>CM060425.1:149309827-151834789 GCA_030545235.1 Helianthus tuberosus
ATGTAGATACTCTTAGGAAAGTATCTCTAGATGATGTTTTAAATATGTTTCAAAAAAATGAAAACCCGTATGGCACAATTTTAAATATGTTTGTAATGACATTTGACATGTTTTTGATGATTATATAAGTTTTAGTTTGATGTTCTTTTATTTTACATGACCCGACATGCTATAAACCGAATTTTTTTATAGAGCTTGGGGCCTAAAATGTTAAAAAAATATTTCGTACCCCTAGGAAAAAAATCCTAGGTCTGCCACTGTTTATGGGTGAGAGACCGAACAGGCGAACAACAGTTACATGGATGCATCTAGGGATGAGATTTTTTACCGAAATACCGGTACCATACCGGTGTAAACGGTACCGGTATCAGTAATAGAATTTTTGAATTTCGGTATCGGTACCGGTATTTCTCGTTAAAAACGGTATTCATACCGAATTTCAATAAGGAATGCTAAGGCGTATTTTGGCAAATATAAATTCAACATAAATCATAATCTCCCAGTATTATTAGAAAAAATATATTCCAAATACACTACTATTAAATTAAAAGAGTTATGAATAATAGTACCCTTATAAAAAAAGTTTAGTTGTATCGACATTCCAACAATATTATTAGAAAAAAAATATTCAAAATACTATTAAATAAATATAATTAATTCAATATTAGGGTGTGGGGGGCACCTGCGGGGACTTCCTTCGGGGACCCCTCTTGCCGATTAGGGGAGACACCGCCATCAAGGCGGTGAGGTAGAGAGAGGGAGGAAAGCGGTGGGAAGTTACCGAAGAGAGGGGGAGGAGAGAGGGAGGAGAGAGGATGAGTGGACCAATCAAAACTTTTTTTTTTTTTTTTTTTTAATAAAAACCAAGTCACCTAAGAGGGGAGTGCCGCCATCAATTTAGGGTGTTAGGGGAGTTTAAGAGGGGAGTTGACGTGGCACACGAGGATTGGTTATGCGTAAGAGAGGGGACTCCCCTCTTAGGGGAGTGCCCCTTACACCCTTAGTGATAATCTCCCAGATATATTATGATGGATCAGAAAGAGGTTTATGCATTCCGTTAAAATCTTGAATTAATATATAATATAACCTAAACCTAAAATCTTTTATCAACCACTAGGTTAGAACCTCGTGTATTACACGGGTTGAATAAATATAATTTTATATACTAAGTAATAAAATAGTTACATCTTTTAAAAACTCGTGTATTGCACAATTTGAATAAACACATGTCTTACACGAATAATGTAATCATTAACACATTTAGTCATCAAGATGCGTCTTCTAACAAAATGAACTTTCTGGTACTATTTACTTATTGTAATATCTCACTTTATTTTTTATTAGGTTAGAGAGTTGTGTATTACGTGGTTTATAACATTTTACTTTGTTTTTTATTTATTTATTATTAGGTTAGAAACTTACCTATTACCTGATGTTGGATAATTAGCAGAGAAAAAAATAAAAGAAATATTTTAGTAAAAAATGTTAAATATACAAGAGATAAGTTGGATATTAGGATTTAATATTATCATTTCATTGGAGTGTAAAACGGGATAATGAGATCCTTTATTAGAAATAGGATTCTAAATATACCACATGTATAAAAAAAAATATATGTTCTAGATGTATTGAATAAATCCTTTTAACGAAACAGTTGATTAAAATAAATATTTTCATTTTAATATGTGATTATCAGTTATCCTTCTCCTTATCATCAAAATATAAAAACAATTACAACTACCAAGAGTAAATTGCCATTTTAGTCCCTGGGGTTTGTTTCAAATTGCCATTTTAGTCCAAATAGTTTTTTTTCTCCTCCGGGTCCCTACTTTTCCATTTTCTTGTCATTTTGATCGCATTGCCTAACTCAGTCTAAAAATCTGGTTATAACCAGAGGTATTTTTGGCATAACTGGTGTGTAGTGATAACCAGTGGTAGTTTACAACATAATTTATAAACCTCATATAGTTTAATGCCAAAAATGCCCCTGATTATAACCTGCTTTCTACACTAAGTTAGACAATGTGATCAAAATGGCAAGAAAAAGGAAAAGTCAGGGACCCAGTGGAGAAAAAAACTATTTGGACTAAAATGACAATTTGGACAAAAACTCAGGGACTAAAATGGCAATTTACTCAAACTACCAATTAAATAAAATCTTTATCTTTATAAATATTTAAAACGCTATTATATTTTTTTAGATTTTAATAACTAATATATTATTATAATAATTAATATATTATTATCAGTTATCTTTGTCTTTATCATTAAAATCTCTTTTACAAATATTAAATTTTAAATTTAATATTATCAATAATTGAATTTCCATAATAAATATTTAAAAAAATAATTAAGAACGCCTCATAGAGCGCCATGTGTCCCAAACATGGTTTCTTTTATTATATAGTATAGATTCTATAGTGATAATACGATCAATCAAGAATTCAAAGACATCTTCATTAAATTTAAGGTATTCAAATAGTGCTTTCTTAATTTCTTTACTCTCCTTTTAGCTGTTTAAGTTGTTGCAGTTATGAATTATGATGTTTTTTTTAGACATGTTGGAATTTGGATATTAAAAGTCGAACCCATGTATGTTTTCCTTTTGATTTTTTAGTTTTTACTACATATATTTGTCTAGTTTTCCCACTATATATTTATAACAACCCTCCAAAATTTATTCCGACACCCTTAATATAATTAAAATGTCCCTATATGTCGTAAAACATACCCCGTATGCGAAAACCGAGCCCAAAATACCTTATATATTTAAAAATAAAATAAAAACAAAAATCAGGTGGTTCTGGCGGGGCGCGACAGACCCCCAGTAGTCCGTCGCGGGCCGCGAGTGAGTAAAGGGGTGGCGGAACCCTGGGGTGCCACGTGGCACAACACCCGGCGAGCCTATAGTGGTGACTAACTCAAGCTAAGCCCTAGCCACCTAGCTCGCGGGCCGCGACCCGATGTCGGAACAGCCCTATATAAGAAGGCCCTCAGCCTTCAGTTTACGTCGCTCATTTCCCACAATTCTCTCTCAATTTCTGCGTAGAATACACTATACTCGGGCATAATACCCCCTAAATAACGAAGTTTTGCCTCGTTGTAAGTATCATAACCCCCGGTTACGTATTAGAAGCGGCCCGATTGATCTAGGGTTCCGTAACGACTGTCGAGGTTCTGCCCGACGTAGTCGTTGGAATGCCGTATCAGGGAGGGTATTACTAATGTAAATATTGGGTTATTATACTAACGCGTGTGCATTTGTGTAATTAATAGATAATCACCAGGAAATCCTTAAAGAAAACCATAAGACAGCAATGTGAGTAATCTCTTTTTTGCAAACTGTTTTTACAAAACCTCATATGATTAACATTATATTAAATAGTGATTGAGTATTTGTATTCTACAATTATCGTCGGTATGTTGGGGTTTTGTATACAAAATTTGTTACTACATTGTGAGTAGTAACATGACCACAATTCGGGTTGACAGTACCGTGGGTGGTAATTAAAGTAGATGGAAACACATGTAATTGCGAGACCGCCCTCAATACTGTACAACGGTTTTACTTATCTTGATTGAACTGGGATTCACTCACCAGTATTTTCCACTGACAAAATGTTTTTAAACGCGTTTCAGGTAACAAAATGTGAAAGCCAAGTAGAAGCCAGCTGGACAGCACTGAAGGCTTGGAAAAGTGGCTATAAAGTTACCTAAAATAAAGATAAAATAGGGTTTATCCCTATAAAAATGTGTGTACTTGAAACTTGGGATTTTCCCATGTGTTTAATATTATAAAAGCGTGGTATTTTACTCTGATAAAATATTTTCTAACTACGGTCCTGATGTAAATTCCGCTGCCAAAATGATAAACACCGATACCACCGAAAATGGCCGCGGCCGCCCGTTCCCGGGTAATCAGGGGACGGGGGTTGCGACAGAAGGTGGTATCATAGCTAAGCCACTGATTCAGCGACAGAAGTGTTCTGCTGACACCAAACTTTGTTCATATGTTAGGAAGTTAATTACGAAACTACGTGCATATCTGTATATTATCGTTGTGTGGTATTTGACTATTTGTTAGTTTACAGTATGAGCGACCAAGGACCTTCCGACGCCTACCGTCAGTTGTCCGGCTCACCTAGGGACGAAGGCACCTCTTCACAGCCTACCCTCTCAGGGTATTCAGCTGACAATGAAGATGGGATATTCGTATTCAAGGCCCAATCTGAAGAGCCATTCCCTCCTAAGAAGAGAGGATGGTTCAGCAGAGGCGAGCATGAACGTAGGAAGAGGATGAAAAAGTTACAACAACAACGAGCTTTAGCAGCCGTTAAGAGAGAAACAGATGCTCACACTCAGGATATGCTCAATAGGAGTCTAGCAAATTTTCATATCTAGCAACTACAGCTGCAGACCCTAATTTAGAGCAACTCATAGCACCCCAACCATTACCACTGTTTCTTACACAACCAATGGAAATTGAAGCAAACCCAGAAAACCAAATCCCAATGACTGACCTTGATCCAGCAGAGATGCCTAGAGTACCAACACCGAATCCCTTAGACCCAGACTACGACCCGTGGTTTGACGACCATAGGGATTACCAACAACGTTACCTAATACCAGAAGATGAACCCATGCCAAACCTAGCAGCTTACCCAGACCTGGACCCTCTAGACCCCTACTATGATAATGATCAATACATCAGGGAAATTCTAGAGAATCCTTATCCTTACCAAGAACCCGTGCCCCAGTTCCCAAACCCAGTACCAGCCCCTGCACCACCTATGAGCACATAAAATGTGCAAGAACTCAGAACCTTTGGTGAGGAGATTTTAGAAGGAAGCGAGAGGATGAGGCAAATAGGAAAAAACTCGTCTGGAAGTATGACGAGCGTAATATGAAGTTCTTGATGAACCCATACCAATAAAAATAATAATAATAATAATAATAATAATAATAATAATAATAATATGTGTGTGTATGTTTGAAAAAAAAAAAAAAAAAAAACTAGACAATAGCTACTTATGCCTACTAGCATTGTAATTTCAATTTCAGTTGTATTGTAATATATATGGATGCATAATATAAAATATAGTAAGTCGCAATGTTCGACGATTTTGATCAAATATGTGTGTTGTGTGATTGTTTGCATTAAATATTATTTTGTGATATTAATATTTGGTAAATGTTTAAAATTCAGATGGACAACGAAGTGAACCAGGAAAACCAGAATAACAATAACCTGTATAACAATAACAATGGAAATCAAGTGGATAACAGTTCCATCCAACACATAGTGGCACAAGGGATAATAGATGCAATGCCGTATATTATTAAAACAGTTAAAGAAGCAGATAATAAAAGTAACCATGATAGTAAACGACCCACTGAACCTGAACACAGCGTAAACAATGGACCCATACTTCAAGTACCCATTCTGTAACAACCCGCACTTTCGTGTGTTGTTACTACTCGATATACTCGTTACGCCTAGCACCAGAGATTCGGATCATAATGTAACTATATCGCATACATTGCTATTCGAAGGATAATCGCATATTTTCGCAATACATTATCACTACATCACATCGCAAATGTTAACACTTACGATGACATTGAGTGAGGACCTATTCTACCCTCCTCGGTGGTCGTGATGTGTCGAACGTAGACAATTAACGCTAACAAGGACTCTCGGGTGAGTGCTATAGCTCCAGTCATCGTGACGATGATGACAATACGAGTGAGTGGTACCCCGTCAGTCTTTGTGGCACAACACACAATAACGTTCACGATGACATCGAGAAAGGACCTATACTACCCTCCTTGATGGCCGTGAAACGTCGCTAATAATCACACACTCGAAACGAAAACCGATTGTTATATCAAAACGTTGGAATATGGATACGTAAATACGACCCCTAGTGATATATATACATATATAATAATAATATAAGTCAACTATAGAAAGCGCGTACTCCAAAAACTATCGCAACGCTCAAAAACGAAGAAATTCCCCGCGCCGGAGTGGCCATCCGGATGGACAGCCTCATCCGAACGGATGGGCCATCCGACCCAGTAACCCTCCAGCTCGTCTTTTGCCTATAAATAGCCTGTCACATCACTGTTCAAGTGATGCGACAGCTCCCACTCGACCAAGCACGCTTCAGGACCCTTTTCTCTCGATTCCTAGCGATTTCGGTAAGATTTCAACCTAAAACTTGTACTTCTATGATCTACACACAATTCTACACCATTCTGTCTTTTAAAACTCAATTTCTAACCGTGAAATCTACTGATTTGAGGTGTTTTAAGGTGATGTCACCAAGAGTTCATATGAACTTCAAGTTGTGACCTCATCCCACCATGAACGACTCAGATCTGGGTGATTTCCACATGTTTCGATAACAAATCTCACCTAAATCTATGTATTTCACCAAGGAACTGTGCGATTTCGAGTTAACCATGAGAAACCATCAAGAACGGCCAGATCTGATGGAACGGGGTGATTCCTGGCCGTTAGAACGGGTCAGAACTGATAGAATTTCAATTGTTAATGCGAGCTTACACTGTCCCAGTGAAACCGCATGTATTCCTTCCAAAAACACTCGAAAACAGTTGATCGGAACGTTAAAACAGACGTGTCATCCGAACGGACCACATGTCATCTGAACGGACCACATGTCATCCGAACGGACCACATGTCATCCGAACGGACCACATGTCATCCGATCGGACCACATGTCATCCGAACGGACCACATGTCATACGAACGGATAACATGTCCTCCGAACGGATAACAGCAACCTAACCCAATTGATACGTTATCCGACCGGATAGCCAGTCATCTGACCGGATGACAGCCATCCGACCCAATCAAGATGTCATCCGACCGGATGAGCTCATCCGACCGGATGAGCACCATCCGACCAAATAACTGACATTTCGATGCTATTCCCGCTTAACCGTACATCGTTTACTATACCATTCAGTGACTAACGCAGACGTACTCGCAACCAATCCAATCAAGTTATATTCTCGCTAAACGCGCACTGTGAGTATACTTGAACCCTTTTTAATTGCATTTTGGGTGTAACATACGTTTCTAACAAATCAAACTTATCGAACGAATTATTCAATCAATCAAATTCTCACTTGCGAATAACTATTATGCATAGATATACGTGATGCTAGTTGCATATGTGCTAGGGATTATACTCGCGACGTCCCACCACGACTAGTATAGTACTATTGCGCCCGACGGGGTCTAGTTTGCCATTGCGTATTCGAGCATCGAGGACTTAGTTGGTAGTATCAGCTTTGTGAGTATATATGTCGTGTGTTGCGTTTATGCATGTGGAAATTCGCTACACGTTTTAAATCTATTACGCTATACATATCAAACCTGTATACTCGCCAATACTTTTGTATTGACAAATATTTTAACGTATGTTGCAGGTTAGATCGCATACTATATCAAATCAAGCTAGGAAGTCTAGAAACTCAACTAAAATCTAGGTTGTCGGATTTGTATTGTTCGAGAGGACAAGAAATCTGTGATAACTTATGTGATTGTATTATTTGTTAGTATGGGATAACGAATGTATTAAATATTATCGCAATATAGTTGTTATGGATTCTCTTGAGCAATCTGATTCGCCTAGTGCCGCGCCCCGATGATTCCGCCATCGGTTGGGGTGTGACAGATTGGTATCAGAGCCATAACTATAGGGAATTAGGCAAGACTCGACCTAGTCCGGGTCGACGTCTTAGAAATTGACCTAGTCTATAGTCTAAGTACCAACAGGCCGACTCGTACAAACCGGTAAGGTTTGTATTGGGCCTACTTGATACTCTCGATCAAAATTTCTAAAAGTTAAAACTTTGTGTGAACAATGCGTACTACAGCTTCACACGAAGGAGCCTTTCCTAAGGCCGGAATACTACTTAGCCTTTCCTAAGGCTGACACAATACACATGTTTTCGAAAATACTCGCATAACGAAACCGAGTAATCCAGTCGAGACCAGGTGTGAAAACCGAGAACTCTCGACGAGATCGCTCACTCAGCGCATTTTCTTCTCGCACGAGAACCTTTCGTTGAGTTAGGAGTGACATCCATATCTCGACCAAGGTCTCCATTTCGAAATCTAGTGGAACTCACGAATTTATTCGAAGAGCGTAACCACAATTAGGAACGAAGCTGTTAAGTCAGGGGTGAAACCCGTACCTTAATAAGCCGTTCCACTCTCTAAATTGGTTTTCAAAAAGCTCTCACCAGGGACTCGACTATCACGATAACTCGAGCCACGCGATGACTAGGAAGACGAATGCCATGAGCTGCATCACAATGGAAGCACGGAGTCTTCTAGGTCAACGCGCGTGCACGAACTTGTTAAGCATAGTTGGGTTACCTTGGGTAGTCGACACCTAAACACCCAAGGCACTCTAACATACGAACCGCCGATCTTACAAATGGTTGGAACTTATTTACGTTTTGAAACTTTACGCTTTATCGATTTCTCGATTTAACGATTTTCACTCCCTGCTTTATAAACGCACAATTCGCACAGCCATCTCAATCTGAAACGAAACCCGAATGTTCGCAACAAAACTAATGTACAATCTATCGCCTTCGCTCTCGCTATCTCACCTCAACGCGTCCTCGCATATTCTAAGTCGACCTGTATGTGTATGAATACAAATTACAAATATATAAATACATATATATACGTATAAACAACAAGTCAATGTGTGAGAACTTAGGAACTTCGTGTCTCCTATATGGCTCCTATGTGATTCGCATTACTATTATACTATCACATCAAGTTTTGAACGCGCTCAATCACATCGCAAAACTCAAAAATCATTATGATCGAAACTCATTCCAAGTTTCTTCCTGTCTAGATGCCTTCCAACGACTCTACCTCGAGACGAATAGCTAGGAGAAGAGCCAAACGAAGCGCCGATAAGAGGATTGCATCACTTGTGACCAAGGAAGTGGTCAAGCTCATTCCTCAGATTGCCGCTCGAGTGCACTCTCTCAGCAACTCTCGAGCTTCAGAAGACTCCAAGACGGAAGCGCCGCAATCTGCTTTTCTTTACAAACACTTCAAAGCCTGTGACCCGATGGAATTCACGGGTGAAGGAGGTGTGACTCAACTACTCCAGTGGTTCGATTCTATCGAAGTTACCCTTCGTCAAAGTGGGTGTCCCGATAGTTTCCGTACTACTTGCGCTACCGGAGTATTTCAATCACTAGCACTCGACTGGTGGACCGCCGAACGTAACAAACGTGGGATCTTCGTAGCTTACGCTCTCACTTGGAATGAGCTGAAAGAGCTCATGAAGAAAGAGTATTGTCCTCCTCACGAAATTCAAAAGCTGGAAGACGAATTCTGGAAAATCAAGCAAGTCGAAAGTGACAACGCTGGCTACACCGCAAGGTTCAAGCAGCTTAGCATAATCTGCCCAAGTCAAGTCAACACTTCAGAAAAAGCCATTTCGAAGTACATTCGCGGCTTGCCTGAGTGTGTGGGTGATTTTGTCGAAGCTGCAAGACCTGCTACCATCGAAGAAACCTACCGCTTAGCCGTGGAAATCAACAACAAACGACTCATGGAAGGGTTCTTCTCAAAGAATCCTGTCAAGCAGGCTTATCAAGCAATCGCCACTAATTCTTCAGGCGATCCTGTTGACGATTTTTCTGACGAATCTGCTAACGGTTCTTCTGATGAGTCTGCTGCCGATTCTTCTGACAAATCTGCCGATGGATCTTCCGACAACTAGGCCAAAGATTCTGCAAGTGAGTCCTCAGACGAATCCTCCAACAATGACACCTCTTCGCAAGACACCGAAAAACCCAGCCGCAAACGAAAGACTTCGAGCCCTAACTCATCAACCACCGAACTGCCGCAGCCGAAGCCTCTTCAAGCAGTCCCGGTGTTTCCAAAACGAGCTTACACTGGAGCTCATCCTCAGTGCTACTCATGCACCTATCATCATCCAGTCGAGGCTGACTGTCGCTATTGCAGTAACTGCAACCGCTACGGTTACTTCACTCGTAACTGCTGCATCGAACCACGAACTTGAGTACAACAACAACAGCTCCAGCAAAATTTTTCAGCATCAAACATCTAGCAAGCGTAGGATAAAGTTGTAATGATACGATTTTCGACGTTAATTTCTAAGTTTTGAACCTACTCTATTACTCGATGCTGCCACTATGCGTAACATTAACTTAGACTAGATTCACACACATACTATCTACTATATCACGAAATAATGTGTTTTACCCTCACCACACTCTTAGAACGAGGTACGATAAACGTGCAAGGAACGATTAATCAGGGGTGCACACGGGATTACTTGGGTCAGTGCACGGAGATCGTAGTAAATTCTAAGGTGCCATAAGCGTTTCAACGAAGTATGACACCAAACCACGGGATCTAAGTAGTAGGGGTCAAGCAAGGTGTGCTTTATCATACTACCGAAGTTCCGTGGAGAAAGTGCCATGTGGAGTTGAACGTTATTAGACCTACTGTACTATTGTGATTATTTTCAACACACTACACTCAATCGCAAGGCGTAACAAACCGTATCATCGCAAGACTTGTCGTAAGTCTGCAAATGCAACGCAATCGCCTCATCGATGGACTCTGGAGAGTCAACCTCGCAGGACAATTGCATCAACGCAAGACTGGTCGTAAGTCTATAGTAACCAATCTCATCAAGTACATAAACGCTCACGATATTGTTGAGTGAGGACCTACTCTACCCTCCTCGATAACCGTGATGCGTCGCAACGTAACGTTAAGCTTATTCAAAACAAAACTCGAATAATCGCAATCACTTATCATGTGTATCTCACAATCTCTATCGCTTATTATGTGGATCTGTATCGCTTGCTGTGTATCAATCTATCGATATACCGTTATCTGTGATATTTGTGTTAAGTTAGCACGCATGACCTCGCTTCACGAGATGAAGCTCATATGGTTAAAGCAAGGTGTTTTAGTCATATCAGCGGGCTTTCGTGGAAAAAGGCCATGCGGGGCCAAGGCTGGTAAACTCTGTGGTGTTAATCAATCAAATCGAACCGCATAAATCGCGCATACCCCCATCGCTTGCAACGCAACAACTGCCGCTTGTCGTAATTCGATTATCGTCGTCGTCGTTACTAGTATTGTGTTTATGTTATTCGCTCAATCACCTAATCGCTTATCGCTTATCGTGCATGGTCTACCGCTTAATCGCGTATCGTATACCGCTTATCGCTCGCTTGGTGTTCGTGCAGTCTGTGTGGTATTAGTACACATGACACCGCTTCACGAGGCAAAACTAACCTGGTTAAACATGGCGTTTCGCCATGTTAGCAAACTCTCGTGGAAACGTGCCATGTGGGTTTAATGTGGAATCTAATCGAAAACGCGCTATTCGCTTATCGCTTATCGCTCAACGCCTACCCAGACACGACACATAAATATTTTGTGTCATCAGGCTACTCGCGCACGCTGCTACAGCTACGTTTGCAATTCAACTCGCCGGTTTAACATGTTCGATTCTATCTTATACTCGGTCCGACTTCCTATCGATTGGGCCGAGTAAGCGCAAATTCCATCCGTGTCATATCGGCACACCTGACACCGCCTCACGAAACGGAAGTAATATGGGCAAAGCATGGTGGATACGCCGCTGGTACTACCTATATATAAGTGTTTTAAACATATTAACAATCTTTCGTGGGAAAATGCCAAGAGGGGCTCGATGATAAACTACCTTTTGTACTATTAAAATTATTTTTATAAAATTTTGATTTAAAAACCGGTGGACAAGTGAAATTTTCTCACAACGTGGAGATAACATCGAATCAGCTTAACTCCATGTCCAAGAAAAGTTTCATAAGTCCAGTTTTCCTTAAAGCTTTTACAACATCAAGTCGAAATCCTTCTTAAGACATTGGTTCGACATCGAGTTCAGCTTGAACCCATGCCATAGGAGAGTTTTCGTAACCTCAGTTTCCATCTTCGAATTTCTTAAAATGTCTAAAACATAAACTTCCTGGCAACGTTGGTCAACATCAACTCAGTTGACCTCACGTTAAGAGGAAATTTTTCAAGATTTCCATCCAAGATTCCTTTTGAGTATCTAAAAACGAACGTTTCTTGTAACGATTAGTTAACAATCGAATCAGTTAACCCTACGTCATGAGAAACCCTTCAAGTCCTTTAAAAATTGCAATCGCATCGAACTAACGAATTCTTCACGGCACAAGGCACCGTCAAACGCCAAACTTGTGGGATATCTCTCTTATTCGAAGCACTCTCGCTTGTCAACTCACGGTCAAATCACTCGCTGTATCGCTACTTATGCAGGATCAACTCCCAAAGGTCTACCTGTTGGATTAATTTCGGGACGAAATTTCCTAAAGCAGGGGAGACTGTAACAACCTGTACTTTCGTGCGTTGTTACTACTCGATATACTCGTTACGCCTAGCACCAGAGATTCGGATCATAATGTAACTATATCGCATACATCGCTATTCGAAGGATAATCGCATATTTTCGCAATACATTATCACTACATCACATCGCAAATGCTAACACTCACGATGACATTGAATGAGGACCTATTCTACCCTCCTCGGTGGTCGTGATGTGTCGAACGTAGACAATTAACGCTAACAAGGACTCTCGGGTGAGTGCTATAGCTCCAGTCATCGTGACGATGATGACAATACGAGTGAGTGGTACCCCGTCAGTCTTTGTGGCACAACACACAATAACGTTCACGATGACATCGAGAAAGGACCTATACTACCCTCCTTGATGGCCGTGAAACGTCGCTAATAATCACACACTCGAAACGAAAACCGATTGTTATATCAAAACGTTGGAATATGGATACGTAAATACGACCCCTAGTGATATATATACATATATAATAATAATATAAGTCAACTATAGAAAGCGCGTACTCCAAAAACTATCGCAACGCTCAAAAACGAAGAAATTCCCCGAGCCGGAGTGGCCATCCGGATGGACAGCCTCATCCGAACGGATGGGCCATCCGAACGGATGGGCCATCCGACCCAGTAATCCTCCAGCTCGTCTTTTGCCTATAAATAGCCTGTCACATCACTATTCAAGTGATGTGATAGCTCCCACTCGACCAAGCAAGCTTCAGGACCCTTTTCTCTCGATTCCTCGCGATTCCGGTAAAATTTCAACCTAAAACTTGTACTTCTATGATCTACACTCAATTCTACACCATTCTGTCTTTTAAAACTCAATTTCTAACCGTGAAATCTACTGATTTGAGGTGTTTTAAGGTGATGTCACCAAGAGTTCATATGAACTTCAAGTTGTGACCTCATCCCACCATGAACGACTTAGATCTGGGTGATTTCCACATGTTTCGATAACAAATCTCACCTAAATCTATGTATTTCACCAAGGAACTGTGCGATTTCGAGTTAACCATGAGAAACGGTCAAGAACGGCCAGATCTGATGGAACGGGGTGATTCCCGCCCGTTAGAACTGGTCGGAACTGATAGAATTTCAATTGTTAATGCGAGCTTACACTGTCCCAGTGAAACCGCATGTATTCCTTCCAAAAACACTCGAAAACAGTTAATCGGAAAGTTAAAACAGACGTGTCATCCGAGAACGGACCACATGTCATCCGATCGGACCACATGTCATCCGAACGGATGACAGCAACCTAACCCAATTGATACGTTATCCGACCGGATAGCCTGTCATCTGACCGGATGACAACCATCCGACCCAATCAAGATGTCATCCGACCGGATGAGCACCATCCGACCAAATAACTGACATTTCGATGCTATTCCCGCTTAACCGTACATCGTTTACTATACCATTCAGTGACTAACGCAGACGTACACGCAACCAATCCAATCAAGTTATATTCTCGCTAAACGCGCACTGTGAGTATACTTAAACCCTTTTTAATCGCATTTTGAGTGTAACATACGTTTCTAACAAATCAAACTTATCGAACGAATTATTCAATCAATCAAATTCTCACTTGCGAATAACTGTTATGCATAGATATACGTGATGCTAGTTGCATATGTGCTAGGGCTTATACTCGCGACGTCCCACCACGACTAGTATAGTACTATTGCGCCCGACGGGGTCTAGTTTGCCATCGCGTATTCGAGCATCGAGGACTTAGTTGGTAGTATCAGCTTTGTGAGTATATATGTCGTGTGTTGCGTTTTTGCATGTGGAAATTCGCTACACATTTTAAATCTGTTACGCTATACATAACAAACCTGTATACTCGCCAATACCTTTGTATTGACAAATATTTTAACGTATGTTGCAGGTTAGATCGCATACTATATCAAATCAAGCAAGGAAGTCTAGAAACTCAACTAAAATCTAGGTTGTCGGATTTGTATTGTTCGAGAGGACAAGAAATCTGTGATAACTTATGTGATTGTATTATTTGTTAGTATGGGATAACGAATGTATTAAATATTATCGCAATATAGTTGTTATGGATTCTCTTGAGCAATCTGATTCGCCTAGTGCCGCGCCCCGATGATTCCGCCATCGGTTGGGGTGTGACACATTCCCAAAAGAAGAAGAATCATGTCTTATGGTTGTTCTTATAAAGAATTCTAGTCTTGTAAACCAATGGAATTCTCGGGCAATGAAGGGGCCGTTGCAGCTCTACGCTGAATAGAAAAGACTGAGGCAGTCTTAAAAATAAGCAAGTGCGCAGAAGAGGATAAGATAATGTTTGCCTCCAATCTATTTAAGAACTCAGCACTAGAATGGTGGAACACTATCCTCCAGTCTAGGAGAAGTGACAAAGTTTACAATATGGAATGGGAAGAATTTAAGAACATGGTAGAAAGGAAATTCTGCCCTCACAATGAAAAAGAACAGATAGCAAATAAGTTCTTAAACCTTAGAATGACTGGAATGGATAGTAAGGGTTACACCACGTTATTCTTTGAATATGCTAGAATAATGCCAACCCTTGCATCACCAGAACCAGTGTTAATCTCCCGCTACATCTGGGGATTAATCAGTGAGATTAGGCATGTAGTCAAGGCAGCTAGAACTCAAACTATAGAAGAAGCCGTAGAACTAGCAAACACCTTGACTGATGAATTAGTGCGTACACGAGAAGAAGACCAGAGGAGGAACCTAGCTCAAAGGCTTACCCAGGAATTTCGCTACGGTAATTCCAATCGTGGGAAAAATATAGGTTCTACCTCTGCACTTTATTGTAAGGCCTGCAAGAAGAAGCATTCAGGAAGATGCTCCACTTACTGCAATTTTTGCAAGATACTAGGACACAAGGAAGAAGATTGTAGGAAGAAACCTAATAATGGAATGTGCTTCAACTGTGGAGAAAAGGGTCACATCAAGCCAAACTGTCCGAAACTAGTTCCAGCCATGAACAACAAGAATACTAAAAATGCTAGGGCATTTGTTCTGACTACGGAAGAAGCTAAAATGATTCCAGACGTGATAGCCGATATGTTTTTAGTTAATGATGTTTTTGCTAAAGTATTATTTGACTCTGGTGCGAACCAAAGTTTTATTAATACTTCGTTTTGCAAACTTCTCAATCAACCATTAACTAAACTCTCACAAGAATGTTTAGTAGAGACAGCAAATGGGGAAACCATTAAGATTTCTGAAATCTTGCAGAGAGCAAGAATAGAATTTTTAAATCAAAAGTTTATTGCAAACCTTTACCCAATGAATCTGGCAGGATTTGATGTTGTATTAGGAATGGATTGGTTAATAGCCAATAAAGCCAGTATTCTATATGATCAAAAGTCAATCCAAGTAAATTCACCAAGGGGTGAAAAGATCATAATTAAAGGAGATAATCCCTCTAGATCCACGAAATTCATCTCTGTGATGAAAACAGCAAGTTACATAAGAAAATGATCATTAGTGTATTTGATTTCCATAATCACCAACACTAAAGGAAAAGAATTGAAAGATATTTCAGTAGTATCTCAGTTTCCAGATGTGTTTCCAGAAGAATTACCATGACTACTTGTTGATGCAGATTTTGTGTCCGATGCTTGTCGAATAGATTAGTTTTATTTTACGCTGAATTTGTAATAGTTAGTGAAATGGTCTATCGAACGTGTATAGACCCGCTCGTTTGAAGTGGTCAAACGAGAGGGTTATTCGGTTGACCGTGTGGGTTTTGCTAGACAAACAGTTAGATTATGGTTGTATAATGTTTTGTGTCGAAGGATAAGGCATCGAAGGATTGTGTATATCCTTCGATGAGCTCGAAAGATATCATTCGATGGATGGACTTCGAAGGATAAGTCATCCTTCGAAGTATATGGATCCTTCGATGGCTTTGTGATCGACAGATCATCTTTCGGGCAGTCCACATGATCCTTCGACCATACAACCTGTGTTGGGTATAAATACCAACACTTTGTCATTTGCAAAACAAGAGAGTGAGAGGAGGTTTGAGACCTCACCCGGGGAGAGATCACCACTTGATCTCTCCCGGAATGTATACTCCTTTGGTATTAGTTCGGATATCATGTAATCGGGCCGATTTGTAACGTTTTACTACCGGATTAATACAAAGTTGTTTGTTTATCATTGCTAATCTCTTCCGTCTTTGAACATAATCACACGAATCACGGTTTCGGTCCCCCAAACCCGGTCCTACAATTGGTATCAGAGCCATGGTGCCCGATTTAGTAAATCTAACCGTTTACTAAGTCACATGTGCTCTAGATCTGTGATTTTTGTGCTTTTTGTTCAAGATGTAAAGTTGGGTGAAAATGAGAAAAACTCAGATCTGGACCCGAATATTCAGATCTGTGCTGAAACAAGTGTTCGGTTTTATGTTTTTCACCTATATAATCAAGTTATTATCATCAAAAATAAAAAATACAACGTTTTTGTCAAATCTGCAAATTAAACAGAGTCTGTGTTCTTGATGTTCTTGGCAGCTTCATATTTCGAAAGATGTAAGGGTGCTCGAAAGATCAAACAGATTTCGAAGAATCCAGAATCGAAAGATCAGACAGTTTCGAAGGATCCAGAATCGAAAGATCAGATTTCGAAGGATCACCCTCATCCTCAACAACTTCGAAAGATCAACTATTTCGAAAGCTCAACAACTTCGAAGGATCCCTTCACCTCTTAACGATTTCGAAAGATCCCCTTTATCACCTAACAACTTCGAAGGATCACCTTTACTCCTAAATAACTTCGAAAGATCAGCTTTGTTTTGTTTCGAAGGGTCATCTCAACAATTCGAAAGATCACCTTTACTCCTCAACAATTTCGAAGGGTCATTTTTATGTTTAGAAGGATCAAGATATTTTGTTGGAATTTTCAACAACATCGAAAGATGATGATGGCTACTGTTGTCCATCAGATGAGGATAAAGGGATTTTTTTTAGGTTTTGTTTATTTTGACTTTTGGGTTATAGGTGGGCCAAATGACTCCTAAATTGTGAAATTAATTTGCATAGGCTTGAAATTGATTATTTGAGTTGCAAAGTGGGGGTCGGGTGTTCGCAAAATTTATCTGAATTGCGCTGTAAAGGTCAAAATTCGTACGGGTTTTGGGAGCGCGTGCGGGATGATACGGCATGTTGTTAAAAAAAAAAAAAAAAAAAAAAAATGATGATGATACTTGATGGTTGAAAAATGTGGGGTAGTCACGGTTACCGATGCAAATGTCAAAAATGGTGACGCGACTATTATGGGCCAAAAACCAAAAACGGAATGGTATGTTCACTTCCGCACGTCAATGTTTATGATTGTTACCGGTTATTCGTAAATGTTCGAAAGCATTTTGTTTATTGTCATATTCTCGCATTTGAAGACGAACGTATGAACCTTGAACGCCAACACCGGTCCTAACGAGTTCACAAAGTCTTTGGAGGGATACAAGTCGGATCCGATGGGGTACTAGGCGATATTGCTTTATCAACTAGAATATGCAACGAAGAAATCCTTTTTGTTTATTGTCATATTCTCGCATTTGGTAACGAATGAATGAACCTAGAATGTCAACACCGGTCCTAACGAGTTCACAAAGTCTTTGGAGGGATACAAGTCGGATCCTACGGGGTACTAGGGGACGTTCTTATTCAACTAGAATATGCAAAGAAGAAAGTCGTTTTCGTGATTTTTCGGAACCGAGAACATTCAATAAAGATTGACGACAGTTCCGCTTAGTGGAGGGAATTGGTGAACATTTGACGACAGTTTCTTTGAAGTGGAGAGAATCTGTTAAGGTTTAGAGATTTTACCAAAGAAATGGGGGGATAAAAATGTTGAATTTCTTCGGTAAATTTCTAAACGCAATCACAGGTGGTAGAGTTGTGATTTTCTGGTGATACAATCGGTTCGGCGTGGAATGTTTTGCACATACACATATTTGAGGATTTTAATTAATTCTCCAGCCAGCGTGAAGGGTTTTGCACGGAAAAATACAGGTTTCTAAAGTCTACAGTAGTTACAAAAGCGCTGTTCACTGAAGACCTGGGGAATCTTAATGAAAGCTGATAGTTCAAGGCTGAAGACCTGCAGGATTCGGTTTTGGGTTTGATGTTTCTTTGGGATTTTACAGGGATCTGGGGGTAACTCAATTCGTTGAGTTTGCAAACGATGTACTTGGTCTAGCTGACTTCCTGAGTACTGATGCTGAAGATCCGTAGTGCATTACGTGGTCAACTTCACAAAGGCGAGACAATGAGATCTGGATGTAGTTCAACTAAGCATGCTGGTTGAGCTTGCAAGGGATACACTTGGTCTAGCTGACTTTCCTGAGTGTTGATGCTGAAGATTAAAGTGCATTACTTGGTCGATTCCACAAAGACGGTTTACAGAAGACAGTTCACCAGAAATCTCTATCAATGTAGTATGCTTGTATGAAATAGAGTTCTTATGACAAGATCAAGACTTGATGCAGTTCTTAAAGATTGGAACCCTTATCAAATGCCGGTTGGAGTATTGGAAGATCAGCGGAAGATCGGTCAATTGAGGAAATTGCACAACACCCAACACGGATACGCGTACTTTAAGGGGGAAATATTTTACAAGGAGTGTCAAGATACTACTTACCTGGATCATCGGTCAAGGGGGAATTTGTTAACACAGAGAAGATGAATACTTGACTGAAGATCGATTGCAGTTGCATTTTCAGCATTCGACAGCAACGGACAAGGGGGAATTTGTTGATGCAGATTTTGTGTCCGATGCTTGTCGAATAGATTAGTTTTATTTTACGCTGAATTTGTAATAGTTAGTGAAACGGTCTATCGAACGTGTATAGACCCGCTCGTTTGAAGTGGTCAAACGAGAGGGTTATTCGGTTGACCGTGTGGGTTTTGCTAGACAAACAGTTAGATTATGGTTGTATAATGTTTTGTGTCGAAGGATAAGGCATCGAAGGATTGTGTATATCCTTCGATGAGCTCGAAAGATATCATTCGATGGATGGACTTCGAAGGATAAGTCATCCTTCGAAGTATATGGATCCTTCGATGGCTTTGTGATCGACAGATCATCTTTCGGGCAGTCCACATGATCCTTCGACCATACAACCTGTGTTGGGTATAAATACCAACACTTTGTCATTTGCAAAACATGAGAGTGAGAGGAGGTTTGAGACCTCACCCGGGGAGAGATCACCACTTGATCTCTCCCGGAATGTATACTCCTTTGGTATTAGTTCGGTTATCATGTAATCGGGCCGATTTGTAACGTTTTACTACCGGATTAATACAAAGTTGTTTGTTTATCATTGCTAATCTCTTCCGTCTTTGAACATAATCACAAGAATCACGGTTTCGGTCCCCAAACCCGGTCCTACACTACTGCCAGACAGAGAAGTTGAATTCAGAATCCATCTACCACCAGGAATAGCGCTAATTGCCAAAGCACCTTACCGCTTGGCACCAGCAGAAATGCAAGAGTTAAAGAAACAGTTAGACGAATTGTTAGAAAAAGGATTCATACAGCCAAGTTCATCACCATGGGGAGCACCGATCTTATTTGTTAAGAAGAAAGACGGATCAATGCGTATGTGCATTGACTACCACGAATTGAACAAGGTCACGATTAAAAATCGGTACCCATTACCAAGAATTGATGATCTGTTCGATCAATTGCAAGGAGCTTGATTTTTCTCTAAAATCGATTTACGTTCAGGATATCATCAATTAAAGGTACAGGAAGAGGACATTCCTAAGACCGCTTTTAGAACAAAGTATGGCCATTATGAATTTACTGTCATGCCATTTGGTTTAACCAATACCCCAGCTGCATTTATGGACATGATGAACCGAATATGTAAGCCATATTTGGATAAATTCATAATTGTCTTCATAGATTATATTCTCATTTACTCTAAAAGTAAAGAGGAGCATGCAGTGCATCTGCACGCACTTCTAAGCTTATTAAGAAAAGAAAAGCTTTACGCAAAGTTTTCAAAATGTGAATTTTGGTTAGAAGAAGTGCAGTTTCTTGGGCATTTAGTCAATCATGAAGGAATTCATGTAGATCCCACAAAGATTGAGGCAATTACTAAATGGAAAACCCCTGAGTCACCAACCGAGGTTAGAAGTTTCTTAGGATTGGCCGGTTATTATAGAAGGTTTATTCAAGATTTTTCTAGAATAGCCATTCCCTTAACTAAGCTAACCTGTAAATCTGTTAAGTTTGAATGGGGAACAAAACAAGAAGAAGCATTTAAAATTCTTAAGCAAAGGTTAACCAACGCACCCATACTAGCGTTACCAGAAGGAACTGAAGACTTTGTAGTCTATTGTGATGCTTCTAGGTTAGGTTATGGATGTGTATTGATGCAATGTCAAAAGGTTATAGCTTATGCATCTAGACAACTTAAGAATCATGAAGAGAATTATTCAACCCATGATTTGGAATTAGGAGCCATAATTTTTGCCCTTAAAATTTGGAGACATTACCTTTACAGTAGTAAGTTTACCATTTTCACTGATCATAAGAGTTTAAGGTATGTTTTCGGACAAAAGGAATTGAATATGAGACAAAGACGCTGGATGGAAATACTTAGTGATTATAATTGTAATATCCAGTATCATGCAGGAAAAGCTAATGTAGTGGCTGATGCTTTAAGTCGAAAGTATCATGAAAAGCCAAAAAGAGTACGTTCTCTTAAATTAAATCTACAGGTAGATTTAAATGAACAGATTAGAAAGGCACAAGAATCAGTAATCAAGGATGATACTGAGAAGTTGAAAGGAATGAATAAGGAACTAGAACAAGGGACAGATGGAATTTGGAGATTCCATAAGAAAAGAATGTGGATACCCAAATTAGGAAACCTACGCCACCGTATATTAGAAGAAGCCCATAAGTCTAAGTATACGATGCATCCTGGAAATGATAAGATGTATCAGGACTTAAGAAAGAATTTTTGGTGTATAGGAATGAAGAAAGATATAACAACTTATGTTTCTAAATGTTTAACCTGTTAACAAGTTAAGGCAGAGCACCAGAAACCCTCAGGCTTGTTGCAGCAATTTGAAATGCTAGTTTGGAAATGGGAATTGATAACAATGGATTTTGTTACTAAATTACCCAAAACAAGAAAAGGTAATGATACAATCTGGGTGATTGTAGACAGGCTAACTAAGTCAGCTCATTTCCTACCAATGAAGGAAACATTCAGTATTGAACAATTAGCCAAGCAATATGTAAATGAAATAGTTTCATTACATGGGATTCCTTTATCAATTGTTTCTGATAGAGATAGCCGTTTTACCTCTCATTTTTGGACAAGTTTCCAAAAAGCAATGGGAACCAAGTTGAATCTAAGCACCGCTTATCATCCTCAAACGGACGGACAAAGCGAAAGGACAATTCAGACAATGGAAGATATGCTTAGAGCTTGTGTAATTGATTTCGGAGGTAATTGGGACAATCATCTGCCATTAATAGAAATTTCTTATAACAACAGCTATCAAAAAAGTATCAATGCTGCACCATTCGAAGCATTTTATGGACGAAAGTGCCGAACCCCAGTCTGTTGGGCAGAAATTGGAGAAAAGCAGTTATCGGGACCTGAGATAGTACAAGAAACAACCGACAAAATCATTCAAGTCAAGGAACGACTGAAAGCAGCACGTGATCGACAAAAGAGTTATGCTGATAACAGGCGAAAACAATTGGAGTTTCAAGTAGGAAACAAGGTGTTATTGAAAGTCTCTCCTTGGAAAGGAGTGGTAAGATTCATCAAAAGGGGAAAGCTAAGCCCCAGGTATGTTGGACCTTTTGAGATTATTAAAAGAATAGGACCTATAGCTTATCAGCTACAACTGCCAGAGGAAATGGCAGGAATACATGATGTATTTCATGTATCTAATCTCAAGAAATGCTTAGCTGATGAATCACTCGTAGTGCCTCTTAAGGATATAGAGGTAAATGAGCAGTTAAAATTTGTAGAAAGACCTCTACAAATTGAAGACGGGAAAGTCAAGAACCTCAAACACAAGAAATTAGTTCTAGTCAAAGTAAAATGGGATTCCAAAAGAGGACCAGAATACACTTGGGAGCTTGAATCAGAAATGCAAAGGAAATATCCACACCTGTTCCAGTAGACCTCGAGGACGAGTTCTAAAACAAGGTGGGGAGGATATAACAACTCTCCAAAATATTTCCGACACCCCTAATATATTTAAAATGTCCCAATACGTCCTAAAATACACCCCGTATACTGAAAATGACCCTAAATACCTTTATTTTTATAAAAAAATAATTAAAAAAATAATTTATGGTCTCTGGCGGGGCGCGACACACCCTTGGGTGTTTGTCGCGGGGCGCGAGCGCCTAGCCACCAGGCGCAGCCCTGAGCTGCCACGTGGCAGCAGCGTGTTGAGTCTATAGTCGTGACCAATCAACCCTACGGCCCTACACACCTATCCCGCGGGTCGCGACCCGATGTCGACCAGGCACTATAAATTGAGAGTTTCGGCTCTCATTTTGAATCGTTCAAATCTCAAAATCTCTCTCAATTTATGAAGTGTAGAAACTATAATCGGGTATTATACCCCCCTAAATAACGAAGTTCTGCCTCGTTGTAAGTATCATAACCCCCGGTTACATATTAGATACGCTGCCCGATTGATCTAGGGTTCCGTAACGGCTGTCGTGGTTCTGCCCGACGTAGTCGTTGGAATGCCGTCTCGGGGAGGGTATTACTAATGTAAATATTGGGTTATTATACTAACGCGTGTGCATTTGTGTAATTAATAGATAATCACCAGGAAATCCTTAATGAAAACCCTAATACAGCAATGTGAGTAATCTCCTTTTTGCAAACTGTTTTTACAAAACCTCATATGATTAACATTATATTAAACAATGATTGAGTATTTGTATTCTACAATTATCGTCGGTATGTTGGGGTTTTGTATACAAAATTTGTTACTACATTGTGAGTAGTAACATGACCACAAGTCGGGTTGACAGTACCGTGGGTGGTAATTAAAGTAGATGGAAACAAATGTAATTGCAAGACTGCCCTCAATACTGTACAACGGTTTTACTTATCTTGATTGAACTGGGATTCACTCACCAGTATTTCCCACTGACAAAATGTTTTTAAACGCGTTTCAGGTAACAAAATGTGAAAGCCAAGTAGAAGCAAGCTGGACAGCACTGAAGGCTTGGAAAAGTGGCTATAAAGTTACCTAAAATAAAGAGATGTTTTATTTAAATAAAATAGGGTTTATCCCTATAAAAATGTGTGTATTTGAAACTTGGGATTTTTCCATGTGTTTAATATTATAAAAGCTTGGTATTTTACTCTAATAAAATATTTCCTAACTACGGTCCTGATGTAAATTCCGCTGCCAAAATGATAAACACCGATACCACCGAAAATGGCCGCGGCCGCCCGTTCCCGGGTAATCAGGGGACGGGGGTTGCGACAATATTACGCCAATTCAGTTAATAACGGATGGATGTATTTGCATGATATCTTTTTAGGTAAACCAATGGAACACACCAAAGCGGTACCAATTGATGGGATTTTAACATGTTATCAAAAACCGAACACTTGAGATATGCTTCTTATGACTGATTTTTAGAGAGCAAGAACACAAGTCTTTCAAGTTCATTCTCTTGCATTTTGTCATACAAGTATTTATAGAACCATGAGAGAGAATTGCCACCCACCATGACCAATCATGTGCCAACTTACACATGCAAGTGCATGAAACCTTATTGGACCAAAATGGTCTTGGTTAGACCACCCAATGAAATCTCCTCTAGCTTATGACAACATGCATGTCATTTCATTGGACAACCATTTTGTGAGTTCCCATGGGGGGGGGGTAGCTTTATAAAAAAAAATCTTTTATAAAGTTTAAGTCTTGGTTTATATATTTATAACTTTTATAAATATAACACTACATAAATGCAAGACTTTATACATCCTTTTAAAATGTTATTTAACCAATTAAATAACAAAATAAAATATTCTCTCAAAATAAATTATCCATATAATTTATTAGTTTATCAAGTGTAATTATTTAGAAAACCAATTTCTAAATATTGTAAGTGTTAATATTTATTTGTTTGATCATAACACAAATAGATAATATAAGTGTTTGTCTAGCTTGTTATTGGGTATGACTCGACTTGGATCATAACGTACTAGCCACATCAATTTAATATGTGTCTTGGGCATACAGAGTCCAACAATCTCCCACTTGCACAAGATACATAGAGGATTGATGCAAGTAGTAAATGACGCCTAACTACGGTTTACTACCCCCAATACGTATGACTATATTTGCCATTCAATAACATCATCCCTTTCAAGTCCCTTACTTGAACATGATTTAGGTGAATCTATCATTTATCCTTCCGTTACAGATGTCATGTTAAATCCAGAGACATAGGGTGATCACTCTCTGTTGATTTAACTTTATCAGGCCTTAGACATCTTACTCTCAACGAATAAGAGGAACAAATCCCTTCTTGACTACATACGTCTCTCACAATCACCTTGCACCACACCTGAGTTTAGCCTTGTGTACTGCCTTGCTACAGACAGCTAAGAACTAGGTCAAGGTATAATACTTGGTGAATATCAAGACCCAATATGTATCTCAGGTCAGAGGATACTATGATATTCGCCTTTACTCAAAATTTACTTATGATCACTCACAAATGATTCCATGCAGTAATATTTGAGAGCGAGTCAGTCCAATATTTGTATCCCACAAATATCTATGAACTTTGGTAGCAACACTTTGCTCTATATTCATATCTAATGAATATCCACCAATCCAAATTCATAATAGTCTTACATTCATATTTGTTCCCACAAATATGATCGACTACGGACATTTAGAATAATTAACTTATTCACGGATCTAAACATGCTAATATGAAACATAACTCAAAATACCATAAAAGAGTTAAAATAACAATTGTTTCAATATCCAAATACAAAATTGATCAAATCCAATCACTAGAATATCGAAGTCCTAAGGCACATGTATGACCCTCATGTTTTGCCCTGTCAAGGAGCTTCGTGAGTGGATCCGCAATGTTTTGATCGGTGTGAACTTGGCGGATACATATCTTTCCTTTTTCAACTTCATCCCTTATGTAGTTGAATCTCCGCTCGATATGTCTAGTCTTTTGGTGCGCACAAGGTTCCTTGATTTGAGCAATCGCACCCTCGTTATCACAAAAGATCTCTAGGGGGTCTTGAATGGTAGGAACCACCCCTAGGTCGGCTATGAATTTCTTCAACCATGCAGCTTCTTGGGCTGCCAATGAAGCGGCGATGTATTCTGATTCTGTAGTGGACAATGCTACCACGTCTTGTTTTGAGCTCTTCCAAGAGACTGCTCCTCCATTTAAAATGAAGACATACCCCGATTGTGATCGAGAATCACTTCGATCGTTTTGGAAACTCGCGTCCGTGTAACCCTTTACAACGAGTTCCTCCCCACCAGATCCATATATTAAGAACATATCCTTAGTCCTCCTAAGATATTTCAATATGCTTTTAACAGCCATCCAATGACTGTTACCTGGATTTTGCTGGTATCTACTCGTCATGCTCAAGGCGCATGAGACGTCCGGTCTGGTGCATATCATTGCATACATGATGGATCCTATAGCTGACGCATATGGGATTCTTTTCATTTTCTCTTGCTCATCCTTTGAGCTTGGACATTGAGATGTATTCAATATTGTCCCCTTTTGAATAGGTACAAAACCTCTCTTAGAGTTCTCCATTTGGAACCTATTCAAGACTTTGTCAATGTATGCACTTCGGTTTAAACCTATCAAGCGCCTTGATCTATCCCTATAGACCTTTATTCCCAGAATGTAGGCTACTTCACCAAGATCCTTAATGGAAAAACAACTTCCAAGCCAAGCTTTTACACCTTCCATGGTTGGAATGTCATTCCCAAATAGTAGAATGTCATCGACATACAGTACTAAGAAAGTGATGACGCTCCCACTAGCTTTCTTGTACACACAAGCTTCATCGCCGTTCTTGATGAATCCAAAATTCTTAATTTCTTCATCAAAACGGTGATTCCAGCTTCTAGATGCTTGTTTCAATCCATAGATTGATTTCTTTAACTTGCACACTTTGTCAGGATGCTTCGGATCGACAAAACCTTCAGGCTGAACCATATAGACATCTTCATCAAGATATCCATTAAGAAAAGCCGTTTTGACATCCAATTGCCAGATCTCATAGTCATAATATGCAGCTATGGCAAATAATATCCTGATTGACTTTAGCATCGCCACAGGCGAGAAGGTCTCATCATAATCAATCCCTTGAGTTTGAGTGAAACCTTTTGCTACAAGTCTTGCTTTATAAGTATCCAAGTTACCATGCATGTCTGTTTTCTTCTTGAAAACCCACTTACTTCCAACTACTTTGGAGTTGAGTGGTGGCACAACCAATTCCCAAACTTTGTTATCATACATGGATTGCATCTCTATGTTCATGGCTTCAAGCCATTTGTCACAATCGGATTTTGACATTGCATCATGGTATGTGGTTGGTTCATCTAAATCTACCACGTAGCATCCATCCATGAAAAATCCATATCTTTCAGGTGGATTACTAATTCTACCAGATCTGCGAATATTTTGTGTGTTTTGATCAACCTCTTGATCATTTTCAACAACCTCTTGTTGAGTTCTAGTATCAACCAAACGTGTATCGTCTTGTGGTTCTTGATCCTCCTCAAGTTCCACTGTTTAGTCACTAGTTCCTTCCATAAGGAACTTAGCTTCCAAGAACTTACCCTTTCGAGCAACAAATACCTTTTGCTCGATTGGGTCGTAGAAATAATATCCTATATCATCTTTAGGATATCCTACAAAGATACACTTAGTAGATCGGACTTCCAATTTATTTGGAGTGTTTTGCTTAACATAAGCTTCACAACCCTAAACCCTTAAGAATGATAATGATGGAGGGTTTCCATGCCATATTTCAAAAGGTGTCTTTTCCACTTTCTTGGTTGGGGCCATATTTAGTATGCGAACTGCGGAGAGCAAAGCGTAACCCCAAAATGATAGAGGTAATGTGCTTCTAGCCATCATAGATCGAACCATATCTAATAGAGTTCGATTTCTCCTTTCGGACACACCATTGTGTTGTGGTGTTCCAGGTGGAGTAAGTTGTGAGATAATTCCACAACTTCTAAGATGATCTTGAAAAGCACCACTTAGGTATTCTCCTCCTCTATCGCTACGAAGGACTTTGATTGTTTTCTTGAGTTGATTTTCTACTTCACTTTTGAAGTCTTTGAATATTTCAAATGCTTCATCCTTGTGTCTTAGTAAGTACATATAACCATAACAACTATAGTCGTCGATAAAGGTAATGAAGTATTTTTCACCATTCCTAGTCATCGGCTTAAAAGGACCACATACATCTGAATGTATGATACCTAGTAAGTCTTTAGCCCTTTCAAAAGTTCCACTAAAGGGTGTCTTGGTCATTTTGCCTTGTAAACAAGATTCGCATACATCAAATGAATTATCTTCACTTGTATTCAAAAGACCATTTTTCTGAAGTGTATGCATGCGATTCTTGCTTATATGTCCAAGGCGACAATGCCAAAGGTAGGAATCACTCAAATCCATTTTGAGTTTCTTGTTGGTTACTTGGTACATTGAGCTATCATATGATGTGTTATCATGATCTAATTCATAAATACCATTTAAAGACATAGCTTTAAAATAAAACACATCATTCATAGAAACATAAATGTCTTGGTTAACAAATTCGAAATTAAAACCACATTGTCTTAAAAGGGAAACAGAAATTATGTTCCTAGTTAAACTAGGAGCATACAAAACGTTCTTCAAAATAACTTCCAAACCACTTGGAAGCTCTAAAACGTAGTCTCCTTGAGCTTCGACATCAACCTTTGCTCCGTTGCCCATGAAGAGACTAGCATCTCCCTTCTTGTAATGTTTATTTCTTTTGAACCCCTGCAACGAATTGCAAATATGAGTTCCACATCCGGTATCTAGTACCCATGTGTTAGAAGAAATAACATTAAGCTCAACATGTATCATAAAGATAGTACCTGAGGTTTGCCCTGCATCCATCTTGTTTTTCAACTCTTTGAGATAGGTCAGACAATTTCTCTTCCAATGTCCTATCTCACCACATTCAAAACATGGGTCGTTCGTAGCAACCTTTTGCTTCTTCTCTTTTGGTTTGGCGGGTTCTGCTTTAGCTTTTCCCTTTCCCTTGACGTGTCCCTTTCTTTTAGCATAGGTTGCTTTAGAGTCAGGGTGGGGCCTCTTCTTATTGCCTCCTTCATTGATCGCTAGGACGGGTAAAGCCTTTTTGCCCATTCCTGCTTCGGCCGTTTTAAGCATTGCATGAAGTTCACCAATGCTCTTGTCCCATCCATTCATGTTGTAATTCATTACAAAGCTCTCGAATTTCTTTGTTAAAGAGTTGAGGATCAAATCCGTAGCCAACTCTTTAGAGACGGGACAATTTAGCCGTTCGAGGCGATCAATGTGGCTTTTCATCTTAAGGACATAAGATGATACCGATTGGGTTTCCTCCATTCGACATGCATGAAGCGCCCGAACAGTTTCGAAGCGTTCTACCCTTGCTTGTTGTAGGAACATTTCCTTTAACTGGGTAATCATGTCGTATGCCCTGTGATGTTCAAAATCCTTTTGAATTTCGGGAATCATAGTTCCCAACATGAGGCATGAGGCTTGCATGGAGTCCTCGGTATACTTAACCCAATCGTTGTAGGCTTCCACATCTTCCACGTTAGGTTCATCGGGAATAGGATCGTCCAACACATAGGATATCTTCTCTTGCTTGAGAACGATTCTCAAGTTTCGAAACCAATCCATGAAGTTGTTATGGTTGAGACGATCCTTTTCAAGGATGGTTCTTAGTGATAGGTTTCGGACGATTTGGTTAGTCAGGTTTGCATTGTTAGCGGCCATCTACAAAATTTAACAAGTTCAATTTTAGTATTTTCGATATTATTATATTTTAATCATTAATACCCTTTTGTGTCTTAAAGACAATTAATAATTAAAATCTAGAATCCAACGTTACATTTAAATATTGGTTAGGTGACCTTTATCCCTCTATTTAAATTAACAAGGTAGTCAACGTTTGACAATTGCAACTCTTTGCAATTTCTAGCCATATGGGATCGGTTAAAACATCTTTATGTTTAGTTGGCATGTTTAATCCCATCAACACCTTTGTTCCCCATGCTTCGATGACCCTAAGTTCATGGTTCTAAATCAAGTCGTCCAACTTACACACACGTGTGAGTTTATACACATAAGTGGTTAGGTGACCTTTATCCCACAAACATGGTAAACCCACCTCGAACATACAAGTTTCCTCAAATGTGGTTAGGTGACCTTTATCCCACAATAAGAGTTCCCAAGTGTTTCGAGTGTTGTATAAAAGGATGGTGTTTGACTTGTTTTATAAAAGGGTTTTCAATATTTCAAAATTCTAGTTTAGAAAATATTATGTACCATACATTTGCATGCATTCAAATCAATGGTACTTTAGTGAAAACTAATTTTCAAGGTTCTTTTTAATAAAACCCATTTTATTATAAAATCATTAATTTTTAATAAAACCTTTATTAACCACTTTAATGATTTTGTTAAGAACCAATTTTATGCTTGTTGTTGATTATTAGTTTGTTAAGTTATGTATATCGACATATCATCTAAACAACAAAATAAACAACCACACAAGCATAACATACATAACAATAGGTGCATAACCATAGCCAACTATTTTGACAACACTTGTTAGCCGAAACAAGTGTGCCAAAAGGTCCTTCCTAAGGGGTGAAAAATGACACAAGTAATGTGTCGATGAACTCCCACTTGATCCCGCATCCAAATGCTTCAAGTCTCCATCTTGTGTTGTGATTTCTCCACCTTCTTTGAGCTTCCAAAAGTCTTTTATTTTCAGCTCCAAACTCCTTTGGACTTCAAAAAATGTGTTTTAGTTATCGGGTTAAAATCCCGTTGAGAACGATGAAGTTCTTTGGACCGAATATTATGGTCCAAACCAAAACCGCATTTTTGTGTGCATCTTCTTTTACAAAATATATCCTAATACATTTTTCTAGTAAAAAATAAAATGCACCTAATCTATTTATTTTACATACCAAATGAAAATAAATAAATTACATATCTTCTAATGGAAGAACAAAATAATAATTATTACAACCCATTGAAATAATAAATAAAATAGATCACAACACAATCATTCAACACAAGGTCATGGCTAGGTCATATGCACCAAAATATATATCCAAATATATATATATTAATTTCAAGAAGCATAAAAAAATGGTTCCCTTTTGTGACCATTTTCGGCTATGTTCAAAAAACCGAAAAGGTAAGTTTTGTCCAAACAAACAAATTCATCCATATGAAATAATTTTTCAAGATTCCCTTATGCATGTAAGAAAATAATCTTGAAAAACAAAGGGTTAACCATGTTAAAATTTTCGGCCATAGGGTTTTATTCAAACCCGAAACCCGAAATTTTTAATCTATTGAAGCATGCACTCATATAAGCGGCTCTAGATGCCATTGATGGGATTTTAACATGTTTATCAAAGCAATTTCATCCATATGAAATAAAAACGCAGTGGAATTAATATTTAAAACATGTTACTTTTATGATATAAACTTCATTTATAAGTAAAATCCCAAAACCCGGATCCATATATGAAGATGCATACTATCAAACACAACCATAGGGTGTTTAGAAAACTACCTTCTTGGAGTAGTAAGATGATGAAAAGGATGATGTTTCTTGAACGGTTGCCTTCAAGAGTAGAAGGCCTCAAGCTTGTATACCCCAAGCTTCCAACAAACACCACGTGATTAGCTAGGATTTTTAACACTAAAGATAAAAAACCGAACACTTGAGATATGCTTCTTATGACCGATTTTTACAGAGCAAGAACACAAGTCTTTCAAGTTCATTCTCTTGAATTTTGTCATACAAGTATTTATAGAACCATGAGAGAGAATTGCCACCCACCATGACCAATCATGTGCCAACTTACACATGCAAGTGCATGAAACCTTATTGGACCAAAATGGTCTTGGTTAGACCACCCAATGAAATCTCCTCTAGCTTATGACAACATGCATGTCATTTCATTGGACAACCATTTTGTGAGTTCCCATGGGGGGGGGGGGGGCTAGCTTTATAAAAAAAAAATCTTTTATAAAGTTTAAGTCTTGGTTTATATATTTATAACTTTTATAAATATAACACTACATAAATGCAAGACTTTATACATCCTTTTAAAATGTTATTTAACCAATTAAATAACAAAATAAAATATTCTCTCAAAATAAATTATCCATATAATTTATTAGTTTATCAAGTGTAATTATTTAGAAAACCAATTTCTAAATATTGTAAGTGTTAATATTTATTTGTTTGATCATATCACAAATAAATAATATAAGTGTTTGTCTAGCTTGTTATTGGGTATGACTCGACTTAGATCATAACGTACTAGCCACATCAATTTAATATGTGTCTTGGGCATACAGAGTCCAACACCAATGTGATAAAATACCGAGATACTGGTACCTTATCGTTACTAAATTGAGAAATTCGGTACGGTATTCGGTATCCACTTTTCCTCAATTTCGGTAACGGTATTTTTGGTATCGGTACTGTACGGTACCAGTATGGTACCGATCTCGTCCCAAGATTGAAACGAGTTGTTCGCGAGATTTGTGGTCCAAAAAAGAAACCAGTCACTGCTACAAAAGATACTGTGTCCGACTTAATCGTGATACTAAAGTTAACTCAAGAAATGTTAGTCAATAGTCATCTAGAACACATGGTGTTTCATCAGTCAAGACTCGAAAACCGTTGAATTTGGAAACTTCAAAATGATCACCAGTCTAGTGGTGTTGTCACCAACATGTCACAGACTCGAGAATTAAGTCGTAATGGTGATCATAGTATGTATCAGTGACGCATCCACAGATCATCACTTAATGGGATTGCAGATGTGGAGATTTGTTTTATTAATAATTTTATATAGTAATGTTGTGTTTTGTAATGTGGTGCTTTGTAGGTACTATTGGCGGTTGATAGGTACCAACAAGACGCCGTAGCAGGTAATTAGTCTATGGTCTTTGTAAATTTATAGGTGGTAGTTTCGACCCCTTTATAAGTTAGCGGGTTGACAAAGTGAATATTTAACGTATGAAATTTTGTAAATCATTAGTAGACAATGATGAGGACATTCAGATCACCATTGACGGTCAAGTGGTTCCGTAGGTGACTAAGCTCAAGTTTCTAGGATCGTTTATTCAGAGGGATGGTGAGATAGATAGTGACATTGCCCACTGCATCTAGGTTGGTTGGTGTAGGTGGAGAGCTGCCACTGGGGTATTGTGCGATAGGAGGCTCCCAACAAAATTGAAAGGAAAATTTTATAGGGTTGCAATTAGACTTTCTATGTTATACGGAACCGACTGTTGGGCCATTAAGGAAGTACAAGTACGCAAGATGGAGGTGGCAAAGATGAGAATGCTAAGATGGATGTGTGGGCACACAAGGTTAGACTGGATAAGAAATGATGTTTTTAGGGAGATGTTAGAAGTAGCTAGTATATTAGATAAGATAAAGGAGGAAAGATTGAGATGGTTTGGGCATGTGAAGAGGAGGCAGACGATGGAGCCAGTTAGAGTGGTTGAAACTCTCGAGGTGGAGGGGAGGAGGAGTAGAGGCAAACCCAAAATTACTTGGGATGAGCGGATTAGGCAGGATTTGCAAAGATGGCACCTCTCTGAGAACATGGTCCATGATAGGAGCTCGTGGAGACATAGGATTAAGGTTAAGGATTTCTAGGAGAAGGTACAATTGTGTTTTTTAGGTGTAGTGTATGGTCGTAGATATGTATAGGTTGTTTGTGTTGTTATATTTGTCTTGTTTACCATCAGGGCCGGCTCTGGGCCTGGCAAACCCGTGCCGACGCCCGAGGCCCAAAATTTCAAAGGGCCCGAAAAATCTTTATAAGCTTGTATATATTTATTAAATTATATATTGAATATATTCATCCGTTTGTTATGCAAAAAAATATTGGTTGTGTAGTGGCAAAAACCATCTCAAAATAATGTAAAGGTCTCAAGTTCGAGGTCTTTGCTCCATCACTAAGTTTTTATTTTTGTAATTCATTTACCCTTAACCATAATTTTGGACCCAATTCTTTTCGTCGCCAGAGGCCTAAATTTTTTCAAGAGTTTTCGGAGACGGCTCTGTTTACCATGCACTTTTTCACCACTCATGTTATATTGGTAGCTTCACACACACACACCTCATGTTCTATTTATTTCTTTCCTGTGTGTTTTGGAGCCAAGGGTCTCACTGGAAGCAGTCTCTCTATCCCTAGGAGTAGAGGTAAGATGTGACTACATGCCACTCTCCCCAGACCCTACCAATAGCTTTGCTATTTATGTGATTTTACTGGGTATGATTGATTGGTTGTCTTAAGTTAATAGTTAATGTAGTCATAATATACTTTTATTGTATGACATTAACTATAAGTACAACTCGATAAACTGTTTTGCCACCTCCACTGTAAACTAAATTATTTAACACAAAAAATTATGCATTTTAGCATCTTTCTCTTTTATATTACTAGAGGGAAGGCCCGTGCGATGCACGGCATGACCAACAGTTAGTGTCCTTCATTTTGTTGTGTGTTCGGGGAAAATGTTTATGTATGGATAAAAGATAATTAGCCAAAAGACAATGTAAGAGAAGCCATACAAAACGTGATAAGAGCTTGTACCATAAGCCGGCCACACAAAATGTAAGGCGTGCATAGCACAGGAAACTTTGTTTGCGGAATCTGTTTAAGAACAAACATGTATGCCAAGTCTAAAAACATACATTACAGGAAAAAAACTTAAAGGAGTTCACAAAGCTTCCGGTTTTATTCAATAATTCACTAAATCTTCTGCCGCTAATGCATGGCCATGTAGTCGACGTTCCCCTTAGTAGTTACCCACAGAATCATCCGAATCAGAACCTTCATAAGTAGGGCGGTGAAAGAAAGAAAGGAAATGTTAGGCAGAACTTTAACTTGGATGATGTATATGTTAGTAGTTCATATTCCATTATTTTGTAATTAAAACTTGATAGAATGTAACTCCGTTCAAGTAAATTCCCATTTATTAACTGCAGTTCAAGCTCGTTGAAGTTCAATTCATTCCATTTAGCTATTTGGCATGTATAAATAGGGGAAAAAGCATAAACTAATGATTTAACTTAAATATCCAAACGAACAAAAAAGCATAAACAAATTCACTACAAATTTCATCATAACTGACATAAAGAAAGGTAACCTTACGGAATGTGGGAATCTAGTGGTAATGCTCGCGCGTTGCCGACTTGCCGCGGGTAAGTTCCATTACAATTCATTTCAACACTAAAGCGATGGGGTCGTATGCGTTCTCAAATCGAAAAAGCACATAACAAAACCAATGGTGTAATTGTACTTGTTTATAGTTAGTCATAAAGAAATAAACATGATGTTTGTATCATATAATATTCACTTTTGAACATTTACTTAAACACGACACAAATGGATATGTAGTTATGTGGTTCATGGAATTTGGTAAGTCAAAAGTATATATAGAAACTTACATGTACTTTTTGATTGTTTCTTTGAGCTTAACCGGTGTTTGTATTGTCATCACCCCTTTACCCTTCCTAGTCATGGGAGTAGGAGTGGTAGATCCAACGGATTCACAATTGGTTTCGTCCGGGAGCACACGCTTGCAGTTGAAGCTCTCAAAGGCCCCATGATGGTAGTATGTGGATGTATCAACTTGGATGGTTCGGGTGGTGCCCACAAGTGAGTGTAAGCAGTTTGGGAGCGTTGAGATGCTACCGTTAGAGTTCTGTATCATGACTGGAGTGAAGCTATCCTGGATGCTTTCGGAATAAACGGTGTAGATATGCGAGAGACCCGATTCCACATTGAGTATAGACTGAGCAGTGGTGTTTGTTAGAATCTGTGCAGTGTCATCGAAGCACATGATGACCGCATTTGCCATGGAATCGAGCACATCAAGTTCAAGATGGAACCTGTTGAAAGTTTTTTTTTCAGATGTGAAAGTGTATAAAGGCGTTTGCCAACGCACATAACTATAGAATACCAAAACCAAACCTTGCTTGTGGAAACATAACTGGGTTTTCACAGCCAGCACACCACAGCTCCCCGTGTTCACGCGATACACCTTTCATGCATTTTCCTCCTCCACACATAAGTCTGAACCACTCTTCGCGATTACGTACGCCTTTAATCACCACACGACAATTGAACTCAGCATTCTACATGGACTATAAAACCCTTGAGTAAATATATCCCGCCCTCTTTGAGCTTGTCAAAGAAGTAGTGTGCAATGTTATTCCGGGCGGTACAATGCATCACACCTCCCTGTGCAAACCAAACAGCAGACTTTCAATAACGATGAAACTCGTAAAAGGGAAAGGGTACGGGGGTTAAAAGGGTGAGAGTTACCTTTATATCACTGACGACATAGTCGGTGCTCATGTAGCGTCCATTGACACTTGTGACGTCCCACTTTCTGCAAACCATAACCGTGATGGGGCCGGTACTCCCTTCACGGAGGTCAGCAAGGACCATTTGGTTGCGAACACCAATTCCCGATGTATTCACACTAAGAGAGCTAGCCATGATAGTAGAGTAGCAAGTCTGAATATGGGCCTACAACAATAGGGAAGGTGGAGCTCATATAATAGAAACTCAGGCCATTCACCTTCCCACAAAGAAAACAGTTTTTAAACTTAATGTCCAATTGTTGTATATTAGACTGTTAATATCCAAGTAATTAAGCTGTAATTAAGACCAGAAATCAACAATAGGGAAGGTGGAGCTCATATAATAGAAATTCAGACCATTCACCTTCCCAGAAAGAAAACAGTTTTTAAACTTAATGTCCAATATACATTATTAGCTGTTTAATAATCCCATGTACTGTACTAAAAAGTTGCAGGAGACATATTCACATTCACCCGTTAGCCATTTACTTATTTTACATTATTACTCGTTAACAATTATATATAACACAACTTAACTATCTATGTCTCAATAAGTGAAATCTCATTTTAATACTATATATTTCCTTTTTACCAAGGATATGAAAGATTAAAAGTCAGTGAGTCAAACACAGACAGTAAGAAAAATGAACCTTTATGCTGTAAAACTTAAATGACTTCAACTTAAACTGTTAAAACACTTGAATATGAACACTCACCATGCACTGCAGTCAGCTGATCATAAGATATCAATATTCTCACTTTAAAATTGGATCTTGATTAATGACTCACTTTGGACTTTTTCGTTTGTAGTTAAAAATAATCCAACTTTCATATTTTGGCAAAATTTAATATTACAACACAAACCACTACATAAACATCCAAAATAAATCTTTTTTTCAAATATGAGGTGGTATATATTTAACTTCTACAATCCAGATACATATATTAGCCAAAAAAAAAAAAAACAGACCAGAAATTAACAGTTTTTCGGACAATAGAAATTCGTTCAATTTAGAATAATGACCAACTAATTAAACTGTTAATATCCAAGTAATTAAGCTGTAATTAAGCCAAGTAATTAAGCTATTAATCTAACCTTTGGATTTATCGAGGAAGAACAGGGGATCGCTCGGAACTTCGGTGAGCATATCTTTGGAGCTAATATTGGATGTCCATGTCGATTTCGAAACCGAGGAATGATTACCTGACCACAATAATTCCTAGAATTAACATCAGCTCCATTATCAAGCAGCAATGCAACAATCTAAAACCACAAAACACAAAAAAACAGCATAAAGACCAAATTAAACAATTAAACACAAAATAAACAGGTGAGAAGCGATAAATTCATACATCATTATCGCCTTTAGCAGCGGCAAGGTGAAGAGGCATCTTCGCCTCAACGAAGTCTCCATCTCTGGCAGCCGACACCAACCGTTCACCGGAGGCTGAACATCCAAAGGAGTTCCCCATTTTCACCGATAACGGGGTATTACTAAAAGCATATCCTTGTGCAATTTGGGGACAAATTGAAGACGGAATTTTGTGAAGATCGAAAGGAATTCCCCATGTATCAAGACCTCTGTTAGCGAATTTTGTGAAGAATTGAAGACGAAATTTGGGGACAAATTGGTGATTTCCGTGAAAATTCATCGAGAAGGGGTTTCGAGAAGGGGTTAGTTTGTGGATGATCGATATATGTAAAGCTCTTCAAAACCGAGGCCACTTGCGTTATGATTGTAAATCTCATGAATTGCATGCTCCACTGATCCGAAACCCAATAATGCACATAGATATGTAAAATTAGGGCCAAAAAGTCATCAAATAATGAATGGCCAACAATATACATAAACCGGTAACGTAAATCAACAAAATACATAACAATCGATGCAAAAACCCTTAAAACCTTACTCGTATTTGTTACCGGTAGGCGTGAAATCAAACAGTTGACCAAGGATTTCCATAACATCAGCAATTTTGAGAGAAAAAGGCAATAAACCCTTGATGTACCATTCGATAACCCTAGCCCTTAACTCCTTCACTTGTTCCTAAATAGTCAAAACCAAAAACAATCAGATCATCTTCACCTAATTTTAAAACAGAAACACACTATACAAATGCTAAAAATTATAAATCACCATAAGAGCATAAAAATTATACATCTATATCATCCAAAACACAAACACATAATCCAAATATTTTATGAGATCAAACACCTCTGATCAAAGTTATAAAAACCCAAATCAATAAAACTTCAAATCCAAACAAAACAATATAGTTGAAAACGACACAGATAGGGTTCGTTGATTGTTACCTTAGCCGCCGGTACTTAACTCAGATCCGTTCGGTAGCAGGACCCTGGTGGTAGTCGCTGCCACTTGAGCTCAAACCATGAGAACCCTTGATCCAATCTAACCGCAGTCGTCGGAATCATCATTTGTTAACTTTGATTGAACCAGAGGGATGAACTGTTAAACTTTTGAGTAACAATCTGGTTTCAGTCGTTGCCGGTGATGATGACTGTGTGCGGCAGAAGAGGTGTCCAACGACGATTGGGTACGGTTGTGGGTGACCGGCGACGGAGATGGATCGTCTGAGTGGTGGCGACGACCGGCGCTTGATGAGGGTGGGTGACCGGCAAAGTGGAGGTGGTGTTTGGAGATGGAGGGCTCCTCAAGAACAGACCTACTATTATGGAGGTCATAATTGTCAAAAACCATATAACATGGATGTTTTAATTCTGCGATCTTATGATTTTGTCAGATTATGTTTAATCTCTAACCAGTCATACGGGTCTATGATGATGGCTGGGCTATATGGGGAGACTTGTGCTTTAATATTATAATTTGTTAGAATTATAATATTAATTTTATTAATTTGAAGGAAGAATGTATTTAAGAGATATAACTAAATTTTTAGGTATTGCATTTAAAACTTCATAAATGTTGATTTTAAAATAGAACATGCAACTAAATTTTAGATTATATATATAGATGCTATGCATTAGAGTATTCACATTCATTCCACCAATTTTTTACCCTAAATTACACTAAAAAAACACTACATCTTCTTTCTCCTTTTTCAATTAAATACTATTCTTTTATACCTTTATCATTACCTTTTCTCTCTCCTCCACTCACAATCACTTTTAAAATATATTAAAAAAATTATAGGGGGTGAACAGTGTCCCCTCAAATATACAGATGAACAGTAACATTTTCTCTCTCCTTCATTCACAACCACTTTTTATACTCTTTAGACAATGTGTAGTGGGGCGCTATGCACCCACATAAAGCCCCTATAAAGCTCCAAACACCACTACGAGGGGCTTTATGAGACAAAAAAATGGGGGAGGCGCCATATATATAGCGCCGGGTATGGGGGGAGGTTTCAAAGTTTGGCTAATAAAAAATTAGTTAGTGTTTTTATAATTAATTAATAAAAACAAAAATTAATAATTAGATATTGATGGGTAGGGGCTTTATGACTATGAGCTCTAGTGATATAACGCCCCATAAAGCCCCTGTGTGACGTGGCACGACACGTGTCGCATAACGCCCCACAAAGGGCTTTATGACTACGGATGGCCTTATATTATAAAAACTCGACTCACAGATTTTAATGGGTTGGATGTGAATGCTCTTATTACTTTGTCTCAGTGTGAAGTAATTCTCTGTACTTTAAAAAGGAAACTTGATCAACACCTAAGTTTGTTGCTTTTGAATACACTTGACCCGCACACAACTGTGTTATCCATTTATACTTAGTTTAGTTTTTTTTAATTTATATTTTCTGTAAAGAATATGTGGGACCCATGTATGTATGCTTGTAACAGCTTTCCTTGCATCTCTAATTTATCTACAACTATCTTATTTAGGGGTGTTCAGAATTCGTTTCGAATTCAAAAAATTCGAAATTCGTTTAAATTCGATTCGATTATCAAGAATTAGTTTCGATTATAAGAATTCGAATTCGATTCAATTCGAGTCAAGTAAATCGAATACGAATTTATAATTTCAAATTCGATTCGATTCGAAATTCGAATAAAAATTATACTTTTTTATTTATTATTTTTATATATAATACATATATAACTTTTATTAGGCTATACTATAAATTATTTTCAATTTTTTTCCAAGTATTAAAATTACCCATTACCAAACCCACTATATGGCCCATAACTAAAACCTAAGTAACAAATCTATCAATAGATTTCCAAGCGTAAAAATATTAACTTGTAATGGGGAGTGCTTATTCCCGACTTCTCGTTTTGAAATTTAGACTTGTGGTACTTTATTTGGAACTTTTTAATGTGATATCGTGCTTTATGTCTGCTTTAAAATTTATGTTTCATTTTGAAAGTTTTTTTTACATGTTTTTAAAGAATCTGAATTAAATCAAATTTATTCGAATTCGAATTTTTAATCGAATACGAATCGAATTCGAATTGGGTTTTTTATTCGAATTGGGTTTTTTATTCGAATCGAATTAGGTAGGTTTTAATCGAATACGAATTCAAGGAAAAATAAAAATTATTCGAACAATTCTATTCGAATAATTCGAAAATTCGATATTCGATTCGATGAACACCCCTAATCTTATTGGTTATTTTAATCTAAATAAATTGTAAACGGTGCCGGTATTGGTAATAGATTTTTTGAATTTCGGTATCAGTAAATAACGGCATCGGTACCGGTATTTTTCGGTAAAAACGGTATTCACACCGAATTTCAATAATGAATGCTAAAGGGTATTTTGGCAAATATAAATTCAAAATAAATCATAATCTTCCAGTATTATTAGAAAAATATATTCCAAATATACTACTATTAAATTAAAAGAGTTATGAATAATAGTACCCTTATAAAAAAAGTTTAGTTGTATCGACATTCCAACAATATTATTAGAAAAAAGATATCCAAAATACTATTAAATAAATATAATTAATTCAATATTAGTGATAATCTCCCAGATATATTATTTATTATGATGGATTAGAAAGAGGTTTATGCATTCCTGTAAAATCTTGAACTAATATATAATATAACCTAAACCTAAAATCTTATATCAATCATTCTATAGTGATAATACGATCAATCAAGAATTCAAATACATCTTCATTAAATTTAAGGTATTTAAATAGTGCTTTCTTAGTTTCTTTGCTCTCCTTCTAGTTGTTTAAGTTATTGCAGTTATGAATTATAATGTTTTTTTAGACATGCTGGAATTTGGATGTTAACAATAGAACCCATGTAAGTTTTCGTTTTGATTTTTTTTAGTTTTTACTACATACATTTGTCTAGTTTTCCCACTATAAATTACACCAATTCAGTTAATAACGGATGGATGGATTTACATGATATTTTTTTAGGTAAACCAATGGAACACACCAAAGCGGTACCAATGCGGTAAAATACCGAAATACCGGCACCGTACCTTTAGTGAACTGAGAAATTCGGTACGGTATTCAGTATCCACTTTTCCTCAATTTCGGTATCGGTACTGGTACGGTATCGGTATGATACCGATCTCGTCCCTAGATGCATCGTGATGAAACGAGTTGTTCGCGAGATTTGTGGTCCAAAAAAGAAACCAGCCACTGCTAGAAAAGATACTCTGTCCGACTTAATCATGATACTAAAGTTGACTCAAGATATGTTAGTCAATAGTAATCTAGAACACATGGTGTTTCATCAGTCAAGACTCGAAAACCGTTAAATTTGGAAACTTCAAAATGATCAGCAGTCTAGTGGTGTTGTCACAGACTCGAGAATTAAGTTGTAATGGTGATCAGTGACGCATCCACAGATCATCACTTAATGGGATTGTAGAAGTGGAGATTTGTTTTGTTAATAATTTTATATAGTAATGTTGTGTTTTGTAATGCGGTGCTTTGTAGGTACTATTGGCGGTTGATAGGTACCAACAAGACGACGTATCAGGTAACTAGTCTATCTAATGTCTTTGTAAATTTATAGGTGGTAGTTTCGACCCCTTTATAAGTAAGCGGGTTGACAAAGTGAATATTTAACGTATAAAATTCATTGTCTTAAGTTAATGTAGTCATAATATACTTTTATTATACGACATTAACTATACGTATAACTCAATAAACTGTTTTGCCACCTCCACTGTAAATTAAATTATTTAACACAAAAAATATGCATTTTAGCATCTTTCTCTTTTATATTACGCTATGCATTATTACTTTGGCTCAATGTGAAGTAATTCTCTATACTTTAAAAAGGAAACTTGATCAACACCAAAGTTTGTTGCTTTTGAATACACTTGACCCACACACAACTCTGTTATCCATTTATACTAGTTTTGTTTTTTTATTTGTATTTTCTGTAAAAAGAATATGTGGGACCCATGTATGTATGCAGGGCTGGCCCATTAGTGTAATTGAGCTAGGCGACGGTTTGGGGCCTCCGAAAAATAAGCCCTCCGAAATTAAAAAAATAAATCTTTATGTATAAAAAAAATATTATATTTACGGTGATATTTGTTACAATTAAAACAAGTGTAGTTTGGTGCTAAGAACAAGATTTGGTTTTTGTAAAGGGCTGGGTTTGAATCCCAACTGCTACCCATTTTCAAAATTATTAATCACCTTAGTCACTCTTTTAATAAATGGTTATAAACGTATCTTTTTTAATCACCTCTCTTAATTTAATACGCTAAAATATTTTGTCCATACAATTTTTAACATGATACGTCCATGTAAAATTTTATTTAAGAAAAAATCGTTTCTAACTTATAACAATAATATACTTAAAATAAGTAGCATTTTTAATTCCTTTCACACATAATGTAAGTTGTTATTTGTTAGGTTAAACTTTTTTGACCAACTTAGATTTGATTTATGTATTAGATCCCAACATTATTCGATTAGGGAAATCATCTAGTTTATATAATGGTTTAGTGCTTTATAAGTTTCTTCCTAATATATTTCATGTGAAATATAAACAGAATTACGAGCCTAAAAAAATTAAAAAGGGCCTCAAATTTTTAATTCGCTTTGGGCCCCCAAAATTCTAGGACCGGCCCTGTATGTATTCATGTTTTTTTTTTTAAAACAGCCTATGTATGCATGTAATGGATTTCCTTGCATCTCTAATTTATCTACAACTATCTTATTGGTTATTTTAATCTAAACAAATTGTTTTGTAACTGTTTGATATATAGTTAAAAAACATTGGTAAAGTAAAATAAATTGAATAACAGATACTTCCGGTCCGTACAAACAAAGAAAGGTGAGGTGACAAAATAGGTAGGTCGGGCAGGTTGGGAAATGGGTCAAAATATATTTGACCTGTTTGAGAGCATAACCTGTGTAAATGGGTCAGTTTACCAGGAGCCGCATTGGATAAAAAAGGGTATCTTGAGCTCTAGCATCATATGTAAAGTATTTTCCTCTACCGCCCAGTATAGAGTAAAATGATCTAATTAGATAATGCAAAAAGTACTCCTAATCCTTGAATTGAGAGTGTTACTTGATTTGGTAGCGATTGCATTCTGAATCACATGAACCTTTTATCGCTGATGTGCTCCATGAATTTAAGCACACTCTTTTAACCTTAAAATTCCTAAATAAAGTGAAAGAGAAGCTAAAAACCTCATGATCACAACCCACTAAATAATGGTTCTCTTTTGTTTTTTTCCAGCCCATAAACACCCTTAAAAAAGTTGCTTGTTTCGTAAAATAAGGCAATATATATATGACAACAAATGTCCATAGAGACCCAAAGTTTGAAACTTGAGATTATTTTTCCAGGTGTAACTTTAGCTATGTAACATATTACATTATATTGAATACATAATGTAATACTAATCAACAATTAGATACTCGTGACCATACTGCTCTTTTTTATTTATTGAACTTGGTAAACTAATAGAGGGTGTATTTTTTCGTTATCTATTGTCAATATTAGATCGATACACACTTCTTTTTTATTTTCTGTTTTTAAATTATTGCTATTTGAATTCAATTTTCAAACCTCATTTATCTGTTTTTCCATGTGATGTTTCAAACTACTTAATTCGAAGACATCAGTGATGGCGTATAAAAATTTATAGGCACTTTCAATTTTATATGTAACCTTTTATTTTTTGTGTTATGTTGTCTCTATTGAATTTCATGCATCCTAAATGATTCGTTTATTTGACATTGATATTATTAAGTTTTATGTTGACTCTTTTGAATTTCATGCATCCTAAATGATTTTTTTTATTTGACACTCATATTATTAAAGGAGATTGTGATTCTCATAGTAGCCTTCTGATGGCATCATTGTTTAAGAATGGAAAGGCATTGGATTTTGAGATCCGGTACATCAGATATCGTCTTCCCCACCCGAAGATCTACTAATTCAGTTGAAGTATGTAGATGGGTATGCAATACAGGTTTCCTTTCGGTTGCATCAATGAAGAAGCTCCTTGTATCGGTCGCCGACCACAACAGGAGGAACACATTGTTTGGAACAATTGGGTTTTAGTGAAACTGATTATTTTTGGATGGAAAATAATGCCCGATCGTCTTCCAGGTATTTTGATAATGTAACAAAAAGTAATCTACAAGTGGGCTCGGATTCATGTTATTTTTGCAATTTCGTGTAGTGAAAACGGGGATCATTTATTCACCTTTTGTTTTGTAGCCTCTATAATTTGGCAACACACTAGCGAATGGTGCAAAATCCCGCCAATCTATGCTTTTTGTGATTCGACTGATACACAAGGCTGAGCGAATGCTCATGACTAAAGTGATCAAGCAGCTGAGCCTTAGCAACTACATCCATGAAATCTTTATGTTACAATAAGTCACTATTCCAATTTTATGTTACCATGCAACAAAGTTCATGAATTCAACATCCAAAGATCCAAAAAAAATTCAGATCATTCTAGGTTAGTGCTCGATACCAATTACTATGGAACACTACTTATTCCTAGATCGAAAAGGGTTAGATATATCTACATTCCTATTAAAGTGGATATTGTCATACAAGTTTCTTAAAAGAAGAGGAGAAAGTATGCTTGATTATGAAGATGTATAGTAGAAATTTGATATTTAATAAACAGCAGAAATCAGTTGAAATTTGAGGATATATAAATTAGCCTAATTGATTGAGGGATATGTGTTTTGCCAACTCCCAATTTGATCACTTTGCCTAATTTTCTGTCAATTCAACCAATATACATGATGAATTATATGTAATATAAATTACTTATTAAAAAGAAAATGTATACTAATCTTATGATCGGGTATAATAAGTCCAACTTACAGTATGACCAGTTCTGACAGTTTCAAGGGTTCAAATCGAACACCCATACGACAAGAAAAATACAGCTCATACAATTTTGAATTCTTTTAAAAATCATCTTGATAGATCTGTGTGTATATGTGTGCATATATATACATAGAGAGAGAGAGAGACACACACATCATAATTTTGTTTTTGAATACAACTAGATAATTAACACGTACCAATGATACTACCCATTAAATTAATTTGATTATAAGATGATCAACAAGCAACTTGAATACCAATAATAACACACTATGCCCCAATATATAGCAATGAAAAAGAATATGCATGGTTACAGGAAAGGTATAAATCATTCAATCACACATCTAAACATTCCTTTCAAACTCACTTTGATTCTTTCCTTCCAGAACTCATATAAAGGCTTACATAGATTAAATTGTTGAGTGGAAAAGAAGTTAAACTTAACTAGGTTTTTCCCGCTCGCGCGTTGCGGCGGGAAACTAAACTCTTATGCAAGAGTTTTCGAATTTAGGTGCATCAGAACCACAAAAGTAATAAACATATCCCCAAAAAGAAAGCCTTTAAAGCATTCAAGGAAATATGCCATAAACTAAATGTTAATATATGCATCACTCTTACCTACTACCATGTATCATACCTCGATTTTATAGCACCAACCCCACCTTAACAATCAGCATCTTTGCATAATCCTCATATTAAAAAAACATATGGTACAGTTAAAAACATTCATTCAAGTTATCTACAAAAATTCAGCAAATGATAACTGCACATTTGCAAAACCAAATGACACTTTTAACTACTCCATTCCTACGCTCGTGACCCGCCCTAAACCAAGTGCGGAGCTTTGTGGTGGCGGGAGGGGGCGGCCGAGCCCCCGAATTTTTCGCTCGTTAGTGGAGAGTATGTAGTTTTCGTATAGAATTTTTTTGGTATATACGTTTTTGACCCCCCGGTTTTATAGAAATTTTTGGTATATACGTTTGCGACCCCCCGGCCGGAAATCTCAAGCTTCGCCATTGCCCTAAAAGGCTGCCCATCATGCCCCACTCATGCCCGTGGGGCGGTGTTTCACACCCTTTTGGACTAATGTGGCTGTGAGCATGAAAGCATCATTCAAGTTATCTACAAAAAAAATCAACAAATAATTATAATATTTTAGTCTTGTTTTCAAAATTTAAAAAAAAAATAACAAACAAACTCTTAACCTAACTGCAAAGGCCATAGTATTGGGATATACTCACTCATGTACCAATCAAAAAAAGAAATATGCATTTTATATTGCATTTCAAATGATGCAATGAAGGAAACATATTTGAGTAAATCTATAATGGATCTTCAAATATACACCCTTCAGGTATCGGTATGGAAATCAAATCCCAACAAAACTAACACAAACAAATACAGCGTTTGTAGATCCTAGTCAGAGACTTACAGTGCAAGCATGAAGATTATAACTGGAAATGGAACCGTTGTGTCGTCCGCCCCACAAAAACCGTTTTTGTTTCACAGCGCGCTACCGTAGGCTTACACCATGATAACGACCCCTATTTGCTGCTATTGTTTGACCCAGTTCAGTCGCCTTTAGTAAGCCAAAACAACCATTCACTATTGACGATCCCCTATACAACTAAACCCTTCGATCGCCTTAGTCGTTGTTGCGTTTATCCATGCGAATCCGTTGTATAGCCCTAAATTTGGAAATTGTGAAGGAACGAAGATACCAAATCAATAGTATAAAAGTAAAAACTTTGAAGGGAAGTTACAGTTAAACAAAAAAATATATATTTAAAATCAACAAAAAACAATCTGACATACATGGTTACAACGGGCACAGGAAATCCTTATATCATTCAGAAATAAAAAGAAATAAATGAAGTCAGCCTAGGTATCTGAGACAATAAAAAAAATGTAATTAGGAAAAACAATCTACGAAATTGATCTTTGAGAGGCTCAGAGTTCCACAAAAAAAAAAAAAAAAAAAACATAGTTGCAAGGCGGGTTGCAGGTTTAAGCCTACCATCCACTATCCTTGCCATACCATCCTCATGAATCTTCTAGAAATATTTAGAACTCATCATAGCCAACAACCAAAATGATAACCCTACACAGATTTGTCACCACCACCACTCTCCCAGTTATCTAAATCCGACAACATAAAACCCCTAAATCCACAAAACATCAAAACCATCAACAGATCACAAACTAAAGGAATAGATGAAAACAAATCAAGCTTGAAACCAGACCAAACTATATTATATTATATTATACTATCTATTAAAAACACAACTATTTCAACAGTGATCCTTGAGATCCTGGCCATCCAAAGCTTCATCTCTGGTGGGTGTGCCTTCCCTTGTCAACGTTTAAAAGGCTCCGAATTCCGAGAAAAAAACATGGTTGCAAGGCGGGTTGCAGGTGTACACCTACCATCCACCATCCTTGCAAGACCATAATCATCAATTTTATGTGGAACTTTAGATTGCAGCCCCTTTTTAAGGCAGTCCCTTTTAAGGCAGTCCTTTATTAGTCCGTATGAGCCTCAATTTGGTTTCAAATTGCTAGGGTTCATTCGTTAAACACACATGCACCAAAATAACTTGGAAACCAACAAATCTTAGCCCCAAAAAATCAGCGTCCTTACCATGATTTTTGTTGGAATTGAAGTCCCAAACAACCATGTTAGACACAAGCTCTTAGTCAGACTCGGATAAGAGCCCTTAGATCAATCCAAATCGGCCTTATAAATAGCCTCAAACACATGCATGTTTCAATCTTAATTGAAATAAACTAATAAATTACCTGGTTGTTCCAGATTTGGTCCCAATAGGTCACTACATCCATTCTTCGTTCCTGAAAAAAAAAAACGAATGAAGCAATAACCAAATTCAGGCCTATAACATACTTTAATCTTTGGAACTCATAAGGCTCATAATCATCATAGCCTCATTGAGAATAAATCCAGAACCACATCACAGTCAGATTGTTACCAACATCGACGCAAATGAAAAGAATCAAAGCCAAAGGCAGAAAGCAACAGAGGCGTAGCACATAGTACGCCCGCCGCCGCCGCCATAGACGGCCGAAGCCACCGGCAACGACAGGGCAACACATGTTCCTCTCTTTATTTATCTCTAGAATCGCATCTCTCAATAACCGAGCTTGCAATGAATTTCATCAACAAAGAAAAAATCGATTACCTAAGATATCACCACCGGACGGAGAACACCGCCTATTCCTCCATCACCATTGCTCCACTCCCTCTACTACCTCTCTAATCTTATCTCGCTCTTACTCCTCTCTATATCTCCCTAATCTGTGTCTTGATACCGGACGGAGCACCACCGCCTTCTATCGTTGTTTGCTTCCAGTCTCCCATTCTTTCTCTAGATCGTCCGATGAGAGTCAACGGTACATTTGTCGGAACCCTAGAACCCCCAGCCGTCATTGTCGGCTTTAGCTACCGCCAAACCCTCGTCTACCACCGCCTTCTACCATTGTTTAACGCGTCTTAACCACGACAACCCACCACCCGTCTTACCGAAGGCCAAGAGGGTGGCCGACGGGAGACGATGGCCGGTTCCTCCATCTCTGCGGCTCCTCTCTCTCTCTGTCTCTGTCGTGCCTCTCTCTCACTATCCATATCTCTAATCTGCTTTTTTTTTTTTTTTTAAGTGGGAGCGGTGGAGGGCGAGGAGTCAAGCACGTGTAAAGGCTCTAAGGGTAAAATCCCGAAAATACCCCCGATAACTGTTCATTCCACTCTTCTATTATCATATAGTAATAGTAATTCCCACCTTCTTTTTATTAAAAAAATAAAGTAAAATAATAATAAACATGCATCTCTTTTAGGATTATGAATGGTGGATATTGATGTGAGTTTAATTAAAATTTCATTTTATTTGTCATTTTTAATTCTTCTCATCAGGAGTATATTGAATTTATTCTCTATAAGTTTTATTCAATATAACTTTGGTCATTATTTTTGAAAAAAAAATTAGTTGAAAATTATCATATTTTACTAAGCTTGTACAAATATAAAATACATATATTTTTATATGAGATATATATAAAAGGTTATGGGCTTACTATCACGGAATGATTCTCGAACTCTCGTGCGGCACTTAGAATGCTCCTAAGTTAAGCCTTGTAGTTGGGTCGGAAGTCTTTGTTTCAGTAAACACAAGAACAAGTTTTGTAGTGCAATACTACAAGAAGGATGGTGTTTATATTATTTGGACAAGTATTACAAGTGAGAGTGATTACAACAAGTTGGGTGATTACAAATGAGGTCACTTATGCCTATTTATACTAGTGCCTTATGTCTAGATGGTTCCTAATCTAGATAATTCCATACATAATATCTAGTTGCTAAATTCTAGAGATTTCCATGCAAATATCTAGCTTTGTGGTGATTAAGGGTTGATCTAGAGACTTCTTTGGCAGCCCTTAAAACCAACATTTCTTAGCACCTTCCTTGGAAATATCTTGGTCCATTCATATGCTTTCAAGTCTTTTCTAGATGGTTCTTGGCTGGGACTTTTGGTGCTGAATTTCCAGCCCATTCTAGAGAGTGCCACAACTTTGTAGCATGGTCTTTGAGGCCAAATTTGTGTAGCATTCTCCGGAATGTTCCAGCAACCCCTAGTGTGCCTTGAATAGCCCGGAAGGTTCTGGAATCGCGATGAAAAGATCTAATTTTTAAGCGGGACGTGACATTCTCCCCCACCTAAATTCGCAATGCCCTCGTTGCGATTCTTGGCTTCCCTCGGTTTCTTTTTGTGAGTTGTAAAGCGGATACGGTCTCTCCTTTTCGCACCAGTTTGGTCTCTAGATCGGCAGTGTATACATGTTTCTTTTTGACCAGGTACTGGTGTTTGTAAACGGTACTATGACGGCTTTGGTTTGACGGAGGAAATCCATCCCAAGGATGAAGTCGTAGTTGTCTAGGGGTACTACGGTGAAGTCTAGGCTTCCTGACCACGTCTCGGTACTCATCTTGGCGTTCCATGAGTGCCCCTGTATTGGCTCGGGATTTCTATTGGCTCCTTTGATCCATCCTTTTCGAAATGTGATCGGTAGACCAAGTCTCGTAGCCTCTTCTGGGGTGATGAAGTTGTTGCTTGCCCCTGTATCGAAAAGTGATTTTCCGGGTTGAGCATTTATTTCGATATGCACGAATCGAAGTCCTTTGGGTCCTTCATTTGTAGCTTGCTGCTGAAAAACGTAATAGGCTAGCGCAGCTCGCTTCGCTCTTCAAGCTCCGCCCCCCTTACTCAACGTCTTCATCTATAAAGAAAGCCCTTTCTCCATAAGAGAAGAAGGTAAGCTTTCAAGCCGTAACTTGCTGATGAACACTTTGCTGAGGAACGAAGCTTCATCTTTGTTTTTCTTCAAAGCCCCAATCTGCTCTCGTTCGCCGCTACTAACGGGGTCTCGGTTGATTTCCCTTCCTTTAGCTACTCAGATGTTTCAGTTCGCTAAGTTTGAAAAGTCCAAAGAGCGCAGACTAGCCACGGAGCTTGGATACGGTTTCCCGATCAGAGATCCATGGATCACAGACGGTATCTCCCCATGCACCCCAAAAAGGGAAGAGCTCCTTCTCAATCCCATTCGTACCATGTCTACTTCTTTACTATGGATCATGTATTCGGAGGCTAATGTCGGTGAATCGATTAATATGACATAGATCGGAGAATGGTTAAATGCTTCTTTGGGAAAGAACTCCTTGCTAACTGCTTCAACTTTTGACTAGGGCAGCAGCTCCGTCTTGCACAACTCCCCCGAACAGCCCAGATTTGATTCACTTTCAGAACCTCTTCGTCGATTCCTAACCTTAATAGCTTATTTAATCAAAAAGTCATTTTATAGAGTAAGACCGTTACTAAGAAGGAAAAAACCCATCTCGTTCGACAACAAGCCCAAGCCCAAGCCCTTCTCCTCAAAGAGCACTAGTCGCCTTTCAAATTATAAAAAATCCAAAAGGTGTTCTCCAAGCCACTTCTTATATGTTTTTTTTTAAGTTGACTTTTTTACTTTAAACCCAAAGCTTTTCATCTTTTGCAATTTTAACCCCACAAAATTTGTTAGTTTTTTTTACTTAACCCAAAACTTTTCATTATATGCAATTTAACCTCACAACTTTTTTTACTTTCAATTCATAGTCAATACACTTGATTAATACTTGTTTTTGCTTGTACGTTTATCCATTTCGTTTGTAATTATGTATTACGGATTTTACCAAAAAACTTGCCAAGTTACATCAAAACAGAAGGTAGACGGGCAACAAGCTGTCACACCCCAACCGATGGCGGAAACATCGGGGTGAGGCACTGAGCGAAACAGATTGCCCAAGAGATTCCATAACAACTAATAATTACCAAATATTTAAACATTACGTCCCATACCGTAACATATCAAGTAAACATAGTTATTACAGACAAATAGTTCTCAAAGACCAATAAAATGCTGTTCCGACAACTCATAATTGAATTGTTTGTTTCTAGACTCTTCCTAACTTGATTCCACAAAAGCTAGCAAGCACAGCATCCTAAACACCTGTCACATACGTTAAAATAGAGGTCAATACACATAGTGTAAAGGTGAGCATACAAGTTTAATAGTATAATAGATAGCGAAATCGGTTTACGCATAACCAGCATGTAACATGTTGAAAAGTGAAGCTAGCAGGTTATCGACAATGAAATATGCACAGATATGACTGCGAGTTGTAGAATGCACAACACATATCACCACTGTGACACGTGAAGTAAAACCCTTAACAACCCCTGTCCACGACAGGTGCTGAGTCCAAACTATAGTACTATCGTTGCTAACGTGTCAGACAACAATCACTGTGTAAACATAACATACAAGCATTCATCGAGTAACACGTATAACATGCGATATCGGTCAGTGTATAAAAGTGTTTGTGTTGTGTGTCGATTGTGATTGAATAAGTAACGTATGTAACACCCAAAAGTGTGTAAAGCAAAAGGGTTCGAGTATACTCACAGATCGTGTTTAATGAGTAAACACAGTCTTGGATTGGATTGAAGGGAGCGCTGGAAAGTTAGCCTGATTACAGAACGATAGCATAAGCGATGAACAGTGCGTTAAACGGTGTCGCGTGAACTGAATGACGAAGGGTCATCCGATCGGATGACCTTCCGAATGGATGGCCATTCGGTCGGAGGGTAATCCGTTTGGAATGGATGTGTTTGTGTATGATGTGACTTTGAAGTTTTCGTTGTAGCATTTTAATAAAAGAGAAGTATCCTTACCTTTCAGGTCGTCCGGTCGGATGGTCGTTCGCTCGGATGGCGATTCGTTCAAGCGAGACAGTTCAAAGATCTAAGTCTCCTAGTAGAACAGTCATTCGATCGGATGGTCATCCGATCGGATGACTATTCGTTGGAAACTGATAATTCTTTGAAGTTTAGCAAAATGTTTAAGTGTTGGAGACCACAAGTCATCTGATCAGATCGTCGTTCGATCGGATGGCAATCCGATCGGACGATAATCCGTTCAGCGACCTGATCGTTTTGAAACTTGTAAAATTTTGTTAAGTCTGAAAAGTTTGCGGTTTGACCGAGACGGTATGACAACGTGTTAAACAACGAAAACTCCACCAAGTCCAAGTCATCCGATCGGATGGTAATCACCCCGTTCGATCAATTAATTGTTCTTGACAATTGTTCATGTTCAACCCGCTAAGTCGGTTATCTCGTCGATAGGAATCAGTTCTCAGACCGACACTTCACTAGAGAATGAGTGGAAGGCCTGAATGAGCTCCGATTCTATCGGTTTTGAGTAGAAAGTTAATATCATGGAAGAAAAGTGGAAATCAATTGGAAAATGTTTAGATTAAAATGAAATCAGTGTTTAAACATGTTGAAATCTCTTAGATCTGAGTTATTCTTGGTGGAATGAGGTCACACTTTGAAGTTCATGAGAACCCATGATGACATCATCTTAGAACAACCCAAATCAGCTGATTTCATGGTGAAAAGTTAAGATTCAACGGTGAAATTGATGGGAAAGTGTGTGTAGATGATAGAAGTACAAGTTTTGAGAAGGAAACTTACAAGAATCGCGAGAAATCGAGAGAAAATAGGCCAAGAGTGTGCTGGTCGAACGTGAGCTGTCACATCACATGAACAGTGATGTGACAGGTGCTATTTATAGGTGAGAGGAGAGAAGAGGCGGTGTAATGGTGCGATCTGAGGGCAATCCGATCGGATGGCCATTTGGCTGCACACTCAAAATCTGATTAAACACATACCAGTATGCATGATCAAAATCAGTTTAAACACATCTATCAATCCCTTCTCTTATGGCTGTTGGTGTTAGCTTGGGGCTGTTATGACTATTACAATTATACCCCTCAACTAATTCCTTATGCTAACAATCAGTTTCATACCTGCTGATCATTTATAACCACCTATCAGTCCCTTGTATTACAATTATGTAATTTTACAATCTGTTGAAACAGGTTATGAAACAAAATCATTTTAAACAGGTTGTTGACAACAAACAACTGCCTAATCTCTCCTTATATACTGATTAGCAGCAACTAATAACAGCAAACAACTGCCCTAACAACTGATTAACAAACTTATTACAAAAATGACACTTATAACCCCTACACATACCTGCTGATTAGCAAACAACTGCCCTAACAACTGATTAACAAACTCATTACAAAAATGACACTTATAACCCCTAACAACTAATTAACAAACTAATAACAGACCCTTATAACCCCTGTATGCAGCTGTTTGGCCGCATCTGTCCAAACATACCTGCTGAGGCACATTATAGGCACATCAATCTGCTGAGGCACTTTATAGGCACATGTGCATACAGTGCTTAGCTAATCACAGCTTTGACTTATGCTAATCACAACCTTGACTTATGCGTAACTCTTCTATATATAACTAACACACAATAGACATTCATTCCAATAGACATTCAACAGTAAAACAACAATACACATTAAAAAACAAGCATACCATGCAATAGGGATTCAACAGTAAGCATAGTTAAATAAGGATCATTAGTCCTACTACATTGTTGCATACTACATTGTCATAACCAAGGATCATGATATATACACAAAATGCATGTTTAACTTAACTTAACCTACATATTACACAAAACATCCTAATATATTACAGTTCAACTACGCAACCATTTCCTGCTGAGGGGGAAACTGGAAGTGCAGGAAAGGGCGGCCTCGCATTTTGACAACCAAGGACACCACAATCGATCCTAGTGAAACACGAATCCACATGTCCACTGCAAACACAGAAAGATCCATGTTCAATAACCCCTGTTTTTTAACCTGACATTACTTGTGTTGTAACCTGAGATTACTTGTGTTGTAACCTGAGATTACTTGTTCATTAACCACAATCACAATACTTGTTCGATTTTACCTGACAAGTGCGAGAACAGGGAGGATCGGTGGTGGACAGGTGGATCGCCGGTGGACAGGGGGATCGCCGGTGGTGGAGGTGGAAGCAATATCTCCTCTGATTGGCTCATTCTCTCCGGTGGACGGACATGAAGTTACTCTGGTGGTGTGGTCGCCGTTAATAAGGAAGAAAGGTGTAGGGGGAGTGTGGTCGACAAGCTTATGGGGTAAGATTGTAGTATAATATTAAGGTACAGGGGTAATAGTATATATAAGGTAACTATTAAGGTAAAATTACATTTTTGCCCTTTGACCCCCTTTGACCGTTTAAAGATAACTATGGAATTTGACACCGGGGGGTAAATGTGCGACATAACACCAACGTTGGGGGATAAAATTGCAATTATTTTGTTAGAGGGGGTCAGAGTGCCAATTGAGCTAAACCCCATGGGGTAAAATTGTAGTTTACTCTATTAAAAATTTAGATTTGTTAGGTTGACTAATGACTATAATAATTATATACAGTGCTTCGTTTGTATGCATTGTTAAGTAATCTCAAAATCCCAATTTCTGTCTTCCAACCGATTCCGATCGCCGTCTCGTCAAATTTCCGATCACCGTTCATATCCCCGATCTCCGGTAACTCTACTTAACTCCGAGCATCCGATCACACACACAATCCGGTTCAATTCCATACACTCGATCGTTTACTTTTAAATGCTTGTAGTTTTAATTTCAGATAGAAACGGAGAATAACGATTACCGAAACCCTAGCTCCGAGAATTAGACATCTGTGTCGTATGTAGGCTTTTGTTGATCACTTTTATGCACGATTATAAGTTTATAACTGTGTTAATCTGTTAAATCATGTTATTATTGATTGAAAAGTTGAGTTGATTTTTATGTTAAATTGATGCTGATTTGATTTTAGGTTACTAGTTGTGTATGGAATGTTTATCTACATTAGTTATCATGAATATCGATTTTGAAGTTCAAAGCGTAGGGTTCGAGGAGCAACTTGAATTGGAAGTGGATGTGTTACCTGGTTTTTGTGTTTGATATATTTGGAAAGTACTTATTTGTGGCTTACACAGACATAGATACATGATGTGTTTGATCATTTATGTAGTAAAACTGTGGCAAAACCTTACTTCTATAAGGATAGAGATAGAGAGGCTGCTTTGAAGCAATAAGAAAGTTAACAAGTACAAAAGTACGATAACCACAGCTGTAAAAAAGTATCATTAAGAGTGTGACTTCCAGCCACTGGATTGATTTACGGGATGATAGTTGCTTCAGAGTTAAGAGGAGGATGAATGTGATTGGATGAAAGCATTTGTTACAATCAACCATCTTATAGTTGTAATGAAAAACTACCTCTTAATCATTGCCCTTTAAGGTTATGGTTATTAAAATCCCAAATAAAAATATAGGAAGGAGAATATTCATGAAACTCATGATAAAGAAGATGATAGTTAGAGAAGGTGGGACCAGTATACATGAATTAGATTGGTAGGATATGAGAGAAAAAAACCTCATCGTAACCTTAGTTACTTCAAAAGCCTGAATTAGAATATTGCATTTTGTGTTGCTATATGGTTAAGATGTCCAAGTATTTGTGTTTCATATCTATTTTCTGGTGTTGGAACTTGGAAGCATTGGAATACTTGAAACTTGAACTGAAGATGATAAAGTGAGTGGTTGCTATCTGGATACTTACTTTTTGTACATCTCAAATCAAAATTGTAACTCTTTTCTTTGAGCAGTTTTTATGTACACAAATAAGTCATATGCTGTGACAGTAACATGGCATTTATACAACTTTTTTTTGGCGTTCCTTAAACTTAAACAGCTTCATGCTTCATATGATAGGCCAAATAGTCAGGCATTAGTTAGTACATTTGAAACATCAAACATCCATGTATTTTTGTCTGCTAAGGTTAAGTGTATGTTCACTTGTCTATTATGATGACTAATATGTTTTAAACACAACTTATTTTGCATTTGCTTGCTCAAACGCAAATTTTGACCAATTTGTGCACCCTAGTCCCTTTGTATCTTCATTGTACTGATTTTTCAATTTAATAATTAATAGTTTTATGCAAGTAAATAAGCCACACTAATAGGTTTCAATGCCTTCTAGTAATGGAACGACTGATTGACTGCATGTGTTAACACTGTGTATCAGTAAATTGTACTTGTGCAAAGAAGGAACATTCATCTTTACTAAATTATTTCTTAATGTTATTTTTTTTGGCTGTCGTATTAGGATTGCAATCGATCATTGAATAGAAGATGGATTCGAATAATTGGAGGCCTACTCAAGGTGCAAGTAGCGGTGTTGTTGACCCCTCCATGGAATCTGGTGATTGGAGGGCTCAGCTGCAAGCAGATTCACGACAAAGGATCGTGAACAAGATGTGTGTACTTACTATATTCTTATACTTACAAGAATTTTATTATGCTGATTGCTGACTTCCTTGAGTGTCAATTGCTTGATGCGACTGTTTCTCTGCGTTCTTTTAATTTGTAAAAAGATGTGTACAAACTGAATTTATTGCTAATATATACATCATTTTGGCTGACACAAGTTGATCATGTGTAGAATGGATACCTTGAAGAGGCATCTTCCATTCTCTGGGAATGAGGGACTACAGGAACTTAAGAAAATAGCTGTGAGGTTTGAAGAGAAGATTTATACCGCGGCCACAAGCCAGGTTTGTCATCTTCTTTATGCTATGTGTGTGTGTGTATAATATATATATATATATATATATAGGACAATGCTAGACAAAAAACCCTAAAATTCTTAGAAAACTCTGGAAACCCAAATCTCCACCCATTTTTACCCAACCTCCCGACATTTTTTTTTTTTTTTTTAAATTACACATGTAATATACATGTTTTAGAGTGTTTTGGGCCAAAAAAAACAAAAAAGCGCCGAAGGGATTTTTAAAAAAAAAATAAACAAAATTCAGTGCCTAACATGTGTTAGACAAAAATGCTGAAAGTTGCTGAAATTTTTTTTTTTTTTTTTAAATTATCCCTTCGGCGCTTTTTTGATTTTTTTGGCCCAAAACTCTTAAAAACATGTATATTACATGTGTTATTTTTTTCAAAAAAAAAAAATGTCGGGAGGTTGGGTTTTCTAGGGTTTTTTATATAGATAGGGTTTTCTATCTAGCCCTACCCTATATATATATATATAGGAGAAGGATCCGTTAGGAACCACCCTTTATTGCGAGAACCAATGTGAACTCAACCAAAAATACCTAAAAAAATCTAAAAAACACAAAAAAAAAGTTAATATTTTTTATTAAAAATCGCTACTTTTCGTCAATAAAAAAAATTTAATAAGACGAAAACTAGCGATTTTTATAAAAAAATAGTAAAAAAAATTTGTGTTTTTTTTAGATTTTTGGGGGGTTTAGCTTTATGGTTTAGTTTTTAGCATTAAGCTTGGGTGTGTGTGTCGGTGGGGGGGTGGTGTGGTGGGGGTTAGGTTTTTTTAGGTTTTGGGTGGTGTAGTGGGTTTATTTTGTTGTGTTCACATTGGTTCTCGCGGTTCCCGCAAAAAAGGTGGTTCTCGCATAAACCCTACCCTATATATATATACACGTGTGTGTGTGATTAGTTTTTATTTATTTTTTTGCTTATGTGGAATGAAGATCTGGCAAGAGCTTTCATCTATGAACGAGCCAAGTTCTTCAAAAATAGAACAAACTAGAATTAAACAACTCCCGCATTGCGGCAGGGGTGTAAAACCGTGCCAAATAGCACTAATGCCATACCACCACTAGCGACCACCAACGCTGAGTCGATATAGGACCCGCGAGTTGCGACGAACATGTCAAACAGGAAAAAATAGACTTTTTTAATAGACGTAAATGTGTTGAACCACAAATGCACGTTGCGCCGTTTTAACTCGCAAAATTTTGGGCGAAACATAAAAACGTTGAACCTCACACGCACGTTGTGCCGTGTTAACTCGCAAAGTTTAGAACGAAACGAAAATGTGCGAAAGATGAAAAGTACAGGACCAAAGTTGAAAGTAAAAAAGTTGTAGGTTAAATTGCAATTAATGAAAAGTTTTGGGTTAAAATAGAAAAACAAATTTTGTGGCGTTAAAATTGCAAAAGATGAAAAGATTTTGGGCTAAAAGTAAAAAATCATTTTTTTCAAAATCCCCCAAAGCTTGAGGTATAACTTCATCATGCATAAAAATGTTGCTAATTAATAGTATTTGTATAACTGATGTCATTTTTTTTTCTCCATACCATAAGGTATTGTGGGGCCTAAAAATCATATAATTTACTGGTTTGCAGTCTGATTATCTGCGAAAGATATCTTTGAAGATGTTGACCATGGAAAATAGATCACAGAATTCCATGCCAGATGCCATGCAGTCAAGCTCTGCCGCTAATAGTGTAAACCCATCAGATCTAGGTACTTCATAACACGCTATCATTCATTGTTATGCCACAAGATTTACAAATATGATTTTGTTAGGAATAAGTTTATTTCCAAATGCATAGGTTCTCAAGTGATGCAGCAAGGACAGCAACTTCCTATTTCCGCACCATCTAATAATATTCAATCAGGACAACAAATGATGTCTCAGAGCATGCATAGTAATATTGTTTCAGCTGGAATGCAATCTGCATTGCCACCTGGCAGCGGTTTACAGCAATCCACCATGGGAAACGTTGCTGGTCAGAATTCGAACTTGCAGAACATACAAAACATCTCTGGTGTTCAACAAAATGCTGTCGGGAATACAATGGGTCCCGGTAATTTTGCAAATCAACGGCAGCAGATACAAGGACGACAACAACTTGCTCCCCAACAGCAACAGCAACAGCAACAGCAGCAGCAACAACAAACGCAAAATTATCTTTATCAGCAGAAGTTGCATCAAATGGCAAAGCAGACACTCCAGCAGCCTTTGCAATCACAAATGCAATCGCACATTCCGCAACAGAATCTGTTACAGCCAGGTCATCAACAATCTGTTATGCAACCGGCAATGGTGCCGACATCTTCTCTCTCTTCAGTTGTACAAAATCAACAGCCTGGTGTACCACAGTCGTCACAACCTTTAATGAATCATCAGCAATCGGTTTTAAGACAACGGCAGCAACAAGTACAACCAACACAGCAGAATCCAATGGGGCAACAGGCAAATGCTACAAACATGCAACAAAACCAGCTCACAGGACAACAGAATAACTACTCTGACATGCAGCAACAGCAGAGGTTGATGGTTCAGCAAAATAAGCTTTCGAGTGTACAGCAGCCACAACCGTTAATTGGTCAACATAACAATCTTTCTAGCATGCAACAACAACAATCTGGTAACTCCAACATGCAGACCAATCAACATTCAGTGCAACAAATGCTACAATCTAGTATGCCAATGCAGCAACAGAATCATCAGAATTCAGCAACTTTGTTGCCGACACAAGTTCAACAACCACTAACACAGTTACAGCAGCCGGTGATGCCACATATGCAGTCTCAGCAGCAGCAAGTGGGTATGCAACAACAGCCAAATCTGCTGCAACGCGATATGCAACAAAGGCTTCCAACTTCAGGCGTTTTTCAGCAGCAAAATGTGATTGATCAGCAGAAACAGCTATTTCAGCAACAGAGAGCTATGCCAGAGGCATCATCAAGTAGGGTTATTAACTTATTATGTTTGTTTATTTTTTAATATTATTATTTTATATTTAATAATGAACTAACACATGCAGCTTCTAACTCTTTTGTAGCATCACTAGATTCGACAGCTCAGACAGGCAATTCAAATGGTGGAGATTGGCAAGAGGAAGTGTATCAAAAGGTACTGTGTATTACATTTCTTTAATTGAACAAAATCATCATTATTGTTTTAACGGAGTTTAGTTTTTAACTTTTGCTTATTTCGCATTGGTTTCAATTATCAAGTATCTGAGCAAAAAAGTTGTTACCAATTTTAAATTGTTAATCAAATGTCAAGAACATAGACGTAGTTTTTGCTTGTAATCGTTTTAGTGTTGTCGTTCTCTTTTTTATACAAGGTTTTTGCAGTTAATATTGTTCTATTTTGAATAGCATTGATATTATAGATAAGCAACTAAATGTGAGTCATGTATTTCTTAAACATTTTTAATGACTTTTTCTTCTTATTGCAGATTAAAGCTATGAAGGACCTGTATCTATTAGATTTGAATGACATGCACCAGAAAATTATTGGCAAATTGCAGCAGGTAAGTTAGTGGTTCTTATCAAAATTCAAAATCCCTTTTTAGATTAAAAAACACTTATAATCATTTCAAGATAACAGGTTAACTTACAAAAGCATACTGCCAAAGGCAAACTTCTGTATCTTAGTTTAATGAACTTTTTTCTGTGCAGTACGATTCTCTTCCTCAGCAACCAAAAAACGAGCAACTTGAGAAGCTGAAAGTGTTTAAAAATATGTTGGAGCGTTACATGCAATTCTTACAAATCCCTAAGAATAGCATATTGCCTAATTATAAAGATAAGCTGGGTACTTATGAGAAGCAGATTATTCAGGTCATCAACTCAAATAGGCGGAAACCTGTGGGCCCACAGCAGCAAGCACAGGCACTTCCGCCAGCACACTTGCAATCAATGCAGCAATCACAACAAACACATTCTCAATTGACACAAGTTCAATCACAAGAAACTCAGATGAATCTACAGGGTGGTTCTATGGCAGCAATGCAAACAAATAATATGGGAAATCTGCAGCAAAGTAATGTTCCTTCTCTGTCAGGCGGTTCGAATGTGCAACAGAACGTGATGAACCCCATACAGCCCGGTTCAAATCTTGACCCGGGTCAAAATAGCAGTATGATGAACTCTTTACAGCCGATCTCTAGTGGGCCTCAACAAGTAAACATAAACCCAATGTCACTACAGGCTAACACAAATATGCTTCAGCATCAGCATATTAAACAAGAACAACTGCTTCAAAGCCAGCAACTGAAGCAGTTTCAACAGCGCCAAATGCAGCAACAGTTTCTGCAGAAACAGCAATTCATGCAACAGCAGCAACAACAGCAGTTTCACCAACAAGCAAAGCAGCAGCAACCAAACGGACAGATGCAAGGAAACCAGTTATCTCAGCTTCATCAGATGAACGATGGCAGTGACGTAAAACTTAGACAACAGATAAACGTGAAAGCAGGTGCATTTCAGCAGCATCATGCCCAACGTTCTGCTTATCACCAACAGTTGAAACCAGGTGCTCCGTTTTCACCTCAACTCCTCTCGTCTGCTTCTCCACAGATGTCACAGCATGCATCTCCTCAGATTGACCAGTCAAACATGCTCAAATCTGCCAGCTCACCATTTACCGTACCTTCTCCTTCAACCTCCTCTGCATCTCCTATCCCAGGGGAGTTAATAAATGGTGTTCCGTCATTATCCAACGTCGGGAATATTGGACATCAACAACCGTCTTCAGCAGTCTTACCTACTCAATCTCTTGCTATTGGTACACCTGGAATATCTGCATCCCCTTTACTTGCAGAGTTCACTAGTCCAGATGGAAACCATGGTGCCGTTGCATCAATTGGATCTGGAAAACCTGTTGCAGAACAGCCTCTAGAGCGCCTACTCAAAGTGGTTAGTTTAGAAATTGCACATGCTCATATGATAATATACACCCTAGTAGATGTGGTAAGTTGGGCAGGTTGGCACTGGTTAATGACTTAAAACAATCCCTGGGTTAAACGGGTTAATTTTTCATACAGAACAAATGGGCTGTGAACGATTTCTAGTCCAATTTCTAAATGTTATATAAATGGCAAGATATCACCCAATCGTAACCAAGTTTATCACTATTTCATTTAACTCAAGGTTTGTATTGTTCCATTGTTTTGTAAAATTTTTCATGCCTGGTTTACCTGAGTGATCTACATGACATATTTATGAAAACTAGTGGGTTACCACCCGCGCTCTCCAGCAGGTTCGAAACGTAGATAAAAATAAACAAATCGCGGTAGTTAAAGTTGTTTGATGTTTTAGATAAGGGGCTTAACATTGTCATTACTCATTAGTAAAGTTGAGGGGCTAAACATGTCATCATTAAAGTTGAGGGATTAAAGTTGTTTTAGTTAAGGGGCTAAAGTTGTTTGATGTAGTTAAGGGGCTAAACATGTCATTATAAAGTTGAGGGGCTAAAGTTTTAGTTAAGGGGCTAAACATGTCATTACTAAAGTTGAAAGGCCAAAGTTGGTTAATGCCAAAGTTGAGGTACCAAAGTTGGTTGATGTGACAAAATAGCATATTTATAGTACATATAATATAATTTATTACTGTATAGTGACATCTTTTTTCAAGTTTAACTTGAAGTAGCTGGTTTCCAGTAAAAATCTAAAAATAAAATACTAAATTGTAACTAAGTTACATAATTGTGATTTATGTCACTCAATCAATCTACCTATTTATGAAAAGGTTGATAGTGGAACAATATTAAACTTTGGTGACCTAAATGAAACGGTTATGAAACTTTGTTATATTAAGTGACTTTCACCCTTTATAAACAATTAACGAGTTACTTATGATTAAAAGAATAGTATTATTACAATAATAGTCAGATATACCTTTTAATTAAAAGATTTAAAACGTAGTATGTACGTATTTCTCCTTTAAGCTATAATTTCTTGTTTGACCCGTTTAAGATGAAACATAACCCAAATGAGTTGAAATTGCCACCTAGACTCTTAGGGGTGTGTTTAAGATACTTCTTTCATAATGTAAAACTCACGGACTAACATATTTTAATTCATTTCTTTATAGGTAAAATCAATGTCACCAAAAGCATTGAGTGCTTCAGTTGGAGACATTGGCTCCGTTGTGAGTATGATTGATAGGATTGCGGGGTCCGCACCTGGTAACGGGTCGAGAGCTGCAGTTGGTGAGGATTTGGTTGCCATGACAAAATGTCGTCTTCAGGCAAGAAATTTTGTCACTCAAGATGGAGCAAATGGCACGCGGAAAATGAAACGGTTTACAAGTGCAATGCCGTTAAATGTCGCATCATCTGCTGGCAGTGTAAATGATAGTTTTAAGCATTCTGAGACTTCTGAACTGGATTCAACTGCATCTTCTTCCAACAAAAGGCCCCGGATCGAGGTACTATGTTTTGGGATAAAAGCTTACTGGGAAATATTAATATAACAAAAATGCCCCTGATTTGAAATAGTTGTTTTGTCTCTTTTGGAAGTATGTGACAAACAAGTGTTGTAATTATTGTATTTCTTAACTTCAAAATAATTAAAAAGGCCTGGTTTTACAAACAATTTTGACCTATAAGATGTTGATACCTCACTAGTGGTATAAGTATCCTTTAATTTTTAAGGGCGTTTTTGTCATCCAGACGGTCTTCAGTCAGATATGGCATAAACGAAACCTGCATGTCATGCTGTTGTGATACAATGATACTTGACTGTTGTATTTATACATTTTCCTTTCCTTTAATTTTCTATATGATAAATGGAAGCTTGAAATTAAGTTTTTTTTGTCATTGTATCTTGTGTTACAGTCTAATCATGCCCTGTTGGAAGAAATAAAGGAGATAAACCGGGGGCTCGTTGATACTGTGGTATCTATTAGTGAGGAGGATGTTGATCCGGCTGCAGCCTCTTCAGTTTCAGACGGTGGAGATGGAACCGTGATTACATGCTCCTTCAGCGCTGTAGCTCTTGGTCCAAACTTGAAGTCACAGTATGCTTCCGCCCAAATGGTGCGTAAATTCATCATACATATGTTATACCCTTCTCATGTTCCCCTGGCTTATATATATTATTTCATTTAATGTGCAGTCGCCTATACAACCATTAAGGTTGCTTGTTCCTGCAAATTACCCAAGTTGTTCCCCGATACTCTTGGATAAGTTTCCGGCCGAAGTCAGGTGAGGAGTCATGTTTGTTTGACCTTTTAACATCATTCATGGTATTACTTTTGCTACAATAGTAAAGGGCATTTTAGTCTTTTGACATGCTTGGTTTGCTTATATTACAGCAAGGAGTTTGAGGATATATCAACGAAAACCAAATCAAGATTTAGTATTTCTCTGAGAAGTCTTTCACAGCCTATGTCACTTAAAGACATTGCAAGGACTTGGGATGCTTGTGCTGCGGCTGTTATGTCGGAGTACGCTCAGCAAAGAGGTGGTGGTACCTTCAGCTCCAAATATGGTACCTGGGAGAACTGCTTAAGTGCGGCTTAATGTTGTCATCTTACATGTTATAATTCTTGTATACCCTTGCAACAAGTATAGTTCTTATTTGAACAATAACTTATATAAACTGTTACATCCAAATGTCAAAGTAGAAGCTTGATTTGTGGAGGCATTTGCGCATCTATGAGTTTCTGTAGTGGAATAACTAAAAAGTACAATAACTACTACCACGTCACTGCCATGTAGGCAAAGACAATAACTAGTGTAGTAGTTTAGCTAAAAATAAAATAAAAAAGATGTGATTGGCTTGTGTGTAGTGGATGCCATTCCTTGCTCCCTTGATGCTCGTTATTCCTTTGGCGATGGACTTAATTGGCACCCTCCAATAACTGGCCAATGGTGTTTAACTAGATTACACATGGTCTTATATAATGACAGTTTATTCGGCAAGGGGAGGGTACAATGGGAAACACTAAAAAGTAGGGAACTGACTCAAACGAACACCGATTGGACTCGTTCCAGTAGCACCAGAAAGAATTTGATTTGCTATTCTTTTAGGCTTGACTGGGTGACTGGCTTTGAGGTACTTACTATTGAAATCAGCGATTGAATGAGGCGTGGTGATATAACATACATATAGATAAAATCAACAATAGTCGATAAGTAAATTGACTAATGGAATACAACAATACAAACACGAAGAATTATAATAAAATTTTTGGTAATCATATTTAAGCATTAAGCGGTCGGTCTAATAAAGGAATCATTTTAAGGTTGACTAGTTTAACCTTATGTAACTAAACATGGCATCACCCCCATCATTAGTTTAATTGTACAATTAACCAACCCCATTTTTCAGCTGGAAAAAAAAAACATAAAACTTTATGCAAAGAACTTGGATTAGTATCTAGGATCGACTTCTTTTGTGTAACACTAACCAATAAGGATCATTTTCTTTTCACGAGGCATGTACGTTCTTAGTTAGCCCACCCCGCTTTGACTCGTATAGACTAGTGAGTTAAACGCGTCTTATCCACGTTATTATATGACTTTTAAGTATTACCAGATGTCTTTGATACGAATAAATAAATTGGTCGTGTTTGTATTTCACGATTTAACCAGCAAACCCAACACACAATTGGCAACCATAATAGAACCTGATTTCACTTGCATTTGATAAAAACTAAATGTCTAAACATACATTGGCACTATCAATCACAACTTTAACCAAATTACATGTCTATAGTGCTCAAAAAGCTATCAGATCCAAATTTATCAGTAGTAATGGTGACAATTATATTTTGTCAACAAAAAACTTGTTGAACTTTTTTATGGAAGGTGTACTGCAAAGGCAAAAGAAGAATGAACGCCACGACGTTCACATGAAAGGTTCTCTTAGAGCGGTAGGTAAGTTGAGTTCGGGCTCGGAAATAGGAAGCGGCGCAAAATACAAGTCAACCATGTCTTTGGTTACTGCTTCCAAACTTGGAGTATCCCACTGCCAAATTCAAGAAAAGAACATAAACATTTTTACATTTTTCTTGAAACACCTCTGATCTCATAGTCATATTCAAAAGTGGTAAAACGGGCGGGTTGATAACGGGTCAAGTTACACATTCTAGTAGTTTGCCCTAAAAATACAATTTGGGTGACTTTCGAATTGTTTGATATGTTCCCTTTTACCTTATATATTTTACTTCACTTGTTTGACCCATTATACAGATCAAACATAACCTGAATTGACCCATATCATAAGTAAATGGGTCGAAACTGCCACCACTACCAAGAAGCGTTAAAAAAAAGCAAAGGTGTCCGTACCTTTGGGTCAAAATCCTTATCAACTAGTCTTGCACGAATACCCTACGACAATGTATCAAAAAAAGTTAATTAAATAAATAAAAATGCATTATGTAATACGTACAAGTGGTTTATTAAGAAATGATATCTTGTAGGATCAGGTCCTACCTCACAAAAATCTCCAGAAACTTGTTTGGATATGCAATGCAACGATGTCCGATATTCACGGGCCAAACACTGATCAAGAGGTTGGAATCTACCTTCCCTTATCTGCATTTCACCACCTTAAATTGCATGGCTTGATTTGGAAATACATACACATATACATATATATACACGCGCATACATAAAACGTGAAAAAATGCACTCACAGATTGCAAAGTGATCTTTAAGCTCAAAGGAGAGGCTGCCTTTAGTTTCTTTAGAGCAGTTGAACACAACTCATCATGTGATTCTCCTGCTTTCTGCCCAATAACGGCACAAGTTAAAACTACGCATTTGTAGTTAAAAACTATTTTAACAGGTTATCGGTAGATAATATTAATGCCTAATCATAACCATGCAAGATAAAAATAAAAAGGAGGTACAAACTTACCAAAGCATCCACTATTTCCTCAACAGTGTCATGGCAAAAATATTTGTCTATTCTGTCAATCCTGAAACAAAATTAAAAAAAAAATGATGAGTTGACATGAAACATTTTGCGTGTTATCAAACTGCCCGACCTGCCCATTTTACCACCCGTAATGAGATGAAGAGTGACATAAATAATTACTTGTGAAGAAGGCTGTTTTTATCTACATAAACAAGATCACCATATTGAGCAAGAGACTCCGATATGACTGAAGGGTCGTCCGTCATTAGTTGACCAAGGCGTTCTTCAATCCACGCAAGTTTCTGTAATATATCATCATGATGACATCATGGCTGCTAACAGAAAAAATAACAGGCATTGTACATAAAGGGAAGCACAAGGTACATACTGCATTTAGTGAAAAGTGTGTAGCAAGACCACACGCAACCAGTTCAGGACCATTTAGTCTTTCTCCGGTTAACGCCAAGAATTCACCTGCAATAACAATAACAATAACAGAGATGGAGATATAATAAATAGTCAACCAAAATTCAACTATTTTTATATTTTTATTTTACAAATAAAATAAAGTACGAAATATGGAAAACAATTGAGTAAACTTTTAGTGGATGTTAACCAGTTGACCCAAAATTCAACTATTTCTTTTATTTTATATATAACAACAAATGACAGATACTTATCGAATTTTCAAGGAATATCTTGAGTAAAAATTAAAGAAATTCACCTAAATAACCAGGAAGACGAGAAAGATAAAATGAAGCCCCTGCATCTGGATGGAAGCCCATTTGAACTTCTGGAGTTGCAAAAACCTGCAATTCATGACGGGCGGTTAATTTAAACATATAAAAATAGCTAAATGACAAAAACATACATTAAATACAATTCTCCAGTAACGAGTGTGCATTGTGTTCAATTTAAAAAAAAAAGACCAAAACTTGCAGCTTGAAAGTTTTTATATGATTATAATAAAACAATGTTCACAATAGTACCAATTTGGAGACTTTAAAGTATATTATGAAAAAATGTTGTAAGCTAACGAGTTTAAGGTTAAGTAAGAAAAAACAGTTCAATTTAATACTAACGAAAAATAAGATAATGCACATACAGTCTTGTCAGTTGCAATGCGGAACATTCCAGGAACTGCAACGCCAGCGCCACCACCCATCGTAATACCATCCAATATGGTCAACTGTTAAATGGTCAATGGTCAATCAGCATATCTCACATGTAGTGTGAACTGTGAAGGAGTACGTTAATCTATATATAACAACTTTAAATGTTTTATAATAGAAGAAAGTTGGATACTCACATTTGGCTTCAAATATGTTCCTATAAGGTATATAAATTGATATAATGTCCTGAAAAATTCTTTGCATGCTGCATCATTCCCTGTACATATTTTAAACAGCAAATTAATAATAATAAAAAAAACAATAGCTTTATTAGTCCCATTTAAGATACCCTAAAACCGCACACTACTTAAACAAGAAGAATGTTAAATCAGAAAGTTCAAAGTTCGCACGTGTTTTAGAATTTGACAAGATTTGGTATTACTTCCGAGAACTGTGAATACACAAGCATACACACACATACTATAGATTTCTATATCTATATACACACATAGTATCCACATACGATTGCTGCTTTATGTCCGCATATAAACACACATATAGAGATAAACACGTAATGAAAACAAGATAAAAAGAGCGCTCACCTTCTTGAAGCAAACGATAGATGGTTACCATATCTGCACCAGAACAAAATGCCCTACCATTACCCTTCAATAAATCCAAACAACATTTAGTGAGCAAGAAGACTTCTAAAGAAAACAAAACTCTTCAGATAACCATAAAATACCTTCATTGTTACAAATCCAATCTGTGAGTTATCCTCCCATGACTCATATAGTCTTTGTAACCTACCAGCCTACATATGACATTTCAAAAACATCATTCACATATTACTCAGTTTGCAAAATTATGTCATATAAGAACGCATATGAGATTTCAAGGGTCCGGCTATAGAAACACCGAGTGACATCATCAGGGCCGTATGACAGGTCGAAAATGATCATACGTGCCGTATGACCGTCAGTGGTCATGTCAGTCACTTTTGTGTCAATGCACCACACCACGGGTCATATGACTGAGCGAAAATGGTGACATGGGCCGTGTGACTTTGCCAATGGTCACAACGGTCATGTGGTGTCTGTCAAAAATACATCATACAGGTCTTTCGCCTTCATACGACCCATATGACCATTTCTCCTTGTTATACAACCCATATGACCATTTTTGCCATCTCAAACGGGCCGTATGACTTTGTCAGTGGTTACATCAGTCATTTGCTGTCAATCAAATACATCATACGGGTTTTATAGTTTTGCTCTCATATGACCATTTTCGTCTTCTCATATGGCCCGTATGAAACAGGTGTCTGGACATCATTGACTCATTGTTGTTTGTTTCGACCATAGTTGATAATGGCGAATAGCGACAAATAGCAATAAGATACTTATATGCTACATAGCGAATAGCGATACACCAGAAAAAAAATTAAAAAAATTATATGTATATTATATCAAAATACCCTGGTATATATGCTATTTCACATTCATATTTAACAAAAACCTAAATCCAGCTATTTTATAGCTATATTAAATTGCTATTTATATAAAAAAAAACAAGAAAAAAAAAACAGTGTTGCTATTATCGCTATCTATCGCTACAACCCTAATAGCAAGCCTAGACCTATACGCGCTACGTAGCACGCTATAGCGATCGGCTACGCTCACTATTGACAACTATGGTTTCGAGTTCGACTGACCCGATTCCAAATCGGATCTCTTTTCAGACTCAACAAGTTGCACTCTCCTACACCCATTATCAACCCTTTCCAAAAAAAAGATAAAAAAAAGCACAAAAGATTAAAACAAACCATAGAAGTAGTAACAGCATTGAGTTTAGCTGGTCTATTAAGTATAGCAGCTCTAGAAAAAGCTCTTCCTTCCACTAAAACCTATTTCATCACACCAACCAAAGTCAACTTAAAAACCATAATATATCAAAACATAAAAGGGTAAATTAATAAACCAATCAAGAAAGATACCTCTTGTTGAAAATGGGGATTTTGAAAGGAAGTATCTTGTTGAGTTTGAGCAGCAACAGTGGTGTAACAATGGTGGGATTGCCTCTGCAACGAACGCCTGATGAGTGATGGAGATATTAATCGCTGCATCTTTCTAAAACCCTCTTTTTTTTTTCTCTTGCTACTGCGCAGGTTTTTCTTGTTTCTACTGGTTCTTGATTCCTTGAAATGAAACCTTGATCAATTGGCCAGAATACCCATTTCAAGATTTGGACTTTTTTAGGCTTTGATCTAGCCCAGCTATCTTTTTTGTTGATCTGGCCTAGCTATCTTTTTGGGCCAGAAAAGTGATACATTGTTTTTACATTTTAAATATCTTTTTGGGCCTATATCAAGGCATAGTTATTATTACTTGTTGGCTGATCTGGAAGGCTAGGAATGAGATGGTCTTTAGTGGTAAATCGCCGAAGGCTGAGGATGTTTTCTGTTCGACCAAGTCCATCGGGTACCTATGGTTTAAAAATAGATCTAAATGCATAGATGTTTCATGGGATAAGTGGTGTAAATTTGTATAAGTTGTTGTAGTTGGTTTGGCCGTCCGTTGTTTTTTTTTCGGGTTGGTCGTTTTTAATGAAGTTCTCTTTTCAAAAAAAAAATGTTGCCCAATAGTTATGTAACTAGGGCTGCAAACAAACAAAACGTTTGGCGAACCGTTCGTGAACCATTTGACGGGAAGTTTGTGTTCGTTCGTTTATTAAACAAACGAACACGAACAAAATAATTCGTTCGTTTAGTTAAATGAACAAACACGAACAAAGGCCGCGTTCGTTCACTTATGTTCGTGAACGTTCGGTAACGTGTTTGTTTGTGTTCGATTGTTCATTAGTGTTTTTAGTTTTTATATTTTATTTAAATACTTCAAAATTCCAAAATTAAATATTTGATAATTGTCAATGTGTTAAATATTTTGTTAGCGAATGCTTGTTTGTTTCCATTTTTGTTCATGAAAATTAGTTTGTGCTCATTTGTGTTTATTAACATTCGTTTTTGTTCCTTGCCTAAAATTAACAAACAAACACAAATGAACACGAATAAGTTTATTTATTTAACAAACGAACACGAATAAGTTTATTTCTTTAACAAACGAACACGAACACAAAATCTCGTTCGGTAAGTGTTCATGAACAGTTCATAAACACGTGTATTTCTTAACAAACGAATACGAATAAGGTCTTGTTCATGTTCGTTCGATTTGTTTGCAGCCCTATATGTAACTATGTGTCAATGACTATGTTAAACTTGAGAATGTTTTTAAAAGAAAAAAAAATATGTTTCTATTTCTATTTATAGTAATATTTTTAAAATTCAATGATAAGAGAGTATGATATTATATTATATGAGTAACTTTAAAATTTTGTATTTAAAGAAGCTACAGTTATAACACAAATATTTTACAAATAGTTTTCATATATTAAAAAAATTAGAGTAAACTGCTAGCGAAATATGACACTTTAGTCTAATTTTTTTTTTTTACGATCTTCGTACCTGACATTTTTAAGACATGTCAGTTTCTTCCAAAGTTTTAACCATCGTTAAAAAGACATTTAAATGAGGGGTAAACTGGTCATTTCATGTATATTATTTATTTTTCATTTTTTCATCTAGTAAGCTACTATTTTCGTCCCAAGGGTTTGGTGAAATATGTCACTTTAGTCCAAATTTTTTCATGCGACTTTCATATCTCACTTTTTTCAAAATATATACAATGGTGGTTGGCGATGCAGAAAGTTGGTGGCGTGGTGTTTGTGGTCATCGTGGTGGTGGCCGGAGGGTTGTGATGCGGTGGCCGGAAGGTTGTGGTGTTGAGATGTAACACCTCGAAAATTTACGTCCTATAATGTGTTGACACGTGTCATAATCTTTGAACGTGTGAAAGAATACTTTCGAGGGACTAAAGTTGACAAACAATGAAACTATGTAAATATAAGGGTTCAAAATGTCAACAATGAATAAATATACTTTACAATAACCCTACATGATGTTTATAACCTTAAACGAATAAATCATGGATCATACGTAGCTAATTGTGAAAGAAAGTGAGAAATTACAAACTACAGGGGTTAAATGTGTCAACATGTTTAAGATATACCTCTGAGTGACCTTTTAGCAAACCCGAAGCTTTGTAACGATTAATTATGCTCATGAGAATATGTGATAGAAATTTCACAAAGTTTCGTTAACGTATGAGAAAGTTATGATAAAATTCGTGTGTGAGGGTTAGAATCGTCAACATTGAAAATTAGGGCTTTTCGGGTGATCACAAAGTTACCCAAGGACTTGACAAAGATGGTATAAGTCTTGAAGCCCTTATAATTCATTTTAGAAGGCTCATTGTGCAAAACAAGAGGTGAAAGCGACGTTTAGAAGGACCAAAGGACCAAACAACAAATAATAAAAATTGTTTGCAAGTCAGAAGGGGCTAGGCGGCCCGCGAGACCTGCCCAGCGACAGAAAGAAACAGGCAGCTGCCTGTTGATGTTTTAACCGACTCCAAATGCCATTTTTGAATACCATGGGCTGCCTAAGATGGTTTTTAGCTTTAGGAGACACTTGTTTACATCTGGGGATCATCCTAGGCATGCATGGCACCATCTTGAACAATCAAAACCCATTATATAAGACCCTCATGATTTGCAACTTTCTTGCATTCCTTCCAACATCATCATCTGAGCATTTCTGGAGCATAAGGACCATCCTCAAGCATCATAAATCGTTCATTAGACTCTTGTAAGTATGTTTAACCCTTCTTAATTAAGTCTTGCTTAGTTATTAGCCTAGAAGTCAAACCGTCGTAATTACGGTTTGACTTAACGATTAATCGCTAACGGTCCAGCGATTAGGCAAACTTAAGGTAGTTATAAGTTGGTAATTATGTGGGCTTTAAACCCTTAAAAGGGCACCCACTGATTCCCATCCTAACTAGGTCATTTGTCGAGTCAAAGATGTTTAGAAAAAGTCAACAGAAATGTAATATTCGATTTAACGCATGATTAACGATGTAAAAGGCGTGTAACCTATTTTATCATTCATATAACTTGGTAATAAGTATAAGAACTTGTCTAAGCTTGTTTGATTCGACAACTTTCTGTTTAAGATCGATTCAGAACCGAAAGGCGCATAGTTTGACTTTCTGCTTTGACTTCGGTTCTGACCCGGTTTTGATAGGTTTAGACATGCCTTAAAGTTCCATTAGGACCTAGTTACATGATTGTATAATCCTCTGCGTTTATACCACTTAAATCCTTAATTGTCCGACGTTTCCGTTAAGTGCTTAAATATGGACCATAATGCCCTTATGACCATACAAAGAGAATTTTGGAAATGTGAAAGTACAATAATCTTTGTTACTGATTATAAAACATGTCTCTAAATTTTCACATCAGTTGGAGGTCTAGATTAGGAGTTATGCTTAATGACGTAATTAGAACGCTTCTTAGTAATTAAACGGCGTCATTAGCGTAAAGCCTATCTAAACCCAATTTTTGACACCAAACCTTTTACCCACTGATGTAATATAATATTTTGGGATTTTTGAAGATTTTTAATTATTTTTAAACTGATCATAAGCTAGGATTAGTGCCTTGATTCGGTAAATACCGATTATACCCTTTTCGGCCATAAAATGAGTTTTACAAGTCCTTTTGCTACCAATCCAATTGCTACTGATTTTAAATAATAAATGAAGTGTTTTAAACCTTATGAACTGACCTGGAAACTCAGAATACTATTTTAACCCGTAAATCGCTTAAAACGACGTTATACGCGTATTAAGCGCATAGTAAGGGTTTAAAACCATTTTGCCACATAGGACTTAACACCAACTGATATACCAAGTTAAAATAAACTATTTTACTGATTTATTCAGACCCGGATCACAGAAGCTTAATTGATCCCTTTTATAATCTTTAAAATGACCAAAATACCCCTACGGGGCTTAATATGAGATTAAACTCGTTTTGGGCATAATGGAAGGTATCCTACTGATATCACAACATATTTAAGGCATGTTAACTTAGGAAACCTGTTTAGGACTCTTATGGTTACCCGTTACGCTTCATGCGCGTTCGGTTCGGTTCGGTTTATGTAACTAGTTTACATAAATTAGCCGAAACGGGTCAAACCTTATCGGTTTTATCTCCAAATCCAGAATGTGTATAATATACCCATATTAAGCAAGTCTTCAAACTTGTCGGGTCTAAATCACATTCTATCCGGTCTTCGCTTAATCGTGCGTATGAACCGTATCTTTAAAACTAACCGGTCTAAGTTTAGGCTTAATTAAAGACCCGTTGGGATTCTAATAGGTTGTTATAAACCTTCGTTCCAGAATAGGAGACCCGGTAAAAGATACTTGCACTCGCTGATTGTGATTTATACTTGCTCAGGTAAATACTTTTAACTTATTTTCCCTATACGGGCTTGGGGTACGGTATATAAAATACCGCTTGGTGATGTGTGCTAAACAGACTATAAAAACAACCTAAATTAGACTCTCTAATCTAGACACTATAAGTTTTAAATTTTTAGACTAGGACTCTCTAAAACCTAAACCACACAACCGGCAAGTGTACCGGTCAATGTAGTATAGCCTAAGCAAGTCCGAGTATCGAACCCTGAGACTCTATGTATTACGTAGACTAGACTCTAATAGACACTGACAGACGCGACTTTAACTTGTTTAACTGTTTTGGGGGGGGGTTACTGAAAAACTAGGAAATCTATATTAACCTAATTAATTAACTAGACTTAGACTAAGACACGAACGAAAACTAGGGTTGTATTCAGATGAGATTAACGACTACCTAGACTCGAATCCAGTTTGAATGGGGAATGGACTTCTAATGGTATTATTGTTGTATAGAGCCGGGATCGTAATATACTAAACCTTAAGGTATTTCAATGCTAAGACTTCCCGACCCTTCTCAGGAAGAAACCTAGGAAACCCTACAAGGCTGTTGTGAATACCGACTGTTAGACTTCCTCTCAGTCCTCTAACGATTCTAAAAGTGCCCTAATATGACTATCTACCTCTCAGCGCGATAATCTAAGGCAATTCTAGGTTCTGGCTTGGTTTACTAGACACAAATGCAATTAGGGAAATAAGATCGACTTCTCTCAAAACCTATCTTAAATATATACTGCACCGCGACCTAATAACTAACTCGAGCCTCTCAGCGACAAGTTAAGCAGAACACTTGATTTTATTAAATTACCGAATATTACTTCTAAGGTTACTTACTAGATTTTCACCCTAAAGGATTAATGATCTATTACGTGATATAGACACTCACCTAAATCAAGAATCCTAATATAACCCTATTATGTGATAAAGACCGTCACTAAGGATTATACGAAGCAACAAACCGTAATAAAATATATGTCAAGCATGCATGTGCACCAAATCAGAAATTCTAAAACACTTTACTTTCAGAAATCAATCCATAAACGAACAATAAATAACCATTAAAAATCCAAACTTTAATCAAACTATCATCTTGTCTAGGTAGTATCTAGGGTTTAGCCAAGAAACATGTTGTCTATAGCAAACAAATCAAGTTCAAAACAAGAATTCATTGGGAAAAGATAAAAAACACGAAATTAAAGAAAATCGGGAGATAGAACCCGAACAATCTTCTCTTCCACGCTTCCTAGCTTCAACCTTATGATTCCCGCAAGCTTCAACTCTCCGTAATGCTCGAAAAACTGCTCCAGACGTCGCCCAAGGGTTTGTTAGTTCGTAACTCCCGTTTATGATCATTAAGAATTGATTAAATAGTAAACCCTAGCAGCTAAACAACCCAGGCGCGATTCTCCTATCAGTAGCGTAGCGCGACTGATACACCCTTGTTGCTAGCGCTACGCGACTGCCTCAAATGTCAGCATTTTCTTGTTTATTGGTAGCGTAGCGCGACTGATATGACTTCTAGCCGTAGCGCTACGCGACTGGCCATTTTAAACAGAATGTTTTCTCCGAAATTCAGCTTTAACACCCCAAAATTCTTAAAAATAATTCTAACTCTTTGTGACTTGTTCCAGGATGTAATGCTTCATCATTATAGCTCGTTTCCACTCAATTTTCAGCCAATTAACGTATCAAGACCTGGAAAAACGAACTTCGATCAATAGCACGTAATTCTAAATAAAACTAAACTAGAATTAACGATAAAATGTACAAACTATACACGATATAAGTATGTATTTTGTAATACATCAAACATCCCCACACTTACACTTTTTTCGTCCCCGAAAAAGAATTATGCAACGGAATCAGAGACAAATCATTACTTGGATCAAAAATTATTTATATCTTGTTAAAACCAAAGCTTGCATTAGCTGCGATTGCGAATATACTGATCCTCTTAAACCCGAATCTAATCCTAAGCCCTTATCATGTGAATTTAATTTAAGTGCGGTCAATCCACCTAGGGTCTCACACTAGAATTTACGGTCCATCTACTCCCACCTCAAGCTTATAGGACTAAAAGAACGATCACTGGATCAATTCCTAACCGTTTTATATCAAAACCAAGAGAGTAAACAATCAACTTTTTTTTTCCATTTTTTTTTATTTTTTGCTTTGCTTTTCGCTTTTTTTTTTTTTCTCGTGAGTCTAGACGATGCTTTCCCTAACCAAGCGGTATTCCGGCTGTAGAGTCGCTATCCCCAACCACAGATTACTTAGGTTTCGGTACTTTTATTCGGCAATTCGATTTCACACATCCCAGAGGCATTCCGGCTGTAGAGTCGCTATCCCCAACTCGGATTACATAGGCCTGTGTTACTTTCATTTAGTTTCTAGCTCACTTTTTATTCTATTTTTTTTTTCGCATGACCACAAACTCTAACAGTTTTAACTTATAACGGTGCCCCTTATACTAATTTTGGCAGTTTTGATTTCCCATATTTCCCAGGCGAAAACCCACTAGCAGACCGACAATTTAAGGTATATTAGATCAAAGGGACTTAAAACCAAACCCGGGCCTATCCACATATCCCTAACTAGACGCAAGCTCGATTTATTATATTCTCATATTATTATTATTATTCAAACCAAGCAACAATTCACCTTTTCTATCATTTTCCGTTTTAATTTTTGCAAACTTCTCATATCGAAAGACATTTTCTGATTTTTCAATTTTTTTGGATTTTCAATTTTTTAATTTTTTTGTGTTTTTCAAATTTATGACTAAAATATTTACAAGTATCCCATCCCCACACTTAGAGATTGCATTGTCCCTAATGCAAGAACGAAAATACGACTCAATACTACCTAAAAAAATAAAAATTGCAAACGAAAAAAATAAAAATATACAACAAAAAGGGAAACGACTTAGCTGGTTAGGACAAAAGTCAGTGCCAGCCATACGAGTCTTGAATCCCATGAACGATCGTATAGCATTCCATTCGCGATCGTTGCCTAATCTGCTTGAGTTTATCTAAATGGCAGTTCCGAAATCACCCGAATGGAAATTGAGTACGGGTGGTACAATCCAAAACCTGCACAATCAAAGCAAAGCAGAACCCAACGCAGTACCAACTCTAAAAAATGACTCAAAAACTACTAAATAAGACTCAATATACAAAATAAAAGACTCAAAAATACAAACTCTACAAACGAATATAAACTTCTCACATACTTACGGAGGATCATGGAGATGCAGCTCACCTCCAAAAACAAACTCACGGGCCGCAGCACCATTATACCTATTATTGCCCAAATCACCCCAAGCACTCTTATCTCTCTCACAACCTCGTAACGCTTCACCTGGTGGTTTGAATCGATACTCTTCATAATGAATTCTATCCCCACACTGAGCTTTGCTCAGTGTCTCTATCTTAGACTCTAAACACACCACCCTTTCCTCTAATTCCTCTAATTTCCTATCCGGTGGATCCCCACGCTTGAGTCCTATGACCTTCTCTAGACTCGGATCACTCACTAACCTCTCCTCATCTATTATATCTCCATCTTCATCAACTACCCTCTCTTCGACTACCGGACTACCTACGGTCTTGCCACTACGGGTGGTAATGGCTTTAACAGAGGCATTAGGGTTCTTTAAGGTGTTTCCCGCAAATTGACCGGGTAATCTCTCTTCCAACTTCCTAGACATATCTCCTACAACCCTTTGAAGGTCCTGAAATGAGGCTTGGTGGTTCTTAAGCATGAGATCGTGTTCACTAAGTTTCTTTTGGGTGTTTTGATCCCTAGCAATGAGTTGACTCATCATGGACTCCATTCTTTCCATGCTACCCCCTAAATCGAAACTTGGACCTTGACCTGTTTGACCTTGGTTCTACGACCCCCCATTCTGAACCTGTTCATTTGAACCCCCACTAAAGAGTGAACCTAGACCTATATTTGGATTTTGAGCTATTTGAAAACCAAGAGGTCCATTTGAGCGAAAATTGTTATTATTATTAAAATTATTATTATTATTTCGCCAACCCGAGCCAAGATTATTACCAAACCCACTAGATTGACCTCTACCGAAACCTCCTCCTATGAAATCAACTTGTTCCTCACCAACTAGCAAAGGACATGCACTCGTATCGTGACCCCCTCGACAAAACTCACACTTATCAACCTTAGCTCTAATCTCCTTAAGCTCTCGAGTGATGTTTTCCAAAACAGAGGCTAAACTAGGGTCCATGGTGACATGGTTCACCCCTCGGGCGGGTGCACTAGTAGTGGTATTAGAATTACCACCTTGATACCTCTGATCGGATCGTGATTGGGATTGAGACTGAGTAAATGCCTCAAAACGCTCTAGACACTCTGCAACTGTAAGAATACCCATCATATGCCCCCCCCCCCCCCCCGCATTAGTATCGAACCTATCTCTAGTCTCTTGGGTAAGACCGTTATAAAATTTCTCACACAAAGCCCAATCAGAAAGACCATGCTGGGAGCAACGAGCACAAAGGTTTTGGAAACGCTCCCAAGCAAGGTAATAAGGCTCGTCGGGCTCCATGCGGAAGGAGTGGATTTGGTCTCTAAGCCGTGAAGCTTTAGCGGGCGGGAAGTACTTATTCAAAAAGGCTTGACGAAGCCCCGCCCAAATGGTAAAGGTACCGGTTGGTTGAGAGTCCAACCAAGTAGCCGCACGGCCGGCTAATGAGAACGGGAAAAGTTGTAGGTAGGTGGCATCGTTGGGTGCACCGTGAAGGTTAAAGGTAGCTAGGATGCGGGAGAAACGGTTAATATGGGCCGGGGCGTCCTCATCGTCTCGGCCATGGAATTGGATGCTATTGGTTATGGCCTGCATGGCATACGATGGAATCTGCCATGAATGCTCGCTAACTATGGGTGGTACAGTGATGGGTGAAGCAAGGCTGGTGAAATCCTGAGTGGCCTGCTGATGTACGGTTTGCCTAGGGTTGGCCATTTGATCTACGTTCTCTGGTTCACTAAAGGTACTAGAAGTGGGACTACTGGGTGGGGTATTCTTGGGTGAATGGTTTGGTGAAGGTGGTGGGACGGGAATTGGATTGGTGTCGAAATCTGGAAAAACAGGCGAAGATGAAGAACTAACCTCTGGGCCTTCGCCCAGTTGAGATGATGACTGCTTGATTGGTGATGGTGGTCCGTGCGAGCGCAGATGTGGCATCCACTACTAGCAAAAACCTGAACACAAGAAAAGCAAACACTAGTTACCGAGACACAAGAGAAGACAAAGACTCAACAAAACAAAGAAAACACGTAGCACGTATATATCAATTAGGTCTATCAAAGCTAATAAACGCAATTGTCAAGAGTCCCCGGCAGCGGCGCCAAAAACTTGATGTGTGCTAAACAGACTATAAAAACAACCTAAATTAGACTCTCTAATCTAGACACTATAAGTTTTAAATTTTTAGACTAGGACTCTCTAAAACCTAAACCACACAACCGGCAAGTGTACCGGTCAATGTAGTATAGCCTAAGCAAGTCCGAGTATCGAACCCTGAGACTCTATGTATTACGTAGACTAGACTCTAATAGACACTGACAGACGCGACTTTAACTTGTTTAACTGTTTTGGGGGGGGGGGGGTTACTGAAAAACTAGGAAATCTATATTAACCTAATTAATTAACTAGACTTAGACTAAGACACGAACGAAAACTAGGGTTGTATTCAGATGAGATTAACGACTACCTAGACTCGAATCCAGTTTGAATGGGGAATGGACTTCTAATGGTATTATTGTTGTATGGAGTCGGGATCGTAATATACTAAACCTTAAGGTATTTCAATGCTAAGACTTCCCGACCCTTCTCAGGAAGAAACCTAGGAAACCCTACAAGGCTGTTGTGAATACCGACTGTTAGACTTCCTCTCAGTCCTCTAACGATTCTAAAAGTGCCCTAATATGACTATCTACCTCTCAGCGCGATAATCTAAGGCAATTCTAGGTTCTGACTTGGTTTACTAGACACAAATGCAATTAGGGAAATAAGATCGACTTCTCTCAAAACCTATCTTAAATATATACTGCACCGCGACCTAATAACTAACTCGAGCCTCTCAGCGACAAGTTAAGCAGAACACTTGATTTTATTAAATTACCGAATATTACTTCTAAGGTTACTTACTAGATTTTCACCCTAAAGGATTAATGATCTATTACGTGATATAGACACTCACCTAAATCAAGAATCCTAATATAACCCTATTATGTGATAAAGACCGTCACTAAGGATTATACGAAGCAACAAACCGTAATAAAATATATGTCAAGCATGCATGTGCACCAAATCAGAAATTCTAAAACACTTTACTTTCAGAAATCAATCCATAAATGAACAATAAATAACCATTAAAAATCCAAACTTTAATCAAACTATCATCTTGTCTAGGTAGTATCTAGGGTTTAGCCAAGAAACATGTTGTCTATAGCAAACAAATCAAGTTCAAAACAAGAATTCATTGGGAAAAGATAAAAAACACGAAATTAAAGAAAACCGGGAGATAGAACCCGAACAATCTTCTCTTCCACGCTTCCTAGCTTCAACCTTATGATTCCCGCAAGCTTCAACTCTCCGTAATGCTCGAAAAACTGCTCCAGACGTCGCCCAAGGGTTTGTTAGTTCGTAACTCCCGTTTATGATCATTAAGAATTGATTAAATAGTAAACCCTAGCAGCTAAACAACCCAGGCGCGATTCTCCTATCAGTAGCGTAGCGCGACTGATACACCCTTGTTGCTAGCGCTACGCGACTGCCTCAAATGTCAGCATTTTCTTGTTTATTGGTAGCGTAGCGCGACTGATATGACTTCTAGCCGTAGCGCTACGCGACTGGCCATTTTAAACAGAATGTTTTCTCCGAAATTCAGCTTTAACACCCCAAAATTCTTAAAAATAATTCTAACTCTTTGTGACTTGTTCCAGGATGTAATGCTTCATCATTATAGCTCGTTTCCACTCAATTTTCAGCCAATTAACGTATCAAGACCTGGAAAAACGAACTTCGATCAATAGCATGTAATTCTAAATAAAACGAAACTAGAATTAACTATAAAATGTACAAAATATACACGATATAAGTATGTATTTTGCAATACATCACTTGGTCGGGCATTGAATCTTTAATTGTATGATGGTTAAAGTATTGAAATGTCTCGTTTAAATTGTTTTGTTTGCTTAAAGCCTTTGGGGGGTTAATGACCATGTCCCGGATATCCCTGGCATCATTTTACGAAATGGCCACGACCTAAGCACGGGGCGTAGGCGTACGCCCGTCGGTGTTTCATGTAATTAATGTGGTGTGTCCATTGATCTTTAACCCGGCTCGACCCGGGCTACTGAACGCATAAGAAACATGTAAATCCTTTACAAGTATTATATTCTAATAATTATCCCAAGTTATAAAATATTATCTTGTGCCTTAAATTCATTTTCTTAAACTCTTTTCAAAATGAGTCGGTTGATTGTATTTACCAGTGTAAACTGACGTATTTTCTCAAAAGGTTAAGTGCAGGTACTACGCGTAATAGGCTGGCTTTTCTCCTAGCATCCACAATAAGTCTCGCAAGCTTGGATGTCATAGACTGTTGAACATTGTTTCCTTTTTATTTTGATCTACCTGTGGATTTATATTCAACTATTTGTGATACTTAATATTGCAATATAGTTTGGTTGAAATGAATCTATACTTTGCTTCCGCTGTGCATTTAAATATTGTGTTGTTTGACTATTATGTTGCCAACCACGTCACGATACTCCCCTACCGGGCCCACCGGTGACACGTGAAAATTCGAGGTGTGACATGAGAGAGAGACGGGGAGGGGGAAGAGTGACAGTCTGTGTATATATTAGATTTATTAGTATTTTGTTTTATGCATTTAAATTAAAGGGTTTTTGAATTAGGAGAAAAGGAAAAATTTAAAACTATATAAAGTGACAAAAATACCCGTTAGTTAAGGTTGGTTTTTAACAGAGTTAGAGAGGTGGATGAAAATGGCAATAAATTGCAAAAGTCAGGGATCAAGAGGAGGAAAAAAGTATTTGGACTAAAGTGGCATTTTTGGTCAACTCTCAAAGACTAAAATGGCAATTTACTCCACAGATTTATTTTTCAAACAAAAGACCTTGTATTAAGTTCCATATATTTTAAGTTGCAAATTTTCCAATGTTGTAACCAACAATACCATACTTTAACCTCTTAGGTTGCTTGGTGTTGAGCTATGGGAGGGGGAGCTCCGACCCCGGGTGGGAACAACCCCCCCCCTCCAGGTTTTGGGAAAGATTTTTCTCCGGGAAACGAGGACCTCTCACCGAACAACAGGGAAATGGAGTGTATTTTTTTCATACAAGACATGTGTGTGTATTTTGTGTATGTGTGTTTGAAGGTATGAAGAATAAGATGATGAGTGTGTATTTTTTTTTGTGTGTATGTATTTGATTTAATATATTTTTATCCCTTATTTATTGTATTTTTTCCCCTTTATAACTTGATTTATTATATTTTTACCCCTTTTAACTTGATTTATTATATTTTTACCCCTTATAACTTGATTTTTATTTTTAATAAACCTTAGAGTTTGTTATACTTTTTAAACTATTTTTTTGGTTGTATATCTTTTATTTTAATTTAGAGTAAACCGCCATTTTGGTCCCTGTGGTTTGGGCACTTTTGCCACTTTAGTCCAAATCTCAAACTTTTTACATTTGGGTCCCTGTGGTTTGCATTTTGTTGCCATTTTAGTCCAAATTTCAAAAACCCTATTTTTTGACTGTTGCAACCTCCTATTTTGTCTTTTAGTTCAAGGGCATTTTGGTCATTTTGCTTTTCATTTAACATTTTCTTAATTCAAAAATTAATATATATATATATATATATAGGGGAAGGTTAAAATGAGAACCACCTCGAGTTGTAAGAACCGCGGGAACTACACCTTGGGGGGCGCGGTGGACCAAATTTTTTTTTTCATAAACGTAGATGCATGTATAAAAACATGTGTAAAAAATTCAAAAAAAAAATGTCGTGTGTGTAGTTTTGAGCGCCACAAGTTTGTGTTTACGGGACCCGTAAATCTGGTTGGAAAATTTACGGGTCCCGTAAATGCACACTTGAGGTGCTCAAAAACATTTTTTTTTATTTTTTTTACACATGTTGTTTTTATACATGCATCTACGTTTATGAAAAAAAAATTTGGTCCACCGTGCCCGGTGTAGTTCTCGCGGTTCTTACAACTCGAGGTGGTTCTCATTTTAACTTAATCCTATATATATATATATATATATATATATATTAATATACACACACACACATAGCAGCAGCTCATCTTCATCATCATCATCGACAACACACACTCTCTCTTTCTCTCTCCAAGCACCACCATCATCGCCACTGCCGTGAACGCCGCCATCGTCCAACACCACCACCACGTCGCCAGAAAACAGAAAAGTCACATCATCTGCCGGTTTTTGCTTGAAAACTTAAGGAAAGTCAAAATAGAAGGGGAGTGGAGTCGGAACCTGTTGGAAAAACGGAACACCACCGTCATCGTCGCCGCTGACCCCGTCTCTCTCCTCTCACCCTGTCTCTCTCCTCTCTTTCTCCGTTTATTTGGTCACATCAGCTCTCTCTCTCTCTAGCAAAAAAAGATGAAAATAACATATCTTGATATGCAGATGTTGATGAGCACATCGCAGATCTGAAAACAAATCATATGATTTGTTGTATCAAATCTGTAAATAACGATTGACTTGTTGAACACACACTTTGAGATACGATTTATGTTTCAGATCTGAGATAAGGTCGACTAGATATTGTTGTTGTGTAAAAGAATCGTTTTTTTGTTGTAAATTCAGAAAACGAAGAAGAAATTTTTTTTTTGATTTGTTGCTGCAGATTGATATTGTTACGACTGAATCTGATTAAGTCGCAGGTTGTAAATTCGTGGTGTTTATGAATCTAAGATTGAAGTTTGTGTGTTCAACATAAATCAAAGTTGAATCCAAACTGTAGGTTTGTTGTGTATTGCATCGAAGAAGAAGAGTGGATTTTGTTAAAGTGCGGCTGCTGTTCTTTCAGTTGCAGAGAAATAGGGTTTCAATTTTTTTTCGACGGTTGCAGGTTTGCTGTGTGAAAAGAAATAGAAGAAGAGAGATGGCGGCTTTGAACTCAGAGAGAGAAAGGGTTTTTTTGTTGTTGATTTTAGGTTTTGAAATCAGAGAGAGAAGTGATGGGGAGAGAGAGAGTTAGGAGAGAGAAGCAGTTTAGGGAAGGAAGATGATCAGGTTGAAGATGATGAGGGTGGGGGTGGGTAGTTGGGCGGTGGTTGCAGGGGGTGCGAGAGGGTGGTGGCAGGTGGTGGTGCTTGGCGGCGAGAAGGGGTGGTGGTGGTTGAAGATGATGAGGTTGAACATGATGAGGTTGAAGATGATGATTAAGGGTTGAGGTTGAAGATGATGATTATCTGGGGGTTTTTATATTTTGGGGGTTTTTATTAAATGAATTGCTTTAAATAAAACAAAAATGACCAAAATACCCCTGCACTAAAGGACAAAATAAGCAGCTTTCAACAGTCAAAATAGGGGGTTTTTGAAATTTGGATTAAAATGGCAACAAAATGCAAACCACAGGGACCCAGATGTAAAAAGTTTGAGATTTGGACTAAAATGGCAAAACTGGCCAAACCATAGGGACCAAAATGGCAGTTTTTAAGTTGCAAATTTTCCAATGTTGTAACCAACAATACCATACTTTAAGTTGCAAACCACGGATTTATTTTTCAAACAAAAGACCTTGTATTAAGTTCCATATATTTTAAGTTGCAAATTTTCCAATGTTGTAACCAACAATACCATACTTTAACCTCTTAGGTTGCTTGGTGTTGAGCTATGGGAGGGGGAGCTCCGACCCCGGGTGGGAACAACCCCCCCCCCCCTCCAGGTTTTGGGAAAGATTTTTCACCGGGAAACGAGGACCTCTCACCGAACAACAGGGAAATGGAGTGTATTTTTTTCATACAAGACATGTGTGTGTATTTTGTGTATGTGTGTTTGAAGGTATGAAGAATAAGATGATGAGTGTGTATTTTTTTTTTGTGTGTATGTATTTGATTTAATATATTTTTATCCCTTATTTATTGTATTTTTCCCCTTTATAACTTGATTTATTATATTTTTACCCCTTTTAACTTGATTTATTATATTTTTACCCCTTATAACTTGATTTTTATTTTTAATAAACCTTAGAGTTTGTTATACTTTTTAAAATATTTTTTTGTTTGTATATCTTTTATTTTAATTTATATATATAACATTTAAATTAGAGTAAACTGCCATTTTGGTCCCTGTGGTTTGGCAACTTTTGCCATTTTAGTCTAAATTTCAAACTTTTTAAATATGGTTCCCTGTGGTTTCACTTTATGACCATTTTGGTCCAAAATCCAAATCACCCTTTATTTGACTAATAAAAACTAATTATTTTGTCTTTTTGTTCAGGGCAAAATTGTCAATTTAAATTTAATATAACATATTATTAATTAAATTAATTAACTTAAATATCTATTTCCCCAGTTCATCTTCATCATCTTCACCCTACCCCACACCAAATCCTAACCCAAACACCTGATGCCCTCCCCTCCCCTCCTTCTTCTTCCCTGTAACACCTCCCCCACCGCCGTCTCGTCTATGGTTCCGAAACCTTTTTATCTTGACCCCTACAGCTTTGTGGTTAGCAGATTGATACCCACTTGGAGGTAGCCCAGCTTGCTGCATCAAATTGGCATCATGAGCAATCTTTTGGGCTCTTATAAGAGCTAATTCGTCCTCCGTATATGGCGACATAGCAGGGGAAACCTGGGTTGTTAAGCTAGAGACGGGAGTAACAGATTTGGGGGTAATTGTTGGTACGATTGGTTGGTTTGAAATAGATTGGTGGCCAAACTGATGTTTAATTGTGACAGGGGGATCACTAGAAACCTCAACATGATTCAGATATGAGCTAATACCACAAGCAGGAGAGGCGGCATAAGAACCCTCCACATTAGGGTTTATGAGTTCGACTGGAACAGGGGAATCAAAAGTGGATGGAGGTGGAACTTGCTTTCTTTATCTTGAGATAGCGCAGGATTTCCAAAAATGAACCATCGTTTCTTTCCTTTGGCAAATTCATAGTGCTCCGGACTCCCATTGCATCACGAATAACTGTAAATACGATGTCTTTTTTTGCTGGTTTGAGTTTATGTTTCTGAATCTTGATTACCAATCGAATGCATTTGAGACCATTTCATTGTTGTTCATCCAGCCTCTTGTTATGCTGGTTTTAGTTTATGAGTTCGGCTGATTGTTATGATTAACACTTCAATTAGGGTTTTTCTTATGAGTTCTTGATCTGGGGTTGTGGAAGATGATCTGCTTTGAGAGAGAGAGAGAGAGAGAGAGAGAGAGTGTGCAGAGTTCTGCTTTGAGTTCTTGATCTGGGTTTGTGGAAGATGATCTGCTTTGAGTTCTTGATCTGGGTTTTTTCTTAAATATTCATTTACCCTTTAAAAGCAGTTCATCACATTATATTTATGAAATGGCCAATTTACCCCTGAATAAAAAGACAAAATAGGCAGGTTGTAACAGTGAAAAAAATGGGGTTTTTGAATTTTGGACAAAAATGACAATAAAAGTGAACCCACATAGACCCAGATTTAAAAAGTTTGAGATCTGAACTAAAATGGCAAAAGTGGCCAAACCATAGGGACCAAAATGGCAGTTTACTCTTTAAATTAGATACATAAATGATTTTAAAGTTTTAATAAATTAAAATAGTTTAGATTTGGAAAAACTAGGACGACACTGCATAATCTGAGGAAAATTGGAAAAAAACTAATGTGATACACGGGAAAAAACTAGAAAAAACGGAATGACACCCTCCACCCTTAAGACCACCCATCAAGCATAAACTAAGTTTTATCAATGATATTTCCGTGGTCATAAATTCTTACCATCACCATGCTAGTATTAATTACCGAATTTGATATAATCAAGAAAGAAAATACAAATTTGTTATTAAAAGGATTACACAAAACATATAATAAAAATATTAAAATAAAAAAACATTGATTATCCAACATTCATATAATCTAACTCTTTACATCAACACTACTTGTATCCCCGTTCGTTATCTACATACATATACATATATCATCACACCCTTCACCAATCCAATTCCTTAAACAAGATTCATTCACCCAAGTCGAAGCAAGCGGCATAGATGTTTAGTCGCGGAATCATCAAAAGCGTCGTCGTCATCCACCATAGCCATTGAGTCTTGTTTCTTAAAGAATGAAGGGAGAGGTAGAGACCTCGGTGATGGAGAATGAAAGAAAGCCGATCCCGCATACGAATCATCACCGTTTTCGCAATTCGGCTTCAAATCGGGTTCGCTTGCGGATGCTGAACCCATGTTTGTGGTTGTACAATACGTGTGACCGTTTTTTCTAACGATCACAGGAGCAACCTTAATGAAGCAATCTTGTGGGTGCAACACCTCCGTACCCATCAGCTTCCTTGCGAAAAGGAGGTGGGTATGGAGAAATGAAAAACAAATAATTTCTGAAAATAATAATTAACTATAGATTGTTGCTTGAACCGGAAATTCATTGGTTATATATATATGAGGAGTGGGTGGTCAAGAGAAAAAAATGATTTTGAGTGGTTATCATATCATACGTCTTGAATGGCTCGAACCATATGGCTTGTAAAAAAAAAAAAAAAAACTCAACCCATACGGATGGTAATTAGCCGGGTTTGGAACGCGTGGATATTGGGAATTTTAGGGGGTGTTTGGCCTAGCTTTTATTTTTTTGGCTTATGCTTATATTTTAAAGTAGCTTATACTTATTTTCTTTCATTTGATAAGCTCTTTTTAAGTGTTTTTGTTAGCATTGTGTGTATCAGATTCAAATGAGTTAATCCACCATTTGAGGGCAAATGAGTAAAAAACCATCTTTTTTCAAATAAGCTTATTCAAATAAGCTAAAAAACCATCTTCCCACAAGCTTCTTAAAATTAGCTTATATAAGCTAATAAGCATAAGCTTAAAAAGCTAAACCAAACACCCATTAGTGCTTATTTTGTAAAAATAAGCTAAAAAAGCTATAAGCTTAAATAAAAAAGCTAGGCCAAGCACCCCCTTAGTCTCGTATTTGATTGTAATATTCTCATATACCCGGTCTTCATACCCGTGAGATACCTAATTACTCAATACGTATAGGCTTTGTTGGTTAGTTTGTTAAAAATCAAACGTTAGGATCCTTAAGTAGATTCCCTACTATTTTAATTATTATATAACTAGGTTAGAACCCCGTGTATTACACGGGTTGAATAAATGTAACTTTATATAAAATAATAAAAAAGTTATATCTCTATGAAACTCGCATATTGTATGGTTTAAATAAATATAATTTTATATATCAAATAATAAAAAAAGTTATATCTTTAAAAACCATGTGTATTACACAGATTAAATAAATGTAATTTTGTATACTAAATACTAAAAACTAAAAACGTCGCATCTTTAAAAAACTCATGTATAATCGGGTTGAATAAATCTAACAAATGATAAAAAAATTACATCCTTAAAAACCCCGTATATTACCCGTGTTGAATAGATCTAAAAAAGAGTTGTATCTTTAAAAACCATGTGTATTACACAGATTAAACAAATGTAGTTTTGTATATTAAATACTAAAAACGACGTATCTTTAAAATCCCGTGTATAGTCGGGTTGAAAAGTCTACCAAATAATAAAAAAAATTAAATCCTTAAAAACCTCGTGTATTACACGTGTTGAATAAATCTAATTTTACATAGCAAATGATAAAAAAAATTATATATTTAAAAACTTCGTGTATTACACGGGTTATATAAATGTAACTTTGTATAGTAAATAATATAAGTTAAATTTTTAAAAACCCTGCATTTTAAACAAGTTGAATAAACATACTTTTGTATACCAAATAATAAAAAAAGTTATATTTTTAATAAATTAGGATAACATTTAATATCAATGTATTATTTATATATTTAACATAAGATAAGTAGGAAAGAGAGATGTTGGTTTTAAAAATATATTAAAGTAACAATTTAGATTTGAGGATAATATTTTATTAAAGTATGATAAGATTTAATATTAATTTATTATTTATTTAGTATAGTTAATATAAGATAAGTCTATATTTGAGGATGCCTTCAATGAATGACACGTGTCCAAAAGTAGGTTTCTTTTATTATAGTAGATAAATTTTGTTACCCAAGTAAATTATAAATATAAAAACCAAATGGCCATTAGATTAGAAGATTTCTTTATTACACAACGCTAAAGAGAAAATGTTTATGGTATGGTTTTGGTAAATATGTATCTATGTTTGGGTATCACCTAATATCATACTCGTCACATACCTATGAATTATTTAAAACTAATTCTATACCCGTGTTTTTTTTAATATTAATCCCTTACCCCAAATAGGTAAACACCCCATTACTTCTACCAAATTCACTGTGATTTGGTTTCTTTTGCCATCCTAATTTTGACGTTTTACGTATTTTAATATAGTCTAGCTAGTTGACAATAGTAATTCATGATTTTTTGTTACCGATGTCACTATGTTTTTTAGAAAGTTTTGTTTTACCGAGTCGGGTCGAGTCATACAAACAATCTTTCAATTAACTAATTAACTTATGCTAAAAGTCTAAGGGGATGTTTGTTTCAGCTTTTAATGGTTCAAATCTTTTACTAGTTCATCACTTAATGTTTTAGACTGTTTGTTTTGCGAGCAAATGTCTCAATGGTTAAGACATTTGTCTTTGAATGGTTAAACATTATACTGAGTCTGAATGGTTAAGATCCTTATCTAGATTGATCAGACATTTGCCTCTGAATGGTTAAACATTATACTGGCTCTTAATGGTTAAGCATTATACTAGCTCTTAATAGTTCAGACCTCTTATTGGTTTAGCATCTTAATGGTTCAGACCTAGACCTCATACTGGTTCAGCACTTATCCATTCAGAAGTTGCCAAACAACCCGTAACTCAATTATTATTTTACAAATCATGTTATTTTTTATAATATTTATTCAAGTTGGACTAGGTGTTTATTATATTGTTAGTTAATTGATTTGTATCAAGACCTTTTCTAGATTTTATCACTAGATATTTATATACTATAAGTTAGCAACATGTATTTTACACCATTTTGTTGTTTCTGTTATGCAGTTGTTGGTTGTATCTTTGGCCGATTTGGTTGCAAGTTACTTTGGTATTTAAAGTTGTTTTGTTTGGTGAGTGGCTTCATTTAGAAGCCTCTCCTTCTCTCTCTTCCGTCTGTTACTCTCTGCGGCTTCAGACTAGGGATGAGCACGGTACCCGTTTAGTACCGGTACCGAAAAACGAGAAAAAGTGGTACAAGTATTGGTACCGTACCGGTACTGGTACCGAAAAACGAGGAAAATGGGAACCGGTACCGGTATCGAATATACCCGGTACGGTTCGGTACCGGTACCCGGTACCAAATGCTCATCCTTACTTCCGACCATCGCAGCCCCACCACCGTAGTTTTTCATGGTCGTTTTGTTACATGTATGCGTTGGTTGGTTTGTTGAGCACGTTTTACTTTGGTTACTTTGACCGAATGGATTAATGGGTTTGTGTGGTTTGCGATGTTTGGGGCTGATGGTTTCTCCAAACGACTTCGTTAGTTTATTTGTGCTTTGTTTTTAAGATCTTTTCTTCGGTTGTGTGTTTTGATGTAGATGCAGGTGTGTTTTTATGCTCTTTTTTATTCTGATGGGTGTTTTTAAGTGGGTTTCTTTTACCTAACGAGCCTTTGTTGGTTTGTTTACGCTTTGTTGGGTGTGCATTTAAGGTCTGTCTTGGTTCGATTGACTTAGTTTTTGAGTTGGTCTTGATGGGGGGTTTAGGTAGTGTGTTTATCCCATACTTGATGTCGATGAAGGTGATACATGTTTGTTCATCCGAGACTATTATTACGTAAGCATGTCTTCTAAGGTTTGTTCTGGTCTGATTCACTTGATTTATTTGTCAGAGTTTATGGATTTTGCAGCTGATTTTTTTGTTCCAGCCTTGGTGTCCATCAATGGCGAAGCTTGAGATTCCGACCGGGGGGTCGAAAACGTATATACCCAAAAATTTCTATAAAACCGAGGGGTAAAAAATGTATATACCCAAAAATTTCTATACAAAAACTACATACTCTCCACTACTGAGCGAAAAGTTCGGGGGGATCGGCCGCCCCCTACCTCCCCCACTAAGCTACGCCAATGGTGTCCATGTTCGAATTGTTTGTGTGCTTTTGTATACTATCAATTAGCAACATGTGTGCATTCTTTGTATGTACATTATGCTTTATTGTTTGTTTATGCAGTCGTCGGTTATATCTTTGGCTGATTTGGTTGTAAGTTACTTTGGTATTTGAATGTTGTTTTGCTTGGTGAGTGGCTTCAGTTTGAAGCTACAGTTGTCTCATTGGCTAAATGTTGACGCATGGTTTATTTTGATTGTGTGTTGGGCTTACTGTGATGTGTTTGTCGTATGGCCATGTTGTTTGGGGACTAAGGTTTCTAGGAATTTGACTTTGTATTCAACTTAGAATGGGAGTATTGATTGGGTTTCTAAGCTATGATGGTACACGTCATATGGCAAGGCAATTTTTATTTAAGTCGTGCCGTGTATGAGCCTTAATATATTTACATGCATTTCAAATGTTGCTAATTGATAGTATATGAATGCATGGGTTTTGAAGTTGGTAATTATTCTATTGCCGCATTTTGCGTAAACAGGTTGTGATGCTAAAGATAGTGTCTTAGTAAACTGTGATGGCTTTTTATAAGCAACCAGTAAAACTAAACTTTCTGAGCCTAGTCGATACACATTGCACACACGTTAAAGGCGTTAGTATTTGCGTTTAATTCTTATTTTTTTCCATGTTTGTTTATTTTTAAATTTGTATTTACTTTACTTTTTTCCATTGGCGATGACAATTTGGTAACGTCAAAGAAGCGAAACGCTCTAAAGTGATTTGAACGAGCCTTCTATTAGTAGTACAAAATTAGTTAACCTTATTTTTTTCCTTTGTTTTTTTGAAAAATGAAAACGACTTTCAAGTTATACATTAATTTATAGGTAAAAAATGACTAACTAGAACGAGGAGGCACATGTTTTTGAACAACTTGAACAGATTCTACAACAAGTAATTGACTCGGACCATAAGATAAATGAAAAACTCGCTGAACTAACCGATCGTATGTTGAAGATACGCGAGAAACAAGCTCAACTACAACTTGAAATAACGCGCTACATGCGCGTTATATTGTGTCGACTAATGTGAATAAAAAGGAATATGTTTAGTTATATTAGTTTATACAATCGTTGATTGTAAGTTTGTGTCGACTAATATGATGTTTTCACTTGTGTTTTCTGGTCACACATGCAAATGTACTCTATCTATTTAATAGATTAACATTATCGGTCACAATTCCTACTGCATCGTGACAGGGTAACATCTTGTTAGTGCTTATATTTAGAATTCTAAAAATCTTACTTTATTAATATTTGCTTATTTGTGAGTGTCATCAGTTTCATTTTAATATTTTATTATACTAGTTATTAAATATTATAATAAATTTTCTTAAAACTATGTTACGTATTAAAAATTAAAGATATACACATGTTCTAATGAAGAACTTCCCTGAGTTGGGAGAACTTAAAAACATCTTGAAAAATAAGGTTTTTCTAAATGCTAATTTTTTAAGAATCATGTAACTTAAAAAAGAGGTTTTTGAACGCTTATACTACTTCAACAAAAATTACAAAACATATGTCGTCACCCTTTTGGCGGGTTACACTTATGCAAATTATTGTTACACTAATGTAAATTTTCGTATACGATATCTTTTTTTATTTTTTTGAAAAAGTTAGATGATTTAAATTTTTTTTGGTGAATTTAAATAAAAAAAACTTTTTTTTCAAGTAGTTCTCAAGTTCTCACAACTGAAAGAGGTAAGGGAGTTAATTGTGTAGAGTTCACTAAGCCGGTGGTGCATGTTCGAACAAACGACTTGGTAAAACGCATGAGCGAAGTGGATCAAGGGTACATGTTATGTAAAATCATGATGGGCAACTTTTTTATACGTGTAATTATATGGATATGTAATATTTCACTCCAATATCAAATACACCTATGATATGTATAAAAAATACAAGACCATGTAACACACAACCTATTTTGATCGTTTGCTCGAGACCATTTTGCCATATTTAGTATTGATGGTTGTGAATTGTATGTTTTGTCTCATTGGCTCACAACCCGACCAGTTTTGATGTTTTATGACAGGATCAGGATGCCTCTTATTGGAATCTTGAAATTCATCCGATGAAATTAAATAAAGTTTTTCACACGGACTAGGTAATAAAAGCACCTTCAACTAACTCTGCTGAAGGAAAGAAATGTCATTGTGGACTTCGGTAGCTTCTTCATTGAAGTTAATGGTGGTGTCACCAACATTATGATCGCTTGATGACGTCCCATCCATCTCTAGCCACGACGATGACATGTCAGCCGTATTAAACGACTTATTCTCGGCCACCTTGCTTTGCCTCTCATCATCATCGTCATCGTCGTCGTCGTCGTCATCATCATCATATATACATTGGATTTGGTAAATGCTAGTCTTTGTTAATGTTTTAAGGATCACATGATATATGTCATTTAAATAAACCACTTTATTGAAAAAGAAAGAAAGAAGCTACAATGTATCAAAACATAACACCAAACCTGCAATATAAGCACATTACATGATGCATGTCTTCTAGCCAATTGCAAATCTCTCTATAGAACATGTAAGATCTAGAGTGTTTCATTCACTAATCACTCCCAAATAATTGATACTTTGGATTTTTTATATAGAGTGAATTGCAAGTTTTGTCCTTTATCTTTAGGCCATTTTGCAAGTTTTGTCCTTTATGTTTAAAGTTGACGAGTTTTGTCCTTTATGTTTGAAATCAAGCACGTTTTACCCTTTGGGCCTTAAAAATCAAGCACGTTTTGTCCTTTATGTTTAAAAATCAAGCACGTTTTGTCCTTAAAAATCAGGCACGTTTTGCCCCAAAGGACAAAACGTGCTTGATTTTCAAACATAAAGGACAAAACTCGTCAACTTTAAACATAAAAGACAAAACTTGCAAAATGGCCTAAAGATAAAGGACAAAACTTGCAATTCACTCTTTTATATACAACGATTTATTTATGGGCCACTTGGTCACAAAAGTACAATTGGGCTTTTGGCTAACATATTTATATTGTTGAGTCATGAGTAGCTAATTAGTAAAAATATATATGAAAATGAAATTGATATTGTTTTTTATTTATCTTTTTTTTCAAAATTAGAAAAAAAAATGTATATAACAAGTTAGTTTGATTGCTCATTTATTTATATCACACTAGGTTAGAACCCCGTGTATTACACGGGTTGATTAAATATATTTTTATATAATAAAAAGTTACATCTTTAATTACCCGTGTATAACATGAGTTGAATAAGCACGTGTACTACACGGCTTGAATAAATATAATGTAATCAGTTAACACACATAGTCGTCAAAATACGTTTTTGGTATAAAGAATTTTGATATACTATTTACATATTAGAACATTTTACTTTGTTTTTATTTTAATTATTCTATTATTAGGTTATAAACTTGTGTATTACAAAAGTCCATTAAATCCACTTATTTCTTCTTTCCCCATTCATGACCCATTGCTTTGTACCTAAATATTAGTTTTTATTCTTCCTTACTTAATACATGTAATCTCAATCAAGTAATCAAAACTAAAGAGGAAAACAATTACAAAAAATGATATGCACTTTTCAATTTATTCACATACAGAACTAACATGAGGCTATCAACCTGCAAATATGGCTTGTTTGGCATTTAGTCAGCGAAACGCGGGCTGGATCTCTCCTCCGAGTGGATGTTGATAGCTCGGAATGAAAAGGGGCTTGCTCCATGTGAATGGCCCCGTAAATTTAAGAGATCCAATTGTGTTTGGACTACATCTCCGGTGAAAACAGAGGCAATTTTGCTTGGGTTTCAGGCAGTTTTGCGTTTGCACCACATCCCCATTCCATTTTGCGAGTCAGTTGATGTCGGTCATCAAACGATAGTGGGATCCTCACATGTTAGGCATGTGAGGGAAATAAACTGAGATAATTAACTTGGTTAGTCATAAAAGATTAAACCAGCAACAAAAATAAACTTAAAGGCTGTTTTTAGCAAGTTTTAAACATTAAGGCTGGAACCTGCAAGTTTGAGGAAACATAAAGGACATTTTGTGCAATTTACTCGCAAAATAATAAACTAAAGATAAGTATAAATATTATATTAGAAGATAAATATAAATATAGAGATATAATTATAGATAAACGTCGACTTAAAATATAAGATAACTTGATAAATTATTTTAAAACCTGTAATTTTTAAGATAAAAATAAACATAAATATATGACAAGAAAACTAAAAAATAGATGTCTCTCGTATCGACACGTGTCCATCAATTGGTTTCTTTTATTATATGTATAGATTATAATCTCCATGGATATAGGTTCAGTTGTAGTAGGTAAATGATATAAAATTAAAATATACCCGGAACGGTTTAGTTTGATATTTTTTTCTATGATATCTATGATTTTTTTTATTTATTTACAGGTTTGGTGGTTTAATGGTCAACCGATAATTTATTGTTTTCAATGTCATTAGATTGTAATAACAGTAAAATTAAAATGATAAAGATGGTTTCTAATAATCTATATTTATACTATATTGTAATGTAATAAGTCACTAGATTGTAATAACATTAAAATTAAAATGATAAAGATGGTTTGTAATAATCTATATTTATACTATATTGTAATGCAAATAAAAGGACAACAAAAAATAATTCTATAAAATTTTAAGAGTTATAGTTACAAGTAGTGATGAGCAAATGGTACATGTACCGAATTTTCTGAATTGAAATATTTTCGGTACCGAATTTTGGCGTTTTCGATATCAGTATAGTACTGGTTTGGTACCGTGTTTACTGGTTTTTACTTTCAAATACCGGTGCCTGACCGTGTAATTTCGGTGTCGGTACCAATACACATTTTTAGGGGTTTTTGATATCAATACCGGTTGGTATCGAGCTCATCCATAGTTACAAGTATCAAAACACAAATAGCAATTCCTTAAAGCATTCAAATCCTTAAATGTCTTACAATTTTCGCAATTTCTCATTCCACATTGGATAAGAGAAAAACTTTGGATGAAATAAATGGCTATAAAAGAGTCCATTGCTTTTCAAAGAATTCATCGATTCAATTGCTCTTTTGTCCCACATTGATAAAGAAACAAAAGTGGAGGGATCACCTACTCTATAAAGGCAAGGTAACCCTTTGCAAAAGATAATAAATTGTGTACACACTTGGTCTTTTGACGAAGTTTTATTATTAGTCATTTGGCAAGAACAAGTAATATGTTTGGCACTTAGGATAAAATAAGTTAAAAAATCGAGCTAGCCAACTTGATTTTTAATTGAGTTGAACTTGAGTTTAAGAATCCATCTCGATTTTACATTTCGAGCCTTGGCTTAGTCTTTAAGTGTTGTGTTCCCCGTCGCATCGCGCGCGGACAACATTCTAGTACATATATATACACATACACACTCCAAAATGGAAAAGAAATGTAGGCATTATAAAGGCTAAACAGTCAATTGAGTTTACACGACCAGCTATAGGTTTTAAATTGACATAATCGTCTTATGTGAAAACCAAAACATCTTAAACCAACCAAATTAGTCGACTTACTTCGACTTTCACAATTCGATTTATTTCAAGGATTTTCAAACACCTATTGCTTACATTTCATGCGTACGCTGGGTTTATATGACAATTAAATATTTTTTAATTATCTAAAACCAATTTTTTTATAACAACGCCATTCTATTAATATATACACACACGCATTCGTTAACTTAAGAAATACTAAGTACGTAATTGTGTTTAATTTATTTTAGAGTTAATAACAACTTGAATCCTATGGTTAACACATTATTGCATGATGAGCCCCCTTTTTGCATTATGAATCCTCGTGGTTATCATTTTCTTACACCCTCAGTCCTTGGGTCAAATTGTTGAGGAATATTGCATTTACCCCATTAGTTAACATCCTTAGAATAGGGGTAGTCTTGTCTTTTCACCCATAAACAAACCTACCCTTGTTTCATTTGAGTCCCCCAACCGATATCCCATTTGTGCCCCTCAACAACCAACAGAACCCCCTCATACCGTCATCTCCACCATCACAACCGATCATCACCACCAACCCCCTCCGCCTTTCTACATTCCCACTGCTATTGTTAACAACATGATCACCATCGTTCTTCATACAGATCACTAGTCATACCTTCAGTCGAACTCACTGCCATTGTTGACACACAAAGTGTCACGGGTAAGTGCCTCACTGCTACAAATATTGTAATATTGAATTGGAATTAACCAAAGATTTTGAACTTGATCTTAAATGTGTAGGTGGAATAAGGCTTAATGCCTCACCTCGACACTTTGTTGTCCACTTCATGGTTGTCCTTAGGTTCTGGAACAATGCGACCTTGGACATCATCTTTGAACAAGGTTGGGGTGATAAGATCGAGTAGATATAACTAGGATGCTTAACTAGCTAGATCAGGTTTTTTTGTAATGATCTTAGTACCCGTTGTTTTGTAATAATGTATTGGACCCGAATTCTTTGTAATGATGTATATCGTGCCTGGGCCATATGTATATAATCTATAAGTTAATGGATTTAATGCTTTATCAAAGAAGACAGTTTGCATTGTAAGTGTTTGGTTCTAAGTCGTCATTTGACTATTAGTTTGACAACTTATAGTTTTCGTTTGACAGTTGGTAGTTTGCTTGTAATACATATTAAAGACATTTAATGGATTATGTATATCTGTGTATACATATATATATAAGTTGGTTATATGTTTTATAGTTGACTGTTTGCATCTGAATGAACCAACTGACTATTGGTTTGATAACTTACAGTTTGCATTTTATACTTGACTATTAGTTTGACATTTTGCATTTGTGTGTGTAAGTTGTATGTTTTGTTTGTAAGTTTGCTTGGACATTTTGCTTGTAAGTTGGACAGATTGAATCACATTGAAGACAGATTGTAAGGTGGACAAATTGGGTGTTGAATCACTTTTCTTGTAAGTTGGACAATTTGAGAGTAATGCATTTGTGTAGTGCTCTTATAACAGTTTGATGAATGCAGTTGCATTTGGACAGTTTGCTTGTAAGTTGGACAATTGAGCATGATTGATGAATGCGGTGTTGGATTAATGAAGGAAAATTTCAATTGTGCATGACTGATGAATGTAGTGTTAGATGAATGAAGACAAATTAATGGATTTAGTAATGCAATTTGCTTATAAGGTGTATCTTGGTTTTGAATGACGCAGTTTAATTGATAAATGTAGTTTGTTTGTAATCGTGCAGTTTGATTGACAAATGTAGTTTGCTTGTCAGTTGTGTGCATGATTGGTGAATGTAGATTGCATGTAAGTTATGTTTTTAATTTGAACCAAGTTGATGCATTTAAATGTGTTGTGTCTCTTGAATTTGAATTAGATTGATGTATTTGAATGTGTTGATTGCCACCATTGGATATGGTGGGAAATTTGATTGAATGGATTTGGAGGGAATTTAGATTGAATATGCAGGACTCATATTGCTAGAACATAATATATATATATATGGGCAAATTGGTCTTTTCACAAGATTTCAAACGATTAACAGACTCAAGGTGCAAGAAAATGACAACGGAGACTCGAAATGCAAACAGAACATTGTTTTAATATTTATTTTTAAGTACAGTGTAGTAATGAACCGAACCGAACCAAACAGAACAACATTGGTACCGATATTAATTAATATTTATTTTAAGGTTTTGATCGACGTTAAAAACATTGTTGATATTCTTTTAGCATATTAAGACTTCAACTTTGGTTATATAATAAAACTTTTGTATGATTAAACTACTTTATATAAAATCCTTTTAAACTTGATAATACGTATTTCCGATTTCACATTTTCACTAGTTTTAGTTATGAGGAAATAGAAATGAGTTGAAATGTCACAACGCTCAAGGTATTATTCTTGTGGAACTCTTCTGTGTGGTATTTATTATTTAATAAAGGTGACAATGATGGGTAGGTCGCGTTATTTATGAAACCATTATCTTTTTAGCATGTGCTAAACAATTGTATTCGATTGATCATACAGTTGACCTTTTTTTACGTTTTGTTTTAGACCAGAGGTTGGTTCGCTCGATGCGTTCGAGAATTTGTATAAATACAATTTGCAATATAACATATTTACCGTATAGTATGCCATCTATTTTTTTTTATTAAAAAATGCAAATCAAAGCTACAATCCAACATGTTATCGTACCGTATACAACCCCACCCGAATTGTATCAAAAGTGGATGTACAAACATAAATACCAGGAACGGTGTTTTTGCTCGATATGAGTTCGATGTAACACGGTATCAGTACTCGGTTTAGTTTACGACACTAAAAAAATTACAATGAATACAACTCTATTATTAGTAATATTTATGTCATGTTACTCAAAATAATAATAACATTAATAATAATCGTGTGTTTAGATTTTCTTAAAAAAGTTAATGAACACAAGTTATTGAATAAAAATCAAATTAAATGATAAATTAAATTTTATCGAAACCTACAATGATAAAAATGGACACGGGTAGTGCTACCAATGTCATTCGGTCAGTATTGGTTTGGTTTGGTTTGGTACTGTACCGATTACGAAACCAAGATTTTTTTTATTTTCAATATAGTTCCATTTTCAATAAAATTTGGAATATTGACAAAAAAAGGTCAAACATAACTGGGCATTTTAATTTAAAAAGAAAATTTAATTAACACAAAATATTAGAGAAAAAACAAACTGATGATAAATGAAGTATTATCAAGACAACTTGATTCAACATACTATTCATGGGGTTGATTTTAACTATTAACTAGTAAAATTCCCTACACGTTGCAGTGAGAGTGTCGCTTCAATTCATTACATTCATTATGATATTAGTACAATACAACACTATATATAGCAATCGAAGAAGAAAACCAAAAAATTAGAGTCATGAGATGCCCAAAAGGATATTGACACATGGTTTTCAATGATCAAAAACCATAGTAACTAACATTGGTAACAATTGTTGCAATTCATCAATTTGCTTCATCACGACACTGGTACGTTACCAACACTCGTTATAGCCTACGATACAAACAAATTATATATTTTAAATACAACTTTGTTTTCAACATTGCTCAGCGGAATCTATTTGGCCTCGCTATGTGGCAGGAACTTGTTTGGTTTTAGTTCGATTCGCCATGGTAACGCACTCGCAATATAAATTGAAAAAAGAAAAAAAAACCAATATCGGTATTGGTTTTGATAATGTCGAAGTTGTTCATTTGGAATCAATTCGGATCGTCATGGTACTGGTACGACATCGTCACTCGTATAACTTATGATGCAAAAGAAAAATACTCTATTCTGAATACAAGTTTGATTTCATTGAAATTTATATCGCAATATCGAGGAAGATGTGACGGCCTTTCGGTTGGTATTAGTTTGATCAATTACAATATCGGTATAATACTGACACTGGTATGGCAATCGAAAGAGAAAATATGAATCCCGATACTGGTAGCGATATTATTGGGATGGTATCGTATTATTCAAAATTTGATAATGCTTTAAATTACGTTATTGGAAATGGGAGATGGTAACAATGGACTTGATTACCAAGTTACCAAAGACTAAACGTGGCAATGACATAATCTGGGTAATAGTCGATAGACTGACTAAGTCAGCTCACTTTTTGCTACTTAAAGAAACTTTTAGTTCCACAAATTGGCACAATTGTATGTGGACAATATTGTTTTGGTCAAAAATTAGTTTAAGGATAATGTAACCAAATTTTGATTGTGAGGTAGAGTGCTAATGTGTATGAACAATAATGTGATCAAAGTATGTAACACCCCAAAAACGGGTTTGGTAAATTAGAACCCGGTTAATATAAAGAAGTGAGTTTTAGTCTCTTATATAATTAAAATGAAACTTGAGGGACCAAAACCGTTAAGTGGGGAAACATGATTTTTATAAAATAAACTTAAAACACCACACACACACAGTGTGTGTGTGTGTGTCGACATCCAGGAAGAAGAAACAAGGTTCAAACCCTAGTTTCACAAAAATCCTCAAATTGGAAGGGTAAATGAAGTCTAAATCCATAACCGAGTACGGATTAACGATCACCTTCTCAATGGGATCCTAAGGTATGTTTTAAAAGTTAGATTGGTGATCTTTCACGAAGTGGGTTATGATGTAAAATTCGAAATTCGTATGAAATTGATAATGGGTATGTGTTAGAATCATCATATATAACATGGATTATGCATGGATTAGGTTAATTTGATGTTTAATGGTGAAACCCATTTCTAGTAGTAATGTTATGAAGATGATGATGTTGCATGTGTTAAATCAAGTATGGTTTTGATGTATATGAAGTTGAATATTGTGGACTATTGTTAATGACCTTGATTTAGGATGAAAGTTATGTGAGGTTAGTGGGAATTTGATGATCTTGATATGAACTAGTAAGAAGATGCAAAGAATGCTTGTACTTTATGCTTAGGAAGTAGTATGCACACCAAGTGTATGATAAAATGTCTAAGTGAAGTTAAGATGTGAGATTTTAGGAAGTGGCTTGACATATATGAATGACGTATGATAATGATGTAATTAGTGGTATACTAACTTAAAGAGTGTGCTTTAGATGGAACTAGTACAAGAATTCGGGTTGGATGTATGTGTTGTCAAGATTATGCATTAGAGGCTTGTATATTATGCTTGAATGGGCGATGCTCGCCATGTGTTTCTATTAATCACTTAATTGCGATTAAGAAGTGAATGTATATTAAATGTATAACATATGACCATACTAGTAAAGGGTGATGTTATGAATTACGTTAAGTTGTCTAACTTAGCTATGTGATTGTCAAATGTAGAATCATGAAAGCATAAGTATGTGTATATTGTGTATGTGAATAGGCGATCATGTAGTTGTTTGTGTCATACAACATTATGTATGAAATGAATATAATGTCATTAATATGGTCCACTATATCAACATGAATGCGTGTTCATAAGTTGGGAGTTATATGCTAAAAGGTTGACTTTCTGAAAGTCAACCGAGAATTTATAACATGGTTAGGTATTTTGACACAAATATAAGAATCGAGAGATCATGGAATACGTGTTAGACCAATTATGTGTTATGTGTGATAACGAATTTAGATTTCGAAGATATTGAACTATGTGATTGACGAGTCATGTCGTATACGTGTTAGTGAAAGTCAAATAGATAAAAGTTGGAAAATATGTGTTAATATGAATAAGCATGAATACTAACATAATCATGGCATGGCGGCATGAAAGAATAGGAACCACACTAGCACGGACCAAGCATGGAAGGCTAACGGGTCAAGATGAGGCAAGGAAGATGTTACGACCGCGGATGCACAAGGTAAGTGATTCCGTAATCACTTTTTAGTTGTTTATGTAAAGTTATATGCAACTAAATTAAATATGATAATTGAGGTTAAATAGGAATGAATTGTACGATGTCAAGGAAGTATTAAACGGATCTTAGCTTTGATCCGAGGAGGGAATGTGTGATTAAGAGTTTAAGCTAAGTAGTAGGATGGGTTATTTATGTAAGGATTTCCTTGTTGTTAAGGATAGAGAGAAGTTGACCAAAATGCCCTTGATGGGTATTTTGGGCAAACGATCTTGCAATGTAGTTTAGGAACAAGTTAATTGATGAGTATAACGTTTTGGACAAGTATGGAAGCGAAGAGTATGGTCCTGGTATGTCATAAACCAATTATGCGCAAATACCCATAACGGGTCAAATAATTAGAGTATGATAATAAGCCGATAGGGCGTAAGATAAGAATTTCCTTAATCCGGATGTGGGATTTTAAGTTCATATGATAGAATGTGAATTTACAAGCATGTAGGAAGAAACGGGAGGTTAAACGGGTAAACGGTTAAAAAGTTACGCAAGTTTTAGCGTTTTCGGACGACGAAACGGATCTGCAGTAAAATGGAAGTTCTAGGGGCCGTCGCCGACGCCCCTATGGCCGTTGCCGACGCCCCGTGCATTTGCGAATTTACCCGACGCCTTAAGTCACTGTCTACGCGATTTGATCCGACGCCAGGTGGCGCACGGTCGTGCGTCTGGGTCGCATGGTCGTGCGTTTCCGAGTAAACAAGTGCACTGGCTGGTGCACTACAAGTGTTCCCGACGTCGTAGGATCCGCATGGTCGTGCGGTTGGGACGCATGGCCGTGCATCATCTGCCAGTTCAGAAAAATGTGCAGAATTCGTCCAAAACAGTCCCGTAACCCACAAGGAGTCCCGAATCGTATTCTAAACTTATTATAGAATGTTTATGGGATGCGATGAGCGTGTATGCGAGTCGGTACGTATATATTAACGTGTCAAACGCGTTTAGAAACGTATGTATACGAGTAGGTATGTATGTATGCAGTTATGTATGTAGGTATGTATGTATGCATGTATGCGAGTCGGTATGTATGTATTAACGCGTCAAACGCGTTTAGAAACGTATGTATACGAGTAGGTATGTATGTATGCAGTTATGTATGTATGTAAGTAAGTATGTGAAGACGTAATCATGTATGTATGTAAATAGACGCGTAGGTATGCAAGTAAAGGTATGTATGTATGTATGTACGTAGTTATGTATGTATTGTATACGTGGTTTCAATACATTTATGTATTGACGATTATTCACAATGTGCCTCGAGAATGAAATGTAATGCAGGTACATTATTGAAGTTTCGCCAAGGATTAGACACCCAGATGGAATGCTTGAAACTAGAAAGTTAACAGGATGAGAAGTATATGTGGATCGAACATAGCAAGGCTACATTATTATGAATTTTGTTTGTACATAAGTATGCTAATGATGCGTATGTTTGTGGTGGGTGCAGGTTGTACGAATCACGGATTATCCTCACGAGGAGTAGCGATCGAAGACCGAGTCACAACATAGATTGTACGGGAATGTCTAAATATGTAATTTAGTGATGATAAGTTATGTTTTATATTATAAAATGAATTTTAAGAATGTAAAGACGTATATAACGAAAGAAAATTTTATGGTACGAATTTTCCGCTGCGACTTTTGCCATGTACGAATATGGGTGTAACAAGTTGGTATCAGAGCCCTGGTTTGAGGGAATTAAGTACGAGAGTATAGGTACTTGAACTCAAACCTGTGTGCTCTTGAGATAAGGAACCCGTACAATCCATGACTCGGTCAAGATCTGAAGGTAGAAATGGAATGAAAACGTATATGTAAGCATTCATATGAAGAAACTAACGGTTATATTACGTGTAAGGTAAGCATAACTGCTTGGAAAGGATGATCCGGGAATGCGGTCTAGAACCGGCATCAAGGCAAGTGATAAGACAAATGAACCCCAGGTATGTAAATTCAACGTGTGGGAGTATGAAGTGGTATAATTAAGCAAGTGAAGGAAAATTTTAAATGAAAAATAATGATAAGAATGGTAATGAAGTTTTGGAAATGTTACACGTGCCGAAACCTAAATCTTCGGACATAAGGTGACAATTACACGAAGACACGAAATTAGTGTGTGGATTGTGTACCTGGCCAGTACACAAGAAACGCATGACTTTCGTGAGCCCGTAATAATTGTTACAGGTGTGTCCGTTAGAATTAAGTAGTAGGTGGACGTGAGGGTGAAGAGAAATGTAAGACTCTCAAGAATGAGAGTATGAAATGCTATGCTAGGATCCGTGAGACGGATTCGAAACATGAAATGCTATGCTAGAATCCGCGAGACGGATTCGAAACATGAATTGCTATGTTAGAATCCGCGAGACGGATTCGAAACATGAAATGCTATGTTAGAATCCGCGAGACGGATTCGAAACATGAAATGCTATGTTAGAATCCGCGAGACGGATTCGAAACATGAAAGAAGTTAAAGTATGAATGCAATGCTTGAATCCGCGAGACGGATTCAAAACAAAGAAGGTATGAGTAATGTGTTCGAATTCGCGAAACATATTTAAGATACAAAAGACGAAACTAGTCTAAATAAGAAGAAGTCAGTAGCTTGACCATGTATGCGTCAAACAAGTCATATAAGTAAATGTAAAGCAAATAAACAAAAGAATGATAGGAATGAATATATCCGAATGTGCAAGTAACGCAAGGATATGTATGATACAAAAGACTATAGAAATGTAGAATGATGTTAGCTACGGAGTTAAGCACGTAGGTATGACGATGACATAGTAGTTTTGTTGTGATAACAAAACAACGGTTAAATGTTATACAATGTGTCTATAGAATGGAATCATAAAGGATGAGATGAAAGTACTAAATCCGTTATAAACGGATCATATGAGTGTAAGCATTATTATAAGTTTGAATAAATATGTATATTAACCTGTTATTAACGGGCCAAAGGAAATGAGAATGTTATATGAAAGTATGCCATGGAAAGTATAGACTTGTTAAGAAGAGGAAGCCAATTGATTGAATAATTATGAAATGAGATAGGATGATTACTTATGATTATGATGTGACTATGAAGTCAGATATAGATGTGTGTGTGTAAGATAAATGAGAAAGGTTTCGGGGACGAAACCTCATTTAAGGGGGGGTAGACTTGTAACACCCCAAAAACGGGTTTGGTAAATTAGAACCCGGTTAATATAAAGAAGTGAGTTTTAGTCTCTTATATAATTAAAATGAAACTTGAGGGACCAAAACCGTTAGTGTGTGTGTGTGTCGACATCCAGGAAGAAGAAACAAGGTTCAAACCCTAGTTTCACAAAAATCCTCAAATTGGAAGGGTAAATGAAGTCTAAATCCATAACCGAGTACGGATTAACGATCACCTTCTCAATGGGATCCTAAGGTATGTTTTAAAAGTTAGATTGGTGATCTTTCACGAAGTGGGTTATGATGTAAAATTCGAAATTCGTATGAAATTGATAATGGGTATGTGTTAGAATCATCATATATTACATGGATTATGCATGGATTAGGTTAATTTGATGTTTAATGGTGAAACCCATTTCTAGTAGTAATGTTATGAAGATGATGATGTTGCATGTGTTAAATCAAGTATGGTTTTGATGTATATGAAGTTGAATATTGTGGACTATTGTTAATGACCTTGATTTAGGATGAAAGTTATGTGAGGTTAGTGGGAATTTGATGATCTTGATATGAACTAGTAAGAAGATGCAAAGAATGCTTGTACTTTATGCTTAGGAAGTAGTATGCACACCAAGTGTATGATAAAATGTCTAAGTGAAGTTAAGATGTGAGATTTTAGGAAGTGGCTTGACATATATGAATGACGTATGATAATGATGTAATTAGTGGTATACTAACTTAAAGAGTGTGCTTTAGATGGAACTAGTACAAGAATTCGGGTTGGATGTATGTGTTGTCAAGATTATGCATTAGAGGCTTGTACATTATGCTTGAATGGGCGATGCTCGCCATGTGTTTCTATTAATCACTTAATTGCGATTAAGAAGTGAATGTATATTAAATGTATAACATATGACCATACTAGTAAAGGGTGATGTTATGAATTACGTTAAGTTGTCTAACTTAGCTATGTGAGTGTCAAATGTAGAATCATGAAAGCATAAGTATGTGTATATTGTGTATGTGAATAGGCGATCATGTAGTTGTTTGTGTCATACAACATTATGTATGAAATGAATATCATGTCATTAATATGGTCCACTATATCAACATGAATGCGTGTTCATAAGTTGGGAGTTATATGCTAAAATGTTGACTTTCTGAAAGTCAACCGAGAATTTATAACATGGTTAGGTATTTTGACACAAATATAAGAATCGAGAGATCATGGAATACGTGTTAGACCAATTATGTGTTATGTGTGATAACGAATTTAGATTTCGAAGATATTGAACTATGTGATTGACGAGTCATGTCGTATGCGTGTTAGTGAAAGTCAAATAGATAAAAATTGGAAAATATGTGTTAATATGAATAAGCATGAATACTAACATAATCATGGCATGGCGGCATGAAAGAATAGGAACTACACTAGCACGGACCAAGCATGGAAGGCTAACGGGTCAAGATGAGGCAAGGAAGATGTTACGAACGCGGATGCACAAGGTAAGTGATTCCGTAATCACTTTTTAGTTGTTTATGTAAAGTTATATGCAACTAAATTAAATATGATAATTGAGGTTAAATAGGAATGAATTGTACGATGTCAAGGAAGTATTAAACGGATCTTAGCTTTGATCCGAGGAGGGAATGTGTGATTAAGAGTTTAAGCTAAGTAGTAGGATGGGTTATTTATGTAAGGATTTCCTTGTTGTTAAGGATAGAGAGAAGTTGACCAAAATGCCCTTGATGGGTATTTTGGGCAAACGATCTTGCAATGTAGTTTAGGAACAAGTTAATTGATGAGTATAACGTTTTGGACAAGTATGGAAGCGAAGAGTATGGTCCTGGTATGTCATAAACCAATTATGCGCAAATACCCATAACGGGTCAAATAATTAGAGTATGATAATAAGCCGATAGGGCGTAAGATAAGAATTTCCTTAATCCGGATGTGGGATTTTAAGTTCATATGATAGAATGTGAATTTACAAGCATGTAGGAAGAAACGGGAGGTTAAACGGGTAAACGGTTAAAAAGTTACGCAAGTTTTAGCGTTTTCGGACGACGAAACGGATCTGCAGTAAAATGGAAGTTCTAAACTTATTATAGAATGTTTATGGGATGCGATGAGCGTGTATGCGAGTCGGTACGTATATATTAACGTGTCAAACGCGTTTAGAAACGTATGTATACGAGTAGGTATGTATGTATGCAGTTATGTATGTAGGTATGTATGTATGCATGTATGCGAGCCGGTATGTATGTATTAACGTGTCAAACGCGTTTAGAAACGTATGTATACGAGTAGGTATGTATGTATGCAGTTATGTATGCATGTAAGTAAGTATGTGAAGACGTAATCATGTATGTATGTAAATAGACGCGTAGGTATGCAAGTAAAGGTATGTATGTATGTATGTACGTAGTTATGTATGTATTGTATACGTGGTTTCAATACATTTATGTATTGACGATTATTCACAATGTGCCTCGAGAATGAAATGTAATGCAGGTACATTATTGAAGTTTCGCCAAGGATTAGACACCCAGATGGAATGCTTGAAACTAGAAAGTTAACAGGATGAGAAGTATATGTGGATCGAACATAGCAAGGCTACATTATTATGAATTTTGTTTGTACATAAGTATGCTAATGATGCGTATGTTTGTGGTGGGTGCAGGTTGTACGAATCACGGATTATCCTCACGAGGAGTAGCGATCGAAGACCGAGTCACAACATAGATTGTACGGGAATGTCTAAATATGTAATTTAGTGATGATAAGTTATGTTTTATATTATAAAATGAATTTTAAGAATGTAAAGACGTATATAACGAAAGAAAATTTTATGGTACGAATTTTCCGCTGCGACTTTTGCCATGTACGAATATGGGTGTAACAAAGTATAAAGTAAAAATGACAATAAACACCGATATTTGTACGAGGAAAAAGCCCTTGATCCTTGATAGATCTCCGACACAAAAAAATCGGGTGATGGAAACTACCGATCACCAAACGTATAGAAAAGTAAGTAGTGATTCAAGTACAACTTCGGAAGATAATGAGCTCAATACAATGGTAACTAGTGTTTGCAGTTTGTGAGAGAGATTGTCACACCCCGATATTTACAGCTCAGTCCGGTGGGCCCGGTGGGGAGTATCGTGATGTAAGATTGGTATCGTCATAGTCAAACATACACAGAATAGCACAGCGGAAGTCTTTGGAATATAAAATATTATTACAAACTCAATTGTCTGAAAATACTAAAGTAATAAGTATAAACGAGCATGTAATAATCCACAGGCGGATCATTAAATACAAAAGAAGAACATCAGACTATAGGCTTATGCGAAGGAGTTGCAAATTCCTCGTCTAACAATTCCGAGCAGCTTCCAACCTATTTACGTATTTGCACCTGTCACTTAGTCTTTTGAAAACACGTCAATTTTCACTAGTAAATACAATCAACCGACACGTTTTGAAATCATTTTCAAAAATTGATTTAGGTGCACAAGACACGAAAAATCTTTTATAACTTGGGACAAACTATATCTCATGTTATCAGTTTTACATAACTTGACAAACATATAGGGCCCGGAAACTATGCCGGTTCATGATTAACCGACAAACCACTTGTTCCCTTATTGGGAAACCCATATTGGGTATAAAATTATAACTCATTCCCTTATTTGGGAACACCCGTATTGGGTTATAAAATTATTTGATGAACCATATTACATCTGTCAGGTGTATGCCTATACCCCGCGCTTAGGTCGTGGCCACTTACAATTAAATGAGTCAAGGATATCCAGGACACGGTCACATTAACCCCAATGTTTAAGTCAAGCAATACGAATTAAAACGGGTTATTTGAATTTCCCGACACATTGGTCTTCAAATCCCATACCCGACCATGTGGTAAATATTTTACTGTATCCCAAGCCCGTATAGGGGAAAATAGGTTCAGAGTATTTACCTGAGCTAACTCTCATCTTATAATGCAAGATTTATAACAACTCAGCCGTATTCAATTAAGTAAGCGAATGTACAATTTACCGAAAGGCTCTAGTCTGGAATGATGGTATAAATAACCAATTAGAATGCTAACGGTCTTATTTAAGTCATAGACTTAGACCGGCTAGCTTAAAGTATTAAAAACGGTACGATACGCTTGATTAAGCGATGACCGGAATAGAATGTAGTTTAAACCTAACAAGTACTAATACTTGTATAATATGAGTAAACTATTAAAATTCTGGAATTTGAGATAAAAGTGATAAGGTTAAACTCCTTTCGGTAAACTTACGTAAACTAGTTACGAAAGTCTAACCGTACGTGTATAAGCGATATCGAGTAACCGGATGAGTCATGAACAAGTTCCACACGCCAATATACTTTAAAAAGTTATAATATCAGTAGGATATTAACTTGTATGCCCGTTAAGGTTTTTAAATCAAACTATGCATCATAAGGGCGTTTTGGTCTTTTAGCGATGTATAAAAGGAACTTGCGCATAATCTGATGTTATGACCATAAACATTCTGTGAAAACATATTATTTATGATATAATATAAGTAGGATATCAAACATATGTGTATTTTATAGTTTAAGACCAAACTATGCACCTTAGGGACATTTTGGTCATTTCACACATAGTTTCGAAAGCTTATTTGGGATTCTAAGTTTATAATATGTACCTACAATAAAAATATTTAAAATGATTTAAAAAATCAGTAGGTGACAAGTCTCGATTGCTAAATATGGTTTAAAACCATATTATGCGCCGAAACTGCGTTAAAGTCGTTAAATGACGATATGTGCGATGTTTAAGGAAAACTGATGTTATGATCAGGTTTATATGATCAAAGTATGTTATTTAATATAACATATCAATAGGTAAAATGTGACATTTGTGCTCTTATAAACACTGTACGATGTAGAACAATTTCAAATATCAATGAAACATGGTGTTTTGATCCCAATATTTGTTTATTTATGTTTGACAACTCCACGTTTTAATTCTTGTTCGATTTTGAGCTTTTAAACAAGTTCTGGAAAGTTATACGCAAACTATTATGTAAACGTAATCAGTTTAACATGACAAACACTCCGGAACAGTGACATAAGCTAAACATACCCTAAATATCCTTTACATAGCTTAGAAATAAGTTTTAAAGGATTCAGTATGGCAAAAACAAGTTTATTCAATCACATGGACTATTTGCAACAAACTGCAAAAGTATATCAATTCTCATAGCAACGTACACTCTGGAACAAGGTCATAAGCTAAATATACCCTTTACATAGCTTAGAAATAAGTTTTGAGGGGTTCGGTATGTGAAAATACGCTTATTTGATCACAGGGACTAAAAGCGTCAAAACTGCGAAAGTATGTAAACTCGTGCATAACTTGCGTTCTGATCATATCCGGACATCCAAAATTTTTTGTAATCATTAAAATATGTATTTTAGTGATGGGAATGCAAAAATACCATTCGTTGCGTCATTTGGATCGTTTTGGCGTCCGTACGACTTTCGTCGTAATTAATCAAAAAACGCGATCGTACGACCAAACGAACCGATATCCACAATATTTCCAAGCATTGTCACACCCCGATATTTCCACGTATTACCGGTGGGCCCGGTGGAGAGTATCGTGACGTAGTTGATATCATCATAGTCAATAATCACAGTTTAAATGCACAGCGGAAGTCTAAAAGTAATTTATACAAACCGAGTTGAAAGTAACATAAAGTATTACACAACGGATTGTAATGGATCCACAAGCGGATCTAAAATAAAAAGAAATATTGTTCAACATATTTAAGCATCAAAAGCTCGCAAGACTCTTTATTTGATACTAGGAGTAGCCAACCCATTTCGCGTAGTACCTGCACTTAACCTTTTTGGAAAATACGTCAGTTTACACTGGTAAATACAATTAACTGACTCTTTTTGAAAAGTGTTTATAAAATTGATTTAAATGCACAAGGCACAACATTCTTTTATAACTTGGGGAAATTATTTAAAATAATCTTGTATACAGTTTTACATGTTTGTCGTCCACTCGGGACCCGGTTAAAAGAGCCGGATTAGATTAATTGACACACCACAAGTATACGCCCACAAGAGATGCGAGATACTGTTTATACATACGTAACTGTCAGGTGTATGCCTACACCCCGTGCTTAAGCCGTGGCCATTTAAAAAATGAGCCGAGGATATCCAGGACATGGTCATTAACCCCCAAAGGCATTGCATCAAACAAAACAGAATAAAACGGGTTATGTAAATGTATTAATCACAATCCGATTTAAATAACTACATACCCGACCAAGCGGTATTTTTATAATACCGTATCCCAAGCCCGTATAACGAAAAATAAGTTAAAAGTATTTACCTGAGCAAAATATAATTTTAATCTCAGCCGTATAACAATCAGCAAGTGCAAATAGCTTTTACTGGGCTCCTAAATATGGAACGAAGGTTTTAATAACCTATTAGATTCCTAACGGGTCTTACTTAAGTTAAAACTTAGACCGGTTAGTTTTAATGAAAGGCTTACGGTTCAAAACGCAAGATTAAGCGAAGACCGGATTAGAATGTGATTTAGACCCGACAAGTATGAAGATTTGTATAATATGGGTAAAATAAACACATTCTGAATTTTGAAGTAAAAATGATAAGGTTTGACCCGTTTCGGTTAATTTATGCAAACTAGTTACATAAACCGTACCGAACGCAAATATGCATAACAGGTACCCAAAATGAGTCATGTACAGGTTCCACAAGTTAATATGCTTAAAATATATTATGATATCAGTAGGATATCTTCCATTATGCCCAAAATAAATTTAAAATCAATCCGTAGGGGTATTTTGGTCATTTTAAAGTTTATAAAAGAGGTTTAAATATAAACTGAAGATCTGGTCCAAAACCTTCTATGAAAATATTTATTTTATGTGGTTATAACAACAAGATATCATACATATGTGTACTTAAATGTTTATGGCCAAACTATGCACAGTAGGGGCATTTTGGTCATTTCGCATATGCTTTAAGGGTCAAATTTGGAAATATGAGTTCAAGACTTAAGCTTACTGTTAAAATATACAAATTTATTTATAACATCAGTAGGTAACAAGTTTTTGGCATTAGATATGGTTTTAAACCATACTATGCGCTTAATAGGCGTAAAAGTCGGTATTTAACGATATTAAAAATGTTTATAAAATTTTGAAGTCCTGATCAGTTTCTACAGCTTAAAATATTTTATTTATCGTGTGAAATCAGTAGAAAAAGGTTTGGTATCAAAATGTTATGTAAAACTCATTTTATCCAAGAAAATGGCATTTTCGTCTATACCGTATTTACATTAAAACTCTATAATATAATTAGTAAAAAAATTGACAAAAATTCCAAAAATCCCTAAATATTATCTTATATCATTAGGTATAAAGTTTGGTGACAAAAATTGGGTTTGAATGTGATTTATACTAGAAATGCCATTTATTTAATAAAAAGCCTTTCATTTACGATATCTTGTATAACTCCTATCTTGGAACATTTTCAAAAATTTTGTTTTTATATCAAAAGGGCATAATGGTCAACAATTAGGCATTTAACGGAAACATGCATATGAATTAGATTTTAAAGGAACCATATAGTATAATCTCAGAGGGTTATACTAACAAGTAATATGGTCCTAAAGGAACCCTAAGGCATGACTAAAACTAAACTAATTCAAGTCAGAACTGAAAGTCAAAGCAAAAGTCTACTTTTGCGACTTTCGGTTGCGAACCGAGCCTAAACTCAGAATTGTCGTGTTGAACATGCCTAAACATGTTCTTATATTATTTACCAAGTTATTTAGGTGTTAAAACATGTTTCATAACTTCAGTATTATCAGTTATGAGTTAATTTACAAAAAACAGTCCCGTTTAACTTTTCTGTTAAGTAGTTTGACCCGACAATTGACTGAGATAATGTGATAATTAGGAGGTGCCCTTTTAAGGGTTTAACACCTACATAATTACCAACACATAGCCACTTTAAATTCGAATAATGGCTGGACCGTTTGTGATTAATCACAAAGTCAAAGCAGAATTACGTCAACTTTGACTTTCGGTCATTACACTAATGAAAACTTAATTACAGAGGCTAAGTACACTTACAAGAGTCCTTAGCACGAAGATTAAGACTAAGAGAGCTTCCTTCCAAGGTAGGATGCTCCAGAGAAAGATTTAAAAAGCTCCAAAGCTTGAGAGTGAGTTGAAAGTATGAATTTTGAGTTTGCAAGTGAGAATGGCAGCCAATTTCACACCTATTTATACTAATTGAGGGTGCCACTAGATCAATACAAGTGTTATGGCTCTTCGTTGATCATTAGATGTGTCCAAAATGGTTTTTAAAACCATCAAACAGTCCCTTGTATCGAATTAAAGCTGGTATGTGTGTAGAGAAGGGCAGAACCTGCACCTTTGCATGGTTTCTACCTAGATCATGTCGTGGCGCTGTGCCACGGCAGAAAGGGTTACCCGTGGCACGACGCCACCACCCTGTTTACCAGCCATTCAAGTTTCAAACTTGACATATTCACCCACTGGACCTTATAAAACGTAATATTTTCCATTCTAAGCACATTTAACCCATATAACTTATATTTCTATGATCCATGAGATATAACCAAACATCGTTGGGTCCGGTTTCGTTAAACGATCACCGAAAACACAAGTTTTGCCCTGTTGACGCTTTTAACCCTTATATCACGAAAATTAGCGTATCTATCACAAACGATATCGAAACCTTGCGAAATTTTTATCACTTATTCTTGGGAGCATAATTAATCGTTACAAAGCTTCGGGTTCGTTAAAAGGTCACTCAGAGGTATTACTTTAACATGTTGACACATTTAACCCTCGCTTCTTGTAAACTTTCACTTTCTTTCACAAACCGCTTCGTACGTTTTACTATTTATTCGTTTAAGGGTATAAACATCGTGTAGGGTCGTTGAAAGGCAAAATTATCAAATGTTGACACTTTGAATCCTTTTTACGCACATACTTTCTTCGTTTTTCAACTTTAGTCCCTTGTAATCAATTCGTTACACGTTTAAAGTTCATGACTCGTGTCGATACTATATTGGACATGATTTTGCAAGGTGTTACATCCTCACCCCCTTAAAAGAAATCTCGACCTCGAGATTCACTAAAATAAATGAGGGTATTTCTGTTTCATTGTGGATTCAACCTCCCACGTGTATTCGGGGCCTCTACGGGCATCCCATTTTACCTTCACAATCGGCACATACTTTCTTAGAAGCTTCTTAACCTATCGATCCTCAATCGACAAAGGTTTTTCAACGAACTTCAAGCTTTCATCAATCTGCACGTCCTTATGCAACATTGCTAGCGACTTATCGGCTAGACATTTCTTTAGGTTGCAGATGTGGAACACATTATGTATTCCACTGAGCTCTTCTGGCAGATTTAACTTGTAAGCCACAGTTCCGACACATTCGATGATCTCGAATGGTCCTATGTATCTTGGGCTAAGCTTACCCTTTTTTCCAAAACGCATCACCCCTTTCCAGGTGATACCTTAAGTAGCACTTTATCGCCAACTTCAAACTTTAAAGGTTTGCGCCTCAAATCCGCATAACTTTTCTACCTATCCCTGGCAGCCTTGAGACGATCACGGATCTGAACAATCTTATCCGTCGTTTCCAGGACTATATCAGGTCCTGATAGTTGGACATCTCCAACTTCCGCCCAACAAACTGGCGTTCTATACCTTCTTCCGTACAAAGCTTCAAAAGGTGCTGCTTGAATACTCGAATGATAACTATTATTGTACAAGAATTCAATTAAAGGAAGATGGTCATCCCAACTTCCACCCAAATCTATAACACAAGCCCGTAACATATCCTCAAGCGTTTGGATTGTACGCTCGCTTTGACCATCCGTTTGAGGATGATAAGCGGTGCTAAAATTTAGTAGAGTGCCTAAAGATTGCTGAAAGCTTTTCCAAAAATGCGATGTGTATCTCGTATCCCTATCAGAGATAATAGACACTGGCACTCCGTGAAGAGATACAGTCTCATCCACGTACAACTGAGCTAACCCGTCGGAGCTGTGAGTTTCTTTAATCAGCAAGAAGTGGGCTGACTTAGTCAACCTGTTGACTATAACCCAAATAGTATCATTTCCTCGCTTTGTCCTTGGTAACTTAGTGATAAAATCCATGGTTACCATTTCCCATTTCCATGTGGGAAGTTCAGGCTGTTGTAGCAAACCTGACGACTTTTGATGCTCTGCTTTAACTTGCGCACACGTCAAACATTTAGCCACATAAGTGGCTATAAATTTCTTCAAACCTATCCACCAATAATTTGCCTTTAAATCCTGGTACATCTTATCACTGCCAGGATGAACAGAATATTTGGAGCTATGAGTTTCTTGAAGAATCACATCTCGAAGTCCTCCATGGATTGGAACCCATATTCGACCATTCAATCTTAGGATTCCATGCTTGCCATATGATAACTGTTCAGCAGTTACGCCTAACTTCTCATTCGGATAGTTAGCTTCTAATACGGCTTCCTTTTGAGCGGCTAACAACCTTTCATTCAAGCTGTTCTTCAATTTAATGCTTTTGGCGTTGATCCTAATGGGCTTAATCCTTTCCTTTCTGCTCAAAGCATCAGCGACTACATTCGCTTTGTCTGGATCATATCAGATTTCACAATCATAATCGTTCAGTGTCTCCATCCATCGATGCTGCCTCATGTTAAGATCCTTTTGATTAAATAGATCCTGAAGGCTCTTGTGATCAGAATAGATCACTGTCACACCCCGATTTCCACGTGTCACCGGTGGGCCCGGTGGGGAGTATCGTGACGTAGTTGAAATCATCATAGTCAAACAACACAATATATAAATGCACAGCGGAAGCAAAAGATAAATATATTACATTCCGAATATAAGTAATGTCAAAGTATTACAACGGAAGGTAAAGGATCCACAGGCGGATCAATAAAAGAAAACTGTTCAACAGACTTTAGGCATCTAGAACTTGCAAGATTCCCTAATGACGCCCTGAGCTCCCAACCAATTACGCATAGTACCTGTCACTTAACCTTTTGGAAAATACGTCAGTTTACACTGGTAAATACAATTAACTGACTCATTTTGAAAAGAGTTTAAGAAAATTGATTTGAATGCACGTGGCACAAAATATCTTTTATAATTTGATTAAAATGCACGAGGCAAAATTAATCTTTTATACTTGGGACAATTTTATTAATAAAGATCTTGTATCCGATTTACATGGTTGTCCAACATTTAGGGCCGGTGATTATACAATACAAGCCGGTCAAGATTAATCGACACACCATAAATATAACTCACAAGAAGATATCCTTACGAGTGAGTATATCTTTTACATACGCAACAGGAGGTGTTATGCCTACACCTTGTGGTTAAGTTATGGCCATTCACTTTTTAAATGAGCCAAGGATATCCAGGACACAGTCATTAACCCCCAATGTTATTTGTTATAAATCAATACAGATTAAAACGGGATTATGCAATTTAATCATCTCCGATTAAAAGGTTTCTACACCCGACCAAGCGGTATTTTTATAATACCGTATCCCAAGCCCGTATAAGGGAAAATAAGTTAAAAGTATTTACCTGAGCTAGCAATGCAATTTATACCCAGCCGTAATTTCTAATCAGCAAGCACAAGTACTTCTACTGGGGCTCTCAATCTGGAACGAAGGTTTTATTAACCTATTAAATTCCTAACGGGTCTTATTTAAGTCGGTACTTAGACCGGTTAGTTTTAAGGAAAGGTTTACGGTTCAAAACGCATGATTAAGCGAAGACCGGAATAGGATGTGATTTAGACCCGACAAGTTTGGAGACTTGTATAATATGGGTAAACTAAACACATTCTGGATTTTGAGATAAAAACTATAACGTTTGACCCGTTTCGGCTAATTTATGCAAACTAGTTACATAAACCGAACCGAACGCGAATAACGCATGACGGGTAATCATGAGAGTCATATACAGGTTTCCTAAGTTAATTATGCCTCAAATATGTTATGACATCAGTAAGATGTCTTTCATTATGCCCAAAACGTATTTAAACACAAACTAGGCCTCGTAGGGGTAGTTTGGTCATTTAAAAGGTTATAAAAGAGTTTAAGTATTTACCTGAGTTACAGGTCTGGTATAATCAGCAAAAATACTTATTTTGATAAGTTATAACAGTAGGATAAAGTATATATGTGAAATTTATCAATTATAACCAAACTATGCACCGAAGGGGCATTTTGGTAATTTCACATAAGCCGTAAAGCTCAAAACTGAAGTCTGAGTTTATAAACCTTTGCTTACTGTTAAAATATTATAATTTGCCTCAAATATCAGTAGGTATCAACCCTTGTATGTTTAAAATAGTTTTAGTACATACTATGCGTTAAAAACGCTTAAAAAGGCGATTAAAGGCCATTTCCGGGTTCGATACTTAAATCTGATATTTTTATATTTCCAGAAGGCTTAAAATAATTTATTTATCATATGTGATTAGTAGCAAAAGTTTTGGAGTCGTTTAGATATGTAAAACTCATTTTATGGCCCGTAAGGGCAAAACCGACATTTACCGGATTAAGCCTACGACTATGAGTTATGCTCAGCCTAAAATTAATTAAAAATCTTTAAAATTCCCAAAATAATATATTACATCAGTGGGTAAAGATTTGATATAAAAAAGTAGGCTTAACTAGGCTATATGCTAATTACGCCATTTTATTAACATAAAGCTTTCAATTTGCGCTCATGAGCATAACTCTCAATCTACACTTCAAACTGATGTCAAACTTTGCATACAAGTTTATATATCAGTAATTAAAGTTTCTACTCTTTTACATTTCCAAAAATCACGTTTTAAGGTAATAAGGGCATAATGGTCAACATATGAGCATTTAACGGAAACGCGTAAACGAATGGGTCAATCAATGAACCAACCACGGAGGGTTATGCTAACATGTAGCCTGGTCCTAAGGAGGCTCTAAGGCATTTCCAAATCATACTAAAGCGGGTCAGAACTAAAGTCAAAGCTAAAGTCAAAGCTTTGCGACTTTCGGTTCCGAATCGGTTCAAAACAGAAAGTTGTCGAATCAAACAAGCTTAGACAAGTTCTTATGCTTATTATCAAGTTATATGAGTGATAAAATAGGTTACACGCCTTTTTCATCGTTAATTATGCGTTAAACGAAAGATTACATTTCTGTTGACTTTTTTTAATCATCTTTGACTCGACAATTGACCTAGTTAGGATGGGAATCAGTGGATGCCCTTTTAAGGGTTTAAAGCCCACATAATTACCAACTTATAACTACCTTTGATTCGACTAATCTCTGGACCATTAGTGATTAATCTTAAAGTCAACCGTTAATTACGACGGTTTGACTTTTAAGCTAAAACTAAGCTAAAACTTAACCAAGAAAGGTTTAGCAAGCTTACCAAGGTCCTATGCACGAAATGTGAAGACTTGAGCCTGCTTGGGAGCTCCAGAAATGCTCCAATATGCAGATGAAGGTGTGAGGAACAAAGTTGCAACTTCATGGCTTTATATAGTGATCAAATCACCATAACTTGTTGACACACAAGTCTACCATTGACCACAAATCACCAACAAGTGTCCCTAAGTGTCTAGGGGTGGTTTAGGGGTCAAGAAAGATGTGGAAAATCGGTTTATGCGCGAAATTTGGCTGCTGTTCAATGTTTCTGCATCTGACGTCCTGACGCGGCCCGCGTAAGGTTTAACCAGCCTTTACGCGGCCCGCATGGGCCTAAAAATCAGAATTTTCATTTTCTTGTTTTTGCAACTTGTCCCTTGGCTTCATGAAAGGTCAACTATGCTTATATATTGCAATTTGACCCCTTAGTATTTACCTACTCGGGCTTTAAGACTTGTACCCACTTTGCCAAGTCCCTGGACACTTCCGGTTAACCCGGAAAGTCATAACTTTCAACGTTAACGCTTTAACCCCTTGTAAACGAATTTGATCACAACTTGCCCATACGATAACGAAACTTTATGAAATTTATATCGTGTATTCTAGTGAGCATAATTAACCGTTACAAAGCTTCGGGTTTGTCAAAAGGTCACTCAGAGGTATAACTTAAACATGTTGACACATTTAACCCCTGTAGTTTGTAATCTCTCACTTTCCTTCTTATTTAGCTTCGTATGATCCGTGATTTATTTGTTTAAAGGTATGAGCATCATGTAGGGCTAATGTACAATATATTTATTCACTGTTGACATTTAGAACCCATATTTACACATACTTTCCATGATTTTCAACTTCAGTCCTTTCCGAACATTCTTTCACACGTTCAAGCATATGACACGTGTCAATACATTATAGGTCGTGAATTTTCGAGGTGTTACAATCACACACTTGGTTCCATATAAATAATGCCTCCAAAGCTTTAGTGCAAATACAACGGCACCCAATTCCAAATCGTGGGTGGTGTAGTTCTTTTCGTGCACCTTTACTTGACGTGAAGCATATGCAATAACCTTGCCCTTCTGCATAAGCACATAACCCATGCCGGTGTGCGATGCGTCACAATAAACCACAAATTCTTCAATTCCTTCTTGCAATGTCAGCACGGGAGCATTGCTTAATTTCTGCTTAAGAATATCAAAGGATTCTTGCTGCTTGGGACCCCAGTCAAATTTAACATTCTTGCGGGTCAACGAAGTTAGAGGTGCTGCAATCCTTGAAAATTTTTCGATGAAACGTTGATAGTAACCTGCTAGACCCAAGAAGTTGCGTATCTCTGTAGGAGTCTTAGGCTCTTGCCAATTCATAATCGCTTCAATCTTAGCGGGATCCACCTGGATACCACGCTCACTCACCACATGTCCAAGAAATTGGACTTCACGAAGCCAAAACTCGCATTTTGAAAACTTGGCGTAGAGCTTTTCTTGCTGAAGAAGTTTAAGGATGCACCGAAGGTGTTTTTCATGATCGGCTTGATTCTTCGAGTAAATAAGAATGTCATCAATGAAGACTATGACAAACTTTTCAAAGTATGGCTTGCAAACGCGATTCATGAGATCCATGAATGCTGCAGGTGCATTAGTGAGCCCGAAAGGCATCACCAAGAACTCGTAGTGACCATAGCGAGTTCTGAATGCAGTCTTATGCACATCTTCATCTCTGACCTTCAGTTGATGGTAACCTGACCTTAAATCAATCTTGGAGAAATAACTTGCTCCTTGAAGTTGATCGAATAGATCATCGATCCTGGGTAGCGGATATCTGTTCTTGATTGTAACCTTGTTCAGTTCATGATAATCGATGCATAGACGCATCGAGCCATCCTTCTTCTTCACAAACAAAATCGGTGCTCCCCAAGGGGATGAGCTAGGTCGAATAAAACCCTTTGCCAATAAATCATCTAACTGAGTCCTTAGCTCTTTCATCTCAGTCGGTGCCAACCGATATGGTGCTCTTGCAACTGGTGTTGCTCCAGGAATAATATCGATTCTGAACTCAACTTGCCTATCCGGAGGTAAACCAGGTAGTTCTTCAGGGAATACTTCTGGATATTCAGAAATAACGAAATGTCTTCAATCTTAGGTTTTGGCTCATCAATGGTTACTTGTGCCATATAAATGACACACCCTTTCTTCAAACACCTTGATGCCTTAAGCATAGACACTTGCTTAGGCAAACCGTACTGGGTATCTCCTTGTATTGTAAGTGGTTCACCATAAGGAGTCTTAATAACCACTTGCTTCTTATCACAAACAATCTGGGCTTGATTTGAAGATAACCAATCCATGCCTATTACTATGTCGAATCCTGCCAATTTCAATGGAAGCAAAGATAGTGGAAAAGAGTGGTTCCTAATGGATATAAAACATCCATCTAATAAGGTTGAGGCAGTCTCTATGGTACCATTAGCCAATTCTACTTCATATTTTATGCTTAGAGTTTTAACAGGCAGATTTAACAATTTACAAAACTTATTGTCTACAAAAGACTTGTCTGCTCCTGAATCAAACAACACTCGAGCATAAACATCATTGATAAGAAAGGTACCTGTTATCACATTGTCGTTCTGGACCGCTTCTTGTGCATTCATCTGGAAGACCCGAGCATTGGTCTTCTTAGCCTCTTCAGGCTTCTTTGCAAACTTTGGGCAGTTGGTCTTGATGTGCCCCTTTTCGTTACAACCATAACAGGTTGCATCTTTCAACTTTTTGCAATCCAAAGTCTTGTGTTCCTTGGACTTGCAGATCCCACATCCAAAAGTCTTTGATTGTGATTGCGACTTCGATTCCAACCTACACTCCCAAAGTGATGCTTCTGACATGTTTTGCATTTGGGTTTCTCACCCGACTGCTGGCTATCCTTTTTGAATCCGAAACTCTTCTTATGATCTGAGTTCCCTTTATGTTTCTTATCATAACGGCGTGAGTTCTCCTCCTCACGTTTCCTCTTTCCTTCATCGGAACTCTTAAGCGATCTCTGCCTGACCGCATTGAGAGTAAGAGATAACGACAAATCAGCCATTGACCTGAATGTGGTAGGTCTAGATGCTTTCACACTTGCTTTAATTTCTGGAGCTAGACCTCCAATAAAACGAGCTATACGTTTCGGTTCCGGTGTGACCAAGTAAGGAACCAATCGAGACATGGTGTTGAAACTGGTAAGGTATGCCTGACAATCCAAGTTCTTCATGACCAAGGTCAAGAAGTCAGTTTCAATCCTTTCTACCTCATGCTGAGGACAGAAATTATCTTTGATCAACACAACAAACTGATCCCAAGACATGTTGTAAAGGGGAATCTTTCCTGTAGCTTGGATTAGGGACCTCCACCAAGCTAAAGCTTCGCCTTTAAAAGATTGTGAAACAAACTTCACAACGTCCTGTTCGGCACAACCACTAATATCAACCACTGTATCCATCTCATCGAGCCACGTCATGAAATCAATGGCTCCTTTCTCCCCTGTGAAGTCTCTGGGCTTGCAGGAGACAAAATATTTATAAGAACAGGTCTTAACATGTGGCTCTTGATTGAGCACAATATTCTTAGACGGGACACTCCTTTGGTTTGATGAGTGGTGGGAATCGTCTCTGTGAGATACATGAGTCTTGGAGGGTGGTTTCGTATGATTTACAGATAGGGTCTTGCTACGAGTACCACTTGATTCTTTAAACTGCCTGTCCATGGCTTTAGTAACATCATTGTCAATCATGGCTTGCAAATCCGCACCAGCCACATTGACTCTGGTGGTGTCATTATTCTCCCTCGGGTGACTATTAACTTCATCAGATTCAGCCATGTAGCTTGATTGCTACATAAAACAATTGACAATATTTATTCAGAAGTCTTGTTATGGTATTGTCATTGTGAAAATTCATTAACCATGGTAAATATAAACCATATTGGTATATTTATTTAGGGTTTTCTTTATAATTTTACCCTAGTTATAAATTATTAGAGATATTGGAGTGGCACAAAAAGCCTAGTCACAAGGACAGTTTTAAAATTTTAGACCATGATCTCATAAGATCAAAGATTTAAGGTTTGAATATAGTTCATTACCTTTTCTTGACAGGGAGTCGTAGACTACAACTGTCTTTTGTCTTATTTGACAATTATTATGGCCCGCAGGCACATCATCACTAATGGATGTTTAAATTAAATAGAGGAAATGAATTGGAAGAATCCAATATAAAGATGACTTATGTGATTTTATCGAATCACATTTGCCAGGAGTGCTAACATGTTTTCTGTTGTTAACAAGGATTTGAATCTTAAAAAGAAACTACCATCATGGCCTTGTCTTAAAATGACACATGGCTAGGTTTTACCCTTAAGACTTATTTTAACATTTATTGGCAGAACAATTGTATAATGAAATGTTTATGTTGATTTATTTCATATAATATATTTATACATATCATGACAAATGAAATTTTAAAATTAAAACATTCCATTAAGTTTAAAAGAAGTACATAGATGCCCTAAACGGGACTTTTACATAAATAACTTGCCCACGCAGGGGCTAAAATGAAAATACAAGTCCTCGCAGGGACTAAGTACATAAATAAATGTCCGCACAGGGACTTAATTGAAAGCAAAATTACAAAACAAACAAATAAGGAATTTCAATAATCCTTTCTCTTCTTCCCCTTGATTAAGTCAGCCAAACCCTTAAGTAGACCGCGACGGCTTCTACGCTCCTCCTGCACATCCCGTTCCACCTGGTTCAACCTCTGAAGGATTTCTTGCTGCTGCGGTGGTTGGATCTGTGGCGGTTACTGTTGCGGAGGTTGAGGAGGTGGCGGGTATTGATACCCATAGGCTGGGTACCCAGTTTGGAACGAAGCTGCATAAGGTCCTTCAGGATGAAGAGCATTGTAGTTCACCGCCTCGAGGTACGGGTCAACATTAGGGGCATTGTAGTAGTTGTACCCCGGGTAGGCTGGCTGCTCAAATAGGTTATACGCCGCTGCACCGGCGTATGAAGGAATTGGGTTATCATAACCCATGTGTGGTGGTGGTGGTGCGATTGGTGGAGAGTCGACCTCAGAAACGAGGTTTGAAGGCCCACCCATCTGCGGGTCTTCATACAGTGGCGGGTAGTGACTGCCACTGGAGTGTTGGGGGGTGCTGAAGTGAAAATCCCCTCTTCGCACGGACATCCGTGCACCTGTTCTCCTTCGTCTCGGTGGTTCTGGAGGCGGTTGCTGCTCTGGCAGCGGCGGTGGTGGTGGCGTGACCGCCTCAAAATGTGGGTCCTCAGAGGGGACCTGTTGGTGTGGTGATGAGTTGTGGGAAGGTGTATACTCCCAGTGATAATTGCTCCACCATTGAGCAAATGAATCGGGACCTCTATAAGGCGAACCATGGAAAGATGATCCGTCTGAAATCTCTATGGGATGCGTGGGCGTCCTAGTTGGTGGCTCGGCAGGCTCTGGATTGGGATCCTCGTCCATATCCATATCTTGGGCTCCAGGAAAGTGGTCTTCTGGTCCCAATGGGTTATGGCTCATTGGTTCTTCACTCACGTTCGTCGGGTTGAACTAGCTCTGAAAGTATGGGGTCGGGTTCTGAAAATCTCGGTGTGAACTCGACCACTGCAATGGAAGGAAGGAGTGGTGAGAATCATTGGGCTTGTTTTCTGATTGTGGCCCAAAGGAGTGGTGATACGAGGGTGAAGAGCTAAGCGAGACAGAATGTCTCACGGGTTCCAAATACGTTCTCTAGTCTTCTTGAGGACTAGAGCTCATGGTTGCTGAAGGAGTTCGCCGGTGTGATGGCCCGGCCTCGTGGTCATTAGGAGCAGTGATTGGCGCCTTGCCTCGTCCACCTCTTCTGAATCGTGGCGGCATTGTAGTTGTACCTGCCAAAACAAACAAAGGGAACCAACAAAAAGAAAACAATAAGATTAGGATTAGTCCTAAGTCATTAGCCTAGACTCATAGGTCAAGGAATGTGCAAACTGTGTCATTGAGATTAAACACAAAAGGCTAGTGTTTAATTCACTCAATGTTGGCTCTGATACCAACCTGTCACACCCCGATATTTCCACGTATTACCGGTGGGCTCGGTGGGGAGTATCGTGACGTAGTTGATATCATCATAGTCAATAATCACAGTTTAAATGCACAGCGGAAGTCTAAAAGTAATTTATACAAACCGAGTTGAAAGTAACATAAAGTATTACACAACGGATTGTAGTGAAACTTAGACGGGTTAGTTTTAATGAAAGGCTTACGGTTCAAAACGCAAGATTAAGCGAAGACCGGATTAGAATGTGATTTAAACCCGACAAGTATGAAGACTTGTATAATATGGGTAAACTAAACACATTCTGAATTTTGAAGTAAAAATGATAAGGTTGACCCGTTTCGGTTAATTTATGCAAACTAGTTACATAAACCGTACCGAAGGCGAATATGCATAACGGGTAACCAAAATGAGTCATGTACAGGTTCCACAAGTTAATATGCTTAAAATATGTTATGATATCAGTAGGATATCTTCCATTATGCCCAAAATGAATTTAAAATCAATTTAAGCCCCGTAGGGATATTTTGGTCATTTTAAAGTTTATAAAAGAGGTTTAAATATAAACTGAAGATCTGGTCCAAAACCTTCTGTGAAAATATTTATTTTATGTGGTTATAACAGCAAGATATCATACATATGTGTACTTAAATGTTTATGGCCAAACTATGCACCGTAGGGGCATTTTGGTCATTTCACATATGCTTTAAGGGTCAAATTTGGAAATCTAAGTTCAAGACTTAAGATTACTGTTAAAATATACAAATTTATTTATAACATCAATAGGTAACAATTTTTTGGCATTAGATATGGTTTTAAACCATACTATGCGCTTAATAGGCTTAAAAGTCGGTATTTGACGATATTTGAAATGTTTATAAAATTTTGAAGTCCTGATCAGTTTCTACAGCTTAAAATATTTATTTATCATATGAAATCAGTAGAAAAAGGTTTGGTATCAAAATGTTATGTAAAACTCATTTTATCCAAGAAAAGGGCTTTTTCGTCAATACCGTATTTACATTTAAACTCTATAATATAATCAGTATAAAATTTGACAAAAATTTCCAAAAATCCCTAAATATTATATTATATCAGTAGGTATAAAGTTTGGTGATAAAAATTGGGTTTGAATGTGATTTATACTAGAAATGCCATTTAATTAATTAAAAGGCTTTCATTTACGATATCTTGCATAACTCCTATCTTGGACCAAGAACTGATGTGAAACTTTTAGAACATGCTTAAATATCAGTAATAAAGATTTTTGTCCTCTCACGTTTTCAAAAATTCCGTTTTTATATCAAAAGGGCATAATGGTCAATAATTAGGCATTTAACGGAAACATGCATATGAATCAGATTTTAAAGGAACCATATAGTATAATCTCAGAGGGTTATACTAACAAGTAATATGGTCCTAAAGAAACCCTAAGGCATGACTAAAACTAAACTAATTCGGGTCAGAACTGAAAGTCAAAGCAAAAGTCTAATTTTACGACTTTCGGTTGCGAACCGAGCCTAAACTCAGAATTGTCGGGTTGAACATGCCTAAACATGTTCTTTTATTATTTACCAAGTTATTTAGGTGTTAAATCATGTTTCATAACTTCAGCATTATCAGTTATGAGTTAATTTACAAAAACAGTCCCGTTTGACTTTTCTGTTAAGTAGTTTGACCTGACAATTGACTGAGATAATATGATAATTAGGGGTGCCCTTTTAAGGGTTTAACACCTACATAATTACCAACACATAGCCACTTTCAATTCGAATAATGGCTGGATCGTTTGTAATTAATCACAAAGTCAAAGCAGAATTACGTCAACTTTGACTTTCGGTCATTACACTAATGAAAACTTAATTACAGAGGCTAAGTACACTTACAAGAGTCCTTAGCACGAAGATTAAGACTAAGAGAGCTTCCTTCCAAGGTAGTATGCTCCAGAGAAAGATTTAAAAAGCTCCAAAGCTTGAGAGTGAGTTGAAAGTATGAATTTTGAGTTTGCAAGTGAGAATGGCAGCCAATTTCACACCTATTTATACTAATTGAGGTTGCCACCAGATCAATACAGGTGTTACGGCTCTTCCTTGATCATTACATGTGTCCAAAATGGTTTTTAAAACCATCAAACAGTCCCTTGTATCGAATTAAAGCTGGTATGTGTGAAGAGAAGGGCAGAACCTGCTCCTGTGCATGGTTTCTGCCCAGATCATGCCGTGGCGCTGCACCACGGCAGAAAGGGTTACCCGTGGCTCGACGCAACCACCCTGTTTACCGGCCATTCAAGTTTCAAACTTGACATATTCACCCCCTGGACCTTATAAAACATAATATTTTCCATTCTAAACACATTTAACCCATATAACTTATATTTCTATGATCTATGAGATATAACCAAACATCGTTGGGTCGGTTTCATTAAACGATAACCGAAAACACAAGTTTTGCCCTGTTGACGCTTTTAACCCTTATATCACGAAAATTAGCGTATCTATCACAAACGATATCGAAACCTTGTGAAATTTTTATCACTTATTCTTGGGAGCATAATTAATCGTTACAAAGCTTCGGGTTCATTAAAAGGTCACTCAGAGGTATTAATTTAACATGTTGACACATTTAACCCTCGCATCTTGTAAACTTTCACTTTCTTTCACAAACGGCTTCGTATGTTTTACTATTTATTCGTTTAAGGGTATAAACATCGTGTAGGGTCGTTGAAAGTCAAAATTATCAAATGTTGACACTTTGAATCCTTTTTACGCACATACTTTATTCGTTTCTCAACTTTAGTCCCTTATAATCAATTCGTTACACGTTTAAAGTTCATGACTCGTGTTGATACTATATTGGACATGATTTTGCAAGGCGTTACAAGCATATTTCAAGTCCCCTATGCTTTAACATCCTTTTAAAGCCTTGAAATTGGGTTAATGGGGGTTAAACGCGTCAAAAAATAAGTTTCAGAGCTTCAGGGACCATTTCTGCCAACAAATGAAAGATCTGGTCTGCACTGTCTCGCGGGGCGCGACCCCTGAGGCCATCTGGGTCGTGGGGCATGACTCGTGGATCTGGGCAATTCCTGTTTTTCATTGAAATCAGCTGGTTTGATGGTTTTAGTTGCTTGTTTTCTTGTTTGGGGACCAAGTAATGTGTTCTACAAGCCTCCTAATCAGGTCCTAACACTTTTATGGTGGAGATCATTCCTCGGAGAACACATAAAAACATGTAATGATCCTACAATTCCATGAACTACTATAAATACCCATCTCCATCAACCTTCAAACTTGCTCATTTCCAATCTTCTTCTCTATATGCTCTAAGTGGAGGCTACCACATTTGTTGGAGGCTTCCTACCTGAGTTTTCTAGTCTTTTTTCCATCCTAGAACACTTGTAAGTGTTCTTCCTAGTCTTGTTTATTTATTTCAATCTAAAACTCAAACATTGTTTGACTTTCGGCTTTGACCATGAATTTGTCAAGACAAAGTTCAATTGTACTTTGCAACGTGATCGTAATCACAATGGTTATAGTCCCTGGCGACTATACCTACTGATTACCACGTTGACTAGTCGAAGTGACGAGTCAAAGTTTCGGTCAAAATGCACGATTATGTGCATTTTGCGATGAACTATTTTCGGGTATCAAAACACTTTGTTTTGATATCAAATCAGTTTTCTAACTTAGTTAAACATGTTCTAAGATGTTTAACTCGTCACTTCTAGTTTAGTGCTTATTTAAGGCCGTAAGTCAAGCAGTCTCGACAACCGCTTGAACTTTCGAACCCGACCCATTTGGTCGATCATTAGGATCCGACCAAACATATTTTGTGACCATAGTTGTATAGGGAATAACCTTCCGAGGTTATACCTTATGGTCACTTCGTTTGAATAGTTGTATGATTGGTAGTTTATATGCCTTAGGAAAATGACCAAAATTTTGCGCATAAATTCAATCTAAGCATATGTAACCTAAATTTTGATACTTAAACTGATTGTGCAACATCATTAAACATTTTTAGGCATATAAGACTTATCATAGGACTAGTTAGAACATCCAAACGCGCAATTGCGCAAATAACACGTTAAAGTAGCGTAAACTACCTTAACGGGTCATAACAGGTCAAAAGCACTTAGTATTGCTTTCAAATCAGAATGTAGACTTTGTTAAACCATATTATATGAGTTCCAACACTCATTTGGTTTACAAGACCTCATTTTATTTGATTTCCCAATTTAGGTCCCGGTTTATTAACATAGTGATCCGATACTAGGTGCCACTTGATTCCTTGACTTCCCGAGCTTTGTTAGTTCACTAGATCAATGATACTTGCAATCTCAAGTGAATACATAGTTCCCCTATTTTATGCTTTCAATTTCTTTGGGGTGATTCATATGTGCTAAAATGATTTCAGGTTTTCAAAAACAAATACTATGGTTTATATTAAACACAAAGATTTAAAAAATGTGAACGAACTTGTTGGTGCGTTTATTTATAACACGAATGACATTCATTATCTTTGGCCAAGCCAACCAGTAGTATGTTATGGTACCATAGGATTTGACAAATCCCGTTATCGGACTATCCCCATGGATTTGGTGGATAATTGGGGATAACGACAGAATCTGTTATTTTAACAAACCCTTTGGTGGTTTGTTAGTCGATTTAAAGATACCCTTTGGTGGTATAGTCGAGTCACACAAGTTTAAATGTATTCAAATAGAATGACCAAAAGTTAGTTTTCATAATTAAAACACGGACGATTGAACGATGGTTTATAACACGGACGAATTGAACGATTTGTGATGTGTTAAAAATGAAACATATAAATTTCATCAAACGAGGCATAAAACTAACCCTTTTTTAGTACTAATGTTGGAAAAAGTGTGCTTTTGTCTTCCTTTTGTATTTTCAGGATTAAATGAGCTCAAATTAACAAAAGAAGCAAAAAGACATCAAAATCTAACATAAATACAAGAAAAGGAACAAGACGTGACATGCCCGACCCCACGACAGCATCTTCCCAAGCAAAACAAGAGATCAGAAGCCTGAACACGCCCCATGCTCAGCCAGCACGGGGGCGTGCCCAAGTGTCAGCAGAAAAGACAAAGTGGTAGAAGCTTCTATTGCCCACCACGGGGTCGTGCTCAGCGGACACGGGGCCGTGGTCAACTATAAGATTCGCACAATCCAGCAAATCTGCATAGTACAAAGATTCTTCTGCGCCACGGGGTCGTGCTCAGCGGACATGGGGGCGTGGTCAACTAAAAAGACAAAACTGCATTAAATGAAGAAAGAGAAGGATGTGGACACGGGGCCGTGCCCACTGGACATGGGGCCGTGCCCGAGCTTCTGTTCAGCCTATAAATAGAAGTGCTTGGCTCAAGCTCAAACCATCCCTTGGCACACCACCTCTCTCACACTTCACCCACCACCCACCACCACCATAACACCATCATCCACCACCATCATCCATTGTCCATCATAGAGTGTGTGAGTCATCTCGGGATCCAAGATTGATCGTAAGAGTTCTTGATAATCAAGGCCATGTTTGCCTAAGTCTCTTACATCACTTGGTGAAGACAAAGTGTCTAGTGTAATACTTTTTATTTCTAATCTTTTCGCACTTTTTATTTGGTTTTGTATTAATGACTTTAATAACTAGTTGCTTATGTTGAAGGTGATCTTTCCTTATCGTTTGTCCGTGGTGTCTTGGCATTATTTTACTGTCTATATAAAATAAAAGATTTTCACCATTCATATCTCCACGGTCTATATGGAGGTATGTTGGCTACCTGGTCAGGGGTTAAGGGAACGGTTTGGTAAAGGTCTTGCCATTGTTCAGCGTTTAGAGGTCCTGCAATGGACCTGGGTCAAATTTAGTAGGACCTCCTTCAATACTTAACGGTATTGGATGGCGGGGGTCCAAACTCTTTGATCCCCTCATAAGTTAACTACTATTAATACTATAACCCGGCTATTTAGGACTGTATCCCTGCTGACTCAGACTACTTAGTCGAGGGTAACGTCACCTCCAAAAGAGGGGCCTACCATAATTTTCATTAATAACTTAATTAATTATCTTCCAATAATCCACCCTTTTAGGATTGTATCCTTGCTGACTCAAACTACTGGGGTGAGGGTAACGTCACCTTCAAAAGAGTGGCCTACTACAATAACTAAGATAATCTCTTAAAATAGTGCAAAAGTGCGGAAATAATCAAAGGTTACACTAGATACGAGTCGGAACCAAGTGATTCATCTTGTCTATCTGTTTTTCTTTTTATTTTTATTTTCAGCATTTTAGTTAGTTTTTATTTTTCTTAGTTTAAAACAATTTTTCTAAACTTTTTGATTTGATTAGACGTTGAGGATAAACCGGTACTAAAAGCTCTTGTGTCCTTGGACGACCTCGGTATCTTGCCAACACTATACTACGCTCACGATGGGTGCACTTGCCCATATGTGTGTTTAGTGTTAGTAAAATATCGTGTTTTATAAAGTTAAAACTTGGCTAAAAATAAGTGTTAAAGGGGCTTAAAATATACACCTAATATATATAACACTTCACACGCATCAAGTTTTTGGCGCCGTTGCCGGGGACACAAGGATTTTAAGAAAGTTAGGAATCAACGGCCTAATCGTTTTTCTTATTTTTCATTTTTTTTAGGATTTTTTTTAGTTTTTTCTGTTTCTGCAGAGCTCAGCACGGGTCGTGCCTGGTCGGACACGGGCCGTGCCCAGCATCATCACTGGCAGTTTTTATTTTCTGAGTTACAGAGAGCTGAACACGGGGCCGTGTCGGTGCAACACGGGGCCGTGTCAAACTCCCAGTAACAGGGATCCAGAAAACAATCACTGTATCTCTGACCACGGGCCGTGTTCACCGAGCACGGGGCCGTGGTGAACATTCTGATCAACGTTCTTTTCTGTTTTTATTGCAGGACTTGGAACCCAGGCGCCACATTTGAACCTCCTACGCAGTGCATGAGCTCCAGTTCTAGTAGAGACATAAAAGAACCTCTAGAAGAACCCGAACGCTTTCTCAGAAAAAGACTTAAAGCTAAAAATCAAGAGAAAGTTTTGGGGGACCCACTTCCAATGGTGGACCAACGTACCCTCATGGATTACCTACGGCCCACCGTAGGCAATCTCGGCGCCGCTATCAATGCACCGAATGTCGAAGCCAACAAATTCGAACTTCGGCCGCATTTGATACAAATGCTCCAAAACTCCGCAACCTTCCATGGGCTTGTGGACGAGGATCCCCATCTACATATTACTAATTTCTTGGAAATATGTTATACTTTTCGGATCAATAGAGCATCAAACGACGCCATTCGCCTTAGGATGTTTCCATTTTCACTAAAAGACCGAGCTAAGGCTTGGCTTAACACCCTCCCAGTTGGCTCGGTAAACACCTGGGATGAACTAGCCCAAAAGTTTCTATATAAGTATTTCCCTCCTGCTAAAACGGCTAAACTAATGACTGAAATTAATACATGCTCACAAGAGCATGGGGAATCCTTATATGAAACTTTGGAAAGGTTCAAGGAACTTCTAAGAAAGTGTCCTCATCACGGTCTAGCGGTATGGCAACAAGTATCCACTTTCTACAATGGGTTGTTGCCACACACAAGACAAACACTTGATTCAAGCTCCGGGGGACTTTTAGGTAATCGTCGCCCAAATGAAATATATAATCAAATTGAGGAAATTGCTCAAACCAATTTTCAATGGCACACTCCCCGAGGTAATAAATCTATTGCCCCGGGCGCCCATAAGGTTGATGAAAGCACCTCTTTACAAGCCCAAATCGGGGCCCTCTCTTCGAAAATCAAAAGGCTAGAAATGATAAAAACGGCCTCGGTTATGGCTTGTGAAGGGTGTGGTGGGTCACATGAAAATTGGAGTTGTATGAAAGAATTAGATGAACAACCAGAAATGGTAAACTACATTGATAATATACCTAGGCCGTCGGGTCCTCCAACGGGTACCTACAACCAAGGATGGCGTAACCACCCAAATCTTGGTTGGAGAGATCCCAGCAATAGTAGTAACCAACAAAACCAACGAACTAATTTTCAACAACCACAAAATTTCTCTCAACAACAAGGTGGAAGAGAAAGGCTTGAAGATACCATATCTCGCCTCATCTCCGACACCAAAAAGAAAAACTCGGATCGATTTCAACAATTGGAATCGAATTTTAGAAATCAACAAGCTAGCATTCAAAACGTTGAAAACCAATTAAATCAACTAGCTCAAAATTTCTCCGAGGGACCACAAGGCGCGTTACCAAGTAATACCGAAACCAACCCAAAGGCACAAGTACACCTCATCACATTGAGAAACCGAACCGTGGGTCCCGAGGATGCCCCATTACCACCAGTTGAAGGAAGTCAACGCCAAAGCACGACTTCACCTACACCTCAACCAGAAAAGGCTTCTTCACCAAATCAAGAGCCCACCAAGACTCCTCCAATTCCGTACCCCGGTAGGTTAAATCGTCAAAAGACCGATGAGCAATTCGCAAAGTTCGAAAGTTTACTAAAACAATTGCATGTCAATATTCCTTTTATTGAGGTCCTAACCCAAATGCCTAAATATGCAAAATTCATAAGGGATTTCCTCACTCACAAAAGGAAAATTGAATCATTGCAATTAGTTAACTTAGGCGAAGAATGCTCCGCTTTAGTACTCAACAAACTTCCACAAAAGAAAATCGATCCCGGGAGCTTTACAATTCCTTGCTCGATTGGGAAGTCCCCCGTTCGTAATGCATTAGCCGATCTTGGGGCTAGCATTAACCTCATGCCCACGTCAATGTTCAAACGAATTGGCCTAGGAACAACAAGCCCTACAAAGATGAGCATACAACTCGCCGACAGGTCCGTCAAATTCCCACAAGGTGTCGCTGAAAATCTACTGGTCAAGGTTGACAACTTCGTTTTTCCAACCGACTTTGTCATCCTAGACATGGAAGAAGACACCGATGTCCCACTCATCCTCGGGAGGCCATTTCTAGCCAGCGCCCAAGCAGTGGTGGATATAAATGACGGAACGTTAACATTGAAGTTTGGGGACGAGGAAGTGAAGTTTGAATGTGGAAAGAAGATAGAGGAAGAAGACCCGGTCAACTACATGAAGGTCATAGACTCAAGCTTGGATGACGCTCTCCGACGGTGTAACATGGGATGCAATACATCCCACTTGGGTAACATGTGACCAGGCTTTGGGTCTAGCCAAGGACCCTTATAAACGTGGCGCACCACGGAGGCATTCCGCGGAACTATCCTTAGTTTAGTTTAGATTAATTTTCTTGTTTTCTAGTTAGTTTTAATTTTCAGGAATAAAACATACTTGAGATGGCAAAGGATGCAAGGGAAACTTGAACCAGCACTCCATGCAGGAAAACAGAACCGTCCGACAAATTTCTTCGTTTACAGTAAGTACGGCACGGGCCGTGTCCACCCAACACGGCCCCGTGCTGCACAGTCTGCAGAAAAAGACCCAGTTCAGGTAACTGGACACGGGCCGTGTTCACCCAACACGCCCCCGTGTCCAGACTTCTGTTTCTCTTGTTTTAATTTTGTTACTGGCACTTGAACACGGGGCCGTGCCCGGACAACACGGGGCCGTGCCCGGACAACACGGGGCCGTGTTCAGCGCCCAGTAACACAAAAATTTTTGCTTTTTCACACCTTTCACACATTCAATCAACCTAAAAACTTATTTTTTGGACACATTGAGGACAATGTGTAATTTAAGTGTGGGGGGGGGGGGGGGGATGCTAAAACCTTGAATCTTACAAGTCCTAAATACAAGCCTTACACAAAACTTTATTGGAATCGCTAATCACCCCAAATTTTTTCAAAAATTTTCATTTTTTTTCTTGTCTAGGTTTAACTCGGGAATTTCAAGTTCTAAAAAGGTTATATTTTTACAAATTTACAACCGATAGCGTCGTGATAAAAAGAACCAACATAAGAAAATTATGAAAAGGCATGACAAGCTTAGTTAAAATTTGATTATATATACTTGATCATATAAAAACCCATTCCCACAAAAGTGAGTTTTGAGCCTTTATTGAGCATACAATTACATATCATTAGAACTAAATGCTCATTTTTCGTTTCTTGTGTGAATAGCCGCTTGGTTCTTACGACTCTAGAACTTGCCATGACGATGCATTCCCGGTCCTTACCAACTTAAACCCGAGTAAGTAAATGATGGAGGCATTAGGACTAACCCTTTTTATTTCTACACCATTATTTTTCTTTTCTTTTACCACCTACCCAAAATCCCCCTAGTTAGCCCCTTTGAGCCTAAACCTTTTCATTTCATAACCCAAACCAAACACCCTTTTTACCCACCAAAACCTTTTTCATTTTTACCCCTTTGTTTTAGTAACAAGTTCGATTTTTCGTATGGCTTTTCAAAAAAAAAAAAAAAAATTATGTTGATGATGAAGCAAAAGAAAATAAACAAACAAGTTCATCAAAAATAACTTTGTTTGAATAAATAGCTTCATCTAAATAAAAGTTACAAAAATAGAAAGTCTTACGAAAACCGACACTTGTTACGCTTTTAGCCTTTTTTCTACTAACCACTAACCACCAACCCAACCACCTACCTTTAACCCAAGCCTAACCCTTCACCCACAAAGTCCTCTTGATATTTACAAAGGTATATAAGTTAAAAAGGAGGAGGATTGATTGCTTGGCAAGCCTATGGTAGGAGTAAGTTCCATGCCGCTCTCGAGTGATCCACAAAAATACATTTTCGGCCGAGTGTTGAGTGATCCCCGTGAGGTATGTGAACTTGTATATAAATAGAGTTTTAAAGAGGCATGTTATGCCCTAATAAGTAATTTATCTTATGAAAAGTTTTAAATAAATCATGACGAAAAGGATTGTAAACAAATAAAAATAAAATTAAATAAAGAATCTTGGAAATCCTGACACTCTACGACAAGCCCAAAAACCTTCTTCTCTATCCATTCCATTTGGGAGTGTAATAGCCACATATTAAAGAGTTTTACTTGAGGACAAGTAAAGATTCAAGTGTGGGGGTATTTGATGTGTTAAAAATGCAACATATAAATTTCATCAAACGAGGCATAAAACTAACCCTTTTTTAGTACTAATGTTGGAAAAAGTGTGCTTTTGTCTTCCTTTTGTATTTTCAGGATTAAATGAGCTCAAATTAACAAAAGAAGCAAAAAGACATCAAAATCTAACATAAATACAAGAAAAGGAACAAGACGTGACATGCCCGACCCCACGACAGCATCTTCCCAAGCAACACAAGAGATCAGAAGCCTGAACACGCCCCGTGCTCAGCCAGCACGGGGGCTAGCCCAAGTGTCAGCAGAAAAGACAAAGTGGTAGAAGCTTCTATTGCCCACCACGGGGCCGTGCTCAGCGGACACGGGGCCGTGGTCAACTATAAGATTCGCACAATCCAGCAAATCTTCATAGTACAAAGATTCTTTTGCACCACGGGGTCGTGCTCAGCGGACACGGGGGCGTGGTCAACTAAAAAGACAAAACTGCATTAAATGAAGAAAGAGAAGGATGTGGACACGGGGCCGTGCCCGAGCTTCTGTTCAGCCTATAAATAGAAGTGCTTGGCTCAAGCTCAAACCATCCCTTGGCACACCACCTCTCTCACACTTCACCCACCACCCACCACCACCATAACACCATCATCCACCACCATCATCCATTGTCCATCATAGAGTGTGTGAGTCGTCTCGGGATCCAAGATTGATCGTAAGAGTTCTTGACAATCAAGGCCATGTTTGCCTAAGTCTCTTACATCACTTGGTGAAGACAAATTGTCTAGTGTAATACTTTTTATTTCTAATCTTTTCGCACTTTTTATTTGGTTTTGTATTAATGACTTTAATAACTAGTTGCTTATGTTGAAGGTGATCTTTCCTTATCGTTTTTCCGTGGTGTCTTGGCATTATTTTACTGTCTATATAAAATAAAAGATTTTCACCATTCATATCTCCACGGTCTATATGGAGGTATGTTGGTTACCTGGTCGGGGGTTAAGGGAACGGTTTGGTAAAGGTCTTGCCATTGTTCAGAGTTTAGAGGTCTTGCAATGGACCTGGGTCAAATTTAGTAGGACCTCCTTCAATACTTAACGGTATTGGATGGCGGGGGTCCAAACTCTTTGATCCCCTCATAAGTTAACTACTATTAATACTATAACCCGGCTATTTAGGACTGTATCCCTACTGACTCAGACTACTTAGTCAAGGGTAACGTCACCTCCAAAAGAGGGGCCTACCATAATTTGCATTAATAATTTAATTAATTATCTTCCAATAATCCACCCTTTTAGGATTGTATCCTTGCTGACTCAAACTACTGGGGTGAGGGTAACGTCACCTTCAAAAGAGGGGCCTACTACAATAACTAAGATAATCTCTTAAAATAGTGCAAAAGTGCGGAAATAATCAAATGTTACACTAGATACGAGTCGGAACCAAGTGATTCATCTTGTCTATCTGTTTTTCTTTTTATTTTTATTTTCAGCATTTTAGTTAGTTTTTATTTTTCTTAGTTTAAAACAATTTTTCTAAACTTTTTGATTTGATTAGACGTTGAGGATAAACCGGTACTAAAAGCTCTTGTGTCCTTGGACGAGCTCGGTATCTTGCCAACACTATACTACGCTCACGATGGGTGCACTTGCCCATATGTGTGTTTAGTGTTAGTAAAATATCGTGTTTTATAAATTTAAAACTTGGCTAAAAATAAGTGTTAAAGGGGCTTAAAATATACACCTAATATATATAACACTTCACACGCATCAATTTGAACGATTGGTCTTTATAACACAGACGATTGATAACACGAACGAATTTGACGATTGGTTTATGGTAAAGTGATTAGATAACGGGACTGGTGTAATGTGACAAAAACATGGTGGATACGCCGTTGGTACTTCCTATATATAAGTGCTTTTATCATATTACATTCTGTGGCGTTATTTAGTTCACTTGGTCGAATGATTTCAAATGATGCCACGCAACGATGTTTTCCTAATGATATAAACCATACAAGTTTTCTTACAAGATGATTTACAATTTGGTTTACAAAAGCAAACATTTTGCTCAAGATTCATGGCAACGAGGTTTCATAAACTTTAACCAACATGTTTTAGTTGGTTAACTATATTCCAATACCAAACACATTTCGATACAAGGTTTTCAATTATCGAATCTAGTAGCCGTACGAGGTATTGCAATAAGTATACAAGCCATGAATTTGACACACTCACAAAACCTATGTACTCGTCGGCATTTTTATGCTGGCTTTCTTTTCACATATGTTTCAGGTGCTGTTGTTTGATGATTATGATGCAAAACATAGGATTGGACGAGGGCCTTAGTGACATAAAATTTGAAAGACAATATGTTTGAACTCGTTTATTTTACTTCAAGACAATGTTAAACCATTATTAATTCAATAAAACATAACTTCAATTACAATGTGTTGTGAAACAATTTATCCTGTGACGTGACTCCCCGACGTTTCCGCCACGGTTTGTTGTTTTACGCGGTCGGGGTGTCACAGGAGAAGTTGGTATCGGAGATTATGGTTATAGGGAATTAGGTTATTAGTAATGCTTTGACCTAGACTATAAGCTTTCTAGGACCCTAACACAAGTTACCTTGTGTTTAGATCTTAAAACAATACCGTCACCTATCTTTAGGTGACTACCACAACAAGAACACAAATTACAAATCCGTTTTGAAAATCAATCATCTATTCTTAGATGATTTGTTTTGGGCCTTGTGCCTTCAAAGTTTTCAAAATCTCGTCAAAGTTTGGGTCTTGTTAATCTGAATACGTGCAATCTGGAAGGGCGAGTGCCTGTATCCCGAGTTTTCTGTCTAAGGCTAGAGTATTTGTACAAATCCGCAGTATCAGACCAGTCACTCTTACCTGGGAACTCTTGGGATGAGTGTCCAAAGCATGTCTTCATGATACATTATAAAGACCCATTTACTTTGATTAGTCATCGTGTGTTGTTTGTTTATTCGAGGTAACGAACAAATGATAACCTTCCTTATGTTTCGTCGATATTTTCAATACCTCTTTTATTTATCCAAATGTCAATCTCACTCGTTTCTCATGTTCCCTTGTTCTTTTTAGAATGCCTCCCAAACGCGATCAAACTCAGGATGCAGTAATGGCAGCCTTAGTCGCTCAGCAAATTACTGTTGTGCTCCTGAACCTTATTACTCAGATAAATAAAGCGAACAACAATTAACAATAACAATGCTCAGTGCAGTTATAAGACATTCAATTTGGCTAAACCGCTAAAATTTTCTGGGTCTGAAGGAGCTACTGGGCTCCTACAATGGTTCGAGAGTCTGGAAAGCACATTCTGACACGTTCAATGTCCAAACGAGCGAAAAGTTGAGTTTGCATCTAGTGTCTTTGAGAAAAGGGCGCTAACATGGTGGAATGGTGTGATGAGAGACATGGGTGCCTATGAGGCGATGGCTCAAACTTGGGAAGAGCTTCGAGCTCTCATGATGAAGGAGTTATGTCCCCATCACGAACTAAGGGCGTTGAAAAAGGGACTTTGATGATCTTAAACAACATGGGGGAGAACACCGTGCTTACACAGATCGTTATGAGGAATTAAGCTTACTGTGTCCCACAATGGTTACCCCACTGGATAAAGCAATCGAGAGGTATATCGATGGTTTCCTGACCCTGTGCAAGACATAGTTACTGGTAGTGTCACACCCCAAACGATGGCGGAAACATTGGGGCGCGGCACTAGGCGAACCAGATTGCTCAAGAGAATCCATAACAACTATTAGATGACAATATTTTAAACGGTTGATTGTCCCATACCAATAAACAAATATTTCAACAATCAGTCATAACGGAGTTCATATCTCTTAAACAAAACAAGTCCGACAACCTAGATTTTTATTTGTGGGTTTCTAGAGTTCCTAATCCATTGCAGCAAATAGACCATGAACCTGTCACTTACGTTAGAATAAAAGTCAATACATAAGGTAAAGGTGAGTACACAAGTTTGCATAGATATAGTATAAAAAGCGTTTACGCATAACCAGCATGTAACACGTAACGGACGATGTATGTAACTACCAACAATGATACAACCTAACCACGTGACTGCGAGTAGAGTATGCATGACACATGTTCCCCGAAGCGAACACGTGAAGTAGAGTAAGTGATCCTTAGCAACCCCTGTTACAACAGGTGCTGAGTCCAAACTATAGTACTATCATTGCTAAAGGCGGTCTGGCATAACACTGTGTAAGCATAGTAACAAGCATTCAACAAATCATGTATAGCATGCGGGAGCGGTTAGCGTTTATAAGGTGTTTGCGTTGTGAGTTGTGTTTTAATAGAGAACGTATGTAACACCCAAAAGTGCGTTAAACGAAAATGGGTTCGAGTATACTCATAGAGTGTGTACTAATCAAGAAACACGATCCTCAATGGATTGAAGGGAGCGCTGGATCAGCCTGAGTACGGGAACAAAAGCGTAAGTCCTCCAAAGTGCTGAAACGGTCGAAAATCGGAGTGTCGGTGGGAAACAGAAGCTTCGTACGAAGCTGGTGCCTTCGTACGAAGGTGGATCTTCGCAAACGTGGGGCTTCCGTTGTCCAACATCGAGTGTCTTCGCGTCTGTCTTCGGAAAATCGAGTGTTCATCCCTCCAACCTTAAGTTATTGATTAAACTTAGAGTCGGAGAGGTCTTTGATTACGTCATGAGTGAGAATCAGGCTATTAGGTGTAAAACTAGTGCCTTCCTACGAAGGCAGCGCCTTCGTACGAGGCCATGTGCCTTCGTACGAAGCTGGCTTCGCACAAAACAGTCCAATTCACAAACGTGGCTGTTTTTTGGCATTCGGTGCTGTGTTTTCTCCTAAATCGGATGTATTTCTGAGTCCTTTTCAAGATGGTTTCGACATTACCTCGTTCCACTATTCAGTGAACGAAACACATGTCATTTTTGGTCCGTTTTGGTGTAAAATCAAGTTTAAGAAAGTTTTAAAAAGGTTTTCACCTAGACTTAACACTTGGTGAGTGTGAAATCAATAGATTTCTAACTTGGGAAATCGATGTTAGTCCCAATACACTCGGTTAAGTGTAAATCAGTGATGAAAGAAGAAGATTTGATGAAAAAGATGAAGGTTTTTGTAAAAACAGAGTAGTTATGCTGAAAAAGATGAAGTTCAAGTAAAAAGGTGAAGTTTTGTTGGAAAGCAAAAGAGTTTTGATGAAATCGAAGTGAATCCTGTGGAAAATCGAAGTGGAAAACGTTGTGTAATTGAATAAAACTGTTAAATCTTACTTGAAAATGGTCGGACAGCAATTCGGCATGAAAATCAGCAAGTGAGAATGAATGAGCAGGGGCTTGGGTATTTATAGAAGCTGGGTTCGCAAAGCAGCGTCTTGTTCGAAGCAGCTGCCTTCGTACGAAGGCGGTGCCTTCGTACGAGGCCAGCTGGCTTCATTCGAAGGTGTTGTTTTATGCATTAGGTTCTTCGTTTCGCGTGTAGAATGCTCGTTTAATGTGTTTTGTTACGTTAGTTAGCATTGGTACTTTAAGTATTTTATCATAGCACTGAGTTTTAGGTCGCATTGCGTTTTAGTGTGATAAATCGAGTTGTGCGAGTAGCGTTGAGTTTGTGTTGCGATAGCGTTTGCGAGTAACAATGCACATAATAAGCACACACACACAAGTAAAGCATATAAGAACACACAACACAACATTACTACTACTAATAACAACATTTGCGATTTAGCGTGTTAGTCGTGATGAGCGAATGCGAAGGCGCGAGTGGTTACTGAACAAACAAACACACTCGGTAATTTAAATAGCATAATTCTCTGTAAGTCGTGTTGCGTAAGCGTTTGCGAATATAAAGCGTTTAAATGTGTAGCGGTGCGGTGTGATTAAAAATTATTTAGTATAATATAACCCTTATTTATATCGAATCCTTGAATACAAGACGGTTACAAATCGAAGCAAAAGCAAACGGGTAACAATCTGAAAAGTTGGGTTTTTTACAACCGCCCCTACTTTAGGAAATTTCTTCCTGAAATTAAGCCGTAGGCATAACAAAGAGTTTCGCATATTTAGCTTTCATATCACTTTCGAGTTCCCAAGTGAACTCGGTGCCGCGTTTGCCTTCCCAACGAACCTTCACTGTGGGAATGCGTGAGCGTCGAAGTTTCTTGGTCTCTCGATCCATTATTTCTACCGGCTTTTCCACAAATTGTAGGGTCTCGTTTACTTGCAAGTCTTCGAGAGGTACGTGAAGGTTCTCTTCAGCTAGGCACTTCTTGAGGTTTGAGACGTGGAAAGTCGGATGTACGTTGCTGAGTTCAACCGGTAATTCGAGTCGATAGGCCACTTTGCCAATTCTTTCCAGAATCTTAAAGGGACCCACGTATCGTGGCGCTAGCTTTCCTTTCTTGCCGAATCGAATCACCCCCTTCCAAGGTGAAACCTTTAGGAGTACGTGATCACCAACTTCAAACTCAAGGGGCTTGCGGCGTTTATCAGCGTAGCTCTTTTGACGACTCCGAGATTTCAAGAGATTGTCTCGTATTTAGAGGATCTTGTCTATCGTTTCTTGTATTAACTTGGGACCGGTAATCTGTGCGTCTCCGATCTCGTGCCATACAATAGGTGATCGACATTTTCTACCATATAATGCCTCGAAGGGTGCCATTTGAATAATAGTGTGATAACTGTTATTATACGAGAATTCTACTAAAGGTAAATCCGAATCCCAATTACCACCAAAATATATAACGCATGAACGAAGCATGTATTCAAGGGTGCGGATCGTGCGCTCAGTCTGACCGTCGGTCTGGGGATGGAATGCGGTACTGATATTAAGAGTCGTACCGAGAGCGGATTGAAATGTCTCCCAGAGGCGTGAGGTAAAACGACCATCGCGGTCAGAGATGATGTCATGAAGCTTCCCGTGTCGACAAATGACTTCGTCGGTATAGATTCATGCTAATCGTATAGATACTGATTATTAGGATTTTGTTAAGAAATCATGACAAATGACCATCTAGGGTTTTGCTAGAATCATGATCTAGGATTATGTTAAGAAATCATGTTTCGTATATGTTGAATCGTATAGATACTGATGATTAACAAGGGTTGCCTGATAATAGTGTTTGAGGAATTCTTGTGATGATGATCGACTAGATCTGTTTTTGATGATTGGTTATGATGTTAATTGATAAACTAGGGTTATGTGAATTAACATAAAGTTCGTAATTTCTGATTATGTTACATGGATGAAACACATGTGGATTAAGGTTATGTTCTTGAATTCATGAATGTTCTGTTGATTTGATGATCTTGATATTTTTGGTGATAAGTAAACTAAAAATCTATGAAAAAGGAATTATATTGTGTTTGTGAAAACATGGTTGGAAAATGGGGTTTACTTGGTCAACCGCACACTGGCGGGTGGCACACCTCACACCCCGCACACTGGCGGGTGGCACACCTCACACCCCGCACACCGCATGGACCGCACATCCATATGTCACACACTGCCCGACCGCACACCCATGACCCGCACACTCCTAAAAGGTACACTCACATGATGGACAACGCACAACCTTATTGCATGGCCGCACACTAGGTTGTAGCCGAACACTCAAGTGTGGTCGCACACTTAGACCAGATCGCACACTCTAGTGTAGTCGCATACTTAGATTTATACCGCACACTTGATATGAATTGATATGTAACTAGGAATTGTATCTTATATTATGAACCTATGTATAACCTCACATGATTTATGTGCTATGTGATCGCTTTACTGGCATGCAACTTGTTAGATACATGTAGAATATACGTGAAATATTTGTACACAAACCCTAACAATCTTGGTAACCATAATAGGACATGGTTGAACATTCTAATTCGGGTACTTTTAATCTGCTGAGCTAAGCTAAGGTAAGTTCACAACTTTTTACTAAAAGCATGTTTCCCTGGTTTGGGATAACACACTCATTTCCCTGGTTTGGGAAATACATATGGTACCCCTATTTTGGGGCTACACGCGCGTTCCTGGATTGAAACCATTGAAAAAAACTACCCAGTAGAGGTGGACCTCACTTTCCCTGGTTTGGGATTGCCTAGAATTCCTGGTTTTGGAGAACTGTTAAATGTTATTTATATTTTATGTCTTTAGCGGACTAAACGAACTCTATCTGAAGTCCCCACACATTATACTGATTAATCGTCAGGGCCTGGTGAACGGGGTATTAGTTGATAACGCTATTAGGTTTGATAAACCTCACACCATGCCGAGGAGGATGGGCGTGAACTTTTATGCCTCGACAACTGGTCAATGATGATTGTTGTGGGTTTTCGAACCTATATCCCGTAGATATATCCTGATATTATATATTTGATGCTGTGACCAGGATATTGGTAACATCCTGCGGGGGTATCCTACTCGCCAACTAACGATTTTCTTTGGTTGCAAGGTACCAACGGACGTGTGGGCTTGGTCCTCCTGAAGACTCGCTCAAGACAGTTGGAAGATGAACGTTAGGAGCTGTGGAAGGATTCCACAATGGTCATAAGGGAATATCCAATAGAAACCCATGATTATAGGATAGTTAGTTGATTCTTATAACTATAAAAGGGGGTGCCGGATCCAAGATAATTTTCTTAACATCCTCCTCTGAGGCTTCCACGACATCCTGGGCTCGTATCTTAAATTGCTATCCATCTTTAGACTTTGTTGAAGCTTTCATCGAAGAGGAATAACATTCTTTTGCCTCCTGTTGATCGCTTTCCACTTTAACTACCCCCCAAGGAGTATGGATCTTGATACACTGATGATAAGTTGATGGGACAACCTTCATATCGTGAATCCACGGCCTGCCCAATATAATATTGTAACAGGATAGTGAATCCATGACACATAATCGTTGCATTGAATTCACTCCTTCAACATATACAGGCAGTTTTATTTCTCCAACAGTGTTCTTTGCCTCTCCACTAACCCTACAAGCACAGTGGACTTTGAAGTGATCTCCATTTGGGGGATGTGCATTCTCTTCAGGGTTTCCAACTGGATGATGTTGACCGAGCTGCCGTTGTCCATCAGTATCCTGCGTACAAAATGATTAGCAATATATAAAGTGATTACCAAACCATCATGGCGAGGATCCTGAATACTATCCCGGTCATCACTATCAAACGTTATTACTTTGTCAGTTGTAAGTGTTGTCATCCTCGTTGGCTTGTCCCCTCTTTCTGCTTTAGCCTCCTTGGTATGTCTCTTTGTTGCAGAATAAGAGGTTCTGCATATATCGGTTCCTCTGGATATGAAGTTGATTATCTCAGCGTCTGGAGGAGGTGATGCTGCTCGTTCAGGATCCTTCTCAGTATCATGACCCTTATTCTTCTTTCTGCCCAGAAGATCTTTCAGATATCCCTTCCTTAGCAGGTAGCTTATTTCCTTCCTCAGGGCTATGCAATCTTCTGTCACATGTCCAAAATCCTCATGGAAGGCACACCACTTGGATTTATCCTTCCAATCGGCCTTTTGTTGGTTCTTCCTTGGCCACCTCGCTTTATCTCCCAAACCCTCCATAGCATAAATTAGTTCGGGTATATTAACAGAAAAACAATATTCTGACAATTCAGGATATTCTTCAATATCCTCATCCTCAACAGCATTCACTTTCTTGCTGTCATTTATACCATACGGCCTAGAGCGGTATGGTTTGTATGAGGATTCTGATTTCCTGTTCGTTGATTCGTATGTCGAGGATGAATTCATCCTCTCTTGCATTTTCTTGTCGTCTTCAAGTCTGATATATCTCAAAGCCCTGTTTCGAGCTTCGTCCAGGTTCCTGCAAGGATTCATCACAAGATCCTGATAAAATTGGGAATCCTTTTGCAATCCCATTTTGAATGCCTGCACAACTGTAGCAACATTTAGGTGTGGGATATCCGAGGATTCCCTGCTGAATTTGTTCACTTAATCCCTTATGGATTCTTGAGGACCCTGAGTTATCCTGTATAGGTCACTTGTTAGTTTTTCGAAGCTTCTACTACAAGAAAATTGACTATTAAACAAATTTACCAAATGAGCAAATGATGTAATTGAATGAGGTGGAACGTTTAAGAGCCATTTTAAGGCTGATCCTGTTAGAGTAGAGCCGAAGCCCTTGCATAGGCATGCTTCCTTGAGTTATGGAGGAATAGGGTTAATCTCCATCCTCTCCCTATACTGAGCAATGTGCTCCTCAGGATCCGTGGTCCCGTCGTAAAGCTTCATATTGGGAGTTTGAAATCTTTTTGGAATTTCAGCATCACATATGGGATATGCAAACCGGGATATCCTGTGACTATTTTGGGATACTTCTGGTATAGGCTGCACCACCCCAGGTACACTGGATATCATGTCCTTCAATTTCTGAAGATCTCTAGAGAGTACCAACGTCACACCCGTATCCTGCAAAGACTCAAGACTGTTAGTAGCAAGAGTATTAACATTATTAGATAAGTTACCAGTTTGAGGATTCTGGCCATATCCCGGAGCATATCCTAGTCCCCTGACAGTCGATATCCTGGCTGTTAAAGGTATTTCAGTAGTATTGCCGTGGGAATGACTTGGCACAACATTTCCCTGACTATCCGCAGTATACACTGCTGAACTAAAGTTCAGCATTCTGGGCTGCAAGGGAGTGGCAGTATCCTCAGAAGGCCTCTTGGAGTTAGACTTCAAGAGTTGTATTTCTCTCATTATCATCTGATTAGTTTCCTTCCGTTGCTTCATCTGATCCTGTATACTACCAAACAAAGTTAGAATTTCATCATTTGAAGCCATAATAGGAGTTCTCCCTGAGAAAACAGATCTATGGACATTTTGAGCAGGAACAACGTCTCGGGATATATGAGTCTCAACCTCCTTGGAGGAACCTGAGCCTGTGAAGGAGCTTGCATATGTGGAAATAGTGGAAGAGGTTGCAGCAGGCATGGATGAAGAGCTCATGTTTGATTTCGAAGCCATTGAAAATAGTTATGCAAAAAGTTTTGAAAATAAGTAGCCAAGTAGTGATTTTTACAAAGCTTTTAGTAGAAATAGCACCACTTTCCCCATGGTGGGCGCCAAATTGTTTTGGTAAAAAATTACCGAAGAAATTAAGTGATCAAATTAGTTTGTGAGGTAGTGTGCTAGTAATGCTTATGAAAAATATGTTGGTTTATTCGTTTGCAAAAACAGTTTCAGGATATAGCCTCAGGATATGAAACTATATCAACAATCAAACAATGAGCTGAAAAAGTTAAAATGGACACATGATATACGAGGAAAGCCATTGATCAATCTAGATCTCCTTCATAAAACCTCAGGAGCTGACAATCGTCAGCTGCCTTGTTCTTCTTATTACTTGAATGTTCAGGATACGGTGCAAGATAAGGCTCAGATCGATGCTAAGTGGTACAATGATTGTAAGTGTAGAGTGTTAGTGTGCGATTGCAAGAAAAAGAAGTAAGAGTTCGAGAGCAGAAAGTGAAGTGTGTGTTCCTACGAGGGGCCAATTTGCAATTAACTGAAACTTGAACCAGCCCCCTTATCACAGGCCACGAAGGGCCAAGCCCTCTGTCTTCGCTCCCAGCGAGCCCACCCCCAGATCAGAACCTTTTGACCAGCTCGCGAGTTTGAGCGGGATTTCCATGTTTTATTGATTTTAAACTCGTTTTTAGCATTAAATACCCAACTACAACCTACCCTAACCTTCTCCTATAAATACCAAGCCATTCCCAAGCTCTAATCACTTTAAAAACTCATCCAAATCACTCTAAAACTCTAAAAAACGCAGCTGAAAATCAGTGTTCGAGCAGATTCATCCTACTTCACAAAAGTGAGCATAACTCACTCATTTCTTGTCTGATTTACCTCATTCTTTTTCCTATGTGCTTGGATTGACCTTAGCTTTGATTCCATGGGTTTTTCACAGTAAATCAGTCCCTGGAACATTACCAAAAAGGATCCAAAGTTCACTGTTTGTTTCTGTTTTGATTAAACCTTTACTAAACTTGTTCAAACTTGAGTCTAACTCATCTCAAACCTATGTCCTTATGCTTATAACCACTTCTATGGTTAGTTAGGCTTAAAAACAAGGTTGAGACATTCCAAAATCAGAGGATTAATCCTCACAAACTTTCTGTTTTCTTCAAGGGTTTAACCCACAAGTGATGTTCAAGTTCAAGACTTGATGTATGTGTGATTTAGGATTAACTTGGGTTGTCCTACATAAAATCCACACATTGCTTGATGATTTCTTATAGATTAGTGTTTAGTATTCCTGTATTACTTGTAGTTCATGACCCTCCTTGTATGTTCATAACATCAAGTGTAGTGGTGAACACTTAGAGGTCCGAAATGGAAGACTTTTCTTCCTACCTCCTACATGATTTCTATGACACTTAAAGAGGTTCTTAAATGGAGGATTCATCCTCATACCTCATGCTTGAACTAATGAACTATTGGACTTATTAATAACCTATGTAATACCTATCTAAACTATAAAACATTCGAACCTTTGGTGGTGAGTTTGTGTTCATTCGTTAAAGTGCTAGAATAACATCATCTAAGACATAAAACTTGTTATGATTCTAATGGGTATACTACTCATGAAAACATTATAACCCTTAGGGTTTCATAGTGTCAAAACAAGTATATTGTGTTAAAAGATGATTACTTTCGTATACATATGTTCTTATGTTTTAACCTCCAAATCCTTAATCTACCGTTAATATCTGAAACTCATACACTTTGCTTCTTCGTGTAGAAGGACTTGGTGTTCCTGCCTCCAACAACAACTCACTTGCGGATTCACAAGTAGAAGACTTGCAAAACCGTGAGTATACTCGTAAACCCCCTTTTTATGTTTACCACTTTTGGGGTATAACATGTTAAATTATCCAATCACACATAAACTTTAATCTTTAAACTTTAAACTTGCACGAAAACAATCCTTATACATGAATGTTATGTTGTTATACTTTGATGCTTATACTTGGGTTATTCTTATGTGATACTTTAGTCATTAGCTTATTACTAGCCTCCATTTGACATGTATAGCGCTACAGGAGTAACGCACCACCCGTGAACGAGAGGACATGTTGAATTATATCATTTTTGCGTAAACAGGTTGACTAGAAATATTGCATGCCTTGTATGATGCTCATGTATAAACTAAGTTGCCATGTGGATTCGTTTTTAAACTTTTAAACTTATACTTATACTTATTCTTAAACTTGTATACTCGCCTTTGCTTTTGCATTGAATTGTATTTTAAACATGTTACAGGTTGAGGATTGATGATGCTATGAAACGGATTAGCAATGATGCCTAGATACTCACTTAGACGTTTAGGTTTAAAGTGTTGTATCATATTTTGTTATGTTTATGTTATGAACAATGTTGTTATTTGGATTTCCTTGTAATGTTTTGACAATTTGAATATGAAATGAAATCGGTTGAATTAAATATTGTCACAAATAGTGTTATGAAGTCTCTTACAATCTCGAGCTAGTCCCACTCCGATGATTCCGCCATTGGTTAGGGTGTGACATGTAAAATTTTCTAAGTAAAAAGTTTGTGATTCAGCGGAGACGGCGTGACAACGTGTCAAACAACGAAAACACACCAAGGACCAGCTCATTCGATCAGATAAGAATCACCCCATTCGATCGTACTCACAGTTCTTTTGATGAAGTCTCATGTTCAACCCGTTAATCGGTCATGTCTCCGATGGAAATCTATTTTCAAGCTGGCTCTTAACTAGAGAATGAGTGGAGAGTCTGAATGAGCAAGGATTCCATCGGTTTTATGGAGAATGTTGAAGAAATGTTTGAAAAGAGATGAAAAATGTTGAAATCAGTTGTAACGTGTTGAAATCTAGTTGAGATTTGTGTTGAATAGTGTGGAAATCCTTTAGATCTGAACCATTCTGGATGAGATGACGTCACACAACCGATTGCATAAGCAACCGAGATGATGTCACCTTCAAGGGGTCCAAATCAGGTGATTTCAAGGTGAAAATCAGTGATTTTAATGGAGAAGATGATGAAGAAGTGTGTAGTGTTGATGGAAGTATAAGATTTAGGGAGAAATACTTACGAAATGGCCTTGAATCGAGAGAAAAGTGCTTGAGAATGAGCTGGGAGCGACTTGGTCGGATAGGGAGCTGTCACATCAGTAAACAGTGAGGTACGGGTACTATTTATAGTGTGAGAGAGGAGAGTAAGGCGGTGGAGTAGTGGTGTCGGATGGCAAGTCGATCGGATGGCAATCCGATCGGATGGTCATCCGGATGGATGTCCATTCAATCGGGTGGTCATTCAACCAGCCGAGTTGCGTTTTATTGGTTTCCGACTTTCGTTTCGTGCGTTAACCGTTGTGTTTAAGCGAGTTGCGAGTATGCGTTGCGTTGAGATAACCACATAACACTAAACAAGTAATCACACAAATAATACACATAACACGTAATTTGCATAAAAGTAAATCTGCGTTTCGAGTTACGTTGTGATTGCGTTGCGATAGCGTTTAGTATAAACAAGCGATGTGATGTGCGATAAAATGCGTTAAGTAGTAAGCGTTGTTAACTGCATTAAATGCGATAATTGCGTTTTGAATAATCGTTGTGAATGCGTTGTAGTACATAGTTTCAAAATATCGTTTAAAATAGTTAACCCATTGCGATAATCGGAAATCTCGAGAGTACAAGTCAATTAAGCAATAAATGACAGATCTGAGTAATAACCCGAAAAGTTGGCTTGTTACACCACTTGTTTGTGGATGATAAGCCTTCAAAAGCCGATGGGTGACCCGATAGCGTTTCAAGACCTTCTCCATCTGTGAATTGCAGAAGTGGGTACCGCAATCAGATATCAAGGCCTTAGGTATTCCGAACCTAGCAAACAGCTTTCTCAAAACTCTCACAACAACCCTCGCGTCATTCATAGGCAAAGCTTGCGCCTCCACCCACTTAGAAGCATAGTCGACCGCGACTAGGATGTACCGATTCCCACGAGACATGGGAACTGGACCCATAAAATCAATGCCCCATACGTCAAAGATCTCCACCACCTGAATGGGGTTCTGAGGCATCTCATTTCGAGATGAGATATTACCTATCCGCTGACAGGCGTCACAACTACACACAAAATCATGTGCATCCCTGAAAATGGTCGCCAATAAAACCCGACGTCAAACACCTGCTTAGCAATGTAAGTCGCCCCGTATTGGCCACCATTCGGTCTCTCATGGAAATGTCGTAGTATACTCCGTGACTCCGCTCCAAACACACATCTCCTCACAACCTGGTATGCACCAATCCTGAACAAGTATGGATCCTCCCAAATGTGGTGCTTGATATCTGCAAAGAATTCCTTCTTTTGCTGATATGGCATGCCCTCCACAAGGTCACCGGTAGACAAGTAATTCGCAAGATCAGCGAACCAGGGAAAGCCTTCGTCGTGGGCCTTCATATACATCAACACCTCATGGGGAAACTCATCCTACATCAACACCTCATGGGGAAACTCATCCCCTATCCTATCCTTCCAAATCCTTTCTAACTAGGGGATCTCTAATCAGGACAGATGGTCCGCAGCAACATTCTCAGCCCCTTCTTATCCCTGATCTCTAAATTGAACTACTGAAGCAATAGAATCCACCGAATAAGCCTAGGATTTGCATCCTTCTTCGCAAACAAGTATCGAAGCGTCGTGTGATCCGTGAAAATGATGGTTTTAGAAAGCACTAAATAAGAGCGGAACTTATCACACACGAACATAACGACTAGCAGCTCCTTCTCCGTCGTGGTGTAGTTCTCCTGGGCATCGTCTAGGGTTTTGCTCGCGTAGTAAATGGGATGAAAGTGTTTCTCCCTACGCTGCCCCAGCACAGCCCCAATTGCAAAGTCGCTCGCATCGCACATAATCTCGAACGGGAGGTTCCAATCAGGAGCAATCAGAATAGAAGCACTCACTAACCTCTCCTTAAGCAACGATAAAATCCCGATGTCCCAGAAAACTCCTAATTGATTTCACTGAAGTAGGCTGCGGGAGCTTGGAAATGGTATCAATTTTGGCTTTGTCAACCTCAAGCCCCGCCTATGAAATCATGTGCCCCAACACAATTCGCTCACGAACCATAAAATGACACTTCTCCCAGTTAAGCATCAGGTTCATCTCCTCGCAGCGAGTAAGCACACGATCTAGATTACGCAGATATATATAGAAAGAACTCTCGAACACAAAATAATCATCATAAATACCTCCATGGAGTCCTCGATCATCTCGTGAAAAATAGCCACCATACAACGCTGGAAAGTGGCTAGAGCGTTACACAACCCAAACGGCATGTGTCGATACGCAAACGTGCCGTAGGGGCATGTAAAGGTGGTTTTCTCCTGATCCTCTGGTGAGATGGGGATCTGGAAATAACCTGAAAGCCGTCAAGAAAGCAATAGAATTGCTGACCCGCCAAACGCTCCAGGATCTGGTCGATGAACGGCAAAGAAAAATGATCCTTTCGAGTGGCATCATTGAGTCTGCGATAGTCTATGCAAACTCTCCAGCCGGTGACGGTCTGGGTGGGTATCAATTCATTCTTCTCATTGATGACCACAATCATTCCCCCCTACTTGGGGACCACCTAGACGGGACTCACCCATGCAGAATCAAATATCGGGTAAATGAGCCCTGCATCGAGTAGCTTTATCACCTCTTTCTTCACAACCTCCTACATATTAGGGTTTAACCTCCTCTAAGGCTGAACCACCTGCTTAAACTCTTCTTCGATCAAGATCTTATGCATGGAAAACGACGGGTTGATGCCCTTTACATCCATGAGCTTCCATGCTAAGGCGCCTCGGTGCACTCTCAACACAACCAACAGCTTCTTCTTCCCCTCCTCCATCAAACTCGAAGAGATGATGGCAGGTAACTGAGATCCCTCGCCCAGGAATGTGTACTTAGATGAGATGGCAACTCCTTAAGATCTATGGGCAGGGGAACCTCAACTGATGGTTTCTCCTCCAGAATCTCTCTCTCAATAACCTCGAAAACCTCATAACACTCAGATTTAGGGGAAGGCTCGCCAGCCTATTGTTGCGAGTCCTGCTCAAGGTCAAAAACAGTGACTCCTCTCCCCTGATCTTCCACACCCAAGAGTTGCGTGTCAGAAGTGTCTCTCCCACAAATCTCACTGAAAAGGCCACCCACATGTGACAGGAGAGTATCGACAAAGTAAAGAGTGTCATCATGCTGTCGGGTGTGCCTCATAGAATGCTGGATATCGAACGTCACCTCATCCTCATCGACACGAAGAGTCAACTTGCCATTGTACACGTCAATGACAGCTCGTGCAGTGGAAAGGAATGGACGGCCTAAGATCAACGGGATCTCAGAGTCCTATCCATGTCGAGAATGACAAAGTCAACTGGAAACACGAACTTGTCGACTTTCACCAACATGTTCTCTATAATTCCCCACTAGAACTTCATTGATCGATCGGCGAGCTGAATACTCATGCGCGTAGGGGATGACTCTCCTAGGTTAAGCTTAGCAAAGATGGAATAGAAGATGATATTTATGCTAGCACCTAGGTCAGCAAGGGCATTACTGACAGTAAGATTCCCAATCAGACAGGGAATGGTAAAGCTACCAAGATCAGTTATCTTCTTTGGTAGCTTGTTCTGCAAGACAGCAGAACACTCCTCGCTCAGAGTGACAGTCGAAAGATCCTCTAATTTCTTATTATTAGTAAGAAGATCCTTCAGAAACTTCGCGTACTTCGGCATCTGGGCCAAATCCTCGGTGAACGGGATGTTCACATGCAGCTTCTTCAACATTTCCATGAAATGACCATACTGTTGTCACACCCCAACCGATGGCGGAAACATCAGGGTGCGGAACTAAGCGTTGAGATTGCTCATGAGATTCCATAACACTAGAATATTCCAATATATATTAGATTGATTCAAAACATTGTCTAACAGAATCCACAACCAAACACAATATCAAGTACAATCATTAGATTTGATTCAAAGTTTCTAGATTTAACTAAGATGTGTTTCTAAGCAGCATCCTAGCAAGTTTCATGAGTCCTAGCATCCTGTCAGCATGCAACATGTATTAAGATAGAGTCGGTACAAAAATGTACCGGCGAGTGTACAAGTTTGAATATATAGCATAGTAGATTAAAAGACTCATATCCTTCATGTAAATGATAAAATAGTTTTCAGCCAAGCTAGTGTTCGCAGTCCAAGTGATAGCCCAAGTGTCCCGATGCTTTGATGTTTTCCTAAGACTCAAGGAAAACTAAAATCCTCCTAACAATACCCCCAAGAATAATGGGGGGTGCATCTCCTATAGCGCTTCTATTGTTAAGGCGGAACTACACACTCTGGATTAAACGTTCACATAGCATAAAGAATCAAGAATCACAAGTTTCACATTCACATAGGATAGAGTTTAGATTCAAAAGTATCAAGTTTCAAGTTTCATAGAATACATGTTGCATCCCAAAAGTTTAAAATGAAAAGGGATCGAGTATACTCACAGTGATTGCTTAACAGTATAACTGTTATTGGATCAAAGGGAGCTCTTTAGGTTTAGCATGATTAGATTACAATAGGTAAGCGTCGAGCAGAATAATGAGATTGCGCAAAGTGTCGGATCAGTCATCTGATCGGATGACTATTCGATCAGACGGCAGTCCGATCGGATTGCCATTCGATTGAGATGGCTTATGTGTGTGGGGGACAGATCGCCATCCGATCGGATGGTCATCCGTACGGATGGCCATTCGATCAAATGGTCATTCGATCCAAAGATTACTTTCCAAGAATCAACCAAGTGTTAAATTAAATCACTTCGATAGGATGGTCATCCGATCGGACAACAGTTTGACCTGATTTCCATTCGATCATAGAGATTTCCAAAGTTTCAAAGATTCAAAGTTTCAAAAAGATTCTAAGTGTTGAGAGGTTTTAGGGCACATACCATTTCGATCGGAAGGCCGTTCGATCGGACGGCAGTCCGATCGGATTGCCATTCGATTGGGAGGCCTTGTCCCGTTCATACTCTTGTAAAGCGTCTAAGTTTCGATTCTAACGACAACCGCATGGTACGTATTAAGACAATGGTTACCACATCAGTATCCAGCCAATCTGATCGGACAGGAATCACCCCAGTCCGTTCAGGTGTCTGTTTTTGACGGTGTTTTTGTCGGAATTCGTACTACGGTCATCTCCTCTGGCAACAATCCATTTCCAAACCGACTCCAGACTAATCATTAAGTCTACAGTCCGTTTGTGTCTAGATTCCACCGTTTCAAGTAATGTTTTTAAGAAAAGATAGAAGAAAACACGAGTTTTAGCTGAAAAGTTTAGATTTTAGTAAAGATTCATTGAAATAACACATGAAATTCCTAAGATCTAAGCTAGATCTTGACTGGAATGACATCACACAACAGTTTGTACCAACCGTCATGATGACGTCACCCTCAAGAGCTCGAATCTTAAAGATTTCGTGGTGAAAAGTGAGGTTTCAAAGAAGAATCATGTACAGAATAGTGTGTAGATCAAAGATGTACAAGAACCTAGTGTGAAACGTACCGAAGTCACCGAGAAATGGAAGAAAAGTGGGAGTGCATGTGTCTTGGTCGAGGAGGCTGTAACATCAGTGAAGAATGATGTGACAGGTCCTATTTATAGTGTCAGAGTGAAATAAGGGCTGTGTGCAGCGGATCGGATGGCACTTCGATCGAGTGGCCCTCCGATCGGATGGTCATCCGATCGGATTACCATTCGGTCAATCCCATCATTTCCGCGTTCTCGTCTTTGTTTCGTTCTGCGAGTTAGATTAAGCATTGCATTGCGTATTATTGGGTAATAGTATCATATAACTAGATTATATCATTAACACATTAGTTTCGAAGTTTCATAGTTTCCGCCAGTGACAAGTCTCCAATCTCTCGTTCAACCAAGTCTCAAGTTTCACGAGTCTCAAGAGTCAAGCACCAAAGTATCAAGTATCAAGAATCAAGTCTCATAGTGTTAAATATCAAGAATCAAGTTTCTAGAATCAAGAATCAAGCATCATAGTATTAAGAATCACGAATCTAGATTTAAGCATCACAAGTATCAAAAGTGTCAAGTATCACGTAGTTTAGGGACTAAAATTGACAATAGCTAAAAGTTCAGGGATGCAGGAGTTACAGTCTCCCCTCCTTTAGGAGATTTCGTCCCCAAAATCTATGAAGAAGACTGCTCGAAGTGCTGTGGATACTTGGTCTTCATCTCACTTTTAACTTCCCAAGTGAATTCGGCGCCGCGCTTTCCCTCCCATCGAACCTTGACTATGGGAATTTTGCTGCGCCTCAGTCGCTTGACACCTTGATCCATGATTTCGACCGGTTTCTCCACAAAGTGCACAACTTCGTTTATTTGCAAGTCTTTAAGGGGAACCTGCAGTTCCTTGTCGGCTAGACATTTACGTAAGTTAGATACGTGGAACACTGGATACACATTGTTTAGTTCTTGTGGCAGGTCGAGTCTGTCCGCCACCTTACCAATCCTTTCGAGTATCGTGAAAGGTCCCACATAGCGAGGAGCGAGCTTTCCCTTCTTACCAAAATGAACCACTCCCTTCTAGGGCGATACCTTGAGAAGGACTCGGTCACCAACATCAAATTCCAGAGGCTTGCTCCTTTTATCAGCATAGCTCTTTTGTCTGCTCCTAGCCTTGATCAAGTTATCACGGATCTGAATAATCTTATCCGTTGTCTCTTGAATGATTTCAGGGCCAGTAAATTGCTTGTCACCAACCTCATGCCAGCTGAGAGGAGATCAGCAAATGCGACCATACAAAGCTTCGAAAGGAGTCATCTGAATACTGGAATGATAGCTGTTGTTATACGAGAACTCAATCAATGGTAAATGTACATCCCAGTTACCACCAATGTCGATGACACAAGAACGGAGCATATCCTCTAGGGTTTGAATAGTACGCTCGATCTGTCCATCCGTTTGAGGATGAAAGGCCGTGCTAGTATTCAAATGAGATCCCATAACGGATTGAAAGGTTTGCCAAAGATGTGAAGTAAAACGTCCATCACGGTCAGAGATTATGTCGATAGGTATGCCATGACGGCATATAATCTCATCGGTATAGATTCGAGCAAGCTTCTCCACTTTATAATCTTCACGAATAGGAAGAAAGTGGGCTGATTTAGTCAAACGATCGACGATCACCTAGATACTATCGTGACCAGAAGGTGTTCGAGGTAGTTTGGTAATAAAATCCATTGCGATGCTATCCCATTTCCAAACAGGGATTTCAGGCTGTTCTAAGAGACCTGAGGGGCGTTGATGTTCAGCCTTCACCTTCAAATAAGTGAGGCATTTCGAGACATAGGCGGTGATATCCTTCTTCATGCACGGCCACCAATAGGTCATACGCAAGTCATGGTACATCTTATCGGCACCAGGATGTATAGAGTATCAAGATTTGTGGGCTTCATTCATAATGAGCTCACATAAGTTATCGCGATCCGGTACCCAGATGCGATTGAGGTAGTATTGAAGTCCATCAGGTTTAGTCTCAAGTTGATCAATCTTAGCGCCTTGGATTTCCACTTCTAGACTTCCTTCATTTGCTGACGAATACTGAGCTTCACGAATACACGCATGGAGATCAATATAGATACGAATAGTATTTACATGAGTTTTACGACTAAGAGCATCTGCCACTACATTCGCCTTGCCAGGATGATAGCAAATTTCGCAGTCTTAGTCGTTAAGCAATTCCACCCAACGTCTCTGTCGCATGTTCAGTTCCTTTTGGTCAAAGATATGTTGAAGGCTCTTATGGTCAGTGAAAACCATGCACTTAGTACCATACAGGTAGTGTCGCCAGATCTTTAACGCAAACACAACTACACCCAGCTCCCGATCGTGAGTAGTATAGTTTTTCTCATGTACCTTGAGTTGACGAGAGGCATAAGCAATAACCTTGTCCCGCTGCATGAGCACACAACCCAAACCACGGTTCGAGGCATCACAATATACCACGAAGTCGTCATTCCCATCAGGCAGTGTGAGAATAGGAGCGTTACACAAAAGGGTCTTAAGAGTCTGAAAAGATTCCTCTTGCTCGGGACCCCAAGCAAAAGGTTTCTCTTTCTGAGTCAATGAAGTGAGAGGAACAACGATCTTAGCGAAGTCCGAGATGAATCGGCGGTAATAACCCGCCAACCCTAGGAAGGAACGAATCTCAGATGCAGATTTAAGCGTTCTCCAATTCTTCACAACTTCGATTTTAAACTGGTCAATATGAATACCTTGCTTACTAACGATGTGACCAAGAAAATGCACTTCATTAATCCAAAACTCACACTTAGAAAATTTAGCATATAAACGTTCACCACGTAGGAGTTCTAGCATTAAGCGTAAATGACGAGCATGATCAACTTTAGATTTCGAGTAAATGAGAATATCATCAATAAAGACTATCACAAAACGATCAAGATAAGGTTTACAGACATGATTCATAAGGTCCATGAACACGGCGGGTGCGTTGGTCAGTCCAAAAGGCATGACCGCGAACTTGTAGTGTCCATAACGAGTACGAAAAGCGGTTTTGGGTACATCATCTTCGAGAATGCGAAGCTGATGATAACCAGAACGAAGGTCAATCTTCGAGAAACAGGACGCACCTTGTAGTTGGTCAAATAGATCATCAATACGAGGGAGAGGATAACGATTCTTAACGGTAAGCTTATTAAGTTCACGGTAGTCGATACACATACGAAACGAACCATCTTTCTTCTTGACGAATAACACGGGAGCACCCCACAGAGAGGTACTTGGACGAATGAATCCTTTGTCGAGCAGTTCTTGAAGTTGACTGGATAGTTCTTGCATCTCGGAAGGTGCAAGTCGATAAGGAGCCTTGGCGACAGGAGTCGCACCAGGTATGTGATCGATACGAAAATCAACGGATCTATGAGGAGGAAGACCAGGTAGATCTTCAGGAAAGACGTCAGGGAAATCACACACTACTGGAACGTCACTTATGTTCTTCCCCTTGTGCTTTTGTTCCACCACGTGGGCCAAGAAGGCAAAGTTCTGTTTTCATAAGCATCTGCTCGCCTGAGTGCATGACATCAACTTCAGTCCTCACGAAGGTCAGTCTCCATAGACATGCAAGATATCACCGGACGGAAGAGGTAAGCGAACAAACTTCTCGTGATAGGCAATCTTGGCATGGTTCTTGCACAACCAATCCATGCCGATTATGACATCAAAACTACCCAATTGGATGGGTATTAGATCAATAGTAAACACGTGGTCGTTAAGAGTCAAGGAACAACCACTTAGAATAGAATCAACTAGAATAGATTTACCATCGGTAATCTCCACCGAAAACGACTTAGGTAATTTAGAGCGTGCACAGTTTAACAAAGATTCAAATTCTACGGACACAAAGCTTCTGTCGGCACCAGTATCAAATAGTATTGAAGCGTAAAGATTATTGACGAGAAACGTACCATTAACGACATCATTGTCATTACGAGCCTGATTAGCATTAAGATTGAACGCTCGTCCATGAGCGGCTGGCTGTTGGTCCTGGTTCAGCTGAGGACACTGGTTATGAAGGTGGGTAGTATCTCCGCACTTGTAGCATGCACGAACAACATTGACTGGCCTTGGGTTCTGCTGAGGAGCTGGAAGAGCTGGTAAGGCTGCCTGAGCTGGGCTTGCTGAGCTGGGTTAGCTTGATGACAATAGGGAATCGTGTGACCATAGCGATTGAAGTTGGTGCACAAACAACATGCAGAAGTAACAGGATGATGAAAGTTGCAAGTGGTACACTTGGGATGAGGCCCAGTATACTGCCTTTTGACTTCAGGAGGAGTAGGGTTCTGAACAGCAGCAATGGGAGCAGGCTTAGCAGCAGGGTTTGCAGCAAGAACAATAGCATTGCATCCTGAACCCTGAGACTTTCGCCTCTTGTTCTTGCTACCACTAGGCTGCTGGGTAACTTGATTCGCTGTTTTCGAAGGGGCGGAGTTTCCAAACTTTTTATCACGCACGCGATTGTTGTTTAAGCTTGCTGCCAGAAGATAAACTTCTTCAATTGTCTCGAGTCGAGCTGCTTCAATCGAATCTCTCATGGCAGGAGGCAACCTATTGATGTACTTGGTTATCATGCGTTTAGGGGTAGAAACCAAGTGAGGTACTATCAAGCTGAGCTGCTTGAAACGAGTAGTATAAGCCAGATTATCCTCACCAATCTGCTTCAAGTTCCAGAATTCTTCTTTGAGCTTCAGTTGTTCATGGGGAGGGGCAGAATTCAAGCATCATCAATTCTAGCACCTCAGCCCATGGAAGAGCATAGGCTTCTTCATTAGAATAGATGTTTCTCTCATTTGACCACCACTCCAGAGCTCTGCCTTGAAACATTCCCGTTGCACTCCTAGTCTTTAGATGTTCTGGGCACTCGTTGTTAATGAAGGTAGCCTCGATGCTGTCAAACCATTCCAGCATAGCAGTCACCCCATCACTGCCCGTGAAAGGCTTAGGGTTGCAAGAGACAAAGTGTTTGTAGTTGAACTTTGTTGGCTTCTCTTTCTCTGTCTTAGAGTCAGTAGAAGAGGATGGAGTGTTCGATCCTTAGATCTTAGAGACGATCTTTGGCATGACTCGAGCGATATGGTCGGCCATGAAGGACATCATCTTTTTCAGAGACTTCTCCCTGGATCTCTTGAGAGTCTCGGATAGCTTACGAGAAGACATCTAAAGATCCAACAAGAGGATTGTATTAGTCTAGATCTCAAAGTCTCATAGTATATAGATTCACACACGATAGATTAAGACTCAAGATTCAACAAGTTTCACATAGATTTAAGATTCAAGTTTCCGCAAGTTTCACATAGATTCCAATAGATTCAACACCGCAAACCCACAACCTTCGCATGGCACGTTGTACGAAGTTTGGCAACATGTCAGAAACGCTTATATATAGGAAGTACCAGTGGCGTATCCACCACGCTTCGGGCACATCACTTCCGCCTCGTACTCGGTGTCATGTTACATGTCGCAATTGCCCAACGTAACATCACACTCATCATCATCATACACCCGATAGATTCGCATAGATTAACCCAATAGATACACGCAGATTACTCAATAGATTCACGTAGATTACCCAATAGATTCACATAGATTTAGTGTTACAATCTCACTGCAGTCCACAAACAACGAATTCCACATGGCACGTGCTACGAAAGTTCGGCAACATGACGGAAGCACTTATATATAGGAAGTACCAGCGGCGTATCCACCATGCTTCAATCATGCCACGTCCGTCTCGTCATCGGTGTCATGCCTCGTTAACCATAACATTAGATTCCATCACATCTCACAAAGATTTCACATAGATTAATCATGTATATTCAACAACTTCAACACGAGTCTATAAAGCTACAAACTTCACTTAGCACGTGGTACGAAGGTTTGGCAACATGCCAGAAACACTTATGTATAGGAAGTACCAGCTGCGTATCCACCATATTTCGGGCATGCCATGTCCGCCTCGTCTTCGGCGCTAGGATACTTCCATATTTTGTTACTCAAAACCACATATTCACACTAGAATACTCTTAGATTACACATAGATTACACATAGATTTCACATAGATTACACAAGTAGTTTCCCATAGCTTATAATTCAACATTCACGTCACCGGTCTGCAAAACACTAAGTTTCGTATGGCACGTTGTACGAAAGTTTGTAACATGTCGGAAACACTAATATATAGGAAGTACCAGCGGCGTATCCACCATGTTTCAGACACGTCACTTCTCCTTATATTTCTATGCCATGTTACGTTTAGTGTTGCACAACCACAATATCACATAGATTCATCAGGTAGTTTCACATAGCATCTTAGTCGATCAAAATTCCCACATAGATTAACATCATGAATAAAGCTCCGTAAATTTAGTTTGATCCTGAGAGATTATGATTAGAGTTTTTGATTGCGGACACACGTGCGTCTTGTGTTAAAAGTCTCAAAATACACGAGGAACCAAAATAGACGAAGAACCAAGTTTAAATCCACACATAAAAATTCGGGATAATATAAAAGATAGGCTCATAAAACATAGGATTGTTCCGTGTAGAGGAACGGTGACTAACCAAAGTGATTCGAACCCCTTTTGAATTGAGGCAACGTGTCCTGACTTACTTAGACAAATACGTCATCGATGTTAGGCCTACGATATTCGTCCTTTTGGTTGTTTCACGTTCCTAATTGATTGGTAGTTTCGAGACTCTGGCGAGACATAAAATCAAAGAGTGGGACTAGGTATCAAGGTATGAGTTTCACCTCTATCTTGACAACGTCGTACCCTAATAGCGTCAGTACTTATCAATAGATAAGTCCTACTAGAATATAATATGGAAATTCTCCCTTCAAGGTTCGGATGTCATTCCTGAGTTGAGGGAAAATCTCGTGCAAAATACAATCACTGTTTAGCAGTGTTTTTTTTCAAAGTATCCAAGTGTATATTGTGTTAGCCTTAGGAAAGGTATGTAAGTTTAGTAGGAAAATGTGCTGCTAGGAAGCAGATACAGTAGAATACATGAGTCTTAAACAACAGATAAGAGTCAATATTCCTAGAACTATAGACTAGGGCAAGTATTCCTACTTATCCTAATTCCCTATAGTTATGGCTCTGATACCAATCTGTCACACCCCAACCGATGGCGGAAACATCAGGGTGCGGCACTAAGCGTTCAGATTGCTCATGAGATTCCATAACACTAGAATATTTCGATATATATTAGATTGATTCAAAACATTGTCTAACAAAATCCACAACCAAACACAATATCAAGTACAATCACTAGATTTGATTCAAAGTTTCTAGATTTAACTAAGATGTGTTTCTAAGCAGCATCCTAGCAAGTTTCATGAGTCCTAGCATCTTGTCAGCCTGCAACATGTATTAAAATAGAGTCAGTACAAAAATGTACCGGCGAGTATACAAGTTTGAATATATAGCATAATAGATTAAAAGACTCATATCCTTCATGTAAATGATAAAATAGTTTTTAGCCATGCTAGTGTTCGCAGTCCAAGTGATAGCCCAAGTGTCCTGATGCTTTGATGTTTTGCCAAGACTCAAGGAAAACTAGAATCCTCCTAACAATACCCCCGAGAATAATGGGGATGTGTATCTCCTATAGCGCAACTATTGTTAAGGCGGAACTACACACTCTGGATTAAACGTTCACATAGCATAAAGAATCAAGAATCAAGAATCACAAGTTTCACATTCACATAGGATAGAGTTTAGATACAAAAGTATCAAGTTTCAAGTTTCATAGAATACATGTTGCATCCCAAAAGTTTAAAACGAAAAGGGATCGAGTATACTCACAGTGATTGCTTAACAGTATAACTGTTATTGGATCAAAGGAAGCTCTTTAGGTTTAGCCTGATTAGATTACAATAGGTAAGTGTCGAGTAGAATAACGAGATTGCGCAAAGTGTCGGATCAGTCATCTGATCGGATGGCCGTTCGATCAGACGGCAGTCCGATCGAATTGCCATTCGATTGAGATTGCTTATGTGTGTGTGGGGGACGGATCGCCATCCGATCAGATGATCATTCGATCCAAAGATTACTTTCCAAGAATCAACCAAGTGTTAAGTTAAATCACTTCGATTGGATGGTCATCCGATCGGACGACAGTTCGATCGGATTGCCATTCGATCATAGAGGTTTCCAAAGTTTCAAAGATTCAAAGTTTCAAAAAGATTCTAAGTGTTGAGAGGTTTTAGGGCACATGCCATTTCGATCGGATGGTCGTTCGATCAGACTGCAGTCCGATCAGATTGCCATTCGATTGGGAGGCCTTGTCCCATTCATACTCTTGTAAAGTGTCTAAGTTTCGATTCTAACGACAACCGCATGGTATGTATTGAGACAACGGTTACCACATCAGTATCCAGCCAATCTGATCGGGCATGAATCACCCTAGTCCATTCAGGTGTCTGTTTTTCACGGTGTTTATGTCGGAATTCGTACTCCGGTCATCTCCTCTGGCAACAATCCATTTCCAAACCGACTCCAGACTAATCATTAAGTCTACAGTCCGTTTGTGTCTAGATTCCACCGTTTCAAGTAAAGTTTTTAAGAAAAGATAGAAGAAAACACGAGTTTTAGTTGAAAAGTTTAGATTTTAGTAAAGATTCATTGAAATAACACATGAAATTCCTTAGATCTGAGCTAGATCTTGACTGGAATGACATCACACAACAGTTTGTACCAACCGTCATGATGACGTCACCCTCAAGAGCTCGAATCTTAGAGATTTCACGGTGAAAAGTGAGGTTTCAAAGAAGAATCGTGTAGAGAATAGTGTGTAGATCAAAGATGTACAAGAACCTAATGTGAAACGTACCGAAGTCGCCGAGAAATGGAAGAAAAGTGGGAGTGCGTGTGTCTTGGTCGAAGGAGGCTGTAACATCAGTGAAGAATGATGTGACAGGTCCTATTTATAGTGTGAGAGTGAGATAAGGGCGGTGTGCAACGGATCGGATGGCACTTCGATCGAGTGGCCCTCCGATCGGATGGTCATCCGATCGGATTGCCATTCGGTCAATCCCATCATTTTCGCGTTCCCATCTTTGTTTCGTTCTGCGAGTTAGATTAAGCGTTGTGTTGCGTATTATTGGGTAATAGTATCATATAACTAGATTATATCATTAACACATTAGTTTTGAAGTTTCATAGTTTCCACCAGTGACAAGTCTCCAATCTCTCGTTTAACCAAGTCTCAAGTTTCATGAGTCTCAAGAGTCAAGCACCAAAGTATCAAGTATCAAGAATCAAGCCTCAAGAATCAAGTCTCATAGTGTTAAATTTCAAGAATGAAGTTTCTAGAATCAAGAATCAAGAATCAAGCATCATAGTATTAAGAGTCACGAATCTAGATTTAAGCATCACAAGTATCAAAAGTGTCAAGTATCACTAGTTTAGGGACTAAAATTGACAATAGCTAAAAGTTCAGGGACGCAGGCTTTACAACTGCTCTGCGTCCTTACCTTTCACTAACCTACCAGGGGGTATCGGTTTATACACCCTCATCAGCTCCTTCACAGCATCCTTCTTCGCTCTTGAAGCCTTGGTGGACTATGCGGTACTTGCTGGGCGCAGCCTAGAGTGCACTTTTCCAGCCGGTGTCTCTATCTTAATCTCCTCATCGACGGGTTCCTCATCAGCTATCGGTTCTACACTACATCTCCTCTCCCGCTTCTAGTAGTAACTGCCTTCGCAGTGGCATTCAGATTCAGAGTGGTATTGGTGGGAAGATTACCCTGAGGTCTCTGACTCAGCTTCTCTGACATTGCCCCTATAGTCCTCTCAAGATTTTGCAAAGCGGTGTTCTGTTCTGATTTATCATGAAAGCCTCGTGCTCCATGAACCTCGACTGATTCTCCTGATGTCGAGTCTCCTCTCTAGTCATGAACTGGGTCAGTAGCTGTGTCTGCTTGACCAGGGTCTACTGATTCTGCTTCATTGTCTCCTAGTTCTATCTCAGCATCTCCTCCAATGTGGGGTCCTTATCCCCACCACTCGACCCTACACCTGCATCCTGGAACAAATTTTGACGCGGTTGAAACCCCGACGGGTTGTTGTTCTTCCAACTGAAGTTCGGGTGGTTACTCCAACCGGGTTTGTAGTTATTTTCAAAGTTATTTTAATTCCGGTTGCCCACATACTCTACCTTCTCCTGAAAGTCCTCAGGAGCAATGGGACACGCAGCCGTGTCGTGACCTCCCGTGCAAATCTCACATAGCTGCTCCTTCTTCTTCGCTTGCATATCCTTCATCTGCTTTGTTAATAGGTCAACCTAGGCCTGTAGAACGGTATTAGAATCGACTTTGTGTACGTGTTAGACCCTAAACTGTAAGTGACAAAAGTCGCAGCGGAAATACGTACATAAAAATTTTCTTACTTTATAACCCCTCTTGACGTACTTAAATTCATTTTTGAAGTGAATTCTTTTTACAATAAATACATTTATTATACTCATTTACAGTAATGCAACATAACCTAGCTTCACCCGTTACGTACTCAACACTCCCGTACAATCTATCTTGTGACTCGGTCTTTGATCGCTCCTCTTTAGATTGATAAGCTAGCTTGGACAACCTGCACTCACCAAACACATACAAGACATTAATAACTTTTATAAATATAAACGATGCTTAGCCTTGGTTTATTTTCCGTTTCTTTATTCCTGTACATTAAACGTTCCTTCTGAGTATCTCGTCTCTGGTGAGTCTTCAATACTGTACCTGCATTACACCTAAATCTCCATGTACTCGCTTAACATCGTGAAAACTAAATCATACTAAATAACTTACATACGTGCCTAAACTTCATACATATTATTTCCATGCATACTTACGTACACACGCGCATACACACCTACTTGAATACATACACACACACATTCCTGCCAACCTACATGCATACCTACATATAACCACATCTTTATCATTATATACGTATCTACATCCACACATACCTACATCAGTACGTACACTCATGATATTATACCTATATACATACATAATCCCCAATTGCAACGTACCGAACTCTTACACGCCTACTCTCAAAACATACCCTCATATATCCACGTATTCTTACTTACGTACTTATAAACATACATACATACCTATCAATTATAGGCATACACTTAAATTCATAAAAACGTAAGTTAAACTAGTCGTACGTAACTTAAAACGCGTTTAAACGAGTTCCCAAGACAAAACAGGACACAAAAATAATTTTCGCAGAATCATGACCCGTCGCGTCGCGCGACCCCCCGTCGCGTCGCGCGACGCCCCCATTTCAGCAGAAAAGTTGCAGCTGTTTGCTGCATATTCCCAGCACGTTCGGATTTTACGGAAACGAGCATAACTCTCTCGTTTCTTATCCGTTTTACTCGATTCTTTTTCGTACGTGATCGTAATTTAATTCTCCATCCCATGGAGTGATAATACAATATTGGGGTTACCGAAATTTATGACTATTAAGCCTTCGGCTCGTTACCCTTTTTCCCACTTTTGCCCCTTTCATGCATTTATCATCATAACTTGTTTGTTTGACCTTAACTTCATATGAACCTAATAATTTCAAGGTCACTTACCATAAAAGATTCATTTCCGGATACCTTACACCTTATTCCACCCAGTATCGCTCAAAAGCTCATTTTGACCCGTTAAGGGTATTTGCGCATAAAAAGGTCTATGACTTACAAAAACCCTACTTCTCACTATCATACTTGTCTAAAACATTACTCTAGTCGCATAACTTGTTTCCTAGACTACCTTTAAGATTGTTTGCTCAATATACCAATCAAGGGCGTTTTAGTCAACTTTAATCCTATCATTCACGACGTAAGACTTCAGCACATATTTGACTTCAATCATCCTGTTTAATTAATTAAAACACTATATTACTTAAACAAACTCAGAAGTGATTACGGAAATCACTTACCTTGTGCATCCGTGTTCGTATCTACTCCTTGCCTCCTCTTGACCCGTTAGCCATCCATGCTTCGAGTCCATCACGACATGATTCCTATTCTTTCGTGTCACCAATTTACATTCTCGTTAGCATACGACATAGTACATGTTAACGATCATATTAATCACATGTTTCACATTTGACTTTCGTTAGTCGATTCTAGCTAACACAAACATATAACCAAATTCATATCCCTTTAAACACATGTAATTCATCATGTCAGTCCGTTTAATACGTATCGACATAACAGGTACCATACCACTTCCAATAATCCTACCCTTATGGTAACTAGTTAAATCGTACTTCATATGCGTAGTTGACTTTCTGAAAGTCAACAGTTCATTAATTTAACTTTCGACTTATCATCATATACTAGTAACATCATAACAAACTATACGGATGACACTATATACATTTCATCATACACTTGGTGTGTGTACACCATTTAATGCACATTGTACAACTAATTAAAGCACATTCTTCCTAGTTCATATGTAAATCATCAAATCCTACTACTAATCATCATGCATCATTCACATATAAGCACCAAACATATTAACATCGCATTTCTTTCCATTCAACTCACAAGAATTCATCATATCCATCATAATACATCAACAATCAACAAGAATTGCACATGGATGATCATTCAAGTCATCATCTTTACCAAAACAAATGGGTTTCACCTCTAAACATAAAATTAACCTAAACCATTCATAGTCTATGTTCTATATCATGATACTAACACATACTCATACTAAATTTCATCCCGATTCACGGATTAAAACATAACCCACTTCATACAAGATCACCAATCTTAATTTTTAGACATACCTTATGATCCCCTTGTGAAGGTGATCATTAATCCATGTTCATTTATGAATTTGAGCTTCGATTTATCCTTCAATTTGATCATATAAGGTTGAGCTAGGGTTTGGCTCAAATGGGAGCTCCTGATCTTTCTCGAACACACACGATGTGTGTGTGTTTGTGTGTGAGTTTTGTTATTTAATAAATCAATTTTCATCTTATTTCATTTAGCCCCCTCGTGTTTGCCACTAAACATAATTGGCACAACCTTCATCTTTTAATAGCTTCTACCATACACTTAACTAGGTTAAATAGTCTAGTTATTTATTTCGTGATATATCTTATAAAAGCATTTTACGAATATAATCATTCGGATTTTGGGGCGTTACAAGTCTACCACCCTTAAACAAGGTTTCGTCCCCGAAACCTTCCTCGCTTCCATTTAACACTAATTGTCTTTTCTTCCTGTTTATCGGTACGACCACAAGCCCATCTTAATGGCAAGCTTCTACCTTCAAGAACCCGTCCCAGAGTTCTTATTAATGTCACTTTCCCTGATAGCGCTAATTTCTAACGCACTACATAGCTAGTGCTTCATTCATCATTCTACTACTCGTATATCATGTGCACCATATGTGGTTTACTTGAAACTACTCATGTTATTTTCGTCACTATACGATCTTATTACGTAATTTACACCTGCACCTATATATTTAACATTAACTGGTACTTTATCATAGTAGTAGTTAACTTTCCATTCTTGGTTCATAATTTATTTATACAATTTACTTCTTCCTAATAAGTCTATACTTTTCATACCATACTTTCACATAACATTCTCATTTCATTGACCCGTTTATAACAGGTCCAATACCTTCATCTTGTCTCTTAAGGTCATATTCCATATATACATATACATTTTATAACATTTAGTTCTTGTTTCGTTATCGCAACAAAACTACTATTTCATAGTCGCATATACGCGCTTAACTCAAAAATTAACATTATTCTACGCTTTCTATAGCTACTTGTACCACGTATACCTTTGCGTTACTTTTAAATCATCTTATTCATGTTACATTACTATTACTCTCATCTCATATATTACTTAATCTACACAATTAAGCGTGTCGTGCAAGTTAATCATACTAGAGTTTAATCAATACTCGAAACTTTCACTCACAACTTTTGAGATTTATTAGCATGAGTTAAACATTTCATTAACCTCTACTTTACTTCATAAATCAGCGATCCGTATACTAGATCGACCGGCTCCTTCACGGTTACATACCGTACCAGACCAAAAATTTTAGTCATCCATGTAATAAGCTTTCATTCTAGTACATTCCTTCACCAATCCACTTGGCTTCATCACCTTAATAGTTCTACCATTAACATCTACAAACCATGCATACGAGCATTCATTATACTAGGTGATTACTTACCTATAATTCCTTTACAATTTCCTATATACATTCTATAACATATAACACATTCCATCACCTTACCTGCAATTCTTGTATTCTGGTCACTTATTTCATCAAACTTTGCAGTTTGACTTTTCAAGGTCAACTGACATTTCTTACTTATCGTATATTTATTGAAGTACGCGTTCGTACCTCTTTCCTCGCATGCTTTCTTGCAAAATTTTCATTGCATCATTTCAGTATTTCTTACCAATCTTACCCTTCCCTTCCATACTTAGATTATAGTCCGGGTCATAGCCCGTCATCCATTCTGACTCCTACGAGTCGATAACTAATACACCTAACACATATCTTATACAAAACTTCATCTATGATACTATCACCTCTTACTTTATACCTATTTCTATGACCCGTTCGACTCAATCATGGTTAAACTGTCGACATCTTCTTATGCGGATTAGTTTCATCTTTTTATATATTTTTAAATCCGTCTCACGGATTCAAACGCATCATTCATGCTTTTCATTCATTGAATCCGCCTTACAGATTCAAATAGTACATCCATACCTTTCATTACTTCTGCATTATGAATCCTTCTCGCGGATTCAAACATATCATCCATGCCTTTCATCCTTGGATCCGTCTCACGGATTCAAACATTGCATCCATGCCTTTCATACTTGAATCCGTCTCACGGATTCAAACATTGCATTCATACCATTCCATTCCCTGAATCCGTCTCCCGGGTTCAAACGTATTATTCATATCTTATTGATCCGTACTTAATTACGGATTCAACATTCTTCATTCTTATCAGGCATGTTTTTCATTCTTACATGGTACTCTCATTTTCCCGAGAGTCTTACTTCCCATTTCACCCACTCGCCCGCCTGCTACCCAACTCTACCGGACATACCTGTAACAATTATCATGATCTCACGAACGTCAGACGTTTCTCGTGTACTGGCCAGGTACACAATCCACATAGTAGTTTCGTGCCTTCATGTAATTGTCACCTTATGTCCGTAGACTTAGGTTTCGGCGCGTGTATCACTTTCAATACTTCATTACATACAATGCTTGTCTTTCATTGAAAATCTTCCTTCCCTTAATGTGTTTTACCATTACTTACATCCACATATTAAATTTACGTACCTGGGGTTCATTTGCCTCTTTGCCTCTTGACGGTTCTAGTTATTCATCCTAAACTGCATTCACGGATCATCCTCTTGAAACACTTATGCTTACCTTGCACATACAAAACCGTCAGTTTCTAAATACGTATACATAAGTACATACTTACATTAGCTTCTACCTTTGGATCTTGATCGAGTCTTAGATTGTACGGGTTTCTTATCTCAAAAGCACACAAGTTTGAGTTCAAGTACTTACCTTCTCGTACTAGATTCCCTCAAACCAGGGCTCTGATACCAACTTGTTAGACCCTAAACTGTAAGTGACAAAAGTCGCAGCGGAAATACGTACATAAAAATTTTCTTACTTTATAACCCCTCTTGACGTACTTAAATTCATTTTTGAAGTGAATTCTTTTTACAATAAATACATTTATTATACTCATTTACAGTAATGCAACATAACCTAGCTTCACCCGTTACGTACTCAACACTCCCGTACAATCTATCTTGTGACTCGGTCTTTGATCGCTCCTCTTTAGATTGATAAGCTGGCTTGGACAACCTGCACTCACCAAACACATACAAGACATTAATAACTTTTATAAATATAAACGATGCTTAGCCTTGGTTTATTTTCCGTTTCTTTATTCCTGTACATTAAACGTTCCTTCTGAGTATCTCGTCTCTGGTGAGTCTTCAATACTGTACCTGCATTACACCTAAATCTCCATGTACTCGCTTAACATCGTGAAAACTAAATCATACTGAATAACTTACATACGTGCCTAAACTTCATACATATTATTTCCATGCATACTTACGTACACACGCGCATACACACCTACTTGAATACATACACACACACATTCCTGCCAACCTACATGCATACCTACATATAACCACATCTTTATCATTATATACATATCTACATCCACACATACCTACATCAGTACGTACACTCATGATATTATACCTATATACATACATAATCCCCAATTGCAACGTACCGAACTCTTACACGCCTACTCTCAAAACATACCCTCATATATCCACGTATTCTTACTTACGTACTTATAAACATACATACATACCTATAAACATACATACATACCTATCAATTATGGGCATACACTTAAATTCATAAAAACGTAAGTTAAACTAGTCGTACGTAACTTAAAACGCGTTTAAACGAGTTCCCAAGACAAAACAGGACACAAAAATAATTTTCGCAGAATCATGACCCGTCGCGTCGCGCGACGCCCCCATTTCAGCAGAAAAGTTGCAGCTGTTTGCTGCATATTCCCAGCACTTTCGGATTTTACGGAAACGAGCATAACTCTCTCGTTTCTTATCCGTTTTACTCGATTCTTTTTCCTACGTGATCGTAATTTAATTCTCCATCCCATGGAGTGATAATACAATATTGGGGTTACCGAAATTTATGACTATTAAGCCTTCGGCTCGTTACCCTTTTTCCCACTTTTGCCCCTTTCATGCATTTATCATCATAACTTGTTTGTTTGACCTTAACTTCATATGAACCTAATAATTTCAAGGTCACTTACCATAAAAGATTCATTTCCGGATACCTTACACCTTATTCCACCCAGTATCGCTCAAAAGCTCATTTTGACCCGTTAAGGGTATTTGCGCATAAAAAGGTCTATGACTTACAAAAACCCTACTTCTCACTATCATACTTGTCTAAAACATTACTCTAGTCGCATAACTTGTTTCCTAGACTACCTTTAAGATTGTTTGCTCAATATACCCATCAAGGGCGTTTTAGTCAACTTTAATCCTATCATTCACGACGTAAGACTTCAGCACATATTTGACTTCAATCATCCTGTTTAATTAATTAAAACACTATATTACTTAAACAAACTAAGAAGTGATTACGGAAATCACTTACCTTGTGCATCCGTGTTCGTATCTACTCCTTGCCTCCTCTTGACCCGTTAGCCATCCATGCTTCGAGTCCGTCACGACATGATTCCTATTCTTTCGTGTCACCAATTTACATTCTCGTTAGCATACGACATAGTACATGTTAACGATCATATTAATCACATGTTTCACATTTGACTTTCGTTAGTCGATTCTAGCTAACACAAACATATAACCAAATTCATATCCCTTTAAACGCATGTAATTCATCATGTCAGTCCGTTTAATACGTATCGACATAACAGGTACCATACCACTTCCTATAATCCTACCCTTATGGTAACTAGTTAAATCGTACTTCATATGAGTAGTTGACTTTCTGAAAGTCAACAGTTCATTAATTTAACTTTCGACTTATCATCATATACTCGTAACATCATAACAAACTATACGGACGACACTATATACATTTCATCATACACTTGGTGTGTGTACACCATTTAATGCACATTGTACAACTAATTAAAGCACATTCTTCCTAGTTCATATGTAAATCATCAAATCCTACTACTAATCATCATGCATCATTCACATATAAGCACCAAACATATTAACATCGCATTTCTTTCCATTCAACTCACAAGAATTCATCATATCCATCATAATACATCAACAATCAACATGAATTGCACATGGATGATCATTCAAGTCATCATCTTCACCAAAACAAATGGGTTTCACCTCTAAACATAAAATTAACCTAAACCATTCATAGTCTATGTTCTATATCATGATACTAACACGTACTCATACTAAATTTCATCCCGATTCACGGATTAAAACATAACCCACTTCATACAAGATCACCAATCTTAATTTTTAGACATACCTTATGATCCCCTTGTGAAGGTGATCATTAATCCATGTTCATTTATGAATTTGAGCTTCGATTTATCCTTCAATTTGATCATATAAGGTTGAGCTAGGGTTTGGCTCAAATGGGAGCTCCTGATCTTTCTCGAACACACATGATGTGTGTGTGTTTGTGTGAGAGTTTTGTTATTTAATAAATCAACTTTCATCTTATTTCATTTAGCCCCCTCGTGTTTGCCACTAAACATAATTGGCACAACCTTCATCTTTTAATAGCTTCTACCATACACTTAACTAGGTTAAATAGTCTAGTTATTTATTTCGTGATATATCTTATAAAAGCATTTTACGAATATAATCATTCGGATTTTGGGGCGTTACAAGTCTACCACCCTTAAAGAAGGTTTCGTCCCCGAAACCTTCCTCGCTTCCATTTAACACTAATTGTCTTTTCTTCCTGTTTATCGGTACGACCACAAGCCCATCTTAATGGCAAGCTTCTACCTTCAAGAACCCGTCCCAGATTTCTTATTAATGTCACTTTCCCTGATAGCGCTAATTTCTAACGCACTACATAGCTAGTGCTTCATTCATCATTCTACTACTCGTATATCATGTGCACCATATGTGGTTTACTTGAAACTACTCATGTTATTTTCGTCACTATACGATCTTATTACGTAATTTACACCTGCACCTATATATTTAACATTAACTGGTACTTTATCATAGTAGTAGTTAACTTTCCATTCTTGGTTCATAATTTATTTATACAATTTACTTCTTCCTAATAAGTCTATACTTTTCATACCATACTTTCACATAACATTCTCATTTCATTGACCCGTTTATAACAGGTCCAATACCTTCATCTTGTCTCTTAAGGTCATATTCCATATATACATATACATTTTATAACATTTAGTTCTTGTTTCGTTATCGCAACAAAACTACTATTTCATAGTCGCATATACGCGCTTAACTCAAAAATTAACATTATTCTACGCTTTCTATAGCTACTTGTACCACGTATACCTTTGCGTTACTTTTAAATCATCTTATTCATGTTACATTACTATTACTCTCATCTCATATATTACTTAATCTACACAATTAAGCGTGTCGTGCAAGTTAATCATACTAGAGTTTAATCAATACTCGAAACTTTCACTCACAACTTTTGAGATTTATTAGCATGAGTTAAACATTTCATTAACCTCTACTTTACTTCATAAATCAGCGATCCGTATACCAGATCGACCGGCTCCTTCACGGTTACATACCGTACCAGACCAAAAATTTCAGTCATCCATGTAATAAGCTTTCATTCTAGTACATTCCTTCACCAATCCACTTGGCTTCATCACCTTAATAGTTCTACCATTAACATCTACAAACCATGCATACGAGCATTCATTATACTAGGTGATTACTTACCTATAATTCCTTTACAATTTCCTATATACATTCTATAACATATAACACATTCCATCACCTTACCTGCAATTCTTGTATTCTGGTCACTTATTTCATCAAACTTTGCAGTTTGACTTTTCAAGGTCAACTGACATTTCTTACTTATCGTATATTTATTGAAGTACGCGTTCGTACCTCTTTCCTCGCATGCTTTCTTGCAAAATTTTCATTGCATCATTTCAGTATTTCTTACCAATCTTACCCTTCCCTTCCATACTTAGATTATAGTCCGGGTCATAGCCCGTCATCCATTCTGACTCCTACGAGTCGATAACTAATACACCTAACACATATCTTATACAAAACTTCATCTATGATACTATCACCTCTTACTTTATACCTATTTCTATGACCCGTTCGACTCAATCATGGTTAAACTGTCGACATCTTCTTATGCGGATTAGTTTCATCTTTTTATATATTTTTAAATCCGTCTCACGGATTCAAACGCATCATTCATGCTTTTCATTCATTGAATCCGCCTTACAGATTCAAATAGTACATCCATACCTTTCATTAGTTCTGCATTATGAATCCTTCTCGCGGATTCAAACATATCATCCATGCCTTTCATCCTTGGATCCGTCTCACGGATTCAAACATTGCATCCATGCCTTTCATACTTGAATCCGTCTCACGGATTCAAACATTGCATTCATACCATTTCATTCCCTGAATCCGTCTCCCGGTTTCAAACGTATTATTCATATCTTATTGATCCGTACTTAATTACGGATTCAACATTCTTCATTCTTATCAGGCATGTTTTTCATTCTTACATGGTACTCTCATTTTCCTGAGAGTCTTACTTCCCATTTCACCCACACGCCCGCCTGCTACCCAACTCTACCGGACATACCTGTAACAATTATCATGATCTCACGAACGTCATACGTTTCTCGTGTACTGGCTAGGTACACAATCCACATAGTAGTTTCGTGCCTTCATGTAATTGTCACCTTATGTCCGTAGACATAGGTTTCAGCGCGTGTATCACTTTCAATACTTCATTACATACAATGCCTGTCTTTCATTGAAAATCTTCCTTCCCTTAATGTGTTTTACCATTACTTACATCCACATATTAAATTTACGTACCTGGGGTTCATTTGCCTCTTTGCCTCTTGACGGTTCTAGTTATTCATCCTAAACTGCATTCACGGATCATCCTCTTGAAACACTTATGCTTACCTTGCACATACAAAACCGTCAGTTTCTAAATACGTATACATAAGTACATACTTACATTAGCTTCTACCTTTGGATCTTGATCGAGTCTTAGATTGTACGGGTTTCTTATCTCAAAAGCACACAAGTTTGAGTTCAAGTACTTACCTTCTCGTACTTGATTCCCTCAAACCAGGGCTCTGATACCAACTTGTTAGACCCTAAACTGTAAGTGACAAAATTCGCAGCGGAAATACGTACATAAAAATTTTCTTACTTTATAACCCCTCTTGACGTACTTAAATTCATTTTTGAAGTGAATTCTTTTTACAATAAATACATTTATTATACTCATTTACAGTAATGCAACATAACCTAGCTTCACCCGTTACGTACTCAACACTCCCGTACAATCTATCTTGTGACTCGGTCTTTGATCGCTCCTCTTTAGATTGATAAGCTGGCTTGGACAACCTGCACTCACCAAACACATACAAGACATTAATAACTTTTATAAATATAAACGATGCTTAGCCTTGGTTTATTTTCCGTTTCTTTATTCCTGTACATTAAACGTTCCTTCTGAGTATCTCGTCTCTGGTGAGTCTTCAATACTGTACCTGCATTACACCTAAATCTCCATGTACTCGCTTAACATCGTGAAAACTAAATCATACTGAATAACTTACATACGTGCCTAAACTTCATACATATTATTTCCATGCATACTTACGTACACACGCGCATACACACCTACTTGAATACATACACACACACATTCCTGCCAACCTACATGCATACCTACATATAACCACATCTTTATCATTATATACGTATCTACATCCACACATACCTACATCAGTACGTACACTCATGATATTATACCTATATACATACATAATCCCCAATTGCAACGTACCGAACTCTTACACGCCTACTCTCAAAACATACCCTCATATATCCACGTATTCTTACTTACGTACTTATAAACATACATACATACCTATCAATTATAGGCATACACTTAAATTCATAAAAACGTAAGTTAAACTAGTCGTACGTAACTTAAAACGCGTTTAAACGAGTTCCCAAGACAAAACAGGACACAAAAATAATTTTCGCAGAATCATGACCCGTCGCGTCGCGCGACCCCCCGTCGCGTCGCGCGACGCCCCCATTTCAGCAGAAAAGTTGCAGCTGTTTGCTGCATATTCCCAGCACGTTCGGATTTTACGGAAACGAGCATAACTCTCTCGTTTCTTATCCGTTTTACTCGATTCTTTTTCCTACGTGATTGTAATTTAATTCTCCATCCCATGGAGTGATAATACAATATTGGGGTTACCGAAATTTATGACTATTAAGCCTTCGGCTCGTTACCCTTTTTCCCACTTTTGCCCCTTTCATGCATTTATCATCATAACTTGTTTGTTTGACCTTAACTTCATATGAACCTAATAATTTCAAGGTCACTTACCATAAAAGATTCATTTCCGGATACCTTACACCTTATTCCACCCAGTATCGCTCAAAAGCTCATTTTGACCCGTTAAGGGTATTTGCGCATAAAAAGTCTATGACTTACAAAAACCCTACTTCTCACTATCATACTTGTCTAAAACATTACTCTAGTCGCATAACTTGTTTCCTAGACTACCTTTAAGATTGTTTGCTCAATATACCCATCAAGGGCGTTTTAGTCAACTTTAATCCTATCATTCACGACGTAAGACTTCAGCACATATTTGACTTCAATCATCCTGTTTAATTAATTAAAACACTATATTACTTAAACAAACTAAGAAGTGATTACGGAAATCACTTACCTTGTGCATCCGTGTTCGTATCTACTCCTTGCCTCCTCTTGACCCGTTAGCCATCCATGCTTCGAGTCCGTCACGACATGATTCCTATTCTTTCGTGTCACCAATTTACATTCTCGTTAGCATACGACATAGTACATGTTAACGATCATATTAATCACATGTTTCACATTTGACTTTCGTTAGTCGATTCTAGCTAACACAAACATATAACCAAATTCATATCCCTTTAAACGCATGTAATTCATCATGTCAGTCCGTTTAATACGTATCGACATAACAGGTACCATACCACTTCCTATAATCCTACCCTTATGGTAACTAGTTAAATCGTACTTCATATGAGTAGTTGACTTTCTGAAAGTCAACAGTTCATTAATTTAACTTTCGACTTATCATCATATACTCGTAACATCATAACAAACTATACGGACGACACTATATACATTTCATCATACACTTGGTGTGTGTACACCATTTAATGCACATTGTACAACTAATTAAAGCACATTCTTCCTAGTTCATATGTAAATCATCAAATCCTACTACCAATCATCATGCATCATTCACATATAAGCACCAAACATATTAACATCGCATTTCTTTCCATTCAACTCACAAGAATTCATCATATCCATCATAATACATCAACAATCAACATGAATTGCACATGGATGATCATTCAAGTCATCATCTTCACCAAAACAAATGGGTTTCACCTCTAAACATAAAATTAACCTAAACCATTCATAGTCTATGTTCTATATCATGATACTAACACGTACTCATACTAAATTTCATCCCGATTCACGGATTAAAACATAACCCACTTCATACAAGATCACCAATCTTAATTTTTAGACATACCTTATGATCCCCTTGTGAAGGTGATCATTAATCCATGTTCATTTATGAATTTGAGCTTCGATTTATCCTTCAATTTGATCATATAAGGTTGAGCTAGGGTTTGGCTCAAATGGGAGCTCCTGATCTTTCTCGAACACACACGATGTGTGTGTGTTTGTGTGTGAGTTTTGTTATTTAATAAATCAACTTTCATCTTATTTCATTTAGCCCCCTCGTGTTTGCCACTAAACATAATTGGCACAACCTTCATCTTTTAATAGCTTCTACCATACACTTAACTAGGTTAAATAGTCTAGTTATTTATTTCGTTATATATCTTATAAAAGCATTTTACGAATATAATCATTCGGATTTTGGGGCGTTACAGTACGCCTCTCTGTGCCTAGTCGTGTCTCTAGAATCAGGATACTCATAGCTGCTCATCGCTATATCCGCGAACTTCTCATTGCACTCCTCTAGCGTTTTGGTGGTCATCAGATTGCCACCAGCAGTGGTGTTCAGCATATTCCTTGTGGTGGGTGTCACTCCATGATAAAACTTCTCAACTAACGCCCAATCCTCGAACCCATGATGAGGACACTTGATCAATAGCTCTTTGAATCGCTCCCACATCTCGTAAAAGATCCTCCCTCCTTCTGGCGGAACTCCTGAATCATGCTCCTCAGATGAGCAGTTTTGGCAAGGGGAAAATACTTTCCTAAGAACTTTTCTTGCATCACAGCCCAAGTGGTGATGGATTCTATAGGAAGGGATTCCAACCAAGCATGGGTTCGGTCAACAAGTGAGAATGGGAATAGGCGCAGCTTGCAGGCGTCCTTGTTAACGCCCTTCACCTGGAACGTGTAACATTTCCATTTTTATATTAAAATAAAGTATATAAAAACTTATAGTATTAAACGGGTAGATTACGGGTAAGTTGATAGTTAGAAATATGAGATATTTAGACAGACATAGGATCCGTTTAATAATTAAATTATAAAAATACATTATATTTGAACTTACTCCATTTTTAATGAAACTTGGGTCAAAATGTAGATAAAAATATTCTCGTTCTAATGACATATTCATCGTTTTATAAAACGTTATATTTTAGAAGTTATAAGCGATAAATGAGTGAAGTAGCTGAATTAATTATAATAATAATATAATAAAATAAATTTATGAATTATGACTTTAATTGTATACATACGTGTCCTAAAAAAGAATAAAGAAGTGAATTGTGTGTGCACGCGTGTACCATTAGAAGGAATCTTTTCCTTTAAAGTGATGTCCAAGTTTTCCTACAACTATAAAAGGCAGCATAGTTAGCTGTCCAAAATTGCTCAAATCCCTTCACATCTCTCGCCCTCTCTCTCTCTATTCTATATTTCTATTTTTTTTTCTTTCACCTATAATACTCCAAAGCCCTGCCCCATTTTAAGTGTTTTAACCCCTGATCACTGAGTGGATACCCTGTCCGATTGATCTAGAACCCATCAACGCATGTTAAAGCTCTGCCTGACTAAGTACGTTGGGGTTCTGTCTCGGATGTATTGATAAGTTAAATTGGGTTATTGCACTAATCACGAGTGCATTATATATTTTAAATAGCTCAGGAGTTATACCGAAGATTATACCAGGCGGCTTTTAGTTGAACCCTAAAGTTACAAAGTGAGTCATTCTTCTTTTTATCACCTTTTTGTGATATATTTATATTTAAAAATGATTTACAAAACCCTAAATGTTTATCGCGATAGGTATAATAACTTGATTTTTCTTATTTTTTCAACTTTTGATCCTTCGTTCGCATCCCGGTACTTGGTTTTAACATCTTTTAGCTCGTTTTCCTCCTCTTTTCAGCTACTTTCATCCACCAAGACCTGCGAAACACAAACAAATCAAATGTACAAGTAATCTAATTAAAACGACACTAACTCTACCTAAAAACTGAACAAACTATACAAGATAATTAACATATTTTGAAATACATCAAAAAGCGACGAATTTTGATCCCAAGCACAACATTTGCTGTGTGCTCAATGAAAATTTATCAAAGATGGAACCGTTCAAGCCTATATTACCATTCTTTGATCGTGCTCGGATAAAGAAGGTTGTCACTGATCAACATAAAGCATATAGATCACATGTTGAAAGATTTTGGGAACATGCCAAGTATGTCAGATCCACCGACTATGCATTTTGTTGCTATTGTCGGAAATGAAGACAAGAAGGTCATTATTACTGGGGATCTTATTCGAATGGTGTTAGCATTTGGTGATAGACCCGAAGATCCAACTGGATACCCTGAAAGAATGGTGAAAGGATGTTTCTTCCGTATGGGCTATACAGGGGATGTAAACGAAGCAACTTTTTCTAAAGAAAATGTTTCTCGCACGTACAAGTTTTAGTGCATTCAGTGATTCACGCTCTGGGGCACAAGAAGGGAGGCTACGATGTTGTTATAGACTATATAACGTGTATGATCATTGCACTTACTTTAAATCTTCCGTATAATTTTTCAAAGCTCATATTCGAACAGATGAAAGGGAACTTGGTACCGGGAAGATTTTTGCAGTATCCAAGTTTCGTACAGATGCTGCTAAATGATCTTATTCCAAATGTTGCTAAAGATGAATTTGATTCCCTACCATTGGAACATATGACGAATCTGTTATTGGATCATAATCAACAATACAAAAATAAAGCAGATGAATACATTCCAAGAAGAATCATAGAGAAAGAAGCATTTCAAGAAGAATCAGGTGGTGAAGTACGTGGTGAAATAATAGAAAGTGAAGAAATAAATGTTTTTAATGTCAAAAAATATCATATGCCACATGATCTGAGAGCAAGGGCTGAGAAAAAGACTAGTAAAAGGAAGAAAAAATCAACAGATTGTGAAGATGAACCGTATTAACCTAACTTGGAAGAAACAACACAGCAAAAGAAAGGTGCTAAGAGATAAAAGAGTAAAGTTGGTGGTTCTAGTGTGAAGAAGATTGGTTCACCATTAACTAAGAAGGCCATAAAGAGAATTGAAGAGCATGTGAAAGAAACAACAACTGTTGGAGCTGAACCAGTAGTTACGGAGAAGAGTGCACCATCTGTAGAAGCTGAAGTTGAACATGTTATTCCAATTCAAACTCCAACGACTTCACAGCAAGTTTCTACAACACCAATTCCACCAATCTCTCCACATCCTCGAGTATAACCTCGAGCACAACAACAAACTCAACAACGTCAACAATGACATCCAACTGGTCCATCTTTCAGAGATACTGGTTATCTATTTGATGATGATAGTCAATTTCCAAATATTGATACGTTGAATTTGGATTTTCTCAATGATCTTAATGATAAAAAGATTAAGCAATTAGAAGGCGAAGTAAAGAAATTGGAAAGTGAAGCAAAGAATATGGAAGCGGTTACAGCAAGTCTTGTTTCTGAGAACGAACGATTACGAAAGAGGTCTAGTGATTTGGAAGCTGACAAAAAGTTGAAAGATCGAAAGCTTGAAATTTTGTACAAAGTGTTAGAAAAAAGAATGGGGATTGATTTTGAAACAGAATTCAATCAGATTGAGATAGAAGAGGCTGAAGCAAGAAATGCTGAAAGAGCACGAAAAGCTGCTGCAGAATCAAAGGTTGCTAGTACTGATAAAGGCAAAGGAAAGATTGATGTTTTTCCAGAGATTGTGCCTGAGCCTGAAAAAACGAAATCACCTGAACCTAAGAAAGAAAAATCACCCGAGCCTGAAATAGAAAAGTCTCCTGAAACAATGTTTGCAACTGAGATTGAAGCGACTGATATCACCAAGTTCGTTATGATTAAGAGTATTTATGATCTTGAACAAGATAAAGAGAAAGAGGATGATGAAAAAGAGGATGATGAGGTGTTGGATACCGAAGGGTTAGATCATGGTGATGATGATAATAAAGGTGATGATGATGATGACAATATGGGTGGTACTGGGATGGTTGTTTATAAGCCAAGATCTTCAGAGTCTGATACTCAACATGATTACGTGAATGATAACGAGAATCAAGAAGATGTTGATGGAGAGGGGGAGTGTGGTAATGATCCTGTGAATGATGAAGATACTTCAGGGAATCTTCAGAGATGTTGTTCCTCTAACGGTTGTTCCTGAAAGTAACAAGATAACTATATATCTCTTCCACGATTTTGAAAAAGGTGAATTTGTTCATAATTATACAAAAGAGGAGATTGCACAGATGTGTAGAACTGATGAGAACTCATTCGAGTTTGATTTTGAGGAAGAGTTGAACAATATTGATATTGCAAAGCCTGACGACTACGTGTTTAAATACATTCCAGAGGCTGATAACTATAATAATGTTGTCGTGGAAGATGATTCAGACGATGAATTGCCAAAGTATTCTAGAGAAGGAACTGATGATTTCCCAACATTTCAAGAGATGTTTGATCAAGAAACAAATGATTTGTTGAAAAGAGAGATAGAAGAAACAATTAAGGATGGTGAATCCCGATGATAGATAAAAATCAGATTAGAGAAGCCCGGAAAGCTTGGTTCAAAGCTATGCCCAGAGACAGAAAGTTTAGAAGACCACTGGCATTCTTTACAAGAAACCAGGATGTATCACTAGGGGATATTATTAGTTAGGGATGGATACCGGAGTTGAATGTTTGGGGGATTAAACGAGAATACGGAGTTCAATACTTTCGATACATGCAAGATATAAAGACCCTGCCATGGTGGGACGTACATGAGTTGTGCCAAACAAAACTGATTAACTTTCAGATGAGACAAGGTGATCAGAAGCTGTGGAAGTACATCAGATTTGAAGCGCGTCATAATTTTCCTAACTGGAAACCACACTATCCTTTTAAAGAAAAACAAAGATTGATCCAATAACACAACTGCCTGACGTGACCTTGATTGTTAAACGTTCTCGAGCCATGAAGCATATGCCTCTGATGAAGCTATAACAAGATTTTCATATAGATTTCAGATGGTGGGATTATGATCGAGTGACTGGTGAAGTAGTGATTGTGCTAAAGACTGATGGTTTATGGAGGGAGATAAGGATTTTAGATCTTATATGGCTGGTGAATCTATCGAAGAAAGATATAGAATGTTTGTACTACAACAAGATATGCTATCCAAGTACAAGATATAGTACAGGCTATGCAGTATCAGAATGTCATCAAAATCTGCTACGCTTATGAGATTAATTCTGTGAAAATGTGGAACACAAAATGGTGAGAGATTGAAAAAATAGAGTTTATGAAGGAAGTTCGAAAGGAAGAAAGGATTGCAGCGAGAATGAAAAGGGCTTCAATCAGAAGATTTCAATTTATTAACAAGCCAATTCCTACTGATCAAACGTCGATGACTTTCTTTGAGCTGAAGCGTCAACGTGTAAAGAAGTATTTCTTTGGGCGTTAGAAGTTTTTGAAGGTATGAAGTTTTTGAAGACCGATCGAGACTGCGGCAACATCCAAGGGGGAGTTTGTTGATACATTGTATCTGTTGCCTACGTCATCGAGTCGTGTCGAGTCTGTAATAAGATAAATGTTAGATTATTCAGATTTTGTGTTTGTATTATACATCCGTACGGATGTAGCCACATCCGCACGGACGAGCACATCCGTACGGAAGTAACTTAGTCCGCACGAAGGTGATGTTTCGTAGTATAAATATCATGAGGACTTAGTGTTAGATAGATTTTGCTGAACTGACGGCGAAGCTCTGTCGGATTGTTTTATCGATTGTAACCATTGACAAATTAATGAAAACATTGACAAATTAACTAACCTGGTTATGCCGCCTAATCAAAATGGATTCCGCACATGTTGACTAGGTTAGATATTAACTGAGCTAAACGTCTATGGAAAACGGTCCTCACAGTTACTAGCCTCTATTAATGTTTTTACGTGATACAATCATTATAATATTTTCTAATGAAAGGATACAATGACAATAAGAATTTATAACATTCCAAAACATTCTTTCATAAAAATACACATTGAAAATTTGAAATTAAAGGTCAAACCATAGTTAAGTTTATACTCTTTTTTTAATCTTTAAATATATAATAAAAGCATAGCTATTGTCACTTGTTGGTCAAACAGGTTTTACGGTAAGCTTGCTATTAAATAAAAAAACACGATGTGAGGTTCTTTATCTTGCTTTTATTTAACCGTCTATTTTGACCCAACCTATTTTTTTTGTCCCTGTGGCGAAAATTTATAGATCTGCCATTGGTTAGTTAGTTCTCCCCAAAAAAAACTAAAAATTCCTTATTCAATTTTGGTACCAACACTATATTTACCGGCATTCCTTATTCAATTTTGGTACCAACACTATATTTACCGGAAAACGATATTGATGTCGTTATTTACCGATTACCAAAATAAAAATAAAAAAATCCCAATATTGCATAATATCGATCTGAAAACGATATTGATGCCGCTATTTATCGATTACCAAAATAAAAATAAAAAAGTTCCTAATATTGCATAATATCGATTAATGTTAGGATCTGAGTTTCTTATGATTGTGTTTTTTTTAGAATTAAGAAGATGAATAAGTAATTGCAGCGGAAATTAAATGGAAACAAACTTTCACACAATCAAACAAGAGAATTGCTTTCAACACACATGTTTATCATTGAACCGAATGATTAAATTTATTTCAATCTTCAATTACAACTGCAAGCATGTATTACAAACTCCAACTCCCCCTCAGCCTGAGCTCACAATAGTTTGTTCGTACAGGAAGACAAGTGATGAAAGAGCTAATAGAACAGTACATGGTACTGTTCTATTTATAGGCACGAGCAAACCACTGAAGCATCTTGGCTGACGTCACCATGAAAGTGACATCTAACTTCCTAACAACCTACAACTACTGTTCTATACAAGCACTGCTCACTAACTACTGATTACATTACAATACAAATAAGTAAACTAAACTACTGCTTCTCATTCCACTGTTGTGACTCCAGCAGTACTTTATATCTTCAGCAGTGCTTGACCCATATCAGCAGATTGAGCATCAGTGCTTTAGTCATCATCAGTCTTTAGACTTGATCAGTTGTTGTAGGACAGCAGTTATAGACGAACAGTGGATGGAGGTCATCAGTTGTTAGAACACTTTCAAGGGGAGAGATTGAATATAACATCTGCTTATTCTGGATCCACTGCTCTGATCTAGTTTTGGCTTTAATCAACTGTTCCTTTGATAGGGTTCAATTCCAACAATTAAACTCATTTAGTACAATACCGATATTAGGAAAAACCTATTCAAAAGCATTTGAGTATTAAAGTTATTCTATTCTACTTTGATAATTCTTTCATCTATCACTGTTACATTAAATAAATTATTGATTTGAAAACCATACATAATATATAAAGAATTTGAATTAAACTTCCGCTTTATTAACGGTCAATAAAACGTGTGAAAGCCATCACTACTTTGGTGAGGTAGTAGAGGCTTTGTGCCTCTTGAGGAGATATCGGGTTCAATTCCTAGCATGAGATAAATTGATGTAATTTAGAAGTAGGAATTATGTAACTTTTGCTGTTAAAAAAATAAAACGTGTGAAAGAAATTCAAATCTTAGTATTTTAGATCCTCCAAATTCAAGATCCTTAAACCAAACATTCCCTTGATTAAAATTCAAAAGCATTAATTAACTTTTTTACTAAACTTCAAAGTCCTTAAACCAAACATTCCCTTGATTAAAATTCCAAAGCATTAATTTTTTTTTTAATAAACTAACATGTTTAAACCAATTTTGTTACTTAGATCATTAATATATTACGTATAGCTATAAAACTTGACTATTTAATTATTATCTTCATAATGTGTAATAAGATTTAAACTACTTATATTTACAATTTTCTTGAAAAATAAAAATATATAAAAGTAAAAATAATAAGTAATATAATTAGAAATGCCAACGAATATATTTCAAAAATCTAAAGGGTATTCCTGATACACGACTAGCAATGAGTAATCTCTAATTTGAAGCCCCCAAATTTGAACTCAACAATTTTTCATCAGTTTTATCGATTTTGAATTATTGTTCTAGGGGTGTGCAATAACTGAACCGTTAATCGAAACTGAACCGAAAACCGATAAAACCGAACCGAAACCGAATTAACCGAAAGTCGGTTAACGGATATATTTTTTTTACCACCGGTTAACCGAAATTAACCGAACCAAACCGAATCATATATTTTTTTATATATTTTTTTATATATTTCTAGCTTTTATACCTCTATTTCATGTTTTATACTTTCATTTCATGTAATAATACCTCATTTATTAATGCCTTCATTTCATTTATTTATACCTTTAATTCATTTATTTATACATCCATTTTATGTATTTAAACATATATTCATGCATTTATACCTCTATTTCATTTATTTATACATCCATTTCATGTATTTATATAAATCTATTTCATGTATTTATATCTCCATTACATGTATTTCTAAGCAAAAAAAAATATCCCTTGTTTGAATTGGTTATTAACCGAAAATTAACCGAACCGAACCGAAAACCGATGAATTAACCGAACCGATTAACCGATGACTTCGGTTACGGTTACGGATAATGCTAATAACCGAACCGAACCGTGCACACCCTAATTCTTTGATAAAAACTTATGTGTTACGTAACTCTAAATGTAACAAGAGTTGTTTTTTTAATAAGTTGGACATTTTTTAACCCAATTGTCTCACTCAAATTCATATAGTTATGACTCTACTAATTTAGGTTATACGGTATAGTGATGGTCCTTACTTGGAGGATGATCCACCACGTAGGCGTCACATAGGATGTGTGAGGATGAGGCAAAGAGTATGGAGGTATGGAAATGAGGGAATGGACCTAAAATGTATATGTATGTATTTTATGTATAGGTGTGTGAGAGAGGGGGAGAGCTGTTTTTTGTCTTTTTGTGGCCCGTCGGAGACGTCCACTTGCGGACGGTCAGGACGCCACTTGGGGGGGGGGGGGGCAACATGGAGAGAGGACCGGCGCCGGTGAGGGACGGTCCAAAGCCGATCCTCATACCGAGCAACCTTACAGATAAACGTTGTATCGACATATTTAATTCGATTATTCTAAATAAACATGATTGAACTTTGGCATCACTCCCATGACTATACATCATCATCTTGATTTGTACCTTTTCAGGAAGGAGTTGTCAAATTGTTAACCACTAAATCGTGAAAGGTCGCCAACAAAACCGTGATAAGTGATAAGAGATGTTGGTGGCACGAATGGTATTCAATCACTTGATTGTCTTGTCTCCGTAATGTAATTAACGCATTTTCTTATTTAATTATTGAATATATAATAATATTGATTTTTTTGTGACTTGAATAAATAGTAATAGAATCTTTTTGACAGATGTCATTCTCTGATGTTTTCTCACATTATTTTTCAATTTATCCCTTCTATTAAATAATAATAATATTAAAAAATAATTAAACTAAATCCAATTTAGATAAAAATAAAGATTTGTTTCAACTTTGAATTAATATTAATAATAATATATATTTTTTGTAATTACTTCTTCTGCGTAGAAGATAGGAGTTTTTTTTAATTTGTTCATAGAACATAATTAGGATAAGTATATAAATTCTTATTTTTATTATTCAATTAAATTTAGTTAATTTATTGTTTCTCACCATAATTCTTAATTTCTCTCTTCTATTAAATAATAATGATATTAAAAAATAATTTAACTAAATCTGATTTAGATAAATAAAGATTTTTTTCAACGTTGATAATAATAATATATATATTCTTTGTATTTACTTCTTTTCCGTAAAGTTTTTTTTTTAATTTATTTGTAGGACCATAATTAGGATAAGTATGAAAAAATATGTTTTTATTATTAAATTTAGTTAAACTGTTATTTAATATTACAATTTTTTATTTAGTATTATTATTATTATTATTATTTATTTAAATTTATTTTCTCAACTAATCTTTTTTGACACATGTCATTCTCTGGTGTTTTCTCACATTATTTTTCAATTTATCCCTTCTATTAAATAATAATAATATTTAAAAATAATTAAACTAAATCCAATTTAGATAAAAATAAAGAATTGTTTCAACTTTGAATTAATATTAATAATAATATATATTTTTTGTAATTACTTCTTCTGCGTAGAAGATAGGAGTTTTTTTTTTTTAATTTGTTCATAGAACATAATTAGGATAAGTATATAAATTTTTATTTTTATTATTCAATTAAATTTAGTTAATTTATTGTTTCTCACCATAATTCTTAATTTCTCTCTTCTATTAAATAATAATGATATTAAAAAATAATTTAACTAAATCTGATTTAGATAAATAAAGATTTTTTTCAACGTTGATAATAATAATATATATATTCTTTGTATTTACTTCTTTTCCGTAAAGTTTTTTTTTAATTTATTTGTAGGACCATAATTAGGATAAGTATGAAAAAAATATGTTTTTATTATTAAATTTAGTTAAACCGTTATTTAATATTACAATTTTTTATTTAGTATTATTATTATTTATTTAAATTTATTTTCTCAACTCTTTCTTTTATTTTTTCTACTTATTAAATAATAAGCATCTAATATTTTATTGGTTTGACCCCGTGTAATACAGATGTTTCTAACATAATAATAAATACATCAATAAATTATAATACATAAAAAGTATATCAAAGTTTATTTTTTAAATACATATCTTGATAATTGTATGTGTTAACTAATGACATTATATTTATTCAGCTCTTTATAATACACGTGTTTTTTAAGATATATTTTTTATTACTTAGTGTACAAAATTATATTTATACGACCCGTGTAATACACGGGGTTATAATCTAGTTTATATATAAATATAAATATAAATAGCAACTTTTCGACCCCTCAGGGGCGGGACTTTGTTTTTAGTAGATTATGGTTTTCTATTCAGAAAGGGATGACGGCGCAGTTTGTTGCTCGTCTACCTGCTATCCTTATGTAATTTGCCCTGATGATTGAAATGAAATAATTAGAGTTCATGAAAAAAATATAAATTTAATTTCTAATGGTTTGACTAGGGTCCAAAAGGTTGTTCACAGCAGTTGCTCATCAACATGGGGGCAGGGGTTTGTCTTTAATAGGCTAGGGTTTGCTATTCAGAAAGGGGTAGCGGCGCAGCTTGTTGCTCGCTTACCTGCGATATTGATGTAACTCGGCCAATCTATATATGAAATATTTTCGTTTAGATGTAAAAAAAAATGCTTTGAGTTAAAATTGATAATCAATTTCATACAAGATGCTACTAAATCAATCATGTAAAAGCGAATAAAAGATATATATTTTTCTCTTTGTAAGTTTGTAACTAGTTTTGATGAAATTCTAATCTCAAATTACCATATGATTAATTACAAGGGTGTAGGGGTGGGTGCGATAAAGGTAGCGGTGAACTCATTTACTGTGTGGGGAACACCGCCTCCGATGGTTTTTACCACGGGTGGTTGAGTGAAATCAGGGATTAGTCACTGCTTGATTATTTGAACGTTCGGGATGCCTTTTTGAACGTTTATGACTGTTGGCTTTTATAAAAAATTAATTCACAATTTTACACTATATAAACCCAACAATTCATACTCAATCACAATTTATCTCAAATAATTCATACCAATTTCTCATTATCCCATTTTCTTATTTCTAAACTCACAATTCATACATAATTTTATTTATTTTTATTTTAATGTAATTTTTTTAATTTATTGTACTTTTATTTTGTTAATGCTAATTTATAAAAAAAGAAAAAAAGAGTTTACCTCTACCCAAACCACCCTTTAGGGTCAAAGTGGTGGTCACATCTTGAGAAGAGGTAAATTTTTCACCCACTCAATCATCTATTGTCATGTCATGTCAACTCCCCTCTCTAAGATCATGGGGTATGGTGGGACTTGGGTTGGTCATTGATTGACACGTGGAATGGGGTGGCAGACATGGGTAAACCCACATTGAACACGGTATGACCGGGGCGGGGGTTTGGGGCGTGGGTTTGGTGGGCTTGTGGGCTGACCGGCTGGGCTGACCCGCTGGGCAGTCCCAATATGATTTAAAACACAAATTTATTTTTTTTAATATTTTTAAATAAAGAAAATTACAAAAAAAGAAATTTACAAAAAAAATTCCTAACTTTTATATTTGTTTTTTATCTTTTCTCTCAACGCCAAGACTATTTCTAACTCGTCACCCTGTAGGTGATCAATCGGCGGGGATAGAATTTTCAAATCATCCCGTCTTTGTTTCAGGGCATCTCTAGCTTCTTTGCTCCTTCGTATTTCGGCCCTTTGTTGTTGGAATACGTTGAATGTATCCATCTTGCATGAAATGTCATCCAACTGGTCGTTGCATATTCCCCTATGCGAGCCAGAACTCTCAGCTGAAGGCGATGCCGTTTGTTTTTTAGCACGCCTTCTTGAGGCATTTCTTCCATGCTCAGGCCGGTTTGGGCTTGGCGAATCATCCAAAAGGTCCTCAAACTCTTGATCTCGTGCATCAGATTGGGCTTGGGACGAGGCCCTTGACCTTTTACTAGACGAGTTAGTTTCGCTACCAATGGGGATAGTCGACCACTTTGGATGGAATTTACAAATCTCCCAACAATGCATGAAACGGAAGTCGGTCTTCATATTTGATTTGAATGCGACCAGTGCATTTGTCAAAATGTCGGCTTCGGTTTCACCACTTTTAGGGTTTTGCTTTGCTTTATTTAAAAACCCACTAAATTTTGTAAGGTGGGTGCTTATTTCGCTCCACTTTGAGGATAAGCTATCGTTTTCACGATAAGTCTCCCTACCCATTTCTTCATGGAATAGTTTACTAACTCATTCCCACAGGGCGGTTCGATGTTGCGAATTTCCTATTTTAATAAAAAAATATTAATATATTACAAACTTATATAAAAAATAACCATTCCATTAGTAAAAACAAAGGTTAAGAATACCTAAAGTTGAATGTTGAGATTGTTCACAACAAGCCCTCGCCAATGCAACTTCTTCAGCATAGACCCATTTTTGTTGTTTTCGTTTGGCGGTTTCAACTACTTTATCCTCCTCGGTTTTTTTTCTTATGACTTCTTTTTTTGATGGGTTTCGATGCGGAAGGACCCTCTTTGGGTGGTTGAGTTTCGGGAACGGATTCGTTTTGTGAAAGATCGATGGAGGTTGGTGAAAGGTCGATGGACGATTGTGAAAACGGGGTAGGTATTGAATCTTCGGTATGTGGGAAGTTAGTAAATACACGATTCCCGATATACGATGCATAATCCGCCATGTCGGGCATAGTAGAGTGTATGAAAAATGGACGAGCTACTGGACGAGTGGGTGGTGGGCTAGGATTATTTTCTTGGAATCCATACGGGTTGCTCGGGTCAAAAGGACGGTTGTAAGGATGCATTTTTTTTCGTTTTGTAGAAGGAGAATTGAAGATGTATAGAAGATGTGGTTGAATGTGGTAAAAAAATGAAAGTAAAATGTGAGTTTTATAGTGAAAAAATGGAAGATTTTTTTTTTAAATATAGCCGTTGGCCAACGGCTCTTTTCTTTTGGTCATTCACAAACCGCCATGTCACCTTGCTCCCCCGCCCCACGCCCGGCTTGAAACCCAAGCCCCAAGGGGCCACGCCCCAACCCAAGCCCACCCGGGGTGGTGCCTTTGGCGTTTTACCCCAACCCACGCCCAAACCCCCGCCCCATACCCCACGGCCTAAGTATCCTCTTACCCAAAAACACAAGGGATAATCACCTCTCTTGGATAGAGGTAAACAATTTTTTTTTAATTTAAATTATGTATTTAAACAAAATTAATAAAACATGATAAATTAAATAACGTCATTACATTAAACTAAATTAAAAAAAAAAGACAATACATAAAATTAAAACTAGTAAAATAAAAATTTAGAAATTACATGGCTAATTATATTTTTTTGTGATCTCGCGTTTTTAGGCTAGTGTGATTTCCAACATCTCTGGTGGAACATTATCGTGTGGCCTTTTAAACGTCTCCAAATCCTTATCAAACATAAGTGATCTCAACGTCTCTCGATGTTCATCTGCCAACGCCATAAATTTTTCCTCTCGTTTCTTTTTAATGTCCACCAACTCTTGTTTCATAAATTTGTATTCTTCGAGCTTGTCGGACATACCAATTGACCTTTCGGTCGACGTTGCGGGTCCTTTATCTTTTTTTTTTCCTTTTTTTCCTTCTTGGAGAGGGGTCTAAGTTTATGTCGGGTACACTACTAGTGAATTCGGTATTCGGTGTACCCGCTTGGTAGTTATCTGAATCCGATGACTTTCTTTTTTGCCCCAAGCTACTACTCTCTTCACCCAACAATGGTATCGGGGCCCATTTCTCATGTTTTCTAACCACCTCCCACGCCTCAATATGAAGAAAGCCACCCGGATGTTTTTGTTGGTAATCTTTTAGCGCTTGTTTCATAACATAAGCATCGTCACTCCCGCTAGGACGTAAACAAGCCTATAATAAAAAATACAAATTATATTAAGGTAAAAAATAACAATATATAAAAGGTAAAAAAATAAAAAGTATGTAAACGTAAAAAATTATACACCTTGATGCCAAAAGTCGTTGAATAAGTTCAACTTTCCTTGCATAGCTTTCCATTTTGGATGGACTTGATGAACGGTTCGGGAACTTCCTCCAACCGTTGCATTGTAATGTGCGATAATTTTTTTTCTAAAAACCTTCTGATTTTTGTTGATTGCCTTTTGTCTTGTTTAAACTACAATGCACATACGCCATCGCTAACGCCTCTTCTTGTTTCTTCGTCCAACTTTGACGATCCGCCTTACCCCCTTTCCTTTCGGTTCATCTTCGGCTTCTTCTTCGACTTCAAGTTCTTCTTGTTCGGCATAATCTTCATTTTCGTCTGCATCTAAGTTTTAAGTCTCGAGCACAAATTCTTCTTCTTAGTTATCATCATATATTGGAAGCATGTGTTCAACATTATATTTTGGAGGTTGAGTCGGTGGACTACGATAAGCAAACGGGGCAAAAGCGTTTTGGGCATCCGTAGGATATTCATACACACCGGGTGCAACCATCGTAGGACTTTGTGGTAGTGAAAAAAATTGTGGTGGATAATTGGGTTGGGGTTGGGGTTGGGTGTTGTAAAAACCCGGTTGGGTAGTTTGGGCGAAAAAATATGGAGGTTGAGAGTGTGGGGAATACTTTGCGAGTCGCGCCCCCTCGCCTTCGAACCGGAACCCGAAACTTTTTCTTGCCACCACCTTTGTTTTGTCTATCCATAGTATGAGAATTTTGAGATTTAATAAGTGAGAATGAATTAGGTGAAAAATGAGATGCAAAATGGTATTATTTATAATTGTATTTATTTATTTGTTCTTTTTTTAATTAAAACAACTATATAGCCGTTATTCTTCAACGTTCCAAAAAATCACATCAATGTTCAAATGTTACACGTGGTGACTAGTCGCCGATTACCATCATCATCTTCAGTTAGGGAAGGGTCGGCGACAGTGTTGGCCCACGGTGAAAGGGCACACTGCACCATTCCCCGTACCCACCCCATTCACCCTTATGTTTTTTTGGTAAGAGGGGACTTAGAGAGGGGAGTTGATATGACAATAGATGATTGTGTGAGTGGAAAGTTTACCTCTTCTCATGAAATGATCACCCCTTACACCCTAAGGCTATGAGGTGTGGGGGCTCCATCCCCGTCACGTCACCATTCATCACCACACCCTCCAAGTGAAGAGGGGGGCGCCATTGATGGGGCTCCATCATGGTAACACCCGGTAGCGCCCATATGCACATATTCCGGTGGGGCCCACTAGTTTTAAACCAATCAAATGTTTTTTTTTTAATTTTGTTTAATAGGAGCTCCATTCACACCCTCCAAATTAAAGGGGAGCTCCATGGCTGACGTGAATCCTATATGGACTTGATAAAGCCCCATGGGGCTCCATCCACACCTCATAGCCTAATGATGCTTAAATTTAGAGTAAATTGCCATCTCTAATTTGAAGCCCCCAATTTTGAACTCAACAATTTTTCATCAGTTTTATCGATTTTGAACTATTGTTCTTTGATAAAAACTTATGTGCCACGTAACTCTAACGTAATAAGAGTTGTTTTTTTTAATAAGTTGGGCATTTTTTTAACCCAATTGTCTCAGTCAAATTCGTATAGTTATGACTCTACTAACTTTACAGATGAACGTTGTATCGACATATTTAATTCGATTATTCTAAATAAACATGATGGAACTTTGGCATCACTCCCATGACTATGTATCATTATCTTGATGTGCACCTTTTTTAGGAAGGAGTTGTCAAATTGTTAACCACTAACTCGTGAAAGGTCGCCAACAAAACCGTGATAAGTGATAAGAGATGTTTTTTTTTTTTGAAAAGTGATAAGAGATGTTGGTGCACGAATGGTATTCCATCACTTGATTGTCTTGTCTCCATAATGTTAACTCATTTCTTATTTAATTATTGGATATATAAGAATATTTTTTTTTGAAGGGTGTCGTGACTTGAATAAATAGTGATTTACCTATATATTAATAAGACAACTAAATGAACAGTAAATTTACCTATTTACCTATATATTAATAAGACAACTAAATGAACAGTAAAACACATAGGGATAAACAAATGGTATCGGGTACTGGTATCAAATTTACCAAACCGGATACATTTTCGGTACCGATTTAGTACCGACTTTTGACATTTTCGGTACCGATTTTTGACATTTTCAGTACCGGTTTTTACTCTGAAATACTGGTATCGTACCGTTGCCGTACCATGTATATTCGGTACCGGTACCCACTTTTGGGGGTTTTCGGTACCGAGCTCATCTCTAACATCACCTTTGAGCTCATGTCACGTAGCAATGCAAGTAATTGCACCGTTTAGATTGATTTTCATACACGTGGTAAGTAAATTGTATTACGTTTGAATGAAGTTTTATATACACAACTTCTTTTGTTTTCTTTTTTGTCTTTTTCTGTAATGAATGAATCGTAACATGTAAATTTAACTTGGATATTTAAATTATTGATGAGCAAATGGTATCAAATCCTGTAATCAAACCGGTATCGCATCGGTACCAAGTTTACTATACCAAATCATTTTCGGTACCAATTTGGTACTGTTGGTGCATGCGTCTGTCGACTTCGTCTTGTATCGAGTCTTGCTTTGTATTAGATAGATCAGGGCACGTTATACGAGAATATTGTCAAAATTAGGTCAACAGGCAGTTTCAAACGAAATCAGAATATGTAATTTCGTTTGAATTGAACAAGTGATTTCGCATGAAATCATCTTGTTAATTCCGTTTGAAACAGGTATTCCGTATGAGATGATTCCGTTTGAGCATGTTCAAACGGAATTAGCTTGTCTATATATAGGGGTTGTGTGATTTCGTTTGAGTAAGTTGTGTATGTATGTTTCCGGAGCCGAAGTGCTGCCGAAGTGTCTACTCGCTGTAATTCTTTGTCAAATCAATCTAAAGACAGTTTAAAGTGATATTCTTGCTGAATTGAACTCGATACATCTGTTTCCGTCTTTCGTATTGAGAAAAACTCTTCTGATCGACTCGTTCGGGTCTGAAAACGATCCTACAAGTGGTATCAGAGCTCAGGAAGAAGAGTTCTTACCAATTCAGCTGCAATTTCTGATTTCTACACCTTCTTTTTCAAAATTAACAACTTTTCACGGTTAAAATTGGCTAATTTTCACACATATTGTGCACAACAGTGTTTTAACAAACCCTTGAAAGATTTGGACCTTAATTCGATCTAAAACTGGTAAATTTTGTAATTTTGTTTCAAAAACAGCTCGAGTATGATGAGATCAACAGTATTCCGTTTGAAATAGCATCCTGATTCCGCTTGAAATCAGCTATTTCGTTTCAAAGTTGTGATTCCGTTTGGGTGATTCCGTTTGAAATCACTTATTTCGCTTCAACCTGTCATTCCGTTTGAGCATTTCATACGGAATTAGTGATTCCATTTGAAAAGTGTGTTAGTTCATACGGAATAAGGTATTTCGTTTGAAAAGGTATTCCGCTTCACAGGTATCTCGTTTGATAGTGTTGATTCCGCTTGAAATGAGTTATTTCGTTTGAAAAGGGCAATTCCGTGTGAAGTGGGATTTCGTTTGAAAGTGTTAATTCCGTTTGAAAGTGTCTGAATTGTGAATTTTTGAAAACCGAATCATGGAAGAGGAATTTTATAACGCTTTTGCTACCCCGACTACTCCGGCATCTGTTACTCAGAATTTGAACATGGAAAATGAAACGGGCACTATGCAAAAACCGCCAAAGCTTATGAATATTGAGGAGTATAAAGGTTGGGAGGAACGATTTGAAAATTGGGTGCAAGCAAATTATTTGGATGCTTGGGAATGTATTGAGACGAAATATGTTAGACCAACGAATGATGACGAAGAGGAGATTGCTATCAAAGATCTTAGTGTGGATGAGAAAAAGAAATATAAAAACGAAAAAATGATGATCAGTTTACTGCAACAAGCTGTTAAAGAGGATATTTTGGTCTTATTGCAACACACTGGAAGTGCATATTCAATATGGAAGGCATTAAGATCCAAGTTTGTTGGAAGTCAAGAAATGATAAAAAAACAAAAAATCGCTTTTGAAGAAAGAGTTTGATCTATTTCGTGGTTTGAAAAATGAGAGCACAAAGCAAATCATTGAAAGATATTTCAATTTGTTAGTCAATATGAAGAGAGTAAGCATCACCAAGGATAATGAAGAATTGATTGAGAAGTTGGCTGATGCTTTACCACATGAGACTTGGGGAACATACCTTATGATGCTAAGAAACAAGAAAGGGTTCAACAATCTAACGTTGAGTAAGTTCATTGAAAAAATTGAAGCACAGGAGATGGAACAAAGAAAGATTTCAAGAATGAAAGATTTTGATGGTGAACAAGATATCGGTCTTTATTACAAAGCTGGTATTAATGACAAGACCAACATGTCACCAAAGGTTGAAACAGCTTTCAATGCTAAGAGTTCATCAGGAGGTTCTTCTAAAGGATCAAACAGCAAAATGAGTTTTTCGTCATATCCGTCATTTGATCCAAACATGTCAGCAACCAAGAATGGCAGAAATTTACAACGCAACATTGTATTGAATCTTGAGAATGATCAAGATTATTCTGAAGAAGTTGCAAAAAGTCACATGTCTTTGTTGGGGACTGTTTTAGAGTCATATGGTAGTTTAGTTGCAGGTCGGATCGGGAATCCAATGCTTATAAAAGAGGATTACGATCAGATTGATGCTGAGGAAATTGAATTGATGGATATAAAGTGGTGTTTGGCAAGTGTGTTGAGGAGAGCTGAGAAGTTCAAACAGATCACAGGAAGAGATGATTTCCGTGATGCATGTGTTTCTAATTTAGGTTTTGATAAATCTAAAGTTACTTGTTTTCGTTGCAGGAAAAAAGGACACTTCAAGAGGGCGTGCACTAATCGCGAAGCAAGTGGAGCTCAAAATCCGTTTAACAACAATGATTACTACCGGAAGGCCATCTATCATCAAGTTGCTCAACAACAACAAGAACCACAAGTGGCACATGGTAGAAAAACAATAGAGGAGTCTTCAAAGAGAGCATGTTTGGTGAATCAAAATGATAAAAAATCATCAAATGATTTCAGTTGGGACAAATATATTTCAGTTGATGGTAAAGCATGTCTGATAGATCATGATGATGAAAAATTACCTGAAGGGTTTAGCTGGGAAAATTTTAGTTGGGATGATTACTGTCCGGATAAAGATATTTTAAAATCAAAAGCTTTTGTTGCTCGAATTGAAGAAGATAGTGATGATGATAATGAGTATTATGCGAAAAGAATGGCAGCTCATTTAAAAATGATGAAAGAGAGTGACAGTGATGATGGGAAAGCTAAAAAGAAAAAGAAAGAAAAGAAAGTTCAAAAGCAGGATAACAGTGATGATGAGGAAGTTTCAGTGATAAAAAGAAAGGTAAAGGAAGTTCAAAAGTTCAAAGTTGATGAAGAAGTTGATGCAAGAAAGATTCCTGTGAATTGTGAAACCTGTGAGATCATGAAAAAGAAAAACAGCGAATTGATTAACAACATGAACAGGCTGAAGGAATCTTACGATGTTCTGAACAAGGTCATGAACCAGTACAATGAGTCAAGTAACGAACAAGCAACTGCCATGAAAACACTTCAAGGAGCTTTCATGACAAAGCAAAAAGTTGTTAACAATTATATTGAAAAGTGTGCTGTTCTGGAACAAAAACTGGAAACTCAAAGAATTGAAACAGAAAGAGTAAATAGGTTATTAAAAAGTTACTCATGTACTTCTTATGTCATTGACAAGATTTATCCAACTGTTGAAGGCCTGAAGGCATTTGAGGATGATGAAGTAACTGAAGAACATATATTTTCTGAAGAAAAGACTTCTAAAAAGAAAAAGGAAAAGAAGAAGGATACTAAAGTTAAGACATCTGGTAAGAAACAAGGTGTCAGTTACAACAAGTGTCCACCTCCGCTTGAAAATGGATATTCTCTGAGAAATCCAAATTCAGAAAGAGTCGAAAAGGCAACAAATTTACAGTGGGAGTCGGAGTCTTCAGTTAACTTGCCAGAAAATATTGATGTCACTTTTACATGTCTGACACTGATCAACAATCTCAATTGATGAAGAAAGTGGTGGATCATGTGTTAGATAACGATGAAATGGATGAGTCAAAGTCGAAGTCTAAATCAGAGTCAAAGTCTAAGTCCGACACGTCAAGTGTTTCAGTCAAAAGGGAGAAACGGGTTTACAATAAAGAATTTCTTCTATCAAAATCTAATTTGAATGACGAAACATTCAAAGTTGCATATACATTGAATGATTCCGACAAATTATATTCTGATGAGGAATTTCCAATAAGAGGTGTTAAACCAGAAATTATCAAAAAGGTTTTCAAACTGACAGAAATTAATATTTCTGAAATAAAAAATGTAAATCTTTCTGAAAAACCTAATTCTTACACCTCAAGAGTTCAACAAAGGTTAAACAAGAAAAATGGTTACAATTCTGGTTCTGGTTTTCAAAAGAGACTAAACCATAATGGTAATTTCAAAAAGAAAGGACTTGGTTTTATTCCACCAGAAAATTATAAAAATGAAAAATATGTTCGAGATTTTAAATCAAAAATGATATTTGTTTCAGGTACATCTTCTGAAGAGGAAAAGAAAATTTGTTCAGAAAGCAGTCGAACAAAGAATTCCTTGCAAAGAAGCAAGAAGAAATGGAGAAGATGGTTGATCAAAAGAAGAAAGAGACTCGAACCTGTTTTAAATGTGGTAGAATTGGACATCTAGCTGTGAAATGTTCACAAGCAATTCAAACCAAACAGGGAGTTTCTAAACTGAAAGAAAAAAATGGTTGAGTTTGAACCATCAATTGAGAGAACTAAACTTTTCAAAAATTCAAAATTTGAAATTGGTGAATGTTCAAAGAGGTTTTATAAGAAAAGTGCAAATCTTGATAACCAAAAATGGGTTGTTAAGAAATCTGATGATGGGTCTAGCAATGATTCTGATTCATCAAAATCAGAGGAGTTAACTTCGGGCGATGAATCTGATTCCACAAAATCAGATGAGCCACAGGTTATGGAAAAAGGTGAAAAATCAGTGCCAATAGTAGATGATGTGAATTTTCCACCACTTCGGGCTGAAAATTTTAAAAAGAAAATTGGTAAAGTTGAAATTTCAAACCAATTTTATTCTGATAAAAAGGTTTTTGATATTGAAAAGGCATTTACTCCAAAGTGAAACATATTTTTGGAAAAATGGTTGACGGAAAGGTCAAAGGAGTAAAGGAGTTTTATGAGAAAAAATTGAAGAAACCAGGTAAAGTTGGGTCGTCCAAGGTTTGTGACTGGGATGGAACCTACTATGATGAATGAAAAGTATGACTTGCCGGAGTTCCCAGGTTGGTAAGCGAGGAGCAGGTATCGGCATCTTTCTTGAGAAAATTCACGAAAGTGATTTCGATTTACAAGTGGTAAATCAGGGACATTAAGTTGTACTTGGTTTTCTACTAGTGGTATTTGATAGTTAAACTTAAAACTGTTACATTTTTTTTTAAAAGTGGTTGTAAAAACAAGGTGATGAATTGAAACCCCTAATCTATAAGTGGTTTGTAATCAACAAAATTTATTTTCCAGAAAAACCATTTGATTAAAACAAACTTAAGTGTTTTGAAATCACAATGGGAAAATAGTTTGTTGTGAGGGGGAGTTCTGATTGTTTATGCCAAGTGGATGGCGAATTGAAGTGATTCGATATCAGTTGTCATGTTGTTTGTACAGTTTGTTTTCAAATTTCCTTTTAAATGTGTTTGAATTTTAGGGGGAGTAAGAATTTCAGAAAATCCAAAAACATTTGAAAATTTGAAAAAGTAAAAAACATGATAAAATCAAAAAATGAGTTTTGTTGTGGAAAAGAGGAAATGATAGTACATCAGTGGACATTCACGGCATGCTAAAAAATTGGAAAGTCAAAATGTGATAAACGGTCTCACTGATGATATGCCAGTAGGTTTTCGCACATTTAGTAGATTGTGACGAGATATAAACCTAAATTTCAAACTTACTTATATCGTGGGGAACATCTCTCGGATATACGGGTAACCCCCGAAATCTTGTTTGATAGGTCCCTCTTTCTGAGATACTAGGTCTTTATACTCAGTGATATCTGGGGTATTATCCCGGGACTTCTGATTTTGCGGAAGCAATGGCCTAGTCCCCGTATAATACTTTCTGCTTGCTTGAAATATAGCATCGCCCTCCGCATAAAAATGATGAAACGTTGAAAAATGCTAATCATGTGATGTTGAAACAAAAGATTCTCTAAAGGGAACACACCAAAAGTCGAAGTCGTCATCTCTCTGCTGAACGGAAGTTCTGACCTGAGCTCTCACGGCCCTCGCATTTTAACCCTTTACAGATATCATCTGTGGTATACTCACCTGTAAGACTGAATATTGGGATCCGGATACGGGAGTATATTCTGAGGTGGGACACGCGAATAAGTTTAAATGCTTAAGACATTAATCTTGTATCTCGAATCAGTTGAACTTTGTGTGAGAATTTAAGTGGATCAGTATACTGCCAATCTAAGTGAATCGTTTAAAACTTAAAATGTTTAAATCTTAACGGTGTTGATGATTTGTCTCAGAAACTGATATGACCCTCTTACACAAACTCACAAAAATATTGTCTGTAAATATTTCTTTTATTACATTTCTTTCATGTTAAAAAAATCCAAAAAGATTTTAGTGTGTTTTAGCATAAATTTTGAAAAATTCAAAAAGATTTTCGACAACTGGTGTTGAAGAGCTGATTTTCAAAATTCCAAGTGCTAAACATGATGACAATTGGGTTGGGAGAATATGTTTGAGAAAAATGTTATTTTTACAAGTGGTTCATCAAAGATTGACATTGTAAAATCATTTTATTTGATACTTGCAAATGTTGTTTGATTTGTGTATATAAGTGATTAGCAGAGAATAAATTTGTCAAATGTTAAAATTGTGAAATTTATTGTGTGGTAGAGATTGTGCAGGATAGTCAGGTTCCAGATTCTGGGATCATAGAGAGCCAGGTTACGATCCTGGAACTGATGATGCTGATGAACTTAAGGAATCAAGAGATCTGATCAAGTGTAAGAGCTAGCTACAGATCTTGGGATGAAGACAGTAAGGAAAAGCCAGATTGTTATTCTGAACTTGAAGATTAGATCAACATCCGAGGGGTAGATAAATTGATAAAGAGAATACAGGGATTGAGGATACTTTACATTGTTAGATACTTCAAGAAGCGATCGAGAAGACTGATAAAGACTGAAGATGCGAAGACTCGACACCGAAGACTCGTCAACATTCGAGGGGGAGTCTGTTGGTGCGTGCGTCTGTCGACTTCGTCTTGTATCGAGTCTTGCTTTGTATTAGATAGATCAGGGCACCTTATACGAGAATATTGTCAAAATTAGGTCAACAGGCAGTTTCAAACGAAATCAAAATATGTAATTTCGTTTGAATTGAACAAGTGATTTCGCATGAAATCATCTTGTTAATTCCGTTTGAAACATGTATTCCGTATGAGATGATTTCGTTTGAGCATGTTCAAACGGAATTAGCTTGTCTATATATAGGGGTTGTGTGATTTCGTTTGAGTCAGTTGTGTATGTATGTTTCCGAAGCCGAAATGCTGCCGAAGTGTCTAATCGCTGTAATTCTTTGTCAAATCAATCTAAAGACAGTTTAAAGTGATATTCTTGCTGAATTGAACTCGATACGTCTGTTTCCGCCTTTCGTATTGAGAAAAACTCTTCTGATCGACTCGTTCGGGTCTGAAAACGATCCTACAGGTACCCACCTTTTGGCGTTTTCAGATTCGTTACTTTTAGTTGGACACCGGTCTAGCACCATACCCGTATTTACTTATTTTTACCTTCAAATACCATACCATATAGTACCGAGCATTTTCGGTGCCGGTACCTAATTTCGATTATTTTCAGGATCGGTACTTTCGGTGCCATTACGGGTACCGAGCTCATCCATATTTTAACGTGTTAGCAACGTTATAACTGAACTGACAGCGTGTAGAACATGTGAGTCCTACTATTATATATTAGATTTTTTAAAATCGTTTTAGGACGGAGTAACTATCGTTACTACATCATTTTTATCTATGTTTTGATATTTGGTATCCGCTTGCCGTTGTCGGCACGCGTTTTGCAGATATTGAATCCCCGCAGCAACGCGGGGTTGAAAAATCAATTAGTTGAATCTTAAATTTATATATAAATTTAATTTCTAATAGTTTGAGTTAAAAGTGATAATCCTTTTCATGCAAGATGCTACTAAAGCAATCATGTAAAAGCGAATGAAAGATATATTTTTCACTTTGTAAGTTTGTAACTAGTTTTGATGAAATTATAATCTCAAATTACCATATGATTAATTACAAGGGTGTAGGGTGGGTGCGGTAAAGGTAGCGATGAACCCATTTACTGCGTGGGGAACACCGCCGCCGATGGTTTTTACCGCGGATGGTTTAGTGAAATCAGTAGGGCTGCAAACGAACCGAACGTTCAGCGAACAGTTCATGAACTGTTCGGCGGGAAGTTCGTTTATGGTCGTTCGATTAGCTTAACAAACGAACATAAACAAAAAATTTCGTTTGGTTAGCTTAGCGAACGAACACGGGTCTTGTTCGTTCGACTGCGTTCGTGAACGTTCGGTAATATGTTCGGTTATGTTCGTTTGTTTACGTTAGTTCGTGTTCGTTTGATTATATTAAAAATATAATAGATAATAAACCTTTTTATCTAAACATGTTGAAAACTTGAAACCCTATTTTTTCTAAGTTAGCTAAAATTTGGACATTCTAAGACATTTTTTTGGATAATTATGTCTAAGTTAGTTAAACTTGATTCGATGTTTGGTGGTGTATTAGACTTCTTGTGTTTTGAATTATCATTTGAAGGCTGTATTTAACAACTTACATCCAATTTTTAAGGATAACTGTAACACCTCGTAAAAATCATGTCCAATGATGTGTTGACACGTGTAATAAACCCTAACAAAGTCAAACATGGACTATGAGGGACTAATTTCGTCAAAAATCGAAAACCTTGAATATAGAAGGACTGAAAGTGTCAACATGCCTAAACTAGGCCTCTGAGTGACCTTATACGGTGTTCGTATTCTCAAATGAGCCACTTGTTGGACGAGAGGGTCCGTTTGCGTAATTATGTGAAAGTTTGCGCGTCGAAGGGTTAAGAGTGTCAATATGTAAATTCTTACCTTTGAGTGACCTTTTAATAAACCGAGAGCTTCATAATGTTTGATCATATTCTTGGGAATGTAACGCCCAGCGTCCCTAAACTTTAGAATTTTGTCAAGATTAGTCCCCAAAGTTTGTCTATTTGTCAATTTTAACCCTAATCTATGTGGAAGTCTATGTTATATACTTGAAATGCCTAAATCTACGTGTGGAATGTCTATATCTATATGCTTGGAATGCCTAAATCTATGCTTGGAATGCCTAACTCTATATTTGGAATGACTAAATCTATGTTGGAAAGCCTAAATCTATGTTTGGAATGTCTAAATCTATTTGGTGCTTAACTACTTAGAATCGTGAAACTTGATTCTTGGTTGAACGAGAGACTGGAGCCTTGTCACTGGCGGAATCTATTAATCTTGCAAACTTTTGGTGTCTATGATGTAATCTAGTTGTTTTATTACTCAATAATACGCAACGCTTAAACTAACTCGCAAAACGAATCAAAATGGGGAACGCGGCAAGGTTGGATTGGCCAGAGTGACAATCCGATCGGATTGCCACCTGATCAGATTGCCACCCGATCGGATTTCCACCCGATCGGATTGCCACCCTATCGGGTTACCACTCGATCGGATGACCACCCAAACGGGCCACCACCCTATCCAAGCCAAACCGCCCCAAGCTTCCTTCACACTACAAATAGGCCTATCACATCACTTTATTCCCTGATGTGACAACCCTGTTCGATCAGACGCACGCACACTACATTTTCTCCATTTCGTGGCCATTTCGGTACGTTTCAAGCTAGATCCTTGTACTTTCTTGATCTACACTTCATCCTCTACGTGATTCACCTTTGAAATAACACTTTTCACCGTGAAATCTTTCAGATCTGAGATCTTAAGGATGATGTCATCATGGTGGTTTGTACAAACTGTCATATGAGGTCATTCTTGGTGAGATCTAGCTAAGATCTAAGGGATTCCATGTATTTATCACTAAATCTAAGCTAAATATAAGTATTTTCATGATAAAACTTACGTTTCTTCATCTTTTCTTCAATCTCTTACTTTAAATGGTGAGATCCGGTCCTGAACTGACTATAGACTTGATTATTGGCCTAGAGTCGGCTCAAGGATGGATTTTTCACCAGAGGATGATGGGCGGAATACGGAGTTTGATATAAGCGTTATCACGAACAGTAACTGATCGGACTGGGGTGATTCCCACCCAATCAGAACGGCTGTGCGACGATGAGTTTACCATTGTCACAACACGTACCATGCCGTCATCGCTAAACTTAGAAAAATCTTGCAAGCATTCAAGGGAACGAGGTTTGCCCGATCAAGCGGCAACCCGATCGGACAACAATCCGATCGAACAGCCACCCGATTGAGTGACACTTGCGTTGCAACCTTTGAACTTTGAAACTTCCCAACACTTAGTAACTTTTTCAGAAACTTGGAGTTTTGGAGATCTCAATCTAGTGGCAACTCGATCGGACAGCCGCCCGATCGAGAAGCCACCCGATCAAGATAACCAGAACCCTTGATCTATAAACTTGCCGCTCGAATCGGATGGCCACCCACAGCCATTCGTTTCACCCTCACATTAAGCCACCCGATCGGATAACCGTCTGATCGGACAGTCCTTCGTTCACAACTAAGTCACCGAATCGACTGGCAATCCGATCGGATAGCCATCCGACCCAGTGATAGTTTCAACACTCTATGCAATCTCGTTATTTTGCCTAACTCTTATCCTATTTGCAATCCAATCAGGCTAATTCTAAGAGAGCTCCCTTTGATCCAATAACAGTTGCGACTGTTAAGCAATCACTGTGAGTATACTCGATCCCTTTTTGCTTTGAACTTTGGGATGTAACATGTATTATATAAACTACGATACTTAATACTTTGCAAACTATACTCTATCCTACGTGTATGTGAAACTTGTGCATTCTAGTATTCTATTTTGTGCTATGTGACGTTTAATCCAGGGTGTGTAGTTCCGCCTTAACAATAGTAGCGCTATAGGAGGTGCACCTCTCCCATTATTCTCGGGGGGTATTGTTAGGAGGATTCTAGTTTACCTTGAGTCTTGGGTAAACACTAAAGTATCGGGATACTTGGGCTATCACTGCGTGGACTCCGACACTAGCACGGCTGAAACTATTTTATTGCTTACATCATGGATATGAGTTGTTTTAATCTATTATACTATTATCAAACTTGTATACTCGCCAATACTTTCGTATTGATATTTTAATACATGTTGCACGATGATAGGTTGCTTTGGAACACCTGGAAATCAAGCTAGGAGATGCCTAGAAACGTCGCCTAGATAATTTAGTCATTTGAACAATTTGAACAACGTTTGTTATGTTTTGATACTTGTTAATTGTGGTTGATGTTTAGTCAAAATCTATGAAAATCAATTTAACTTCTATTGCAATATCTAGTGTTATGAAGTCTCATGAGCAATCTGAACGTTTAGTGCTCGCACCCCGATGTTTCCGCCATCGGTTGGGGTGTGACAGATTGATATCAGAGCCATAACTATAGGGAATTAGGATAAGTAGGAATACTTGCCCTAGTCTATAGTTCTAGGAAGTTTGACTCTTATTTGTTGTTTAAGACTTATGCATTCTACCGTATCTGCTTCCTAGCAGCATATATTCCTGTTAAACTTACATGCCTTTCCTAAGGCTAACATAATGTACACTTATATTTTGAAAACACTGTTATTCAGTGTTTATATTTTGCACGAGATTTACTCTCAAGACAGGAGTGACATCCGAACCTTGATGGTAAAATCCCCATATAATTTTAGTAGGTCTTGTCTGCGGATAAGTACCAACGCTATTTAGGGTACGATGTTGTCAAGTTAGAGGTGAAACTTAGATCTTGATAACTAGTCCCACTCCTTGATTTTATGTCTCGTCAAAGTCTCGTGAATTCTAATCAATTAGGAATGTAGAATGGCTAAAAGGACGAATATCGTAGGCCTAACATCGATGACATATTTGTCCAAGTAAGTCAAGACACGTTACCTCAATTCGAGAAGGGTTCGAATCACTTTGGTTAGTCGCCGTTCCTCTACCCGGAACAATCCTATGTTTTATGAGCCTATCTTTTATGCTATTTCAATTTTTATGTATGTGGTTTTAAGCTCAAATCGTCGTTCATTTTGGCATACTTTTACACTACTCACACGTGTGTCCGCAACCTAATACGTTAATTCTAATCTCAGATCAAACTAAATTTACGAAGCTTTACCCTATGTGATCGATCAATGTGATAATGTGTTTCTAAGGCACTAGACCTAACATGGCATGGAATACGAGGGTAAAGTGACGTGTCCGAAACATGGTGGATACGCCGTTGGTACTTCCTATATATAAGTGTTTCTGGCATGTTACCAACTTTCGTACCAAGTGCCATGCGAAACTTAGTGTCTGTTGATAAATTCTAAAACTATGGAAGGCCTATTTGTGTACTCTATGTGAAATCCATGTGAAGTCTATCATATATTCTAGTGAAAACTATGTGTAAACTACGTATCTGTGGATTGAGAAACAAAATACGAAACATAGCCTAGCGCCGAAGACGAGGGAGAAAGTGGCATGTCCGAAACATGGTGGATACGCCACTGGTACTTTCTATATGTAAGTGTTTCTGGCATATTTCCAAACCTTCGTACCACGAGCTAAGTGAAGTTCGTAGTTTTGTAGGCTCTGTTTGAAGTTGTGAAATCTATTTGGGTTAATCTATGACGTAAATCTATTCGGTCAATCTATGTGGAGATTTTTTTAATGAAGCATGACACCGACGACGAGACGGAGGTGGCATGATTGAAGCATGGTGGATACGCCGCTGGTACTTCCTATATATAAGTGCTTCCGTCATGTTGCCAAACTTTCATAGAACGTGCCATGTGGAAATTTATCGTTATGAACTGTGATGAGATTGTCAACTCTAATTTAAGTTAAACTATTGGTTAATCTATGTGGATTAGTTGGGTCAATCTATGTTATTTAATCTATTTTAATTAGCCTAATGTTGTGGTTGGCGAAGTATGACACCGATGACGAGGGGGAAGTGGCGTGATCGAAGCATGGTGGATACGCCGCTGGTACTTCCTATATATAAGTGCTTCTGTCATGTCACCCAACTTTCGTAATACGTGCCATGGGGGATTTCGCTGGTTGAGAATTGTGAATACTAAATCTATGATTAATCTATCAAAGTCTATGGAAAGTCTATTGAAATCTATGGCAATCTATAGAATGTCTATCGAATCTATTGAAGTCTGTTGAGTTTATTATAGACTATTTGAAGCCTATCGTAATCTATCGAGATCTATGAAAGTCTATGCTAATCTATGATGAGTGTGGATTACGGCATGTAACATGACATCGAGTACGAGGTGGAAGTGTTGTGTCCGAAGCGTGGTGGATACGCCGCTGGTACTTCCTATATATAAGCGCTTCTGACATGCTGCCAAGCTTCGTACAACCTGCCATGCGAGGGTCGTAGGTTGTGGTGATAAATCTATTGAAATCTATCGGATTAGTCTACGTGTGTGTTGTGATAATTTTGAGTGTTCTGTTTGGCAATTGTGACACGTAACATGACGCCGAGTACGGGGTAGCAGCGATGTACCCGAAACGTGGTGGATACGCCGTTGGTACTTCCTATATATAAGCGTTTCTGAAACAATCGTCAAGCTCCGTACAACGCGCCGTGTGAAGGTCGTGGGTATGCGGTATCTATAAGAACCTCATGAAGTCTTAAGTCTTAGTCTACCACACGTGAATCTATGATAGTCTATGTTAATCTAGACTTATACGATCCTTTTGTTTGATCTTTTAGATGTCTTCTTGAAAGTTATCCGACACTCTCAAGAGATCTAGGGAGAAGTCTCAGAAAAAGATGATGTCCTTCATGGCCGACCAGATTGCTCGAGTCGTGCCAAAGATTGTCTCTGAGCTCCAAGGATCAAACACTCCTCCATCCTCTGTGGACTCAAAGGCCTAAAAGCAAGGGTCTACTAAGTTCAAATACAAACATTTCGTCTCTTGCAATCCTAAGCCCTTCACGGGCAGTGATGGGGTGACTGCTATGCTCGAATGGTTCGATAGCATCGAAGTTACCTTCATTAACAGCAAGTGCCCAGATCACTTAGAGACTAGGAGTGCAACTGGAATGTTTCAAGGCAGAGCGTTGGAGTGGTGGTCGAATGAGAGGAATATCCGTTCTAATGAAGAAGCCTATGCTCTTCCGTGGGCTGAGGTGCGAGAACTCATGATGCTCGAGTTCTGCCCTCCTCATGAACAACTCAAGCTTGAAGAAGAGTTTTGGCATTTGAAGCAAGTTGGTGATGACAACTTGGCTTATACTACCCGGTTTAAAGAGTTAAGTTTTATCGTCCCTCACTTGGTATCGACTCCTAAGCGGATGATAACCAAGTACATCAACGGCCTACCTCCTGCTATGCATGATTCCATTGAAGCAGCTCAGCTTGATACTATTGAGGAAGTCTATCGTCTAGCCGCAAGTTTGAACAAAAATCGTGTGCGTGATAAACAGTTTGCTACCCCTGCACCTTCAAAGTCTGCTAACCAAGTTACCCAACATCCAAGTGGCAACAAGAACAAGAAGAGAAAATCTCAGGGTTCGGGATGTAATGCTATTATCCCTGCTGCTAACCCTGCTGCGAAACCTGCTCCTACTCCTGCTGCTGCTAACCCTGCTGCTCCTGAATTGAAGAAGCAATACACTGGGTCTTACGTGCAACTTGCAACTTTCATCACCCTACTTCTTCTGCATGTCGTCTGTGCACCAACTGCAACAGCTATGGTCACACGACTCCCTACTATCGCCAAGGTAATCCAGCTCAGCAAGCCCTAGCCCAGGCAGCTTTACCAGCACCTCCAGCTCCTCTATAGAACACTAAGCCGGTCAATGCTGTTCGTGCATGTTTTCAGTGGGGAGATACTACGCATCTTTGTAATCGTTGCCCTCAGCTGAACCAAGACCAACAAGCAGTCGCTCGAGGACGAGCATTCAATGTCAATGCTAATCAGGCTCGCAACAACAATGATGTGGTGAATGGTAAGTTTCTCGTTAATAACCTTTATGCTTCGATCCTATTTGATACTGGTGCCAATAGAAGCTTTGTGTCCGTGGAGTTTGAGTCTTTGATAAATTATACACGCTCTAAGTTACCAGAGTCGTTCTCTGTTGAGGTCGCAAATGGTAAGTCGATTCTTGTTAACTCTATTGTGCGTGATTGTTCCCTGACTCTTAATGATCACGTCTTTTCTATTGATCTCATACCCATGCGACTGGGTAGTTTTGATGTCATTATCGGTATGGATTGGTTGCGTAAGAACCATGCCGAAATTGTTTGTCACGAGAAACTTGTTCGTCTTCCCCTACCATCCGGTGATATTATAAACGTCTATGGAGACCGGCCTTTGAAAGGACTAAGGCTGATGTCATGCACACAAGCGAACAGAAGTTTACGTAAACGGAACCCTGCCTTTTTGGCCCATGTGGTTGAACAAAAGAGCAAGGGGAAGAACATAAACGATGTTCCGGTTGTGTGTGATTTCCCTGATGTCTTTCCCGAGGATCTACCTGGTCTTCCTCCTAGATCCGTCGACTTTCGTATTGATATCGTACCTTGTGCGACTCCTGTTGCCAGGGCTCCCTATCGTCTTGCACATTCCGAAATGCAAGAGCTATCTAGCCAACTACATGAATTACTCGATAAGGGCTTTATTCGTCCTAGTACCTCTCTGTGGGGTGCTCCCGTTTTATTTGTTAAGAAGAAAGATGGTTCTTTTCGTATCTGCATCGACTACCGTGAACTTAACAAGCTGACCGTGAAGAATCGTTACCCCTACCTCGCATTGATGATCTGTTTGACCAACTACAAGGCGCGTCCTGTTTCTCTAAGATCGATCTTCGATCTGGATATCATCAGTTGCGTGTTCTCGAAGATGATATACCTAAGACTGCGTTTCGTACTCGATATGGGCACTACGAGTTCGTAGTCATGCCTTTTGGTTTGACCAACGCACCTACAGTGTTCATGGACCTTATGAATCGTGTTTGTAAGCCCTATCTGGATCGTTTTGTTATAGTCTTTATTGATGATATTCTTATTTATTCTAAATCTAAAGCTGATCATGCTCGCCATCTACGTCTTCTGCTCGAACTTTTACGTGGTGAACGTCTGTATGCTAAATTTTCTAAGTGTGGGTTTTGGATTGATGAAGTGCAGTTTCTTGTTCATATTGTTAGTAGTCAGGGTATTCATGTTGACCCTTCTAAGATTGAGGCAGTGAAGAACTGGAGTACGCCTAAGTCTGTATCCGAAATACGTTCCTTTTTGGGATTGGCGGGTTATTACCGCTGATTCATTGCAGATTTTTCTAAAATTGTTGTTCCTCTTACTACTCTAACCCAAAAGGAGAAACCTTTTGTTTGGGGTCCCGAACAAGAGAAATCCTTTCAAACCCTTAAGACCCTTTTGTGTAACGCGCCTGTGCTTACTCTACCTGATGGAAATGATGATTTCGTGGTATATTGCGATGCCTCGAACCATGGATTGGGCTGTGTGCTCATGCAGCGGGACAAGGTTATTGCTTATGCTTCTCGACAACTCAAAGTGCATGAGAAAAACTATACTACTCACGACCTGGAGCTTGGTGCAGTTGTGTTTGTGTTGAAGATATGGCAACACTACTTGTATGGTACTAAGTGTGTGGTGTTCACTGACCATAGAAGTCTTCAACATATCTTCGACCAAAAAGAGTTGAACATGCGACAGAGACGTTGGGTGGAATTTCTTAACGACTACGACTGTGAAATTCGCTACCATCCTGGCAAGGCGAACGTAGTGGCCGATGCCCTCAGGTGTAAGACTCATGTAAATGCTATTCGTATCTCTAATGACCTCCATGCATGTATCCGGGACGCTCAGTATTCATCAGCAAACGAAGGAAGTCTAGAAGAAGAAATCCACGACGCTAGGATTGATCAGCTTGAAACTAAACCTAACGGACTGCAGTATTACCTAAATCGCATCTGGGTGCCGGATCGCGATAACCTCCGTGAGCTCATTATGAAGGAGGCTCACAAATCCCATTACTCCATTCATCTGGGTGCCGATAAAATGTACCATGATTTGCGTACAATTTATTGGTGGCCTGCAATGAAGAGGGACATCGCTCTATATGTCTCTAAATGCCTTACTTGTACGAAAGTTAAGGCTGAACATCAACGTCCCTCAGGACTCTTAGAACAACCTAAAATCCCAATCTGGAAATGGGATAGCATCGCTATGGACTTTATTACCAAGCTACCTAGAACACCTTCAGGCCACGATAGTATCTGGGTGATAATCGATCGTTTGACCAAATCCGCCCACTTCCTTCCTATTCGTAACGATTACAGGGTGGAGAAGCTTGCTCGAATCTATACTAATGAGATAATATGCCGTCATGGCATACCTCTTGACATAATCTCAGACCGTGATGGTCATTTTACTTCACGTCTTTGGCAAACCTTTTAATCTGCTATGGGTACTCATTTGAATCTTAGCACGACATTTCATCCCCAAACGGATGGACAGACCGAGCGTACTATTCAGACCCTAGAGGATATGCTTCGCTCTTATGTCATCGACTTTGGTGGTAACTGGGATGTAAATTTACCATTGATAGAGTTCTCGTACAACAACAACTATCATTCCAGTATTCAGATGGCTCCTTTCAAAGCATTGTATGGCCGCAAGTGCCGATCTCCTCTCAGCTGGCATGAGATTGGTGACAAGCAATTTACTGGCCCTGAAATAATTCAAGAGACAACGGATAAGATTCTTCAGATCCGTGATAACTTGATCAAGGCTAGAAGCAGGCAAAAGTGCTATGCTAATAAAAGGAGCAAGCCTCTGGAATTTGTTGTTGGTGACCGAGTTCTACTCAAGGTATCTCCCTGGAAGGGAGTAGTTCATTTTGGTAAGAAGGGAAAGCTCGCTCCTCGCTATGTAGGTCCTTTCGTGATACTTGAAAGGATTGGCAAGGTGGCATACAAACTTGACTTGCCTCAAGAACTAAACAATGTGCACCCGGTGTTCCACGTGTCCAATCTACGTAAATGCCTAGCCGACGAGGAACTGCAAGTTCCCCTTGAAGACATACAAATAAATGAAGCTGTCCAATTTATGGAGAAACCGGTCGAAATCATGGATTAAGCTATCAAGCGTCTAAGGCGCAGCAAAATTCCCATTGTTAAGGTTTGATGAGAAGGAAAGCGTGGTGCCAAATTCACTTGGGAGTTGAAAAGTGATATGAAGGCCAAGTATCCGCAGCTCTTCGACCAGTCTTCGTCTAAGATATCGGGGACGAAATCTCCTAAAGGAGGGGAGACTGTAACGCCCAGCGTCCCTAAACTTTAGAATTTTGTCAAGATTAGTCCCCAAAGTTTGTCAATTTGTCAATTTTAACCCTAATCTATATGGAAGTCTATGTTATATAATTGAAATGCCTAAATCTACGTGTGGAATGTCTATATCTATATGTTTGGAATGCCTAACTCTATATTTGGAATGACTAAATCTATGTTGGAATGCCTAAATCTATGTTTGGAATGTCTAAATCTATTTGGTGCTTGACTCCTTAGAATCGTGAAACTTGATTCTTGGTTGAACGAGAGACTTGAGCCTTGTTACTGGTGGAATCTATTAATCTTGTAAACTTTTGGTGTCTATGATGTAATCTAGTTGTTTTATTACTCAATAATACGCAACGCTTAAACTAACTCGCAAAACGAATCAAAATCGGGAACGCGGCAAGGTTGGATTGGCCAGAGTGACAATCCAATTGGATTTCCACCCGATCGGATTGCCACCCTATCGGGTTACCACTCGATCGGATGACCACCCGATCGGATGACCACCCGAACGGGCCACCACCCTATCCAAGCCAAACCAAACCGCCCCAAGCTTCCTTCACACTGTAAATAGGCCTGTCACATCACTTTATTCCCTGATGTGACAGCCCTGTTCGACAAGACGCACACACACTACCTTTTCTCCATTTCGTGGCGATTTCGGTACGTTTCAAGCTAGATCCTTGTACGTTCTTGATCTACACTTCATCCTCTACGTGATTCACCTTTGAAATCACACTTTTCACTGTGAAATCTTTCAGATATGAGATCTTAAGGATGATGTCATCATGGTGGTTTGTACAAACTGTCATATGAGGTAATTCTTGGTGAGATCTAGCTAAGATCTAAGGGATTCCATGTATTTATCACTAAATCTAAGCTAAATCTAAGTATTTTCATGATAAAACTTAAGTTTCTTCATATTTTCTTCAATCTCTTACTTTAAATGGTGAGATCCGGTCCTGAACTGACTATAGACTTGATTATTGGCCTAGAGTCGGCTCAAGGATGGATTTTTCACCAGAGGATGATGGCCGGAATGCGGAGTTTGACATAAGCGTTATCACGAACAATAACTGATCGGACTGGGGTGATTCCTACCCGATCAGAACGGCTGTGCGATGATGAGTTTACCATTGTCACAACACGTACCATGCCGTCATCGTTAAACTTAGAAAAATCTTGCAAGCATTCAAGGGAACGAGGTTCGCCCGATCGAGCGGCAACCCGATCGGACAGCCACCCGATTGAGTGACACTTGCGTTGCAACCTTTGAACTTTGAAACTTCCCAAGACTTAGTAACTTTTTCAGAAACTTGGAGTTTTGGAGATCTCAATCGAGTGGCAACTCGATCGGACAGCCGCCCGATCGAGCAGCCACCCGGTCAAGATAACCAGAACCCTTGATCTATAAACTTGCCGCTCGAATCGGATGGCCACCCATAGCCATTCGTTTCACCCTCACACTAAGCCACCCGATCGGACAGCCGTCCGATCGGACAGTCCTTCGTTCACAACTAAGTCACCGAATCGACTGGCAATCCGATCTGACAGCCATCCGACCCAGTGACAGTTTCAACACTCTATGCAATCTCGTTAGTATGCCCGACTCTTATCCTATTTGCAATCCAATCAGGCTAATTCTAAGAGAGCTCCCTTTGATCCAATAACAGTTGCGACTGTTAAGCAATCACTATGAGTATACTCGATCCCTTTTTGCTTTAAACTTTGGGATGTAACATGTATTCTATAAACTACGATACTTAATACTTTGCAAACTATACTCTATCCTACGTGTATGTGAAACTTGTGCATTCTAGTATTCTATTTTGTGCTATGTGAAGTTTAATCCAGGGTGTGTAGTTCCGCCTTAACAATAGTAGCGCTATAGGAGGTGCACATCTTCCATTATTCTAGGGGGAATTGTTAGGAGGATTCTAGTTTACCTTGAGTCTTGGGTAAACACAAAAGCATCAGGATACTTGTGCTATCACTGCGTGGACTGAGACACCTCGAAAATTCACGTCCTATAACGTATTGACACGTGTCATAAACTTGAACGTGTGAAAGTATACTCTAGAGGGACTAAAGTTGACAAACATGGAAAGTATGTGAATATAAGGGTTCAAAATGTCAACAAGGGATAGATATAATTTACAGTAACCCTACATGATGCTCATACCCTTACACGAATAAATCATGGATCATGCGAAGCTAATTGTGAAAGAAAGTGAGAGATTACAAACCACATGGGTTAAATGTGTCAACATGTTTAAAGTATACCTCTGAGAGACCTTTTAGCAAACCCGAAGCTTTGTAACGATTAATTATGCTCACTAGAATACACGATAAAAATTTCATAAAGTTTCGTTAACGTATGAGAAAGTTATGACCAAATTCGTATACAAGGGGTTAAAGCGTTAACGTTGAAAGTTATGACTTTTCGGGTAAACCAGAAATGTCCAGGAACTTGGCAAAGTGGGTACAAGTCTTAAAGCCCTTGTAGGTAAATAAGAAGGGGTCATATTGCAAGAATTAAGCTTAGTTGACCTTTCGGAAGGGCCAAGGGACAAAGATGCAAAAACTAGAAAATTGTGAAGGCTGATCAGAAGCCTTGCGCACCGCAAGACTTATGCTTACGGTGCGCAAGGGATGCCCAGTTCCAACAGAATCGCCTGTTTGCTGTTTAAACGCAATTCTTGATCTTTAAACGATTTTCCTCATCTTTCTTGGCCTCTAAACAACCCCTAGAACACTAGGGACACTTGTTAATGAGTTGTGGTCAGTGGTAGACTTATTTGTCAACATTTTATGGTGATTAAATCACAATAAAAGGGCATGAAGGTGCAACCATTTGATCATTCACTTCTTGTGCAATCCTGGAGCTTTTGGGAGCTTAAGAGCAGACACAAGACCTTCCTAATCAAGCATAGGACTTCAGTAAGTTTGCTTATCCTTCCTTAGTTAAGTTTTGCTTAGTTTTGCTTTGACTTCAGTTCTGACCCGTTATGGTATGTTTTAGAAATACCTTAGAGCTCTATTTGGACCAGGTTACATGCTAGTATAACCCTCTGTGATTATACACCATGGTTCATTAGTTAACCAATTAATACGCCTGATTCCGTTAATTGCCCATATGTTGACCATTATGCCCTTTTCACCTTAAAACGTGATTTTTAAAAATGTAAAAGAGTAGAAACCTTAGTCACTGATATATAAACTTGTACCCAAAGTTTGAGATCAATTGGTGGTGTAGATTGAGAGTTATGCTCATTAGCGTAAAATGAAAGCTTTATGTTAATTAAATGGCGTAATTAGCGTATAGCCTAGTTAAGCCTACTTTTTGATATCAAACTTATTTCCCACTGATGTAATATATTATTTTGGGATTTTTGAAGATTTTTAATTAATTTTAGGCTGAGCATAACTCATAGTCGTAGGCTTAATCCGGTAATTGTCGGTTTTGCCCTCACGGGCCATAAAATGAGTTTTACATATCTAATCGACTCCAAACCTTTTGCTACTGATCTTATATGATAAATAAATTATTTTAAACCTCCTGGAATAATAAAAATATCAGATTTCTATATAGAACCCGGAAACGGCTTCTAATCGCCTAATTAAGCGTTTTTAACGCCTAGTATGTACTAGAACTATTTTAAACATACTAAGGGTGATACCTACTGATATTTGAGGTAAATTATAATATTTTAACAGTAAGCAAAAGTTGTTAAACTCAGACTTCAGTTTTGAGCTTTTCGGCTTATGTGAAATTACCAAAATGCCCCTACGGTGCATAGTTTGGTTATAATTAATAAATTTCACATATATAATTTACCCTACTGATATAACTTAGCAAATTGATTATCTTTGCTGATTACATCAGACCTGTAACTCAGGATATTACTTAAACTCTTTTATCACCTTATAAATGACCAAACTACCCCTACGGGGCATAGTTTGTGTTTAAACTCATTTCGGGCATAATAAATGATATCTTACTGATGTCACAACATATATGGAGCATATTAACTTAGGAAACCTGTAAATGGCTCTCATTATTACCCGTTACGCTTAGTACGCGTTCGGTTCGGTTTATGTAACAAGTTTACATAAATTAGTCGACACGGGTCAAACCTTATCGGTTTTATCTCAAAATCCAGAAGGTGTTTAGATTACCCATATTATACAAGTCTTCAAACTTGTCGGGTCTAAAACACATTCTATTCCGGTCTTCGCTTAATCATGCGTTTGAACCGTATATTTCCTTAAAACTAACCGGTCTAAGTTTAGGCTTAATTAAAGACCCGTTAGTATTCTAATTGGTTATTTCTACCATCATTTCCAAACTAGAGCCTTCCGGTAAATTGTACCTACGCTTACTTAAGTGAATACGGCTGAGTTATTATAATTCTTGCTATTTAAGACATGAGCTAGCTCAGGTAAATACTTTTAACTTATTTTCCCTTATACGGGCTTGGGATACGGTATTATAAAAATACCGCTTGGTCGGGTGTAGAAACCTTTTAATCGGAGATGATTAAATTGCATAATCCCGTTTTAATCTGTATTGATTGATAATAAATAACTTTAGGGGTTAATGACCGTGTCCTGGATATCCTTGGCTCATTGAAAAAGTGAATGGCCATAACTTAAGCACAAGGTGTAGGCATAACACCTCCTGTTGCGTATGTAAAAGATATACTCACTCGTAAGGATGTCTTCTTGTGAGTTATATTTATGGTGTGTCGATTAATCTTGACCGGCTTGTCTTGTATAACCACCGGCCCTAAATGTTGGACAACCATGTAAATCGGATACAAGATCTTTGTTAATAAAAATTGTACCAAGTTATAAAAGATTAATTTTGCCTTGTGCATTTTAATCAATGTGTCAAAATGTTTTGTGCCTGGTGTATCTAAACCAATTTTCTTAAACTCTTTTCAAAGAGTCAGTTAATTGTATTTACCAGTGTAAACTGACGTATTTTCCAAAAGGGTTAAGTGACAGGTATTGAACGTAATTGGCTGGAAGCTCAGGGCGTTAATAAGGAATCTTGCAAGTTCTAGGCGTCTAAAGTCTGTTGAACAATGTTTATATTTTAAGATCCACCTGTGGATCCTTTACTTTCCGTTGTAATAGTTTGATATTACTTTATATTCGGATTGTAATATATTTATCTTTTGCTTCCGCTGTGCATTTAAATATTCTGTTGTTTGACTATGATGATATCAACTACGTCACGATACTCCCCACCGGGCCCACCGGTTGACACGTGGAAATTCGGGGTGTGACAGGTTGGTGTCAGAGCCAACATTGAGTGAATTAAACACTAGCCTTTTTGTGTTTAATCTCAATGACACAGAAGCACATTCTTTGACCTTCTGAGTCTAGACTTAACATAGGAATGCTCTCGATCCTAATCTGAAAACTATTGCTTCCAATTTCTTATATATATTGGATACGTCGCCAAACGAAGAAGCCGTATTAGAAATTCTCCGCATCCGGAGCCTAGAAAGACTGAGCTTCGTACCACGGCTAGAATGAAACGAGCATCCAGGGAGAGAACATTCAGAAATAAAATAAAGAAGAAACACCTCTTACTGAAGATCGTTTCCTTAATAGTCCTTATAAGGACATATTTATCTTTCGGTCCCTTCGAGGACACATCTTTCCTTTCAAAGACCCGCTTAGGGCAACTCTGTACTTTTATTTTCATATAATGGAATGACTAAATATTCATCCTAATCAGGAAATATGAAAAATAACATTCCTTTTATAAGATCTACCATTATAATAAAATGGCAAAATCTAAAAAGGACAAGACCTAGCCTTGTGTCATTATTAAGACCCGGCCAAGATGGCAGTTCCTCAATTTAGGTTCAGATCCTTATTAACATCCCGAGTTAGGATTGTTCTACGTTAATTATTAAAAAGGGAATCTTAAAGGTAAACCTAGCCTATATGACAAGGCCCAGATGGTAGGACCTATTCAAGAGATTCAAATCCTTGTTAACACCTAAGAACGTGTTAGCAATCTTGACAGATGTGATTCGAGAAAATCACAACGGTCATTCTTATATTGGATTCTTCCAATTTTCTTATCTAGTCTATTGATTTAGAAATCATGGCTTATATCATCCTATAAGATGATCATATTATAAACATCCCTCAGAAGGGAAATGCATATGGACTATAGTTAATGTCCTCTGAGACTAAAGACAGTGGTAGCCTACAACTCCCTGTCAAGAAAAAGTAATGAACTTTGATTCACACCTAAATGCCTCGATCCCAAACGATCGTGGCTTATAAATTAAACTTGTCCACGTGACTAGGCCTTTTGTGCTATTACTAACTTATAAATTTGCCTCGATTCTCTGAAATCATGGCTTATATCATCCTATAAGATGATCATATTATAAACATCCATTAGTGATGAAGTGCCTACGGGCTAAAATTTGTTGTCTGATAAGACAACGACAGTGGTGGTCTTGACCTCCTGTCTAAAAATGTTGGACCATGTCCAAGCATAATAGTCGGTATGATCCATACGATCTCGACTAATAGCACCTGAAAAGATGATCATATCATAAACATCCCTCAGAAGGGAAATGCCCACGGGCTATATCTATTGTCCTAGAAGACAAAAGACAGTTGTAGTCGTCAACTCTCTGTCAAGAAAAGTAACCAACTATGCTCAAACCTTAAATGCCTCGATCCCAAACGATCATGGCTTATAAATTCAAATCTGTCCTCGTGACAAGGCCGTTGTGCCACTTTAATATCCTTAATGTCTTATATACTAGGATAAATTATAATGAAAATACTAATAAAATTAACAAATTAACCCATATGGTTTATATTACCATGGTTAATAAATCATCAAAAATGATAATTTCATAATAACCTTTGAGTAAGTCATTGTCAATATTTATGTAGCAATCAAGCTACATGGCTGGATCAGATGAAGTTAACAGCCACTTGAAGGTGAACAATGATACTACCAGGATTAATATAACTGGAGCGGAACTGCAGGCATTAATAGATGATGCTGTTACTCGAGCTCTTGACAGACAGTATAATGAATCATATGATAGCCGCTCTAAGACTCTATCTGTGGCTCGTAGTAAGCCCCCTTCTAAATCACATGAGTCAAAGGAAGACGATGTTCATAACTCGTCAAATCAGAGGAGTGTTCCGTCTAGACAGGTTGTGCTTAATCAAGAGCCACATGTTAAAACCTGTTCATATAAATATTTTGTCTCCTGCAAGCCTAGAGACTTCACAGGAGAAAAAGGAGCCATCGACTGCATGACATGGCTCGATGAGATGGACACTGTTGTTGATATTAGTGGATGTGCAAAGCAAGACATTGTGAAGTATGTTTCACAATCTTTTAAAGGGGAAGCTCTAGCTTGGTGGAGATCACTAATCCAAGCTACTGGGAAGATCCCGTTATATAATCTGACATGGGATCAGTTTGCTGCTCTTATCAAAGAAAATTACTGTCCTCAACATGAAGTTGAGAAAATCGAGACTGATTTCTTGACATTGGTCATGAAGAACCTAGATTGTCAGACATATCTTACAAGTTTCAATACCATGTCTCGGTTGGTTCCTTACTTGATCACACCGGAACCAAAGCGAATAGCTCGCTTTATTGGGGGTCTAGCCCCAGAAATAAAGGCAAGTGTGAAAGCATCGAGACCTACTACTTTCAGGTCAGCGGCAGATCTGTCGCTATCTCTCACACTCGACGTGGTTAGAAACAAGGCTGCCAAAGCCTCTGAAGATGGAAAGCGTGAAAGAGAGGAGGAGAACTCTCATCGATCTAACAAGAAGAAGAAGGGAAGTTCTGAGCATAAGAAAGATTCCGAGTTTAGGAAAAGCTCGAGTCAGTTCAATAATAAGCCCAAATGCAGTAACTGCAGAAAACCACATTCTTGAAAATGTACGATTGACCCAAGTGCTAAATTGTGTGGAATTTGCAAGACCAAGGGTCACAAAACCTTAGATTGTAAGGAGTTGAAGAACGCGACATGTTACAATTGTAACGAGGAAGGGCACATCAAAACCAACTGCCCAAAACTTATAAGGAAGCCTGGAGAGGCCAAGGGAACAAATGCATGAGACTCCCAGAGGAACACCAAGGAGATGATGCAGAATAATTATATAGCAGGTACCTTTCCTTATCAAGCAATTTATGCAGAAATTTATTTTATGCTGGCACATATGACTCTATAATGAACGATAACTGTTGTCTCCGCCTGACTAGGACTCTGGTCATTTAACGCGAGATAGAAATTGGCCGATGATACTTAAGAGAATACTCCAACAAACCTTAGATCGATATCTTATATCTATTAGGAATCACTCTTTTCTGATATCCTTATGGCAAGCTTTCAAGCTATCCAAATTCATCAATATAATAAAGACAGACGTGACTTTCTGATCCCCTGTCAAAAAGGTGATGGACTAGGTCAAACCCTTAAATGCTATTGATGGTCTTTTGCGACCTAGGCTATGTAATAATAATATATATTTTAAATAACGTTCATTAAGAATGTTAGTGCTATATTAGCCTGTATGGGTTATTGATACCATGGTTAGTATATATTAAGGCCATCAGGATGAGGAATAGCAGTTGTTGGATTGCAACTAAGAAATTGTTTTATTGGTGTTAGGAAACATTTCTTCTGTACCTGTCAGAAATATTTAAGTCATAAAATTCTAATGTACCCTCTCTATAGATAAAGGACATTCGCATGTAATTGATATCTCTTAAATCCCAATTGATTACGAATACCAAATGGTATGACAAAACCGCCGTATGAAAATTGATGTATCTTAATAAGTTCCATAGATTGCTTCCATGCCTGATCAGTATGGAGGTTTAATGCATGGAACCACAAAGATATCTCAATGACCATATGGTACTAAAGTCAACTAATAGTATTCAAAGATGATATCCAGAATGGAATTGTCTAAGTAAGTGTCTCTGATTTAGAAATCCGTGGACTCATAACATACATGTGTCACTCATTTGACACCAGCAAGGATGGATGAACTGGAGCCTGAGAATTGGAAAATCTCTATAACCTTCTTGTACCTTGATTATCTTCTCCTAAGATTACCCTGTTTACCTCCCGAGAGGCAAGTAGAATTAAGATTTTTATCCCATTTAAGGCTGTGTTATTATGAAAATCTCCAAGATGGCTAGTACCATCATTGGAAGAATCGAAACCCTGATTAACTAAGCTTTAAAATAGAGGGTTCGTTTAGCCTAACTCGATATTCCGAGAGTTTGATATTGTTAGATAAGAAAGACGGTTCATTTTGCTTATGATCTCATTACCGCAACCCTAATTTTTACAACGGTTAAGAATCGCCATCAACTACCCAGGATCGTTGAGTTATTCAACTAGCTATAAGGATTAGCTACTCCTTAAGATTAGTTTTAAGCAATGGTTGGGATAACCATCCCACCTTAAGATAAGCTTTTCTATAATAATTGACATGTAAGTATTAAGGCTACTCCTTTGGAGACCTTGTATAGATGGAATGCTAAACATCTATTGTTAGATAGAGAATTGGTAAGTCCAATTATCAAGATCTGAAAGTTGCCTAGGAAGCAACAAATAAGATCATACAAATCCGTAATCATCTGTAAGTTGCCATTATTCGGCAGAAAATCAAGGATTCATGAAGGTAGCAACCCTCCTAAGTTCTTGTTAAAGAATAAGGCTCAACAAAAGATATCACCTAGGAAGGGTGTGCCAATTTGTTGAATAATCAGGCTAGTTAAACTCTGAGTATATAGAATCATTCGAAGGATTCGAATGTATCAAGATTAAATAGCTTACGAGCTAAGACCTAATTAAGAAGCTGGGTGGAACGCGCAATGTGACCCACACTAATGATTTAAGGACGTGTCACCAATAAGTCGAAAAGCACTATCACATAATGATATGCAGATTTATGATACGATGAGCAACCTATGTCGATTAAGGATCGACAGGATTAGAAGCTTCAAAAGGATACATGCACCCATTATAAAGGTTAACTTGGGAGCTTGGAAAAGCTCCAGATATACTATATAGAGATGAAACCCAATATAAGACAAAAGGTATTTCCCTTACTTTAGCAAATCTCGAGGTCGAGATTTATTTTAAGGGGGTGAGGATGTGACACCTCAAAAATTCACGTCCTATAATGTATTGACACGTGTCATAAACTTGAACGTGTGAAAGTATACTCTAGAGGGACTAAAGTTGACAAACATGGAAAGTATGTGAATATAAGGGTTCAAAATGTCAACAAGGGATAGATATAATTTACAGTAACCCTACATGATGCTCATACCCTTACACGAATAAATCATGGATCATGCGAAGCTAATTGTGAAACAAAGTGAGAGATTACAAACCACAGGGGTTAAATGTGTCAACATGTTTAAAGTATACCTCTGAGTGACCTTTTAGCAAACCCGAAGCTTTGTAATGATTAATTATGCTCACTAGAATACACGATAAAAATTTCATAAAGTTTCGTTAACGTATGAGAAAGTTATGACCAAATTCGTATACAAGGGGTTAAAGCGTTAACGTTGAAAGTTATGACTTTTCGGGTTAACCAGAAATGTCCAGGGACTTGGCAAAGTGGGTACAAGTCTTAAAGCCCTTGTAGGTAAATAAGAAGGGGTCATATTGCAAGAATAAAGCTTAGTTGACCTTTCGGAAGGGCCAAGGGACAAAGATGCAAAAACTAGAAAATTGTGAAGGCTGATCAGAAGCCTTGCGCACCGCAAGACTTATGCTTACGGTGCGCAAGGGATGCCCAGTTCCAACAGAATCGCATGTTTGCTGTTTAAACGCAATTCTTGATCTTTAAACGATTTTCCTCATCTTGCTTGGCCTCTAAACAACCCCTAGAACACTAAGGACACTTGTTAATGAGTTGTGGTCAGTGGTAGACTTATTTGTCAACATTTTATGGTGATTAAATCACTATAAAAGGGCATGAAGTTGCAACCATTTGATCATTCACTTATTGTGCAATTCTGGAGCTTTTGGGAGCTTAAGAGCAGACACAAGACCTTCCTAATCAAGCATAGGACTTCAGTAAGTTTGCTTATCCTTCCTTAGTTAAGTTTTGCTTAGTTTTGCTTTGACTTCAGTTCTGACCCGTTATGGTATGTTTTAGAAATACCTTAGAGCTCTATTTGGACCAGGTTACATGCTAGTATAACCCTCTGTGATTATACACCATGGTTCATTAGTTAACCAATTAATACGCCTGATTCCGTTAATTGCCCATATGTTGACCATTATGCCCTTTTCACCTTAAAACGTGATTTTTAAAAATGTAAAAGAGTAGAAACCTTAGTCACTGATATATAAACTTGTACCCAAAGTTTGAGATCAATTGGTGGTGTAGATTGAGAGTTATGCTCATTAGCGCAAAATGAAAGCTTTATGTTAATTAAATGGCGTAATTAGCGTATAGCCTAGTTAAGCCTACTTTTTGATATCAAACTTATTTCCCACTGATGTAATATATTATTTTGGGATTTTGAAGATTTTTAATTAATTTTAGGTTGAGCATAACTCATAGTCGTAGGCTTAATCCGGTAATTGTCGGTTTTGCCCTTACGGGCCATAAAATGAGTTTTACATATCTAATCGACTCCAAACCTTTTGCTACTGATCTTAAATGATAAATAAATTATTTTAAACCTCCTAGAATAATAAAAATATCAGATTTCTATATAGAACCCGGAAACGGCTTCTAATCGCCTAATTAAGCGTTTTTAACGCCTAGTATGTACTAGAACTATTTTAAACATACTAAGGGTGATACCTACTGATATTTGAGGTAAATTATAATATTTTAACAGTAAGCAAAAGTTGTTAAACTCAGACTTCAGTTTTGAGCTTTTCGGCTTATGTGAAATTACCAAAATGCCCCTACGGTGCATAGTTTGGTTATAATTAATAAATTTCACATATATACTTTACCCTACTGATATAACTTAGCAAATTGATTATCTTTGCTGATTACATCAGACCTGTAACTCAGGATATTACTTAAACTCTTTTATCACCTTATAAATGACCAAACTACCCCTACGGGGCATAGTTTGTGTTTAAACTCATTTCGGGCATAATAAATGATATCTTACTGATGTCACAACATATATGGAGCATATTAACTTAGGAAACCTGTAAATGGCTCTCATTATTACCCGTTACGCTTAGTACGCGTTCGGTTCGGTTTATGTAACAAGTTTACATAAATTAGTCGACACGGGTCAAACCTTATCGGTTTTATCTCAAAATCCAAAAGGTGTTTAGATTACCCATATTATACAAGTCTTCAAACTTGTCGGGTCTAAAACACATTCTATTCCGGTCTTCGCTTAATCATGCGTTTGAACCGTATATTTCCTTAAAACTAACCGGTCTAAGTTTAGGCTTAATTAAAGACCCGTTAGTATTCTAATTGGTTATTTATACCATCATTTCCAGACTAGAGCCTTCTGGTAAATTGTACCTACGCTTACTTAAGTGAATACGGCTGAGTTATTATAATTCTTGCTATTTAAGACAGGAGCTAGCTCAGGTAAATACTTTTAACTTATTTTCCCTTATACGGGCTTGGGATACGGTATTATAAAATACCGCTTGGTCGGGTGTAGAAACCTTTTAATCGGAGATGATTAAATTGCATAATCCCGTTTTAATCTGTATTGATTGATAACAAATAACTTTAGGGGTTAATGACCGTGTCCTGGATATCCTTGGCTCATTTAAAAAGTGAATGGCCATAACTTAAGCACAAGGTGTAGGCATAACACCTCCTGTTGCGTATGTAAAAGATATACTCACTCGTAAGGATGTCTTCTTGTGAGTTATATTTATGGTGTGTCGATTAATCTTGACCGGCTTGTATTGTATAATCACCGGCCCTAAATGTTGGGCAACCATGTAAATCGGATACAAGATCTTTGTTAATAAAAATCGTCCCAAGTTATAAAAGATTAACTTTGCCTTGTGCATTTTAATCAATGTGTCAAAATGTTTTGTGCCTGGTGCATCTAAACCAATTTTCTTAAACTCTTTTCAAAAGAGTCAGTTAATTGTATTTACCAGTGTAAACTGACGTATTTTCCAAAAGGGTTAAGTGACAGGTACTGAACGTAATTGGATGGAAGCTCAGGGCGTTAATAAGGAATCTTGCAAGTTCTTGGCGTCTAAAGTCTGTTGAACAATGTTTATATTTTAAGATCCGCCTGTGGATCCTTTACTTTCCGTTGTAATACTTTGATATTACTTTATATTCGGATTGTAATATATTTATCTTTTGCTTCCACTGTGCATTTAAATATTGTGTTGTTTGACTATGATGATATCAACTACGTCACGATACTCCCCACCGGGCCCACCAGTTGACACGTGGAAATTCGGGGTGTGACACTGCCGAACCTTCGTACCACGCGCTAAGTGAAGTTCATAGTTTTGTAGGCTCGGTTTGAAGTTGTGAATTCTATTTGGGTTAATCTATGACGTAAATCTATTCGGTCAATCTATGTGGAGATTTTGTTTAATGAAGCATGACACCGACGACTACTTCCTATACATAAGTGCTTCTGTCATGTTGCCAAACTTTCGTAGAACATTCCATGTGGAAATTTGTCGTTATGAACTGTGATGAGATTGTCAACTCTAATTTAAGTTAAACTATTGGTTAATCTATGTGGATTAGTTGGGTCAATCTATGTTATTTAATCTATTTTAATTAGCCTGATGTTGTGGTTGGCGAAGTATGACACCGATGATGAGGGGGAAGTGGCGTGATCCAAGCATGGTGGATACGCCGCTGGTACTTCCTATATATAAGTGCTTCTGTCATGTCACCTAACTTTCGTAATACGTGCCATGCGGGATTTTGCTGGTTGAGAATTATGAATACTAAATCTATGATTAATCTATTAAAGTCTATGGAAAGTCTATTGAAATCTATGGCAATCTATAGAATGTCTATCGAATCTATTGAGATCTATGAAAGTCTATGCTAATCTATGATGAGTGTGGATTACGCATGTAACATGACATCGAGTATGAGGTGGAAGTGTTGTGTTGTGTTGTGTTGTGTCTGAAGCGTGGTGGATACGCCGCTGGTACTTCCTATATATAAGCGCTTCTGACATGCTGCCAAGCTTCGTACAACATGCCATGCGAGGGTCGTAGGTTGTGGTGATAAATCTATTGAAATCTATCGGATTAGTCTACGTGTGTGTTGTGATAATTTTGAGTGTTCTGTTTGGCAATTGCAACACGTAACATGACGCCGAGTACGGGGTAGCAGCGATGTGCCCAAAACGTGGTGGATACTCCGCTGGTAATTCCTACATATAAGCGTTTCTGACACAGTCGTCAAGCTCTGTGCAACGCACCGTGCAAAGGTCGTGGGTTTGCGGTATCTATAAGAACCTCATGAAGTCTTGAGTCTTAGTCTACCACACATGAATCTATGATAGTCTATGTTAATCTAGACTTATACGATCCTTTTGTTGGATCTTTTAGATGTCTTCTCGAAAGTTATCCGACACTCTCAAGAGATCTAGGGAGAAGTCTCAGAAAAAGATGATGTCCTTCATGGCCAACCAAATTGCTCGAGTCGTGCCAAAGATTATCTCTGAGCTCCAAGGATCAAACACTCCTCCATCCTCTGTGGACTCAAAGGCCGAAAAGCAAGGGTCTACTAAGTTCAACTACAACATTTCGTCTCTTGCTATCCTAAGTCCTTCACGGGCAGTGATGGAGTGACTGCTATGCTCAAATGGTTTGACAACATCGAAGTTACCTTCATTAACAGCAAGTGCCCAGATCACTTAAAGACTAGGAGTGCAACTTGAATGTTTCAAGACAGAGCGTTGGAGTGGTGGTAGAATGAGAGGAATATCCATTCTAATGAAGAAGCCTATGCTCTTCCATGGGCTGAGGTGCGAGAACTCATGATGCTCGAGTTCTGCCCTCCTCATGAACAACTCAAGCTTGAAGAAGAGTTTTGGCATTTGAAGCAAGTTGGTGATGACAACTTGGCTTATACTACCCGGTTTAAGCAGTTAAGTCTTATCGTCCCCGACTCATAAGCGGATGATAACCAAGTACATCAATGACCTACCTCCTGCTATGTGTGATTCCATTGAAGCAGCTCAGCTTGATACTATTAAGGAAGTCTACCGTCTAGCCGCAAGTTTGAACAACAATCGTGTGCGTGATAAACAGTTTGCTACCCCTGCACCTTCAAAGTCTGCTAACAAAGTTACCCAACAGCCAAGTGGCAGCAAGAACAAGAAGAGGAAATCTCAGGGTTCGGGATGTAATGCTATTATCCCTGCTGCTAAGCCTGCTGCGAAACCTGCTCCTACTCCTGCTGCTGCTTACCCTGCTGCTGCTAACCCTGCTGCTCCTACTCAAACTTGTATAATCGCCAATACTTTCGTATTGATATTTTAATACATGTTGCAGGATGATAGGTTGCTTTGGAACACCTGGAAATCAAGCTAGGAGATGTCTAGAAACATCGCCTACATAATTTAGTCATTTGAACAATTTGAACAACGTTTGTTATGTTTTGATACTTGTTAATTGTGGTTGATGTTTAGTCAAAAGCTATGAAAATCAATTTAACTTATGAAGTCTCATGAGCAATCTGAACGCTTAGTGCTCGCACCCCGATGTTTCCGCCATCGGTTGGGGTGTGACAGGGAATGCCTAATATTGGCCATTCAAAGCTTTTATACCAATAAGTGAAGTTACGCGCAAGTTTGCGAGTTAGAGGGGTTAAAAGCGTCAACATGTTTAATTATACCTCTGAATGACCTTTTAACGAACCCGAAGCCTTAAGATATGCAATCATACGCTCGAAAATGATTAATATGGGCCAAGGAAGGCTTTCATGTCGTTAAACGATATTACGTACACCTTTGTGCGTTAAAAGGACTAAAAACGTCAACTAGCGAAACTACACCATAAAGTGACCTTTTAACGAACCCGAGGCTTCGTAATGTTCGATTATACTCTCAAGAATAAGTGATAACAATTTCACGAGGTTTCGATATCGTTATGTGTTGTTTACGCAAATTCCCAAAGAATAAGGGTTAAAAGCGTCAACGAGACGAAACTAGTATTTTCGGTGATCGTTTAACGAAACCGGACCTAGCGGTGTTTGGTTATACTCTCAAGATCATCTACAAACTAACTAGAAGGGTTAAAAGTGCCTAAAATGAAAGATATATTGCATTAGAAGGTACATGGACTGAAAGTGACAAGTTTGAAACTTGTTTTGCTGGTAAGTGGTGTGGTGGCGTCGCGCCACAGCCCCCCCCCCCTTTCACCATGGCACGCGGCGACGACCTTATTTTGACAGATTTCCTTGGCCAGGTGCAGGTCACCTTCTTTCTTGGCCTCTAAACAAGTCTAATTCGAATTCTATGAGCTTTTGATGGTTTTTAAAACCACCATGGACACTTGTGATGATCTTAACACATCCCTAAACACTTGTAATGATCTGGTGTGTGTCCCTTACACAATAAATAGAGCTATTGGGTTGCCATAATCCTTGCTCATTCATAAACTTCCACTCTCATATCTCTAAGTTCAAGTGTTCTTAGCATATCTGGAGGTTCCTGATCCAAAGGGAAGCTTGTTCTTGTAGAAAATATAGCTAGGACCTTTTGTAAGTGTCTTAGCCCCCTTCATTAGTCCAGTTTTGAGTTTAAAAACCGAAAAGTCAAAGTTATCATAATCTGACTTTGACATTCGGTTTAAACTCAAATGGTCCAGCCACTGTTCGAGATGAATGTGGTTATGTGACCATAATTAGGTAAGTGATTAACCCTTAAAAGGGCACCTCCTAATTATTTTGTTTGCTTAGTTAATTGTCGGGTCAAACTATTAAGTTAAAAAGTCAAACTGACCAGAATTTGAAATAATAATCATAACTAGCAATGCAGAGGTTATAAATTATATTTTATCACTCTAATAACTTGGTAATTATTATTAAAACATGTTTAAGCATGTTCAACCCGACAATTATCAGTTTAGGATCGGTTCATAACCGAAAGTCGCAAAAGCTTGACTTTTGCTTTGACTTTCAGTTCTGAACCGATTGAGCTTAATTCTTCCATGTTTTAAGCTTCCATTAGGACCACATTAGGTTGTAGTATAACTCTCTAGAGTTATATTACCTGGTCATTAGTATTCTGAATTATATGCTAATCTCCATTAATATGCTTATAAATGCCCATTTTGCCCTTTTGACATATAAACGAGATTTTTAAAAATGTGAGAGGACAAAAACCTTTATTACTGATATATAAGTATGTCCCGAAAATTTGACATCAGTTTCTGGTATCAAAATAAAGTTATGCAAGATATCGTAAATTGAAACTTTTTATTAACTAAATTACGCTATCTTGCATAAGGCATGTTTAAACATGGATTTTGTCCCAAAACTCATTACCTACTTTTAAGATATTATTTTTAGGGATTTTTGAAATTTTTGATCAGATTATAATCTAACCATATCATAGAGTTTTTGTATAAATTCCTTAATTGACGATAATGCCCTTTTAACTAATAAAATGAGATTTACATGTGATTAGCATACCAAACCTTTTTCTACTGACTTGATATGAAAAATAAAAATATTTTAAACATACAAGGTTGTCCAAAATCTTAGAATCACATAAATATCTCAAATATCGTCAATTAGCGATTTTTACGCTAATTATGTGCGTAGTATGGTTTAAAACCATATTTAACACCTAAGACTTGTTACCTACTGAATTTTTAAATAAATTTTAATATTATTACAGTAAGTATAAGTCATGAACTCAGACTTCCAATTTTGTCCCTAAAAGCATATGTGAAATGACCAAAATGCCCATACGGTGCATAGTTTGGCCATAATTGGTGAATCTCACATATGTATGATATCTTACTGATATAACATGATAAAATAAATATTTTTACTGAATGTTTTAGACCAGAACCTCAGTTTACTATTAAATCTTTTTTATAAACATTAAAATGACCAAATTGTCCCTACGGGACTTAATTTGGTCTTTAATACTTTTTGGGCATATGTGTTAACACTCTACTGATGTATTAACACATTTTAAGCATAATAACATATGGATCTTGTATATGGTTCGTTTGGTTACTCGTTATGCATTTACGCATTCGGATCGGTTTATGTAACTAATTTACGTAAGTTTGCCGAAACGGGTTTAACCTTATCGTTTTTATCTCAAAATCCAGAATGTACTTAGTTTACCCATATTATACAAGTCTTCATACTTGTTGGGTCTAAATGACATTCTGTTCTGGTCATCGCTTAATCTAGCGTATCGTACCGCTTTAGATACTTTAAGCTAGCCGGTCTAAGTCTACGACTTAAATAAGACCGTTAGCATTCCGAATTGGTTATATATTACCATCACTCCAGACTAGAGCCACCCGGTAAAAGCTACCTGCATTTAGATAGATTGGATACGACTGAGTTATTTTGCTGTGAATCAAGTATTAGCTCAGATAAATACTTTTAACTTATTTTCCCTTATACGGGCTTGGGATACGGTATAATAATAATACCGCTTGGTCGGGTATGAAATCATTTAATCGGATTGTGATTAATAAATTGCATAACCCATTTTAATCTGTTTTGTTTGATAACATAAACATTGGGGGTTAATACGACCGTGTCCTGGATATCCTTGGCTCATTTCATTTGTAAATGACCACAACCTATGCACGGGGTGTAGGCATACACCTGACAGATGCAAATGCTAAATACCCACATGTTGGGGATAACTCCTCTGTGGGTTTTATAAGTGGTGTGTCGATTAATCACGTTTGGCTTCTATACTGAGCCCATATGATGACAAACATGTAAAACTGTATACAAGATTTTATATAAAAATTGTCCCAAGTTATAAATGGTTTGTGCCATGTGCACTTAAATTAATTTTCATAAACTCTTTTCAAATGAGTCGGTTAATTGTATTTACCAGTGAAAACTGACGTATTTTCCAAAGACTAAGTGACAGGTACTACACATAATAGGCTGGGAGCTGCTCGGTGTCGAAATAAAGGATCTTGCAAATCCTTAAAGATGCCTTAAAGTCTGCTAAACTTCATTTTATAGATTCTGTAAAGATCCACCTGTGGATTTGATATTACAGGCTCGTCAATAATAAATACTTTGATATTTTCAGACCTTTGAGTTTGTAATATTATTTTTATATTCCAAGACTTTCGCTGTGCTTTTCTGTGTATGTTTGACCACGACGATATCAATCTTATGTCACGATACTCCCCACCGGTAATATGTGGAAATATCAGGGTGTGACAGGTTGGTATCAGAGCCAACGTTTGAGTGAATTAAACACTAGCCCTTAATGTTTAATCATAAATGACACAGAAGCATATTCCTTAGACCTTTTGAGTCTAGACTTAACATAGGAATGCTCTCATCCCTATTAAGTAAACATTGTTTTCGATTTTATGTATTTTGAATATGTCGCCAAGCAAGGAAGCTGTTGATGGAGATTCTTCTCATTCGAAGCCAAGGAATGTTAAGCTTCGTATCATGGCTAGGATAAGTGTGCGCCGGTTTGGAGGAAGACCTTTATGGATTCATTCCCAAAACCAAGCCTATTGAAACTCTCAATCAGACTTCGGAGTCCATACCAGGTGGTCCCTGAGGCTCCCATATTGTGGATGCTGATGATCCCTATTTCTTACCTCCAAGTTTTGGAATCCCAGACTTGGATTATATCAGTCATAACCTAATCCGTGATCCATATCATACCTTAACCATAGAATCCTTGAATTCTACTTCTATAACGGATCCTGGTTGGAATACTTACTTTATTCATTGAGGTCTTCAGTATCTTTACCGTATACGATAAGCAAAGAAGAGAAATAATCGAAATGAAGCAAGGAAGGCATTAGAGAATTCTTCTTCCATAATATTCATTGTCTTTTAAGTCCATATAAGGACCTATCTCTTCTATATAGTCCCTGTGTGGACATACCTTTCAACTTAAGACCCTGTATGGGCATTTTCTATTTAGTCCCTTCATGGATATTATATTTAAATAAAGTCCCTTGGTGGGCATGCCATTTGAATACAGTCCTTTCATAGACGCGTGATTTCATTAAAATCCCTTGGTGGATACACTATTTTAAAAGAGTCCCTTTGTGGACTTGGTATTTCAATATAGTCCTTTCATGGACCCTGTACTCCATTACAGTCCTTTCATGGGCATATTATTTCATCAAAGTCCCATGGCGGACATAATAATTCATTATAGTCCTTTTGAGGACATATCATTTCATCATAGTCCCTTCGTGGACATGCTGATTCATCAAAGTCCCTTTCTGGACATATTATTCCAATAAAATCCCGTGTGGATATGATATTTTATTATAGTCCTTTCAAGGACATATTATTTCATTAATAAGTCCCAATGAGGACGTATCATTTGACATAAAGTCCCTACGAGGACAATTGTTTATGAACGTCCCTTTGTGGACAGGTTATATCATAATAATCCCAATGCGGACATATCTTATAGTCTCTTTACGGACTTATATTTCCTTTTAGTCCCTGTGTGGACTAGAGTTGCTTAAAGTCCCTGTGAGGACATCTGTACAGCAAAGCCCCTTTTGTGCGCACGCTGTACCAATATAGTCCTTTTATGGACATGTTATTTCATTAAAATCCTTTTGGGGATACCCGCTATTTTGAAATAGTCCCTTTGAGGACATGACATTTCACTATAACCCCTATATGGACTTATAATATTTTATAGTCCTTATACGGACTTATATTTTTCCCCTTAGTCCACTGTGGACAAATATATTACTAAAAGTCCTGATTAAGGCACCATTGTAAATTCCTAATGATTTATGGAAAGTTTTGAAAATTTATATAGGTATTCGTTTCGTCCTTTATCCAACAATAGTTTCGATTTTACTCGAACTTTATCGATCAGCTGAAATTTTCAAAAGATCCTCTTAATGGTATAACCTAGCCTATATGTCTATGAACATGGCTATGATGGTAAAACCCTCTTAAGATAATAAATCGTTGTTAACATCTAAGAACATGTTAACACTCCTGGTAGTGTGCATTGAGAAACCACACTAGCCGTCAAGGTATTGCATTACGTCCAAGCCTTAAAGCCTATATGATCAAAGTAGATCATGGCAAGTATCATCAATGTGATGATCATACCATAAACATCCATTAGTGGTGAAATGCCTACGGGCTATACTTGTTGTTCAATAAAGACAACGACAGTTGTGGTCTACGACTTCCTGTCAAAAAATATTGGACTATGTCCAAACATAATAGCCTATATGATCAATGCGATCATGACTAATATCATCTAATACGATGATCATGTTATTTAACATCCTTTAGTGATGTTTTGCCTACGGGCTATAGTATATTGTCCATTTGAGACATTGACATTGTGATCTTTATGATTCCTTGTCTAAGGTGGTGAGCTATGCTCAAGCCAAATAGTCCATATGATTAATGCAATCATGACTAATATCATCTAATACGATGATCCTATTATAAACATCTATTAGTGATGTTTCCCCTACGGGCCATATTATATTGTCCATTTGTGACAAAGACATTGTGATCTTTACGATCCCCTGTCCAAGGTAGTGAGCTATCCTCAAGCCTAATAGTCTATATGATCAATGCGATCATGACTAAAATCATCAATATGATGATTAAATTTAACATCCTTAATGATGTTTTGCCTACGGGCTATATTATATTGTCATATTGTGATAAGACAATTGTAATCTTTTATGATTCTTTGCCCAAGGGGGTGAGCTATGCTCAAATCTCATAGTCTATATGATCATTGCGATCATGACTAATATCATCAGTATGATGATCATAATATTAACATCCCTAGTGATGAAGTTCATACGACCTATACTTTACTCTATTGTCGATAAGACAAAGATAGTGGTGGTCTTTGTGATCCCCTGTTCAAAGTAGGTGGGTTATACCCCAATCCTAATAGTCTATAAGATCAATGTGATCATGACTAACCTCATCAACATCTTAATCATACTAAACCTTCCTAATAATGTCTCGTCTACGGGCTATATTCTATCGTCCATTCAAGGCAATGACAGTTGTGACCATTATGGTTCCCTGTCCAAAGTAGAAAGCTATGCCCAAGTTTCATAGTCTATATGATCAATGTGATCATGACTAATGTCATCAAATATGATGATTATATATAAACATCCATTAGTGATGTCAATTGGTTTACCTTTGTGCCAAAATGAATCGTCTTTCAAGACGATGACCGTTGTAGTCTATGACTCCCTGTCCAAAGGTGATGAACTATGTTCAAAACTTGAAGCCCCTGATCCAATAAGATTGCGGCTTATAAATTAATGCCCTTCGCGGCAAACCAGCGAGCTATATTTTAAAGTCATTCATGACAAGCCAAGGTGCCATAATTTGTCATTCGTGACAAGTTAATATATTAAATGTTAACATCCATGATGACAGGCCTTTTGCGCCAGAAAATTTTTATAACGTCCTTCTAACGAGGCCATTTGTGCCATATTTAAATGTCCTTTGCGACAAGGCCTTCGTGCCATATGATTATTTATGTCCTATGACTAGGCTTTATGCCATATCTTTCTATGTCCCTCATGACGGGCCTCTGTGCCATATATATATATATAAATATATACACATAATAAAAGTCCTGAAATGCTAGCCTTCGAGCTATTCATAATCGTCTTTGTGATGAAGACAGTTGTGACATTATGACCCCCTGTCAAACAGGTAATGGACTCGGTCCAAACCTTAAACGCCATTGATGGTTCTCTTATGACCTAGGCTAAATGAAATTGATATTCCTTCAAATAACATTCATTAGGAATGTTCGGAACTTAATAGCCTTTACGGTTTATTGATACCATGGCTAATCTATGTTAGGTCGTCAGGATAATGACTAACAATTTTTTATTTTGGTGGTTAGTACCAAGCTTCGAGTATGGCAAACTTGAATGAGGTAGACAACAGTCGCAATACTAATGATGCGACAAAAGCTAATGATGCTACAAACATAAATCTCAATATTAATGGAGTTAATCTCCAAGCTGTGGTTGACGCAGCAGTTGTAAAGGACATGGAAAAGGTCATGAAACAGTTCAAAGAGCCGAGTGCTACTCGTTCCAAATTCCATTCAAAACCACATTCAATTGCTCATGAAAAGAGCTTTGTTCACACTTTGAATGTGAAGGATGAACCAAAGGAGGAGGATAACTCCCATAAATCTAAGAAAAAGAGCAAATATGGGCTTAATAAGAACCAACATAAGTTCAATAAGAAGCCTGTATGTAAGACCTGCTATAAAAGACACTGGGGACAGTGTCGAATAGAACAAAGACCAAAGCAGTGCGGTATCTGCAAAGGAACTGGTCATCAGTCCCATGAATGTAGGGACATAAAGAATGTAGTCTGTTACGGCTGTGGTGAGATAGGCCACATCAGAACTAGATGCCATAAAGCTGCCAAAGAAGGTGCAGCTAAGCCTGGAGGGGCTAAGTTGAGAAATGCCTGAACTACCTGATGAATGAGAGGCAGTACATATTAATAATACCATCATGTACAATCCTTATCATCTATCAATGATAATTTCTGCTAAGTGTCATGTTTTTAATACGGGCAATAATAAGTCTTTCATAGACCATAAGCTTAGCAAACTTTTATATTACCCATAAGGTAGAACTTACCAAAGAAACCATAGTAACCGATTCTTCTATTATCGACGATGAATCTTTCTGTAAAATCTAAGAGTACTCTTTCTTTGAATAGAGTATGACAATATATGTTATTTTAATTATTTCCTCATTGATTTCTATTAACTACGAGTGCCAACTATGTTTGACAAAAGCGCCATATGAGGATTGGCGTATCCTGGTGTGTCCCATAGATTGCTCCCATGCCTGATCAGTATGGAGGTTTAATGGATGGAACCACTAAGATATTCAAATGGTCATATAGTACTAAAGTCAGCTAGTGGTATTCAAAGAAGATATCCATTATAGAAATGTCCATTTAGGCGTCTCTACTTAAGGCATCCGTGCACTCATAAAAATAGATGTGTCATTTGGATGGCACAAGTGGCGGTAAGTGAACCAAGGTCGGAGATTGAAGCTACTTCTATCATATTTGGATAACTTGATTTCTTCTCCGAAGAACTACCCTGTTTACCTCCTGAGAGGCAAAGTGGAGGTAGGATTGACATCCTATTAAGAGTTGTATCTGTTATAGAAACTCTGATTTTTGTAGATAAAAGAAAGCACAATGCAGTACGCTTGTGCATTGATTACTACAACCTAACTAGGAAACGATTAAGAATCGTTATTAGCTTCACAGGATTGTCAATTTGTTCGACTAACCATGAGGATAGTTAATTCCTTAAGATTGATTCGGATAGTAGTTGGAATGACTATCTCACCCTAATTAAGTTCTCCTATAACCAATAGCATTATATAAGCATCAAGGTTGCTCCATTAGAGACCTTGTATGGGAGAAAGTGTCAACGCCCGTTTGTTGGGCAGGAGTTGGGAAAAACCCAATTATCAGAATCTGAGATTTTTCTTATAGATGACGGATAAGATAATACGGATCCGTAAACATCTGGAAGTTGCTAGTAATCGGCAGAAGAGCGATGCGAAGGAGAGGCGCAGATCTCTTAAAGTTCCAAGTAGGGAACAAGACTCTATTGAAAATACGAACATAGAAGGGTATGATACATTTCAGTATAAAGGGCAAGTCAAGCCCTGGATATATAGGACCATTCGAGATCATCGAATGTGTCGGCAGTATAGCCTATAAGCTAAACTTGCCTAAGGAGGTTAGTGGAATTCACAATGTGTTCCACATCTGTATCTTAAAGAAATGTCTAGCTGATAAATCGCTAGCAATGTCTCATAAAGACGTATAAATTGATGAAAGCCTGAGGTTTATTGAAAGACCTATATCGATCAGGGATCGGCAGGTTAAAAAGCTCCGAAAGAAACATGTACCAATTGTAAAAGTTAAATGGGATGCCCGTAGAGGCCCTGAATATACGTGGGAGGTTGAGTCCACTATGCGACAAATGTACCCTCACTTGTATTGATAAATCTCGGGGTCGAGATTTCTTTTAAGGGGGTGAGGATGTAACACTTCGTAAAAATCGTGTCCAATGATGTGTTGACACGTGTAATAAACCCTAACAAAGTCAAACGTGGACTACGCGGGACTAATTTTGTCAAAAATCGAAAACCTTGAATATAGAAGGACTGAAAGTGTCAACATGCCTAAACTAGGCCTCTGGGGGACCATATACGGTGTCCGTATTCTCAAATGAGCCACTTGTTGGACGAGAGGAGCCGTTTTCATAATTATGTGAAAGTTTGCGCGTCGAAGGGTTAAGAGTGTCAACATGTAAATTCTTACCTCTGAGTGACCTTTTAACAAATTGAGAGCTTCATAATGTTTAATCATATTCTTAGGAATGCCTAATATTGGCCATTCAAGGCTTTTATACCAATAAGTGAAGTTACGCGCAAGTTTGCGAGTTTGAGGGGTTAAAAGCGTCAACATGTTTAATTATACCTCTGAATGACCTTTTAGTGAACCCGAAGCATTAAGATATGCAATTGTACGCTCGAAAATGCTTGATATGGGCCAAGGAAGGCTTTCATGTTGTTAAACGATATTACGCACACCTTTGTGCGTTAAAAGGACTAAAAATGTCAACTAGCGAAACTAAACCATAAAGTGACCTTTTAACGAACTCGGGGCTTCATAATGTTCGATTATAATCTCAAGAATAAGTGATAAAAATTTCACGAGGTTTCGATATCGTTATGTGTTGTTTACGCAAATTCCCAAAGAATAAGGGTTAAAAGCGTCAATGAGACGAAACTAGTATTTTCGGTGATTGTTTAACGAAACCGGACCTAACGGTGTTTGGTTATACTCTCAAGATCATCTACAAACTAACTAGAAGGGTTAAAAGTGCCTAAAATGAAAGATATATTGCATTAGAAGGTACACGGACTGGAAGTGACAAGTTTGAAACTTGTTTTATTGGTAAGTGGTGTGGTGGCGTCGCACCACAACCCCCCCCCCCCCCTTTCACTGTGGCGCGCAGCGATGACCTTATTTTGACAGATTTCCATGGCCAGGTGCAGGTCACCTTCTTTCTTGGCCTCCAAACAAGTCTAATTCGAATTCTATCAGCTTTTGATGGTTTTTAAAACCACCATGGACACTTGTGATGATCTTAACACATCCCTAAACACTTGTAATGATCCCTTACACTATAAATAGAGCTATTGGATTGCCATAATCCTTTCTCATTCATAAAGTTCCACTCTCATATCTCTAAGTTCAAGTGTTTTTAGCATATCTGGAGGTTCCTGATCCAAAGGGAAGCTTGTTCTTGTAGAAAAGATAGATAGGACCCTTTGTAAGTGTCTTAGCCCCCTTCATTAGTTCAGTTTTTAGTTTAAAAACCGAAAAGTGAAAGTTATCATAATCTGACTTTGACCTTCGGTTTAAACTCAAATGGTCCAGCCACTGTTCGAGATGAATGTGGTTATGTTACCATAATTAGGTAGGTGATTAACCCTTAACCCTTAAAAGGGTACCTCCTAATAATCATAACTAGCAATGCAGAGGTTATAAATTATATTTTATCACTCTAATAACTTGGTAATTATTATTAAAACATGTTTAAGCATGTTCAACCCGACAATTATCAGTTTAGGATCGGTTCATAACCGAAAGTCGCAAAAGCTTGACTTTTGCTTTGACTTTGAGTTCTGACCCGATTGAGCTTAATTCTTCCATGTTTTAAGCTTCCATTAGGACCACATTAGGTTGTAGTATAACCCTCTGGAGTTATATTACCTGGTTATTAGTATTCTGAATTATATGCTAATCTCCATTAATATGCTTATAAATGCCCATTTTGCCCTTTTGACATATAAATGAGATTTTTAAAAATGTGAGAGGACAAAAACCTTTATTACTGATATATAAGTATGTCCCAAAAATTTGACATCAGTTTCTGGTCTCAAACTAAAGTTATGCAAGATAACGTAAATTGAAACTTTTTATTAATTAAATTACGTTATCTTGCATAAGGCACGTTTAAACATGGATTTTGACCCAAAACTCATTACCTACTGTTAAGATATTATTTTTAGGGATTTTTGGAATTTTTTATCAGATTATAATCTGACCATATCATAGAGTTTTTGTATAAATTCCTTAATTGACGATAATGCCTTTTTAACTAATAAAATGAGATTTACATGTGATTAGCATACCAAACCTTTTTCTATTGACTTGATATGAAAAATAAAAATATTTTAAACATACAAGGTTGTCCAAACTCTCAGAATCACATAAATATCGTCAATTAGAGATTTTTACGCTAATTAGGTGCGTAGTATGGTTTAAAACCATATTTAACACCTAAGACTTGTTACCTACTGAATTTTTAAATAAGTTTTAACATTATTACAATAAGTATAAGTCATGAACTCAGACTTCCAATTTTGTCCCTAAAACCATATGTGAAATGACCAAAATGCCCCTACGGTGCATAGTTTGGCCATAATTGGTGAATCTCACATATGTATGATATCTTACTGATATAACATGATGAAATAAATATTTTTACTGAATGTTTTAGACCAGAACCTCAATTTACTATTAAATCTTTTCTATAAACATTAAAATGACCAAATTGCCCCTACGGAACTTAATTTGGTCTTTAATACTTTTTGGGAATATATGTTAATATCCTACTGATGTATTAACATATTTTAAGCATAATAACATATGGAACTTGTATATGGTTCGTTTGGTTACCCGTTATGCATTTACGCATTCATATCAGTTTATGTAACTAGTTTACGTAAGTTTGCCGAAACGGGTTTAACCTTATCGTTTTATCTCAAAATCCAGAATGTACTTAGTTTACCCATATTATACAAGTCTTCATACTTGTTGGGTCTAAATGACATTCTGTTCCGATCATCGCTTAATCTAGCGTATCGTACCGCTTTAGATACTTTAAGCTAGCCGGTCTAAGTCTACGACTTAAATAAGACCGTTAGCATCCTGAATTGGTTATATATTACCATCACTCCAGACTAGAGCCACCCGGTAAAAGCTACCTGCATTTAGATAGATTGGATACGACTGAGTTATTTTGCTGTGAATCAAGTATTAGCTCAGGTAAATACTTTTAACTTATTTTCCCTTATACGGGCTTGGGATACGGTATAATAATAATACCGCTTGGTCGGGTATGAAATCATTTAATCGGATTGTGATTAATAAATTGCATAACCCGTTTTAATCTGTTTTGTTTGATAACATAAACATTGGTGGTTAATACGACCTTGTCATGGATATCCTTGGCTCATTTCATTTATAAATGACCACAACATATGCACGGGGTGTAGGCATACACCTGACAGATGCAAATGCTAAATACCCACATGTTGGGGATAACTCCTCTGTGGGTTTTATAAGAGGTGTGTCGATTAATCACGTTCGGCTTCTATACCGAGCCCATATGTATGACAAACATGTAAAACTGTATACAAGATTTTATATAAAAATTGTCCCAAGTTATAAATGGTTTGTGGCATGTGCACTTAAATCAATTTTCATAAACTCTTTTCAAATGAGTCGGTTAATTGTATTTACCAGTGAAAACTGACGTATTTTCCAAAGACTAAGTGACAGGTACTACACATAATAGGCTGGGAGCTGCTCGGTGTCGAAATAAAGGATCTTGCAAATCCTTAAAGATGCCTTAAAGTCTGCTAAACTTCATTTTATACATTCTGTAAAGATCCACCTGTGGATTTGATATTACAGGCTCGTCAATAATAAATACTTTGATATTTTCAAACCTTTGAGTTTGTAATATTATTTTTAAATTCCAAGACTTCCGCTGTGCTATTCGGTGTATGTTTGACCACGACGATATCAATCTTACGTGACGATACTCCCCACAAGGCCCACTGGTAATATGTGGAAATATCGGGGTGTGACAATAACAGTGTTTTTATTTTTTATTTTCAAGTTAAATGCTCGTTTGTGTTCGAGACCAGTGTTCACGAACTGTTCATGAACAACTGAATTTTCTTAACGAACGAACACGAACATAAACTTATGTTTGGTTTGCGTTCGTGAACAGTTCACAAATATGTTAATTTCCTTAACGAATGAACACGAACATGGTCTTATTCGTGTTCGTTCGGTTCGTTTACAGCCCTAGAAATCAGGGATTAGTTACCGCTTGATTATTTGAACATTGGGATGCCTTTTTGAACGTTTATGACCGTTGGCTTTTATAAAAAAATAATTCACAATTTTACACTTTATAAACCCAACAATTCATACTAAATCACAATTTATCTCAAACAATTCATACCAAATTCTCACTACCCCCATTTTCTTATTTCTAAACTCACAATTCATACATAATTTTATTTATTTTTAATCTAATGTAATCTTTTTTTTTAATTTATTGTACTTTTATTTTATTAAAAATATGTTTTATTTGTTAAAATATGGTTTATTTATTAATGCTAATTTATAAAAAAAAGAAAAAAATTACCTTTACCCAAGAGAGATGACCACCCTTTAGGGTGAAAGGGGTGATCACTTCATGGGAAGAGGCATGGGAAGAGGTAAACTTTTCACCCACCCAATCATCTATTGTCATGTGAACTTCCCTCTCTGAGAGGGTGTTTGGGGTTGAGTTTTGAAAATAGATTATACGTTTTGAATAATCAGATTTTTAGTTGTAACAAAATGTGCTGCAGAAAGATAGTGTTTGGATTTGATTAATGTTTTGATCTCTACAAAAGGTAAAAAAATCAGTTTTTATGGAATCCCCTTTTCCTGTGGTAAGGGGTGACATACTTTTGGATTATCATGTTTTGATCTCTACAAAACGTAAAAAATCAGTTTTTATTAATTTTTTACCAAACACTCAAAATAGATTTTTTGCGATTTCAAAACACAATAATAAAAAAATCAGGTTGAAAAAGCAATCCCAAACACTCCTTAAGTCTCCTCTTGCCCAAAAACATAAGTGGTGATAACCTCTCTTGGGTAGACGTAAACTATTTTTTTAATTTAAATTATGTATTTAAACAAAATAAATAAAAACGTAATCAATTAAATAAAGTCATTGCATTAAACTAAATTGAAAAAAAGACAATACATAAAATTAAAACTAGTAAAATACAAATTTAGAAATTACATGGCCAATTATATTTTTTTACAATCTCGCGTTTTCAGGCTAGTGTAATTTTCAACATCTCCGGTGGAACATTGTCGTGTGGCATGTTAAACGTCTCCAAATCCTTATCAAACATAAGTGATCTCTAACATCTCTCGATGTTTATCCGCCAACGCCATAAATTTTTCGTCTCGCTTCCTTTTAATGTCCACCAACTCTTGTTTCATAACTTTGTATTTTTCGATCTTGTCGGACATACCAATTGACCTTTCGGTTGACGTTGCAGGTCATTTACCTTTTTTTCTCTTTCTTATTTTCCTTCTTGGAGAGGGGTCTAAGTGTATGTCGGGTACACTATTAGTGAATTTGGTATTCGGTGTACCCGTTTGGTAGTTATCCTAGTCCGATGACTTTCTTTTTTGCCCCAAAACAACCACTCTCTTCACCTAACAATCGTACCGGGGCCCATTTCTCATGTTTTCTAACCACCTCCCACGCCTCAATATGAAAAAAGCCATCCGGATGTTTTTTTGTAATATTTTTACGCTTGTTTCATAACATAAGGATCGTCACTCCCGCTAGGACGTAAATGATCCTATAATAAAAATATAAATTATATTAAGGTAAAAAATAACAATATATAAAAGGAAAAATATAAAAAGTATGTAAACGTAAAAAATTATACCGCTTGATGCCAAAAGCCGTTGAACAAGTTCAACATTCCTTGCATAGCTTTCCATTTTGGAAGGACTTGATGAATGGTTCGGGAACTTCCTCCAATCATTGCATTGTAATGTGCGAGAACTTTTTTCTAAAAACCTTCTGATTTTTGTTGATTGCCTTTTGTCTTGTTTAAACTACAACGCACATACGCCCTCGCGAACGCCTCTTCTTGTTTCTTTGTCCAACTTTGAGGATCCGCCTTATCCCATTTCCTTTCGGTTCATATTCGGCTTCCTCTTCGACTTCAAGTTCTTCTTCTTGTTCGGCATAATCTTCATTTTCGTCTTCATCTAAGTTTTGAGTCTCGAGCACAAATTCTTGTTCGTTATCATCGTATATTGGAAGCAAGTGTTCAACATTATCTCTTGGAGGTTGAGTTGTTCGACTCCGATAAGCAAACGGGTTAAAAGGGTTTTTGGGCATCTGTAGGATATTCATACTGATGTGTGCGAGTGTGTATATAATTTTAAGTATATTTTAACCCCTTTTTACACATTAGCCAAGTTTTAAATTTATAAAACAGGATATTTTACTAACACCAAACACACATATGGGCAAGTGTACCCATCGTGGGCGTAGTATAGTGTTGGCAAGATACCGAGGTCGTCCAAGGAGACAAGAGCTTTTAATACCGGTCTATCCTCAACGTCTAATCAAATCAAAAGTTTAGAAAAAAGGTTTTAAACTAGAAAATTAAAACTAACTAAAATGTTGAAAAATAAAATACAATAAAAACCGATAGACAAGATGAATCACTTGGATCCGACTCGTGTTTAGTGTAACCTTTGATTATTTCCGCACTTTTGCACTTTTTAAGAGATTATCTTAGTTATTGTAGTAGTCCCCTCTTTTGAAGGTGACGTTACCCTCAACCCAGTACTTTGAGTCAGCAAGGATACAATCCTAAAGGGACAAATTATTGAAAAATAATTAATTAAGTTATTAATGCATAATGTGGTAGGCCCCTCTTTTGAAGGTGACGTTACCCTGGGCTAAGTAGTCTGAGTCAGCAGGGATACAGTCCTAAGTAGCCGGGTTAAAGTATTAATAGTAGCTTACATATGAGGGGATCAAAGAGTTTGGACCTCCGCCATCCAATACCGGTGGGTATTGAAGGAGGTCCTACTAAATTTGACCCAGGTCCTTGCAGGATCTATACACTGAACAAGGCAAGACTCTTACCAAACCGTTCCCTTAACCCCCGACCAGGTAGACAACATATCTCCATATAGACCATGGAGATATGAATGGTGAAAATCTGTTATTTTATATAGACAGTAAAATAAAGCCAAGACACCACGGACAAACGATAAGGAAGAATCACCTTCAACATAAGAAACTAGTTATTAAAGTCATTAATACATAACCAAATAAAAAGTGCTAAAAGATTAAAAATAAAAAGTATTACACTAGACACTTGTCTTCACCAAGTGATGTAAGAGACTTAGGCAAACATGGCCTTTGATTGTCAAGAACTCTTACGATCAATCTTGGATCCCGAGACGACTCACACACTCTATGATGGACAATGGATGATGGTGGTGGATGATGGTGTTGTGATGGTGGTGGGTGGTGGGTGAAGTGTGAGAGAGGTGGTGTGCCAAGGGATGGTTTGCAAATGAGCCAAGCACCCTATTTATAGCCTGAACAGAGGCTCGGGCACGGCCCCGTGTCCATTGGGCACGACCCTGTGTCCACCTTCTTCTATGTCTTCATTAATTGCAGTTTGTCTGCATTAGTTGACCACTCCACCGTGTCCGCTGGGCACGCCCCCGTGTGCAGAAGTGTATCTGTACTATCAAGATTTCCCCAGATTCTGCGAATCTTTGAGTTGACCACGGCCCCGTGTCCGCTGAGCACGACCCCGTGGTGGTTGATAGAAGCTTCTATAGCTTTGTCTTTTCTGCTGACACTTGGGCACGCCCCCGTGCTCACTGAGCACGGGGCGTGTTCAGCCTTCTGTTCTCTTGTTTTGCTTGGGAAGATGTTGTCGGGGAGGTCGGGCACGCCACGTTTGTTCCTTTTCTTGTATTTATGTTAGATTTAGCTGCCTTTTTTGCTTCTTTTGTTTATTTAAGCTCATTTAATCCTGAAAATACAAAAGGAAGACAAAAACACACTTTTTTCAACATTAGTACTAAAAAATGGTTAGTTTTATGCCACAATTGATGTAATTTATATGTTGCATTTTGTGCACATCAAATACCCCCACACTTGAATCTTTGCTTATCCTAAAGCAAAACTCTTTATAATGTGGCTTTACACTCCCAAATGGAATGGGTAGAAGAGAAGGTTTTCGGGCTTGTCATAGAGTGTCGGGATTTCCAAGATTCTTTATGAAGTTTTATTTTTATTTATTTACAATCATATTCGCCATGATTTATTTAAAACATTTCATAAGATAAATTACTTATTAGGGCATGACATGCCCGTTTAAAATTCCACTTATATACAAGTTCACATACCTCACGGGGGATCGCTCAACACTCGGCCGAAGATGTATTTTAGTGGATCACTCGAGAGCAGCATGGAACTTACTTCTACCATAAGTTTTCCAAGCACTCAATCCTCCTCCTTTTTAACTATACACCTTTGTAAATATCAAGAGGACTTTTGGGGTGAAGGGTTAGGGTTGGGTTAAAGGTAGGTGGTTGGGTTAGTGGTTAGTAAAAGGGCGAAAGGCGTAAAAAGCGTCGGTTTTCGTAAGACTTTTTTTATTTTTGAAGTTTTTATTTTGATGAAGTCATTATTCAAACAAAGTTATTTTTGATAAACTTGTTTGTTTATTTCTCTTTTGCTTCATCATCATCAAATCTTTTTTCTCAATTTTTTTTAAGTCATAAGAAAAACCGAGCTTGTTACTAAAACAAAGGGTTTAAAAATAAAAAGGTTTTGGTGGGTGAAAGGGTGTTTGTTTTGGGTTATGAAATGAAAAGGTTTAGGCTCAAAGGGGTTAACTAGGGGGATTTTGGGTAGGTGGTAAAAAAAGAAAAATAATGGTGTAGAAATAAAAAGGGTTAGTCCTAATGCCTCCGTCATTTACTTACTCAGGTTTAAGTTGGTAAGGACCGGGAATGTATCGTCGTGGCAAGTTCTAGAGTCGTAAGAACCAAGCAGCTATTCACACAAGAAACGGAAAATGAGCATTTAGTTTAAAGATATATATTTGTATGCTCAATAAAGGTTCAAAACTCACTTTTTGTGGGAATGGGTTTTTATGTGACCAAATATATATAATAAACTTTAATTAAGCTTGTCATGCCGTTTCATAATTTTCTTATGTTGGTTCTTTTTATCACGACGCTATTGGTTGTAAATTTGTAAAAATATAACCTTTTTAGAACTTGAAATTCCCAAATTAAACCTAGACAAGTAAAAAAATGAATTTTTTTTTGAAAAAAATTGGGGTGATTAGCGGTTCTAATAGAGTTTTGTGTAAGGCTTGTTATTAGGACTTGCAAGATTCAAGGTTTTAGCATCCCCCCCCCCCCACACTTAAATTACACATTGTCCTCAATGTGTCCCAAAAATAAGTTTTTAGGTTGATTGAATGTCTAAAAAGGTGTGAAAAAGCAAAATTTTATGTTACTGGGCGTCTGGACATGGCCCCGTGGTGTCCGGGCACGGCCCCGTGTTCAGATCGCCAGTAACAAAAGTTTGTAAAAAGAAACAGAAGCCTGGGCACAGGGGCGTGTTCATTGAGCACACCCCGTGTCCAGTTACCTGAACTGGGCATTTCCTGCAGATTGTGCAGCATGGGGCGGTGTTGGGCGGGCACGGCCCGTGCTGAACTTGCTGTAATGAAGAAAAATTTGTCGGGTGGCCCTGTTTTCATGCATGGGGTGCTGGTTCATGTTTCCCTTGTTATCCTTCACCATCCCGAGTGTGTTTTATTCCTGAAAATTAAAACTAAACTAGAAAACATAAAAATTAATCTAAACTAAGCTAAGGATAGTTTCGCGGAATGCCTCCGTGGTGCGCCACATTTATAAGGGTCCTTGGCTAGACCCAAAGTCTGGTCATATGTTACCCAAGTGGGACGTTTTGCATCCCATGCTACACCGTCGGAGAGCATCATCCAAACTCGAGTCAATGACCTTCATGTAGTTGACCGGGTCTTCGTCTTCTACTCTTTTTCCAACTCCAAACTTTACTTCCTCGTCCCCAACTCTCAATGTTAGTGTTCCATCATTCATATCTACCACTACTTGGGCCGTAGCTTGGAATGGCCTCCCTAGGATGAGTGGTACTTCGATATCTTCCTCCATATCTAGTATGACAAAGTCGGCCGGAAAGATAAATTCGCCGACTTTGACCAATAGATTTTCAGCGACACCTTGTGGATATTTGACGGATCTATCGGCGAGTTGTATGCTTATTTTTGTAGGGCTTGTTTTCCCTAAGCTGAGTCGGTTGAACATTTATGAGGGCATGAGGTTGATGCTTGCCCCGAGATCGGCTAGTGCATTACGAATGGGGGATTCCCCAATTGAGTAAGGAATTGTGAAGCTTCTGGGGTCAAGCTTCTTTTGAGGAAGTTTGTTGAGTAGTAAGGCGAAGCATTCTTCGCATAAATTTTGAATATTTTGGCATTTGAGTTAGGACTTCGATAAATGGAATATTAACATGCAATTGTTTTAATAAATTTTCGAACTTTGCGAATTGCTCATCGGTCTTTTGACGAATTAACCGACTGGGGTATGGAACCGGAGGAGTCTTAGTAGGCTCTTGAACTGGAGGAGAAGCCTTCTCTTATTGAGGCGTGGGTGGAGTTGTGGTTTGGCTAGATTGGCTTCTTTCAGTAGGTGGTAGTGGAGCCTCTTCGGGACCCACGGTACGGTTTCTCAATGTTATGAGATGTACTTGCGCCTTTGGGCTGGTTTCAGTATTACTTGGTAATGCGCCTTGTGGTCTCTCAGAGAAATTTTGAGCTATTTGATTTAATTGTTTTTCAATGTTTTGAATGCTAGCTTGTTGATTTCTAAAATTCGATTCCAACTGTTGAAATCGATCCGAGTTTTTCTTTTCGGTGTCGGAGATGAGGCGAGATACAGTATCTTCAAGCCTTTCTCGTCCACCTTGTTGTTGAGAGAAATTTTGTGGTTGTTGAAAGTTTGTTTGTTGGTTTAGATTTTGTTGGTTACTACTATTGCCGGGTTCTCTCCAACCAAGGTTAGGGTGGTTACGCCATCCTTGGTTGTAGGTACCCGTTGGAGGACCCGACGGCCTAGGTCTATTATCAATGTAGTTTACCGTTTCCGTTTGATCATCTAATTCTTTCATACAACTCCAATTTTCATGTGGCCCACCACACCCCTCACAAGCCATTACCGAGACCGTTTTTGCCATTTCTAACTTTTTTATTTTTGAAGAAAGGGCCTCGATTTGGGATTGTAAAGAAGTGCTTTCATCAACCTTATGGGCGCCCGGGGCAATAGATTTATTGCCTCGGGGAGTGTGCCACTGAAAATTGGTTTGAGCAATTTCCTCAATTTGATTATATATTTCATTTGGGCGACGATTACCTAGAAGTCCCCCGGAGCTAGAATCAAGTGTTTGTCTTGTGTGTGGCAACAACCCACTGTAGAAAGTGGATACTTGTTGCCATACCGCAAGACCGTGATGAGGACACTTTCTTAGTAGCTCCTTGAACCTTTCCCAAGTTTCATATAAGGATTCCCCATCCTCTTGTGAATATGTGTTAATTTCAGTCATTAATTTAGCCGTTTTAGCAGGAGGGAAATACTTATATAGAAACTTTTGGGCTAGTTCAACCCAGGTGTTTACCGAACCAACTGGGAGGGTGTTAAGCCAAGCCTTAGCTCGGTCTTTTAGTGAAAATGGAAACATTCGAAGGCGGATGGCGTCATTTGATGCTCCATTGATCCGAAAGGTATCACATATTTCTAAGAAATTAGTAATATGTAGATGGGGATCCTCGTCCGCAAGCCCATGAAAGGTTGCGGAGTTTTGAAGCATTTGTATCAAATGTGGTCGAAGTTCGAAGTTGTTGGCTTTGACATTCGGTGCATTGATAGCGGTGCCGAGATTACCTACAGTGGGTCGTAGGTAATCCATGAGGGTACGTTGGTCCACCATTGGAAGTGGGTCCCCTGAAACTTTCTCTTGGTTTTTAGCTTTAGGTCTTTTTCTGAGAAAGCGTTCGGGTTCTTCAAGAGGTTCTTTTATGTCTCTACTAGAACTGGAGCTCATACACTACGTAGAAAGTTCAGATGTGGCGCCTGGTTTCCAAGTCCTGCAATAAAAACAGAAAAGAACGTTGGTCAGAAGCTTCACCACGGCCTCGTGCTCAGATGAATACGGCCCGTGGTTGGAGGTACAGTAGTTGTTTTCTAGATCCCTTTTACTGGGGAGCTCGACACGGCCCCGTGTTGCACCGACACGGCCCCATGCTCAACTCTCTGTAACTCGGAAATTAAAAACTGCCAGTAACAATGCTAGGCACGGCCCGTGTCCAACCAGGCACGGCCCGTGCTAAGCTCTGCAGAAACTGAAAAATTAAGAAAATCCTAAAAAACAGAAAAATTAGAAAAAAAAACGATTAGGCCGTTGATTCCTAACTTTCTTAAAATCCTTGTGTCCCTGGAAACGACGCCAAAAACTTGATGTGTGCGAGTGTGTATATAAGTTTAAGTATATTTTAACCCCTTTTTACACGTTAGCCAAGTTTTAAATTTATAAAACACGATATTTTACTAACACCAAACACACATATGGGCAAGTGCACCCATCGTGAGCGTAGTATAGTGTTGGCAAGATACCGAGGTCGTCCAAGGACAGAAGAGCTTTTAATACCGGTTTATCCTCAACGTCTAATCAAATCAAAAGTTTAGAAAAAAAAGGTTTTAAACTAGAAAATTAAAACTAACTAAAATGCTGAAAAATAAAATAAAAACAGATAGACAAGATGAATCACTTGGATCCGACTCGTGTTTAGTGTAACCTTTGATTATTTCCGTAGTTTTGCACTTTTTAAGAGATTATCTTAGTTATTGTAGTAGGCCCCTCTTTTGAAGGTGACGTTACCCTCAACCCAATAGTTTGAGTCAGCAAGGATACAATCCTAAAGGGTCGGATTATTGAAAGATAATTAATTAAGTTATTAATGCATAATGTGGTAGGCCCCTCTTTTGAAGGTGACGTTACCCTGGGCTAAGTAGTCTGAGTCAGCAGGGATACAGTCCTAAGTAGCCGGGTTAAAGTATTAATAGTAGCTTACATATGAGGGGATCAAAGAGTTTGGACCCCCGCTATCCAATACCGGTAGGTATTGAAGGAGGTCCTACTAAATTTGACCCAGGTCCTTGCAGGATCTATACACTGAACAAGGCAAGACTCTTACCAAACCGTTCCCTTAACCCCCGACCAGGTAGCCAACATATCTCCATATAGACCGTGGAGATATGAATGGTGAAAATCTTTTATTTTATATAGACAGTAAAATAATGCCAAGACACCACGGACAAACGATAAGGAAGAATCACTGATGTGTGCAAAATGCAACATATAAATTACATCAATTGTGGCATAAAACTAACCCTTTTTTAGTACTAATGTAGGAAAAAGTGTGTTTTTGTCTTCCTTTTGTATTTTCAGGATTAAATGAGCTCAAATTAACAAAAGAAGCAAAAAGGCAGCTAAATCTAACATAAATACAAGAAAAGGAATAAACGTGGCATGCCCGACCTCCCCGAAAGCATCTTCCCAAGCAAAACAAGAAAATAGGAGGCTGAACACGCCCCGTGCTCAGTGAGCACGGGGGCGTGCCCAAGTGTCAGCATAAAAGACAAAGTTGTAGAAGCTTCCATCGCCCACCACGGGGCCGTGCTCAGCGGACACGGGGTCGTGGTCAACTACAAGATTCGCAGAATCCAGGCAAATCTTGATAGTACAGATATGCTTCTGCACACCCCAGCGGACACGGGGCCGTGGTCAACTAATAAAGACAAGAGCAATTAATGAAGACAGAGAAGGATGTGGACACGGGGTTGTGCCCACTGGACACGGGGCCGTGCCCGAGCATCTGTTCAGCCTGTAAATAGGAGTGCTTGGCTCAAGCTCAAACCATCCCTTGGCACCCCACCTCTCTCACACTTCACCCACCACCCACCACCACCATAACACCATCATCCACCACCATCATCCATTGTTCATCATAGAGTGTGTGAGTCGTCTCGGGATCCAAGATTGATCGTAAGAGTTCTTGACAATCAAGGCCATGTTTGCCTAAGTCTCTTACATCACTTGGTGAAGACAAAGTGTTTAGTGTAATACTTTTTATTTTTAATCTTTTCGCACTTTTTAATTGGTTATGTATTAATGACTTTAATAACTAGTTTCTTATGTTGAAGGTGATTCTTCCTTATTGTTTGTCCGTGGTGTCTTGGCATTATTTTACTGTCTATATAAAATAAAACATTTACACCATTCATATCTCCACGGTCTATATGGAGGTATGTTGGCTACCTGGTCGGGGGTTAAGAGAACGGTTTGGTAAGAGTCTTGCCATTGTTCAGTGTATAGATCCTGCAAAGGACCTGGGTCAAATTTAGTAGGACCTCCTTCAATACTTAACGGTATTGGGTGGCCGGGGTCCAAACTCTTTGATCCCCTCATAAGTTAAACTACTATTAATACTTTAACCCGGCTACTTGGGACTGTATCCCTGCTGACTCAGACTACTTAGCCGAGGGTAACGTCACCTTCAAAAGAGGGGCCTACCACAATATGCATTAATAACTTAATTAATTATCTTTCAATAATCCGACCCTTTAGGATTGTATCTTTGCTAACTCAAACTACTGGGTTGAGGGTAACGTCACCTTCAAAAGAGGGGCCTCCTACAATAACTAAGATAATATCTTAAATAGTGCAAAAGTGCGGAAATAATCAAAGGTTACACTAAACACGAGTCGGAGCCAAGTGATTCATCTTGTCTATCTGTTTTTTTCTTTTATTTTTATTTTTCAGCATTTTAGTTAGAATTTATTTTTCTTAGTTTAAAACCTTTTTCTAAACTTTTGATTTGATTAGACGTTGAGGATAAACCGGTACTAAAAGCTCTTGTGTCCTTGGACGACCTCGGTATCTTACCAACACTATACTACGCTCATGATGGGTGCACTTGCCCATATGTGTGTTTAGTGTTAGTAAATATAGTGTTTTATAAATTTAAAACTTGGCTAAAGAAAGTGTAAAATGGTTTAAAATATACTTAAACTTATATACACACCTAACACGCATCAAGTTTTTGGCGCCGTTGCCGAGGACACAAGGATTTTAAGAAAGTTAGGAATCAACGGATTAATCGTTTTTCTTATTTTTCTATTTTTTTAGGATTTTTCTTAGTTTTTCAGCTTCTGCAGAACTCAGCACGGTCCGTGCCCGCTGAACACGCCCCGTGCCCAATCACTAGAACTGGCAATCCTGTTTTAAGTCAGACAGTAAGCTAAACACGGGGCCATGCCCACTCGACACGCCCCGTGCCCAAGATTCAGTTACTGAAAGCAGAACCGTAAGATCCCGACGGTTGGTAATTTCTGACACAAACATGAGTGATACTGATACTTTTTACTTTCGGCACTCTTATGGTACGTGGTGTTAAATATGTGGTGGTACCCATGAGGAATTAGGATGTTATTTTCTAAATTATAAGCCCCACTATATAGACCCATCGTTTCCTTGTATCCTTAAGAGGGGCGAAAGTAAAAATAATCCCTATCTCTCCCTCGAATGCTCCCAACCAGATTTTCTAGGAGAAATGCTTTTTGATGAACTATTTCAATTAGAAGATCTAATTATTAATTGGTTAAAAGAAATTAGGATAGATTTCAATAATTTATCTCAAGATAATAACCAAGAAAAATGTTGGAATCGCATTCAAACAACTTCGTTGTCCCTGACGATACTTCTAACTCTAGTGTGGACTTGAGCGATAGTCGTCCCTGTGCCGATTGTGCCGTGAAGGACTCCCCATAGACTTCGTTCGATGCATACATAGACCTGAGCGATTCGGCATACACCTTCTTTAACGAGAGCCCGGGAAAGGGTTGGACTTGTCCACCTAAATATAGCATAGGAATCACCCTCACCGACAACCTCTTGCGTTCTCGTCTCAATCTAGAACAATTAAGGTATCTTAGGCACTTTGGGGTTGTTCCATCCAGTAAGGAACCGCCCGATCTGGAAAAGTTCCTTAAAAATAGACAAACTTCATAAACAACCCTTTGACACGGGGCCATGCCCAGGTCAACACGCCCCCGTGTCCACCAAAAGATTCCCTTCTGACTTTTTGTCAGAATACGGACAAAACGTGTCAGGATCTTGCCTACACACGGGGCCGTGTCCAGCCGACACGGGGCCGTGTCCAGCATGCTGTCGTTTTCTATAAATGCAGCCAAGAATCCTGCACATTTGGACCATCCAGGGACAGAGATTTGAAAGGATTTTCTAACTTACCATCCAAGGTATGTTCTAAAAGAAGTTTCCAACAAACATCTTGTCCCTTCCTCTTTTATCCATTACCTTCTTCTTCATCTTTCTTGCAACAACACCTCCATTGAAGCTTGATTCCAAGCTTTATTGTGATGTTTGTTAAACTTTTGTTCAAGGAATCTTGTTAAAAATAAGTTACTCAACATTGTTTTAAGTTATTTCTATTCAAAAATGCTTCATTAGTTGGGAAAATAATTTGAAACTCCAAGATTCCTTGTTCTAAAAAACTGCAGAAAGGTGAACACGGGGCCGTGCTCATTGAGCACGGGGCCGTGTCCGTGGTACTGTTTCATTAAAATGAACTATTTTTGGTTTGTTTTCGTAGAATGTCTAGCCAAAACAGTGGAACCTCTTCTGCGCACTCCAGAAACAGTCGAAGGGAAAGAAGGTCATCAATCGAAGCAACTCTCGTGCGATACGTAATGGCGTTATGTGAAGCTCTTGAGGAGATGAGTTCGGTAGAGGTGGTCCTGATAGACCGTATAAATTATCTTACGGTAGGGCTGGAAAACAGTTTTTAAGAAATTAACCTCTTGCACCAAAGGTTAAACAGTTAAACATTATACTGGTAGTATGAACTTCCAGCGAAACCTCCTCTTGAAGATCTACAAGAAGTCCCGGTGGAGGTTGCACCTCCTCAAACCGATGCCAATGAGCCCGCCTTTCTTCTCCCAAGGGAGATAGAAGAGTGGCTCGCCGACGTGTGAGGATCCCATGCCCAAAGAAAAGAAGTTTTCATGCCGCATCTAACCAAGAGAATTATCTTTTTGGAAGTTTTGCTAGTAAAATAAAGATTAGGCTAGAACTTCTTGATTTGGATTTCTTGTGTTTCTTTGACCTACTTATCTAGAAATTTAACTTTTAGAACTACTATGTAATTCTCTCTATGACTTAATAAATGATGGTTTTAGTTATTTTGGTGTTTAGATGGTGTTGAAACGAATAAAATACACTGAGGATGGCAAAAGAATAACAAGGGAAACTTGAACCAGCACCCCATGCAGGAAAACAGGGCCATCCGACAATTTTCTTCATTAACAGTAAGTTCAGCACGGGCCGTGTCCGCCCAACACGGCCCCGTGCTGCAGAGTCTGCAGAAATGACCCAGTTCAGGTAAACTGGACACGGGCCGTGTTCACCCAACACGCCCCGTGTCCATGCTTCTGTTTCTTTTGTTTAATTTTTGTTACTGGAACTTGAACACGGGGCCGTGCCTGGACAACACGAGGCCGTGTCCAGCGCCTAGTAACACAAATTTTTGCTTTTTCACACCTTTTTACACATTCAATCAACCTAAAAAATTCTATTTTTGGGACACATTGAGGACAATGTGTAATTTAAGTGTGGGGGGATGCTAAAACCTTGAATCTTGCAAGTCCTAACTACAAGCCTTACGCAAAACTCTATTGGAACCGGTAATCACCCCAAATTTTTTCAAAAAAAAATTTCATTTTTTTTACTTGTCTAGGTTTAACTCGGGAAATTCAAGTTCTAAAAAGGTTATATTTTTACAAATTTAGAACTGATAACGTCGTGATAAAAAGAACCAACATAAGAAAATTATGAAAAGACATGACAAGCTTAGTTAAAATTTAATTATATATACTTGATCACATAAAAAAAACCATTCCCACAAAAGTGAGTTTTGAGCCTTTATTGAGCATACAAATACATATCTTTAAATTAAATGCTCATTTTTCGTTTCTTGTGTGAATAGCCGCTTGGTTCTTACAACTCTAGAACTTGCCACGACGATACATTCTCGGTCCTTACCAACTTAAACCCGAGTAAGTAAATGATGGGGGCATTAGGACTAACCCTTTTTATTTCTACACCATTATTTTTCTTTTTTTACCACCTACCCAAAATCCCCCTAGTTAACCCCTTTGAGCCTAAACCTTTTCATTTCTTAACCCAAACCAAACACCCTTTCAACCACCAAAACCTTTTTACTTTTAACCCTTTGTTTTAGTAACAAGCTCGGTTTTTCGTTTGACTTTGAAAAAAAAAATTATGTTTTGTTGATGAAGCAAAAGAAATAAACAAACAAGTTCATCAAAAATAACTTTGTTTGAATAATAGCTTCATCAAAATAAAAATTGTAAAAATAAAAAGTCTTTCGAAAACCGACGTTTTTTACGCTTTTTCGTCCTTTTTCTACTAACCACTAACCCAACCACTTACTAACCACCTACCTAGAAGACGTTTTTCTACTAACCACTAACCCAACCACCTACCTAACCACTAACCCAACCACCTACTAACCACCTACCTAGAAGACGTTTTTCTACTAACCACTAACCCAACCACCTACCTAAAAAGGAGGAAGATTGATTGCCTGGCAAGCCTATGGTAGGAGTAAGTTTCATGCCGCTCTCGAGTGATTCACTAAAATACATCTTCGGCCGAGTGTTGAGTGATCCCTCGTGAGGTATGTGAACTTGTATATAAATAGAATTTTAAAGAGGCATGTTATGCCCTAATAAGTAATTTATCTTATGAAAACTTTTAAATAAATCATGACGAATAGAATTGTAAATAAATAAAAATAAAACTAAATAAAGAATCTTGGAAATCCCGACACTCTATGACAAGCCCAAAAACCTTCTTTTCTACCAATTCCATTTGGGAGTGTAAAGCCACATTATAAAGAGTTTTGCTTGAGGACAAGCAAAGATTCAAGTGTGGGGGTATTTGATGTGTGCAAAAAGCAACATATAAATTACATCAATTGTGGCATAAAACTAATCCTTTTTTAGTACTAATGTTGGAAAAAGTGTGTTTTTGTCTTCCTTTTGTATTTTCAGGATTAAATGAGCATAAATTAACAAAAGAAGCAAAAAGGCAGCTAAATCTAACGTAAATACAAGAAAAGGAATAAACATGGCATGCCCGACCTCCCCGAAAGCATCTTCCCAAGCAAAACAAGAAAACAGGAGGCTGAACACGCCTCGTGCTCAGTGAGCATGGGGGCGTGCCCAAGTGTCAGCATAAAAGACAAAGTTGTAGAAGCTTCCATCGCCCACCACGGGGCCGTGCTCAATGGACACGGGGTCGTGGTCAACTAGAAGATTCGCAGAATCCAGGCAAATCTTGATAGTACAGATATGCTTCTGCACACGGGGTCATGCCCAGCGGACACGGGGCCGTGGTTAATTAATAAAGACAAGAGCAATTAATGAAGACAGAGAAGGATGTAGACACGGGGCCGTGCCCACTGGACACGGGGTCGTGCCCACTGGACACGGGGCCGTGCCCACTGGACACGGGGCCATGCCCGAGCTTCTGTTCAGCCTATAAATAGGAGTGCTTGGCTCAAGCTTAAACCATCCCTTGGAACACCACATCTCTCACACTTCACCCACCACCCACCACCACCATAACACCATCATCCATTATTCATCATAGAGTGTGTGATTCGTCTCGGGATCCAAGATTGATCGTAAGAGTTCTTGACAATCAAGGCCATGTTTGCCTAAGTCTCTTACAACACTTGGTGAAGACAAAGTGTTTAGTGTAATACTTTTTATTTTTAATCTTTTCGCACTTTTTAATTGGTTATGTATTAATGACTTTAATAACTAGTTTCTTATGTTGAAGGTGATTCTTCCTTATCGTTTGTCCGTGGTGTCTTGGCATTATTTTACTGTCTATATAAAATAAAAGATTTACACCATTCATATCTCCACGGTCTATATGGAGGTATGCTGGCTACCTGGTCGGGGGTTAAGGGAACGGTTTGGTAAGAGTCTTGCCATTGTTCAGTGTATAGATCCTGCAAAGGACCTGGGTCAAATTTAGTAGGACCTCCTTCAATACTTAACGGTATTGGATGGCAGGGGTCCAAACTCTTTGATCCCCTCATAAGTTAAACTACTATTAATACTTTAACCCGGCTACTTAGGATTGTATCCCTGTTGACTCAGACTACTTAGCCGAGAGTAACGTCACCTTCAAAAGAGGGGCCTACCACAATATGCATTAATAACTTAATTAATTATCTTTCAATAATCCGACCCTTTAGGATTGTATCCTTGCTGACTCAAACTACTGGGTTGAGGGTAACGTCACCTTCAAACGAGGGGCCTACTACAATAACTAAGATAATCTCTTAAATAAAATAATCAAAGGTTACACTAAACACGAGTCAGAGCCAAGTGATTCATCTTGTCTATCTGTTTTTTTCTTTTATTTTTATTTTTCAGCATTTTAGTTAGATTTTATTTTTCTTAGTTTAAAACCTTTTTCTAAACTTTTGATTTGATTAGACGTTGAGGATAAACCGGTACTAAAAGCTCTTGTGTCCTTGGACGACCTCGGTATCTTACCAACACTATACTACGCTCACGATGGGTGCACTTGCCCATATGTGTGTTTAGTGTTAGTAAATATCGTGTTTTATAAATTTAAAACTTGGCTAAAGAAAGTGTAAAAGGGCTTAAAATATACTTAAACTTATATACACACCTAACACGCATCAATCGCCTTCAACATAAGAAACTAGTTATTAAAGTCATTAATACATAACCAAATAAAAAGTGCGAAAAGATTAAAAATAAAAAGTATTACACTAGACACTTGTCTTCACCAAGTGATGTAAGAGACTTAGGCAAACATGGCCTTTGATTGTCAAGAACTCTTACGATCAATCTTGGATCCCGAGACGACTCACACACTCTATGATGGACAATGGATGATGGTGGCGGATGATGGTGTTGTGATGGTGGTGGGTGGTGGGTGAAGTGTGAGAGAGGTGGTGTGCCAAGGGATGGTTTTCAAATGAGCCAAGCACCCCTATTTATAGCCTGAACAGAGGCTCGGGCACCGCCCCGTGTCCATTGGGCACGACCCTGTGTCCACCTTCTTCTATGTCTTCATTAATTGCAGTTTGTCTGCATTAGTTGACCACGCCCCCATGTCCGCTGGGCATGCCCCCGTGTGCAGAAGCGTATTTGTACTATCAAGATTTCCCTAGATTCTGCGAATCTTAGAGTTGACCACGGCCCCGTGTCCGCTGAGCACGACCCCGTGGTGGTTGATAGAAGCTTCTATAGCTTTGTCTTTTCTGCTGACACTTGGGCACGCCCCCGTGCTCACTGAGCACGGGGCGTGTTCAGCCTTCTGTTCTCTTGTTTTGCTTGGGAAGATGTTGTCGGGGAGGTCGGGCACGCCACGTTTGTTCCTTTTCGTGTATCTATGTTAGATTTAGCTGCCTTTTTTGCTTCTTTGTTTATTTGAGCTCATTTAATCCTGAAAATACAAAAGGAAGACAAAAACACACTTTTTCCAACATTAGTACTAAAAAGGGTTAGTTTTATGCCACAATTGATGTAATTTATATGTTGCATTTTGTGCACATCACATACAAACTGGGAGCAAACATCGTGGGACCTTGTGGTAGTGAAAAAATTGTGGTGGATAATTGGGTTGTGGTTGGGTGTTGTAAAAACCAGGTTGGGTAGTTTGGGTGAAAAAAATATGGAGGTTGAGAGTATGGGGAATAACCGAGTTGTGATTGAAATTACACACTTGAACACTCGATCCGCCTTGTCTACTTTGTGAGCCGCGCCCCCTCGCCTTTGAACCGGAACCCGAAACTTTTTTCTTGCCATCACCCTTGTTTTGTCTATCCATAGTATGAGAATTTTGAGATTTAATAAGTGAAAGTATGTGAATTGGGTGAAAATGAGATGCAAAATTGTATTATTCATAATTGTATTTAGAGTAAATTACCAAAATCGTCCATGAGGTTTTGGTATGTTTGTCATTTTCATTCAAAACATCTTTTTTTGTACCATATAGTCTTTCACTTTTGGGATTTTTTGTCATTTTCATCCAAACGTCTGACTTTTTTGCCAAAATCTTCTCTGAGATTTGTCACACCCCGAAATATCAGAGCTTGGCGTGACTGGACCGGTATCTTCATTGCACAGCGGAAGCAAATAAGGTAAGACTTCTAGAAAAGGAGCGCCGCTAAGCAGTGTTGTAAAAGTCGGATTCCAAGGCCGAGTACTCGGCGAGTACTCGGTCCTCGGAACCCCTCCGAGGCGACTTCCTCCTAGGCGGACTCAATTTGTCGGCCTCGGTCAAACTCGGCGCCTAGTCGGCCTAGTTGGCGCCTAGTCGGATGTAGTCGGAAAGAGTCGGCCTAGTCGGTCTAGGCGGTCAACGTGGTTTGTTGACTTTTAATTAGTCAAAATCGGTCAAAATCGGCCTACTCGGCCTTGTACTCAGACTACTCGGAATTGTATTCAGAATATTTGAACTTTAAACATGTTTCATTTTAAATTATACTCAGTTGACATGAATTATGCTTATTTTAACATATGTATAATATATAACAATTAATTTTCTTTATAGTTACCATGTCCGCGTACTCACCGAGTACTCTACGAGTACTCCGATTACTCCCAACTCCCCAGTCGGCCGACTACAGATCGCCTAGCGACTTTTACAACACTGCCGCTAAGTACTCGAATCTCCAATGGTTCTCCTATTCCAACCGAGCCATAATTTCTGAAAAGTAACCAGAGAAAGAAACATGCGAAAAATCAACATAAAGTTGAGCGAGTTCATAGTTTGTTTTGGAAAAGAACAAATCTTTTTGATAACCGGTTTTAAAGATGTCGTGTAAATACAGAAAATCATTTTTCTTGACCTGATATGTAAACACTGTGAGCTCCAAATAACTTTGTTATCATTTGTAAGTATTCCTTTGGTAACCAGTATGTAAGCGTCTATGAACAGATCAATTAATGTGTAGCTAATACATTAATATGTGTCCAATGGCATAGGAAGGCTCAATCCTTTGCGTATTTCGTACAGGGCCACCCGGTTGGAATGACATAGTCACCACATGTGGTCAACTCGCGGACCCATGGGTGGGGCTCGCAATACCCAAATAGATCTATCCCTCATACCCCTCGGACCTTCTAAAGGATTAATGGTCTCAAGTTAACGCCTACCCATTCACATGATCGAACAGTTCATTTCATTTGTAATCGTAATCATTTGTAACACGTATTTCATCCCCAAAGTTATAAAACGGAAACAGTTAATCAAAAGGGGGACATGAACTCACTGGGTGTCCAGTTCCTCAAACGCAGACCAACCCAGTCCCAATATTATAACTAGACGATCCCATCCCTAGTCATGAAAATCATTCACATTTCAATAATACGCATTTGTTTTGTAAAACCGGTATATTTAGTATGAATTATTCGTAAACCATTTGAGTTCAATGAAAATCACAAATCATTTGTGTTAGTTAAAACGTGTTGTAATATGGTTTAGAAATATATAGTTTTTGTTCCCTCAAAATCTCGTATGTACTTGCAAAACGTGCTTGTCTAAAAATATGCAATCTTTGTTCATCGAAAACTTTGTATGTTTTTACAAAACGTGCATGTCTTTCCATCCCAAAAACATTTATAAAAATGTAAAACCTTAAAAAGGTGGGGTTATGAACTCACCTTAATTGCCTTGTGCAAAGCTAGCTAATTACGACTTCGTGATGTCGTTTCCCAGACGAGACTCGCTAGCGTGCATTCTACAATATTCCTAACACGGAATATCTTATAAGTTTCTAAATAAACGCAGTAACTAAACTACGTGTCACCGAGCTCTACCGAATCGTTAACCGAACGATTCAATGGTAAGTTGTTAACTTAAATGAAACGAAGAAGTTATAGTTGTTAGCTCGTTTAACGTCGGTAACATTTTACTAAGTCTTTGAAAAACACTTAGTTCTCGTGAGATTTAAAATATATAAAAATATATAAATACTTTGGTAGAATCTCATTAGTCATCTTGAGAAGTCGTTGTGTATGTAACAACATTTATATGAAAATAACATGTAACAAACTTGTATCATATATTGCGTCTTGTAGATATTCGTCAAAGTATATGTGGATGCCGTTTAGGTGTTTAAAATAAATATAAAAAGTTATATTTATTTAATAAAAGAATCACCTGACCGGCTGAGTTGACTTGCTGAGTCATCTCGCTGAGTTGACTGAGTTTGACCGAGTCGATTAATGAGTTAACCGGGTCGAGCCGAGTTGCACACAGTCGATCCGTATAGAACCGAGTAGAACCGAGTTGGAGTGAGTCGAGCTGGAATACACCGAGTCGAACCAATTTTAACTTGAGCCGACGCTGAAACACGGCTGAAACAAGACTCGAATCTGACTCGAGCCGTGAACAATCTGTCATGTGTGAATCTGTCGTACCTGTGCATGAACTGAACTTGGATCAGAACATACTCACCACCACCGTTGCGTATTGCCGGCGACCACCCGGAACCCGAGATGCCACTATGACCCGAACCAAACTTAAACCAAAACGTCGTCATCATCATGTAACTCGACGGACTGAAGCAAGAACCACCGGTCCGAGACAAGGACCATCGGTTCGAGAGGAGGACCACCGGATCGAGAGGAGGACCACCGGTTCGAGACGAGGACCACCGGTTCGAGACGCGACCGCCGCTTACCACCACCAACGGTTCTCTCTCCTCTCCGTTTGTAGCCGCCACACCACCACCGGACGGTGGTGGTGGTGCTCCGATTAGCCAGATCGAACAAAGGGGGGGTATGTGCTGGTTAGAGATGAGCAGGAGGTTAAAGGAGGTGTTGAGGGTGTCCGCTGGAGGAGCCAGAGGCACCGGAGCCGGTAACCGGCCGACGTGCTTGACTATGCAGGAGACCGAGAGGGAGAGATGGGCCAATGAATGTGTGTGTGTGTTTTTTTTAGGATCTGTGTGTGTGTTCTTTGTTTATAAATTGGCGGACCAAACATATGGGAGAAAGAAAAAAAGATAAGGGGGTGTTGGCTGTACAAGTGAGGAGCATTAGGATTGGTTAGTGTCTTATATATAGAGTTTATTTTATTGGTGGGCTTTGGGCTTGGGCCCAAGGCCCACAAGCCCAATAACGCGTCTCAAGTGGCCCGTCGTATTTCTAAAGCCCGTTAACACACTCGTGCCCCGTAAAATATAATAACGTATATTTTATAACCGAAATACCGTAAAATGTACGCCGGTAGCCGGTTGTCATGTTCGTTCGTCAATTACGGTAAAAATCGCGTAGGATCGCGTCGTAACTGTTTTAATTCCGTTTTTCGATCTGGTTTCGACTACGGGTACTAAAAATTTAATTACAAGTCTAAAATATATCGTAAAATTTAAGTTTTAAAAATAATATGCACCTCTGGTGCTTCCGTTTCGTTACCGATGCGTTTCTTGCAGCCGCGTTTCTCGTTCCTGTTTGCGTTTTGTGATGTACGGAAGCGCAATAAATTCACAACATTGAATTCATAAATATAAAATATTCGTAGAAAATCCGTATTTGTCGGCGTGGTCAGTATTTCGTACGGCTTCAGTTCGTTGTCTCGTAATATTCTGCAGATTTCCCGTAAATCACCATACGCGCACTGTAAAGTCGGATAAGCATTCCTAGGCACTCCAAAGGCCTAATTAAGTTAATTTGCGCTGTGAACACTATTTATTATCGCGTTAATCATTTGATAATCACGTAATTAAAGGCGTAAATTACCGGTTGTCACATTCTCCCCCTGTTACAGAAATTTCGTCCTCGAAATTTAGACTACGTTAACTCCTTAGAGTTACGTTATGCGTAGAAAAATAAGAATAGTACCAAAGTGAATGATCATGAAATCGAATCAAGACTTATTCGAATGATGTGAATTCAAGGACGTATCTCAACAATAAGAACCCAACGGTTAAAAGGAATGCGTCCCAGAATTTGATGTCAAGGGAAACGAGACATATTAGTACAGTCACCAGTGTGACTAAGTTAACAGGGATCCAACAATGAACAGGAATTTCGACCAATCGAATTCTATATGAACGTTCAAAATATGTAAATGAGTTCTAGAAGCAATAACATCCACTAGATGAACTTAGAATCAACGATCTTAAATGTAATAGTTTGCATGAAACGCTCGATCGTGATCAGCACAAGCTGTAAGTTATACCGATGCCACAAGGGGTCGTAGAGAATGAAACAATTTCAATATAGCGGTGATCGAACAAGTATCACTTGTGTATTGCATGAAACGCTCAATCATGATTAGCCCAAGCTACAAGTTTGTACTGACACCACAAGGTGTCGTAGTGATTTATATAATTCAATAATAGCGGTGATCAAACAACTTCACCGTGTTTGAAATCAAATGAAAGCGCAATAATGTGAATCTGAAAGTTTGTTTCAAATGACTTCATAGGATTTTCAATTGAAAATGGAACATCAAAGAAATAATGTTTTCGATCGAAGACGAAGAAGCAATGAATATCGCAAAACATTCGATCGATGTTGAAAGGACCGTTAGGAGGTACACCGGAATATGAAATGAATTTTGTGTACCATTGTCTTATCACACGATTGTGTTAAGACTGCTGTGAGGTGATAAATCAAGGCAGATTTATTGAAATCAATAAATAAATATTTAAATCCATGCATGAGATGCGTAAACGAGATTAGCGCAAGCTTCAAATTAGTAAGAACACCACCACAAGGTGTCGAATTCAACAAACGACTTAATGGAGTCGTAGACCAAACAAGTCTACTACGACTCGGAACAAATGAAATGTTTGTTAAAACGAATTTGAGTATGATGTTTTCAATACATCATATGGTGTCTTGAATTAAATATGTGTAATGAACAAGTTCAGACAATTTAACTTGGTTTTGGCGCAAGCCGACAATAAATACATGTATCGACAAGAAAACTTTCGGCATGGTCACAACGAAAAACCATGTATGTAACTTGAAAAGAAGAGAGATTTCAAGAAAATGTGTTGACTTGATAATAAAGGAGCCAACAATTACAATAATGTGGGTCATTCGAATCACAAATCAATAATTAGATTTAGTGAAATAATATTTTAACTTTCATGAAGCGCTTATTCGAAACGAAACCACATGCGTAACAAACGATGCATGCGTAACATATGAATTTTCAAGAAATGAAGGAAATGAGTATTCGCTATAATGAAAGAAATGATCGTGATACAATGACCATTAAGAGGAGTAGAGATGTGAAAATCTACTCACTAGATGCAAAAGTCGGTATTTCAATAAAAGAAATTTAACGACTTTACCTGGAGTTGTGTGTGATGACCGGTTGTTAGGTGACATTACCATGGAATGTCGAACATATTGTATTCGTCATTAAGGAGATAGGGGGAATGTGAAGAAATTCGTATTCTCCCTGGCGTGATTCGTGTGATTGCAGGACCGCGTGCCAAACCACCGCTTCCTGATCGATAGTTTTCGTGCTGACAGGATTAGCATTATCGTTGAAATGCTCCATAGTGTCTTCTCGGTGACTTCACCTCGAAAGTCGTATGTGAGGTACTTCAACCTCTGTTGATGTATAGCTTAAGTTTCTCGTATACCTGTGCACTTGCATTTCGTTCAGCGTAGAATGTGATGTACTCCGACATCCGTTGATGTAAAATTTGAGTTCCGTGTATTCTCGTGCACTAGCGTTTCGTTATGCGTAGTCTGGCTGCTCGGGAAGTCAAAATATCATAGATAATATGGATAATAGTGTGTGCCCAAGTTAATATTCGCGGTTCCTACGTGATGACCTTTAATGAACTTCAACATAAGTTTTCCGAAGGTCTTAAATGCATGTTTCCTAAACTCTCAGAGTTTTGTTTACTGTATGCGACTGTTTTGTGTACCATGTGTAAAACACAACTTTAGCGTATGTTTAAAAATCAAAATTCTGACCTTTGTGTTTTCGGCAACGGTTGGAGACCATATTCGAGTACTAGGCGTTCTGTATGTATTCAAAGTCTTAATTATCTAAGTCCCAGAGAAAGGTGAGGTTAGAGCCTATGTATCTCTACAGAAAACCTAATTCGTTGTAACCTATAGCTCTGATACCAATCTGTCACACCCCAAAATATCAGAGCTTGGTGTGACTGGACCGGTATCTTCATTGCACAGCGGAAGCAAATAAGCTAAGACTTCTAGAAAACGAGCGCCGCTAAGTACTTGAATCTCCAATGTTTCTCCTATTCCAACCGAGCCATAATTTCTGAAAAGTAACCTGAGAAAGAAACATGCGAAAAATCAACATAAAGTTGAGCGAGTTCATAGTTTGTTTTGGAAAAGATTTAAAACAAATCTTTTTGATAACCGGTTTTAAAGTTTTCGTGTAAATACATAAAATCATTTTTCTCAGCCTGATATGTAAACACTGTGAGCTCCAAATAACTTTGTAATCATTTGTAAGTATTCCTTTGGTAACCAGTATGTAAGTGTCTATGAACAGATCAATTAATGTGTAGCTAATACATTAATATGTGTGCAATGGCATAGGAAGGCTCAATCCTTTGCGTATTTCGTACCGGGCCTCCCGGCTGGAACGACATAGTCACCACATGCGTTCAACTCGCAGACCCATGGGTGGGGCTCGCAACACCCAAATAGATCTATCACTCATGCCCCTCGGTCCTTCTAAAGAATTAATGGTCTCAAGTTAACGCCTACCCATTCACATGATCTAACAGTTCATTTCATTTGTAATCGTAATCATTTGTAACACGTATTTCACCCCCGAAGTTATAAAATGGAAACAGTTAATCAAAAGGGGGACATGAACTCACTGGGTGTCCCGTTCCTCAAACGCAGACCAACCCAGTCCCAATATTATAACTAGACGATCCCATCCCTAGTCATGAAAATCATTCACATTTCGATAATACGCATTCGTTTTGTAAAACCGGTATACTTAGTATGAATCATTCATAAACCATTTGAGTTCAATGAAAATCACAAATCATCTGTGTTAGTTAAAACGTGTTGTAACATGGTTTAGAAATATATAGTTTTTTTTCCTTCAAAATCTCGTATGTACTTGCAAAACGTGCTTGTCTAAAAATATGCAATCTTTGTTCATCAAAAACTTTGTATGTTTTTTACAAAACGTGCATGTCTTTCCACCCCAAAAACATTTATAAAAATGTAAAACCGTAAAAAGGTGGGGTTATGAACTCAGCTGAATTGCCTTGTGCAAAGCTAGCTAACTACGACTTCGTGATGTCGTTTCCTAGATGAGACTCGCTAGCGTGCATTGTACAATATTCCTAACACAGAATATCTTATAAGTTTCTAAATAAACGCAGTAACTAAACTACGTGTCACCGAGCTCTACCGAATCGTTAACCGAACGATTCAACAGTAAGTTGTTAACTTAAATGAAACGAAGAAGTTATACTTGTTAGCTCGTTTAACGTCGGTAACATTTTTCTAAGTCTTTGAAAAACATTTAGTTCTCGTGAGATTTAAAATATATAAAAATTTATAAATACTTCGGTAGAATCTCGTTAGTCGTCTTGAGAAGTCGTTGTGTATGTAACAACATTTATATGAAAATAACATGTAACAAACTTGTATCATATATTGCGTCTTGTAGATATTCATCAAAGTATATGTGGATGTCGTTTAGGTGTTTAAAATAAATATAAAAAGTTATATTTATTTAATAAAAGAATCGTCGAGTTATTGTGGTTGAAAGTAAATACATAACTATATTTGTCTTTATAAACGAATACGAGTCGCTTGATGTTTGAAACAAATATAAAGCTATATTTATTTTTGTAAAAGAATTCGTTATTGTTCGATACTAGAAATAAATATATAAACCATATTTATTTTTGTAAAAACGAATTCATGTTATTTGATCTTTGGAATAAATATAAAGGCTATATTTCTTTTATAAAACGAAGTCATCTCGTTTGGTATTTGAAATAAATATAAACTATATTTAAATTTATGAAACGGTTTCATGTTGTACGAAAATTTGAAATAAATGTAAACTATATTTATCTTGTAAAAGAAGTGTCGTGTAGCTTGATATTCGAAATAAATATACAATCTACATTTATTTTTATAAAATAATTGTTGAAATTTCGAAGTTTAGAATAAATATAATAACGATATTTATTGTCGTAAATAATATCTGAATCGTCGTTTTTGTAAGTTGTAAAGTGCGGTCAAGAAAAGTTGTTTGAATCCGATAGTTTTATTTTATGATAAAACACTTTGTATTTACGAATTTTTCTCGAAAAACGGGCAGAGTTTCCTCTGTTTTTGGACGCCCCCGACAACACGAGTTGTCGTTATTTTTCAAAATTCAACAATATATATATATAAACTTTTATCTAATATATCAAACGTAATCGATAATTTAGCCGGTTCGAGCTCGTTTCACGTGATATAAACTATAAAAATAACGAAATAATTGTGCCATATATCTTTACCAAATCATCATGTCGAAACGCCGAATGTGTTGACCGGCTGAGTTGACTTGCTGAGTCGTCTCACTGAGTTGACTCAGTTTGACCGAGTCGATTAATTTTTTAACCGGGTCGAGCCGAGTTGCACCGGGTTGAGCCGAGTTGCACCGAGTCAAGCTGGAATACTCCGAGTCGAACAAATTTTAACCTGAGCTGACGCTGAAACAAGACTCGAATCTGACCCGAGCAGTGAACAATCTGTCATGTGTGAATCTGTCGTACCTGTGCCTGAACTGAACTTGGATCAGAACATACTCACCCCCACCGTTGCGTCTTGCCGGCGACCACCCGGAACCCGAGACGCGACTGTGACCCGAACCAAACTTAAACCAAAACGTTATCATCATCATCATCATGTAACTCGACGGACTGAAGCAAGAACCACCGGTCCGAGAGAAGGACCACCGGTTCGAGACGAGGACCACCGGTTCGAGACGCGACCGCCGCTTACCACCACCACCACCGGTTCTCTCTCTCTCCTCTCCATTTGTAGCAGCCGCACCACCACCGGACGGTTGTGGTGGTGCTCCGATTAGCCAGATCGAACAAAAGGGGGGGGGTAGGTGCTGGTTGGAGGTGAGCAGGAGGTTAAAGGAGGTGTTGAGGGTGTTCGCTGGAGGAGCCAGAGGCACCGGCGCCGGTAACCGGCCGACGTGTTGTATGTTTATAAATTGGCAGACCAAACATAGGGGAGAAAGAAAAAAAGATAAGGGGGGTGTCGGCTGTACAAGTGAGGAGCATTAGGATTGGTTAGTGTCTTATATATTGAGTTTATTTAATTGGTGGGCTTTGAGCTTGGGCCCAGGGCCCACAAGCCCAATAACGCGTCTCAAGTGGCCCGTCGTATTTCTAAAGCCCGTTAACACACCCGTTCCCCGTAAAATATAATAACATATATTTTATAACCAAAATACCGTAAAATGTACGCCGGTAGCCGGTTGTCGTGTTCGTTCGTCAATTACGGTAAAAATCATGTAGGAACGCGTCGTAGCTGTTTCAATTCCGTTTTGCGATCTGGTTTCGACTACGGGTACTAAAAAATTAATTACAACTCTAAAATATATCGTAAAATTTAAGTTTTAGAAATAATACGCACCTCTGGTGCTTCCAATTCATTACCGATGCGTTTCTTGCAGCCACGTTTCTCGTTCCTGTTTGCGTTTTGTGATGTACGGAAGCGCAATAAATTCACAACATTGAATTCATAAATATAAAATATTCGTAGAAAATCCGTATTTGTCGGCGTGGTCAGTATTTCGTACGGCTTCAGTTCCTTGTCTCGTTATATTCAGCAGATTTCCCGTAAATCACCACACGCGCACTGTAAAGTCGGATAAGCGTTCCTAGGCACTCCAAAGGCCTAATTAAGTTAATTTGCGTTGTGAACGCTATTTATTATCGCGTTAATCATTTGATAATCACGTAATTAAAGGCGTAAATTACCGGTTGTCACATTCTCCCCCTGTTACAGAAATTTCGTCCTCGAAATTTAGACTACGTTAACTCCTTAGAGTTACGTTATGCGTAGAAAAATACGAATAGTATCAAAGTGAATGATCATGAAATCGAATCAAGACTTATTCGAATGATGTGAATTCAAGGACGTATCTCAACAATAAGAACCCAACGGTTAAAAGGAATGCGTCTCAGAATTTGATGTCAAGGGAAACGAGACATATTGATACAGTCACCAGTGTGACTAAGTTAACAGCGATCCAACAATGAACAGGAATTTTGACCAATCGAATTTCATATGAACGTTCACAATATGTAAATGAGTTCTAGAAGCAATAACATCCACTAGATGAACTTAGAATCAACGATCTCAAATGTAATAGTTTGCATGAAACGCTCGATCGTGATCAGCACAAGCTGCAAGTTATACCGACGCCACAAGGTGTCGTAGAAAATGAAACAATTTCAATATAGCGGTGATCGAACAAGTCTCACTTGTGTTTTGCATGAAACGCTCAATCATGATTAGCACAAGCTACAAGTTTGTACTGATACCACAAGGTGTCGTAGTGATTTAAATAATTCAATAATAGCGGTGATCAAACAACTTCACCGTGTTTGAAATCAAATGAAAGCGCAATAATGTGAATCTGAAAGTTTGTTTCAAATGACTTCATAGGATTTTCAATTGAAAATGGAACATCAAAGAAATAATGTTTTCGATCGAAGACGAAGAAGCAATGAATATCGCAAAACATTCGATCGATGTTGAAAGGACCGTTAGGAGGTACACCGGAATATGAAATGAATTTTGTGTACCATTGTCTTATCACACGATTGTGTTAAGACTGCTGTGAGGTGATAAATCAAGGCAGATTTAAAGCAATAAATAAATATTTAAATCCGTGCATGAGATGCGTAAACAAGATTAGCACAAGCTTCAAATTAGTAAGAACACCACCATAAGGTGTCGAATTCAACAAACGACTTAATGGAGTCGTAGACCAAACAAGTCTACTACGACTCGGAACAAATGAAACGCTTGTTAAAACGAATTTTAGTATGATGTTTTCAATACATCATATGGTGTCTTGAATTGAATATGTGTAATGAACTAGTTCAGACAATTTAACTTGGTTTTGGCGCAAGCCGACAATAAATACATGTATCGACAAGAAAACTTTCGGCATGGTCACAACGAAAAACCATGTGTGTAACTTGAAAAGAAGAGAGATTTCAAGAAAATGTGTTGACTTGATAACAAAGGAGCCAACAATTACAATAATGCGGGTCATTCGAATCACAAATCAATAATTAGATTTAGCGAAATAATATTTGAACATTGATGAAGCGCTTATTCGAAACAAAACCACATACATAACAAACGATGCATGCGTAACATATGAATTTTCAAGAAATGAAGCAAATGAGTATTCTCTATAATGAAAGAAATGATCGTGATACAATGACCAAAAAGAGGAGTAGAGATGTGAAAATCTACTCACTAGATGCAAAAGTCGGTATTTCAATAAAAGAAATTTAATGACTTTACCTGGGGTTGCGTGTGATGACCGGTTGTTAGGTGACATTACCATGGAATGTCAAACATATCGTATTCGTCATTAATGAGATAGGGGGAATGTGAATAAATTCGTCTTCTCCCTGGCGTGATTCGTGTGATTGCAGGACCGCGTGCCAAACTGCCACTTCCTGATCGATAGTTTTCGTGCTGATAGGATTAGCATCATCGTTGAAATGCTCCATAGTGTCTTCTCGGTGACTTCACCTCGAAAGTCGTATAATAGGTACTTCAACATCTGTTGATGTATAGCTTAAGTTTCTCGTATACCTGTGCACTTGCGTTTCATTCAGCGTAGAATGTGATGTACTCCGACATCCGTTGACGTAAAATTTGTGTTCCGTGTATTCTCGTGCACTAGCGTTTCGTTATGCGTAGGCTTCCTGCTCGGGAAGTCAAAATATCATAGACAATATGGATAATAGTGTGTGCCCGAGTTAATATTCGTGGTTCCTACGTGATGACCTTTAATGAACTTCAACATAAGTTTTCCGAAGGTCTTAAATGCATGTTTCCTAAACTCTCAGAGTTTTGTTTACAGTATGCGACTGTTTTGTGTACCATGTGTAAAACACAACTTTAGCGTATGTTTAAAATCAAAATTCTGACCTTTTTTTTCGGCAACGGTTGGAGAATATATTCGAGTACTAGGCGTTATGTATGTATTCAAAGTCTTAATAATCTAAGTCCCGGAGAAAGGTGAGGTTAGAGCCTAGGTATCTCTACAGAAAACCTAATTCGCTGTAACCTATAGCTCTGATACCAATCTGTTACACCCCGAAATATCAGAGCTTGGCGTGACTGGACCGGTATCTTCATTGCACAGCGGAAGCAAATAAGCTAAGACTTCTAGAAAATGAACGCCGCTAAGTACTCGAATCTCCAATAGTTCGCCTGTTCCAACCGAGCCATAATTTCTGAAAAGTAACCTGAGAAAGAAACATGCGAAAAATCAACATAAAGTTGAGCGAGTTCATAGGTTGTTTTGGAAAAGATTTAAAACAAATCTTTTTTGATAACCGGTTTTAAAGTTGTCGTGTAAATACAGAAAATCATTTTTCTCGGCCTGATATGTAAACACTGTGAGCTCCAAATAACTTTGTAATCATTTGTAAGTATTCCTTTGGTAACCAGTATGTAAGCGTCTATGAAAAGATCAATTAATGTGTAGCTAATAAATTAATATGTGTGCAATGGCATAGGAAGGCTCAATCCTTTGCGTATTTTGTACCGGGCCTCCCGGCTGGAACGCCATAGTCACCACATGCGGTCAACTCGCGGACCCATGGGTGGGGCTCGCAACACCCAAATAGATCTATCACTCATGCCCCTCGGTCCTTCTAAAGCATTAATGGTCTCAAGTTAACGCCTACCCATTCACATGATCTAACAGTTCATTTCATTTGTAATCGTAATCATTTGTGACACGTATTTCACCCCCGAAGTTATAAAATGGAAACAGTTAATCAAAAGGGAGACATGAACTCACTGGGTGTCCTGTTCCTCAAACGCAGACCAACCCAGTCCCAATATTATAACTAGACGATCCCATCCCTAGTCATGAAAATCATTCACATTTTGATAATACGCATTTGTTTTGTAAAACCGGTATATTCAGTATGAATCATTCGTAAACCATTTGAGTTCAATGAAAATCACAAATCATTTGTTTTAGTTAAAACGTGTTGTAACATGGTTTAGAAATATATAGTTTTTGTTCCTTCAAAATCTCGTATGTACTTGCAAAACGTGCTTGTCTAAAAATATGCATTATTTGTTCATCGAAAACTTTGTATGTTTTTACAAAACGTGCATGTCTTTCCACCCCAAAAACATTTTTAAAAATGTAAAACCGTAAAAAGGTGGGGTTATGAACTCACCTGAATTGCCTTGTGCAAAGCTAGCTAATTACGACTTCGTGATGTAATTTCCCAGACGAGACTCGCTAGCGTGCATTCTACAATATTCCTAACACGGAATATCTTATACGTTTCTAAATAAACGCAGTAACTAAACTACGTGTCACCGAGCTCTACCGAATCGTTAACCGAACGATTCAATGGTAAGTTGTTAACTTAAATGAAACGAAGATGTTATACTTGTTAGCTCGTTTAACGTCGGTAACATTTTACTAAGTCTTTGAAAAACACTTAGTTCTCATGAGATTTAAAATATATAAAAATATATAAATACTTCGGTAGAATCTCGTTAGTCGTCTTGAGAAGTCGTTGTGTATGTAACAACATTTATATGAAAATAACATGTAACAAACTTGTATCATATATTGTGTCTTCTATATATTCGTCAAAGTATATGTGGATGCCGTTTAGGCATTTAAAATAACTATAAAAAGTTATATTTATTTAATAAAAGAATCGTCGAGTTATTGTGGTTGAAAGTAAATACATAACTATATTTGTCTTTATAAACGAATACGAGTCGCTTGATGTTTGAAACAAATATAAAGCTATATTTATTTTTGTAAAAGAATTCGTTATTGTTCGATACTAGAAATAAATATATAAACCATATTTATTTTTGTAAAAACGAATTCATGTTATTTGATCTTTGGAATAAATATAAAGACTATATTTCTTTTTTAAAACGAAGTCATGTCGTTTGGTATTTGAAATAAATATAAACTATATTTATTTTTATGAAACGGTTTCGTGTTGTATGAAAATTTGAAATAAATGTAAACTATATTTATCTTGTAAAAGAAGTGTCGTGTAGCTTGATATTCGAAATAAATATACAATCTACATTTATTTTTATAAAATAATTGTCGAAATTTCGAAGTTTAGAATAAATATAATAACGATATTTATTGTCGTAAATAATATCTGAATCGTCGTTTTTGTAAGTTGTAAAGTGTCGTCAAGAAAAGTTATTTGAATCCAATAGTTTTATTTTATGATAAAACGCTTTGTATTTACGGATTTTTCTCGAAAAACGGGCAGAGTTTCCTCTGTTTTTGGATGCCCCGACAACACGAGTTGTCGTTATTTTTCAAAATTTAACAATATATATATATATATATATAAACTTTTATCTAATATATCAAACGTAATCTATAATCGAGCCGGTTCGAGCTTGTTTCACGTGATATAAACTTTAAAAATAACGAAATAATCGCGCCGTATATCTTTACCAAATCATCATGTCGAAACGCCGAATGTGTTGACCGAGTTGACCGGGTCAACTGAGTTGACCGGCTGAGTTGACTTGCTGAGTCGTCTCGCTGAGTTGACTGAGTTGACTCAGTTTGACCGAGTCGATTAATGAGTTAACCGGGTCGAGGTGAGTTGCACCGAGTCTATCCGTATAGAACCGAGTTGGACTGAGTCAAGCTGGAATACACCGAGTCGAACCAATTTTAACCTGAGCCGACGCTGAAACACGGCTGAAACAAGACTCGAATCTGACCCGAGCCGTGAACAATCTGTCATGTGTGAATCTGTCGTACCTGTGCCTGAACTGAACTTGGATCAGAACATACTCACCACCACCGTTGCGTCTTGCCGGCGACCACCCAAAACCCGAGACGCGACTGTGACCCGAACCAAACTTAAACCAAAACGTCATCATCATCATCAATATGTAACTCGACGGACTGAAGCAAGAACCACCGGTTCGAGACGAGGACCACCGGTTCGAGACGAGGACCACCGGTTCGAGACGCGACCGCCGCTCACCACCACCGGTTCTCTCTCTCTCCTCTCCGTTTGTAGCGGCCGCACCACCACCATACGGTGGTGGTGGTGCTCCGATTAGCTAGATCGAACAAAGGGGGGGGGGGTAGGTGCTGGTTGGAGATGAGCAGGAGGTTAAAGGAGGTGTTGAGGGTGTTCGCTGGAGGAGCCAGAGGCACCGACGCCGGTAACAGGCCGACGTGCTTGACTATGCAGGAGATCGAGAGGGAGAGATATGGGCCAAATTTAATTATAAGTCTAAAATATATAGTAAAATTTAAGTTTTAGAAATAATACGCACCTCCGGTGCTTCCGTTTCGTTACCGGTGCGTTTCTTGCAGCCGCGTTTCTCGTTCCTGTTTGCGTTTTGCCATGTACGGAAGCGCAATAAATTCACAACATTGAATTCATAACTATAAAATATTCATCGAAAATCCGTATTTGTCGGTGTGGTCAGTATTTCGTACGGCTTCAGTTCGTTGTCTCGTAATATTCAGCAGATTTCCCGTAAATCACCATACGCGCACTTTAAAGTCGGATAAACGTTCCTAGGCACTCCAAAGGCCTAATTAAGTTAATTTGATAATCACGTAATTAAAGTCGTAAATTACCGGTTGTCACAAGATTTGAGATTTTTTTTACCATTTTCATCTAATTGTTTGATAGAAAAAATAAAGTAAATTAGATGTTTGGATGAAAATGTCAAAAACTCCCAAAACTGAGGGATTATATTGTACAAAAAAATTGTTTTAGATTAAAATGAAAAACATGCCCAAACCTTAGGGACGATTTTGGCAATTTACTCTTGTATTTATTTATTGAGTTAATAGCCAAAATGGTCCCTGGGGTTTGCTCACTTTTGCCACTTTAGTCCAAAATCCAAAATTTTTAAATTTGGGTCCCTAAGGTTTCACTTTATTGCCATTTTAGTCCAAAATTCAAAAACCCTCTTTTTTTACTGTTGCAACATGTCTATTTTGTCTTTTTGTTCAGGGGCATTTTGGTCATTTGGAATTATTATAACATATCCCTGTGTCTCTCTTTTCTCTCTCTCTCAGATCTTCATCATCTTCTCTCTCTCAGATCTTCACCAAACCCCGAATGTCTTCATAAACCCAGATGATGAAGATCTGACCAAAACGCAGATGAACAACAAATCCCAGATGAAGATCTTCATAAATTCCAAAACCCAGATGACCAAAACGCAGATGAACAACAAATCAACAAAACCCAGATGACCAAAACCCAGAATGTCTTCATCTTCATTGCCCCTTCTCTCTCTCTCTCTCTCTCTCTCTAATCTTCACAAAACCCAGATGAATAACAAATCAACAATTCAAACACAAATTAATGCTGAAACAAGCAGATCAAGTAACAAAACCCAGATGAACCGGACTGTCTTCGGCTCCTCCACCACCGCCCCTGCAGCACCAGCTCCACTCCGCTCCGCTCCGGCCGCTGCCGGTAAATTGAGGCTGCGACGCCACCGCCGCTGTTCTCTCTCTCTCCTCAGATTCTCTCTATACACTTCTGAATATAGATGTGTGTGTAGAATGGCACGGAGAGGGAAGGAGGTTTCGTGATTTGGGCGTCTGGTCAGAGATGACCTGGAAAACCCTAACACGTTGTGATGAAGTTGTTGTGGTGGTGGTTAGGACGGTGGTGATGAAGGCGGTGTTGCCTGTGGTGATAAAGCCAGTGTTGTTGTTGTTGGTATTGATAAACTCAGTGTTGCCGGTAGTTAGAAACCCGGTGTTGCCTGTGTTGATGATGGCAATGAGGAAATTTGAGTTTGAACCTATTTGTTTTCAGTAGATTGTTTGCATAATTTTCTTCTTTTTGCTGTCTTTTAAGGGTTTAATTTTCTTGGTTCTAGGAAAAAACTTTGCCTAATCGATGGTTTCGTGATTTGGGCGTCTGGGTTTTGTGAAGATCTGAGAGAGAAGAAGATGAAGATCTGGGAGAGAGAGAAGAGAGAGACAGAGGGGTATGTTATAATAATTCCAAATGACCAAAATGCCCCTGCATAAAAGGACAAAACAATCAGCTTTCAACAGGCAAAAAATGGGTTTTTTAGATTTTGGACTAAAATGGCAACAAAATACAAACCTCAGGGACCCAGATTTAAAATTTTTGGATTTTAGACTAAAATGGCAAAAGTGAGCAAACCTCAGGGACCATTTTGGCTATTAACTCTTATTTATTTGTTCTTTTTTAATTAAAACGGCTATATAGCCGTTATTCTCCAACGGTCCAAAAAATCACATCAATATGTTTCACACGGTGACTAGTCACCGATTACTATCATCATCTTTGGTGAGGTAAGGGTCGGCAGCGGTGTTGGCGTGCGGTGAAAGGGCACGCCGCACCCTTCCCTGTACCCACCCCGTTCACCCTTATGTTTTTTGGCATGAGAAGACTTAGAGAGAGGAATTGACGTGACAATAGATGATTATGTAAGTGGAAAGTTTACCTCTTCTCATGATGTGATCACCCGTTACACCCTAATAATGCTTAGATTTACTAGTATTCATTTATTCGATTAGAGCATCTTCAATACACCATTGGAATGGATATATGTCGGCCATGTCAGCATGGCATCACTATTTTTAAAACATTAAATTCTATCACTAACGATTTGAGAATATAGTAATAAGTTATTATCGTGGGTTGTAAATATGTTTCACAATAATTTAATGCAACATAAACAAATAAGTAAAACGGTTTTAAATTTGTTTAGAATTATTTCTTTTAAGATTATATTCTTTTAAAAATACAATTTTTGGAGTGCAATTTAAGATATACAAGAATAGCAAGAAAGACGGAAGAACAAAAATAGTTTCTCTAAAAAAGTATCAACAACGAGAAAGCTTTAACTTCATGCAAGTGCTAGCCATTAGCCAACGTCCTGAATATATAAGTTATTGATTCCTTTTTCTAATTTTTAAACTTTATTGGTATACTGTATATGAAAACTACACAATATTTATATACAATATTTCATATAACTAAGTTAAAAAAAATAAAAAAAAAGTCTCAATCTTTCTTTGTATATATGATCATGACAACAAAAGGAAAAGAAATTCCTTTTTATTAAATTTGACAAGCAAACATCAATAACTTGGGGAGTTGGGGGGACCAAATATGGCTGCCAAACCAACCCCTTATTATACCAAAAATGGTTGCCAAACCAAACCCTTTTTATAGCAATTCAGGAAGTTAAATTTGACAGCAAGCCATCCTTTAATTGAATTTGATTTTTACAAAGATAAGACTTTTAATTTGTGGGCAGATTTTCCTTTCTTCTTTGCTACAAGCTAAGTGTGTTTATACAGTGTGTGTGCATATATATATATATATATATATATATATATAGGACAAAGATCCGTTAGGAACCACCCCTTATTGCGAGAACCGCGAGAACCAGTGTGAACACAAACAGTAATTCCTAAAAAAATCTAAAAAACACCCAAAAAATTTTTTTTAATTTTTTTACTATTTTTTTTGAAAAAATCGCAATATTTTGTTAATAAAAAAAATAAAAAAAAATTTTCAAAAAAAAAAAAAAAAATTTCGAGTAACAGTTATCCATGCACATGTGCATATGTATCGTTTCTTTGTCAAATTCCGTAATTCATTACAAATAATAGTCAATTGCAGTTTCATTTACACTACCATGTGTAATACACTACTTTTTACGTTAACAATGTTAGAAATGCACATGCGCATTTATATGTATTAACAGGAAATAAGGTGTTTTGGTACACTACTTTCTCTTTCATCTATCATTCCATCCATAATACACAAGCATGCACATGTGCATTTTTGTCATTTCTTTGACAAATTCCGTAATTCATTACACATATTAGACAATTGCACTTTATTTACACTACCATATGTAATACACTACTTTTTACATTACCAATATTAGAAATGCACATGTGCATTTATATGTATCAACATCAAATAAGGTGTTTTGTTACACCACTTTGAATACATTTTCCTTTTTCATCTATCATACCATCCATAATACACTACCATTACCTCCTACCATCCATAATACAATACCATTACCTCCTACCATCCATGATACAATACCATTAACAGTATTTTCACTTTAATACATGTATGTAAACACCATTTATACCATCCAATCAACATATTACATAAAAAAATTAACAACTATAACCAAACCATCAACCACTACATATAACTAACCAAAAAACATGTATATGAGCCTACTTCTCCATCCAAAATCACAAACTTTTTGTAACAAAACACGTTATATCATGGTTATACCTAATTATGCACATGTGCATTTTGAATATTGGTAATGTAAAAAGTAGTGTATTACTAATGGTATTGTAAATTAAAGTGCAATTGTCTATTCCTGATAACGTATTACTGAATTTGTTGAAGTAATGATACATATGCACATGTGCATGGATAACTGTTACTCGAAAAAAAAAAGTTTTTTTTTTTTTTTTTTTTATGGTAACGAAATATATCGTTTTTTATTAAAAAAATATTAAAAAAAATAAAAACATTTTTTGAGTGCTTTTTTTATTTTTTTTAGATTTTATTTTGTGTTCACATTGGTTCTCGCGGTTCTCGCAATAAGGGTGGTTCTCGCATGAACCTTACCCTATATATATATATATATATATATAGGATAATGCTTAGTAAGAAACCCCATATTCTTAGAAAACTTAGCAAACTATAATAGTGGCCATCATTTAGCCACGTATGCATCCCACACTTCTTGTTACTTTTTGCAGGAAGGTTATTTATGTAATTTGTGTTAGGCAAGAGTTGAATTGACATCAGCATTTAATGCACATCAACTCACTTGTACAATGCACCCACCCCCATATTTCTTTTACAATTTCTCATTTTATATATTCTTCAACTGATCTACATATTCATCTTCTACTCCCCTGTTCATTTCTCCATTAATATCCATGGAGAAAAATCCACCAACCTCACAATCAATGTCGCCGGTCCATAGTTTCCCCAACCGGTTCTTTTGCAGCGACTTCCAAAATGATGAGGAATTTAATGCTCCAGGTTTGTCCATATATTTAATTTAACTGTTCACGAAGTCCTGTTTTTTTTTTTTTTGTCTTTTACAACTTTTTAATCTAATAATCCAAACTATACTGCATGTCCATGTTCACTTGTTCCATTCGAAGCTTCTGTATACACTTATATGCATGTTGATTGTTCTCGGTCATCTGAAGCCCCTGTTAGATCCCCGGATGTTGTGATATCCAACAATTTCATGAACAGCGCGTTTAATGATGACCAGGTTATGGATAATGAAGAAGGTTTGTTTTTTCTATACTTTGGTTTTGTTTTTTTCTTCCCCAGATATGGCATTGTTCAAACATATTCCATAATGTTCACATGTAGCATCCCAAGATTCCCATATGCAGGACATGACTGTTGCTGTTTCTGGATCACCGTATGGTCCTTCTATGTTTGCTGAATCATCACCCGGCCAGTTAGACGGTTGTATATATTACATGGGAGCCCACTTTATTCTCATATCACAGATTTCTAACCTTTTGTCATGCCATGTATAGCAGATTCCTAACCTTTTTCGTTTTATGATGCAGGGCCATCGAATCCATACTTTGTTTTTGATACCCCTCAGGGAACCCGTTACTGGATTCCTAATGTCGCTGATAAGTTCATACCAGTGTGTGGGAAATCTTATCCAACTTTTGCGGATGTTCTTTCGATGTATGAACTTTATGCGTTTGAAGCAGGTTTTTCTGTAAAAAAAGGGCAAACTAAAGTCTGGAATGGAATTCCCACACACAAGTATCTTCGATGCTCAAAATATGGAAAACCACAACCCAAGAGGAAATTTGACACCCTAGATGAATCTTCTGTTAAGCACCGGAGGACCAACTTCACATGGTGTGACTGTAAGGCAAGCATACTAGTCTCAATCTCGAATGATTCATACACACTTCTGAGTTTCAATGATATTCATAATCATGAACTTGTTGAGAGTTACAACCGTGATCTTAGCAAGATATCACGGAAGCTGTCATTCTCCACGAAACAATTCATTCACAATATGAGTCTAAACCGTATCGGACCAATGAGAGCTTATAGATGTGTTGTAGCTTTAAAAGGAGGGCATCACAATGTCAATGGGACTCCGATGGATTTTAAAAACTGGAGCCACCAGTTGCGAATTTTTATTGGTGAACGCGACGCACAAGTTTTCCTTGAACACCTGCGTGAGCGTTTTGACAACCTACCCAACTTCTATTTTGATTACACTGTATCAAATGGAAAGTTGTCTTCTGTATTCTGGGCTGATGAGATTTCAAAGCTAAACTACAAAGCTTTTGGTGATGTCCTCGCGTTTGACGCAACTTACAGCACTAACAGGTTAGTCAACCCCCCCCCCCCCCATTAACATGTGTTAGGCCTGATCCCCAAGTATACAACCCTAACCCAAAAAAGTTTTACATATTGTTAACATCAAATCAATTTTTTATTCATAGGTACAAGATGGTTTTTGTGCCATTCACGGGTGTGGATCATCATTTCCAATGTGTTACATTTGGAGCGGGTTTGATATCAACCGAGTCCATTGAATCTTATGTGTGGTTGCTTAAGGCTTTCTTGAAGGCACACGATACTCAACCAACTCTCGTGCTGAGTGATCAAGACCCATCCATGCTACAAGCTGTTCCTATGGTCTTTACCGAATCACGACACCGTCTATGCATGTGGCATATAATGAAAAAACTACCCTCCAAGGTTAGCTTAATTTGTTAGCCCTTAACATGTGTTATCCAACATAACACATTTTTATATGTCTTCTCAAACTGTTTTTAATCTAACTCGTGTTAGTAACTATTAACTTTTTTCAGATTTCTGCCGACGTTCTCGATAACACTGATCTTCGGTCCTGCATTCACCGGTTGGTTTGGAATGTTTATATCAAACCTGAAACGTTTGAGTCCCGCTGGAATGACCTCCTACAAACATTTGGGCTTCAAGACCACAGCTGGTTGAACGACATGTACAACATCAAACATCTCTGGGTACCAGCCTACTTCAGGGAACTGCCCATGTGTTGCTTAATGAAGACCACTTCCCGCTGCGAAAGCTCTAACGCTGCCTTCAAGGTCAACTCAACAAGCGCAAACACCCTTGTACAATTTATGATGTGCTTTGAAAATAGGGTAGACAGCCAACGATATCGTCAACGTGTATCGGAGTACAAAACCTCATCCACGATGTTCACTGGCAATACTGATTTAGCGATAGAAAAGCACGCGTTCACCATTTACACAAACGCTGTTTTCGCGCAAGTTCAAAAAGAGATAATTAAAGGGAAGTTTTTATGCTACATCACAAACCAAACCGAGTCCAGCAATTCCAGTCTTCTGATAGACGTCACTCATTTGGATAAAAGGAACAACATCACAAACGTCTATCAGGTAACACATGTTAGGCAATTTCATTATTACACATCCTCTAACACATGTTAGATCTAAAGGGCTTTCTTTTTTTGCTGTCTATGCTCAAAACAGGTTACGTATAACACTGTAGACCAATCCGCCAGTTGCTCATGCAGGAATTTCACACGTATCGGATATCTGTGTCGCCATGTCTTTTGCGTCTATCGATTGAAAAATGTTGAAAGGATTCCACCACAATACATAAACGATAGGTGGCGTCGAGATGCCCTCCCCAAACAGGTTTTTTCAATTTCCAGCCGATACGGAGTCAACCCACACGCACCGTCCGTTATACGGAATGAAATCCTCGACCTCGTTACTGAATGCGTTGATGTGGCCAGAACCGATGAGGATTCGTTGGCAAAATTGGCTGACCAACTTAGGGATTTCAAGATCAATGTGCTTTCCAAGCAACCATTGTCTACAATTCAAAATGAATCAAACGAGTGTCAAATGGAAGAAATAGTTGGACAGCCAATCAACATTCCAGTCGAAGTTGCTAATCCAGAAGTTGCACGCAATAAAGGATGTGGTACTCATACTCGCATTTCTGGGCCCGGTGAGAAGGCAAAGGCAAAACCACCAAAACGTCCAAAGCAGCTTCGTTTATGCAAGCGTTGTGGTCTGTATGTCGACGACCACGACTCACGCAACTGCCTTAAGGTGGCTGCAATGAAAGCAGCAAAGGCAGCTGCTGAACAACAAAGGCAGACCGCCTCTGGCGACTCACCCTCTGATTAAAATCTTTATTGTCGTTTTCTAGTACTATGTCATGGGAGACTCTCTTCATTTTGTCCTTCTTACACACATGTAACAGTATTTTGACATCATCCTGCTCTTCTCTGTTACGTGTGTAAGAAGGTGGAACCATTTTGATCCCATTAACCATAATTAGGATTGTAAGAAACTCTACGGCCTTGGCCACTTTTGTGTTTGTAGCCCTACTTCTTTGGGGACCTCTATTTGCTATTAATGGGCATATCTAAATATTATCTGCATTTGATAATTGTGTTTTTGTGTTTTATTTTTTTACAATGGCATAAAAACAGATGCTTAACGCATGTTAGCCCCCATAATGCTTGCTTCTTTTAACTTGAAAGGATCAAAACAATCTGTGTTAACCACACAAAAACAGGTTCTGGGCTGATGAGATTTCAAAGCTAAACTACAAAGCTTTTGGCGATGTCCTCGCGTTTGACGCAACTTACAGCACTAACAGGTGAGTCAAACCCACCCCCCCCCCATTAACATGTGTTAGGCCTGATCCCCAAGTATACAACCCTAACCCAAAAAAGATTTACATACTGTTAACATCAAATCAATTTTTTATTCGTAGGTACAAGATGGTTTTTGTGCCATTCACGGGTGTGGATCATCATTTCCAATGTGTTACATTTGATACCCATGGCTATGTGTTTTATTTTTTTACAATGGCATAAAAACAGATGCTTAACACATGTTAGCCCCCATAATGCTTGGTTCTTTTACCTTGAAAGGATCAAAACAATCTGTCTTAACCACACAAAAAAAACTTATATATTAAACCACGTCAGGTTATAGAATTAAACTTCACGTCTAGCCAACTTAAACACACATTCTACTAATAGGTTACACCCCCCCCCCCCCGCGTCTGGAACACATTGGTTGCCAAAAAAAAAAAACAAAAAACATAATAAAATACCAACAAAACGACATTGGTATGTCGTTTTGTTACAACATAGGGTCATCAGTGTAACACATCTTCAACCATTTTCAACATACTAACTACCCATTGTAATCCTCCATCTCTAACAAGCTTTTCATCATGGTGTGGGAAATTCCTCATCATGAAAGTACAGAGGAGAGGGGCTGCGCTCACTCTCCCATGGGTCATGGTAACACCAGGACTGGATTGTTTCGGGCGAGTATGGACACAACGGGCAACCACATAATTCATGGTCTGGATCCGTCAGCAACCTAACCAACTCATCTGGTAGCCCCTTCAACTTTTCAGCTTCTGGAACAACGTGTTCCCTACGGCGTGACGTTTCTTGCGACACACCAGCTACATCAGTTACATTTTTGGTTCCGCTTTCTGCAACATCGTCACCAGATGCTACTCCAGTTTTCCCGTCTTCTCGATTTTTCTGAGACACTTTTCTTTCGTAGCACACCCCGTACTGGCCCTCCCATGCTTCCTTCCCCTTTTGCATCCGCTTCTCCATGCCTGGTTGGGTAGCCGTAACCTTACCTTTACACGGGTCCATGAGATTACACCACTTTGGAACCGGTAACAGTTTATGGTTAACTGAAGTGGTGAAGTATTACAGAATATGACTTTGGTTCTTCACCACAATACTTATAGAGGTTTGAACTGGGTACATTTAATATAGGTCTTTGTGACTTGACTTTGATGTGACCATAAGGGGCCAAAAAGCAATGGTTCCTTTCCCAATAAAGTTGTGGTATAGACACCAACCCCTATGTTTGTAGACTTCTGCCACCTACTTTCCCCAATTTCCAATATTCCTACTACATTTTTAGAAAGAGTGGTTCCCTTGGAAGCATCATTTTCTCATTTCCTATAATGTTACACGTACCTTTATATAATTTCAAACAACCTCATTTAAAACATTATCATCTACGTCAATCAACTAGATTAATAATATTCTAACACATCCAACAACACATCAATATTCTTTAGAGTATAGAATTACCAAGTTACTAAACATCAGATTGTATATAGATAGTCTATCCCCAAAAAGACATCGTGACGATGCCATACCCAACAAAACACCTACCCCGTTGTAAGTTTAAAGCAACATCCCCAAATCCATCAAAGTACATTACATGTTTCCAAAAACAAAGCTGGCGCAATTTAATGCACACTGGTGCTACAGTAACTACCATTTCACCCCCCCTAACACGTGTTACTCTATTCGGCAATCCTGCTTGATTTTTGGCAGCAGCACATTCACCTCCGAACATAAGATGTGCGCAGCATACCTCTTTCTCAACTTTCGCACCTCCGCCATCTTTCTCGCCCCATTCATGCTGAACCCACAGTTAAAACTTTTGTTTTTCCCCATGTAGCACTCCATGTGCCGCATCATGAAGACCCCACAATCAGTTGTGTTTGCGGTGGTCGCCCAAGGAACCGGCATACGCTGGATGTTGCAGTACTCTATGTCATCGGCTCGCGGATTCCCAACCTCCCGAAGATATTGCACAAACATATCTTTCTGCATACACATATACAAGCCGTGCTCAATAAAAAAGCAGTTGCTCAATATTATCACACTTATTTGTTCAACAATTGTCAGTTTATAAGAAACTTACGATCTTATACGTTGTGTCCTTGTGGAGGTAGTAGACACTATCTTCTATCAACTGACCTTGGCGGGCTTTGTCAATATCAACGACATAAATTCCCGGGTCGCGTAACTCAAACACTAGCAAGTAAAAGTGTTTGTGCTCCAATATCGGGAAGAAAACAATGTCGTGATTTCGAAAGTCAGGAACATTTTCACCGCCGTTAATCGCACCTTTTATTCCCAACCGAAACTTGTGCATCTGCGCCTCGACTCCACCTTCCTCAGTTGTTAGCATCCACGGAAACTTTAACCACAACAGATAAATTAATAAGCTCAAAAAGTCGCCACACTGTAATCTCTATATACATGACACTCACCACAACTTTGGTACCAAAGAATTGCCTACTGTAAGCCCCCCGTGATTTCCGTTTCTCTTGGAAGTTTAGCACCTCCGCCCAACAGTCGATAATACCATCTGAGATCTCATTGCCAACGTTTAAACTCTTGAACATAGCCCGAGACGCTTCAACATGGGTAGGGCTTCTAAACAGCAACTCCCTGGTTTGAGATGTACAAATTATAAATTAAATTGCATACTTTAACACATGTTATTTATTATTTTACTAAATTTTGGTACGGTGACCCCCCTACTTACACAGCCATGTGTATCGGACTATCTACATCAACAACCGACGACGAACCCTGTTCCCTCCTGCGGAAAAAATCAAAATATAATGAATTATCTAGCGTGGAACTTGGTTCATGGTTTACCCTATTATTATAAAACAATAAACCACGTTGCAGTTCTACTTACACGTTTGCCTCCATTGCCCGCTTCCTACGAGAATGCCCATTTAAAGAGTGCAATGGGCTTTCATCAGCGTATATGTACTCCCACAGATTTGCCTCCTTCTTAGTTATTGCCTGCCCCATGTCAACAGACCTTATATAGTAAGGTGATCTGTTTGCTTCCGCTGCCACTTTTTCTCTGAAAGGGAGCTGTCGTTTTTGGGCCCGCAACTCATCCAACATACGCACACGGTTTGCAAGCGGAATATTGTCCTCCACATCATTCATATCACCCCCACAAAATTCCAGACCAGTTAGCCCTTTGTGGATTGCAAGTGCCGGGTCATAGGAGCTAACTGGTTCTACCATTAGAACCATACTCAAGTCCGTGGTAGCCTCCATATCGCCTAAAACATATAAAATAAATAACTCAGGTTACGCATTGAAGAATACAACACTTTTCACAGTAAATGAATGTATTTCAGCTCACCGGACGGCTCCAGCACTATTTCTGTCCGAGAAATATCATCCACCTTCCCACTTGTGCACCCTGCACGTTTAATGCAAATAAGTATATTACAGATGACTCCTGCTAACCCATCAATACTGAGTTTCTTTAATGCTCTATCGTACCGATTTCCTGTGACACGTCCAATTCACCCCCAATTTGTGTCATTCCAAGACTCCAATTGGGGCCATCTAAATTCCGTTCATAAAAAATCGTATCGCCTTCGCACACTGTGTATATGATTAACACATGTTAATTAACTAAATGATACAGGCAGGGGAGCAGTTAACACATCTTAGAGCATGAAAAACTTTACCGTTCTTTCCCGGCTGACACACCTCCTGGGCCGCTTTCCCTTTACCCTCGACATCCTGGTCCTTATCGAAAGTTGCGCCTGTGACAGAGTCTACCACCGCGCTACTGCACCCTTGCATATTTACATCAGTTGAATGCATCCCATCATGCTCAATCTTACCTTCTTCAGCTGCATAAAACATTCTTATCACATCTCATGCACAACTTAGTACCAGAAGCTGCATAAATAATTACCCTTAAAATCACGGTCACACTCATCAACAGACCCCGTGCCTTTGCCATCCAGAACCACATGTTCGTCCTTATCATTAACAGCACCTTCCACAGATGCAAACATGACGCCACCACTCTCTTCTTTTCTTCCATCAGCTGCAGCCCTAATTTCATTCTCAATCTTACTATCTGTAGTTGCATCAACATTTTTCGAATAAATTAGACCTGCCTAAACATGGCTAATAAAATAAAACGGTTTCCGAAGACTGTGTATATGATTAACACATGTTAACTCACTAAATGATACAGGTAGGGGAGCAGTTAACACATGTTAGAGCATGAAAATCTTTACCGTTCTTTTCCAGCTGACACACCTCCTCAGCCGCTTTCCCTTTACCCTCGACATCCTGGTCCTTATCGAAAGCTGCGCCTGTGACAGAGTCTACCACCGCGCTACTGCACCCTTGCATATTTACATCAGTTGAGTGCATCCCATCATGCTCAATCTTACCTTCTTCAGCTGCATAAAACATTCCTATCACATCTTATGCACAACTTAGTACCAGAAGCTGCATAAATAATTACCCTTAATATCACGGTCACACTCATCAACAGCCCCCTTGCCTTTGCAATCCAGAACCACATGTTCGTCCTTATCATTAACAGCACCATGCACTTCTGCTTCTTTAATACGCATTATTGCACGCATTAAACCCAGCGGCTTATACACTTCTTCAGCATCACTTTTATCCACGCTTCCGGCTCCTTTATTTTGTTCGGCCCCACCAATACTACAGTCACCTCCACTTGAATTACCAGCATCAAGAACACTCTTATCACCTTCGACGACTTCATTTGTTTCTTCCACAAAATCACTAAACCCCAGTTCTCTCTCTTCCAGTTGCTTCTCAGACTTGTTGAAGCCTATAACATCACAGAAATATTAAATGGGTTTCAGACACGTACGCATATTAGAGGGTAATAAATTTTAACGAGCAACAAACTACGCGTCACCGTCAACGTGTACTTCTAAATCTAAATGTATGATGAAACTGGTAACATATGTTACAGTTTACCTGATTCGAGTCCATCATCCGTTTTTTCCCGATCAATCTTTATATTTGTCTTCGGGCAATTCGGGGTCACAAAGCTTGCTTTCATTTCAGGAGCATCCTTTAACTTATTCAGACGGGGAGATCTCCTTACCCGCAACGACATACCACCTTCTTCCAGCGCTCCGGTACACTCAGTTCCATCAGCAACTACGCTTGATTCCCCCGCACCATCTGCTGCAACCACAATAGAATGTTAAACTATACGATCAAAGTCACATTAACATGTGTTAGACAAAACATTTCATTCCATAACATATAGTACAGGTACATAAACTCTTTTCGCGCTATAAACGTACTCTTAAAATGGTAATACATGTAACAATTTACCTTTTTCTTTGCCACCATCCGTGTATTGTCCACCAAAACTTCATATTTGTCTTTCTTCTTTTTGGGGTCACAACCCCTTCTTCTGTCTCACTAACATGCTTTAACTTCCCGATTCTTGCAGATCTCCTCACCTGACCCGACTTTCCACCATCTTCCATCTTTTCAGCATAGTCTTCTCCACCATCATCTACGATTGATTGGCCCGCAACATCAGCTGCAACCCCAAAAAAATTAGTCAATCAATACAGGTTGCCACACCCGTCAAATGTGTTACCGTGATCACTTTAAGAATGATAACCAACACAACAGGTATCACATTAACACGTGGTTCAGTGTTCATTTCATAAACATTGTCAGCACACCTTCTTGGGCATCAAAGTCTATTGCTGAAGATCCTACTGCTTTCAATCTACTTTTACTGATTTTTTTGTTTCGCCGGATAAGCGACTTCCTGTACAAGCTCGCTATTGGTGACCCATCCGAAAAATCGTCGTCCACGCCATCCCCTACGAAATCGTTTGCACAACGATAAATGGATTCCAAATTATTAAACTAAATAACACAAAGAATAACAGTTACTAACCAGCGTTCTCTCCTTCGTTGATGTGAAAGCTTTCATCATTTCTCAAATCTCCCAAGACCGAATTGATCTTGTGTGACGCTAAATCTACCGCGTCATCGTGATCCTCACTTTCACTAACTTTCTTCTCAAACATACTTTCAAACGTTGCCTTCAACGTTTGTACTTCTTCGTCTTCATGGCTCTCCACCAATAGCGATTCTAACATCCCCTCAATTTTGACTTTGTTCTTCTTTGTCACGTTTATTAACTGTCGTACTATCGTCAACCTCTCCTGTTGAAAATAGTTTTCACCATTTTGATACTAACACTATATACTAATTGTAAAAAACACATGTTAGAGCATATAACTTTACCTCTTTACTTGCCCAGTGTTCCACGTTATAGTTTCTGGGACGTGTTAATCCTTTAAACCGTCCTAGTCCAAACCCACCAGCAAGTATTTCAAGCCTTTCTCTCTCTCGCAATCTTTTCAAGTTCCAAAAAGCTAAAGGACACACCGCACTGTCTACCTCCATCCCCGTGCACTCAATGCTATCAACGTACAACAACTACAAGAAACAACGATCCGTTCAGCCTGGAAATAATCAAGTATTCTAACACATGTTAATTATCTAAAATAATTAAAAGTGCACTTACCATCAGAATCGTTAGAGGACCGACGAAGAAACTTTGTGGGTCAAGCCGATTCCAGGTATCTTTGCAAGTTCTCAGCTTTTCTACAACAAGGTCACACCAGTCTATTGTTGCAAAGTCCATTTCGTCATCCAGGTACTCTAAGATTTCTTCCCGTAAACAACTTTGTTTATGACAATCAACCAGCACTGCCACAAAACACATTACAAAATCCATCCTGAAATCAAAACTGTCTTCGCCATCGGACTCATCTATCATTTTCACCATCTTTGTTGGAGGCACCATTACACCCGGGTATCTCGCCCTCCAATCAGCAATGGCATCAATCAGCATGGGCAGCTTACTAATCGAACTAATCTTTTGTCCACCTGTCGGAATCCCTAACAACTTATGTATCACTTTCCTGTTCACCTTGATATCCCCGGCAGGCGTACATATCACCATCTTATCGGGATAAAAATTGTCCACAACAAAATAAGCTAACTTAGCCGGCAAACCATCAACGCTGAAAGTTAGCAAACGACCAAAGCCCATTTGCCTGACTGCGTCACGTTGTTGTTCTGTCAATGCCCGTACACATTTATAAAACTGCAGTGGTGCAGATCTTGTCCTTACGCCTGGAAATTCATCCTTTTTTGCTCGCTTACGGGCTTTCTGAACCTTTTCCGGTTTGTTACCAACTACCTTTGGTTTCCCTGTTTTACCTTTCCCATTGTCCTCCGAACCCTTCTTCTTTTTGGTCCTTAACGTCCCACCCTTCGATGTAGCCGTCACTTCTGCCCTACTTACTGAAATAACATTTTATACGAAACCACAACAACCCAAACAATTAGTGTACTTTACAACCACCTATGACAACATGTAACAATTTTTCATTCGTAACATCCAAAAATTTTGAAGGGCTTAAAAAATAACTAACCACGGTTTTTCCGCATTACATTCCCAGACTTATCATCGGCGCTGTTTCTTTCCCCTGCTGATTATCACATGTTAATGAATTTTCAAGGTCATGCCCAATTAACACATGTTAAACAAAGCCAACAATATTTAACTAACCACGTTTTCTTTTATTTCCACACCCAGAACTATCCCCGACAATGCTTTTCTTCCCTACAGTTTCAAACATGTTACTCAGATTTAACTGGATACGCAATTAGTCACTATTGTAACAAAAGGAACTTTCCATACAACCTTCATTTAGCACCGATAGATTCGTAACGAAAACGATTAGCCCAACAAGACATTATACAAATTATAAACAATATTACTGGTTACCCGTTACCTGCTTTCCGTCTTTTCCCATGGCTTGGTGACACACTATCGGTATCATCATACACTGCAAGGCAGCCAACAAAATTCTGTTATGCACAATTTCTTATCCAACACACTATCCATATATAGATCACCTTGAACAATGTTAAGAGACATAAAAATTCTAACCTAACTCCCGTTGGGTCGCACCAAAGTCAGATTGTTGTTTGGAAGGTCCTGTCTTGGGTTCGTCGGATATAATCACAACTGTACGGCTCTCAGACCTTTTTTTGCCCTAATCTGTGTTTCGAAGTCCTACATTTATAAAAGAAAACAAACTCAGGTGCCATTTTCCGATAAATCGGTAGAACAAAACCACCTTTTACATGACCGATTACAACAAAACTAACCTTTTAATTGAACTCTGAATCTTCCTTAATCGTTTCATCTTCACGGACGACGACAATATTATGAACGAGTTCCTCATTGTCCACGTTGGCCACTATCGGCTTCTATGTGAGCGTTCCGGAACAGATGAGGTTCTGAGTATAATGTGAAAGAAGAAAAAATTTTGAATTTTGTTTGCTGTTCTTGATTAGACGGCTACTGCATGGCAGTGATTTCTGTTTTCCAATGTCTTTGTTGACTTCCGAAAATGCCCTTCAATGGTACTAAATGGCAGTACTTTTTATTTCTTTTTAATTTTATTCATACCAAAATAATCATAGCCATTGATCAAGTTTGATGTAAGCTAATCAATGGTTCACAATGGGTTTCCATAGTTTCCTTAAAAAGATAGAGTTTCTTATATAACCAAGCCCTATATATATATATATATATATATATATATGGTAAAAAGTGTCTAAAATGTGAGAAGGGTAAGAAGTGTTTTAAACCATTGGATATTTGATCTAATGGTTGAGATCAATAGGGTATAAAATGTAAATTGTGTTTTAATTAGAAGGACCTTATGTAAAATTGAAGGACAATAGTGTCTTTTCCAATGTTTCAAATATGGTAACCGCCATCAATCTCCTAAAAACTAGCTATTCAAATTTAATTGCTAAATTATCTCGATCCTAAATTCTAAAAATAGAAAAATATGTAACTGCTGCAAAGAAACGTATAACACTATACATCCATCATATAACACTATACATCTATCATATAACACTATATAACAATATATAACACTATACATCCATCATAGGCATGCTACCAGAAAAATATAACACTATGCATCCATCATATAACACTATATAACCAAAGAACACTATATAACACCATGTAACACTATATAATACTATATAAAAATATATAACACTATACAGTTCTAAATGGTGGTTGCACTACAGAATTAATAATTGATGGTGTTATATAGTGTTTTTTGATGGCTGCGCTACAGAATTATATAACACTACAGAATTATATAACATCAAAAACCATATTATAACACCATATAACACCAAGTAACACTATATAACACTATATAAAAAAATATATATAACACTATACAGTTCTGAATGGTTGTTGCACTACAGAATTATATAACACTACACACATTCGTAGATTAATTCCTAAAATCGAATTCCTATAATAAAGGGTGGAAGTTATTTTGGGCAGTTATCTTTTAATCAATTAATTGAAAGAAAATAGAAAATTACTAATTCACCCTTTTGAATTAATTTAGATATAGGACACTTGTCATCACCACATTATTTCTTACCCTTCTCACACTTTGAGCACTTTTTACAGGATCCTTTACCTATATATATATATATATATATATAGGACAAATATCCGTTAGGAACCACCCCTTATTGCGAGAACCGCGAGAACCAGTGTGAACACAAACAGTAATTCCTAAAAAAATCTAAAAAACACCCAAAAATTTTTTTTTTTTATTTTTTTACAATTTTTTTTGAAAAAATCGCAATATTTTGTTAATAAAAAAAATAAAAAAAAATTTCAAAAAAAAAAAAAAAAATTTCGAGTAACAGTTATCCATGCACATGTGCATATGTATCGTTTCTTTGTCAAATTCCGTAATTCATTACAAATAATAGTCAATTGCACTTTCATTTACACTACCACGTGTAATACACTACTTTTTACGTTAACAATGTTAGAAATGCACATGTGCATTTATATGTATTAACAGGAAATAAGGTGTTTTGGTACACTACTTTCTCTTTCATCTATCGTTCCATCCATAATACACAAGCATGCACATGTGCATTTTTGTCATTTCTTTGACAAATTCCGTAATTCATTACACATATTAGACAATTGCACTTTATTTACACTACCATATGTAATACACTACTTTTTACATTACCAATATTAGAAATGCACATGTGCATTTATATGTATCAACATTAAATAAGGTGTTTTGGTACACCACTTTGAATACACTTTCCTTTTTCATCTATCATACCATCCATAACACACTACCATTACCTCCTACCATCCATAATACAATACCATTATCTCCTACCATCCATGATACAATACCATTAACAATATTTTCACTTTAATACATGTATGTAAACACCATTTATACCATCCAATCAACATATTACATAAAAAATTGACAACTATAACCAAACCATCAACCACTAGATATAACTAACCAAAAAACATGTATATGAGCCTACTTCTCCATTCAAAATCACAAACTTTTTGTAACAAAACACGTTATATCATGGTTATACCTAATTATGCACATGTGCATTTTGAATATTGGTAATGTAAAAAGTAGTGTATTACTAATGGTATTGTAAATTAAAGTGCAATTGTCTATTCCTGATAACGTATTACTGAATTTGTTGAAGTAATGATACATATGCACATGTGCATAGATAACTGTTACTCGAAAAAAAAAGTTTTTTTTTTTTTTTTTTTTTTTTTTATGGTAACGAAATATAGCGATTTTTATTAAAAAAAATATTAAAAAAAATAAAAAAAAAATTTGAGTGCTTTTTTGATTTTTTTTAGATTTTATTTTGTGTTCACATTGGTTCTCGCGGTTCTCGCAATAAGGGTGGTTCTCGCATGAACCTTACCCTATATATATATATATATATATAGGACAAAGATCCGTTAGGAACCACCCTTTATTGCGAGAACCGCGAGAACCAGTGTGAACACAAACAGTAATTCCTAAAAAAATCTAAAAAACACCAAAAAAATTTTTTTTTTATTTTTTTACTATTTTTTTTGAAAAATTCGCAATATTTTGTTAATAAAAAAAATAAAAAAAAAATTCAAAAAAAAAAAAAAAAAAATTTCCGAGTAACAGTTATCCATGCACATGTGCATATGTATCGTTTCTTTGTCAAATTCCGTAATTCATTACAAATAATAGTCAATTGCACTTTCATTTACACTACCACGTGTAATACACTACTTTTTACGTTAACAATGTTAGAAATGCACATGTGCATCTATATGTATCAACAGGAAATAAGGTGTTTTGGTACACTACTTTCTCTTTCATCTATCATTCCATCCATAATACACAAGCATGCACATGTGCATTTTTGTCATTTCTTTGACAAATTCCGTAATTCATTACATATATTAGACAATTGCACTTTATTTACACTACCATATGTAATACACTACTTTTTACATTACCAATATTAGAAATGCACATGTGCATTTATATGTATCAACATCAAATAAGGTGTTTTGTTACACCACTTTGAATACACTTTCCTTTTTCATCTATCATACCATCCATAATACACTACCATTACCTCCTACCATCCATAATACAATACCATTACCTCCTACCATCCATGATACAATACCATTAACAGTATTTTCACTTTAATACATGTATGTAAACACCATTTATACCATCCAATCAACATATTACATAAAAAAATTAACAACTATAACCAAACCATCAACCACTACATATAACTAACCAAAAAACATGTATATGAGCCTACTTCTCCATCCAAAATCACAAACTTTTTGTAACAAAACACGTTATATCATGGTTATACCTAATTATGCACATGTGCATTTTGAATATTGGTAATGTAAAAAGTAGTGTATTACTAATGGTATTGTAAATTAAAGTGCAATTGTCTATTCCTGATAACGTATTACCGAATTTGTTGAAGTAATGATACATATGCACATGTGCATGGATAACTGTTACTCGAAAAAAAAAAAAGTTTTTTTTTTTTTTTTTTTTTTTTTTTTTTTTTTTTTTTTTATGGTAACGAAATATAGCGATTTTTTATTAAAAATATTAAAAAAAATAAAAAAAAAATTTTGAGTGTTTTTTTGATTTTTTTTAGATTTTATTTTGTGTTCACATTGGTTCTCGCGGTTCTCGCAATAAGGGTGGTTCTCGCATGAACCTTACCCTATATATATATATATATATATATATATAGGATCCGTTAGGAAGCACCCTTTATTGTGAGAACCGCAAGAACCGGTGTGAACACATGACATTTTTGTAATTATAATATGTTTTTGATAAAACACGCTCATTCCTTTTCTTTAGTTACTGTTCTCTGTTTTAGGGTTTCAAGAGTTTCATCAGTTCACAGTTTTCACAAGTGGCAGAGACGCGTTCATGGTGGTTTCACGGCGGCGAATGGGCGTTCACGGTGGTTTCCACGGCAAAGAGGTAGTCGCCGTTCACATATTTCACGGCGGTGGCAGTCGGCACAGTGTTTACGGTGGTATATGGCATCTTCTGATTCATCACGTGTCGATCCTCATACATCTGATGATCCTCCTCATACATTGTTCCTCCTGTAAGCCTAATCGTGCCATTCATCCTACCATTGTTCCTCCTGTAACTCTAATCATGCCACACTCCTCGATGATTCTGATGGTAAAATCCATATGACAAACGGTTTATGGTGTATTGTTATCGCTATGACGAAGACGAACTACTGATGTAATCGAGACGAAGACGAACTACAGATAATTGCTGATGCTTGAGAACTGAGAACTGCTGATGCAATTCGACTATCGGACTTGATTTTTGTATAAATACACCATCCTGCACATGTGCAACACTTTACCATTGCCCTTAACCATCACCAATAATCTACATCTTGCACATGTGCAACACGTTACCATTACCAATTCACGGCGGCATCCACGACGACTGCATCCACGACGGCGGCATCCATGGCTACCTAATCGACGTTAACACATCACTCCCACCACCACAACGACAACTAATCTGACTATAACTCCATCATCGATGTACTTCAGTTGACTTACCACCGTTCACGGTTAGTTCATGTGAGTATGTTTATTATTGAATCTGAATTAGTTATATTATTTCTTGATTTAGTTTATGTTTTTTAATCACATGTATCTTTACTGTTTAATTTGTTTTTAAGTTTTATTTACATGATTATTTTACATCATGCCAGGGCTGTTGGAGGCTATCGAAAGTGGTGACCAGAGGAGTGAGATAGTGGTGACGTTGGCATGATGTGTTTTGAATTGGGCCAGTAAACAAGTAAACAAAAGTGAACAAGTAAACAAAACTGATGCCACTAATGTGTTCAAAATAGTGCCCATTTGAACAGAATATCAAACATGTCATGTACCACTCTTAGTAGTAGCCTAGTAGGAAAGTGTGATTTTATTTTGACATGTATGCGGTTGTGTAGGTATGTGATGGATGAAATCGGGTTCAGCACTCAGAGATGAACCAGGTTTTCAGAGTATCACCATTCATGTACATGGCTGAAGGGACATGGGATTCTGTTGTGAGGTGATCTATTGTTAACATTCTGTTTCTTTTTTCTAATCCTTTTAAGTACAAAATTATACATATAAAGTATAAACTATATTATATCATATTAAACAGGCCAGATACATAACCATAATAAAATAGTAGATAATGTTTGGACGAGTTTGCATTTCCTCTCTTAATGTTTGAGATTGGTAAGAAGTCCCGAGGTTTCAACAGCCGAGCGCTCTACACTTTCCTTGTACATTGCATATCAGGTATGCATATTAGGTAAGGTCGATTTTAGTTCACTATGATCTTTTGAGTTTTTTTTTAAGAGGGAATACGAGTGTGTGAATGGTTCACTTTTATTACTGAACCATAATTAGAAGTTTCGGTTATATGGAAAACTATTAATTCGTTTATTTTTTGTTTTTAAGAAAGAACCTTTTACAGTTAATGAGAACCTTAGCATTGCAGGTACTAAATAATATACGAGTAGTTTGAGTATATGCTTTTCATGCTAATTTTGTATTCTTTTGGCTTTCTATTTTTTATGGTTTTTTAGATGAGCTTTACGATACAAGACTGGAAGTGCATCAATCAGAGATGTTTTAGAGGAACACTTTTGACATCATATATTGGAACACAATATCTTTAGGATGCTTCAATTAAGCAGGCTCTCTCTAAATGTTTTATGCCTCAAGTATTATTGTATATCGAAGAGAAACATCTCTGCATCAGTATGTGTTTAGTAGTAATCGAACAATGTCTATGATGATGATACACTTCATCGCTGCCCGCCGCAAAGCGCTAGATTATTTTAACATTAGTTTAAAGATAAAAGCAAGAAATTGAGTTAGCTTGGTATTGTATTTGAACAAGTTTTGAAAAACTCTGAATGTTAATTAAACATAATTATATATTTGGTTTGTTTGTTTTGGCGTAAATTGTAGCTGGTTAATTTTGTGCATTTAAATAAAAACAATTATTTACTTTATTTGTGCATTTTGGGCGGATTAGGAATATGGTATTCACTTTGCGTGGGTGGGTCATGTTATTTGTTTTGGACTTTCATTTTGCGCGGGTTATTTGTTCATATTAGGTGGCTCACATGGAGTTTACTTTGGTGTTTTTGGGAGGTGGGATGATTCATTTTGGGCGTTTAATTACCCGCCTAGAATACGTTTTTGTTTTTTTTCCCATCGAACAATGCACATGTGTATACATGTTTAATGTTTCACTACACATTGTTATTGTTTCGACCAATGCACATGTGCATACATGAATATCTTAACTGCATATAAGCTGTTTTCCTCTACATATGCATCAACATATGTAATGTGGTACCCCATACGTAATAGGGTACCACATACACTCCACATGGTTATTGTTCCGAACAATGCACATGTGCATACATGTTTAATGTTTCACTACACATTATTATTGTTTCGACCAATGCACATGTGCATACATGAATATTTTAACTACATATAATCTGTTTTCCTTTACATATACATCAACATATGTAATGTGATACCCCATACGTAATAGGGTACCATAACATATGTAATGTGGTACCCCATACGTAATAGGGTACCACATACGTAATATGATATGAACAAATATACCATATTTCAAAATATACACATATTCATTACTAACATGTTTATTGTTTTTTATTAGTGCATATGTGCATTACCAACATTAACACACTATCACACAACTTTTGTGTAACAACCAGTATATATAACACCCTTATCATAAGGAATCACATAATCCGAGCAACAATCATTATTGCACATATGCATCACCGGCGTATACTATACTAAACAACATATTACATCCTAAATTAACAAATATAACCATTGTAATACATTATACAACACTACAATACGAATATGAATGCTATATCAATCTTTGCACATGTGCAGTACCAACATTTTCTCTACCAAACAACATAATACATCATATATTAACAAACATTATCATCTGTATTCCATGTCCACAAACTACCTACACATAACATTTGCATTAGTTCACAACCTCACGCCTTCTGCTCTTCTTTCCATTTACAAAGCATCTTCCAACTCTCCTCCTGTTTCAACGCCTCTTAGTATATCATTTTCCGATATTTTTCATATGTCAACATATTCATCAAATATGTCCTTGTTGTCAATCCATGAGCCGTTTCGAATATATTTTTCCAGCATACATTACATATAGTACATCAATTATTTCATGTATGCACATGTGCAGTAAACATGTTACATACAATATGTACAATGATTATGTTTTAAAGTAATAATGCACTTGTGCATATGCCGTAATACATTCATATTAACTTAATCTGACAAAATATGCATGTCATAAATATGCACATGTGCAGTAACATGACTGGCCTAATCAATAGGTTTGATTCAGTAAAAAAAATTAACCCTTACCAAATCAAATTTCGTATTACTACGTATTACTACGACCAATCATATTTAACATTAATTAGTAACAAATCTATTATGTCAAACTATGCACATGTACATTGTAACACCCTTAAATTTTTCATTTGATTTTAATAATAAAATACACCATTACAATTAAACTATTGGTTAAGTAACATAACATTCATTAACGGAGTTCATAAGTGCGTCAACTTTAGTCAACTATGACTGAGTTAAAACATTTCAAAAGTTGTTTAACGAATGATTATAACCCATAAACAAAAGTACTAAAGTTTAAACACATTGCGGAAGCTTCAAAAGGTAGTGTTCGGTTCTTCATCATTCGCTTGATTGCCATCCGTAAGATTCACCTTGTTACCTATTGTCAAAACCTTTAAAACATTAGTTTTGAACATTATTAAGTTATGCATAAACACAAAATCCATCATCAAATATTAAATAAAAAAATACAAATTTTCTCAGGTTCCACCGTAAATTACGGTGTCACCGTAATTTACGGTGAGTCCTGGAAATTCTTGGTTTTGCCGTAAAACAGTAGTAACCTACCATAAACACATATCCTCTACCGTAAATTACGGTACTACCGTAATTTACGGTAGTACCTGGAATTCCATGTTTTGTTTTGTTTGTTCATTACACCAAGACCCCAACTCTCGGATTTCAGGTTTCTATGATACCGATACATTAAAATCTCGTATTTCTAATATGTTATATAATATTCAAAATCAACAATCAATCTATCAAAATCCGGAGCATTAACCATGCCTTACTTGATTATCCGACCCGTTTGGATCGTCTACGGAATTCCTTCCTTTTTGACGACTACCAACGAGTTCTAACCAACTTTTGACCAAATATTCAATATAGCGATATCATCGCTTTAATTCATAGCAACCTTTATTCTAATTTCAACTATGCATATTACAATAATCTAAATTTACTTAATGTAACGGGTCAAGTTACATACCTTAGTGTACGCCCTTCAACCGCAAGTCACTACCGGCTTGTCCACTTGACGTTCCGGTATCCTTTCCTATAGAGTTCAATTCAAGACATGTTTAGAACTCTATTTAAACCTTACTTCGCATAATACACCGAAACATCATAATTATGCGTTAAATCTTTAAATTTCTAATTTAAGCCTTCTTTGAGGCATTTTCACAAACATCTTAAGGGCAGATTTTTCACATGATTATATGACAAGTTTATAGCTTATCATTTACCCCTAATTTCACCTCAATCAACAATTTACATGATTGTTAGCCTCTATGTTTCTGAATTCACTTCCAAATTGTCAAATTACACAAGATTAACACCCACTATCTTAGTGTTCATCCAAATACACATAACCCACTAATCACCTACAATGGTGTTCATAGGTTTCACTACAATTTCATATGATTTCTGCTTATATTGGTCTAGGGTTTGTCCCTAAACACTATAGTTGTTCCTTAATCATCATAACACATACATGCAAGCCTAATTTCAGATTTTTCCCAATTCATGAGAATTTCAAATTCAGAGTTTTCCTTAAATTTTACATACCTTGGAATCCTCTTGCGATGAGGATCAATAATCTATGCTCGGATTTTGATTTGGGACAGGATTTAACATTCAATTTGAGAGTTCTTGTGATTTGAGGTTTGTGAGAGTGGGGTGTCGCCCCTGCTCTTCTCTTGTACGAGCAGACCCTTCAAAATGGGGGTTTGGTTTGATTTTTATTAAAAACAATATTATAGTTTCAATTTTTAACATCTAAGGCGCTTCTACTATGTTCAACATATAGTTTGGTAGCTTTTAACCTTGTAATAAACCATTTCTAGCCAATTAACTAACTAGGTTAAAATTCCTAATTAGTAAATTCTCGTTATTTATACTTTATAATTTTAAATATAAAGTTTTATATTTTCGGGGTGTTACAAGTCCACCCCCCTTAAAAGGGTTTCGTCCCCGAAACCGAAGTACGTACCAAATAATGATGGGTAGAGTCGTCGCATCTCTTCCTCGGACTCCCACGTAGTGTCCGAGCCTTTTCTATGCTCCCATCTGATTTTGACTTGATCGATTTGTCTATTTCGTAAGTATTTGACCTTTCGATCTAAAATCTCCACCGGTCTCACCGCATAATTCAGGCTATTATCTACTTCGATATCATCGAAATGAATATAAGCTGTTTCATCCGCTAGGCACTTTCGTAATTGTGACACGTGAAACGTGCTATGAATTCCACTTAGTTCTTCCGGTAGCTCAAGGCGGTAAGCTACCTTACCGATCTTTTCAACGATTCTAAATGGCCCAATAAACCTCGGGCTTAGCTTCCCCCTTTTTCTGAATCTAATAACGCCCTTCCATGGGGAAACTTTTAGCATAACCATGTCACCAACCTGGAATTCGATTGGCCTATTCCTTTTATCAGCATATGCCTTTTGCCTGTCTTGAGCCGCTTTTAAGTGTGCCCGAACTATATCGATCTTCTCATTCGTGGCTCGTACTATATCTTGGTGGGCGAGTTCACGTGGACCCACTTCACCCCAACATACCGGGGTTCGACACTTCCTACCATAAAGCATTTCGTACGGTGCCATTTTAATACTGGATTGGTAGCTGTTATTATACGAAAACTCAACTAATGGTAGGTGAACATCCCAACTTCCTCCAAAGTCGATTATACACGCCCGTAGCATATCCCCCAATGTTTGTATTGTTCTTTCACTCTGTCCATCTGTTTGAGGATGGTACGCAGTGCTAATGAACAATTTGGTTCCCATTTGCTCTTGGAAATCTCGCCAGAAATTCGAAGTAAACCGGGTATCCCTATCAGACACGATGGATACCGGTACTCCATGACGTGCTATTATTTCATTGGGGTAAACTTCTGACATCTTTTCAGACGTATAAGTCTCACGGATCGGAATGAAGTGAGCACTTTTCGTCAATCTATCCACCACTACCCATATGGCATCGAAACCACGATTTGTCTTGGGCAACTTGGTTAATAGGTCCATTGTAATATGTTCCCATTTCCAAACCGGAATTTCTAACGGTTGGAGTTTGCCATAGGGTTTCTGATGCTCCGCCTTGACTTGTAAACATGTCAAGCATTTTTCCACATACTTCGCCACATCCCTCTTCATTCCGGGCCACCAATAATTTTGTTTCAAATCATTGTACATCTTGGTCGCACCCGGATGGATTGAATAACGGGATTTATGGGCTTCATTAAGTAGAAGCGCCTTCACTCCACAAGTATGTGGGACCCATATCCTTCTGGATCGAGTCTTCAACCCGATATTCCCATCCGACAAATCCTTCAACTGACCGATTATTCTTTCCTTCTTCCAATTCTCTTCTTTCATTGCTTCTAACTGCGCCTCCCGAATACGTTCGAGTATACCCGAGGTCACCACGAGTTGCATCGACCTTACTCGTATTGGGACATAGTCCGCTTTTCTGCTCAGAGCATCCGCTACCACATTAGCCTTTCCGGGGTGATAATGTATTTCACATTCGAAGTCTTTCACCGTTTCTAGCCATCGCCTTTGTCGCATATTTAACTCCTTCTGATCGAAGAAGTATTTCAAACTCTTGTGATTGGTAAATATGGTGCACTTTACCCCATACAAGTAGTGCCTCCATATTTTTAATGCAAATACCACCGCAGCCAACTCAAGATCGTGCGTGGGATATTTCTTTTCGTGTATCTTCAATTGCCTCGAGGCATAGGCTATTACCTTGCCTCGTTGCATCAACACGCATCCGAGCCCCAATAGTGAAGCATCCGAATAGACCACCATGTCTTCTACTCCGTCCGGCAATGTCAATACCGGAGCTTGAGTTAGCCTTTCTTTTAGCGTTTGAAATGCTCTTTCTTGATCGATACCACAAATGAACCTTTCTTTCTTCCGGGTTAGCTTTGTTAGCGGTGACGCAATCTTGGAGAAATCTTGAATGAATCTCCTATAGTATCCTGCGAGCCCCAAAAAGCTTCTAATTTCCGAAGGGTTCTTCGGAGGATTCCATTTTGACACAGCCTCTATCTTGGACGGATCCACCAATACTCCGTCGGCACTTATGACGTGGCCAAGAAATTGTACCTCTCGTAACCAAAAGGCACATTTAGAGAATTTTTCATATAACTTCTCTCGTCTAAGGGTCTCTAGCACTTCTTGTAAGTGATGTGCGTGTTCAGCTTCACTTTTCGAATACACCAAGATATCATCGATAAACACGATGACCGACTTATCCAGCATTGGCTTGCAAACCCGGTTCATGAGGTCCATGAAAGTCGTGGGTGCGTTTGTTAGCCCAAATGACATCACGAGGAATTCGTAATGTCCATATCTCGTGCGGAAAGCCGTCTTCGGCACATCTTCTTCTTTGACCTTTAGTTGGTGATACCCCGATCTAAGGTCAATTTTTGAAAACCAGTTCTCACCTTGTAGTTGGTCGAATAAATCATCTATCCTCGGAAGCGGGTATCGGTTCTTTACCGTGAGTTTGTTTAACTCCCGGTAATCGATACACATGCGCATGCTTCCGTCCTTCTTTCTCACGAACAATACCGGTGCGCCCAAGGAGACACTCGGCCTTATAAATCCCTTGTCAAGCAGGTCTTGAATTTGAGACATCAACTCTTGTAATTCCGACGGTGCAAGTCGGTACGGGGCTTTTGCAACGGGTTTTGCGCCCGGAATCAATTCGATCCCGAACTATACTTCCCGTTCAGGCGGTATCCCCGGTAAATCTTTCGGAAACACGTCTTCATAATCTCGTACTACCGGCACGTCTTCAATCTTTCGTGATTCTTTCTCGGGCTCATTTGCATATATCATGAACGCCTTGTATCCTCGCTTCATAAGCTTGTGAGCTTTCAACATTGAGCACACTATGTGGTTACCTACTTTTTCGCCATAAATGGTAACGTGTTTCCCGCTCGGAGATGTTAGTTTTATCTCTTTACGGAAACACACGACTTTTGCATGGTGCTGGGCTAGCCAATCCATCCCAACGACTACTTGGAATTCCCCATTGACATCGGGATTAGGTCTATCAAGTATTCCTCATCATCGATGCTTAATTTACAGCCTCAACAAACATCACAAACTATAAAACTTTTGTTGTCCCCTATTTCAACTTCTAAAGGTACAGGTAATTTCGTCAATACAAATGAAGGATGTCGAATAAATCCATGCGAAATGAAGGATTTATTCGCACCCGTATCAAACAATACACGTGCTGGAATTGAGTTAATTGTGAATATACCTGAAACCACATCAGGTTCTGTCTTTGCTTCAGCCGCGGTAAGTTGGAAGGACCTCGCCTTCACTTTGGGAGCTTCTGTTGGAGACTCTTTGGTGTCTCTCTTTCCCACCAACTCGGGGCATTCAAACTTCTTGTGACCGGGTTGATAACATTTATAACAAACAGTGACTTTTCCCGGGCATAACGAGGCCGTGTGTCCCGTCTTATTACATATAGGGCATGGCTTGTCTTTAAACCGACATTCCCCTTTGTGTCCCTTCCCGCACACTTTACAACTTGGCGACCCACCTTTCGCATCCACCTTCTTTCCCGATTCTCCAATTCGGGCTTTCTTTGTCGGGCTTGGATTCACATCTTGTGCCCTCCGTTCACCTCTTTCGACTTGCTTCTTCAACTCGATTTCCCGTTCCCGAGCAACATTAATGATTTCGGTAAGGGTCTCGTATTTTGAAGGAGTCATAAACTCCCTATATTCAGCGCTCAACATATTGTAGTAGTAGTATATTTTCTGTTCTTCGTTCGTCACCAACTCACTACTAAACTTCATCTTGTCCATAAACATCGCCGTGATCTTGTCTATGGTTTCACCCTTATGCCTAAGTTGCATGAACTCTTCCTTGATTTTGTTAATGACCGCTTTGGGACTATGATGTTTAAGAAATGGTGTCTTAAACTCCTCCCATGTCATGGTCCTTGCCGCTTCGACCCCTATTTCATTCTTCTTGTTATCCCACTAATCCTTGGCTTGTCCTCTTAACTGACCCGTTCCGTAAGCAACGAAATCGCTTTCGTCGCAATGGGTTCTTTCAAACACCCCTTCAATATCGCCCAACTATCTTTGGCAAATTATCGGGTCAACTTCCCCGTTATAGATTGGCGGTTTACATGCCATGAATTCCTTATATGAGCACCCTTTACGTTCTCCCATTTTGTCTTTCGTAAGGTTGACAATATCCTCCTACCTTTTAACTCGCTCTTCTACGAGTGACAACACTGTGCTTTGGATCTTGTCTATAAACCCGGATAGACTACCCTCAATTGCCTTTCCTACTTCCTCGGCAATCATTTCTTTCAATTGTTCGGTGCTTGTCGGCACCGGATCATTATTGCTCTCTTTCGACATCTTGAAACTGAAATGTTTACATCAAACGTTAAACATTTCATTCATGGCATTGTTTCATTTGTTTCGGTTTAGCCAAGTTCCTAACTTGCTTTAACCGTTCACATTTAGTGCACTTTCCGGGTTTGAGTGTGTTAACACGCTCTTCCCATGCATAACAATTCGTTTCTTATTCCTTACACAAGATATAATCTACTTAACATAATAAGTTAATTCTTACCAGATGATCAATCAAGCTTGAACCGAACACTTTGTTGACAACCTTAAGCTCTGATTACCAACTTGTAACACCCTTAAATTTTTCATTTGATTTTAATAATAAAATACACCATTACAATTAAACTATTGGTTAAGTAACATAACATTCATTAACGGAGTTCATAAGTGCGTCAACTTTAGTCAACTATAACTGAGTTAAAACATTTCAAAAGTTGTTTAACGAATGATTATAACCCATAAACAAAAGTACTAAAGTTTAAACACATTGCGGAAGCTTCAAAAGGTAGTGTTCGGTTCTTCATCATTCGCTTGATTGCCATCCGTAAGATTCACCTTGTTACCTATTGTCAAAACCTTTAAAACATTAGTTTTGAACATTATTAAGTTATGCATAAACACAAAATCCATCATCAAATATTAAATAAAAAAAATACAAATTATCTCAGGTTCCACCGTAAATTACGGTGTCACCGTAATTTACGGTGAGTCCTGGAAATTCTTGGTTTTGCCGTAAAACAGTAGTAACCTACCGTAAACACATATCCTCTACCGTAAATTACGGTACTACCGTAATTTACGGTAGTACCTGGAATTCCATGTTTTGTTTTGTTTGTTCATTACACCAAGACCCCAACTCTCGGATTTCAATTTTCTATGATACCGATACATTAAAATCTCGTATTTCTAATATGTTATATAATATTCAAAATCAACAATCAATCTATCAAAATCCGGAGCATTAACCATGCCTTACTTGATTATTCGACCCGTTTGGCTCGACTACGGAATTCCTTCCTTTTTGATGACTACCAACGAGTTCTAACCAACTTTTGACCAAATATTCAATATAGCGATATCATTGCTTTAATTCATAGCAACCTTTATTCTAATTTCAACTATGCATATTACAATAATCTAAATTTACTTAATGTAACGGGTCAAGTTACATACCTTAGTGTACGCCCTTCAACCGCAAGTCACTACCGGCTTGTCCACTTGACGTTCCGGTATCCTTTCCTATAGAATTCAATTCAAGACATGTTTAGAACTCTATTTAAACCTTACTTCGCATAATACACCGAAACATCATAATTATGCGTTAAATCTTTAAATTTCTAATTTAAGCCTTCTTTGAGTCATTTTCACAAACATCTTAAGGGCAGATTTTTCACATGATTATATGACAAGTTTATAGCTTATCATTTACCCCTAATTTCACCTCAATCAACAATTTACATGATTGTTAGCCTCTATGTTTCTGAATTCACTTCCAAATTGTCAAATTACACAAGATTAACACCCACTATCTTAGTGTTCATCCAAATACACATAACCCACTAATCACCTACAATGATGTTCATAGGTTTCACTACAATTTCATATGATTTCTGCTTATATTGGTCTAGGGTTTGTCCCTAAACACTATAGTTGTTCCTTAATCATCATAACACATACATGCAAGCCTAATTTCAGATTTTTCCCAATTCATGAGAATTTCAAATTCAGACTTTTCCTTAAATTTTACATACCTTGGAATCCTCTTGCGATGAGGATCAATAATCTATGCTCGGATTTTGATTTGGGATAGGATTTAACCTTCAATTTGAGAGTTCTTGTGATTTTAGGTTTCTGAGAGTGGGGTGTCGCCCCTGCTCTTCTCTTGTACGAGCAGACCCTTCAAAATGGGGGTTTGGTTTGATTTTTATTAAAAACAATATTATAGTTTCAATTTTTAACAACTAAGGCCTTTCTACTATGTTCAACATATAGTTTGGTAGCTTTTAACCTTGTAATAAACCATTTCTAGCCAATTAACTAACTAGGTTAAAATTCCTAATTAGTAAATTCTCGTTATTTATACTTTATAATTTTAAATATAAAGTTTTATATTTTCGGGGTGTTACAAGTCCACCCCCCTTAAAAGGGTTTCGTCCCCGAAACCGAAGTACGTACCAAATAATGATGGGTAGATTCGTCGCATCTCTTCCTCGGACTCCCACGTAGTGTCCGAGCCTTTTCTATGCTCCCATCTGATTTTGACTTGATCGATTTGTCTATTTCGTAAGTATTTGACCTTTCGATCTAAAATCTCCATCGGTCTCACCGCATAATTCAGGCTATTATCTACTTCGATATCATCGAAATGAATATAAGCTGTTTCATCCGCTAGGAACTTTCGTAATTGTGACACGTGAAACGTGCTATGAATTCCACTTAGTTCTTCCGGTAGCTCAAGGCGGTAAGCTACCTTACCGATCTTTTCAACGATTCTAAATGGCCCAATAAACCTCGGGCTTAGCTTCCCCCTTTTTCTGAATCTAATAACGCCCTTCCATGGGGAAACTTTTAGCATAACCATGTCACCAACCTGGAATTCGATTGGCCTATTCCTTTTATCAGCATATGCCTTTTGCCTGTCTTGAGCCGCTTTTAAGTGTGCCCAAACTATATCGATCTTCTCATTCGTGGCTCGTACTATATCTTGGTGGGCGAGTTCACGTGGACCCACTTCACCCCAACATACCGGGGTTCGACACTTCCTACCATAAAGCATTTCGTACGGTGCCATTTTAATACTGGATTGGTAGCTGTTATTATACGAAAACTCAACTAACGGTAGGTGAACATCCCAACTTCCTCCAAAGTCGATTATACACGCCCGTAGCTTATCCCCCAATGTTTGTATTGTTCTTTCACTCTGTCCATCTGTTTGAGGATGGTACGCAGTGCTAATGAACAATTTGGTTCCCATTTGCTCTTGGAAATCTCGCCAGAAATTCGAAGTAAACCGGGTATCCCTATCAGACACGATGGATACCGGTACTCCATGACGTGCTATTATTTCATTGGTGTAAACTTCTGACATCTTTTCTGACGTATAAGTCTCACGGATCGGAATGAAGTGAGCACTTTTCGTCAATCTATCCACCACTACCCATATGGCATCGAAACCACGATTTGTCTTGGGCAACTTGTATTTATTTCTCCTGCAATAACTGCACATGACATCAAACAACATCGTTCAAAATGAAAGTAACAATTTGATGCACGTGTGCATATACTACCAACTGTATCATCGACTAATAACCAACCTTTTTTGTCTTTTCGTTTATCACTTTTGTATTCACCTTCCTTATCATCTGGCAGTTTTGTTGCCCCTTCGCCATTCTATCTCAACACAAATGTTATTTTCTTCGCTTTTTTCAGCTTTTCACCTACAATAATAATTGAAACATAATATAACCAAACATGCAATTTCTATTAGTATGTGCATTAAACACCTTTTTTCATCACCGTAAACAATATGCATTTGTGCATCTATATGCATGATGCGTGTGAAGTGTGTATATAAGTTTAAGTATATTTTAAGCCCTTTTACACTTTCTTTAGCCAAGTTTTAAATTTATAAAACATGATATTTACTAACACTAAACACACATATGGGCAAGTGCACCCATCGTGAGCGTAGTATAGTGTTGGTAAGATACCGAGGTCGTCCAAGGACACAAGAGCTTTTAGTACCGGTTTATCCTCAACGTCTAATCAAATCAAAATGTTTAGAAACAAAAAGGTTTTTAAACTAAGAAAATAAAAACTAACTAAAATGCTGAAAAATGAAAATAAAAGTAAAAACAGATAGACAAGATGGATCACTTGGCTCCGACTCGTGTTTTGTGTAACCTTTGATTATTTTCGCACTTTTGCACTTTCTTAAGAGATTATCTTAGTTATTGTAGTAGGCCCCTCTTTTGGAGGTGACGTTACCCTCAACCCAGTAGTTTGAGTTAACAAGGATACAATCCTAAAGGGTCGGATTATTGAAAGATAATTAATTAAGTTATTAATGCATATTGTGGTAGGCCCCTCTTTTGAAGGCGACGTTACCCTCGGCTAAGTAGTCTGAGTCAGCAGGGATACAGTCCTAAGTAGTCGGGTTAAAGTTTTAATAGTAGCTTAACTTATGGGGGAGTCAAAGAGTTTGGACCCCCGCCATCCAATACCGTTAAGTATTGAAGGAGGTCCTACTAAATTTGACCCTGGTCCTTTGCAGGATCTATACACTGAACAATGGCAAGACTCTTACCAAACCGTTCCCTTAACCCCCGACCAGGTAGCCAACATGCCTCCATATATTTCGTGGAGATATGAATGGTGAAAATCTTTTATTTTATATAGACAGTAAAATAATGCCAAGACACCACGGACAAACGATAAGGAAGAGTCACCTTCAACATAAGAAACTAGTTATTAAAGTCATTAATACATAACCAATTAAAAAGTGCGAAAAGATTAAAAATAAAAAGTATTACACTAGACACGTTGTCTTCACCAAGTGATGTAAGAGACTATGGCAAACATGGCCTTGATTGTCAAGAACTCTTACGATCAATCTTGGATCCCGAGACGACTCACACACTCTATGATGGACAATGGATGATGGTGGTGGATGATGGTGTTATGGTGGTGGTGGGTGGTGGGTGAAGTGTGAGAGAGGTGGTGTGCCAAGGGATGGTTTGAGCTTGAGCCAAGCACTCCTATTTATAGGCTGAACAGAAGCTCGGGCACGGCCCCGTGTCCACATCCTTCTCTGTCTTCATTAATTGCTCTTGTATTTATTAGTTGACCACGGCCCCGTGTCCGCTGGGCACGACCCCGTGTGCAGAAGCATATCTCACTATCAAGATTTGCCTGGATTCTGCGAATCTTATAGTTGACCACGGCCCCGTGTCCGCTGAGCACAGCCCCGTGGTGGGCGATGGAAGCTTCTACAACTTTGTCTTTTATGCTGACTCTTGGGCACGCCCCCGTGCTCACTGAGCACGGGGCGTGTTCAGCCTTCTGTTTTCTTGTTTTGCTTGGGAAGATGATGTCGTGGGGTCGGGCATGCCACGTTTGTTCCTTTTCTTGTATTTATGTTAGATTTAGCTGCCTTTTTGCTTCTTTTGTTAATTTGAGCTCATTTAATCCTGAAAATACAAAAGGAAGACAAAAGCACACTTTTTCCAACATTAGTACTAAAAAGGGTTAGTTTTATGCCACAATTGATGTAATTTATATGTTGCATTTTGCACACATCAATGGACTTTGTGCATCAATATGCACATGTACATCACATGTCATTGTCATTATGCACTTTTGAATCATTATGCACATGTGCATCACATATTCTTATAATGATATTCAAAATCAATCCATATGTAAAGTTCAATGTTTTGGGCTCAAATTCAATATGCACGTATGCATCACTTTAAACAACAACATCAACATAATCTAAGTACACAAAATCATAAACACGTATATTAAACAAAACTGCTCATGTTCGGTATGCACATGTGCATCGCATGAAACAATAACACCATCATATTCTATTTACACAAAATCACAATAACACCATCATATCCTAATTACACAAAATCACGTATCTTACACAGAACTACTCAAGTTCACTATACACGTGTGCTTTACCTAAAACAACAACAACAACATATTCTAATTACACAAAATCATCTACACGTATCCTAAACAAATCTGCTCAAATTTAATATGCACATGAATGATATTATTAACTTTATTTGCTCAAATTCACTATGACACACTCATTGAATCATCTATTTTTATAATCACATTGCCCTAATTACGAACGGATTAAAAATCCACAATGCTTATAATCACGTTGCCCTAATTACGAATGGATGAAGAATGTACGATAGATGATTATGTTCCTAATATATATTATACGACTGACTTTGGACGAAATTTGGGAACTAACCTTGATTATAAGACTATCTGCAGGTAAAATCTCAAATCTGATATAAAATTTCAATCCAGATGCTTCGATATGGTGAGCTGATGATGGTGAAGTGATGATGTATTCAAGACGATGATGTAATCGATGAATTGTTGAGTATTATTGAGAGATTCAGGGACGAACTGTTGAGTATTGTTGAGAGATTCAGGTTGAAGGTTTAGAAATGTTGAGAGATCTGGATCTAATCAGATTGAAGTCTGATGGTAAAGGGAATCTGGTAAGCGAGTTTTTAAAAGTTGTTTGTTATTTACAAAATTGCCCCCTGTTCACATTGGTTCTCGCGGTTCTCGCAATAAAGGTGGTTCTCGCATGAACCCTACCCTATATATATATATATATATATATATATATATATATATATATATATATATATATATATATATAGGGGATGGTTATCTTGAGAACGCTAAATATTGCGAGAACCGTGAGAACGAATGAAAAAACCAATCAAAACCATTTTTTTTAATACAAACCTATTTGTAATTAAGATACAACATCAAAAAAAGAATTTATAACATCAAATAATTCATTTTTCCTCTCAAAATCACTCTTTTTAGATTTTTTACACAAGTGTAAATATAACAGATTTACACATGTGTAAATGGCAAACTTACACATGTGTAAATTTTCTTTATTTACAAATTCACGTAAATTTAAACGTGTAAATTAAATTTCTAACATTGTATTCAAATAATAATGATAAGTGTAGAAAAAAAATTTGAATTTGAATTGTTTTTTACCAAGTTCTCGCGGTTTTTTCATTTTTTCTCACAATATTTAGGGTTCTCATTTAAACCTTCCCCTATATATATATATATATATATATATATATATATATATATATATATATAAATATATATTGATGGGTGGGAGTTGGCTACAAAGTCTATTTTTCCTACAAAGTGTAAAAAGTCATAAAAAACCATAATGTCAAGAATAAAACACACTCAAAACCCACAAATAACATAGTGGAGATTACGAAAACATCATATTTGTGGGTTTTGTGTTGTGTTTTGGATGATAAGGCTTTGATTATCGAATGACTAACATTAGTGTGTTTTATGTTGATTATCATGTTGTGTTTTATATTCTTAATTTTATGATGGTGTGTTTGAAGTATTGAAGGACTGTTATGGTTTGGATATTGTGTTTTAGTGATTTTCGCTATGTTATTTGTGAATTTTGAGTGTGTTTTATGGCTGAAATTGTAGTGTTTTATGACTTTGTACACTTTGTAGGAAAAATAGACTTTGTAGCCGAACCTCACCCATATATATATATATATGTATGCCGGTTAACGTACAATACCACTTATCCTACATTACGTACGCGATATTCTCAGCAGTAGGATCTTCAATCCATGAAACCAATTTAAATCATTAAATTAATCATATTAATGTATTCAAATCTTGAAAAAAGGGTTAAAATCGTCATTACAATATCTTAATCTCTGTAACTGACGGAGATTCGAATCTTATATTCAAAATCGTATTCGAAAATCCAGCCATTAATAAAAAATCGATCTATAAATCAAATACAACAACGTAAGATTCTTATTCACCAACCTCCTTCTTCGATTTCATATTTGCTGATTTTGGAAATTCTGAACTGAAACAACATCGATATACCGTCTATCGAAGAAGATGATGCAGGATGAAAATTATACTATGCGAAATAGATATTGAACGTGCGAAAAACCATTGAAAACAAAAAGAAAAGTTTTGTTTTTTTATAGTGTGCGAATTCTTGTTTTATACATGCGATTTTAAAAAAAGGTAATAATGTTTAAGATTTCTTATAGTGTGTGAATTCTTGTTTTATACACATGCGATTTTAAAAAAAGGTAATAATGTTTGAGATTTCTTATAGTGTGCGAATTCTTGTTTTATACGCATGCGATTTTAAAAAAAGGTAATAATGTTTGAGATTTTTTATAGTGTGTGAATTCTTGTTTTAAACACATGCGATTTTAAAAAGTGATCTTGACTGTGTTTTCTTAAAGTGTGTGAATTCGTTTTCGAATCACATGCGATATTGGAAAAAATGCTGCTGATGATTTCATGTAACTTTGTCCCACGATGATTAAAATGCAAAAACAAAAAAATATGAATTAATAATTAAAAATAAATATAAATTAACTATTTTATATAAAAAATTAATTTAATACCGATGTGACTGTAATGTGACTTGTAATGATCAATTTTACCATAAATACTACTGAACTTACCACCCTACCTACATAATAAATTTACTATTTTAATATAAAATACCCGAGGATAACTACCTTCCATATTAAGACACTGAACACAAACACACACAAAACACACCCCAAAAATGTCATCTGAAGATTTAGAACAAATAAAAAACATTGCAATAAAGGAACTATTGTAAACTCGCACGTTGACAGAAATAAGCACCGATGTCACCTCTTCTCATTTGATTCTTGATGTGCAGGGAAAGATTCTTAAAGAAATCAAGAAAAATCAAGAGATGTGGGAGAGACTACTTGAAGAACCACCATCAAGCTTCAGAGACACAACTTTGGATCACATAAAGGAAGAGTCTCGAGCTGATGACTTAGCCTTCTCTTTCCTGAAAGATTCTCTAAACACTGTGAAAGAGAAGATGGAGTTTAGCTCGGCTAAACGTGACAAAATCTTTGCTTCAAGTAACTAGATTTATGTTTAATCGTTTTATGGTTTTAGTTTTGTTAAACAATAACAGCTACTTTATATTTATGTTTTTTGTACAAGTATTGAAAACATCTTATGCTTCATTATTATATAAATCGCATGAATGATTTAGACATCTTTGTAAAAAAAACAAGATAACTCAAAATCGCATGTAATAAAATGAAATCGCATGCTAAACTACTTATATACTGATGCATATAAAATCGCATGTTTACATACTAAATCGAATGATTGTATGATATAAACTCATATGTATTAAATCGCATGTACGGTAAAAAAATTTAATCTTCCTCATCTGAAACCTCCTCCCACTCATCTTCTTCAGTGCATCATCACTACCTCCACTGTAATCTTCAAACTCATCTTCCTCTTCATCGTCTTCGACCTCGTTGGCTTTGTTCCTGGGATCTTTTTCAATCTGGACTCCATTCATCTTCTTTTGTTGTTTGCCTTTCAGTATCTCGCAAGTCCGAATATCATGACCTTTTTCGTTGCATACACTACATGTCCTTGACCTTTTTCCTTTGCGGCTAATCATTTGTTCCTTCTTTGATTTAATCCTTTTATGCAAGCCACGTCCTTTGTTTCTTATACCATCTGGCACACAGACAGTAAGAGGTGCATTAGTTACTGGTTGTTGGTAACCAATCAACTTAGAAAACCAGTCAAACTTTGGATCAAGCTGCTTGGTTATACGACTCTGATCAACTCTTTCTTTAATCTGCTTCATTTGATCCCTGACTATAACAAGTTGATCAAGGTCGGAAATCAAATTGCTAACCAAATACTCCCCTGTGTAGATGATTTCGCGAGCAATCTGTTTAGCCTTGTGTTGCTCATCCTTATCATCCACCTTTACATCGAACGTGGCGTTTAATTCATTCGGAACCACATCCTTTGTCCATTTCTTCATAACATATTTGTTTGGTATTTCTTTAACACCAAACATCTTGAAAAGAAAATAGATGTGTTTACATAGCAGCCCATACTGTTCAAAACGCAAACAGCTACACTGTGCAGTTACATCATTTACAAGATTCTTGAAACACACCTAAGAAAACCAAAAAAAATTAAAATTAAAATCGCATGTGTACATGAACAATTTCGCCTATCTAAAAAATCATTTTATTCAATTAATTTAAAATCGCATGCGTTCATCAAAATCGCATATTGCAAAAATCATGTTCTGTCTCAAATTCGCATGTGGGTTTTCAAAATCGCATGTTTTAAATATATATGCTATATTTCCTCTAATAACCCATCTCCATGAGCTTTAAAGTCTTTCAACCATATCCTTATCTGTGGACCCTCGATTTTGGTCTCCATCGGCAGACATTCGGTAATAGTTCCATATATTTCTGTTTGCTGATCAAAGAATATAGACCTGTTGTATATCTTAGCAGCATCTTTTTTCCAAAGTAGTTTTGCTCCAATCATCAGGCTCAGTATATCTTGAAATATGATTATTCTTTCTGTGATTAAACCTTTGGACATCCATTGCACCGTCAAAATGATTCATAAACTCTACAAGAGTGGGTTATGAATTTGCCACTTGGCAAAAAAAAATTGATTCTCGCTCTCTGATCTCGAAGTTGTTCACATGACTCCAGACATGGGCTCATGCCGGTAAAAAGCCGGAATCCACGTGTATCTCATCGCAAACATATCATCAATCCATTTATTTTGTGTGAGACCATACTCAATCATCACCAACTTCCACTGTCTCTCAAATTCTTCAGGCTCAATGGAATCTGTCCATACAATATCGCACATCCTCCTTTTAAACTCATCATTATTGCACAACTCGTGTCCAACCTATATAGATAAATGGTTTTTATATCAGCCTATAACGAAATCTATATTATAAATAAAAACGCTAACGAAAGAGAATATAGCATGCTATACCTTATCTGCCACTTTTTTCATTATGTGCCACATGCACAATCTGTGTCTACTGGTAGTAAAAACCTCCTCAATAGCCTGTTTCATCGTAGGGTCTTGGTCCGTCACTACAACCTTTGGCTGCCGTCCAAATGACTTTACGAATGAATTTAGAGGCCATTTATAAGAGTCAGTGCTCTCTGATGCCAACAACCCAGCTCCAAGGGTTACATTTCGACAGTGGTTGTCAATCCCAGTGAACGGAACAAACACCATCTTGTACCTGGAATCCCATATAATTAAAGATTTAGTACACATGCGAAGTACACATTGTAACATGCGAAATAGACAAAACATAGCATGCGAAATAGACAAAACATAACATGTGAACTATACAGTATAACATGCGATATATTCATCACCTAATCTTCAATGTATATTAACATGCGATATTGCAAGTTTATGCAATCATATAACATGCGAAAAAAATTAAAAACCATTTTATGTAACACTTACTTGTTTGTCTTGAAAGTTGCATCGAACGATATCACATCCCCGAACTCCATAAAGTTATGCTTGCATAACCCATCAGCCCAGAACAAACCAGTTAACCGTTTGTCATCATCAACAGAATATTCAAACGAAAAATCAACTAAATACTGTTTTTTGTCAGTCAACCTATTGATCACCATGTCAGCGTCATATTCTCCTATATAGCTGTTAATTCGAGTGCTAAAGTTTTTGCAATCATCGACCGTGGCGCCAACATTCTCGAAACCACCGTAACGTTTCCTCATTATATGAAAAGCTTTGACAGGGCCAAGGTTTAGAGTGCCTAGTTCCCATATCATCTCCTCCTGAACATGTGACAATTGTTTGTACGCTGGCAGCATATGAATATCGTGTGGACATACAAACTTATGATTATGGCCATCAACGAATCTCTTTACTGTATGATCTACCATCCACCGTGCAAATCATAAGTTGAGATTTGCACCCAGTTCTAATGGTCCCCTGTTCCTTTATTTGAATGGCTTTTTTTACTTCGAATAAGCATCATCAATAAACAATGGCTTATGTCCCTCTTTAGAACAAACAAAATACTTAGTTTTGGTTATACCACCACTGTGTACTTCACCACCTTTATGAGTAGAAAAACCAGCTAACTTAGCATGTGTTTGGTAAAACACGTATGCTTGTTCGATAGAGGTAAATTGCATTCCAACCACAGGTGTAGCTGATGGTTCAACCTTAGGACTGTACAACCTTTCATCTACATAAATCAAATAAAAAAAGGAAAACACATGCGATTTATCGGACTAGTAACATGCGATATATTAAAAACTCCATAATTTCATCATAAGAACAACAACACATGCGAAATGCCAGACTCATAACATGCGAAAATGACCTTTTTGATAAATATGTTTTACACATGCGATTTATGATATCAAAACATGCGAAATCAGCATTTAGAATAAACATCACATGCGAATTGCCAGACTCATAACATGTGAACTTATACAATTTGCTTTCATATCAATTATCCTCAACATTCAAACTTCAAATCAGTTATAATAATGCAAAATCATTACTACGATTAAACAAAACACATCTACGAACAATTTAAAGATCTGAATTAACATAATTACCATTGGAACACTCATTTACACCACTTGTATTTGCATTCTGATTTGGATTTGCAGGTTCCGGATTTAAAACATCGTCAATCGTAACTCTCTAATACGCAGATAATTGAACCTGATCACCGATCGATAGAGTTTCTTCAAAATCAACATCTGTGTTTCGTCTGGTGCTACGCTGTGGATCCATTGAAAAAAACAATTGAATCAAACCCTAACGCAGAAGAACGAAAACTGCAATTTGAGAATTATGAAAATTTTGAAACTGATTCGAATCATAATTACCAGGATATTAGTGTAACGAACTTCTTGCTGATTGAATGAACAGACGAATTTGCCCTCAGCTGATTGAATGAATTGTCTGATTTAACCTTATGAGTGAAAAACAAATCAGGACACGTGTACGGCCAATAAACTAGTGTATGTAATGTACGATTAGGGGATTTGTATCCTACACTTCCTCTCTCTCTCTATATATATATATATATAGGGTGGGGTTCTAGAGTGAACACTAGTGTATTTGCGAACTGAGTGAACAAATCTTGACCATTAATCTACACACATGTATGGCCAGGATTAGTTCGCTCAGTTCGCAAACTACACTAGTGTTCACTCTTGATCCTAATCCTATATATATATATATATATATATATATATTATGGGCCAGGATTTAGGGAAAACGGTAATAAGTGTGAGAACGCTTATGAATCGTCAAATCAAAACAATATATGGATTATATTGGCGCGGTGGTGTTTTCGTAAATAACATCAATTTTATTACTTGGAACGTGCTTCATTAATGGTAAAAGGGTAAACATCGTTTCTTACATAAACACCATTAAACATAAAACGCCAACTAAATACAAAACGCCAAATAATAAAAAAATATTTTTCCTGCGTAATTTTTTCTTTGTTTTAGTTAGTGTATTTTATCATCTTGGCCTACAAAAACGAACTTGAAAGATGGGACGTGTTATAGACTTAACAGATTAAGCTGAACAAAACATTAAATACAAACAGTAACTGAAACGACGGATACTTTATTAATAGCATTTATTATAATAATATCTCGCCTAAACTACGCGCCAAAACATCCTATAAAGAGAAACGTCTCAGCACCTTCCATTGATCATACCAAAAAACAAACGCCATGTTTCCTAAATACCACTCACTGTAAAACATCAAAAAAATTAAAAAAAAAAATCAAAGATGACAAACATCGTTTCTTGGAAATTCAGTATTGTTCTGCGTGAAGTTTCACCAAATGGATTGTTAGGTGAAGGGGGTAACTCAATAAGATTTTTGCTGCATGAGATGGACAAATCTTTAAGAAAAAGAGACTGATGCCAGTCATATGTCATTTTGTGTGCTTTGTTCTTGAAGAAGGTTTGGATGAGAATAAGAGACTGATCCCAGTGTAAATGCTATTTTGGACTCCTTGATGATAATGAAGATTATGAACAAATAGCATCCACCCACACGGCATCGATCTATGTCTCCAACATCCACAAAGCCACTTCAACAACGAACAACAATAAAATCACACCAAAACCAAAACGCCATATATTTGTGACCGTTCTTGTAGTTTCAAAGAAGAAAGAGACTGATGACAGTGAAGATTTGGAAAAGAAATTGGATTCGGATTTTTAATTTATTTTTTTCGCTTCTATTTTTTTCTGTGGTTTGTTATCTAATTTTCCGCTAAAAAATACATTATTTCTATAAAAAAAATGCTTGTAAAACGCCAGATGTCACAAACACCAAACTTCAAAACTATAATAAAATCACTTTAGACAAGTATTATTAAAAAATCCAAAAAAATTACTGAAATGTATAAAACAATGTGCAAGAGAATAGAACAATGTGTCATCTTTATCTAAACGCCATTAAAAATACAAAATGCCAAAATCTAAAAGATGGGACGTGTTACACCCTTAACAGATGAAGCTGAACAAACAGTAACTGAAACGACAAAAGCTTTATTACTAACATTTATTATATTAAAAGGCCACTCCATGGGTACTTGAATTTGTTTATCTTTTCAAAACACCATAATTACCTGTGACATTATAGGACTGCATGTTACATGGCGGCAAAAAAAAGTAATTATATAAGTAGAACAGGTAAGCAAAACTTAACACTCCACACATTCTCTAAACATGCCATACATTGTCTAAAACGCCATAAAACTTAAAAAGTGCTTAGGATATTGCATGGAGGTTTGAGAGGTCGGAGAGACGTTTCGTCCTAAAGTTATCTGATAGGAGAAGGGTGAAGGTCAAGACAATCAATGGCATACTTAGTATGGATGAAGCCGTTCAGATGAATATTCTAGCCCTTGGGATTCCAAGGGCCGAATATTGTGAACGGACTCGAACGGTAATAAGAAGATTGAAAAGAAAATTTACAACAGATAATGATGATGATGATGATGATGATGATATTGACGATATTGGTCTACCAATAGTTACCAGTTGGGGTTTGGATGAACAAGCAAGAACGGTTAAAGTGACTTATCGACACGGGGTGGAATATTCATTGTCGATGGACGAAATGCTAAACACAGAGATACTACATCTTCTTGAACAACTCTGTGATTTAGCACCTTCGAACGATGCAAGATCCATGGTTGTCATGATATTTAAGTATAGGTTGCAACAAAGACGAGACGAAATAATGACGTTATACGCTAATGCACAATATGATGATGATGAATCTGAAGAAAGTGATGAACAAAACAATGGGTACATCTCTGATGTAATTCCATACACAGAAGACTATTAGTTTGTTTTGATTTCGTCTTATTGTAATCTTTGAATTATTAATGAATTATAATGAATTATTAAGAACACCATGAACGCCAAAAAATTTACCTTTATAACATATATGGATTAATTCAACCGGTGAATCTACAAAAAAACGCCAAAACAATTGTAAAGTTTGAATTATTAAAGGTATATAATGAATTTGGTAACGCCATGGATGCCAAGATGTTAGAATTATTAATTAATTTTAATGAATTTAGAAACGCCATAAACGCCAAAATATTTACTATGTAATAGAAAAATGATTAATTCAACGAGGCAGGTCTAAAAAGACCAATAAAACGCCAGGTAGTTATTGAATCTAACTACACGCCAAAAAAATCTTAGACGTAAAAAATGAAGCAGTATTGTGACACACGCATTGGAAAAAAAGAAGATAAAAAAGACAAAAAAGCCCATCTGCCCTGATTATATCGCGCGCCACATGTTCGACCAGGATCCATTCTCACCGTTCTCACACTTTTAGGCGTTTTCTCCTGATCCCGTTTCTATATATTATATAGGGAAAATGTCACAGGATAAAAACCAAGTTTTAAAAGTGTTATAATTAGGTCACTCGTATCGTTTTTATCCCAATTAGATAAGTTTACATTCAAATCGAGTTATGTCATTTTTTACACGTGTCAAGAAAAAAATGGAGCTTAAGATGCTGGGGTCGGATTATTTTAATATATGAAATTATATTTATTAAAAATAAAAACTCTTTAATTACATTAAAAAATTAAAAAAAAAGTTAAAATCCATGTCATCACTCGACGTTAGCATCAAATAAAACGGAAAAAATAAATAAAAATCCACATTACCATGGTTACTTATGAAATGGATGCAAAAATCCTTAATTTTAATGAAAACTGAATTTTGAGTGACCTGATTTGAACACTTTTGAAACTTGAATGACCTGGTTATTGTCTTTAGATACATAAATCATAGTTGGAGTCAACTTGTTGTTAACTTTTTAATGTGTGATGTTATAGGATCATATGTTAAAATCAGTGTTGATAAAAATATATGTTGTGTCTTATATATGGATGCCCAATATAACTTTTTTTCAATTGTTAAGTGCCATTATCTATATTATACATATTAAAACCAACTGATCATGAATAGTGTTTTCCAGTTTTTAAATAATTGCTTTATTTTTTAATAATATTTAATTTACTATATATATAGGAACAGGATCAGGAAAAAACACTTTAAAGTGTGAGAACGGTGAGAACGATTCTTAGCCACAAGATCTTAGTGGTTTGTGCTGAGATTGATGCGGTGACATTTTCGTAAATACTAGGGGCATTGGAACTACCAGGAGGGGTAAAATAGGAAGATCCAAACAAGGGTGCACATGTTAATCACATGCCATTTCCCCCGATCATATTTAAAAAATAATAACTTTTTTATACGCGATTATTTTTTCAAAATAATCTCACCATAAAATTCAACGTTTTTTTTTATCTTTCTAACGAGTATACTATTGATATACTTTTCGAAAAAAATGAACTGGGTTTTTATGACGTTTTTCAGAACTGAGCATTTTATGGCGTTTTAGACTAGGTATTTTCATGACATTTTTTTTAAACTAGGTATTTTTATGGTGTTTTAACTAGGTATTTTCATGTCGTTTTTCTGAACTGAGTGTTTTATAGCGTTTTCAACTGAGTTTTTCATGGCGTTTTCAACTGAGTTTTTCATGGCGTTTTTCTTAACTGTGTGTTTTATGGCGTTTTTAATTGGGTATTTTCATGACGTTTTTCTAAACTGTGTGTTTTATGACATTTTCAACTGGGGTATTTTCATGGCGTTTTTCTGAATTGGGTGTTTTTATGGCGTTTTATTTGAACACCCAGTTCATGTGAGTAAGTTTTTTTTTTACAATATTACCCCTTAGTGTAATTTAACATCAATGACACGTGTCAACACCACAATCGTTCTCACCATTCTCGCACTTTTTATCGTTTTCCCTAAATCCTGACCCTATATGTATATATATAGGAACATGATCAGAAGAAAACGACTCAAAGTGTGAGAACGATTCTCAGCCACAAGATCTTACTGGTTTTGTGGCTGAGATTGATGCGGTGACATTTTTGTAAATACTAAGGGTCTTGAAACTATCAGGAGGGGTAAAATAGGAAGATCCAAACAAAGGTGCACATACTAATCACATGTCATTTCCCCCGATCATATTTAAACGCCAATAACTTTTTTTATATGCGATTATTTTTTCAAAAAAATCACACCATAAAACTCAACGTTTTTTATTTTTACAACGAGTATACTATTTATATACTTTTCGAAAAAAATGAACTGGGTTTTTTATGGCGTTTTTCTGAACTGAGTGTTTTATGCCGTTTTAGACTAGGTATTTTCATGGTGTTTTTCTGAACTACGTGTTTTTATGGCGTTTTAACTAGGTATTTTCATTCCGTTTTTTCTGAACTGAGTGTTTTATGTCGTTTTCAGCTGGGTTTTTTCATGGCGTTTTTTTGAACTGAGTGTTTTATGGCGTTTTTAACTGGGTATTTTCATGGCTTTTTTCTAAATCGAAATCCCGCCGCGAAGCGCGGGGGAAATCAACTAGTTAATTCAAATTCAAAGTTGTGATGAATAGTAATTTAATTTTCTTTTCTCAGTATTGTTTTTCTAAGTTTTCACTATTCTATTGTTTTATTACATTAATCGATTTTAAACTTATTTTCTCATATAACTTTTAACGTACGATCAAAGTAACCGTTATCAAACAGAAAACTATAAAAATAAATGTGAACCGGTACCGAGGTTGTTTGGTGAATTAATATAGATAATATTGTTTTTCTAAGTTTTCACTATTCTATTGTTTTATTACATTAATTGATTTTAAACTTAGTTTTCTCATATAACTTTTAACTTACGATCAGAGTAACCGTTATTAAACAGAAAACCATAAAAATAAATGTGAACCGGTACCGAGGTTGTTTGGTTTAGTTCGGTACGATATGATAGTGACACGGTGTCAATTTATCAAAAGAAAAAAACAATAAAAATAAGATAACATTACAAATATTATTCAATCGGCTTTAATTCGATTTGCTACTATAGCGGTATAATATCCATTTTTGAAAAAAAATATCGCAATGAGCTAAAATAAACATAGAATGCAAATGAAACAAACCGATATCAATTAAACCCCATCACTACCAGTATCGATATTCATTTTTATTGTTTTCAATCGATGTATTGTTTTCTCTTTCGGTTACTATAGCGAGTGTCGATACCATACCAAACCAAATTGATACTGACTAAATTCCTGCCGTGAAGCACGGGGGAATCTTACTAGTTATATATATTAACACAAAGTTACGATGAACAGCACTTGAAATATTTAAGTATTTGATTTTATTTAGTGATATTTTCTCAATTATTCATTTAAAAATGTTTAGCAATAAGATAATTATTAGGTATTTATTCTTTTTATTAGTAGCATTTTGTTTAGCATTCGTTTTGATTTTTTTATAATAACTTACGTTCGGATCACTACGATAGCGACACGATATATGTTATCAAACAAAAAAAACATAAAAATTAATACATACCAGTACCAATGTTGTTCAGTTCGGTACGGTATGATAGCAATACGATCTTAGTTTATCGAAAGGAAAAACAATAAAAATAAATCCCGGTAATGATACAAATGTTGTTTCGTCGGTTTCAGTTTGGGTTGGTACGTGTAACACCCCAAAAACGGGTTTGGTAATCAAGCCACGTTAATAGTGACGACGGGTAAAATACCGTTAGTGGTAAAAATTAACCCGGTAAATATTAGGTTTTTAAATAAATAATCCTAATATTAACTAAAAGGTGAATAAAAGCTTTTAAGGAAACAAAATGGATAAAAGGCCCGAGTTAACGGGACCTAAAATAAACTTAGTCATAAATATTCCCGAACCTGCTAAGTTAACTAGAAATGTAAAACCTAGTTAATAAGTGGGAATATTATTGAAAGTAATTTAGGTTGTAACCTAATTAATAACTAACCAAACACGAGGGACCAAAGCCGGGTAACTTGAAAATGAATTATAAACTTAAAAATAAAACACAAAACACACACAAGAGTGTGTGTGCGTGTGTGAGGATCGACCAGGAAGAGCTTTAGGGAGCTCAAACCCTAACTTCAACAAATCCATCAAATTGAAGGTCAAATTTGGCCCAAATCGGATGCATGAACACATATTAATGATCACCAAGTTGTGGGGATCACAAGGTATGTTGAATCTTATGATTTAGTGTTACTTTGAAATTATGATGAACAATCATAATCAAAATTCTGGAATGAATGTTGAATCTATGAGTGTTATTGTGATGAAATCCATGTTTAGGAACAACCCTAGTTAATAATTTGATAAGCTAGTGTTGAAAAATAGAAATTTGATGATTACCCATATGTGTGCTAAGTGGGTTTTATGACAAGAAGATGAACACTTGAATTAGAGTGTTAAATTGATGAATATTGATGTTATGATACTAGTACTAAGTGTAGTTCATGAACACTAGACATGAAAGTTTGAATTTTGATGTTAATCTTGGTAAAAATAACTAGTTATGAACTAGTTAGCAAATGTGTAGAAGTATGCCTATTAGGTGTTCGTTAAAATGCCTAAATGAGAAGTAAAGTGTTGGAATTCAAGTAAAACGCGTAATTGGCAAGCTTGACTAATTACATGAGACATGGGATAAAACGGGTTCCAATCATAATGTTGATTTTCCTTAATCGTGCATATTATATGATTAAAGGTAGTTGACTTTAGAAAGCCAAACTAAATAGTGATGAAGTCGAATAATAGTTTCGACAAAGAAAATAAGTAAGGTGGAATAGTCGTGATTGTTAATGACTAATCTAACCACCTTGTAAATGTTGAAAATAGTTTGACGCTCAACGAGCTAGGTGAAAGGCTTGGGGAAGGAAGCGGGTCAAACGAATCAAGAATGAAGGAAAAAGCATAATTCGGATGCAAGGTAAGTATAGCTTACACTAGTCTTATATGTTAGAATATTCTCTTATCGTATTAGTTACGAATAAGATAAATACATAATTTAGGTATGATGTTCCGACGTGTAAACGTACGGAACAAGGTAGTCGAGCATGGCAACAAACCGTGTTGATGGTTTAAAAGGAATTAAAACGGTAAATTGATCATGCGTTGACCATATCTATTTGTTTTGAAAGACACTGTAAGGCGTAAGCCATGATAGGCTAAAAAGCGTTAAGAAAACGATTAATACGTGAAATGACCACACGGTGTAAACCGAAGCGAGTCATATAGATGAGATGGTAATAAATATCATCTCGCCAACATAATCGGTCACTTAGACCAAATGGGTCAAAAGGTGAAAAATATCACCCTTTGACAATAACGACTAATGATTATTGTCGAGCTATATTATTTCAGGTGTAAATGTCAAATGGGTATTAGCAACGCTATGAATTAGCGGTTATAAAAGCAAGGTATTAAAAACGGGTCAATAGATTGATCTGCGCCAGGTATGTGAAATAGGGTAACACTCATTTAGAACATGTGGTTCAAGAGTGTTATAAGAGGTCAAAATGGACATTTGGTTACTTGATAAGTAAACCAAATGTTTTAAGTAATGAACATAGCGTTGGAAAGCTTAATGACTTTTCAAACAAAATCATAGGATAAAAGAGGGTTTATGGGTCAAATATACTTTCAAAAGTCCTTCATTGTTAATAAAAGACTAAAAAGGACCAAAACGCCCTTGGAGGCTAAATTGAACAAACAACCTTTAAAAGTTGTTTGGAAATGATTATTACGATTAAATAAATATATAGGACAAGTATAGAAGTTGAAAGATGTATTACGTTAGTCAAACGGCTCTATTTGAGTCCTTGCCGTAAAATAATGAGTTGAGGGGGTAAAACTCGGTTTGCATAGATTACCTTAGTAAACCCACCATAAATATAGTTGTGGTGGAAGATCATTTGACAAATATTGCGAAATTAAGAAGCTAGAAATAAATAATTATGAATTATGCGGAGAAGTGCTTAAATACCCTTAACGGGTCGAAATAAGCATTTGAGTATAAACGGGTTTAAGAATATACATAAACTCGTGAAGCGAACCTAATATGATAGACAACATTGAAATTACAAGATTCATGTGACATAGGAATCAAACAAATACGTTTGTTTGGTAAAACCGCGAATGGGTCAAAATTTGGTAAAAAGGGTAATAAGCCGAAGACTTAAAAGTCTTAAAATTTGTTAAGACGGATGTTGGATTTTAACTCCATATGATGGAGAATCAAATTACATTCATGTAGGAAGAAACGGTAGGTCAAACGGATAAGTGGATTGAAAGATACGGAAGTTTTCGTATCAATAAACGGCAAAATGGAAAAGCTGAAATACAGGGACCACCGTAAATTACGGTGCCACCGTAATTTACGGTGGAGCCAAAAATGTTACGGTGGAAACCATCTGATGTACGATGGAAGAAATGTAATACAGGGGCCACCGTAAATTACGGTACCCACCGTAATTTACGGTGGAGGCCAAGTTGAAAATGTTGTTTTGAGATCAAGAGATTAATGTTGGGATTTCTCCTTTCATATTCGTTACCAGACTCGTTTAATCACGTTTTAATCCCTGTATGACTAAAGCGTTTCATGTTTATGAAATGTAGGTACATTTTGGATGCCGAAAGACGATCAAGATCAATGAAGAACCGAACACGATAAAGACACACGCTTCCGCACTTTGACACATTGTAAATTTTAAACAACGAATTCAACCACGTTATGTAGAATAACTTATGATTTGCAAAAGTTTTAATAAACCCGTATTTCCGATGTATATGATAATCATTAATTACATGATTATCTTTCAAAATTTACGTTAAACCTTGAATAATAAGAACGGGTGTTACAGTACGATAGCAGCACAATAGCCGTTTTCCATAATGTTTATATGGCAACGTTGAAAAAAAATAATCATAGAATGCAAACCAATCAAATTGATATCATCTTAAAAATACAAATCAAATGATGTGTTGTGAGGGTTGATGCGTTGTATTGCAAGCAGCTGACGCAAGTTTGATTGTTGTTGTGTCCGACTCTATGTTTTGCCAATGTGGGGCTAGCCTACTTGGTAGAGGCATATGCCTCTTAAGGGAGATGTTCCAGGTTCAATCCTGGGTAAGAGTGATAAATATTAGAATTATTAGTGAATAGAGCAGACCAGACGTTGTCATTAAAAAAAATGAACAACATCGGTACTAGTATGGATATTCGTTTTTATTGTTTTCGATCGATGTAAGATTTTCTCTTTCGATTACTATAGCGAGTGTAGGTACCATAACGAACCGAACAGATACTAACCGACTTTTCACTGCGAAGCGCGGGTGGAAAATCACTAGTTTGGATCAAGTGTATGTGTGGATAAATAAGGCTTGTTTGGAGTAAGAAGTACTACTCGGTGCCTTTTTCATGCATATTATTGCACCTAAATCAAAAGAAACAAATAAACCAAAGTGTCATAATCTATGGCTAGGACACGAGTAGAGGCTATCAATGCCATTTCATAACCAGTCGGTGCGTTCAAATAAGTATCGATTTATACTTTGGTTGTTTTGTTTGACTTGATTATGCCGATTAAAAACAATCAAGCACAATCTTATTTTGATGCAACGATAAAAAAAAAGATACAAAATCAAAATTTATAAAATAAAATGGGTATAAAAACTTATTAGATACCATTGACCGCGGTATCTAATAAGTTCTACCTACTATTGGATTTGAACAATGACTCCCGCCTTATTAAGAAAACAAAACACACAAAAACCTAACTTTAGATCGAAACCCCAAAATACGCACACAGGTGCATAATACACACGTGAATTTCATATACACATATTGTAACCTAACATAGTAAACAAACATAAACACAAAGTGAACATTACCACAAATGCACGTAAACACACGCATATATAAAAGAAAGTAGTCACAAATATTTCTATATTAACTAGAAAATGATACGGTACTTCATTTATCTAACTATCTATAATAGCTATAATGCAAAAGTTATTTTCGTATTATTTAATTTAGTGAATAGTGGGTATAAAATAATACATTATTTATACTTCGACGAATTTATATGTGTATAGAATATGTTTTTTACAACCGCATAAACATTGGGCCATTGAATGTCGACAAGAGCCATGTTATCCTTTTGGAGGTAACATGAATTTAATAACCAGGCCTACTTATGATCTTTTGTTTTCTAGTAGAAGAAACAATTATTGTCCTTGCAACAAGTTTCTATCCACATGAGTAACAACAAAAACAAAACCACAATAAGAATTATTTGCCCGTTTATCTAACTAATCTATTAAAATATAATTCAAGGAATAAAATTAGTTAATGTAAAAGGTAATCAATTAAATTATTTTAGACATTAATTTTTTTTTTTCAAACTTTTTATTAAAATATAGCAAACTTGCAAAGTTACATCAATACAACGTGTATGTATTTTAACTAGGTGAATTTCCTTGCATTGCAACGGGGCATTCAGTTGATATCGGCTTGGTTTGTAACAGTATCCGTACGATACTGGTATAGCAACCGAAAGATATATGACCAAGAGGATAGTGACACGTGTTTTGTAATGTTTGAAAACCATAGGAAAGAATACCTGTATTAGTTCAGATAATATCGATACTTCAGATAATATCGATACTGGTATCGATGTCATTCTGTCAGATTTGGTTTTGTTCGTCACAACCTCGGACGGTAATAGCTAGATCCGTCGAGGTAAAAAAAATTAACATATATTAAAACATAGTATTTGAATTTTAATAAAGCATTATATTAAATTACTAAAATAATAAAAAAAGGTTAATAAAATGTATGTTTGTGCTTCGATCATTTATACATTAATATATTAAAACATAGTATTTGAATTTTAATAAAGCATTATATTAAATTACTAAAATAATAAAAAGGTTAATAAAATGTATGTTTGTGCTTCGATCATTTATACATTACTATTCAGAAATCGATTTTAACTAAATTTGTATTGATACGTGATTAAAAATAAGTAGATTGTAATGACACACTCTAAATTATATAAAATATTGTATTTTAAAAGTTAAAAGAGGAACAAAATAAATTAAAAACTAATTATAACATAAAATAATAAAAAAGTACATATAAAATAAAAAATAATTAACTATATGATAAAGAATAAAAATAGTTTTAATTTTACTGATTGTATCTATATGTAAAATTATAAGAAGTTAATTAAATATGGAAATATGGTCTTTTTCTTTAGTATGAGAAAAAGGTGAATATGGACAAAATCACAAGCATGCAATTTATAAATAAAAAAAGTTAAGATAAAAAAGGTAAATATGAACAAAATCCTAAGCATGCAATTTACAAATAAAAAAACTTACTGCACATCCACTTTGCAAATGTAGGTATATATAATATAATATAATATAATATAATATAATATAATATAATATAATATAATATAATATAATGTTCTACTGAACAACGTATATGTATTTTAATATATTTCATGCTAGTGTTAATACCTGCGAATTTCGCGGTATTGAGAAATGATAAGCTTTTTTATTTTTAGAAAAAAAAGGAATAATGGATTTTAATAATCCAAACTATTAGCCGTTGGCAGACAACGGTCCCAACTTTAAAAATAACTAGTGGTGGTTCCACCTTTTCACATATTATAAACCAATGGACCTTTACTAATAGAACCTTAATTTCTTTTTGTCCCCTTATTCTTTTTGGTTTAGTAAAGGTTCATTGGTTTACAATATATGAAAAGGTGGGACCACCACCGGTTATTTTTTAAGTTGGGATCGTTGTTGGCCAGCGACTAATACTTAGTATTATTAAAATCCATTATTAAAAAGAAGGAACGTTTATACTGATCATAAAGAAACTGTACGCATGGACTTGTTATGGAAATCTGAAGTTGAAGATTAAAATACAACGAAGGATCGTACTATAAATATAACAAAACCGAAAAGATAAGTAAATGAAGGAAATACGTTTTCTGGTTTAAACACAAAGCACGTTTGCACCCATAAAGTTTGTCCCATTAGAGAAAAAGCAAAACCCAAATCAACCTTTTTTGTTACCCTTACTAATGTTAGTGCACTACGTCTATTGACTTCGTCTTGTATCATGTAATAGGATAGAATAGGATATTTTGTGTACGAGGTTCGAGAAACTGAGATATGTGGTTTTAGTAATGATTTCGCTTGAAGTGAATTTGTTACAAGTTCAAGCGAAATCACACACAATAGATTTCGCTTGAACATGTTTTGGTCTCCTTCAAGCGAAATCACACACTTGAGATTTCGCTTCAGCTGGTTTAGGTTGTCTCAAGCGAAATCTTGTCCTCTATAAATAGTGTACTTGTCATTTCATTTGGTACGCGACTTCAGAAAGTGTAACGAAGTGCTGCCAAATTCCTGTCAAGGTTGTAATCATTGTTAAAGCAATATAAGAGACAGATTAAAGAGTATAAGCTGTATTTGTGTCCGGTTTACTGATTCCGCCTTTAAACTGGATGTAAAACTCTTCGGAACGACTCAGTAGGGTCAAACAACGATCCAAGAAGTGGTATCAGAGCTCAGGACGAGGAGTTCATACTACTACAGCTTGATTCTACCGGATTTTCTTATTTCTACTCATTTATTTTTACATTTTTCAGATCTGAACAAGTTCCAACGGTCGAAATGGTCTGATTTTTGAGTATAACGTGTAAAACTGAGTTTTAACAAAGCCTACAAAGTTTCGGACTAAAATTCAGACTAAAACATGTTAAAATTGACCTAAAACCAGATTTCGCTTGAAGTTGTCTGTAAATAACAGGTTGGTTTCGCTTCAAGTCAGATGTCTCTGAAGCGAAATAGTTTGTTTCGCTTGAAAACTGTTGAAGCGAAATTGGTTTGGCAGAATTTCGCTTGAATTGAACCTGAATCTCTGAAGCGAAACTCCTGAAGCGAACCTGATTCATCTGAAGCGAAATATTGATTTCGCTTGAAACTATTGGAAATACATCAGGTGGATTTCGCTTGAACAGTGTTATTTTAAGCTGATTTCGCTTGAAGTTACTGAATTTTCAAAACATAAAATTTTCTAAGTGTTTGATTGATTCTGTTCAGGTACGTTCAAGATGGATGATAATTTCATAAACCCATTTAGTGATATGTACGCATTCACTTCCGAATCGTCAGATAGAAGATCTGAGATGAAAGAATATTCAAAAGAGATTTCGGAGAATGTGAAGTTTGAGAACATGTATGGGAGCCAACAGAAGCCACCAAAGCTAATGAAAGTGGAAGATTATCACTGGTGGAAAAACAGATTTGAGGGTTGGGTAAAAGCTTTCGCTCCTGAAAGTTGGTTAAAACTGACAAATGGATACACTGAACCAGTAAAAGAGGGAGGAGAGTTAATAGAAGCAAAAGATTTCACAGACATAGATACAAAAAATTTTGTAGCTGAATATAAAATGATCACATTAATTAAACAGTCAGTGAGAGAGGATATTATTTCGTTACTTGAACAAGAGAAAACTTCAAAGAGTTTGTGGGAAGCGTTAGAGAGAAAATGTGTAGGAAGTAATGAAATTGTTAAAAACAAAAAGAAATTGTTGCGTAAAGAGTTTGATTTATTCAATTGTATGAAAAATGAATCTGTTTGTAAAATGATTGAGAGATTCGGACATCTGAAAGTGGAGCTGATCAGACATCAAATCTTACCTTCTGAAGAAGAGCTGGTGGATAAACTGTTTGATTCATTGCCAGATGATCAAGAGTGGAAATACTTTGCTCTAATGGTGAAAAATACAATCAAGCCTGAAGATTTGAAATTGGATATGCTGATTGAAAAGCTTGAAAGTCATGAGCTGGAGATAAAGAGATCTAAAGTCAACAATCCAGCTTATCAGCAGAATGTAGAGCTTTACTACAGAGTACCTCAGGCTGGGTCTCCAAGAACAGCATTTTCTGCAGAAAGTTCAAGCTCAGTGAACAATGAAAGTTTACACAGTGGTTTTCACAGTGGATCTTCTTCAAACACTTCAAATCAATCTACTTCAAAGAATTTATTCCAGTGTAATATCGCAGTGGATTTGAAGAATGGGCAGAATTTCAGCGAAGAGTCGGCAAAACAACAGATGGTTTTCTTGGCATCTGTACTTGAATCATATGAAAGCCTTGTTGCAGGGAAGATTGGAAATACCAATTTGACAAAAGAGGATTATGATCAATTAGACCCCGAGGAGATGGAACTAATGGATATCAGATGGTGCATGGCCAGTGCAGTTCGTCGGGCACAACGGTTTATGGAGATCACGGGGAGAAAGTCAATTGGTGGTGCATCTACTAAGTTGGGGTTTGATAAATCGAAGGTGACTTGTTTTAAGTGTAAGCAAAAGGGTCATTTTAAACAGGAATGCAGGAATGCATATGCTGATGAGTCAGAGAATCCGTTTCGAGATGATTATTATAAAAAGGCAATCTACCATCAGAATAGATCTGAGCCGCCTAGATTGAAGCAGTCTGAAGATAACAGAGACAAATCAAGGGCTCTTGCTGTGATTTATGATGATGAGGGGTATGACTGGAGTCAAGAGGTTCTACCTGAAGAAGATGCAGTTGGTTATGCATTTGTGGCTAATGCTGATCCTGATAGATATTGGAAAGCAGACTATGCAAGATGGGAAATTGGAAAATTAAACGAACCATTCAAAGAAGCCCAGAGAGCAAAAAGATGGAATGAAGAGTTGGAATGTTACATGGATTCAAGGGGTAATCCAGTAGTTGATCCATCAAAAGTGGATTTCGAAGCTGTAATAAATTTGGTTCCAAAGCAGGCTAGTTTCAACACACGAAGGTTATCTGATAAAGCATATTTGCCTGATTTGGAGAAGAAGATTAGAGAAGTTTTTGAAGAAAGTTTACCAAAGGTGGTAGAGATGAAGAAGAGAAAAGAAGAAGAACTGAAGAAGATGATTGAAGAAGTGAAGACTGTTGCAAAGCTTGCTGGAGAGGAACAGAGAGCTGAAGAAGAACAGAAGAATGCAGAAGCTAAAAAAGAAGAAAAGGAGAACGATCTGAAAGTTGAATCAGAAGAACCGATGCTGAATGAGACTGAGGTTAAAAAATCTTCTGATCTATCTAATGTTGAAATGGTTGATGAAAAGGAAAGCAAATGCAGGAATTGCATAGAAATGTGCAAAGCCTGTATTGAAAAAGATGAATTGATAAAAACAAAAGATAATGAATTAAGCAAAATTGAAAATGGTTTCATAATAAAATGTAAAGATATGATTGAAAAAGAAGAAATTTTGAAACTAAAAGTTGAAAATTTGACACAGAAATGTCAAGGTCTTGAAAAGGATAATGATGTTTATAGACAACTGTGTTCTACAAAATGTGTTGATTGTGTTGAAAAAGAATCGAAGTTTCAAGATTTACAAAAACAGTATGATTCTTTAAAGTGGTCGAATCAGAGAGTACAAGAAGCTTATGATACTTTGAAGAGCCAAGTCAAAAGTTTTGATCAAAGATTGTCAGAAACTTTAGTCACTAAAGAAATGTATGAAAGAAAGTTTAAAGAAAAGCAAATTGAACTAAACAAATGTGTTGATGAAATTGCAAATCTTAAACAAGTCTTGGCTGAAAAAGAAAAGGTTGTTACAAAACTTCAAAGTTATCATAACTCTTCGTACATTCTTGAACGCATTTTCAACATCACACCAGATGACAAAGATAATGAAAATTGCAAAAAGGGTATTGGTTCAGAATTTCATCAGGTACCACCACCGTTGAGAAACAATTATACTTTTTATGATGAGGAAAAGGTGGCAAAGGGTTTGAACATAGCTGACCAGTTACCTGAAAATATCGATGTGACTTACTCCAAATCTGATGATGCTAATGATTCAGAGGTGGTAAGTAAGGTTGTTGAAAGTGTTTTGAAAGATGAGTCTACAAAAGGTAAGTCTGAATCACAGGATGGAGATGAAGGAAATCTTTATGATGGTTATCTGAAAAACACAAAATCCGAGAAAAATTTGAATGATGATTCAAAAGGATTGGTTTATACCATGATTGGATCGGACAAATTATTCTTAGATGTTGTTTTCCCGATTCAGAATGTGATTTCAGAGAAGGTCGACAAAGTTTTCAAAATGGTTGAGATTGAGAAGTCTGAGATTTCAAAGTTTGTCGGTAAGAGTCATAGAGGTTCGTATACTAAACCTGGTTTCAAAAAGAAGAACATGAAGGCTGGGTTGGGTTTTAAGAAGAAACAGAATAGAAACAAAAATGAAACACAAAATTTTCAGACAAAAATGACTTTTATGCAAGGAGGCAGTTTAGAAAAGGAAAAAGAACTCAAAATGAGACAGTCTAATGATGAATTCTTTGCTAAAAAACAAAAGCAACAACCACAGGTCAAAGATGTGTCCATGAGAACATGTTTCAAATGTGATCAAAAAGGACATCTTGCACGCAAGTGTCCTAATCTAAAACCTGTGGATGTTGACAAAAAGAAGTTTGATGTGGAGAAACAAAAATCTGAGAATGTGAGACAAAGGTCAACCAGATTTGATTCGAAACAAACTTGGAGGTACAATACAAACAAGTTTGCTTCAAATCAAACTTGGAAACCAAAACAGACTAGGTCTGATTCAAAACAGACCTGGAATTCTTACACACCCAGATTCAGAACAACACAGAGATGGAGAACATCTGTTGATATGACAAAACCTCAAGAGTTTTGGAAACCGAAAAATGTTGTTCAAAATCAAAAGGTTCAAAAAGAGACAAATTTTTACAAAAGAGGTACTCCGAAAGGTCAAATGTGGAGTGCTAAGAAACAAGTGTCGTTGGTAAAAGATGAGAAAGTTGAAGTCAAAGTTGAACAAGTTTTAAATGACAAAGAGTTTCCGAAATTAAATGAACATTATTGTATTGAAATGCCTAAGGTCCAACAGACCTGGGCTAAATTGTTCAAATGATTGATAAAGTTTGATTGTGCAGGTGCTCAAAGAAGCTGAAGACTGTGAGAATGGCAGTTGGAGCAACCTGGCACAGGAAGAGGTTGCAGGACCCTGGTTTGGTTGAACAGGGAGTTTAGTTTGATTGTTTTCTGTATATAAATAAACAATATTTTCAAAACCCTAAAAATTTGAAAATTTAAAAACCAAAAATATGTTTGTTTTTATTTTTGTTTGAATGTATGTTGATTGAATACGCCGAAACCCTCACGGCTGAACAAACATGATTACTTTCATCAGATTGAAAAACGGTTTTCAAACTGTTAAGATCAATGGGTTGTAAATCATGGGGGTATGTTATATTTTCTGCAAAACAGAGCATGAGATGCAGAAAATGGATGGCGAGACAAAGCTATCAGTGTTGGTTGTCAAATTTTCTTTAAATGGTTTTGCATTTTAGGGGGAGAAAAATTGTTGTTAGAAAATACAAACACATTTGAAAATTTGAAAAAGTCAAAAACATGATAAAATTCAAAAATTGAGTTTTTGCGTAAAAAGAGGAAATGATAGTACATCAGTAGATGGTTACAGTACGCTAAAGATTTGGAAAGTATAAAAGAGTTAAACAATCTTACTGATGATGTGTCGATAGGTTTTTGCACATTTAGTAGATTTATTCGGGATATAAACCTAAATTCAAACTTGTGAATTCGTGGGGAACACTACTTGGATATATAGGTAACCCCTGAAATCTCGTTTGAAAGGTCTCGTAATCTGATATACTAGGTCTTTATACTCTATGATGTCTGGGGTATTATTCCGGGACTTCTGCTGAACGGTAGTTCTGACCTAGTCCCTGGCTAATACTTGCTTAAATGCTTGAAACACAGCATTACACCCTCAGCATGCTGAAACAATTAAATTGATAAATGCTGCTGTTGTAAGCAAAAAGATCCTCTAAAGGGGACACACCGAAAAGTCGAAGCTGATATCTCTCTGTGTATACGGAAGTATCGATCTAAGATCCCTCGGCCCTCGCATACCTAAATTATATACAGATATCATTGTAGTATTCTCACCTGTAAGATTGATTATTGAGATTCTGGATACGGGAGTATATTCAAGAGGTGGGACACATGAATGATCTAAGTTCTTAATTCATCTAAAACGTATCCTGAGTAAATTGAAATTTGTGTGAGAATTTAAGATGGATCAGTATATCGATAATCGAGGTAAATTGTTTAAGTCTGAGTATGAAATGTAGCTTAACGGTACTTGTGACTTGTCATAAACTGATATGATCCTCTGATGCATACCTAAAACAAAAATATTGTCTGTAAATATGTTTGTACATATTCCTTTACTGCTTTATGTTTTCAGAAAATACTAAAAGATTTTGATTTCTGCTTTATTTTCGACAACTGATGTCTGAGTGCTGAGTTTCAAAATCTAAGTAAGCTGATTGTGTTTCTGAAAATAAAACAAGTTCATTAATTTGAAACTTGAATTAAAATCAAAAATATCAAAAACAGTTTGTGATATCTCCAAGGTCATTAATTTGGACTTGGATGATAAACTGTGAGGGAGTTGGATTCTTTAACATTGCCAAATCTATACAGTTTGTTGATAGGGGGAGTGGATTAGAGATTGATTGAAAATTCAAAATGCTGTTACTTATAAATGTTTAAGAAATTGCAGATGATAGTCCAGACTACGATCCCGAGAGCAGAGTCTAAGGGGAGTCTGAAGACAAGCTGAAAGTTAGGAGGAGCTTGTAGCTGAAAAGAGAGGTGTCGATCCCTAAAAGCACGGAAGCTTGATGAAAGGGGGAGCCTGAAGCTGATGAAAAGAAGACAGAGAAGTGATGGATGCTTAAAATGTTACAACTCAAATGAGAAGGCAGAATGATCAAGACTGAAGAAGGTGTCATAACAGAGAATAGTCACTGAAGACTGCGTCAATATCCGAGGGGGAGTCTGTTAGTGCACTACGTCTATTGACTTCGTCTTGTATCATGTAATAGGATAGAATAGGATATTTTGTGTACGAGGTTCGAGAAACTGAGATATGTGGTTTTAGTAATGATTTCGCTTGAAGTGAATTTGTTACAAGTTCAAGCGAAATCACACACAATAGATTTCGCTTGAACATGTTTTGGTCTCCTTCAAGCGAAATCACACACTTGAGATTTCGCTTCAGCTGGTTTAGGTTGTCTCAAGCGAAATCTTGTCCTCTATAAATAGTGTACTTGTCATTTCATTTGGTACGCGACTTCAGAAAGTGTAACGAAGTGCTGCCAAATTCCTGTCAAGGTTGTAATCATTGTTAAAGCAATATAAGAGACAGATTAAAGAGTATAAGCTGTATTTGTGTCCGGTTTACTGATTCCGCCTTTAAACTGGCTGTAAAACTCTTCGGAACGACTCAGTAGGGTCAAACAACGATCCAACAACTAAACACTTAAATTGCAAGGTTGAGAATCAAGATTATTTCACCGTTAAATGTTGGCTTGTTTAAGCAAATCAAGAAGTGCATCATAGGTTATGTAAAAGAAATTAACTTGTCGATAACACATAGACATCCATAACAAATACACAATTCTACACCCGAATAAACAACTTGTTTGAGGATCATAAAATAAAAGAATTAAGTACATAAACCCTACAATAATGGTGAACAACCAACTCAGACACAGTGGCCATGTAATAAATCATTCCTAAACTTTTCTAAATATTAGAATTACTTTAGAAAAAGTTGTTTTTCTTCTACCAGTGGGACCTCGTGCTTTCTAGCTATAACAACCAACAACTGAAACAACTTCAAAACTTCATGTGGATGCTTTACTTTAGTTGTTACACGTTAAAAGTGCAAACTATAAATAATGAAATTTGACCCTTTACCTTACTGTAACACCCCGAAAACGGGTTTGGTAATCAAACCACGTTAATATTTATGAACGGGTAAAATATCGTTAGTAATGAAATTAACCCGGTAAATATTAGGAATAAAATAAATAAACCTAATATTAAATAAAAGGGAATAAAAGATTTAGAGGAAATAAAGTTTATAAGAAGCCCGAGTTAACAGGACTTAAAATAAAACGGGATTTAACTCCCCGAACACACTAAGTTAACTAGGAATAATTAACCTAGTTAGTAATGAGTAATTAAGTGAAAACAAGAAATAAAACAAGAACCAATGAACCTTTTTATAAAAGGTTAGAACTAAAGGGGCCAAAATTGTAACAAGGAAACTTAAGTTTTATAAAAAATAATAATAATAATAACACAACACACACCTAGGGTGTGCGTGCGTGGGTTGACCAGAGGAAAGGAAAAAGGGGAGCAAACCCTAAATTGTTCAAGAATCATCAAATTGAAGATCGATTCGAGCCCGAAATCGACGAATAAACACATATTAGTGATCACCTAAGCTAGGGGATCATAAGGTATGTAGAATTTTTATGATTTGTGAAGTTGTGAAATATGAAGAAACATCATAATCTGCGAATTATGTGTGAATCATAGAAGTTAAGGCTAAATTGTGATGTATACTTTCTTAGAAACAAAACCCTAGGTGCAAACTTGTTGAAGTTGTGCCATATACTAGTGATTAGTCAACTAATCAAGTTTGAGCTAAGTGGGTTTTTGTAATACGTAGGATCTTTTTGTGACCCAAACGAGTTGATCAGAAGAGTTCTAGTCAATTCAAAAGGCGGAAACAGATGAATTAACTTGGAAAACAGCTTGTTTCACACTTAAATGTCTTGTTTTATTGATATAACATGATTTCAGATCAGCAGACACATCGGCAGCACTTCGGTACCGGAAATCAGAATCTTACAAATGATCTCGTTTGAAGGGTATATATAGGAGACTAATTCCGCATGAAACATGTTCAAGCGAAATTAGATTCCAAGCGGAATCTAATTCCGCACGGAATTACCCAAGAACCTTTCAAGCGGAATTACATCATTTCAAACGAAATTACCTTTAAAACCCTATTTCTCGAACTACGTGCCCTGATCTAACAATATTAGTACAAGACTCGATACAAGACGAAGTCGACAGACGTATGCACCAACAGACTCCCCCTCGGATGTTGACGAGTCTTCAGTGTCGAGTCTTTAACATCTTCAGACTTTATCAGCCTTTGGGCTTCTTCCAAAATATCTGAAAGTGTAAACATCCTCAATATTTTACCTCGATTCTCTTTTATCAACTTATCTCCCCCTCGGATGTTAATCTAATCTTCAATACCAGAATCACAATCTGGCTCTTGAGTCTTCTAATTCTCTTGAATAGATATCTTGATTCCTTATGTTCATCAGCATCAGCAGTTCCAGGATCTCAACCTGGCCTACCTGCACAAACTCTTCCCAACAATAAATTTCACAAATATAAAATTTTACAAATGTAAACTCTGCTAACCACTTGTAGACACAAACTTAACACATATCGTACAAAATGATTTAACATATTAATCTCTGATGAACCACTTGTAAGAAAATCTTTTTTCAACACTACACACACTCCCAAACTTGTTCGTCATGTTTAGCACTTGGAAATTTTGAAAATCAGCTTTTCAACATCAGTTGTCTAAACTCTTTTTTTTAATTTTTCAAAATTTATGCTAAAACACTCCGAAAATCTTTTTGAATTTTTTATATTAAAGAAATGCAGTAAAGATATATTTACAGACACTATTTTTGTGAGTTTGCGTAAGAGGATCATATCAGTTTTTGAGACAAATCACCAACACCGTTAAGCTTTAAACATTTTAAGTTCTAAACGATTCACTTAGATTGTCAGTATACTGATCCACTTAAATTATCACACAAATTTCAACTGTTTTGAGATACGAGATTAATGTTTTAGAGACTTAAACTTATTCGCGTGTCCCACCTCAGAATATACTCCCATATCCAGATCCCAATATTCAGTCTTACAGGTGAGTATACCACAGATGATATCTGTAAAGGGTTAAATTGCGAGGGCCGTGAGAGCTCAGGTCAGAACTTCCGTTCAGCAGAGAGATGACGGCTTCGACTTTTGGTGGGTCCCTTTTAGAGGATCTTTTTTACAACAACACATGATTAGCATTTTTCAATGTTTCATCATTTTTTATGCTGAGGGTGGTGCTATATTTCAAGCAAGCGTAAAGTATTCTCCGGGGACTAGGCCATTGCTTCCGCAAAATCAGAAGTCCCGGGATAATACCCCAGATATCACTGAGTATAAAGACCTAGTATTTCAGAAAAAGGGACCTTTCAAACAAGATTTTGGGGGTTACCCATATATCCGAGAGATGTTACCCACGACATAAGCAAGTTTGAAATTTAGGTTTATATCTCGTCACAATCTACTAAATGTGCAAAAACCTACTTGCATATCATCTGTGAGACCGTTTATCACATTTTGACTTTCCATTTCTTTAGCATGCCATGATTGTCCACTGATGTACTATCATTTCCTCTTTTCTCAACAAAACTCATTTTTGATTTTATCATGTTTTGACTTTTTCAAATTTTCTAATGTTTTTGGATTTTCTGAATGTTTTTGACTTTTTCAAATTTTCTAATGTTTTTGGATTTTCTGAAAAAACTTACTCCCCCTAAAATGCAAAAACATTTAAAGGAAATTTGAAAACAAACTGTACAAGGTAAAGTGACAACTGATATCAAATTGCTTCAAATCGTCATCCACTAGGCATAAACAATCAGAACTCCCCCTCACAACAAAACATTTTCCCATTATGATTTCAAAACACTTAAGTTTGTTTTAATCAAATGGATTTTCCGGAAAATAAGTTTTGTTTTCATCGTAAAACCACTTGTAGGTTAGGGGATCAATTCATCACTTTGTTCTATCAACCACTTAAAAAAATATAACAATTTTAAGATTCAATCGTCGAACACCACTTGTAGAAAATCAAGTACAACTTAATGTCCCTGATTTACCACTTGTAAGTCACTGAAATGAATTTCTCAAGAAAGATGCCGATTCCTGCTCCACGATTATCAATTTGGGAGCTCCGGCAAGTCAGGTTTTTAAGTAGAAAATGGTGTCACACAAGCCTGACCAGCCTTGGGTGATTTTGGTACACATCTATCCCACCAACATTTAGATTTGTAAAATTCTTTTGCTCCCTTCACTTTCCTATCAAACATCTTCCCAAAGATGTGTTTGATTTTCCCATTGAAAACCTTTTCAACATCAAATTCTCCTTTACCTGAGAAGAATTGATCTGAAATCTCAAACCTACCTTTTGATTTCAAATTTTCTTTTGACAATGGCGGAAAGCTTTCATCGTTCAACTCTGGAACGGAAATCTCATTCTTTTTCTCAACCAATGACTCCTCTGATTTTATGGAATCAGATTCATTGTCAGAACTACTCTCAGATTTAACAACCCACTTCTGCTTGTTTAAATCAACTTTTCTTTTGTAAAAATGTTTTGAAACATCACCAGTTTCAAAAGTTGAATTTTCAAACATTTTAGAATTCTCATTTGGTTGTTTCTTTTTATCAACAAATTTCTTTTTCAATTCAGAGTTAGAAGAAACTCCCTGTTTTGTATAATTGGACTCGGAACAATTCCAAGCTATGTGTCCAACTTTGTGACATTTAAAACATGTTCTTCTCTCAACTCTTTGCTCAGTTTTCATCATTATATTCTTCTTCCTTTTAGCAAGAAACTCTTGATTTGACTGTTTCCAGAATGGTTTCTTCTGTTCTTCTTCAGAACTTCCTCCTGCAACAAATTTTGTTTTTGGTTTATAATTTTTCTCATTTTTATAATTTTCTGAAGAACTAAAACCAAGACCTTTCTTTTTGAAATTACCGTTTTGGTTTGGTTTCTTTCGATAACCTGAACCAGAACTGTAACCTTTTTTCTTGTTCAATCTCTGTTGAACTCTTGAAGTGTACTTTTTAGGTTTTTCAGGAAGATTTAAATCTTTTATTTCAGAAATGTTAATTTCCGTTAATTTGAAAACATGTTTGATCATTTCAGTTTTGACACTTCTTATTCGAAATTCCTTATCAGAATATAATTTGTCTTAATCACTCAAAGTATATGCCACTTTGATTGGTTCGTCATTCAAATTAGATTTTGATAACATGAATTCTTTATTGTAAACCCTTTTAAACTCGTATTTCAAACCTCTCTTTGTACTTTGATGTAACGTATGTGGATCCTATGTGATTATGTGAACCTTAATGATTAATGAAATGTTATGTTTGATGTTGTGTTACGTGTATGTATGTATGTATGTATGTATGTATGTATGTATGTATGTACGTATGCATGCATGTATGTATGTATGTATGTATGTATTAGGATCACACAAAACGAACCGATCGCACAACTCAACCCGATCGCACAAGCCCAGTCGGGCCACACTCTTTTGTAATCGAACCAAAGGGGAGCCCATGTAAAGGGTTCGGCCCACTCCCTTTTATGCGCATACAAGCACCCATGAGTGGGGTTGCTTCTCATTTGTTGCAAGTTTCATAACACACACAAACCCTACACTCTCTTTCTCTCCCTCACGAACTCGACGACAGCCTGATAGTTTGAATGTTTTAAGATGTTGTTTATGCTTGAAACACGATTAGGTTTCATAGGAACTAATGGATAAAAACCTTGTTTTGATCGAATAATGGGTTGATTAGAAACTATTGATTGTGTTAGTCGATTTGTTTAAAATATGGAAACTGTTAGAATTAATTTGCAAATAAATGATGTAACTAATTTCCATGAATTACGGATAGTAATCCTGATCGTACAAGACTCCTCTCAGTCGCACAAGATCAGGTCACACAAGACCTGATCTGATCGCACAAGCTCCCAGTCGCACAAGTAGGTACAATCACATAAGGCAGCACAGTACATCTATATTATGCATGATCGCACAAGACCTTGTGGATCGCACAAGACAGTGCCGATCGCACAAGGCTTGGGCCACACACATCCGTTGAACATTTTTATGCTGTTGGGCATCAAAGCCCAATCCTAATCGCACAAGGACTGGACAGTCGCACAAGTCCATCCGGACCGCACAAGACCAATGTATGTTATTATTTGGGCTATGTACTTTGTTGGGCTTATTTGTAGACTGGGCCGGGTATGTTTTGGATCACACAACCTGTTATAAGTTGCACAAGATGTGCTGGACGCACAACAGGTTGGGCCGGGTATCTTTGGGTTTCTTTTAATGAATCGCATAAGACTATTGGGCTAATGAACTTGTGCGAGCCCAACCATCTGAGTCGCACAAGTTGGGCATTATGTGGACTTGACTGTTTAGGTGATTTACGTGTTTGCCATGATCAATACGTGTTCGTAACCTGTTAGTTTATATGTAAACATACGTGCACTACTTGAACCTAGACCTGACTTGTATGGTAACCATGTTAGGACGTGGTTGACCACTAGGAGCTCAATCGACTTTTACTTATCCGCCGAGCTAACCTAAGGTGAGTTCACACTTTCTTCAAAGCATGGGATTCCCAGGGGTTGGGAATGGGTTAAGGAATATGGATTCCTCGTCCTTCTTGGGTAGGACAGTACGGGTTAAGGAATGTAATTCCTCGTCCTCTTGGACAGTTTAAATTTCACTAAACCAAAACTCTATCATGAAGTCCCTCCTTTTTATATCGACTTAATCGCCGGGCCAATGGCGAGCGGGTCATTAGTTAGATAGCGCTATTTAGGTCTGACAAGTCTCACACCGTGCCGCAGAGGACGGGCGTGAACTAATGGATCTGGGCACGTCAATGATGATAGACATTGACGCTATGGGCACATAAACATGACTACAGTCAGCGGTCGATATGGTAACGAGTCTAGTAGTATATACATGGGGTAGCACCCATGGCCGAAAAGCCAGATAATTAAACATGGGGTAACCCCCACGGCAGGGATGCCAGTTAAAGGAAACTGTTTTTGGAACAACTTAAAACAAACACCCAACTGTGAACTCGCTCAACATTGTTGTTGACTCGTTACTACATGCTTTGCAGGTCACTAGGTTTAGCAGGAGCTTGCATGGGGAAGAGTCGTTGTGGAGCATGGACATTGAGTGTTCATGATAAACTTAAACATTATTTACTTATGCCTTGGTTTTAGACATTATGCTTCCGCTTGCAACTTAAACTATGTTTTGTTTGGACACCAATTGTATTGTGTTGGTTTTTATTATTACATACATGCTTGTTCAACATGATTGGTGGCTTGATCCTGGTCATGTCACGCCTCCAAGCGGTGATACTCCACGTGTGGATTTTGGGGGTGTGACAGATTGGTATCTGAGCCATTGGTTATAGTGAACTTGGTTTTAATAAGGGAAAAAGTTTTTGTTAAAACCAGACTATAACCTGAACAGTGCTCAACAATCCACAACGACGCTTCGCTCCACGTGCAAGACTCGACATTATAGGTGATATGATTTATGTTTATATTGCCTACTTGCTAGTTACATAGTACATTGCTTATGGTATGCTTAGTTAGTATAACAACTATTGTTGGAAAACACATGTGTGCTTACTCTCTTCTGTCACCGCATTTTCGCGAACCTCTCTCACTCATGTTTCCATTGATATAAAGATCATGAGCGGACGTGTTAACATGACACAAGCCCAGTTGACAGCTCTGATTAACCAACAAGTTGCTGCGGTACTTGCAGCCGCACAAGCAGGAGGTATACCCTGCAGTCTAAACTCACTCTAGGATCTTTAGGTCCTACTCTCGTGAACCAACCTTTGTGTTAAACTTTGTCCTTTCTTACTCTCACGGCAGGTCAACCTGCACAGCCTCCCGTGTGCACTTTCAAGACCTTTATGGATTGTTGACCTAGTACCTTTAGTGGTACCGAAGGAGCTGTAGGTCTCCTCCACTGGTTCGAGAAACTCGAATCTGTCTTTGAGATGTGTGAATGCCCTGAGGCTCACAGGGTGAAGTATGCTACCGGTACTCTCAAGGGTATAGCGCTCACGTGGTGGAACGCTCAGGTTCAAATGCTGGGGTTGGTTGTTGCTAATGCCACCCCATGGAACAATTTTAAGGAAATGATTAAGGAAGAGTACTGCAATCGTGATGACATTCACAAACTGGAGATAGAGTTCTTCAACTTAAAGATGTCGGGGTCAGAAATTGAAACTTATACAAAAAGATCGAACGAGCTGGCAATTTTGTGTCCTACTATGGTGGATCCTCCCATCAAACACATCGAACTATACCTTAAGGGTTTAGTTCCAGAGATTCAAAGTCATGTAACTTCAGCTAACCTCGCCACCATCCAGCAAGTTGTTCAATTGGCTCATCGTCTCACTGATCAGGCGGTGGAGCAGAACAGGTTACCAAAACGAATTAGTGCTACAGCTACTTCTGATACTCCCAATGAAAACAAGCGTAAATGGGATGGAACTTCAAGCAAAGGTTTAACTTCCGTTCAGTCTCAGTCTCAGCTAAGAAGGACTGACGATTTCAAGAGCCCTGGTCAGCAATCATCTGGTAGTCAAAGTCAAGGAGGGTACAGGGGAATTCACCCCAAATGCAATCGCTGCAACTTGCACCATAGCGGGGCATGCACCAGGGGTAACTGTCATCGGTGCAACAAGCCAGGCCACGCTGCAAAGGATTGCAGAAGTTTACTCCCCACAAATCAGAATCGTCAACAAAAACCCCCACAGAATCAACGTCACCAGCAGCAGCAGCAAGGTATCAACAAGGGGTGTTTTCAGTGTGGTGCTGAAGGGCACTTCAAGAGAGACTGCCCCTAACTGAACCAGAATCAGAACAACAATAATAACAACCAGGGGAATGGAAACAACGGGGGTAACAACGGCAATGGTGCCAGGGGACGTATGTTTGTGATTGGACAAGGAGATGCAAGGAACGATCCCAACGTTGTGATGGGTAAGTTCCTACTGGACGACTTTTATGTTACTGTTTTATTTGATTCGGGTGCTGATACTAGCTACGTGTCCTTAAAAGTTAGTCAAATACTTAAGCGTACCCCAACACTTTTGAACACCAAGCACACTGTAGAGCTAGCTAATGGTAAGAGTTTAGAAGCCACACACGTAGTCAAGGGTTGTAAGCTTGTTCTTGCTAATCAGACCTTCTCTATCGACCTCATTCCTATCATTCTGGGTAGTTTCGACATTGTCATTAGAATGGATTGGTTATCCCAACACCAAGCAGAGATTCTTTGCAACGAGAAGATCGTCTGTATTCCTCGCTCCGGTGACGAACCTCTTATGATTCATGGCGACAAGAGTGGTGCTGTTGTAAGCATCATCTCTTTCCTTAAGGCCCAGAAGTGTTTGCGAAAGGGCCACACTGCTATTTTGGCTCTCGTTACTGACACCTCGAAGAAAGAAAAGAAGATATAAGATATTCCTATTGTACGTGACTATCCTGAGGTATTTCCTGAGGAACTACCTGGTCTTCCGTCTCATCGTCAAGTCGAGTTTCAAATCGAGCTGGCTCCTGGAGCAGCGCCCATAGCCCGAGCACCCTATCGTCTAGCTCCATCAGAATTGGAAGAACTATCCACGCAACTACAAGAGCTTTTGAATAAGGGTTTTATTCTTCCTAGTTCTTCGCCCTGGGGAGCTCCCATGCTATTTGTGAAGAAGAAAGACGGTACCTTCAGAATGTGTATAGACTACCGCAAACTCAACAAGGTGACCGTGAAGAATCGCTATCCTCTTCCACGTATCGATGACTTATTCGACCAGTTGCAAGGGTCGAGTTTCTACTCGAAGATTGATTAGAGATCGGGATATCATCAGCTGAGAGTCCGAGAAGAGGACGTCTCCAAAACAGCCTTTAGAACTCGTTATGGACACTACGAGTTTTTGGTCATGCCTTTTGGGTTGACAAACGCACCTGCGGTTTTCATGGACCTTATGAATCGAGTGTGCAAGCCTTACTTAGATAAGTTCGTCATGGTTTTCATCGACGACATCCTGATCTATTCTAAGAGTCAGGAAGAACACGAGCAGCATCTACGACTTATTTTGGAACTTCTTCAAACAGAACAGCTTTATGCAAAGTTCTCGAAATGCGACTTCGGGCTTCGTGAAGTCCATTTCCTAGGCCACGTGGTAAACAAGGATGGGATTCATGTTGATCCATCCAAGGTAGACTCGATCAAGAACTGGCCTGCACCTAGAACACCAACAGAAATTCGCCAATTCTTGGGTATGGCGGGCTATTATAGAAGGTTTATCAAGGACTTCTCCAAGATTGTGCAACCTCTCACGTCACTAACTCAGAAAGGTGTCACTTATCGTTGGGGTGATGCACAAGAAACTGCGTTTCAACACTTAAAGGATAGACTTTGTAGCGCCCCTATCCTCTCATTGCCTGAAGGCACATATGATTTTGTGGTTTATTGCGACGCATCCATTCAGGGACTTGGATGTGCATTGATGCAACGTGACAAGGTTATTGCTTATGCGTCACGTCAACTTAAGATTCACGAAAGGAACTATACTACGCACGATTTGGAGCTGGGAGCTGTTGTTTTCGCACTCAAGATATGGAGACATTACCTGTACGGTACCAAGTGTACCATTTACACCGATCACAGGAGTCTCGAGCATATCTTCAAGCAAAAGGAGTTAAACATGCGTCAACGACGATGGGTCGAGTTATTGAATGATTACGAATGCGCGATCAAGTACCATCCAGGTAAAGCCAATGTTGTGGCTGACGCCCTCAGTCGAAAGGACACTACGCCTAGGCGCGTGCGAGCATTACAACTCACCATTCAATCTAGCCTTCCTTCCCAGATACGAGATGCTCATGTAGAAGCATTGAAACCAGAAAACCTCAGGGTTGAAGCCCTACGCAGATCAAGGCAACGGTTAGAACAAAAGGAAGACGACGCCTACTATGTAACAGGACGCATTTGGGTCCCACTCTATGGCAACCTACGAGAGCTTATGATGGATGAGGCACACAAGTCTCGTTACTCAGTACATCCTGGTTCGGATAAGATGTACCACGACTTGAAAACTACATACTGGTGGCCTAGCATGAAAGCTCACATAGCAACCTACGTTAGTAAATGTTTGACTTGTGCGAGAGTCAAAGTCGAATACCAGAAACCTTCAGGCCTACTCCAACAACCTGAGATACCACAATGGAAATGGGAGCAGATTTCCTTGGATTTCGTTACTGGCATACCTAGATCTCAGCGCGGAAATGACACTATTTGGGTGATCGTGGATCGACTCACAAAGTCTGCACACTTCTTGGCTATCAAAGAAACTGACAAGTTCTCTACTTTAGTAGACGTTTACTTGAAGGAAGTGGTTTCGAGGCACGGGGTGCCCACCTCCATTATCTCTGATCGCGATGCACGTTTTACTTCTGAACTGTGGCAAGCAATGCACAAGTCCTTTGGCTCACGTTTAGATATGAGCACAGCTTATCACCCGCAAACGGATGGGCAGTCTGAACGTACCATCCAGACCCTTGAAGACATGCGTAGGGCATGTGTGATTGACTTTGGCAACGGTTGGGAAAAACATCTGCCACTAGTGGAATTCTCGTATAATAACAGTTACCACACCAACATTCGGGCCACTCCATTTGAGGCATTGTACGGGCGTAAATGCCGATCACCTCTATGTTGGGCAGAGGTGGGGGATAGTCAGATCACTGGCCCAGAACTTGTGGTAGACACAACAGAAAGGATTGCTCAAATACGAAAACGAATGGTGGTAGCTCGTGACCGTCAGAAAAGCTACGCTGATAAGGGCAGGAAACCACTCGAGTTCCAGGTTGGGGATCGAGTGCTACTCAAAGTCTCACCCTGGAAGGGTGTTGTTCGTTTTGGCAAACGAGGCAAACTTAACCCATGATACGTTGGACCGTTCAAAATCATAGAGAAAATAGGCAGGGTGGCCTACAAACTAAACCTACCAGCAGAACTCAGTGGAGTTCACAACGTTTTCCACATGTCGAATCTGAAGAAGTGTCTGTCAGATGAGACCCTCATAGTTCCTTTGAAGGAGCTCACTATCGACGAGCAGTTGCGATTCGTCGAAGAACCAGTAGAGATTACTGACCGAGATGTGAAAATTCTCAAGCGCACCAGAATACCTCTCGTTCGAGTTCGTTGGAACTCCCGTCGTGGCCCAGAGTTCACCTGGGAACGCGAAGATCAGATGAAACACAAGTATCCCCAATTGTTCAAGAACAACGAAACCACTACTGAGGCTGAAGCTACTACGGAAATATTGGGACGAAATTCCAGATCAACGCGGGGAGGATGTGACACCCCAGGAAAATCAGGAAAACCATGCAACTTAACTAGCTTCCTCAGTGAGTATGTACCAAATTTCGGGACGAAATTTCTTTCAACTTGGGGATAATGTGACAACTCGTATTTCAAACCTCTCTTTGTACTTTGATGTAACGTATGTGGATCCTATGTGATTATGTTAACCTTAATGATTAATGAAATGTTATGTTTGATGTTGTGTTACGTGTATGTATGTATGTATGTATGTATGTATGTATGTATGTATGTATGTATGTATGTATGTAAGATCGGCTGTTATGTTTCTGTGTTTTGGATTGTTTGCTTGATGATGTTGGAAGCTTTAAACCTGATAGTTTGAATGTTTTAAGATGTTGTTTATGCTTGAAACACGATTAGGGTTCATAGGAACTAATGGATAAAAACCTTGTTTTGATCGAATAATGGGTTGATTAGAAACTATTGATTGTGTTAGTTGATTTGTTTAAAATATGGAAACTGTTAGAATTGATTTGCAAATAAATGATGTAACTGATTTCCATGAATTACGGATAGTAATCCTGATCGTACAAGACTCCTCTCAGTCGCACAAGATCAGGTCACACAAGACCTGATCTGATCGCACAAGCTCCCACTCGCACAAGTAGGTACAATCACATAAGGCAGCAAAGTACATCTATATTATGCATGATCGCACAAGACCTTGTGGATCGCACAAGACAGTGCCGATCGCACAAGGCTTGGGCCACACACATCCGTTGAACATTTTTATGCTGTTGGGCCTCAAAGCCCAATCCCAATCGCACAAGGACTGGACAGTCGCACAAGTCCATCCGGACCGCACAAGACCAATGTATGTTATTATTTGGGCTATGTACTTTGTTGGGCTTATTTGTAGACTGGGCCGGGTATGTTTTGGATCGCACAACCTGTTATGAGTCGCACAAGATGTGCTGGACGCACAACAGGTTGGGCCGGGTATCTTTGGGTTTCTTTTAATGAATCGCACAAGACTGTTGGGCTAATGAACTTGTGCGAGCCCAACCATCTGAGTCGCACAAGTTGGGCATTATGTGGACTTGACTGTTTAGGTGATTTACGTGTTTGCCATGATCAATACGTGTTCGTAACCTGTTAGCTTATTTGTAAACATACGTGCACTACTTGAACCTAGACCTGACTTGTATGGTAACCATGTTAGGACGTGGTTGACCACTAGGAGCTCAATTGACTTTTACTTATCTGCCGGGCTAACCTAAGGTGAGTTCACACTTTCTTCATAGCATGGGATTCCCAGGGGTTAGGAATGGGTTAAGGAATATGGATTCCTTGTCCTTCTTGGGTAGGACAGTACGGGTTAAGGAATGTAATTCCTCGTCCTCTTGGACAGTTTAAATTTCACTAGACCAAAACTCAATCACGAAGTCCCTCCTTTTTATATCGACTTAATCGCCGGGCCAATGGCGAGCGGGTCATTAGTTAGATAGCGCTATTTAGGTCTGACAAGCCTCACACCGTGCCGCAGAGGACGAGCGTGAACTAATGGATCTTGGCACGTCAATGATGATAGACATTGACGCTAAGGGCACATAAACATGACTACAGTCAGCGGTCGATATGGTAACGAGTCTAGTAGTATATACATGGGGTAGCCCCCACCGCCGAAAAGCCAGATAATTAAACATGGGGTAGGCCCCACGGCTGGATTTCCAGAGTAAACGGGAATAAACAAAAGATGTTTTCAACTATGGGGTAACCCCCACGGCAGGGATGCCAGTTAAAGGAAACTGTTTTTGGAACAACTTAAAACAAACACCCAACTGTGAACTCGCTCAACATTGTTGTTGACTCGTTACTACATGCTTTGCAGGTCACTAGGTTTAGTAGGAGCTTGCATGGGGAAGAGTCGTTGTGGAGCATGGACATTGAGTGTTCATGATAAACTTAAACATTATTTACTTATGCCTTGGTTTTAGACATTATGCTTCCGCTTGCAACTTAAACTATGTTTTGTTTGGACACCAATTGTATTGTGTTGGTTTTTATTATTACATACATGCTTGTTCAACATGATTGGTGGCTTGATCCTGGTCATGTCACGCCTCCAAGCGGTGATACTCCGCGTGTGGATTTTGGGGGTGTGACAGTGAACTCAGACTCTTTTCTGACGAACTCGAACTTTCAGATTTAGACTCCGACTTTGACTCTTCATCCATATCTAACACCTGATCGACCACTTTCTTTAACAACTTAGACTCATGATCAGTGTCAGACGCTGTGAATGTGACATCAATATTGTCTAGTAACTCATCAATGATTTCAGACTTTAACTTGATGTTGAGAGCCTTATTTAAACGTTCCTCATTTGGCTTTCTGGGAGAATAACTATTCCAAATCGGGGGCAGACACTTGTTATATTTGACACTTTGTTTCTTACCAGTATCCGTATCTTCCTTTTCTTTGTATTGGAAAGCTTCAAGACCTGCAACAGTAGGATAAACTCTATCAATCAAATAATCACAAGTTGTATAACTCAACAACAAACGTTTGATTCTTTCACTCTCAATCTATTCAAGTTCCAAATCCTGCTTCAGCTTAGCACGGTCTTCAATATATTCATTGATGACCTTCTGCTTTGTCATTAATGTTGAGCTCATCATCGTCATTGCAGCATCAACTTCTTTGTTTGTCTTGTTCAAACCATCAACCGTCTTGTTCAACACATCGTATGACTCTTTCACATACTTCACATCAGACAACAAATTTTCTTCCAACACTTCCAGTTCAATAATCTTCTTGTCTTTTTCTTCACAATCTTTGCAAGTTTCTAAGCATTTCTGACAAGGTTTAATGACTTCAACTATCTTTTCAGTCTCAACAGTCTTCTCAACTTCAACGAATTTCTCAACTTCAACAATTTTTTCTACCTCGACGATTTTTTCTACTTCGACAAGTTTTTCAACTTCGACTATTTTTTCGACATCAACTATTTTCTCCACCACTTTCTCCACTTCAACGATTTTTTCTACTACTTTTTAGTTACTGGTTCAACATTTGCTTCTCCAGCTTTCATCTTTGCCTTTTCATCAGCTAGTATTCTTGTTGCTTCCAGCTCTCTCCTCAATTTGGCAATCTTCTTCTGATTCAGTAGCTCAACTTTATCTGAAAAAAACAAATTAAAACTGTCAGGATCTACACCTTTTCTTGCTTTGTTAAGATATTCTTCCTCATCATCGGTATCAATATCACTTCCTAGATCTGGAAAAATCGGGATTCTTTTCTGACTAGATTTTACCTCATCTTCACCCAGAATTCTAGCAACAAGACCTGAACCCGGTGGAATGTATTTATCCCAGCTGAAACCTTCAGCCACTTTCTCATCATCTTGATCAATAATATCAAAATAAGCTTTCTTATTTGTATCTTTGATCATTCTAGTATGAGCAGTTTTTGGTTCCTTTTGTTGAGTAATCTGATGAAAAATTGATTTCTGATAATAATTATTCTTTCCAGACTGATCTTGTCTTCCATCAGCTTCTTTGTTTTTGCATTCACGTTTAAAATGACCTTTTTTATGACAACGAAAACATGTAACCTTAGATTTGTCAAAACCTAACGGTGAAGTAGACAAATCATGAAGGTCATTTCTTCCAGTAACTTGTGTGAATTTTTCTGCTCTTCGAACAGCACTGGCTAAACACCACTTCACATCCATCAACTCAAGTTCCTCTGCATCAATTTGGTCATAATCTTCTTTTGTAAGCATCGGATTTCCAATCTTGCCAGCAATTAAACTTTCATAAGATTCCAACATAGCAACGAGTGATGCCATGTGTTGCTTGGCTATTTCTGGAGACAAATTTTGACCATTTTGAATGTTCAAAGTGACATTGCACTGCAAATTTGTTGAGTTTTGTCTTTGAGGACTTGATGTTGTATGATTTGGATCAAAGCTTGAATACGAAGACGAAGATCCACCACTCTGTGTCAAATTACTACCCTTTGTTCCAGACAAAGTATCAGCACTGAAACCAGTTTGTATCTTTGGGCTTGGAGTGGTTTCAAATTTGTTTCCTCTGTAATACAAACTGACATCTTGTTGTGCATTTGGATTCTTCATAATTGCTGTTTTCTGGATATCCAACTCGTGCTCTTCAATCTTTTGAATAAATTGTGCCAGATTCATATTTTCTGATTTTCTCATGTGTTTCACAATCAACAGATAAGTTCCCCATTTTTGTTGTGGTAATGCATCAGCAAGTTTATCAACCCATTCATCATCATCTTTCTTAATGTCCAATCTTCCCATTTCCAATACCAGGTGACAATATCTATCAATGGTCATCTTAGTTGTTTCATGATCGAAAGCTACAAACATATCAAATGATTTCTTCAATAATGCCCTTTTGTTTTTTATCATATCTGCGCTTCCTTTGAACTTCTGAATCAATGCACCAAAATTCTCTTAAAACGGCACCAAAAGGAACTGGTATAATTTCAGTAAAAGTACAAAATATATTATTCTTAAAGAAAAATAAAGAATAATATATCCTGCTTTATTTGAAAAAAATCATTTTAAAAAAAAATTAAAGAATTCTCTTAAAACAGCACCAAAAGGAACTGGTATAATTTCAATAAAACACACAATCATCTCATACTCAAGTTTATGAAAATGGTTAGTGGTTTGTCAACAGTGGTATGAAATTTTAAATACATTTTGACCACTGTTTAGTACCATTTTCTTGTTGATTGATTGCCAACAAAATGAGGACACAAGATCACATGAGTTTTTGAAAGCCCTGTTATAGACTTTTGTTACCATGTGATGATTCTGGAAATTTGTCTAGTCCTTTCGTAGGTTTATTCACTGAAGATACTACTTTTACCTGAATTTTCCTGACTCAGTGAATGCACACAATTGATTTGATGACCATTCTTAACCCAATTTTGGACTCTTAAGTGTTTTATATTTATACTCTTTTCTTTTGACTTCAAAAGTTTTTGAGATAAACACACTTCTGAGCTTTTGTGAATTTTCTTCTACCCTTTTTACCATTCCCATTCATAAGTAATAAAATACTTACTGTGAGATCTTTATTGAAGAAATACTTATTCCAAAATCATTTTGCAATAATGTTTTGAGAGATTTGGATATTTATGCACATGCTTATGCCAAATTTCACATCACCCATGATCTGGACAATTTTTGACCCCTGATTCTCTTAATGTGATTTTAACAAGGTTGGTTTATTCCTATTGAGGATCTTAACCTGTTTTTCAACACATAAGATCAAATGACTAAAGTTTTAATTTCCCTCTGTTTACGTTAGCAAAAACACTAATGTTTTTTAAGAACATAGGCTTTTGTTAATCTGAGGTTCATACTTTAGTATCTAATATAATGACATCACAAAATTTCATAACAACAGTTGAAATCAATTTTAAGAAGAAGAAATAATACCATAGTTTGACAGACATGTTTTCAGATCTGAAAACTATGAGTGACTTGTGCATGATATAACTTGTTGTGTGAAATTTGTGTGTCTTATGATATCTTGGTTGTTTTACAGAGTATTTGAATAACAACTTTAAGCGTGATCAATCATTACTCTGTTTTTCAACTGAATACAGCCAACCTTAGTATCAATGAATTTTGAGCTGAACTGTTATGTCAAATTAATTGTTAGATCGAATTTGACTGTCCTTGCTCTGATACCAATTGTTAGGATCGGAGGCTCTCATGACTGTGTTTGTTTGTGTAATTTGAACAAATCAAATAGAAATGAACAGAGTTAAGTGCAGCGGAAATGAAAACAAACTTTGTAAACACAATTAAAGGAGAATATAGTTTGATAAACATTTGCTTTTCATAGAGTCGAAAGATTACAATTCAAAGCAAAAGATTATAATGCAAGCTTACAAATTAAACTCCCCCTCAGCCTGATACCCCAAGGTTGGTTGCACAAGATGAAAGGATTGAATTGAGGAGAAGAACTCACTCAAAACGATCAAATGTAACAGTACAGAGTACTGCTCCATTTATAGACAAGCCAAACCACTGAGACATCTCAGCTGACGTCACCATGAAAGCGACGTCTAACAGCCTAACAACCTGTAACGACTGTTCCTATACAAACACTGCTAATCCTAACCACTGACTATGTATAAAACAGATGACAAGCTAAACTACTGTTCTCTTTTTACATCAGTGCTTTCCTCAAGGTTGATCAGTCCATGATTGGGCAGTGCTTTGTCATCAGTAGATTGTACCAACAGTGTTTACTTCTCAGCAGTCTTCTGGGATTCATCAGTAGTTAGAAGAACAGCAGTTGTTGTATGCGGACAGGGGATATAAGACCATCAGATGTTATAATCACTTTCAAGGGAGAAGACTTAGTGTAAACAGCTGCTTATTGTGAATCCACTGTTGTGAACCAGTTTTGGCTTTCATTATCTGTTCCTCTGGTAGGGTTCAATCCCAACAATCTCCCCCTGGAACAGATAATGCCAAAACACTTCATTATTTTGGATCTTTATTCCTCATCAGAAGTTCACTAGCTTGTCTTTTAAATTCTTCTTCAAAATCTTAGGAACTTGTGTCATCCTCATCCCTGCACAGTGTAAGTTCAAGGAGATCCTGCAAATCTTCAACACTTAGGCCTAGTGTTTCTTTCCTTGATATGTACTTCACTTCACCATTGGATCTGACCAGGGTCAATACATGGGTCTTTTGATCAGAGAGCCACTTTAATATTTTTAATCCCATTGGGTTTCTTGGGAGAGATTTATTTGCTGATGAGCTTGGAGATTTTGGCCTTGAGAAAAATTGTAAAGCAGTATCCTGAACTTCAGACATTCGTTTAAAAGCCTCTTCTATGACTTCATTTGCTGCAGCTATGTCTTCTGCAGCTTCTTGTTCAATCAGCTCTTGCCTTTTTCTTTGTTCAAGTTCAGTGTCTGAGATATCTGCTGCAGGTTTGGTTAATACCTTTTTGACAAGGTTTTGAAGGCTCACTGAGCTCCCTTCTTTTAGATCCATTTTCTTGATGGCTTCTGTGAAGTACTCAGCTTCCTTTTCTTTTTCTTCTTCACTGGTCAGCAGTTTTCCTTTTTCTTGGTTTTCCACAAGCATAGGGTTATCTGCTGATGTGAGCAATGTTTTAAGAGCATCAATCTGCTGTTCTAGCTTTTTGTGGTCAGGCTTCTTAGAAGTGCCTGAGACTGTTATTCTTCTTTTCTTAAGCCTTTCATAAGCTTCATCGGTATACTGCTTTGTCCATTTTGCTATGGCTTAAGCAGTATCCACCTTAGCATCTATCAGTTCCTGTTTTTTCTTTTTGTACTCGGATGTAAGATCAGCAATGAGCTTTTTATATTTGTTCCAATTTGGAGCTGTCTTCTTCTTTCTTGGATCATTTTTAATCCTTTCAATTCTGTTTGCTTCATGCTTTAAGGCAACCATTGACCATTCTTCAAATTGGTTTTCTTCAGCTTGATAGAATTTTTCTTTCATGATGTATGCAAGATAACTTTTTCTCATTTCTTTTCGTTGATCTGCTTTTTCTTTGCTCATATCTTGTGCATAGTTTTCCATCAGCTTGACTTTTGTGAGCAAAAATTCCAATTTTTCAGAAATGGCTTCATCACCTTGATCTTTGCACTCGAGTTTAGCTCTAATCTTTGCTTGCCTTGCTTTCATCTCGAGATATTCATCCATGTCTTCTGGGACTATGAAGCCTATGAGAGAAGGAAATCTTCTTTTTGAAGGATCATCCTCGGTGTAAAATTGTCTCATCTCTTTTTTTACAGCTTCTAGTTCCAGTGGATATTTTGCAGCAACAGGATCATACTTTTCATCTGTTGCCTGAGTTGTTTTTCTTTTTCTTGAGTAAAGCCTTTTTGGAGAAGGGGGTTTTGGTTGTGACGTAGGAAGTTTGAGAGAAATGGTGGATGGTTGACTGACAGATGTTGAAACAACTAGTGTTTCATCCTCTGTTGTCATCACAACTACTGATGTGTCAGTAGATGTCTTCTGCTTTTGAGCAGGGGTTGAAAGTGGTGAAGTTGTTTTTGGTGGTGGTGATGGAGACTCGTCATCAGGAATAAAAATCCTTTTCCTTTTTATTGTAGGAGAGGCTGATGATGTTTTGGGTGGATCAGTGGTTTGAGTGGCAGTGGTTTGTGATTGACTAACAGCTGTTGAAATAACTGGTGCTTCAACCATTGTTGTCATTACAATAGATGTTGTAACATCTGTTGTCTTATGTTTTATGACAGGAGGTAATGGTGGTAGGGCAGTGGTAGTGTGTGTTGTAGTGGTGTGTGTTGAAGAGATGGCAACTGTTTGACAAGCAGTTTTTGAAACCACTGACATATCAGCTGTTTGGATAAAAGTTTGAGATTTTGTGGTTTGAGGTTTAGATGTCTGTTTTTCTTTTTCTGGTTCAACGTAAACACCGTCCTCAATTCCCTTCATCTTCAACTGCTGGATTTTCTCCCCCTTTTTGGCATTATCTGGAAGGGGGTTATCCATGAAGAGGATAGTGGGGGGGAGCTTTTCCACCATGGGCAGTGCTTTGTATGCTGGCCTTTATAGCCTTGATGTCTGCTTGAGTATCTTTAAATCTTGACTCCACCATGTTTGTCAGCATTTTTACATGCATTTCATGCTGTTGATCAGCCATTTGTTTTTGTTTTTCAAGCAGGGGTTGAAAAAGATTCCAGAGCTCATTTGCAGCAAGTGCTTGTGGTGGAGCAGGTGCTTGAGGTGGAACAGCAGTGGATTGTGCTTTTTGAGCTTTTAACAGCTGTTGCACCATATCCTTTATTTCAGTAACTGATGTTTCACGTTTTTCAACTCTGCCCGTCAATTCCTGATATTTTGAATCATCACCCAAATTAATGGGATCACCTGAATCCCCACCAGCAGTGGTTGTATCAATGTGTGACTTAGGAACTGAGTCCCAAAAAGCATCCATTGATGCCCCTTGTTCTCGGTACTGGGGACTTCTTTCTTCAGCACTTGATAACCTTGTTATTTTACCAGTGGTCAAAACGAACTCACTAGTGGTTACCAGAGGTGCTATAAAAGAAATTGCCTTCAAGGGAGTCTGACTGATAAAACAACTGTCCAAATGTAGATCCGTTGATCCAACACTTGTAGTTGCTGCTCCACTTGAACTCCTGCAGGACTTACTTGTAACTCCTGCAGTGTAACCTCCTCAATTGTTACTGGGATAGCAGAGGTATAAGCATCAGACCCAGTCACTTGTTGGAGTATACTCTCAGTGATAGGTGTTAGAGATGAACTGGTTTGTGTCTGAGCTATATCAACTGCATGCAACAAGGGTAATATGGATGGTGGTAGTATGAGGGGTGAAGATAAGGGAGTTGAAAGAGACATGTCCTTGGGATCAGGACTAGGGCTATAAACGAACCGAACGTTCAGCGAACCATTTGTGAACCGTTCAGCGGGAAGTTCGTTTATGTTCGTTCGATTAGCTTAACGAACGAACACGAACAAAAAATTTCGTTCGGTTAGCTTAGCGAACGAACACGAACATAGGTCTCGTTCATTCGACTGCGTTCGTGAACGTTCGGTAATACGTTCAGTTACGTTCGTTCGTGTTCGTTTGATTATATTAAAAAAATAATAAATAATAAACCTTTTATTTGAACATACTGAAAACTTGAAACCTTATTTTGTTCTAAGTTAGCTAAAATTTGGACATGCTAAGACATTTTTGGGGATAATTATGTATAAGTTAGTTAAAGTTGATTCATCGTTTTGTGGTGTATTAGACTTCTTGTGTTTTGATTTATCATTTGATGGTTGTATTTAACTATTTATATCCAATGTTTAAGGATAACAATATTTTTATTTTCAAGTTAAATGTTTGTTTGCGTTCTTTTTTATTTGCTTGTGTTCGTTTTTGTTCGCTTGTGTTCGTTTGTGTTCGAGACCAGTGTTCATGAACTGTTCGTGAACAACTGAATTCCTTAACGGACGAACATGAACATAAACTTATGTTCGATATGCGTTCGTGAACAGTTCGCGAACATGTTAATATCCTTAACGAACGAACATGAACATGGCCTTGTTCGTGTTCGTTCGGTTCGTTTACAGCCCTAATCAAGACTGAGGAAAATGGATCCGAGTGGATTCAGAGCTTCATAATGCGGGGTCCCTGTGCTTACAACCTGATCCTTTTGTGAGGATGTAGGAGGAGTTTGAGGTAAGGGTGGAGATATTTCTACCAACTGCTGTGAGGAAGTAGCAGCAGTGGTTTTTGGTGACATTTGTGTTGTCACTGGCAGTTGCTCTAGGATTACATCTTCCAGAGTTGCCTTTTTCTTGGGTTTGGTGGGCTTTTTGTAAGATTTCTTTTTGGTCTTTCTGGTGGTGCCAGGTGTGGGTTTCAAAGCAGTGGTTGTGCTGCTATGATCACCTGGAGCAGTGGGCTCAGTAGCAGATGTCTGAGGAGCAGTGGTAGCTGCTAAATTCTGCTCAGGCACCTCTGCTTTTGTTTTTATAGGTGCCAACATTCTAGTGAATGTTTCAGGTGTTAAACCTTTTATTTGAAAATAAACACCTTGTTTGAGCAAATTTTCATTTTCTTTTTGAAATTTTTGTTTAAAATAATAGCTTAGAAACCTTGGAAAAGTAAAAATGATTTGCTATCAACATTCTTTACCAAGTCATTAAAGATCTCCTGGGAATAGTTGTAATTTTCATTATTTAAAATAGCGTAACCCAGACATTGAATCTTCAATGGTATTTCGTTAAAAGTTGTTGTTTTATTTGAAACACACATCAAAAGTGTGTGAAATAAAAACCTAGGTGCAGAAGGGAAGTGACCTTTTTGTAAGGTATCTACCTTTAATTACCCTCTTTTCAGAAAATCAGTTTTCAACTCGGTTTTATCAAAGGAAGTTTTACCTTTCTGATCATCGAGTTTAAATACTTCTGAGATTGATTGCGAAGTAATTTGAATCGCTTTACCCTGTATGGAGGAGTTGATGGCTATGACTTTATCATTTTGTTTTTCAAGCGTAGCCTTTTTCCAAAACTCTCTCTGGGTCTGTTGGTAAATGGGAGCATCTGCTATCAACAAAGTTTTGTACTTTGATTCAGATAATATGTCGATGATGGAATCGAAAGTATGATTGTTTGTGGGTTTTGTGGGTAGAACCAAATAGTTGTGAGGGGATTTGTACGGTATTTCAATGGATTCAGCAGCCGTTTGAGCGACCTCTTTGGAAGATGATGATGATGATTTTGACTTTGATTTTGATTTCGTCATTTTGATGAAGAAGAATAAGGAATGATTTGGGATGAAGGGTTGAAAACTGCTTTGAGAAGAGAATTTTAGAATTCAATTCGATAGTGTAAAACCCTGTTTGGGGGTTTAGGGCAGGGTTTTATTTAGGGAAAAAGTGAATGCTGATGTGGCAGCGGTTACAAAGATCTGACGGCTAAAAACTGACCACGTGTCAACCTCTGATGATATGGATGAAGAATGGAGGACAGTTGTTTTGAGAGCCACTGATGAAGCAAGAATCAGTGGTTACAACGGTAATAATGTGATAACAATGGATGATTTTTACTATCGGTGGATAGCATATCAGTGGATAAGACACAGATTTTGAGCATTAGTGCTTGCCAAGCAAAATGAAGGATCAGTGGCTGACTTTCAGCAGTGGACAGTATTTAGGAAACAGATGTTTGAGCAAAACAGTGGTTAGGGTTAAAGTAATGGCAATGGTTTGAAAGCTCAATATGTCAGCAACTTTTAAAGGAATTTTCATTCAAGGTTTTGCCACATGTCAATTACACATTTTGAAGCTTTTACAACTTCCTGATAGTGGTTTAGTACCCCAGATGATGAAAACTTTTTACTGTGGCTACTCATTTTTGTCATAATTCTTGAATTAGGACATGAATACCCAAGTATTTTAAGATTTGTTTAGCAATCAATCTTTGATCAGAGTTAAAACCAAACTTGAGTTTGACATGACCTTGACACATACACCATTTCCTTTAGATCTATTTTTGAGGATAATATCACCAAAAAAAATAAAGGTTCTATATCCTGTCAGGAGATTGAAACTTTTACTATCAAAAACCAGTAAAAGTACAAAATATATTATTCTTAAAGAAAAATAAAGAATAATATATCCTGCTTTATTTGAAAAAATCCTTTTCAAAAAAATTAAAGAATTCTCTTAAAACAGCACCAAAAGGAACTGGTATAATTTCAATAAAACACACAATCATCTCATACTCAAGTTTATGAAGATGGTCAGTGGTTTGTCAACAGTGGTATGAAATTTTAAATACATTTTGACCACTGTTTGGTACCATTTTCTTGTTGATTGATTGCCAACAAAATGAGGACACAAGATCACATGAGTTTTTGAAAGCCCTGTTATAGACTTTTGTTACCATGTGATGATTCTGAAAATTTGTCTAGTCCTTTCGTAGGTTTATTCACTGAAGATACTACTTTTACCTGAATTTTCCTGACTCAATGAATGCACACAATTGCTTTGATGACCATTCTTAACCCAATTTTGGACTCTTAAGTGTTTTATATTTATACTCTTTTCTTTTGACTTCAAAATTTTTTGAGATAAACACACTTCTGAGCTTTTGTGAATTTTCTTCTTCCCTTTTTACCATTCCCATTCATAAGTAATAAAATACTTACTGGGAGATCTTTATTGAAGAAATACTTATTCCAAAATCATTTTGCAATAATGTTTTGAGATATTTGGACATTTATGCACATGCTTATGCCAAATTTCACATCACCCATGATCTGGACAATTTTTGACCCCTGATTCTCTTAATGTGATTTTAACAAGGTTGGTTTATTCCTATTGAGGATCTCAACCTGTTTTTCAACACATAAGATCAAATGACTAAAGTTTTAATTTCCCTCTGTTTACGTTAGCAAAAACACTAATGTTTTTAAGAACATAGGCTTTTGTTAATCTGAGGTTCATACTTTAGTATCTAATATAAAGACATCACAAAATTTCATAACAACAGTTGAAATCAATTTTAAGAAGAAGAAATAATACCATAGTTTGACAGACATGTTTTCAGATCTGAAAACTATGAGTGACTTGTGCATGATATCACTCGTTGTGTGAAATTTGTGTGTCTTATGATATCTTGGTTGTTTTACAGAGTATTTGAATAACAACTTTAAGCGTGATCAATCATTACTCTGTTTTTCAACTGAATACAGCCAACCTTAGTATCAATGAATTTTGAGCTGAACTGTTATGTCAAATTGATTGTTAGATCGAATTTGACTGTCCTTGCTCTGATACCAATTGTTAGGATCGGAGGCTCTCATGACTGTGTTTGTTTGTGTAATTTGAACAAATCAAATAGAAATGAACAGAGTTAAGTGCAGCGGAAATGAAAACAAACTTTGTAAACACAATCAAAGGAGAATATAGTTTGATAAACATTTGCTTTTCATAGAGTCGAAAGATTACAATTCAAAGCAAAAGATTATAATGCAAGATTACAAATTAAACTCCCCCTCAGCCTGATACCCCAAGGTTGGTTGCACAAGATGAAAGGATTGAATTGAGGAGAAGAACTCACTCAAAATGAACAAATGTAACAGTACAGAGTACTGCTCCATTTATAGACAAGCCAAACCACTGAGATTTTGTATAAAACAGATGACAAGCTAAACTACTATTCTCTTTTTACATCAGTGCTTTCCTCAAGGTTGATCAGTCCTTGATTGGGTAGTGCTTTGTCATCAGTAGATTGTACCAACAGTGTTTACTTCTCAGCAGTCTTCTAGGCTTCATCAGTAGTTAGAAGAACAGCAGCTGTTGTATGCGGACAGGGGATATAAGACCATCAGATTTTATAATCACTTTCAAGGGAGAAGACTTAGTGTAAACAGCTGCTTATTGTGAATCCACTGTTGTGAACCAGTTTTGGCTTTAATTATCTGTTCCTCTGGTAGGGTTCAATCCCAACACTTCTTTAATTGCTTGTTGAAGAATACTGATCATCGTTTTCTCACTTGTATATTTTAGTTTATCAATCTCCGAAAAGTCACACAACCCTTTTTCAAGTCCACGTTCATTTTTCGGTTTTTCGTAATCTTTCTCCAATGCACACCATGCATCAAACTTGTAAGCTTGCACCCAGTTCTCAAATCGATTCTGCCATCTCTTAAAATCTTCAATGTACATAAGCTTTGGCGGTTTTTGATGAGTTCCCGTCTCATTTTCACTGTAAAGGGTTTCAGCAGCTGTAACCAGAGCAATTGGTGTAGCAAAAGCATTGTAAAATTCCTCTTCCATGTTTCAGAAAATTGTTTCACAAACACAAGTCTCAAAAATACAGTTTCAAACGAAATTAATTTTTCAAACGAAATCACTTTTCAAACGGAATTCCCTCCCAAACGGAATCACCTTTCAAACTGAATCAACTCTCAAACGGAATCCTTTTTCAAGCGGAATAACTGTCTCAAGCGAAATCTGTTCAAGCTGAATCACTACTTGAAGCGAAATAACTAATTTCGTTTGAACCTTCTCAAACGGAATTACACCCAGAAACGAAATCAGATAATTTCAAGCGGAATTAGGTGAACTTTTCAAGCGAAATAGCAAGTTCAAGCGGAATCAAGTGCTAATCTCGTTTGAAATGTTGCTGACGTCATCTTTTTCGATCTGGTTTTCAAACGGAAATACAGTTTTTACCAATTTTAAGCCGAATTAAGATCCAAAACTCTCAAGGATTCATTAAAACACTGTTTTTCATGACATGTGTGAAATTCAAACCATTTTAACCGTAAAATCTTGTGAATTTTGTAAAAGAAGGTGTAGAAGTCAGAAATTAAGATTGTTTTGGCAAGAACTCTTCCTCCTGAGCTCTGATACCACTTGTAGGATCGTTTTGTGACCCAAACGAGTCGATCAGAAGAGTTCTAGTCAATTCAAAAGGCGGAAACAGATGAATTAACTTGGAAAACAGCTTGTTTCACACTTAAATGTCTTGTTTTATTGATATAACACGATTTCAGATCAGCAGACACATCGGTAGCACTTCGGTACCGGAAATCAGAATCTTACAAATGATCTCGTTTGAAGGGTATATATAGGAGACTAATTCCGCATGAAACAGGTTCAAGCGAAATTAGATTCCAAGCGGAATCTAATTCCACACGGAATTACCCAAGAACCTTTCAAACGGAATTACCTCATTTCAAACGAAATTACCTTTAAAACCCTATTTCTCAAACTACGTGCCCTGATCTAACAATATTAGTACAAGACTCGATACAAGACGAAGTCGACAGACGTATGCACCAACATAATATGATGATGTTAGTGCCTAACTAGTGATTAGGATCATCATATTGGATAGTAAAGACAAGGTACTTAAACAATTTATAAATTTGAGTACTTGTTCATACATGATTGAAATGGGTTTTGAATGATATGATGAAATTCTTGACATTGAAGTTCTTGCATAAAGTGTAAGAATTTAAAGATAGATAAAGATAGAATAGAGGTTTAGAATCATCATACTTGTTATATTCAAGAAGAGAGTTCTTGAACAAGTGTTAAGATTGAATTAGCACATGTATGCGAAATGGGTTTTTAATGAAAGTATGAGTTTTATAGAATTAGATGATTATATGATGTATATAAACTATGTTGATGAATGTAGTTAATTTAGTGGTCTAAAAATAAGTGCCTACCAAATAGTCGAAGAAATGCCTAAGTGAGTTCGTTGAACTCAATTGTGCATTTCATACATTAAAAAGGGGCAGTTGACTTTTGAAAGTCAAACTGACCTTTAATAAGATCGAATGATAATTTTGATAGAAAATACGTAAGGTGGAATAGTCGTGATTGATAATGACTAATCTAACCATCTTACGAATTATCATGATAGTTTAACGCTTGACAAGCTAGGTGGAAGCTTGGGAAGGAAGCGAGTCAAACAAATCAAGTATGAAGAAAAGGCCTAATCGGATGCAAGGTAAGCAAAGCTTACACTTATTTCGTAAGATATGTATTTATTTATAGGTTATAAATATGACAGATTGTATTCAAAATATGGTCCCGACACGCAATGATACGGGTCGGAACATATCAAATGATGCAAAATCCATGTTTAATGGTAAAAGAGGCGAATTAGTAATTTGTTCATGAAGTGACATATAGAAAACGCGTTTTCGAATGGCTACTTTATAAGTAAGCCTAAACGGATAAAAAGGGTAAAAACGGCGATTTAGTCGCTTATAAATGGATAAAAGTCGAAGCTTTAAACGCCACCAAGTGGCATAAGCTACGTTGGGTTAAACGTGTAAGAACGGGTTAAAGTGACATAACTAAGTGGTGAAAGATCCAAAAAGAGTTACTCAATGAAATGGTAAATAAATACCATGCAAGTTTAAGCGCAAAATGTTTGGTCGTTTAGACCAAACGGGTCAAATGGTAAAGTTGATACCATTTGACAAATAAATACTAATAAATGATTGGCGAGTCTTACGCTCACAAGATGAAACAGTTTATAAATTAGCATATTATGGAGGCAAGGTATTAAAACGGGTCAATATGTAGGTACGCATAAATAAGTCTATAGTTATAAGTGTGATTTTGGTCGAATAAATAGTGAAAGTCCTTCGTCGTAAAATGAGGGACTAAAATTGGCCAAAAAGCCCTTGACGGGTAAAGCGGGCGAACGACCTTTAGAGGTTGTTTAGAAACTTGTATTATGATTATGTAACCCTTAGATATGTACAAGAGTTATAGGTAATGACATTCGTGGTCGAATGTCTAAAAATGGGTCTTATGCGTAAAATAATTAACCGAAGGGGCGAAATTTGGGGGAAACTGGTTCATTATATTAAATCCACCACAAAAAAAATAGTGGTGGTGGAATATAATTAAAAATTTTGATGTGGAAATGTGAAGAGTGGAAAGGGAAGAGAGAGATTTAAACTTAAAAGTTTAAATCCCCTCCCTAAACGGGTCAAAATGAATTATGCGTATAGCTTGAGTAGTGGTCGCGTAATTCATAAAAGTCATGCTCACGAGTTAAAGATTCGAGTTAACAAGTAGTTCATGGATTTATAATAATTAAGAAACAAGTTTGGTTAATAGATTATGAAACGGGTCAAAAATGTTATAATTGAATTTTAAGCCGAGTACTTAAAATCTAGATTTTTTTTAATGAAACCCGATATCAAGTTTTAACTCCATATGATGGAGAATGAAATTACGGTTGCGTAGGAAAAAGAATCACGCAAAACGGATAAGTAGATAAAAAGTTATAACATTTTGAAGTTCGATATTTGATCAAAAACCATAGCTGGCATGAAATGCATGTCCAGATACGGACCTGCTGGAAAACATTGAACCTCGCGCCACGCGAAGGAGTTATGTAATTCTGGCGCGCCACGTGACGCGGATCGCGGCCCGCGAAGATGTTTGCTCAGTCTCTCGCGGCCCGCGAGAGACCCAAAAGCTGGCAAATTGATTGTTGTTTGTTGTTTGATGTTTTCGAACTTGTTTAAACTATTATTTAAGCATCAAAACTAACTTTTTGGTTGGTTTTGATCACAGGATAATATCAAGAGTTCCCGAATGAAGATCAAGCTCAAAGAAGAACCGAACACGAACAAGAAACAAGCTTCCGCATTTTACTACGACGTCATTTATACTCTGAATGCCGCACTTATTTACATTATGCTGTGAAGTTTTAATAAACTCCTATTTTTATAAGTATGTGTATTGTAAATACACATTTAATTGTCGATAATCGTACAAAAACCGTTAAATAAGAATAAGGGTCTTACAAGTTGGTAATCAGAGCTCAAAGTTAAAGAGTAAAGTGTTCGGTTCGAGACTTGATCTCAAAATCCGGTAAGTTATATGTATATTAATGGTTTAGCATGTTAAAGTGTTGTAAACAACACATAGGGTTATCGTGTAATACACGCTATGCCAATCAAAATGATTGATATAGTTAACGAATTACATGCGTTGACACGTATAGTAGAAAGTCTCGTATTACAATACGGGCGATTATTGATGTCGACATTACTTATTTTGTGAATGTTTTAGCTGAAGGACACTAGCATCTGAAGATGATGAGAGTTGAACAAATTGCGGATCTGACGAAGGAACGGTCCAAAGTATGACGAGCAGAGCATGCTCAACAAGGACCTAAACCGCGTGACGATCGCAAACAAGGTTAATGGCATGGAAAACCCGTTAGGGCAAGCATTACCAGGTGCACGCTTTTAAATTTAATCTCACAAGTAGTAATATGCAACAAACACGTCGGGAATGACGGTTGCATATATATGATAAAAACTTGGAAAAACTTGAATAGGATATCTATTCAGGATGATGTTTCCAAGAGAAATTTACTAGAAACATGTGTTATTCACGACGATGAATAACAAAGAAATAACATGACTAGTTCATATGGAAACTTGGACGGGGATAATTATCCAAGTGGAAAACTCTCAATATAATGCTATTGAGAGAAGTAGCGATCACATTAACGAGTGTGATTATATAATAGTTCGATAAAAAGAAAAACATTGTATACGTTCAAGAATGAAATGGGTAAAACTAAAAATTGTTAAATAGCCATTGAATAAAGTTATGCCAATATAAATCAATAATGTAGATAGATTAGAGGCGTTACTTACATGGGGTGTAATGTGAAAATTGTAAAAAGGTCATGTGTACCTGTGTTGATTGCTTACTCTGGCCAAGTAAGTAGTGAACACATAATACCACGAAATTTTTATGATGGACACATTTACGTCCGATGTAGTAAGGACGGGGTGAATGGGACGAACTAAAAAGTTACCCAAATGAATCAAATAAACAAGATGTTTAATAATAAACGTAAACGCAAGTCGGATGACGGAAGCGTACGTTAGAATAACGAGCCCGAGAGAAGGGACAAAGATCAAAGTAAATGAAAATACAGACTGACTAATGAAAATGTTAGGGCATAGAGATAAAGTTTGACTGTCATAAGTGATGAAATTCACACGAACAAATCAAACGGAATAAATAAAGAATAAGGACTTTGTTGAATAAAAGCGATGGATATTGCTAAGACGACCAAATAAGTTAAAACGAAGTCTAAAACCATATCAGAATGGTTACTTCGAAGATGACTTCGGTAATGATACCCGATAGATGGGTGGGATTTTGAGCAATTGCGTAAACCAAAAGACAGGAACGTGGATTGAAAGTCAAAAGACTCGGATTGAGAGTTATGACTAAAAGACGACAAGATTTTGCAAACATAAATTTGAAAATTTCGTTCGACTATTTCAAAGGTAAATGGGTAGAATAAAGAATGAAGTTTGACGTTCATAAGTGATGAAACCTCACATGAATAAGTCAAACGAGATAAATTAAGTATAAGAACATGGTAGTACAAATAAGCGCAAACCGAACAACGGAAGCGCGAAATATTAATGAACCTATGAGATGGGTCGTAAAGAAGTATAGGTAAGAACCGGGTAACGGTAAGTGTAGGACAAACCGACGTATAAATGACGTTAGAAGTCATAAAGTCGGAAAGATAATTCAAAAGAAAACAAATGTAGCCTTAGACTACAGTCAAGGTCAAATGAAATCCAAAAAGAAAAAGTAAATAATTCTAAACATAAAAAGGGGTGCCTTAACGCCATGTATATATACAGTTGAATAAAGACTCGAATAAAAGATGATCTATGAGATCATCATAACCTACGGGATTATAATTAATGTTAAGTCTATGTGACCAAAAGAACCTCGGGTCACGAATAGAAAGAAACGAACTGATGGGGTTTAACCTTAGAAGGTGGAAATCTAAGGAAAAAGCCTGTGAGGCTATGTGAAGGAACCTATGGGTCAATATTGTAAAGCGAGGAAACTGGTTGCAACTTCCCGCGTAAAATAATAACGAAAAGTAACGTTAGTATAAAAGAGATGGGTTTCGCTAAGTTAATCTAACGGGTTAAAGCGAAGAGATCACGAAGAGTCTGGTTAACAAAAGTGAGGGATTTCACTAAAACATTTAAACGGGCTTAAATGACAAAAGAATTCACAATTATTTAAATTGTGTTACGTCACAAAAAGGGTGAAGTCATTTACCAAAATGATAACGGAAGGGGATAAATCCTTGGACGCAAATTCCTTGGAATTGACATGAGTTAAAGAGAAAACGTTAAACTAAAATACAGTTTTAGTGAGAAATAACGTTTTAACAAATATAAATATTATGAGATGATTGGGAAATGACTAGTATTTAAAGATATAGGTCTTGACACCGATAAGTGCAAGACGATACATTTGAAAGGTTGAAATAAACCCAAACATGACGCGACGCGATCACAGTCAAGAAGGGTAATGTGAAAATATAATCACATAGTAGCCGAGAGATGGGTATAAAGTAACAGGACTAATAAGTCTAGTTAGTGAGACCGGTTAAGGTCAATATTTAAATTAAGAAATTGTTTAATATGCTATTTATTATAAGATTAGCGTGAAATAAACATAGTCGATAAGCTTATATGACTAAGTGGCCAAAATGGAAAGTCGGTCAAACAAAACAATAAAGGTAAATGAGTACAAAATGACAGTGACAATCCATGAGGCCTTACTAACGAAGAGTATTGATCGCCTATACTGAGCGATCATAAGGCAACACAAGCAGAGTGTTGGGAAGTCAAATCGAGCAAAAGCAAGATAAAAGGATAAAGCTAAAAGGTATGTGGTTATATGCTTTGTAGAATTTCGTTAATAACACCTTTTGATAGTGTTAAATAAATAAGATAAAATCAGGAAATTCGTTTTTCTAAGCGGTGGATTTCGTATGAATAAACCGAATGAATATATTCGAAAATAAAAGAGTTTGCTTGTCAAAGGTAAAAGATTTCACCAAAACATTCAAAAGGGTTAAAATAACGGATTCACGAAGAGTCCGAAGGTATAAAAACGACGGATCTCCATTTGATGGACAGAATAGTGGTAAATCCAATTATCAGGATCTGAAAGTCACCCTGGAGACGACGGATAAAACCATATAAATTATGATCGTCTGGAAACGGCCAGTAATCAGCGGAAAATCAATAATTGATGAAAGTCGCAAACCTCTTAGGTTCTTGTTAAGGAATAAGATTCCACAGAAAGAATCCCCCTTGAAGGGTGTGCTGGAATTTTAATACAACAGACTAGTTAAGCTCTGGATATATAGGATCATTCGAGGAAATCGAATATATCAAGATTGGTAGCCTATAAGCTAAAACTTACCTAAGGAGCTTGATGGAAATCAATGTGTCCCACACTTGTGATTTAAGGATATGTTTCGCCGATAGGTCGAGAAGCATTATCACATAATGATATGCAGATTTATGGTTTGATAAGAAACCCGTATCGATTAAGAATCGACAGGTTCAGAAGCTCCGAAAGAAAGTATGTACCTGTTATATAGGTCAACTGAGATAACCTTAGAGGCCCAAATATGATATGAAGGTTAAGACCATTATACGACAAAGTACTTCCATTATTTTTAGCAAATCTTGAGGTCGAGATTTCTTTTAAGGGGGTGAGGATGTAACACCTCGTAAACACGTCCAATGATATGTTGACATCTGTACTAAACCTTAATAAAGTCAAATGTTGACTATGAGGGACTAATTTTGTGAAAAATTAAAAAACTTTGATTATAGAAGGACTGAAAGTGTTAGCATGCTTAAAATAAGTTTCTGAATAACCTCTTATGGTATTCATTTTCACAAATAAGCCGCTTGTTGATCGAGAGTAGCCGTTTGCATAAATAATTGAAAGTTTGCGCGATGAGGGGTTAAAAGCGTCAACATGTTAATTCTTACCTCTGAGTGACCTTTTAACAAACCGGGAGCTTCATGATATTTTATTATACTCTCGGGAATTCCAATTATTGGCCGTCTAAGGTTTTTATGCCTTTAAGTGACGATACGCGCAACTTTGCAAGTTTAATGGGGTAAAAGTGTCAATATGTTTAATTATACCTCTGAGTGACCTTTTTACGAACCCGAAGCATCATGATGTTTAATAATACTCTCAAGAATGTCTAATATGGATTAGATAAGGCTTCTATTCTATTAAACAATGGTATGCGCAAGTTTGCGCATTAGAGGGACTATTTACGTCAAACTGCAAAAGTATACTGAATCGAATAGTATCGAACTTTCCGGAATATGATCATAAGTTAAACATGCCCTAAATATCCTTTATATAGCTTATAAATAGGCTTAGAGGTGTTTGGTGTGCAAAAATAAACTTATTTGATCAACAGGGACTAAAAGCGTCAAAAAGTGCATAAGTTTGCATTTTCGCGCATATCTTACATTCTGAATATATCCGGACATCCAAAAATTTATGTAATCATTAAAATATTTTATTTTAGTGATTGGCATGATAAAATTCTATTTGTCGCGTAATTTGGATCATTTTTCGCATCCGTTCGTGTTTATCGTAATTAACCGAATAAAGCAACCGTACGACCAAACGAACCGACATCCGAGATGTTTTTTGAGCATGTTTCATGTTCCCTATACTTTAACTTAATTTTAGAGCCTTGAAATGAGGTTAACGGGCCTTAAACGTGTCAAAAATGGCATTAATCATGTGCAGGGACCAAAGCTGTCATTTCTGAAACATGTTGCAGAGTTCCCAGGCGGACGCGGGCCGCGTAAGAAGTAGGCCCAGCCTACGCTGGGCGCGAGAGCCCCCAGACCTGCTGAAATTAGTTTTTCATTTACAGCAGCTGTTTCTGGTTTTGCACTTGGTTTTCTTCATTCGATGGGCTTGTTTTGGGTAGGGGTGCAAACGAGCCGAGCGGCTCGCGAACTACTCGAGATCGGCTCGAGAAAAAGCTCGAAACGAGCCAAGCCTTATCAAGCCCAGGCCGAGCTTGAGCCTCAAAACAAAGCTCGTTTGTTTATCGAGCCCGAGCTCGAGCCTCACATGTGAAGCTCGTTAGGCTCGTCGAGCGTTATCGAGCCTTAGTGTAAATGAGCCTAGTCGAGCCGAGCTTATTTAAACTTGTTTACAAGCATACCTCGAACCTAAAAATAAACTTATTTAGTAAACGAGCCCGAGCCCGAGCTTTACTTATCGAGCTCGCAAGCCTAAAAAGTCTATTATTTATATTATTTTTATTTAATATACTAATTAATAGATAATAAACGAGCCGAGCCCGAGCAGAGCCCGAGCTTGATAAAATACAAACGAGCCGAGCTCGAGCTTTGAAAATAAAGCTCGAATCGAGCCGAGCTCTCATAAGTTAATCGAGCTCGAGCCTGGTCGAGCTCGGGCTCGGCTCGGCTCGTTTGCACTCCTAGGTTTGGGCACCCATAGTATTGAAATTCAGTGGGTAACACATGTAGGGTCTTGATCAAAGCAAGGGTTACGAGAAACGATCCTAACGGTTCTTGAAATCCTATAAATACCCACTTGTTTTTGCTCTCATTTCACACTTGATCTGAATTGCTCTAAGTTGAAGCCTTATGCTTCATACCTGAGTATTCTAGATCAATTTCTTCCTTGCTTGGACCCCTTGTAAGTCCCCTCTTAGGGCTAGTTATTTTTATTTGGCTTAAAAGCCGAAAAGTCAAGCGTTTGCGATAAACTCTTTGACTTTTAAACGATCAAGCCATTGTTCGCAACGAACATGGCTACGTGATCATAATTTGGTAGGTATTAAAGCCTCAAAAGGGCACCTCCTAATTACCACGTTTGCTTAGTTAATTGTCGGGTCAAAGTAATTAAAATAAAAGTCAAACGAGTCATTTTTAAATAAAGTCATAACTAATGATGTAAGAGCAATAAAATCAATTTTGTCACTTTAAATAACTTGGTAAATATTAATTGAACATGTCTAGGCATGTTCAACCCGACAATTCTGAGTTTAGGCTCGGTTCGCAACCGAAAGTCGCAAAAGTTGACTTTTGCTTTGACTTTCAGTTATGAACCGATTTAGCTTAGTTTAGATATGCCTTAGGGTTCCTTTAGGACCATATTTCATGTTAGTATAACCCTCTGAGATTATACTATATGGTTCCTATTAAATCTGATTCATATGCATGTTTCCGTTAATTGCTTAATTGTTGACCATTATGCCCTTTTGATATAAAAACGAGATTTTTGAAAATGTGAGAGGATAAAAACCTTTATTACTTATCTATAAGCATGTCCTAAAAATTTGACATTAGTTTATGGTCTAAATTAGGAGTTATGCTCGATATCGTAAATTGAAGGATTTTTATTAATTAAACGGTATTTTTGGCATAAAACCTACTTAAACCCAAATTTTGACACCAAAATTTCTACCCACTGATGTAATATAATATTTAGGGATTTTTGGAAATTTTTATTAAATTTTAAACTGATCATAACATAGAGTTCTTGCATAGACTCGGTAATTGACGATAATGCCCTTTTCGTTAATAAATTGAGTTTTACACATCCTTTACATATCAAACATTTTTCTACTGATTTTATATATTAAATAAGTTATTTTAAACAGTAAAGGCTGATCAAAATCTCAGATTTCTTTAATCAACCCGAATATCGTCAAATACCGACTTTTATGCCATTCAGGCTCATAGTATGGTTTAAAACCATATTTAGCACCTAAGACTTGTTACCTACTGATGTTATGAATGAATTTTTATACTTAAACAGTAATTAAAAGTTTTGAACTCAGATTTCCAAAATTGGCCCTTTTAACATATATGAAATGACCAAAATGCCCCTACGGTGCATAGTTTGGCCATAAATGATAAATTTCACATATATATATATGATATCTTACTGATATAACTTATTAAAATAAATATTTCTACTGATTATTTTAGACCAGAACCTCAGGTTGCTATTTCACCTCTTTTATAAACTTTAAAATGACCAAAATACCCCTACGAGGCTTAAATTAGTTTTAAATTCGTTTTAGGCATACTGGAAGGTATCCTACTGATATCACAACATATTTAAGGCATATTAACTTGTGAAACATGTTGATGACTCTTTTGGTTACCCGTTATGCATTTTTCGCGTTCGGTACGGTTTATGTAACTAGTTTGCATAAATTAACCGAAACGGGTCAAACCTTATCATTTTCACTTCAAAATTCAGAATGTGTTTAGTTTACCCATGTTATACAAGTCTCCATACTTTTCGGGTCTAAATCACATTCTAATCCGGTCTTCGCTTAATCTCGCGTTTTGAACTGTAAACATTTCCTTAAAACTAACCGGTCTAAGTTACAACTTAAATAAGACCCGTTAGGAATCTAATAGGTTAATAAAACCTTCGTTCCAGATTGAGAGCCCCAGTAGAGATACTTGTGCTTGTTGATTTGGATATACGGCTGAGAATAAAATTACATTTTAGCTCAGGTAAATACTTTTAACTTATTTTCCCTTATACGGGCTTGGGATACGGTAAATTATTACAGCTTGGTCGGGTGTAGAAACCTTTTAATCGGAGATGATTAAATTGCATAATCTCGTTTTAATCAGCATTGCTTGATAACAAATAACATTGGGGGTTAATGACCGTGTAATGGATATCCTTGGCTCATTTAAAAAGCGTAAATGGCCACAACTTAAGCACAGGGTGTAGGCATACACCTGCCTGTTGCGTATGTAAAAGATATACTCACTCGTGAGGTAACTTCTTGTGAGTTTATATTTATGGTGTGTCGATTAATCTTGATCGGTTGTTTAAATACCGGCCCTAAATATTGGACAAACATGTAAATCTGATACAAGATTGTTATTAATATAATTGTCACAAGTTATAAAAGAATATTTGTGCCTTGTGCATTTAAATCAATTTTCATAAACACTTTTCAAAAGAGTCAGTTAATCGTATTTACCAGTGTAAACTGATGTATTTTCCAAAAAGATTAAGTGACAGGTACTGTACGTAATTGGCTGGGAGCTCAGGGCGTTAATAAGGAATCTTGCAAGTTCCAAACGTCTAAAGTCTGTTGAACAGAGTTTATATTTCTGTTTTAAGATCCGCCTATGGATCCATTTACAACCGTTGTGTAATATTTTATTATACTTTCGAATCGGTTTGTATTATTATTATTACTTTAGACTTCCGCTGTGCATTGAACTGTGATTATTTGACTATGATGATATCAACTACGTCACGATACTCCCCACCGGTAATACGTGGAAATATCGGGGTGTGTCAGGTTGGTATCAGAGCCAACATTGAGTGAATTAAACACTAGGCTTTTTGTGTTTAATCTCAATGACACAGTAGCACATTCCTTGACTCCCGAGTCTAGACTTGAAATAGGAATGATCTCATCCCTATTATATGTATGCATTGTTTTCTATATTTATGTACCTCATGATTCTGTTGCCGAGCAAAGCTGCCATTGGTGGAAGCTCTCAAAACCCGAAGACTAAGAATGTTAAGCTTCATACCATAGCTCGAATAAGCGTACAAACAGTATGGAGAAAGGACCTTTTGAACCCATTAACCATATTTCAAATTCTGTACCCAAGACTTTTGAAACTTGTAGGATCGTTTGCACGACCAAAACGAGTCGTTCAGAAGAGTTCTAATCAATACGAGAGGCGAAAACAAATGTATCGACTTTGAATCAGTTTGATTTACACACAGAATCACTTTAAATGTCTTGTATATTGATTTGACATGATTACAGATCAAACGACACGTCAGCAGCACTTCGGCTCTGGAATCAGCAATTGTTACAAATGATTTGAAAGCTCAGGTATTTATAGGTGAGGCATTTCGTACGAAATGGATAAGAGCCATTTCGTACGAAATGGTCTCTTCCATTTCATGCGAACTGGTCCAACACATCTACAATCCAATAAACTAGCCTACCGAGCTCCATTCTATCCAAACTAGATACAAAACTCGATACAAGACGAAGTCGACAGACATATGCACCAACAGACTCCCCTTTGGATGTTGACGAAGTCTTCAGTGTCAAGTCTTCGGTATGTCACATCTTCAGTCTTTATCAGTCTTCGCGCTCTTTCCAAAGTGTCTGACAGTGTAAGCATCCTATCTCTATCTTCTTTCATCAGCTTCTATACTCCCCCTTGAATGTTGATCTAATCTTCAATCTCCTCTTTCTCGTTCATTCCTAGAATCTTAATCCTGGCTCTATCTTTAACAAACTTTCAAGATCAGAAACTGGCTCTTGCATCTTCAGACTCCCCTTTGCTAGCAGACTCCCCCTTAGTTGATCCGCGATCGTAATCTCTCATAGCATTTCCAAAGGTTCAGGTCGTCTCCTGGCTCTTCGTAGCAATAGGATCTGGAATCTGGCTCAAACTCTGCTTAGCTATAAGAATCGAAACCTGGCTAACCTGCACAGTCTCTTCCTCAAATTAAATTTCACAAATTTAATAATTTGACAAATTTATAAATCACTTGCAGGTATCGATCAAAATGATTTAACATTTTAAAATCTTTGATAACCACTTGAAAGAATATCATTTTTTCTTTTTAAAACAAACTTTCCCAAACCAACTGTTCTTCATGTTTAACATTCGGAATTTTGAAAATCAGCTTTTCATCATCAGTTATCGAAAATCTTTTTGTATTTTTGTTTTTAATGAAATGCAGTAAAGAAATATTTACAAGCAATATTTTTGTGAGTTTGTGTAAGAGGATCATATCAGTTTATGAGACAAATCACTAGCACCGTTAAGCTTTAAACATTTTAAGTTCCAAACGATTCACATAGATTGACGATATTGTTATCCTCTTAAACTCAATCTAAAAACTTTCGAAATGCTTACCGATACGTTAAGATATATTAATTTTGCACTAAATTCTTATGGACCCCACGATCTCAGCATATCCCCTCATCTTGCAATACACTGACTCAAGTAATGCCTTTAAACTTTCATCAACTGTGATATGTGCGAAAACAACACAGAATGTTTAAACATTAACAATCGGGTCGATCTTTCGATACGCAGAGAAAGTCCAATGTTTAAACAAAATAAGGAATAAAAACAAGTTGAATATGTTTAGATCTTAACCACCAGTTCGATATTCACATATACGCAGAGGTGATCCAAGATTTAAACAAAACACCAAGAAAAATAAAGCAGAACGTTCAGGCACTAACATCCAGTTCGATACTCACGTATACGCAGAGGATGTCCAATGCTTAAAAAAAAATAAAGAAATCAAACAAGTTTAAATCTTTGCAAAATGAAATGCACAATCACAGTGACTTTTTCAGCAAGTTGTGAAAGTTCACAAACTGACCGGTTTTTATGCTCTTTTAGCATTCAGCGATTACTGAGTAGGTACACAGTCACGAAGGATAAAACTAAGTACTATGCTTTCAACCGCGTTTCCCACTAGAACTAGACCTTTTCATTTAAGTTTGTATCGTTATCGCAAATCTACTAGTCTAGTTGAGCCTATCGTCACATCTTTAGTGAGACCGTTTATCACATTTTAACTTTCCATTTCTTTAGCGTACTTTGACAGTCTAACTGATGTACTATCATTTCCTCTTTTTCACAACAAAACTCATTTTTGATTTTTATCATGTTTTTTACTTTTTCAAATTTTCGAATGTTTTTGGATTTTCTGAAATTACTTACTCCCCCTAAAATTCAAAACCATTTAAAGAAAATTTGACAAACCGATGTGAAGTACTTCAATTCGCCATCCACTTGGCATAAACAATCAGAACTCCCCCTGACAACAAACTATATGTAACACCTCGAAAACTTATGTCCAATAAAATTAAGACACGTGTCACGTAAAGCAAACACGTCATGAACTCGGATCAAGTTAAAGATGGATGGCAGGATTTAAAAGTGTCGACATGTTAATTAATACCTCTGAACGACCTCGTTGTAAATCCCAAGACCCAAATTTATATTATAAACATCTGATACATTCAAGTCCGAATTATTTTGATAATGTATAAATCAAATTTGGCACAAGAAATGGATCCTATGTTCCATACGACAAATTCTACATGCAAACTTTCTCAAAAGAAGCCAAAATGTGTAAATGCATGGCAAGGCCATGCAAAGTCTGGTCAAATGGTCCCATTCTGTTGCAAAAAGACCCAAGGTTCGAGTTATAAAAGATTGCATGGTCAAAGCTTAAAAGTTTACAAATTTTTGTCTTCTGGTCATCGGATACGGACCGTATGGCCTTAGGCTTACGGTCCGCAAGCACTGCAACTGGGCGACACAATTAAAGGTCGGTTACGGACCGCAAGGCCAAAAGCTTACGGTCCGTAAGAGCTGCTTACGGTCTACAAGTACTTTAGCTTACGGTCCGTAAGACATGTATCTGGGCAGAATTTTGGACAGATGCCTGTTAAACAGGTTACACCGCCTTAAAAGAGTGGTATTCGAAAATCAGGGGCCTTACAACTGGTTTTTGGCATCATAGGGACACCTGGGAACATCTTGCAACATTTATAGACCTAGGTGTGATGATCTTATGGAATTTAGCTCACTATATAAGAAGAACAAGTTGCAACATTTTTGTCACTCATTTGCAACTCACTTCAAGGACTTCTCTGGAGCTCCTCTGATCAGGAACAAGCTTCCTTAAGATCCATAAACGTACTTAGGACCCTTGTAAGTGTCCTTAATCCTTCTTAATTCAGTTTAGCTTAGTTAATTAGCTAAAAGTCAAACCGTCGTAATTAAGGTTTGACTTCGAGATTAACCAATAATTGTTCAGTCAAATCTCGAATTAAAAGTACCTATAAGTAGGTAATTATGTGGGTAATAAACCCTTAAAAGGGTACTCTCTGATTCCCACTCTAACTAGGTCAACTGTCGGGTCAAACTTGATATTAAAAAGCCAACATAAAGTTTATTTTCAAATTAATGCATAATTAGCAATGTAGAAGCTATGCAACCTGTTTTATCATTTATATAACTTGGTAATTAATGTAAGAACATGTCTAAACATGTTCAACCCGACAATTTTCAGTTTATGCTCGGTTCGGAACCGAAAGGCGCATAATTTGACTTTTGCATTGACTTTCGATTCTGACCCATTGTAGCATATTTTAGAAATGCCTTAGAGCCCTATTAGGACCAGGTTTCATGTTAGTATAACCCTCTGTGATTATACACCTTGGTTCAATATTTATCCGACTTATATGCATATTTCCGTTAAATGCCTAAATGTTGACTATTGTGCCCATATGACTTTAAAACGTGATTTTTGAAAATATAAAAGAGTGGAAACCTTAGTTACTGATTTATAAACTTGCACCTAAAATTTGACATCAGTTTGAGGTCTAGATTAAGAGTTATGCTCATTAGCGTAATTAGAAAGCTTTTGTTAATTAAACGGCATAATTAGCATGTAGCCTATCTAAACCCGATTTTTGATACCAAAATTTTTACCCACTGATATAAAATAATATTTTGGGATTTTTGGAAATTTTTATTTATTTTTAGGCTGAGCATAACATAGGGTTGTAGCCTTATTTCGGTTATTGCCGATTTTGCCCTTTTGGGCTATAAAATGAGTTTTACAAATCTTTTTGACCCCAAACCTTTTGCTACTGATTTTATATGATAAATAAATTATTTTAAACCTTCTGGAATAAACAAAATATCAGCTTTCTATATAGAACCCGGAAATGGCTCCAAATCGCCTTTTTAAGCGTTTTTACCGCATAGTATGTACTAAAACTATTTTAAACATATAGGGTTTGATACCTACTAATATTTCAGTAAATTCTTATATATTAACAGTAAGTAAAAGTTTTAAACTCAGATATCCAGTTTTGACCTTTTTAGCCTAAGTGAAATTACCAAAATGCCCCTAAGGTGCATAGTTTGATTTTAAATGATAAATTTCGCATATATGTAATAACCTACTGTTATAAATTATTAAATTAAGTATTTTTACTGATTACATCAGACCTATAGCTCAGATTATTATTTAAACTCTAATTCAAGTTTAAATCCGTTTTGGGCATAATGGAAGATATCTTACTGATGTCACAACATATTTAAGGCATATTAACTTAGGAAACTTTCATATGACTCATTTGGTTACTCATTACGCATTTTTCGCGTTCGGATTGGCTTATGTAACTAGTTTGCATATATTAGCCGAAACGGGTCAAACCTTATCATTTTTGTCTCAAAATCCAGAATGTGTTTAGTTTACCCATATTATACAAGTCTTCAAACTTGTCGGGTCCAAATCACATTCTATTCCGGTCTTCGCTTATTCATGCGTTTGAACCGTATCTTCCTTTAAAACTAACCGGTCTAAGTTGAGCTTAATTAAAGACCCGTTAGAAATCTAATAGGTTATTGTAAACCTTCGTTCAAGAATAGGAGGACCAGTAAAAGCTACGTGCACTTGCTATTTGTGATTATTACTTGCAAAGGTAAATACTTTTAACTTATTTTCCCTATACGGGCTTGGGGTACGGTGTATAAAATACCGTTTGGTCGGGCATTGAATCTTTAATTGTGTGAAGGTTAAATAATTGAAATGTCCTATTTGAAAATGTTTTGTTTGCTTAAAGCCTTTGGGGGGTTAATGACCATGTCCCGGATATCCTTGGCATCATTTTACGAAATGGCCACGACCTAAGCACGAAGTGTAGGCGTACACTCGACAGTGCATAAATAAATAATAAGGTATAACCGCCGGTTTCGGGAGTAACCCGCCGCGGGACTATATCATGTGGTGTGTCAATTAATCTTTAACCCGGTATTCAACCCGGGCTACTGAACGTATAAGAAACATGTAATCCTTTTACAAGATCATATATATATATATATATATATATATAAATAATTATCCCAAGTTATAAAAGTTTTGTGCCACGTGCATTCAAATCAATTTTTGTAAACCTTTTCAAAATGTGTCAGTTAATTGTATTTACCAGTGTAAACTGACGTATTTTCCAAAAAAGGTTAAGTGCAGGTACTACTCGAAATAGGCTGGCTTTCTCCTAGCGTCCACAATAAGTCTCGCAAGCTTGGATGTCATAAAACTTTTGAACAATGTTTCCTTTTTATTTTTGATCCGCCTGTGGTTCTGTTTCAACTACCTTGTGATACACAATATTACAATTTATTCGGGTTGAAATAAATCTATCTTTTTCTTTCGCTGTGCATTTATATATTGTGTTGTTTGACTATGATGATATCAACTACGTCACGGTACTCCCCACCGGGCCCACCGATAATACGTGGAAATATCAGGGTGTGACAGGTTGGTATCAGAGCCAATACTGAGTGAATTAAACACTAGCCTTTTTATGTTTAATCTCAGTTACACAGTTGCACATTCCTCAAATTTTCGAGTCTAGACAAAGAACATAGGACAAATCCTGATTTTGTTTTATTTTTGTCTTTTATAGTTTTCTTTGTTGTTATCTGTGTTTATATTGACAGGTTTAAATATGCCGCCAAGATTCTTTAGGGGAAAAGGAAAGGGACCGGTAGCAGGCCACGACCATGAGGCCGGGCCATCCCAAAGGCGAACCCCACCCATTACCATGAGCACTAGTCCCCAGGGGGACTGGAGGGCACATCTACAGCCAGCGAGGCGGTCCGTCTCGTTAAGTTCGTCACCGTCTTACCTTCACTCTTTTAAACCCCATTCAGAAAATGAGCCCGAAAACCCACAGCCTTCATTTATCCCTCTCCAAAGGTCCAATTCTCGTCACTCCTTTGATAACCCGTCACATATCTTCCGTAGCCGGTTCAACCCGGCAAACTACCTCGAGGAACCAGTGGGTGTTAACCCATTGGGACCTGAAGATCACTTTTCAGGAGATCACGCCATGGATATGGATGAGGATACCGACCCCACTGAACCACCGACCGGTACCCCCAGCATCAGCAGCAACAGGATCCTTCTGGGGATTCACTTTTCGTGGCAGTTACCCCGCCACCACCACCACCTCAACAACAGCCTCCTGGGCCACTGAGGTGAAGGAGAATGAACGCACGGATATCCGTGCAAGGAATATCCGGTAAGTCAGGATTTTAAGTAGAAAATGTTGTCACCCAAGCCCGACCAGCCTTGGGTGTTCCCGAGTTCTTTTGACTCGGTGGGTAACTCCACCTCTTTGATTCATAAAATTCTTTTGCTCCTTTTACCTTTCCATCAACCATCTTCCTAAAAATATATTTCACATTTCCATTAAAAGCCTTTTCAGCATCAAAATCTTCTTTACCAGGGAAGAATTGATCTGAAATCTCAATCTTTCCAACTTTTGATTTCGAATTATCTTTTGACAATGGTGGAAAGTTTTCATCGTTCATTTCTGGAACAGAATTCTTATCACTTGACACAACAGATGACTCCTCTGACTTTGACGAATCAGATTAATTGTCAGAACTACTCTCTGATTTAACAACCCATTTTTGTTTGTTTAAATCGACTCTTATTTTGTAAAAACATTTCGAACTTTCACCAACTTCGAAAATCGAATTTTTGAACTTTTTAAAACTTTCTGTTGGTTGTTCTGTTTTATCAACACATTTTTATTTTATCTTTGAGTTAGAAGAAACTCTCTGTTTTGTGTAGATTGGCTTTGGGCAATTCCAAGCGATGTGTCCAACCTCTTGACATTTGAAATAGGTTCTTCTTTCAAATCTCTTCTCATATTCATTCACCATATTCTTTTTCTTTTCAGCAAGAAACTCTTTGTTTGACTGTCTCCAGAATGGTTTCTTCTCTTCTTCTTCTGAACTTGTCCCTGAAACAAATTTAGTTTTTGATTAATAATTTTCCTCATTTTTATAATTTTCAGGTGGAATAAAACCCAATCCTTTCTTTTTGAAAGTACTGTTATGGTTTGGTTTCTTTCGATAACCTGAACCAGAACTGTAACCCTTTTTCTTGTTCAATCTTTGTTGAACTCTTGAAGTGTACTTCTTAGGTTTTTCATTAAGATTTACATCTTTTATTTCGGAAATATTAATTTCTGTTAATTTGAAAACCTTGTTTATCATTTCAGTTTTGACACTTCTTATTGGAAATTCTTCATCAGAAAATAATTTGTCAGAATCATTCAAAGTATAAGCTACTTTGAATGTTTCGTCATTCAATTTATTTTTCGACATCAGAAATTCTTTATTGTAAACCCGTTTGACCGGTGAACTCGGACTCTTGTCTTATGAACTCGAACTTTCAGATTTAGACTCCGACTTTGACTCTTCATCCATATCCAACACCTGATCGACCACTTTCTTTAATAACTCAGACTCATGATCAGTGTCAGACGCTGTGAATGTGACGTCAATATTGTCTGGTAACTCATCTATGGTTTAAGACTTTAGCTTTATGTTGACTGCCTTTTTTAATTGTTCCTCATTTGGATTTCTGGGAGAATAACTTTCCCAGATCGGAGGCGGACACTTCTTATACTTGACACTTTGTTTCTTACCAGTATCCTCTTCCGTCTTTTTATCTTGAAAAGCTTCAATACCTGCAACAGTAGGATAAACTCTATCAATCAAATAATCAGAAGATGTATAACTCATCAACAATCGTCTGATTCTTTCATTCTCAATCCTTTCAGTCTCCAACTCCTGTTTCAGCTTTGCACAATCTTCAATATACTCATTGATGACCTTCTGCTTAGTCATTAATGTTGAACTCATCATCGTTTCAGCAGCTCCCATTTCTAGGTTTGTTTTGTTCAAATTATCAATCGTTCTGTTCAGCACATCATATGATTCTTTTACATACTTCACATCAAACAACAATTTTTCTTTCAACTCTTCTAGTTCACGATACTTCTTGTCTTTATCCTCACAATCTTTGCATGGTTTCAAACATTTCAGAAAAGGTTTCGTGATCTCAACGATCTTTTCAACTTCGACTATTTTTTCAACTTCGACGATTTTTTCAACTTCAACTATTTTTTCAACACCCCCGGATATGTACTTTATTTTCAGACACTTTAGTTTATTTGTCTTATTTATGTTTGGATATTTAGTAGTTTTATTTATGTAAATTATGGTTTATTTGTGTTCATATTGTTTCTGTTTTGTCTTTTTGTGCCTTGTGACATACTTACAGATTTTGGCTATCAAGTCTTGGACCGGAGCACATCACAAGACCAGCTTTGAAGTCTCGTTTCATCAAAATCATCATCAGGGGAGTATTATTCTCCTTTATCTCTATATTTCGGGTTTCGCATTGCGGACAATGCGAAGTTCAAGTGTGGGGAGGGGTTTAACTTGTTAACTTTGTTTGTCCTAAAAAAAATCAGAAAAATCAATAAAAAATATCAGTAATTTGTATATATTTTTTTAGCAAATAAACCGGTTGGTTGTGTTTTAGAAAGCTTCGGATATGATAAAAACCCGGCAAGCCAAATAAATTTTGAAAAAGAAAACTAGAAAGCGTGATAAACAAAGAAAGACTTGCATGTTAATTTTCACACTGTTACCTATTCCTTTCGTTATGTGAGCATATTTGAGCCTTGAAATTGTTATATATTTTTTCATTTCAGATGTAGGAGTGAGCCGTATGTCATGTGTAATTTAGAACTTGTCACTAGCATGCTTGTTAAGACCATGACCTTGCGAAATTGTGTAGAAGTGATAGAGGCACCTAGAAAACCCCTTTGTTTTAGCCTTGTTCTTTGTGTTGTGTTTCCCGTAAACCTTACATTACCCTTAGGATTAACCATGTCGAGCCTTCCCCATGTTTCCCTTTGTTTACCCAACATAATCACCCACATAGCCATATTTAGCCTTTTTATTTAAAAAAAAACTTTTAGTGTTAAAACTCGGCCAAAAGCTTCGTTTAACTAGTGCTTGTTATAGTTTATTGTTCATTGTACAAATCCATTAGTTTATATATGCTAAAAAAAACACAGAAAATAAAACACCCTAAAATAGGGTGATGTCGACAAAATTCGAGCAATTTTGAATGCTAAATGATGAAATCTCGTTGATGAGCTCGATGTCGCAAAAGTCGCCTTTTTAAGGTGTTTGTATGTATAGTTGTATTGTTTTGCGCTTGCTAAACATAACTACCGAGTTTTAACCATTTCGCCACTTTAAAAATCCCTTTCCATACCCTTCGCCCAAGCCTAACGTTACACCCCGTAAAGATCTCTTGATTTACACTTTTTCGCATGTTAGTTGGTGGAGACGAGATCTTATGACAAGGTTATGATATTACACGTTTCATTGACGAGGCATTGAGTGTTTGCACATACACATTTTATGTATGTTTCACAAATAAAACCGAGTGTATGTGAACATTGTTAGGTGTGTGAAGATTAGCATGTTAAGTCAATTGAAAGTTAAGTCACGTATTTTTGGTTATCTACATATATTTGCATATGCTTGTTTGGTTTGATTCAATTGATGTTGTCTTTCAAAAAACCGGCTAACCGTTTGTAGTTGTTTTAGTAGATAGTTTGTAAATTCTCGTTCTTGTTAGATTCTAGCTTTTATTGCATTTTAGTTTTTGCTTGCTTGAGGACAAGCAAGGTTCAAGTGTGGAGAGATTTGATATTCACTAATTTACACATATTTTGGTCCCCCATTTTATCCCCATTTTATTCGTTTTCGGCCGTAAAACCGTTAATCGGATACTTAATCAGGTATACTTTTGTTTACAGGGCTAAAACAGCATGACAAACAAGATGATAGTGAAAACGAGGACTTTCCGGATGAAACGACAAAGCTGCGAACATTCTGTGAAGATTCTGACCTGGGCGTTTGGCACGGTCGTGCAATGAGTGGCACGACCGTGCGGATCCGACAACATAACCAAGACCGGCAGTGCATGCCTGTGCGATCCGGGGTGCAAGCCTTTATCGGAATGGAACGATTGTGCGACTTGAGGCACTCCCGTGCAAACCCGATGATCAAGCCCAGCCCGGAACTGCACCACCAGTGCAGTTGTCCGTGCCAACAGAACCCGGAGATGCACGATCGTGCCGCCAATGGAACGGTCGTGCGAGATCGAAGACCGGTCAAGATCTGATGATGTCATGCGGTATGGTGAACAGTAAATCCAATGATTCAAAAAGTGAACGATCGTGCACTTTATTGGCACGACCGTGCGATCGATAAAAGTTATATAAAAACATGCAGAAACATTCTGTTCGTAACTCTGGATATTTTGGGAGCTCTTCAGGCGATTTTCAGGCTCCAGAGGCATTAGCTTTCACCCGGATTCAAGCCACATTGTGCCATTTAGCTCCGTTATCTTCCGGATTCTTAATCTAGTGCTTGTTTATGGTTTGATTTCTCTAATCTTTCCATAATTTTGTTAATGTTTCAAGCATTTAGATTAATGTCTTATGTATTATTGTAAGCCTTTGGGCAAACACAACAATCCCTTGCTTAATTATAACCATTAGTTTGTTAATTTTGTTTGTAATGACACTTGGAAGTATTTTCTATGTTAATCTTTGATGATTAGTTTGCAACCTTGTTATTGTTGTGATTTCTTGATTATAAGTAATTGTGTTGGATGATTAATATTTAGTTAGTTGAGATAGTTGGAAAATGAAGCTTAATTAATCATGTATTAGTAGACTTTAAACTTGGTTAACTAGTTTAGCTTGGTTAAAATGTGTGCACCATGATACTAGAAATGGTTAGTGGTTTAATAAAATGTAATTATTGTTAATCAAGAAAGCTTTCCATCACGTAAGGACCTTAACGGGTTAAATGGTGTTGTTATGAATTCTTGCCATGATTTGTTAGCTTAGTTAGTAGTTTAGGCCAAAATTGCTATCTTGGTGAATTTATGTGCAAGATTTGTAAAATGAACTCGATTGTGATTTAATCTAGTCTATGCTTGTCTCGGTGGTTGCATTGTGTTTATCGGTGTCACTTTCCTTGATTAGGTGAGATTAGAAATCTCCTAACGGATGAGTAACTTATTTTTAAGAGATTTTCATAGACATTTATCAATTGCACGTTAAAGAACAATTTTAGGTGGTTAAAGTGTGTTTATCGTTTTAGCTTTCCGAATGATTGTCATGTTAGGATTCTCGAAAGGGATACTAATTGTCTTGAAAATGAAGAATTGACCAAATGTTTCTAGTGGCAAAACCGACTTAATTCACATGCTTTGGTTGTGTATAAAGCAAGGCTATTTATCTACTTTCTTATTTGAAGTCTAGTATGTTTTATTAAGTATTAGTTGATGCTTACTTTAGTTTTTGTAAAATCAAACAACTTATCTTTCTTCCGTTAATTTAATGACAAAGGTTTTGTATTATTCCTCCACCCACTTCCTTGGATCGATACTTGGTTCTTACCGATACTTTACTACATATATGACGGGGTATACTTGCCTCTTTCGTGTGTGTTTTGATGTTAAAGTAATAATCACTTTTATAAATTTAAAACCGAATCGTGTGTTATTTCATTATAAAAATATGTATATACGCGCACACGTAAAGCCGAACGGCTGGTGCAGATAGGGTTTTCGCGACTTGTGAAAAATGGCAGCAGATGGGGGTATTTATACTGCTAAATGACCAAACTGCCCCTGCATCTCGCACGGGCATGCGACAGCTCGCAGGGTCGTGCGTATCCGAAATCGTTTAAGCCCTGCACGCTGATCTCGGCAATGCACTAGGGTGCAACTCGAGGTGCCGCCTAATACCCGCATTCGCACGGTCGTGCGGTTTGTGGCACGGCAGTGCCATATCTGCAGATCAGATTTTTTTTGCAGAAAACAGTTTCAGCACCCTTTTCGGCCGTTTTTCGCCATTTTTACCATCCGCAAACTGTTCTAACATTTTTCCCACATAGAACCTTCGCTCGGCACGCTAAAATAAGTACAAACTAACGAAAACTACAAAACACACCTAAATTACGCTAAAACTAGAAAAACATAAAAGTGGACGATTTTACCCCTATAGTGCCAAAGACGCTCTTGCTACATTTTTAATCCATGAGTCAGTAGCGTAGACTCTCCTCCCCATACTTATGATGTGTGTGGGGCGTGGAGCTTGATAACCTCCACCGCCGACTCGATCGGCCCGGCAACGTAAAGCTTCAAACGGTGCCCGTTTACCTTGAAAATAACGCCGTCCGCGTTCTCTATTGCAACAGTCCCATAAGGAAAGACCTCTTTTACCGTGTATGGTCCTGTCCAATGTGAATGTAATTTTCCCGGAAATAAACGCAACCTCGAGTTGTAAAGAAGAACAAGATCGCCCGCTTGGAATTGTTTGTGGTCCTTCAAGCATTTGTCGTGCAATCTCTTAGTGCGCTCTTTGTACAACACGGAGCTCTCATAAGCGTGTTGTCGTAGCTCCTCCAATTCATGAATCTGAAGAAACCGGGCTTCACCACCGGTTTTTAAGTCCAGATTTGCGGTTTTTAGAGCCCACATCGCCTTATGCTCCAACTCCACCGGTAAATGACACGCTTTTCCGTATACAAGCCTAAAGGGAGTAGTCCCAATAGGGGTCTTGTAAGCCGTACAGAAAGCCCACAACGCCTCATCTAGTTTGTCCGACCAATCCTTGCGGTTTGCACCTATAGACCGCTCAAGGATTAGTTTTAGCCCCCGGTTTGTGACTTCCACCTGCCCGCTCGTCTATGGATGATAGGGCGTGGATAAACGGTGATGCACACCGTAGCGGGACAAAGCTTTTTCAAGCTGGGTATTGCAGAAGTGAGTCCCTCTGTCACTGATAAGCGCCTTCGGAGCGCCAAACCGGGCGAACAAACTTTTCAAAAATCTCACGACCACCCTGGCATCATTGGTGGGTAAGGCCTGTGCCTCCGCCCACTTTGATACATAGTCAACTATGACCAGGATGTACTTATTACCTCATGAGGGTGGAAATGGTCCCATGAAGTCTATCCCCCCAAATGTCGAAGACTTCACAAACTTGAATCCAGTTCTGAGGCATTTCATCACGTGCCGATAAATTTGCCGCTCTTTGGAAGGCATCACACGCTCTAACCCAACTCTGCGCATCACGAAAAATAGTCGGCCAATAAAACCCGGAATCCAACACCTTCTTGGCGGTGAAATTAGCTCCATGGTGGCCTCCGGTAGGTCCCTCGTGACAATGGCGCAGAATATTGGTCGCCTCCTTCCCTGAAACGCATCTTCTGATCACCTGATCAGCACCAACCCTGAATAAGAAAGGATCATCCCAAATGTAGTGCTTGCCATCCAAAAATAATTTTCTGTTTTGTTGGTGAGTCAATCCTTTAATCAGAATCCCGCAAGCAAGGTAGTTCGCAAAGTCGGTGAACCAATGTGACTCATCGCATATCTCAACACCCATCAACGACTCGTGTGGGAAATTGTCATTGATTGAATCCCAACGCGTGTCCTCGATGTCTCCATGCTCCAACCGAGATAGATGGTCAGCCGCTATATTCAACGCACCCTTTTTATCTTGAATTTCGATATCAAACTCCTGCAGCAACAAGATCCATCTGATGAGACGCGGTTTAGCGTCCTAATTGCTGAAAAGATATCTGATGGCTGCGTGATCAGTATACACTATTGTCTTCGAAAGCACCAAATACGATCTATACTTGTCAAATGCGAAAACAACAGCCAAGAGCTCTTTTTCAGTCATGGTGTAGTTCTCCTGAGCATCGTGAAGAGTCTTGCTCGCATAATAGATCGGGTGAAAGTGCTTTTCTTTCTTCTGACCCAGAACGGCCCCTATAGCATAATCGCTCGCGTCGCATATAATTTCGAATGGCAGACTCCAGTCAGGTGCCACTAAAATAGGGGCCTCAATCAACTTTTGCTTGAGAAGGTCAAAAACCCTCAAGCAATCATCTCAAAAGATAAACGGAGCGTCTTTCTCCAACAGACGGGTCATGGGCCTAGCGATTTTTGAGAAATCCTTGATGAATCGCCTATAGAACCCCGCATGACCAAGAAAGCTCCGTATCGCTCTCACAGAGGTGGGAGGCGGAAGTCGTGAAATAATGTCAACTTTAGCTGGATTGACCTCCAAACCAGCACGAGAAATCTTATGTCCCAGAACTATGCCCTCTTTCACCATGAAGTGGCATTTTTCCCAGTTGAGGACCAGATTCGTTTCGTCGCACCTCTTCAACATCTTCTTCAAATTTTCCAAACAATGATCGAAGGAGTCCCCAAATACCGAAAAGTCATCCATGAAAACCTCCATAGAATCCTCGATCATATCATGAAAAATTACAACCATGCATCTCTGGAAGGTCGCCGGTGCATTACACAACCCAAAAGGCATACACCGGTAGGCGAATGTGCCGAAGGGGCAGGTAAAGATAGTCTTCTCCTGATCCTCATGAGCAATAGGAATTTGGAAGTACCCTGAGAACCCGTCCAAGAAATAGTAATACAACTTCCCTGACAAACGCTCCAACATCTGGTCGATGAATGGAAGCGGGAAGTGATCCTTTTGAGTAGCATCGATGAGTTTGCGATAATCAATGCAAACTCGCCACCCAGTGACGGTACGGGTAGGAATTAGCTCTTTCCTATCATTTGCGACTACAGTAATACCACCTTTCTTGGGTACTACCTGCACTGGACTCACCCACACAGAGTCAGATATAGGATATATCATCCCGGCATCCAACAACTTGATCACTTCTTTCTTCACCACGTCTTGCATATTTGGATTTAAACGCCTCTGATGTTGTGCACACGGTTTGTACTCGTCTTCCAGCAGAATCTTGTGAGTACAAAAAGAAGGATTGATGCCTTTGATATCCATGATTTTCCACGCAATGGCTCTCTTATGAAGTCTCAGAACCTCGAGAAGCTAATTCTTCTCATCCTTTTTCCAATAATGCTGAAATGATGACCGGTAAGCGACACTCCTCATCCAGAAATGCATACTCGAGATGTGGCAGGAGTTCTTTCAACTCCAAAGACGGCGGATCTTCAATCGAAGGTTTTGCTTTCTCTTCTTCTATACGGCCAATTTCTAAAAACCGCTCCGAACTCTGGGAACCATCGTCACCAATCGGATAGACTGGCTGCTCGAAATCGTGGCCCTCCTGCGTAATGCCAATTAGGTCCACACACGATAGGCGTGTGTCCGAATCAATCTCTTCAATAGTGCCTTGGAAATGAGAGCGCACACATGCGTCGACGATGTCGACATAATAAAGCATGTCATCGTGACTTTGCGGGTGTTGCATTGATGTATTAATATCAAATGTCACGTGCTCGTCATTTACTCGGAGCGTGATTTGGCCAGCTGCCACATCAACAATCGTCCTCGCAGTATTGAGGAACGGGCGCCCAAGTATCAAAGGCACTCTTGAATCTTCGTCCATGTCAAGAATAACAAAATCCACGGGGAAAACAAATTTATCAATTTTAACAAGCATGTTTTCAACAAATCCATGCGGATACTTGATTGAACGGTCTACCAACCAAATGCTCATTCTCGTGGGTGACGGCTCACCCAGATCCAGTTTAGTAAAAACCTTATAGGGCATAAGGTTGATACTCACTCCCAAATCAGCCAATGCATTACTGACAGACATGTTTCCAATCAAACAAGGAAGCGTAAAACTACCCGGATCTCCCATTTTCGTGGGCAGACGGTTTTGCAGAACGGCAGAACAAGTTTCATTCATCACCACACATGATATATCCTCGAGCTTCTGTTTATTCGAGAGGATGTCCTTTAGGAATTTCGCATACTTTGGCATCTGGGCCAAGGCTTCAACAAACGATATATTTATGTGTAGTTGCTTAAACAACTCAAGGAACTTACCGTATTGTTCTTCGTTCTTCTGTTTCTTCATCCTGCCCGGATAAGGTACTGGTGGAGTGTAATCTTTGACTGGCTCCTGGACTTGTGCTGTACTTGCTGGGCGTAGCCTGGCTTGCACCTCGTCCAGTGTGTCAGTCGGGACCGCTCCAGTGATCGGTGATGAGTCCGATATGTCGGGTCCGGTAGTCTTACCACTCCTGGTCATGATCGCATTCACATGCCCGCCCGGGTTTGGCTCTGTATTGCCCGGAAGACCACCTGGGGGTCTTTTAGACATCATCTGTGCCAGCTGACCAACATGGTTCTCGATATTATGAATCGAGGGTTTGTGACTCCTCATTTCTCCCTCATGGGATAGAAAACGATCCTCGCTCTGTTGGTATCGTTTTTCTGCCAATTGATTCGCACTCGAGGAACTAGTAAGAAGCTGAGCCATTATATCCTCCAGCTTGGAACTAGATTGAGGTGCCTGCTGCTGGGAACTACTCCCAGTGCCCTGATTCTGATACGAATATGGACGCTGCAGGTAAGGTTGGTTGTATGGCTGAAATTGCTGACCCTGAGCCTGCGGTGGCGCTGGAGCGCGCTGAGTAAATCCCAATGGGTTTTGATTTCCCACATTCGCTCGCCACCCAAAATTTGGGTGATTCCTCCATCCGGGATTATAGGTATTGCTGTACGGGTTGTTCTGTGGCCTCGTCTGATTACTCAAAAAATCCACTTCTTCGTGGCCCTCATACACGACTCCCTGAAAGCACGCACCAGGCTCGTGTGACACTCCACACTGGTCACACCCCGAACCAACTTGCGCGGCTATCTGGGACTTATTGAATTTCGCTGCAAGAGCCGAGATTTGTGCAGTAATGGCCGTGTAGTCGTCCACAGCGTGAACTCCTGCGCGAGGTGCTGATGATGATGATGTTTCCCGACCTCTATCTCCTTCGCAACGCAAGCTGGATTTCAACGCAGCTTTTTCAATGATATCATACACTTCATTCGGCGTCTTCGTTCCTAGATCGCCTCTTGCATTCACGTTTAATCGCTCCTGCGTGTTGTAACTGAGACCTTGATAGAACGTCAAGACCAGCTGTCTCTTGGAGAAGCCATGATGTGGAATATCAATCAACAAATCTTTAAATCTCTCCCAGGCCGCGTGCAACGACTCTCCCTCGTCCTGCCGAAAGGTCACAATCCGGTTTCTCAACTTGGTTGTTTTCTCAAGCGAAAAGTATTTTTGTATGAATAACTCCGCCAGCTCATTCCAGGTCCTGATGGACCCAGCTGGAAGTGACATAAGCCAAGCTCTAGCTTTGTCACGCAATGAGGATGGAAACAACCTCAACCGAACAGCATCCTCAGAAACACCTCTAATCCTAAATGTCGAGCAAACAGCGAGAAAAGCAGCGATATGTCTCCCGGGATCCTCATGCTCACGCCCGTCAAACTGTACCGAATTCTGCACCATGTTAATAATACTAAATTTAATTTCAAATGTAGGTGCATCTATAGTAGGCTGTAGAATACTCGGCTCTAGGCCTGCCCCTCCGGGCTGATTCGAGTCATTCAAAGGTCGCTCGTCGTCCGCCATGATTGCGTTTCCTGCTGCCCCTGAGCCCTCGGCTTCAGCGGGTACCACCTGTTCCTGCTCACCAGCTGCGAGTAGCAGCGCTACCGCGCGGGATCTATCACGAATACGTCTCCTCAGATCGCGCTCGGGTTCGTCTGACGGCTCAACAGGATCGGGAGCGGGGGTTGAAGACATCAACCTGCAAACGAAAAATTGACATAATGAATATTTTATTAATATAATAATGTTTTTTTTTTTGCTGAAATGAAACAGAATATTATTTTAAATGGGCTGAAATATTTTATAAAAATCCGAAAATGGGCCCGAAATTTTATAAAAATTAAAGCAATAAAAATAATCGAATCGGCTAATGTAAAAATGATTTTTCTGAGCTGAAAACTCGAAGAATAAATGAATAGTGAGTTCGAATTCGAACAAATAAATGGACTAAAAATTTACAAGTGTACAAAATAATCACGAAAACGAATAAATTGAATTAAAACAAGAAATATTAACAAATAAATAAAACAAATAAACAATCACGAAAATATTCACAAAAATTAACAAGTATATACACCGATAAAAGAATGACTCGGGTCGTTCCTAAAGCTCACCACATTCCCCGACAACGGCGCCAAAAACTTTACGTGTGCGCGTATATACATATTGTTATAATGAAATAACACACGATTCGGTTTTAAATTTATAAAAGTGATTATTACTTTAACACCAAAACACACACGAAAGAGGCAAGTATACCCCGTCATATATGTAGTAAAGTATCGGTAAGAACCAAGTATCAATCCAAGGAAGTGGGCAGAGGAATAATACTAAACCTTTGTCATTAAATTAACGGAAGAAAGATAAGTTGTTTGATTTTATAAAAACTAAAGTAAGCATCAACAAATACTTAATAAAACATAATAGACTTCAAATAAGAAAGTAGATAAATAGCCTTGCTTTATACACAACCAAAGCATGTGAATTAAGTCGGTTTTGCCAGTAGAAACATTTGGTCAATTCTTCATTTTCAAGACAATTAGTATCCCTTTCGAGAATCCTAACATGACAATCATTCGGAAAGCTAAAACGATAAACACACTTTAACCACCTAAAATTGTTCTTTAACATGCAATTGATAAATGTCTATGAAAATCTCTTAAAAATAAGTTAGTCATCCGTTAGGAGTTTTCTAACCTCACATAATCAAGGAAAGTGACACCGATAAACACAATGCAACCACCGAGACAAGCATAAACTAGATTAAATCACAACCGAGTTCATTTTACAAATCTTGCACATAAATTCACCAAGATAGCAATTTTGGCCTAAACTACTAACTAAGCTAACAAAGCATGGCAAGAATTCATAACAACACCATTTAACCCGTTAAGGTCCTTACGTGACGGAAAGCTTTCTTGATTAACAATAATTACATTTTATTAAACCACTAACCATTTCTAGTATCATGGTGCATACATTTTAACCAAGCTAAACTAGTTAACCAAGTTTAAAGTCTACTAATACATGATTAATTAAGCTTCATTTTCCAACTATCTCAACTAACCAAATATTAATCATCCAACACAATTACTTATAATCAAGAAATCAACAACAATAACAAGGTTGCAAACTAATCATCGAAGATTAGCATAGAAAATACTTCCAAGTGTCATTACAAACAAAATTAACAAACTAATTGTTATAATTTAGCAAGGGATTGTTGTTTTTGCCCAAAGGATTACAATAATACATAAGACATTAATCTAAATGCTTGAAATATTAACAAAACAAGCACTAGATTAAGAATCCGGAAGATAACGGAGCTAAACGACACAATGTGGCTTGAATCCGGGTGAAAGCTAATGCCTCCGGAGCCTGAAAATCGCCTGAAGAGCTCCCAAAATATCCAGAGTTACGAACATAATGTTTCTGCATGTTTTTTTATAACATTTAGCGATCGCACAGTCGTGCCAATAAAGTGCACGACCGTTCACTTTTTGAATCATTGGAGTTACTGTTCACCTTACCGCATGAAATCATCAGATCTTGACCGGTCTTCGATCTCGCATGACTGTTCCATTGGCAGCACGATCGTGCATCTTCGGGTTCTGTTGGCACAGACAACTGCACTGGTGGTGCAGTTCCGGGCTGGGCTTGATCGTCGGGTTTGCACGGGAGTGCCTCTAGTCGCACGATCGTTCCATTCCGATAAAGGCTTGCACCCCGGATCGCACAGGCGTGCACTGCCGGTCTTGGTTATGTTGTCGGATCCGCACGGTCGTGCCACTCATTGCACAACCGTGCCAAACGCCCAGGTCAGAATCTTCACAGAATGTTCGCAGCTTTGTCGTTTCGTCCGGAAAGTCCTCGTTTTCACTATCATCTTGTTTGGCATGTTGTTTTAGGCCTGTAAACAAAAGTATACCTGATTAAGTATCCGATTAACAGTTTTACGGCCGAAAACGCATAAAATGGGGATAAAATGGGGGACTAAAATATGTGTAAATTAGTGAATATCAAATCTCCCCACACTTGAACCTTGCTTGTCCTCTAGCAAGCTAAAACTAAAATGAAATAAAAGCTAGAATCTAACAAGAACGAGAATTTACAAACTATCTACTAAAACAACTACAAACGGTTAGCCGGTTTTTCGAAAGACAACATCAATTGAATCAAACCAAACAAGCATATGCAAATATATGTAGATAACCAAAAAGCCGTGACTTCACTTTCAATTGACTTAACATGCTAATCTTCACACACCTCAGAATGTTCACATACACTCGGAAATATAATATTTAGGGATTTTTGGAAATTTTTATTAAATTTTAAACTGATCATAACATAGAGTTCTTGCATAGACTCGGTAATTGACGATAATGCCCTTTTCGTTAATAAAATGAGTTTTACACATCCTTTACATATCAAACATTTTTCTACTAATTTTATTTATTAAATAAGCTATTTTAAACAGTAAAGGCTGATCAAAATCTCAGATTTCCTTAATCAACCCGAATATCGTCAAATACCGACTTTTATGCGATTCAGGCTCATAGTATGGTTTAAAACCATATTTAGCACCTAAGACTTGTTACCTACAGATATTATGAATAAATTTTTATACTTAAACAGTAATTAAAAGTTTTGAACTCAGATTTCCAAAATTGGCCCTTTTAACATATGTGAAATGACCAAAATGCCCCTACGGTGCATAGTTTGGCCATAAATGATAAATTTCACATATATATGATATCTTACTGATATAAATTATTAAAATAAATATTTCTACTGATTATTTTAGAACAGAACCTTAGGTTTCTATTTAACCTCTTTTATAAACTTTAAAATGACCAAAATACCCCTACGGGGATTAAATTGGTTTTAAATTCGTTTTGGGCATAATGGAAGGTATCCTACTGATATCACAACATATTTAAGGCATATTAACTTGTGAAACATGTTCATGACTCTTTTGGTTACCCGTTATGCATTTTTCGTGTTCGGTACGGTTTATGTAACTAGTTTGCATAAATTAACCGAAACGGGTCAAACCTTATCATTTTCACTTCAAAATTCAGAATGTGTTTAGTTTACCCATGTTATACAAGTCTCCATAATTTTCGGGTCTAAATCACATTCTAATCCGGTCTTCGCTTAATCTTGCGTTTTGAACCGTAAACATTTCCTTAAAACTAACCGGTCTAAGTTACAACTTAAATAAGACCCGTTAGGAATCTAATAGGTTAATAAAACCTTTGTTCCAGATTGAGAGCCCCAGTAGAGGTACTTGTGCTTGCTGATTTGAATATACGGCTGAGAATAAAATTACATTCTAGCTCAGGTAAATACTTTTAACTTATTTTCCCTTATACGGGCTTGGGATACGGTAAATTATTACCGCTTGGTCGGGTGTAGAAACCTTTTAATCGGAGATGATTAAATTGCATAATCCCATTTTAATCAGCATTGCTTGATAACAAATAACATTGGGGGTTAATGACCGTGTCCTGGATATCCTTGGCTCATTTAAAAAGCGTAAATGGCCACAACTTAAGCACAGGGTGTAGGCATACACCTGCCTGTTGAGTATGTAAAAGATATACTCACTCGTGAGGTAACTTCTTGTGAGTTTATATTTGTGGTGTGTCGATTAATCTTGATCGGTTGTTTAAACTCCAGCCCTAAATGTTGGACAAACATGTAAATCTGATACAAGATTGTTATTAATATAATCGTCACAAGTTATAAAAGAATATTTGTGCCTTGTGCATTTAAATCAATTTTCATAAACACTTTTCAAAAGAGTTAGTTAATCGTATTTACCAGTGTAAACTGACATATTTTCCAAAAAGATTAAGTGACAGCTACTGTACGTAATTGGCTGGGAGCTCAGGGCGTTAATAAGGAATCTTGCAAGTTCCAAACGTCTAAAGTCTGTTGAACAGAGTTTATATTTCTGTTTTAAGATCCGCCTGTGGATCCATATACAACCGTTGTGTAATATTTTATTATACTTTCGAATCAGTTTGTATTATTATTACTTTAGACTTCCGCTGTACATTGAACTGTGATTATTTGACTATGATGATATCAACTACTTCACGATACTCCCCACCGGGCCCACCGGTAATACGTGGAAATATCGGGGTGTGTCAGGTTGGTATCAGAGCCAACATTGAGTGAATTAAACACTAACATTTTTGTGTTTAATCTCAATGACACAGTAGCACATTCCTTGACTCCCAAGTCTAGACTTGAAATAGGAATGATCTCATCCCTTTTATATGTATGCATTGTTTTCTATATTTATGTACCTCAGGATCGTGTCGCCGAGCAAAGCTGCCATTGGTGGAAGCTCTCAAAACCCGAAGACTAAGAATATTAAGCTTCATACCATAGCTCGAATAAGCGTATGACCAGTATGGAGAAAGGACCTTTTGAACCCATTAACCATATTTCAAATTCTGTACCCAAGACTTTTGAAACTTGTAGGATCGTTTGCACGACCAAAACGAGTCGTTCAGAAGAGTTCTAATCAATACGAGAGGCGGAAACAAACATATCGACTTTGAATCAGTTTGATTTACACACAGAATCACTTTAAATGTCTTGTATATTGATTTGACACGATTACAGATCAAACGACACGTCAGCAGCACTTCGGCTCTGGAATCAGCAACTGTTACAAATGATTTGAAAGCTCAGGTATTTATAAGTGAGGCATTTCGTACGAAATGGTCTCTTCCATTCCGTACGAACTGGTCCAACACATCTACAATCCAATAAACTAGCCTACCAAGCTCCATTCTATCCAAACTAGATACAAAACTCGATACAAGACGAAGTCGACAAACATATGCACCAACAGACTCCCCCTTGGATGTTGATGAAGTCTTTAGTGTCGAGTCTTCGGTATGTCACATCTTCAGTCTTTATCAGTCTTCGCGCTCTTTCCAAAGTGTCTGACAGTGTAAGCATCCTATCTCTATCTTCTTTCATCAGCTTCTATACTCCCCCTTGAATGTTGATCTAATCTTCAATCTCCTCTGTCTCATTCATTCCTAGAATCTTAATCCTGGCTCTATCTTTAACAAACTTTCAGGATCAGAAACTGGCTCTTGCATCTTCAGACTCCCCTTTGCTAGCAGACTCCCCCTTTAGTTGATCCGGGATCGTAATCTGTCATAGCATTTCCACAGGTTCAGGTCGTCTCCTGGCTCTTCGTAGCAATAGGATCTGGAATCTGGCTCAAACTCTGCTTAGCTATAAGAATCGAAACCTGGCTAACCTGCACAGTCTCTTCCTCAAAAAAAATTTCACAAATTTAATAATTTGACAAATTTATAAATCACTTGCAGGTATCGATCAAAATGATTTAACATTTTAAAATCTTTGATAACCACTTGAAAGAATATCATTTTTTCTTTTTAAAACAAACTTTCCCAAACCAGCTGTTCTTCATGTTTAACATTCAGAATTTTGAAAATCAGCTTTTCATCATCAGTTGTCGCAAATCTTTTTGTATTTTTGTTTTTAATGAAATGCAGTAAAGAAATATTTACAAGCAATATTTTTGTGAGTTTGTCTAAGAGGATCATATCAGTTTATGAGACAAATCACTAGCACCGTTAAGCTTTAAACATTTTACGATTCACATAGATTGACGATATTGTTGTCCTCTTAAACTCAATCTAAAAACTTTCGAAATGCTTACCAATACGTTAAGATATATTAATTTTGCTCTAAATTCTTATGGACCCCACGATCTCAGCATATCCCCTCATCATGTAATACACTGACTCAAGTAATGCCTTTAAACTTTCATCAACTGTGATATGTGCGAAAAACAACATAGAATGTTTAAACATTAACAATCAGGTCGATCTTTCGATACGCAGAGAAAGTCCAATGTTTAAACAAAATAAGGAATAAAAACAAGTTGAATATGTTTAGATCTTAACCACCAGTTCGATATTCACATATACGCAGAGGTGATCCAAGATTTAAACAAAACACCAAGAAAAATAAAGCAGAACGTTCAAGCACTAACATCCAGTTCGATACTCACGTATACGCAGAGGAAGTCCAATGCTTAAAAAAATAAAGAAATCAAACAAGTTTAAATCTTTGCAAAATGAAATGCACAATCACAATGACTTTTTCAGCAAGTTGTGAAAGTTCACAAACTGACCGGTTTTTATGCTCTTTTAGCATTCAGCGATTACTGAGTAGGTACACAGTCACGAAGGATAAAACTAAGTACTATGCTTTCAACCGCGTTTCCCACTAGAACTAGACTTTTTCATTTAAGTTTGTATCGTTATCGCAAATCTACTAGTCTAGCTGAGCCTATCGTCACATCTTTAGTGAGACCGTTTATCACATTTAACTTTCCATTTCTTTAGCGTATTGTGACAGTCTAACTGATGTACTATCATTTCCTCTTTTTCACAACAAAACTCATTTTTTATTTTTATCATGTTTTTGACTTTTTCAAATTTTCTAATGTTTTTGGATTTTCTGAAATTACTTACTCCCCCTAAAATTCAAAACCATTTAAAGAAAATTTGACAAACCGATGTGAATTACTTCAATTCGCCATCCATTTGGCATAAACAATCAGAACTCCCCCTGACAACAAACTATATTCCCATTATGATTTCAAAACACTTAAGTTTGTTTTAATCAAATGGTTTTTCCGGAAAATTAGTTTGTGGGGTTTCATCACTTTGTTTTCTCAACCACTAGTATGAAAGTTAAATCAGGTTCAACTTAATGACCTTGATTAACCACTTTTAGGTTCTCATCAATCATACCACTTGTATGTATATAACAATTTTCAAGGATGAGAATACCACTTGTAGATCGAAATATCACCATTGTGAATTTCTCAAGAAAGATGCCGATTCCTGCTCCACAATTACCAACTAGGAAGCTCCGGCAAGTCAGGATTTTAAGTAGAAAATGCTGTCACCCAAGCCTGACCAGCCTTGGGTGTTCCCGAGTTCTTTTCACTCGGTGGGTAACTCCACCTCTTTGATTCATAAAATTCTTTTGCTCTTTTTACCTTTCCGTCAACCATCTTCCTAAAAATATATTTCACATTTCCATTAAAGGCCTTTTCAGCATCAAAATATTCTTTACCAGGGAAGAATTGATCTGAAATCTCAATCTTTCCAACTTTTGATTTCGAATTATCTTTTGACAATGGTGGAAAGTTTTCATCGTTCATTTCTGGAACGGAATTCTTATTACTTGACACAACAGATGACTCCTCTGACATTGACGAATCAGATTCATTGTCAGAACTACTCTCTGATTTAACAACCCATTTTTGTTTGTTTAAATCGACTCTTCTTTTGTAAAAACGTTTCGAACTTTCACCAACTTCGAAAATTGAATTTTTGAACTTTTTAAAACTTTCTGTTGGTTGTTCTGTTTTATCAACACATTTTTCTTTTATCTTTGAGTTAGAAGAAACTCCCTGTTTTGTGTAGATTGGCTTTGGGCAATTCCAAGCGATGTGTCCAACCTCTTGACATTTGAAACAGGTTCTTCTTTCAACTCTCTTCTCAGATTCATTCACCATATTCTTTTTCTTTTCAGCAAGAAACTATTTGTTTGACTGTCTCTAGAATGGTTTCTTCTCTTCTTCTTCTGAACTTGTCCCTGAAACAAATTTAGTTTTTGATTTATAATTTTTCTCATTTTTATAATTTTCAGGTGGAATAAAACCCAATCCTTTCTTTTTGAAATTACTGTTATGGTTTGGTTTCTTTCGATAACCTGAACCAGAACTGTAACCCTTTTTCTTGTTCAATCTTTGTTGAACTCTTGAAGTGTACTTCTTATGTTTTTCATTAAGATTTACATCTTTTATTTTAGAAATATTAATTTCTATTAATTTGAAAACCTTGTTTATCATTTTAGTTTTGACACTTCTTATTGGAAATTCTTCATCAGAAAATAATTTGTCAGAATCATTCAAAGTATAAGCTACTTTGAATGTTTCGTCATTCAATTTATTTTTCGACATCAGAAATTCTTTATTGTACCCGTTTGACCGGTGAACTCGGACGCTTGTCTGATGAACTCGAACTTTCAGATTTAGACTCCGACTTTGACTCTTCATCCATATCCAAAACCTGATCGACCACTTTCTTTAATAACTCAGACTCATGATCAGTGTCAGACGTTGTGAATGTGACGTCAATGTTGTCTGGTAACTCATCAATGGTTTCAGACTTTAGCTTTATGTTGACTGCCTTTTTTAATTGTTCCTCATTTGGCTTTCTGGGAGAATAACTTTCCTAGATCGGAGGCGGACACTTGTTATACTTGACACTTTGTTTCTTACCAGTATCCTCTTCCGTCTTTTTATCTTGAAAAGCTTCAAGACCTTTAACAGTAGGATAAACTCTATCAATCAAATAATCAGAAGATGTATAACTCATTAGCAATCATCTGATTCTTTCATTCTCAATCCTTTCAGTCTCCAACTCCTGTTTCAGCTTTGCACAATCTTCAATATACTCATTGATGACCTTCTGCTTAGTCATTAATGTTGAAATCATCATCGTTTCAGCAGCTCCCATTTCTAGGTTTGTTTTGTTCAAACTATCAACCGTTCTATTCAGCACATCATATGATTCTTTTACATACTTCACATCAAACAACAATTTTTCTTTCAACTCTTCTAGTTCACGATACTTCTTGTCTTTATCCTCACAATCTTTGCATGGTTTCAAACATTTCAGACAAGGTTTCGTGATCTCAACGATCTTTTCAACTTCGACTATTTTTTCAACTTCGACGATTTTTTCAACTTCAACAATTTTCTCAACTATTTTCTCAATCACCTTTTCACTCATTGGTTCTTCATCAAATTCTATTTTTACTTCACTTTCTTCAACTTTGGCTTTTTCTCTTTCCATCTGAACTTGAATCTGTTCTTCAGCAATCCTTTTTGCTTCCAATTCCTTCTCCAGTCTAGCAGCCTTTTTCTTATTCAACATCTCGATCTTATCTGCAAAAAACAAATTAAAACTAAATGAGTCCAAATTTTGTCTTGCTGTATTAATATATTCTTCCTCATCATCAGTATCTTCATCACTTTCTGATGATCTGAAAATCTTCTCTCTTTTTGGCTTAGATTTGATTAACTCTTCTTCCAAGATTCGAGCAACAAATGCTGAACCAGCAGGAACGTATTTGTCCCAGCTAAATCCCTCTGCCAATCTTTCATCATCTTGATTTACTAGATAAGCTTTCTTCTTTCCATCTTCAATAGCACGAGATGATGACGATTGTTGAGCAATCTGATGATAAATCGCTTTTCGATGATAATCGTTATTTCCAAACGGATCTTGTCTTCCTGTTGCTTCTTTGTTTGTACACTCTCGTTTAAAATGCCCCTTTTCTCTGCAACGAAAACAAGTAACCTTTGATTTATCAAACCCTAACGGAGATGTTGCAGCATCACGAAGATCATCTCTACCAGTGATTTGTTTGAATTTTTCTGCTCTTCTTACAGCACTGGCTAAACACCACTTGAGGTCCATCAACTCAAGTTCCTCAGGATCAATCTGGTCATAATCCTCTTTAGTGAGCATTGGATTTCCAATTCTTCCAGAAACTAAGCTTTTATAAGATTCTAACATAGTAACAAGTGATGCCATGTGTTGCTTAGCCATTTATGGAGAGAGATTTTGACCATTTTGTATGTTTAATGTCACATTGGATTGCAGATTTGTTGAACTCTGTCGTTGAGAACTTGGTGTTGAGAAATTCAGATCAAAACTTGAATACGATGACGAATATCCACCACTCTGAGTTGTAGTGCTAACATTTGTTCCGGAAGTACCATCAGCACTGAATGCAGTCTTAATTTTCGGACTCGGAGTAGTCTCAACTCTGCTTCCTCTATAGTATAAACTATCATCTTGTTGAGCATTTGGATTATTCATGATAGCGGTTTTCTGAACATCCAATTCATGTTCTTCGATCTTCTGTATGAACTTACACAAATTCATGCTTTCAGATTTTCTCATATGTTTTAAAATCAACAGATAAGTTCCCCATTTATCTTGTGGTAACGCATCAGATAGCTTATCAACCCATTCATCATCTTCCTTTTTGATCTCTAATCTTTTAATTTCCTGGACAAGATGACAATATCTATCGATAGTCTTCTTAGTCGTTTCACCTTTATAAGCTGTAAACATATCAAAATATTTCTTTAGTAATGCACATTTATTTTTTATCATATAAGCACTTCCCTTAAACTTTTGAATCAACGCCAACCAAATTGATCTAGCAGTGTCCTCATGTTGAAGCAAAACAAAGATATCTTCTTTTACCGCTTGTTGGAGAATGCTAATCATCATTTTTTCACTGGTGTATTTTAACTTCTCAGCCGCTGAATAATCACTTAAAGATTTTACATTTCCACGGTCATCTGTCGGTTTAACGTAATCTTTGTCCAACGAAACCCATGCATCAAACTTATAAGCTTGCACCCAAGTTTCAAAACGATTTTGCCATCCTTTAAAATCCTCGATGTACATAAGCTTTGGAGGCTTTTGAGACATTCCCGTTTCATTTTCAATTTCAAGAGTCTCGGCAACTGTAATTGGAGCAGCTGGAGTAGTAGCAAACGCGTTGTAAAACTCTTCTTCCATGTTTCGGTGTTGAAAGTTCACAAAAACACAATGTTCAAGCGAATTGGACTTTGATACGAAATGACTTTGGTGCGAAATGTTTTTTTGATGCGAAATGTCCCTTTTCAAACGAACTGGTGATGATTTTGTCCAAATCATGCGAAATGGACGTTCAATTCAAGCGAAATGGCAACTTTCAAGCGGAATGGGTCCAATCCGTGCGAAATGAAGGTCTCAAGATGCAATTTCGTGTGAAATGGGAGGTCACAAGGTTCAATTCATGCGGAATGGGGTTCACAAGGTTCAATTCGTGCGACATGAGGTTCTGATTAACACGAAATGGGCTATTTCGTACGAAATGCTGCTGATGTCACACAATCGAGTGGATTTTTGACAAATTGATCAAGATTTAGGCCGATTTTAAGTCTGATTCTTTCAAGTATTGTTTAAAACTGTGTTTCACACGTTACATGTGAAATTCAATCCATTTTAACCGTAAAATCTTGTTTAATTTTGAAAAATGTTGTAAAAGAAGGTGTAGAAGTCAGAATTTTGATGAAATCAAGCTGATTCGGTAAGAACTCTTCCTCCTGAGCTCTGATACCACTTGTAGGATAGTTTGCACGACCAAAACGAGTCGTTCAGAAGAGTTCTAATCAATACGAGAGGCGGAAACAAACGTATCGACTTTGAATCAGTTTGATTTACACACAGAATCGCTTTAAATGTCTTGTATATTGATTTGACACGATTACAGATCAAACGAAACTTCAGCAGCACTTCGGCTCTGGAATCAGCAACTGTTACAAATGATTTGAAAGCTCAAGTATTTATAGGTGAGGCATTTCATACGAAATGGATAAGAGCCATTTCGTGCGAAATGGGCAATGGCCATTTCGTACGAAATGGTCTCTTCCATTTCGTGCGAACTAGTCCAACACATCTACAATCCAATAAACTAGCCTACCGAGCTCCATTCTATCCAAACTAGATACAAAACTCGATACAAGACAAAGTCGACAGACATATGCACCAACAAAACTTCAAATGAGAAGTCAACATCGGAGGAGTTCATACCAGTTGTCCCTGAAGATCCCGCTCCAAAGATAATACCTATGGACCCAAAGGACTCATATTTCTTACCTCCAAGTCTTGGAATCCCAGACTTGGAATATACCTGTCCTGACCTTATTCATGATTCATATTATTCATTAACCATAGAATCCTTGGAATTCCATTTTTGCAAAGATTCCTAATATAGAAGATTTCGACTACCCACAAGAACCTTCTGTACCCGTACCGCACTCAGGGAACCAAGGAGAAAACTTTCAGAAATAGAATGAAGAAGGAACTTCCTTGTTATATTTCATTTCTATAGTAGTCCCTATAAGGACATATAGATCTTTTAAGTCCCTGCGTGGGCAGATTTCCTTGTTTAAAGACCCGTTTAGGGCAATTATTGTGATTCTTTAGGACTTACTATGAAAAGTTTCCTTTTTGAAATTTACTTTGGTCTTAAACAGTATACGTATGTATTATGTCTTAAATCAGAACGTCATTTCAATTTATGATTGCTCTGCCATTATATCTCAAAGAAAAATCTTAAAGGTATAACCTAGCCTATATGTCATTTTCGACATAGCTAAAATGGTAAAGCCTTTTTAAGATAATAAATCATTGTTAACACCTAAGAACGTGTTAGCACTCCTGACAAGTGTGGTTCGAGAAAATCACACCAGTCATCCTTATATTGGATTCTTCCAATTTCCTGATTCAGCCTAATGATCTAGAAATCATGGCTTATATCATCCAATAAGATGATCATATTAGAAACATCCATTAGTGATGAAATGCCTACGGGCTATATCTATTGTCCTAAAAGACAGTTGTAGTCTTTGACTCCCTGTCAAGAAAGGTAATGAGTTGTGTTCAAACCTTAATGCCTCGATCCTATAAGATCATGGCTTATAAATTCAAAATTGTCCTCATGACAAGGCCTTTTGTGCCATTTCAATATCCTTAATAGTTTATAACTGGATAATTATAATGAAAAGTTTAAAATAAACCTGATTACCAAATCAACCAAATATGGTCTATTTATACCATGGTTAATGAATCATTGAAGATGATGGTTCCAAAATAGACTTCTAAACAAAATTATTGACAATTGTTTTATAGAAGACAAGCTTCAGCATGCCTAAATCAGAGGAGGTTAACAGTCATTCCATTATGAGGAATGACAATACAAGGATGAATGTAACGGCTGCGGATTTACAGACAATGATAGATAATGCTGTCACTCGAGCCATTGACAGACAGTTCAAAGAATCAAGTGGTACTCGCAGTGGGACCCAATCCATGCCTCACACAAAACCACCTTCTAAGACACATACGTCTTATAAGAATGATTCTCATCATTCTTCAAATCAGAAAAGTGTTCCATCCAGACAAATTGTGCTCAATCAGGAGCCACGTGTTAAGACCCGCTCTTATAAGTACTTTGTCTCTTGCAAACCAAGGGACTTTACAGGAGAAAAAGGAGCCATCGATTGTATGACATGGCTGGATGAGATGGACACTGTGGTAGACATCAGTGGTTGTGCAGAGCAGGATATTGTGAAGTTTGTTTCACAATAGTTCAAAGGAGAAGCTTTGGCATGGTGGAGATCATTGATCCAAGCCACGAAGAAGATTCTACTTTATAACTTGTCTTGGGATCAATTTGTTGCACTGATCAAGGAAAACTTCTGTCCTCAGCATGAGGTAGAAAGGATAGAAACAGACTTCTTGACTCTAGTCATGAAGAATTTAGATTGTCAGGCATATGTGACAAGTTTCAACACTATGTCCCGCCAAGTTCCCTATTTAGTCACCCCTGAACCTAAACGCATAGCGCGTTTTATTGGAGGCCTAGCACTAGAAATTAAGGTAAATGTTAAAGCATCTAGGCCTACCACATATAGGTCTGTGGTGGACTTATCCTTATCTCTCACTTTAGATGCAATCAGGAATAAGTATGTCAAGACTTCTAGCAAGGGAAAAAGGAAAGGAGAGGAGGAAAACTCTCATCAATCTAACAAGAAGAAAAAGGGAAGCTCTGAGCACAGGAAAGATTCCGAGTTTAGGAAAAACTCGAGTCAGTCTAATAATAGACCTAAATGCAGTAACTGCAGGAAGCAACATTCTGGAAAATGTACGATCGACCCACGTGCTAAACTGTGTGGAATTTGCAAGACCAAGGGTCACAAGACGTTAGAATGCAAGGAGTTGAAGAACGTGACTTGTTACAATTGTAACGAGGAAGGGCACATCAAAACCAACTACCCAAAGCTTGCAAAGAAGCCTGAAGAGGCCAAGAAAACAAACGCGCGAGTCTTCCAGATGAACGCCCAGGAGATAGTGCAGAATGATAACGATATAGCAGGTACCCTTCTTATCAATAAGGTTTATGCTAAGAATTTGTTTGATACTGGCACAGATAAGTCTATTGTGGGCAATAAATGTTGTGAGCTATTGAATCTATCTATTAGAACTCTAGACATAGAGATAGAGGTAGACTTGGCCAATGATACTTTAGAGACTGCTTCAACAATCTTAGATGGATGTTTTATATCTATTAGGAATCACTCTTTTCCGATGTCCTTGTGATGAGCTTTCAAGATATCCAAAATCATCAAATATGATAAAGACAGATGTGATATTTTGATCCGCTGTCAAAAAAGGTGATGGACTAGGTCCAAGCCTTAAATGCCATTGATGGTCCTTTTGTGACCTAGGATAAATATAATTTATATATATTCAAATAACATTCCTTAGGAATGTCCGTACTATATTAGCCTGTATGGTTTAATGATACCATGGTTAGTATATGTTAAGTCATCAGGATGATGAATAGTTGTTGTAGTGCAACTAAGTAATTGTTTCATTTGGTGTTAGGGACCAAGTTTCGAGTATGACAAACTCGGATAAGACAACCGTCAATCGCGCCATTAATGATGCGACACATGCTAATGATGCTACAATTGTGAACCTCAAAATTAACAAAGATGTTCTCCAAGCTATGATTGACGCAACTGTTGGAAAAGCTGTGAGAAAGGTCATGAAAAAGTTCAAAGAGCCCAATGCTACTTGCTCCAAATCCCATTTAAAACCACACTTCCTTACTCACAAAAAGGATCTTGTACATGCCTCGGATGCAAAGAATGAACTAAAAAGGAAAGAGGAGGAAGATAACTCCGAGACTTCTAAGAAAAGGGTAAGCTTGAGCTTAATGAGGTCCAACAAAAGTCCAATAAGAAACCTGTATGCAAGACCTGCTGTAAAAGACACTGGGGGTAGTGTCGAATGGGTCGAAAGCCAAGACCGTGTGGCATCTGTAAAAGCACCGGTCATCATTCGCTTGAATGTAGGGACATAAAGGATGCAGTCTGCTTCGGCTGTAACGAGAAAGGCCACATCAAGACTACATGCCCTAAATCTGTCAAGGGAAATGCGGCTAAAGATAGAAAGCCTAAGAATGAAAGCGCTTAAACTCTCCTGATGGATGCCAGAGGTAGTTCATATCAATAATGACATCAGGTACATTTCTTATCATTTATCAGTAATATAAATGCTAAGAGTTCTGTTTTGATTCGGGTACCAATAAATCCTCCATAAATTGTAAGTATAGCAAACTTTTAAAATCTTCCATGAGAACCCCAGAGATTAAGTGTAAGGTAAAACTTACAGACGAAAATCATAGGAACCATTTCTTCTGTTCCTGTCAGAAATCTTCGTTCGTAAAGTTATAGAGTACTCTCTCCAGATGGAGTACGTCGGTATATGTTAGTATTGTTATCCCATGGATTTCTATCAACTGTGAATACCAGATTGTATGATAAAAGCGCCATATGAGGATTGGTGTATCTTGATATATTCCATAGATTGCTTCCATGCCTAATCAGTATGGAGGTTTAATGCATGGAACCACTGAGATATCCCGATGGTCATGTTGTACTAAAGCCAGCTAATGGTATTCAAAGAAGATATCCAGAATAGAAATGCCCAAGTATGTGTCACTGATTAAGGTATCCATGGATTCATAAAGAAAATGTGTCATTTGTCTGACACAGGCAATGATAGTAGAACTGGGGCTTGAGATTTGGGAAAAATCTCTGTAATCTCCTTGTGTCTTGACTATCTTATCCAAAGAAGTACCATGTTTACCTCCAAAGACTAGTACAGTTAAATTAACATCCCGCTAGGGCCGCATTATTGTGAAATCTCCATGACGATTAGTACCATCATTATTGGAAGAATCGAAACTCTAATTAAGTGAGTTTTAAGATAAAGGTTCATAAAGCCTAATTCGTAATTCTAAGAGCTCCGATATTATTAATTAAGAAAGACGGTTCATTATGCTTATGCATTTTTTACCGCAACCCTACTTAGGCAACAATTAAAAATCGCCATCAGCTGCCCAGGATCGTCGATTTGTTCGACAAACTATAAGGATTAGCTATTCCTTAAGATTGGTTTTAAGCAGTAGTTGGAATAACTATCTCACCTTAAATAAGCTTCTCTATAATAGTTGTGATATAAGTATCAAGGCTGCTCCTTAGGAGACCTTGTATTGATGGAATGTCGAACGTCCATTTGATGGACAAAATAGTGGTAAATCCAATTATCAGGATCTAAAAGTCACCCTGGAGACGACGGATAAGACCATATAAATTATGATCGTCTGGCAGTAATCAGCGGAAAATCAATAATTGATGAAAGTCGCAAACCTCTTAGGTTCTTGTTAAGGAATAAGATTCCACAGAAAGAATCCCCCTTGAAGGGTGTGCTGGAATTTTAATATAACAGACTAGTTAAGCTCTGGATATATAGGATCATTCGAGGAAATCGAATATATCAAGATTGGTAGCCTATAAGCTAAAACATACCTAAGGAGCTTGATGGAAATCAATGTGTCCCACACTAGTGATTTAAGGATATGTTTCGCCGTTAGGTCGAGAAGCATTATCGCATAATGATATGCGGATTTATGGTTTGATAAGAAACCCATATCGATTAAGGATCGACAGGTTAAGAAGCTCCGAAAGAAAGTATGTACCTGTTATATAGGTCAACTGAGATAACCTTAGAGGCCCAAATATGCTATGGAGGTTAAGACCATTATACGACAAAGTACTTCCATTATTTTTAGCAAATCTCGAGGTCGAGATTTCTTTTAAGGGGGTGAGGATGTAACACCTCGTAAAATCACGTCCAATGATGTGTTGACATGTGTACTAAACCTTAATAAAGTCAAATGTTGACTATGAGGGACTAATTTTGTGAAAAATAAAAAAACCTTGATTATAGAAGGACTGGAATTGTTAGCATGCTTAAAATAAGTTTATGAATAACCTCTTACGGTATTCATTTTCACAAATGAGCCGCTTGTTGATCGAGAGTAGCCGTTTGCATAAATAATTGAAAGTTTGCTCAACGAGGGGTTAAAAGCGTCAACATGTTAATTCTTACCTCTCGGGAATGCCAATTATTGGCCATCTAAGGTTTTTATGCCTTTAAGTGACGATACGCGCAACTTTGCAAGTTTAAGGGGGTAAAAGTGTCAATATGTTTAATTATACCTCTGAATGACCTTTTTACGAACCCGAAGCATCGTGATGTTTAATAATACTCTCAAGAATGCCTAATATGGATTAGATAAGGCTTCGATGCTATTAAACAATGGTATGCGCAAGTTTGCGCATTAGAGGGACTATTTGCGTAAAACTGCAAATGTATACCGAAATGAATAGTATCGAACTTTCCGGAATATGATCATAAGTTAAACATGCCCTAAATATCCTTTATATAGCTTATAAATAGGCTTAGAGGTGTTTGGTGTGCAAAAATAAACTTATTTGATCAACAGGGACCAAAAGCCTCAAAAAGTGCATAAGTTTGCATTTTCGCGCATATCTTACATTCTGAATATATCCGGATATCCAAAAATTTATGTAATCATTAAAATATTTTATTTTAGTGATTGGCATGATAAAATTCTATTCGTCCCGTAATTTGGATCGTTTTTCGCATCCGTTCGTGTTTCGTCGTAATTAACCGAACAACGCAACCGTACGACCAAACGAACCGACATCTGAGATGTTTTTTGAGCATGTTTCATGTTCTCTATACTTTAACTTCATTTTAGAGTCTTGAAATGAGGTTAACGGGCCTTAAACGTGTCAAAAATGGCATTAATCATGTGCAGGGACCAAAGCTGTCATTTCTGAAACATGTTGTTGAGTTCCCAGGCGGACGCGGGCCACGTAAGAAGTAGGCCCTGCCTACGCGGGGCGTGAGAGCCCCTAGACCTGTTGAAATCAGTTTTTCATTTACAGCAGCTGGTTTCTGGTTTTACACTTGGTTTTCTTCATTCTATGGGCATGTTTTGGGCACCCATAGTATTGAAATTCAGTGGGTAACACATGTAGGGTCTTGATCAAAGCACGGGTTACGAGAAACGATCGTAACAGTTCTTGAAATCCTATAAATACCCACTTGTTTTTGCTCTCATTTCACACTTGATCTGAATTGCTCTAAGTTGAAGCCTTATGCTTCATACCTGAGTATTCTAGATCAATTTCTTCCTTGCTTGGACCCCTTGTAAGTCCCCTCTTATGGCTAGTTATTTTTATTTGGCTTAAAAGCCGAAAAGTCAAGCGTTTGCGATAAACGCTTTGACTTTTAAACGGTCAAGCCATTGTTCGCAACGAACATGGCTACGTGATCGTACTTAGGTAGGTATTAAACCCTCAAAAGGGCACCTCCTAATTACCACGTTTTCTTAGTTAATTGTCGGGTCAAAGTAATTAAAATAAAAGTCAAACGAGTCGTTTTTAAATAAAGTCATAACTAATGATGTAAGAGCAATAAAATCAGTTTTGTCACTTTAAATAACTTGGTAAATATTAATTGAACATGTCTAGGCATGTTCAACCCGACAATTCTAAGTTTAGGCTCGGTTCGCAACCGAAAGTCGCAAAAGTTGACTTTTGCTTTGACTTTCAGTTCTGACCCGAGTTAGCTTAGTTTAGATATGCCTTAGGGTTCCTTTAGGACCATATTTCATGTTAGTATAACCCTCTGAGATTATACTATATGGTTCCTATTAAATCTGATTCATATGCATGTTTCCGTTAATTGCTTAATTGTTGACCATTAAGCCCTTTTGATATAAAAACGAGATTTTTGAAAAAGTGAGAGGACAAAAACCTTTATTACTGATCTATAAGCATGTCCTAAAAATTTGACATTAGTTTATGGTCTAAATTAGGAGTTATGCTCGATATCGTAAATTGAAGGATTTTTATTAATTAAACGGCATTTTCGGCATAAAACCTACTTAAACCTAAATTTTGACACCAAACTTTCTACCCACTGATTTAATATAATATTTAGAAATTTTTGGAAATTTTTATTAAATTTTAAACTGATCATAACATAGAGTTCTTGCATAGACTCGGTAATTGACGATAATGTCCTTTTTATTAATAAAATGAGTTTTACACATCCTTTACATATCAAACCTTTTTCTACTGATTTTATATATTAAATAAGTTATTTTAAACAGTAAAGGCTGATCAAAATTTCAGATTTCCTTAATCAACCCGAATATCGTCAAATACCGACTTTTATGCAATTCAGGCTCAAAGTATGGTTTAAAACCATATTTAGCACCTAAGACTTGTTACCTACTGATGTTATGAATAAATTTTTATACTTAAATAGTAATTAAAATTTTTGAACTCAGATTTCCAAAATTGGCCCTTTTAACATATGTGAAATGACCAAAATGCCCCTACGGTGCATAGTTTTGCCATAAATGATAAATTTCACATATATATGATATCTTACTGATATAACTTATTAAAATAAATATTTCTACTGATTATTTTAGACCAGAACCTCGGGTTGCTATTTAACCTCTTTTATAAACTTTAAAATGACCAAAATACCCCTACGGGGCTTAAATTAGTTTTAAATTCGTTTTGGGCATAATGGAAGGTATCCTACTGATATCACAACATATTTAAGGCATATTAACTTGTGAAACATGTTCATCACTCTTTTGGTTACCCGTTATGCATTTTTCGCGTTCGGTACGGTTTATGTAACTAGTTTGCATAAATTAACCGAAACCGGTCAAACCTTATCATTTTCACTTCAAAATTCAGAATGTGTTTAGTTTACCCATGTTATACAAGTCTCCATAATTATCGGGTCTAAATCACATTCTAATCCGGTCTTCGCTTAATCTTGCGTTTTGAACCGTAAACATTTCCTTAAAACTAACCGGTCTAAGTTACAACTTAAATAAGACCCGTTAGGAATCTAATAGGTTAATAAAACCTTCGTTCCAGATTGAGAGCCCTAGTAGAGGTACTTGTGCTTGCTGATTTGAGTATACGGCTGAGAATAAAATTAAATTTTAGCTCAGGTAAATATTTTTAACTTATTTTCCCTTATACGAGCTTGGGATACGGTAAATTATTTCCGCTTGGTCGGGTGTAGAAACCTTTTAATCGGAGATGATTAAATTGCATAATCCCGTTTTAATCAGCATTGCTTGATAACAAATAACATTGGGGGTTAATGACCGTGTCCTGGATATCCTTGGCTCATTTAAAAAGCGTAAATGGACACAACTTAAGCACAGGGTGTAGACATACACCTGCCTGTTGCGTATGTAAAAGATATACTCACTCGTGAGGTAACTTCTTGTGAGTTTATATTTGTGGTGTGTCGATTAATCTTGATCGGTTGTTTAAACACTGGCCCTAAATGTTGGACAAACATGTAAATCTGATACAAGATTGTTATTAATATAATTATCCCAAGTTATAAAAGAATATTTGTGCCTTGTGCATTTAAATCAATTTTCATAAACATTTTTTCAAAAGAGTCAGTTAATCGTATTTACCAGTGTAAACTGACGTATTTTCCAAAAATATTAAGTGACAGGTACTGTACGTAATTGGCTGGGAGCACAGGGCGTTAATAAGGAATCTTGCAAGTTCTAAACGTCTAAAGTCTGTTGAACAGAGTTTATATTTATATTTTAAGATCCGCCTGTGGATCCATATACAACCGTTGTGTAATATTTTATTATACTTTCGAATCGGTTTGTATTATTATTACTTTAGACTTCCGCGCATTGAACTATGATTATTTGACTATGATGATATCAACTACGTCACGATACTCCCCACCGGGCCCACCGGTAATACGTGGAAATAACGGGGTGTGACAATAAATTATGTAGGAAAGGTTTTGAGGACGAAACCTCTTTAAGGGGGGTAGACTTGTAACACCCCGAAAACGGGTTTGGTAATCAAACCACGTTAATATTTATGAACGGGTAAAATACCGTTAGTGGTGAAATTAACCCGGTAAATATTAGGAATAAAATAAATAAACCTAATATTAAATAAAAAGGGAATAAAAGCTTTAGAGGAAATAAAGTTTATAAGAAGCCCGAGTTAACGGGACTTAAAATAAAACGGGATTTAACTCCCCGAACACACTAAGTTAACTAGGAATAATTAACCTAGTTAGTAACGAGTAATTAAGTGAAAACAAGAAATAAAACAAGGACCAATGAACCTTTTTGTAAAAGGTTAGAACTAAAGGGGCCAAAATTGTAACAAGGAAACTTAAGTTTTATAAAAAAAAAAAAAATAATAACACAACACACACCTAGGGTGTGCGTGCGTGGGTTGACCATAGGAAAGGAAAAAGGGGAGCAAACCCTAAATTGTTCAAGAATCATCAAATTGAAGATCGATTCGAGCCCAAAATCGATGAATAAACACATATTAGCGATCACCTAAGCTAGGGGATCATAAGGTATGTAGAATTTTTATCATTTGTGAAGTTGTGAAATATGAAGAAACATCATAATCTGAGAATTATGTGTGAATCATAGAAGTTATGGCTAAATTGTGATGTATACTTGCTTAGAAACAAAACCCTAGGTGTAAACTTGTTGAAATTGTGTCATAAACTAGTGATTAGTCAACTAATCAAGTATGAACTAAGTGGGTTTTTGTAATATGATGATGTTAGTGCCTAACTAGTGATTAGGATCATCATATTGGATAGTAAAGACAAGGTACTTAAACAATTTATAAATTTGAGTACTTGTTCATACATGATTGAAATGGGTTTTGAATGATATGATGAAATTCTTGACATTGAAGTTCTTGCATAAAGTGTAAGAATTTAAAGATAGATAAAGATAGAATAGAGGTTTAGAATCATCATACTTGTTCTATTCAAGAAGAGAGTTCTTGAACAAGTGTTAAGATTGAATTAGCACATGTATGCGAAATGGGTTTTTAATGAAAGTATGAGTTATGATTATATGATGTATATAAACTATGTTGATGAATGTAGTTAAATTAGTGGTCTAAAAGTAAGTGCCTACCAAATAGTCGAAGACATGCCTAAGTGAGTTTGTTGAACTCAATTGTGCATTTCATACATTAAAAAGGGGCAGTTGACTTTTGAAAGTCAAACTGACCTTTAATAAGATCGAATGATAATTTTGATAGAAAATATGTAAGGTGGAATAGTCATGATTGATAATGACTAATCTAATCATCTTACGAATTATGATGATAGTTTGACGCTTGACAAGCTAGGTGGAAGCTTGGGAAGGGAGCGGGTCAAACAAATCAAGTATGAAGAAAAGGCCTAAGCGGATGCAAGGTAAGCAAAGCTTACACTTATTTCGTAAGATATGTATTTATTTATAGGTTATAAATATGACAAAGATTGTATTCGAAATATGGTCCCGACACGCAATGATACAGGTCGAAACATATCAATTGATGAAAAATCCATGTTTAATGGTAAAAGAGGCGAATTAATAATTTGGTCATGAAGTGACATATATAAAATGCGTTTTCGAATGGCTACTTTATAAGTAAGCCTAAACGGATAAAAAGGGTAAAAACGGCGATTTAGTCGCTTATAAATGGATAAAATTCGAAGCTTTAAACGCCACCAAGTGGCATAAGCTACATTGGGTTAAACGTGTAAGAACGGGTTAAAGTGACATAACTAAGTGGTGAAAGATCCAAAAAGAGTTACTAAATGAAATGGTAAATAAATACCATGCAAATTTAAGCGCAAAATGTTTGGTCGTTTAGACCAAACGGGTCAAATGGTAAAGTTGATACCATTTGACAAATAAAGACTAATAAATGCTTGTCGAGTCTTATGCTCACGGGATGAAACGCTTTATAAATTAGCATATTATGGAGGCAAGGTATTAAAACGGGTCAATATGTTGACCCGAGCCAGGTACGCATAAATAAGTCTATAGTTATAAGTGTGATTTTGGTCAAATAAATAGTGAAAGTCCTTCGTCGTAAAATGAGGGACTAAAATTGACCAAAAAGCCCTTGACGGGTAAAGTGGGCGAACAACCCTTAGAGGTTGTTTATAAACTTGTATTATGATTATGTAACCCTTAGATATGTACAAGAGTTGTAGGTAATGACATTCGTGGTCGAATGTCTAAAAATGGGTCTTATGCATAAAATAACTAACCGAATGGGCGAAATTTGGGGGAAACTGGTTCATTATATTAAATCCACCACAAAAAAAGTAATGGTGGTGGAATATAAGTAAAAATTTTGATGTGGAAATGTGAAGAGTGGAAAGGGAAGAGAGAGATTTAAATTTAAAGTTTAAACCCCCTCCCTAAACGGGTCAAAATGAATTATGCGTATAACTTGAGTATTAGTCGCGTAATTCATAAAATTCATGCTCACGAGTTAAAGATTTGAGTTACCAAGTAGTTCATGGCTTTATAATAATTGAGAAACAAGTTTGGTTAATAGATTATGAAACGGGTCAAAAATGTTATAATTGAATTTTAAGCCAAGGACTTAAAATCTAGATTTTTTTTAATGAAATCCGATATCAGGTTTTAACTCCATATGATGGAGAATGAAATTACGGTCGCGTAGGAAAAAGAATCACGCAAAACGGATAAGTAGATAAAAAGTTATAACATTTTGAAGTTCGATATTTGATCAAAAACCGTAGCTGGCATGAAATGCAGGTCCAGATACGGACCTGCTGGAAAACATTGAACCTCGCGCCACGCGAAGGAGCTATGTGATTCTGGCGCGCCACGCGATGCGGATCGCGGCCCGCGAAGATGTTTGCTCAGTCTCTCGCAGCCCGCGAGAGACCCAAGAGCTGGCAAATTGATTGTTGTTTGTTGTTTGATTTTTCGAACTTGTTTAAACTATTATTTAAGCATCACAACTAACTTTTAGGTTGGTTTTGATCATAGGATAATATCAAGGGTTCCCGGATGAAGATCAAGCTCAAAGAAGAACCGAACACGAACAAGAAACAAGCTTCCGCATTTTACTACGACGTCATTTTTACTCTGAATGCCGCACTTATTTACATTATGCTCTAAAGTTTTAATAAACTCGTATTTTTATAAGTATGTGTATTGTAAATACACATTTAATTGTCGATAATTGTACAAAAACCGTTAAATAAGAATAAGGGTCTTACACTTACCATATGCGATATGACAATAAACATAACAGAGATATACTAATAAATCGACAAATAGAATATAATTTGTAAAAGGGTGGATCATGATACAACAAAACAAAGTAAGTTAAATTTTGAGGCTTAAAAGACCAAAGTTAAATAAGGGTTTACATTGAAGGAATTCGATCCAGTAGAGATGAACCCAACATCTGTTTTTTTTTTTTTTTTTTTACCAACAAACCTGCAATTTTGATGGCATCTTTTACACGTGATGATCGTTTGCTTTAAATAAAGGTAGAAAAAACATGAGAATAAACATAATAACATTCATCCATCAATATAAAACAATTTCACTTTTCCTAATAATGAAATATTGTTCTTCGTGTCGTGTGACAACCAAATACGGTAGCCAGTTTTCCGATCCCTTAAGTAAGGTGTAGAGACACAAATAAAACAAACTAAAAGAATATTACTTAAAGAAAATTGAACCAAATACTGATCCATCCAGGGTGTTTCTTCATGATAACCGCAAATGAAGTCGTTGTATACATATAAAATGATATAGAAATAACAATCACCAAACCAAGAAAAAAGAAACATACTTACATTGAATAGTTTGTTCCAAAACTTTGAGGACCAATGGATCCAAATGCAAGTGGTAGCCGAGTCATATGATTCATTTTCCATTCAAGTGAAGACAACACCAAAAGCTCCATTTTCATTATAGTCTTTGATTCAAACACAAACTGTGCTCGTTCCACCTAAACCAACAACAAAACAATCACTTGGGCATTTTCACAAACACTTGAACTACATGTAAAACACTCAAAACAAACACATACCTACAATTTTCAAGTTCAAAAACATACCTAGATTTTGATTAAATGACCGAACCTGCAATTTTCAAGTTCAAAACATACCTAGATCTTGATTAAATGACTGAAATTTGAAGCAATCGTCAACTCATCAAATAAACCAATTGCTAAAGCTAATTAATCTAATTATAGTTCATATAAAACAAAGACTCAAAGTATTGTTATTGCAATAACTGATTCCCCACCACAAATCATCAATTTCAACCTCTAAATCGAAAGTAGACATCGAATTTTACCTAATCTGAAGTTAAATTCGCATAATACAAAAGTGGAAGAAGATTTGAAAAGAAATAGAAGAACATAGTTAGAAGATAACTAACCTTAGAAGTGACCAAAATCAAATCCGGATGAACCCTTTTGATCGTCGTCTTCTTCGACCACCCCGTTTTTCAGATCTGAACCATATTATGCTTCGATTAACTTTTGATTTATCACCTAAAATATAAAGTAGCTTCGTTAAAGGACTGAACAAATAATAGTCATAATACCTAAGCTAAAAAACATATATTTATGTGTCAAGACAATCACATGCTCTTATATTTTATGTGTCAAGACTATCATATGCTCTAAACAAATAATAGCCATAACAGAACATGTAATTTAAATGATAACACTTCGATTCCTTTAAAGAAATATGATTAACAAAATCTACAGCCTAAACAATAAATAAACACTAAAACATGGGTAGGGTCCAAACTTCAAGGGTTTGATGACTCCCATCATAAACTTGTTGGTTAAACATAAGTTGTACCTCTTAATTGTAATCGGTAGAGAATAAAAACTTATGATACCCTTCCATAAAGAAGTTCCGGCATTGCCTGTATAAAAATATAATAAATACAATAGACTTTTTCTATATATAAATAAAACTATCATAATCAATCTACACATCAGTAGAGGCCAAATTCATGCCAAAATTCATTCATCCATCATTCAAACCAATAAAATAACACTCTCATACCTACCAACTACCCCCATTTGCATTCATCTTCTCCACATATATGTATATATACACACACGTCCAAAAACAGACAAAATAGAAAACTCACTCAGTCATTTGATCAAACACCTTACTTGCAACAATAGCGAGATGGTGTGCTCTGGAGCTCAAACCATTGGTGCTCATGTAGTTTCCACACTGTATTCACTGGATTGCTGAAAAGATGATATATAAATAACAAAATTAAATTAAAATTTGGTATACATAAATAACAAAATAAAACAATATCTTAATGACTACCACGCTACAACCCAACACAACACAACACCAACAACAACGCTTAATATGGTAGTAGGTCCGCCCACCCATGCTTAAAGTGGTCCGGTTTAGCTAGAATTGTTAGCCGACCCTCCCAAACGTACATATTGTACTCTAGCAATTAGAACAACTTTAAAACAACATCATAACTTACACCCACAACATTAAAATGATGTACTTAGATACACTGCATCAGTAACATATGATTGCAGATCAACTATTATTACAAAAATAATAAAATGAATAATCTTTTTATGACTATGTACTACATATATAGAGAAGTTATGGTTTTGAGATAATCAAAAAGTAATCATCACCCTCCCAAATACTTTTTCTATCACCAAGTCACATTCATTAAACATATGTTCAAATAGATATAATTAAAGGCAATGAAAAAAAGATTTGTTCATATTCAATCTAAACTAAACAATTAAATATCAATAACATACACAAAATTCAACACACTTGATCCTAGAATACTGTCACACCCCGATATCTCCACATATTACCGATGGGCCCGGCGGGGAGTATCGTGACGTAGTTGATATCATCATTGTCAATACACACAATTTAATAGCACAGCGAAAGGCTTGGTGAATAAACTATTACAAACCATAATGTCTGAGTGTTCGACGAAAGAATATACAGACTGGATTGTAATAAGATCCACAGGCGGATCAAAAATAAAATACAAGAAACGGAAAATAACAGACTCCAGGTATCTAGGGATTTGCAAGATCCTCTTATATGACACCTAGTAGCTCCAGCCTATTTACGAGAAGTACCTGTCAATCAATCTTTAGAAAATACGTCAGTTTACACTGGTAAATACAATTAACTGACTCATTTGAAAAGTATTTAAGAAAATTGATTTAGGTGCACAAGGCACAAATCATTTATAACTTTGGACAATTATTTAAAGATAATATTGTATACAGATTTATATGTTTGTCATACAATTGGGGCCGGTTGGAAGCCGGTCATGATTAACCAACTCACCACTTATGGAACCCACAAAGGAGTTATTCCCAACATGTGGGTTTATATTTTAGCATTTGCATCTGTCAGGTGTATGCCTACACCCCGTGCATAGGTCGTGGCCATTTTCAAATGAAATGAGTCGAGGATATCCAGGACACGGTCGTATTAACCCCCCCAATGTTTATGTTATCAAACTAGACAGATTAAAATGGGTTATGTAAATTTATTAATCACAATCCGATTAAATAATTTCATACCCGACCAAGTGGTATTATTTTAATACCATATCCCAAGCCCGTATAAGGGAAAATAAGTTAAAAGTATTTACCTGAGCTAAACGTGAAAAGTAACTCAGCCATAAAATCCTAAAGCTTTTATGATGGTACCTTCTACTGGATGCTACTAATCTGTATAGAAGGTTTAATAACCTATTAGGATGCTAACGGGTCTTTATTTAAGTCAAAGACTTAGACCGGCTAGCTAGGAAGAAACTTTACGGTTCTAAACGCTAGATTAAGCGGAGACCGGAATAGAATGTTGTTTAGACCCGACAAGATTGGATACTTGTATAATATGGTTAAACTAAACACATTCTGGAATTTGAGGATTTAATGTAGGGTTAAACCCGTTTCGGCTACCTTACGTAAACTAGTCACATAAACCGATCCGAACGCATAAATACGTAACGGTTAACCAAATGAATTATATACAGGTCTTACATATTATTATGCTTAAAATATGTTAATACATCAGTAGGATGTTAACCTATATGCCCAAAAAGTATTTAAAACCAATTTAAGTCCCGTAAGGGCATTTTGGTCATTTTAGTAATTATAAAAGAGATTTTATAATAAACTGAAGTTCTGGTCTTTGGTAATCAGTAAAAATATTTATTTTATCTCATTACATCAGTAAGATATTACATATATGTGAGGTTTATTATTTATGGCCAAACTATGCCCCGAAAAGGCATTTTGGTCATTTCACATATGCTTTTAAGGACATTTTTGGAAACCTGAGTTTATAACTTATACCTACTCTAATAATATTGATTTTTTTTTAAATTCAGTAGGTAACAAGTCTTAGATGTTAAGTATGGTTTTAAAACATACTATGCACCTAAATAGTGTAAAACTCGCTAATTGACGATAATCAAGATGTTTATGTAAATCTGAGATTTTGATAAGTTTTAAATGCTCAAAATAATTTATTTAATGTATAAAATCAGTAGGAAAAGGTTTGGCATTCAAATCATTTGTTAATCTCATTTTATGCATGAAAAGGGTATTATCGTCAATTACCGAATTACACAAGAACTCGATGATTTAAACAGATTATAATCTGACCAAAAATCTTAAAATTCCTTAAAAATAATATCTTAACAGTAGGTAATGAGTTTTGGTTCAAAATCCAAGTTTAAATATGTCTTATGCCAGATATCGCAATTTAATTAACAAAAAGCTTCTAATTACGATATCGGGCATAACTCCTATTTGAGACCAAGAACTGATGTCAAATTTTCGGGACAATCTTATATATCGGTATCAAAGGTTTTTGTCCTCTCACTTTTCTAAAAATCTCATTTGTATGTCAAAAGGGCATTTACGGTATTTATAAGCATATTAACAAATACGAGCATATAATTCAAACCAATAAGGACCAAGCAATATAACTCCAGGAGGTTACACTACTATATAATATGGTTCTAATGGAAGCTTAAAACATGGAAGAATTAAGCTTAAACGGGTCAGAACTGAAAGTCAAAGCAAAAGTCAAGCTTTTACGACTTTCGGTTATAAACTGACCTTAGACTGATAATTGTCGGGTTAGGCCTGATTAAACATGTTCTAATATTAATTACCATGTCATTAGAATGTTAAAATATAATTTAGAACCTCCGTTTTATTAATTAAATCATTTTTAAACTTTCTGTCCAGTTTGACTTTTTGTCAAACTAGTTTGACCCGACAATTAACTAGTCAAACGAAATAATCAGGAGGTGCCCTTTTAAGGGTTAATCACCTACCTTAATATGGTTCCATAACCACTTTCGTTTCGGTCAGTGGCTGGACCATTTGTGATTAAACCGAAAGTCAAAGCTTAATTACGATATGTTTGACTTTTCGGTTTTTAAGCTGATTAAAAGGACTAAGCAGGGATTAAAACTCTTACTAATGGTCTTTGCTATCTTTTCTACACTTGGAATTCTTCTCCTACTGTTTGCAAGCTCCAGAAGTGAGTTATTTGAAAGTTGATGCAAATGTGAGCCATCAACTATGAACTAGAGCTCCTTATATACTAAATTGCAAGCATTTGGATGATCTACGGCTGTTATGGAGGCTCCTAGGATCACCACAGGTGTCCTAGTGGTAATACAAATCCGTTAAACAACCCCTGGTATCGATTACAAGAGGTTAAAGTCGGTTAAAGATGATAACCTGCAGCTGTCCAAATTTTGTTGCCCATATACAGGCTTTATGGATCGTAAGCCTGGCCCTTTACGGTCCGTAACCGATTTTGAAATGTATCGCCCAGGTAGCTATCTTACGGACCGTAAGCCTTGGCCCTTGCGGTCCGTAAGAGGTTGATCAGAAACATGGTTTCTTTTAATCTTGACACTTTTGATCCTTCAACTTTTATAATCATTCTTAATTATTTCCGAGAGCGTGTTTCAATACTATATGGTCTTGGATTTAGCAAAAGGTCACTCAGAGGCTTAAATTAGCATGTTGACACTTTTAATCCCTTCGCATATAAAATCAAATGTTGTCAAGTTTAGTCCTTCGGAATAACTCCGTCACCTGGTTAGGGTTTAGGACACGTGTCTTCATATGATTGGACACGTTTTTACGTGGTGTTACAAATACATTGAAATGTAGCAAAATTATTATCGTACAAAAATATTAACGAAAGGGTTAATGGAAATTTAACAAAATCAAAGAAATTAATGTAAAACATACCTGTTGATGTCAATGATAGATCACAAACCATGGTTATTGAATATTAAAAAGATTAAACTAATTACAGAGAAAATCATAATTAATAATAAAAATTATCATATAGTTTTCTACTCATAATTAATAATGAGCATATACTAATATAAATAATAATGGTGTATACCAATATATAGTTGATGATTTACCTGGATTATGGAACAAACCATTTGGAATTCACTTTGAATCTACATCAGTTGCTAATATTGTGAAACCTTAGATGCGATATGAAAAGTGAAGATAGTCCGGGTTATATGGCTTTTATACCGACATCGTATTTTGACCCCTATATGTAAAACGGGTCCACTTTACCCGAAATTTGTAAAGCTTTTCATTTGAATGGGAAAACACCAATAATAGTGGCATGTGTCAAAGTGTAGCCTAAAAAATGACACATGTGAAACGAAGGCTAGAAAAGTGCCATGTAGCACCCTAGGTATGTTTTTTATTCGAATGTATAGATATAGATGTGTTTTTACCAAATTAATATATTTCTTTTTAAATTAATTTTTAATATTAGAGTAAATTCCTTTTTGAGTCTCTGTGTTTTAGTGGTTTTAACCACTTGAATCCAAAATTAAAAAGTACAACGCATTGAGTTTCTAACCGCTCATTTTATAACGTTTTGAGTCCAATTTTTAACACATATACTTTTGATTTTGGACTTAAGTGGTTGAAATCACTAAAACACAATGACTCAAAACATTATAAAATGAGCGGTTAGGGACTCGGAGCGTTAAACTTTTTGATTTTGAACTCAAATGATTAAAACCACTAAAACACGAAGACTTAAAAAATAATTTACTCTTAATATTATATATTTAATTATAAATAAATATAATCCAAAGAGTCTCATCTATAATCTATAAGTAATAATACATCATCACATTAGGGGTGTTCATCGAATCAAATATCGAATTTTTGAATTATTCGAATAATTTTTATTTTTTCTTGAATTCATATTCGATTCGAATTCGATTAAAACTTATCGAATTCGATTCGAATTCGTATTCGAATAAAAAACCCAATTCGTATTCGATTCGTATTCGATTAAAAATTCAAATTCGAATCGAATTCGAATAAATTCGATTTGATTTGGATTCTTTAAAAACATGTAAATAACTATCAAAATGAAATATAAATTCTAAAGTAGCCATAAAGCACGATATCACATTAAAAAGTTCCAAATAAAGTACTATAAGTCTAAAATTCAAAACGAGAAGTCGGGAATAACCACTTCACATTACAAGATAATATTTTTAGGGTTATAAATCTATTGATATATTTGTTAGTTAGGTTTTATTTATGATCCATGTAGAGGGTTTGGTAATGGGTAATTTTAATATTTGGAATAGATTTTGAAAATAATTTATAGTATAGCCTAATAAAAGTTATATATGTATTATATATAAAAATAATAAAGAAAAATGTATAATTTTTATTCGAATTTCGAATCGAATCGAATTTGAAATTATAAATTCGTATTCGATTTACTTGACTCGAATTGAATCGAATTCGAATTCTTATAATCGAAACGAATTTTTGATAATCGAATCGAATTTAAACGAATTTTGAATTTTTCGAATTCGAAACGAATTCTGAACACCCCTACATCACATGACACATAGTTTATTTCATGGATTTAGTGCATAGATGATATTTATATAAACTAGTATAACAGGCCCGCGCATTGCAGCGGGCTCATAATCGCATACGTAATTTAGGTACACCAATTGCGATTAGACTTATAATTGCATACGTAATTAACGTAAACCAATTCTGATGTGCTGATAAAAATCTAATAATTGAATTAGTTTGAAGACTAATAATAAATTTATGGTTATTGAACCAATATGTATATTAAAATGTTAGTAGATACAAACATTTAATATGTGTTTTGATGTATATGTTTTTTTTTTCAAACAATCTAAGTATAAGCAACAATATCCTTTAGTAATTTAATATTTTATAAATACCATTTTATATAAATAAAAAATCAAAGACCTTGTACTCATGTGCTTGTTGTACCAAAATTGTGATAAAAAGAAAAAGAAAAAACAAATAAAAAGTAGTGTTCATGTGTTATGTATTGATTGGGGACTATCTTTTGAAGCACCAATTAAAACAAAAAAAATTGAATAGTAACTTATTGAGTGGAACTATGAATATAGATGTATAATAATGGGGATAATATGATAAAAAGGTTGAATATATATGTATAATATATAGGTGTGAAAATATGAATATATGTATAATAATGTACGATGTATGTGCGATGTAGATAATGTATGTGTGATCCAGATGTAGATATGTTTGTTTTTATTTTTTAGTAATGGCATGGCACATGTCATATCATATGTGACATGAGTTTCATGTAATAACCAACCGCACTTATGTTGGTTTTTTTTTTCTAGTAAGGGAAACAAATGTTTTCCTTGCAAATATTTTCAACATGGTAACTAAAAGTTAAGAAAACTTTTTTTTTAAAGTAAGTTGTATAGATATTTTAAAAGTATTTCACTGATTTAAGCTATTTACAAACCTAGTATACTAGTATCTTGTTACACTATTTAGTTCTATTGGTGTAAAAATTACATAAAACATACCTGATTTAACCCCTATCAAGATGATTAAAGTTGATGGGAAAAAAATACTAATGAAACTTTAATAGATTTACTAGTAGAGAAAATGTTTTACTTGTTCTAAACTAGCATAATAGCAAAGAAGAAGAATAAAATAATAGGGAGAAAAAATATAATACTTCATTGATTGAGGTGTATATTACAAGAGGTACAAAATACTATATATAATAGAGGAAAACTGTAACACCTCGCAAAAATCATGTCCAATATAGTATCGACACGTGTCATGGACTTTAATCGTTCAACGAATTGATTACGAGGGACTAAAGTTGTCAAACGAAGAAAGTATGTGTGTAAGAGGATCCAAAGTGTCAACATATGAAAATTTTGCCTTCCAACGAACCTACACGATGTTTATACCCTTGAACGAATAAATAATGAATCGTATGAAACCGTTTGTGGAAAAAAGTGAAAGTTTACAAGATGCGAGGGTTAAATATGTCAACATGTTTAAATAATACCTCTGAGTGACCTTTTAGCAAACTCAGAGCCTTGTAACGATTAATTATGCTCCCAAGAATAAGTGATAAAAATTTCACAAGGTTTCGATATCGTATGAGGAAAATACGTTAACTTTCGTAATTAAGGGGTTAAAAGCGTCAACAAGGAAAAACTTTTGTTTTCGATTACCATTTAACGAAACCGGACCTAACGGTGTTTGGTTATATCTCATGGATCACAAGAATAAAATTTAAATGGGTTAAATGTGCTTAAAATGAAAGAATTTACGCTTTAGAAGGTCCAGGGGGTGAAAATGTCAATTATTGCAACTTGTTGATCTGGTCACCTCCATGGTGGCGTCACGCCACCACCAACACCCTCTACCGTTGTGCGATGCGACAGCCTGATCTGGGCATATTCTCTGCACAGCTGCAGGTCAGCTTGTTGCACCGCCTTTGCATGCCTTGTTTTCGATTTCAGGGGCTGAGCCAACAGTTTTTCATGCATAGGGACACCTGGGATGATCAGGAATCACTTGTAGACTTGGGTGGAATGATCTTGTGAAGTTTAAATCCCTATATAAGAGCTTCTTGTTTGCTAGTTCATGTGCTTACTCACAAAATTTATTCACAACTCACTCTCTGGACTTAAAGCAAGTTTCCCTCAGCTCCTAATTCGTGCTAAGAGCCTTTGTAAGCATTCTTAGGTGGTGTTTGTTTTTTCTGCAGGAAAAGGTCTGCAGTCTGCGGACCACATCTGCAGACATCTGCAGGAGAAGATGTGGACCAAAGGTCTGCAGTCTGCAAGGAGAAGCGGGTTTGTTTTTTTTACTTCTACAAAACCTCTTCCAAACACACACACAACACACACCACACTTATGTCTCTCTCTCTCTGCTGATTTACCACCACCGCAACCATCCACCACCACCTCAGACGACCACCATCCACCGTCGCAACCACCACCCCCGTTGCAACCACCACCACCACCACCTAACACTCACCACCACCATCTCACTTCCACCTCCTTCACCGTCGATTTCGCCTGAGCCCACCGCCACCACCGTCATCAATCATCATAACCGAACCAAACCGTCCCAAACCCAACCCTGAACTGAAACGAGACGATTACCACGTTCACCGCCGCCGTCGCGATTTAAGGTTTCGATTTGGGTTTCGATTTAGGGTTTCGATTTGCTCAGGTCTGTGTGTTTTTTGGTGGGGGTTTTGTTTGCGATCGATGATGATGATGATGATGATAACAGATGCTGAAGATGATGATTGCGGTGGAGGTGGAGGTCGATGGGTGTTGGAGGAGGTGGTGTGTCGGAGGAGATGGGTGTCGGAGGTGGAGGCGGTGGCAGAGGAGGTGGTGTCGGAGGTGGAGGTGGTGTCGGAGGTGGAGGTGGTGGCAGAGGAGGTGGTGTCGGCTGGAAGGAGAAGAGGTCTGCAGAGGTGTGCAGACATGAACCCAAGTCTGCGTGGGGAAGAGGTGAGGCAGACGTTTTTGGTGAGAAGCTCTTCCGGAAAACAAACGAGCTGCAGACCTCAAACGTCTGCGCGACGCAGACATAAGTGGCCAGAAGTGCTTCTGGCCAAAAAACAAACACCAGCTTAGCCTCTCTAGTTCAAGTTTTATTAGTCTAGTGACCAAAAGTCAAAGCCGTCGTAATTAAGCTTTGACTTAGTGATCACTAATGGTCCAGCCATTATTCGAATTGAAAGTGGCTATGAGTTGGTAATTATGTGGGTAATAAGTCCTTACAAGGACACCACCTGATTATCACTCTAACTGGGTCAATTGTCGGGTCAAACTTAATATTAAAAAGTCAACAGGAAGCTATTTTTGCAAATAAACTCATAACTAATAATGTAGAAGTTATGGGACATGTTTTTACATTAAAATAACTTGGTAAATAATGTAGGAACATGTCTAAGCATGTTCAACCCGACAATTCCAAGTTTAGGCTCGGTTCAGAACCGAAAGTCGCAAAAGAAGACTTAAGGTTTCTTTAGGACCATATTATAAGTTAGTAAAACCCTCTGAGGTTATACTACATGGTTCCTTGTTTATCCGATTCATTTGCATGTTTCCGTTAATTGCTTAAATGTTGACCATTATGCCCTTTTGATATTAAAACAAGATTTTTGAAAATGTGAGAGGACAAAAACTTTTATTACTGATTTATAAACATGTCCTAAAAATTTGACATCAGTTTGAAGTCTAAATTAGGAGTTATGCTCAATATTGTAATTTGAAAGCTTTTTATTAATTAAACGGCATATTTAGCATAAAGCCTATTTAAACCCGAATTTTGACACCAAACCTTTTACCCACTGATTTAATATAATATTTTGGGATTTTTGAATATTTTTATTAATTTTTAAACTGATCATAACATGGGGTTCTTGCTTTGATTAGGTAATTGAAGGTTATACCCTTTTTACTAATAAAATGAGTTTTACATAACATTTTGACACCAAACCTTTTGCTTCTGATTTTATATGTTAAATAAAATATTTCAAGTCTTTTGGACTGATAAAAATCTCAACTTTCCTTATATAACCTTAAAATCGCCAAAAACCGACTTTTTACGCGTTATAAACGCATAGTATGGGTTAAAACTATTTTTGGCACATAAGACTCAATACCTACTGATGTTTTAAGTAAATTTTTATACTTTAACAGTAAGTAAAAGTTTTGAACTCAGATTTCCAGATTTGACCTTTAAAGCTTATGTGAAATGACCAAAATGCCCCTACGGCGCATAGTTTGGTTGTAAATGATAATTTTCACATATATGCAATACCCTACTTATATGACAAGTAAAAATAAATATTTTTACTGATCATTTTAGACCAGAACCTCAGATTAACATTTAATCTCTTTCATAATCTTAAAAATGACCAAAATACCTATACGGGGCAAAAATTGATTTTAAATTCGTTTTGGGTATAATGGAAGGTATCCTACTGATATCATAACACATTTTAAGGATATTAACTTAGGGAACCTGTAAATGACTCATTTGGTTACCTGTTATGCATTTTCGCGTTCGGTACGGTTTATGTAACGAGTTTGCATAAATTGACCGAAACGGGTCAAACCTTATCATTTTTACCTCAAAATCCAGAATGTGTTTAGTTTACCCATATTATACAAGTCTTCATACTTGTCGGGTCTAAACCAAATTCTAATCCGGTCTTCGCTTAATCTTGCGTTTTGAACCGTATGTCTTTCTTTAAAACTAACCGGTCTAAGTTTAAACTTAAGTAAGACCCGTTAGGAATCTAATAGGTTATTAAAAACCTTCGTTCCAGATTTAGGAGCCCAGTAAAAGATATTTGCACTTGCTGATTGTATACGGCTGAGATAAATTTGAATATTTTGCTCAGGTAAATACTTTTAACTTATTCACCCTTATACGGGCTTGGGGTACGGTATATAAAATACCGCTTGGTCGGGTATTGAATTTTTAATCATATGAAGGTTAAATCATTGAGATAACCCGTTTAATCTGTTTTGTTTGTTTTAAGCCTTTGGGGGGTTAATGACCATGTCCTGGATATCCTCGGCTCATTCATTGAAATGGCCACGACTTAAGCATGGGGTGTAGGCATACACCTGTCGGTGCGTATGTAAAATAATATGCCCGCTTGTTCGAGAATAACTCGTCGTGGGATTATTTATGTGGTGTGTCTATTAATCTTTAACCCGGTGTTCAACCCGGGCTACTGAACGTATAACAAACATATAATTCTTTTACAAGATTAATTTTAAATAATTATCCCAAGTTATAAAAGATTATTTGTGCCTTGTGCGTTTAAATAAATTTTCTTAAAACATTTTTAAAAGTGTCAGTTAATTGTATTTACCAGTGTAAACTGACGTATTTTCCAAAAGGTTAAGTGCAGGTACTAGGCGGAATAGGCTGGCTACTCCTGAGTGAATTAAATAGAGTTTTGCAAGCTTTATCACTTTAAAATCGGCTGAATAATATTTCCTTTCTTTTGATCCGCCTGTGGATCCTTTTACATTCTGTTTGTAATACTCTTGTTACTTTCATTCGGTTTGTAATATTTTTACTTTAGACTTCCGTTGTGCATTGAACTGTGATTGTTTAACTATGACGATATCAACTACGTCACAATACTCCCCACCGGGCCCACCGGTAATACGTGGAAATATCGGGGTGTGACAGGTTGGTATCAGAGCCAATATTGAGTGAATTAAACACTAGCCTTTTGTGTTTAATCTCAATGACACAGTTGCACATTCCTTGACTTTCGAGTCTAGGCAAAGGACTTAGGACTAATCCTAATCTTTTATTTTGTCCTTTATTGTTTTTCCTTGTTGTTTCCTTTGTTTGTGTTGGCAGGAACAGAAGATGCCACCGCGTATTAGAGGACGAGGAAGAGGCGGTAAGGCCCCAATCTTCACCAGTTATGATCATGAGGCCGGGCCATCTCACCGGCGAACTCCTTCAGTGACGATGAGCACGAGTCCCCAAGAAGACTGGAGGACGTACTTTGAGCCTGCGAGGCATTCTGTCTCGCTAAGCTCCTCACCTTCGTACCACGACTCTTTCGGGCTCCATCAAGGCAACGAGTCCAAACATTCTCGCCACTCCTACTTGTCGTTGCAATGGTCGGGTTCACATCATGCCTTTGAAGACCCGGCCCCGTACTTTCAGAGCCGGTTCAATCCGGCAAATCAGGTGCAAGAACCAATGGGTTTTAACCCATTGGGACCAGAAGATCATTTTTTCGGTGACCAAGCTATGGATATGGATGATGACCCCGATCCGGAGATGCCACCGAGTGGGACGCCGACGCATCCCATCGAGATTTCTGACCGATCGTCCTTTCACGGTTCGCCATATCGAGGCCCAGACAGCTATGAAGCAAGGTTTGCCTCGTACCCTTGGGAGTTCACTCCCCCTTTTAACCCAGCACCTCAGCAGCAGGATCCCTCCGAGGATTCACGATTTCAGGCGGTTACTCCACCGCCGCCGCCAGAACAGCAGCCGCCTCCGGAGCCACCGAGGCGGAGAAGATCAGGAGCACGGATGTCCGTGCGAGGGGGATTCCGTTTCAGCACCCCTCAACCCTCCAGTCGCGGTCGCTATCCGCCACTGTATGAAGACCCGCAGATGGGAGGGCCTTCAAACCCTGTTTCCGAGGTGGACTCCGCGCGAGTCGCACCACCATCACCACCACATATGGGTTTTAATAACCCAATACCTTCTTACGCTGGTGCAGCAACGTATAACCCTTTTGAGCAGCCAGGCCACTCTGGCTACAATTACTACAATGCCCCCGATGTTGACCCGTATCTAGTAGCGGCAAACTACAATGCTCTTCATCCTGAGGGGCCCTACGGAGCCCCATATCAGACTGGGTACCCGGCCTATGGGTACTAATACCCGCCACCTCCTCAACCTCCGCAGCAATAGCAGCCGCAGCTGCCGCAGATCCAACCACCGCAGCAGGAGATTCTTCAAAGGTTGAGCCAGGTGGAGCGTGAGGTTCAAGAGGAGTTTAGAAGCCACCGGGGATTTCTTAAGGGTTTGGAAAATTTAATCAAGGGGAAGAACAAAAGGGATCATTAAAGTTCCTTATTTGTTTGTTTTGTAATTTTCAATTTTAATTAAGTCCCTGCGTGGACATCTATTTATGTACTTAGTCCCTGCGAGGACTTGTATTTTCAGTTTAGCCCCTGTGTGGGCAAGTTATTTCTATTAAAGTCCCGTTTAGGGCAAATATGTACTCCTTTTTAAAATTTTAATGGAATGTCTTAATTTTAAATTTCATTTCTGTCATTATATGCATGAATATAAAATATGAAAATAAATAAAAATATCATTCCTTTTGTAAGATCTGCCATTATATATTAAACAAATCTTAAAGGCAAAACCTAGCCCATGTGTTATTTTAAGACAGGGCCATGATGGTAGTTCCTTAATAAGATTCAGATCCTTGTTAACATCTGAAAACATGTTAACACTCCTGGCAAATGTGATTCGATAAAATCACAAGTCATCCTTATATTGGATTCTTCCAATTATTTTCTCTATTTTATGTAATCATCCATTAGTGATGAAGTGCCTACGGGCCATATTTATTGTCCTTTGAGACAAAAGACAGATGTAGTCTACGACTTCCTGTCAAGAAAAGGTAATGAACTATGTTCAAGCCTTAATGCCTCGATCCTATAAGATCATGGCTTATAATTTAAATTTGTCCTTGTGACTAGGCCTTTTGTGCCATTATAATATTTTAATAAATTATAGCTGAGGATAATTATAATGAAAAATCCTGAATGAAAATACTTAATAAATTAACCAATATGGTTTATTAATACCATGGTTAATAAAATTATCAAGAGGACAATTCTGTTATAGACTTCTGAATGAATCATTATCATTATTTTGTGTAGCAATCTAGCTACATGGCAGAATCTGAAGAAGTCAACAATCACCCTATAGAGAATCATGATACTACCAGAATCAACGTAACTGGTGCAGAACTTCAAGCATTGATTGACAATGCTATTTCTAAAGCCATGAACAGGAAATTTAGAGAGTCTAGTGGTACACACTCTAAGACTCACTTTGTGGCTCACAGTAAGCCACCACCTAAATCTCATGGGTCGAAAAAGGATGATGCCCAACACTCATCAATTCAGCATAGTGTTCCGTCTAAGAAGATTGTATTCAATCTAGAGCCACGTACAAAGACCTGTTCATATAAGTATTTCGTCTCCTGCAAGCCTAGGGATTTCACTGGGGAAAAGGAGCCATTGATTACATGACGTGGCTAGACGAGATAGATACAGAGGTTGATATTAGCGGATGTGTGGAGCAAGATATTGTGAAGTATGTTTCACAATTGTTCAAGGGAGAAGCTCTAGCTTGGTGGAGGTCCTTAATCCAAGATACTGGAAAGATTCTGTTATACAACTTAACATGGGCTCAGTTTGTTGCTTTGATCAAAGAGAATTTATGTCCTCAACATGAAGTTGAAAAGATCGAGATTGACTTTCTGACATTGGTTATGAAGAACTTAGGCTGTCGGGCATATCTCACGAGTTTTAACACCATGTCTCGATTGGTTCCTTACTTGGTGACACCGGAACCAAAACGTATAGCCCGTTTCATTGGGGGTTTAGCCCCAGAGATCAAAGCTAGTGTGAAAGCGTCTCGACCTACTACCTTTAGGTCAGTGGCTGATTTGTCATTATCGCTTACCCTCGACGCGGTCAGGCAGAGATCGCTTAGGAATTCTGATGAGGGGAAAAGGAAACGTGAGGATGAGAACTCACGCCGTTCTGAAAAGAAACGTAAAGGGAACTCGGATCACAAGAAGGGTTCGGGATTTAAAAAGGATGACCAACAGTCGGGTGAGAAGCCCAAATGCATGACCTGCAAGAAGCGTCATCTGGAAAAGTGCAGGTATGAATCAAAATCCCAATCGCAGCCTAGGGCTTGTGGGATCTGTAAATCTAGTGAGCATAAGACATTGGACTGTAAGAAGATAAAGGATGCGACTTGTTACAACTGTAACGAGAAGGGGCATATCAAGTCTAACTGCCTAAAGTATGCCAAGAAACCTGAAGAAGGTAAAAAGACCAATGCTCGGGTCTTTCAAATGAATGCTCAAGAAGCAATCCAGAATGACAACGTGATAACAGGTACCTTTCTTATCAATGATGTTTATGCAAGGGTATTGTTTAATTCGGGTGCAGATAAGTCGTTTGTTGATGATAAATTTTGTAAGTTATTAAATCTGCCTGTTAAAACCCTAAGCATAAAATATGAAGTAGAATTGGTCGATGGTACCATAGAAACTGCTTCAACTGTGTTAGATGGATGTTTTATATCCATTAGGAACCACTCTTTTCCGTTATCTTTGCTTCCTCTGAAATTAGTTGGTTTTGACATAGTGATAGGCATGGATTAGTTATCTCATAACCAAGCCCAGATTGTTTGTGACAAGAAACAAGTGGTTATCAAGACTCCGTATGGTGAGCCACTTACCATACAAGGAGATACTTAGTATGGGTTGCCTAAGCAAGTGTCTATGCTTAAGGCGTCAAGGTGTTTGAAGAAGGGTTGTGTCATTTATATGGCACAAGTAACTATTGATGAACCAAAGCCCAAGGTTGAATACATCCCTGTTATCTCTGAATATCCAGATGTATTCCCTGAAGAACTACCTGGTTTACCTCCAGATAGGTAAGTGGAGTTCAAAATTGACATTATTCCTGGAGCGGCGCCAGTTGCAAGAGCACGTTACAGGTTAGCACCGATTGAGATGAAAGAGTTAAGGACTCAGTTAGATGACTTGTTGGCCAAAGGTTTTATTCGACCTAGTTCATCTCCATTGGGGAACCCCGATTCTGTTTATAAAGAAGAAGGATGGGTCGATGCGTCTATGCATCGATTATCGTGAGCTAAACAAGGTTACAATCAAGAACAGATATCCATTTCCCAGGATCGACGATATGTTCGATCAAATGCAAGAGGCAAGTTACTTCTCCAAGATTGATTTAAGGTCAGGTTACCATCAGCTGAAGGTCAGAGATGAAGATGTGCATAAGACTGCATTCAGAACTCGATATGGTCACTACGAGTTCTTGGTGATGCCTTTCGGGCTCACTAATGCACCAGCAGCGTTCATGAATCTCATGAATCGCGTTTGCAAACCCTACTTGGACAAGTTTGTCATCGTCTTCATTGATGACATTCTTATTTATTCAAAGAACCAGGCAAATCATGAGAAACACCTTCGGTGTATTCTTAAACTTCTTCAGCAAGAGAAGCTCTACCCCAAGTTTTCAAAGTGTGAGTTTTGGCTTCGTGAAGTCCAATTTCTTGGACATGTGGTTAGCGAGCGTGGTATCCAGGTGGATCCCGCTAAAATTGAAGCTATCATGAATTGGCAAGAGCCGAAGACACCCACATAGATTCGTAGCTTCTTGGGCCTGGCATGATATTACAGGCGTTTTATTGAAAAAATTTCAAGGATTGCCGCACCCCTAACTTCATTGACTCGCAAGAATATCAAGTTTGATTGGGGTCCTAAGTAACAATAATCCTTTGATATTCTTAAACAGAAGTTAAGCAATGCACCTGTCTTGACCTTGCCAGAAGGAATTGAAGAATTTGTGGTTTATTGTGACGCATCGCACACAGGAATGGGATGTGTGCTTATGAAGAAAGGCAAAGTTATTGCCTATGCTTCCCGACAATTGAAGGTGCACGAAAAGAATTACACCACCCACGATTTGGAATTGGGTGCCGTTGTGTTTGCACTAAAACTTTGGAGGCATTATTTATATGGTACCAAGTGTGTGATCTATTCTGATCACAAGAGCTTCAACATCCGTTTAACCAGAAGGATCTAAACATGAGACAGTGCAGATGGATGGAGACACTGAATGATTACGATTGTGAAATCCGATACCATCCAGGCAAGGCGAATGTAGTCGCCGATGTTTTGAGCAGGAAAGAAAGAATTAAGCCCATTAGGATCAATGCCAAGAGCATTGAATTGAAGAACAGCTTAAATGAAAGATTGTTAGCCGCTCAGAAAGAAGTTGTATTAGAAGCTAACTATCTAAATGAAAAGTTGGGAGTCACTGCTGAACAATTATCATATGGTAGGGATGGAATCCTAAGATTGAATGGATGAATATGGGTTCCAATCTATGGAGGACTTCGGGACGTGATCCTTCAAGAAGCCCATAGTTCCAAGTATTCTGTTCATCCTGGCAATGATAAGATGTACCAGGATTTAAAGGCAAATTATTGGTGGATAGGGTTGAAGAAATCTATAGCCACTTATGTGGCTAAATGTCTGACGTGTGCTCAAGTTAAGGCAGAACACCAGAAGCCGTCAGGTTTGCTACAACAGCCTGAACTTCCTACCTGGAAGTGGGAAATGGTAACTATGGATTTTATCACTAAGTTACCGAAAACAAAGCGAGGAAATGATACTATTTGGGTTATTGTCGACAGGTTGACTAAATCAGCCCACTTCTTACCTATTAAGGAAACACATAGCTCAGATAAGTTAGCTCAGTTATACGTGGACGAGATTGTATCTCTTCACGGAGTGCCAGTGTCTATCATCTCTGATAGGGATACGAGATATACATCGCATTTTTGGAAAAGCTTCCAGCAATCCCTAGGCAGTCGACTAAATTTCAGCACTGGATATCATCCTCAGACGGATGGTCAAAGCGAGCGTACTATACAAACGCTGGAAGATATGTTAAGGGCTTGTGTTATTGATTTGGGTGGAAGTTGGGATGATCATCTTCCATTGATAGAATTTTCGTATAATAATAGCTATCATTCAAGTATTCAAACTGCACCTTTTGAAGCTTTGTATGGAAGAAAGTGCAGGACGCCGGTTTGCTGGGCAGAAGTTGGATATGTCCAACTAACAGGACCTGATATAGTCCTGGAGATGACAGATAAGATTGTGTAGAAACGTGGTCGTCTCAAAGCTGCCAGGGATAGGCAGAAAAGCTACGCAGATAAAAGGCGTAAACCTCTGAAATTCGAGGTAGGTGACAAAGTTCTACTTGAGGTATCATCCTGGAAAGGGGTAATGCATTTTGGTAAGAAAGGCAAGTTAAGCCCAAGATACATAGGACCATTTGAGATCATCAAATGTGTCGGAACAGTGGCTTATAAGCTAAACCTGCCTGAAGAGCTCAGTGGAATTCATAATGTGTTCCACATTTGCAACTTGAAAAAGTGTCCAGCTGATGAATCGCTAGCCATGTCACATAAGGATGTGCATATAGATGAGAGCTTAAAGTTTGTCGAAAAACCTTTGTCGATCGAGGATCGATAGGTTAATAAACTTTGAAGGAAGCACGTGCCGATTGTGAAGCTTAAATGAGATGCTCGTAGAGGTCCCGAATACACGTGGGAGGTTGAATCCACAATGAAACAGAAGTACCCTTCTTTATTTCAGTAAATCTCGAGGTCGAGATTTCTTTTAAGGGGGTGAGGATGTAACACCACGCAAAAATCATGTCCAATATAGTATCGACACGTGTCATGGAATTTAATCGTTCAACGAATTGATTACGAGGGACTAAAGTTGTCAAACAAAGAAAGTATGTGTGTAAGAGGATCCAAAGTGTCAACATATGAAAATTTTGCCTTCCAACGACCCTACATGATGTTTATACCCTTAACTGAATAAATCATGAATCGTATGAAAATGTTTGTGGAAGAAAGTGAAAGTTTACAAGATGCGAGGGTTAAATATGTCAACATGTTTAAATAATACCTCTGAGTGACCTTTTAGCGAACCCGGAGCCTTGTTATGATTAATTATGCTCCCAAGAATAAGTGATAAAAATTTCACAAGGTTTCGATATCATATGAGGAAAATACGTTAACTTTCGTAATTAAGGGGTTAAAAGCGTCAACAAGACAAAACTTGTGTTTTTTATTACCATTTAACGAAACCGGACCTAAAGGTGTTTGGTTATATCTCATGGATCACAAGAATAAAAGTTAAATGGGTTAAATGTGCTTAAAATGAAAGAATTTACGCTTTAGAAGGTCCAGGGGGTGAAAATGTCAATTATTGAAACTTGCTGATCTGGTCACCTCCATGGTGGCGTCACGCCACCACCAACACCCTTTGTCGTCGCGTGATGTGACGGCTTGATCTGGGCAGATTCTCTGCACAGCTGCATGTCACCCTGTTGCACCGCCTTTGCATGCCTTGTTTTCGATTTCAGGGGCTGAGCCAACAGTTTTTCATGCATAGGGACACCTGGGATGATCAGGAATCACTTGTAGACTTAGGTGGAATGATCTTGTGAAGTTTAAATCCCTATATAAGAGCTTCTTGTTTGCTAGTTCATGTGCTCACTCACAAAATTTATTAGCAACTCACTCTCTGGAGCTCTCTAGACTTAAAGCAAGTTTCCCTCTGCTCCTAATTCATGCTAAGAGCCTTTGTAAGCATTCTTAGCCTCTCTAGTTCAAGTTTTATTAGTCTAGTAACCAAAAGCCAAAGCCGTCGTAATTAAGCTTTGACTTAGTGATTAATCACTAATGGTCAAGCCATTATTCGAATTGAAAGTGGCTATGAGTTGGTAATTATGTGGGTAATAAGTCCTTAAAAAGGCATCCCCTGATTATCACTCTAACTTGGTCAATTGTCGGGTCAAACCTAATATTAAAAAATCAACAGGAAGCTATTTTTGCAAATAAACTCATAACTGATAATGTAGAAGTTATGGTGTCACACCCTGACCACGAAAAACAACAAATCGTGGCAGAAACGTCGAGGAGTGTTGTAACAGAATCATTGTTTCATAACACATGGATTGAAGTTCTTGTTTTATTGAATTAAATGTTTTACATTACACTGAAAATTGAAACAAAACATGAAAAATAGACTTTCATTGTTATTAAGTCACTAAGGCCTCGTCCGTTCCTATGTGAGCATGCATCAATATCATCATCAAATATCACCAACTATGGTACCTGAAACTCATGTGAAAATACGTCAGCATAAAAATGCCGGCGAGTACATAGGTTTTATGTGAGTATCAGATTCATGGCTCGTTTACATTTTTGAAAATCACTTGAATACCTTTGTTAATTAATAATTAGAAAACCAAGTTTTGTAAAATGTTTGGAATGTAAATTGAAATAACTATGTCAAAACATATTTGTTTTATAAAACTTCGATACCATGAATCTTAACTCCAAAATATTTGTTTAAGTAAACCCAAATTGTAAATCGTTTTTGAAATAAAACTCGAATGTTTATGTTGTTAGAAAAACCTTGTAATATAACTTTGTTTTGAATAACCTTGCCCAAGTGATCTAAATAATGCAACGATATATAATGTGTTAAAAGCACTTATATATAGGAAGTACCAGCGGCGTATCCACCATGCTTTTAATACATTACCTCCGCCACGTTACCTAATCACTTCCCTAACCCAACGGTTTAAACAGATTCAAACGGTTCACATAATTCAAACAGTTACAAATGGTTCACACAAATCAAATGGTTACAAACGGTTCACACAAATCAAACGGTTACAAATGGTTCACACAAATCAAACGGTTACAAACGGTTCACACAAATCAAACGGTTACAAACAGTTCAAAATGTAAAACAATGTGCTAGAATGCTAAGGGAACATACATAGCAAAACTTAAGGAAATCATGTACTATATATGTACTAATGAACATAACAAGCATATGATATAAAAACATGAAAAGCACGAAAGTAACAAGTAGGCACATGTGTATCACCCCAAAACATTTGAAAACAGTAAAAGAGGGGGACTATGTACTCACTTGAGGATGCTTAGAAGTCTTGAATAATAACCAAGCAAGCTAGAGGGATCACGGAAATCAAACGGCACCTAATATAGGTAACTATGTTAATAAACCGGACCTAAATCGGAGGATTGGATAAAATGAGGTTTCGTAAACCAAATGAGTGTAGAGACTCATGTAATATGGTTTAACAAAGCCTACATTCTAAAACGAAACCTAACCTAAGTGCTTACGACCCATTACAACTCGTTAAGGTAGCTTACACTACGTTAACGCGTCATTCGCGTAAACGCGTTCGGATCGCCTAACTATTCCTATGACAAGTATTATATGCCTTAACATATCTAATAATGTTGCCTAATCAGTTTAGATGCCAAAATTTATGTTACATATGCTTAAAATGAATTTATGCGGAAAAAGGGCATTTTGGTCATTTTTCTAAGGCATATAAACTACCTATCATACAACTACTTAAACGAAGTGACCATAAGGTATAACCTCGGAAGGTTAATGCTTGGTCGGATCCTAATGATCGACCAAACGGGTCGGGTTCGAAAGTCTAAGCGGTCGTTTAGACCGCTTATCTCACGACCCTATACAAGCACTAATCTAAAAGTTTGGTTGCAAAATACGCAAGAATACGCATTTTGACCGAAACTATGACTCGTCACTACACCTAATCAACGTGGTAATCAGTAGGTATAGTCACAAGAGACTATAACCACCGTGATTACGCTCATGTTACGAAGTTCAAACAAACTTCGTGTTGACCATAGACTGGTCAAAGCAAAAAGTCAAACACTGTTTGACTTTTCCATTTAAAACGCATAAAAACACGAAAGAATACTTACAAAGGGTCCAAGCTAGCCGAACTTGATCTAAATACTCAGGTATGAAGCATAAAGCTTCAACTTAGAGCATAAAATTAGATCAAGGTGTGAGGAAAATGGAATGAGAGCTTGGGTATTTATAGATTTGGAGAACCGTTAGGATCGTTTCTCGCAAATCATGCTTTGATCTTGACCTTACAAGTGGGCACATGGTTTACAAAACCATGGGAATACTTAAAACCATCAAATTTCAGCCCATAGAGTGCAAAACCTTGGGTTAAAACCATCAAAACCTCAAAATGGACCAAGTTCAATGTATCTGCTAGAAATTTCAAAAATGGTCCCTGCACTTATAAAACTTGATTTTTTTTGGCACTTTTAAGCCCTGTTAACCCCATTTCAAGGCTCTAAAATAAATTTAAAGTATAGGGAACTTGAAATGTGCTAAAAAATATCTCGGATATCGGTTCGTTTGGTTGTACGGTTGCGTTGTTCGGTTAATTACGACGGAAATCGTAACGAACGCAAAACGATCCAAATTACGCGAAGAACGGAATTTTATCACGCCAATCACTAAAATAAGATATTTTAATGATCACATAAAATTTTGGATGTCCGGATATATTCAGAACGCAAGATATGCGCGAAAATGCAAACTTATGCACTTTTTGACGCTTTTAGTCCTTATTGATCAAGAAAGTTTATTTTTGCGCACCAAACACCTTAAAGCCTATTTCTAAGCTATGTAAAGGATATTTAGGGCATATTTAACTTATGATAAAGTTATGGAATGTTCGTTACAGTACGAATCGGCATACTTTCACAGTTTGTTGAAATTAGTCCCTGTAAGCGAATAAACTTGATTTCGGCATACCAAACTATCCAAAACTTATTTCTAAGTTATGTAAAGGTTATTTAAGGTATGTTAAGCCTATGTCACTGTTCCAGAGTGTTTGTTGCATTAAACTGGTTATATTTACGCATCAGATCGCGTATAACCTTCCAGAAAGCGATATAAAGCTCGAAATCGAACATGAATTGATATGTGCAAACGATACACATATTTATACAAATCCCAAGTATGAAATAAAATATTTCATTTATTTGGTATTTATTTTATGTTCATAGAGGCACAGGTGTCACAGTCTCCCCTACTTTAGGAAATTTCGTCCCGAAATTTATTCGTAGGAGTCTATCTGTGACTTTGTGTTAAATAACCACCAAAGATATACATGGCATAATCCTGTCATTTCCTCAACGGACATTCTTCAGAAACGAAATTGAACGGATGGAGTCATTTTAAACGGGTGCTTCCTCATAAATGGAAACGATAGAATAAACAAAAGGATATTCATTTCCTCAACGGGCATTCTTCAGAAATGAAAATGAACGGACGGAGTCATTTTCAACGGGTATTCCTCATAAATGGAAATGAATGAATAACAAAAGGATATTCATTTCCTCAACGGACATTCTCCAGAAATGAAAATGAACAGACGGAGTCATTTTCGATGGGTGCTTCATTAGAAATGGAAATGAAGCAAAAAGAATATTCATTTCCTCAACGGACATTCTTCAGAAACGAAAATGAACGGACGGAGTCATTTTCGACGGGTGCTTCATAAGAAATGGAAATGAATAGAATAAACAAAAGGATATTCATTTCCCCAACGGGCATTCTTCAGAAATGAAAATGAACGGACGGAGTCATTTTCAACGGGTATTCTTCAGAAATGGAAATGAAGGAATAACAAAAGGATATTCATTTCCTCAGCGGACATTCTTCATAAACGAAAATGAACGGACGGAGTCATTTTCGACGGGTGCTTCATTAGAAATGGAAATGAAGGAAAAAGAATATTCATTTCCTCAACGGACATTCTCTAGAAACGAAAATGAACAGACGGGGTCATTTTCGACGGGTGCTTCATCAGAAATGGAAATGAATAGAGTTAACTCAAAAGGATATTCATTTCCCTCAACGGACATTCTTCAGAAATGAAAATGAACGGACGGAGTCATTTTCAACAGGTGCTTCATCAGAATGGGAATGAATAGAATTAACTCTACACACATGACAAAACTTGTTGTGGTTTCTGTGCACTGAATTCCATAATTATGTATGCATCCATAATTACGCAATTCCTTGCACAGTCCGCACAGTGTATTTCATAATGTGAAAGGGATAGAATTTGAACAAGCTTGAGACAACTTTGATTGGGTCAACACATAAACACATAAGCACATACTTAATTTGTTACTATTTTGTTAACTTGACGCTGATTTGAACATGGGTATTCAAGGTATACCAGGAACCCAGTCGATGGACTTCAACGTCCTCAAGAATCTATCTGAAAAGATAGGATGATCTTCCAAAAATTCAATTTTTTGATTACAAGGAATCATAACATTCGAATTCATGTACACAACAATTAAGGACTTACGGAAATACCCTTAGGTACCCTATTAAGGATTTATAGTGGTATTTTGGGTATACGTCCAGAGTTGTAACTTGTGCCTTGTACTTCGTTTTCCTTGGAAGAAATGGGTACTTAGGATTTCCGTGGAAACGCAAGAGATCATAAAATGGAAGAGTTTTGGGAGTAGTCTGTTCTTCATGGAATACGATTCCTTGATTGTCGGTATTGTAGGGGATATGTTGTTTATACATGCAACCACATGAATACATTACAATGTAAATCAAAGATTTATTTATAAACAACATCAACAACTATTTCATAGACCTTGACAACAAAAGAAAATAATACATAAAGCTTGATTATTTCTAAATAGCGTTGTCTTCCAATCGGTCAGATGTTCATCACTGCGCTGGATTTGCATTAGCAAGCTTTGGGCAATTCCTTCGAAAATGGCCCATCTCGCCACAGTTGAAGCAAGAACCTGGTAGAAAATGAGCTTGAGCAGGATTGTTGCCAGCTTGATTTGGTGCAGCTGCAGCGGGGCAAACTCTTGTTGTATGGCCTATAAGTCCACAAGTCTGGAATTTGCGGCACTTTATATTGGCATGATGGTGAAGACTACATTGGTTGCACAAGGGTGCAGTTCCGTTGTATGGCTTCCTAGCAGGGGGTTGAGCTGGTTGGTTGGGGACAGCTTGATCATTGTGAGCGACCACAACGAAGTTCTGAGAAGCATTTCGCTTCTTTGACTTCTTGGAGGATTCAGTCTGCTCTTCCTTTGGTTTCGATTCCTCGATCGGTTTCTTATCACCCTTTCGAAAAAGTTTACCTTTCCTGATCTGAGATTCAGTCAAGGTAGCGGATAGCTCAATGGCCTGCCTAACTGTAGTGGGATTGCTACCAGTCACAATGTCTTGTATTGAGTCAGGGAGACCATCAATGTACTTTTCGATTGCCTTATCCAAAGGCGTAACCATGTTCGGGCATAACCGACTTAACTCCTCATAACGGTCCGTGTAGGCTCGATGCTCACCGTTATCTTGCTTAAGATCGTCGAACTCCCTTTCCAATGCTCTAATCTCATGACGAGGACAGAATTCCCTCATCATTAGAGCTTGAAGCTCTTCCCAGGTTTGAGCCAGTGCTACCTCGGCACCCCTCACCATTCCACCATGTTAAAGCTCGTTTCTCAAAAACACTAGATGCGAACTCCACCTTTCGCTCGTTTGGACACTGAAACGTGTCTGAAGGCTCTCTAAACTTTCGAACCATTGCAGAAGTGCAGTCGCTCCTTGAGACCCAGAAAAATTTGATGGCTGGGCAGAGTTGAACGTCTTGAAGTTGCATGCACTACTAAAAAAATGTCTCGTTTCCGACCAAGGTTTTTGTCGGAAAACGGCGTTTCCGACCAGTTTCCGACAGAAATACATTTGTAGGAAAAAGCCTTGTAGGAAAATATTTCCGACAAGTATCCGACTAAATTGGCGACAAATTTCCGACAAAAAAAGAGGTTACTATTTCCGACAAAGTACCGACCACAATTTTCCTACAGCTTTCCGACCACCGTTTCCTACTATTTTCCGACCACCGTGTACCTACGGTTTTCCGACAACCATGTTCCTACGGTTTTCCGACAACCATGTTCCTACGGTTTTCCGACAAAGTCCCAACCACAGTTTTCCGACAACTTTCCGACTACTGTTTTCCTACAATTTTCTGACCACCGTGTACCTACTGTTTTCCGACCAGATTTTCTAACTTCTCTTCCCACCAATTTCCGACTAAAAACTTTTTAATAAAAAAAATATAAAAAAAGTAAAAAATCCAGATTTTTTCTGCTAAAAATGCAGAAAAAAAAATCCAATAAAAATCCTAAATACGATACCATTAGGAACTAAAGTTCGTCCACAAAATACAACATGGTTTTCCAACTACAAGTTCAACCACAGTAAGACATGGTTGTCAAATTACAAATTCAACCATAAAATATGACACCGTTGTCAAATTACAAGTTCAACTGCAAAAGACAACAAACAGAAACTAAACTATGGTGGAGGATTGCTAGGATTACCAAATTGTTTCATAAACTCGGCCATTTGTCGTTGCATATCTTCTCTCATTTGTTGTTGCATCTCTTCGACTCGGTTTTGTAACATGTCAACGTGGGATTGTTGCGCCTCTTCGAATCGTTTATTTAACCTTTCCACCTGGGATTGCAAGTTCCGCACCTATATAATTTTTAACAACAAACATAATATTAGAAAAAAAAACATATATATATAGAAGTTTATAATCAAAATGGATAAGAGACCATAATCTTTATTCGGTACAAAAAAAGAGTTTTATCAAAGTATCATCTTTTACACATCTTTTACACTATACTTACAATTCAACTATTGTACATATATTTTGTAAGGTGATCGGCCATACAAGACAAATATTATGTTTTTTTTTCACAGAAGAAAATAAATTTGCTTGTGATAAAATCTTACCAATTAAGAAACTTTTAAATGAAAGTATTACCATTTGAAAAAATGTTTGTAGTTTTGTTTGTTATTTTTATTTATTTTATTTTCGTTTATTTAACTCTAGTTACAGTAAGAAACGACTTTTGTTGGCCCAAACGGGTTCGGGTCAACAAAAGTAAAAAACGACTTTTAATTTGTTGGAACGAATTTGGGTTCCATCTAACGTTTTTAAAACCAAGAGTGTTAGGTTCTGAATATAAAAAGAACCGTTCAATTATTAGTAGCTCAATGGATAAGTTTTGTTAGGTTTTAATCCGCCATTACGATAGTCAATAACATAAGATATTTAATATAAATCTTGTCATAAAAAGGAAAATATAATTAACTTCTAGAAGTGTATGCAATAAGAAAAGGCAGGGACTGCGGCAAATGGTGTGAGAGATAAAGAAGTCGGTTTTAGGGTTAAATAGATAAAAAGAAAAATCTTAAGACAAAAGACTCGGAACAGAAAGAGGAAAAGAAAATCTTTTCAAATTCCAGATATAAAAGAAATCGCCTGACATCACCTTGCGTCTAGATGAAGGCGCACACCTGTTGTGCGCTTTTCAAAGACACTAACGTCTACCTCAGAGCAACGGCCTCCATTGCCTTGCCTGAGAGCCTAGATGTGTGCCTAGTGCGCTTTTGATAAGTTAATTATGTCAGCAAAAACTTAATGTCACCTCTCAACGGTACTTATACACAATTGATCTTGTAACCCACTATCAGGAATTTATATAAAGTGATGATAGCCTATGCGGAAATCTACAGATAATTCAATAGTTCTTATCCCAGTTAGATGCATGAGCTTTAACCTACTGGATCTTGAGATGCTACTGTTCTTAATTCTTATACAGTTTCCCGTGGCAGCAAATCAACGCGATCATATTAACTCCATTGCTAAAGTTATTAATTCCCGTTCCTAAAGATCTAAAAACCATATCATAACCAATGCGATACGGAATGCCACATGAATTTAGCTATTGCTATGAACATGAAACAACTAACTAACACAACTAGCTCACTAACTCAACATTTCAACATCTACGAGATTATTAACATCCGAATTGTCGGCTGATCGCTTTACTCTCTATAAGCTAACTCATACATTTGGTTTTAAAAAGCGAGAGGCGCACAAAAGCAACAAGGTCTAAAATTGAGGCGCAAAGCGAAAAAGCGGTGGGCTTTTCATACCCGAGGCGCAAGATGTTTATATATTTTTTTATATATCCCATAGGTTTTTAGCACCCTCTAACCAAAATATAGCTATAAATAAGGCTTTATACCATTTTACTTACATGTACAAGTAAAAAAAACCCAAGGTACAACATTTTTCTGCAGTAAAACGCCTCAGATAGGCGCGCGCCTCAGACCAAAAAGCCCCCCAAAAAACCCTAAAAATTGCGCTTTTTGGGCACTTCTTGTAATTACACAATGCGTTGAGCGAAAAATCCCCAGAGGTTGCGCCTTAATGCGCCTCGCGCCTAGGTGCGCCTCAGGCGCGCTTTTTAAAACCCAGGTTATTATAACCGTACACCATCATGTCCCGCAACGCGCGACGTTGAATACCCCTAGTTAAATTTAGAAACCCACCCCTATGTATACACATTAATAATAATAATAATAATAATAATAATAATAATAATAATAATAAATAATAATAAATAATATTAATAATACCTCCTCTTGCGAGCGCTGGTAGTCAGCATAGGAGGCAGACCCGGATGACGAAGACGTTGTGCCGGTAATGACAAAACTACGATCCGAAGACCCGATCCTGAATCGGCTCCCTCCCTGCGCACGCTCCCACAAGTCAGCATCTCCCACCGGATGCTGAGTGACGTCTTCCCCGTACTTTTCGATCATGTAACTTGCATATGTCTCCTACAATTTATATAAACAACACGGTTGTTATTATAATAAAAGGCTAATACAATATATATATATATATATTAAAAATGATGCAAACAACTTACATATGTTTTTTTCGATGGCGCAGTACAAAATTCTGTCCCCCTCCAAACTTTCATCATACATCCCTGCCCAAAAAATTTTCTTGGATTCTTTGGTGAGGTGAGTTGCAAGGAAGAGTTCTTTAAAAGTGGGTGGCCGACCCAATGTCCGTTCCTACAAAAAAAACATATGTATGATTAATGTAATATGTGTTAAAGAAACAAGTACTAAAATTTATGAACATAATTATCTTTACCAAGATGATGCGATGCTCATCATAGCCCCTAGACCCGCCTGTATGTCGGGATATCACATCGTCGGAATCGGCTTTCTTGCGGTTGCTTTTACCTCTCTCAGACTTCTTTTGCCACTCATCTGTGTTCCAACGCTATAAAAGAATAAAAATACATGTATAAATAATATAAAATGCAATAAAATATAACAATGATCACTAATGTATTAACTTGCTTACCATACATAACTCATGCCATATGTCCTCGTGCACGAAGCGCGGCGGATACTCACACATCACGCCAAAATCATATTCATTTTCCGGGATGGTTTGCCCAGCAATCCTTGCCTTCTTTGCCGATTCGTCTCGGCGATCCGACATTATGTCTGGGAAACGACGCTTTAACACATTTTCAAATCCTTCTCTAATGAATTCATCATTTGCTTGATCCCAACTATATTGAGTCTTTAAAAGATTGAAAGTTAAAAGTGCAAACGTATAACAAATAAGACTTAAAATATAGTGATTATTACATATATCTCCCTATTTAAAACACTAATTACATGTTTACCCAACCCCAAAATTAAATTACAAATTTCCCTTTAAACAAAAAAAAAAACCATCAGAACCTTCATTTAAACAAAAAAAAAACCATCAGACCTTTTATTTCAGTTTAAAATAAGGATTAAAATATAAGGATTATTACATATATCCTCCTATTTCAGAAATCGAGGGTTTTGATTGGAGATTCTAGTTTGAACAATATCAGTGTCATTTGCAAATTCGATAAAGTTCTGATGTAAATAAAACTTTAGGTTGGGTATATATATAATTTATAAATGTAACAGGGGATTTATGTAATTTCCCTTAAAATATAAATAACTAACTAATGTATTACCCTAAAGCGATCAAACATACGGTCCACATGTTCCGTAGGGACTTCTCTGTGTGTTGACCAATCTTGCGTTTTGAACGTGTCACATATGGGACATGTTTTAACATTAAAATAACTTGGTAAATAATGTAGGAACATGTATAAGCATGTTCAACCTGACAATTCCAAGTTTAGGCTCGGTTCGGAACCGAAAGTCGCAAAAGAAGACTTTTGCTTTGACTTTCAGTTCTGACCCGATTTAGCTTGTTTTAGATATGCCTTAAGGTTTCTTTAGGACCATATTAAAAGTTAGTAAAACCCTCCGAGGTTATACTACATGGTTCCTTGTTTATCCGATTCATTTGCATGTTTCTGTTAATTGCTTAAATGTTGACCATTATTCCCTTTTGATATTAAAACGAGATTTTTGAAAATGTGAGAGGACAAAAACCTTTATTACTGATTTATAAACATGTCCTAAAAATTTGACATCAGTTTCAAGTCTAAATTAGGAGTTATGCTCAATATCGTAATTTGAAAGCTTTTTATTAATTAAACGGCATATTTAGCATAAAGCCTATTTAAACCCGAATTTTGACACCAAACCTTTTACCCACTGATGTAATATAATATTTTGGTATTTTTGAAGATTTTTATTAATTTTTAAACTGATCATAACATGGGGTTCTTGCTTTGATTCGGTAATTGACGGTTATACCCTTTTTGCTAATAAAATGAGCTTTACAGAACATTTTGACACCAAACCTTTTGCTACTTATTTTATATGTTAAATAAAATATTTTAATCCTTTTGGACTGATAAAAATCTCAACTTTCCTTATATAACCTTAAAATCGCTAAAAACCGACTTTTTACGCGTTATAAACGCATAGTATGGGTTAAAACTATTTTTGGCACATAAGACTCAATACCTACTGATGTTTTAAGTAAATTTTTATACTTTAACAGTAAGTAAAAGTTTTGAACTCAGATTTCCATATTTGAACTCAGATTTCCATATTTCAAATGACCAAAATGCCCCTACGGCGCATAGTTTGGTTATAAATGATAAATTTCACATATATGCAATACCCTACTAATATGACAAGCAAAAATAAATATTTTTACTGATTATTTTAGATCAGAACCTCAGATTAACATTTAATCTCTTTCATAATCTTAAAAATGACCAAAATACCCCTACGGGGCATAAATTGATTTTAAATTCGTTTTGGGCATAATGGAAGGTATCCTACTGATATCATAACACATTTTAAGCATATTAACTTAGGGAACCTGTACATGACTCATTTGGTTACCCGTTATGCATTTTCGTGTTCGGTACGGTTTATGTAACTAGTTTGCATAAATTGACCGAAACGGGTCAAACCTTATCATTTTTACCTCAAAATCCAGAATGTGTTTAGTTTACCCATATTATACAAGTCTTCATACTTGTCGGGTTTAAACCAAATTCTAATCCGGTCTTCGCTTAATCTTGCGTTTTGAACCATCTATCTTTCTTTAAAACTAACTGGTCTAAGTTTAAACTTAAGTAAGACCCGTTAGGAATCTAATAGGTTATTAAAAACCTTCGTTCCAGATTTAGGAGCCCTGTAAAAGATATTTGCACTTGCTGATTGTATACGGCTGAGATAAATTTGAATATTTTGCTCAGGTAAATACTTTTAACTTATTTTCCCTTATACGGGCTTGGGGTACGGTATATGAAATACCGCTTGGTCGGTATTGAATTTTTAATCATATGAAGGTTAAATCATTGAGATAACCCGTTTAATCTGTTTTGTTTGTTTTAAGCCTTTGGGGGGTTAATGACCATGTCCTGGATATCCTCGGCTCATTCATTGAAATGGCCACGACTTAAGCACGGGGTGTAGGCATACACCTGTCGGTGCGTATGTAAAATAATATGTCCGCTTGTTCGAGAATAACTCGTCGTGGGTTTATTTATGTGGTGTGTCTATTAATCTTTAACCCGGTGTTCAACCCAGGCTACTGAACGTATAACAAACATATAATTCTTTTACAAGATTAATTTTAAATAATTATCCCAAGTTATAAAAGATTATTTGTGCCTTGTGCATTTAAATAAATTTTCTTAAAACATTTTCAAAAGTGTCAGTTAATTGTATTTACCAGTGTAAACTGACGTATTTTCCAAAAGGTTAAGTGCAGGTACTAGGCGGAATAGGCTGGCTACTCCTGAGTGAATTAAATAGAGTTTTGCAAGCTTTATCACTTTAAAATCGGTTGAACAATATTTCCTTTCTTTTGATCCGCCTGTGGATCCTTTTACATTACGTTTGTAATACTCTTGTTACTTTCATTCGGTTTGTAATATTTTTACTTTAGACTTCCGTTGTGCATTGAACTGTGATTGTTTGACTATGACGATATCAACTATGTCACGATACTCCCCACCGGGACCACCAGTAATACGAGGAAATATCGGGGTGTGACAGGTTGGTATCAGAGCCAATATTTAGTGAATTAAACACTAGCCTTTTATGTTTAATCTCAATGACACAGTTGCACATTCCTTGACTTCCGAGTCTAGGAAAAGGACTTAGGACTAATCCCTATCTTTTATTTTGTCCTTTATTGTTTTTTCCTTGTTGTTTCCTTTTTTTGTGTTGGCAGGAACAGAAGATGCCATTGCGTATTAGAGGACGAGGAAGAGGCGGTAAGGCCCCAATCTTCACCAGTCATGATCATGAGGCCGGGCCATCTCACCAGCGAACTCCTTCAGTGACGATGAGCACGAGTCCCCAAGAAGACTGGAGGACGTACTTAGAGCCTGCGAGGCGTTCTGTCTCGCTAAGCTCCTCATCTTCGTACCACGACTCTTTCGGGCTCCATCAAGGCAACATGTACGAACATTATCGCCACGCCTACTTGTCGTTGTAGAGGTCGGGTTCACACCGTGCCTTTGAAGACCCGACCTCGTACATTCAGAGCTGGTTCAATCCGGCAAATCAGGTGCAAGAACCAATGGGTTTTAACCCATTGGGACCAGAATATCATTTTTCCGGTGACCAAGCTATGGATATGGATGATGACCCCGATCCGGAGATGCCACCGAGTGGGACGCCAACGCATCCCATCGAGATTTCTGACGGATCGTCCTTTCACAGTTTGCCATATCGAGGCCCAGACAGCTATGAAGCAAGGTTTGCCTCGCACCCTTGGGAGTTCACTCCCCTTTTTAACCCAGCACCTCAGCAGCAGGATCCCTCCGAGGATTCACGATTTCAGGCGGTTACACCACCGCCTCCGCCACCGCCGCCGCCAGAACAGCGGCCGCTTCCGGAGCCACCGAGGCGGAGAAGATCAGGAGCAGGGATGTCCGTGCGAGGGGGATTCCCTTTCAGCACCCCTCAACCCTCCAGTGGCAGTCGCTATCCGCCACTGTATGAAGACCCACAGATGGGAGGGCCTTCAAACCCTGTTTCCGAGGTGGACTCCGCGCCAGTCGCACCACCATCACCACCACATATGGGTTTTAATAACCCAATACCTTCTTACGCTGGTGCAGCAGTGTATAACCCTTTTAAGCAGCCAGACCACTCTGGCTACAATTACTACAATGCCCCCGATGTTGACCCGTATCTAGTAGCGGCAAACTACAATGCTCTTCATCCTGAGGGGCCCTACGGAGCCCCATATCAGACTGAGTACCCGGCCTATGGGTACCAATACGTGCCACCTCCTCAACCTCCGCAGCAACAGCAGCTGCAGCCGCCGCAGATCCAACCACCGCAGCAGCAGGAGATTCTTCAAAGGTTGAGCCAGGTAATACACACTGTGTCAGCAACTCTGCAGAAAGAAGTCAGATAATGGAATTAGGGCCTAGGAGTAGGTCCAACATCTAAAATACATTAAAACCCAAGTATGGATACAAGGGTTAACATATAAACTTTTTCGGAAGCTAAACTATGCATTAAAAAGCACCATAAACACACTTTAAATGCTGAATTTTACATATTTCAGCAATAATTCAGCTCTTATCAGTATTTTAACACTGAAATATCATGCAGAATTTATGTTTTATGGTCCAAATTAACTTACAAAGTGTCGGGAATTGAAAGTGTCACAAAAGGGCACATAAAGGACACTAAACGGCGCAATTTAGCACTTTAACGAACCGGTATCTAACCGAACAACCGGACACTACCCAAAACACCAAAATTATACTAGAAGCATTGTTTTATTATTTCTGAGCTAGTTATGATCCCCGAACACCCCAACACACTATATAACACATAATAAACATAACACCTAACTAACACTTAAGTTCTAACCAATTAACTTAACCACCATTACAAACCAACCAAGACCCCCCCCCCCCTTTATGTGGACGGTCACTAGGTGGTATCCTTACTCGAGGGCACTGAAGACTTCGTGGTATACTGTGATGCTTCGCGTCAAGGTTTGGGTTGCGTGCTCATGCAACGCCAAAAAGTCATCGCTTACACTTCAAGACAGTTAAAGGTGCATGGAAGGAATTACACCACGCACGAATTGGAGCTAGGTGCGGTGGTATTCGCTTTGAAGATCTGGCGACACTATTTATATGGTACTCGATGTACAATCTTCATAGATCACAAAAGCCTACAACACATATTTGATCAGAAGGAATTAAATATGCGTCAACGACGATGGGTCGAGCTACTAAACGACTATGACTGTGAAATTAAGTACCATCCTGGAAAGGCAAACGTTGTAGCAGACACGTTAAGTCGAAAAGAAAGGGTTAAGTCCCTAAGAGTTCAAGCATTGGAAATGACTATTCAGACGAACCTCACTGCACGCATTCATGACGCACAACAAGAAGCCCTTAAGGGGGAAAATCGTAGAGCTGAATACCTCCGAGGTATGCTGAAGAATTTGGTGCCAAACGAAGAAGGAACCTTATACTTTAAGGGGCGTATTTGGGTTCCGCTCTATGGCGGTATTCGAGAAGTCATCTTTAATGAAGCACACAAGTCGAGATACTCGATCCACCCAGGATCGGACAAAATGTATCAAGACTTGAAGGAATACTATTGGTGGCTGAGGCTTAAAAGTGATGTTGCTGTCTACGTTGGAAAATGCCTAACCTGTGCCAAGGTTAAGGCCGAATATTAGAAACCATCTGGTCTACTGCAGCAGCCCGAGATACCCATGTGGAAGTGGGAGCAAATCTCAATGGACTTCATAACAAAATTACCCAGGACCCCTAGAGGGCAGTGGCGGACCCAGGATTTTTTTCCTGGGGGTGCGGAAATTTTTTAAAGATCTTAGACCCCAAGCTATATAAAAAAATCGGTTCATAGCGGGTCGGATCGGGTCGGGTCATGTAAAACAAGTAAAAACAAACAAACAAAGTTTCATAGCGGGGCGAATCAGATCAAGTCGGGTCCATTTCAATTCTCAAACAATCAAACCCTAGTTCCTAACTTCCTATCACATTAACAAACAAAAAAACATCAAAGTTCAAACCATACCTACTTTTATTTCTCTTAATCATTCAATAAAAGAACAAAAAACTTATCTATAACATACCTTGGTCTTTAATTAGAATAATCCGGCGAAAAAAAGTGGTTCAACCCCTTTCCTTTTGAGAAATCGCAGCATAACTTCCCTACTCATTGTTCATTCCTAATCCTATCACATACAAAATAAACAAGGATCTTCAAGTGTTCAACCATAGCCCAAGTTTCTTAATTTTCAATTTAAAATTTTGAAATCGTGCCATAACGTCTCTACTCATGGTTTCTATCACAATCATATTGATCCATCATCCATGACCATAAATTCAACATTCCAAAAATCATCTAAAAATCACCCCTAAAAATCATCTAAATAACATAATCATCAAGCCCTAGAATTGTTTAGTCACCCCTAAAAATCATCTAAATAACATAATCATCAAAAAAATCATCTAAGGCAGTAAATCATCAAAAAAAATCATCTAAGGCAGTAAATCATCAAGTAAAATCATCAAAAAAAAAACATAAAACTAACCCTCTTGATGATGTCGCTGCTGTGTTGCTGCTGCCTGCTGGATTCCGGTCAGTTTCTGGCCGGAATTATGGAAGTCGTTGGCTGCTGTTGCTGCTGGCTTGCTGATGAAGTCGCTAGGCAGGAGTGGTAGAACAGAAACAGAAGGGCGGGGGGAATTGAAGGGGTTTGGGCAATTGGGCTAATTGTTAATTGTTTATTGTTGGGGATTGGGTAATGGACTAATGGGCTTTTTGTTTATTGTTGGGTATTGGGTAATGGATATGGACTAATGGACTAATGGGTTAAGCTTTGGTTTGGGTTTAAGTAGTATAATGTATTAATATAGGTAGTTTTTTTTTATAAAAAATCAGACTTTACTAAAAAAATTATAATATAAATCCATAATATTTTTTACCCAAGGGGTGCGGATGAAAAATTCCAAGGGGTGCGACCGAAAAATTCCAAGGGGTGCGGACGAAAAATTCCAAGGAGTGCGGACGGGATTTTCTTCGAAAATTTACATAAAAAAAATTTCTCGGGGGTGCGCCCGCCCACCTTGGCTTGGTGGTGGGTCCGCCCCTGCTAGAGGGCATGATATGATATGGGTGATAGTCGATCGGTTAACGAAGTCTGCGCATTTCCTACCGATCCGGGAGAAGGATAGCACTGGAAAGCTTGCTGAGCTGTACCTGAAAGAAATTGTGGCACGTCATGGAGTGCCTATCTCAATTATCTCAGATAGAGATGGATGTTTCGTATCAAGGATCTGGCTATCCTTCCAGAAAGCCTTTGGATCTCAACTAGATCTAAGCACGGCCTTCAATCCGCAAACAGATGGCTAGAGCGAACGAACCATACAAACGCTGGAAGATATGCTTCGCGTATGTGTTATGGACCTAGGCGGCAGCTGGGATACTCACCTACCCTTAGTTGAGTTTTCCTACAATAACAGCTACCATACGAGCATAAAAGCCGCACCATTCGAAGCTCTATATGGCCGCAAGTGCCGCTCGCCATTATGTTGGACAGACGCTGGAGACAAACGTATGGTTGGTCCTGAACTTGTTCAAGAGACAACCGACAAAATCATGCAGATCCGAGAGCGCATTTAGGCAGCTTGAGATCGACAAAAGAGCAACGCAGATCGAAGACGGAAACCCTTAGAATTCGAGGTGGTAGACAGAGTTTTGTTGAAGGTCTCACCTTGGAAGGGCGTAGTAAGATTCGGAAAACGTGGAAAGCTGAATCCACGATACATCAGACCATTCAAGATCTTGGAAAGAATTGGTACCGTGGCTTACAAGTTGGAATTACCGGAAGAACTTAACGGAGTACATGATACGTTTCATGTGTCCAGCCTCAAGAAGAGTCCAACCCAAGAAACAGTGATCATCCCTGCGGATGAAGTGCATATTGACGACACCCTCCGATTTACAGAACAACCCGTTGAGGTTACAGACTAGAAAGTCAACAAGACCCGGAAGAGTAGTGTCAAACTTGTCAAAGTACGTTGGAACTCTAAGCACAGACCCGAGTACACGTGGGAACGTGAAGACCAGTTTAAAGACAAGTACCCCCACCTGTTCAAGAAAACTCCTGCGAGAGATAGCTCAGCCTGAATTTCGGGACGAAATTCTTTTAACGGGGGGAGACTGTGACAACTGGCACAAAACCGGTAATCTCCGTACAATTTAATTATTATTTAATATCTGCAATTATGTGCTTAAATGTCAACATTTTCTGATTACATGCTATACATGTGAATTCATAAACATTTTATACTTCAAATATTGTTTATGCAGTACTATTAGCGTTGCGTCAGAAAGACTAGTAAACTCACCGGTAAGACACACTGTGTCAGCAACTCTGCAGAAAGCAGTCAGATAATAGAATTAGGGCCTAGGAGTAGGTCCAACGTCTAAAATACATTAAAACCCAAGTATGGATACAAGGGTTAACATATAAACTTTCCGGAAGCTAAACTATGCATTAAAAAGCACCCGAAACACACTTTAAATGCTGAATTTTACATATTTTAGCAATAATTCAGCTCTAATCAGTATTTTAACACTGAAATATCATGCAGAATTTATGTTTTATGGTCCAAATTAACTTAGAAAGTGCCGGGAATTGAAAGTGTCACAAAAGGGCACATAAAGGACACTAAACGGCGCAATTTAGCACTTTAACGAACCGGTATCTAACCGAACAACCGGACACTACCCGAAACACCAAAATTATACTAGAAGCATTGTTTTATTATTTCTGAGCTAGTTATGATCTCCGAACACCCCAACACACTATATAACACATAATACACATAACACCTAACTAATACACTTAAGTTCTAACCAATTAACTTAACCACCATTACAAACCAACCAAGACCCTCCCCCCCCCCCCCCCCACCACCACCAAGATTTTACTTAATCTTATAAGATTTGTGAAGATTGTGATCTTGGATTTGTATGTACTATTAAGAACATATAACACATTGGTTAATACATAAACTTGGTTATAAGTAGTGTATGGAAGATCAAGAACTCATTATCTCTCACACACCAACACACACCACTCTCCTCCTACCCTCTTGGCCACTCTAGGCCGTGAACAAGCTACCACACCATCACCACCTTCACTTCAATCTCATCTAATCTCAAGTGATCACAAGGTGTTAGAAGCCAAGTTAAGAAGTGTGGATCTTGAAGGACCTCTTCCATTTGCTATTATCCATCACATTTGTCACCTTCATCTTCTTGTGTTCTTCCCTAGCCCTTGTGCTAGTAGTAAGCTTCTTGTCACTTGATTTTACTTCATATTTAGTTGGTTAAAAGATGATGAACATTGTTAATCTTGAAGAACACTAAAGAACATAATCATGAAACCTTAACATAAGCTTAATAACATAAGAATACATGTTGATTAGTGTTGATTTGCTTCTTGATGATTTGTGTTTATGATGTTAGACATCATATGAAACCTACTAGATTGTGATTAAACACATGATCTAGTAAGTTAAGGTGATGATCTTGTGAAAGACCAAGATGATCATACTTTGTATGCATGAACTTGAATGATGAAATTTGTTTTCATATGTAAAGATGATTTAAACAAAATACAAGTCTTGTAAGTAGATGATTTCCAAAATAGTTTTCCAAAGAAACTAAGTTAAATAACAAGATTTACATAGACTTGGTTTTTACATAAACAAACACTACTTTTAAGGGTTAAACTAGTGTAGAAACACTTGGGAAGCAAGAAGATTCCATAAAGAAATGTTTTTGCAAAACATATTTACAAGTTGTAAACACCTAAATCTTTCAAGAATTAAACTTTTAAAGAAGTAAACACACTTTAAAGGGTAACTAAACCTACTAAACACACTACCAAATTACTACAAGTTTTTATGAAAGTTCAAGTTCATGTTGTTAGGTAAATTACATAATTTTGGCACTTGATAAGTGTTGATTTCATTATTGATTGTTGTTGCGAATTGTTTTGATGATTGAAAAAAAATAAACACATGTTTTGAAAACATGGGAAACCTCCATTTTTAGGGGAAACCATGTCAAAAATTTTATAAAATTTTGACACTTAGAAAAATATAAGTTTTGGTGAAACTTATGCCCTAAAAATTCACCTAAAAATATTTACCAAGGTTTCCCTAAATTTTGTGTAAATTTCAAGTTAAGAAATGATGATTTCTTCAAGATAAAAATTGGTATTAAGTATGTATATTTTTGAGGAAAATATATCTATTTATTGGTCACCAAATTTTGTGCTAAGTGTATGTAATATGTATTATATGTAATAGTGTATTAGGACTTAAAAATACACTAAATACTCCTAAGGAGTAAAAATACAAAAATACACATACAACATGCATAGACAAATACAAGAAAATATATTTTCATAAATATATTTCTTAATAGATTATGTAACTTGGACAAGTTATGAACTTAAAATATATTTTTGAACATAAATATATAACTCGGGTGAAAGATACAAGATACTTATATTTATTTTTGGGAAAATAATATAAGTAAGATACATAGTTAAAAATATAAATTATTTTTAACAACAAAGAACACATACATAAAAGATGGTGACTTGTACTTGTGCGATACAAGTCTAGTGACTAACGTTAATAAAACACGTATAGGTCACGACGCAATAAAACCAACCGGTGAAGTTTATGGCGCAGGATACGCAAAGTTGTGAGTTCATGTCCCCACTTTTAAACTTTTACTTGTTTTCTAAACTTGGGGAAAATACATGTGTTATGGTATGTTGGATACAAAAACTAAGGAATGATACTTTAGATCATGTCACGAATAGGGTGCCATAAGCACCATTAATCAGTTACATACCAAGACCGCGGAACAAAAGGTTAGATCTAATGGGTTTCAGGCAGCCACACTCTTGGCCACTCTTTTACCAAGCAGTGCTTTTGTGTCTCTAGTCGTAAATCGACAGTCGTGGAATCGACAACTAAAAATGCCTATGGTTTGGATTCTTCCTATGTCGTGTCACATGTTAATGGCCTTGCAAACCATTAGCGATCTCGATTTCCTTACATTTACAGAAGTACATATTTCAGTACAATTACATACCATGTTTTCTACAACGAATGCTTAAATGTTTATACAAAAACTGCATGAACTCACACCAACATTATGTTGACGATTTTCCAAAACTTACATGTATTTTAGGGAACAAGTTGGATCTTGGGCGCTGGTGTTGTTTTCAAGATGTAAATTTCAAGTTTAGATGTCATCCACTTTTTTTTTGTATCATAACTTGAGGGTTTTGGTTGAAACTTAAATGGCTCGTGTTTGTAACATTTCAATCTTATGAATGGATGAACATCTTGTTTTAAATCATATAGTTGTTTATTATAATTAAATGATATTCAGCAAGTCACACATCATACGCTTCCGTAAAAGTCAGGGTGTGACAATTTAAAAAAAAGTGTCGATCTTGAGCATTCAATGAAATATCCATTCGACAATAATGACCCCCTAATTGAATATGAAGATGAACCACCCGATACAAGTGAAGAGATTGACCACTTTGTTGAAGAAGAGGTCGCCATAGAACAAACTTTTAAAGTTCTTGATCAAAATGAGCAACCAAATAAGGAGTCTCCTAAAGACCCACCTCTTGAGCTCAAAGAACTTCCAAAAAGTTTGGAATATGCTTTTCTAGACAAAGATGGTAAATCACCTGTAATTATTTCGTCAAAATTAAGTAGTGTAGAAAAAGAAAAATTAATTACACTTTTGAAAAAACACAAAAACGCAATCGTTTGGAAGCTTGTAGATATTAAAGGAATAAGTCCTTACATGTGCACGCACAAAATCTTAATGAATGATGACTACAAATCGGTAATACAACCACAATGTAGAGTAAATCCAAATGTCCAAGAAGTGGTTAAAAACGAAGTCATCAAATGACTTGACGCCGGACTTATTTATCCTATCTCCGATAGTCCTTGGGTAAGTCCCGTCCAAGTAGTTCCAAAGAAAGGAGGTATGACGGTAATAACTAATGAGAAAAACGAATTAATACCAACGAGAACCGTCAAAGGATGGAGGGTATGTATAGATTATCGTCGATTAAATGAGGCGACAAGGAAAGATCACTTTCCTTTGCCTTTTATTGATCAAATGTTAGAAAGATTATCCGGTCATAAATTTTACTGTTTCTTGGATGGTTTTTCAGGTTACTTTCAAATCCCAATAGCACCCGAAGACCAAGAAAAGACAACATTTACATGTCCCTATGGAACTTTTGCTTATCGACGCATGCCATTCGGTCTATGCAATGCCCCCGCAACCTTCCAACGTTGCATCGTGGCCATCTTCCATGATATTATAGAAAAGACAATGTAAGTCTTCATGGACGACTTTTCTATCTTTGGAGATTCATACGCCCAATGCCTCGATAACTTTGAACGAATGCTATCCCGATGTGAGGAAACTAACCTCGCCCTTAACTGGGAAAAATGTCATTTCATGGTGACAGAGGGAATAGTACTCGGTCACAAAATCTCAAGTGAAGGAATGGAGGTTGATCGAGCAAAAATAGACACTATTTCTCGATTACCGCCCCCCCTCTTCCGTAAGAGCTATCAGAAGTTTCCTAGGGCATGCTGGATTCTATAGGCGATTTATCAAAGACTTTTCTAAAATCTCAAGGCCTCTAACAAAATTACTTGAAAAAGATGCCCCTTTCATCTTTGACAAGGAATGCAATCAAGCATTTCTAATACTAAAAGAAATGCTAGTCAATGCACCTATCATGATAGCGCCTGATTGGAAATTACCTTTCGAAATCATGTGCGATGCAAGCGACTTTGCAGTTGGAGCCGTCTTGGGACAAAGAAAAGAAAAGCATTTTCACCCAATTTATTATGCTAGTAAAACACTTAACGATGCACAAGAAAATTACACAACAACAGAAAAAGAGTTACTAGCTGTGGTAGTTGCTTTTGATAAATTCCGTTCTTATCTTGTTCTTTCTAAAACAATAGTCTATACAGATCATGCAGCCATTCGATATCTCTTCAAGAAACAGGATGCTAAACCACGTTTGATTCGGTGGATTCTACTCCTCCAAGAATTTGATATTGAAATCAAAGACAAAAGAGGAGCAGAAAACACCGCAGCAGATCATCTTTCGCGCTTGGAAGACCCAGCTTTGGAGGCAACCAGGGACAAGCAAATAAATGAAAATTTTCCAACGGAGTCCTTGGAAATGGTGGAATACGGAGAAGAACCATGGTACGCCGACTATGCTAACTACTTAGCTAGCGGTATAGTCGCCAAAGGATGGCCACATCATCAAAGGAAGAAATTCTTTGCCGATGTGAAGCATTATTTTTGGGAAGATCTGTATCTTTTCAAAATGTGTGCTGATCAACTCATCCGCCGGTACGTACATGGTAGTAAAGCAAGAAGAATTCTCCACCATTGTCACGAAGGTCCATACGGAGGACATCATGGTGCCGCTAGTACCGCACGAAAGGTATTTGATTCAGGACTTTATTGGCTAACCATTTACAGAGACGGACAAAGTCTTATAAAGGCACGTGACGCTTGCCAAAGATCAGGTAATATTTCTTCCAAAAACGAAATGCCACAAAATGGCATTCTTGTTTGTGAAATTTTTGATGTGTGGGGACTCGACTTTATGTGACCTTTCCCACCGTCAAAAGGAAACAAATATATACTTGTGGCAGTCGATTACTTGTCTAAATGGGCCGAGGCCGAGGCACTTCCAACAAACGATGGAAGAGTCATGGTAAGATTTCTGAAACGTTTATTTTCTCGTTTCGGCACACCAAAAGCATTAATAAGTGATAGAGGTACCCATTTTTGTAACCATCAACTCGAAATTTTTTAACAAGATATGGGGTCTATCACCGGGTCTCAACGGCATATCACCCTCAAACAAACGGACAAGCCGAAGTGACTAATAGAGGTTTAAAACGAATACTTGAAAAAACCGTGGGGTTAAATAAAAAAGAATGGGCCGACAAATTAGATGATGCTTTATAGGCCTTTCGAACAGCGTTTAAAACAGCAATAGGTACTACCCCATATAAGCTCGTCTATGGAAAAAGTTGCTATTTGCCAGTAGAAATAGCACACAAAGCCTACTGGGCAATTAAAAACGTAAACTTAGACTTAGAAATCGCCGGTAAAAATCGATTCTGCCAATTAAATGAATTAGACAAGTTAAGGAATTATGCATACTCTAACTCCGAAATTTATAAGGAAAGAATGAAAAATTTGCATGATAAACACATTAAACCAAGTGAATTTCGGGTAGGAGATCAAGTTCTATTATTTAATTCAAGACTTCGATTGTTTCCGGGTAAACTAAAGTCTAGGTGGTCGGGTCCTTTTTCCATTACCCATGTTTTTCCACACGGTGCAGTAGAAATTAAATCTCGGAATGGAATTCCATTCAAAGTCAATGGCCAACGGCTGAAGCTCTATCAAGGATTCATTGAGGATGAGGAGGAAGAAATCTCGCTTCAAACGGTCGAAGAATGAAAGCATCAACATCACACCTGATGGCCAAGAAATTCACTCGGTTCAATGCAAATGAGTTGGATGCTAAAGCAAGATACGATGTGCTTAGAACCAGGCCAGAGGAGTTCCCACGACAAGTCTGCATGGATCTTCTAGGAGCAGTGAACCAGCTTGACCGATTTAACAACCTAGTCACCGGCCCACTAAGAGCTGCCCTGTGCACTCGACTTCGTTCAGTCCATGAATATAACCTGGAATTCTACAGCACATTAGCTTTCAAAACGAGAGTCGGTCCATTCGATAATGATGGGGTAGAATTCCGATGTGGAGGGACTGTGTACTCAATCTCAATAGCACAGTTTGGGTCGATAGTTGGGTTGTATGCGGAGGAAGATGCGGGGGATGAAGAAAACACCGGAGGGTTGGGTGAAATAAAAGAAAATCAACGCCAGGCTGCTTGGGTGCAAATAGGAGAAGGCGTCTACAATCCCAGCCGCACTAAGAGCACTCAGTTGAGGGACCCTCTTTACCGTTACATCCATAGGGTCCTCACTTACTCTCTTAGCTAAAGGCATGACAGCAGTGGCGTTGTAGGGTTACGAGATCTGGTGGTCCTGCATTGCATTCATACCCGCACCAACCTTGATGTTCCGTACCTCCTGCTCCGAAACATGCATTGGAACCAGCTCGCTACTCCCCCGACTCCCATCTTCTTTGGGGGATGGATATACCGTCTCTTCAAGCATTTCGTGAACATGCCCAGGTCTTTCCAAAAGAGCCCATGGTCGGGAAGAGTAGACATGGTCATCTACCGCTCCATGAACCTGATTTATGAAGCAGAAGACGGGACGGTCAGCTTCCAAAGAGTCCAGGGGCATGCATGGAACCCACAAGAAGCACTCGTCCTCCACGCACCACACTTCCAACCTCCTCCTCAATACCATTACCAGCCCCAGGGTGATCCGGGTCAATCCTCCTCACAAGGAGGCGATTTTCCTAATTTTCAAATCTTACATGATTTATTGCAGGAAAGCCTCATGTGCACCAGGAACACCTACAACATGGCCAGCAACACGTACACCCGAGTTAGAGCAATTGAGAGAAACATCTCCGACATACAGGATGACATTGGGAACATCCGGGAGTACATGGCGGGGCACGGAGGAGGAGATGATGATGAGGACGAGGACATGGACTAAGCGGAAGGAGTGGAGGTAGGATCAGCCGGTTGAAGGTCTATCAGGTTAACCCCTTTTTTTCTCACGAACAATTTCCGGCCTGCTTGCCGTTTGTTGAACAATTTACTTTCTTTAACTCTTTTTACTTTCTGCATTTATTTTTCTTTTTAACTTTGTGGTATGGATGCTTGAACAATGGTAATTTAGGATGCTTGTTATGATTGGTGTGGTATTTATTAGTTAAACAGGTACATACGAGGCTTAGAGCACTAAACATTAGTGCTACTAAAGCCGGGACAGGAAAACCGAAGCAAGAAACCTATTTTACACCTTTGCAGTTTGTCCACACGAGGTCCTGTTCAGCCAACACGCCCCCATGCCCATTGCCCCAGACCTGCTGTTTGTCTAAAATATGCAGACTTTTTCCAGTGTGCTCAGCCGACACGCCCCCGTGTCCACCTTCTGTAAGTTCTCGTTACTGGCACTTTGACCACGGGGCCGTGTTCACCCAACACGGGGTCGTGTCCAGACGCCCAGTAACATAATTTTTTTGTTTTTTCACATCTTTTTATACATTCAATCAACCTAAAAACTTATTTTTGGGACACATTGAGGAGAATGTGTAATTTAAGTGTGGGGGGGGGGGGGGATGCTAAAACCGTGAATTTTGCAAGTCCTAATTACAAGCCTTACACAAAACTCTATTGGAACCGCTAAACACCCCAAATTTTTTCAATTTTTTTTTACTTGTCTTGGTTTAAATTGGGAATTTCAAGTTCTAAAAAGGTTATATTTTTATAAATTTACAACTGATAGCGTCGTGATAAAAAACTAACATAAGGAAATTATGAAACGGCATAACAAATCTAGTTAAAATTTGATTATATATACTTGATCACATAAAAAACCGTTCCCACAAAAAGTGAGTTTTGAGCCTTTATTGAGCATACAAATATACATCTTTAACCTAAATGCTCATTCTTCGTTTCTTGTGTGAATAGCCGCTTGGTTCTTACGACTCTAGAACTTGCCATGACGATACATTCTCGGTCCTTACCAACTTAAACCCAAGTAAGTAAATGATGGAGTCATTAGGACTAACCCTTTTTATTTCAACACCATTATTTTTCTTTTTTTTTACCACCTACCCAAAATCCCCCTAGTTAACCCCTTTGAGCCTAAACCTTTTCATTTCTTAACCCAAAACAAACACCATTTTTACCCACCAAAAGCCTTTTTTTCATTTTAAACCCTTTATTTTAGTAACAAAGCTCAGTTTTCTTATGACTTCTTATCAAAAAAAATGAATGATGATGAAGCCAAAAGAAATAAACAAACGAGTTCATCAAAAAGAACTTTGTTTAAAGAAATGCTTCATTAAAATAAAAATTCATAAAAATAAAGGTCTTACGAAAATCAAAGTTTTTTTTACGCCTTTCGCCCTTTTCTACAAACCACTAACCAAACCACCTACCTTTAACTCAAGCCTAACCCTTCCCCCAAAAGTCCTCTTGATATTTACAAAGGTATATAGTTAAAAAGGAGGAGGATTGATTGCTTGGCAAGCTTATGGTAGAAGTAGATTCCATGCCGCTCTCGAGTGTTTTCACAAAAATACACCTTCGGCCGAGTGTTGAGTGATCCCCCGTGAGGTATGTGAACTTGTATATAAATGGAATTTTAAAAAGGCAAGTTATGCCCTAATAAGTAATTTATCTTATGTAATGTTTTAAATAAATCATGACGAATAGACTTGTAAATAATTAAAAATAAAACTTAATAAAGAATCTTGGAAATCCCGACACTCTATGACAAGCCCAAAAACCTTCTCTTCTACCCATTCCATTTGGGAGTGTAAGCCACATTATAAAGAGTTTTGCTTGAGGACAAGCAAAGATTCAAGTGTGGGGGTATTTGATTTGCGCAAAATGCAACATATAAATTACATCCAATATGGCATAAAACTAACCCTTTTTTAGTACTAATGTTGGAAAAAGTGTGTTTTTGTCTTCCTTTTGTATTTTCAGGATTAAATGAGCTCAAATTAACAAAAGAAGCAAAAAGGCAGCTAAATCTAACATAAATACAAGAAAAGGAATAAATGTGGCATGCCCGACCCCTCGACAGCATCCTCCCAAGCAAAAACAAGATAACAGAAGGCTGAACACGCCCCGTGCTCAATGAGCACGGGGGCGTGCCCAAGTGTCTGCAGAAAAGACAAAGTTGTAGAAGCTTCTATCACCCACCACGGGGGCGTGTCCAGTGGACACGGGGCCGTGGTCAACTCTAAGATTCGCAGAATCTAGGAAAATCTTGATAGTACAGATACGCTTCTGCACACGGGGTCGTGCCCAGCGGACACGGGGCATGGTCAACTAATGCAGACAAACTGCATTTAATGAAGAAAGAGAAGACGGGTGGACATGGGGCCGTGTCCGGGCTTCTGTGCAGGCTATAAATAGGGGTGCTTGGCTCATTTGCAAACCATCCCTTGAAAAACGACATCTCTCCCACTTCACCCACACTCCACCACCACCACACACCATCATCCACCACCATCATCCATCATCCATTATAGAGTGTGTGTAGTAGTCTCGGGATCCAAGATTGATAGTAAGAGTTCTTGACAATCAAAGGCCATGTTTGCCTAAGTCTCTTACATCACTTGGTGAAGACAAGCATTTAGTGTAATACTTTTTATTTTTAATCTTTTCGCACTTTTTATTTGGTTATGTATTAATGACTTTAATAACTAGTTTCTTATGTTGAAGGTGAAACTTCCTTATCATTTGTCCGTGGTGTCTTGGCGTTATTTTACTGTCTATATAAAATAAAAGATTTACACCATTCATATCTCCATGGTCTATATGGAGATATGTTGGCTACCTGGTCGGGGGTTAAGGTAATGGTTTGGTAAGCATCTTGCCTTATTCAGTGTATAAATCCTGCAAGGACCTGGGTCAAGCTTAGTAGGATCTCCTTCAATACCCACTGGTATTGGATGGCGGGGGTCTGAATTTCTTGATCCCCTCATATGTAAACTACTATTAATATATTAACCCGACTACTTAGGACTGTATCCCTGCTAACTCAGACTACTTAGCCGAGGGTAACGTCACCTTCAAAAGAGGGGCCTACCACATTATGCATTAATAAATTAATTAATTATTTTTCAATAATCCAACCCTTTAGGATTGTATCCTTGCTGACTCAAACTACTGGGTTGAGGGTAACGTCACCTTCAAAAGAGGGGCCTACTACAATAACTAAGATAATCTCTTAAAAAGTGCAAAAGTGCGGAAATAATCAAAGGTTACACTAAAGGCGAGTCGGATCCAAGTGATTCATCTTGTCTATCTGTTTTATTTTTATTTTTATTTTTCAGCATTTTTAGTTAGTTTTATTTTTCTTGTTTAAAACCTTTTTCTAAAATTTTGATTTGATGTTGAGGATAAACCGGTATTAAAAGCTCTTGTGTCCTTGGACGACCTCGGTATCTTACCAACACTATACTACGCTCACGATGGGTGCACTTGCCCATATGTGTGTTTAGTGTTAGTAAAATATCGTGTTTTATAAATTTAAAACTTGACCAAAGTGTTAAAAAGGGCTAAAAATATACATAAAAACTATACGACACTCACGCACATCATCTATGCATCGATTATCGTGATCTAAACAAGGTTACAATCAAGAACAGATATCCATTGCCCAGGATTGACGATCTGTTCGATCAACTACAAGGGGCAAGTTACTTCTCCAAGATTGATTTAAGGTCAGGTTACCATCAGCTGAAGGTCAGAGATGAAGATGTGCATAATACTGCATTCAGAACTCGATATGGTCACTACGAGTTCTTGGTGATGCCTTTCGGGCTCACTAATGCACCAGCAGCGTTCATGGATCTCAAGAATCGCGTTTGTAAACCCTACTTGGACAAGTTTGTCATCGTCTTCATTGATGACATTCTTATTTATTCAAAGAACCAGGCTAATCATGAGACACACCTTTGATGTATTCTTAAACTTCTTCAGCAAGAGAAGCTCTACGCCAAGTTTTCAAAGTATGAGTTTTGGCTTCGTGAAGTCCAATTTCTTGGACATGTGGTTAGCGAGCGTGGTATCCAGGTGGATCCCGCTAAAATTGAAGCTATCATGAATTGGCAAGAGCCGAAGACACCCACAGAGATTCGTAGCTTCTTGGGCCTGGCAGGATATTACAGGCGTTTTATTGAAAAAATTTCAAGGATTGCTGCACCACTAACTTCATTGACTCGCAAGAATATCAAGTTTGATTGGGGTCCTAAGCAACAAGAATCCTTTGATATTCTTAAACAGAAGTTAAGCAATGCACCTGTCTTGACCTTTCCAGAAGGAATTGAAGAATTTGTGGTTTATTGTGACGCATCGCACACAGGAATGGGATGTGTGCTTATGCAGCAAGGCAAAGTTATTGCCTATGCTTCCCGACAATTGAAGGTGCACGAAAAAAATTTACACCACCCACGATTTGGAATTGGGTGCCGTTGTGTTTGCACTAAAACTTTGGAGGCATTATTTATATGGTACCAAGTGTGTGATCTATTCTGATCACAAGAGCCTTCAACATCTGTTTAACCAGAAGGATCTAAACATGAGACAACACAGATGGATGGAAACACTGAATGATTACGATTGTGAAATCCGATACCATCTAGGCAAGGCGAATGTAGTCGCCGATGCTTTGAGCAGGAAAGAAAGAATTAAGCCCATTAGGATCAATTCCAAGAGCATTGAATTGAGGAACAGCTTAAATAAAAGATTGTTGCCACTCAGAAAGAAGCTGTATTAGAAGCTAACTATCCAAATGAAAAGTTGGGAGTCACTGCCGAACAGTTATCATATGGTAAGGATGGAATCCTAAAATTGAATGGACGAATATGGGTTCCAATCTATGGAGGACTTCGGGACATGATCCTTCAAGAAGCCCATAGTTCCAAGTATTATGTTCATCCTGGCAGTGATAAGATGTACCAGGATTTAAAGGCAAATTATTGGTGGATAGGTTTGAAGAAATCTATAGCAACTTATGTGGCTAAATGTCTGACGTGTGCTCAAGTTAAGGCAGGACACCAGAAGCCGTCAGGTTTGCTACAACAGCCTGAACTTCCCGTCTGGAAGTGGGAAATGGTAACTATGGATTTTATCACTAAGTTACCGAAAACAAAGTGAGGAAATGATACTATTTGGGTTATTGTCGACAGGTTGACTAAATCAGCCCACTTCTTACCTATTAAGGAAACACATAGCTCAGATAAGTTAGCTCAGTTATACGTGGACGAGATTGTATCTCTTCACGGAGTGCCATTGTCTATCATCTCTGATAGGGATACGAGATATACATCCCATTTTTGGAAAAGCTTTCAGCAATCCCTAGGCACTCGACTAAATTTCAGCACTGCATATCATCCTCACACGGATGGTCAAAGCGAGCGTACTATACAAACGCTGGAAGATATGTTAAGGGCTTGTGTTATTGATTTGGGTGGAAGTTGGGATGATCATCTTCCATTGATAGAATTTTCGTATAATAATAGTTATCATTCAAGTATTCAAACTGCACCTTTTGAAGCTTTGTATGGAAGAAAGTGCAGGACGCTGGTTTGCTGGGCAGAAGTTGGAGATGTCCAACTAACAGGACCTGATATAGTCCTGGAGATGACAGATAAGATCGTGCAGATACGTGATCGTCTCAAAGCTACCAGGGATATGCAGAAAAGCTATGCAGATAAAAGGCGTAAACCTCTGAAATTCGAGGTAGGTGATAAAGTTCTACTTAAGGTATCACCCTGGAAAGGGGTAATGCGTTTTGGCAAGAAAGGCAAGTTAAGCCCAAGATACATAGGACTATTCGAGATCATCGAATGTGTCGGAACAGTGGCTTATAAGATAAACCTGCCTGAAGAGCTCAGTGGAATTCATAATGTATTCCACATTTGCAACTTGAAGAAGTGTCTAGCTGATGAATCGCTAGCCATGTCACATAAGGATGTGCATATAGATGAGAGCATAAAGTTTTTTGAAAAACCTTTGTCGATCGAGGATCGACAGGTTAAGAAACTTCGAAGGAAGCACGTGCCGATTGTGAAGGTTAAATGGGATGCTCGTAGAGGTCCCGAATACACGTGGGAGGTTGAATCCACAATGAAATAGAAGTACCCTTATTTATTTCAGTAAATCTCAAGGTCGAGATTTCTTTTAAGGGGGTGAGGATGTAACACCTCGCAAAAATCATGTCCAATATAGTATCGACACGTGTCATGGACTTTAATCGTTCAACGAATTGATTACGAGGTACTAAAGTTGTCAAACGAAGAAAGTATGTGTGTAAGAGGCTCCAAAGTGTCAACATATGAAAATTTGTCTTCCAACGACCCTACACGATGTTTATACCCTTAAACGAATAAATCATGAATCGTATGAAACTGTTTGTGGAAGAAAGTGAAAGTTTATAAGATGCGAGGGTTAAATAATACCTCTGAGTGACCTTTTAGCGAACCCGGAGCCTTGTAACGATTAATTATGCTCCCAAGAATAAGTGATAAAAATTTCACAAGGTTTCGATATCGTATGAGGAAAATACGTTAACTTTCGTAATTAAGGGGTTAAAAGCGTCCACAAGGCAAAACTTGTGTTTTCGATTACCATTTAACGAAACCGGACCTAACGGTGTTTGGTTAAATATCATGGATCACAAGAATAAAATTTAAATGGGTTAAATGTGCTTAAAATGAAAGAATTTACGCTTTAGAAGATCCATGGGTGAAAATGACAATTATTGAAACTTGCTGATCTGGTCACCTCCATGGTGGTGTCACGCCACCACCAACACCCTTTGCCGTCGCGCGACACAACGGCCTGATCTGGGCAGATTCTCTGCACAGCTGCAGGTCAGCATGTTGCACCGCCTTTGCATGCCTTGTTTTCGATTTCAGGGGCTGAGCCAACAGTTTTTCATGCATAGGGACACCTAGGATGATCAGTGTGACAACTCGTATTTCAGAACTTATCTTTGTGCTTAATGTAACGTATGTGAACCTTGTGTGATAATCTGATATGTTGATTTAATGAATGTTATGAGACTTTATGTTTGTATTATGTGAATCTTTGTATGTATATATATATATGATAACTCGGATCGCACAACACAATCCGATCACACAAGCCCATTCGGGCCACACTCTTTGCATCCGAAACCAATGGGCAGCCCATGATGGGTTCGGCCCACTCCCTTATGTCGCATAACCTCATAAGAAGGGGGTATACTCTTCATTGTTTTGGCTAAACACTTTACACACCAAAACCCTACTCTATTTCTCTCCTCTCAAAGTCGACGGCAACACCTCCATATATCTCTAAGCTTTTGGTTTGGATCATCCTTGTTCTACTTGCTAATCAGTTAGTGTATTACTTTGATTGTATGATTGTTGATATGTTGGCTTACATGTTGTACATGATGATTTAGGGATGCTAGGTGTTAGATTTTGATGTAAACTATTAGGGATTGGTGTTCAAAATAATCGGCTCACATGTGTATTTGATGATATTCATATGATTCGGATTTCATGATCTAGATTAGAACCGAATATATACAATCGGCTGTTGTGATTAGATAATCGAAGTGGTTTCATGATGGTTAGGATTGCATATTGATATAAAAGTTCATTAATCTAATGATCCGGATTGAACGTTTGATTATTGCTCATGACTATGATTAATTAGGGTATACGAATCACATGATGATTGCTTGAATTGATCGATTATTAGTTTGGATGGAAACTGTTGATTGTGTTGATTGTTAAATTGCAAATATGGAAGCTGTTAATTTGGTCAAAAGAATTGATCGGAATTAGTAACTGAATTGCATGAGTTTAGGGAAGTTGGTAGCATATCGCACAAGATCAGACCTTGTCATACAAGCTTTCTGATCGTACAAGTCCTTGGTCGCACAAGGACCAATCGCACAAGTTGTTGATCGCACAAGATCAGGTCGCACAAGACCTGATCTGATCGCACAAGTTCCAGACGCACAAGTTCAGTCGCACAAGATACCAGCAGTCGCACAAGACTATTGGATCGCACAAGTTATGTTTTTGATAACTGTTTGGGCCGTGTACATGTTGGGATTGATTATTGGGCCGGGTTAGTTTCCAATCGCACAACCCATTGTGGATCGCACAAGCCATGTTGATCGCACAATAGGTTGGGACACCTATTTATTGGGCTTTATCTTTCGGGTCGCACAAGTTTGGACATGTTTGGTACTTGACTGCTACTGTTAATGTGTTAACATGTATTAGGGGTTTGTCATGATCAATACGTGTTCGTAACCTGTTAGCTTATGTGTAAACATACGTGAACTACTTGAACCTAGACCTGACTTGTATGGTAACCATGTTAGGACGTGGTTGACCTCTAGCAGCTCGATTGACCTTTCATTTATCGGCCGAGCTAACCTAAGGTGATTAAACATGGGGTAGCCCCCACGGCTGGATTGCCAGAGTAAACGGGAATAAACAAAAACATGTTTTCAACTATGGGGTAACCCCCACGACAGGGATGCCAGTTAAAGGAAACTGTTTTTGAAACAACTTAAAACAAACACCAAACTGTGAACTCGCTCAACGTTATTGTTGACTCGTTACTACATGCTTTGCAGGTCAATAGGTTTAGCAGGAGCTTTCATGGAGAAGAGTCATTGTGGAGCATGGGCATTGAGTGTTCATGATGAACTTAAACATTATTTACTTAAGCCTTGGTTTTAGACAGTATGCTTCCGCTTGCAATTTAAATTATGTTTTGTTTGGACACCAATTGTATTGGTTTGGATTTTATTATTAGTTACATGTTTGTTCAATATGATTGGTGGCTGGATCCTGGTCATGTCACGCCTCCAAGCGGTGATACTCCGCGTGTGGATTTTGGGGGTGTGACAGGTTGGTATCAGAGCCAGGTTTTAGTGAACTTGGTTTTAATAAGGGAAAAAGTTTTTGTTAAAACCAGACTATAACCTGAACAGTGCTCAACGATCCACAACGACGCTTCACTCCACGTGCAAGGCTCAACACTATAGGTGATATGCTTTATGTTTATATTGCCTACTTGCTAGTTACATAGAACATTGCTCATGGTATGCTTAGTTCGTATAACAAGTGTTGCTTGAACCCTGTGTGCTTACACTCTTCTGTCACTCCACGTTTACACACATGCGCGACACTTTCCTTACTTATGTTTTCTTCGATGTGAAGATCATGAGTGGACGCCTGAACTTAACTCAAGCCCAGCTGACGGCTTTGATCAATGAACAAGTTGCTGCGGCACTTGCAGCCGCTCAGGCAGGAGGTATATCCTGCCATTTCAACTCACCCTATGATCTCTAGGTCCTGCACAGCCTCCCGTGTGCACTTTCAAGACCTTTATGGATTGTCGACCTAGTACCTTTAGTGGTACCGAAGGAGGTGTAGGTCTCCTCCACTGGTTCGAGAAACTCGAATCTGTCTTCGAGATGTGTGAATGCCATGAGGCTCGCAGGGTGAAGTACGCTACCGGTACTCTCGAGGGTATAGCGCTCACGTGGTGGAATGCTCAGGTCCAAATGCTGGGGTTGGTTGCTGCTAATGCCACCCCATGGAACAATTTTAAGGAACTGATCAAAGAAGAGTATTGCAATCGGGATGACATCCACAAGCTGGAAGTAGAGTTCTTCAACCTAAAGATGACGGGGTCAGAAATTGAAGCATACACCAAAAGATCGAATGAGCTAGCTATTCTGTGTCCTACTATGGTGGATCCTCCCATTAAGCGTATCGAACTATATCTTAAGGGTTTAGTGCCAGAGATTCAAAGTCATGTGACTTCAGCTAACCTCGCTACCATCCAGCAAGTTGTTCAATTGGCTCATCGTCTCACCGATCAGGCGGTGGAGTAGAACAGACTACCCAAACGTATTAGTGCTACAGCTACTTCTGATACTCCCAACGACAACAAGCGTAAATGGGATGGAACTTCAAGCAAAGGTTCAAAATCTGTTCAGTCTCAGTCTCAGCAGAGGAGGACTGATGACTACAAGAGCCCTGGTCAGCAATCATCTGGTAGTCAAAGTCAATGAGGGTACAGGGGAATTCACCCCAAATGCAATCGCTGTAACCTACACCACAGCGGGCCATGCACCAGGGTAACTGTCATCGGTGCAATAAGCTAGGCCACGCTGCAAAAGATTGCAGAAGTTACGTCCTGCGAATCAGAATCGTCAACAACAACCCCCACAGAATCATCGTCAGCAGCAGCAACAGCAAGGTATCAACAGAGGGTGCTTTCAGTGTGGAGCTAAAGGCCACTTCAAGAGAGACTGTCCCCAACTGAACCAGAATCAGAACAAAAATAATAACAACCAGGGGAATGGAAACAACGGGGGTAACAACAGCAATGGTGCCAGGGGACGTATGTTTGTGATTGGACAAGGAGATGCAAGGAACGATCCCAACGTCGTGACGGGTAAGTTTCTACTGGACGACTTTTATGTTACTGTTTTATTTAATTCGGGTGCTGATACTAGCTACGTGTCCTTAAAAGTTAGTCAAATGCTTAAGCGTACCCCAACACTTTTGAAGACCAAGCACACTGTAGAGCTAGCTAATGGTAAGAGTTTAGAAGCCACACACGTATTCAAGGGTTGTAATCTTGTTCTTGCTAATCAGACCTTCTCTATCGACCTCATTCATATCGTCCTGGGTAGTTTCGACGTTGTCATTGGGATAGACTGGTTATCCCAACATCAAGCAGAGATCCTTTGCAATGAGAAGATTGTCCGTATTCCCCGCTCAGGTGATGAACCTCTCATGATTCGTGGCGACAAGAGTGGTGCTGTTGTGAGCATCATCTCTTTCCTTAAGGCCCAGAAGTGTTTGAGAAAGGGCCACACTGCTATTTTGGCTCTCGTTACTGATACCTCGAAGAAGGAGAAGAAGATAGGAGATTTTCCGATCGTACGTGACTTTCCTGAGGTATTCTCTGAGGAATTACCTGGTCTTCTGCCTCATCGTCAAGTCGAATTCCAAATCGAGCTAGCTCCTGGAGCAGTGCCCATAGCTCGAGCACCATATCGTTTAGCTCCATCATAATTGGAAGAGTTGTCTACGCAACTACAAGAGCTTTTAAATAAGGGTTTTATTCGTCCTAGCTCTTTGCCCTGGGGAGCTCAAGTGCTATTTGTGAAGAAGAAAGACGGTACTTTCAGAATGTGTATCGACTATCGTGAGCTCAACAAGGTGACGGTGAAGAATGGCTATCCTCTTCCATGCATTGATGACCTATTCGACCAGCTGCAAAGGTCGAGCTTCTACTCGAAGATTGATCTGAGATCGGGATATCACCAGCTGAGAGTTCGAGATGAGGACGTCTCCAAAACAGCCTTTAGAACTCGTTATGGACACTATGAGTTTTTGGTCATGCCTTTTGGGTTGACAAACGCACCTATGGTTTTCATGGACCTTATGAATCAAGTATGCAAGCCTTACCTAGATAAGTTCGTTATAGTTTTCGTCGACGACATCCTGATCTATTCTAAGAGTCAGGAGGAACACGAGCAGCATCTACGACTTATTTTGGAACTCCTTCGAACAGAACAACTTTATGGAAAGTTCTCGAAAAGCGACTTCTGGCTTCGTGAAGTCCATTTCGTAGGCCACGTGGTAAACAAGGATGGGATTCATGTTGATCCATCCAAGGTAGACTAGATCAAGGACTGGCCTGCACCTAGAACACCAACAGAAATTCGCCAATTCTTGGGTTTGGCGAGCTATTACAGAAGGTTTATCAAGGATTTCTCCAAGATTGCGCAACCTCTCACCTCACTAACTCAGAAAGGTGTCACCTATCGTTGGGGTGATGCATAGGAAACTGCGTTTTAGCACTTAAAGGATAGACTTTGTAGCGCCCCTATCCTCTCATTGCCTGAAGGCACAGACGATTTTGTGGTTTATTGCGATGCATCCATTCAGGGACTTGGATGTGTGCTGATGCAACGTGACAAGGTTATTGCTTATGCGTCATGTCAACTTAAGATTCACGAAAGGAACTACACTACGCACGATTTGGAGCTGGGAGCTGTTGTTTTCGCACTTAAGATATGGAGACATTACCTGTACGGTACCAGGTGCAACATTTACACCGATCACAGGAGTCTCGAGCATATCTTCAAGCAAAAGGAGTTAAACATGCGTCAACGACAATGGGTCGAGTTATTAAATGATTACGAATACGCCATCAAGTATCATCCAGGAAAAGCCAATGTTGTGGCTGACGCCCTCAGTCGAAAGGACACTACGCCTAAGCGCGTGCGAGCATTACAACTTACTATTCAATCTAGTCTTCATTCCTAGATACGAGATGCTTAGGTAGAAGCATTGAAACCAGAAAACGTCAGGGCTGAGGCCCTACGCGGCTCAAGGCAATGATTAGAACAAAAGGAAGACGGTGCATACTATGTAACAGGACGCATCTGGGTCCCATTCTATGGCAACCTACGAGAGCTTGTGATGGATGAGGCACACAAGTCTCGTTACTCAGTACATCCTGGTTCAGATAAGATGTACCACGACTTGAAAACTACGTATTGGTGGCCTAGCATGAAAACTCACATAGCAACCTACGTTAGTAAATGTTTGACTTGTGCGAGAGTCAAAGTCGAATACCAGAAACCTTCAGGCCTACTCCAACAACCTGAGATACCACAATGGAAATGGGAGCAGATTTCCATGGATTTCGTTACTGGCCTGCCTAGATCTCAATGTGGAAATGATACTATTTGGGTGATCGTGGATCGACTCACAAAGTCTGCACACTTCTTGGCTATCAAGGAAACGGATAAGTTCTCCACTCTAGCAGACGTATATCTTAAAGAAGTTGTCTCGAGGCACGGGGTGCCCACCTTTATTATCTCTGATCGTGATGCATGTTTTACTTCTGAATTGTGGCAAGCAATGCACAAGTCCTTTGGCTCACGTTTAGATATGAGCACAGCTTACCACCCGCAAACGGATGGGCAGTCTGAACGCACCATCCAGACCCTTGAAGACATGCTTAGGGCATGTGTAATTGACTTTGGCAACGGTTGGGAAAAGCATCTGCCACTAGTGGAATTCTCGTATAATAACAGTTACCACACCAGCATTCAGGCCGCTCCATTTGAGGCATTGTACGGGCGTAAATGCCGATCACCTCTTTGTTGGGCAGAGGTGGGGGATAGTAAGATCACTGGCCTAGAACTTGTGGTAGACACAACAGAAAGGATTGCTCAAATACGACAACGAATGGCGGCAGCTCGTGACCGTCAGAAAAGCTACGCTGATAAGGGCAGGAAACCACTCGAGTTCCAGGTTGGGGATCGAGTGCTACTCAAAGTCTCACCCTGGAAGGGTGTTGTTCGATTTGGCAAACGAGGCAAACTTAACCCACGATATGTTGGACCATTTGAAATCATAGAGAAAATAGGCAGGGTGGCCTACAAACTGAACCTACCAGTAGAACTCAGTGGAGTTCACAACGTTTTCCACGTGTCGAATCTGAAGAAGTGTCTGTCAGATGAGACCCTCATAGTTCCTTTGAAGGAGCTCAATATCGACGAGCAATTGCGATTCGTCGAGGAACCAGTAGAGATTACTGACCGAGATGTGAAGATTCTCAAGCGTACTAGAATTCCTCTTGTTCGAGTTCGTTGGAACTCCCGTCGTGGCCCAGAGTTCACCTGGGAACGCGAAGACCAAATGAAACAAAAGTATCCCCAATTGTTCGCAAATAGTACAACCACTACTGAGGTTGAAGCTACTGCGGAATTTCGGGATGAAATTCCAGATCAACGGGGGGAGGATGTGACACCCCAGGAAAACCAGGAAAACCATGCAACTTAACTAGCTTCCTTAGTGAGTACGTACCAAATTTCGGGACGAAATTTCTTTCAACTTGGGGATAATGTGACAACTCGTATTTCAGAACTTATCTTTGTGCTTAATGTAACGTATGTGAACCTTGTGTGATAATCTGATATGTTGATTTAATGAATGTTATGAAACTTTATGTTTGTATTATGTGAATCTTTGTATGTATATATATATATATATATATGATAACTCGGATCGCACAACACAATCCCATCGCACAAGCCTATCCGGGCCACACTCTTTGCATCCGAAACTAATGGGCAGCCCATGATGGGTTCGGCCCACTCCCTTATGTCGCATAACCTCATGAGAAGGGGGTATACTCTTCATTGTTTTGGCTAAACACTTTACACACCAAAACCCTACTCTCTTTCTCTCCTCTCAAAGTCGACGGCAACACATCCATATCTCTCTAAGCTTTTGGTTTGGATCATCCTTGTTCTACTTGCTAATCGGTTAGTGTATTACTTTGATTGTATGTGTGAAACCTGGGTCACTGCGACCATCAAACAAATACCAAACCAATGAAATATTGTATTTCATACTTGGGATTTGAACAAATATGTGTATCATTTGCACATATCAATTCTTGTTCGATTTCGGGCTCTAAATCGCTTTCTGGAAGGTTATACGCACACTGATGCGTAAATATAACTAGTTTAATGCAACGAACACTCCGGAAGGGTGAAATGGGCTTAACATACCTTAAATAACCTTTACATAACTTAGAAATAAGTTTCGAAGGCTTTGGTATGGCAAAAATCGAGTTAATTCGCCTACAGGGACTAAATTTGACAAACTACGAAAGTATGCCAATTTGAACTATAACAGACATTCTGGAACATGACCATAAGTTAAACATACCATAAATATCCTTCATATAGCTTAGAAATAGGCTTTGAGAGGTTCGGTGTGCTAAAATAAACTTTTGAGTCATTCAGGGACTAAAAGCGTCAAAAAGTGCATAAGCTTGCATTTTCTCGCATAACTTACGTTCTGAATACATCCGGACATCCAAAAAAATTATGTAAGCACTAAAATATTTTATTTTAGTGTTTAGTATAAGAAAAATCCATTCGTCACGCAATTTGGATCGTTTTTCGCGCTTATGCACATTCCGTCGTAATTACCCGAACATCGCGGTCGTGCGACTAAACGAGCCAACATCCGGCATATTTTTGAGCATTTTTCATGTCCACAATGTTTAGGCATCATTTTAGGGCCTTTAAAATGGCTTAACGAGCCTTAAACATGTCAGAAATGGCCTTAATACACAACGGGGACTGAAATGAAAACATTGGAAAGTGTTTGCTGATCAGGGGGACCTTAGCGTGACACCTAGCCCCCTTGGCGTCACGCGAGGCCCCTAAACGGGTCGTAATGGGTCGTAAGCACTTAGGTTAGGTTTCATTTAGTATGTAGGCTTTGTTAAACCATACTACATGAGTTCCTATACTCATTTGGTTTACGAGCCCTCATTCTATCCGATCTTCCGATTTAGGTCCGGTTTATTAATGTAGTTACCTATATTAGGTGCCGTTTGATATCCGTGATCTCTAGTATTGTTTGGTTGTTACTCAAGGACTACTAAGCAATCTCAAGTGAGTACATAGACCCCTCTTTTACTGTTTTCCAAACATTTTGGGGTGGAACACATGTGCATACTTGTTACTTTCATGCTTTCCATGTTTTCACATCATATACTTGCTATGTTCATTAGTACATTTATAGTACATGATTTACATTACATTTCATGCTATGTATGCCCATTGTGTGCGTACTTAGTACATCGCTTCACATTACATTTCATGCTATGTATGCCCATTGTGTGCGCACTTAATACATTGTTTCACATTACATTTCATGCTATGTATGCCCATTGTGTGCGTACTTAGTACATTGTTTTACATTACATTCTATGCTATGTATGCCCATTGTGTGCGTACTTAGTACATTGTTTTACATTACATTCTATGCTATGTATGCCCATTCTGTGCGTACTTAGTACTTTATTTTACATTACATTCTATGCTATGTATGCCCATTGTGTGCGTACTTAGTACATTGTTTTACATTACATGCTATGTATGTTCATCATACTTAGTACATTTATTTTTCATTCACATGCTTACATTTTGATATGATATTTGGTTTGTTTTGATGGATCAATATACATTCATTAACACCGATCACGCCGTTCGTTAGTAGGTAGTGGTACCATAGGAATTGACAACTCCCGTTCCGGACATCCTGGGTAGGTTTGGATGAAAGGAATGACCGAATTCGATATACATAACTGAGATAAACCTTTAATTTGTTTAAGGGTTTATCGCCACAGTCTCAAGGCTTGGATGTATGCATTCTCACAATACCGCATAGATGTTTATATCAGTATAGCATGCATTTGTTCCACAAAACATAGCTTTGATTTAAACCATGTTTTACTTCAATACTTTGTTTTTGTGCATATGGTTTAGTTGATATATTTCACTAGCCATACATATCATTTTGGTTACACATTACATGATTTACATTTGACACATAAACATTATTGACATTGGTTATACATTACATGACTTACATCTTGACATAAACATTTTGATATATTATTCAATACGTTTGGAAATTGGTTTAAACATAGACATCTTACATTGTTGGTTTGGTTTGAGTAAGTGATTTAAGTAACGAGGCGTGTGTAATATGATACAAGCATGGTGGATACGCCGCTGGTACTTCCTATATATAAGTGATTGTATGGTATTACATATCGTAGCGTTATTTGAATCATTTAAATTTGGACATATAACATTGTATACAAATAACATACTTTTCACAAGACATTGTTTTACAAAACAACTTATCTTATACAAACTCATTTTACTTGGTTATTTATTTAACCATACTTTATTCTCTTATTTATACATATCATCTGATTTTACCACTTTTCAAATGATTTACAAGACAAAGCAAATTACAATGTTCATGACTAAACATTTTAAACATAAGTCATGAATCCTATTTACACAAAACCTATGTATCTCACAGGCATTTTTATGCTGACGTACCTATTTTCACATGTGTTTCCGGATATGATGCATAGGATTTATCAAGATACACTTAGGCGGACTTGGGCCTTAGCGACAATAAAAGATGCAAGACTAGTTATTTATGTTATGCTTCTTTGATTGTCAAGACATTGTAACTCTTTTAATCAATAAAACAATATTTCAATTTCCATGTGTTATGAAACAATGATTCTGTTACAACACTCCCCGACGTTTTCCGCCACGATTCGATGTTCTACGTGGTCGGGGTGTGACAGAAAACTTGGTATCAGAGCTCATGGTTATAGGGAATTAGGTTATTAGTAATACTTTGACCTAGTCTATAACCTTCCTAGGACCCTAACGCGAGTTTACTTGCGTTTAGTCATAAAACAATACCGTCACCTATCCTTAGGCGACGACCTCAACAAGGACATAAATTTCAAAACCGCTTTGAAAACTAATCATCTGTTCTAGGATGATTGATTACTAGGTTTTGAACCCTCTAATGTAAGGTTTTGAACCCTCTGTTATAAGGTTTTGAACCCTCTAAGTTTTCAAATCTCGTCAAAGTTTGGGTCTTATAATGTGAACACGTGCAAACTGGAAGAGTGAATGCCTGTACCCTGAGTTTTCTGTCGAAGGCTAGAGTGTTCGTACAAATCCGCAGTATCGGACCAGTCACTCTTAACTGGGAACTCTTGGGGTGAGTGTTCACTTATAGGCGAGCATGTCTTCAGTGATACATTAATATAACTTGTTTACTTTGATTTGTCACCGTCTCATTTGTTTGCCTTAGGTAACAAACAAATGGTCGCAATTTTTATGCATTGCCATCCTGTTTTGAGTGTCTGATAACCTTTCACTTGTTTCTTCCTATGTCTTTCATTTTCTTCTAGAATGTCTCTTCCTCTCAGCAACGGTCAAATGTCCGAGCGAACAGCCAAATTTGCCCAGCGATTAGGCGAAGTGATTCGGAAGACTGTGGATTTAGGCATTGCTATGTATCGTCTCCTGGATGAAGCCACTCAAGAATCACCAAAGGCGACGGAAGCCAAGCCTTCACCAAAACCAAAGAAACGTAAAGCTTCAAAGAATCCCGCAGTGGTTGCACCAAAACAGGCAAGACCTAGCCAAGTGACAGTACCATCAGCCAAGAAACCCATCAAGGAATCAAAGACCATGGATGAACAGACTGGATCCCCTAAGAAGTCAAAGAAGCGAAAGGCTTCTCAGAACTTCACCGTGGTCGCTCACAATGGTCAAGCCATCCCTAACCAACCAGCTCAACCCCCCTGCTAGGAAGCCATACAACGGAACTGCACCCTTGTGCAACCAATGTAGCCTTCACCATCAGGCTAGTGTAAAGTGCCGCAAATGCCAAATTTGTGGACTTATAGGCCATACGGCAAGGGTTTGCCCAACTACAGCAGTACCAAATCAAGCAGGACCCATCCGGGTGGCAACAAAACCTGCTAAGAAGCAATACAAGGGAACGGCACCAATATGCGACAAATGTAATGGGCATCACCAAGCTCACTTACCATGTCGTCTGTGTGTATCATGTGGGCGAGTTGGTCACCTGGCAAGTGATTGTCGATGTAACCCGAACCAAGGTGGTCCAAACCAACCACAAGCCAACTCTGCTCAAGCTCGTTTCTCACCAGGGTCTTGCTACAACTGTGGCGAGATGGGCCATTTCCTAAGGGATTGCCCAAAGCTTGCTAATGCAAATCCAACCCACGGATGAGCAGTTGGCTGACTAGAAGATGTTGCTGTCTTATGCTTTTGTTCTTTTGTTTTCTTGTAATGTGAAACAATCTGTTTTGTTTATAAATAAATTGTTGTTCACAATTCTGATATACGAGTGTAGTTACATGTGTGTATGACTTTTCCTATGATACCTACATCAAGGAACTATGTTCCTTACAAACTACTCTTGTGATTCTCTCTTTCAAATGATCGCTCATGATTCCCTCGAAAATTTTAAGTACTCGTTTCACTCTAAGAAACAAAGTACAAAAAAATAAAGTGACATTATGAGTAATCATGCTTCTGCACATCTGTGCCTTTGAATCTTTGGTTAGATAACTAAGGGTATTTTCAAATCCCATACCCATTATGTTTTGATTTTTCAACATACACAGTACAAGTATTTCAAAAACAATCTTCGTGATCTCAAAACATTTCATATAGTTTGAAAATAATTTTTTTAAATGCATTGTCTATGTTATTTCAAAAAAACATTGGCTATGCTTTCAAAAACAACCTTCATAATTTCAAAATGTTTCATATAGTCTGAAAACAATATTAACACAGTACATTTTCTTATCAAGTGCATGATTTCGAAAAGCATCATTCATGTTTTCAAAAACCTTATACATAATTTCAAAATTCATCTCGCATGATTTTAAAACAATTTTTTTTATAAATATATACCTACCTAATACACCTACTTTATGATTTCAAAGGTATTATATATAAGGTTTCAAAAACATTGAACACATTTTTTTTAAGAACCCCATGCATAGTTTTCAAAAAATATTTTCTTCATACATTGACTTAACTTTCAAATTTCGCTTCATATGTCGCCTTGGCATATCTGGCATCTCAACTTCATAAGCATTTTACTTCATGTTTTGACCTAAGCACATCGAGTGCAAGGTTTGAAAACAGGTTTCAAAACATCTTCAACTTCTAAAATCCATATGGGATCTTTTTATCTTCACATTTAGACCCTTGTGGATGATTATCATTCAAATCAGAGTCCTTAATTGGATTCCTTATGTATCTAAATTCGAACATTTCGGTTCCTTATAATCGAAATCGAATTTTCTTTTTAAAATCTTTCTATCTTTATAGTTAGATTCTTGATAATGTTTAAAGTACCAAATGAAATCCACGGAATGGATTCCAAGTGTGCTTTAAATACATGTACGCAATCAACAAAACAAATTAACAAATAAACAAATCTTTGTGGTTATATGACTATGTGTTTATGCATCTTGTGTTTTCTTTTATTCATTCTGTGTTTTTGTATACTCTGGATATTCGTTATCCAAAGCCTCGTAGAATCTTTCATATCTTCATATGAGGGGTTCGTAGCAGGATATTCAAAAGGTACTACCTTAAATCCTTAATGGGCTTCTATGTAATAGTTAAGACCCTTGGATTAAATAGTACCATTTCATAAGAGACCCTTTTAGTGGTCTAGTCAAAAAGATTGATTCAAAAATCTGGTTAAGAATGACATGTGATGATATAAGCTGAAAAGACTCCTGGGTTGTCTATTAAAATCACTTATTGATTTAATAAAAGGGACCTTATGGTGGTCTAGTCACATTCATCACAGGGTTTATTCATTTGGTTTTTCCCTACACATTATAAAATAGACTGAGTGAACTATGCAAGGAATTGTGTAATTATGGACGCGTACATAATTATGAAATTTGGTGCACAGAAACCTAGTAAGATTTATTATGTGTAAGAACCGATAGTGACAACAATAACAAAATGAGAACGATGTAATAGAGGTACGGTGGACGCACCAATAACACTTTATATACTTGTATATAAGTGTCCATCTCACATTGCAAGAATGATGTTATTTAAAGTTACTAGAAGTTCAAGAACTCCAACCAGTGTTGTTTGGTCTTTTAAACTTTATATTTTAAACTCTCACAAGTTTCCTCTAAATAAAATTTCGGGACGAAATTTCCTAAAGTAGGGGAGACTGTGACACCTGGGTCACTGCGACCATCAAACAAATACCAAACCAATGAAATATTGTATTTCATACTTGGGATTTGAACAAATATGTGTATCATTTGCACATATCAATTCTTGTTCGATTTCGGGCTCTAAATCGCTTTCTGTAAGGTTATACGCGCACTGATGCGTAAATATAACCAGTTTAATGCAAGGAACACTCCGGAAGGGTGAAATAGGCTTAACATACCTTAAATAACCTTTACATAACTTAGAAATAAGTTTCGAAGGCTTTGGTATGGCAAAAATCGAATTAATTCGCCTACAGGGACTAAATTTGACAAACTATGAAAGTATGCCAATTTGAACTGTAACAGACATTCCGAAACATGACCATAAGTTAAACACACCTTAAATATCCTTTATATAGCTTAGAAATAGGCTTTGAGAGGTTCGGTGTGCTAAAATAAACTTTTGAGTCATTCAGGGACTAAAAGCGTCAAAAAGTGCACAAGTTTGCATTTTCGCGCATAACTTACGTTCTGAATACATCCGGACATCCAAAAAAATTTATGTAAGTACTAAAATATTTTATTTTAGTGTTTGGCATAAGAAAAATCCATTCGTCACGCAATTTGGATCGTTTTTCGCGCTTATGCGCATTCCGTCGTAATTAACCGAACATCGCGGTCGTACGACTAAACGAGCCAACATCCGGCATCTTTTTAAGCATGTTTCATGTCCACAATGTTTAGGCATCATTTTAGGGCCTTGAAAATGGCTTAACGAGCCTTAAACATGTCGGAAATGGCCTTAATACACAACGGGGACTGAAATGAAAACATTGGAAAGTGTTTGCTGATCAGGGGGACCTTAGCGTGACACCTAGCCCCCTTGGCGTCACGCGAGGCCCCTTCTGATCAGCAAAAATCATTTTTCAGCTGTTAACAGCCCTTAGACACCCCCAAAGGCCAATGCCACATGTCAAACTCTTGTGGTGGGGGCAAAATGAGCTACCACAACATTCCAACAAGTGTAGGGATGTGATCATTCCCTCTTCTCCAAGAAACGATCCTAACGGTGAACCGAAATCTATAAATACCCAACCCCTTTCATTGCAAAACCCACTTGAAATCTGAGATTTCTCTAAGTTGGGGTGTTTCATCACCTCATACCTGAGAATACTTGGATTATCAATCTTGCGGGGACCCTTTGTAAGTGTTCCTTCGTTCTTTTATTGCTTTTCGAGTCTGAGAGTCAAACTTTGTTTGACTTTCTGCATTGACCAGTTTATGTTCAATGTGAAGTTTGTTTGAACTTCATAACGTGAGCGTAATCACGATGGTTATAGTCCCTAGCGACTATACCTACTGATTACCACGTTATCTAGGCTCAGTGACGAGTCGTAGTTTCGGCCAAAATGCGCATTCTTGCGTATTTTGTAACCAAACTACTCATAGGTATCAAAACCGTTTGTTTTGATACCAAACCTGTTTTCTAAACTTAGTTAAGCATGTTTTAACATGCTTAGCTCGTCACTTTTAGTTTAGTGCTTATATAGGGTCGTAAGGTAAGCGATCTAAACAATCGCTTATACTTTCGAACCCGACCCGTTTGGTCGATCTTTAGGATCCGACCAAATACATTAGGTGACCATAGTATATAGGGAATAACCTTTCGAGGTTATACCTTATGGTCGCTTCGTTTAAGTAGTTGTATGATAGGTAGTTTATATGCCTTAGGTAAATTACCAAAACGCCCTTTTTACGCCAAAACTCACTTTAAGCATATGTAACATAACTTTTGGTATCTAAACTGATTTGGTAACAATATTAGACATGTTAAGGCATATTTTACTTATCATAGGACTAGTTAGGCTTTCTGAACGCGTTTCACGCGAACGACGCGTTAAAGTAGCATAAGCTACCTAAACGGGTCGTAATGGGTCGTAAGCACTTAGGTTAGGTTTCATTTAGTATGTAGGCTTTGTTAAACCATACTACATGAGTTCCCATACTCATTTGGTTTACGAGCCCTCATTCTATCCGATCTTCCGATTTAGGTCCGGTTTATTAATGTAGTTACCTATATTAGGTGCCGTTTGATATCCGTGATCTCTAGCATTGTTTGGTTGTTACTCAAGGACTACTAAACAATCTCAAGTGAGTACATAGACCCCTCTTTTACTGTTTTCCAAACATTTTGGGGTGGAACACATGTGCTTACTTGTTACTTTCATGCTTTCCATGTTTTCACGTCATATACTTGCTATGTTCATTAGTACATTTATAGTACATGATTTACATTACATTTCATGCTATGTATGCCCATTGTGTGCGTACTTAGTACATCGCTTCACATTACATTTCATGCTATGTATGCCCATTGTGTGCGCACTTAATACATTGTTTCACATTACATTTCATGCTATGTATGCCCATTGTGTGCGTACTTAGTACATTGTTTTACATTACATTCTATGCTATGTATGCCCATTGTGTGCGTACTTAGTACATTGTTTTACATTACATTCTATGCTATGTATGCCCATTCTGTGCGTACTTAGTACTTTATTTTACATTGCTATGCTATGTATGCCCATTGTGTGCGTACTTAGTACATTGTTTTACATTACATTACATGCTATGTATGTTCATTGATGTGTGTAAAATGCAACATATAAATTACATCAAATAAGGCATAAAACTAACCCTTTTTTAGTACTAATGTTGGAAAAAGTATGTTTTTTGTCTTCCTTTTGAATTTACAGGGTCAAATGAGCTTAAACGAACAAAAGGAACAAAAATACAGCCAAAACCAACATAAATACAAAGAAAAGGAAGAAACGTGGCATGCCCGACCCCTCAACAACAACTCCCAAAGCAAAAACAAGAAGAAAGTTGAGCATGGGGTTGTGCCCAGCTGAGCATGGGGCTGTGCCCAGCCCGACACGGGGCGTGTCCAGCTCAGCACGGGGCCGTGTCCAGAATGGTCAGCCCTGGCACAAAAGACAAACCTGTAGAAGCTTCTATTGCCCCCCACGGGGCCGTGTCCAGTGAACACGGGGGCGTGGCGAAAGTACAGCAGGCGCATTAATTGTAATTGCGAATTACAATTAATGAAGAGAGAGAATGTCAGACAAGCACGGGGGCGTGCCCAGCGGACACGGGGGCGTGTGGAGCGAATAAAGACAAACTGTATTAATGAAGAAAGAGAAAAGGGTGGACACGGGGCCGTGTCCAGCGGACACGGGGCCGTGTCCAGGCTTCTGTACAGGCTATAAATAGGAGTGCTTGGCTCAAGCTCAACTCATCCCTTGGCACACCACCTCTCTCACACTTCATCCACCACCCACCACCATCACAACACCATCATCCACCACCATCATCCATTGTCCATCATAGAGTGTGTGAGTCATCTCGGGATCCAAGATTGATCGTAAGAGTTCTTGACAATCAAGGCCATGTTTGCCTAAGTCTCTTACATCACTTGGTGAAGACAAAGTGTCTAGTATAATACTTTTTATTTCTAATCTTTTGCACTTTTTATTTGGTTTTGTATTAATGACTTTAATAACTAGTTACTTATGTTGAAGGTGATCTTTCCTTATCGTTTGTCCGTGGTGTCTTGGCATTATTTTACTGTCTATATAAAATAAAGGATTTTCACCATTCATATCTCCACGGTCTATATGGAGGTATGTTGGCTACCTGGTAGGGGGTTAAGGGAACGGTTTGGTAAAGGTCTTGCCATTGTTCAGCGTTTAGAGGTCCTGCAATGGACCTGGGTCAAATTTAGTAGGACCTCCTTCAATACTTCACGGTATTGGATGGCGGGGGTCCAAACTCTTTGATCCCCTCATAAGTTAACTACTATTAATACTATAACCCGGCTATTTAGGACTGTATCCCTGCTGACTCAGACTACTTAGCCGAGGGTAACGTCACCGCCAAAAGCGGGGCCTACCACAATACTGCATTAATAACTTAATTCATTATCTTCCAATAATCCACCCCTTTAGGATTGTATCCCTGCTGACTCAAACTACTGGGGTGAGGGTCACGTCACCTTCAAAAGAGGGGCCTACTACAATAACTAAGATAATCTCTTAATTATGTGCAAAAGTGCGGAAATAATCAAAGGTTATACTAGATACGAGTCGGAACCAAGTGATTTATCTTGTCTATCTGTTTTTATTTTTATTTTTATTTTCAGCATTTTAGTTAGTTTTATTTTTCTTAGTTTAAAACATTTTTCTAAACTTTTGTTTTGTTTAGACGTTGAGGATAAACCGGTACTAAAAGCTCTTGTGTCCTTGGACGACCTCGGTATCTTACCAACGCTATACTACACTCAACGATGGGTGCACTTGCCCATATGTGTGTTTAGTGTTAGTGAAATATCGTGTTTTATAAATTTAAAACTTGGCTAAAATAAGTGTTAAAAAGGGCTTAAAATATACACCTAAAATATACGACACTTACCGCACATCAAGTTTTTGGCGCCGTTGCCGGGGACACAAGGATTTTAGGAAAGCTTAAAATCGACGGCCTAATCAGTTTTTCAAAACCTTTTCAAAACGGGCCCACATTTTTCTGCATTTTAGTTTAGTTTTGCATTTACAGTAGGTTGAACATGGGCCGTGCTCACTGAACACGCCCCGTGCTCAACTAGATCAGTAAATTTAATTAAAACGCCCAGATACAGATCCTGAACACGGGGCCGTGTCCACTGAACACGGGGCCGTGTCCAGCCTCTGTTTCCGTTTTTCTTTTTGTTTTCTGATCTCGAGACTCGGTTGTGGTCTGCTGAGTGATTCTTATGGATCAATACTCAGGAGGTTACAACTACACCTATGAGGAGGATGATTATAGGGGTAATTATTGCACTAATTGTCGTAACTCACGATCGGTTCAAAATAATCGCTCATATCAACCATCCAATTCATACACCTACTATGAGGAGCCCAGGTATGAGCCATCAACTTCATACACATCCTATGAAGACCAAAGGTATGAACCTCCTCCCTCATACTCATATTTTGATGAACCAAGGTATGAACCTTCATACTCATACTTTGAGGAACCAAGATATGAGCCACCACCTTCGTATGCTTATTATGAGGAACCATGGCGTGAACAACCCACCTCATATGAGTATTATGAAGGACAAAATTACGACCCTTATCCATCATATACTTACAATGAAGAACAATGGTGCGAATCATCTACTTCGTATGGGTATTATGAGGAACAAAGGATCGAACAACCGGATTCAAGCTTAGAAAATACCGATTCTTTTTCTATAACCGAAGTGACCGATAGGATATTAGAACACATTAGAGTTATCGATCGATGTATAAAAGAAGCTCGCGCAAGGGAAGAGGAGTCCCGCGCAAGAGAAGAATTAAAAAAGGAATAGATAACTGAAAGTGTTAAAATGGAAGAACAAATAAGTGAAAAACCGACACATGAGTTAAACAACGAAAAAGGTGAGTCCGACAACGTTAAAATTCAAGAAGAGTCTAATTTTGAAGAAATTAATCTCTTGTCACCTTCTTTTGAAAATCATTGTTTAGTACCCACTCATGCTAAGTTTTTAAAAGAGTTAAACACTAACACTAAAATTGACGAAACGGTAAGTGTTAAGTTAACTAATGATCAAACGTCACTAATAAAAGAAGACCCATTTGAAATTAACATTACACCGGTTCCATGTTTCTTTCAAAATTCGTTTATTAGTAATGTCACAATCGATAAAGATCTTTGTGTTAACATAATGCCTAACTACATCTTCGAAAAATTAAGTATTAGTGATTTTTCTCCACTTCAAATACCCATTTTTCTATCCAATCGGAAAGTAATAAAATCAATCGGTATAGTTGAAGATGTCTTGGTTCAAACAAATCAAATGGTAATCCCGACCGATTTTGCCATCCTCGATGACGCTCCTCTAGTATTGGGACGACCATTTGTAAAAACTCACGAAGCTTTGAAAAACCGGAAGTTCAACAATCTACCTCTTCAATTAGGGGCATTTAAAAGAAGTGTCGATCTTGAGCGATCAATGAAATATCCATTCGGCAATGACGACCCCCTAATTGAAGATGAGCCAGAACCACCCGATAAGGTGGGTCTAGCCAAGGACCCTTATAAACGTGGCGCACCACGGAGGCATTCCGCGGAACTATCCGTAGTTTTAGATTAGTATAACTTTTATATTTTCTAGTTTAGTTTTAATTTTCAGGAATAAAACACACTCGGGATGGTGAAGGATGATAAGGGAAGCTTGAACCAACACCCCATGCACAAAAACAGAGCCTCCCGACAATTTTTCTTCATTATAGCAGGTTCAGCACGGGGCCGTGCTCACCCCAACACGCCCCGTGCCCAAGGTTCTGTAGAAAATGCCCAGTTCAGGTACCTGGACACGGGGCCGTGCTCACTGGACACGCCCCCGTGCCCAGCCTTCTGTTTACTTTTGGTACTGGCAGTCTGGACACTGGGCCGTGCTCAGCCAACACCACCCCGTGTTCAGCTACCCAGTACCATAAAATCTTGTTTTTAACCCACTTTTACACATTCAATCAACCTAAAAACTTATTTTTGGGACACATTGAGGACAATGTGTAATTTAAGTGTGGGGGGGATGCTAAAACCTTGAATCTTGCAAGTCCTAAATACAAGCCTTACACAAAACTCTATTGGAATCGCTAATCACCCCAAATTTTTTCAAAAATTTTCATTTTTTTTTTTACTTGTCTAGGTTTAATTTGGGAATTTCAAAATTCTAAAAAGGTTATATTTTTACAAATTTACAACCGATAGCGTCGTGATAAAAAGAACCAACATAAGAAAATTATGAAAAGGCATGACAAGCTTAGTTAAAATTTAATTATATATACTTCATCACATAAAAACCCATTCCCACAAAAGTGAGTTTTGAGCCTTTATTGAGCATACAAATATATACCTTTAAATTAAATGCTCATCTTTCGTTTCTTGTGTGAATAGCCGCTTGGTTCTTACGACTCTAGAACTTGCCATGACGATACATTCCCGGTCCTTACCAACTTAAACCCGAGTAAGTAAATGATGGAGGCATTAGGACTAACCCTTTTTATTTCTACACCATTATTTTTTTTTTTTCTTACCACCTACCCAAAATCCCCCTAGTTAACCCCTTTGAGCCTAAACCTTTTCATTTCATAACCCAAAACAAAAAACCCTTTCACCCACCAAAACCTTTTTATTTCTAACCCTTTGCTTTAATAACAAGCTCGGTTTTTCTTATGAGTTTCAAAAAAAAAAAAAAAAAAAAAAAGATGATGATGATGATGATGATGATGATGATGAAGCAAAAGAGAAATAAACAAACAAGTTTATCAAAAATAACTTTGTTTGAATAGTGGCTTCATCAAAAAAAAAAAAAAAAGTCTTACGAAAACCGATGCTTTTTACGCTTTTCGCCATTTTTCTACTAACCACTAACCCAACCACCTACCTTTAACCCAAGCCTAACCCTTCACCCACAAAGTCCTCTTGATATTTACAAAGGTATATAAGTTAAAAAGGAGGAGGATTGATTGCTTGGCAAGCCTATGGTAGGAGTAAGTTCCATGCCACTCTCGAGTGATCCACAAAAATACATTTTCGGCCGAGTGTTGAGTGATCCCCGTGAGGTATGTGAACTTGTATATAAATAGAATTTTACAAAGGCATGTTATGCCCTAATAATTAATTTATCTTATGAAAAGTTTTAAATAAATCATGACGAATAGGATTGTAAATACATAAAAATAAAGCCTAATAAAGAATCTTGGATTCCCGGCACTCTATGACAAGCCCAAAAACCTTCTCTTCTACCAATTCCATTTGGGAGTGTAAAGCCACATTATAAAGAGTTTTGCTTGAGGACAAGCAAAGATTCAAGTGTGGGGGTATTTGATGTGTGTAAAATGCAACATATAAATTACATCAAATAAGGCATAAAACTAACCCTTTTTTAGTACTAATGTTGGAAAAAGTATGTTTTTTGTCTTCCTTTTGAATTTACAGGGTCAAATGAGCTTAAACGAACAAAAGGAACAAAAATACAGCCAAAACCAACATAAATACAAAGAAAAGGAAGAAACGTGGCATGCCCGACCCCTCAACAACAACTCCCAAAGCAAAAACAAGAAGAAAGCTGAGCATGGGGCTGTGCCCAGCTGAGCATGGGGCTGTGCCCAGCCCGACACGGGGCGTGTCCAGCTCAGCATGGGGCCGTGTCCAGAATGGTCAGCCCTGGCACAAAAGACAAACCTGTAGAAGCTTCTATTGCCCACCACGGGGCCGTGTCCAGTGAACACGGGGGCGTGACGAAAGTACAGCAGGCGCATTAATTGTAATTGCGAATTACAATTAATGAAGAGAGAGAATGTCAGACAAGCACGGGGGCGTGCCCAGCGGACACGGGGGCGTGTGGAGCGAATAAAGACAAACTGTATTAATGAAGAAAGAGAAAAGGGTGGACACGGGGCCGTGTCCAGCGGACACGGGGCCGTGTCCAGGCTTCTGTACAGGCTATAAATAGGAGTGCTTGGCTCAAGCTCAACTCATCCCTTGGCACACCACCTCTCTCACACTTCATCCACCACCCACCACCATCACAACACCATCATCCACCACCATCATCCATTGTCCATCATAGAGTGTGTGAGTCGTCTCGGGATCCAAGATTGATCGTAAGAGTTCTTGACAATCAAGGCCATGTTTGCCTAAGTCTCTTACATCACTTGGTGAAGACAAAGTGTCTAGTATAATACTTTTTATTTCTAATCTTTTGCACTTTTTATTTGGTTTTGTATTAATGACTTTAATAACTAGTTACTTATGTTGAAGGTGATCTTTCCTTATCGTTTGTCCGTGGTGTCTTGGCATTATTTTACTGTCTATATAAAATAAAGGATTTTCACCATTCATATCTCCACGGTCTATATGGAGGTATGTTGGCTACCTGGTAGGGGGTTAAGGGAACGGTTTGGTAAAGGTCTTGCCATTGTTCAGCGTTTAGAGGTCCTGCAATGGACCTGGGTCAAATTTAGTAGGACCTCCTTCAATACTTCACGGTATTGGATGGCGGGGGTCCAAACTCTTTGATCCCCTCATAAGTTAACTACTATTAATACTATAACCCGGCTATTTAGGACTGTATCCTTGCTGACTCAGACTACTTAGCCGAGGGTAACGTCACCGCCAAAAGCGGGGCCTACCACAATACTGCATTAATAACTTAATTCATTATCTTCCAATAATCCACCCCTTTAGGATTGTATCCCTGCTGACTCAAACTACTGGGGTGAGGGTAACGTCACCTTCAAAAGAGGGGCCTACTACAATAACTAAGATAATCTCTTAATTATGTGCAAAAGTGCGGAAATAATCAAAGGTTATACTAGATACGAGTCGGAACCAATTGATTCATCTTGTCTATCTATTTTTATTTTCAGCATTTTAGTTAGTCTATTTTTATTTTTATTTTTATTTTCAGCATTTTAGTTAGTTTTATTTTTCTTAGTTTAAAACATTTTTCTAAACTTTTGTTTTGGTTAGACGTTGAGGATAAACCGGTACTAAAAGCTCTTGTGTCCTTGGACGACCTCGGTATCTTACCAACGCTATACTACACTCAACGATGGGTGCACTTGCCCATATGTGTGTTTAGTGTTAGTGAAAAATCGTGTTTTATAAATTTAAAACTTGGCTAAAATAAGTGTTAAAAAGGGCTTAAAATATACACCTAAAATATACGACACTTACCGCACATCATTCATCATACTTAGTACATTTATTTTTCATTCACATGCTTACATTTTGATAAGATATTTGGTTTGTTTTGATGGATCAATATACATTCATTAACACCGATCACGCCGTTCGTTAGTAGGTAGTGGTACCATAGGAATTGACAACTCCCGTTCCGGACATCCTGGGTAGGTTTGGATGAAAGGAATGACCGAATTCGATATACATAACTGAGATAAACCTTTAATTTGTTTAAGGGTTTATCGCCACAGTCTCAAGGCTTGGATGTATGCATTCTCACAATACCGCATAGATGTTTATATCAGTATAGCATGCATTTGTTCCACAAAACATAGCTTTGATTTAAACCATGTTTTACTTCAATACTTTGTTTTTGTGCATATGGTTTAGTTGATATATTTCACTAGCCATACATATCATTTTGGTTACACATTACATGATTTACATTTGACACATAAACATTATTGACATTGGTTATACATTACATGACTTACATCTTGACATAAACATTTTGATAAATTATTCAATACGTTTGGCAATTGGTTTAAACATAGACATCTTACATTGTTGGTTTGGTTTGAGTAAGTGATTTAAGTAACGAGGCGTGTGTAATATGATACAAGCATGGTGGATACGCCGCTGGTACTTCCTATATATAAGTGATTGTATGGTATTACATATCGTAGCGTTATTTGAATCATTTAAATTTGGACATATAACATTGTATACAAATAACATACTTTTCACAAGACATTGTTTTACAAAACAACTTATCTTATACAAACTCATTTTACTTGGTTATTTATTTAACCATACTTTATTCTCTTATTTATACATATCATCTGATTTTACCACTTTTCAAATGATTTACAAGACAAAGCAAATTACAAGGTTCATGACTAAACATTTTAAACATAAGTCATGAATCCTATTTACACAAAACTTATGTATCTCACAGGCATTTTTATGCTGACGTACCTATTTTCACATGTGTTTCAGGATATGATGCATAGGATTTATCAAGATACACTTAGGCGGACTTGGGCCTTAGCGACAATAAAAGATGCAAGACTAGTTATTTATGTTATGCTTCTTTGATTGTCAAGACATTGTAACTCTTTTAATCAATAAAACAATAAAACAATATTTCAATTTCCATGTGTTATGAAACAATGATTCTGTTACAACACTCCCCGACGTTTTCCGCCACGATTCGATGTTCTACGTGGTCGGGGTGTGACAGTATGATTGTTGATATGTTGGCTTACATGTTGTACATGATGATTTAGGGATGCTAGGTGTTTGATTTTGATGTAAACTATTAGGGATTGGTGTTCAAAATAATCAGGTCACATGTGTATTTGATGATATTCATATGATTCGGATTTCATGATCTAGATTAGAACCGAATATATACAATCGGCTGTTGTGATTAGATAATCGAAGTGGTTGCATGATGGTTAGGATTGCATATTGATATAAAAGTTCACTAATCTAATGATCCGGATTGAACGTTTGATTATTGCTCATGACTATGATTAATTAGGGTATACGAATCACATGATGATTGCTTGAATTGATCGATTATTAGTTTGGATGGAAACTATTGATTGTGTTGATTGTTAAATTGCAAATATGGAAACTGTTAATTTGGTCAAAAGAATTGATTGGAATTAGTAACTGAATTGCATGAGTTTAGGGAAGTTGGTAGCATATCGCACAAGATCAGACCTTGTCATACAAGCTTTCTGATCGTACAAGTCCTTGGTCGCACAAGGACCAATCGCACAAGTTGTTGATCGCACAAGATCAGGTCGCACAAGACCTGATCTAATCGCACAAGTTCAGTCGCACAAGATACCAGTCGTCGCACAAGACTATTGGATCGCAAAAGTTATGTTTTTTATAACTGTTTGGGCCATGTACATGTTGGGATTGATTATTGGGCCGGGTTAGTTTCCAATAGCACAACCCATTGTGGATCGCACAAGCCATGCTGATCGCACAATAGGTTGGGCCGCCTATTTATTGGGCTTTATCTTTCGGGTCGCACAAGTTTGGACATGTTTGGTACTTGACTGCTACTGTTAATGTGTTAACATGTATTAGGGGTTTGTCATGATCAATACGTGTTCGTAACCTGTTAGCTTATGTGTAAACATACGTGCACTACTTGAACCTAGACCTGACTTGTATGGTAACCATGTTAGGACGTGGTTGACCTCTGTCAGCTCGATTGACCTTTCGTTTATCTGTCGAGCTAACCTAAGGTGAGTTCACACTTTCTTCAAAGCATGGGATTCCCAGGGGTTGGGAATGGGTTAAGGAATATGGATTCCTCGTCCTTCTTGGGTAGGACAGTACGGGTTAAGGAATGTAATTCCTCGTCCTCTTGGACAGTTTAAAATTCACTAGACCAAAACTCTATCACGAAGTCCCTCCTTTTTATATCAACTTAATCGCCGGGCCAATGGCGAGCGGGTCATTAGTTAGATAGCGCTATTTAGGTCTGACAAGCCTCACACCGTGCTGCAGAGGACGGGCGTGAACTAATGGATCTGGGCACGTCAATGATGATAGACATTGACGCTAAGGGCACATAAACATGACTATAGTCAGCGGTCGATATGGTAACGAGTCTAGTAGTATATACATGGGGTAGCCCCCACGGCCGAAGAGCCAGATAATTAAACATGGGGTAGCCCCCACGGCTGGATTGCGAGAGTAAATGGGAATAAACAAAACACGTTTTCAACTATGGGGTAACCCCCACAGCAGGGATGCCAGTTAAAGGAAACTGTTTTTGAAACAACTTAAAACAAACACCCAACTGTGAACTCGCTCAACGTTATTGTTGACTCGTTACTACATGCTTTGCAGGTCAATAGGTTTAGAAGGAGCTTGCATGGAGAAGAGTCGCTTGGAGCATGGACATTGAGTGTTCATGATGAACTTAAACATTATTTACTTAAGCCTTGGTTTTAGACAGTATGCTTCCGCTTGCAACTTAAATTATGTTTTGTTTGGACATCAATTGTATTGGTTTGGATTTTATTATTACTTACATGCTTGTTCAATATGATTGGTGGCTTGATCTTGGTCATGTCACGCCTCCAAGCAATGATACTCCGCGTGTGGATTTTGGGGGTGTGACAATCAGGAATCACTTGTAGACTTGGGTGGAATGATCTTGTGAAGTTTAAATCCCTATATAAGAGCTTCTTGTTTGCTAGTTCATGTGCTCACTCACAAAATTTATTCACAACTCACTCTCTGGAGCTCTCTGGACTTAAAGCAAGTTTCACTCAGCTCCTAATTCGTGCTAAGAGTCTTTGTAAGCATTCTTAGCCTCTCTGGTTCAAGTTTTATTAGTCTAGTGACCAAAAGTCAAAGTCATCGTAATTAAGCTTTGACTTAGTGATTAATCACTAATGGTCCAGCCATTATTTGAATTGAAATTGGCTATGAGTTGGTAATTATGTGGGTAATAAGTCCTTAAAAGGGCACCCCCTGATTAGCACTCTAATTTAGTCAATTGTCGGGTCAAACTTAATATTAAAAAGTCAACAGGAAGCTATTTTTGCAAATAAACTCATAACTGATAATGTAGAAGTTATGGGACATGTTTTAACACTAAAATAACTTGGTAAATAATGTAGGAACATGTCTAAGCATGTTCAACCCGACAATTCCAAGTTTAGGCTCGGTTCGGAACCGAAAGTCGCAAAAGAAGACTTTTGCTTTGACTTTCAGTTCTGACCCGATTTAGCTTGTTTTAGATATGCCTTAAGGTTTCTTTAGGACCATATTATAAGTTAGTAAAACCCTCTGAGGTTATACTACATGGTTCCTTGTTTATCCGATTCATTTGCATGTTTCCGTTAATTGCTTAAATGTTGACCATTATGCCCTTTTGATATTAAAACGAGATTTTTGAAAATGTGAGAGGACAAAAACCTTTATTACTGATTTATAAACATGTCCTAAAAATTTGACATCAGTTTGAAGTCTAAATTAGGAGTTATGCTCAATATCGTAATTTGAAAGCTTTTTATTAATTAAACGGCATATTTAGCATAAAGCCTATTTAAACCCGAATTTTGACACCAAACCTTTTACCCATTGATGTAATATAATATTTTGGAATTTTTGAAGATTTTTATTAATTTTTAAACTGATCATAACATGGGGTTCTTGCTTTGATTCGGTAATTGACGGTTATACCCTTTTTGCTAATAAAATGAGTTTTACATAACATTTTGACACCAAACCTTTTGCTACTGATTTTATATGTTAAATAAAATATTTTAAGCCTTCTGGACTGATAAAAATCTCAGCTTTCCTTATATAACCTTAAAATCGCCAAAAACCGACTTTTTACGCGTTATAAACGCATAGTATGGGTTAAAACTATTTTTGGCACATAAGACTCAATACCTACTGATGTTTTAAGTAAATTTTTATACTATAACAGTAAGTAAAAGTTTTGAACTCAGATTTCCAGATTTGACCTTTAAAGCTTATGTGAAGTGACCAAAATGCCCCTACGGCGCATAGTTTGGTTATAAATGATAATTTTCACATATATGCAATACCCTACTAATATGAAAAGCAAAAATAAATATTTTTACTGATCATTTTAGACAGGAACCTTAGATTAACATTTAATCTTTTTCCTAATCTTAAAAATGACCAAAATACCCCTACGAGGCATAAATTGATTTTAAATTCGTTTTGGGCATAATGGAAGGTATCCTACTGATATCATAACACATTTTAAGCATATTAACTTAGAGAACCTGTACATGACTCATTTGTTTACCTGTTATGCATTTTCGCGTTCGGTACGGTTTATGTAACTAGTTTGCATAAATTGACTGAAACGGGTCAAACCTTATCATTTTTACCTCAAAATCCAGAATGTGTTTAGTTTACCCATATTATACAAGTCTTCATACTTGTCGGGTCTAAACCACATTCTAATCCGGTCTTCGCTTAATCTTGCGTTTTGAACCGTATATCTTTCTTTAAAACTAACCGGTCTAAGTTTAAACTTAAGTAAGACCTGTTAGGAATCTAATAGGTTATTAAAAACCTTCGTTCCAGATTTAGGAGCCCAGTAAAAGATATTTGCAATTGCTGATTGTATACGGCTGAGATAAATTTGAATATTTTGCTCAGGTAAATACTTTTAACTTATTTTCCCTTATACGGGCTTGGGGTACGGTATATAAAATACCGCTTGGTCGGGTATTGAATTTTTAATAATATGAAGGTTAAATCATTGAGATAGCCAGTTTAATCTGTTTTGTTTGTTTTAAGCCTTTGGGGGGTTAATGACCATGTCCTGGATATCCTCGGCTCATTCATTGAAATGGCCACGACTTAAGCACGGGGTGTAGGCATACACCTGCCGGTGCGTATGTAAAATAATATGCCCGCTTGTTCGAGAATAACTCGTCGTGGGTTTATTTATGTGGTGTGTCTATTAATCTTTAACCCGGTGTTCAACCTGGGCTACTGAACGTATAACAAACATATAATTCTTTTACAAGATTAATTTTAAACCTGGGCTACTGACCGTATAACAAACATATAATTCTTTTACAAGATTAATTTTAAATAATTATCCCAAGTTATAAAAGATTATTTGTGCCTTGTGCATTTAAATAAATTTTCTTAAAACATTTTCAAAAGTGTCAGTTAATTGTATTTACCAGTGTAAACTGACGTATTTTCCGAAAGGTTAAGTGCAGGTACTAGGCGGAATAGGCTGGCTACTCCTGAGTGAATTAAATAGAGTTTTGCAAGCTTTATCACTTTAAAATCGGTTGAACAATATTTCCTTTCTTTTAATCCGCCTGTGGATCCTTTTACATTCCGTTTGTAATACTCTTGTTACTTTCATTCGGTTTGTAATATTTTTACTTTAGACTTCCGCTGTAAATTGAACTGTGATTGTTTGACTATGACGATATCAACTACGTCACGATACTCTCCACCGGGCCCACCGGTAATACGTGGAAATATCGGGGTGTGACAAAAACTTATGGAACAAGCCTAATCTATTTTAGGTGTTGATAATCACATTAATAATAAATATATTTATAACATTAATATGATTTATGATAGATATGAATATGGAAGGAGCATTACTTTGTGTATGTTACTACGTATATGCAAAAGTTGAAGATTAAAATTTATGAAGAATAAAACAAAATCATAACAGATCACTTTCTAAATAATAATCAAGACTTGGGACATGAAAAAGAAAACATTGTAAAAGTATAAAGATCAAAGGACCAAAAGTAAAATCTTACTTGAACTCTTTCATAAAAGCATGTCAAATTTACAAAAGAAAGTAAAAAGACACACCTTTGTCACTCTTTTCCCATCCTTCATTTTTGTGCTAGCATCACCTTTATCATTGGTTTATTCACGTCCGTCATTCATCCCCTACAAGTCATATAATGAAATGAAAAACAAATTCAACACCATACACCTTCTATCTTCCACCTCTATCTCCTCTTATGCTCAGCGACGACATTCCATATCTGACGATGAGGTTTGTCCACGTTCTTGTCAAGATCAGGCAATGAAAACGTGGTTCACCGATCAAGAATGTCAAAAGAATAAGAGGTAACTTACTTAGTCAAAATTTAAAAATTTGGTGTCACTTGTTCGTCAAAAGTGATTCGAAAGGGATGGTTAATTCAACTTCAAGAAAGAAACTCCGAATGTAGGACACATGTTTCGAGAAAAGTCCTAGATTTCTATTATTCTCACATCTCACTAAATCGTTTTAATCAACCAAAGACGTTTCAATTATCAATTTCTCAAATTAACAGAAGTTTGTCATAGGTCAATTAGGTAAGATCTCAACAATAATATGGATGTTCAAGGTCCAATTCAGTCAGTTTTGACGAAAATCCTTAGCTGAACCACTAAATAGATATTTCAGAAACGAGAAACCAAACCAGTCAGGTTGTATGAGTTGATCAAATCGCCTGGTTTGGCGGTTTAAGGGTTCGGTTTTGACAGTTTGCCAGTTTAAACCGATACTTTTTCTTTCAAAATCATCAGTTCATATTAAAAAAATATTAACACAATAAAACTAGTTCATGATTATAACACAACTATATATTCCAACCAAATATATAAATATTATATAAATATTGTTAACGAAGGATGGTGAATAGTAACTTTATTTTTATAATAATATGTAGTTTTTTTTGTTTTTCTTTTATTTAATATGTTATAATAGTTTATTATTACACTAGTCTGAGTCCCCGTGTATTACACGGGTGGCCTCACAATAAATTTTATTATTTAATTGTGTTGACATAAACACATAAACTTTTGAATGAAAGCAACGTTCCATTAGTAAGGACCAAATCCGCAAAATACCAATTTGGTATTTCACTAACTCACTTATTACCCACATAACCCGGTATTTTATAATAACCTATGGTATTAGTTTGGTTTGGTATAGTACCGTGTGGACATAGCAACCGAAAGTGCAACTTCGAATATTAAATTCGTGATATTCCAAAAAAAAAAGATATCGACCTATCTTATTAATCAATCTAGAACCATACAAACGGTATCGTTATCAATTCCATTCTACGTACTTAATTACATTGGTTTTGCTCGTTACGTTATCGACACTCACTATAGCAATTTAATATTTAATAAAAGATATTTAAAATTAAACTTACTAAATGCAACACAATGTGTGATAATATGCCAAACATGATTGTAATGAAACACAAATCTTTTAACGAAATCTAGCTAGGGAGACCGCAAACCAACAATTATAATTCGCAAGCAACATGAACAGGGTCCCACATATCTTGATTTATATGAAAAGGTATAATAAAAACTTTATCAGAATGATATAACCCTCCACAATTATATTACCTTAATGAACATCAACATGAATAACTGGAACCCGTTTGCAACCTGAATCCAAAGTGTATCGAATCGCAAGACCCGCATCGTATAGGAAGCAATAACATCAACTTGTGAAGCACCGCAAACTCTTACACTTGTATACCATTAAAAAAAACGATATAATTAAAAATGTGTATATACCTTTTTATAACTAAAGCTACAATCATATATTACGTAACAATAAAAAAAATTAACTTACCATCACCATTTAGAAGAACAATTAAAAAAAAAGTTTTTTATAGAAAAAATCTACAGATGTTTAAACCGGTCAAAGAGAGAACATTTGAAGCCGTCATGAGAAGTCTGAATTATCTGCAATATAGTAAACGAAAACAAAATATGCAACTGTTTTTGTTCGCAACAGTAAACACACCTGTTTTTTAGACAACCTTATACAACAATTCCACATAATCACTAAAGAACATATGTTATGTATAGTTTATTTAAATTGTTATGTATAGTTTATTTAAATCAATATTCATTTTGATAGAAAAAAAGAACATATGTTAGATGATAAATAGTCATCTCGCTTAATTATGAAAAAAAAGTTCTTAACTTTATATTAAGAGTTGCAACACATAGAACCAAAAATTCATCGTAAAATAATGTAATATGTAAAAATAGGTTATATCATAACTACAACTCATAAAATCCAAACCTGTGGTGAATCTGACTCGTTTCAAATCGAAGCTAGTTTTGACCCATTATCCAGCTTGGCCATCTAACTTAAAAAGAAAAGACAATTTTTGATCCATTTGCTACCCAAACCCTCAGAGAATCTAACCCGTTTTAAATCTAGCCCATATTTGGCCTCTTATTAGACCTGATCACCAATCATAAAATTATTTTTTTGATCCATTGGGATGAGAATTTACTTTATATCTAATGGGTCAATAAACTTAGAATATAAAACACGCAGATACACTTATGGCTATGTGACTTTCTTATATTAAATTATAATAACCATACCTGAATATTGAGATACTAACAATGGAATGGTTTCAAAGTAAACCTTCTGATATGCGTATGTCAATCATAGAGGTCCACTACCGCCCTCTATTAATCATGAGGTAGAACTGTTCATGAGCATTTATAATTCATATGTATAATATAACTAAGCAAAAAAAAACAACAAACAATAAATGAGAAACCAATTTAGATAATGGATAAAAGAGTCGGAGAAACACACCTAAGGGCGAATGAAATCGGAACACCATGTCATATTTGACACACAAATCTAGTGATAGACACAATGATACATGTATTAGGCATCGAACAAATTTTTTTAAGAAGAAATCCACAGGCATCGAACAAAACTTTTTTAAGAAGAAATCCGCATGATCAAGAACATGAGAAACCAATTCAGATAAGGGTTCTACGACCTTGACAGAAACCTAGACTCACCGGATTTGACTGCTGCTCCCACAAAGATCAACAACATCCTTTGACCAAACCAACACCACCATCGGATTCCATGTTCTCCGATGTTGAAGCTTAGATATTGCACGCGCCGGAGGTGGGTGGCGTCGCCGACGGGTACGGTGGCTAACCGCCACCAGATTCCTTTATCCGGTTTGCTATCTCCTCTCTCTATGATAAGTGTCTGATGGGGTTCAAGAAAATAAAATGACGGTCTTCAGATTACATTCTGAGACAGAACCAAATACATTTACAATAAATAGTAACTCCAGTTGGAAATGGGTTATCCGAACAGATTTTAAACTTTATAAACATTCTGACCACCGCTCCAACCAGCTCTTGAGAAACCTATTTGCAAGTCTCCTTCTCCCATTGACTTTTCAAAAACTCTTGTTTTGTGTCTGTCTCTAGCTCTATCTTACATACATCCTTAGACGCATGTCAGCCCAGTCCTGCACTGAATATTATCAAGTAGATTTCCATAAAAAGCCAAAAAAGTATCCAAATTTCTAAATGTGTATATGTGTGACCAACGTAGTTAGCACTTGATTTCAAATTGACCTACATGTTAATACTTTTTAATAAATAAATTGCATGACACCTTAGGCGAATCCCTTATCATTTTGTTCTGCCCATCTCAAATATCACTAATGCGCTTTGAGGGCATTAATATAATTGTTTAATCCGTAACCAAAATTGCATGTAAATGAACCCACACCTTTTTATAGTAATTAACTTTTAAATTTTGTTGCTTTTATTAATCAAACAGCAGACCACCTTACACTACATTATTTCCTTGCTAAAGGATCATGTGGTCTACCAAGTAATGACAAAAAAAAAATTATAACTTAGAGGCTATAATTGTACCTTGCGATTTGATGTATGAACACCTTGCCAGGTTAATCTTAGGGTTGGGTGGGTACCGGTGTGCTTTACATATGGTTCAATGAATGTACTCAGCTACATCTAGTTTGTTTGCCTTCTTGCCATGCATAATCAAGTTCATGAATGAGTATTAGTTCTCATTACAAAGTACAAACAAACTATTGCACTAAATAACTGCATAAACTTATCATTTTTCATTGTTTAGATTATGCTTAAGTGGCATTTGCAGCTGACCAATAGCTTTTGGTCTTGGCTAATTTTCCCTTATTAGCCCATGAGGTACTGCTAGTTTTTGGTTTAACCTTGTTTGTATAACTAATGATATTGTGGGGAACCATTGTAGTTGTTTGCAGTATTCAGCTGTATGAATTATTTCGGTGCAAAAGTTGTACGAATTATTTCGGTGGGAAAGCCGATCTTACTAAAGCTGACCATGATTTCACATATATCATCAGTTGTTTAAATTGTGCAAGGGGCGTAGACTTTTAATGGTTCTAAAAGAACCTAATAAACAAATAGTAAGAAAGGCAAACTTGCTCACCCTCTTTCCATTTCCAAACTTATAGATATTTAGGAACATTAACTATTTCAAACTTTTAATTCAAGTTATTATCTCAAAATGTCTCTTATCGGATTTGTTAAGATTCAGAATACTCGCGCTTCATTAAATTTAATACTATGTGATTTTAGTAGATTTACAAACCGAAAAGGGGAGACTTCAAAATTAGAATTATGACGGTACCTCTTTGGCGATTTCATTTAAACTCACCACCACCATCGAAGGAGCTACGATTCTAATTGAATAAATTGGACCATAAGTTTTCGCCCATCTTGTAAACTTCATGTAGATAATGTGCTTTTATTTTTGTCTAGACTTCCAATATATCACCTTCCTTTCTGCCTGCACATTATTAGATATTCAACTAAAAGAAAGGGAATGAAAATAATCTAAAAAATAATGTTGTAAAAGTAACACATAACCTGTAAGTGCAATTAATTAAGTTTAGATACGAACTGAAATGTGTAGACTACAAATGATATATGAAATCAATACTTAAAAACAAAATCTCCTTACACGGTCTCTTGATGAACACCTTGGTATATATAAGCCGACCAAATACCAGTGACCCACATGTTAGCTCCCAAACATGGCGGAAATTGATGTCGTGAATATTCAGATCCGGTCAAAATGGATAAATCATGGAAAAATCTCTAGAATCGACTCAAAACTTCATTTACTCTACATCAAAATCTGATGTATTTGAAGAAAAACAAACAACACTCTAGACACCCAACTTAATACAAATTTTAAAAAACTATAAAATATAACCAAAATCTACAGATGTTTAAACTGGTCAAAGAGAGAACATTTGAAGCCGTCATGAGAAGTCTGAATTATCTGCAATATAGTTAATGAAAACAATATATGCAACTGTTTGAATGATGGGTTAGACTTCTAATCAGCAAAAGAATAAAAACATTTGAATGATGCACTTTTAAAGAAACATACGTAAATGACTACTTTTATTATACAACAACAATATAACAGGTACATTTAAGGTCCTAAAAAGAATTAAGGATAAAAATGTGAAATGGGTCAAAATGAATATACCACTGAATCAGCTTTTGAAACGTCCCACGGGTCCGTTTTGAAGTCTCCATCATCATATATATACCACTCATTACGTTCCCATTTGCACAACTTTAAGACTACTTTCAGCTCTTCGTCCAAACCCTAATGCTTAGATCCAAACATTAAATCATCATGAAATTTTCAAACACATACTATCGAATAACACAATAAAAAATTTTTAGTGATAGGAATCCATTACTAAACTCAACGAAACCACAAAATTGATGAATCATTTTAATGTCCCAAATACGATATGAATACATGACAAAGATAGCACAACGAACCATATTGAAAGTCACATGTCAATTTTGAATTTGAAAAGGTTACTACTTTAGGACTCTGTAAAATCACTACCTGAAAGCATCCATTACAGTAACAATCAACGGCCATGAAACCATATTGAAAGTCAAAGACGGAAACCAATACCTGTGAAATTCAACGGTGAATCGATTTATCTTGATTCTGATTAACATGTGCGAGATTAAGATTTGAAATAAATGAAAAACAGCCTAACAAAACTGATGGTGAATTGGTTTTATTTGATCAAGAACAATCTAATAAAATTGAATAACAAAGATGATGAAATTGAAAATTGAAAAAAAAAATCAATGAAGAAAAGAAAAACCAAAATAGTTGCAATATCGAACAGTTGAACAAAGAAACCCTAGATATTACAAATTATAAAATACCTTAATAAACCATTCATCCAACACATAATCAATAAAAAGCAAAATGACAGATCAATATGCGTCCCAGATTTTATAAGCCGTTCTTATGTCAGAAACGTAGGCATTCACCAAGCATCAAAATCACAATCAAAATCCATACATAGCAATCGAAAGGTGCAGATTAATATCTAGCACTCAATTAAGCGATCGCGAAACCTCCAAGTAGTTAATCGTACACAAAAATAATTAGATTCAACAATTACATACCGATGATGTTGACGATAGTACAAATCTGCAAGGTATCCATCGTCATCTTTGCCACCGGAGCCAAGAAGACTCTTGGCAGAAGCGGTTCTCTCTCAAGCCGATTGCTCCAATTCCCCTAAAATCCTAAAATCAAAACTGAAGATAGAGCATGATGAAGAGGGAATAAAGGAAACGTATTCATAAATTTTGGAGAATGAATTGAATTGATTGAAAATTGATTGTGGTTTCCTAATTAAGGCACAAAATAGACGGTTTGAAAGAAAGAGCGTACTGAGGAGAAAACAAATGCCGCCCAATTCACAATTCTCTAAATAAGTAGCACTGCCATATCATAGTCAAATAGTCAACATTATTTTGCTTTAGTATAAGAGATAGATAAAGCATTGTCTTCTCCGCTTTTATTGGTGATCCGCAATACTGATGTATCATTGTCCTGAAGAATTATATTGTTTGTGCTGAGAATAGCTTCCGGAAATTTGCATTCTTCTTCAAGAATACGCCTAACTTTGTTATTAGATGTCATGATTTCTCCAAAAAGTTTTCTTCTTTACCGTTCGTCTACTCGAGCCAGCTCCACGCTAAAGATGCAACACACGGGCTTATGATCACTATCAGTCACATCCATGCATGCTTCATATCTAAAGGAAACCAAAACTTTTTCAGTAAACAAATGAACATAAAGATGAATACATATTTATAATTACTATTCGCCCAAGATTAAGTAAATCACTAACTGCAAAACTGAAGAAACTACAGGACAGTTTAAACTGCATATACCTGATGAATCTGGACGGTTGTCACGATACAAGACTCGGTCACACCATGCAGAAATCCGCTTTTTCTCTCCAGAATCGTACCCTACAACATGAAAATAAGTAAAGCTACAATAAGCAATTTCATAAATCATAACTATTTGATAACTTAATTTTGACTATATACCTGCTAAACCAGGTTGATGTCGTTCAAACTTGTAAGTGGGTGGGAACGTAATAACGGCTTCACGCATTCCTTGAAATACAGTTCCAGCTTTCATTTCGATATGAAGCTCATCTTTCTCTCTAAGCCAATCGAAACTTCTTTGAGAGATAAAATCCCGTGCTTCATCATAAGAAATGCCATCAAGCCGATAATTGAAATCGCCTAAAAAGACAATCATGTCTGCCTCGGATAACTCTGGCAACTCATTCACCGATCGTACTTATTTTGTCTATTGCAAATCACTATATATTACAAATCACTATATTTTGCCTAAAAAGACAATCATGTCTGCCTCGGATAACTCTGGTAACTCATAAACCGGTCGTACTTATTTTGTCTATTGCAAATCACTATATATTGAAAATCACTATATATTTCAAATCACTATATTTTGCCTAAAAAGACAATCATGTCTGCCTCGGATAACTCTGGCAACTCATTCACCGATCGTACTTATTTTGTCTATTGCCTCCGGCTGTAGTTGATATAATTATTAAAATAAATAACACTATTTCTCTAAATAATTAGGGCTTATGATAATTACAAAAACACAACAATTTGAGTCGAAGATCTAAATAATAACATGAATATACATAAATCAAAGCAAACATATACACAGAACTTGAGATTAACTGATTAAAGTACACAAATGATTAGAAGATATGACGGATTCTGTTGAAACAAAAGCCTATTATTACCTGGAAGATTAGACTGGAATCAGAGATCCTCTCATGTAGTCGCTATTAATGGGATTGTTGGAGAGGACAACGACGTTGAATCAAAATAAGGGTTTTGAGAAGCAGTGTGAAGAATCTGGTTATCAATCTAGGGTTTCTAACTGACTCAATTCTCGTTTAAACCTCGAAAATTAGACACGTAACCCATTTGAAAAACTAACGATGAAACGTACTTGCACCGCAATAACAAAAATCAAAGCCCTAAAAACTTACATATATTCAACTCCTGCTTTGTTGTGCTTAAATCCCCCAATTGTATGCTCTAGATAAAGTGGAAAACATTAACTAACACCAAATCCAAACAAAAGTACCAGATTAATTCACAATTAAGGTACTGAACAACAATGATATACAAAAAACGCAAAAAAAAAAAAAAAAAAATTCAGGAATATAACTCATATCATTCAAAACCATAAAAACTTACATATATTCATATCCTGCTTTGCTGCACTTGAATCCCTCAATTGTACGCATCATATTCTGTACCAAAATTCATACAAAAAAACTTAGGGTTTGTAACAGATTCATAGAAAAAATAGACGAAGAACAAAGGAATCACAAAAGAAATCTGGTTGAGACTAATCGATGATAATGGGATTCAAGATCTGAAGAGTTCACAGGTTTTTCGAGGGTTTTACACAATCGAAAAGTAACAGATGAAGACGCTATGTTATTCATGATTGAAGAATCTGCTTATACATCTAAGGTTTATAATCGATAAAGGAAACGAATTCATAATTTTGGAGAAACTTATGTGAGATTTCCTAATTGAGAATAGAAACACGCGGTTTGGAAGAAAGCTTATGTGAGAAGAAATAAATGGCGCTCAAATAACAATTCTCTGGCTAAAGAGATATGCCACATCAAAAGGTCAAATGGTCAAAGACATTTTGCTTTAATATAAGAGATAGATTTACTTTTAATAACATATTTTTAGCTTTTTTCCCTTTCCTAAAACCATATGTTTCTTATACCATTTTTTTAATAATTCTTTTTTTTTCTTTTTAGAACATATCTTAATTTATCGATTAATTTGATACTTTTTTAATAATTTACGGTTATAACTTTTTTCTAAAAACTTACGCACGTAGTTGTGCTTGATTTTTTTTCCCGATATTCTGTTATAAGTTTTGTTAAAAACGAAGTTGTACTCTAAATAAAATATTTATTTGGTATCATAAAATGATACGACGATAAACTGAACCATTCTAATGGTTTGGCTTACTAAACAACATGCTTTATTTTTCAAATCATGTTTGTTTTACATTATCATTGGCTCTATTCACCACAACACGCGGCGTTAAAAAAACTAGTTTCAACAATTTTAAAGACCCATCTTGACATAGGATCTTACCACATTAAGTCAATAACATTTCAAATATTGTATCAAACAATAGTGTATAACAAACATAACACCACATGACTGATTTTCACCTTAGGGTGAGAGGGGCACTCCCCTAAGAGGGGAGTTCCCTCTCTTACGCACTACCAATCAGCATATGCCACGTCAACTCCTCCTTAAACTCCCCTAACACCCCAATTTGATGGCGCCACTCCCCTCTTAACTCCCCTTGTTTTTTTATTCAAAAAAAAAAGAAGAAAAAAATGTTTTGATTGGTTGAAAAAATAGGGCCCACCATCTCTCTCCCTCCCCGCTCGCGGTGAACAACCACCGAAATTGGTCCCCTCTTGGATGGCAGCACCATACCGCTCGGCAACTTTGGTCCCCGAAGGGAGTCACCGAGGGTGCCCCGCTCACCCTTAGAATATATTCAAGAGTTATACTAATCAAATTAACCTTGTAATTATTATGTCATTTGCCACCTGGCACAATTAGCAACTCTTCTTCTTCTTCTCCAAAAATATCCCATACATACATACTCTCTCTCCTCTGTCAATCGACTGCAACCATATATAAATACAGTCGAATACTCTTCTTCTTTACATTATTTCCACTACTTTTACAATCTCAAAATTCTCCATTCTGCTCTGCTGTAGCTCAAATCCGACTTCATTTTTGAGATCAATACGCCATTATACACTCGGTAATTTCACCTTTTTGTTCCGTGTAATGTGCTGTTGTACTTTACGATTAAACTTGTTGTTTGATGTTCTGGTTTGAAGATTCATTTTGAGATCAAGTTGTTTAGTTAGTTTCACTCATTTTCCTAGTTATATAATCGCTAAATTTAGGTTTTTGTTCTGTGTAGTGTGCTGATCTAATTTACAGTTGAACTTGTTATTTGCTGTTAGATGTTAGTTTCATCGATATTCGGTAGTTTTAGGTTTTTGTTATGTGTAATGTGCTGATGTAATTCATGAGTGAACTTGTTGTTTGGTGTTCTGGTTAGTAGATTAATTTCTGTTTAGTTAGTTTCATCGATTCTCGTGGTAATTTTAGGTTTTTGTTTCGTGTAATGTGCTGATGTAATTCATTATTCAACTTGTTTGATGTTAATTTTGAAGATATTGCTGAGATCAAGCTGTTTAGTTGTTTCACCGGTCTACGTTATTATATAATCGGTGATTTTAGGTTTTTGTTATGTGTAAATTGTAACGTGCTGATGTAATTCATGATTGAACTTGTTTGATGTTCTGATTTGAAGACGAAGTTTGAGATCAAGCTGTTTGGTTAGTTTCATCGATTCACATCATTATATAATCGGTAATGTTAGGTTTTTGTTTCGTGTAATGTGCTGATGTGATTTGTGATTGAACTTGTGTTTTGATGTTGTTGTTTGAAGGTTGATTTTGAGGATTAATTGCTGCTGAAGTTTGTGATTCGACTGGCCAAATTGATTGGCCAGAATGGGGTTCGATTTAGGGTTTTTGGTTGGGAAGATGGGTAGTACTACAGTGGCTACCTCGGAGTATTCTTCTGTTGTTTCTATGAACTTGTTTGTTGCTCTTCTTTGTGCTTGTATTGTGATTGGGCATCTGTTGGAGGAGAATCGCTGGATGAATGAGTCTATCACAGCACTTGTTATTGTAAGTGTAAAGTCTGTGTGTGTGTTTGATAATCCATTAGGTTTGTTGAATTGTGAAATCTGCAGATTAATTTGAAATTAATTGGTTATTGTTTTTGTTTAATTGGATGACAGGGTCTCTGCACTGGAGTTGTTATTTTGTTAGCTAGTGGAGGAACAAGCTCACATCTTCTAGTGTTTAGTGAAGATCTTTTCTTCATTTATCTTCTTCCACCGATTATCTTCAATGCTGGGTATGATTTGTTTTGCTTTTAAAAATGTCGGCTGTTTATTGTTATTGCTATATTTGTCGACTTCTTGTATTTCTGCTTGATCCTTGGTGACATGTTGAAGATCTGAGTGGAAAGGGTATAACCAGCCCATTTTAAGAAGCAACACTCTTTTTTAGTTGATAGCATTAGTGGGAACATCAATCATTTGCTTGTTATAAAGTTGTTATAGTAAAAACCACCCTATTCAGTTAAGCAAGCAATCATTGGTTAACTCAATTTAGGTTGATCCAAATCATTGGATTGTTGCCGTATTTCAGGTCTCTTTATATGAGTTCTTTTTTATACAATATTTTGTTGTATTTCTTTTCGGTTGTTATCTTACGGATTGGTAATTTAGCCCATAACTGTTATGAGGCACGTTGAATATAGAACCAACTTTAAGTTAAAACTTCGACAACTGCACGATCACTACTAAAGTTGTATGTACACGCGTTCATGTGGGTCTCGTGTTTCTCTACTTATAATTGGTTTTGTATTGAACTGTATTACTGTTCTTGTGGAGACAAATAAAGTGTAGTTATTATGATTTCAAGCAAAATTTTGATTGAAGTTTTTTTTTTTGGGTAAATAATTTTGATTGAAGTTCTGGCTGTCTTTTACATATCTTCAGATATATAAAACGCCTAATGACTTTAGTTTTATAATTTTGTTGTAACTTCTAGTGAGACAAAATGCCCTCCTATATATGGCATAACCGCATAACTATAGTTTATGCTAATAGATTTCATGTGACATCCAAAAGAAGAATGTTTTAAGTTTTTAACAGAGTTAATGCACTATGCAACTTGCTCACCTTTCCCTATCGATATTTTTCTTTCTCAACCACCAAACATGTGCATGTCTATGTACAATTAATAGCTCCGCTGATTTAAGTTTTGAGATAAAGTTGAACATATTCTAACTAATTGGTATAAGCGTAGTCTATGAAAAGTCAATTCACAAGCTTAGTATTATAGTTATTCAAACTTTTGCATGGATATTACCTTAAGTTGTCTTTCTTAAGTTAAACTTTTGCTGTAAAAAATGCAGGTTCCAGGTTAAGAAGAAACAGTTTTTTCGCAATTTCATGACCATTGTGCTATTTGGGGCTGTTGGTACTGTTATATCTTTCACCATCATATCATTTGGTAAGTACTGAAATACTCTCTTACACCTACCTACCTCATTCTTGATTAAAGGATTACATCTATTCAAACTCATTTATTATTCCGCTGTATATTGAGGAATGTGGTCACAAGATGACAAAACTCCTTTGTTTTCATCTTTATTATTTAATAAATCAAGTTTTCTGTTGTATACAAATTACACAAAAAAAAAAAAAAAATCTTAATGTTTTTTTATGTAGCATAATTTGTATAATAGTAATAACTAGTGGGTTACCACCTGCGCTCCACAGTGGGCTCGAAACGTAGATAAAAATAAGCAAATCGTGAGAGTTAAAGTTGTTTGATGTTTTAGTTAAGGGGCTAAACATGACATTATTAAAGTTGAGGGGCTAAACATGTCATTATTAAAGTTGAGGGGCTGAAGTTGGTTAATGCCAAATTTGAGTGGCCAGAGTTGATTGATGTGACAAAATAGCATATTTATAGTATAGTATATATAATGTTTAATGGCAAAATGGAACATGTATTTAACATGGCCAAATAATACCAATATGACATGAATTATAGTATATATAATGTATTAATGGCAAAATGGAACATGTATTTAACATGGCCAAATAATACCAATATGACATGAATTATCGGTAAATGTTATATATATGAGGCATTGCAGAATGAAAATGAAGCAGGAATCCTTTTTTTATATATCTTCATTCTCTGTTGCAAGTTTTCGTAGGTGTTTGTTGGTTTATGCTCATATTGAACACAAAATACTTGTACAATATAAAAAAGTTGTGCCAATTTGTGGACAGGTGCTACAAAGATTTTCACGAAGATGAATATCAGTGATCTTGAGCTCGGAGATTATCTTGGTACCATATATTCTATATTTTCAAGAACAATTTTATTTACGATTTGTTAAACTTCTTCATGTTTGCTAAAAACTTTCGAACTTCTTCCCAGCAATCGGTGCAATCTTTTCTGCAACGGATTCTGTTTGCACTCTACAGGTACAAAGAACATCACTAACTTTGTTTTAGTTAAGTTCGATAACATCTTCAGATGCTAATTTATCTCATCTCCTAATCAGGTGCTAAATCAAGATCAGACCCCTTTGTTGTACAGTCTGGTGTTTGGGGAAGGAGTTGTGAACGATGCCACATCAGTTGTCATATTCAATGCAGTTCAAAACTTTGATTTATCTCAGATCACAACAGTTGTTGCTTTTCAGTTGATTGGAAACTTCTTTTATTTATTTATCACAAGCACACTTCTAGGGGCAGGAGTGAGTCTTTTACCCCCCCTCAAAAAAAGAAAAAAAAAGAATATTATATTCCATGCTAAGATGCAAACCATGTGACATATTATGTTGACTCCTGCAGACTGGGCTACTTAGCGCATATGTTATAAAGAAGCTATATTTCGGAAGGTACATAAGAGTTTTCCTATAAATTTTTTATATGTTGAATGTAGATGACAGAATAGAATAAGACGGGTTAGATTCTAAGCAGTTAATGCGGTAAAAAATCGGATATCGGTCAAGGACCGATATTTGAGATATAGGTTATCGCGGTGGGATATTAGTAATTTTAATTTCATGTAGAATTTATATATATAGCAATTTAACACTAGCAATTCAGTGTACTCTCCTACCATTAACAAATTAACCTTTTGCAACTTGCAAAACACTAACAATTGTAGCAAGTAGGAACTTATTAAGACTTAAAACACGAACATTTAACACTAACAATTAACAATTAGGACTCAAAACACTAATATCAGCAATAAGAAGAAAGACGGATGGTAGAACTAAGAAGAAAGGTACTGATATCGGGAATATCATTGATATATCGGTCAATATCGCCAATAATATCGGTACTGGTATTTGACACCGATATTTTACATGGGGACCGATAACCGATATATCGGTGATATATCACCGATTTAACTGCATAGGTTAGATTTAAAATACACATCTATCCTAAAAATAAAATGGGTCAAATGGGTTATGGGTTAAACATGAAATTTTTAGAACGTCCTAAGCATTTTGTTTAAAAGAAATTATATAATAGTAATACAATTTTCTTATCATATTTAATGCTTAATTATTTGCAAAAAAAAAAAAAAAAAGAAATTAAAGAAAATTAGTGACGCAAAAGTGTTGGCAAGAGTGCGCACTTAAAGTTACCAATGTCTTAGTTTATCTCTCAGTTTTGTTCTAGCTTTACTTTGATTCAACTAAGTCCTAGTACTCGTCTATTCAATGGGCTAACTAATGGGCCTAATTATATGAACTGTACATTAATAATGGCATAATACTTGTTTGTTTTACTGTAGGCATTCAACTGACAGAGAAGTTGCTATTATGATACTCATGGCGTATCTTTCTTACATGCTAGCTGAGGTATATTTTCATAAATGCCTATCTTGAAAGCTTCGTTTTTCTATAATATGAATGTCTTAGTTCGGGTTCAATTGTTTACCCTTTCTATAATATGAATGTCTTAGTTCGGGTTCAATTGTTTACCCTAATGGGTCGATTATAAATAGCCAAAAGGAAACATTCGTACAGATTGAAAATCATGTAAAGTAGTTTTGTATTGCTTACAGCAAAGAACTAGATTGTTATCCCTTAAGTATTTATAAAAATGGACCAAAATATATGGGCCAACCCAACCCGACCCGACCCATTTACTCACTTAGCTAATGATTAATCATTGTTGCAGTTATTCTATTTGAGTGGCATTCTCACAGTGTTCTTCTGTGGAATTGTGATGTCTCACTACACTTGGCATAATGTCACAGAGAAATCTAGAGTAACTACAAAGTATGTTTATTCTTAAACTTGATACCGTTATTATTGTTAGTTTCTTGTTACCAAAATTAATAAGTAAAATTTGTATGTACTTGCCATTATATGCAGGCATGCCTTTGCAACATTGTCATTTATTGCAGAGTTATTTATCTTTCTCTATGTCGGTATGGATGCTTTAGATCTTGAAAAGTGGAAGTTTGTAAAAGACAGGTATGATTTAACAAAAATCAACCATCTATCATTCTATCTATACTTTTGTTCTGATAGGATCCATATTATATTTCTATTGAAAATAAATGAAATATTGAAGAAATCCAACTTTTTATTCAGTAATCTTACCATTAAGCATAAAATTTGACTTCTCCAAACATCATTCTTTATAAAGTTGTTTCATTATGGACATAATATTGTTACCTGTTTTAATTATAAAAGAGTAAATTACACGGATGGTCCCTGTGATTGACCAAATTTTTGGATATGCTCTCTAGTTTTCCAAAAGTACACGGATGGTCCCTGTGGTTTGCACTTTGTAACGTATTTAGTCCCCAACTTTTGCCAAATGTACATGAGTGGTCCCTGTGATTTTCACTTTGTAACGCATTTAGTCACTAACTTGGACCTGCTCAAACCTTTAGATGTGTTAGCTGGGGACTAAATGCGTTTCAAAGTGCAAACCACAGGACCATCTGTGTACTTTTGAAAAGCTAGGGACCAAATACAAACTTCCGGTTAACCACAACGACCATCCGTGTACTTTACTCTTATAAAAATGCTATTATTATCCCTTCTGATTATGTAATGTTGTTGTTGCTTATTTACCAAGTAAGCTCAAATAATGCAATTTTAACATGTACGTGGTGGTTGTTGGTTTGTCAGCCCAGGGACATCAGTTGGAGTGAGTGCGATTTTATTGGGATTTGTTTTGGTTGGAAGAGCAGCCTTTGTCTTCCCGTTATCATTTTTATCCAATTTAACCAAAAAGGCCCAACACGAGAAAATCGATTTCAGGCAGCAAGTATGTTCCTACTCTATACTATATATGTGGCAATTTCGACCCATTTATAAATGGGTCGATTTGGGTTATTATGTTTTATCTGTAATGGGTCAATTAACCGGTTAAATGGGTTGATCCATCAACTCTGAAGTTGTTCGGTGTCTATTTCTAATCATACATTTCTCAAAATTGGTTTATTTTTGTAATCACATTAAACGCGTTAGTTATTTATATATTCTTTTTTGAAAAATAGACAAAAGACGTTTGTGGACCGGTTCAAGATATTTACATGATTTAATGTGTTACCCAACTCAACTATTTTGTCACATCTGCACTATTCCTGTAACATGCCACCTAAATTCTTAAATGCTCATTGTTATTAATTTTTCTGGTTGTTTTCATAAGGTTTTAATATGGTGGGCCGGTCTTATGAGAGGTGCAGTGTCTATGGCTCTTGCTTATAACCAGGTTGGTGACTTCTTCATGTTTCATGCAACTTATTTCACTTTTAATGGTAGATGTTATCGTTTTTTCTACTATGGTACACGCTACTGCTACAAAAAAACATAATTTAGATATGCTATTACTGTTACAATTTTTTTTTTCATTTTAACACTACAAAAGGTTACAATAAAAAGTTTTTAACATTATCAGGTGCATACCCTTAACACGTTGGAATTGATAGACTTGGTTCAGTGAGTATTTTATGATATAATTGAATATTTGGTTACAAGTTATGTGTTCCATCATGCAGTTTACCAGAAAAGGCCATACGACATTCGTGGGGAATGCGATCATGATTACGAGCACCATCACTGTTGTCCTTTTCAGTACAATGGTAAGACATCTTAAGATTTTTGGTTTCTTCTAGTTCTAACCCTCTTGATGTGTGTAGAGGATTTTCATGCAAATTTTCTTTTTTAATTTCCATAAATGTTTTTCACGTTTCTTATGCAATCGGAGCTTCATCATACAACCTTCAAACAATTTCTTCCTTTTTCATAGAAAAAACTTAAAAACATTTTGGGTTGGTTTATATATATATATATATATATATATATATATATATATATATATATATATATATATATATATATATATCTTTTACGGGTCAAAAAGGTAAAATCTCAAACTTGGCTAAAAAGGAAAAAGAAACAGGTCAAACCGGTCAGAAGTCACCTAAACGGGCCAAACTTGTCAAATGACACCTACGTAGGTCAAACCGGTCAAATGATTAATATCTCTATTAAAATATGTTATTTTAACAGCATGGTTTATTTATTGTCTTATTCAAATACATTAATTATTTCTAAGTTTTCTAGAAATGGACAAAAAGTTGGGATGTGCCCGGCCAAGCCTGTTCTCACTTGTTTGGGCCCGGCCCACCCCACCCAATTTGTTACTTCATACGGGACAATATGTTGGGTTGCGTAATGGGTTGAACATGTTTGGATTGAAACGGGTCATTTTAGCACATGGCGGGTTGGCTTGACCCGTAAACACTTTCTAGTTTCTAGTCCAGCTTTCAGTTTCTTTTAAAAAAAACAAACAGTATTATTATAATAATCTGGATTATTGAATAATGATTTCACACTCTTTTTATTCATGTATGCAGGTATTCGGTCTAATCACGCAGCCTCTAGTGAGACTCTTGCTACCCGCACCCAAAACATTGAACCGAATGATTTCTTCCGAACCAACATCCCCTAAATCATTCACGGTACCACTTCTAGGAAACGGTCAGGATTCAGAAGCAGATTTCGGTCAACACGTCCCCCGTCCTTCAAGTCTACGGATGCTTCTTTCAACGCCATCTCACACCGTCCATCATTACTGGAGAAAATTCGATAACGCCTTTATGCGTCCTGTTTTCGGTGGTCGTGGGTTCGTACCCTTCATTCCGGGTTCACCAACTGTAAGTGTTCATCAAAGTCAGCAGCATCTAGTGGCAGAAGAACCAACTAGAAATCAGGAATGTTAATAGATTGGGTGGCGTTAGGTTTGTTGGTTTATGTTCAGTTTTGGTTTTTTTTAAAGGTGAATTTCACCAGTGACTAGTGTGAGTATAGATTACTTTGATGTCATCTCTTCTTGTACGAAACTTTATTTGTTTAGCCTTATATCTATGTATTTAATTGCATTTGTATGTAAATGAAAGTCACCTATTATTTATTACTTGATAATTCATATTTTAACTTTACTTTTGGGTTTAAGCTTATCTTTAATCTTCAATTTCTTAATATATAAAATCATAGGGGTGCAAACTAGAAAGTGTTTACAGGTCAAGCTACTCGAGCTCGGCTCGAAAAAAAAACTTGAACGAGCCGAGCTTAAACGAGCTCGAGCCTGAGCCTAAAAACAAGCTCATTTAGTAAACGAGCCTGAGCCCATGTTTCGCTTATCGAGCTCGAGCCGGCTCGCGAGCCTAAACGAGCTTTCTGTTTATATATTTTTTATTAATATATTAAACATATATTTATATAATAATAATTACCATTTATATAAATATAAAATATAACTATATTATATGTATAATAATAATTATAATTAATATAAATTAATTAATAAATACTAAACGAGTCGAGCTCAAGCTTGAAAAATTACCTTCGAGCCGAGCTCGAGCAATAGAAATAAAGCTCGAATCGAGTCGAGCTCGGGCTCGGCTCGTTTGCACCCCTAGTCAAAACCAAGTTATCAACATCCATGATAAACACTCGGAAAATGATTATTCTCGTGATTTAACTTGGTTTTGACGTTTTTAGGTTAAATTAAAAATCAAACAGTTAGTAATGGTGTTTTTTTTTTGTCTAAAACCTAAACAAAAACTACAAAATTGAAAGCGAATTAAACCAAACTGTTACTTTGATTTGCTTGGCTTGGGCTTACTAACCCTTTAAAACATGTAACTTCATTTGTATATCTTTTTTTATGTCTACTAGAGGTAAGACCCGTGTGCAAACACGGGTGATTTTTAGAAAACCATGTATAACATATATAAATGGTGAATATGGTTATATTTATAAATAGATAAGTCAGTCGGTAAATATTTAAAGTTTAGAGTATAAAAAATACGAAAATATACGATTTATTTACCTTTGAGGACGAAATAACATTTGCATTCAAGCATGTTCTTTCTCCACAAAACAATGTTTTAACTCAACAGTCGTTTCAACCATGTTCTTTCTCCACAAAATACTGTTTTAACCCAACAGTGGTTTTAAACCACAGTATTAACCCAACAGTGGTTTCAAACATCTGTTTTCATCCATCTGTTGACCAAAGTCAACAGATGTATCAACCACTGTTTTATTTTCACACATTTGTTCACAACAAACAGAGCTTTCAAAACATAAACAAACCTTGCCACTATTACAAGCTTTTAAACTCTCAACCCTAACTATTTATTTAATTAATTTAAATAACAAACTTGGTTAATAATTTTAACATAACTAATTATATAAAATATGAAAGTGTCAAACAGAGCTAACTATATAAAATATGTCTAAATCCTACCTTTCATTATAGATGTGAGTCACTCTAAAGCTATTTGCTTCTTACAAAATTAGTATAAAAAATACTATATAATAAAGAAAGTTCGAAAAACCAAACACCATTCAGTAAAATACAGCATAATAATTTCTAATCGATAGGCGAAACCGTAGTCTCGATAAATAATGCTCCTTTCGGACCATTGTAGTTGTCAACATGTTGGAGGTATTTCAAAACTTTATTGCTCAGATCAACTTCAACCATATCCCCCCAAATGCTTGTTATCAGCCACTTGTTTTCAATTATATTGGTCCTTCAGCGCCTATCTACATAATCAACTACACGGGGATTATTGAAAGCAAACACCTTGATCCAGCCTTCTTCTTCTTCATATATGAGCAAATTAGCAGTTACCTCATCAGACTTTCCAATGACAATCAAATGCAGCTTCTTTGCAATGGTCAAAAAATGCCCTTGGCAAGGATTGACTCCCATACTCTCAGGAAAACGAAGTATTCTGAAAGTCTCAGAAAGAACATCGAAAGCAACTGTGTTCCTCTCACCTGGTGGATACCAATAATTTGAAACCATGAAATATATGGTTTTGCCAGAATAAATTCCGGGAGACCATGAATAACTGCTTGAACCATAATTATTTACGCTCAAGAAATTTATTGTTCTCCATGACTCACGACGTCGTGAGTAAACACGAGCAGTAACCACATTACGGTAACATCTGATGTGAAGCACTTTCAGATCATTGGATTCATCAAAATACATTCCACCTGTATTAGAGTTTCGATCGTGACTATTATTAAAGTAGTCGTCAGACAAAAACTTATAGCACATCCGTTTATTGCAAACTAACAACAACCCATTAAATGACGATAGAATACGTAAGAATGTAGGGTGGACATTGTTAGGAAACTTATGGTTTTGCTTGTAACGACATCCAAATTCCCAGCTACTATGTTGTCAACGACAATTGACGTGTCTTTAAAGGAGAGTAGTTTCTTTTGTAGTGAATTTCCAAGTCGGCGAGAATGCATCATCTCAAATGCATGACTTGACAGTTCCCTATGAAAATTTTTGGAAATACATTTCAAACGACCAATAGCTTCTGCAGGGAGCCTTGTGAAAATTTCATCAACGATCATTTGAAACCCAATGTTTTCCATTTTATGATCTATATGTTTTAAAATAAAAAATATAACAAATAAAGTATAATTGTATATGTAAATGTTTATAAATAAGAAATAAGGATGTTACTATATATAAATATACCAAAAATTTAAAAAACAAACATCATATTTGTAACTACAAAACGATCATAATTTTGATGAACAAAGTAACTACAATGACATTTAAAACAAAGAATCTTTGGATTAGATAACATGCATTGTTGTGGAAGTAAAATTTTAATCAATATTCTTGATTAACTTTATGATTAATAATTTGATTGTAAAATCTCAAGAGAATCATAAAAAGAGACATTTTAACAGATGTCAAGTGAGACTAACTTACTGTTAAAGAATATGATGCGACGATGCTTTGGTTTGTGTCTTGATTTTGCGGTGAACAAATAGGTGTTTGAAAGCCTAAGAGATTGTAGTGATATTGATAAACAAAAAACTTTGAAGATAATTGAGTAGATGGATGAAGGCGGTAATGATAAAAGCAGTTTCCCAATGTAAGACAAATAAATTTATTTTATATACCCAATGAAGGTGGTAATGATTGAATAGATGGTGAGACTAACTTAACTGTTAAAGAATATGATGCGACGATGGTTCGGCTTTTAATGCAAAACATTTCAAAATTAAGTTTTCATGGGAAAACTATAAAATTAAATATCAAGAAACCCAAAGGACAAATTTTAAACCTTAAAAAAAACAGGTTATCATAATTACAATTAACCTCTTCATTTACCATAAGACGCATTTTAAACACTATAAATGATTATTTACCATAAAACGCATTTCAAAACTTCAACAATTGTCTTTTAAAATTTTCACATCTGTTGACTTACGAAACATCTGTTCAGGCACAATTCAACATCCACATAATCTAAATCAAACTCAGACACAATGAGAAGAATGCTTTCATCATCATGATTTTATAAAGATTGCAATTACATCTAATAGCCTAACAAACTCCCTACATCTACTATTAGCCTAAGCACTATTACATTAAAAACCTCTGTTGAGCAGCATCTACTGAATATCATCTGTTGTTCTTTAACTTCTGTTGACCCATAGCAGACCTTTGCTTCTTCAAACTTTCTTCAGACTTTGTCTTCATCAGCAGATGATCACTTCAAACAGATGTTCTCTTTGCGCAAACTTTACCTTTGCCAGACTGTTGGTGCATACGTCTGTCGACTTCGTCTTGTATCGAGTCTTGTATTAGAAATGTTAGATCAGGGCACGTAGTTCAAGAAATCTAGGGTTTGTGTGTGAAAGGTTGATTTCGCACGAAATAGTATCTAGCTATTTCGCACGAAATAGCAGACTGCTATTTCGTACGAAATAGCAGTCAGCTATTTCGTACGAAATAACAGTTGTTTATTCCGTGCGAAATACCAACCCCTATAAATACCCTTGATGCGATTTCATTTGTAATGTTCGTGATTCCGGTACCGAAGTGCTGCCGACGTGTCAATTGATCTGTAAACGTGTTATATCAATAAAACAAGACAATTAGGAGTAATTCAAGCTGTTACAAAGTCTAATCAATGAATTCCGCCTCTGATTAGACCGAGAACTCTTCTGATAGACTCGTTTCGATCGTTTCACGATCCTACATGTGGTATCAGAGCTCAGGAGGAAGAGTTCTTACCAAATTCAGCTTGTTTTCTGCAAAAATCTGATTTCTACACCTTATTTTCAAAATTAACAGAGATTTCACGGTTAAAATGACTTAAATTTCATACATTTTAAGCGAAACAGTGTTTTAACTAATCCTTGAAAGAATTGGACATAAAATCGATCTAAAACTTGTTCTTTTTGTCTATTTTGCTTGAAAACTGATCGAAAGGTGACATCAGCAGCATTTCGCATGAAATAGCATATTTCGTTTAAATCAGGTCCTTATTTCGCACGGAATAGTCTCAGTTCTTGTTATCTCGTACGAAATCACCTATTTCGTACGAAATCACCCTTATTTCGCATGAAATCAAACGTTATTTCGTTTGAACGGACTATTTCGCTTGAAAGTGGTCATTTCGCACCAAAGATTGATTTCGTTTGAAAGGCTATTTCACACCAAACTGATTTCGTATCAGTGTGTCATTTCTTTTGTATTCTCATTTCGTGTGAAATTTCATTGATTGTTTGAACCTTGTAACTTTGTGAAACAGATTTCTGTAAACATGGAAGAGGAATTCTACAATGCGTTTGCTACACCAGTTGCTCCTGTTACAGCTGCTGAAACTGTTTACAGTGAGAATGAGACGGGAACTTATCAGAAACCACCAAAGCTTATGTACGTTGAGGATTTCAAAGGATGGCAAAATCGTTTTGAAAACTGGGTACAAGCTTATAGATTTGATGCATGGTGTTCGTTGGATATGGATTATGTTAAACCGAAAAATGAACGTGGGATTGAAAAGGCTTTTAGTGATTTTTCAGATGGTGAGAAATTAAAATACACTAGTGAAAAGATGATGGTTAGTCTTCTTCAACAATCAGTAAAAGAAGATATTTTTGTGTTGCTCCAACATGAAGGAACTGCTAGATCAATTTGGTTGGCGTTGATTAACAAGTTTAAGGGAAGCACTGATATGATTAAGAACAAACAAGCTTTATTAAAGAAATCATTTGATTTGTTTGTAGCATTAGAAGGAGAGTCAACAAAAGCAACCATTGATAGATACTGTCATCTCGTTCTGGAAATGGGAAGATTAGAAATCAAGAAAGATGATGATGAATGGGTGGATAAATTAGCTGATGCTTTACCAAAACATAAATGGGGAACATATTTGCTAATTTTGAAACATATGAGAAAATCTGAAAGTATGAATCTGGCGAAGTTTATTCAGAAAATCGAAGAACATGAGTTGGATATCCAGAAAACAGCTATCATGAATAATCCAAATGCTCAACAAGATGTCAGTTTATACTACAGAGGAAACAAATTTGATGTTACTCCGAGTCCAAAGATTAAAACTGCTTTCAGCGCTGATGGTTCTTATGGAACTACTGCTAGTACTGTGACTCAGAGTGGTGGATATACTTCATCATATTCAAGTTTTGATCCAAATTTCACAACACCAAGTCCTCAAGGACAAAATTCAACAAATTTGCAATGCAATGTTACTTTGAACATTCAAAATGGTCAAAATCTTTCTCTAGAAATAGCCAAGCAACACATGACATCACTTGTTGCTATGTTAGAGTCATATGAAAGTTTAGTTGCTGGTAGAATTGGAAATCCGATGCTCACAAGAGAGGATTATGACCAAATTGATGCTGAGGAACTTGAGCTAATGGATATTAAGTGGTGTCTAGCTAGTGCTGTAAGAAGTGTAGAAAAATTCACACAAATCATTGGAAGAGATGAGTTTCGTGAACTGGGTGCATCTCCAATAGGGTTCAACAAATCAAAAGTTACGTGTTTTCGTTGCAAAGGAAAGGGACATTTTAAACGAGAATGTAAAAATAAAGAAGCAACTGGAAGACAAGATGGAAAAAATGATTATTATCAAAAGTCAATTTTTCATCAGCTTGCTCAACAACCATCATCATCCCATGCCACTGAAGTTGAGAAAAAGAAAGCTTATCTTGTTAATCAAGATGATGAAAAAGTGGCAGAGAGATTTAGCTGGGACAAATACATTCCGGGTGGTTCAGGTCTTGTTGCTCAAATCTTGGAAGCAGGAGAAGTCAAAACTAAGAAAAAAAGAACAAAGATTTTTAGATCATCAGAGAGTGACGAAGATACTGATGATGAGGAAGAATACATTAATAATGCTAGAAAAAATTTAGACTCATTCAGTTTTAATTTGTTTTTTGCAGATAAAATTGAAGTGCTGAAAGAAAAACGAGCTGCTCGTCTGAAGAAAGAATTGGAAGAAATAGAAGCAAGAAAGATGGTTGAGAAAGAATTGGAGATAAAAAGAATTGCTGAAGAAAAAGAAAAACTGGAAACCGAGAAAGCTGGAGTTGAAGAAAGTTCAACAAAGATAGTTGAAGAAGAAGGATATGAGATGAAAGTGAAATTTGATGAAGAAATAGTGTTTGAGAAGGTTGTCGAAAAAATTGTTGAAGTTGAGAAAATAATAGAAAAGATCGTCGAAGTTGAGAAGGTTGTCGAGGTAGAAAAGATTGTTGAAGTCATTAAACCTTGTCAGAAATGTTTAGAATCTTGCAAAGATTGTGATGAGAAGGATAAGAAGATCGTTGAATTAGAAAAGATGAAAGAAAATTTATTGTCTGATGTGAAGTATGTGAAGGAATCTTATGACGTGCTGAACAAAACAGTTGATGGTTTGAAAAAGACAAATTCAGAAGTTGATGCTGCTATGACAATGATGAGCTCAACATTAATGACAAAGCAGAAGGTCATCAATGAGTATATTGAAGACTGTGCAAAGCTTAAGCAGGATCTGGAATTTGAAAAGATTGAAAGTGAAAGAATCAAAAGATTGTTGTTGAGTTATACAACCTGTGATTATTTGATTGATAGAGTTTATCCTACTGTTGCAGGTCTTAAAGCTTTCCAAGATAAAGAAAAGGAAGAGGATACTGGTAAGATACAGAGTGTCAAATATAACAAGTGTCCACCCCCGATTTGGAATAGTTATTCTCCCAGAAAATCAAATGAGGAACATTTAAATAAGGCTCTCAACATCAAGTTATAGTCTGAAACCATTGATGAGTTACCAGATAACATTGATGTTACATTCACAGCGTCTGACACTGATCATGAGTCTGAGTTGTTAAAGAAAGTGGTTGATCAGGTGTTGGATATGGATGAAGAGTCAAAGTCGGAGTCTAAATCTGAGAGTTCGATTTCATCAGAAAAGAACTCGAGTTCACCAGTAAAACGGGTTTACAATAAAGAATTTCTGTTATCAAAATCTAATTTGAATGACGAACCAATCAAAGTGGCATATACTTTGAATGATTCAGACAAATTATATTCTGATGAGGAATTTCCAATAAGAAGTGTCAAAACTGAAATGATCAAAAAGGTTTTCAAATTAACAGAAATTAATATTTCTGAAATAAAAGATTTAAATCTTGTTGAAAAACCTAAAAAATACACTTCAAGAGTTCAACAGAGATTGAACAAGAAAAAGAGTTACAGTTCTGGTGATGGTTTTCAAAAGAAACCAAACCATAACAGTAATTTCAAAAAGAAAGGTTTGGGTTTTAGTTCTTCAGAAAATTATAAAAATGAGAAAAATTATAAACCAAAAACAAAATTTGTTGGAGGAGGAAGTTCTGAAGAAGAGCAAAAGAAACCATTCTTGAGACAGTCAAATCAAGAATTTTTTGCTGAAAGAAAGAAGAATTTGAATAAATTTGCACCAAGAGTTGACAGAAGAAAATGTTTCAAATGTCACAAGATTGGACATATTGCTTGGAACTGTCAACAGTACAACAACACACAACAGGGAGTTTCTTTTAATCCAAAAATAAAAGAAAAACATGTTGATGAAAAGCAGCAACCAACTGAGAAATCTAATGTGTTTGAAAATTCGACTTTTGAAACTGGTAATATTTCAAAACGTTTTTACAAAAGAAAAGTTGATTTTAACAAACAAAGATGGGTTGTTAAATCAGAAAGTAATTCTGACAATGAATCTGATTCCATAAAATCAGAGGAGTCATCTGTTGAGAAAAAGAACGAGAATTCAGTTCCAGAGTTGAACGAGGAAAACTTTCCGCCACTGTCAAAGGAAAATTTGAAGTTTAAAGTTGGTAAAGTTGAGATTTCAGATAACTTCTTTACTGATAAAGGAGAATTTGATGCTGAAAAGGCTTTCAATGGGAAAGTCAAACATATATTTGGAAAGATGGTAGATGGAAAAGTGAAAAGTGCAAAAGATTTTTATCAATAAAAAAGATGGTGGGATAGATGTGAGTTAAAATCACCCAAGGCTGGTCAGGCTTGGGTGACAGCATTCTCTACTTAAAATCCTGACTTGCCGGAGTTCCCAAGATTGGTAATCGTGGAACAGGAATCGGCATCATTCTTGAAAATGATTGATTGGTAAACTTACAAGTGACAGTTTTTCTTGAAAATTGTTATATTTCGAATTTACAAGTGGTTTTGTTTGATAAGTGAACCTATAAGTGGTTGAAGAAGGTTTTCACTTACAAGTGGTTGATCAAGGTCATTAAATTGAACTTGATTTAACTATCATACAAAATGTTTGGAAAACAAAGTGATGATAACCCCGATTTTACAAAGTGATAAAATCAACAAAACTAATTTTACGGAAAAAACCATTTTGATTAAAACAAACTTAAGTGTTTTGAAATCTTAATGGGAAAATAGTTTGTTGTAAGGGGGAGTTCTGATTGTTTCTGCCAAGTGGATAGCGAATTGAAGCTTGAAAATCAGTTGTCACTTTACTTTGTACAGTTTGTTTTCAAATTTCCTTTAAATGGTTTTGAATTTTAGGGGGAGTAAGAAATTTCAGAAAATCCAAAAACATTTGAAAATTTGAAAAAGTCAAAAACATGATAAAATCAAAAATGAGTTTTGTGGTATAAAAGAGGAAATGATAGTACATCAGTGGACTATCACAGCATGCTAAAGAATTGGAAAGTTATAATGTGATAAACGGTCTCACTGATGATGTGCCAGTAGGTTTTTGCACATTTAGTAGATTGTGTCGAGATATAAACCTAAATTTCAAACTTACTTATCTCGTGGGGAACATCTCTCGGATATATGGGTAACCCCCGAAATCTTGTTTGAAAGGTCCCTCTTTCTGAGATACTAGGTCTTTATACTCAGTGATATCTGGGGTATTATCCCGGGACTTCTGATTTTGCGAAAGCAATGGCCTAGTCCCCATATAATACTTTTCGCTTGCTTGAAATATAGAATCACCCTCAGCATAAAAATGATGAAACATTGAAAAATGCTAATCATGTGCTGTTGAAGAAAAGATTCTCTAAAGGGAACGCACCAAAAGTCGAAGCCATCATCTCTCTAATTTTTGCGGAAGCAATAGCCTGAGCTCTCATGGCCCTCGCATTTTAACCCTTTACATATATCATCTAGGTATACTCACCCGTAAGACTGAATATTGGGATCTGGATACGGGAGTATATTCTGAGGTGGGACACGCGTATAAGTTTAAGTTTCTAAAACATTAATCTCGTATCTCGAAACAGTTGAACTTTGTGTGAAAATTTAAGTGAATCAGTATACTAACAATCTAAGTGAATCGTTTAGAACTTAAAATGTTTAAAGCTTAACGGTGTTGGTGATTTGTCTCATAATCTGATATGATCCTCTTACACAAACTCACAAAAAATATTGTTTGTAAATAGTTCTTTACTGCAATTCATCTAAAAACAAAAATCCAAAAAGATTTTCAGTGTGTTTTAGCATAAATTTTTGAAAAATACAAAAAGATTTTCGACAACTGATGTTGGAGAGCTGATTTTCAAAATTTCAAGTGCTAATCATGACGAACAGGTTTGGGAAGAGCATTGTTTAAAACGTAATGTTATTCATACAAGTGGTCATCAAAAATTAAAAGTGTTAAATCATTTTTGATGTGTTACTTACATATGATTTCTGAAATTGTTAAACTATAAATTTTATGAAACTTATGATTTGGGTAGAGGCTGTGCAGGTTTGCCAGGTTTCGAATCTTGAGCAGAGTGAGAGCTAGGTTTCGATCCTAGAACTTATGAAAGCAAGACTACGATCCCAGCACAACTCAAGGGGGAGTTTAGTTGATGAGAGAAGAGAAGACAGAGATTGAGGATGTTTACACTGTCAGATAATTTTTTGAAAAGCCCAAAGACTGATCAAGCTGAAGATTGTGAAGACTCGACATCGAAGACTTCGTCAACATCTGAGGGGGAAATTCTTCAAAAAACTATTGACTTACCAGACATCTGTTCAGGCACAATTCAACCTTACCATAATCTAAATCAATAATATTATATAGTGAAATATCTTACAGTCCGAAGGTCAGATTTCAATTCACTGTAGATTAAACAATCTAGCAAGAAAAACGTGTACATTTAATATAAACATGTAAAATTATATTTAAAAACAACAGCTTTTAATGCAAAACATCTAATAGCCTACATATGCTATTAGCCTAAGCACTATTACATTGAAAACCTCTGTTGAGCAGCATCTATTGAATATCATCTGTTGTTTTTTAAGATCTGTTGACCCATAGTAGACCTTTGCTTTTTCAAACTTTCTTCAGACTTTGTCTTCATCAGCAGAGGATCACTTCAAACAGATGTTCTCTTTGGGCAGAGTTTACCTTTGACATACATTTATAGTAGCAGATGTTGAGTATTTGTAATTGAGAGGAGGAAATTCTTCAAAAACTGTTGACTTACCAAATAATAAATTTCAAACCTCTGGCATAAAAAAAAATCTCTTCATTTAAAGACCAACAATACTCTACATGGTAAACACATACTTCTACCACTTTAGCGGACACGGATGTTGGGAACCTCTGTTAGGCAACAACAGATGTTGGCAACAATGGCATGTCAACAGTCGTTAGATTAAACAGAACTTATGAGAACAGACAATACCCTTCAGCAGTGGATGACTTTTTAGCCAAACAGAGGTTTCAAAAACAGATAGATATCAACAGACTTTTTACCTATTTTTTAAAAATGGACTTTTGATGTTTTGAAGATATTATTATGCTTTCATCATCAGCAAAGGATGATTTCGAGCAGATGTTCTCTTTCGGCAAACTTTAACTTTGACAGATCTATACAGTAACCGAAATTGATTCTTTGTAATTTGCAGATAATTCTTCAAAAAATTGTACAAGCACAATTCAACATCAACATAATCTAAATCAAACTCAGAGACAATTTCACATCTACATCAATATCGATCTGCAATACTCATATGATATTAAAAATTATATAATATACTTAGGCATGCTAAAATTAGTAAAAATAAAATGCTTCAAAAAGATTAATAGGATTAAAATTTATTTATGACATTAAAAGATCAACAATTACATCGAGTACTGAACAACAAAACTTTAAAATCTAACAACAACACCAAGAAATTTAAGAATCTAACAGCAAGAATTAAGAAATTTTAGCTTCAACTCCATCGAGTACTGAACCTCTCGATGTATATCTTTGAGCAACGCCATGAACTCCACGTCTCTATCACCGGACTCTATATTACCGACAACACAAAGGTCACGAACGGAAGTTGAAGGCATCGCCATTAGATTTCTGGAAACCTGGTCTCTCGTGAATAGACCAAGATGCAGTCCATCAAAACACCTTTTCAGCTCTTGAAGAGTAGCCCTATCCTCATATACTTGATCCTCAACTTGCTTGATAAAGCGCCAATTTAAATCATCGGAGTCTGCAGAAGTGTATGCATGTTATATGTACACATTCTATACATCAAAATTCCAGACTTTATGCATCTTTTAATACAAAAAAGGCAGGAAAAAACAAACTGAAGCTACTTATATATCTTACTAAATAAAATCTTATCTTACAGCAGAAGCAAAGAGTTTCTTGCGTTTAGTAGGAACAACTGTAGAACAATCGTCATCATCATCTGCCCAAATCATTCATAATCATCATTTCGTCATAACCCAGATTAATTTCACTCTAGATTTAATAATCTAGGAGGGAAAAACGTGTACATTTAATATAAACAAACATAAATTCATATTAAGTGTTTAATCTTTCTTTGTATTTAATTTAATACTATCAATATCCATATTAACATATTCTAAAACCATTCTGGCTCCACAAATGCTTCTACCACTGGTCGCTCGAAGAAAACAGAAGTGAAATATATCAACAGTTTAAAATAAAAATTATCAACAGTTTAAAAAAATCCACAAACCTAAAATAACCAGCAGACGATTGTATGAATTTCAAATAACTGTGATTAGGCTGAAATTTAAAGCGAGAATTAGAGTAGATCAGTTCAAAATTTAAAATTTAAAATTACAAAAAAACATACTTTCAACGATGTTGGAACAATGATGCTGGAACAATTATGTGAAGCACAAAGATCTGTAATCGGAGATTAACCGACTGAATATGAAAATAATAAATAAAATCTTATCTTACAGCAGAAGCAGAGAGTTTCTTGCATTTAGTAGGAACAACTGTAGAACAATCATCATCATCATCTGCTCAAATCATTCACAATCATCATTTAGTCATAACTCAGATAAAAAACAATTACGAAAAATAAAAAAAACAAAAACAAACATAATTATATATTAAATTACCATCATCAAGGCAAACGACATATCTCCAAAATTTGTTCTGAAAGTGGGTCAGAGAGAGCTTCGGTTTTATCTTTTCCTTTATGAATAAATGTCGAGTATTGAGAATAGGGGATTTGAGGGAGGGATACATTGGAAGTGTGGTTTGAAAATACAAAAGCAGAGAACACGAGAGAGTATATATGCAGAGAGAAATGAGAAAAAAAACCTTTATATAAGAAGATGATTGACAGAAGTGAGTGAGTGACATGCATTAATTGCAAATTACGTATTCCCAGGCATTTTGAATTTGAAATTACCGGCAACAAAACATCTGCTAATATATACGCATCCATTGATCCTTCAACCTCTGCTGGCTTTAAAGTATAGATATGGGCAGATGTTTTGGATGACAGACTTTTAGATAGATTTTAAACTGATTTTATATAATAGGCTTTATGATGCAGTAATGGCATAAGAAAAAACATTGTCAGATAGCCTCTCTGGCTGCCACATCAGCTTTTCTTATGTCATCAGGATTTCTACTTTTATAGAAAGTATAGATATATGCGTATCCACTTTATTTATTAAAATGTGTGTTGAGTTTGCAATTGATATGTGAAATTTTGTTCACTTAGTTACTATATGCAAACTTTTACATGTTAACCGTTTATAAATAACTTTTTATAGTGATAAATATTAACATTGCATAAGTCATTTTATTATATTACGAGTTTTAGGAACCCGTGCATTGCAGCAGACCTATGATTGTATACGTAATTTAGGTACATTATATGGACCATCTGTGTAATTACTAATTAGTATGATGAATAGGCAACACTTCTCCAAGTATAGAAAATTATTAATCAACTTTTTAACTAATATAATAACCATTTAGATTTTTTAGAATCATAAAAAAAACCCAATATATCCTATTTTGTTGAATTGTCTTTTTTATATAATTAGTAACGAAAATGTAAATACATTCACATTTTGTAAGCATGTGTAATACCAAAACTAAAATTGTCATCAATAATAATAATAATAATTCCATGTACAAAGTCCAACTTACATATAAGTGCAAATAAGTGCATAATAATAATTCCATGCACAAAGTCCAACTTACATATAAGTGCAAATAAGTGCAGTATCACTAAACTATATGCATTTATTAAAGTCAAAAACTAACCCCAACATCAATAAAAAGAAAGGAAAATTAAGTTATGACCAATAGAAAGAAGTAGAAATTGAACAATAACTAGTAAAATACTCTCGCGCGTTGCGGCGGGTATTTAGTCGGTGTCGGATTGATTTATTACAGTATTGGTATGATATCAGCACTCGGGAAATCAACCAAAAGATAAAACCCAAAAATAAAGTCATAATAGGACTAAAATGATATTTGCATATGTTTTACATCGGTCGAAAACCATACAAACGAAATCAGTAATGGTACGGATACCTATACCGATGTTGTTCAGTTGAATCGACAGAGCAACGATGTTGCTAGGACGGTATCACTTTGGTTCGTCACGGCACCGACACTCACTGTAGCTTACAATATATAAAATATACTCTATACTGCTACCGTACTTATCCGGGCGGTATTGATTTGGTTCGTCAAAGTAAAGAACAACTAAGTCAATTATATTTGACCCGTCCAATTTTAAAAGAAAGCTTTTATTAAAACAACGTAGATAGAAAGAACCACTTTATAATGGTATATTAGGAACTTCATAAAGAATTACCCTATATTATTAGAATAACGAAATGGTAGCTTTGATAACATGTACGTTTATACTTCGATTATGTGTACATTACCACTCACAACTCCATATCGAATTATTTTTTTTATCAAGATGTAGATAAATATAGATACATCACAACAACATAATCAAAATTATATAAAACAATATACCTTAAAAGTTATAATAAAAAATTAAATATGTTTAAAATGAATATATATAATTATATAACTAAAAAGATTAAAAGATAGAAATATTATAACATAAATAAGGCCATAAGCCAACTCAATGAACCAAAGAACCAAATAAAATAACTAAGCCACGATTCACAAAACAAAAATATAGAACAATGGAGAGGTTACAAATAACCCCTTTACCATAAAAAAAAAAAAAAAAAAAAAAAAAAAAACCTCATATGCAACCATACCAACCAACTGAACCAAAACCAATCGAAAAAACTTAGTGAAAACAAACATATAAAGCCAATATTCTCAACAAAAAATAACAAACGTATGAACCGTATAAATGTATGGTCGGAACATAGATAAAGTCCAAAATAAATCGTTAATGCAAGTAATGAACAATCATATCATCCACAGATTTAAAAGAGGGCGGCGGTCTTGGAAAATTAAAACAATGGTGCGGCGGTAGCGAACAGATGGTGGTGCGGCAGTGGAGGAAAGGCAGAGGGAAACGGTTGGTGAGAAAGAGGTTTGGCTTCAAAATGAAGCCAAACAAAACAAAAAAAGAACCAAATAAGATAACTAAGCCACGATTCACGAAACAAAAAAATATAGAACAATGGAGGGGTTAGAAATAACCCCTTTACCATAAAAAAATAATAAAAAAACCCATATGCAACCATATCAACCAACTGAACCAAAAAAGAGTAAAAAAAGCTTAGTGAAAACAACCCTATAAAGCCAATCTTCTCAACAAAAATAACAAACGTATGAACCGTATAAATGTATTGTCGAAACATAGATAAAGTCCAAAATATATCGTAGATGCAAGTAATGAACAATCATATCAGCCACAAATTTAAAAGAGGGGCGGCGGTCTTTGAAAATTAAAACAATGGTGCGGCGGTAGAGGACATGCAGTGGTGCGGCAGTGGAGGAAAGGCAGAGGGAGACTGTTGGTGAGAAAGAGGTTTGGCTTCAAAATGAAGCTAAACAAAACAAAAACCAAAGTTAATACTCAAAATAAATCGCCCATGGCTTTATAGCCTAGTGGCATTTTGGGGGTGGGATAAGGCTTTGGGACCAATAGGTCCTGGGTTTGATTCCCACAAATGGGTTTTTCCCACATTTATTGAGTTTCCTCCTGAATTGGTGTATAGGCATTATGCCTAGTGGAGATGGATATGATCGGGTGGTTCTGCTGGTAGCACGATGATACTCTAGTGGTCCGTCAGTGATCCAAATTTGCCATTAAAAAAAAACCCTCAAAACAAATAGTACAAATTAAGCACATGGTATAACCCAATACAACATAAACAAACTAATAAACATGTGGTACAAACCACATATGCACTAATATGTTTTAAATTGATACTTTTGAAGTCAAACAAAACAAAACCTAAAGTTAATACCCAAAATAGATACTACAAATTAAACACATGATATAACCCAATACAAAATAAACAAACTAATAAACATGTGGTACAAACCACATATACACTAAGATGTTTCAAATTGATAGTATATAATATTGTGAGGGGGCTTAATTTTGTTAATTAATATAAAAGTTACTAGGTCAAAAACTAGATTGCATTGACAAAATAATGTATATAATTAATAAATAAAATGTGTGATATAAAAAATAGTTTGTATTTAAAACATGTAGCAACTACCATCTATCAAAACTTACTTTATCACACAAGAAAAAAAAAATTAATATACCTGCAGTTTATGTTTTTAAAAATAATGGTTTTTCATATGTTTTAGTTTAACTAGGTCATAGTAAATCCGCGCTTTCGTAGCGATTGTTTTTGCATTTCCCTCGCGCGGTGCGATAGTAATTTGGTTGGTATATCGATATCGATTTTGTTTGTTACGGTATCGCCATACAATGAAAGCTAAAAGGTGCAAATGGGTATTTTTTTACAATTGTTCGACCCAAACATGCCTTAAATATGTACTCATGTGCATATATGTCACACCCCAACCGATGGCGGAAACATCGGGACGTGGCACTGAGCGAAACAGATTGTCCAGAAGTTTCCATAACAACTATAATTACCAGTTATTTAAAGCAACATGTCCCATACCATGTCATAAAAGATAACACAATTATTAAAGACAAGATCTAATCAAATTGTTCTGTTCCGACAACTCAGATTTCAAATACAGACAATTGTTTATTTGTTTCTAGACCTTTCCTCGCCTTGATTTCACAGCAAGCCAAGCATATAAACATCCTAAGCACCTGTCACATACGTTAAAGTAAAAGTCAATACACATAGTGTAAAGGTGAGCATACAAGTTTAATAAATATAATAGAGTTCGAAATCGATTACGCATAACCAGCACGTACACAGTGTAAAATGAGGCATGTTAGTTATCGACATGAACCTATCGATACCAATGACTGCGGGTTGACTGCCTAAGGCAGTTCGCGATACACACTCACCACTTTGAGCCATGTAACTAATTGTCCTTAACAACCCCTGAGTGAACAGGTGCTGAGTCCAAACTAATAGTACTATCGTTGCTAAGGCAGGCAGACAACATTCCATGTGTAAACATAACAAACAAGCATTCATTAAGTCACGTATGACATGCGGTAACGGTTAGCGTTTAAAGTATTGCGTAGTGTGTTCGATGTGATTTAGTATAAGTAACGTATGTAACACCCAAAAGTGCGTAAAGCAAAAAGGGTTCGAGTCTACTCACAGGGATGATGGATTGAAGGGAGCGCTTAGAGCAAGTTTAGCCTGAACAGTACGATAGTATAAACGATAAGCAACGCGTATAACGGTGTAGAGAACCAAGTGTCGAACAATAGTCCGATCGGATGGCTATCCGATCGGGTGGCCAGTCGTTCGGATGACAATCCGTTCTAATGGTCATCCGTTCGAATGGTCATCCGATCGGAAGACCATGCGAGTGGATTGTTAGCTCGTTTGGGGAGGGATGTGTTTGTGTATAATGGTTTGACTTTTGAAGTTTTCGTTGTAGCATTTTGAAAATAGAGAAGTATCTCTACCTTTTAGGTCGGTCGATCGAACGGCGGTTCGATCGGACGGCGATCCGTTCGGTTACGGAAGGCAGTCCGTCCCGACGTCTGATCGGATACGGACGGCGATCCGTTCGGTTACGGACGGCAGTCCGTTTGGTAATGCATTGAACATGCTAAAAATTGTTAAGTGTTGAACCAAGGTACAATCTGATCGGATACAGACGGCAGTCCGTACCGACGTCTGATCGTCTTGTCACCTGATTTTATAGTTTGAACGAGACGCTACGTTATCTGGTTTGAACAATAGGAACCCCATCCTGGCCCGAGTGACCCGACTGAACAGGGATCACCCTAGTCCGACCAGCTCTCGGTTCAAGACGGTCGTTCATGTTCAAACCCGAATCACTATCTCTCAGACAGAATCCGGATTTAGGACCGATACATCACTAAGAACGAGTAGAAGATCAGAACCAGCTCCGATTCCATCGGGTTTGAGTGCATTGAGTGTAAAAGAGTTGAAAGAAAAAGTTAGAAAAACCATCTTTCAATCCTTTTCACCGTGAATATGTTCAGATCTATGCAAGATCTTTGTTTATTCATGTGGAAATCATTCAGATTCAAGTTGTTCTTCGTGGATTGAAGTCAAAACATGAAGTTCCTAAGAACACCATGATGACATCATCCTAGAACACCTCAAATCTAGTGATTTCCACGGTTAAAAGTCAAGATTCAAAAGACAGAAAGGTGTAGGAGTGCGTGTAGGTCAAGAAAGTCAAGGTTTAGGTTGAAAACTTACAAGATTTGGGAGAAATCGGAAGAAAAGTGCTTGAGAGTGGCTGGTTCGAGTAGAGAGAAAATGTCACTACCAAAAATGGTAATGAGGGGGTATTTATAGGGTTTCCCAAAATGGAAAGGGGAAAGGAGGGCTGATCGATCGAGTGGTAACTCGGTCCGGGTGGCAGCCCGGTCAAGTGGCACCTCGATCGAATGGCCGTCCGATCGGGTGGCAGCTCGGTCGGCTGGCCACTTGTCTCGAGTGCTTGGCGCGATGAGTTTTGTGATTCCGGTTCGAGTGTCGAGTGTTGCGATGCGATAGAGTTTCCTATTCAAATTACTTTTAATCCCAACTACTATATCGACATACAAGCATCCTAGTCTAACTTGCGTTTAGCGTTTGCGATTAGATTGCGATTGCGTTTCGATTGATCCCACAATAACAACATAAATAAAACATGCACAAGTAACACATAAGGCACACACACACACGTAATAACACCAAACAAACGCGTAGTTCGAGTTGCGAGTGCGATTGCGATAAGCGATAAATATACGATAAATATGCGATAAACATCGATAAATAGCGATTAAATCTCAATTATTAACAAGTACTCCACATAATACAACTAAAGCAATAAAATAAATAGATTATCTACAAGTCAAAGAAGTCAAGGAAGTCAAAAAAGTCAAACTTGACTTTGACTTTCGAAACACGGGGTGTTACAGCCTCCCCTAGTTGAGGGAATTTCGTCCCGAAATTAGGCCGAAGCTGTAACAAACAACTGTGGGTACTTCGCCTTCATGTCGCTTTCGAGTTCCCTAGCGCCTCGTTTGCATTCCCATCGAACCTTCACAATAGGAATGCGCGAGCGTTTGAGCTGCTTGGTTTGGCGGTCCATGATTTCGACAGGCTTCTCCATGAAGTGTAGTGTTTCGTTTACTTGGAGATCTTCTAGAGGTACAACTAAATCATGCTCAGCCAAGCACTTTCTGAGGTTAGACACGTGGAAAGTCGGGTGGACGTTGCTAAGTTCCTCCGGTAGTTCGAGTCTGTAGGCCACCTTGCCGATCCTTTCCAGAATCTTAAAGGGTCCAACGTATCGAGGCGCGAGCTTTCCTTTCTTGCCGAATCGGACCACACCCTTCCAAGGTGAAACCTTTAGGAGTACGTAGTCACCAACGTCAAATTCAAGGGGCTTGCGGCGTCTATCAGCGTAACTTTTCTGACGACTCCGAGCTTTCAGTAGATTGTCTCGAATCTGGAGGATTTTGTCAGTCGTTTCTTGCAATAGCTCAGGACCAGTTAATTGCGAGTGCCCGATCTCGTGCCATACAATAGGCGATCGGCATCTTCTTCCATATAACGCCTCAAATGGTGCCATTTGAATGCTGGAATGATAACTGTTATTCTACGAGAATTCGACTAAAGGTAAGTATGCGTCCCAATTACCACCGAAGTCTATGACACACGAACGGAGCATGTCTTTAAGGGTACGAATCGTTCTCTCAGTCTGGCCGTCGGTTTGAGGGTGGAATGCGGTACTTAAATTAAACGTTGTACCGAGAGCCGTTTGAAACGTTTCCCACATACTCGAGGTAAACCGAGCATCACAGTCAGAGATGATGTCGTGAGGCATCCCATGTCGACAAATGATCTCATCGGTGTAGATTCGGGCTAATCGTTCTACCTTGTAGTCTTCTCGTATTGGCAGAAAATGAGCAGATTTGGTCAAACGGTCGACGACAACCCAGATGCTGTAGTGACTTGATGGCGTACGCGGAAGTTTCGTTATGAAGTCCATAGCTATACTCACCCACTTCCACACAGGGATCAGTGGTTATTCAAGTAAGCCAGAGGGTCTTTGGTGCTCGGCCTTGACTTTCGAGCAAGTCAGGCACTTTCCAACGTAGAGAGCGATATCCCTTTTCATGCCCGACCACCAGTACTTGTAGCGAAGGTCGTGGTACATTTTATCGGCACTGGGATGAATAGAATACTGAGATTTATGGGCTTCGTCCATCAAAATCTGTCGTAAGTCGGTCCGTTTAGGGATCCAAATTCGGTCCAGATAATGGAATATCTCATTTGACTTATTCACAAGATGGGCTCCTTCGTGGTAGATCCTTTCCTTCTTCAATGTGTGTTCAGTGAAACATGCATGTTGGGCTTCGCGGATAAGGGTTTCAAGATCGTAGTGGGCTTGGATATTACGGGCGCTATGTAAATAGCTCCGTCTGCTGAGGGCGTCGGGCACGACATTTGCTTTACCAGGATGGTAACAAATCTCACAGTCGTAATAAGTGAGAAGTTCAACCCATCGGCATTGGCGCATATTAAGTTCTTTCTGGCTGAGGATGTGTTGTAGGCTCTTATGATCTGTGAAGATCGTACACTTAGTACCATACAGGTAGTGTCGCCAAATATTCAGCGTAAAAACAACTGCACCTAGCTCGAGATCATGGGTTGTGTAGTTCTTCTCGTGGATCTTGAGTTGACGAGACGCGTAAGCGATAACCTTGTCTCGTTGCATGAGAACACAACCAAGACCAAGGTTTGAGGCATCACAATAGACAATGAAGTCATCGTTTCCGTCGGGTAGAGTGAGGACAGGAGAATTGCAAAGCATATGCTTGAGGGTTTGAAAGGCAGTCTCTTGTCCAGTTCCCCAAACAAAAGGCTTGTCTTTGTGTGTAAGAGCGGTAAGCGGCACGGCGATTTTAGAGAATCCTTCGATAAATCGGCGATAATAGCCCGCCAGTCTGAGGAAAGAGCGGACTTCAGTCGGGTTCTTAGGTGTAACCCAACTCTTGACAGCTTCGATCTTCGCGGGGTCGACATGAATACCTTGACTATTGACAATGTGACCGAGGAATTGAACCTCCTCTAGCCAAAATTCGCACTTGGAGAACTTGGCATAGAGTCGATTCCCTTGGAGTAGCTCGAGAACCAAACGTAGATGTTGCGCATGTTCAGTTTTCGACTTGGGATAGATCAGGACATCATCGATGAACACGATGACGAAGCGGTCGAGAAAAGGTTTACACACGCGATTCATTAGATCCATAAAAACCGCTGGTGCATTAGTTAGACCAAAAGGCATAATAACGAACTCATAGTGGCCGTATCGAGTGCGAAAGGCGGTTTTGGGTATATCCTCCTCTTGAATGTGTAGTTGGTGGTAGCCTGAACGTAGATCGATCTTGGAAAAACATGTAGCACCATGTAGTTGGTCAAACAAATCATCAATGCGAGGGAGGGGATAGCGGTTCTTGATCGTCAGCTTATTCAACTCCCTATAGTCGATGCACATCCGGAACGACCCATCCTTCTTTTTGACGAAAAGGACTGGTGTGCCCCACGGAGAGGTGCTAGGGCGAATAAAGCCTTTGTCAAGTAGTTACTGGAGCTGACTCGATAGTTCGCGCATTTCAGATGGCGCGAGTCGATAAGGAGCTCTGGTAAGAGGGTTTGCTCCAGCAATGAGGTCGATACGAAAGTCGATATCACGACTTGGAGGGAAGCCAGGAAGATCATCAGGGAAAACGTTCGGAAATTCACGAACAATAGGGACATCGTTTACTCCCTTAACTTCCTTTTTCTCTGCTACTACGATGTGAGCCAAGAAAGCTTGGTATTCCTTGCGGAGATACTTGCTAGCCTGGACACACGACATGAGTTGGAGTTTCTTCGACGCGACTTCACCGTAAACACACAATTGATCACCATTAGCGAGCGAGAATCGAATCATCTTGTCAAAGTAAACAGCTTCAGCATGGTTTTCCCGAAGAAAGTCCATACCTACTATGACGTCAAAACTTCCGAGTTGCATCGGAATAAGGTTGATCGGAAAAATGTGATTGTTGAGTTCAAGAGTACAATCACGAAAAACAGAATTGACAGCGACGGTTCTTCCAGTGGCAACTTCGACATCGAACGTCGAGGGGAGATGGGAGCGCTTACGATTAAGGAGCTTCTTGAATTCGAACGATACAAAACAGTTATCGGCACCAGTATCAAGTAAACACGAAGCATAAATATCATTCACAAGGAACTTACCATTGACCACGTTGTTGACGGCTTGGGCTTGGCGCACATTGATGTTGAAAGTTCGGGCGTGAGCTGCTTGTTGCTGTTGTTGTTGCAGCTGCTGTTGAGGTTGTTGCTGAAGCTACTGCTGTTGTGGCTCTTGCTTCACCACTCGATTTGGGCACATGTTCACGAAGTGGTTGGGATCACCACACGCGAAGCAGACTCTAGCATTAATCACGGGTGCCTGAGCCGCTTGTTGGCCTTGAGGAGCAGGGAGTAGAGCTTGCTGAGCAATATCTGGAGCTTGTCGAGAGCCTGCACGGCAGTTGGCAGTGAAATGGTTGTACATGTTGCAATGCACGCAAAATCTGCAGGCAATTCCCACTAGGTGGTGATAGGTGCAAGTCGGGCAGACCGGGTGAGGACCCGTATAAGCACGCTTTGCCGGTGGTGCTTGGGTTACCGGTGCCACGACCTGGCGGTGTTGCATATGCTGCTGAGCTGGTACAGCTTGGAGTGGGGCAGCAGTGGTAACAACACAGTTCTTGTTGCTGGAGTTGATGTTGTTCTTTCCTCTTGCGACGGAGGGCCTTTGAAGACTGTGGGGTGGTGGCGGTTTCAGTGGTTGGTGCGGTGGTAGCTTGATGCAGATTCTTGGGAGCTTTATCCCAAACACCAAACTTGACCCTCTTGTCGTTGATTTCAGCGGCAAGCAGGTAAGTTTCTTCGATGGTTACGAGCTTGGAGGCTTATACAAAATCTGCAACACAATCGGGAAGAGCTCGGATATACTTCTTGATGGTCATGTCGGGAGTCTTCACTTGATCAGGACAGATTATGCTGAGTTGTTTGAAGCGAGCAGTTAAAGCAGCATTGTCACCGTCCTTCTGCTTAATATGCCAGAATTCGTCCTCCAACTTTTGGCGCTCGTGGGGAGGGCAGAACTCTTCCAGCATGACGTTCTTCGACTCCTCCCATGTCAGACCGTAAGCTGCATCGTTCCCACGTTTGTTCCTCTCGGCCATCCACCAATCTAAAGCGCTGGACTGGAAGACGCCAGTAGCATTGAGAGTGCGGAGTTCACCTGGGCAACCGCTCTGTCGTAGGGTGACCTCGATGGAATCAAACCATTGAAACAAAGCCGTAGGGTCGCCTTTGTTGGACCGTGTTCCAACCCTAAATAGTCAGTATAAGGCAGTTCATCTTCAAAAACAAAGGCGGAATCAATGTAGATGAAATAACACAGCTGTTCTTTTCAATTTCTTCTTATTAATGCTTTCTGGAATGATTTTGACAGAGTTCGGTTACCTAGCATATGAACAGGTCTCGCTCCAATGTCCACAACTAATGAACACATGAGGGTATTTATAGTTGGACTGATTTCGCTCATATGGCATGACCATATAAGCGAAATCCCATGTTGACACATCAGCGAAATCCCATGTGACCTAATGAGCGAAATCACCTACCTAACTAAAGTACACATAAACGAAATTACAATATTAAACAATCTGATATCACGTGAATGCCATATTGCTTTGTCTTGTTGTGTAGTGATGTCATTGATGATGTCATCATTGTATAAGATGATGTCACATTCGTTCAGATCCGCAACGCAACTGAGACTCGATATAAGATGAAGTCAACAGATGAATGCACTAACAGACTCCCCCTCAGATGTTGACGAAGTCTTCAGCTCCGAGTCTTCAGTCTTGGTCATTTTACCTTCTCATTCAGATTGTAACATTGTAAGTATCCATCACTCTCTTGATCAACTTCACACTTTGACTCTTACACCAGGATATCATCACTGGCTCTATCATTAACAACTTTATCATCAGCAGGCTCCCCCTTTTGTCAAGCTTCCGTGCTTTTAGGGATCGACACCTAGCTTTCCAGCTACAAGCTCCTAACTTTCAGCTTGTCTTCAGACTCCCCCTAAGACCCTGCTCTCGGGATCGTAGTCTGGACTTTTCCTGCAATCACTCATACAACTATAAGTAACAACATTTTAATCTTCCAGATATCGTAATCTGACAATTCAATCTCCTCAAAATCACTTCTCATGAATTTGGCAGTTTCATCGAATCGTATCGGAAACTAGCTCTATAACAATATAAGCATCCAAATCCCCCACAGTTAATCATCCAAGTCCAACTTAATGACCTTGGAGATATCACAAACTGTTTTTGATTTTTTGTTTTTAAAACTTCAAGTTTCAAATTAATGAACTTGTTTTATTTTCAGAAACACGATCAACTTACCTAGATTTTGAAACTCAGCACTCAGACATCAGTTGTCGAAAATAAAGCAGAAATCAAAATCTTTTTGTATTTTCTGAAAACGTAAAGCAGTAAAGAAATATGTACAAACATATTTACAGACAATATTTTTGTTTGAGTATGCGTCAGAGGATCATATCAGTTTCTGATAAGTCACAAGTACCGTTGAGCTTAATTACACAGTAAGAATTAAACAATTCACTTAGATTGTCGATATACTGATCCACTTTAAATTCTCACACAATTTTCAATCTGTCCAGGATACGAATTAAGTGTTTTAGAGACTTAAACTTATACGCGTGTCCCACCTCTTGAATATACTCCCGTATCCAGATCCCAATATTCAGTCTTACAGGTAATTATAACACAAATGATATCTGTAAGGGGTTAATAAATTATGAAGAATCATGAGAGCTCAGGTCAGAACTACCGTTCAGCAGAGAGATCATGACTCAACTTGGGTGTGTCCCCTTTAGAGGATCTTTTTTACAACAGCATTGCTAAGCAATTTTATTGTCTTATCATTATATGCTGAGGGTGATGCTGTGTTTCAAGCATATGAAGAAAGTATTATTCGAGGACTAGGTCAGAACTTCCATTCAGCAGAAGTCCCGGAATAATACCCCAGATATCACCGAGTATAAAAACCTAGTATATCAGAATACAAGACCTTTCAAACGAGATTTCAGGGGTTACCTATATATCCAAGTAGTGTTCCCCACGAAATAAGCAAGTGTGAAATTTAGGTTTATATCCCGAAAAAGTTTACTAAATGTATAAAAATCTACCGACACATCCACGGTGAGATCGTTTAACACATTTAAACTTTCCATTTCTTTAGCGTACTGTAACTGTCTACTGATGTACTATCATTTCCTCTTTTTACGCAAAACTCAATTTTTAAATTTTTATCATGTTTTTGACTTTTTCAAATTTTCAAATGTTTTTGTATTTTCTAATGACAATTTTTCTCCCCCTAAAATGCAAAATCATTTAAAGAAAATTTGACAACCAACATTGATAGCTTTGTCTCTCCATCCATTTTCTGCTAAAAGTGCTCTGATTTGCAGAAAATATAACATACCCCCATGATTTACAACCCATTGATCTTAACAGTTTGAAAACCGTTTTTCAATCTGATGAAAGTAATCATGTTTGTTCAGCCGTGAGGGTTTCGGCGTATTCAATCAACATATTTTTGTATTTTTGAATATATTTGACAAAAACAAAACATATTTTTGGTTTTTCAAAATTTTCAATTTTTAGGGTTTTTGAAATATTGTTTATTTATGTACAGAAAACAAACAAACTCCCTGTTCAACCAAACCAGGGATCAGCAGCCTTCTCCTTCTGTGCCAGGCTGCTCATCAATTCTCCTCCTTGACAATCAAACTTCATGAGCACCTGCACATTCTCAAAAACTCAATTACTTGAACAATTTAGCCCAGGTCTGTTGGACCTTAGGCATTTCAACACAATAAACTTCATTCAACTTTGGAAATTCTTTGTCATTATTCACAAAAACGTTTTCATCTTTAACTTCGACCTTTTCATCTTTTATCAAAGTCACTTGTTTCTTAACACTCCATGTTTGACCTTTCGGAGTACATCTTTTGTAAAAATGTGATTCTTTTTGAACATTTTGTTTTTGAACAACAACTTTTGGTTTCCAAAATTGATTTGGCTTTGTCATATCAACTGATGTTTGCCAACTTTGTGTTGTTCTGAATCTGGGTGTGTGAGAAATATGTGTTTGTTTTGAATCAGACCTAGTCTGTTTTGGTTTCCAAGTTTGATTCGAAGCAAACTTGTTTGTGTTGTACCTCCAAGTTTGTTTTGAATCAGATCTGGTTAACCTTTGTTTCACATCCTCAGATTTCTGTTTTTCAACATCAACAGGCTTTGGATTTGGACATTTTCGAGCAACATGTCCAATTTGATCACATTTAAAACACACTTTCTTTGAAACATCCTTGGCCTGTTGTTGTTTCTTTTTCGTAGTCTCAAACTCCTCATTAGACTGCTGTCCAAATTTGAGTTTTTCTTCTTCTTTCAAACTTTTTCCTTGAACAAAATTCAATTTTTGTTGCAAATCCTGTTTTTCATTTTGTTTCCAATTCTGTTTCTTTTTATAACCCAAACCAGCCTTCATGTTTTTCTTCTTACAACCAGGTTTGTTATAAAAAGATTTATGACCTTTACCAGCAAACTTTGGAATATCAGACTTCTCAATCGCAACCATTTTGAAAACTTTATCAACCTTTTCTGAAATCACATTCTGAATCGGGAATACAACATCTAAGAATAATTTGTCCGATCCAATCATGGTATAAACCAATCCTTTTGAATCATCATTCAAATTTTTTTCGGATTTTGTGTTTTTCAGATATCCATCATAAAGATTTCCTTCATCTTCATCCTGTGATTCAGACTTACCTTTTGTAGACTCATATTTCAAAACACTTTCAACAACCTTACTTACCACCTCTGAATCATTAGCATCATCAGATTTGGAGTAAGTCACATCGATACTATCAGGTAACTGGTCAGCTATGTTCAAACCCTTTGCCACCTTTTCCTCATCATAAAAAGTATAATTGTTTCTCAATGGTGGTGGTACCTGATGAAATTCTGAACCAATACCCTTTTTGCAATTTTCAGTATCTTTGTCATCTGGTGTGATGTTGAAAATGCATTCTAGAATGTACGAAGAGTTATGATAACTTTGAAGTTTTGTAACAACCTTTTCTTTTTCAGCCAAGACTTGTTTAAGATTAGCAATTTCATCAACACATTTGTTTAATTCAATTTGCTTTTCTTTAAACTGTCTCTCATACATTTCTTTGGTTGTTAAAGTTTCAGACAGTCTTTGATCAAAACTTTTGACTTGGCTCTTCAAAGTATCATAAGCTTCTTGTACTCTCTGACTCGACCACTTTAAAGAATCATACTGTTTTTGTAAATCTTGAAATTTAGATTCTTTTTCAACACAATCGACACATTTTGCTGAACACAGTTGTCTATAAACATCGTTATCCTTTTCAAGACCTTGACATTTCTGTGTCAATTTTTCAACTTTTAGTTCCAAAATTTCTTCTTTTTCAATCATTTCTTTATATTTTATTTTGAAAACATTTTCAAGTTTATTTGTTTCAATATCTTTTGTTTTTATCATTTCATCTTTTTCAATACAGGCTTTGAACATTTCTATGCAATTCCTGCATTTGTTCTCATTTTTGTCAACAATTTCAATACTTGATAGATCAGAAGATTCATTTACCTCTGTCTCTTTCAGCACCGGTTCTTCTGTCTGATCTTCCTCGCTGTTTTCTTCTTCTTCTTCTTGTTTCTGTTCTTCTTCAATCTTTTGCTCTTCTTCAGCAGCAAGCTTTGCAGTAATCTTTACTTCTTCAACTAGCTTTTTCAACTCTTCTTCTTTTCTCTTCTTCATTTCCACTACCTTTGGTAGACTTGCTTCAAAAACTTCTTTTATCTTGTTCATTAAATCCGGCAAGTAACTTTTATCAGAAAGCCTTCTTGTGTTGAAAGTGCCCTCACTTGGAAACACATTGGTTACAGCATCAAAATCCACTTTTGATGGATCAACTACTGGATTACCCTGTGGATCCATGTAACACTCTAGTTCTTCATTCCATCTCTTGGCTCTTTGTGCTTCCTTAAATGGTTCATACAATTTTCCAATCTCCCATCTCGCACTGTCTCTTCTCCACCAAGTATCATGAGTACTTTCTCCTGACATTTTAAATCTTCTTCTTGATATTCGCCTCTTGTAAATCTTTAATCACCTTGAGAACAAAAAAAAAACAAACAAACAAACAAACTATCAGTTTTAAATGGATTGAATACATGAAAGTATGTGCTTGTGAAATCAATCTAAGACTCGTGTCGAAGATTTGTGAACTCGTTCCAATGATGTTCGGATGAAATCGTTGTATATGAATGATCCGGAAAATGGACAAGTGTGACACGTCCTTTGAATGGGCTTAGAATGACTTGGGCCTAACGAATCTTCAAAACTGATGAGCTATCAATTCCTAGAAATCTGTCAATGGGCTGATTGACAATTAATCAGATCAAATGCAATTTTGGGCCTTTCAACTAGTGGATTTCACTTGACTCTGTTAACAACCAAACATGATTGGGCCAAAATTCTGAATTCACATGCCAAATTGTTTATCTCAATCCCACGGAGCCGACAAATAACAAATCATCTTGAAATCAATAGGGTCGTCTGTATGGACTTATTAATATGTGGCCGACATCTCGTTTATCAATTCAATGCTCATAGGGCCTCCCGTATTAGTGGATCTGATACTTCACATGAAACAAACTTTAATATTCGACAAAATTATTTCATTATCACATGAATTCTCTGATTAATTCTTGCTGACACAACTCACATGCAAACCGACACAATCACATGCGCACAAGTTCACACGCACACATAAATCGAAATGTTCTCATCAGCAAAACTATGTTAGTCCGTAAAAGCGAAATTAAAATGTTCAAATAAGCGAAATTAGACTTAAAGTGTCCGTAAAAGCGAAATCAGGCAATTACCTCTCGATGTCCGAAAAAGCGAAACCTACTTTTTAGTTGATTTAAACCATTTTTAATCCGTATTTCAACCTGGAAATTTCTAGGGTTTGTTAATCGTATGTTTCACACGTAATACTCAAAAATCAGACCGTTTCATCCGTAAGAACCAGTTCAAATCAGAAACGTATGAAAGAAAGTGAGTAGAAGTAAGAAAATTCAGTCGAATCAGCTGTAGTAGTATGAACTCCCGTCCTGAAGCTCTGATACCACTTGTTGGACCGTGTTCCGACCCTAAATAGTCAGTATAAGGCAGTTCATCTTCAAAAACAAAGGCGGAATCAATGTAGATGAAATAACATAGCTGTTCTTTTCAATTTCTTCTTATTAATGCTTTCTGGAATGATTTTGACAGAGTTCGGTTACCTAGCATATGAACAGGTCTCGCTCCAATGTCCACAACTAATGAACACATGAGGGTATTTATAGTTGGACTGATTTCGCTCATATGGCATGACCATATAAGCGAAATCCCATGTTGACACATCAGCGAAATCCCATGTGACCTAATGAGCGAAATCACCTACCTAACTAAAGTACACATCAACGAAATTACAATATTAAACAATCTGATATCACGTGAATGCCATATTGCTTTGTCTTGTTGTGTAGTGATGTCATTGATGATGTCATCATTGTATAAGATGATGTCACACTCGTTCAGATCCGCAACGCAACTGAGACTCGATATAAGATGAAGTCAACAGATGAATGCACTAACAGCCTTCGCCAGTAAATTCCTTTGGCCCACAAGCTTTGAACTGCTTAAAGCTGAAAACAGTCTTAGGAGTTTTAGTTTGGGACCCCTCAGATGATTTGCATGCGTTCTCATGGATCTCGCTGAAGATCTGTGGAATAACTTTTGCGACTTGCTTGGCGACGAGAGCAGCAAGGCGATTGTCTTTCTGGCTTTGGCGAGCGGCGCGCGAATGACGGGATCCAGATGACGACATTGTCTGCAACAGACATCGCCATAGGACTCAACACAATTTCGATTTGTCCTAGTATAGTCTAGCGATTCGTTATAAAGCTCAGGAACACGTATTCACATAATCACAGAATCACATAGGCACATAAACACAGATTCACATAAGCACAAAAGCGCATAAGCACGTAAGACACAACAATACAAGAAGCAGTCAGAATACAGAAACCTATCACTCACAGTTCGCGTGCGATGTAGCGAGTAACATAGCGAGTAGTATAGTATAGCGTACAATATATCATTCGATTATCCACAAGTAGTAGCGATTTGTCAATGTTTTGAGGTAATTGTGTAGAGTGCATCGTGTGTGTCGATCAACGCATAAGTGAATAATCCCACAAAATAGAAACACAAAACGGGTAAAATCACATAAAACACATAAAATTTCATATAAAATCGGCGAACTCAGAATCGAAACTCATAAAATTAGCGATTGCAAGCTTGAAATCGAAAATATATTGTCTTAGGCTAATTAGACTTTTAGTACACCCTTCAACTGTCAGAACTATGCCTTTGCCTCGCTTCCGGGCAATGGCACGCGTTCTTCCAGTTATAGTGTGACTTCAGGTCGTTGGAGTCCGTCGAGTCCTTGGTGAGGATTTTGTAAAATAAGGTACAGCACGGAATAAATCATCAAGGTTCGGGTTTCACCCCTGACTTAATGACCTTGTTCCTGTTCTAATAAAAATCGAGAGGAAAATCTGTGTTAAAGTACAGATTTCACTCCTGATTCAACACAAATTCCCCTTGTTTGTAGATAAAATGTGGTTTGAACAAGTAATTTGGACGAGAGTTTGCGGTCTTCACACCTAATCTCAACCTAATCGCTCGTTCATTTTCAAAAATTTCGAGTGCAGTGATAGTGTAGCGTAGGCGAGAATAGCGAGAAATAGCAAGTAAGCTCGCACACAACCCCCTACAGGGTGTGCACAAGTTGGTCTGTTGGTACCTAACTATAGACTAGGTCATTCCTAAGACATCGACCCAGACTAGGTCGAGTCTTGCCTAATTCCCTATAGTTATGGCTCTGATACCAATCTGTCACACCCCAACCGATGGTGGAAACAGCGGGGCGTGGCACTGAGCGAAACAGATTGTCCAGAAGTTTCCATAAGAACTATGATTACCAGTTATTTAAAGCAACATGTCCCATACCATGTCATAAAAGATAACACAATTATTACAGACAAGATCTAGTCAAATTGTTTTGTTCCGACAACTCAGATTTCAAATACAGACAATTGTTTATTTGTTTCTAGACCTTTCCTAGCCATAATTTCACAGCAAGCCAAGCATATAAACATCCTAAGCACCTGATACGTTAAAGTAAAAGTCTATACACATAGTGTAAAGGTGAGTATACAAGTTTAATAGATATAATAGAGTTCGAAATCGATTACGCATAACCAGCACGTACACAGTGTAAAATGAAGCATGTTAGTTATCGACATGAACCTATCGATACCAATGACTGCGGGTTGACTGCCCAAGGCAGTTCGCGATACACACTCACCACTGTGAGCCATGTAACTAATTGTCCTTAACAACCCCTGAGTGAACAGGTGCTGAGTCCAAACTAATAGTACTATCGTTGCTAAGGCAGACAGCATTCCATGTGTAAACATAACAAACAAGCATTCATTAAGTCACGTATGACATGCGGTAACGGTTAGCGTTTAAAGTATTGCGTAGTGTGTTCGATGTGATTTAGTATAAGTAACGTATGTAACACCCAAAAGTGCGTAAAGCAAAAAGGGTTCGAGTATACTCACAGCGATGATGGATTGAAGGGAGCGCTTAGAGCAAGTTTAGCCTGAACAGTACGAGAGTATAAACGTTAAGCGGTGCGTATAACGGTGTAGAGAACCAAGTGTCGAACAGCAGTCCGATTGGATGGTTATCTGATCGGGTGGCTGGTCGTTCCGATGACAATCTGTTCGAATGGTCATCCAATCAGATGACCATGCGAGTGGATTGTTACCTCGTTTGGGGAGGGATGTGTTTGTGTATGATGGTTTGACTTTTGAAGTTTTCGTTGTAGCATTTTGAAAACAAAGAAGTATCTCTACCTTTCAGGTCTGTCGATCGAACGACGGTTAGATCGGACGACGATCCGTTCGGTGAGACATTTCCCAGAGAACAAGTTCACAACAGTGTTATCATCCAACCAGATGGTCTGCCGATCGGATGGCAATCCGCTAGAACTGGTAATGTATTGAACATGTTGAAAATTGTTAAGTGTTTAACCAAGGTACAATCCGATCGCAGAGCCGGTCGATCGGAGAGCCGGTCGATCAGATGGCAGTCCGTCCCGACATCTGATCGTCTTGTCACCTGATTTTATAGTTTGAACGAGACGCTACGTTATCTGGTTTGAACAATAGGAACCCCATCCTGGCCCTAGTGACCCTACCGAACAGGGATCACCCTAGTTCAACCAGCTCTCGGTTCAAGATGGTCGTTCATGTTCAAACCCGAATCACTATCTCTCGGACAGAATCCGGATCTAGGACCGATACATCACTAAGAATGAGTAGACGATCAGAACCTGCTCCGATTCTGTAGGATCGTGTCTCGACCCAAACGAGTCGTTCAGAGGAGTTTTCGTCAATTACAGGTGCGTAAAACAAGTAATCAACGTAGAAACAGCTTTCAAATCACTTTAAACACCTTTCTGTATTGATTTATAACAGTTTACATCCAAATCTCGATCCGGCAGCACTTCGGTACGAGTTACAAGGTCTTATCATATGGTTCGCTTATGTGCACCTATTTATAGGTGTTGAGGTTCCCTCCAAGGTACATTGACACATAAGCGGACCTGACAAATAAGCGGACCTGACACATAAGCGGACCTACCAGGTGACACATAAGCGGACCTACCAGGTGACACATAAGCGGACCTACCAGATTAAACCTATATGCTATCCTATTTTCTCATAAAACATGCCCTGATCTAACAATCTAAAACTAAGACTTGATACAAGACAAAGTTGACAGATGTAGTGCACTAACAGACTCCCCCTCAGATGTTGACGAGTCGCAGTGTCGAGTCTTTGACAATGTCATGTCTTCACATCTTCAGTCTTGATCTGTCTCTGGGCTTCTCCCTCTCAATCTTTTCTTGCAGGTCTTCAGACTCCACCTTGCGATATGCTGGTATTTCTTCAATTCATCAGCATCATCAACTTTAGGATCGTTGTCTAGATTTCCATCTCACAGCTTCTTAGGATCAATCAGCCTGGCTAAACCTGCACATTCTTAACCCAGAAATAAATTTTCTAGATTTAACAATTTGTATGCACCAACATGCTGATATAAACAAATAACTCCCTCTCATGAACATATACATTAACACCAACTCTCCCTCAGATCATACACACAAGATGAACCACTTGTTGATATAAAAACATATTTTGACAATTTAAACACACTCCCCCTCACAACAATGTCATCATGTTTAGCACTTGGAATTTTGAAAATCAGCTTTCCAACATCAGTTGTCGAAAATCTTTTTGGATTTTTCAAAAATTTATGCTAAAACACACTAAAAATCTTTTTGAATTTTTAATGTAAAGAAATACAGTAAAGAAATATTTACAGACACTATTTTTGTGAGTTTGTGTAAGAGGATCATATCAGTTTTTGACACGTCACAAGTACCGTTGAGCTTAGTTACACATTAAGAATTAAACAATTCACTTAGATTGCCGATATACTGATCCACTTAAATTCTCACACAAATTTCAACTGATTCAGGATATGAGTTAGGTGTTTTAAGAACTTTAAACTCATTCATGTGTCCCACCTCTTGAATATACTCCCGTATCCAGATCCCAATATTCAGTCTTACAGGTGAGTATACCACAGATGATATCTGTCAGGGGAATAAATTATAGTGCGAGGGCCGTGAGAGCTCAGGTCGATCTTTCGATACGCAGAGAGATGACGGCTTCGACTTTCGGTGAGTCCCCTTTCGAGGATCTTTTGATTACAACAGCAATGACTATCAATTTTATTGTTTCATCAATCTACTGAGGGCTGCGCTATATTTCAAGCATGCGGAAAGTATTCTCCGGGGACTAGGTCAGAAATTTCTTTCAACAGAAGTCCCTGGATAATACCCCAGATATCACTGAGCATAAAGACCTAGTATCTCAGAAAGAGGGACCTTTCAAACGAGATTTTAGGGGTTACCTATATATCCAAGTAGTGTTCCCCACGAAATAAGCAAGTTTGAATTTAAGTTTATATCCCGAAAAAGTTTACTAAATGTGTAAAAACCTATCGGCATATCATCAGTGAGACTGTTTAACACTATTTAAACAATACAATTCTTTAGCATACTGTGACCGTCTACTGATGTACTATCATTTCCTCTTTTAGACACAAAAACTCATTTTTTGAATTTTTATCATGTTTTTGTCTTTTTCAAATTTGCTAATTAAACATGAAAGATGCCGATTCCTGATCCACGATTACAAACTTGGGATCTCCGGCATAGTCATTCAACCTGTAAAGTTTTAACAATTTTAAGAATTTTTAAGACAACCTAATTAAACATGAAAGATGCCGATTCCTGATCCACGATTACAAACTTGGGATCTCCGGCATAGTCATTCAACCTGTAAAGTTTTAACAATTTTAAGAATTTTCAAGACAACCTAATTAAACATGAAAGATGCCGATTCCTGATCCACGATTACAAACTTGGGATCTCCGGCATAGTCAGGTTTTTCAATGAAAGAAAATATCCACCCAAGCCTGACCAGCCTTGGGTGTTTTCAATTCATAAGCAGTTAGGGTGTAAGTTACTTTCTTTTTAGCATAAAAGTCTTTTACCCCTTTCCCCTTCCCATCAACCATTTTTCCGAAAATTTTCTTTACATTTCCATTAAAAGCCTTATCAACATCAAAATTATCTTTTTCAGAATAATCCTGATTTGAGATTTCAGACTTTCCAACTTTTCTTTTAAAATTCTCAGTCCTCAATGGTGGAAAGTTCTCATCATCCATTGAAGAAACTGAATTTTCATTACTCTCATCAAATTGTGGCTCCTCTGACTTTGTGGAATCAGATTCATTGCCAGATTTTACCTCTGATTTCTTAACAACCCAAGCTTGGTTGTCAAGATTTCCCCGTTTCTTGTAAAATCTTTTGGAACATTCACCAACTTCATATGTAGAATTTTTAAACACTTTAAATCGTTCAATTGGTGGTTCCGTTTTATCAACAACTACTTCTTTAAGTTTTTCTGAGACTCCCTGTTTTGTCTTAGTTGCTCTGGGACAATTCCATGCAATATGACCAACTTCATTGCATCTAAAACATGTTCTAGTCTCTCTCCTCTGATGAGCTTCAAACTTCATCTTTTCAGCAAGAAACTCCTTGTTTGACTGTTTCCAAAATGAGCTCTTTGCTTCTTCTTCATGGCTAGTTCCTGCAACATATGTCATTTTTTATTTAAAATCTCGAACATATTTTTCATTTTTATAATTTTCAGGTGGAATAAAACCAAGTCCTTTCTTTTTGTAGCTACGATTTTGGTTTGGTTTCTTTTGAAAACCAGAACCAGAATTGTAACCCTTTTTCTTGTTTAAACGTTGTTGTACTCTTGAGGTGTAGAGTTTAGGTTTTACTTTAAGATTTTCATCTTTTATTTCAGAAATATTAATTTCTGTTAATTTGAAAACCTTTTTGATCATTTCTGGTTTAACACCTCTTATTGGAAATTCTTTATCAAAATATAATTTGTTAGAACCATTCAAAGTATATGCAACTTCAAATGTTTCGTCATTCAAATTAGATTTTGACAACAAAAATTCTTTACTATACACCCGTTTTCCTGACGACTTTGAACTTTTGACAGACGAACTCGAACTTCCGACAGACTGACATGAACTTTCAGACTCGGATTTTGACTCTGACTCCTCATCCTTATCCAACACCTGATCAACCACTCTTTTTATCAGTTCTGACTCATGATCTGTGTCGGACGCTGTGAACGTGACATCAATATTGTCCGGTAAAACATCGGTTATCTCGGATTCTAACTGAATATTGACTGCCTGTTTTAGTTCTTCCTCGTTAGGTTTTCTAGACGAATACCCTTCCCAAATCGGAGGCGGACACTTATTATAACAGACACCCTGTTTCTTACCAGTATCCTTTTTCTTCTTTGGCTTTGTTTCTTCACCTTGAAACGCTTCAAATCCTTCAACTGTTGGATAAATTCTATCAATTATGTAGTCACAACCTTTGTAACTTTGCAGCAATCTTCTGATTCTTTCATTCTCAGTTGCTTCACTATCCAACTCTTTCTTCCACTTTGCACATTCTTCTATGTACAAGTTGATCTCTTTCTGCTTTGTCATCATGGTAGCATTTAACATCTTCAAAGCTTTCTCTCTTTCAGAGTTAGTCTTTTCCAGACTATTCACAGTTCTGTTCAATACATCATATGAATTTTTCAAATTTTTTACATCAAATAACAACTTTTCTTTCAACTTTTCTAACTCACTAAACCTCTCATCTTTTTCTTCACACTGTTTACATGACTCTAAACAAGTAAGACAAGGTTTTGTGATTTCAACTATCTTTTCTATCTCAACTATCTTTTCAACTTCCACAATCTTCTCAATCACTTTGACTTCTTTTAAATCTTTTGCAGCTTTCCTTTCTTTCAGTTTCTTCAATTTATCTGCAAAATAAAATTCAGAACTGTCAGAAGATAAATGAGATTTTCCAATATTTATTTGTTCAACTTCTTCATCATCATCACTGCTTTCAGAAGAAACATATTTTCCATCTTGACTCTCCTCATTATCCGACATCACATTCATCCACTCCTTCAGCAACTCTGGTTTTTGCACAATCTGAGCAATAAAAGCTTTAACATTTGGATCAGCTGGAATGTACTTGTCCCAACTAAAACCTTCAGCCACTTTCTCGTCATCTTGATCAATGATGCCATAAAAAGCTTTTCTGTTTGCATCCTCAATCATTCTTCCATGTGCCGTTTGAGCTTCTTTTTGTTGATGCGGTTGATGAGTGATTTGCTGATAAATGGTTTTCCTATAATAATCATCTTTCCCGGACGACTCCTTTGCTCCTCTCGGCTCCTGATTCTTGCATTCTCTTTTAAAATGGCCTTTCTCCCTGCAACGAAAACAGACAACTTTAGATTTATCAAATCCTAAATTAGAAAGGTTTGCATCCAAGAAATCATTTCTTCCTGTAACCAATCTAAATTTTTCTGCTCTCCTCAAAACACTAGCTAAAGCCCATTTAATATCCATCAGTTACAGCTCCTCTGCATCGATTTGGTCATAATCTTCCTTTGTGAGCATTGGATTGCCAATTCTTCCGGCAATCAACCCTTCATAAGACTCTAATGCAGTGACCAATAATCCCATATGATGCTTTACAACTTCTTCAGAATAATTTTGACCGTTTTGAAGATGTAGAGCTACATTGCACTGAATCAAATGCCCATTTCCAGCAGATGCACTTTGAACACTTGGAGGGTTTACTGTTGAGAATCCACTAGTGTTGACTGATCCTTGACTGCTTGGTGTAGATTGATTTCCAGCACTAAATGCAGTTTGTATCTTTGGACTTGCTTCAGCAGTTTGAACATTTCCTTTATAGTACAATTTAATATCTTGTTGATGAGTTGAATTGTTCATTCTAGCAATTTTCTGCTGCTCCAGATACTGTGCCTCCAGCTTCTCGATAAACTGTGCAATTGATAACCTTCTAAACTGTCCGGAATTCTTCAATATCATCAGATATGTACCCCATTCCTGTTGCGGTAATGCATCAGCAAGCTTTTCAACCCATTCTGCTGGAGTTTTTGTAATCTTTAACTGTGACATAGTGCGTACAAGATGACAGTATCTTTCAATAAGACTCTTTGTTGTTTCACCAGGCATGCACGTAAATAGTTCAAACTCCTTTTTCAACAAAGCTGCTTTACTTTGTATCATTTCAGTACTTCCCTCAAATTTCTTTCTAAGAGTTTCCCAAATAGAATAAGCATTTTCATCATGTTGAAGCAACACAAATATATCCTCCTTTACTGCTTGTTGTAACAGATTGATCATCATTTTCTCTCCTTTATAACCATCTCTTTCTTGCTCTGTCAATTCTGAAATGATTTTATCGACTCCCGCTGAATTCTTTGGCCTCTCATATTCAGTTTCGATGCTCTCCCAAGCTTTTAGATGATTCGCCTGAACCCAATTCTCAAACCGTTTCTTCCACCCGTGATAATCCTCAATTCCCATAAGTTTCGGGGGGTTTTTGCATTGTTCCAGTTTCATTCTCCATTGTCATGTTCTTAGCAATGTTAGACGGACTAGCAGGGGTTGTAGCAAACGCATTGTAAAACTCAGTATCCATGTTTCACACCTGTATTACCTTAAACGAGTTTGAAATCAAACGGACTTGATGTTGAACCAGATTATCGGACAACTTGATACTTGATACTTGATTGAGCACAAAAACTATGATTATCAGAGTCACAAAAGCGGAACCAGATGTTGGGTTGACATAAAAGCGAATCTAGATGTCTTAGATGGTCACAAAAACGGACCTAGGTGTTGAATTGACATAAAAGCGAACCTAGGTGTCTAATGAGCGGACCATGATGTCAAATGAGCGAACGATTGGAGCGGACTTGATTGTTCTTTGGAGCGGACCTTTATGCAATTTGAAGCAGACCTTCATGCAATTTGAAGCGGACCTTCATGCAATTTTAAGCAGACCTTCTCAAAATATGTCTCAGGAGCGGACTTGAATGATTACCCAGAAGCGGAACAACTGATAATTTGTCAAATGAACGGACTTGAACTGTTCAAATGAGCGGATCTACCAAATGTTCAAATAAGCGGAACCTAGTTCGAAGGTGTTTTTGTCCATTTTTAGTTCGAATTTCAAACTCAAACTCTCAGGGATTTATCAATGATCAATTATCTACAATCTGTAAAATTTGAGCGAATTTCGACCGTAAAATCTCGTTCTGATGAAGAAAGAAGGTGTAGAAGTAAGAATTTTAGATGAAATCCAGCAAATCTCTATAGAACTCCTCCTCCTGAAGCTCTGATACCACTTGTAGGATCGTGTCTCGACCCAAACGAGTCGTTCAGAGGAGTTTTCGTCAATTACAGGTGCGGAAAACAAGTAATCAACATAGAAACAGCTTTCAAATCACTTTAAACACCTTTCTGTATTGATTTATAACAGTTTACATCCAAATCTCGATCCGGCAGCACTTCGGTACGAGTTACAAGGTCTTATCATATGGTTCGCTTATGTGCACCTATTTATAGGTGTTGAGGTTCCCTCCAAGGTACATTGACACATAAGCGGACCTGACAAATAAGCGGACCTGACACATAAGCGGACCTACCAGGTGACACATAAGCGGACCTACCAGATTAAACCTATATGCTATCCTATTTTCTCATAAAACATGCCCTGATCTAACAATCTAAAACTAAGACTCGATACAAGACAAAGTTGACAGATGTAGTGCACTAACAGATTCCATCGGGTTTGAATGCATTGAGTGTAAAAGAGTTGAAAGAAAGTTAGAAAAACCATCTTTCAATCCTTTTCACCGTGAATATGTTCAGATCTATGCAAGTTCTTTGTTTATTCATGCGGAAATCATTCAGATTCAAGTTGTTCTTGGTGGATTGAAGTCAAAACATGAAGTTCCTAAGAACACCATGATCACATCATCCTAGAACACCTCAAATCTAGTTATTTACACTGTTAAAAGTCAAGATTCAAAAGATAGAAAGGTGTAGGAGTGCGTGTAGGTCAAGAAAGTACAAGGTTTAGGTTGAAAACTTACAAGATTTGGGAGAAATCGGAAGAAAAGTGCTTGAGAGTGGCTGGTTCGAGTAGAGAGAAAATTCCACTACCAAAAATGGTAATGAGGGGGTATTTATAGGGTTTCCCAAAATGGAAAGGGGAAAGGAGGGCTGGTCGATCGAGTGGTAACTCGGTCCGGGTGGCAGCCCGGTCGAGTGGCACCTCGATCGGATGGCAATCTGATCGGGTGGCAGCTCGGTCGGCTGGCCACTTGTCTCGAGTGCTTGGCGCGATGAGTTTTGCGATTCCGGTTCGAGTGTCGAGTGTTGCGATGCGATAGAGTTTCCTATTCAAATTACTTTTAATCCCAACTACTAAATCAACATACAAGCATCCTAGTCTAACTTGCGTTTAGCGTTTGCGATTCGATTGCGATTGCGTTTCGATTGATCCCACAATAACAACATAAATAAAACATGCACAAGTAACACATAAGGCACACACACACGTAATAACACCAAACATATGCGTAGTTGCGAGTTGCGATAAGCGATAAATATACGATAAGTATGCGATAAACATCGATAAATAGGGATTAAATCTCGATTATTAACAATTACTCCACATAATACAACTAAAGCAATAAAATAAATAGATTATCTACAAGTCAAAGAAGTCAAGGAAGTCAAAACAGTCAAACTTGACTTTGACTTTGACTTTCAAAACACGGGGTGTTACAATATACATATGGTTGAATTTCTGAATGAAGGAAACCATACAATCAAATTAATTGTGCGCGTTGGCCGGAAGTGTAGATGTGATGAAAAATATGTCAGGCTCGGCTTCGACCAATTGTACTATTTACCTTGTTAAAATATTAAATTCGAAAAGACGATAAAAATAAGCAAGTTTGTGCCAAAACGAGGATAAAAATAAGCAAATCGTAAGATTTTGTAAACATGTCTAAACATAAAAGTGATTGAAAAAGAAAAAAAATAAGGAAAAAGAAGAAGATGATTATAGTAAAGTGCAGTGAGTAAAACGAAAATTATGACAAAAGACAAAATAGCATAATGTATGTTATCAGTCGGCTCATGTTACAAAGCCAGTAATCAACTTATGTTAGCAAAGCCTAGCTAGTGCAAGTTAGCAATAGGTAAAGTCCAAATCTTAACAAACTACTAGTGATTCTAAGGAGGTGTTTGTTTTTTCTTCAAACATCTTCAAGGGAGCTGATGTCTCCAGGCGGGTAGACGTTACTCTTGAAGACTGTTTGTTTTTCTTTTAAACTGATCTGAACTCAGTTTTTTTTTCATCTTAAAAAATAAGCTATGGACCCCTTCTTAAAACATTTTCACAAAAACCCTAATATACTCCTCCCTCATATACGCTTAAAACATCAGCCTCTCCCAGACGTCACCGCTCCTCCTCCTTCTCCGACCAGTTTTCCGGCGACCTCCCTCTTCTCATCCGACCAGGTACTTTTTTGCTTCTTGATTTAGCTTCTTAGACCTATCTTTTGATTCTTGATTTAGCTTCTTTTTTGCTTCTCATTTGTTAGCCCTTTTAGATCTAATTTTTCTTCTTGATACATATAAAATATTAGTGTTAAAGTTCTTGAATGTTTATATTTCATTTATATTTCATAGAAGATAATTACTTTAATGTTGGATTTGTTGAACATAAGGTTCTTGTTAGGCCCTATAGGTTTATGGATTAGTAGAATGTGGACCAAGCTTCTAGAAAGTGGGGGTATTAGAGTGGGCTTAGGTGATAATGGGCCTAAGGTTTAGGGGGAGTGCACCTTATACCCTCACTATAAATAGGAAATAATAATTAGGAGCAAGAGGTTGGTTCTCCTTGTTTTAAAATCTTGTATTAGACAAACACTTTTGTATGCAAGATTAAGCATTTGAATCAAGAAATCTTTCATCTTTCTTCTTCTTGTTCTTGATTTCTTGAAGATCATCAAGTTTGGATTCTGCCCATTCTTGGTGATTGTTTGATATCATTGTTTGATCCGGATTTTCGGGACTTACAATTGGTATCAGAGCCATTTAGATATCAAATATTCAAGAAATTCTGCATTTTTTGTTGAAGATCTTCATCGCGTTCTTTGGGTTCTTCATCGTGTTCTTCAAGAAATTTGAATTTCTGTTGAAGATTGCCTTGCATTTCTGATCATCTCCCATCATCTCTAACTCCATCTCTGATCAGCTCCCATCATCTCTAATGCATCTCTGATCATCTCCCAACATCTCTAATTGCATCTCTAATCATCTTTAATGCATCTATGATCATCTCCCCCAATATTATCCGACATCATTATATTATCATCCGACATCAGTCAAACATCAGTCATTTTATCATTTTATTAGCATCCGACATCATTTTATTATCATTATTTCATCCGATATCAGTCAAACATCAACTTTCTATATTATCCGAGATAAGAAAATCATTTTATTATCATCAGACATCATCATTCAAACATCATCGGTCTACTTCATAAATCCTCATTATTTTCTTTATCTCGGATCATCATAACAACATCATCATCAATTCATCTTTGTCATCATCATAGGATAAATTCATCAATTCACATATTTCCATTCGAGATAATCCAAACACAATCCGAGATACATTTCTACATCTGAGATCATCCGACATTGTTCTTCTTCATCATCCGAGATCAATTATTTTATCTGAGGCATTCTCTTTTCATCCGAGAGCATCAAACATCTTTTCAAAACAAGATTCATCTTCACTTTTCATCCAAGATAATCATCCATCCGAGATGGATCCGAAGTAAACAGTTGTTTCAAATTTTCATTTCTGTGCATCTCCGTTCATCGACTACGCACCTTTGTTCATCCCAAACACATACAACTATCATCGCACCGTTACATCACCATCCTCACTACCGTCATTCACCGTCCGTTCATCATCCTCCGGCTACCTTCATCACCTTCCCATACACCATAACCATCACCGTTCATTAGTTTCATCGTTCGTAACCATCCACAGCTATTCACCGTTCACCACCTCCAACCATCACCATCTTGTTCATCGTACATCATAACCTGTTTGGTGGCTGACGTTTTAGAAATTAGGGTTTTGATTCTGTCGATAGTCGAAGAAGAAGACATAACGTAATTCTAGATTTTTAACTAATATTATATAATTATAATAATAATTAGGTAATCATTACTTACTCATTAATACTAATTAAAAGTTTTTATTAAAAAATATATAATTATAATATTAGTTTATTTTAATAATTAATTAAAAAAGTTTATATATATATAATATTAAAAATTTATATTATATTTTTAAAAAAAGGTTATATATATATATATAAGGGGGTTGAAAAAAACATTAAAAATTAAAAATTAGGGGGTTTTGTTTGTTTTGGTGTTGATGTGTGTAAAATGAAACATATAAATTACATCAAATGAGGCATAAAACTAACCATTTTTTAGTACTAATGTTGGAAAAAGTGTGTTTTTGTCTTCCTTTTGTATTTTCAGGGTTAAATGAGCTTAAATGAACAAAAGAAGCAAAAATACAGCCAAATCTAACATAAATACAAGAAAAGGAATAAACGTGGCAAGCCCGACCCCTCGACAACATCTTCCCAAGCAAAAACAAGACAACAGAAGGCTGAACACGCCCCGTGTTCATTGAACACGGGGGGGTGCCCAAGTGTCTGCAGAAAAGACAAAGTTGTAGAAGCTTCTATTTCCCAACACGGGGGCGTGCCCAGCGGGCACGGGGCCAAGGTCAACGCAAAGATTCGCAGAATCTGAGCAAATCTTGATAGTACAGATACGCTTCTGCACACGGGGCCGTGCCTAGCGGACACGGGGGCGTGGTCAACTAATACAGACAAACTGCAATTAATGAAGAAAGAGAAGACGGGTGTACACGGGGTCGTGCCCAGCGGGCACGGGGTCGTGCCCAGCGGGCACGGGGCCGTGTCCGGGCTTCTGAGCAGGCTATAAATAGGGGTGCTTGGCTCACTTGCAAATCATCCCTTGGCAAACCACCTCTCTCACACTTCACCCACCCACCACCACCATCACAACCCACATCCACCACCATCATCCATCATAGAGTGTTTGTAGTAGTCTCGGGATCCAAGATTGATCGTAAGAGTTCTTGACAATTGTCACACCCCAAATTTCCACGTATTACCGGTGGGCCCGGTAGGGGAGTATCGTGACGTGGTTGGTAACATAATAGTCAAACAACACAATATGTAAATGCACAGCGGAAGCAAAAGATAATATATTACAATCCGAAATAGTGTAACATCAAAGTATTACAACGGAAGTAAAGGATCCACAGGCGGATCGAAAATAAAAATAACATTGTTCAACAGACTTTAGGCATCTAAGCTTGCGAGACTCTTTATTGATGCTAGGAGTAGCCAGTCCATTCCGATTAGTACCTGCACTTAGCCTCTTTGGGAAAATACGTCAGTTTACACTGGTAAATACTATCAACCGACTCATTTTGAAAAGGTTTAATAAATAATGGATTTGAATGCACATGGCACAAATAATATTTTATAACTTGGGATAATTATTTGAATATAATACTCGTAAAAGATTTACATGTTTCTTATGCATTCAGTAGCCCGGTTCGTGTCGGGTTAAAGATCAATGGACACACCACATTATGTATATGAGACACTGACAGGTGTACGCCTACACCTGTGTGCTAAGGTCGTGGCCATTTCGTAAAATGATGCCAGGGATATCCGGGACATGGTCATTAACCCCCCAAAGGCTTTAAGCAAACAAAACAATTTAAACGGTCATCTCGATAATACTTAACCCCCAAAACGATTAAGGTCGAATGCCCGACCAAGCGGTATTTTATATACCGAACCCCAAGCCCGTATAAGGGAAAATAAGTTAAAAGTATTTACCTGAGCTAAATATAAATTCAATCCCAGCCGTATCAAATCAGCAAGTACAGATAGCTTTTACTGGGCTCCTAAATCTAGAACGAAGGTTTTTAATAACCTATTAGAATCCTAACGGGTCTTTAATTAAGCCTTGACTTAGACCGATTAGTTTTCAAGAGGAAGATACGGTTCAAACGCATGATAAAGCGAAGACCGGAATAGAATGTGATTTAGACCCGACAAGTTTGAAGACTTGTATAATATGGGTAATCTAAACACATTCTGGATTTTGAGATAATAACGATAAGGTTTGACCCGTTTCGGCTAATTTATGCAAACTAGTTACATAAACCGTACCGAACGCGTATGAAGCGTAACGGGTAACCATAAGAGTCCTAAACAGGTTTCCTAAGTTAACATGCCTTAAATATGTTGTGATATCAGTAGGATACCTTCCATTATGCCCAAAACGAGTTTAACCTATAAATAAGCCCCGTAGGGGTATTTTGGTCATTTTAAAGATTTTAAAAGGGATTAAATAAGCTTCTGTGATCCGGGTCTGATTAAATCAGTAAAATAATTTATTTTAACAGGTTACCTCAGTTGGTAATAAGTCTTATGTGACAAAATGGTTTTAAACTCAAACTATGCGTATAATACGCGTATAAAGCCGTTTTAAGCGATTTACGGGTTAAAATAGTATTCTGAGTTTCCAGGTCAGTTCATAAGGTTTAAAACACTTCATTTATTATTTAAAATCAGTAGCAATTGGATTGGTAGCAAAAGGATTTGTAAAACTTATTTTATGGCCTAAAAGGGCATATTCGGTATTTACCGAATCAAGGCACTAATCCTAGCTTATGATCAGTTTAAAAATAATTAAAAATTTTCAAAAATCCCAAAATATTATATTACATCAGTGGGTAAAAGGTTTAGTGTCAAAAATTGGGTTTAGATAGGCTTTACGCTAATGACGCCATTTAATTACTAAGAAGCGTTCTAATTTCGTCATTAAGCATAACTCCTAATCTAGACCTCCAACTGATGTGAAAATTTAGGGACATGTTTAATAATCAATAACAAAGATTATTGTACTTTCATATTTCCAAAATTCTCGTTTTATGGTCATAAGGGCATTTCGGTCAATATTTAGGCACTTAACGGAAACGTTGGACAATTAAGGATTCAAGTGGTATAAACGCAGAGGGTTATACAATCATGTAACTAGGTCCTAATGGAACTTTAAGGCATGTCTAAACCTATCAAAACCGGGTCAGAACCGAAGTCAAAGCAGAAAGTCAAACTATGCGCCTTACGGCTCCGAATCGGTTCAAAACAGAAAGTTGTCGAATCAAACAAGCTTAGACAAGTTATTATACTTATTATCAAGTTATATGAATGATAAAATAGGTTGCACGCATTCTATATAGCTAAACGACCTAGTTAGAACGGGTATCAGTGGGTGCCCTTTTAAGGGTTTAAAGCCCACATAATTACCAACTTAAAACAACTTTCATTTCAACAAAACACTGGACCGTTAGCGATTAATCGCTAAGTCAAACCGTAATTACGACGGTTTGACTTCTAGGCTATAAACTAATCAAAACTTAATTAAGAAGGGTTAAGGATACTTACACTTGTCTAATGAACGACTAGGAAGGCTTGAAGATGGTCCTTATGCTCCAGAATTGATCAGGACTTGAATTATGATTGCAAGAACAAAAGTTGCAACCCATAGCCCTTTATATATAAGTTTTGATTGTCCAAGATCATGCCATCTATGTCTACAATTGTTCCCTGATGTATACATGTGCCCTCTACAGCCTAAAAACCACTTTAGGAAAGCCCATGGTATGCCAAAATGGTATTGGAGTCGGTTAAGGGACAGAACTGGCAGCTGCCTGTTGTTTCTATAGCTGGCAGTCGCACGCGGCCCGCGTAAAGGTCTTAAGGATCTTACGCGGCCCGCCTTAGTCTCCGGATCAGGTTACACAATTTTCTTTTATTGCATATTTGGTCCTTGGTCCCCCGAAAGGTCATTTTCACATGGTTTCTTGCATTAAGAGGCTTTAATAATGACATATAGGGGCTTTAAGGCTTATACCATCTTTGTCAAGTCCTCGGGTAACTTTGTGATCACCCGAAAAACCCTAAATTTCAATGTTGACGATTCTAACCCTCACACACGAATTTTATCATAACTTTCTCATACATTAATGAAACTTTGTGAAATTTCTATCACATATTCTTATGAGCATAATTAACCGTTACAAAGCTTCGTGTTTGCTAAAAGGTCACTCAGAGGTATATCTTAAACATGTTGACACATTTAACCCCTGTAGTTTGTAATTTCTCACAATTGGCTGCGTATGATCCATGATTTATTCGTTTAAGGTTATAAACATCATGTAGGACTATTGTAAAGTATATTTATTCATTGTTGACATTTTGAACCCTTATATTTACATAGTTTCATTGATTGTCAACTTTAGTCCCTCGAAAGTATTCTTTCACACGTTCAAGCTTATGACACGTGTCAATACATTATAGGACGTAAATTTTCGAGGTGTTACAACAATCAAAGGCCATGTTTGCCTAAGCCTCTGACATCACTTGGTGAAGACAAGCATTTAGTATAATACTTTTTATTTTAATCTTTTCGCACTTTTTATTTGGTTATGTATTAATGACTTTAATAACTAGTTTCTTATGTTGAAGGTGAAACTTCCTTATCATTTGTCTGTGGTGTCTTGGCGTTATTTTACTGTCCATATAAAATAAAAGATTTACACCATTCATATCTCCACGGTCTATATGGAGATATGTTGGCTACCTGGTCAGGGGTTAAGGGAATGGTTTGGTAAGCGTTTTGCCTTGTTTAGTGTATAGATTCTGCAAGGACCTGGGTCAAGCTTAGTAGGACCTCCTTCAATACCCACTGGTATTGGATGGCGGGGGATCGAATTTCTTGATCCCCTCATATGTAAACTACTATTAAAACATTAACCCGGCTACTTAGGATTGTATCCTTGCTGACTCAAACTACTTAGCCGAGGGTAACGTCACCTTCAAAAGAGGGGCCTACCACATTACGCATTGATAACTTAATTATCTTTCAATAATCCAACCCTTTAGGATTGTATCCTTGCTGACTCAAACTACCGGGTTGAGGGTAACGTCACCTTCAAAAGAGGGGCCTACTACTATAACTAAGATAATCTCTTAAAAAGTGCAAAAGTGCGAAAATAATCAAAGGTTACACTAAAGGCGAGTCGGATCCAAGTGATTCATCTTGTCTATCTGTTTTATTTTTATTTTTATTTTCAGCATTTTTAGTTTTTATTTTCTTGTTGATTTGATTAGACGTTGAGGATAAACCGGTACTAAAAGCTCTTGTGTCCTTGGACGACCTCAGTATCTTACCAATGCTATACTACGCTCACGATGGGTGCACTTGCCCATATGTGTGTTTAGTGTTAGTAAAATATCGTGTTTTATAAATTTAAAACTTGACTAACGTGTTAAAAAGGGCGAAAAATATACTTAAAAATATATACACACCGACACACATCAAGTTTTTTTGGCGCCGTTGCAGGGACACAAGGATTTTAAGAAAGTTAGGAATCAACGACCTAATCGTTTTTTCTTATTTTTATGTTTTTTTAGGATTTTTCTTAAATTTTCAGCTTCTGCAGAACTCAGCACGGGCCGTGCCTGCTGAACAAGCCCCGTGCCCAATCTTTGGTACTGCCAATCCTATTTTAAGTCAGACAGTAGCTGAACACGGGGCCGTGCCCAATCAACACGCCTCGTGCCCAAGTTTCAGATACTGAAAACATAACCGTAAGATCCCGACGGTTGGTAATTTCTGACACAACCATGAGTGATACTGATAGTTTTTACTTCCGGCCCTCTTATGGTACATGGTGTCAAATATGTGGCGGAAATCATGAAGATTTAAAATGTTATTTTTTTAAATTACAAGCCCCACTATATAGACCCATTGTTTTCCTGTAGCCTTAAGAGGGGCGAAAGTAAAAATAATCCCCATCTCTCACTCGAATGCTCTCAATCGACCCTTCTAGGAGAAATGCTTCTTGACGAATTGTTTCAAATGGAAGATCTAATTCTTAATTGGGTAAAAGAACTTGAGAGGGATATCATTAATTCACCTCAAGACGATACCCAAGAAGAATTATTGAGATCGCATTCGGATAAAAACAACTTCGTTGTTCCCGATATCACCTCTAACTCTAGTGATGACTTGAGCGATAGTCGTCCCTGTGTCGATTGTGCAGTGAAGGACTCCCCATCGACTTCCTTCGATGCATACATAGACCTGAGCGATTCGACATACACCTTCTTTAACGAGAGCCCGGGAAAGGGTTGGACTTGTCCACCTACATTTAGCATAGGAATCACCCTCACCGATAACCTCTTGCGTTCTCGTCTAAATCTAGAGCAATTAAGGTATCTCAGGCACTTCGGTGTTGTTCCGTCTAGTAAGGAACCACCCGATCTGGATAAATTCCTTAAAAATGGATGGAACTTCATAAACAACCTCTAGACACGGGGCCGTGTCTAGGTCAGCACGCCCCCGTGTCCACCAAAAGATTCCCGTCTGACTTTGTGTCAGAATACAGACAAAATGTGTCAGGATCTTGTCTGCACACGGGGCCATGTCCAGTCGACACGGGGCCGTGTCCAACGTGCTGTCGTTTTCTATAAACGCAGCCAAGATTCCTGCATATTTGGACCACTCCAAAGACAAAGATCTGGTAGGATCTTCACACATATCATCCTAGGTATATTCTAAAGAAGGTTCTTAACAACCATCTTGTCTTTTCTACTTTTGTCCAATGCCTTCTTCTTCAATTTTCACCTCAACACCTCCATTAAAGCTTGAAATCACCATGGTTCCAAGCTTTATTGTGATGTTTGTTAGGTTTTTATTCAAGGAATCTTGTTAAAAATAAGTTCTACAACATTGTTTTAAGTTATTTCTGCTTAAAAATGCTTTAAACATCAGAAAAATAATTTAAAACTCCAAGATTCCTTGTTCCAAAAATCTGCAGACATATGAACACGGGGCCGTGCTCATTGAGCACGGGGCCGTGTCCGAGGTACTGTTTCAATAAAATTGAACTCTTCTCGGTTTGTTTTCTCAGAATGGCAAGCAGAACTAGCGGAACATCTTCATCGCACTCCAAGAACAACCGACAAGGGAGAAGGTCATCAACGGTAGAAGACTCTCTTGTAAACTATGTTTACGCTTTAAGAGAGGCCATTGATGAGATGACGGGAGTAGAAGAAGCATTGGTCGACCGTATCAATCATTTAACGGTGGGGCTAGAGGGGTGTCTTCGAGAGGTCAACCTTTTGCACCAAAGGTTGAACATTCTCGCCTCTCCTCCTTTGGTACCAATCATCACCCAAAGGGCATGGAATGTGGTACCAGAAGTCATCATACCGGCCGAATGGTATACCATACACCCGGAGCCCCCTCGAGGCATATTACAAGGGGTTCCGGTTGATGTCACTCCCCCTCCACAAGATGTTGAGGAAAATGAGCCTGCCTTCTTCCTCCCAAGAGAGATAGAAGAATGGCTTTAACAACGTTTAGGGGACACCCCTCGGTTCGGAGTTCTACGAAGCCTTTAAATACCGGAAAGCTATGTCCGGAATTTTGATCCCTATTGTAAGAGTAGAACCCCTTAGGATGATTTTATGTATTACTTGACCTATTTTAGGACTTTTAGTTTTTATTTTTTTTTTGCTTTGTTTTTAATTTTTTAGGAACCTTATGTAACTTTCTCTATTTAATGGATTGGTGGTTTTAAAATTGTTTGGTGTTTAGATGATGTTGTAATGGATAAAACACACTCAGGATGGTGAAGGATACTAAGGGAAACTTGCACCAACACCCCATGCACAAAAACAGAGCCTTCCGAAATTTTTTCCTCATTACAGCAAGTTCGGCACAGGCCGTGCTCAGCCAACACGGCCCCGTGCTGAAAGGTCTGCAGAAAATCACCCAGTTCAGGTAACTGGACACGGGGGGGGGGGGGGGGGGGGGCGTGTTCACTAAACACGCCCTCGTGTCCAGGCTTCTGTTACTTTCTGATGCTTTTTTGTTACTGGCAACCTGAACACGGGGCCGTGCCCGGACACCACGGCCCGTGTCCAGATGCCCAGTAACATAAATTTTTGTTTAACACACCTTTTTACACATTCAATCTAAAAACTTATTTTTGGGACACATTGAGGACAATGTGTAATTTAAGTGTGGGGGGATGCTAAAACCTTGAATTTTGCAAGTCCTAATTACAAGCCTTACACAAAACTCTATTAGAACCGCTAAACACCCCAATTTTTTTCAAATTTTTTTCATTTTTTTTCTTCTCTTGGTTTAGTTTGCGAATAACAAGTTCTAAAAAGGTTAGATTTTTATAAATTTACAACCGATAGCGTCGTGATAAAAAAGGAACCAACATAAGAAAATTATGAAACGGCATGACAAATCTAATTAAAATTTGATTATATATACTTGATCACATTAAAAACCCATTCCCACAAAAAGTGAGTTTTGAGCCTTTATTGAGCATACAAATACACATCTTAAAACTAAATGCCCATTTTTCGTTTCTTGTGTGAATAGCCGCTTGGTTTCTTACGACTCTAGAACTTACCATGACGATACATTCCCAGTCCTTACCAACTTAAACCCAAGTAAGTAAATGATGGAGGCATTAGGACTAACCCTTTTTCTTTCAACACCATTATTTTTCTTTTTTTTTTTACCACCTACCCAAAATCCCCCTAGTTAACCCCTTTGAGCCTAAACCTTTTCATTTCCTTACCCAAAACAAACACCCTTTACCCACCAAAACTTTTTTCATTTTAAACCCTTTATTTTAGTAACAAAGCTCGGTTTTCTTGTGACTTCCTTATCAAAAAAAGAAAAAAAAATTATTGCGAGGAAAAGAAAAATGAAGTTAGCAATAAACAAACAAGCTCATCAAAAGAAAGCTTGTTTGAAAAATGCTTCATTAGAATAAAAAGTCACAAAAACAAAATGTTTTACGAAAACCGACGCTTTTTACGCTTTTTCGCCCTTTTCTACTAACCACTAACCCAAAACCACCCACCTTTAACCCAAGCCTAACCCTTCCCCAAAGTCCTCTTGATATTTACAAAGGTGTATAGTTAAAAAGGAGGAGGATTGATTGCTTGGCAAGCATATGGTAGAAGTAAGTTCCATGCGCTCTCGAGTGTTTCACAAAAATACATCTTCGGCCGAGTGTTGAGTGATCTCCCGTGAGGTATGTGAACTTGTATATAAATGGAATTTTAAATAGGCATGTTATACCCAAATAAGTAATTTATCTTATGAAATGTTCTAAATAAATCATAACGAATAGGATTGTAAATATCATAAAAATAAAACCCAATAAAGAATCTTGGAATCCCGACACTCTATGACAAGCCCAAAACCTTCTCTTCTACCCATTCCATTTGGATGTGTAAGCCACAAAATAAAGAGTTTTGCTTGAGGACAAGCAAAGATTCAAGTGTGGGGGTATTTGATGTGTGTAAAATGCAACATATAAATTACATCAAATGAGACATAAAACTAACCCTTTTTAGTACTAATGTTGGAAAAAGTGTGCTTTTGTCTTCCTTTTGTATTTTCAGGGTTAAATGAGCTTAAATGAACAAAAGAGGCAAAAATACAGCCAAATCTAACATAAATACAAGAAAAGGAATAAACATGGCATGCCAGACCCCTCGACAACATCTTCCCAAGCAAAAACAAGACAACAGAAGGCTGAACACGCCCCGTGTTCATTGAACACGGGGGCGTGCCCAAGTGTCTGCAGAAAAGACAAAGTTGTAGAAGCTTCTATTTCCCAACATGGGGGCGTGCCCAGCGGGCATGGGGCCATGGTCAACGCAAAGATTCGCAGAATCTGAGCAAATCTTGATAGTACAGATACGCTTCTGCACACGGGGCCGTGCCCAGCGGACACGGGGGCGTGGTCAACTAATACAGACAAACTGCAATTAATGAAGAAAGAGAAGACGGGTGTACATGGGGCCGTGCCCAGCGGGCACGGGGCTGTGTCCGGGATTCTGTGCAGGCTATAAATAGGGGTGCTTGGCTCACTTGAAAATCATCACTTGGCAAACCACCTCTCTCACACTTCACCCACCCACCACCACCATCACAACCCACATCCACCACCATCATCCATCATCCATCATAGAGTGTGTGTAGTAGTCTCGGGATCCAAGATTGATCGTAAGAGTTATTGACAATCAAAGGCCATGTTTGCCTAAGCCTCTTACATCACTTGGTGAAGACAAGCATTTAGTATAATACTTTTTATTTTTAATCTTTTCGCACTTTTTATTTGGTTATGTATTAATGACTTTAATAACTAGGTTCTTATGTTGAAGGTGAAACTTCCTTATCATTTGTCCGTGATGTCTTGGCGTTATTTTACTGTCTATATAAAATAAAAGATTTACACCATTCATATATCCACGGTCTATATGGAGATATGTTGGCTACCTGTTCGGGGGTTAAGGGAATGGTTTGGTAAGCGTCTTGCCTTATTCAGTGTATATATCCTACAAGGACCTAGGTTTAGCTTAGTAGGACCTCCTTAAATACCCACTGGTATTGGATGGCGGGGTTCGAATTTCTTGATCCCCTCATATGTAAACTACTATTAAAACATTAACCCAGCTACTTAGGATTGTATCCTTGCTGACTCAAACTACTTAGCCGAGGGTAACGTCACCTTCAAAAGAGGGGTCTACCACATTACGCATTAATAACTTAATTAATTATCTTTCAATAATCCAACCCTTTAGGATTGTATCCTTGCTGACTCAAACTACTGGGCTGAGGGTAACGTCACCTTCAAAAGAGGGGCCTACTACTATAACTAAGATAATCTCTTAAAAAGTGCGGAAATAATCAAAGGTTACACTAAAGGCAAGTCGGATCCAAGTGATTCATCTTGTCTATCTGTTTTATTTTTATTTTTATTTTTAGCATTTTTAGTTTTTATTTTCTTGTTTAAAACATTTTTCTAAAATTTTGATTTGATTAGACGTTGAGGATAAACCGGTACTAAAAGCTCTTGTGTCACTGGACGACCTCGGTATCTTACCAACGTTATATTACGCTCACGATTGGTGCACTTTCCCATATGTGTGTTTAATGTTAGTAAAATATCGTGTTTTATAAATTTAAAACTTGACTAACGTGTTAAAAAGGGCGAAAAATATACTTAAAAATATATACACACCGACACACATCAGTGTAAAAATTTTGACAGGTTTTTGAGGAGTGGTACAGGAAGCGGGTTCATACGTTTGCGACGTGCTAGCGAGTTCGCGGGTTATTACTTGGTTCAACGATGAATTCTCCAAGTATTTATTCTCAACGTCAGTTGCTCTGGCAACAACTCGATAATTTCGGTTACATTGAGGGTGAAACCATAGAAGACGTGATCAGAAGGTTTACCCAGCTGCTTTCTGAAATCGAGAAGATCGGATTAAATGTGACATGTGGTAGGATTAACAGGGTTTTTCTTTACGATTTTCCATGTAACAAGACATGAGACTATAGTGTTGTAGTTATCATGGGGACATACAATCATTGTACAACGGAAACAAGAGATGTGATTTCCTCAGTCAACGAATATGTTCAGGAGGACAAGCAAAGGAGTCAGAATCTCGCAAACACATCATCGTCTATGTCTAACCGTCAGAAGGCTTTTGCTACTTCACCACTTACTACTGATCCCAACGCCGCTCAGATTCCTTCACCTTCACCAGTGGCTGCTGCATCATCTGATGTGAAAGCCCCACAATCAACAGGATCTCATCCCGATGAAGTGGCCAAACCAGCACCCCAGGCCCAAACTGAATAACTGAAATCACTTTCAGAAACGTTAATCTCTCTTTTATGTTCTGAACACTGCAAAAAGAAAGTTACACTTCTGAGATCACAAAAATCTGCATTGATCACGGATTACAACAGTACCATGGGAAAATGCATCAGTTTTCAAGAGAACAATAAAATTCTCTATGAAAAGATTGATGCACTTAAGAATCAGTTTTCGAGAGAACAATAAAATTCTCTATGAAAATATTGACGCACTTAAGAAGGATATAGCTCAGCTTCATAGAGACATGAATCAACAGCAATGTTGGGTTCATGACTATAAACACAGACTTACCGTAAAAACCTTTGAATGCGACTATGTGAGAGCTGAGCTGGAATTTTTTACTGGGAAGTACAAACAAAACGAGTTAAACATAAAGAAGTTTGATACTTCCTGTGACACTGTTCGTAACTTGTGCAATGTACAGTTGGCATTCAAAGAAAACAAGGGTAAGGGTTTGGGCTACAAGCAAGTTCCACCGCCATACAATCATAATTACTCAAGAATGCCTACTACTAAGCTAGAACTAGAAAATTATGATAAAATTATTTTTGGTAAACCAAGTGATTATTTTCCATGGGAACCTCTCAAACCGAAGAATGCCAGATCCACTGGTTTTCAAAAACCAATGAATTTTGTTAAAAATGCGGATAAAAATTGCTCAAACGAATCAGCTGGGGAATATGAAAAGGAAAATGAAAAAGAAAATGAATCAGAACCAGGGAAAACATCCGCAAATGAGCCCCAAGAAAATTTGTCAAATTTGGATTCTATAGACAATATTAAATGTTTAATTTCATGTACATAATCAGAGACAGTTGAAGAGCAGTCTGCAGTGGATGATGAACCACATTCAAACATTGCTGATGTTGCTAATGATTCAGATGCTTCCTTATGTGCCAAACACGATTTTTCCGGTTGGAACTATGTTATGTCTTGGTATGCTGAGACTCAGGGTATTCCTATTAAAACTGATGATTCATGTGCTGTGGTTTTAGATTATGATCGTGATGATAATGTTTTAACAGGGAAATCTGATGTATTGTCTGATAAACTTGAAACACCTATTTCAAGTAACTCAGAAATTTGTTCTGGTGATTCAGACAACTATTCTAGTGTGCCTAAAACATCAACTGATACATCAGAAACTCATGAACATGATAAAGATGAGAAAGTTGATATGTTTGATTGTGTTACTGAAGAAGTTGATGAATAGGGATCATCTGACAAACCTGACAATCAAGTTGCAGATTCTGGTACATCAGATAATGAGCGTAACGGTTCTGAGAATTCTGAATGTGACAAACACTCAGAATCAAGCAGTGCAATGCCCGAAGATAGTCAAAAAGTTTCAAACATAGACTGCTCTCATGTGAGAAACCAGAATCAGCTGATGTCAGAAACTCAGAAATTGATGAAACTGAAGAAGAGATATCTATGGAAACCAATTCTGTAGAAACTCATGAGAACACGGAGCCTAAAGAAAAGGAATCCATGGAAATCAATTCAACAGTTGATTCAACTGATGAAACTGAAGAAGAGATATATGTGGAAACCAATTCTGCCGAAACTCCTGAGAACATGGATTCTGAAGAAAAGGGATCCATAGAAGCCAATTCAACAGTTGATTTAATTCTCGATCCCAAAGGATCAGATTCTGAAGAGAGTGTTTCTAATGAAGCAAAGTCTACAGAATCTACTCCTTTAAAGAAAAGGCGATCACGTAAAAATAGAAAACCACGCAAAAAGAAAGTTCAAAAGGAAAACCCATCTCTCAAGCAAACTAAACCTAAACTGAAGGGTAAAGTTGGCGATACTTGCTCTTGTGCTGGATAACTGTAAGCAGGGTTCTTCCAAGATCACACATACACACAAGCAATCAGCATTAAAGGAAAAGAAAAGACTTGATCAGTTCCTTAGAATAACACAAGCAGAACTGAATGTCTTTTTCTCAAAAAGATAGACTTGTTTTAATTGTGGAATTCCTGGGCACATTGTTAGAAACTGTGTTAAGCATCCCTACTACTCTGGTAACACACGTCATCAGAAGGTTATGCATCATCGATCAGACAGAAATCGACCTCCTAAAGTCAAGCCTTCTGATGGAGACTGGAATCTAGCGAAAAAGAACAATCAAAGGTTTTCAAACACAAATGGGTTCCAAAGTCAGCAAATAGAGTCAAAAGTTATATCTGTAAAGAAAAATACTTCAAACAACAACACTGACTCTAAGATTTGGAAGCCCAAGATTCTTGCTGGATCCCAATCTCAGTGCTCACAACCTGTAACACCCCGAAAACGGGTTTGGTAATCAAACCCTGTTAATACTAAAAGACGGGTAAAGTGCCGTTAGTGGTAAAAGTAACCCGGTAAATATTAGGATTTAAATAAATAATCCTAATATTAAATACAACGTGAATAAAATATTTTAAGGAAATAAGTTTATAAGAGGCCCGAATTAACGGGACTTGAAATAAACTAAGTCATAACTTTCCCGAATTCACCAAGTAGCTAGGAATATTAACCTAGTTAAAAAGGTGTCTTAAAACAATGAAGAAAACATCGGTAATAACCCTTTTTATAAAGTTACAAACTAGAGGGGCTAAAAATGGAAGATTCGAAACTTAATTATTTAAAAACAAAACACTACACACACAGTGTGTGTGTTTGTGGGTGCGTGAGAATGATTAGGAGACAAGCTCCATGGGAGCTAACCCTAAACTCAACAAAACCTTCAAATTGTAGGATCAATCGAAGGCCAAATTTGGATTTGAATACATAGAAATGATCACCAAGTCAAGGGGATCGTAAGGTATGTTGAATTTTTAACATTCATGAAGTTGTGAAAATTAGTTGATTTTGCATGATGCGATCTATGCATGAATCGTAAAGAATATGGCCGAATTAATGAAGTGTGATTGCTTAGGGACAAACCCTAAGTAGAAATTTGAAGTAAAATTGCTATGATTTGAATAATTAGACGATTCACCACACTTAGACAAGTGGGTTTTGATTAAATAATGAAGATGATGATATGTTTATGTTAGAAATCATCATAGTTGATGGTTGATGCAAGATACTTAAATAATTTGCAAGTTTGAGTATTTAACCATACATGACTTGAAATGGGTTTTTGTTTACATGGTGATGTTAGTGTTAAACTTGCGATTCGAATCAGCATATTAGTTAGTAAAGACAAGCTACTTGAACCATTTAGGTGTTTGAGTACATGAATCATATTACCATGAATTGGGTTTGGTATAAAAAGATGGAAATAATGATAAACTCGTGTTTAAAATGATGTTGATATCATCATGTGTTAAGAAATATTAATGTAGTGTTAATTCGATGGATAATGGTTATAAAACTTGGTTAATAAAGGGGATAAACGGTAGACTAAGAAGGATGCTAACGGGTAATTGACCAAGTAATTAAACGAGTAGTCGAGCAATATCATGTAATTACTAATGTTACTAGACCGTTGACTTTTAAAAGGTCAAACCGGCCTATAATACAATGAATGATATTTTTGGATATAAAATGTGTAAGATGGAAAAATCATATTAAGTTGTGATAAAACTAACCACCTTGTGAAATGATGAATAATAGTTGGCGCTTAAACAAGCTAGGTGAAGCTTGGGGTGAAAGCGGGTCAAACGAGTCAAGCATAAAGGAAAAGCGTATTCGGGATGCGAGGTAAGTGAAATTTACACACTTATGTAGAATACTTGTTTATTCTATACGCTATAAATGCGATAACGATAATATCGAAAATATGGACTTTCGTTAAGATTACCTTGTAGTGTAATCTAATAGTGAGGAAAAGGGTAAAAATGGAAATTGGTCAAGTGTCGACTAATGTAAATCGAGGTTAAAAGGATACCCATGGCGTAATCCGAAATGGGTTGAATTTGTAAGAAAAGAGTTTAAGAGAAAAAGGATTTGGTAATAAAATCCGGGATGAGATGGATGTATGAATTGGAAATCAAAAACCATGTTTTTGATTAACTAGGTAACGTTGGGCATATAGGCCAAACGGGTCGAATGGTGGTGATAACACCATTTGACAATATCGACTAATGTGGTTGTCAAGTCTTATGTTAACAGGAGCGATTAGCAAATCGGATAATTGCGTCGCCATAGATTGTGTGATAATTAAAGAGAGGTATAAATCGGGTCTATTTGTTGACCCGGGCCAGGTACGCTTATATGAAATTATAGTTAAAAGTGCAAGTAAGGTCGAATATTTAGTGAAGTCTTTCATCGCAAAAATGAAGGATTAAAAATGACCATAAATCCCTTGATGGGTAAACCGGGTAAACAACCCTTAGAGGTTGTTTAGAAACTTATATTATCATTTTATAATCCTTAGATGCGTATAAAATTTGAAGGCATAAACTTTCAAGGGTTGAATGCCTTAAATGCGTCTTGTCGTAAAATGACACATTCGAGGGAAAAAAAAATCGGAAGAAATAGTCTATTACATTAAATCCACCACAGTCAGAGTTGTGGTGGAAGACCAATCAATATGAATGGGTGAAATTATGAGGCATACGAGAAATGGGCGTGATTTATGTTTAAAAAGGACATAAATACCCTTAATGGGTCAAAATAAGATTTTAAACAAAAACGGGTCAATAATGCGTAGAAACCCGTGTTCGGAACCTAATATGATAGAGAATATTGGAATTAAAGGGTTCATGATGAATGGGGGTCAAACAAACATGTTTGTTTGATAAATACATAGACGGGTCAAATTTTGGTAAAAAGATAATAAGCCGAAGGCTTAAAAGTCTCAAATTTATTTAATCCGGATGACGGATTTTATCTCCATGTGATGGGGAATCAAATTACGGACGCGTAGGAAAAAGAATCGTGTAAAACGGACGAATAACGAAAGAGTTATGCTCGTTTCTGTAAACTTAAGGTTGGCTGGGAATATGCAGTTGCAGATCAAAACATTCTGTCGAATTGGAGGCGTGGCATCGCGCCACGGCCAAAGGGGTTTGCCGTGGCGCGCGGAGACGACGTAAAAACTTGAAAATTTTGTTTATTTGCTTATTTGACCCATTTACCTTGTTGTGCATGTTATTTAACTATCAAAACCAACTTTTACGTTGGTTTTGATCATAGGTGAATGACGAGAAGTCCCGGATGAAGATCAAGCGTCGAACAAGAACCGAACACACGTTAAATAAAGCTTCCGCGTTAAATCTTGTTTTATTATAAGTGATTTATGTAAACGCTTACAACTAAGTTTTTGTAAAGTCGCACTTTTTGTATTAAAATGCGTAATTTAAAGTTGTAATAGTGTAAATTTCCAATGTGGGTCTTACACAACCGTCAACATCGAAGTCTTCTCCTCAAACCTCAAATTCTACCAAAAGTTATATGATCTTTCGAGTATAGTGATGGTCAACTCAGGTCAACAATGGTCTGGGTTCCAGTTTCTAATTAATCCTGCTGAATGTGCAGGAACGGCTATGGAGGGCGATCGTTAGACTTTGGTTTATCGATAGTAGTTGTTCCAGACACATGACAGAAGACATATCCAAGTTGAATAACAAAAACAAAAAAAAATATTCGACGGTGGATTTGTCAACTTCGCGGGAGGGGAAACTGGAAGAATAACCATGAAGGGCACTGTAAAAAACGGAGTTCTCATCTTCTCAGATGTCAATTATGTCCCTGAACTGAAGCACGGCCTTTTGAGCATATCTCAGATGTGTGACAAAGGGATGGAGGTTCTCTTCACCAAAAGAAAACGTGCTCTTGGAATGCGCTGGGTATTCAGAAACAAACAGGATGACCCTGGCGTGATTGTGAGGAACAAAGCACGATTGGCAGTTCAAAGTTGCAAACATAATATCCGAAATGATGAGAAAGAAGTTCGAAATGCGCTCATTGGGAGAAGTGAAAATGTTTATGGGCTTGCAAGTTCGTCAAAACAGTAAAGGAATCTTGATTTGTCAAAGCAAAAATGTTCACGAAGAAAATAGAGTACAAGTCGCAATGATCGACGGTTTTGGTTAAATTGCGTGTTATGTGATTTACTATATTACCTATTATTTGTGATATTAATATGGGGTAAATGTTTAAAATTCAGATGGCCGACGAAGAAAATCAAGGAAATCTAAATAACGATAATCAGAGTAACATTAACGTGGTTAATGAAAACCCAAGCATCAATAACAATGGAAATCAGATGGATAATAGTGTTATCCAACATATAGTGGCACAAGGAATTATAGACGCAATGCCATTTATTCTTCAAACGGTTCAAGAAGCGAATAATAAAAGTAAACATAGCAGTAAGCGACCAATTGAACCAGAACATAGCGTGAACAATGGACCTATACTTCAAATGCCCATTCCCAAAAGAAGAAGAACCGTGCCTTACGGTTGTTCATACCAAGAATTCTGGTCCTGTAAACCAATAGAATTCTCGGGCAATGAAGAACCTATTGCAGCTCTACGCTGGATAGAAAAGACTGAGGCTGTTCTGAAAATAAGTAAATGTGCGGAAGAGGACAAGATAATGTTTGCTTCCAATCTATTTAAAAATGCAGCCTTAGAATGGTGGAACACTATCCTTCAATCTAGAGGAAGTGATAGGGTTTATAGTATGGATTGGGAAGAATTTAGGAATATGGTAGAAAGAAAATTCTGCCCTCCAAATGAAAAGGAGCAGATAGCAAACAAATTCCTAAACCTTAGGATGACTGGTGTGGATAGTAAGGGGTACACGAAGTTATTCTTTGAATATGCTAGAATAGTACCAACTCTTGCTTCACCAGAATCAGTGTTAATTTCCCGTTATATTTGAGGATTAATTGGAGAGATTAGACATGTAGTCAAGGCAGCTAGACCTCAAACTATAGAAGAAACTGTAGAACTAGCCAATACCTTGACAGATGAGTTAGTCCGTACTAGAGAAGAAGACCAGAGGAGAAACCTAACCCAAAGGCTTACTCAAGAATTTTGTTCTGGAAATTTTAATCGTAAGAATGTGGGTTCTACCTCTGCACCATACTGCAAGGTTTGCAAGAAAAAGCACTCGGGAAAATGCTCAAATCTCTGCAATTACTGCAAGATGCCAGGACACAAGGAAGAAAATTGCAAGAGGAAATCCAGTAATGGATTATGCTACAACTGTGGAGAAAAAGGTCATATCAGGCTAAACTGTCCAAAATTGGCCCCATCTGCAAACAACAAAAATACTAAAAATGCTAGAGCATTTGTTCTAACTACAGATGAAGCCAAGATGATCCCAGACGTTATAGCTGGTACGTTTTTAGTTAATGATATATTTGCTAAAGAATTATTTGACTATGGTGCAAACCAAAGTTCTATTAATACTTCGTTTTGCAAAATTCTAACTCAGTCATTAACTAAACTACCACAAGAATGTCTAGTAGAGATAGCAAATGGAGAAACCGTTAGAATTTCTGAAATCTTGCAGGGAGCAAGTATAGAAATTTCAAATCAGAAATTTATTGCAAATCTTTATCCCATGAATCTGGCAGGATTCGATGTTGTTCTTGGAATGGATTGGTTAATAGCCAATAAAGCCAATATTTTGTGTGATCAAAAGTTAATTCAAGTAAATTCACCAAAAGGTAAAACGATCACAATTAAAGGAGATAAGCCGTTTAGATCCACTAAATTAATCTCTGTGATGAAAACTGCAAGTTGTATAAGAAAAGGTTCTATAGTGTATTTGATTTCTATAATCACTAACACTAAAGGAAAAGAACTAAAAGATATTCCAGTAGTATCTCAGTTTTCAGATGTCTTTCCAGAAGAATTACCAGGACTACCTCTAGACAGAGAAGTTGAATTCAGAATTCACCTGCTACCAGGAACATCACCAATTGCCAAAGCACCTTATCGGTTGGCACCCGCTGAAATGCAGGAGCTAAAGAAACAATTAGATGAATTGTTGGAGAAAGGATTTATACAGCCAAGTTCATCGCCATGGGGAGCGCCGATACTGTTCGTTAAAAAGAAGGACGGATCGATGCGTATGTGCATTGACTACCGTGAATTAAACAAGGTTACGATTAAGAATCGGTACCCATTACCAAGAATCGATGATCTGTTTGATCAACTACAAGGAGCTCGATTTTTCTCTAAAATCGATTTAAGGTCAGGCTATCATCAATTAAAGGTACAGGAAGAGGACATTCCTAAAACCGCTTTTAGAACAAGGTATGGTCATTATGAATTTACTGTCATGCCATTTGGTTTAACCAATGCCCCAGCTGCATTTATGGACATGATGAACCGAATATGTAAGCCATATTTGGATAAATTCATAATTGTATTCATAGATGATATTCTAATTTATTGTAAGAATAAAGAAGATCATGCAAGGAATTTGCAAACACTTTTAAGTCTATTAAGAAAGGAAAAGCTTTATGCTAAGTTTTCTAAGTGCGAATTTTGGTTAGAACATGTACAATTCCTTGGACACCTAGTCAAACATGAAGGAATTCATGTAGATCCAACAAAAATCGAGGCAATTACTAAATGGAAAACCCCTGAGTCACCAACTGAGGTTAGAAGTTTCTTAGGATTGGCCGGTTATTATAGAAGATTTATTCAAGATTTTTCTAGAATAGCCATTCCCTTAACTAAGCTAACCTGTAAATCTGTTAAGTTTGAATGGGGAGTAAAACAAGAAGAAGCCTTTAGAATCCTTAAGCAAAAATTGACCCATACACCCATATTAGCATTACCAGAAGGAACTAAAGACTTTATAGTCTACTGTGATGCTTCTAAATTAGGTTATGGATGTGTATTAATGCAACGTCAGAAAGTTATAGCTTACGCATCTAGACAACTTAAGATTCATGAAGAGAATTATTCAACCCATGATTTAGAGTTAGGAGCTATAATTTTTGCTATTAAGATTTGGAGACATTACCTTTATGGTAGTAAGTTTACCATATTCACTGATCATAAGAGTTTAAGGTATATCTTCAAGCAAAAGGAGTTGAATATGAGACAAAGACGCTGGATGGAGATTCTTAGTGATTATGATTGTAATATCCAGTATCATGAAGGAAAAGCAAATGTAGTGGCAGATGCTTTAAGCCGAAAGTATCATGAAAAGCCAAAAATGGTACGTTCTCTTAAATTAAATCTACAAGTAGATTTAAATGAACAAATAAGAGAAGCACAAGAATCAGTAATCAAGGATGATTCTGAAAAATTAAAAGGTATGTTAAAAGAATTAAAACAAGGAACAAATGGAATTTGGAGATTCCATGAAAAGAGAATGTGGATACCTAAATTAGGAAATCTACGCCATCGTATATTAGAAAAAGCTCATAAGTCCAAGTATACGATGCATCCAGGAAGTGACAAAATGTACCAGGATTTAAGGAAAAATTTATGGTGGATAGGAATGAAAAAGGATATAGCAGCTTATGTTTCTAAATGTTTAACTTATTCACAAGTTAAAGCTGAACACCAGAAACCCTCAGGTTTGTTACAGCAATTAGAAATACCAGTGTGGAAATGGGAATTAATAACCATGGATTTTGTTACTAAATTACCCAAAACTAATAAAGGAAATGATACAATCTCGGTGATTGTAGATAGACTAACCAAGTCAGCTCATTTCTTACCAATGAAGGAAACAATTAGTATGGAACAATTATCTAGATTGTATGTAAATGAAATTGTTTCTTTACATGGCATTCCTTTATCAATTGTTTCTGATAGGGATAGTCGATTTACCTCTCATTTTTGGTCAAGTTTCCAAAAGGCAATGGGAACCAAGTTAAAATTAAGCACATCTTATCATCCACAAACAGATGGACAAAGTGAAAGAACAATTCAGACAATGGAGGACATGCTTAGAACTTGTGTAATTGATTTTGGAGGTAATTGGGACGATCACTTACCTTTAATAGAATTTTCTTATAATAATAGTTATCACACAAGTATCAACGCTGCACCATTTGAAGCACTTTATGGAAGAAAGTGTCGAACCCAGTCTGTTGGGCAGAAATTGGGGAAAAGAAACTATCTGGACCTGAGATAGTGCAAGAAACAACTGACAAGATTATTCAAGTCAAGGAACGACTGAAAGCAGCACGGGGTTGGCAAAAGAGTTATGCCAATAACCGATGCAAGCCATTGGAATTTCAATCAGGAGATAAAGTATTGTTGAAAGTCTCTCCTTGGAAAGGAGTAGTAAGATTCATAAAAAGGGGAAAACTAAGTCCCATGTATGTTGGACCTTTTAAGATTATTAGAAAAATAGGACCTGTAGCCTATCAGCTACAACTTCCAGAAGAAATGGCAGGAATACATGATGTGTTTCATGTATCAAATCTTAAAAAGTGTTTAGCTGATGAATCATTGATAGTACCTCTTAAGGATATAGAGGTAAATGAACAACTCAAGTTTATAGAAAGACCTCTACAAATTGAAGACAGAAAAGTCAAGAATCTAAAACACAAGAGACTAGTTCTAGTCAAAGTGAAGTGGGACTCCAAAAGAGGACCTGAGTATACATGGGAGCTCGAGTCAGAAATGCAAAAGAAATATCCGCATTTATTTCAATAGATCTCGAGGACGAGCTCTAAAACAAGGTGGGGAGAATGTAACAACCCTCGGTAAAACCAACACCCTCATTATAATTTGTATACCCTATTATATCTTAAAATATTCCAATATGTCTCATATTACACCCCTCATGTGAAAACCGAGCCCGAGTTATGTTATAATTTATAAAATTAAGTAAAAACATGAAATATAGAGTTGAGGCGGGCTGCGTAGACCCACCCCAACATCTCACGCGGGCGGTATAAGGACTGAGACCGGACTTTGTTGACTTCTTAAGTTGATACGGGCCGCATAAGCTTAAGCTTACACTTACGTGGGCCGCTAGAGATCGTGAAACGCGGATGCATCCTGAGTTGACACGTGTCGTCATCGTGTCAAGCCTAGTGGTGATCCGGACAAGCTAGGCGTTGACCCTCGGTTTGACGCGGGCCGCGTAAGGCTTAGCCTTACCTTACGCGGCCGCCTGGAAGTCAGAATTTAGCACTATATATAGAACTCATCAGTTTACGTTTTTCGTCGCTCACATTTCAATCTCAAATCACCATTTCTGTAGAAAAGTTATAATACACGTGTATTATACCCCTAATTAGTGAGGTTCTGCTCCGTTGTAAGTATTATAACCCCAGTTTCATAATAGTTACGCTGCCCGATTGATTTAGGGTTCCGTAACAACTGTCGTGGTTCTGCCCGACGTAGTTGTTGGAATGCCGTCTCGGGGAGGGTATCATTAATAATTTCAAAGGGTTATGATACTAACCAATGTACATTTGTATAAATTATAGATTATACCCAGGAAACCCTTACAAGAAGCCTAAAATAGCAAAGTGAGTTTATCCTCTTTTTGTAAATCTTTTAGTGACTATTTTACAAAACCTTAAATGTTTTACAATGCAATTAAGCGGTGATTGAGTCTTTGTAGTTCTTCAATTACTGTCGGTATGTTAGGGTTTTGTATACAAAATTTACTACACTGTGAGTAGTAAGTCGAGGATGACAGTACGTTACCATTGGACAATGAGTTAGCCAATGTGTAATATGACCCACAAGTCAGTGGATTGATAGTACCAAATGGAGTAATTGTGTAGACATAAACATTGTAATCGTCCTCAATACTGTTTTAATCAATAAAATGTTTCTTGATTAAACTGGGATTCACTCACCAGTATTTCCGACTGACAAATGTTTTTAAAACGCGTTTCAGGTAACCCAATATGACAGCCAACTAGTAGAAAGCCAGCTGGAGAGCACTAAAGGCTTGAGGATAATGTGGCTATAAAAGTTACCTAATAAACGATGTTTTAAATTAAATAAGATAGATGTATTGTAATAAGAAACTTGGATTTTATCCATGTGATTATTAATATAAAATATGGTGGTTTTACTCTGATAAACATTTCCTAACTACGGTCCTGATGAAAAATTCCGCTGCGAGATTAAATAACCTGATACCACCATAACTGAGATCGCGTCCGCCCGTTCCCGGGAATAAGGGATCGGGGGTTGCGACAGTAAGCCACTTTACCATTCACTCCAAAACTTTGAATGGCCCAACATAGTGTGGATTAAGCTTGCCGCGCTTCCCAAAGCGCACCACACCCTTCCAGGGTGAGACTTTCAACATAATACGATCGCCTACAGCGAACTCCAATGGTTTCCTACGCTTGTCAGCGTAACTTTTCTGCCGGTCACGTGCTGCCGCCATACGACTTCTGATCTGGACAATCTTTTCCGAAGTTTTAAGAACAAGTTCCGGACCTGTGATCTGGCTGTCACTCACCTCAGTCCAACAAAGAGGAGAACGACACTTCCGGCCGTACAACGCTTCAAATGGAGCTGCCTGGATGCTAGTGTGGTAACTGTTGTTATAGGAGAACTTGATCAATGGCAAGTGTTTCTCCCACCCTTTACCAAAATCTATCACACATGCTCGCAGCATGTCTTCAAGTGTCTGGATGGTTCGTTTGCTTTGACCATCCGTCTGTGGGTGATAAGCAGTGCTCATGTCGAGACGTGAGCCAAACGATTTATGCATTGATTGCCACAAATTAGATATGAAACGCGGATCACGATCAGAGATAATAGAGGTTGGCACCCCGTGCCTAGAAACCACTTCCTTTAGATAAACAGCAGCAAGTTGAGAGAACTTATCAGTTTCCTTGATTGCAAGGAAGTGCGCAGATTTCGTGAGGCGGTCAACGATCACCCAGATGGTATCGTTCCCGTTTTGAGTTCTTGGCAGACCAGTGACAAAATCCATGGCAATCTGCTCCAATTTCCACATGGGTATTTCTGGTTGCTGAAGCAGGCCTGAGGGTTTCTAATACTCCACCTTGACTTTCGCACAAGTCAAACATTTACTCACATACGTCGCGATGTTAGCTTTCATTTTCGGCCACCAATACATGACCTTGAGGTCTTGATACATCTTATCCGAACATGGGTGAACAGAATATCGAGACTTATGCACTTCATCCATCACAATTTCTCTAAGATTCCCATACAAAGGGATCCATATTCGCTCCATGAAGTAGAGAATACCATCAGATCTCTCTATAAGTCGTTTTTCCATGCCCCGCAAATACTCAGCTTTATAGTTTTCTTCCTTCAACGCTTCGGTTTGAGCAGAACGGATTTGGTCAGGGAGGTTTGAGTGAATAGTAAGCTGCAGAGCGCGGACACGCTTGGGTTTCGTTTCCTTCCGACTAAGGGCATCAGCTACAACGTTAGCTTTACCTGGGTGATACTTGATGGCACAATCGTAATCGTTTAAGAATTCTATCCAGCGACGCTGTCGCATATTCAATTCCTTCTGGTCGAAAATATGCTGGAGGCTCCTGTGATCGGTATAGATAGTGCATTTGGTACCGTACAGATAATGCCTCCAGATTTTCAACACGAAAACCACGACCCTCAACTCCAAGTCGTGAGTCATGTAATTCTTCTCATGAACCTTCAGTTGTCGAGAAGCATAAGCTATCACCTTCTCGCGTTGCATCAGAACGCAACCGAGACCCTGAATAGAAGCATCACAATATACCACAAAATCTGCGGTACCTTCAGGTAGAGACAAGATCGGTGCACTGCAGAGTTTCTGTTTCAAAAGTTGGAAAGCATCTTCCTGATTCGTTCCCCAAGAGTATATCACACCTTTATGTGTCAACGAGGTAAGAAGCTGAGCGATCTTCGAGAAATCCTTAATAAATCTTCGATAGTACCCAGCGAGACCAAGAAATTGCCGCACCTCAGAAGGATTCTTTGGTGTCGCCCAGTTTCTGATAGCATCAATCTTAGCAGGATCCACATGTACCCCTGACTCATTAACAATGTGGCCAAGGAAGTGCACTTCTCGTATCCAGAAGTCACACTTAGAAAACTTTGCATAGAGTTGCTCCTTCCTCAGGAGCTCCAAGATAAGTCGTAAGTGTCGCTCGTGGTCCTCCTTGCTTTTAGAGTAGATCAAGATGTCATCAATAAACACGATAACGAAGTCGTCAAGATACGGTTTGCACACACGATTCATAAGGTCCATGAAGACCGCTGGCGCGTTTGTCAACCCGAATGCCATAACCAGAAACTCATAATGGCCATATCGTGTTCATAAAGCTGTTTTTGGAATATCCTCTTCTCGGACTCTCACTTGATGATATCCCAATCTTAGGTCGATCTTTGAGTAGAAACTTGACCCTTGCAACTGGTCAAACAGATCATCGATACGTGGTAAGGGATAGCGGTTCTTGATTGTCACTTTGTTGAGTTCTCGATAATCTATACATATACGAAAGGACCCGTCTTTCTTCTTCACAAACAAAACTGGGGCACCCCAAGGCGAAGAACTAGGTCGGATAAAACCTCTATCCAACAGCTCTTGGAGTTGGTTTGACAGCTCTTGCAACTCTCCTGGTGCTAGACGATAAGGAGCACGGGCAATCAGGGCTGCTCCTGGCGTAAGGTCAAATCTGAAATTCCACCTGACGGTGTGGAGGTAAACCAGGAAGCTCTTCAGGAAACACATCAGAGAACTCACGAACAACTGGAAGGTCTTCAATCTTCCTTTCTTCAGGTTGAGTATTAGTAACAAGAGCTACAATAGCAGGGTAGCCCTTTCGTAGACACTGCTGGGCTTTTATGGCTGAGATGATGCCAACCATTGCACCACTACGATGACCTTGAACCGACAATGGTTCTCCACTGGGGAGAGGGATACGCACGACTTTCTCTTTACAGAGAATTTCCGCTTGGTGCTTAGACAACCAATCCATGCCAACGACCACATCAAAACTTCCAAGAGTAATGGGGAGTAGGTCAATGTCGAACACTTGGCCCATAACATCAAGTTTACAGCCAAAAAGGACATGTGAAGCTTCAATCGACTTACCATCAGCTAATTCTACTACGTGCTTATTTACAAGAGGTGTAGGAGTCAACCCTAACTGACGACTGAACCTCAAAGACACATAACTCCAATCGATACCAGAGTCGAACAAAACAGAAGCAAAAAGATCGTTCATAGAAAACGTACCGGTCACAACGTTGCCATCATTGCGAGCTTCCCCAGCACCAATAGTAAACACTCTCCCACGCGCACCTTTACCGCCATTGTTCCCATTGTTGTTATTCCCAGCGTTGTTGTTGTTACCAGCATTCTGATTTAGTTGAGGGCAATCCTGCCTGAAATGACCCTCGTCACCACACTGAAAACATCCCTTACGATTTCCCTGATTTTGCTGAGGCTGCTGCTTCTCCTGTTGCTGTGACTGTTGTTGCTGTGGGGGTTGTTGTTGCTGCTGCCTTGGGAGTGAGACCCTGCAATCTCTAGCCATATGGCCTACCTTGTTACACCTGTGACATACCCGGGAGCACGGCCCGCGATGGTAGAAGTTGCACTTGTTACACTTTGGTTGCTTTCCCGCGTAGGAGCCCTGATTCGAATTGTTGCTCTGATTCTGATTCACAGAAAATGACTGGCTAAAGCTGCGGTTGATACTGTTGTCTGGCTTCTTCTGTGACTGATTCGAGTTGGACGCCTTGTCCACATCATTCCACTTACGTTTGCTGTCAGCAGCAGGAGTTGTAGCTGCAGCAGTAGTGGCAATAGTAGAAACACGCGGTGGTAGCGAGCCACGCTCCACCTCCTGATCTGTGATCTTGTGAGCTAAGCGGATGATCTGCGCTAAGTTGTTGAGGTTCGCTACAGTAACCAAGCCCTTAACCTGCGGGACTAATCCTTTGATGTACAGTTCGATTCTTCGGTGTGGAGGTCGTGATAAGTTCGGGCACATATTAGCTAATTCATGAGAACTTTTCGTGTATGCCTCAATCTCAGACCCCACCATTTTCAGATCATAATACTCGTTCTCCAGTTTCTGCACTTCATCACGAGGGCAATACTCTTCACGCATCAGCTCCTTAAAATCCTCCCAAGTAGTGGCATTCGCCATCTCAATGCCCAACATCTGGACTTGGGCATTCCACCAAGTCAAGGCACCATCCTCGAGTGTGCCTGAAGCATACTTCACTCTGTCCCCAGCAGGACAATTACACATCGCGAACATCGATTCCGCCTTCTCAAACCAATGTAGTAGCCCCACAGCTCCTTCAGTCCCACTGAACGTCTGTGGCCTACAATCCATGAACGCCTTAAACGTACAGGCAGGTGGATTGTTTTGATTCTGATTAGCTTGCTGACCTAAGGACGGAAGAAAATACAGCACACGAGCAAGAGTTGTGTACGCGGCACAAGAATAAAGAGTAATTGGCACATATCGTACCAGCTTGATAGGCTGCCAAAGCCTCAGCCACACGCGTGTTAATCAAGTTTGTCACTTCGGCCTGAGTCATCGCAATGTGACCACGCCCATGGCCTCGTCCGCTCATGATTCTATATAAGAAAGGGAAAAGGTTAAGAGTCGGGATAAAGTAGGCGTCAAACCTCACGATGACTTCTATAGACTACAAAGTTTACATCAGACAACAGAGCGAAACTGTCACGACCCCCGACCCGGTTTGACCCGTTTCAGGAGCCGCGGGACAGAAATCCCGTGGTTTTTAATTAACAGCGGAAGTTTCTTCAGGATCATTTTAAAAACTGAAATATTTCCCGATTATTTTATTTCACAACTCGGGATAAAACCCGGTAATTTACAATCTTGAGATTTCACGAAGAAATCTTTTATTTTACAAAACATGTTTCTTTATTTTATACTGAGCCACTTCCTTAAGCTGATAGTGCTTCACGGCACTTTTCCTGGATCACAACAGATCACCTGAAACATGTTTGAAAAAGGTTTTGTCAGCGGGAAATACTGAGTGAATCATTCTATTTATAAAAATGACTCGTTTCTTATAATTTACAGTATTAAGAGAGATTACAATGTTTCAGATATCAAACCAACTACCCACAGTACTTGTCACTCGAACATCCATCGGAAGCCTCTTTGCCCGATGGTGTCTGTGACTATGGTCATATCACTCATTGGCTAACTCGTTGTCCAATAGTGACGGTTATCAAGTAATGTATACAAAACCCCACATACCGGCTGTAACTTGGTGATTACATAAACTTAATCACTGTAATTATAACCTTTGAAAATAAACATGATTTCAAAAGTAATTTGATAAAAAGAGAATGACTCACATTGCAGATTTAAATATGAACAGAGCTTAGCCTACTGATTAGCCTTGATAACCTAGTTTAAATAATCAAGCACACAAACTAGGTTAGTAACTTAATACAGCATTTACGACAACTCACGAGATTAAAACCTTCACAACGAATGACAAAGTGTGATACTTAAACATCCATCGATTTAACGACGAATGACAAAGCATAAACCCTAATGTGGGCAGCACTTAAACATCCATTGGATAGTTTAATCAATCGGACATTGAATCGTAGCAGCGATCGAGTTATTACCCTGAATTGTGGCAGCACTTCGTGATCAGTGTGTGTTTTGGGACTGTTTATGCTATAACTCAACGTACAAATTGAATTTGAACGTCGAACGAACAACAAAATGCAAGTGCCAGGCCCTTCTATTTATACCCAAAATTTGCATCTCCCGCGTGTCGTGACAGAATGCATGGTCCCTGTCGCGACTCGCCTGTGGTGTCAACGTAGGGTAGGGTAGGCTTGTCACTAGTATAGGCCTGCTGAGTCGACGTTTCGTGAATTCTCAATTTAGACAACGCATTTTAGAGATAATCATTAGTTAGGGTTTACCCCCCTTAAGTTTTAGGGGCCCTAATCCTGATTCCAAATGTTCTGAAAATTTTAGGGATTATGCAGAATCACTTGGGTTTCTCAATTAGGGTTTCCTATTGGACAATTTAATTAAATAAATATGACTTTTGATGAGAGTTGTTACATTCTCCCCACCTTAATAAAAATCTCATCCTCGAGATTTACTGGAATAAATGAGGATACTTTCGCTTCATTTCTGATTCCAGCTCCCAAGTGTATTCGGGTCCTCGTTTCGAATCCCATCTAACTTTGACTAAAACTAGTCGCTTGTGCTTAAGGAACTTCACTTTCCTGTCTTCTATCTGAAGAGGTTTCTCAATAAATTTTAACTTTTCGTTTACCTCTATATCTTGAAGAGGTACTACCAGAGATTCGTCCGCTAGACATTTCTTGAGATTGGATACATGAAATACATCATGTACTCCAGCTAACTCTTCTGGTAGTTGTAAACAATAAGCAACTGGTCCTATACGTTGGATCACTGGAAACGGTCCTACGTACCTTGGACTTAGCTTTCCTTTCTTACCAAATCTAACCACTCCTTTCCAAGGGGAACCTTTCAACAATACTCTGTCTCCAACTTGGAATTCTAACAGCTTGCATCTATTGTCTGCATAACTCTTCTGGCGATCTCGAGCCGTCTTCAATCTTTCCTTGATTTGAGTAATCTTGTCGGTCGTCTCTTGTACTATTTCCGGACCTGACAATTGACTTTCTCCTATTTCTGCCCAACAAACTGGAGTTCTGCACTTTCTTCCATACAGTGCCTCGAATGGGGCAGTTTCAATACTTGAATGATAACTATTGTTATAGGAGAACTCAATTAATGGTAAATGATCATCCCAATTTCCACCAAAATCTATTACACATGCTCGGAGCATGTCTTCTAGAGTTTGGATTGTCCTTTCACTTTGTCCGTCTGTTTGGGGATGATATGCAGTACTCAGATTGAGTCGAGTTCCCATAGCTTGCTGGAAACTTTTCCAGAAATGAGAAGTAAAACGACTATCCCTATCTGATACAATGGAGAGTGGAACTCCATGTAAGGATATAACTTCATCTACATACAATTTTGCCAATCTTTCCATGCTAAAGGTTTCTTTCATTGGTAGAAAGTGAGCAGATTTGGTTAATCGATCCACAGTTACCCAAATCGCATCATTACCTTTTCTTGTTTTGGGTAACTTAGTAACAAAATCCATTGTTATAAGTTCCCATTCCCATACAGGTATCTCTAATTGTTGTAGCAGACCTGAAGGTTTCTGATGTTCTGCCTTAACTTGTGAACAAGTAAGACACTTAGAAACATATCGGGCTATATCCTTTTTCATGCCTATCCACCAAAAATTCTTTCTTAAATCTTGGTACATCTTATTGTTTCCTGGATGCATAGTATACCTAGATTTATGGGCTTCTTCTAGAATCTTATTTCTTAATTCTCCCTGCTTAGGTACCCATATTCTGCTTTTGTGGAATCTCCAAATTCCATCAGCTCCTTGCTCTAATTCTTTTATTCGTCCTTTCATTCCTTCAGCATCATCCTTGATTGCTGTAGCTTGAACATTCTTCAATTGTTCCATTAAATCTATTTGTAGATTTAACCTAAGAGCACGAACCCGTCGTTGTTTCTCATGGTATTTACGACTTAAGGCATCTGCAACTACATTTGCCTTTCCTTCGTGATACTGAATATCATAGTCGTAGTCACTTAAAATTTCCATCCATCTCCTTTGCCTCATGTTTAACTCTTTTTGCCCAAAAATATATCTTAGACTTTTATGATCTGTATAGATAGTAAACTTACTTCCGTACAGATAATGTCTCCAAATTTTCAAGGCAAAAATTACTGCTCCTAATTCTAAGTCATAAGTCGTATAATTTTCTTCATGCTTTTTCAATTGCCTTGAAGCATACGCAATTACCTTCTTGCGTTGCATAAGCACACATCCAAATCCTAGTTTTGAAGCATCACAATATACTTCAAAATCTTCAGTTCCTTCTGGTAAGGCTAAGATTGGAGCATTGGTTAATTTCTGCTTTAATATTCTAAAGGCTTCTTCTTGCTTTGGTCCCCATTCAAACTTAACTGCTTTACAGGTTAGCTTAGTTAATGGTACAGCTATCTTGGAAAAATCCTTAATAAACCGTCTATAATACCCAGCTAAACCTATAAAACTTCTAATTTCCATTGCAGTTTGTGGAACCTTCCATTTGGTAATTGCTTCTATCTTAGCAGGATCTACATGAATGCCTTCGTGATTCACCATGTGTCCTAAGAATTGTACTTCTTGCAACCAAAATTCACACTTCGAGATTTTGGCATAAAGCTTTTCTTTTCTTAACAAAGTTAAGAGTGCATGCAAGTGCTGACAATGTTCGTCCTGACTTTTGGAATAAATAAGTATATCATCTATGAAGACAATTACAAATTTATCCAAATACGGTTTACAGATCCTATTCATCATGTCCATGAATGCTGCAGGTGCATTTGTTAACCCAAAGGGCATGATTGTAAACTCGTAATGACCATACCTAATTCTGAAAGCAGTTTTAGGTATGTCTTCTTCTTGTACCTTCAATTGGTGATATCCGGAGCGTAAATCTATCTTAGAAAAATATCTAGCTCCTTGAAGTTGATCAAACAGATCATCAATCCTAGGTAATGGGTATCGATTCTTAATTGTAACCTTATTCAATTCTCTATAATCGATACACATTCTCATTGAACCATCCTTTTTCTTAACAAACAACACAGGTGCTCCCCAAGGGGATGAACTAGGTTGTATGAATCCTTTACTTAGTAATTCATCTAATTGCTTTTTCAGTTCTAACATTTTTGTGGGTGCTAACCGATAAGGTGCCTTGGCTATCGGTGTAGTTCCTGGAATTAGATGAATCCTAAATTCTACTTCCCTATCTGGGGGTAATCCCGGTAACTCTTCTGGAAATACATCTGAATATTCTGAGACTACAGGAATTTCCTTAAGTTCTTTACCCTTAGTACTAATGATTACTGAAATCATATATACTAGTCCTTGTTTTCGTTCATAATTAGCAACTTTCATTACTGATATGAACTTAATGGGCTTACGTGGTTTATCTCCTGTAATCACAATTACTTCTCCGGTAGGTGTCTGAATTTCTATAGAGTTTTTATCACAAAGGATTCGAGCATGGTTGGCTATTAACCAATCCATTCCTAACACAACATCGAATTCGGCTAATTTCATAGGTAACAGATTTGCAAAGAATTTATGACCTAAAAGTTCTAATTCTACATTTTGCAAAACCTTATCTATTTTAACTGAATTCCCATCAGCTGTTTCGACTGTAAAGATCTGCCTAATGTTGATTAAGGGTAAATTAAGAGCTTGGCAGAATGAAGTATTGCTAAAATTTTGGTTCGCACCAGAGTCAAATAATACTTTGGCGTAAATGTTGTGAACTAGAAACGTACCGGCTATCACATCAGGAATCATCTCGGCTTCCTGAGTAGTTAACTGAAAGGCTCGAACATTCTTCTTAGTAGCTCCGTCGGTCGCCTTGGCTTTGTTGTCTGCTGGTTTGATTAATTTAGGGCATTCTGGTTTAAAATGTCATGTTTCTCCACAATTATAGCAGACTCTTGTTTTCTTTCTGCATTCCTCTTCACGATGTCCTACCATTTTACAAAAATTGCAGGTTACATTACATCTTCCAAAATGTTTCTTTCTGCAATTCCTGCAAAATGGCGGATTTGAAGATTGCCCTGTTCCTTTTCTCTTGAAGCTGTTATTATTACCCATACGAAATCCTTGGGTAATTTTCTGAGCCAGTTCTTTCTTCCTGTTTTCATCTTGCGTGCGTACCAGTTCGTCGGTTAAGGTATTAGCTAATTCCACAGCATCGTCAATCGTACGAGGTCTCGCAGCTTTAACGATGTTACGGATTTCACTAATCAGTCCCCAAATATAGCGAGAAATGAGTACCGGTTCTGGCGAAGCCAGCGTTGGTACTACTCTAGCATATTCAAAGAATGTCGAAGTATAACCGCGACAATCTACACCCATCATCCGATGATTTAGGAACTTATTTGTCATTTGTTCCTTTTCATATTCGGGACAGAATTTTCTTTCTACAAGACTCCTAAATTCTTCCCATTTCATGGCATAAGCTATCATTCTTCCTTTTGCTTGTAATACCGTGTTCCACCATTCTAGCGCCCCTTCTTTAAAAAGGTTTGACGCGTACATGACCTGATCATCCTGAACACATTTACTTATGGCAATTACTGCCTCGGTTTTCTCTAACCAACGCAGTACCGCAGTCGCTCCTTCATTGCCTGCAAACTCAGTGGGTTTACAAGCAAGAAATTCTTTATAAGTGCAACCAGGTGTTGCAGCTTTCATTTTCTTAAGGAGCGGAGCTTGCCGTGGTTCATTATCATGATTAACATGATTACTGCCTCCGTTTATACTATTACTGAAGTTATCTTCAGAAATACGTTTGCTAGGAACGATTTGTTGCGGTTCTATTGGATTTTTAACAGCAGCAACGAATGCTGGAATAGCATTGGTTATCCCTTGAGCAACTATATTTTCTATATCCTGCCTAGTCACATATTGATCCCCCGATTGTTGCTCAGATTGATTAATTTCATTAACTGGTTCATTATTAGCGTTTTCCATCTGATAATTAATATATATAATTTATTAGTATCAAATAAATAACAATTACACAAAACAATTTATACAGAATTCATAACACCAATATAGCCAAAACTATTGATTCTCGATTTCCATTTAGTATGCATCAATACACACTATTATCTTACAAAGTTTTATTTGTAGTTATTTTACAGACTGATTTTACATGTTACTATTACACCACTACAGTTCCATAAACCTCCTATCTTTTGTCAATTGGTATTCTAGTAACGACGTTCCTTCTTATCGTAAGTCCAGGAGATCCGTCCCAAAATCTCTTGAATCCTATTCCCAGCATCTACTAGTTCTTTGTCAAAATGGCAGAGTTCATCCATTTTCTCGTTACTCATTGGTGGATTTGGTAAAGGTTCTAGATTGTACTGAGGAAAAAGCTTATAGGGATTGTTTTGTAACTGTATTTCATTAGTCAACCATTCATCTATTTGTGAGTGGATTGAAGGGTTTGGAATAGCTGGTTCTAAGTTCATTGGTAGTTGTGTTTCAAGAGAATGAATAAAATCATTTTCATTACTCGGCTTAATAGTATCATAGCTTGTTAATATCAGATCTAGCTCTTCCTGAGACGGTAACCTCTCACTTTGCCTAGAATTTTCCCCAATTTCCATTTTCTTAAGCTTGGGTTTCTCGAGAGATCAAGCGTTGAATTCTATAGGTTCTTCTATGTCTGGTATATACCTATTGAAATCTCTGGAAACCTCTATTCTTACTGGATAAAGATTTAAATTCTGAAGGGCATCAGACAAGTCACTCATGCTGTTTAAAATACACAAAATTTTAAAATCATAACAAAATTTTTTATAGAAAAACTTTTAAATATTATTTCATACTAGGTAAGGTTTCTAGATTGTAGGTAATTCGGGTACTAAAACTTTGAGTCAAATTATTTTAAAAATTTGTATTTACTGCTACAGTGGCTAGCATATAAAGATCTGCCCATACTGTACACAATTAATCAGATAATAAAACACATAATCACAAAATGGTAATAAAAAAAATTAAGTATTTTCTAAATACTTAATTGGCTTAAATCAGTGGCTCTGATACCACCTTTTTCTGTCATGGCCCCCGACCCGGTTTGACCCGTTTCAGGAGCCGCGGGACAGAAATCCCGTGGTTTTTAATTAACAGCGGAAGTTTCTTCAGGATCATTTTAAAAACTGAAATATTTCCCGATTATTTTATTTCACAACTCGGGATAAAACCCGGTAATTTACAATCTTGAGATTTCACGAAGAAATCTTTTATTTTACAAAACATGTTTCTTTATTTTATACTGAGCCACTTCCTTAAGCTGATAGTGCTTCACGGCACTTTTCCTGGATCACAACAGATCACCTGAAACATGTTTGAAAAAGGTTTTGTCAGCGGGAAATACTGAGTGAATCATTCTATTTATAAAAATGACTCGTTTCTTATAATTTACAATATTAAGAGAGATTACAATGTTTCAGATATCAAACCAACTACCCACAGTACTTGTCACTCGAACATCCATCGGAAGCCTCTTTGCCCGATGGTGTCTGTGACTATGGTCATATCACTCATTGGCTAACTCGTTGTCCAATAGTGACGGTTATCAAGTAATGTATACAAAACCCCACATACCGGCTGTAACTTGGTGATTACATAAACTTAATCACTGTAATTATAACCTTTGAAAATAAACATGATTTCAAAAGTAATTTGATAAAAAGAGAATGACTCACATTGCAGATTTAAATATGAACAGAGCTTAGCCTACTGATTAGCCTTGATAACCTAGTTTAAATAATCAAGCACACAAAATAGGTTAGTAACTTAATACAGCATTTACGACAACTCACGAGATCAAAACCTTCACAACGAATGACAAAGTGCGATACTTAAACATCCATCGATTTAACGACGAATGACAAAGCATAAACCCTAATGTGGGCAGCACTTAACATCCATTGGATAGTTTAATCAATCGGACATTGAATCGTAGCAGCGATCGAGTTATTACCCTGAATTGTGGCAGCACTTCGTGATCAGTGTGTGTTTTGGGACTGTTTATGCTATAACTCAACGTACAAATTGAATTTGAACGTCGAACGAACAACAGAATGCAAGTGCCAGGCCCTTCTATTTATACCCAAAATTTGCATCTCCCGCGTGTCGCGACAGAATGCATGGTCCCTGTCGCGACTCGCCTGTGGTGTCAACGTAGGGTAGGGTAGGCTTGTCACTAGTATAGGCCTGCTGAGTCGACGTTTCGTGAATTCTCAATTTAGACAACGCATTTTAGAGATAATCATTAGTTAGGGTTTACCCCCCTTAAGTTTTAGGGGCCCTAATCCTGATTCCAAATGTTCTGAAAATTTTAGGGATTATGCAGAATCACTTGGGTTTCTCAATTAGGGTTTCCTATTGGACAATTTAATTAAATAAATATGACTTTTGATGAGAGTTGTTACAGAAACCCCTTTCACACTCGTTAGACCTCACTGGGACTCACATGCACCCACATTATTATTATGTGTGCACCCATAATAATAAAGCGATTTGCATGTTTATCTCAGCTCCTCCCAACTCATGCTAAAAGGTTCCTCAAGTTCTCGCAACAAGACAAAACACCACAAACATAAACCACAAAAATCTAACGGGATATCGCACTATGACTCTATTAATCACATAACTTAGGTAAATACACATGAATTCAGTCTGAAATGCTAAATGTCCGCATGCAACATCGTACATAAGTGTATACTAGATATACTAGGCAATAAGTAAACGAGAGACGAACCTTGCAATCTGGAGCTGAGTGTCATGGTCGCTTTCTGAGTTGTTCGGTTATAGTCTGGTTTTGTAAAAACGTTTTAAAACCTAGTTCACTATAACCAGTGGCTCTGATACCAAACTGTCACACCCCAAAAATACCACATGCGGTAACCCCACTAGGCGTGTGACGTACCAGGATCTAGCCACCAATCACATTGAACTAACCACAAGATATTTAACAAAATTCTCATTCATTAAGTTTAAAGCATTCATAAAACATAATCCAAGTCAAATAGTTTCAGCGGAAGCAAATAGTGATTCATTGTTTAAATATTCCAAAACCAAGTGTATAAGAATTCAGTAAAACAAGGCATGCATATCCAAGCAGTGCGACCCATGACCACTCCAGCCATCCAGATAGCAAGTTCCTTATCCAAAGCATCTAACGACCTGCGAGCATGCAACAAGTGTATCAGACAACGCTGGTGAGTTCATAGTTTTACGAAAACGTTAGTTACCGAGTGTTTAGTTCAGTTCATTGATTACAATGTTGATAATAACTCGAATACAAGACGGCTCCAGATTTATTTTGCCCTTTCCCCAATGTTCCTATCAAAGCATTGGGCATGACTGAGTCATTAGTTCACACCCATCCTCTCAGGTACGGGGTGAGGGTGCCAAACCTAGATAGCGCTACCAACTAGTACTCCGTTACCTCTCAGGTAACAAACAAGATGGGACTTAAAGGTGATAGGATGAGTATATTAGCCAACATTCCCAATTTTACCCACAAGACGTATTCCTCTCAGGAATACCCAATTGATTTACCCAAAAACCTATCCCTCTCAGGGATACCCAATGACTGTCCCACCCACCGGGATGCATGCTCAAGAGGAATGAACTCACATTTGATTTGCTCGGTATGTTAAGTTACCCGTCCAAGTTGGTCAACCCAAACCCGACCATGGTTACCAATCAAAATCAGTCTCATAGACAATCAAGTCATGTAATACACATAACAGACAGGTTCGTTATTCACACAAGTCACAACAAATGTCTCATTCTTATTATCATGCAACCATAGTTTTCACAAGTACAAACATTTATTATAAAACACATCTATTATGTTGGTTTATGCAGTTGTAGCATCTCCACGAAGAACCTATTCTTCGTGGAATGCTCTTATGGCGAAGGATCCTACGGCGACGGACTATCCTTCATCGAGCATGCATGTGACGAAAGACCCTGGTGTTTCGTCAAACCCAGTCAACGAAGAACCATGTTCTTCATCGAGCCGTGTTCTTCGTCGGGCGTCTTTCGTCATCGGTTATAATTCTGCCGTAACAGGCGCTAACAACTGACAGTTTCATAATCAGATCAAACACCCCTTTCTACCCATGAACATGTTTCCTAATTATGAACAATCGTCTATCATTCTAACCCATCCAAGACATAACAATTCTCTCTCATTAACATGCGAATTAAAATTAACAACCTATCATACGAATCATCAATTTGTAAATTCCAAAGTTTCTAATCATTTGTGCAACATAGTTTAATGCCACAATCAATCACATGCTCTAGATCCACGATCTTACAAGTGAAACCCTAGTTTTACATCAAGTCACGACATCAAGATCTTGCAACTAATAGTGATAGACACTAACCGTGATACCGAAGTGATTAGATCGTTCGAGATGAAAGGCTTCGAGATCCTAAAATTTCCGTCGCACAGAGAGTAGGGAGAGAGGACTTTAGGGTTTACATTTACGGTTATGAGAGTTTATAATACAGCAGACCGTTCTTGGCCTCGAACAACCTGGGTTGAAGGCCCTTTTACTGGCGAAAGACCTCTTTGGCGAAGGACCCTTCTTCGTCGAAGAGTGTTGTGACGAAGGATCTACTTCTTCGTCGAGAGTGGCTGTGACGAAGAACCATAGTTCTTCGTCGCCCCGTGTTCTTCGTGATTCTAGTGTGTGTGATGCACAAAGTTAAATATAAACATGTTAGGTCTAACCCTTAATCTACTCCTAGGTTTTTATAAAACATTCAAACATAATAATACTTAAATCATTCAAACACGATGCACATAATACAACACAAAACAGGATTGTGAAACAAGTGGTGCGTAAATGAAAGACCTTGAAATCTCGAGTTGTCACAGATATAAATATAACGGACTGGACATCGCGTGGGTAACAGACCAATGGTGTATGATTTCATGGTCTTAAATCCTGCGTTGATAGATAGCCAACATCTGAGGTTTCGGGTCTTTATACTGATGAGTCATCCGAGATATCAGGACCGTCCTTCTGGTGCATCCAGATTATATGAAGACCTAGGCACAGTCAGGATATCTTTAAAAGAGCCACAAGAAGGGACAAATCCTTAAACGGAAGAAAATCTCATAAAAAAGGAGAATTATGTGAGCTTCTAAAGCCAAATTCGTATCATAGAAGGTATTTGCCTAGCCCTCGTCAGTCTTTTCTAATCACTCTGCTGTGCAAAAGTACTAACCTGTTCACCAGAAAGTCTGGCGATGTAAAAACAAAAGGATGGACTCAGTATACTCACCCGCTATGATGAATAGTTGTGTTTACCTTGATCGCGGGGGTATGTCTTGGTATGGGACACACTGTTACACCCTGAAACGTATTAGACAAAAGTCACAGCGGAAAAACGTAACATAAAATTTCTTTCCTTACAATTACCTTGACTTACTTAAAACTTCATTTTTAGACAACTTTTTCTCATGAAGTCATCAACCAACTCATTTACAACTAAATATATACCGTGGGTTTTTGGTTTTATTTCATACACCAACGTTCCCGTACAATCCATCTTATGACTCGATCCTCGATCTCCAATCCTTGAAAATCCTCATAACTGGTACTACCTGCGCTCACCACATAAAATTCACAACATTAGTACGCATTATAAACATACAAGGCTTATTCACGTTTACTTCTCGTTCCGTTAACACTTTACATCCCAGATTTCCCATCCTGTCATACAATCCGTGGTGAGACTTCTTTGTTATTCCTGCATTATACTTCATTCACCAGGCACGCTAATAACAACATTAATACTCAATTTCATTGGATACACACGTACCTACTTTCATACACACTTATACACATTCATACTTCCGCACATAACCATTTACGTGCATACTTACATACCTACATATAAACACTTCTAAATTATAACATACATACCTACATACACACCTTCCTACATCGTTACGTACCCTTATAACATTATACATATAAGTATACCTACATATACCTATTTACAACATATCTAACTCATACATGCCTACACACCTACAAACCTTCATATGTCCGAGTATACTTGCTCACATACTTATAAACATACCCACATAAGTGCATACATGCTTTCATACCACTCTGTATACGTGTTTAGAGACATACAAACATGAATACGTACCTATATACCAGTGTGCTTACTCTTATGCTCATAAAACGTAAGTTAAATTAGTCATACGCAACTTAAAACGCGTTTAAACGAGTTCCCAAGACAAAACGGAGCAAACGAACAATTTTCGCCAACTGAGGGGGGCCTCGCGTGACGCCAAGGGCCTTGGCGTCACGCCTAGCCCCTGTTTTTCCAGAAAGTTTGCAGCTGGTTGCTGCATATTCCCTGCACGTTCGGATTTTACGGAAACGAGCATAACTTCCTCATTTTTGATCCGTTTTACCCGATTCTTTTTCCTACGTGATCGTAATTTAATTCTCCATCACATGGAGTGAAAATCCAATATTTGGACTACCGAAATTTATAACTTTTAAGCCTTCGGCTTATTACCCTTTTCCATAATTTTGACCCGTTCATGCATTTACCCACATAACTTGTTTGTTTGACCTTAACTTCATATGAATTGATAATTTCAAGGTCATTTGTCATAAAAGATTCATTCCCGGATACCTTACATCTCATTCCACCCGTTTTCGCTCAAAAGCTTATTCTGACCCGTTAAGGGTAATTGCGCATTAAAACGTTTCTGGCTTACAACACCATACTCCTCACTTACATACTTGACCAAAACATTACACTAATCGAATAGCTTGCTTCTAAACTACTTTTAAGATCGTTTGCCCAAAATACCCATCAAGGGCATTTTGGTCAACTTTAATCCCATACTTTACGACGAAAGACTACGACACATATTTGTCTTCAACCATCGTGTTTAGTTAATTAAAACACCATATTACTTAATCGAACTAAGAAGTGATTACAGAAATCACTTACCTTATGCGTCCGTGCTCGTATCCGATTCCTCGCCTCTTCTTGACCCGTTAACACCTCATGCTTGAGCCCGTCTCGTCGTGATTCCTATACTTTCATTTCATCGAAATCACGCTCTTATTAGCATACTCATTTGTACATGTTAACAATCATATCAATCGCATATTTCACACTTAACTTTCCTTAGTCATTTCTAACAAGAATAAAACACATAATCAACTTCATATCCTTTCCAACACATGTACATCATCATGTAATCACAATTAACGCATATTAACATAACATGCCCAAACGACTTCCTATAATCCTGTTTTTACCACAACGAGTTAAATCATGTTTCTTATACTTGTTGACTTTCAAAAGTTAACTATTAACCATATGTAACTATCGACTTATCAACATATACCCGTATCATCATAATCGACTATACGGACGACACTATATACATTTTATCATACACTTGATGTACGTACTACCTTTTAAGCATAACGTACAACTAATTCATGCATAAATCTTCTAAACTCATACATAACCCATCAAAACCTACTACTAACCATCACGGATCATTCCCAAATAAACATCAAACACATCATCATCATATTCCTCCTAATTCATCTAACAAGAATTCATCATACCCACCTAATACATCAATCTTTCAACAAGGCTCGGACATAGGTGGTGATTCTAGTCATCATCTTCACCATAACTAACGGGTTTTACCTCTAATCATCAAATTAACACAAACCATACATACCCCGTGTTCTATACGATGATTCTAACCCTTGTACATGATTAATTTCATATTAACTCACGGATTTGAACATAACCCACTTCACCCATGATCACCAATCTTATATTTAAGACATACCTTATGATCCCCTCGCGTTGGTGATCATTAATCCATGCTCGGTTATGGATTTTAGCTTCATCTTGCATTCCGATTTGATGATCTTCATGATTAGGGTTTGTGGAGCTCTCATGGAGCTCCTGGCTCCTTCTCGAACACACACGATGTGTGTGTTTATTTGTGTGTTGATTTTCTTTTATTAGTAAATCAACTTTCATCTTATCCACTTTAACCCCTCGAGTTTACTTCTAACACATATTTGACACTACTTGTCTCTTTTGATAGTTTTTTATCATGCACTTAACTAGGTTAAACAGCCTAGTTATTTATTTCATAATATAACGCATAAGGACATATTTCGAATATATAACATTTGGATTTTGGGGCGTTACACACACGGATGTCATAGTATAATTCTACCCTAAGCGTATCACGAGGTTGAAAGTTGAAGGTTGAGCGTTAGATTTAAGCGGACAAATATATTAACAATCGTGTGGACCAGTCCAAGTAAACATGTGCTGAAAAATGTTCCTTAATCAGTTCGAGAACGATTTGATCCCTTGCCAGTTTCTCCCTATATTACCCGTCTATTATTATTCTATTATTATTTATTTTGTTATTATTATTTTTCTTATTTCCATGTTCAAAAAGGTTTGGATCGTTGATTTGAGAAAGATGTTTTCTATTTTAAAAAAGTAAAACATTAAAATTATAGCCTGACCCACTGTTTCGGATTGGGGCCTACTGTTCTCGAATGTAATTCGGACCACTGCTCCGAATTGGGTCTGGCCTAATCCGAAACACTATATATTGTCAACCATTTCTCATTCGAGTCACATTACGGACTAATCTCATTTCCTAAGCATTTCGGATTCTCTCATTATCTTCTCGGACCACTTATTCAAATTACAAGGTTTGCAGGTTCCTATGCTTTTCAAACCAAATCCTTTGAATGCCACAGTTGCCGAAGAAAATAACGTACAACGGACAACTGCTGGTGAAGCTGAGATAGAATCAGAAATTCTTGACTCAGACTTTGATGAAGAAGAATCCGACAACGACAGTGATGTGGAAGTGATTGTATCTGAGAAAGCTGAGGAACCCTTTCAAGAATATATATATATATATATAGGACAAAGATCCGTTAGGAACCACCCCTTATTGCGAGAACCGCGAGAACCAATGTGAACACAACCAAAAATGCCTAAAAATAGGTTAAAAACACACAATTTTTTTTAATATTTTTTATGTTAAAATCGCTACTTTTAGTAGCAAAAAAAATTAATTTAAAAAAAAAAAAAAAAATTTAAATTTTTTTTGCTACTAAAAGTAGCGATTTTAACATAAAAAATATTAAAAAAAAAACTTTTTTTTAGATTTTTTAGGGGTTTAGTTTTTAGCATTTTAGCTTAGGGGGGGTTTAGGTTTTTGGGGGTGGGGGAGGGGGGTTTAGGTTTGTGGGGGGGGGGGGGGGGGTTAGGTTTTTTTTAGTTTTTTTGGGGTTTTAGTTTTTAGCATTTAGCTTGGGGGGTGGGGGGTTAGTTTTTTTTTTTTTTTTTTTTTTTTTTTTGGGGGGGGGGGTTAGGTTTTTTTTTTTGTTTTTTTTAGCTATTTTAGGTTGTGTTCACATTGGTTCTCGCGGTTCTCGCAATAAAGGTGGTTCTCGCATGAACCTTACCCTATATATATATAATTAAATATAGTTATTTTACTTATTGTTTTTTATAATTATTTATTTTAGTATTTAAGGTAAAATGACTAAAATATCTTTACGTGGGGTTCACTTAGTTAGATTTAACTATAAAAATTAACTGAGTTAGGTATAAATGACATAACGTGCAAATGATTGCAAACATCGAGTACATTTTTTTATACTTTTTAAAGGTAAATGAAAGAGTTTGCAATTTAATGTCAACGTAAAGGACGACTTCAAAAATTTACTCTTATCCTCATAACGAAGTCACACATGTTAAACCCGTTTAAATACGTTTTTAATCATGCCATTAACACGTCTCGACCCGTTAACCCATTAGTAATCTAATAAAGCATTTTTTAACATTTTTATACTCATCTTCCGTTGGTTCCCATCCATTACTACCCAATGAACGGTTGAGTACGTGACTTCGCAACTGTAATCGAAATTTTCCCCAAATTCTCAAATCACTTCACCCCACCTATACCACACCAAAAAGTAGGGGTGTGCAATAACCGAACCGTTAACCGAAACCGAACCGAAAACCGACAAAACCGAACCGAAATTAACCGAAACTGAATTAACCGAAAGTCGGTTAACGGATAATTTTTTTTTTATATATTTCTAGCATTTATACCTCTATTTCATGTATTACATGTTTTATACTTTCATTTCATTTAATAATACCTCTATTTCATTTATTTATGCATTCATTTCATTTATTTATACCTTCATTTCATTTATTTATACCTGCATTTTATGTATTTAAATATCTATTCATGTATTAATACCTCCATTTCATTTATTTATACATCCATTTCATGTATTTATACCTCCATTACATGTATTTCTAAGAAAAAAAATTAGCCCTTGTTTGAATTGGTTATTAACCGAAAATTAACCGAACCGAAAACCGACAAATTAACCGAATTAACCGAACCGATTAACCGATGACTTCGGTTACGGTTACGGATAACGCTAATAACCGAACCGAACCGAACCGTGCACACCTCTACCAAAAAGATTCTTCTTTTTATTGAAAAACTTTAAAGGGTTTATTTTTCTGCACAATTTACACATTATCCCCCGATAAAGTTTCGATCTTTTTCCTCTCTAGGGTTTTATCGACACGTTTGCATTCACAATTTGAGATCCGATTCGATTCGTTCTCATTAGGGTTCTTCTTTCCATTTTCCCCCAATTCTTTGTTTCTGGGTCTTAATTTGTATCTGTAGTTCTATGCATGAGGTTGTTTCTTGAGCTTAATTTGAGCTGAAATAAAGAAAGTTGTTTGATCTGTAAGTGGGATGGATGGGGCTGGAAAAGGTTTGACACCTGCAAGATTTGTGTGGCCTTATGGGGGAAGAAGTGTGTATTTAAGTGGGTCTTTTACAGGGTAAGAGTTTGAGTGTTTGATGTGAAGTTGTGTTTGGTTTTATGGGTGCATGCCAGGTGTTTGTGATAATGTCTGAGTGAGTATTGAATTGGGTTTGATTGATGGTGTGTGTGTGTTTTTGTGTAGGTGGTCTGAGCATTGGCCGATGACGCCGGTTGAGGGATGCCCGACTGTGTTTCAGACTATATGCAGCTTGCCACCTGGTTACCATCAGGTTAAATTTTACTTTGATATTGTTCAATTATCGATAAGCTCGTTGATAAGGGTATTTAAGGCTTAATGAACCGATTCCCGTGTGAAAAGAATCTTATGGGATGATGATCCCAGATGGGATAAAGTATAGACCTTTTGATTACGCCAGTTACTTTTGTATCAACTGTACACATGGTTAATGAGCTAGTTAAGTAGTGCCAATTGTTGGTGTGTTTATTATCGTATTTTGAATAATATTTGGGCCGTCTATCTTAGTTTGCAGTTTGCTTGAAATAAAGTATGTTTTGTGACGGTTAACTTTGATGCTGGTTACGATTATGAAAGTAGATGTGAGTCATATTGGACATGGACTGATTACTTAACTGAGCATTCACCGTATAGAGCTTCTTTACAATTCAATGGCTTCTTCCAAAGTTAATATTACACATGATACCCACTTTTAATAAAGTTATGTACACATGTACTGTTGTGCATAAAGAAAGATCTTGAAAGATTAAATGTTGTGTAAATCACATGCCTATTATTCGACAGACACATCAACAAATTAACAGGAGTACTACGATGAAGTTTGGTCTTCGAAATACGTCAATCTTGTTCATGTCCAAGACCACATTTTGTAGAGAATGTAAAAACGTTTATGTTTAAAATTTAAATTAATATCAAGATAAATAACTTTATCTTCATTTAATTGATATTCACATTTTGTTTTCCTTATGCAGTATAAATTTATCGTCGATGGTGAATGGCGACACGATGAGCACCAACCTTTTGTAACGGGTAATTACGGTATCGTAAACACCGTACTTTTAAACCGGGAGCCAGACTATAACCCCGCAGTCTTGAGTCCACATACGACTTCCGGTTCAAGCATGGATGTTGACAACGAGACGTTTCAGCGAGTGGTAGGACACTTTTTATATTTTTCTAGAGTAAAATGTCATTTTCGTTCCTGAGGTTTGACCACTTTTGCGACTTTCGTCCAAAGGTTTGTTTTTCTGCATCTGGATCCAAAAGGTTTGAAATCTTGTCATTTTCATCCGACTTGTTAACTCCTTCCATTTTTCTCCGTTAAATTAGGGGCATTTCCGTCTTTTTACCTTTTTAGATATTTTTTTATTAAAATAAAAAAACACCATAAGAAATAAAGAACCACCTCTGTTGACTTTCTCCCCACCCAAACCCTTTAATCATCACAAAAAATGTCAAAAAAGACGAAAATACCCCGGACTTAACGTCAAAAAATGGATGGAGTTAACGAGTTGGATGAAAATGGCAAGATTTTAAGCCTTTTGGACCCAGATGTGGAAAAACAAACCTTTGGACGAAAGTCACAAAAGTAGCCAAACCTTAGGGACGGAAATGGCATTTTACTCATTTTTTCTATCTAATGAGCTGCTGCTGTAATTTGACAGTCATTTTCTTTGTTAATTTTTTTTTATTATAGGTAAGAGTTTCCGATAGCACATTACATGAGTCGTTGCCGAAGATATCAGAAACCGACCTCGAGGCATCCCGTCAACGGATTTCTGCGTTTTTGTCGACACATATGGCGTATGAGCTGCTTCCTGAGTCTGGCAAGGTTGATATGATTATTGGTCTTTTTTTAATAAAATAATTAACTTGAATTTACGTTTTTTTTTCATATATTTTTTTGTAAACTGTCGTTCTCAGGTTATTGCCTTAGATGTTGATTTACCTGTAAAGCAAGCGTTTCATATCCTTTATGAGCAGGTATTTCCACAATATCCTTTATCAGATAAAAAATGCCACATAAGCAAGAAACTGGTCATCAAGTGATCAAATTAAATTACCAAATTAGCGCAATTTAAAAAGGTATAATTACCGAGTCACGACATTATTAATTATAATTACCAAAACAAACAACCAACCTAAGTATGTTGCTATACTATGATATTAGCCCTAATAATTATCTTATCATACGTTCTTGTGCGTTTCTATCTGATATTTTTCGTATATATGTACGTTTTCTAAAGCTGAGCAATTTTCAGGGAATTTCTACGGCTCCTCTTTGGGACTTCAGCAAGGGTCAGTTTGTTGGTGTTTTAAGTGCATTGGATTTTATTTTAATAATGCGGGAGGTGAGTTTTAAGCAAATCCAGTTATCGACATTAAGACTAATTTAGTTGGATATTTTTCAATTAGAAATCTTTAAAAGTGGAACATGCCAAGAAAGGTAATCAAAGATAGCAAATTTGACGATGGGGTTCGGGGGGGGGGGGGGGGGGTAGCTTTCGCTCTCGTAAATAGGAGATAAAGATCGGTTTTTGCAAATTTAGGAGTGGAAATTTGCACCACACGGAATTTAAAATTTTGATAAACCACACGGACCAACCATGTACTTTACTCTATTGGAATATAGTATTTAGGGTTTTAGTATTGAGCCGACAAACCCAGTTTATCTCTACATATTGTAACCCTATTGAATGATAAACATGATCGGCTAACATGATTGATTCCATTCATTAGGTTTACAATATATAGAGATAAACCAGGGCCGTGTGCTCAATACTAAAACTCTAAATACTGTATTCCAATACTAAAACCCTAGATACTATATTCCAATACTAAGTTTGTCTATTGTTGAACTTTTACTTCTATCGATGAGAGACAATTTCTTGTTTCTTACATTGGCAAACTTAAGATCTTTGGTTACCTTTTAGTTGCCGGTTTTTCCTAACTAAAATGGTGTGTAAAGGGTGACTAAAGAGTTAATATATCTTGGTGAAAAATTATTTTATTGATAAATATTCTTGGTTTGTAATGGTTGATTGTTAACGTAATTATTTTGCAGCTTGGTAAGCACGGGTCCAATCTGACCGAAGAAGAACTCGAGACCACTACTATATCCGCTTGGAAACAAGCAAAACCGTATCTGACTAATCAAACTATCGAACATGGTAAAATACTATCGAAACGACTCGTGCAGGTGCGTAATTATTTTCAAAATTTAATTCCTAGTTTGTATTAAAAGTTCTGTATGACTTTTTTAATATTTTGTGATTAGTTTTTAATGTAGTTTTTTATATATCAATTTTGTTTGTTCAGGCTGGGCCTGATGAAAATTTGAAAAACGTCACGTTAAAGATACTGCAGAATCGAGTAGCTACGGTTCCAATCACTCATTCAAGTTCAGATGATGGTTCATATCCACAACTATTATATCTTGCTTCACTTTCTGAAGTACTAAAACGTAAGGTTTTTGTTATTAATTGACTAAAGTACACAAATGGTCACTGTGGTTGACCAAATTTTTGGATTTGGTACCTATCTTTCCAAAAGTACATGGATGGTCCTTGTGGTTTGCACTATGTAACGCCTTTAGTCCTCAACTTTTGTCAAAAGTTCATGGATGGTCCCTGTGATTTGCACTTTGTAACGCGTTTAGTCCTTAACATGAACCTGCTGAAACCTTTATATTTGTTGACTGGGGACTAAATGCGCTACAAAGTGCAAACCACAGGGACCATCCGTGTACTTTTGGAAAACTAGGGACCAAATCCAAAATTTTGGTAAACCACAGGGACCATTTGTGTACTTTACTTAATTTTTTTTTACTTTGCTAACGAAGTGCATCTTTTAATCCAGTTGTTTGCAGATACTTTAGACATTCGGCAAGTTCATTGCCCATATTGCAACTGCCGGTTTGTTCCCTTCCGTTTGGTACATGGGTGCCGAAAATCGGTGAACCGAATCGACAACCGTTGGCAATATTAAAACCAAACTCTTCACTTAGCGCAGCCCTAAATTTGCTTGTGCAAGGTTTGTCTTACGCTAATTAGATATGACAAAAGTTGTATAATATTTATAACAAGAGTAAAGTACACGGATGGTCCCTATGGTTTACCAATATTTTGGATTTGGTCCCTAGCTTTCCAAAAATACACGGATGGTCCTGGTGGTTTGCACTTTGTAACGCATGTAGTCTCCAACTTTGCCAAAAGTACATGGATGGTCCACGTGGTTTGCACTTTTTAATGCATTTAGTCCCTAACTTGGACATCCTGAAACTTTTAGATTTGTTAGCTGGGGACTAAATGCGTCACAAAGTGCGAACTACAGGGACCATTCGTGTCCTTTTGAAAAGCTAGGGACCAAATCCAAAATGTTGATAAACCATAGGTACCATCTGTGTACTTTACTCTATTTATAAAGTTGTACAATCGGTCTATTACTGAAAGGCAAAAGCTACACACATTAACCATGAAAGAGTTGTATAACATTTTTAGAAGTGTAACGTGTACGGTTTTACATATTCATCTTTTTTTTTCTGCAGCTGAAGTTAGCTCAATTCCAATTGTCGATGACAACGACTCATTATTGGATGTATACTCTCGAAGGTAAATCTCTCTATAACTCTATGTATTGTTAGTGTTTACCGGTGTTGTCTTGTAAAGTTTAGCATAGTTTCTTCTCTGTTGGTTTACTCTTTGACAGTGATATAACTGCTTTGGCAAAAGACAAAATCTACACACACATTAACCTTGAAGAAATGACTATTCATCAGGTAAGCATCGTTTGATCAGTTAACCCTTTAATCTTAAGTAGTATTTCGGGTATAACATGTAAAGTAGAGGTGGAATTTTTAACCCATTTACTTATGAATTGGTTGATTTGCGTTATATATATTTACCTCTTAATGGGTAATATTAAAAACTAGCTAAAAAAGGAAATGGGTCATAACTTTGTAAGTTGCGTCAAGTGTTTTTATATATGATTATCGAAATAGTAAAATTTATATCTATATGATAAAATGGTAAAAATCTTGGACAGTAAGTTTTTTTTGGGTGACCCAAATAGAGACGAACACCAAACTGGTTAACCGAACCGGTTCTTAAAAACCCGACCCGAACCGTAACCAGTTTGGAACCGATATCATACAAACCGGTTCGGTTTGGTATGCAAACTGTAGGTTTGGAATCGGTTCCCATCATAGTTGTTAATAGCGAGCATAGCGCCTGCTATAGCGAATAGCATAGCGTAGCGCTCATGGTAGCGACAAATAGCGTTAAATAGCGAGACTTTTGTAAATTTTTCAGTTTTTTTATATTTTTTTTTGGTAAAACATACATATAAAATATTTCTAAAATTATTTTCTACTGTATCGCTAAACATGAAACCGTGACCGCTATTTCATCGCTATCGTTAGGAACTGGTAAGAAAAACCGGTCCATTTTTTTTAACAAAATGTTATTTTATTGATTTAAAAAAACTTATAAAATGTTATTTTATTGATTTAAAAAAACTTATAAAAACTATAGAAAATTAAATAAAATCGTATTTTATGTTTCTTTTACCTTTTTTGTCGTAACAATAATAGTTAGAAAAAAGTGCACGCAAGAGCTGGTTAGGAACCGAAACTGGTGTTAAAAATCGGCCAAACCAGGGCAAAACCGAACCGAAACCAGTTTGGCCAAGAACTGGCCAAAAAGAAAACCGGTTTGGGTTCCTAAAAAAACCGAAATCATCTCTAGACCCAAACCATACCAAAATTATTTCCCTTTTCGACCGACCTTGTTTGGCCCATTGACCTTCATATTTTGTCACCTCTTAAAGAAATCCTACTACCACATGGGGTTTCAATATTCATTTATTTTTATTTTTCGTTTCATTTTTGCAAAGTCTGTATTTTGATGTTTCTAGTAATATCAGGCTTTGCAGCTGGGACAAGAACCGTATGCTTATGGGGCAACCGGACAAAGATGCCACATGTGCCTACGCTCCGATTCTCTGCATAAAGTCATGGAAAGATTGGCAAAACCAGGTACTTGCTTACCTTTTATTTTTAAGTATGAAGTAGTACTAACCCCCCCCCCCCCCCCCCAGGGGGCGTAAAACCGTGCCACATAGCACCAATGGCACACCACTACCAGCGACCACCAACACCGAAAAAGCTTGTATTAAAAAAATTAAATAAAAAACAAGAATAATAAAACCGAACGAAAAGTAGACGTAAAAATGTTGAACCACGCAAGCGAAACGTAAAACATAGAAAACAGTAACTAAGTCGATATAGAACCAACGCTTTGCGATGGGGCCATTGAACGCGAAAAAATAGGCGTAAAAACGTTGAACCACACATGCACGCTGTGGCGTGTAACTCGCAAAAGTTAGACCGAAACATAAAACGAACAACGTAAAAGATGAAAAGTATAGAGAACTAAAGTTGAAAGTGAAAAAGTTTTGGGGTAAAATTCATAGTTGTCAATAGCGAGCGTAGTGATCGCTATACCGCGCTACGTAACGTATAGGTTTAGGCTCGCTGTTAGGGTTGTAGCGATAATAGCGACAATCTATTTATTTATTTTTTAATATAAATAGCGATTAAATATACATGTAAAATAGCATATATACCAAGGGTATTTTTATATAATATACATATAAATATTTTTAAATATTTTTCTAGTGTATCGCTATTTATAGAATAGCCGCCCGCTATTTATCGTTATTTGCTATGTAGCATATAGGTACTTTATCCAGCCACTTTATTTGCTATGTAGCGTAAAAACGTTGAACCACACATGCACGCTGTGGCGTGTAACTCGCAAAAGTTAGACCGAAACATAAAACGAATAACGTAAAAGATGAAAAGTATAGAGAACTAAAGTTGAAAGTGAAAAAGTTTTGGGGTAAAATTCATAGTTGTTAATAGCGAGCGTAGCGATCGCTATACCGCGCTACGTAACGTATAGGTTTAGGCTCGCTGTTAGGGTTGTAGCGATAATAGCGACAATTTATTTATTTATTTTTTAATATAAATAGCAATTAAATATAGCTATAAAGTAGCTGGATTTTAGGTTTTTGTTAAATATACATGTAAAATAGCATATATACCAAGGGTATTTTTATATAATATACATATAAATTTTTTTAAATATTTTTCTAGTGTATCGCTATTTATAGAATAGCCGCCTGCTATTTATCGTTATTTGCTATGTAGCATATAGGTACTTTATCGCTATGTGTCGCTATTCGCCATTAACAACTGTGGTTAAGTTGTAAAAGATGTAAAAGTATTGGGTTAAAAGTATAAAAATTAAAGATAAAAAAAACAAAAGGTGGGTACAACCCATGATGCATACCTAAGTTGCAAATTAGTGTATATATATATAACTTGCTTTAATCTCTTAGATCAATGTTGACCTCTTATCTGTTTTGGGCCACAGGGGTAAGACGAGTTGTGATCGTGGAGGCTGGAAGCAAGCGGGTTGAAGGTATAATTTCTCTAGGTGACATATTCAGGTTCCTGCTTAGCTAATCGATCCACGATTCTTTACAATTCTTTCAAGCTTACAATTGCAAATTTCGCCTTACATTGTGACAAAGTCTCCCGAGAGCAAAAGGCATGTAAATCCCAATTGTATTTTGTTTGTTCATCAGCATTACTCGACTTGCCTTTGTGTACTCTACTAGTTTTGCCTCTTTGTAGATTGCAGTTTGACTGGCAACTATGGGTTTTTTTACAGACAACTGGAAAATATAACTTATGAAATGGTGGTTTGTGTTGAGACTGTTAGGTTTGGTTCCTTTTTAAGTGCTTACATTTTGTGCTTGACCTTATAAAAACTCGCAAACGAATTTGGTTTGACGTTTTAACCTCATCATGGTCGATACGAACCGACGTTCACAATAAGCTACCGAGTCACGGCTAGCAGATGCTGTTCACACAAATGACTTGGGGTGGATTTATTATAAGAGATGCATTTATTATAGTTGCTGTGAAATGTTGGACTATAAAGTCAACAAAAATTAAAGTTATGGTTATAACTGAAAAATGTTGCTATAAAGTCAACAAAACTTAAAGTTATAGTTATAACTGAAGTAACTCAACTGTTGTGTTTAATGATCAAATAAATGAACTGTGTTTAATATCAAGCAAAGTCTATATTTTGGATAGTGGAGGAAATTTGTTTAAGGTTCACTACAAGAAAGAAACATATGTTTAGGTGTGTGTGATAAACACTACTAATGAAAACTATAACATGCTTGTTAGGTTTAGTTTCGATAAACTAGATCAACATGACTTCCATTGACTAACTTTGAACTAGTTAGGATCTTTATGATCATTAGGAATGATTTAAATACAAATGTAAGGTTTAATTGTATAAGTTGGGCTTTTTGGTAAAAAAAAAAATAGATATATAGTGACATTCAATTGACCCAAAATGATAATTTAGTGAGTAGGTTGATTAAATTAATTATCAATGCATTTAAATTATCTAAATACTTCTGTCATTTTATTTCTTGTGGTTTAGTCGGATTGTTACTTTTGTCTAGGGGTGGCAAAAATGATGGGTTGGGCAGGTTTGGGTTATGGGTTAGAATGAGTTTTTAAGAAAAATGTTAGATTGGGTATGGGTTAGGATGGGTATTGGTTAGGATGAGTTAGGGTAAAGATGAGTTTATTAAAGGTTAAGATGAATTGGGTAAATATTGGTTCGACTTTCGATGATGACAAGCAAAAAAATAAAACATAAAAAAATAATTAAAAAAATAGAAAATTAAAAAAAAAAAAAACAAATTTGAAAGAACAAAAAAAACACCCGGAAAAATTAAAAAAAAACATTTTTTTTAATTTAAAAAATAAAAAAAAGTTAAAAAATCAGAAAAAAAAGTAAAAAAAAAAAAAAGAAAACTAAAAATCCCAAAAAAAATCAGAAAATAAAAAATCAGAAAAAACAAAAAAAATTAAAAATGGTAAAAAATAAAAAAATGTTAAAAATAAAAAATAAGAAAAAATTAAAAAAAATCAAACAAATTAAAAAAATTTAAACATCCCAAAAAATAAAAAAAATCAGAAAAGTTAAAAAAATAAAAAAAAACAAAAAAATTTAAAAATTAAAAAAATAATAAAAAATGGATATTTTATTTTTATAACTTTTTTTTTATGTTTTTGATTTTTTTCTGGTTTTTTTTATTTTTTAACATTTTTGTATTTTATATTTATTTATTTATTTTTATTTTTCTGAATTTTTGATTTTTTGGGAGATTTTTTAAAATTTTTGCTTTTTTGAATTTTTCTATTTTACTTTTTTCTTTAGTTTTTTTCTATTTTTAATGTATTTTTATTTTTTACGTTTTTTTTTTCAAAATTTTTAGTTGTTTTTTATTTTTCTGATTTCTTTTTTGTTTTTTTTTTTTGGGCTTTTAACTTTTTTTATTTTTTAATTTTTTTTATGATTTTTCTTATGTTTTTATTTTGAGTTAATTACATAGTTAGTCCCTGTGGTTTGCACAAAGTAACATACTTAGGTACTAATAGTTTAAAATCATATTCTAGGGTATTAACTTTTCATTTTGTAGCGCTTGGAGGTATTAACGTTATTTGTATGTTTAAAATCACATTCTATTAGTACCTAAGTATGTTATTTTATGCAAACCACAGAGACTAACTATGTTAATATCCTAGTAGTTAATACCTTCAAACGTTACAAAATGAAAAGTTAATACCCTAGAAGGTGATTTTAAACTATTAGTACCTAAGTATGTTAAATTGTGCAAACCACGGGGACTAACTATGTAATTAACTCTTTTATTTTTAACATTTTATTTCTTTTTTACATTTTTTTAGAATTCTTTTGCTTTTTTATTTGTCTAAATATTTTTTTTTCTTTCATCAGTCCCCTAACTTTGTTTAAAAATCTTAGCAAAGTTAGGCATATTCTCATCACTTTACATCTATCTTTTATTTGTGCAATTGTCAACCAAAATCATTTAATTAAAAAAATAAAACAAAAACTAAATACACAAACATCTCCCCCCCCCCCCCCCCCCTTTATTCCCTTATAAATCTCCCTTTCTGCATCTTCCATCTGCCACCACCCACCTGCCAACACTTGCCACCACCATCACAACTTGCCACCACTGCCATTACCCACCCCACGTCTTCCTCCACCAACCACCGCCATTACCACCTGCCACAACCACCACCACCTATAAATTCGTTGATAATAGAAACCATATTTGAAATACCAAAAACTAATAGCCACCGGGAAGCGTATCTAAAATGGTGGTGGTTGTCGGCTAGATCTAGTGGTGTTGGTTTCATGGTGGTGTGGAACCGCCGGGAAAACGAAAGGGGCAACTTGTTTCGGGGATGGAGGTTTTGATTAGGTTATGCGTGGTGGTGGCGGTTTGTTTTTATTTGTGGATGGTGTCGGCCTTGGGTTTTGATTAGGTTGTGGTTAATGATAGTGGTGGTGAACGGTGGGGATGGTGGTGGTGGTGAACGATATTTGTATTTTTTTAAAAATAACATTATATATATATATATATATATTAATGTGTAATTCTTTATTTTTATTAATTAAAGGATTATATATATATATATATATTTTGTTTATTTTTTTAAATTAAAGGGCATTGAATGAAAAAGGCAAAAACAAAAGATAAATGTAAAGTGGTGAAAATACCCCTGACTTTACTGAGATTTTTGAACAAAGTTCGGGGGTTAGGCGAGATGTCAAAAATGGAAACTTCAGGGACACAGACTGTCAGACCCTGACTTTTGCGGAAGCGTGATTATGTGGCTCTTGCTTAATATCATTGCATTCAACTATAACAAACAACTATATGATAAAACCAAGATGTTCATCCATTGATTAAGTTATAAAATATTACAACAACATTGTTTTAAACCCCAAAAACACAGACTTCGTATTCAGAATACAACAGCAACAGGTTTTAAGTTCCATAAGGACTTTTCAAAAGACACTAATGAAAACTACGCTTTGAAATATGTATCCTATCCAGGATAGGATACACACTCCAAACCATTCGACACCGGATGACATCTTTTATTCCAAACAACACTTGAAAACTTCAACGCCCGCCAGATCCATACTTAGTTTCCTAAAATACATGTAGTTTGAAAACATCAACAAAAGTTGAGCGAGTTCATGTATTTAGTGTGTGAGCTCGAATAAACTTTGTAATCATCGTAAGTAAGTAAGTATGTATGTATTTGTAAACCCCTGGTATGAAAGCAACAAGGAAAAACAGATGATTAATGGTTTGCAAGGCCATTAATATGAGTGACGTGATGCAGGAAGACTCAAACCTAGCAGATTTTGCACCAGGCTTCAGTTTCTGAACATAGTCACCTCATGGGCCAAACCCCGGTCCACATGGGTGTGGGCTCGCTACACCCAAATAGATCTATCACTCATGTCCCTTGGTCCTACAACGAGAATTAATGGTCTTAAGCGTTGTACCCACCACTCACATGATCTAGCAGTACATTTCCTTAGCTAACTATACCATATATAAACGTTTGTATACAGTTTGTAACATGTACTTCACCCCCGAAGTTATAAAACTGAAAATAGTTAAAAGAAAAGGGGGACATGAACTCACAGTTTTGCGTTCTTCGTAATCAACTGTAACTCAAAGCTCCTTCGGGTGTACACGACTACCTACAACGTACTATGATCTATTAGACGAGTGGGTCGTGCCTTGACTTAGTATTACTTAGTGTCTTTGAGTCACGCTTCATTGTGTCCTTAATGTTATTCCAAATTATATAATTATTTGTTAAAATAATAAATATTTCAACTTAAATTATATTTATTTCATTTTGGAATAATTGTTAAAATAATATATTTTAACTTGTTACCTTTATGTATTCATACATGTATATCCTTCCCAAGGATGGGTGTGTTTGTATTCGTATTCTTATACTTGTATATTTTTGCCATGTATTAGTGTCGTATTCCGGAGTTGTATTTATACGTACGAGAATACGTATTTTCTTGTAATTGTTAAGTATTCTTATACTTAATCTTGTATTAATTTTTCCGGAATAATATTTCTAGTAAAAATATATCAATATATATTTCCAAAATATATATTTTGAGAGATATTACTTAGAAAATTTTTATAATTTTTCCTTTGGCAAAAATACTTATAAATCTCATACAAGTCTAAAAAATAATATATTTCCAAGTCTAACTTAGAAAATATATATAAACTCCATTTTTCATCCAAAAATAATATATTTCAATTTTATTTAAGAAAATACATTTTCTCCCAAAAATAATGTATTTCATGTTTGTTTGAGAATATATATATATATATTTCTTCCAAAAATAATATATCTTCTAATAATTCCAAGAAAAGTATATATATTTTTATTTACCAAAAAAAAAATATTTTCTCCTTCTCAAAAATATGATATGTTTTGTAATAATTGTAAAAATCATATTTTTGTTCTCTTGGTGTCCAAAATATTATTTACCAAAAATATACTTGTGAATAAATTTTCCGGAATATTTTTGTGAGTTATATTCCTTTGTTCGGTTTCACCAATATTTTGGGTATAATTTGTATATTTATTCCTTGGAATTTTGGTAATATTTTGGATTGTAATTTTTGGTATTTTGGTGAGTTATATTATTTCAAGTCCTAAAATAATATAACTAATACACATAATATACAAATAATCACACACATGGTGACTTCTAAATATATATTTCCTAAATACATATTCAGTCACTTTTATTTATAAAAACCAACCTCCAATATTTAAAATTTTGTAACAAAAATTTATGGCAAACTTTATATGAAAATTCATGGTTTAAAATACACTTGTAAATATTTTTTTAGAAATATTTTTCTAAGTGTTTAATTTTTAGAAAATTTTTGCCATAGTTTCCCCTAAAAATGGAGGTTTCCGTGCCTTCATGGCATATCATTTTCTTTTGTAAATCAACACAATCAATGAACAATCAATCTATACTTACCAATTTTGCCAAAATCAAGCATAACTACTACTTCATGAACTTGAAAATTTACAAAAATTTGTAGTAACTTACTAGTGTGTTTAGTAAGTCTTGTTACCCTTTAAAGTGTGGTTGTTTCTTTAAAAACATCATTTTTAAAGAAGTTAGTTCTTTACAACTTATAATCACATTTTCTAGAAATGCTTCTTCTTGGATTTTTCTTGTTACACATGTGTTTCTGCACTTGTTTAACCTTTAAAAACATGGTTGATTTCATAAGAACCAAGATTAAGTAAACATTGTATTTTTAACTTGTTTTCTTGAAAAATCATCCTTGAAATCTTAGATCTACAAGAGTTACATCTTACTTTAATCATCATTTAACAAGAAAACAATTCATTCTTTCAAGCTCATGACTTATGTGAGGATGATCTATTAATCTCTAACATTTTCATCCTCTCATCTTGCTAGATTATGTTTTTAATCATCATCTAGCAAGATCATATGATGATCTACATCATTATCATAAATAATCCACCATCAAGTAGCACAATCAACACTAAACAACATGATTTCTTTAAGATTTAAGCTTAAGTTCATGTTTCATGTTCTTGTTTCTTAGTGTTCTTCAAGATTAACATCATGTATCTTCCTTTAACCACTTAATCAAGATGTAAAATGAAGAGTATGATTTTCTTACCACTAGCTCAAGGCTAGGGATGATCAAGAGAAGAAAAGAAGTGGATAAAAGCAAATGAAGAAGGTTCTTCAACTTCCGAAAGCTCCTAGCTTCTTTGTGCACCTTCTAACACCTTTGTATGTATGTGGAATGTATGGAAGATGAATGATGATGATGATGATGATGGAGTGGGGGTAGTGTTCGGCCATAGCTATGGGGAGGAGGAAGGAGAGAAGTGTGTTGGTGTGGTGAATGAGAAATGAAGGTTATGGTTCTAGAGGTTCATACTTATATCCACCATTATGTAGTTTCCAATGGTTTTTATGTTATATAAAGAGAAAACAAGATCTATTATTTTAACAAAATAAAATCACAAGTGGGCCCTTGGTGTTGGCCGATTACTAGGTGGGGGGGGGGGGGGGAATAGGCTTGGTTTCAACTAAATGGTTAGTTATTAGTTAGATTTCAAATATCTAGTGAGGGATTTAGTTATTAGATATTTATATAGTGTGTTATGATGTTCGGGGACCATAACTAGCTTGGTAATGTTAAAACAATGCTTCTAGTGAAAATTTGGTGTTTCGGGTAGTGTCCGGTTGTTTACCGGTTCGTTAAGGTGTTAAACTATGCAGTTTAGTGTGCTTTATGTTACCTTTTGTGACAGTTTCGATTCCCGACACTTAGGAAAGCATTCATATAACAACCATCCTAAATAATTTTCGACACCCCTAATAAATTTAAAATATCCTTACATGTCCTAAAATACACCCCCTATACGAAAACAGGCCCCGAATACCTTTATTTTTATTAAATTTAATTAAAAACCAAGATTTTAGGTCTGTCGCGGGCCGCGTAGGACCCCTCCTTGGTCTACGCGGGGCGTGAGCGAAGGGACATGAGGCGTAGCCCGATGCAGCCACGTGTCAGGATCGTGTCGAGTCTAGTTCGATGACCGGTCAAGGCTAAAGCCTACTCCCCCTATGTCGCGGGCCGCGAAGGATTAACCTTTGGGCTATGCGGGCCGCGAGGAAGTGTCGATCAGACACTATAAATAGAAGGCATCGACCTTCAGTCCCAAATCGTTCACAATCTTTCTCTCTCTCAAATTTCTGCATAGCAATAGTAATTTCCGGGCATAAATACCCCCCTAAATAACAAAGTTCTACCCCGTTGTAAGTATCATAACCCCGATTACATATTAGATACGCTGCCCGATTGATCCAGGGTTCCGTAACGGCTGTCGAGGTTCTGCCCGACGTAGTCGTTGGAATGTCGTCTCGGGGAGGGTATTACTAATGTAAATATTGGGTTATTATACTAACGCGCGTGCATTTGTGTAATTAATACTCACTTAATTAATACTATATTAAACAGTGATTGAGTATTTGTATTCTACAATTATCGTCGGTATGTTGGGGTTTTGTATACAAAATTTGTTACTACATTGTGAGTAGTAACATGACGACAAGTCGGGTTGACAGTACCGTGGGTGGTAATTAAAGTAGATGGAAACAAATGTAATTGCGCGACCGCCCTCAATGCTGTAGACTGATAAAACCTGCTTTGATTAAACTGGGATTCACTCACCAGTATTTTCCACTGACAAAATGTTTTTAAACGCGTTTCAGGTAACAAAATGTGAAAGACAAATAGAAGCCAGCTGGACAGCACTGAAGGCTTGGAAAAGTGGCTATAAAAGCTACCTGAATAAAAGAGATGTTTTTATTAAATAAAATAGGGTCTATCCCTATAAAAGTGTGTGTATTGAAAACTTGGGAATTTCCCACATCTTTAATATTATAAAAGTGTGGTATTTACCCTGATAAATTATTTCCTAACTACGGTCCTGATGTAATTTCTGCTGCCAAAATGATAAAAATACCGATACCACCGAAACTGGCCACGGCTGTCCGTTCCCGGGTTGTTAGGGGACGGGGGTTGCGACAGAAGGTGGTATCAGAGCTAAGCCACTGATTCAGCCACAGAAGTGTTCTGCTGACACCAAAATATTATATGTTAGGAAATTAATTACGGAAATACGTGAATATATGTATTTTATTGTTGTGTGTTATTTGACTATTTGTTAGTTTACAGTATGAGCGATCAAGGACCCTCCGACGCCTATCGTCAGTTGTCCAGCTCACCTAGGAGCGAAGGCACCTCTTCACAGCCTGCCCTCTCAGGGTATTCAGCTGACAATGAAGATGGGATATTCGTGTTCAAGGCTCAGTCTGAAGAGTCATTCCCTCCTAAAAAGAGAAGATGGTTCAGTAGGGGAGCGCATGAACGTAGGAAGAGGATGAAAAAGTTACAACAACAGCGAGTTCTAGCAGCCGCTAAGAGAGAAACATATGCTCACACCCAAGATATGCTCAATAGGAGTCTAGCAAACTTCCATATTCTAGCAATTACAGCTGCAGACCCTAATTTAGAGCGACTCATAGCACCCCAACCATTACCCTTGTTTTCCACACAACCAATGGAGATTGAAAACAACCCGTAAAACCAAATCCCAGCACCAGCCTTTGACCCCACTGAGATACCTAGAATACCAGCACCCAATCCTTTAGACCCAGACTACGACCCGTGATTTGATGATCATAGGGATTATCAGCAACGCTACCCAATATCAGAAGAACCCATGCCAAACCTAGCTGCTTATCCAGGTCTGGACCCTCTAGATACCTATTATGATAATGATGAATACATTAGGGAAATCCTAGAGAATCCATATCCTCAGGAAGAACCCATGCCATAGTACCCAGATCCAGTACCAGCACCTACACCCCCAAGGAGTGCAGAAAATGTGCAAGAACTCCGAACCTTTGGTGAGGAGATTTTAGAAAATAGTGATAGGATGAGGCAGATCGGAGAACGACTCGTCTGGAAGTACGACGAGCGTAATATGGTGTCCTGGATGAACCCATATCAGTGATGGTGATAGTAATAATATATATATATATATATATATATAATATGGGTGTATGAAAAAATAATAAATAAATAAATAAATAAAATATATAATAATGATAATATATATGTTGTAGTATAGACCACTTCATGGTTAGTGATGCATATTAGTATTGTATTTTATTTCAGTTGTATTGTAATAATTATAGATGCATACTATAAATTAGAGTAAGTCACAATGCTCGATGATTTTGATCAATATGTGTTTGCCTTAAATATTATCTTGTGATATTAATAGTTGGCAAATGTTTAAAATTCAGATGGACAACGAAGTGAACCAGGAAAACCAGAGTAACAATAACCTGGATAACGATACAACAATAATAATGGAAACCAAGTGGATAACAGTGCCATCCAACACATAGTGGCACAAGGGATAATAGATGCGAATCCATATATTATCAAAACGGTTAAGGAAGCAGATAATAAAAGTAACCGTGATAGTAAACGACCCACTGAACCTGAACATAGCGTAAACAATGGACCCATACTTCAAGTGCCCATTCCCAAAAGAAGGAGAACCATGTCTTATGGTTGTTCTTATAAGGAATTTTGGTCTTGTAAGCCAATGGAATTCTCGGGCAATGAAGGGGCCGTTGCAGCTCTACTCTAGATAGAAAAGACTGAGGCAGTCTTAAAAATAAGCAAGTGCGCAGAAGAAGATAAGATAATGTTTGCTTCCAATCTGTTTAAGAATTCAGCACTAGAATGGTGGAACACTATCCTCCAGTCTAGGGGAAGTGATAGAATTTACAATATGGAATGGAAAGAATTTAAGAATATGGTAGAAAGAAAATTCTGCCCCCCCCCCCCCTAATGAAAAGGAACAGATAGCAAATAAGTTCCTAAACCTTAGGATGACTGGAGTGGATAGTAAGGGGTACACTACTTTATTCTTTGAATACGCTAGAATAGTGCCGACCCTTGCATCACCTGAACCAGTATTAATCTCCCGCTACATATGGGGATTAATCAGTGAAATTAGGCATGTAGTCAAGGCAGCTAGACCTCAAACCATAGAAGAAGCTGTAGAACTAGCAAACACCTCGACTGATGAATTATTGCGTACACGAGAAGAGGATCAGAGGAGAAAACTAGCTCAAAGGCTTACCCAAGAATTTCGTTATGGAAATTCCAACCGTGGGAAAAATGTAGGTTCTACCTCTACACCGTACTGTAAGGCTTGCAAGAAGAAGCATTCAGGAAAATGCTCCACTTACTGTAATTTCTGCAAGATACCAGGACACAAGGAAGAAGATTGTAGGAAGAAACCAAATAATGGAATGTGCTTCAACTGTGGAGAAAAATGTCATATCAAGCCAAACTGTCCAAAACTAGCTCCAGCCCCGAACACCAAGAATACTAAAAATGCTTAAGCATTTGTTCTGACTGCAGAAGAAGCCAAGATGATTCCGGACGTGATTGCTGGTACGTTTTTAGTTAATGATATTTTTGCTAAAGTATTATTTGACTCTGGTGCGAACCAATGTTTTATTAATACTTCATTTTGCAAACTTCTCAATCAACCATTAACTAAACTCCCACAAGAATGTCTAGTAGAAACAACAAATGGGGAGACCATTAAGATTTCTGAAATCTTGCAGGGAGCAAGAATAGAATTTTTAAATCAAAAGTTTATTGCAAACCTTTACCCAATGAATCTGGCAGGATTTGATGTTGTATTAGGAATGAAATGGTTAATAGCCAATAAAGCCAGCATTTTATGTGATCAAAAGTCAGTCCAAGTAAATTCACCAAAGGGTGAAAAGATCACAATTAAAGGAGATAAACCATCTAGATCCACGAAATTCATCTCTGTGATGAAAACAGCAAGTTATATAAGAAAAGGATCATTAGTATATTTGATTTCTATAAACATTAACACTAAAGGAAAAGAATTAAAAGATATTCCAGTAGTATCTCAGTTTCCAGATGTGTTTCCAGAAGAATTACCAGGACTATCGCCAGACAGAGAAGTTGAATTCAGAATCCAACTACTACCAGGGACAACACCAATTGCCAAAGCACCTTACCGTTTGGCACCTGCAGAAATGCAAGAATTGAAGAAATAGTTAGACGAACTACTGGAGAAGGGATTCATACAGCCAAGTTAATCGCCATGGGGAACACCAATCTTATTCGTCAAAAAGAAAGACGGATCAATGCGTATGTGCATTGACTACCGTGAATTAAACAAAGTCACGATAAAAAATTGGTACCCATTACCAAGAATTGATGATCTGTTTGACCAGCTACAAGGAGCACGATTTTTCTCTAAAATCGGTTTACGATCAGGATATCATCAATTAAAGGTACAGGAAGAGGACATTCCTAAGACCGCTTTTAGAACCATATATGGCCATTATGAATTTATTGTCATGCCATTTGGTCTAACCAATGCCCCAGCTGCATTTATGGACATGATGAACTGAATATGTAAACCATATTTGGATAAATTCATAATTGTCTTTATAGATGATATTCTCATTTATTCTAAGAGCAAAGAGGAACATGCAGCGCATCTGTACGCACTTCTAAGTTTATTGAGAAAAGAAAAGCTTTATGCTAAGTTTTCGAAGTGTGAGTTTTGGTTAGAACAGGTACAATTTCTTGGACATTTAGTTAATCATAAAGGAATTCATGTGGATCCTACCAAGATCGAGGTAATTACCAAATGGAAAACCCCTGAGTCACCAACCGAGGTTAGAAGTTTCTTAGGATTGGCCGGTTACTATAGAAGATTTATTCGAGATTTTTCTAGAATAGCCATTCCTTTAACTAAGCTAACCTGTAAATCTGTTAAGTTTGAATGGGTACCAAAACAAGAAGAAGCCTTTAGAATTCTTAAGCAAAGACTAACCAATGCACCCATACTAGCATTACCAGAAGGAACTGAAGACTTTATAGTCTATTGTGACGCTTATAAGTTAGGCTATGGATGTGTGTTAATGCAACGTCAAAAGGTTATAGCCTATGCCTCTAGACAACTTAAGAATCATGAAGAAAATTATTCAACCCATGATCTAGAATTAGGAGCTATAATTTTCACCGACCATAAGAGTTTAAGGTATGTTTTCGGGCAAAAGGAATTGAATATGAGACAAAGACGCTGGATGGAGATACTTAGTGATTATGATTGTAATATCCAGTACCACGCAAGAAAGGCAAACGTAGTAGCTGATGCTTTAAGTCGAAAGTATCACGAAAAACCAAAAAGAGTACGTTCACTTAAACTAAATCTGTAAGTAGATTTAAATGAACAAATTATAAAGGCACAAGAATCAGTAATCAAGGATGATACTGAAAAAATGAAAGGAATGATTAATGAACTAGAACAAGGAACAGATGGAATTTGGAGATTCCATAAGAAGAGAATGTGGATACCTAAATTAGGAAACCTACGCCACTGTATATTAGAAGAAGCCCATAAGTCTAAGTATACGATGCATCCTGGAAGCGATAAGATGTATCAAGACTTAAGAAAGAATTTCTGGTGGATAGGAATGAAAAAGGATATAGCAGCATATGTTGCAAAGTGTTTAACTTGTTCACAGGTCAAAGCTGAACACTAGAAACCCTCAGGTTTGCTGCAACACTTAGAGATGCCCGTATGGAAATGAGAATTGATAACAATGGATTTTGTTACCAAATTACCCAAAACAAGGAAAGGTAATGATACAATCTGGGTGATTATAGACATGCTAACCAAGTCAGCTCATTTCCTAACCATGAAAGAAACTTTCAGTATGGAACAATTAGTTAAATTATATGTAAATGAAATAGTTTCATTACATGGAATTCCTTTATCAATTGTTTCTGATAGGGATAGCCGTTTTACCTCTCATTTTTGGATAAGTTTCCAAAAAGCAATGGGAACCAAGTTGAATCTAAGCACCGCTAATCATCCTCAAACGGACGGACAAAGCAAAAGAACAATTCAGACAATGGAAGATATGCTTAGAGCTTGTGTAATTGATTTCGGAGGTAATTGGGACGATCACTTACCATTGATAGAATTTTCTTATAATAACAGCTATCATACAAGTATCAATGCTGCACCATTCAAAGCACTTTATGGACGAAAGTGCCGAACGCCAGTCTGTTGGGCAGAAATTAGAGAAAAGCAACTATCCGGAACTGAGATAGTACAAGAAACAACCGGCAAAATCATTCAAGTCAAGGAACGACTGAAAGCAGCACGTGATCGACAAAAGAGTTATGCAGATAACAGACGAAAGCCATTGGAATTTCAGGTAGGAGATATAGTGTTATTGAAGGTCTCTCCTTGGAAAGGAGTGGTAAGATTTATCAAAAGAGGAAAACTAAGCGCCAGGTATGTTGGACCTTTTGAGAATATTAGAAGAATAGGACATGTAGCTTATCAGCTACAACTGCCAGAGGAAATGGCAAGAATACATGATGTGTTTCATGTATCTAATCTCAAGAAATGTTTAGCTGATGAATCGCTAGTGGTACCTCTTTAGGATATAGAGGTAAATGAACAGTTAAAATTTGTAGAAAGACCTGTACAGATTGAAGACAGGAAAGTCAAGAATCTCAAACACAAGAGACAAGTTCTGGTCAAAGTGAAATGGGATTCTAAAAGAAGACCAGAATACACGTGGGAGCTTGGGTCAGAAATGCAAAGGAAATATCCACACCTATTCCAGTAGATCTCGAGGACGAGCTCTAAAACAAGGTAGGGAGGATATAACAACCCTCCTAAATAATTTTCGACACCCCTAATAAATTTAAAATATCCCTACATGTCCTAAAATACACCCCGTATACGAAAACAGGCCCCGAATACCTTTATTTTTATTAAATTTAATTAAAAACCAAGATTTTAGGTCTGTCGCGGGCCACGTAGGACCCCTCCTTGGTCTACGCGGGGTGCGAGCGAAGAGACATGAGGCGCAGCCCGGTGCTGCCACGTGTCAGGATCGTGTCGAGTCTAGTTCGATGACCGGTCAAGGCTAAAGCCTACTCCCCCTATGTCGCGGGCCGCGAAGGATTAACCTTCGGGCTACACGGGCCGCGAAGTGTCGATCAGACTCTATAAATAGAAGGCATCAGCCTTCAGTCCCAAATCATTCACAATCTTTCTCTCTCTCAAATTTTGGCATAGCAATAGTAATTTCCGGGCATAATACCCCCCCTAAATAACGAAGTTCTGCCCCGTTGTAAGTATCATAACCCCGGTTACGTATTAGATATGCTGCCCGATTGATCCAGGGTTCCGTAACGGCTGTCGAGGTTCTGCCTGACGTAGTCGTTAGAATGTCGTCTCGGGGAGGGTATTACTAATGTAAATATTGGGTTATTATACTAACGCGTGTGCATTTGTGTAATTAATAGATAATCACCAGGAAATCCTTAAGGAAAACCCTAAGATAGCAATGTGAGTAATCTCCTTTTTGCAAATTGTTTTTACAAAACATCACTTAATTAATACTATATTAAACAGTGATTGAGTATTTGTATTCTACAATTATCGTCGGTATGTTGGGGTTTTGTATACAAAATTTGTTACTATATTGTGAGTAGTAACATGACCACAAGTCGGGTTGACAGTACCGTGGGTGGTAATTAAAGTAGATGGAAACAAATGTAATTGCGCGACCGCCTTCAATGCTGTAGACTGATAAAACCTGCTTTGATTAAACTGGGATTCACTCACCAGTATTTTCCACTGACAAAATGTTTTTAAACGCGTTTCAGGTAACAAAATGTGAAAGCCAAATAGAAGCCAGCTAGACAGCACTGAAGGCTTGGAAAAGTGGCTATAAAAGTTACCTGAATACAAGAGATGTTTTTATTAAATAAAATAGGGTCTATCCCTATAAAAGTGTGTGTATTGAAAACTTGGGAATTTCCCACATGTTTAATATTATAAAAGTGTGGTATTTACTCTGATAAAATATTTCATAACTACGGTCCTGATGTAATTTCCGCTGCTAAAATGATAAAAATACAGATACCATCGAAATTGGCCGCTGTCGTCCGTTCCCGGGTTGTTAGGGGATGGGGGGGTGCGACAATTCAGGACCATTTAACCATGTTTCTGCATGATATGAGTTTGTTTAAATGCTGAATTTACTGATTTTCTACAGAATTCTGCGGTTTATGAAAGTTTTAGGCACTTTCCGGCACTTAAACTATCACTAGGAAGACAGTTTTGTGATCCTTACTTTCCTAGACACTATACTAGTGTAATACTTGGTTTCTGGCTCATCCTGTGTCTCAATACGATGTCCGTCTATTTACTGAACTCCGTCAGCATTTTTTTGATTTGTCTGGTAACTGTGCTACCGGTGCTTCGTGGATCATTCGAATCAACAAAGTTTGCATGCAGTAATGGTATGTCATTTGCAATATATGATGCACATGTACTTATGATAACAATAATCAGAAAGCAATTCAAGTCATTAATTGTAATTCAGCACAGTCATTAAGCGCTAATCATTGTTTAATAATTGTACGGAGCATGCAAATTTGACAGTTGTCACACAGACATAGATGAGAAAAAAAATTATTTGGACCAAAGTGACATTTCTGGCCAAACCACATAGACTAAAATGACAATTTACTCATGAATTAATTTAGTTTTAATATAAAAAGAGTACATTTTGAAAAAATCATTTTATTTCTAGTTTAAAGAATAACACGTGTTTATCCCCTTTGCCTTTGATGCATTTGGTTGATCCCTGGCCTCCGAGGCAATGTAATTTCAGAACAGAGTCTAGCAGGTCGTGTATAGTAATTTTCTCGACCCCTAATACTCATAGCTTTGTCTTTAGAAGGTTCTATTTTGCAATTTCAATAGGGGGTTGCGGCTCAACTTGTTGTCCGTTAAGCCTTAACCAGCTATTTTATCATTTTAATTGGTGGTTATGGTTGGAATTGAAATCATGTGTCGATTACTTATTATATATATGTTATTTAGCAAGTTATTTGTGCAATGTGGTGTTGTAATGTGTGCTTTGTTGGTTTTTTGTGCTTGATGTTGTTCATTTTCTTTTGTGAGTTATACAATGTCGGGATTTATATGATTATTGTTCTTTATGTTTTGTAACTTGTATACCGGTGGGCTTTATATAGACCTAAACCCTCACGACCTCGTTTTGTTTCTTCTCTCTTCATGTTCTGTCTGGCGCCTTCTCCCGCAAACTTTTTAGAGGTTGATGATGGTTATGTTGGTTCTTTTGAGCTATTGTGTTTATCGGAGCTATGTGGTCGACGATGCCGAGGACAACTTTATCTGAAACGTGTTTGTGATTAACTATATTATGCTTGATGTCGGTTATCTGTTGTCTTCAGTAATTGTGTAACATTTGATTTTTTATCATATAATAATTATAGGTTGTTTAAATTTATTAACCATTAGTAACTAGTTTTATTTTTAGTATAATTATTCGACCCATATAGTTTTAAAAACTATTTTATCAAATTGGTTGGAATGTTATACTAATTAATTGGCTTGTATATGTGTGACATTTATATTTTCTATATTAAAATAAAGTATATAAAAACTTATATTATTAGACGGTTAGATTACGGGTAAGTTAACTGTTAGGAATATGAAGTACCTAGATAGGCCTAGGAACCGTTTAATAATTAAATTATAAAAATACATTATATTTGGATTTACTCCGTTTTTAATGAAACTTGGTTCAAAATGTAGATTAGATTATTCTCGTTCTAAAGACATATTCATTGTTTTATAAAACATCATATTTTAGAAGTTATACGCGCCAAATAAGTGAAGCAACTGAATTAATTATAATATATAAATAAAAAATAAAAAATAAAAAAATATCAAACTAACAATTAATGTCATCTCTACATGTATGGATAGTAACATAAGATGAGAATGTAATAAATGATCATGTCTAGGTGTCCACAAAATTCCTTGCACTCCACTTCAAGAATCTTTGAAATTCAATATAAATAGACCCCATTGCTCAGTCTTTCACTTTTGCCTATGTCTCGTTCCCTCTGTTGCCTGTATATTAACACCCCATTTTTGTTAGTATTACACCCCTAAATACTACAAAGCCCTGCCCCGTTTTAAGTTTTTTAACCCCTGATCACTGACATCATGTCCGATTGATTTAGGGCCCCGTAACGCATGTCAAGGCTCTGCCCGACTAAGTTCGTTGGGGTTCTATCTCGTGATGTAGGGATAAAGTTGAATTGGGTTACTATACTTAACACAAGTGCATTATATATTTTATTAAATAGCTCAGAAGTTATACCCAAGATTATACCAGGAGGCTTTCTAGTTGAACCCTAAAGTTACAAAGTGAGTCCATTCTCTTTTCTCACAGTTTGTGAGTCATTCCTCATTTTATCACCTTTTTGTGATACAGTTATATTTAAAAAAAGTTTTCCAAAAAAATCCTAAATGTTTATCAGTTATACTTACAGTGATTAAACTTTTGTATTCTGCAATAACTGCCGGTATGAGAGGTTTTATACATTACTTGACCCTCGTTACTATTGGCCAAAAAGTTAGCCAATAGTAGCATAACCACAAGCACAGGGGAATTGTGCCCCAGTAGCCATAGCCTATAATTAATATTATTTTTACATTACTATATTAAATTATTAAACAATTAATAATGTTGTATATTTAATCGTTATTTGAATATTATAAAACTGTTATAATATTATATCTAACAAATTATCTTGTAATATGTGTTAAAAATCGTGACTATATACTTCTATTATGATATGATATTAATGTTAAATTTATCGATATGTGGAATTTTACCATATCACATTCTGAAAGATTGTTGAATATTAGGTTTTTAATTCATGTATTTATGTGATACCACCAATAACTATTGTTTAATGTTATAATTTCTAACATTTAATCTATTATACTATACATGTATAGTTGGGTTATGTATTCAGCAATTACTACTGATATGTGAAACTTGATATACATTAATTGATAAGTGGCACTAGTTGAGAGAATGATCAACAGTGTTATGACCACAATTACTAGTTGAGGGAATGATCAACAGTGATATGACCAGAGTCACTAGTTGAGAGAATGATCAACAGTGATAGGACCACAATCACTAGTTGAGAGAACGATCAATAGTGATGCGACCACCGGCACTAGTTGAGAGAATGATCAACAGTGATATGACCAGAGTCACTAGTTGAAAGAACGATCAACTGTGATTTGACCACCGTCATGGGAATCGCCTAGTGATAGATACCATTGAATCATAATAAGATATATTTTATATCTATTACTTGATAAATTCACTATTGGACGAAAGTGAGCCAATGAGTGATAAGACCACTGTCACATCGGAACAGCCACCATGTGACAAATACTGATTGAGTTGGATAAATATAAATAAATATAAAAACTTTAATGATGTAAAGTATAACAATATATTTTAATAAAAATAGAATGAACTCGCCAGTATTTATTACTGATAAAATGTTTTCAAAACGTGTTTCAGGTAACTTGATGTAAAGATAGTAGAAGCCAGCTATGGAGCACTGAAGGCTTAAATAAAGTGGCTATAAATACCTGAATAAAAGAAGAAATTTATGTTTTATTTATTTGGGTTTATCCTTTGGCAAAAATACTTATAAATCTCATACAAGTCTCAAAAATAATATATTTCCAAGTCTAACTTAGAAAATATTTATAAACTCCATTTTTCATCCAAAAATAATATATTTCAAGTTTATTTAAGAAAATACATTTTCTCCCAAAAATAATGTATTTCATGTTTGTTTGAGAATATATATATTTCTTCCAAAAATAATACATCTTCTAATAATTCCAAGAAAAGTATATATATTTTAATTTGCCCAAAAATAATATATTTTCTCCTTATAAAAAATATGATATGTTTTGTAATAATTGTAAAAATCATATTTTTGTTCTCTTGGTGTCCAAAATATTATTTACCAAAAATATACTTGTAAATAAATTTTCCGGAATATTTTTGTGGGTTATATTCCTTTGTTCGGCTTCACCAATATTTTGGGTATAAATTGTATATTTATTCCTTGGAATTTTGGTAATATTTTGGATTGTAATTTTTGGTATTTTGGTGAGTTATATTATTTCAAGTCCTAAAATAATATAACTAATACACATAATATACAAATAATCGCACACATGGTGACTTCAAAATATATATTTTCTAAATACATATTTAGTCACTTTTATTTATAAAAACCAATCTCCAATATTTAAAATTTTGTAACAAAAATTTATGGCAAACTTTATATGAAAATTCATGGTTTAAAATACACTTGTAAATATTTGTTTAGAAATATTTTTCTAAGTGTTTAATTTTTAGAAAAATTTTGTCATAGTTTCCCCTAAAAATGTAGGTTTCCATGCCTTCATGGCATATCATTTTCTTTTGTAAATCAACACAATCAATCAACAATCAATCTATACTTACCAATTTTGCCAAAATCAAGCATAACTACTACTTCATGAACTTGAAAATTTACAAAAATTTGTAGTAACTTACTAGTGTGTTTAGTAAGTCTTGTTACCCTTTAAAGTGTGGTTGTTTCTTTAAAAACATCATTTTTAAAGAATTTGTTCTTTACAACTTATAATCACATTTTCTAGAAATGCTTCTTCTTAGATTTTTCTTGTTACACATGTGTTTCTACACTTGTTTAACCTTTAAAAACATGGTCGATTTCTTTAAGAACCAAGATTAAGTAAACTTTGTATTTTTAACTTGTTTTCTTGAAAAATCATCCTTGAAATCTTAGATCTACAAGACTTACATCTTACTTTAATCATCACTTATCAAGAAAACAATTCATTCTTTCAAGTTCATGACTTATGTGAGGATGATCCATTAATCTCTAACATTTTCATCCTATCATCTTGCTAGATTATGTTTTTAATCATCATCTAGCAAGATCATATGATGATCTACATCATTATCATAAACAATTAACCATCAAGTAGCACAATCAACACTAAACAACATGATTTCTTTAAGATTTAAGCTTAAGTTCATGTTTCATGTTCTTGTTTCTTAGTGTTCTTCAAGATTAACATCATGTATCTTCCTTTAACCACTTAATCAATATGTAAAATGAAGAGTATGATGTTCTTACAGCTAGCTCATGGCTAGGGATGATCAAGAGAAGAAAATAAGTGGATAAAAGCAAATGGAGAAGGTTCTTCAACTTCTGAAAACTCCTAGCTTCTTTGTGCACCTTCTAACACCTTTGTATGTATGTGGAATGTATGGAAGATGAATAATGATGATGATGGATTGGGGATGGTGTTCGGCCGTAGCTATGGGGAGGAGGAAGGAGAGAAGTGTGTTGGTGTGGTGAATGAGAAATGAAGGTTATGGTTCTAGAGGTTCATACTTATATCCACCATTATGTAGTTTCCATTGGTTTCTATATTATATAAAGAGAAAACAAGATCTATTATTTTAACCAAATATAATCACAAGTGGGCCCTTGGTGTTGGCCGATTACTAGGTGGGGGGGGGGGTATAGGCTAGGTTTCAACTAAATGGTTATTTATTAGTTAGATTTCAAGTATCTAGTTAGGGATTTAGTTATTAGATATTTATATAGTGTGTTATGATATTCGGGGACCATAACTAGCTTGGTAATGTTACAACAATGCTTCTAGTGAAAATTTGGTATTTCGGGTAGTGTCTGGTCGTTCGGTTGTTTACCGGTTCGTTAAGGTGCTAAACTGTACAGTTTAGTGTGCTTTATGTTACCTTTTGTGACAGTTTTGATTCCCGACACTTAGGAAAGCATTCAGGACCCATTTAACCATATTTCTGCATGATATTAGTTTATTTAAACGCTGAATTTGCTGATTTTCTGCAGAATTCTGCGGTTTATGAAAGTTTTAGGCACGGAAGGAAGCTGTGTTGGAAGCTAACTATCCTGATGAAAAGCTAGGAGTAACTGAAGAGCAGTTATCCTATGGCAAGGACGGAATCCTAAGGTTAAATGGACGAATATGGGTTCCAGTTTATGGAGGACTTCGGGATGTTATCCTCCAGGAAGCCCACAGTTCTAAGTACTCCGTTCATCTTGGAGCTGATAAGATTTACCAGGATCTAAAGGCAAACTATTGGTGGATAGGCTTGAAGAAGTCTATAGCTACTTATGTAGCCAAATGTTTGACGTGCGCCCAAGTTAAAGCCGAACATCAAAAGCCGTCAGGTTTGCTACAACAGCCTGAACTTCCCACCTGGAAGTGGGAAATGGTGACAATGGATTTTATCACCAAGTTACCAAAAACAAAGAAAGGAAATGATACTATATGGGTAATAGTTGATAGACTGACTAAGTCAGCACATTTCGTACCCATCAAGGAGACTTATAGCTCCGACATGTTAGCCCAATTATACGTAGATAAGATTGTATCTCTGCATGGTGTACCAGTGTCAATAATCTCTGACAGAGATACCAGATACACATCACATTTTTGGAAAAGTTTCCAACAGTCTTTGGGCATGCGCTTAAATTTTAGTACGGCTTACCATCCACAGACAGATAGGCAAAGTGAGCGTACAATCCAAACTCTGGAAGACATGCTTCGTGCATGTGTGATTGATTTAGGTGGTAGTTGGGATAACCACCTGCCATTGATCGAGTTCTCCTATTACAATAGCTACCATACAAGCATTCAGGCTGCTCCTTTTGAGGCATTATATGGTAGGAAATGCAGAACGCCTATTTGTTGGGCAAAAGTAGGGGAAAGTCAATTATCAGGACCTGACTTAGTCTTTGAAACAACGGACAAGATTGTCCAGATTCGCGACCGCCTGAAAGCTGCCAGGGACAGGCAGAAAAATTATGCTAATAAAAGGCGAAAACCTCTAAAGTTTGAGGTGGGTGATAAAGTTTTGCTTAAGGTATCACCCTGGAAGGGGGTGATGCGATTTAGTAAGAAAGGTAAGTTAAGCCCGAGGTATATAGGACCATTCGAGATTATCGAATGTGTTGGGTCAGTGGCTTATAAGTTGAACTTGCCTGAAGAGCTCAGTGGTATTCACAATGTATTCCACATCTGCAATCTGAAGAAATGTCTAGCAGATGAATCGCTAGTCATACCACATACAGATGTGCACATAGATGAGAGCTTGAAATTTGTGGAAAAACCCTTGTCGATTGAGGATCGACAGGTAAAGAAGCTTCGAAGGAAGCATGTGCCTATTGTGAAGGTAAAATGGGTTGCCCGCAGAGGTCCCGAATATACGTGGGAAGTGGAGTCTACCATGAAAGAAAAGTAACCTCATTTGTTCCAGTAAATCTCGAGGTCGATATTTCTTTTAAGGGGGTGAGGATGTAACATCTCGAAAATTCATGTCCAATAAAATAAAGACACGTGTCATGTAAGATAAACGTGTCATAAACCCAGATCAAGTTAAAGGATGTATGGTAGGATTAAAAGTGTCGACATGTTAATAAATACCTCTGAGCGACCTATTTACAAATCCCAAATCTTAATAAATTCCATAAACATTCAACATGTTCAAATCCGGTTAATTTGATAATCTAAATTGGTATATGGATTTAGTTTTATGGTTCTTACGACAAGTCCCTTAAAGCATTCAACACAAGAGTCCAAGGTGTGTAAGTACACGCAAAGCATGCAAAGTCTGAACACTTGGTCCCCTCTACTGGAAAGAAACATAAAAATTCGAATTATGAAAGATTTCATGGTCAAGGCATGGAAGTTTACAAATTTTTGTCTTATGATGAAGGCTTACGGACCGCAAAGGTGAACCCTTACGGTCCGTAAGGGAGCGGAGCTGGGCGATAGTTCCTGAAAAGCGGTTACGGACCGTAAAGCCTAAGGCTTACGGTCCGTAAGACATGTATCTGGCCAGAATTTTGGACAGATGCCTGTTAAACAAGTTACACCGCCTTAAAAGAGTGGTATTCAAAAATCAGGGGCCTTACAACTGGTTTTTAGCATCATAGGGACACCTGGGAACATCTTACAACCTTTATAGACTTAGTTGGGGTGATCTTATTGCATCAAAGTTCCTATATAAAGAGACCTCTTGTGCAACATTTCTTTGCTCATTTGAAACTCACTTCAAGCTGGTCTCTGGAGCTCCCCTGGTCAGCAAGCAAGTTCCTTTAAGTTCCAAATCATACTTAGGACCTTTGTAAGTGTCCTTAACCCTTCCTAATTTAGTTTAGCTTAGTTAATTAGCTAAAAGTCAAACCATCGTAATTAAGGTTTGACTTCGAGATTAATCAATAATTGTTCAGTCAAAGCTCAAATTGAAAGTACCTATAAGTTGGTAATTATGTGGGTAATAAACCCTTAAAAGGGTACTCTCTGATTCCCACTTTAACTAGGTCAATTGTCGGGTCAAACTTGATATTAAAAAGTCAACAGAAAGCTTATTTTCAAATTAATGCATAATTAGCAATGTAGAACCCATGCAACCTATTTTATCATTAATATAACTTGGTAATAAATGTAAGAACATGTCTAAACATGTTCAACCAGACAATTTTCAGTTTAGGCTCGGTTCGGAACCGAAAGTCGCGTAATTTGACTTTTGCTTTGACTTTCAGTTCTGACCCATTGTAGCATGTTTTAGAAATGCCTTAGAGCCTTATTAGGACCAGGTTTCATATAAGTATAACCCTCTATGATTATACAACTTGGTTCATTAGTTATCCGATTCATATGCATGTTTTCGTTAAATGCTTAAATGTTGACTATTATGCCCTTTTAACCTTGAAACGTGATTTTTAAAAATATAAAAGAATGGAAACCTTGGTTACTGATTTATAAAGTTGTCCCTAAAATTTGACATCAGTTTGAGGTCTAGATTAGGAGTTATGCTCATTAGCGTAATTAGAAAGCTTTTTATTAAATAAACGGCGTAATTAGCATATAGCCTATCTAAACCCGATTTTTAATACCAAAATTTTTACCTACTGATATGAAATAATATTTTGGGATTTTTGAAGATTTTTATTTAATTTTAGGCTGAGCATAAAATAGAGTTCTAAGCTTGATTCGGTAATTGCCGGTTTTGCTGTTTTGGGCTATAAATTGGGTTTTACAAATCATTTTGATTCCAAACCTTTTGCTACTGATTTTAAATGATAAATAAAATATTTTGAGCATTCTGGAATAACAAAAATATCAGCTTTCCCTTAAAAACCCGGAAATAGCTCCAAATCGCCTTTTTAAGCGTTTTTAACACATAGTATGTATTAAAACTATTTTAAACATATAAGGTTTGATACCTACTGATAATTTCAGTAAATTTTTATATATTAATAGTAAGCAAAAGTTTTAAACTCAGATTTCCAGTTTTGACCTTTTAGGCGTAAGTGAAATTACCAAAATGCCCCTTCGGTGCATAGTATGGTTAGAAATGATAAATTTCACACATAGGTTATACCCTACTGATATAACTTAGTAAATTAAGTATTTTTACTGATTACATCAGACACGAAACTCAGATTTATATTTAAACTCTTTTATAACCTTTAAAATGACCAAAATACCCCTACGGGGCGTAATTTGAGTTTAAATCCATTTTGGGCATAATAGAAGATATCTTACTGATGTCACAACATATTTAAGGCATATTAACTTAGGAAACTTGTATATGACTCATATGGTTACACGTTACGCACTTTTCGCGTTCGGATCGGCTTATGTAACTAGTCTGCATATATTAGCCGAAACGGGTCAAACCATATCGTTTTCATCTCAAAATCCAGAATGTGTTTAAGTTACCCATATTAAACAAGCATACAAGCTTGTCGGGTCAAAACCACATTCTAAACCGGTCCTCGCTTTATCATGCGTTTGAACCGTGTCTTCCTTTTTGAAAACTAACCGGTCTAAGTCTAAACTTAATTAAAATTCTAATAGGTTATTAAAAACCTTCGTTCCAGATTTAGGAGCCCAGTAAAAGCTATATGTACTTGCTGATTTGATATACGGCTGGGATTGAATTTATATTTAGCTCAGGTAAATACTTTTAACTTATTTTCCCTATACGGGCTTGGGGTATGGTATATAAAATACCGCTTGGTCGGGCATTGAATCTTTAATCGAATGGAGGTTAATTTATTGAAATGACCCGTTTAAATTGATTTGTTTGCTTAAAGCCTTTGGGGGGTTAATGACTATGTCCCGGATATCCTTGGCGTCATTTTACGAAATGGCCACGACCTAAGCACGGGGTGTAGGCGTACACCCGACATCGCATAAATAAATAATGAGGTATAACCACCGGTTTCGGGAATAACCCGTTGCGGGACTATATCATGTGGTGTGTCTATTAATCTTTAATCCGGTGTTCAGCCCGGGCTACTGAACGCATAAGAAACATGTAATTCTTTTACAAGATTATATATATAAATAATTATCCCAAGTTATAAAAGTTTTGTGCCACTTGCATTTCAAATCAATTTTATTAAACCTTTTTCAAAATGAGTCAGTTAATTGTATTTACCCGTGTAAACTGACGTATTTTCCCAAAAAGGTTAAGTGCAGGTACTACTCGAAATAGGCTGGCTTTCTCCTAGCATCCACAATAAGTCTCGCAAGCCTGGATGTCATAAAACTGTTGAACAATGTTTCCTTTTATTTGATCCGCCTGTGGATCCATTACAGTCCGTTGTGATACTTTGATATTACTATTTAATCGGTTTGTAGTGTGATTCATCTTTTGCTTCCGCTGTGCATTTAAATTTGTGTTGTTTGACTATGATGATATCAACTACGTCACGATACTCCCCACCGGGCCCACCGGTAATACGTGGAAATATCGGGGTGTGACAGGTTGGTATCAGAACCAACACTGAGTGAATTAAACACTAGCCTTTTGTATTTAATCTCAGTTACACAGTTGCACATTCCTCAAATTTTCGAGTCTAGACAAAGAACATAGGACAAATCCTAAATTTTGTTTTATTTTTATCTTTTATATTATTCTTTGTTGTTATCTTTGTTCATGTTGACAGGTTTAAATATGCCGCCAAGATTCTTTAGAAGAAAGGGAAAGGCACCTATAGCAGGCCACGACCATGAGGCCGGGCCGTCTCAAAGACGAACCTCACCCGTCAACACGCGTACAAGTCCCCAGGGGGACTGGAGGACACATCTGCAGCCAGCGAGGCGGTCCGTCTCGTTAAGCTCGTCACTGTCTTATCTTCACTCTTTTGGACCCCAATCAGAAAATGAGCCCGAAAACCCACAACCTTCATTTATCCCTCTCCAGAGGTCCAACTCTCGTCACTCCTTTGATAACCCATCCCATATCTTCCGAAGCCGGTTCAACCCGGCAAACTACCTCGAGGAACTAGTGGGTGTTAACCCATTGGGACCTGAAGATCACTTTTCTGGAGATCACGCCATGGATATGGACGAGGATACCGACCCTACCGAACCACCGACCGGTACCCCCACACATCCCATCGAAATTTCTGATGGGTCATCTTTTCATGGATCACCCTACCGTGGTCCTGACAGCTACCAAGCAAGATTCAACCAGTATGAATGGTATTTTACACCCTCTTATCATTCATCGCCTCATCAGCAGCAACAGCAGCTGCAGCAGGATCCTTCCGAGGATTCACATTTCGTGGCAGTTACCCCGCCACCACCACCACCTCAGCAGCAACCTCCTGAGCCACCAAGGCGAAGGAGATCAAATGCACGGATGTCCGTGCGAGGAGGAGTGCATATCAACACCCCTCAACCATCGAGTGGCAGCCACTACCCGCCACTCCAAGAAAACCAGCAGATGGGGGGACCTTCAAACCCCATCCCGGAAGTGAACTCTGCACCTGTCATGCCACCACCGTTGGGCTTTGACAACCCAATTCCCACGTACGCTGGCTCAGCAGCGTATAATCCCTTTGAGCAGCCGGCTCACACCAGCTTCAGTTATGCTGAGATCGACCCATACCTGGCGGCGTGGAAGTACAATGCTCTTAACCCCGAAGGGCCCTACGGAACTCCTTGGGGAGTTAGATACCCAGTTTATGGATACCAACAACAACCTCCTCTTCGACCTCCACATCAGCCGCAGATACCACGGTTTTCCCCGCCAGAACAGGAGGAAATTCTCCAAAGATTGAGCTAAGTGGAAAGGGTAGTCCGAGAGGACCGAAGAAATAACCATGGATTCTTTAAGGGATTGGCAAGTTTAATAAAAGGAAAAAGCAAGAAGGACCATTGAATCCTCTAAATTGTTGGTTGTATTTCCTTATTTCCAATCCAGCCCCTGCGTGGGCATGCGTTTTTGTTTAACCCCTGCGAGGGTATGTCTTTTTGTATTCTGCCCCTGCGTGGGCATGTTTTTCTGTTGACCCCTGCGTGGGTATGTTTGTTGCTTAAGCCCCTGTATGGGCATGTTATTTCAGTAGAAGTCCCGTTTAGGGCAAAATTGTACTTGTTAAAATTTTTGGAATGGTTAATTTAAATTTTCATTTTATTAAATATGTGCATAAACATAAAATGTGAAATAAACAAAATAACATTACCACCAAAAGATCTACCATTATAATAAAATGGCAAAATCTAAAAAGGACAAGACCTAGCCATATGTCACCTTAAAACAGGGCCAAGATGGTAGTTCCTCAATTAGATTCAGATCCTTATTAACCTCTCAATTTAGGGTTGTTCTGCGTTAAATACTAAAAAGAATCTTAAAGGTAAAACCTAACCTAAATGTCGTTGCAGACATGGCCAAGATGGTAAAACCTATTCAAAAGATTCAAAACCTTGTAAACATCTGAAAGCATATTAACATGCTTGACAAATGTGATCCGATAAAATCACATAAGTCATTTTTAATTTGGGTTATTCTAAATTCCTTTATTTATATAATCATCCCTTAAGGATGAAGTGCCCACGGGCTATAATTAACGTCCTCTAGGACTAAAGACAGTGGTAGCCTACAACTCCCTGTCAAGAAAAGGTAATGAACTCGGATTCAAACCTTAATGCCTCGGTTCCATAAAACCTGGGCATATAAACTAAAACTTGTCTACGTGACTAGGCCTTTTGTGCAATTACTAACTTATAATTTAGGATTATGATAAAGATCCTGAATAATTATATATTTAACAATTTAACAAATTAACAAAAAATGGCTATTAAAAACCATGGTTAATAAATTATCAAAAACAATAAAACTGTATAAGCTTCTATATAAACCTTGCCCTTATTAGATTTTATGTAGCAATTAAAGCTACATGGCTAGGTCAGAAGAGGTAAACAGTCATCCAGTGGAAAACCATGAAAATACTAAGATACATGTGACCGGTGCGGAGCTGCAAGCATTAGTAGATAATGCTATTACAAAAGCTATAGAACAGCAGTATAATGAATCTAGCGGGACTCAAAGTAGGACCCTATCCGCATCGCATTCCAAGCCTAAGACTCATTCAGAGGCTCATAGCAAGCCACCCTCTAAGAAAGATGAGCCAAAGAAAGATGATGATTGACATTCATCTAATCAACACAGTATTCCATCTAAAAGGATAGTGTTTGATGATAAACCACGTACCAAGTCCTGTACCTATAAGTACTTTGTTTCCTGCAAACCCCGGGATTTCACTGGGGAGAAAGGGGCAATTGATTGTATGACTTGGTTAGATGAAATGGACACAGTGGTTGTGCTGAGAAGGATGTAGTGAAGTATGTATCCCAATCGTTCAAGGGAGAGGCATTAGCATGGTGGAAGTCTCTCGTTCAAGCTGCTGGAAAGATCCCGCTCTACAATTTGTCATGGGATCAGTTCGTTGCTGTCATTAAGGAGAATTATTGCCCGCAGCATGAGGTTGAAAGAATTGAATCAGATTTCTTATCGTTGGTGATGAAGAATTTAGATTGTCAAGCTTACCTCACCAGTTTCAATACCCTGTCTAGGCTGGTTCCGTATCTCGTAACCCCGGAACCCAAAAGGATTGCTCGCTTCATTGGGGGTTTAGCCCCAGAAATCAAAGCCAGTATTAAGGCGTCCAGACCTGCTACTTTTAGGTCAGTAGCTGATCTATCTCTGTCTCTTACCTTGGATGCGGTCAGGCTAAGATCGCTCAGGAATTCGGAAGAAGGCAAGAGGAAGCGTGAGGATGACAACTCACGACGTTCAGACAAGAGACATAAGGGAAACCATGATCACAAAAAGGGTTCTAGATCTAGGAAAGACGGTCAACAGACGGGTGATAAACCCAAGTGTAAGGTTTGTAAGAAGCACCATTTTGGAAGGTGTAGATTCGAGTCGAAATCCCAGTCACAACCGAGAGCTTGTGGGATTTGCAAGTCTTCTGAGCACAAGACCTTAGATTATCAGAAAATCAAGGATGCTACGTGCTACAACTGCAGTGGAAAAGGACACATCAAGTCCAATTGCCCAAAGGTCACCAAGAAAACTGAGGATGGGAAAAAGACTAATGCAAGGGTTTTCCGAATGGATGCAAAGGAAGCTGTTCAGGACGACAATGTGATCACAGGTACTTTCCTCATAAATGATGTTTATGCAAGAGTGCTATTTGATTCAGGAGCAGATAAATCATTCGTAGATAATAAGTTTTGCAAATTACTGAATTTACCTGTTAAAACCCTAAGTGTGAAATATGAGGTGGAATTAGCTGATGGTACCTTAGAAACCGCCTCAACCGTGTTAGATGGATGTTTCATATCCATTAGGAACCACTCCTTTCCATTGTCCCTATTTCCTTTGAAGTTAGCCGGTTTTGACATAGTTATAGGAATGGATTGGTTATCTCGTAACCAAGCCCAGATAGTGTGCAATAAGAAGCAAGTGGTGATCAAGACTCTGTCTGGTGAGCTAGTTACCATTCAGGGAGATACCCAGTATGGATTGCCTGACCAAGTGTGTATGCTCAAGGCATCTAGATGCTTGAAGAAGGGTTGTGTCATTTACATGGCACAAGTGACTATTGATGAGCAGAAACCCAAGATTGAAGATATTCCAGTCATTTCTGAGTACCCTAAAGTTTTCCCAGAAGAACTACCTGGTCTACCACCAGATAGGCAAGTAGAATTCAGAATTGACATCATCCCTAGAGCAGCACCTGTTGCGAGAGCGCCTTATAGGTTGGCACCAACAGAGATGAAGGAATTGAGGACACAACTAGATGAATTGCTAGTCAAAGGTTTCATTAGACCTAGTTCGTCTCCTTGGGGAGCGCCAATCCTATTTGTCAAAAAGAAGGATGGATCGATGCGTCTGTGCATCGATTACCGTGAGCTTAATAAGGTCACTATCAAGAATAGGTATCCTTTGCCCAGGATCGACGATCTGTTCGATCAATTACAAGGGGCAAGCTACTTCTCAAAGATCGATTTGAGGTCAGGCTATCATCAATTGAAGGTTAAGGATGAAGATGTACACAAGACCGCATTTAGGACTCGTTATGGTCATTACGAGTTCCTAGTGATGCCTTTTGGGCTCACTAATGCACCTGCCGCATTCATGGTTCTCATGAATCACGTCTGCAAGCCTTACTTGGATAAATTTGTCATCATTTTCATCGAAGACATTCTCATTTACTCGAAAAGCCAAGCTGACCATGAGAAACATCTCCGTTGCATTCTTAAGCTACTTCAACAAGAAAAGCTCTATGCAAAATTTTCAAAGTGTGAATTTTGGCTTCGAGAAATCCAATTCCTTGGACATGTTGTTAGTGAGCATGGTATCCAAGTGGATCCCGCTAAGATTGAAGCTATTATGAACTGGCAAGAGCCGAAGACGCCTACAGAGATTCGTAGCTTTCTAGGGTTAGCAGGATATTATAGGCGATTTATTGAAAATTTCTCAAGGATTGCTGCGCCCCTAACTTCGTTGACGCGTAAGAATATTAAGTTTGACTGGGGCCCTAAGCAGCAGGAATCCTTTGATGTCCTTAAGCAAAAGTTGAGCAATGCACCTGTGTTAACATTGCCAGATGGAATTGACGAATTAGTGGTATATTGTGATGCATCACACACCGGTATGGGATGTGTGCTGATGCAGAAAGGCAAAGTTATTGCCTATGCTTCACGTCAGTTAAAGGTGCACGAGAAGAACTACACCACCCATGACTTGGAGTTGGGTGCTGTTGTATTTGCACTAAAACTGTGGAGACATTACTTGTATGGAACCAAGTGTGTGATCTATTCAGATCACAAGAGCCTTCAACACTTATTTAATCAGAAGGATTTGAACATGAGGCAACGGCGTTGGATGGAAACTTTGAATGATTATGATTGTGAAATAAGATACCATCCTGGCAAGGCAAATGTGGTTGCCGATGCCTTAAGTAGAAAGGAAAGAGTGAAACCTATAAGAATCAATGCTAAGAGCATTGAGATAAAGAATAGTTTGAACGAAAGGTTATTAGCTGCACAGAAGGAAGCTGTGTTGGAAGCTAACTATCCTGATGAAAAGCTAGGAGTAACTGAAGAGCAGTTATCCTATGGCAAGGACGGAATCCTAAGGTTAAATGGACGAATATGGGTTCCAGTTTATGGAGGACTTCGGGATGTTATCATACAAGAAGCCCACAATTCTAAGTACTCCGTTCATCCTGGAGCTGATAAGATGTACCAGGATCTAAAGGCAAACTATTGGTGGATAGGCTTGAAGAAGTCTATAGCTACTTATGTAGCCAAATGTTTGACGTGCGCCCAAGTTAAAGCCGAACATCAAAAGGCGTCAGGTTTGCTACAACAGCCTGAACTTCCCACCTGGAAGTGGGAAATGGTGACAATGGATTTTATCACCAAGTTAGCAAAAACAAAGAAAGGAAATGATACTATATGGGTAATAGTAGATAGACTGACTAAGTCAGCACATTTCCTACCCATCAAGGAGACTTATAGCTCCGACATGTTAGCCCAATTATACGTAGATAAGATTGTATCTCTGCATGGTGTACCAGTGTCAATAATCTCTGACAGAGATACCAGATACACATCACATTTTTGGAAAATTTTTCAACAGTCTTTGGGCATGCGCTTAAATTTTAGTACGGCTTACCATCCACAGACAAATGGGCAAAGTGAGCGTACAATCCAAACTCTGGAAGACATGCTTCGTGCATGTGTGATTGATTTAGGTGGTAGTTGGGATAACCACCTGCCATTGATCGAGTTCTCCTATAACAATAGCTACCATACAAGCATTCAGGCTGCGCCTTTTGAGGCATTATATAGTAGGAAATGCAGAACGCCTATTTGTTGGGAAGAAGTAGGGGAAAGTCAATTATCAGGACCTGACTTAGTCTTTGAAACAACGGACAAGATTGTACAGATTCGCGACCGCCTGAAAGCTGCCAGGGACAGGCAGAAAAGTTATGCTAATAAAAGGCGAAAACCTCTAAAGTTTGAGGTGGGTGATAAAGTTTTGCTTAAGGTATCACCCTGGAAGGGGGTGATGCGATTTAGTAAGAAAGGTAAGTTAAGCCCGAGGTATATAGGACCATTCGAGATTATCGAATGTGTTGGGTCAGTGGCTTATAAGTTGAACTTGCCTGAAGAGCTCAGTGGTATTCACAATGTATTCCACATCTGCAATCTAAAGAAATGCCTAGCAGATGAATCGCTAGTCATACCACATACAGATGTGCACATAGATGAGAGCTTGAAATTTGTGGAAAAACCCTTGTCGATTGAGGATCGACAGGTAAAGAAGCTTCGAAGGAAGCATGTGCCTATTGTGAAGGTAAAATGGGATACCCGCAGAGGTCCCGAATATACGTGGGAAGTGGAGTCTACCATGAAAGAAAAGTACCCTCATTTGTTCCAGTAAATCTCGAGGTCAAGATTTCTTTTAAGGGGGTGAGGATGTAACACCTCGAAAATTCATGTCCAATAAAATAAAGACACGTGTCATGTAGATAAACGTGTCATAAACCCGGATCAAGTTAAAGGATGTATGTTAGGATTAAAAGTGTCGACATGTTAATAAATACCTCTGAGCGACCTATTTACAAATCCCAAATCTTAATACATTCCATAAACATTCAACATGTTCAAATCCGGTTAATTTGATAATCTAAATTGGTATTTGGATTTAGTTTTATGGTTCTTACGACAAGTCCCTTAAAGCATTCAACACAAGAGTCCAAGATGTGTAAGTACATGCAAAGCATGCAAAGTCTGAACACTTGGTCCCCTCTACTGGAAAGAAACATAAAAATTCGAATTATGAAAGATTTCATGGTCAAGGAATGGAAGTTTACAAATTTTTGTCTTATGATGAAGGCTTACGGACCGCAAAGGTGAACCCTTACGGTCCGTAAGGGAGCGGAGCTGGGCGATAGTTCCTGAAAAGCGGTTACGGACCGCAAATCCTAAAGCTTACGGTCCGTAAGACATGGATCTGGGCAGAATTTTGGACAGATGCCTGTTAAACAAGTTACACCGCCTTAAAAGAGTGGTATTCAAAAATCAGGGGCCTTACAACTGGTTTTTAGCATCATAGGGACACCTGGGAACATCTCACAACCTTTATAGACTTAGTTGGGGTGATCTTATTGCATCAAAGTTCCTATATAAAGAGACCTCTTGTGCAACATTTCTTTGCTCATTTGCAACTCACTTCAAGCTGGTCTCTGGAGCTCCCCTGGTCAGCAAGCAAGTTCCTTTAAGTTCCAAATCATACTTAGGACCTTTGTAAGTGTCCTTAACCCTTCCTAATTTAGTTTAGCTTAGTTAATTAGCTAAAAGTCAAACCATCGTAATTAAGGTTTGACTTCGAGATTAATCAATAATTGTTTAGTCAAAGCTCAAATTGAAAGTACCTATAAGTTGGTAATTATGTGGGTAATAAACCCTTAAAAGGGTACTCTCTGATTCCCACTCTAACTAGGTCAATTGTCGGGTCAAACTTGATATTAAAAAGTCAACAGAAAGCTTATTTTCAAATTAATGCATAATTAGCAATGTAGAACCCATGCAACCTGTTTTATCATTAATATAACTTGGTAATAAATGTAAGAACATGTCTAAACATGTCCAACCAGACAATTTTCAGTTTAGGCTCGGTTCGGAACCGAAAGTCGCGTAATTTGACTTTTGCTTTGACTTTCAGTTCTGACCCATTGTAGCATGTTTTAGAAATTCCTTAGAGCCTTATTAGGACCAGGTTTCATATAAGTATAACCCTCTGTGATTATACAACTTGGTTCATTAGTTATCCGATTCATATGCATGTTTTCGTTAAATGCTTAAATGTTGACTATTATGCCCTTTTAACCTTGAAACGTGATTTTTAAAAATATAAAAGAATGGAGACCTTGGTTACTAATTTATAAAGTTGTCCCTAAAATTTGACATCAGTTTGAGGTCTAGATTAGGAGTTATGCTCATTAGCGTAATTAGAAAGCTTTTTATTAAATAAACGGCGTAATTAGCATATAGCCTATCTAAACCCGATTTTTAATACCAAAATTTTTACCTACTGATATGAAATAATATTTTGGGATTTTGAATATTTTTATTTAATTTTAGGCTGAGCATAAAATAGAGTTCTAAGCTTGATTCGGTAATTGCCGGTTTTGCTGTTTTGGGCTATAAAATGGGTTTTACAAATCATTTTGATTCCAAACCTTTTGCTACTGATTTTAAATGATAAATAAAATATTTTGAGCCTTCTGGAATAACAAAAATATCAGCTTTCCCTTAAAAACCCGGAAATAGCTCCAAATCGCCTTTTTAAGCGTTTTTAAAGCATAGTATGTATTAAAACTATTTTAAACATATAAGGTTTAATTCCTACTGATAATTTCAGTAAATTTTTATATATTAACAGTAAGCAAAAGTTTTAAACTCAGATTTCCAGTTTTGACCTTTTAGGCGTAAGTGAAATTACCAAAATGCCCCTTCGGTGCCTAGTATGGTTAGAAATGATAAATTTCACACATAGGTTATACCCTACTGATATAACTTAGTAAATTAAGTATTTTTACTGATTACATCAGACCCGAAACTCAGATTTATATTTAAACTCTTTTATAACCTTTAAAATGACCAAAATACCCCTATGGGGCGTAATTTGAGTTTAAATCCGTTTTGGGCATAATAGAAGATATCTTACTGATGTCACAACATATTTAAGGCATATTAACTTAGGAAACTTGTATATGACTCATATGGTTACCCGTTACGCACTTTTCACGTTCGGATCGGCTTATGTAACTAGTCTGCATATATTAGCCGAAACGGGTCAAACCATATCGTTTTCATCTCAAAATCCAGAATGTGTTTAAGTTACCCATATTAAACAAGCATACAAGCTTGTCGGGTCAAAACCACATTCTAAACCGGTCCTCGCTTTATCATGCGTTTGAACCGTGTCTTCCTTTTTGAAAACTAACCGGTCTAAGTCTAAACTTAATTAAAATTCTAATAGGTTATTAAAAACCTTCGTTCCAGATTTAGGAGCCCAGTAAAAGCTATCTGTACTTGCTGATTTGATATACGGCTGGGATTGAATTTATATTTAGCTCAGGTAAATACTTTTAACTTATTTTCCCTATACGGGCTTGGGGTATGGTATATAAAATACCGCTTGGTCGGACATTGAATATTTAATCGAATGGAGGTTAATTTATTGAAATGACCTGTTTAAATTGATTTGTTTGCTTAAAGCCTTTGGGGGGTTAATGACTATGTCCCGGATATCCTTGGCGTCATTTTACGAAATGGCCACGACCTAAGCACGGGGTGTAGGCGTACACCCGACATCGCATAAATAAATAATGAGGTATAACCGCCAGTTTCGGGAATAACCCGCCGCGGGACTATATTATGTGGTGTGTCTATTAATCTTTAACCCGGTGTTCAGCCCGGGCTACTGAACGCATAAGAAACATGTAATTCATTTACAAGATTATATATATATAAATAATTATCCCAAGTTATAAAAGTTTTGTGCCACTTGCATTTCAAATCAATTTTATTAAACCTTTTTAAAATGAGTCAGTTAATTGTATTTACCTGTGTAAACTGGCGTATTTTCCCAAAAAGGTTAAGTGCAGGTACTACTCGAAATAGGCTGGCTTTCTCCTAGCATCCACAATAAGTCTCGCAAGCTTGGATGTCATAAAACTGTTGAACAATGTTTTCTTTTATTTGATCCGCCTGTGGATCCATTACAGTCCGTTGTGATACTTTGATATTACTATTTAATCGGTTTGTAGTGTGATTCATCTTTTGCTTCCGTTGTGCATTTAAATTTGTGTTGTTTGACTATGATGATATCAACTACGTCACGATACTCCCCACCGGGCCCACCGGTAATACGTGGAAATATCGGGGTGTGACAGTTATGTTGGTTCTTTTGAGCTATTGTGTTTATCGGAGCTATGTGGTCGACGATGCCGAGGACAACTTTATCTGAAACGTGTTTGTGATTAACTATATAATGCTTGATGTCGGTTATCTGTTGTCTTCAGTTATTGGAACCTTTTAGACATTATACAAGAGATGTCGGTATCTTTGAGGTTGATGCTGGTTATGATGCTCCTTTTCGGCTATTGTGTTTAGTGTTTACGTGAGCTATGTATGTTGTGATGGTTATGATTATATGTTGGATGCATTTGGGCTGTTGTTTTTACCTGAGCGTTGTACGACGATGTGATCGTTCATTTGTTGTTTTTATGATGGCATCTTGATGGCTTATGTTGTAGATGTACAACATAATTTTTCCAATTTGTGGATGTTTGTTAAGGAACATTGGCTGTAATTAGTGCCTTTGTTTCTTTTGGCTATGACGAAGTTTTTTGCTTGGCATGGCAAGTAAGGTGGCTTCAAAGAAGCCACCCGTTGTAACCGGTATCCTGAGCCTCTAAATTGTATTATATACACATTATTTAGCAAGATGCTTATGCAAAAATGTGTTGTAATGTGGGCTTTGTTAGTTTTTCGTGCTTTATGTTGTTGTTCCTTTTGTTTTGTGAGTTGTACATTGTTGTGCTTTAATCTCTTCATACGCTTATCGCCTTATTTACGTTATATTGAATTTCGCCTTTTGGGTTTCGTGTACTTATTGGCAATGATGACTTGCGTATTATTCTTGGCATTGCATCACGTGCCTTTATGTAGTGTCCGGACCTCTTATTATTTTTAACGACTTTATTTCTTATGTTACGCTTTGCTTAATTAAAACTAAAAACCATTATGACTCTACGTTCGTTTGTTACATAATGTCTTGTTCAAACATAGACCTTAACGTGTTTCTAACAACTGATTGCACTGAAATACTAAACAAACTAACCGAGAGGGTTGGCAACAAAAGAGGAGTTTTCGACCAATAGAATTCCAAGGGATCGTTTACAATATGCAATTGAGTTCTATAAACAATAACATCCACTAGTTGAACTCAGAATCAGCAAGCTCAAAGGTAATTGTAACGTGAAAGTGATATGTCACTTTCGAACGAATAAATGAGTAAAATTAGTGTGTTGACCTTATTGAATTGCGAGAATACATCGGAATGAAATACAATCGAACCTGGTGTATCAACGTCTTAATTCGTAGTTGCATTAAGAATGTTTAAATGGCAAGTCAAACAAAAGTATGTGTAGTTTCGTGTGAAACGGTTGACCATGAAAAGCACAAGCTACAAGTTTGTACCGACACCACAAGGTGTCATAATGCCATAATTCAATAATAGCGGTGACCGAACAAGTTCACCGTGTTTGAAATCAAATGAAAGTGTAATGAAGCAATATGAAGATTTGATTCAAATGGCATCGTAGGATTTTTCAATTGAATATAGAACACCAAATAACTGTTGTTTTCGATCGAAGATTAAAAAAAGCAATAAATACCACAAAGTATTCGATTATGAATGAAAGAACCATACACTGGGGTATAAAATGAATTTATGTACCATTGTCTTAGCACATGATTGTGTTAAGACTCTTTTAACATGATAAATCTGAACGAATTTAAAGCAAATCAATAAATAAACAATTAAATCTGTGTATGAGATGCGTAAACGAGATTAGCGCAAGCTGCAATTTAGTGAAAACATCACCACAAGGTGTCGAAATCAACAGACGACTTAATGGAGCCGTAGACCAAACAAGTCTACTACGACTCGGGACGTAAGAAACACTTGCAAAAATGAATTTGGACTATGATGCTCTCAATAAATCATATGGTGTCTTGAATTGAAGATGCGAAATGGACAAGTTCAAGCAATTGAACTTGGTTTCAGCGCAATCTGACAATAAACGTATGTATCGACAAGGGAATTTCGGCATGGTTACAAGGATAAACCATGTATGTAACTTGAAAGAAAAGAAGTTTCAAGAAAGTGTGTTGACTTGATAGCAAAGGAGCCAACAATTACAATAATGTAGGACATTCGAATCACACATCAATAATTAGATTTAGCAAAATAATATTTGAACTTTGATGAAGCGCTTATTCGAAACGAAACCACATGCATAACAAATAGTGCATGCGTAACATATGAATTTCCAAGAAATGAAACAATGAGTATTCGCTATAATGAAGAAATGATCAAATATCGAGACAAAGGAGTGTTCGCTTTATTGAAGAAAATTGTCATGACGCAACTACCATTAAGAGGAGTAGAGATGCAAAAATCTTACTCGCTAGAAGCAAAAGTGGAAATTTCAATATAAGAATTTCGAGTACTTCACCTATTTGGTTAACTAAAATAGCATATACGATAGACTAATGGTGTTTGCCCGAGTTAATAGGCGTGGTTCCTAAGTGATAACCTTTAATGAGTTTCGACCTATCTCCCGGAGGTCCTAAGTACATGTCTCCTAGATTCCCAAAGTTTTGTATTCTGTGTAAAACTGTTTTGTGCACCGTGTAGAAAACATAATATTAGCGTATGTTTAAAACAGATTGCTGACTCATTGTTCTTCGATATACTTTCTTCCTAAATCCGCAGCTGGTGATAACCTGATCGAAGATCAATCTTGGAATAGTAACTTGAACCCTGAAGTTGGTCGAATAAATCATCAATCCTCGGTAAGGGATACCAATTCTTGATGGTTAGCTTGTTTAGCTCCCGGTAGTTAATGTACATGCGAAAATTACTGTCCTTCTTCTTAACAAACAACACTGAAACTCCCCAAGGCGAGGAGCTTGGGCTAATGAATCCCTTGTCTAGTAGCTCCTGGAGCTGCGTTGGCATTTCTTGCATCTCTGAAGGCACAAGTCGATAAGGTGCCTTGGCTATAGGCGCGACGCCTGGAACCAAGTCCATGTGGAATTCGACTGGTCGTTGAGGAGGTAATCATGGCAAGTCTTTGGGGAAGACTTCAGGATATTCCCTTACCACAGGGATATCTTCGAGCTTAGGTTTTTCGGCTTCTTTGTCCACGACATGAGCCAAGGAGGCAACACATCCTTTACGCAAAAACTTCCGTGCCTTCAAACAACTAATAATCCGTAGAGGCGTATCCTGCTTCTCCCCGTGTATCACAATTGTTTCTTCATTCGCCATCGGGATGAGGATAATCTTTTCATGGCAAACAATCTCCGCACGATTACTCGACAACTAATCCATTCCAACTACGACGTCGAAGCTTTCCAACTCAACTGGCAGAAGATCTGACGAAAACTCACGCTCTCCAAGCTCTATAACGCAGTCTCTAATCACTTCATTAGCTCCTACTAGCTTCCCATTGGCTAGTTCTTATCGAGTACGGGACATCTAACTTACTTTCTACTAAATCAAGTATATTCTTAAACTCTAGAGATACGAAGCTATAGTCAGCACTGGTATCAAATAGCACAGATGCAAAGTGTTGTTTAGTAGGGAACGCACCACTGACTTCGTTCGGACTCTAGCGTGCTTCATGAGCTCCAATGTTGTACGCTCTTCCACGGTCTTGGTTATTCTTCCTAGGGCAATCTTTCCTAAAGTGCCCCACGTCCCCGCATTTGTAGCAACCTGGAACTCTACCACTATCGCTTCCGTCTTGGTTGCCGTCATCATTCACTCCTTGTCTGGGATACTTCGCCCAACAGGCATCCTTGTTGTGTCCTTCTTTTCCACACCTATCGCACCTAGGCCTCAGACATCGACCTTCATGGTGATACTTGCACTCATCACATCTCGGCTTAGTTCCCAAGTAAACCTTCCTACTGGCCTGATTGTTTTCAGGGTAATCCTTCCTGGAATGCCCTAAGCCACCACGGCCTTGACCATGTTCTTGATCATCACTGTTTCCGTCCTGATAGCCATTGTTGTTGTTTACTCTGCGATTTCTGCTACCATCTTGGCCTTCGTATCCATGTCCAGTACCATGCCAACACGTCTCCTTGTCGTGCCCCACTTTGCCACAGTTATAACATTTTCCATATCTACATTATCCGGTATGATTTCGTTGAGATTTGTCGCACTTAGGTAGGTTACCCATATATCTTTTTCCCTTATTAGCCTTGTTGTTGTTATTCGCCTGAGCACTTTCTTGGAAATCAATGAGCTTCCTTTTGTTCTTTCCAGATAACTCCACCTGAGTTCCCTTCTTCTCATCAGGGGTCGAAAGTTTTTCCAATCTAATTGCTTCTTTAGTGAGTGCCACACTTAAGTTACTCGCATCGATAGTTGTTGGAGGCGTTGATGCCGTCATCAAGCTCAGAATCTGGGGCGCCAATCCCCGGATGAATCATTCCATCCTCTTAAACTCTGGTTCCACCAGATATGGAACAACTCGCGATAAATCGTGAAGTCTCTGCACATATTCCACCACCTTTGGACCTTCCATCTTCAGGTTCCAGAGTTCAATTTCCAGCTTCTGGATTTCCGCCTGAGAACAATACTCTCTACGCATCAACTCTTTCAGCTCATTCCATGTCAAAGCATACGCAGTAGCCTCGCCCAACATCTGAACCTGAAGGTTCCACCATGACAGAGCCCTATCTTGAAACAGTCCAGAAATGTACGTGACTTGTTGCTCTGGAGTACATTTGCTCATTCGCAAAACAGAATCTGTATTCTCGACCCATCTCACAAAAGTTATGGCACCTCCAGTGCCGTCGAAGTTCAGAGGCTTGCAATCCAAAAACTGCTTGTAGGTACAGCCTGTACCCAAGCAACATCATCACAGAAAGCATTAGCAAAGCACACTTGGAATTGTCCAAACGTATTGTAATGTGTCTTAGGTAACTTAAACATTACCGTTAGGTGGGTTATTCCCTGAGGTACTTCCGCTGAGTCTGTAGCGAAGAACCTCGTGCCGTGCGATGGCCTATGTGATGTGCGCTTGTAATTCTGCCTCGGTCATGGGCAGCCGAATGATCTCTTGAGGAGGCATATTTTAAGAAGGAGATCGGATTGGCCAGGTCTTATTTGTTCAGGAAATGTATATAGTTGTCTAGAGGTCGTATGTACATACACATAATTAATCATCATATCAAGCAATCATGCAATAACACAATCACAACATAAACAAGTAAATCAACAACGTAACTAATGAGAACATGACGATTGAGCTTGTAGGATCGTTTTGTGACCCAAACGAGTCGTTCAGAAGAGATTTTATCAGTTTCAGATGTGGAAAATAAGAAACTGACTTCGAAACAGCTTGATTATCACTTTAAACATCTTGTGTATTGATTTAACAGCGATTACATCCACAAGAAATACCGGCAGCACTTCGGTATCAATTCCTAGTCTCCTCTTGTCTCCTACATGTCCGCTTCAAATGAGTAGACATGACCCATATATATAGTCCTAGCTAGTTCGCTTGAAGCTACACATGACAATTCAAGCGAACTCACTCTAAATACTTTCAATCGAACCTACATGATGACTTTCAAGCGAACATGACATTTTCATGCAAAATCAGATTCTGTTTTGTCTTCTTGTGTAGTAAACTTCCATGATGCAATAGATGATGTCACATATATGATGTCATCATCAAGAATGATGACATCACTCTTGTTCAGATCCGCAACAAAACCGAGACTCGATATAAGACGAAGACGACAGATGTATGCACCAACAGACTCCCCCTCAGATGTTGACGAGTCTTAAATGTCGAGTCTTCAACGTCTTCAGTCTTTATCAGTCTGAACACTCTCTGAAATATCTCACAGTGTAAGCATCCTCAAACTTTATCTCCTTCTTCCTATTCAGCATCAACAGACTCCCCACGAACAATCTCTACTCGGATGTCTTCAGACTCCCCCTTTCGATATACTGGGATCGCAGTCTGGCATGTTGAAATTACAAAGTCCTCAGATATTGGAACCTGGCTCTCTATCTCTTAGAAACCTGCACATCCTCAACCTCACAATAAATTTCACAAATTTATAATTTGACAAATTTATACTCTACTCACCACTTGTAAATATATCTCTGATAAACCATTTGAAGAAATAATTTTTTTTACTTCAAAAAAAAATTTCTCTTTTCATTTCAAACAAACTCCCCCTCTCTAAATACTCAACTCTTTCCCAAACCAGTTGTCATCATGTTTAGCACTCGGAATTTTGAAAATTAGCTCTCCAACACCAGTTGTCTAAAATCTTTTTGAATTTTACAAAATTTATGCTAAAACACACTGAAAATCTTTTTGGATTTTTGAATAGAATGAAATGCAGTAAAGAAATATTTACAAACAATATTTTTGTGAGTTTGTGTAAGAGGATCATATCAGTTTATGAGACACATCACCAACACCGTTAAGCTTCAAACATTTTAAGTTCTAAACGATTCACTTAGATTGTCAGTATACTGATCCACTTAAATTCTTACACAAAGTTCAACTGATTCGAGATACGAGATTAATGTCTTAAGCACTTAAACTCAATCGCGTGTCCCACCTCAGAATATACTCCCGTATCCAGATCCCAATATTCAGTCTTACAGGTGAGTATACCACAGATGATATCTGTAAGGGGTTATAAATTATGTAACAGTACAAAACCGTGAGAGCTCAGGTCAGAACTTCCGTTCAGCTGAGAGATGACGGCTTGACTTTTGGTGTGTCCCCTTTAGAGGATCTTTTTTACAACAGCATTGATTAGCAATTTTATTGTCTTATCATTTATGCTGAGGGCGGCGCTGTATTTCAAGCAAGCGGAAAGTATTCTCCGGGGACTAGGCCATTGCTTCCGCAAAATCAGAAGTCCCGGGATAATACCCCAGATATCACTGAGCATAAAGACCTGGTATCTCAGAAAGAGGGACTTTTCAAACAAGATTTCGGGGGTTACCCATATATCCGAGAGATGTTTCCCCACGATATAAGCAAGTTTGAATTTAGGTTTATTTCTCGTCACAATCTACTAAATGTGCAAAAACTTACTGGCACATCATCAGTGAGACCGTTTATCACTTTTTAAATTTCCATTTCTTTAGCATGTTGTGATCGTCTACTGATGTACTATCATTTCCGCTTCTTTGACACAAAAACTCATTTTTCATTTTATCATGTTTTTGGATTTTACAAATTTTCAAATGTTTTTGGATTTTCAGAAATTTCTTACTCCCCCTAAAATGCAAACACATTTTAGGAAATTTGAAAATAAACTGTACAGTAAAGTGACAACCGATATCGAATTGCTTCAATTCGCCATCCACTTGGCATAAACAATCAGAACTTCCCCTCACAACAAACTATTTTCCGATTGTGATTTCAAAACACTTAAGTTTGTTTTAATCAAATGGTTTTTCCGGAAAATAAGTTTAGTTGATTTTCAAACCATTAGTAGGTTAGGGGTTTGGTTCATCACATTGTTTTTAAAAAAATTGTATGTATGGTCCAATCAAGTTCAAATTAATGACCTTGATTAACCACTTGTAGGAAAAACAAGTACAACTTAATGTCCTTGATTTTACCACTTGTACGTGTAAATCTTCTTCAACCACTTGTAGATTCACTCATCAACCTTATCACTTGTATAAAACTGACAATTTAAAGTATCACCTGTATTTTACCATATGTACCACTTGTAAAATTACCAACCAAGAAAGATAGATGCCGATTCCTGCTCCACTCTTACCAACCTGGGAGCTCCGGCAAGTCAGTTTTTTTTTTCATTTAAACAGATTCACCCAAGCCTGACGGTCCTTGGGTGATTTTGAATTCTTGTTCAACAATGGTGGAAAATTTGCATCATCCATTGTTAGACCAGAATTCTCATTTTTTACCACAACACATGGCTCTTCTGGCTTTACCACACCAGATTCATCGCCTGAACGTGGCTTGTCTGACTTTGAAGAGTCAGATTCATCGCCAACAACTGGCTCCTTTGTTTCCGGAGAAACAAATTCATCACCAGTAACTTTCTTTTTCTTCTTTCCCTCTTTCGTCCTCAGATTTGTATCTGATGAATTCGTCTTGTTTGACTGATCATTCTTAGGAGAGCAAGACGATTTACCAGAACTATTATTCGCTTTGTCAGCTGTATCCGAGGACAAAATCCTTTCGAGATACTCTCTCGCTTTCTTCCTCTTTTTCCTCAGTCTGTCTTTCTGCCCCTGTGAAAGCTTTACTTTCTTTTCTAGAACTTTCTGTTCTTGAACTTTAGGTTCTTGAACTTTCTGTTCTTTGGGCTTTGCTTTGACATTGACTGGTTTCTTTGCCATTTTCTGAGATTCAGCCCTCGATCTTCCCTTTGATCTCATTGGGCAATCTCTGGCAATATGACCCCTGATATTACATTCAAAGCATCTTCTCGTCTCAAAATTTCGATTTTGGCAGTTAACAGCAATGTGTCCTTTCACACCACAAGTGTAACACACTCTGTTATCGTACCAATCACCATCTTTTGCCCAAACATTCAGATCATAACATTGTTTGGCTTGGTGATATTCATCTCTCCTTTTGTATGCTGGATTTGGCTTTTGAGCACTGTGGTTAAACCTGCACCACTTATTACCAACAATTTTTGAGTTTTGATTTTCTAATTTTTGTGATTTTTTATCATGATTGGATGATTGAACTGATGAGCTTTTATTTTCTTTTTGAAGATTTTTCGGTTTTTTATCTTTTTGTTTTTGTTCCACATTCATCTTTACAGGTTTTTGCGTTGAGCATTCACCTTTTTCAGTAGAATGTAGAACAGTTTCTTTAAACATTTCATTTAATTTCAAAAATATTTTTATTTTTTCAACTTCATCATCAGTTTTCTCATCACAATCTTCAACTTTGACTTTGTCAAAGTTTGTGACATTGTCACTTATTGTAACAAAATTGATCGGTTTTGGACGTGGATAATCTGGTGTTGATGACGAAGTCTCAAAATCTTTCAATTTCTTCTCAATCTCATCATTTTTATTCCGAGTAATTTCAGCTTCTTTTTCAAGCCGAATAATTGTTTGAAGATGAGAGTTTATTGCACGTTGTTTTTCAATATTATTTTTGCTAAAAACCGATCTCTGATCTTCAACAATCTTTATTTGACTTTGAAATTCTTTTTCAGTTTTTACTTTTTCATTTTCAAAATCTTTTTCCTTTTCTTTCAAAATATTGTTTTCCAATGTCAAACTGTCCAAATCACTTAACAGTTTGACATTTTCATATTTCATTCTCTCATAATTTTCCTGCAGTTCAAGAATCTGTTTATCATCAGATTTCTTTTCATCCTTCAACCTTTTGATTTCCAATGTTAAACTCTCCAAATCCTTTAAGAGTTTGGCATTGTCTGATTCAGATTTTTCACAGTTTAAGCATTTCCCAGTCATCTTTTCAACCTCAGCTTTCTTCTAAGTCTTGAGAGCTGGAATTTCTTCTTTCTTAACTTTGATCTCTTCTTTAACAGTTGCTGCCTTTTGATTCTTCATTTTTGCAGCTTGTTTTTCTTTAATCTTTTCAATTTTACCTGCATAAAACAATTTTCCATTATGATTTATAGGTGAAAGTTGTTGTTTAAGATATTCAAGCTCCCGGATTTCCTCTTCATAATTGTCACTCTCTTCATCGGACGAGTGATAAAAAACCGGAACCTTTTCCGAGGTTTCTTTTGCTGAAACTGTTTCTTCTTCTTTCTTTATCGGAATATACTGTTGAGATTCATAATGCACATATTCCAACAATTCTTCAAAATCCATGTTTTGATTTTCAAAGTTTCTCAAATTCAACTTTTCACGAGTCACACTAACCGTTTGTATCCCAATTTTAATCCACAAGCAGTGGCCCACAAATTAAACACGGTTTAAACCTTAAACTTCAAATTGTGTCGTCCCACGATCCAAAGTTTAAAAATCAGCCCAAATGATTATCTTGAATCAATTGCAGCCTAATCTCAAAATCTCGATTCAAATGAAACACCAGATCAATTTTCGGCCCAAAAGTTTTAATCCAATCTCACTTAATCACTTTGTAAGTTTTCTTCTTCAATTATAAATGGCCGACAACAAATTTCCCAGCTCAAATATGATTGGACCAATTCAATACATATGACATGAATGATGTTTCACATAAATCTATGTCGACAACATTAATCAACAACACATGCAATATTGTTTTTCTTTAAATGTTGATTGGACCGATACTTACACTAGAGAATTTTGATCAGATAACATGCAAGAGCCGACAAACACATCAAATTCTATTGGGCCACCCAATCCACTTAACCAACAACTCAATTTTATACAAAACTGATTGTATTTTTTTTAATGGAAATCACGTGATATACACCAACTTGATTGGGCCGTCATCTTTAAAGCACATGAATTGATTATCTTTAATTGTTTAAACAATGTTTTCAATTGGGCCGTTAGATCCACTAAACCGACAAAACGTGAAATGGCTATGACCGTTTACGAGAATCACATTCAAACTGACACAAACATGTGATTTCTTTTCCCAACCTACTAACAACTTCGATTAAATTATCACTCAACTTGATGCACTTTTCTCGTGATAAACAGTTCAAGCGGACAGTGTTTTCAAGCGGTCGTCATTTTCAAGCGAGATCAATAACATATTTCAAGCGAGATGTCAATTTCAAGCGAGATCAAAACATATTTGAAGCGAGATGTCGTTTCAAGCGGACACACGGTGTAAACTCAAGCGAGATATTGTTTCAAGCGGACTCAATATCCTTAATCCGCTTGAAATGTCAATGACGTCAGCAAATACGAACAAATTTCAAGCGAAAACATGATTTTAATCAGTTTTAAGTCGTTTTTAACGCTGAAAATTTCCAGGATTTGTTAATACATGATTAAGCACAAGATGTGTGAATTTGAGCCAATTTTAACCGTGAAAAATTTTTAAGTTTGAAAAAGAAGATGTAGAAATCAGAAAAAGTGACAAAAACAAGCTGTTTTGGCAAGATCTCTTCCTCCTGAGCTCTGATACCACTTGTAGGATCGTTTTGTGACCCAAACGAGTCGTTCAGAAGAGATTTTATCAGTTTCAGATGCGGAAAATAAGAAACTGACTTCGAAACAGCTTGATTATCACTTTAAACATCTTGTGTATTGATTTAACAGCGATTACATTCACAAGAAATACCGGCAGCACTTCGGTATCAATTCCTAGTCTCCTCTAGTCTCCTACCTGTCCGCTTCAAATGAGTAGACATGACCCATATATATAGTCCTAGCTAGTTCGCTTGAAGCTACACATGACAATTCAAGCGAACTCACTCTAAATACTTTCAAGCGAACCTACATGATGACTTTCAAGCGAACATGACATTTTCATGCAAAATCAGATTCTGTTTTGTCTTCTTGTGTAGTAAACTTCCATGATGCAATAGATGATGTCACATATATGATGTCATCATCAAGAATGATGACATCACTCTTGTTCAGATCCGTAACAAAACCGAGACTCGATATAAGACGAAGACGACAGATGTATGCACCAACAGAGCTTTCATTAATCATCGACCACAAAGTATTGTTACATGCTTCACAAAATGTATCATATCAAAAGGAACACAGGGTCACACTACCCTTGTCCAACAAGTCTACCAATCTACAAAAGTCATACAATCAAAGGTGATTTCCAAAAGGCTTCACAAGCTCAGCTCAATGGTGGTGCTCTCCTCACAGGTAATGCATCTGCATAAGACCAAAAACCTACTGTACTGATGGTGGGGGAGGAAGAGGGAGGAAAATCAAACTGAGAACATGTGTGAGCTCCTCCTCGAGCTTGTACATATGACGAAGCAAGTAACGGACCTGCTGCTCGACGGTGAGGAATCGAGCATCAAACTCTGGGAAAGGAGTAAGAGGAGCAGGTGGACGTGCAAAAGGAGGCGGTGATGAATGTGGGGGAACAATAGTAGGCTGACAAGGACACGGTAGGGGACGCGGTGTCGACTCAAGCTCCAAGACTCTGCGACTCATAACTTCAAATCGAAGCTGAAGTGAATAAAGTAACTCATCCTGTGTATAGCCAACAAATTGCGAGGGATGGTAGGGATCCGAAATCGGCATAGAATACGATGGGAACCATCGGAATGGCTCATCAAGTGGTGAAGAAGTGAAAGGAGCAAAAGGTGCAGACTGAGGGATCTGTGGAAAAGCTGCTGAAACAAAAGGATCGTCACGCGGGTGCTGACCAGAAGTACCTTCCCCTGGACGGGGTGCAAGAATGTCCTGTAGGAGGACGATAGGTAAATCAATGCGATGGACATTAGACTCCATAGGGGGAAAAGGAGCAACAACAGCGGGTGCAGGAACAAATGGCTCAACAATAGGGGGGTCAACGGGTGCAGGAACTGGATCAGGTATGAGGGGTGCAATGTCTGATAAGCCAAAAGAAATAGGGTCAGGATCGGGTATCGGCTCGGGATCAGCAGGTGCAACATCAGGCTGATCAAAAGGAAAAAATCTAGCTTAAGATCAAGCTCGGGATCGTGTGGAGGGGATGGTGTAGCTGACATGGCCGTATCATCATCAGAATCGGTGGCATAGCGCCGTAATCCAACCGTCCGTAAAGCTGAAGATGTCACAAACTCAAAGGACTCTGAGACAGAGTGCAAACTAAAATCAGAGGACAACTCAATAACAGGGATCTCAAGTAGTGGAATAACAACAACGTCCTTGTCTAGCTCTTCATCACCATGGGCGTCATCAGGAGGACCATCAACAAACAAATCAACGTCATCAGCAAGTAAATCGTCAAAAGGCCTATCCTCAGGAGGGATGACCATGAGAGGAACAGGAGAGAGGATTGGAGCCACAATATGCTCATCATCGGGATGGCCGATGATAAGATAATCATGGACTGGAATGTGAACAACAAAAAGATCCTTGTCTGGAATGCCATCAACAGTCGGTAAATAATCTCCAAGGTCAGGCGACGCGAACGGCTGAAAGTCGTCCTTGTCATCGGATATCATGTCTAGGTCACTCTCGGTATCGGATGTAGAGATCTCTGGCTCTGGTGCGATCTCTTCATCAGAGACATTAGCCATAGGGTCATCAGTGTCGGACAATCCGCTCTCGGATGAAGACATAGTGTCTGTAACAGAACAATCATAGCATATGCACATATATTAACCGCTACTGCTTAGCATACAATTAAAGACAATGTATCGTGAAATTATGTATCCTTGTTATTCCTCATGAAACCTTTCTATCCTTCCTAGTCTCCCAGACTAGACCACCTAGTCTCCCAGACAAAACCACAAAGGTAAACCTTGCAATCGTGTTTCTTGTCTTTCCTTTTGTAAAAAAATGTTTGTTTCTCTGGATCTGGGCGTTTCGTGTATGCAATGAAAACATGTTGTAAAAATATTTTCGTAAGAGAGCCCTAGTGATTATAGTCTAGACTCGAGATGGAATCTTAGTTCGCTACAATCGAAGCTCTGATACCAAACTGTCACACCCTGACTTTTGCGGAAGCATGATTATGTGTGACTTGCTTAATATCATTGCATTCAACCATAACAAACAACTATATGATAAAACCAAGATGTTCATCCTTTGATTAAGTTTTAAAATATTACAACAACATTGTTTTAAACCCCAAAAACACAGACTTCGTATTCAGAATACAACACCAACAGGTTTTAAGTTCCATAAGGACTTTTCAAAAGACACTAATGAAAACTAGGCTTTGAAATATGTATCCTATCCAGGATAGGATACACACTCCAAACCATTCGACACCGGATGACATCTTTTATTTCAAACAACACTTGAAAACTTCAACGCCCGCCAGATCCATACTTAGTTTCCTGAAATACATGTAGTTTGAAAACATCAACAAAAGTTGAGCGAGTTCATATATTTAGTGTGTGAGCTCGAATAAACTTTGTAATCATCGTAAGTAAGTAAGTAGGTATTTGTAAAACCTTGGTATGAAAGCAACAAGGAAAAACAGATCATTAATGGTTTGCAAGGCCATTAATATGTGTGACATGATGCAGGAAGACTCAAACCTAGCAGATTTTGCACTGGGGCTTTAGTTTGTGAAGATAGTCACCTCATGGGCCAAACCCCGGTCCACATGGGTGTGGGCTCGCTACACCCAAATAGATCTATCACTCATGTCCCTTGGTCCTACAATGAGGATTAATGGTCTTAAGCGTTGTACCCACCACTCACATGATCTAGCAGTACCTTTCCTTAGCTAACCATACCATAAATAAACGTTTGTAAACAGTTTTCAACATGTACTTCACCCCCGAAGTTATAAAACTGAAAACGGTTAAAAGAAAAGGGGGACATGAACTCACAGTTTTGCGTTCTTCGTAATCAACTGTAACTCAAAGCTCTTTCGGGTGTACACGACTACCTACAACGTACTATGATCTATTAGACGAGCGAGTCATGCCTTGACTTAGTATTACTTAGTGTCTTTGAGTCACGCTTTATTGTGTCCTTAATGTTATTCCAAATTATATAATTATTTGTTAAAATAATAAATATTTCAACTTAAATTATATTTATTTCATTTTGGAACAATTGTTAAAATAATATATTTTAACTTGTTACCTTTATGTATTCATACATGTATATCCTTCCCAAGGATGGGTGTGTTTGTATTCGTATTCTTATACTTGTATATTTTTGCCATGTATTAGTGTCGTATTTCAGAGTGTATTTATACGTACGAGAATACGTATTTTCTTGTAATTGTTAAGTATTCTTATACTTAATCTTGTATTAATTTTTCTGGAATAATATTTCTAGTAAAAATACATCAATATATATTTTCAAAATATATATTTTGAGAGATATTACTTAGAAAACTTTTTATAATTTTTCCTTTGGCAAAAATACTTATAAATCTCATACAAGTCTCAAAAATAATATATTTCCAAGTCTAACTTAGAAAATATATATAAACTCCATTTTTCATCCAAAAATAATATATCTCAAGTTTATTTAAGAAAATACATTTTCTCCCAAAAATAATGTATTTCATGTTTGTTTGAGAATATATATATTTCTTCCAAAAATAATACATCTTCTAATAATTCCAAGAAAAGTATATATATATATATATATATATATTTATTTATTTGCCCAAAAATAATATATTTTCTCCTTATAAAAAATATGATATGTTTTGTAATAATTGTAAAAATCATATTTTTGTTCTCTTGGTGTCCAAAATATTATTTACAAAAAATATACTTGTGAATAAATTTTTCGGAATATTTTTGTGAGTTATATTCCTTTGTTCGGTTTCACCAATATTTTGGTTATAATTTGTATATTTATTCCTTGGAATTTTGGTAATATTTTGGATTGTAATTTTTGATATTTTGGTGAGTTATATTATTTCAAGTCCTAAAATAATATAACTAATACACATAATATACAAATAATCACACACATGGTGACTTCTAAATATATATTTCCTAAATACATATTTAGTCACTTTTATTTATAAAAACCAATCTCCAATATTTAAAATTTTGTAACAAAAATTTATGGCAAACTTTATATGAAAATTCATGGTTTAAAATACACTTGTAAATATTTGTTTAGAAATATTTTTCTAAGTGTTTAAATTTTAGAAAATTTTTGTCATAGTTTCCCCTAAAAATGGAGGTTTCCATGCCTTCATGACATATCATTTTCTTTTGTAAATCAACACAATCAATCAACAATCAATCTATACTTACCAATTTTGCCAAAATCAAGCATAACTACTACTTCATGAACTTGAAAATTTACAAAAATTTATAGTAACTTACTAGTGTGTTTAGTAAGTCATGTTACCCTTTAAAGTGTGGTTGTTTCTTTAAAAACATCATTTTTAAAGAAGTTAGTTCTTTACAACTTATAATCACATTTTCTAGAAATGCTTCTTCTTGGATTTTTCTTGTTACACATGTGTTTCTACACTTGTTTAACCTTTAAAAACATGGTTGATTTCTTTAAGAACCAAGATTAAGTAAACTTTGAAAAATCATCCTTGAAATCTTAGATCTACAAGACTTACATCTTACTTTAATAATCACTTATCAAGAAAACAATTCATTCTTTCAAGTTCATGACTTATGTGAGAATGATCCATTAATCTCTAACATTTTTATCCTCTCATCTTGCTAGATTATGTTTTTAATCATCATCTAGCAAGATCGTATGATGATCTACATCATTATCATAAACAATCAACCATCAAGTAGCACAATCAACACTAAACAACATGATTTCTTTAAGATTTAAGCTTAAGTTCATGTTTCATGTTCTTGTTACTTAGTGTTCTTCATGATTAACATCATGTATCTTCCTTTAACCACTTAATCAAGATGTAAAATGAAGAGTATGATGTTCTTACCGCTTGTCAAGACTAGGGATGATCAAGAGAAGAAAAGAAGTGGATAAAAGCAAATGGAGAAGGTTCTTCAACTTCCGAAAGCTCCTAGCTTCTTTGTGCACCTTCTAACACCTTTGTATGTATGTGGAATGTATGGAAGATGAATGATGATGATGATGGATTGGGGATGGTGTTCGGCCGTAGCTATAGGGAGGAGGAAGGAGAGAAGTGTGTTGGTGTGGTGAATGAGAAATGAAGGTTATGGTTCTAGAGGTTCATACTTATATCCACCATTATGTAGTTTCCATTGGTTTCTATATTATATAAAGAGAAAACAAGATCTATTATTTTAACAAAATAAAATCACAAGTGGGCCCTTGGTGTTGGCCGATTACTAGGTGGGGGGGGGGGTATAGGCTAGGTTTCAACTAAATGGTTTGTTATTAGTTAGATTTCAAGTATCTAGTTAGGGATTTAGTTATTAGATATTTATATAGTGTGTAAGATGTTCGGGGACTATAACTAGCTTGGTAATGTTAAAACAATGCTTCTAGTGAAAATTTGGTGTTTCGGGTAGTGTCTGGTTGTTCGGTTGTTTACCGGTTCGTTAAGGTGCTAAACTATGCAGTTTAGTGTGCTTTATGTTACCTTTTGTGACAGTTTCGATTCCCAACACTTAGGAAAGCATTCAGGACCATTTAACCATATTTCTGCATGATATTAGTTTATTTAAATGCTGAATTTGCTGATTTTCTGTAGAATTCTGCGGTTTATGAAAGTTTTAGGCACTTTCCGGCACTTAAACTAGCACTAGGAAGGCAGTTTTGTGATCCTTACTTTCCTACACACTATACTAGTGTAATACTTGGTTTCTAGCTCGTCCTGTGTCTCAATACAATGTCCGTCTATTTACTGAACTCCGTCAGCATTTTTCTGATTTGTCTGGTAACTTTGCTGCCGGTGGTTCGTGCATCATTCGAATCAACAAAGTTTGCATGCATTAATGGTATGTCATTTGCAATATATGATGCACATGTACGTATGATAACAATAATCAGAAAGCAATTCAAGTCATTAATTGTAATTCAGCACAGTCATTAAGCGCTGCTCATTGTTTAATAATTGTACGGATGCATGCAAATTTGATAGTTGTCACACAGACATAGATAAGAAAAAAAATTATTTGGACCAAAGTGACATTTCTGGCCAAACCACATAGACTAAAATGACAATTTACTCATGAATTAATTTAGTTTTAATATAAAAAGAGTACATTTTGAAAAAAATCTGTTTATTTCTAGTTTAAAGAATAACACGTGTTTATTCCCTTTGCCTTTGATGCATTTGGTTGATCCCTAACCTCCGAGGCAATGTAATTTCAGAACAGAGTCTAGCAGGTCGTGTATAGTAATTTTCTCGACCCCTAATACTCATAGCTTTGTTTTTAGCAGGATCTGTTTTGCAATTTCAATAGGGGGTTGCGGCTCAACTTGTTGTCCGTTAGGCCTTAACCAACTACTTTATCATTTTAATTGGTGGTTATGGTTGGAATTGAAATCATGTGTCGATTGCTTATTATATATATATGTTATTTAGCAAGTTATTTGTGCAATGTGGTGTTGTAATGTGTGCTTTGTTGGTTTTTTGTGCTTGATGTTGTTGTTCATTTTCTTTTGTGAGTTATACAATGTCGGGATTTATATGATTGTTGTTCTTTATGTTTTGTAACTTGTATACCGGTGGGCTTTATATAGACCTAAACCCTCACGACCTCGTTTTGTTTCTTCTCTCTTCATGTTCTGTCTGGCGCCTTCTCCCGCAAACTTTTTAGAGGTTGATGATGGTTATGTTGGTTCTTTTGAGCTATTGTGTTTATCAGAGCTATATGGTCGACGATGCCGAGGACAACTTTATCTGAAACGTGTTTGTGATTAACTATATTATGCTTGATGTCGGTTATCTTTGAGGTTGATGCTGGTTATGATGCTCCTTTTTCGGCTATTGTGTTTAGTGTTTACGTGAGCTATGTATGCTGTGATGGTTATGATTATATGTTGGATGCATTTGGGCTGTTGTTTTTACCTGAGCGTTGTACGACGATGTGATCATTCATTTGTTGTTTTTATGATGGCATCTTGATGGCTTATGTTGTAGATGTACAACATAATTTTTCCAATTTGTGGATGTTTGTTAAGGAACATTGGCTGTAATTAGCGCCTTTGTTTCTTTTGGCTATGACGAAGTTTTTTGCTTGGCATGGTAAGTAAGGTGGCTTCAAAGAAGCCACCCGTTGTAACCGGTATCCTGAGCCTCTAAATTGTATTATATACATATTATTTAGCAAGATGCTTATGCAAAAAGGTGTTGTAATGTGGGCTTTGTTAGTTTTTCGTGCTTTATGTTGTTGTTCCTTTTGTTTTGTGAGTTGTACATTGTTGTGCTTTAATCTCTTCATACGCTTATCGCCTTATTTGCGTTATAATGAATTTCGCCTTTTGGGTTTCGTGTACTTATTGGCAATGATGACTTGCATATTATTCTTGGCATGGCATCACATGCCTTTATGTAGTGTCCGGACCTCTTATTATTTTTAACGACTTTATTTCTTATGTTACGCTTTGCTTAATTAAAACTAAAAACCATTATGACTCTACGTTCGTTTGTTACATAATGTCTTCTTCAAACATAGACCTTAACGTGTTTCTAACAACTGATTGCACCGAAATACTAAACAAACTAACTGAGAGGGTTGGCAACATATGTAAAACTCAAGCCGAACTACAAGTCTCAAGATGCGCTTTATATGCACATTATGAAGGTAAAAAGAATGTTAAAAGCCAAATATGACATAAGTTCATAGTGCTTTCACAGAATTGATTATAAATTTTGTACTCAATGTTATTATTATGAAGTTTCATAAATTAGGTTTTAGGATGTTTAGTTGTAAATTTTCCCCTATATTAATGTAAAATCAACAATGCTAACGTTTAGTTACACACTTTATGGACACAAGACAGACTCGCGGTGACGTGTAAAATGCTAGTTAAACATTAGAAAAAGGAGTAACACTGAATTTTTAGTGATGGAATAAAGTATTGTTTGCCGTTAAAAAAAAAAAAAAAAGGAAAAATGAACACAAAATAACGAAAATGCCATTCACAAACAAACCGTGGATACAAAAACACTTGAACCCTGCAAAAGGTTGTGTTTAGAATTTAGATCCAAGGCGGGCTTTTACTTTCAAGTTTCTCACTTTCATCACTCAATCGAATCAACAATGGATGTACCCAAAGATCAAATGTCCACTCTGCTCGATTGCGGCCTCTATAATTCTGCTCAGATGCTCGTAATCATCTTCCCCTTTTTACCAATTGGGTTTTTGCTGATAAGTGTAGACCTAATTTCTTTTCTTTTCAATTGATTGTCATTAGGGTTGCTTTCTTGTTTCTTCATCTTCTGTGAATAATGACACCAGCCCCCATCTCAAGGCTGAAAATCTGGTGAGTGGTGTTTTTTTTAATGTTTGAATATGTTCATATGTGTGGTTTGGTGATACCCTTTTGAGCTGCAGTTTGAATTTGTTCTGAAAGTCTTGATTTTTAACTTTATTTTATATTTTTTGTTTTTAATGTTGTAATATGTTTATATGTGTTTTTTGGTGATACCCTTTTGAGCTGCAGTTTGAATTTCTTGATTTTCAACTTTATTATTATTATTTTATTTTATTATTATTATTTTTTTTGATAATGTTGTAGCATGTTCATATGTGTTGTTTGATGATACCCTTTTGAGCTGCAGTTTGAATTTGTTCTGAAAGTGTTGATTTTTAACTTTATTATTTTTTTGTTTTTAATGTTGTAATATGTTTATATGTGTTTTTTGGTGATACCTTTTTGAGCTGCAGTTTGAATTTGTTCTGAAAGTGTTGATTTTTAACTTATTTTTTTTGTTTTTAGTGTTGTAATATGTTTATATGTGTTTTTTGGTGATACCCTTTTGAGCTGCAGTTTGAATTTCTTGATTTTCAACTTTATTATTATTATTATTATTATTATTATTTTTTAACAATGTTGTAGCATGTTCATATGTGTTGTTTGATGATACCATTTTGAGCTGCAGTTTGAATTTGTTCTGAAAGTGTTGATTTTTAACTTTATTTTTTATTTTTTGTTTTTAATGTTGTAATATGTTTATATGTGTTTTTTTGGTGATACCTTTTTGAGCTGCAGTTTGAATTTGTTCTGAAAGTGTTGATTTTTAACTTATTTTTTTTGTTTTTAGTGTTGTAATATGTTTATATGTGTTTTTTGGTGATACCCTTTTGAGCTGCAGTTTGAATTTCTTGATTTTCAACTTTATTATTATTATTATTATTATTATTATTTTTTAACAATGTTGTAGCATGTTCATATGTGTTGTTTGATGATACCATTTTGAGCTGCAGTTTGAATTTGTTCTGAAAGTGTTGATTTTTAACTTTATTTTTTATTTTTTGTTTTTAATGTTGTAATATGTTTATATGTGTTTTTTTGGTGATACCTTTTTGAGCTGCAGTTTGAATTTGTTCTGAAAGTGTTGATTTTTAACTTAATTTTTTTGTTTTTAGTGTTGTAATATGTTTATATGTGTTTTTTGGTGATACCTTTTTGAGCTGCAGTTTGAATTTGTTCTGAAAGTGTTAATTTTTAACTTAATTTTTTTTTGTTTTTAGTGTTGTAATATGTTTATATGTGTTTTTTGGTGATACCTTTTTGAGATGCAGTTTGAATATGTTTAAAAATTGTTACTTTTTAACTCAAAAAAGTTGGTATGGATTTTGAGTTTTGTAGGGATGATGTAAAGGGGCTAATGTTGTATACTCATGTTGGTGGTAAAAAGCCATATTGGTTTTTCATTTGTGGTTGGCTTTTGAGTTTTGAAAATTGATGTTGGGTTGTGCTAAACGTACCCTATTATCTGGTTTTATTGAATGGGCTCCTTGTCAAATTAGTTGTTACATGGGTAGCATAAAAGGGCGAACTTTGCATATAAGGGCTGTATAAGAGGCAGTGTTCATATGCTACATCTTATACGGGCCGTATATGTTCTCTTATAAAAAGTAGTTATTTAAAGTTTTATAAAAATAACAGAGGGCAATGAATTTTTTTTTATTTTTTTAATTTACTGCTTCTTATATAAGGCTGGTTTTGTTTCAGGCTCTCCATGGTGATGCTTTGCTTCGAGACAAGGAGTACCGAAGAGCTATCGTAAGTTTCTTTACATGACATATTGGATCTTAAACTTTTCTGTATGCACAATGTGCATCTGTTTTAAGAACAAGAACTTCACTGTTTGCTTGTTTAGTATTTTGGGTATCTGATAAAGTGGAGTTATATTGGTTTTATGAAACATATGTTGAGAATATCTATCTCAGTCATATTCACTTAAGTTTATAGCTTTATGCTATCATGTGTCTTTCATTATAAGACGATAAGCATAGGATTTTGTGTTTCGATATGTGCGGTAATAGTTTGAGCATATATTTATTTGGGGTTTTGACCATATTTATATCTTTTTGAACCATTTGAGTTTATTTCGTTATGAATTTAGTAAGCGATATAATTAACGAATAATTCTTGTTTCATCTTTCTCTAGCATGTGTATAAGCAAGCATTACAATATCACAAGATTGTTCCTAAAGTAAACGCAACAATTAGAAGCTCATTGTCCTCATCAAACAGGTCTTCTTCTCCAAATTCTTTCAATGTATCTGCAATAAATGAAAACGAGGTAGTACGTCATATTTGTTTTTACATTTATTAATATTAACCAATCGTTCATTTTAATTCATATCAGATAATCAGAACTATTGCAACTCTTTTCCTACTTAAATATCAGGTGAAGTTTAAAATAGCAACTTGTCACCATGCAATAAACGAGAATAGAGCCGCTCTCACAGAGGTTTGAATAATATAATGTAACGGATATGAGATCGAGTTGCAAGGTCAATATTTTGACTTCCGTTTCATAATATTACAGATGGAAGCTATACCAACCAAATCAAGAAACTTGCAGATGAATTTATTAATGGGAAAGCTTTATCGATGGTCTAAACATATTCGTCCCGCTGTTGCTTGTTACAAAGAGTGCCTGAGGTATGCTGATAATAATTCATCTTATTTAAGTATGATAGCTGATAAATTTTATGTTTCTTGTCATATATCTTTATGTTTATGGTAAAATTTGTTAATTTATCAGTTGTTTTGTCACAACTAAAAAAAAAAAAAATGGTAGTTGCGTGGTACCATTAACCACCGGAGTATTTCAACTCCACAGGCTAGCACACCACATAGCTGCCTGGCGGTGAGTCCCCCAGCCGAGTGGCCATCAGGTGCGGTTTTTTTTTTCGCAAACGACCGGAGTGGCCACTGGGCTGACACCCAGTGGTTTTGTTTTGTCACAACTAGGGCTGCAAATGAAATGAACTGAACATTCAGCGAACAGTTCGTGAACCGTTCGGCGGGAAGTTCGTTTGTGTTCGTTCGTTTAATGAACGAACGAACGAATGCAAACAAGAAATTTCGTTTCGTTTAATTAAATGAACGAACATGATATGTTCGTGAATGTGAATGTTCGGTAACATGTTCGTTTTTGTTTGTTTGTGTTTGGTAGTTCATTAGTGTTTTTAGTTTTTATATTTTATTTAAATGCTTCAAAATTCTGACAAATAAAATATTTAACAAGTATCAGTGTATTATATACTCTGTTCATGAACGCTTGTTTGTGTTCGTTTGTTTATATTTGTGTTCATGAACGTTCGTCACCTAAAATTAACAAACAAACACGAACAAAAAATTTCGTTGGGTAAGTTCGTTTGTTTATATTTGTGTTCATGAACGTTCGTCACCTAAAATTAACAAACGAGCACGAACACGTTCATTCCTTAACAAATGAACACGAACATAAAATTTCGTTGGGTAAATGTTCATGAACACATATATTTTCTTAACGAACGAACACGTTCGGTTCGTTTGCAGCTGTAGTTACAACTCTGTTACTACTTGATGCATTGATTTCCTTTTTGTTTTTTTTTTGTAGACATTGCCCGTATACTATTGAGGCAATCATATCCTTAGCTGAGTTAGGTGTTCAAGCAAAAGATATTTTTTCATTGCTTCCACAGGTTTGTTGAAACCATCTCTCTATGTTTAATTATAACAACTATTTTGTGACTCGAAATAACAAGATTATGTATACGATGGAGTTCATTGGCGACTTGTTAGAGCTATCTAATTAATGTTTTTTCTCATTTCAATACATTGAGTTTCTGTTGTTTATTTAAAGTTTTAAACATGTTGTAATAATTTATCTGTTTTAATTTTGTTGTTCCAGACGCCTAATAGAAGTGGCAGGCCTCCTTTTGATCAGTTTGATTCCAGTCGTTGGCTGCAAGTGAGTTACTGATATATTTTGCTTTATAAGTTTTATAATGGTTTGCACATTTATTGGGACTTTTATAACGTGTTACTACTTGCTAATTGTTATGATGTTTTAATTATTTTTTTGCAGCGGTATGTTGAGGCTCAATGTTGCATTGCATCAAATGATTATAAAGGTTGGCCTATTTCCTCAACAATATATACATACATAGGAGAAGGATCCGTTAGGAACCACCCTTTATTGCGAGAACCAATGTGAACACAACCAAAAATACCTAAAAATAGCTAAAAAAACACACATATATATTTTTTTAATATTTTTTATCAAAAAATCGCTAAAAGTAGCGATTTTAATGTAAAAAATATTAATTTTTTTCTGTTTGTGGTTTTTGATTTTTTTAGGTTTTTTGGGGTTTAGTTTTTAGCATTTTAGCTTTGGGGGTGGGGGGGTGGGGTTAGGTTAGGTTTTTTTAGCTATTTTTGATTGTGTTCACATTGGTTTTCTTGGTTCTCTCAATAAAGGTGGTTCTCGCATGAACCTTACCCTATATATATATATATATAGAGAGAGAGAGAGAGAGAGGCCGGTTAACGTACAATACCTCTTATCCTACATTATGTACGCGATGCCCTCAGCCGTACGATCTTCAATCGATCAAACGCGGGCGAAACTAATTTAAATGATTAAATTAATCATTTTAATATATCTAAATCATACCAGGAAGGTTAAAAACGTCATTGCGAGGTCATAAATCTCTGTAATTGACCAATGATAGTTCAAAATCAAACCCTAAATCAAATTCAAAAACCTGAAATTCTTCTTCCCCAACCTCCCTTCGTTCCTTTTGGTGCGATATCGATAATAAGAACTACTAATTTGGGAGTTGTAAGGGTCAAACGGAAGAAGACTGACAATGATCGACCAACAGTCGAAGAAGATGAACAGTAACACACACACAGATTATACACATGCGATTTCATCAAATTACCACATGCGAAATTGTTACAAAAAAACATGCTATTTCATCAAAATTATCACATGCGAAATTGAATTACCACATGCGAAATTGTTACAAAAAACCAACATGCTATTTCATCAAAATTATCACATGCGGAATTGTTACAAAAAAACAACCTGCTATTTCATCAAAATTATCACATGCGAAATTGAATTACCACATGCGAAATTGTTACAAAAAACAACCTGCTATTTCATCAAGATTATCACATGCGAAATTATTACAAAAAAAAAACCACATGCGATTTTCAATGCGGAAAGATGATCTGACGGTTGAGATTGTAGCGTACGTAATGTACGATAAGCGCATTTGTACAGTACACTTTCCCTATATATATATATATATATATATATATAGGGTGGGGTTCTAGAATGAACACTAATGTATTTGCGAACTGAGTGAACAAATCTTGGCCATTGATTTACACACGTGGATGGCTAGGATTTCATCATCAAACCGTAAAATACACTAATGTATTTCATCATCAAATCCTGACCATTTATCTACACATATGTATGGCCAGGATTAGTTCACTCAGTTCACAAACTACACTAGTGTTCATTCTTGAACCTAATCCTATATATATATATATATTGGGATGTCAATGTATTGATTTTTAGTTCGTTAGCTTTTTTTTTTCTTTTCTTTTAAAGTGGGAATTTAGAGTGAATTGCAAGTTTTGTCCTTTATCTTTAGGCCTCTTTGCAAGCGGTCTCCTTTATGTTTAAATTTGACGAGTTTTGTCCTTTATGTTTAAAAATCAAGCACGTTTTACCCTTTGGGCCTAACCCAGTCTGTTTTCCCAGTTAAATCTGATGCACATGAGGGTAATTTTGTCATTTCACCCTTTTAAAACCCACCCCCACCGTCATCTCCCCACCTCAGCCCCAATTTTTGACAAACCACCACTCACGCCACCACATAAAACCACCTCTGCCACTACCATCTAGAACCAGCCACCACCAACTTGCCGCCCATGTTGTTTTGAGATCTCATTGATCCTCCAGATCTGTGCCAAAAGCTTCGTTATTTGGTTTCCACTTTGAATGATATGAATCTGCATAACAAACTGAACTTTATTCATACACTTCACAAACTGAATCGTTGTTTTAATGGAAAGTTGTGTATTTCGGTATCAAATTAAAATCAAATTAGCGATTTAGGGGTTGTTGTCTGTTGGTTGTTATTTATACAAACCCTAACCCATTCCCTAATAATTTACCTCACTCGAGATTTCCTGTTTACGCGTTTGCACTCTCACCGGAACACTAAGACGTCGCCGGAAAACCTGAAAACACGTCGGATCTTTTTATAACGTGACTGGTAAGCACTCTTGCACATCCTTTGATTCGGTTTTCATTGGGGAATAAAACTCCTACAGTAATTTTTGTAAAAGATGTTCAATATTGATGGATTTTGGTGTTCAAAGATCTAGGGTTTCAGGTGGGTTATGAAACAAGAAGATGATGTTCGCTGATGTTGCTATAATTTTTATAGCAAAGGGTGAAATGACAAAATTACCCTCATGTGCATCAGATTTAACTGGGAAAACAGACTGGGTTAGGCCCAAAGGGTAAAACGTGCTTGATTTTTAAACATAAAGGACAAAACTCGTCAAATTTAAACATAAAGGACACCGCCTGCAAAGAGGCATAAAGATAAAGGACAAAACTTGCAATTCACTCGGGAATTTATAATCAACAATTTAGTTATCATTCAATGATAATCAAATTTAAAAAAAATTCATTACTTAAAATAAAGTGTCATATCGTCATATTTTGTTTTCTTGTGGTGTTTTCCTGATATACATTTTACAAATACTAAAGGCTAAGTAATAAAAAGTTTAATATCTTCAAACTGAATTTCAAACAAAATATCTGTAAAAGGGTTTACACTAAATAATAACATTTTAATTTTCTTTAACTGATGTCAGTAGTTACTACTTATTAACATCATTTTTATTTCTTCAGGTGGTCTAGAACTCTTCTCAGAACTTCTTCAGCGTTTTCCTAATAATGTGCACATACTGCTTGAAATGGCAAAGGTTAGAAATACCCTTTCCTAACTTATTTTGCTTGTATTTTAAATTTTTAAAAAGAGTAAAGTACACGGATGGTCCCTATGGTTTGCACTTTGTAACGCATTTAGTCTCCAACTTTGCCTAAAAGTACATGGGTGGTTTGCACTTTGTAACGCATTTAGTCCCTAACTTGGACCTGCTGAAACCTTTAGATTTGTTAGCTACAAATGGGTACATCTTATAGTGTGACGTTTCTCAATTTGGTAGCATCTGTCTCACATCTAGGTTTCCGGGACACAAAGTGTCTCGGAGCGCCCTCACAATTTAAAATCGAGATTCCTGTTCATCTTATAGTGTTTATTATCCTATTGTTAAAACTATTTTGTGAGCAGACAAGTTAATATGTCATAGAAATACAGAGGTAATTTATAGTGTTTTTTTTTTCTAGTTTTAATTGATTTTTTGGTTGAACATACAGGTGGAAGCTATTATTGGAAAAAACGATGAAGCGATTACGAACTTTGAGAAGGTAAAATTGCTACTGCTAGTTCATAATGATTAAACTACTTGTCATCTTGAAACCTTTACTCATTTTTTTATTTTTATTTTTATAGGTCCGATCGATTGATCCTTATGTGGTCACCTATATGGATGAATATGCTATGCTTTTAAAGCTAAAATCTGATCCACAAAAGCTAAACAAGTTAGTGCATGATTTGCTGACCATCGATCCCGCTAGGCCCGAAGTGTATGTCGCTTTGTCGGTTTTGTGTGAACGGAAAGATGAACGAGCCGCTCTAGCTAATGCTGAAAAAGTAAGATTTTCATTGAGATGACAATTTCTAGGGCTGCAAACGAACCGAAGTACACGAACAAGGTCTTGTTCGTGTTCGTTTGTTAAGGAAATATATGTGTTCACGAACTGTTCATGAACACTTACGGGACGAGATTTTATGTTCATGTTCGTTTGTCAAGGAAATGAACGTCCTCGTGTTTGTTTGTGCTCATTTGTTAATTTTAGGCAACGAACGCAAACGAATGTTCATGAACACCAATGAACGCAAACTAATGTTCATAAACACAAATGGAAACAAACGAACACAGACAAGTGACCACTGATACTTATTAAATATTTTATTTGTCGAATTTTGAAGTATTTGAATAAAATATAAAAACTAAAAACACTAATGAACTATTGAACACAAACGAACATAAACAAACACGTTACCGAACGTTCACGAACATAAATGAACGAGCGCGGCCTTTGATCATGTTCGTTCATTTAACTAAACGCACAAAATTTCTTGTTCGTATTCATTCATTTATTAAACGAACGAACACAAACGAACTTCCCGCCGAACGGTTCACAAAGCGTTTGCTGAACGTTTGATTTGTTTGCAACCCTAACAATATCTATTCATAATGGGTTCATTGGGGCTATGTTTGTTCTCTAACGGGTAAAATGGGTCACAAGACAAGTAGTCAGCTCATTTAGTTTGCTTTTTTATTGGCTGCTAAACGTGTAACTATTTCTCTAACGGGTAAAATGGTTCACAAGACAAGTAGTCAGCTCATTTAGTTTGCTGTTTTATCGGATGCTAAACGTTTTATTAACATTCTTTGTTACCAGAGCATTAAAATAGATGAGAGACACATAACCGGATACATAGTGAAGGTATTGCTTAAACTTGACTCATTAGATTGTAACTTATTTTATAAAATATAACTGTTTATCCATGAGGGTATTCATTGGCTTATTTTTGGATTTTAGTCACCTTTTCGATTGTTATACTTTTACTTAGCTCCACCGACAAACCGCTTTTCATAAAATTTGAGATAGAAAGTATAAATATCATCAACATGGATGTTTGTAAAAGTAGGTTGGTTTTTGGTGGAGCTAAACATAATTACAGCTTTAAGTTTATATAGTTTTTTCTGATATATTTTTTTTTTCAATAGATATTTGAAAACTAATGTTTATAACTTTTAGGGTAACTTGTTCCTATCCATGAATCAACCAGAAGCAGCGGTGGTTGCCTTCAGGTCTGCTCAGGAGTTAAGACCTGATCTCCGTTCGTATCAAGGTTAATTTACAAACGAAACTCACAAAATCTGTGCATATACATATATGTGTGTCAGTGTGTGTGCGCATGTGAGTGCATGCATGAGATGTTGTCCAATTACTAAATTTATATGTTGTTTGTCTTAAAAGAATGATATAGTTATCGTGTTTTGCTAAAATATTTTGACCCACTTCCAAAAATCTAGATAGGAAATATATTTTTTTTTTAAATAAGTAGTATTTTTATATCAACATTCTTGAGCTTGGAAGTTCATGAATAGGACAAGACTTTTAGGATTATGACTCGATGTTCAATTCAGGATTGGTTCGATCTTATCTGGCACTTTCAAAGACGAAAGAGGCTTTATATACTGCAAGAGAAGCAATGAAGGCCATGCCTCAATCTGCAAAGGCTTTAAAACTTGTGGGAGACGTATATGCTAGTAGTTCTAGTGGCAGAGAAAAGGTATTGTGTTATTTTATTTAGAGTTAAGTGTCATTTACGTCCCTATGGTTTGTTCACTTTAGCCATTTAGACCAAATTTTAAAATTTTACCATTTTCCTCCCTGAAATTCTCGAAACGTGCCATTTCAGTCCAACAAACTAACCGCAGTTAAAAAAATCAGTTAACTCAGGGACGAAAATGACACTTTATTCTGGATTTTTTGGACTGAAATGACACGTTTCGAGAATGCCAGGGAGGAAAATTGTATAATTTTGAAATTTGGTCTGAAATGGCAAAAATTGGACAAACCACCGGGACGTTAATGGCACTTAACTCTTTTATTTAAGTATATTGTATTTTTTTCTCCATCCTATTAAAACAAAGTTAGGCCTATAAATGGAACGTTCATGAACTTGTTCGGCGGGAAGTTCATTTATTTAATAAACGAACGAACATGAACACAACTTTTTGTTAATTTAATTAAATGAACGAACATGAACACAGGTTTTGTTCGTTCATTTACATATGTTTATGTTCGTGTCAATTTAAATACATAACTAGTTAAATTATGTTCGTTCGTTTAAAACCTAAACAAACACGAACATGCATGTTTTCTTAAAAAACGAACATGAACAAAAAATGTCTTCGATTGTATGTAAGTGTTCGTGTTCGTGTTCGTGTTCGTGTTCGGTTAAAGTTAAATGAACGAACACAAACATGTCTCTATTCGTGTTCGTTCGGTTCATTTACAGGTCTAAACAAAGTCAAACAAAAACTTTTATAAAGTCTGACAAGTCAACCACTGATATAAACGTTGAAACAGGCCAAGAAATTTTACGAGTCTGCCCTTAGGCTAGAACCTGGTTACCTTGGGGCTGCATTAGCATTGGCCGAGTTACATGTGATGGAAGGCAGAAACTACGAAGCTGTAACCCTGCTTGAACGGTACCTCAAAGATTGGGCTGATGACTCGCTTCATGTGAAGCTGGCCCAGGTTTTTGCTGCTACGAATATGATGCAAGATTCGCTCTCACATTATCAGGCAGCTTTGAGGTACCCCTCATATGTTTTCTTTTAGTTCTTCTTTATGTAAATGCAGGTTGTTAATGTAGGGAGTGTTTAGATAAACGTATTCTGCTTTTAGTTATACGGTTGTTTAGGCCTCATATAATCAGTTTTGGGTTATTTAAGGGTAAACTGTAGAACTGTAGTTACCTATTTACCCTTTCATTAATGTTATTTCAAAGACTTTATATTCCCATTTCATATATATAGAGGGATGGGATATACATGAAACCCATAGTTATTGAGAAAACTTTAGAAACTCATGTAACATTTTTTTTTTTTTAAATTAGGGCATGTAACATACATGTTTTTAAGAGTTTTGGGCCAAAAAAAATTAAAAAGCGGCCCAAGGTTTATTTTTTTTTGTTAGATTTGTGTAACATATATGTAACAGTCGCTGTGTTTAGTGTTACACAAAAACTTGTTTATTTAAAAAATGACTGTTAGCGCTTTTTTGATTTTTTTTTGGTTCAAAACGCTGGAAAACATGTATATTACATGCCCTAAAAAATAAAAAAAGCTTGTTACATAGGGTTTTCTCATTAACTAAGGTTTCATGTCAAAACTTAGCCTATATATATGTCTGTGTGTATTTTTTAATTTCCTATACAAACTAAAACAACACAAAAATGAAGTAGGTCGGTATTTTATGCAAAATAACCTGTTTAAATTACCAGAACTTGCTAAACGATCAGTTATCATTTATTAGTCATCTAATAATGGCGTATGATGTATGGAAGTGCTATCTTTACATCTGGTTTTATTACATTTGAACACCCGATTTTGATTATTAGTTATCACCTTATACTAAAAAAATGCACATTCGAACAGTGAACACCTACCTAATAATGCTTTGATGCTTTCGTAAAACTACAAAAGTATCAAGGAACTGGAAGAATATTAGAAAATGCTTATTATGGTGCCGTATATTTTTTATGATTCAGGATTAACCCCCTAAATGAAGCAGCAAAGAAAGGGTTGGAACGATTGGAGAAGCAAATGAAGGTTTGTTTTTCATTTCTTTATACGTCTTTAATGTTAGTACGTTGACACCATAGTTGTTGATAGCGAATAGCGACAAGTCACCTATAGGCTACGTAGCGAATAGCGACAAATAGCGACGGCTATTTTATAAATAGCGATTACACTAGAAAAAGAATTTTGAAAATTTTTATATGTATATTACATCAAAATACCCTTGTATATATGCTATTTTACATGTATATTTAACAAAAACCTATAAATCCAGCTATTTTATAGCTATATCTAATTGATATTAACATAAAAAAAACCCTAACTGTCGCTAAGTTCGCTATTGATCGCTAAGACCCATATGGCGACACTTGGTCGCATGGCTTCATAGCGCGCTATAGCCGCTATTAACAACTATGGTTGACACCATCTTTATTTGAAAGAGAAGACAAAACAGCAATAATAAATAAATAAATTGATAAAAGTCTAGCTAACATGTAACAAGTCAAACGGGTTGAAAGTCACCGAAAGTGTATTTCTGATGTATACAACCTCCTAAATTATTTTTATTCAAATATTTTTATTATTATTATTGTAATATATATTCTTCAATAATAAATATCAACACATTAATCATTTATAAAAAAAGTTTAAAAGCCGACGAAAGGGTGTTTCTTGTTTTAAACCATCCGGGCCGACCCATTCTAAAAATTAACCTGTTGCCTAATACATCTGTGATATGTTTAGGGAGTCGACCCGGATGCCCCTGAAGAAGAGGAGGATAATGATGGTGATGATGCCGATGGTGACCCTGAAGATGCAGAGCTTTTATAATAAATCAAAGGTATTATTCATCATCTTTAGATGAATCTTTGGCACGGAAAATTAGTCAAAATCGTTCAACCATTGAATATGAGTTTGTTCACGTAGATCTTAGCTAAACCTATCTTCATATGAAGTTTGACAGATAGGTTGAAGTTGAACAACTGTAAGCTTGTAAAGTAACTCTACTAGGTTGACATGGATTGAAAGCTCAAACTGAAACTTTTTATGCATGTTCATAACTTAATACACTCTAGTTGTTTGTCATTTTTAATAAACAATAAATGTAGCTTGCAGTTTTGTACTCTTAATATATGTTCATTTCAATACAACTATACAAGTTTCATCTCCCCTCCCCCCCTTTCATTTAGTATATGGTTAGGGAATTTACTTGCTCAAATTAGACCGTAAAAAACCATACTATTTGTCGAAAGACTAAACCGTCGACAGAACCATATATATCTTAAACAAGCTAAGCGGGTCAACTTGCTTAGGCTTAAACAATTTGATCGTTTTCAACGGTTAATGAACACACCGTTGTAGGTGTATGTTTACTCTAATTCGAAACTGATTTAAAAATAATAAACCTCTAAATACATGAATTTCCAACACAAAACATAATACATGTTCTCAAAACCAATTTATTTTCTTATTCTTATTATTCCGTTTCTTACATAATACAAGCTATAATACAGTAGTTCATTGCCATAAATAAAAAAAGTACATTAATAATATTTAATTATTATGATGCAAATATGGGGTAAAATCTTAAGCTTCAGTTTTATGAGGAATGAGCTTAATTGGAAGCCCATGAACTGGCCTTGGAAGTGGGTCAATTACCACTTTCTCATCAGGAATTAGCCTCTCCCAGTTGTATCTAGTGACTATGTTGTACACAAACACTAGTATTTCGGCCCGTGCATACTCGTTTCCGGGGCACATACGCGCTCCACCACCAAACGGCACAAACGTGTAAGGTGCGGGTCCCGCTCCTTCGAATCTCGAGGGGTCAAACTTCTCAGGATGCGGGAAGAATTCGTGGTTCCGCTGAGTGTAATGTGGAAGGTAATGTAGCTATAGTATATATACACAAGGAGAAATGTGTTAGGTGAAATCATATAAGTTAAGTTTGATAACGGTTTAACGATATTGTTTACCTTCCATCCTTTGGGGATTGTGAAACCGCCGTATGTGAAATCCGTTTTCGCGACACGGAATGCACCGACGGTTGGTGGACGCATTCTTAGCACTTCACACGCGACATTCCATGAGTATTTCATTTTGCGTAGGTCGTCCCAGTTCAGTAGTTCACCCGATGGTTTTGCCTTTGCTATCTCGGTTTGCTCTATAATATTTGATGGAATAACAATCATATAATTGGTTAGTTGACACTTCAAGGTGGTGTTTACTTCGTTTTGAATACAACTTTGTTTTCAATATTTATTAATTTTTGATTTAAGTTTTGCGTGACAACGCTAAGGACAATGTTAAGTTGGCTTTACCTTTTAGAACCTCTCGGTAGACATCCGGGTAATCAACAAGCATCATCATAATGAACACGACCGTCGTGTTGATGGTGTCGTAACCACCTATTAACAACCCGAGCAAGTCACTTGACATGTCACCATCGGTTGTCGGAGCGTTGCTCGTGTCCTGGTTACGCTTATCAACCTCGACAATCATGTGAGAGAGCAAATTTTGCGACGGATCAGCAGTTCCGTCAGCAAGATCTTTCCTCCTTTGTGCGATTATGCCATTAATGACTTCGCGAATCCTTTTCGACGCTTTGACACCACGGTTAAACCTTGTCCCTGGAATGTTGATCGGAACCGCTATGATTCCACCAGCCGCCTCCACAAACGGAACCGCAAGCTTCTCTAACTCCGTCGCATCACGCACTCCCAGTAGCAACTTTACGGCCAATGCAAACGTGTATTTTGCGACGAATGGGCAAACCTCAACCTAGTGTACTAATGCATGTCAGTAATTATATTGTTGATGTGCAACTGGGTCACTAAAACCTTATACTGACTTAAGTAATCTGTTATTATATCTTTGTAGTTAGTAAAAAATTCGCAATTTCAATTTTAATAATTCAAACTATGATTTGTTGGCCGATAATTTAGTGACATATGAGAGGTAACGATTTCAACTCTAAAATCGCTATCTTAGATACTCGCTAACAACCCAAAACCCATATATATATATTTTTGGAACGGCAAATTTGGATCACTGACGGACCACTGGAGTATCATCGTGCCACCAGCGGAACCACCTGATCATACCCAAAACCCATATATGATTTTCAAAACAACCCACTTTTTAAAATTCTTTCTAAAACATACTCAAATACTTATTTAACAAGATCATAACCTGATCACGTCCAGTCCAGTAATCCTCCAAATGCTGTCTCAACTCCGAATCCATATCAGCAATATAATTCTTAACAGCATGAGCTCTCAAGAACGGAGGCAACAGCTGTCGAACCTTGGCTGATTCTGCGGTTACTGACTTATTATTCGACTTCTTAATAATACTCTCCACAGAACTTGGCCACCATACTTCAACAAGCTTGTTTTCATTAGAAAACAAGAACTTATTCCCTTCTGGGCCACACAAAAACGCCATTTTTTCACCAAGAATGGACGTCCCGAAAACGTCCCCGAATAGTTTCCTTCTTTGCATGGCAAACTGCTCGTTGGTGCCGCTGCGGAGCTTCTTGAAGTAATCTATGCTTTCTCCGATGAGCGGCCAGCCGTAGTGTCCGGGAATGGATGATTTTTGGGTGAAAAAATGGTGCAAAATGAAGATGGTGATGATGGGCAAAAGTGTTGAAGAGATTAGCAGGAGGGTGTCCATTGTTATTTGAGAGGTGTTTATGCCTTGAGTGTGTGCTTGTGTTGGATAAATGTGTGTGTGTATATATATATATTGTGTATATGTAAGTATATGTAGGAAGACTGATAAGGTTATGGGGGAAGATGACAGATTGTAGTATATAATGGAAAGAAAGGACAATAGTGAGAATAATAAGAAGCCAAATTAAGTTGAATAACAAACAAGCATAAGCATAGGCATTTGTTTAGTTTAAGGGGTGATTCTATGATAAATATGTTGGTATCAAATGGTAACAAAAGAGGCTTGTATTAGATTGTAAAATTGTGATTAGGGTTACACAAGGAGGGTGTTTATATAGAACACGATATTACACATCTAGCTCCTATACTATAACTTATTGTCTTCTTTCCGACACTCCCCCTCAAGTTGAGTAGTGGGGTCACCAATACTTAACTTGCTCAAGCAACTACTAAAAGCGTTTCCGTTGACGGCTTTTGTAAGAATATCTGCGAGTTGATCTTTTGACGACACATATGGGAGCTCTATGATTCTTTCCTCCAGTTTCTCCTTGATGAAATGTCGATCTACCTCCACGTGTTTTGTTCGATCATGTTGAACTGGGTTTTATGAGATTTGTATTGCAGCCTTATTGTCACACATAACTTTACTGGGTGCCCTTTGGGAAAACACCAATGTTTTCTAGTAGCTTCCTGATCCAAAGAACTTCACTTAACCCTCGAGCTATACCTCTAAATTCCGCTTCTGCACTCGACAGCGCAACCACCTTCTGTTTCTTAATTCTCCAGATAACAAAGTTTCCACCGACCAAAGAGAAGTACCCTGATGTTGACCTTCGGTTTCCCTTATCTCCTACCCAGTCTGCATCAGTGTAGAGCTCAACATTTAAATGTCCATTTGTTTTGAACAACACTCCATGGCCTGCGGTTCCCTTGAGATACGTTAAAATTTTCTGAGCAGCTTCCATGTGGACAACTTGTGGTTGGTGCATGAACTGACTTACCACCCCAACAACATAAGCTATATCAGGGCGAGTGTGAGAGAGATAAATTAACTTGCCCACGAGCCGTTGATACCTTTCTTTGTCTACAAGCTCTCCATTAAGTTCCATGTGAAGGTTGTGGTTCACCACCATTGGAGTATCTGCTGGTTTACAATCAACCAACCCGGTTTCCGCCAGGAGATCAAGGACATACTTCTTTTGGCAGATGAAGATCCCCCGTTTAGACCTGAGAACTTCGATCCCAAGGAAATACTTGAGATTCCCTAGATCTTTCATTTCAAACTTTGAGAACAAATTCTTTTTCAGCCGTGCTATTTCTTCTACATCATTTCCAGTAATAATCATGTCGTCTACATATATGATCAATCATGTTACAAGGCCGTTTCTTCTCTTGAGGAACAGAGCATGATCAGCGTTACTTTGGTGATACCCATATTCTTTCATGGTCAAAGTGAACTTTCCAAACCATGCCCGAGGAGATTATTTTAGCCCGTATAAAGACTTTTTCAACTGACATACTTCCCTTTCTTTAAAACTCCCTGAAAAACCTGGAGGTGCTTCCATGTAGACTTCTTCCGTTAGGTCTCCATGGAGAAATGCGTTTGTAACATCAAACTGGTGGAAATGCCACTCCTTATTGGCTGCCACGGAGAAGAGGACTCTGATGGTATCCATTTTTGCAACCGGAGAAAATGTCTCAGAGTAATCGATCCCATACGTCTGAGTGTAACCCTTGGCTACGAGCCGAGCTTTGTATCTTCCAATGGAACCATCTGGTTTATATTTGATTGAATACACCCACCGACATCCAACTGTTTTCTTTCCTTTAGGAAGAATGCACTTCTCCCACGTGTTGTTTTTCAAAAGAGTATGCATTTCTGTTTCCATTGCTTCTTTCCAGTTATTCTTACCCTGGGCTTCCTTTACGGAACTTGGTATTTATTCGGAATATAGAGATGTAACAAATGCTTTTGCACTGTTAGATAAATTCCCGTCAACCATATTAGATATAGGATACCTTGAATTTCTGGTTTCCCTTTCTGGGGAGTACCGTTTTGGAGGAACCCCTCTATTGGCTCTAGGAGGTAAAACGTATGTTCCCGGTGTTGTTCCAGAGCCTCCATCATGTTGTTCATTAGATTCGACCTCTCCTTGGACTGCATTGTTCCGCTCAACAATATCCACCTGTTCCATTGTCTCGGGACTTTCATGATTGTTAGTGATAACTGGATCAGATTCGGGCACATTTCAAGGTTTGGAGAGTCACTTACTTTGAACACCAGTCTGGATGATTCTTGGGTTAGACTTTCGACAGGCTTAGTATGTGTGGATGTATGAGATAACTCGTCTTCGCTTGTGGATGGAATCCATTTTAACCAACTCAGTGAGTCCTCATGCTCTATCTCCCCTGATCACTGAGATTGGACTGATAGTAATATTCTGTTTCAAGAAAGTCGCAGTAGACAGTGGTAATCACACGACGTCGTAATGGGTTATAACATCGGTATCCTTTCTGATTCACCCCATAACCAACAAAGCCACATTTCTCGGCACATGGGTCAAGTTTGGATCGTTGGGTTTTGGGTATATGGGGAAATGCTGTACACCCAAATACCCGAGGGGGTAAAATAAAAGGTGGAGGGAGTTTGGTGAATGTGGATAAGGTATCTAGAGGAGTTTTTAGGTTAAGGAATTTGGTTGGTAAACATTTAAGGAGATAAACAACTGTGTTTATAGCTTCGAGCCAAAAGGATTTAAGGACTTTAGATTCAAGCATAAGGGCTCGGGCCATTTCTACCAGAATGCCATTTTTCCGCTCAACCACACCATTCTGTTTTGGGTGTTTTGGGCAAGTGGTTTGGTGAATCATTCCCCCTCTTGAATAAATTGTTTCATGGAGTTATTAACGTACTCCCCTCCATTATCAGATCGTAAGATCCGAATGTTGGTTCTGAATTAAGTTTGGATCATGGTGTAAAACAGTCTGAATTTGTCAAAGACTTCATATTTGTGTTTTAAAAAATACACCCATGTCATCCGGGTACAGTCATCAACAAATAATAGGAAAAACGGAAATTTTGACCTCCATTAGTTTCAGCTGGACCCTAAACATCTGAATGTATTAGTGAAAAAGGTTCACTGACCCTTGTGTTACTTGGTTTGAATGGTTTTTTATGGCTTTTGGCTAAGGCACATGTTTCACAGTCTAATGTACTGTTGAACGGGAAGAGTTCCGGAAGTAAAAGGTGTAGACACCCAGCGGAAGGATGCCTTAATCTCCTATGCCAAAGCCATGCTTCTCTACTCTTTGTTCCGTGAGCAAGCATTGCAGTCCCTGATTGAGTCACCTCATCCACATAGTATAAGCCCTGTCGTTCAGTGCCACGCCCAATTATCTTTCCAGTTCTGATGTCTTGTAAGGTACAAAAATGAGGATGCATTAGAACTGTGCAATTGAGTTCCTTTGTAACATGACTTATCGATAACAACTTGTGTGTTAACGAAGGAACATATAAACAATTTGACAGTCTCAGATTGGGAGATATTTCGACAGTTCCTCCTCCCTTTACTAAACAATTTTCGCCATTTGCAGTTTTGATGTGGGTTCTGTTTGGTTTCTTTGTAGAGACGAAGTCCGATGGCTCGTACGTATCAGTGGCTCCACAATCAAAAATCCAAGGATTGATTTGATCACTGCTTGTCTGTGTTGTTAAATAGGCTTCCCCACTTGTTGACGGATAGTCTTTCAGCAACTCATAGTTCCTGTGATTAACCATTTGCAAAGAAAAGGTTCTCAAACAGTTTTTTTGTGGATAAATACGCTATCTATAACGTTACCAGACAAAATAAATAACCAGCCGTATTTCTCAAATACGCTGGACACTTGAACTCGCCTTCAAGATTTAAATACGCTGGACACTTGAAATATTAAAAACACCGGCAACTTTAAACGATGGAATAACAGCGCCGGGAGAAATACGCCGCGCACGTTCTCTTACCGGTGTATTTATCAAATACGCCAGGCAACTTGAACTCTCTTTCAAGATTTAAGGTCGTCGGACTTCAATAAATCCGCTAGCTGATGAATAAATTCGCTAGCTGGTGAACAAATCCGCTCATAACAAATTCGCTCAGAACAAATCCGCCGGAAGTAAAAGTGGCAGCGGCTAGGTTTTTGGGTTGTAGTTGTAGCAGTTTTGGGTTGTGGTTTACAGCGGCTAGGGTTTGCTGTGACAACTGTCAAAATTCCATGTATCCGTACATAGATTAAACAACAATTTATGACTTAATGCCTGTGCTGAATTAAATTAATGACATGAATACTTTCTGATTATTGTTATCATACATACATGTGCATCACATTTTGCATAGTGTCATACCATTATTGCATACAATACTCTATTGACTCAAATGATGCACGAAACAAAGAAGGCACAGTTATCAGACAAATCAGAAAAATGCTGACGGGAGTTCAGTACATAGACAGACATGGTATTGAGACACAAAATGAGCCAGAAAACAAGAGTTACACTAGTATAGTGTGTAGGAAAGTAAGGATCATAAAACTGCCTTCCTAGTGATAGTTTAAGTGCCGGAAAGTGCCTAAAACTCACATAAACTGCTGAATTCAGCAAAATTCAGCTTTTAGACAACTTAATATTATGCAGAAATATGGTTAAATGGTCCAGAATGCTTTCCTAAGTGTCGGGAATCAAAACTGTCACAAAAGGTAACATAAAGCACACTAAGCTGCATAGTTTAGCACCTTAACGAACCGGTAACCAACCGAACAACCGGACACTACCTGAAACACCAAATTTTCACCAGAAGCATTGTTTTACCGTTTCCGAGCTAGTTATGGTTCCCGAACATCATAACACACTATATAACATCCTAATAACTAAACACCTAACTAATTCACTTGGATTTCAACTAAATAACCTAACTTATCTTTACACCCTAATCTAGACCCCCCCTCCTATTTGCGGCCAACAAGCATGGCCCACCATAGATTTTCTTTGTTTAATTTATTTGATCTTGTCTCTAACTTTACTAAACATATTACACATTAGAGAACAAGTTGTTGGAGGATTATAAGTGAGACCTCAAGTTCATAACCTCCTCATTTTCACTCAAACTCACAACACACTTCATTCTCTTCTCCTTCCCTCTACTCTTGGCCGTAAGCCACACACACACAACCACCATTCTTCATTCAACTTCCATCCATTCTCTTGATATACAAAGGTGTAAGAAATATCACAAGGAAGATAGGAGCTCTTGGAAGTGGAAGGACCTCTTGCAAGTGACCTCTTGCAAGTGCTATTAACCACCTCATTCAACTTCATCTTCTTCTTGTGTTCATCCCTAGCCTTGAGCTAGTAGTAAGATCATTCTAAACTTCATTTTACATCTTATTTAGTTGGTTAAAAGATGTTACAGGTAACTTAACATGAAGAACACTAATGATCAAGAACATGAAACTTAAACATAAGATTAAAAATCATAAGAATACATGTTGTTAAGTGTTGTTATGCTTCTTGATTGATGATTATTTGTGTTTATGATGTTAAGCATCATATGATCTTGCTAGATAGTGATTAAAGACCTAATCTAGCAAGATGAGAGGATGATTATGTTATGATCATCCTTATGTAAAACATGAACTTGAAAGATTAAAAGTTTTTCTTGAAGTATGATGATTAAAGTGTAATATGAGTCTTGTAAATATGTTATTTCAAGAATAATTTTTCAAGAAACCAAGTTAAAATACAAGAATTATATAAACTTGGTTCTTAAAGAAATTGATCACATTTTTAGTGGTTAATCAAGTGTAGAATCATGTATTTAACAAGAAAAATTCAAGAAGAAATATTTTTAGAAAAATGATTTACAAGTTGTAAACATCCAAATTCTTCAATAATGATGTTTTTAAATAAACAACCACACTTTAAAGGGTAACTAAGCCTACTAAATACAATAGTAAGTTACTACAATTTTTATAAATTTTCAAGTTCATGAAGTAGTGATTGATGCATGATTTTGGCAAATGGGTAAGTATTATTTGATTTGTTGTTGATTGTGATGATTTATAAAAGAAAATGATATTCTTTGAAAGCATGGAAACCTCAATTTTTAAGGGGAAACTATGGCAAAATTTTTTCTAGAAATTAAACACTTAGAAAAATATTTTTAAACAAATATTTACAAGTATATTTTTAACCATAAATTTTCATATAAAGTTTGCCATGATTTTTGTTATAAAAATTATAAATATTGGAGGTTGGTTTTTGATAATAAAAGTGACTAAATATGTATTTAGGAGATTATATATTTAGATGTCACTATGTGTGTGATTATTTGTATATTATGTGTATTAGTTATATTATTTTAGGACTTGAAATAATATAACTCACCAAAATACCAAGAATTACAATCCAAAATATTACCAAAATTCCAAAAGAATGAATATATAATTTATACCCAAAATATTGGAGAAACCGAACAAGGAATATAACTTACAAAAATATTCCGGAATTTAATTCATAAGTATATTTTGGTAAATGGTATTTTGAACACCAAGAGAACAAAAATATGATTTTTATAATTATTACAAAGATATATCATATTTTTGACAAGAATAAAATATATTATTTTTGGGTAAATAAAAAATATATATGTTTTCTTGAATTACTAGAAAATATATTATTTTTGGAAGGAAATATATATTTTCTCAAATAAATTTAAAATACATTATTTTTGGGTGAAAAATAGATTTATACATATTTTCTAAGTTAAGCTTGAAATTTATATTATTTTTTAGACTTATATGAAAATACAATTATTTTTGCCAAGGAAAAATTATAAATAATTTTTCTATTTAAGTCATCTTAAAATATATATTTTGAGAATATATATGTGGATTTTTATTAGAAATATTATTCCGAAAAAATTAATATGAAAATTAAGTATAAGTACTTAATGAACACAATAAGAATACGTATTCTCGTACGTATAAATACACCGGAATACGCCACCGATACTTGGCAAAAATATACAAGTTTAAGAATACGAGTACGAATACACCCATCCTTGGGAAGTTATACATGTACAAATACATAAATGTGTCAAGTTAAATATATTATTTTAACTAATATTCCAAAAATTTAATAAATATAATTTAAGTTAAAATATTTATTATTTTAACAAATAATTATATACTTGGAATAATATTGAAGACACAAGGAACGTAACACAAAGACACTGATTAATGACTAAGGTCAAGGCACGACCCATCCGTCTAATATACCGTAGTACGTTTGTAGGTAGTCGTGCACTTTAAAAGGAGCTTTGAGTTATACCAGATTCGAAGAACGCAAGATTGTGAGTTCATGTCCCCCTTTTCTTTTAACTGTTTTCAGTTTTATTACTTCGGGGGTGAAATACATGTTACAAATGATTACGATTACAAATGGTATGGTTAGCTAAGGAATGAACTGTTAGATCATGTGAATGGGTAGGCGAGTAACTAAAGACCATTAATCCTTGTTTAAGGACCGAGGGGCACGAGTGATAGATCTATTGGGTGTTGCGAGCCCCACCCATGAGCCCGCGGGTTGGACCATGAGGCGACTATGTCGTTCCCGCCAGATGGCCCGGTACGAAATACGCATAAAGGATTGAGCCATTCCTACACCATTGCACACATATTAATGTATTAGCTACACATTAATTGATCTGTTTCCTTGTTTGCTGTAACACCCCAAAAATGGGTTTGGTAATTTAAACCCGGTTAATATAAAGGAACGGGTAAAAATACCATTAGGGGTAAAAGTAAACCCGTAAATGAATAATAACTAGGAATAATTAACCTAGTTGATTTTAAATATCGTTGGTATCAAACGGAGAGTTTTAGCCCTATTTAATTAAAACGAAACAAGAGGGACCAAAGTGGGATAACTTGAAAGTGGTTTTAATAAATGAAAATAACACACACACACACACACACACTTCGTGTGTGTTCTGTGCGTGATCAGGGGAAGGCTCTAGAGAGCCAAACCCTAGTTCATCATATATCACCCAATTGAAGGAGGAATCGGGGCTCAAATTCAAGAAGGAACATGAATTAACGATCACCCAAGCTAGGGGATCATAAGGTATGTCGAATTTTGATGTTTAATGAAGTTGAGAAATCTGGATAATCATCACTAGTGGTGATTTATGTATGAATCATGAAGGTTATGCCCAAATTAGTGATGTATGCACGTTTAGGAACAAACCCTAAGCGAAGACTTTGAGTAAATTGCTAGAATTTAGGTGTTTGAATGAATTACCACACTTAGTTAAGTGGGTTTATGTTTAATCCATGAAATGGTATGAACTTGATTAGGAATATGTGTAGTATGTGATGGGTATTTGTATATAGAGTGATTATGGTATGGAATTTGTATGATGTTTACTTGTGTTGATAAATGAAGGTGATAATTAGGAAGAAACACATGAAATACTTGTACATTATGCTTAGGAAGTAGTACGCACACCAATTGTTTGATGAAATGTCTAAATGACAATAATATGTGAAATTGTATGCAATTAATGGGTAAACATGTATAGAATGTGGTATTAATGAAATTGATAGTAAACTAACATGAGGAATGTATTTTAGATATAGTTCATGTAAAGATTATGTTAGGTTAATGTTGAGTATGCTTTATGTTTGTTTGAATTGACTAATGAAAGTCATACGTGAGATATGAAATCGATATGATCGTTCATACGCACAATCATATATGCTAACCAGAATGTGAATGTAATGACATGTACGGATAGGAGTCATGTCAACGTGGACACAAGCATGGAAGGGCAACGGGCCAAGGATAAACACGGAAGCTATGCTTGAACTCGGACGCACGAGGTAAGTGAACTCCGAACTTACCCTTTTGCTTGTTAATGTATTTATGATATATGGTAATTATTGAAGGTAACGTAAGAAGGTATGAATCGTTGTTAATACTAAGTTAAGTTTTAGTCTAAATGGGTCGGAAGTGGTTAAGAAAGAAATTCGATTAAGTTTGGGTAAGAAAGGGAACTTACATAATGAATTATGCATAAACATGAATTAAGGAGTTATATATAAACATGAATTAAGGAGTTATATATGTAGGATGTAAATTATAAGTACGGGTGTGAATAGAAAATGAATACATGCTTGAGAGAGGTATTTAATTATATGCTTGAATGAATAAGACGAGTTATGCGTATTTGAGGACACGTCCATATGAAAGGAAGCTAATGATACTAACCGTTTTTCTATTGAGAATTAATGTGAAGCATAGGCAGGTTAACAATGGAAGTAAAGGTTGACTCTGCAATCCGATGCGAGTGATCGAACGGATGGATGAAGGAGCTTGTATAAGAGAAAGCATGATATGTGGACGCTTTATTATGCATGTGTTAATGTTTTTGTATTATGTCACCGGTTACTAATGATGAAATTGAATGTGGTGACTGCAGGTTGTACAGGGTTATGGATATTTCATCAAGGATTGTACGCGGTTGAAGATCGAGTCAAGACATGGATTGTACGTGGGTGTGTATGTGGTCACTTAATCCGATATATGTATGTTAGTTGTTAATCAAATTTTAGAAAGGGACTAATGTATTTAAGTGAAAGAAAGAATATCATTAAAGAAATTTTAATTATGTGTTTTCCGCTGCGAATTTTGGGTTTTAACGTGTTAGGGCGTTACATTTGCTTTCATACCGGTTTACAAATACATACATACATACTTACAAACGTTTACAAGGATGTTCATGCACACATACAAAATACATGAACTCGCTTAACTTTTGTTGATGTTTTCAAACTACATGTATTTCAGGAAATTGATTATGGATCTGGCGGGCGTTCAAGATTTCAAGTTGTGTCTTCGAATAAAGATGTCATCCAGTGTCGAAGGGTTTGGATTGTGCATCTTATCTTGGATAAGATGCATAATTCAAAGCCTAGCTTTTAGTAATGTCTTTTGTTAAGTCCAGATTGGAACTTAAAACTTGGGTTGTTATGTACTTGAATTCGAAGTCTTGGTTTGTGGTTAAACAATGATGATTGTAATGTTTTGAAACTTATTTATGGATGAACATATTGGTTTTATCATATAGTTGTTTGTTATGGTTGAATGCAATGATATTAAGCAAGTCCACATAATCACGCTTCCGCAAAAGTCAGGGTGTGACAGTTTGGTATCAGAGCTTCGATTGTAGCGAACTAGGATTCTTTCTCGAGTCTAGACTACAATCATTAGGGCTCTCACGAAAATATTTTTACAACATGTTTTCATTGCATACACAAAACGTCCAGACCCATGGAACAAACGTTTTACAAAAGGAAAGACAAGAAACACGAATTGCAAGGTCAGATTGGTGGTTTAGTCTGGGGTAGACTAGGAAGGATAGAAAAGATTGCATGAAGGATAACGTGGATACATGATTGAGTGATAACTGTCTTGATTGCATACTAAGAGTTAGTAGATAATATATGTTCACATGTTATGATTGCTATGTTACAGACATCATGTCATCTTCAGAGAGTGGGTTATCAGATACCCACGACCCGATGGCTGTCGTATCAGACGACGAGGTTATACCTGAGCCAGAGATATTTACGTCAGACACTGAGAGTGATCCAGACATGCTATCCGAGGACGAGGACGACTTCCAGCCGTTCGCGCTACCAGACTTTGGCGATGATTTACCTCTTGCCAATGGTTTCCCTGACGAGGATCCTTTTGTCATTCCTGTTCCAGTCCATGATCACCTCATCATTGGTCATCCCGATGGTGAGCACATCGTGGCTCCGATCCTCGATCCTGTCCCTCTTGCGGTCATTCCTCCCGAGGATTGGCCTTTCGACGATTTATTTGATGACGATATTGAATAGTTTGTAGACGGTCCTCCTGTTGACGCCCGGGGTGATAGGGAGATAGATAAGGATGTTATTGTTGTACCACCTCCTGAGATTCCTGTCATTGAGTTATCCTCTAATTCTAGTTTGCATTCGGTCTCAGATTCCTTTGAGTCTGTGACATCTTCAGCCCTGCAGGCGGCAGGACTGCAGCGTTATGCTACCGATTCTGATGATGACACCGCTATGTCTGTTGCACCATCACCTGCTCGTGACCCTACGCCTCCACACGATCCCGAGCATGTCCCCGATCCGGACCCTAATCATTTTGGTCAGCCTGATGTTGCACCTGTTGATCCTGAGCCGATACCTGATCCTGACCAAGTTCCTTTTGGTTTACCTGATATTGCACCTCTTATTCAGGACCCAGTTCCTGCACCTGTTGATCTTCCAGTTGCTGAGCCATTTATTCCTCTACCCGCACCCGCTGATGTTGCTCCTCTCCTTCCTGTAGAGTCTGATGTCCATCGCACTGATTTGCCGATCGTTTTCTTACAGGACATCCCTGCACCCCGTCCAAGGGAAGGTACTTCAGGCTAGTATCCTAGTTACGATCCTTTTCCTTCGGCAGCTTTTCCTCAGGTTCCTCAGACTGCACCATTCGCTCCCTTCACTTCTACACCACTTGACGAGCCATTCCACTGGTTCCCACCGTACTCTATGCCGATCTCAGACCCCTATCATCCCTTCCATTTTGTTGGCTACACACGGGATGAGTTAATTTTATCACTTCAGCTTCAGTTTGAGATTATGAGCCACAGAGTCTTGGAGCTTGAGCTGACTCCACGTCCTCCACCCTGTCCCTGTCAGTCTACTTTTGTTCCTCCACATTCATCGTCATCCCATTTTGCACATCCATCTGCTGCTCCCACACCCATTCAGGGTTTTGATGCTCGTTTTCTTACTATCGAGCAGCAGATCAGTTACTTGCTTCGTCGTGTGTACGAGCTCGAGGAGGAGCTCGCATATGTTCTCAATTGGCTCTTCTTCCCTCCTCCTCCCCCACCATCAGTACAGTAGGTTTTTGGTCTTATGCAGATTGCATTACTTTTGGTGAAAGCACTACTATTGAGCCGAGATTGTGAAGACTTTTGAAGACCACTTTTGACCATGTGATTTTTGGTATATTGACAGACTTATTGGATAAGGGTAGTGTGACCACTATGTTCCTTTTGATGTGATACACTTTGTAAACAATGTAATTGTGGTAGGCAATTAATGAGAGCTCAATCGTCATGTTCTCACTAAACACTTTGTTGATTTACATGTTGTGCTATGAATTGTGCTGTTGCTTGAATGATTACTATGATGATTACTTATATGTATATGTACATACGACCTTTAGACAACTATTTACTTGATGAATAAGACCTGACCCATCCGATCTTCTTCTTAGAAGAAATATGCCGCCTCGAAGGAACACCGATACCAACAACCCTCTGCCGACGACAGAGGCGGAATTACAAGAGCGCATCTCACAGGCCATCGCACAACACGAGACCCTTCGCTCGGAACACAGCGGAGGTACCCCAGGGAATAACCCACCAAATGGTAATGTTTAAGTCACCTAAGACACATTACAAATACGTTTGGACATTTCCAAGTGTGCTTTGCTAATGCCTCCTGTGAATGATGTTGCTTATGTCGCAGGCTGCACCTACAAGCAGTTTTTGGGCTACAAGCCCCTGAATTTCGACGGCACTGGGGGTGCCGTAGCCTTTGTGCGCTGGGTTGAGAAGACAGATTCTGTTCTAAGGATGAATAAATGTGTACCAGAGCATCAAGTCACGTACATTTCTAGGCTGCTTCTAGATGGGGCTATGTCATGGTGGAACCTTCAGATTCAGACGTTGGGTGAGGCTGCTGCGTATGCTTTGACATGGAATGAATTGAAGGAATTGATGCGTAAGAAGTATTGTTCTCGGGCCGAAATCCAGAAGTTGGAAACGGAATTCTAGAACTTGAAAATGGAAGGTCCAAAGATAGCTGAGTATGTGCAGAGATTTCATGATTTGTTGCGAGTTGTTCCATATCTGGTGGAACCAGAGTTTAAGAGGATAGAATGATTCATATGGGGATTGGCACCTCAGATTCTAAGCATGGTGACAACATCTAAGCCTCCAACGATTACTGAGGCTATCGACTTGAGTGTGGCGCTTACTGAAGAAGCAATCAGGTTCCTTCTATACACACACCCCTATAATCTTATTTTCACATCCCTAGTGTATACGGGTCGTATAACCTTATATGCCCCGTATAGAATGCTTTTGCACAAAAATAAATGCAGTGGATTTTTTATTGTTTTACATGTATAAGGTCCGTATAAACTTATACGAGCCGTATACAATTGTATACGAGCAATATAATGCTATACGACCAAATGTGTTTATTTTTGTGAGGTTTGATCAGATTTTGGGTTTTAAGATATGTATACGGGCCGTATAATGCTATACGACCCGTATATAGGTTTTTTTTTGTGTAAAACCGAACAACCGTTTAATAAATTTTAGTAATTCTCTAGATAGCGTTTTTAGTATCCGGAGTTTGGTGGGTGGCGACGACGATGGGTGTGTGAGAGTACTGGGAGTATGATTGCTGAAGGTTTTTAGTATCCGGAAATTGTTGGGTTGTTTGTAGCTAGGGTTCAGAATGCTTGAATATGGTGATATTAGAACTCTGTACACTGCATGTAAACACAGGGGCTTGGTGATGATATCTTACAAATTGGGAACCACATATTCATGTGTTGCCGTTTGGAAAGATGACCGAATAGAGATAATAGCCAACCTAAATTCACGAATTCCTGCGTCTTGTATTAATCAACGATGTCCTGATATCGAGTTATACGTTCCTTGTAAAAGTTTTCCCAGCTCACTACCGATGTATGCCATGTGGGTTGTCGCCAGAACCCTGCTGATGTTCGTCTGTTAACTACTAGATGGAGTACTTTCATGAACCTAAAAAAGCTTGTTGCTGGTGATTCCAACGTGTTCATGCGAGCAGATAACGGTGAACTTTACGTCAAAATTAGACATGCTAAAAGAGCGGGATCAGTGGGAATAAGTTGATTAACAGAGGATTCATCGCGTATAAGTTGGTTTATGGGAACCGTTTCTAGCTAGGGTTTGTTGGGTTGTTTGTAGCTAGGGTTCAGAATGCTTGAAGTTTTATTATAAACACCTTCGTGAAAGTTATCATCTTTTGGGTCAAGTGAAGCAATGAATGGAGGAATATATTTTACTTATTTTATGTTTTATATATGAAGCATATTATATAAGTTTTTAGATGGTGTTTGTAAGGTTTAATTGCCTTGTGTAACTTTGATTGACATCTATATACGGAACTAGATTCTTTGAGAACTAGAAAAGGAGAGAATACAGAACGAGATTCTTCGAGAACTAGAAAAGGAGAAAATACGGAACGAGATTCTTTGAGAACTAGAAAAGGAGAAAATACGGAACGAGATTCTTCCAATGCTCACACCGGGTGATAAACAATGCTGATCTAGAATTGGAGAACCATTGTGGGTGGTAGTTACCATATCCATTAGGCTTAGTAAGCATGATCATAAGCATAAATAGATTCATTACCATATCCATTATTCCAAATTAATGTCCATGAACCATGAAACAAATCAACCCCCTTTTGTTACACATATATACCCACCCACCCACCCATACACACACACCATTTCACCCACATTCGTCACTTTCTTCCACTGGAAAATCAACAATCTTCTGCCGGAAAATAAACCGTCATGGCTGAAGCTTTTGGTATTTATATAATATCCATTATCCCCTTGGTGGTTTCTGTACCATCCTCGCGCGACATGGCGTCTAAACCCTTGAATCCCAATGTTTCTCCTTACATTCCTCATCTTTTCCTGAATTCGAGTTCGTTAAGAAGTAATGACTGCTGACTAATTGCAAGACTGTTTGTCCGGCTTCCAATACTCACACAGGGTGATAAACAACGATGATCTGGAATTGGAGAACCGTTAGGGCTAAATTTGTGTATTTGCTTACTGATTGTTGAAAAGATTTGTTGAAATCGAAGAAAAGAGTAAAAAAGATGAAATGAGGCGTGTTATGTTGGAAACTGAGGTTGAAAATTTGAAGAAAAGGAAAGAAGAACTCGAGGGGAAGATCGCGGCGGTTCAGAAGTGTGAGAGTGGAGTGGAGTTCTGAACACCATTTAAATGTACTTTCATGTCCGTATAAAAAACTGTATGCTTTGGTAACCCAAACGGACGATCACCTTTTGCTCCTGCTTCATGTTTACCATGGAATGCATCCTTAAACTTGATAGCAGCTTTTCATTTGTAACTGTGAATCTCTTTCCTCCAAAACCACCACCTTGTCGCGTATGGTCTCATTGAGCCTAGATTCTTGCTTAAACGATGTTCTGATATCGAGTTATACATTCCTTGTAAAATTTTTCTAGGTCTAAATCCACAAATTCTTGCGTCTTGTATTTATCAACGATTTTCTAGGTTTAAATCCACGAATTCTTGCGTCTTGTATTTTCTGTACCCATCCCCACGCGACATGGCGTCTAAACCCTTGAATCCCAACGCTTCTCCTTACATTCCTCATCATTTCCTGAATTCGAGTTCATTAAGAAGTAATGACTACTTACTAATTGCAAGACTGTATACGACCCGTATAGAGTTATATGGGTCGTATACAACCTTTATTAATTTTTTATTCGCTCGTATACTCAATATACGAGCACTGTTTTATATCTTGTATACGGGCCGTATAACGTTATACGACCCGTATACCATTAACCAACTTTTTTTAATTAGTATATGTGGAATTGACGAAAACGCAGTAACGTTGAGGATTTAGAACTACGAACTTTGTTTGAGTTAGTTAATATTACACCAATATGGTGATATTAGAACACTGTACAGTGCATGTAAACACAGGGGCTTTGTGTTGATATCTTACAAATTGGGAACCACATATTCGTGTGTTGCAGTTTGGAAAGATGACCGAATAGAGATAAATCACAGCCAACCTAAATCCACGAACTCCTGCGTCTTGTATTTATCAACGATGTTCTGATATCGAGAACTGATAGTAGCTTTTGCATTTGTAAAGTTTACAAAAGCAAACCCAACATTGACTCGATTCCTACCATCCCAAAAGGATCTGAATAACCGATACAGCCCATTTGTAACCCAACTAAAATCTCGTAACTGTGAATCTCTTCCCCCACAACCTTGTCGCGTATGGTCTCCTTGAGCCTAGATTCTTGCTTAAACGATGTTCTGATATTGAGAATGTTCGTTTGGGGAGAATGTTCTGGAAATTGAAGGAAAATGAAGGTTGTAACTTTTTAAGATTAACTAATAACTCAAGCCGCTGATATGACAAACCATGCTTGTTGCTTGTTGAACGGTTGAAACTGTACAATAATAATGATTCAACTGCTGCTATTGAGTCTTCCATGTTTGTTGATTGTTGAACGGTTGAAACTGTAAATTAATAATGATTCAACTGCAGCTATTGAGTCTTCCATGCTTGCTTTATGTTTATCAACTGGTCGTTTGTCTGAGTTTTCTTTCTCTTTGATGAGATAGGATTTGTTTCAAAGTAAAAAGAAAACCGAAACCAGTTTTTCTTGATAGTTCAAAGTCGCCTTTCGTCGGTCGGCGCAAGGGAAATTGGTGGAACCCGGGTGTTGCGGTCCACCATCTTGATTGTTGGTCAAATGAGATTTGGTGTTGAACATAGACTATTTGGATCTTGTTGGTGAAAGATGAGAACGGCTAGTTCTCTCTAATAGCCTTCTTTCCATAGGAAATCGAATTTTGTGAATATTAAAAAGTAGGAAATTGAAACCCTAATGTGCGAATATTAACTCAAAAAAAGGAAATCCGATGTATATGAGACGTATAACCTTATACAGCCAGTATAAAACTATCGTATATATTGTATACGACCAAAGTTTATTTTTTACATGGTGTATACGGGCCGTATAGAATAAGGTTATACGACCCGTATACACCATGTTAAAATAAGATTTACCATGTGTTATTATTAACACCCCAAAGAAAACAACGTGGAAGTCCGGTTGTGTCGGGTCTTCTAACTACAAACCCGTTCTAACGATTACGGTGGTTATTATGGTCCCCCGGCGATGCGCGTGCGAGTTCATGGGTGACATAGAGAGCAAGATGACATTTCTGTTTTTAATTTAAAACCATGCGCGTGCGAGTTCATGGTTTTAAATTAAATATTATGTTTGTAAATAATGTACAGTTTACCTTGTATTATTAGGATTAGTTGCAGTTAAACTTCAACCATTGCGACGGTTGGGTTTGGCGCCAATTCACCGTCAGAGTCATATTTGCAACAATGAGCATCACCAAGAAATCCTAGCATTTCCATTATAATTAATGTGTTCTATCTCTCTCGCACACTAGAATTTCACACACAAAACAAAGGATCATTCTTCGATTCTTGTTTTTCAATCGATCTTTTTCTATTGCTTCTGATCATTACCGCCAACAATTATTCATTTTCTTACATAATACAAGCTAAAATCAAAATACAGTAATTAAATGCCATAAATAAAAAAAGTACAATAATAATAATAATAATTTATAATTATTATGATGCAAACATGGGGAAACCACTTAAGCTTCAGTTTTATGAGGAATGAGCTTAATTGGAAGCCCATGAACTGGCCTTGGAAGTGGGTCAATTACCACTTTCTCATCAGGAATTAGCCTCTCCCAGTTGTATCTAGTGACTATGTTGTACATAAACACTAGTATTTCGGCCCGTGCATACTCGTTTCCAGGACACATACGCGCTCCACCGCCAAACGGCACAAACGTGTAAGGTGCGGGTCCCGCTCCTTCAAATCTCGAGGGGTCAAACTTCTCGGGATGCGGAAAGAATTCGTGGTTTCGTTGAGTGTAATGTGGAAGGTAATGTAGCTATAGTATATATACACAAGGAGAAATGTGTTAGGTGAAATCATATAAGCTAACAAGTTCGATAATGGTTTTTGGTTATGGTTTACCTTCCATCCCTTGGGGATTGTGAACCCGCCGTATGTGAAATCAGTTTTCGCGACACGGAATGCGCCGACGGTTGGTGGACGCATTCTTAGCACTTCACACGCGACATTCCATGAGTATTTCATTTTGCGTAGGTCGTCCCAGTTCAGTAGTTCACCCGATGGTTTCGCCTTTGCTATCTCGGTTTGCTCTTTAATATTCAATGGAATAACAATCATATACTTGGTTAGATGACACTTCAAGGTGGTGTTTAGTTTGTTTTGAATACGACTTTGTTTTCAATATTTATTTATTTTTTATTTAAGTTTTGCGTGACAACGCTAAGGATAATAATGTTAAGTTGGCTTTACCTTTTAGGACCTCTTGGTAGACATCCGGATAATCAACAAGCATCATCATAATGAACACGACCGTCGTGTTGATGGTGTCGTAACCACCTATTAACAACCCGAGTAAGTCACTTGACATGTCACCATCGGTTGTCGGAGCGTTGCTCGTGTCCTGGTTCCGTTTATCAACCTCGACAATCATGTGAGAGAGCAAATTTTGCGACGGATCAGCAGTTCCGTCAGCAAGATCTTTCCTCCTTTGTGCGATTATGCCATTAATGACTTCGCGAATCCTTTTCGACGCTTTAACACCACGGTTAAACCTTGTCCCTGGAATGTTGATCGGGACCGCTATGATTCCACCGGCCGCCTCCACAAACGGAACCGCAAGCTTCTCTAACTCCGTCGCATCACGCACTCCCAGTAGCAACTTTACGGCCAATGCAAAAGTGTATTTTGCAACGAATGGGCAAACCTCAACCTAGTGTACTAATGCATGTCAGTAATTAATTTAATGACATATGAGGTAACGATTTCAATTCTAAAATCGCTATCTTAGATACTCGCTAACAACCCAAAACCCATATATTTTTTTGAACGGCAAATTTGGATCACTGACGGACCACTGGAGTATCATCATGCCACCAGCTGAACCACCCGATCATACCCAAAACCCAAAACCCATATATGATTTTCAAAACAACCCACTTTTTAAAATTCTTCCTAAAACATACTCAAATACTTATTTAACAAGATCATAACCTGATCACGTCCAGTCCAGTAATCCTCCAAATGCTGTCTCAACTCCGAATCCATATCAGCAATATAATTCTTAACAGCATGAGCTCTCAAGAACGGCGGCAACAGCTGTCGAACCTTGGCGGATTCTGCGGTTACTGACTTATTATTCGACTTCTTAATAATACTCTCCACAGAACTTGGCCACCATACTTCAACAAGCTTGTTTTCATTAGAAAACAAGAACTTATTCCCTTCTGGGCCACACAAAAACGCCATTTTTTCACCAAGAATGGACGTCCCGAAAACATCCCCGAATAGTTTCCTTCTTTGCATGGCAAACTGCTCGTTGGTGCCGCTGCGGAGCTTCTTGAAGTAGTCGATGCTTTCTCCGATGAGCGGCCAGCCGTAGTGTCCGGGAATGGATGATTTTTGTGTGAAAAAATGGTGCAAAATGAAGATGGTGATGATGGGCAAAAGTGTTGAAGAGATTAGTAGGAGGGTGTCCATTGTTGATGAAGAACAGATGAGGTGGTTAATGCCTTGAGTGTGTGGCTGTGTTGGATGAAAGTGTGTGTATATATATTGTGTGTGTATGTAAGTATATGTAGGAAGAGTGATGAGGATATGGGGGAAGATGACAGGTTCAAGTATAAAATGGAAAGAAAGGACAATAATGAGAATAATAGGAAGCTAAGTTAGGTTGAAGAATAACAAACAAGCACAAGCATTTGTTTAGTGAAGGGGTGATTCAATGATAAATATGTTGGCACCTTATGTTTTATAATATAATATAATATAATAATAGTAATAATAATTATAGAAGAATATAAAACTTATGTTATTAAAACAAGTCAATTGCAGTTTATATTGATTTAAGTGTATACCAAATTTAAGGCGGTGTTCTTTAACTAATATAATTCTACTAGATGTAGTTCTTAGATTATGTCGGTGATATACGTGGATGAACGTATTTGACCCAGGATTCAACCATGACACGATACTAGATTACAAGCGTGATAATTTTGTTTTGATGGAACTGGAGGGACCCAGATGATAAAATTTTAAATACAAAACATGTAACTTTGAGATCAAGGAGCCGGTTTGTGAACTAGGAGGGCAAAGTGGAAATTTGGTGGATTAAAACACCAATCCAACCCTAGGATCGGCAAAACTGGTCCCAGGTGTGTGCGTGCGGCCAGAAACAGGAGCAAGGGAGGGCTAGCGAGTTTAGGTGGCGATTAGATCTTCAATTCATGAATTCAGGGAATTCTTAGTTATGTTTAATTGCGTTTTTCAAGTTTAAGATTGTATAGGATTTGGATAGGGTTTGGTTTCGGTTGTGGTGTTTGGGTCCAGAGGGTGTACGGTGGTGGTTGGGATGAAACTGATGATGGTGATGGTCGTGAGATGACCAGCGCCGATGACGTGGGGGAAGTGGTGACCGATAGTGAGGGTCGCGGTATTCGGTGGTGGTTTTGGGGGCTGTGGTGGTGATTGGTGACGACTGGGGTGATGTAGGTTGTAGTGATGCTTACTAGTGGTGATGACAGTTATGGTGTACGGTGATGACGATTGTGGTGTTTGGTGGTGACAATGGTGCCGATTGATGGCAGTGGTGCTGGTGATGATGTTGGATGAAGGTGGCGATGTTGGTGATAGTGTTCAACCAGCAGGAACCGAACCTGAACCAAACCGGTTATTCATGGGGATTCGGGTGCGAGTTAGGGTGATACTAGGGTTTTCAAGGAAGTGGTATTTACATGCATGGGGGTGTACATGCGTGCATGGGAGGATCCAGATTGGGTAATCAGTTTCTAAATGGGTCGTGGGTGACCCGCTCGATGTTCTTCGTGAAACTAAGGTTTTGTATGAGGCGGGGTCGAGGCGTGTTTTGGGTTTTGGTGTGTGATGAAACACCAGTTCAATCCACAAGGGGGTTGAACCTGAGATGTAAATTTCGACAAGAGGGTTACTCCTTAGTCACTTCTAGACCACCGGACTGAATGAGTTTTGAGAGCTAATCTGCAAAACAATAACACTGTGAGGTCGTTATAAGAATGAGAGGTGGGGGGTTCTTCTTATAACCACCCTCCGATGTGATAATAAGTAAGGCTTTAAGAAGATTAAAGCAGGTGTGTGTTATGAGTGAGAGTGAGAGAATTCGAATCCTTAAACCTGTGGTTGAAGGTTGGTATTTATAGCCGAAGAGTGTGGAGAAGGAAATGGGCTGGTATTTATAGCCAAAGAGTGTGGAGAAGGAAATAAGCTTATAGGCCTTGGGCCAGCTATCGCCAACAAGGAATATCCGTTTTGGCCCCTCAGGTATGACATGTAGTGTTTGCAGAGGTGGAGGGCCATTGGTGTAACGCCTCGCTTTTTGTAACTTTCCTTATTTAGCAAGTTTGTTTGTACTTTCCATTTATGGAAATTTGTTTTCTTTTGTAATCGTGTTTCATTTCAAGTGTTGTAATCCGAGACTTGAATCATAAAGAAAACTTGATCATTCATACACTTGTGTTATTCATTATTCATAAATACTTGTTAAATATTCGTGATACATGCATACTTGATACAATTTACACGTAAATTCATACTTATTATATATGAAAAATTCATTTATACATTCATTTATTTATGTACAACACTTATACATTGCACGTATACGTTTAAAACTAGTTGATAACGTAGTTACATCTTTGTGTAAAGAAAATGCTGATATAGTTGATACGTTACTGGATATCAACAACTAGTTGGTAAGTCAATCTATCATTCTCACACTAGACCGGATATATCATACACAGTGCACTACTTGAGTCAGTTTATGCATAATCCTTCTAATAGTCATCTTAAAATTGCTTTCCGACTACTAAGATATTTAAAAAATGCTCCAGGTAAAGGGGTGTTATTTAGTAAAGGGTCAGAGTTGTCTCTTACTGCTTATGCAGACTCAGATTGGGCAAAGTGTCTACATACTAGAAAGTCGGTAACTGGGTTCTGTGTTTTTTTCGGAAAACTCTTTAGTGTCATGGAAGAGTAAAAAACAAGCTATTGTGTCGAGATCTTCAGCGAAAGCTGAATATCGATCGATGTGTGCAGCAGCTTGTGAAGTAATTTGGCTAAAAAATGTGTGGCAGGAGTTGGGTATTGTTGTGAATGTACCAATAAAGTTGTTTTCTGATAATACTTGTTAGGGATAGAATTTCACAGCTTATGGATCACGGATCCTCAAGTGCAGCTTGGATCACGGATCCTCAGTTCAGTTTGATTAAGGATCCTCAGAAGATGTTGCAAGACTAAGGATCCAGGATCCTCATTATTATCCTAACACTAACAATTGTTTCCATCATTTTTGAACTTGTTTTGCAGGTGTATTCGAATAGGACTTGGTCCAACCGAGATTCTAGGGGAATATGCATGGTGATTCTGCACGTGCATGGACTCTTCGACCGTTATGGTGATCGTGGGGAGCTTGCACCATTTGCGGATAGTTAGTTAGCATAGATGATTTCTATTTTTAAATGGGGATACAAGCTTGATTTAGATAATATTAGCAACACACCAACACTATATTCGAACTCTCTGCGATTACACACTTTTGCACACTAGTGATCCTTGTACCAAGCTTGTTATCATCCCGATTTGTAAACTTTCTTTGTTTAATATAGTTGGTGATCGGTAGTTTCCATCATCCGAGGTTTTTTATGCCGGAGATCATTCATTGATCAAGGGCTTTTTCCTCGTATAAATCCTTGTGTTCACCACTCATTTCATATATTTGTTGTTCATACATTTGACCAATTAACCAAGCATCATACCTCACAAAATCAGATTTGGTTGCATTATCCTTGTGTGATTTTTGACCAAAACAGTTTGGCGCCCACCGTGGGGCAATCGGTGCTTCATATCTGAAAATTTTGTTCATTTCATTCATTTCTGTTCATTACCTTCAACTACATGGCTTCTCATGCGAAGAACACTTTGATGTGTGTAAAATGCAACATATAAATTACATCAAATGAGGCATAAAACTAACCCTTTTTAAGTACTAATATTGGAAAAAGAGTGTTTTTGTCTTCCATTTGTATTTTCAGGATTAAATGAGCTCAAAAACACAAAAGAAGCAAAAAGACAGCTGAATCCAACATAAATACAAGAAAAGGACATAAGTGGACTGCCCGACCCCTCAACGGCATCCTCCCAAGCAAAATAGAGAAGGCAGAAGACTGAACACGCCCCGTGCTCAGCCAGCACGGGGCCGTGCCCAAGAAGCAGCAGAAAAGACAAACCTATAGAAGCTTCTATTGCCCACCACGGGGCCGTGCCCAGTGAACACGGGGGCGTGGCGAAAGTACAGCAGGCGCATTAATTGTAATTGCGAATTACAATTAATGAAGAGAGAGAGTGTCAGACAGGCACGGGGCCGTGCCCAGCGGACACGGGGCCGTGCCCAGCCTTCTGTTCAGCCTATAAATAGGAGTGCTTGGTTTCATTTCAACTCATCCCTTGGCACACCACCTCTCTCACACTTCATCCACCACCCACCAACATCACAACACCATCATCCACCACCATCATCCATTGTCCATCATAGAGTGTGTGAGTCGTCTCGGGATCCAAGATTGATCGTAAGAGTTCTTGACAATCAAGGCCATGTTTGCCTAAGTCTCTTACATCACTTGGTGAAGACAAAGTGTCTAGTATAATATTTTTTATTTCTAATCTTTTGCACTTTTTATTTGGTTTTGTATTAATGACTTTAATAACTAGTTACTTATGTTGAAGGTGATCTTTCCTTATCGTTTGTCCGTGGTGTCTTGGCATTATTTTACTGTCTATATAAAATAAAGGATTTTCACCATTCATATCTCCACGGTCTATATGGAGGTATGTTGGCTACCTGGTCGGGGGTTAAGGGAACGGTTTGGTAAAGGTCTTGCCATTGTTCAGCATTTAGAGGTCCTGCAATGGACCTGAGTCAAATTTAGTAGGACCTCCTTCAATACTTAACGGTATTGGATGGCGGGGGTCCAAACTCTTTGACCCCCTCATAAGTTAACTACTATTAATACTATAACCCGGCTATTTAGGACTGTATCCCTGCTGACTCAGACTACTTAGTCGAGGGTAACGTCACCGCCAAAAGCGGGGCCTACCATAATATTGCATTAATAACTTAATTCATTATCTTCTAATAATCCACCCTTTTAGGATTGTATCCTTGCTGACTCAAACTACTGGGGTGAGGGTAACGTCACCTTCAAAAGAGGGGCCTACTACAATAACTAAGATAATCTCTTAATTATGTGCAAAAGTGCGGAAATAATCAAAGGTTATACTAGATACGAGTCGGAACCAAGTGATTCATCTTGTCTATCTGTTTTTACTTTCAACATTTTAGTTAGTTTTTATCTTTTCTTAGTTTAAAACATTTTTCTAAACTTTTTATTTTGATTAGACGTTGAGGATAAACCGGTACTAAAAGCTCTTGTGTCCTTGGACGACCTCGGTATCTTACCAACGCTATACTACGCTCACGATGGGTGCACTTGCCCATATGTGTGTTTAGTGTTAGTAAAATATCGTGTTTTATAAATTTAAAACTTGGCTAAAAATAAGTGTTAAAGGGGCTTAAAATATACACCTAATATATATAACACTTTCACGCACATCAAGTTTTTGGCGCCGTTGCCGGGGACACAAGGATTTTAAGAAAGTTAGGAATCAACGGCCTAATTTTTTTTTTATTTTTTTTAGGATTTTCTTAGTTTTTCAGCTTCTGCAGAGCTCAGCACGGGCCGTGCTTGGTCAGACACGGGCCGTGCCCAGCATCATCACTGGCAGTTTTTATTTTCTGAGTTACAGAGAGCTGAACACGGGGCCGTGTCGGTGCAACACGGGGTCGTGTCCAACTCCCAGTAACAGGGATCCAGAAGACAATCACTGTACCTCTGACCACGGGCCGTGTTCAATGAGCACGGGGCCGTGGTGAACATTCTGACCAACGTTCTTTTCTGTTTTTATTGCAGGACTTGGAACCTAGGCGCCACGTTTGAACATCCTACGTAGTGCATGAGCTCCAGTTCTAGTAGAGACATAAAAGAACCTCTAGAAGAACCCGAACGCTTTCTCAGAAAAAGACTTAAAGCCAAAAATCAAGAGAAAGTTTCGGGGGACCCACTTCCAATGGCGGATCAACGTACCCTCATGGATTACCTACGACCCACCGTAGGCAATCTTGGCGCCGCTATCAATGCACCAAATGTCGAAGCCAATAACTTCGAACTTAGGCCGCATTTGATACAAATGCTCCAAAACTCCGTAACCTTCCATGGGCTTGCGGACGAGGATCCCCATCTGCATATTACTAACTTCTTAGAAATATGTGATACCTTTCGGATCAATGGAGCATCAAATGACGCCAACCGCCTTCGAATGTTTCCATTTTCACTAAAAGACCGAGCTAAGGCTTGGCTTAACACCCTCCCAGTTGGCTCGGTAAACACTTGGGATGAACTTGCCCAAAAGTTTTTATATAAGTATTTCCCTCCTGTTAAAACGGCTAAATTAATGACTGAAATTAATACATACTCACAAGAGGATGGGGAATCCTTATATGAAACTTGGGAAAGGTTCAAGGAGCTTCTAAGAAAGTGTCCTCATCACGGTCTAGCGGTGTGGCAACAAGTATCCACTTTCTACAATGGGTTGTTGCCACACACAAGACAAACACTTGATTCAAGCTCCGGGGGACTTTTAGGTAATCGTCGCCCAAATGAAATATATAATCAAATTGAGGAAATTGCTTAAACCAATTTTCAATGGCACACTCCCCGAGGTAATAAATCTATTGCCCCGGGCGCCCATAAGGTTGATGAAAGCACCTCTTTACGAGCCCAAATCGAGGCCCTCTCTTCGAAAATCAAAAAGCTAGAAATGACAAAAACGGCCTCGGTTATGGCTTGTGAAGGGTGTGGTGGGTCACATGAAAATTGGAGTTGTATGAAAGAATTAGATGAACAAACAGAAACGGTAAACTACATTGATAATAGACCTAGGCCGTCGGGTCCTCCAACGGGTACCTACAACCAAGGATGGCGTAACCACCCAAATCTTGGTTGGAGAGATCCCGGCAATAGTAGTAACCAACAAAACCAACGAACTAATTTTCAACAACCACAAAATTTCTCTCAACAACAAGGTGGAAGAGAAAGGCTTGAAGATACTGTATCTCGCCTCATCTCTGACACTGAAAAGAAAAACTCGGATCGATTTCAACAATTGGAATCGAATTTTAGAAATCAACAAGCTAGCATTCAAAACGTTGAAAAACAATTAAATCAACTAGCTCAAAATTTCTCCGAGAGACCACAAGGCGCGTTACCTAGTAATACCGAAACCAACCCGAAGGCACAAGTACATCTCATCACATTAAGAAATCGAACCGTGGGTCCTGAGGATGCTCCATTGCCGCCAAATGAAAGAAGCCAATCTAGCCAACCCGTGACTCCTCCTGCGTCAGAAAAGGCTTCTCTACCAACTCAGGAGCCCACCAAGACTCCTCCAATTCCGTACCCCGGTAGGTTAAATCGTCAAAAGACCGATGAGCAATTCGCTAAATTTGAAAATTTACTAAAACAATTGCATGTTAATATTCCTTTTATCGAGGTCCTAACCCAAATGCCTAAATACACAAAATTTATGAGGGATTTCCTCACAAACTAAAGGAAAATTGAATCATTGCAATTAGTTAACTTAGGCGAAGAATGCTCCGCCTTAGTGCTCAACAAACTTCCACAAAAGAAAATCGATCCCGGAAGCTTCACAATTCCTTGCTCGATTGGGGAGTCTCCCGTTCGTAATGTATTAGCCGATTTTGGGGCTAGCATTAACCTCATGCCCACATCGATGTTCAAACGACTCGGCCTAGGAACAACAAGCCCTACAAAGATGAGCATACAACTCGCCGACAGATTCGTCAAATTTCCACAAGGTGTCGCTGAGAATCTACTGGTAAAAGTTGACAACTTCGTTTTCCCAACCGACTTTGTCATCCTAGACATGGAAGAAGACACCGATGTCCCTCTCATCCTCGGAAGGCCATTTCTAGCCACCGCCCAAGCGGTGGTAGACATGAATGACGGAACGTTAACATTGAAGTTTGGGGATAAGGAGGTAAAGTTTGAATGTGGAAAAAGAATTGAGGACGAAGACCCGGTCAACTACATGCAGGTCATAGACTCAAGCTTGGATGACGCTCTCCGACGGTGTAACATGGGATGCAATACATCCCACTTGGGTTACATATGACCGGCTTCGGGTCTAGCCAAGGACCCTTATAAACGTGGCGCACCACGGAGGCATTCCGCGGAACTATCCTTAGTTTAATTTAGATTAATTTTTATGTTTCCTAGTTAGTTTTAATTTTCAGAAATAAAACACACTCATGGTGGTAAAGGATGAAAAGGTGAACGAGAAAAATGACCTCACGCACAAGAACAAGGCAACCCGACAATTCTCTCCATTACAGAAGGTTCAACACGGGCCATGCCCAACCAACACGGCCCCGTGCTGAACCCCCAGCAGAAAAATGCCCAGTTCAGGTAACTGGACACGGGCCGTGTTCACCAGACACGCCCCCGTGTCCAGGCTTCTGTTTCTTTTCTTTTCTTTAATTTCTGTTACTGGCACCTGAACACGGGGCCGTGTCCGGTCCCCACGGGGCCGTGTCCAGATTACCAGTAACACAAATCTTTGCTTTTAACACCATTTTACACATCTAATCAACCTAAAAATTTATTTTTGGGACACATTGAGGACAATGTGTAATTTAAGTATGGGGGGGATGCTAAAACCTTGAAATTTTGCAAGTCCTAAATACAAGCCTTACACAAAACTCTATTGGAATCGCTAAACACCCCAAATTTTTTCAAAAATTTTCATTGTTTTTACTTGTCTAAAGTTTAAGTTTGGAATCATAAGATTAATAAAGTTATATTTTTACAAATTTACAACCGAGAGCGTCGTGATAACAAGAACCAACATAAGAGAATTATGAAACGGCATGACAAGCTTAGTTAAAATTTGATTATATATACTTGATCACATAAAAAAAAAAAAAAAACCCATTCCCACAAAAGTGAGTTTTGAGCCTTTATTGAGCATACAAATTTACATCTTTAAACTAAATGCTCATCTTTCGTTTCTTGTGTGAATAGCCGCTTGGTTCTTACGACTCTAGAACTTGCCACGACGATTCATTCCCGGTCCTTACCAACTTAAACCCGAGTAAGTAAATGATGGAGGCATTAGGACTAACCCTTTTTATTTCTACACCATTATTTTTCTTTTTCTTTTACCACCTACCCAAAAAAAAAAAAAATCCCCCTAGTTAGCCCCTTTGAGCCTAAACCTTTTCATTTCATAACCCAAACCAAACACCCTTTTACCCACCAAAACCTTTTTTATTTTTAACCCTTTGTTTTAGTAACAAGTTCGGTTCTTCCGTATGATCGTTCAAAAAAAAAAATTGTGTTGATGATGAAGCAAAAGATAAACAAACAAGTTCATCAAAAATAACTTTGTTTGAATAAAGGCTTCATCAAAATAAAAGTTACAAAAATAGAAAGTCCTACGAAAACCGACACTTGTTACGCTTTTCACCTTTTTTCTACTAACCACTAACCACTATCCCAACCACCTACCTTTAACCCAAGCCTAACCCTTAACCCACAAAGTCCTCTTGATATTTACAAAGGCATAAAAGTTAAAAAGGAGGAGGATTGATTGCTTGGCAAGCTTATGGTAGGAATAAGTTCCATGCCGCTCTCGAGTGATTCACTAAAAATACACCTTCGGCCGAGTGTGAGTGATTTCTCCCGTGAGGTATGTGAACTTGTATATAAATGGAATTTTAAAAAGGTATGTTATGCCCAAATAAGTAATTTCTCCTATGAAACGTTCTAAACAAATCATAACGAATAGGATTGTAAATAGATAAAAATAAAACCCAAAAAGATCTTGGATTCCCAACACTCTATGACAAGCCCTAAACCTTCTCTTCTACCCATTCCATTTGGGAGTGTAAGCCACATATTAAAGAGTTTTGCTTGAGGACAAGCAAAAGTTCAAGTGTGGGGGTATTTGATGTGTGTAAAATGCAACATATAAATTACATCAAATGAGGCATAAAACTAACCATTTTTAAGTACTAATATTGGAAAAAGAGTGTTTTTATCTTCCATTTGTATGTTCAGGATTAAATGAGCTCAAAAACACAAAAGAAGCAAAAAGACAGCTGAATCCAACATAAATACAAGAAAAGGACATAAGTGGACTGCCCGACCCCTCAACGGTATCCTCCCAAGCAAAATAGAGAAGGCAAAAGACTGAACACGCCCCGTGCTCAGCCAGCACGGGGCCGTGCCCAAGAAGCAGCAGAAAAGACAAACCTATAGAAGCTTCTATTGCCACCACGGGGCCGTGCCCAGTGAACACGGGGGCGTGGCGAAAGTACAGCAGGCGCATTAATTGTAATTGCGAATTACAATTAATGAAGAGAGAGAGTGTCAGACAGGCACGGGGCCGTGCCCAGCGGACACGGGGCCGTGCCCAGCCTTCTGTTCAGCCTATAAATAGGAGTGCTTGGTTTCATTTCAACTCATCCCTTGGCACACCACCTCTCTCACACTTCATCCACCACCCACCACCATCACAACACCATCATCCACCACCATCATCCATTGTCCATCATAGAGTGTGTGAGTCGTCTCGGGATCCAAGATTGATCGTAAGAGTTCTTGACAATCAAGGCCATGTTTGCCTAAGTCTCTTACATCACTTGGTGAAGACAAAGTGTCTAGTATAATACTTTTTATTTCTAATCTTTTGAACTTTTTATTTGGTTTTGTATTAATGACTTTAATAACTAGTTACTTATGTTGAAGGTGATCTTTCCTTATCGTTTGTCCGTGGTGTCTTGGCATTATTTTACTGTCTATATAAAATAAAGGATTTTCACCATTCATATCTCCACGGTCTATATGGAGGTATGTTGGCTACCTGGTCGGGGGTTAAAGGAACGGTTTGGTAAAGGTCTTGCCATTGTTCAGCGTTTAGAGGTCCTGCAATGGACCTGGGTCAAATTTAGTAGGACCTCCTTCAATACTTAACGGTATTGGATGGCGGGGGTCCAAACTCTTTGACCCCCTCATAAGTTAACTACTATTAATACTATAACCCGGCTATTTAGGACTGTATCCCTGCTGACTCAGACTACTTAGTCGAGGGTAACGTCACCGCCAAAAGCGGGGCCTACCATAATATTGCATTAATAACTTAATTCATTATCTTCCAATAATCCACCCTTTTAGGATTGTATCCTTGCTGACTCAAACTACTGGGGTGAGGGTAACGTCACCTTCAAAAGAAGGGCCTACTACAATAACTAAGATAATCTCTTAATTATGTGCAAAAGTGCGGAAATAATCAAAGGTTATACTAGATACGAGTCGGAACCAAGTGATTCATCTTGTCTATCTGTTTTTACTTTCAGCATTTTAGTTAGTTTTTATCTTTTCTTAGTTTAAAACATTTTTCTAAACTTTTTATTTTGATTAGACGTTGAGGATAAACCAGTACTAAAAGCTCTTGTGTCCTTGGACGACCTCGGTATCTTACCAACGCTATACTACGCTCACGATGGGTGCACTTGCCCATATGTGTGTTTAGTGTTAGTAAAATATCGTGTTTTATAAATTTAAAACTTGGCTAAAAATAAGTGTTAAAGGTGCTTAAAATATACACCTAATATATATAACACTTTCACGCACATCAACTTCAAGCTCCATGCCGACGGTCACCTCTTCACAGGACATTCCACCTTTGCCTCCTGTTCCTTCTGGATCCCAGAAGAATGCGGAGAATGCTGCGAAGAAACCAACCCCCGTTTTCTCAAAAACAACTATTGTTGTTTCTTCTAGTCCTACTAACAATGATCTTTATTCTTTGATTTTGCAGATGAAGGATTACATGCAACAACAGGACAAAACTAACGACGGGATCCTTCGACAAATTGATGAAATCAAGAAATTGAATAGATCAGTGGAGGATCACTCTCCATTGGTGCCTAGATCACTGAATTTCGATACTCCAGCCACAACTACCCAGCATTCCACAGCATCAGGTGTCCAGTACCAAGGTGGATCATCGAGTAGGCATTATGGATCATCGGCGATGACACATGCTCAAGGTTCCTACTTCCAGCCTTCAGGATCCTCTCTTCAGCCTCAAGGATCCTCCTTCCAGCATCAAGGATCCTTCTCTAGTTCAGGAGGATACATGGGGACGCAGTCAGTTCAAGGATCCTACTCTCAGTATCCAGGATCCTCAACTCAGGTTTAGGGATCCTCATCCCAGGCGCACGAATCCATGGAATATGCTCCAAGACCTCCAGCTTCGGTGTATCAAGGATCCAACATCTTTCAGGATCAAGGATCCTTAAGGAGTGTACAACCCAGAAGCTTAGAGATTCATTTGGGAGACTTCATACCTATGCAAACTATTGCTTCATCTGGTCCCTCAATCATGCCAGAATCACATCAGTTTGGATTCACATCAGGAATCCCAGCCTCGAATAAGTCGGGAGGTAACACTTTAAACACATCTTATAATACTAACCATGGCTTTGTGCAGGAACCAGGAATAAACCAAGTTATGGCAAGGGAGTTGCAAAAACTAAAGGATATGATATCCAGTGTCCCAGGAGTGGTTAAGCCCATTCCTGAGATTCCGGATGGGAGTCACAGGATATCTCGTTTTGCACCACCTATATGTGATGCAAAGATACCGAAGAGGTTTCAAACACCAAACATGAAGCTCCATTATGGCACAACTGATCCAGAAGAGCATGTGGCTCAATACAGGGAGATAATGGAGATCAATCCCATTCCTGAGAGGTTAAAAGAAGCATGTCTATGTAAGGGTTTCAGATCCACACAGACAGGATCAGCTCTTAAATGGCTGCTAAGTCTTCCTCCTTACTCTATTACTTCATTTGCTAATCTAGTTAATTTGTTTAATAGCCATTTTTCATGTAGTAGGAGATTTGAACGATTAACTAGTGATCTATATAGGGTAACACAAGGTCAAAATGAATCACTTAGAGATTACATAACTAAATTTAGTAGAGAGTCCTTAGAGATTCCTAAATTGGATATTGCTATAGCTGTAGAGGCCTTTAAAATGGGTTTACTTAAGGATTCACTATTCTATGATGATCTTGTCATGACCCCTTGCAGGAACCTTGATGAAGTAAGAACCAGGGCCTTTAGATTCATCCGTTTAGAGGATAATAAAAGGATCCATGAGAGACTGTCAGGATCCTCAAAGCAGGAAAAGCAAGGATCCTATTTCAGGAACAACAAATCCAAATCATACAACAAGTCTGATAATCAAAACGTGCATCCTGTGGAGCAAGAAGAGGATGATGAAGATTATCCACCCATTTCTGAATATTGATTTTCTGTTGATAATAATGAACTAATCCTTGCCATACAGAGTTTAGGTGAAAAAGAAAGATGGCCCAGAAAGAGCGATAAGCCAGCTGCTACGAAAGATAAATCCAAATGGTGTGCCTATCATGAAGATTTCGGTCATCTCACTGATGAATGCATAGCACTCAGGAAAGAGATTGGTTACCTGTTAAGCAAAGGACATTTGAAGGAGCTATATGGAAGAAAAAAGTCAAGGATCCAGGATCCTGAAAAGATTCCAGAAAGGGCTCCTGCTCCTCCAGCTGATGCACAAATTATCAACTTCATTTCTGATGGATCAGACATATGTGGCACTTCGTTTTCAGCAGCCAAGAGGCATGCTAAAGAAACAAAGATGGAGAATGGGGATAGGCCTATTCGAACCTCCATCCTTACATAGGAGAAAGTCATATCCTTTGATGAGGATGACCGTGTGGACATTCAGGATCCTCATCATGATGGTCTTGTTATTACATTGTTTATTTCTAACCATTTTGTTCGCAGGATTCTCGTAGATGGGGGAAGCTCAGTGAATATTATCCAACTTGATATCCTCAACAAGATGAACATCCCTAAATCAGAAATTATCCCAAGATCATCGGTTCTTGTGGGATTCAGTGGAGAAACCAAGAACACATTGGGGGACATTAAACTTCCCATTTACATAGAGGGAGTTAATTCTTTTCAAAAATTTTGTGTCATAGATTGCTTATCTTGTTGCAATGTTATCCTTGGCAGGCCATGGATACATGATATGAAAGCAGTTCCATCTACTTATCATCAGTGTGTTAAACTCCCTACTCCATGGGCTGTGGTGAAGATAGAAAGTGATCAACAAGAAGCCAAGAATTGTTACACTTCATCAATGAAGCCAGCCTCAAGACCTAGGTAGGCATAGCAATTAAAGTATCCTCCAAGAGATGTCCTGGAGGCATGAGAACAAGATGTTAAAGATATCCAGATGGATCCTCAGGATCCTGAATCCAAAGTTTATATAGGATCCGGGATCCTCGATAACATTGAACAGGATTTGGTATCCTTCTTAAAAAGGAGAAAAGCTACCTTTACTTGGAAGCATGAGGACATGACAAGTATTTCTAAAGATATTATTACTCATAAACTTGGCATTGACAGGTCATTTAAACCCATACATCAGAAGAGGAGAAAGTTTGCACCTGAGAGGAATGCCATCATCCAAGAGGAGGTAGATAAACTGCTCTGAGCAGGTATGATTAGAGAGGTTAAGTATCCAAGGTGGTTAGCTAATGTGGTTGTTGTTCAAAAGAAAAATGGAAAGTGGAGGGTATGTGTCGATTTCACAGATTTAAATAAGGCATGTCCCAAGGATCCTTTCCCATTACCCCACATTGACTCCATGGTGGATGCTACAGCGGGTCATGAATTGTTAACTTTTATGGATGCTTCATCTGGATTCCAACAAATTCAGATGGAACAATCTGATCAAGAGGATACAACCTTTATGACCCCGAGTGGTATCTATTGTTATATTGCTATGCCCTTTGGACTATGAAATGCAGGTGCGACATACCAAAGGCTAGTTATTATGATGTTTAAAGAACAAATTGGACACACAATGGAAGTCTATATTGATGACATGGTGGTTAAGTCCAAGAGACATGAGGATCACCTTAAAGATTTGGAGGAAGCATTTGATATCCTTAATAGATACAATATGAAATTGAATCCTTCCAAGTGCCACTTGGATGTAAAAGCTGGCAAGTTCCTAGGTTATATGGTGACAAAAAGAGGGATAGAGGCAAGTCCAGAACAAATCAAGGCGATTGTGAACATCAAGTCTCCTGCCAATGCTAAGGATGTGCAAAGATTGACAGGAAGGATCACAGCCTTGAACAGATTCATCTCAAAGTCATCAGAGAAATGCAAAGAATTCTATGACATACTGAGAAAGAATAAAAAACTTGAATGGACGGAAAAGTATGAGAATACTCTCAAGGCCCTTAAGGATTACCTATCCTCAGCTCCAGCCTTAATGAAACAAAAAAAAAAGGGGATATATTATCCTTATATTTAGCAGTTTCTTCTAATGCAGTAAGTGCAGTCCTTGTTAAGGATCATGAAGGTACTCAACATCCTGTGTACTATGTAAGTAAAAGTTTGCTTGATGCTGAATCCAGGTATTCTCATTTAGAAAAACTTATCCTTGCTTTAATTATGGCATCTACTAAGTTACGCCATTATTTTGAGACTCGTCATATTATTGTTAAGACTAACTTTCCAATCAAGAATGTTCTCAGGAAACCTGAAATGTCAGGAAGGATGGCAAAGTGGGCAGTCAAGCTTAGTGCTTATGATATCAGATATGAACCAAGAACTTCCATCAAATCCCAAGCCTTAGCTGACTTTGTGGCTGATTTCAGTAGTAATCTATAAAGGGAAGCTGAATTGGAAGTTCAACAGCTTGAAGAGACTAAGGACCCTTGGATACTCTTCACAGATGGGGCTTCAAATGTAAAGGGAACTGGACTAGGCATACTACTAAAATCGCCACAGGGGGACATAATACCCCACTCAATTGCTTGTGCGTTTCAAACTACTAATAATGTGGCTGAGTATGAAGCCTTAATAGCTGGTTTGCAAATTGCCAAGCACATGAGGATCAGGTATCTTGAGGTACATGTAGACTCATTATTAATTACTAATCACTTTAATGGTTCTTATTCTGTTAAAGGTGAAAGACTAATCAAATATCTAGAGATAGTCAAGAAAATTGGCAGACTCTTTTGCTTCTTTTAGTTTAACACAGGTACCCAGGGAAGAGAATGCAGAAGCTGATGCTTTAGCCAACCTTGGATCATCATTGAAGATTCCAGAGGATGATAGGATACAAATTATTCATATCTTAACTCCTGCTATTGAGGATCACACAGCTATGGAGATAGTGGAGGATTCTGCAATCATACCTAGTGATGGTGCACAGTCAAATTCAGGATCCTGGATCCTTCCGATCCTGAGATATATACAACATGGAGAGATCCCTACTGGAGAAAATCCTAGAGCTTTCAAAGTCAAGGTATCTCAATTTACAATACTAAATAACATGTTATATAAACGATCTCTTGCAGGTCCATATCTAAGGTGCATCGAGGATCCAGAAATTCAAGAAGTTCTGAAGGATTTTCATGAAGGAGATTGTGGAAACCACACTGGGGGCGGAGCACTGTTCTCAAGGATCCTTAGAACATGATACTATTGGCCTACTATGAAGAAGGATGCTGTGGATTATGCAAAGAAATGTGATTCTTGTCAAAGACATAGCAATATCCTTCATCAACCAGCGGAGCTCCTGCATCCTATATCCTCCTCTTGGCCATTCATGAGATGGTGAATGGATATAGTTGGCAAACTTCCCAAAGCACTAGGAGGAAAAGTGTTTATGCTTGCTATGACTGATTACTTTTCCAAATGGATAGAAGCTGAAGCCTTTGCACAAGTCAGAGAAAAGGAAGTGATATCCTTTATTAAATGAAACATCATTACTAGATTTGGCATACCTTCTGAAATTGTTTGTGATAATGGATCCCAATTTATTAGGAAGATTAAATTACGTTTTTGGCTCCTGTGGTTATATCACTTTTACTATATTAGCCCAAAATAAGATTTTTTAACATATGTGCCCCCATGGTCTCTATAACTAACTATTTTGGCCCCTGAGTCTAACCAAACCCCAAACTCTGGTTAATTATTACTCATATGATAGGCACATGATGTCTAATATGGTAATTTCCCCTTCCCCCTTTTACTAACACATATTAAAAACAAATTAATACTCATTTATACCACAAAACCTTAAATTCTCATCATCTTCTCCAAGAAAACCCCCAAATCTGCCATTGTTAATTTGTTCAATTTTTTTTACAGGCTCCATAATCTTGTAAAGGTGTGAGCTTTCTTCTTGTTCTTCAACAATTCACCATCTTTTTAAAAACCTAGTGAGATTTTATGGATTTTTTTAACTTTAACATGATCTTTATGATATGGGTATTTGTTAATCTACTCAATTTTGTTTTGTAGTTGCATAATCTTGAACCAAAATGGCGTGAAAGAAGGTTTTGCATGGCGAGTCATAGAGTTGGAGAGACTGGTTTGTCAGACTCAGGACCTTCACACCATCACCATCATCATCAACACTTTCCATACTCTGTTTTCCAGCCTTTAATCCTCCCAACACAGGCTTCATGTACACAAAATTTCATTTTTTGCTATTTTTATTGTAAAGTTTTCATCTTTTTCACATGGGTTTCTTGAAAAATACCATCTTTAATCTTTAATATAATACATTATAGTACTATAGTGAATTCTAATATCAGTCTATAATCCTCTGTTTTTCTTGACACTTTTGTTGTTGTTGTTTTTGGTAATCAAGAAGGACCATCTTTTGATTTTGGGGAGCTAGAAGAAGCTATTGTTCTTCAAGGATACAAGACTCACGGTGATTTATTGATTTATGAATTTTGTTTTCTTTTTGTTCATCTTTATTTATTTATTTATTTTTTGAACTTTTTGATGATCATCCTAAAAGGTATTCTTCATTGTGATCTTGTTGCAGCTTTATACACAACAGTACCAAGGCCAGCTGCTACACTGGACATGTTCCCTTCTTAAAGAATAAGAAGATAGCTCACACCTTTACAAGTTTATGGAGCCTATAAAAAAAATTGAACAAATTAACAATGGCAGGTTTAGGGGTTTTCTTGGAGAAGATGATGAGAATTTAGGGGTTTTGTGGTGTAAATGAGTATTAATTTGTTTTTAATATGTGTTAGTAAAAGGGGGAAGGGGAAATTACCATATTAGACATCATGTGCCTATCATGTGAGTAATAATTAACCAGATTTTGGGGTTTGGTTAGACTCAGGGGCCAAAATAGTTATTTATAAAGACCATGGGGGCACATATGTTAAAAAATCGTATTTTGGGCTAATATAGTAAAAGTGATATAACATCAGGGGCCAAAAACGTAATTTACTCTATTGGGAATAAAACTACTAACTTTTGTGACAACTGGGGGATTAAGATGATAACATCAACACCAGTCCACCCACAAGCTAATGGTCAAGCAAAATCATCTGAAAAGATCATCATCAATAACTTGAAGAAGAAGCTTGGATCCAAGAAAGGGAAATGGGCAGAAGAGCTACCTTATGTGTTTTGGGCTGATAGAACAACTCCCAAGAATGCTACTGGCTAGACTCCATTTTCTTTAGTGTTTGGAGCTGAATCTGTGACCCCTACAGAGATGGTTGTAACACCCCGTGTTTCTGAAGTCAAAGTCAAGATTGAAGTCAAAGGAAGACAAGATTGCTAATTGCGACCTGTCTCTCCTTGCTAAATTCCTGTTTTGACTTCTTTGACTTGTAGTTAGTCTATTTTATTTTTCGCTTTAGTTGTATTATGTGGAGTATCTATTAATAATCGTATATTAATCGCTATTTATCGCATGTTTAATCGCTTTATCGCTATCGTAATCGCACTCGCAACTCGAATCACGCATTTTGGTTACTGATATACGTGTGTGTGCCTTATGTGTTACTTGTGCATGATTGTTTATGTTATGTTGTGGTAATCAATCGAATCGCAATCGAAATGGTATGATAATTGGTGGAAAAGAGATAGTGCGAGATATGAGTAGTTAGGATTAAAAGTAATTTGAATAGGAAACTCTATCGCATCGCAACGCTCGCAATCACAATCGAAACGTCAAAACTCGTCGCACCGAACGCTCGAACAAGGTGACTGATCGACCAGGCGACTAGCCGTTCGACCAGCCGACCGATCGGACTGCCGTCTGATCGGACAGGCTGTCCGCATGGGCTGCCTAGCCGATCGACCAGCGCTTTCCACTTTGGGTAACCCTATAAATACCCCTTGTCACTTTCATCCTTTCTACTTTTGGCAACTGACGTCCGACCAACTCGTTTTTCCTCACTTTTCTTCAGATTTCTCCCGATTTCGGTAAGATCTTGTCCTAAATCTTGTACTTCCTTAATCTACACGCACTCCTACACCTTTCTATCTTTTGAATCTTAAATTTTAACCGTGAAATCATCAAGATTCAAGGTGTTCTAGGATGACGTCATCATGTGTTCTTGAAGAACTTCATGTTTTGGCCTCAATCCACCAAGAACAACTTAGATCTAACCGATTTCCACATAAACTAACAAAGATCTTTCATAGATCTAAACATATGCACAATGAAAAGGAGTGAAAGATGGTTTTCAGCTTTCTTTCAACTCTTTTACACTCAATACACTCAAAACCGATAGAATCAGAACTTGTGCCGGCTTACTACTCATTATTGTGGTTATGTTGATTCAAGATCCGTATTCTATCCACGAGATTATCGATTCCAGGTTAAACATGGAACGTCGTCTCGAACCGTCCACTGATCGGGTTTGGGTGATTCCTGTCCGATCAGAAGCACCAAGTATAGACGATGTTTCTGTAACTTAACACGTTATCAAAATATCTCGATAAAACGACAAACTACCAAAAACAACCAAGTGTAAGATGAACAGGTTAACCAGGACGGAGTGCCGTCCGAACGGACAGCCAAACCGTACGACTGGCCACCCGCACGACTTGCACCTTGGTCCCACACTTAACCATCTTTGCCAACACTTGAAGTGTGAATGTTGAACGAATTGCTGTCCGATCAGACTACTATCCGATCGAACTGCGAATCGAAGCATGAGACATTTAAACTTCAACACTTAAACAATTTTCAACATATTCAATGCACAAAAGATGCCACCCAGTCGAACAACCATCCGATCGAGTGACGACCTGCTGCGAACTTGTTCTCACTGAAGTGCCCAACCGAACGAGTTGCCGTCCGATCGAACGACCATCCGATTGGCCGACCTGAAAGGTAGAGGTATTTCAATGTTTTCAAAAAGCTACAACGAAAACTTCAAAAGTCAAGCCATCATACACAAACACATCCTTCCCAAAGGAAGAAACAATCCACTCGAACAGTCATCCGACCGGACGACCGTCCGAACGGACAACCACTCGCACGACTGGCTGTCCAATCGGACTACCATCCGAACGGACTGCTGTCCGAACCAATTGTACTTTGCATTGATTTTGTGCGTCACTTATCGTTATAATTATCGATCTGTTCAGGCTAACCCTACTCTCTAGCGCTCCCTTCAATCCATCAATCGCTGTGAGTATACTCGATCCCTTTTTGCTTTACGCACTTTTGGGTGTTACATACGTTACTTATTCTAAATCACATCGAACACACTATGCAATACTTTAAACGCTAACCGTTACTGCATGTTATACGTGACTAAATGAATGCTTGTTGTTATGTTTACACATGGAATGTTGTCTACCTGCCTTAACGACGATAGTACTATAGTTTGGACTCTGCACCCGTTCACTCGGGGGTTGTTAAGGACAATTATTTGCATGGATTACAGTGGTGATCATGTATTACGAACTACCTTGGGCAGTCAACCCGTAGTCATTGGTATCGATAGGTTCATGTCGATAACTAACATGCCTCAATTCACTCTGTGTACATGCTGGTTATGCGTAACGATTTCGAACTCTATATGCTATTATCAAACTTGTATGCTCGCCTTTACACTATGTGTATTGACTTTATTTTAACATATGTGACAGGTGCTTAGGATGCTTATCTGCTAGGAAATCGAGGCTAGAATAAGGTCTTAGAGGCCAACAAATAGTTGTCTGTACAAATGAAATCTGAGTTGTCGAAACAGAACTATATGCCTAGATTTTGTCTGTAATAATTGTATTATCTTTTATGACATGGTATGGACATGTTGCTTTAAATAATTGGTAAATATAGTTGTTATGGAACCTTTTGGACAATCTGTTTCGCTCAGTGCCATGCCCCGATGTTTTCGCCATCGGTTGGGGTGTGACAGATTGGTATAAGAGCCATAACTATAGGGAATTAGGCAAGACTCGACCTAGTCCGGGTCGAAGTCTTAGAGACCTAGTCTATAGTTAGGAACCGACAGACCGACTCGTACATGTCCAGTAGGGACTATGTATGAGCCTACTGCCATTTCTCGCTATTTTCGCCTATGCTACACTATCACTGCACTCGAATTTTCAAATATGAATGAGCGATTGAGTCGAGACTAGTTGTGAAAACCGCAAACTCTCGACTGAATTGCTTGATCAACCCACACTTTATCTATAAACTCGGGAAAATTGCGTTGGAATAGGAGTGAAATCCATACTTTGACGCATAATTCTCTTTTATCTTAGCAAAAACCGGAACGAAGTTGTTAAGCCAGGGGTGAAACCCTAACCTTGACGACTTGTTCCGCCCTTTTTACAAAACTCTCACCAAAGTCTCGACGGACTCCAACGACCTGAAATCACGGTATGACTAACGGGATGTGTGCCAAACGCCCAAGAATCGAGGCAAGGGCACAGTCCTGAAGGTCAAAATGTGTACAAAAAGTCCTTGTGAATAGTTGAACCACTTTGGGTAGTCGAAGTCTAATAGCCGCAGACGATCTATTTATCGATTTTTATATGTTTCGATTCTGAGCCCCCGACTGCTGACTCTGATGATTCGTTGATTTTATGTGTTGTTTGTGTATTTACCTGTTTATATGTTTAAATTTTGGAGATTATTCGACTTTGCTTTCACTTCGATCAACACGCACGACTCGCTCTGCATTTGTATCTCAAAACACTGACAAATCGCTAAAATATGGACGACCTTGTGCTATGTTGTATGCTTATACTATACTACTCGACAAGCTATTCGCGATCGCTATTCTCGAATGCGCACGGACTTTGAATGATAGGTTTCTATATTCTGACTGCATTTGGTGACTATGTGCTTATGTGCTTCTGTGCTCTACATGCTTACGTAATTATGTGCTTCTGTGTTTATGTGAATCTGTGATTATGTACCTATGTGGTTACGTGATTTAGAAGTAGTAGACGTGTGAGATGAGATTCGATTATGACGTATCTGAGACCTATGATGATGTCTATTGCAGACAATGTCAACTGGACCATCATCTGGATCCCGTCACCCACGACTCTCTCGTCAAGAACAGAGGGACAAACGCCTTACTGCCATCCTCGCGAAACAAGTGGCCAAGGTTGTGCCTCAGATCGTGAGTGAGATTTACGGGAATGTTAGCAAATCGTCTGAGGAGTCTAGAACCGAAGCTCCTAAAGCTGCCACCAAGACTGCTTTCAGCTTCAAGCAGTTCAAGGCTTGCGGTCCGAAGGAATTCACTGGAGAAGATGGCCTGATGGCTATGTTTCAATGGTTCGATTCGATCGAAGTCACTCTGCGCCAGAGTGGATGTCCGGAAAATCTCCGCACTCTAAACGCTACCGGCGTCTTCCAGTCCCGCGCATTAGACTGGTGGACGGCCGAGAGGAACAAACGCGGGAATGATGCAGCTTATGAGCTGACATGGGAAGAGTTGAAGGCCATCATGATGGATGAGTTCTGTCCTCCCCATGAACGCCAAAAGCTGGAGGATGAATTCTGGAATATTAAGCAGAAGGAAGGTGACAACGCTGCCCTGACTGCTCGCTTTAAGCAGCTCAGCATCATCTGCCCTGACCAAGTGAAGACGCCCGACATGGCGATCAAGAAGTACATCCGAGCTCTACCCGACTGTGTTGCGGATTTTGTGCATGCCGCAAAGACAGCAACGATCGAAGAAACTTACTTACTTGCCACAGAAATCAACGAAAAGCGGGTAAAATCTGGTTTTTGGGATAAAGCTTCAAAGAGCCTGCACCAAGCCACCGCCGCACCTACTGCCGAAACCGCCGCCGCTCAACCATCAAATTCCTCACGCCACAAGAAGAAGAACAACAACAGCAGCTCCAGCAACAAGAAATGTGCTGTCACTACCACTGCTGCTCCACTCCAAGCCGTACCGGCCCAGCAGCAGTACCATCACCGTCCAGCACCAGTTACCTATGCATCGCCTGCAAAGCGCGCATACACGGGCCCCCACCTTGCTTCTCCAACATGCTCTTATCATCACCCAGTGGGTCTCGCCTGTCGTTTCTGCGCTCACTACAACATATACGGCCATTTCACTGCTAACCGCCGTACTGGTCCCCGTCAAGCCCCAGCTCAAGCCACTGCTCATCAAACTCTGCTCCCAGCCCCAGAAGGCCAACAAGCGGCTCAGGCACCCGCGATCAACGCCAGAGTCTGCTTCGCATGTGGTGATCCCAACCACTTTGCAAACATGTGCCTGAACAGGGTTGTGAAACAAGAGCCCCAGCAGCAACAGCAACATCAGCAGCAACAGCATCAGCAGCAGCAACAAGCCGCACGCGCCAGAACTTTCAACATCAATGTACGCCAAGCCCAGGCTGTGACAACCTGAGATTTCGAGACCTTTCCTTTACGCATCACCTGTTTTGTTGTTCGTTTTGTACTGTATCAATTTATTATTTTGAATGATTAAGAATCCATAGTTGGTAATTTATTATTTAAAGTTTAAGTTGAGTGTTTAAAGTTTATCATAAGTGTTTAATGAAAACATAAGTTGATTTTGTCTTTGCCACCAAAGGGTTCGACGAAGGTGTTAAATTTCATCACCCACGGCCCAAACGCAGCCCAGCAAGGGCCCAACCCACTTCCTTTTAGTGCATGAATATAATAGTCACACCATTGATCAGTTAAAACCCTAGTTACCCTTTAGCAACCGTCGGCAACCCCTACTCTCTCTCGAAGTTTTGTTGCACCCTTGTGAGCATCTTACTTTCCGGTAAGCACCCTAACACCTTACATTGTTGATGGTTGTGATGTCTTGTCTGTGATCTGTTAGGTATTAGAAACCATAATTGTATGTTACGTAAATTAGGGTCTATCTTAAGGGTTAAGCCGATGGATTGGAATATGTGTGATAACAATCTGATGTTTTATATTCTGGCATGCTCACTATTTGATCGATGATCTTGGTGGCCATGTGAATATGATCTCATATATAGATGTGAATTAATTAACATGCTGATTGATTATATTATCACATGATAGTCTAGGGGATAGATATATCAGTAGGGTATCGGTCCAATGTAATCAAAGTAATATGGTCATGTGAAATTCGTAAATGTTGGTAATCATACAAACCCATCAACATAGAAATAGAAAAGGCGGCCATGTGAGATCTGATCAAACCATGTGGTTATTTTAATAAATTGTCAGTAGGCATTGCATGAATATTAAATATTGAGATGATGCTTGTGTGTGTAACCGAAATGTGGTGAAGATGGCGGCTCAAGTTTTTTAGACAATATGCATATTATAATGTTAGTGCACATGGGACTAAGAATGTTAATGATGAATTAAAGTAGGATTGCATGATTTAGTTGACGTTTGGATCACTGCTATGAATATTAAACGCATGATTGGGGCTTTTGTTTAGATCGAACTCTTAACAGGTTATGCACATATTGTTTGGGCTAATATTGGTTAATGGATTGATTAGATTTATTGGATGAGATTGTAGTTGGGCCGCATATAACTGTTGAACACACATACGTATAATCTGAATTATTGGTTTTGGGCCACAAATACAAGGACTAGACTACACGGTTACCTTTTATTTAAATTACTAGACTACATTGTTTCTTTTATTTTGCATCAGGCCTTATTGGTTAAGTGGGCCGCAGGAATTGAGTTATGTTTTGGGTGTTCCGGTTGGGCTTAATTGTGCATTGGGTTTAGGTCCGATCGGATGGATTATTGTGAATCAAGTTGATATAGGGTCAGCCCCTTTTTCTTACAATTGGGCCGATCCAGGAATGGGAGCACTAAGAGTGTACCATTTAGGTTGCACATTGGGAATTGCCTTGCTTAAATGAGAGATGTGTTTAATTTTGTGTTGTGAATTTGACTGTGGATAGCAGGGTACTTGCTGACATGTTACTAGTGTAGTGTGAACAGAAGTCGCGTGATTGATATGATATTATGCGACCCCAAACTGTAATTGCAGGCGTGATTGTGTGAACTATGTTTGATATGACATACGTGGTGATTATACGTTTAGTTATTTAACGCTTGAGTAATATGCGTTATTTGATATGTGATTTGTGAATTCATTAAACTGATTGTTGATGGTAAAACATGGTAGGACGCAATTAATCAACTGTAAAACAAGTAACATAATCTACCGAGCAACCTAAGGTGAGTTCACTACATTCGAGCATGCGTCCCAGTGGTTGGGGACAGTCAGTGGGTATCCCGTGGAGGGATAAGTCTTTTGGGTAAAAACGGGTATATTGGTTAATATTCTCACCTATCATTCTTGTAAATCCCTTATGTTGTTACCTGGAGGGTAACGGGTATTAGTTGGTAGCGCTACTTAGGTTTGGCACCCTCACACCGCTCCTAGAGAGGACAGATGTGAACTAATGACCCAGTCGGGCCCAGTACTAGATAGGAGTACGTGGGAAAGGGCAGTCATGTACTTCAGGAGCCGTCTTGTTCGGAATTGAGATATTAACAATATTACTTGCATTTGTCAGTGAACTGTTTTACATACAACTGGTAACAAACGTTTTCTAAAACTGTGAACTCGCCAGCTTTGTCTGATACACTTGTTACATGCTCGCAGGTCGTTAGGTACTTGGGAACAGGAACTTGCTGGCTGGAGGGCGTGAATGGTCATGGTTGCATTGATGGGTTTATCTATCAAACATTTATTTACTATGGTTGTTTGGAAAGTATTTACATTATGTTACGTTAACGCTTCCGCTGAACTTGATGGTTTTTGAATTACTTATGTTTGGATTTTATTACTATTAAATGATGAAACTTTATTTTAAGCTTATGGATTCAATGTAATTGGTGGCTCATTACTAGTGGTCACACGCCTAACAGGGACACTCCCTAGGTGGTAATTTGAGGGTGTGACAGTTTGGTATCAGAGCCACTGGTTATAGTGAACTTGGTTTTAAAACGTCTTTATAAAACCAGACTATGACTGAACGGATCCGAAATCGACCATGACACTCAGCTCCAGACTGCAAGGTTCGTTTCTCGTTTACTATTGCATAGTATATCTAGTGTTTGCTTATGAATAACATCACACGTGAATGCACACTTAGCACTACAGTATGAACTTCTATGTTACCAACCCATGTTACGTGTTTTAAGAGTGCGACTCTTCTTGAACTTTCATGATCTATGTCGTGGCGTCATCTGTCTTATTGTTCGAATTCGAGGAACCTTTTAGCGCGAGTTAAGAGGCACTTAGATAAGCATGCAAATTGCCTTATTATTATGGGTGCACACATAATAATAATGTGGGGTGCATGTGAGTCATAGTGAGACTTAACGAGTGTGAAAGGGGTTCCGCCCTGTTAATTGATGTTTTGTTAGAACTCAGCAGTCTATAGGAGTCATAGCAGTGATTGTCTTCTACTCGAACATGATCTTTTCACCCCTTTCTGAATCCTTACGAATCTCGATGCTATCGAGTATCACCTGATCACACATCTGCACGCCTAGCGAACTGTATAGAATGTTAGGTGCTAGTACGAACGTCCCTGAGTTGGATGGCTCAGCGTCAAATGATTGGACTATACTTTCCTCACCTATCTTTGTTTGTTGGAACTTAGTGTATTGACGCCTTAGATCCCGAAGTGCGATCACTTCTGCAACACTCTCGCGACATACCGTGTATTACTCAGTCAACTTGCAAGAACGATGGACAAGAGGGTAAACATAGTACCTTACCGACTTCAGCATTTGAACGACCCAGAGTTACCGGCAATGAACAACAACGATTTGACTCCAATAAAATCCTTAACCCCAGCCAGCGACTCATGGGAGTCGACTCTTACGAACCAATCGGGACAAAATCGATGACGATTGACTGTAGAGCGGACTGTGTAACCGCCCGCACCATGAGTAGTGCCTTAGGACGTGGTACGGAATGTGAAAAGATGGACCTTGTTAGTGAAAGGACGCATGACACCGTTACAGGCAACAATATTAGAGGCAACAGTCGCGACAACATCAAGGTACTCGTGATCGTAGCTTACAGAATGGAAACGAAGGTGACCTCGACAAGGATTGATTGTGTTAAGTCAAGGTGATGACAACCAAGGGGACGACGGCAGTACTGGAAATTCTCGTGACGAAAACAACACTAGAAATGAAGCTCATGGAAGGACATTTAGTATTGGTATAGCCTATACCAAGCGTAATAGCAACACGATAGCTTGGATGGGTAGTTATTAGCTTCGTCTCTGTTCTGTTAACCCTGCTGCTTCTTGAAACCGAACCTGTTGTGGAGTCGGCTGATGCAAGTCAATTGAAGCCTTATATGTTCGCTGAGATGCAAACTCGACCTTGGGGGACAGGTGTTCGACATCGACCTTCCTTCCACTACCCTTGATGGTTGCAATACAGTAGTTAGTATGGATTGGTTATCCAGAGATCGCGCAGATACACCAGTGAGGAGAAGACCTTGTGTGGAGAGTCGTTATTTGCTCTAAAGCGTCAGAGTGGTGCAAAGGTTAGCGCCATTTCAGCTATGAAGGCCAGAAGTGCCTACGGAGGGATTACTCCGCTATACTAGCAACCGTTACTGATGTTAGGGCTAAGGAGACAGAGGATCGAGGATCCACAAACCATTCGTGATTCCTTTCGGTGTGCTACCCAAGGAACTTTCGGGCTTACTTCCACAACTGTTAGGCGAAATCTCAGTCTGATCTCGCGCCAGAGGCAGCCCTGACTACACGCACTCTTACCGTCTTACACCAGGAGGGTTGCAAGAGCTGTCTAATCAACAGCAGGAGCTGTTGAGCAAGAGTTTTGTCGGACCTAGCTTTTCACTTTGCAGAGCCCCGGTTATACCCATGAAGATAAGCCTTTTGGTATGTGTACTGATTTGCAAGAACTCAATAAGGTGACAGTAGAGAACCGTTTGCCACGACCATATATTGACAACCTGACGACCAGTTGCGGGGGTCAAGCTTCCATTCGAGGATTGAATAACAAATGAACTATCATCAGATGGGAGTCCAGAGGGGGGAATGTTCCTACAACGGCATACCAGACGCAGGGCGGCCATTGCGACGTTGTATTCCAAAACCTCTGGGTCAATCATCACACCGGCAACTGCGTGGATCACATGAATTGACTATGCTTATTGACAACGTGTTGAATCATTTCCAGGAGGAAGGAACATCGTAGACGACATCCGTATCTTATTTTAGGGCTCCTGAGGGAGGAGCCATTACGTGCGAAGTCTTGTTTAGTGTAACATCTAGATTCGAGAGATGCATTTGAACATGTAACCAACGAAGTGGGAATACACGTGGACCTCGCTAAGACCCGTTTTGGTTAGAAACTGATCGACACCAGAGATCCCTTCGAGGATTCAGCAATTTCTTGGTCTCACTAGATGCTATCGCAGATTCATCACAGGATTCTCGAAGATCGCGCAGATTAAATCTCTTTAGCACAGCGAGGTGCTGTGTTCATGGAAGACAAAACAGGAGGACGTCTTTTCAGCTTTTGAAACCTAACCCTGCAATGCACTGAGCATCACTTCTATCCAAGGGAACCAATGATTTGGCGGTATACCATGATGGTTCGAATCAGAGTCCCAGCTACACATCGATAAGACATGAGAAGGAAATGGCCCACATGGTGGACTTACAGGAAGAACTGCACGAGTCACGACCTGCGGTGGAAGCCTTGGTCTTTGGATTTAAGTTGGAGGCATTACTTGAACAGTACCAAATGCACTACCTAGACCGATCACAAGGGCCTCCCGTGTGAGTTAAACATGTGATGGCACCGCTGGATGGAACTTTTGAATGAATACGACCGTGAAACCTGGACGTGCACGAGCTTTGCAGCTCGCTATCGACTTTAGCATACCTGATCAGAATCGCCTTATCCAAGTTGAGGAACTGAAGGAAGAGAGTTCTTAAGATTGACCCATGCGGGGCATGGGGAAGCAACCTTTGACGGGACGGACGATATTTGCTACTTCATGGAACGAAATTTGGGCCTCACTATACATCAACCTTAGGGAACTGGTGCAGGCGAAGCACACGGGCCTCGATATCCTATTCATCTGAGTTTTGGTAGGATGTATTAAAAGCCGAAGACCATGTACGAATGACCGGGCCTGAAGGCCCACCTAGCCACACATGGGAACGACGTTTGACATGTGGGAAAGTCAAGGCGGGATATTAGCAATCAGAAACACATATATGGAAATGAGAACAGACTGCCGTGTATTTTGTCACTAGTCTACTTACAACTCAAAATGGAAACATTATCACCTGGGTGATCGTTGATGGACTCACGTTACTAGCACACACTTGCTTGCAGACAAGGAACTGACGAGTCTTCATAAGTTGCGAATGTTCCTCTGAGAGAGGCGGCTTATAGGCACGAGGTGCCAAATCCTATTACCTCCTATTTTGAGCTATACCTGATTTATGACAAGCGGTACACAACACCCTTGACTCACGTATAGATATGAGTATTACTTATCAACATAGGACGAACGGTCTGACTAAACAACCCCCCCTGACACTCAAAGACATGCTGCGAGCATGTGTGAGATTAACTTGGTGTAAATTGGAAGGACGTATACTTTTGGCTGAGTTCTATTGTAGCTGTTACCCTTCTAGTATTCAGAAAACTCTGTTTGGGGCATTGCTTGGATAATAATGCCAATCTCTTTGTGGATTGAGGTGGATGACCACCTAAACACGGGTCCAGGACTTGTACTCGAAACTCTTGGGAAGTTTGCTTTGATTGGAAATTGTGTGGCGGCATCGAGTGACCGTCAGGAAAGACGACAGGCTTAGGAAACACTAGGGGATCGTTGTAAATGGTCATATCATATTGAAAGTCTCATCCTGGGAGGGTGTGGAATGCTTGGGATGCATGGCGAGCTTAACTGACGTCACAATGGATCATTCAGCAGTCTGGGAAGAATCGGTAGTGTAACCTACAAACTCGAGTTACTTGACGAATTAGATAACGTACACGATGTCAATTTATGTCTCGAACCTAAAGAAGCGTCTGTTCGACGCAACACTTGTGGTGCCCTTGTTGAGAAACCCACTGTCAACATAGTCGTATTCCGATTGTTAGAGTTCGTTGGAACTCAAGACGTGGACCGGAGTTCACGTGGGAGCATGAGGATCAGATGAAGCTCAAATATCCTCAACTTTTTCCTAAAGACAAATCTAAATCTGATAAAGCTAGCGAATTTCGGGACGAAATTCCCAATCAAATTTGGGATGATGTGGCATCCGCGGAGAATGCACATCCATCTTGATCTAACATCGTACCGTTTTGGAGTACTTGTCAAATTTCGGGACGAAATTTCTTTCAAGTTGGGAATGATGTGACAACCTGAGATTTCGAGACCTTTCCTTTACGCGTCACCTGTTTTGTTGTTTATTTTGTACTGTATCAATTTATTATTTTGAATGATTAAGAATCCATAGTTGGTAATTTATTATTTAAAGTTTAAGTTGAGTGTTTAAAGTTTATCATAAGTGTTTAATGAAAACATAAGTTGATTTTGTCTTTGCCACCAAAGGGTTCGACGAAGGTGTTAAATTTCGTCACCCACGGCCCAAACGCAGCCCAGCAAGGTCCCAACCCACTTCCTTTTAGTGCATGAATATAATAGTCGCATCATTGATCAGTCAAAACCCTAGTTACCCTTTAGAAACCGTCGGTAACCCCTACTCTCTCTCGAAGTTTTGTTGCACCCTTGTGAGCAACTTACTTTCCGGTAAGCACCCTAACACCTTACATTGTTGATGGTTGTGATGTCTTGTCTATGATCTGTTGGGTATTAGAAACCATAATTGTATGTTACGTAAATTAGGGTCTATCTTAAGGGTTAAGCCGATGGATTGGAATATGTGTGATAACAATCTGATGTTTTATATTCTAGCATGCTCACTATTTGATCGATGATCTTGGTGGCCATGTGAATATGATCTCATATGTAGATGTGAATCAATTAACATGCTGATTGATTATATTATCACATGATAGTCTAGGGGATAGATATATCAGTAGGGTATCGGTCCAATGTAATCAAAGTAATATGGCCATGTGAAATTCATAAATGTTGGTAATCATACAAAGCCATCAACATAGAAATAGAAAAGGCGGCCATGTGAGATCTGATTAAACCATGTGGTTATTTTAATAAATTGTCAGTAGGCATTGCATGAATATTAAATATTGAGATGATGCTTGTGTGTGTAACCGAAATGTGGTGAAGATGGCGGCTCAACTTTTTTAGACAATATGCATATTATAATGTTAGTGCACATGGGACTAAGAATGTTAATGATGAATTAAAGTAGGATTGCATGATTTAGTTAACGTTTGGATCACTGCTATGAATATTAAACGCATGATTAGGGCTTTTGTTTAGACCGAGCTCTTAACAGGTTATGCACATATTGTTTGGGCTAATATTGGTTAATGGATTGATTAGATTTATTGGATGAGATTGTAGTTGGGCCACATATAACTGTTGAACACACATACGTATAATCTGAATTATTGGTTTTGGGCCACAAATACAAGGACTAGACTACACTGTTACCTTTTATTTAAATTACTAGACTACATTGTTTCTTTTATTTTGCAGCAGGCCTTATTGGTTAAGTGGGCCGCATGAATTGAGTTATGTTTTGGGTGTTCCGGTTGGGCTTAATTGTGCATTGGGTTTAGGTCCGATCGGATGGATTATTGTGAATCAAGTTGATATAGGGTCAGCCCCTTTTTCTTACAATTGGGCCGATCCAGGAATGGGAGCACTAAGAGTGTACCATTTAGGTTGCACATTGGGAATTGCCTTGCTTAAATGAGAGATGTGATTAATTTTGTGTTGTGAATTTGACTGTGGATAGCGGGGTACTTGCTGACGTGTTACTAGTGTAGTGTGAACAGAAGTCGCGTGATTGATATGATATTATGCGACCCCAAACTGTAATTGCAGATGTGATTGTGTGAACTATGTTTGATATGACATACGTGGTGATTATACGTTTAGTTATTTAACGCTTGAGTAATATGTGTGATTTGATATGTGATTTGTGAATTCATTAAACTGATTGTTGATGGTAAAACATGGTAGGACACAATTAATCAACTGTAAAACAAGTAACATAATCTACCGAGCAACCTAAGGTGAGTTCACTACATTCGATTATGTGTCCCAGTGGTTGGGGACAGTCAGTGGGTATCCCGTGGAGGGATAAGTCTTTTGGGTAAAAACAGGTATATTGGTTAATATTCTCACCTATCATTCTTGTAAGTCCCTTATGTTGTTACCTGGAGGGTAACGGGTATTAGTTGGTAGCGCTACTTAGGTTTGGCACCCTCACACCGCTCCTAGAGAGGACGGATGTGAACTAATGACCCAGTCGGGCCCAGTACTGGATAGGAGTACGTGGGAAAAGGGCAGTCATGTACTTCAGGAGCCGTCTTGTTCGGAATTGAGATATTAACAATATTACTTGCATTTGTCAGTGAACTGTTTTACATACAACTGGTAACAAACGTTTTCTAAAACTGTGAACTCGCCAGCTTTGTCTGATACACTTGTTACATGCTCGCAGGTCGTTAGGTACTTGGGAACAGGAACTTGCTGGCTGGAGGGCGTGAGTGGTCATGGTTGCATTGATGGGTTTATCTATCAAACATTTATTTACTATGGTTGTTTGGAAAGTATTTACATTATGTTACGTTAACGCTTCCGCTGAACTTGATGGTTTTTGAATTACTTATGTTTGGATTTTATTACTATTAAATGATGAAACTTTATTTTAAGCTTATGGATTCAATGTAATTGGTGGCTCATTACTAGTGGTCACACGCCTAACAGGGACACTCCCTAGGTGGTAATTTGAGGGTGTGACACAGGCTGACAACAACGTGGTCAATATTACGTTCCTTGTGAATGGTATTTATGCTTCGTGTTTGTTTGATACTGGAGCCGATAATTGCTTTGTGTCGTTCGAGTTTGAGAAACTCTTTAGTCGTAAGCGCTCCCATCTCTCCTCGACGTTCAATGTTGAAGTTGCTACCGGAAGAACTGTCGCCGTTAATTCTGTTCTTCTTGATTGTACTCTTGAGCTCAACAATCACATCTTTCCAATTGACCTTATTCCGATGCAACTCGAAAGTTTTGACGTCATAGTAGGCATGGACTTTCTTCGCGAAAACCATGCTAAAGTTGTTTGTTTCGATAAGATGATTCGATTCTCGCTTGCGAATGGTGATTTATTGTGTGTTTATGGCGAAACTGCTTCGAAAGGTCTCAAGCTCATGCCATGTGTCCAAGCTAGTAAGTATCTCCACAAGGAATACAGAGCTTTTTTGGCTAACATTGTAGTAGCGGAGAAGGAAAAGAAAGGAAGACCTGGTGTAAACGATGTCCCAGTGGTTCGAGAATTTCCTAACGTTTTTCCTGAGGATCTTCCAGGACTACCGCCAAGTCGTGATATCGACTTTCGTATTAACCTCATTCCTGGAGCCAACCCTATTGCCAAAGCTCCTTACAGACTCGCACCGTTCGAAATACGTGAACTCTCGAACCAACTCCAGGAATTACTTGAGAAAGGCTTCATTCGCCCGAGCACCTCTCCTTGGGGCGCGCCAGTCCTTTTCGTCAAAAAGAAGGATGGGTTGTTCAGGATGTGCATCGACTATCGGGAATTGAATAAGCTAACCATCAAGAACCGTTATCCCCTGCCCCGCATTGACGATTTGTTTGATCAGCTACAAGGTGCTACGTGTTTCTCTAAGATTGATCTATGCTCAGGTTATCACCAACTACGCATACAAGTGGAAGATATACCTAAAACCGCTTTTCGCACTCGTTATGGCCATTCCGAATTCATTGTTATGCCTTTCGGTTTAACCAACGCACCCGCGGTTTTCATGGATTTGATGAATCACGTGTGTAAACCATATCTCGTCCGTTTTGTCATCGTGTTCATCGACGATGTCTTGATCTATTCCAAGTCGAAAAACGAACACGCGCAACATCTACGTTTGGTTCTTGAGCTACTCCAGGGGAATCGAGTGTGAATTGTGGCTGGAGGAGGTTCAGTTTCTGGGTCACATCGTAAATAGTCAAGGTATTCACGTCGATCCCACGAAGATTGAAGCCGTTAAGAGTTGGATTACACCTAAGAACCCGTCCGAAGTCCGTTCTTTTCTCGGATTAGCGGGCTATTATCGACGATTTATCGAAGGATTCTCAAAGATCGCCGTACCGCTTACTGCTCTCACGCATAAAGACAAGCCTTTTGTTTGTGGAACTGAACAAGAGTCCGCTTTCCAAACCCTCAAGCACATGCTTTGCAAAGCTCCTGTTCTCACTCTACCCGACGGAAACGATGACTTCATTGTCTATTGTGATGCTTCCAACCTTGGTCTTGGTTGTGTTCTTATGCAGCGGGACAAGGTTATAGCTTACGCATCTCGTTAGCTTAAAATCCACGAGAAGAACTATACAACCCATGATATCGAGCTAGGCGCGGTTGTTTTTGTGTTAAAGATTTGGCGACACTTCCTGTATGGTACTAAGTGTACGATCTTCACCGATCATAGGAGCCTACAACATATCTTTGATCAGAAAGAACTTAATATGCGTCAACGCCGATGGGTAGAACTTCTCAATGATTACGACTGTGAGATTCGTTATCACCTAGGCAAAGCAAATGTCGTTGTCGACGCTCTCAGCAGACGGAGCTATCTGCTCAGCATTCGTGATGTCCAAGCCCAATACGACCTCGAAACCCTCATCCGCGAAGCCCAGCATGCTTGTTTTAATGAACGCACTCTGAAGAAGGAACGAATCTATCACGACGGAGCTCAACTTGTGAATAAGCCAAATGGGATATTCCATTATCTGGACCTAATTTGGATTCCTAAACGGACCGATTTGCGAAAGATTTTGATGGACGAAGCCCACAAATCCCGGTATTCTATTCATCCCGGTGCCGACAAAATGTACCAGGACCTTTGCTACAAGTACTGGTGGCCGGACATGAAAAGGGATATTGCTCTCTACATTGGGAAGTGCCTGACTTGTGCAAAGGTCAAGGCTGAACACCAAAGACCATCTTGCTTACTCAAACAACCTCCAATCCCTATATAGAAGTGGGAGAGTATAGCTATGGATTTCATAACCAAGCTTCCGCACACGTCATCAGGTTACGACAGCATCTGGGTTGTTGTTGACCGTCTAACCAAATCAGCTCACTTTTTGCCAATACGGGAAGACTACAAGGTAGAATGATTAGCCCGAATCTACACCAATGAGATCATTTGTCGACATGGGACGCCTCTCGACATTATCTCTGATCGTGATGCTCGGTTTACCTCGTGACTGTGGGAAACGTTTCAAACGGTTCTCGGTACATCGCTTAATCTAAGTACTGCTTTCCTCCCTCAAACCGATGGTCAGACTAAAAGAACGATATGTATGCTTGAAGACATGCTCCGTTCGTGTGTCATAGATTTCGGTGGTAATTGGGATGCATTCTTGCCGTTAGTCGAATTCTCATACAACAACAGTTATCATTCCAGCATTCAAATGGCACCATTCGAGGCTTTATATGGAAGAAGATATCGATCGCCTATTGTGTGGCACGAGATCGGTCACTCGCAATTAACCAGTCCCGAGCTATTGTAAGAAACGACTGACAAAGTCCTCCAAATTCGAGACAACTTGTTGAAAGCTCGAAGTCGACAGAAAAGCTACGGCGATAGATGACGCAAGCCCCTTGAATTTGACATTGGCAACTACGTACTCCTAAAGGTATCACCTTGGAAGGGTGTGGTCAGATTCGGCAAGAAAGGGAAACTAGCGCCTTGATATATTGGACCTTTTAAGATTCTGGAAAGGATCGGAAAAGTCGCCTACAGACTCGAACTACCGGTGGAACTCAGTAATGTCCACCTGACTTTCCATGTGTCAAACCTCCGAAAGTGCCTGGCTGAGCATGATTTAATTGTACCTCTCGATGACCTTCAAGTAAACGAAACACTACACTTCGTGGAGAAGCCTGTCGAAATCATGGATCGCCAAACCAAGCAACTCAGACGCTCGCGTATTCCTATTGTGAAAGTCCGATGGGAAGGTAAACGAGGCGCAGAGTTCACTTGGGAACTCGAAAGTGACATGAAGGCAAAGTACCCACAGTTGTTTGTTACGGCTTTGGACTAATTTCGGGATGAAATTCCCTCAACTAGGGGAGGCTTTAACACCCCGTGTTTCTGAAGTCAAAGTAAAGATTGAAGTCAAAGGAAGACAAGATTGCTAATTGCGATCTGTCTCTCCTTGCTCAATTTCTGTTTTGACTTCTTTGACTTGTAGTTAGTCTATTTTATTTTTCGCTTTAGTTGTATTATGTGGAGTATCTATTAATAATCGCATAGTAATCGTTATTTATCGCATGTTTAATCGCTTTATCGCTATCGCAATCGCACTCGCAACTCGAATCACGCATTTTGGTTACTGATATACGTGTGTGTGTGCCTTATGTGTTACTTGTGCATGATTGTTTATGTTATGTTGTGGTAATCAATCGAATCGCAATCGAAATTCAATCGCAATCGAAATGGTATGATAATTGGTGGAAAAGAGATAGTGCGAGATATGAGTAGTTGGGATTACAACTAATTTGACTAGGAAACTCTATCGCATCGCAACGCTCGCAATCGTAATCAAAATCAAAACGTCAAAACTCGTCGCGCCGAGCACTCGAACACTCGAACAAGGTGACTGATCGACCAGGTGACCCGCCGTTTGACCAGCCGACCGATCGGACCGCCGTCTGATCGGACAGGCTGTCCGCACAGGCTGCCTAGCCGATCGACCAGCCCTTTCCACTTTGGGTAACCCTATAAATACCCCTTATCACTTTCATCCTTTCTACTTTTGGCAACTGACGTCCGACCAACTCGTTTTTCCTCACTTTTCTTCAGATTTCTCCCGATTCCGGTAAGATCTTGTCCTAAATCTTGTACTTCCTTAATCTACACGTACTCCTACACCTCTCTATCTTTTGAATCTTAACTTTTAACCGTGAAATCATCAAGATTCAAGGTGTTCTAGGATGCCGTCATCATGTGTTCTTGAAGAACTTCATGTTTTGGCCTCAATCCACCAAGAACAACTTAGATCTAACCAATTTCCACATATATAAACAAAGATCTTTCATAGATCTAAACATATGCACAATGAAAAGGAGTGAAAGATGGGTTTCAACTTTCTTTCAACTCTTTTACACTCAATACACTAAAAACCAATAGAATCGAAACTTGTGCCGGCTTACTACTCATTATTGTGGTTGTGTTGATTCAAGATCCGTATTCTATCCATGAGATTATCGATTTCGGGTTAAACGTGGAACGTCGTCTCGAACCGTCCACTGATCGGGTTTGGGTGATTCCTGTCCGATCAGAAGCACCAAGTATAGACGAGGTTTCTGTAGCTTAACACGTTATCAAAATATCTCGATAAAACGACAAACTACCAAAAACAATCAAGTATAAGACGAACAGGTTAACCAGGACGGAGTGTCGTCCGAACGGACTGCTGTCCGAACGGACAGCCAAACCGTACGCCTGGCCACCCGTACGACTTGCACCTTGGTCCCACACTTAACCATCTTTGCCAACACTTGAAGTCTGAATGTTGAACGAATTGTTGTCCGATCGGACTATCATCCGATTGAACTGCCAATCGAAGCACGAGACATTTAAACTTCAACACTTAAACAATTTTCAACATGTTCAATGCACAAAGGATCCCACCCAGTCGAACAACCGTCCGATCGAGTGATGACCTGCTGCGAACTTGTTCTCACTGAAGTGCCCAACCGAATGGGTTTCCGTCTGATCGAACGACCGTCTGATCGGCCGACCTGAAAGGTAGAGGTACTTCAATGTTTTCAAAATGCTACAACGAAAACTTCAAAAGTCAAGCCATTATACACAAACACATCTTTCCCAAAGGAAGAAACAATCCACTCGAACAGTCATCCGACCGGACGACCGTCCGAACGGACAACCACTCGCACGACTGGCTGTCCAATCGGACTACCATCTGAACATACTGCTGTCTGAACCAATTGTACTTTGCATCGATTTTGCGCATCGTTATAATTATCGATCTGTACAGGCTAACCCTACTCTCTAGCGCTCCCTTCAATCCATCAATCGCTGTGAGTATACTCGATCCCTTTTTGCTTTACACACTTTTGGGTGTTACATACGTTACTTATTCTAAATCACATCGAACACACTACGCAATACTTTAAATGCTAACCGTTACTGCATGTTATACGTGACTAAATGAATGCTTGTTGTTATGTTTACACATGAAATGCTGTCTACCTGCCTTTACGACGATAGTACTATAGTTTGGACTCAGCACCCGTTCTCTTGGGGGTTGTTAAGGACAATTATTTGCATGGGTTACAGTGGTGATCATGTATTACGAACTGCCTTGGGCAGTCAACCCGCAGTCATTGGTATCGATAGGTTCATGTCGATAACTAACATGCCTCATTTCACTTTGTGTACGTGCTGGTTATGCGTAACGCTTTCGAACTCTATATGCTATTATCAAACTTGTATGCTCGCCTTTACACTATGTGTATTGACTTTATTTTAACGTATGTGACAGGTGCTTAGGATGCTTATCTGCTAGGAAATCGAGGCTAGAATAAGGTCTTAGAGGCCAACAAATAGTTGTCTGTACAAATGAAATCTGAGTTGTCGAAACAGAACTAACTATTTGCCTAGATTTTGTCCGTAATAATTGTATTATCTTTAATGACATGGTATGAGACATGTTGCTTTAAATAATTGGTAAATATAGTTGTTATGGAAACTTCTGGACAATCTGTTTCGTTCAGTGCCATGCCCCGATGTTTCCGCCATCGGTTGGGGTGTGACAATGGTAGTCCCTACTGCAAGAACAAGCATCTGTGATCCTTAAGGGAATGCTGAAAACTTGGTTTAAGATTTGGATACCATAGAAGAGCTCAAGGATTTAGCTAGGATAAGGCTGGCTAGCTATCAACAAAAGATGGTTGGAGCTTAGAACTAGAATGTCAGGATCAGAAAATTTCAAGTTGGTGATATGATGTTAAGGAAAGCATTACAAAATACCACAAATCCTGCTAACGGCAAGTTAGCACCAAAGTGGGAAGGCCCCTATCTGATTGAAGCTGAGGCAGGAAAGGGGTCATATCGTTTACTAACTATGGAAGGTGATCTTTTACCAAGGGCTTGGAATGCTGTCCATCTGAAAAAATACTTCATGTAAGAAGGATCCAGGATCCTTGGGCATCCTCATATCTATTACACACGAGGGATCCTTAGAGGATATATAATCCTCATTCTGGTAATGATTTGATTTTTATTTATCTAATCCTTTAATTTATTTGATTACAAGGAGAAGGATCCAGGATCCTTTATCCTTCTTTACTAAATTTTGAATTTTGCAGAAGTGGTGTATCTTTGACAAAGGATCAAGTATCCACTGAAATCTCCTAAGTCTTTGGGTTTATCCCCAGTTTTGGGTTTATCCCCAGTTTTGGGCTTGTCCCCAGTTTAAGGTATCTACTATTTTCTACGAATCAGGTTCTTACACCTTCGCCAGTTGCGCACGATTATCCTAGTGCAGTTAAAGGCAATGAGACCAGTACCCGCTTTAGGGGCTGACATTTTCATTGTACTGGCTGTATTTAGGATCCTAAGTATAATGGTAGACGTACCATACATCCGTTCCTAAGGTTTCTAACGTTTTCACGTTAGCTAAGGTTTTAACACTTTCATGTCACTAAGTTTGGATAGTCGCCAGTATGGGCCATACTCCAGTTTACACAAGATCCTTTGGGGTTGTCCCCAGTTTTTGGGCTTGTCCCCAGCTTATTGGGCTTGTCCCCAGATTGTTGAGCTTGTCCCCAGATACTAACATCTTCTTTTACAATTGGCTTAGTCCCAAGTTATATTACATTGCAGGTTTCCAAAGCTAAACAGTTAAGGATCCTAGATCCTAACTTTCTACAAGATTATATCTTCTGATTATCACAGTTGTAAGTGTTAAGGATATAGGATCCTAACTTGGATTCTCTGGTATGATCCTTATTTACCTTAGCTTTATACTTGGCTTTTCATTTATACCCTTAATCCTTGACAACATGATATATGATCCTAAATCGTTTCACTTTTCAAATTTTTTGATTTAAGGATATTTGATCCTTGATCATATCCTGAACTCTTTAATATAAACTGATTTTAATACATTTATCAATAACTTGTAAATTCTAAAACTATGCAATGACAATTGACAAGTAAGTATATACAAGATGAACAACACAAAGATAGCCAAAAGATTAAAGTTTTATTTATTTATCAAAGTTAACCCTTTTAAAGGTTGTCAAAATTGCCAACCCAAGCTTCTACCAGCAATACGTGGCCCGTCCACTTGGGTTGGCAAAGGGTGTTCATACTAAAAGTTTGCTAAGTGCTGGAAATAAAAGATGAGGGGAATCAAAGGCTTCATCCTCCACAAACAGAAGGACCCATCCACCTTTGCTACCCCCTATTGTCCAAAGGATCAGTGATCCTTAACCCTAACAACTACTGTTTAAAAGTTATTATAGACCATTGTTTGAAACATCAAAACAAACCACTAAACCATAAAAAATGGCTCCGGCCACGTCTAGAAATATCCATCATTGCCCATTCATGCAGCCTACACCTTCGCTGCTTCAACCACCTTTTCACCAGCTGCCTCCTCAGGATCCTTCAATCCACTGCCTCCGGCTTCACCAGCTGCTACCCCCTCAGGTTCATCCTCATCATCAAGCTCAGCTAGCCTCTGCTTCTAAGCCTCCTGGTCCCATTCAGACCTGTCAAAGGCAGGATCCTCAGACTCCCTAGCCATTTGCAGCTTGATCTTTAGCATGGCAATAGTAGCGGAGAGCTTAGCCCCATCCATGACCTCCGTCCTCTCTTTCTGGGCTGTGATCTCAGCCAGGAGCAGCTCCTTCTGCAATATGTTGACCTCCTTTTCTATGGAGGAGATCTTTTTATTTTTAGCCAGGGCGATCCTTTGGAGGTCCAGGTTCTTCTCTTTAGTTTCAGCCAGCTTCTGGTCTATCAGGATTTGAACCTCAGCAAATTTCTGCACAAAGGAAGTCAGGATTCAGGATCCTTTATCCTCAAAAAAGGAGTACAAATTTCAGGATACAATATCCTTACCTCGGAGATATACTCTTAAAGCTGGTGTTCCATGAGGGGGAAGCCTTCAGTGGGTTCAGTAGTTTTCCTCTTCTTGGCACCCTTGCCCCTAGTACTCATGCCCTTAGGCTCCGGGATGCTTGGGCTTGCAGCCAGCTCTTTCTTAATGGACCGTGAAGATGCATATTCCTGGAGGTCACCCACGCTGAACCAAGAAGCAGACTTTGAGGATTTACCAGCACCTACAAGCATAATATATAGATAAGTATTCATATTCTAATCTTATTAAACATTTATATATTCACAAATATGGATACTTACTTGACATAGTGTAGGAGGTGGATGAAATTTCTTCTGGATCCTTTGACTTTGGAGGAAATGTTCTGATTGCAGGATTAAGCTTCCAGAAAGCTTCAACTCTTTTCTCAGTAACATGTGACTTTTGAATATGAGACAGGCTGATGGCTGCATAAACAAAAAAGAAGGATCAGTTATCCTAAACAAGAAAAAGAAGGATTCTTACCGGTTGCCCTGAACTAAGGATCCTGTATCCTACCATCTGTGTTCCACTTTTTGGAAGTTGGTTCCATTGGGAATGGAATCCCTCCTCACGAAGAAGAATTGATTCCTCTAGTTTGTATCATTCTTGGTGGTTTTCAAGATTGGAAGAGGCTTCTGGGTTTCGGACTTGAAAAGGTATCGGTAGGAACCATGGCTTACAAGGTTGTATAGTTGGCTCAATTCAGACATCCCTATGTCTATGCCTTCCTGTTCTATTATGTGCTCAAGTGTGTACAGGACCCTCCACACTATCGACATCACTTGGATGTAGCAAAGGCTAGTAAGTGTGAAGAATCCTTGTGTAAGAACAGGGAAAGGATAGGTAAACCCTATTTGAAAAGGGGCTGCAGGGAAGGTAATCCAGATGTCTGAGACGGAATCACTCTTGGTTGAAGAATCAAAGGGACGAAAAATAGTGCCATTAGGGAAGCATGTGCGAAACTGATCAACTTCAGGATTAGTAAATCGACACAGTTCTGTTGAAGGGTTTTTGGTTAAACCCTGACTCTTTAGTGGACTGCTGTGTTCAGGATTTTTGGCTGGGGTGGAGCGAGTGTTCATCTTCGCCATGGATTTTCAGAAAACAAAGGATCGAAAAGAAGAAATTAGAGAGAAGGGAGAAAGAGAATACCTGCTAAGATCTTCGGATATGGATTTAATGAAGAGGGTCTCGAATATAAATGCAGGATTTGATCCTTATCTCTAACCTATTTATAATGATTATTGTTGCAGGAGATGATGACCGCTGACATCAGCATCACAATGGCTATATCCATAAGCAACGGCTAGTCCGAATTAAGTTGAAACATGACTATCTAATTGGATATCAACTAGTCATGTTTGGGGGCAATTGTTAGGGATAGAATTTCACAGCTTATGGATCACGGATCCTCAAGTGCAGCTTGGATCACGGATCCTCAGTTTATTTTGATTAAGGATCCTCAGAAGATGTTGTAAGACTAAGGATTCAGGATCCTCATTATTATCCTAACATTAACAATTGTTTCCATCATTTTTGAACTTGTTTTACAGGTGTACTCGAATAGGACTTGGTCCAACCGAGATTCTAGGGGAATATGCTTGGTGATTCTGCACGTGCATGGACTCTTTGACCGTTATGGTGATCGTGGGGAGCTTGCACCATTTGCGGATAGTTAGTTAGCATAGATAATTTCTATTTTTAAATGGGGATACAAGCTTGATTTAGATAATATTAGCAACACACCAACACTATATTCGAACTCTCTGTAAACTCTCTACGATTACACACTTTTGCACACTAGTGATCCTTGTACCAAGCTTGTTATCATCCCGATTTGTAAACTTTCTTTGTTTAATATAGTTGGTGATCGGTAGTTTCCACCACCCGAGGTTTTTTATGCCAGAGATCATTCATTGATCAAGGGCTTTTTCCTCGTATAAATCCTTGTGTTCACCACTCATTTCATATATTTTTTGTTCATACATTTGACTAATTAACCAAGCATCATACCTCACAAAATAAGATTTGGTTGCATTATCCTTGTGTGATTTTTGACCAAAACAATATTGCTGCTCTATCTATTGCAGCAAATCCTGTCTTTCACGGCAGGACTGAACATTTTGAAATAGACTTGATTTTCTTAAGTGATTTAATCTCTAAAGGAATTATAAAACCAGTTTGTGTTGGTTCAAAAGATCAGCTAGCAGATTTAATGACTAAGGGGTTGTTAATTAGTCAACATGTTGATTTGTGTTCTAAAACACACATGTATGATGTATTTAGGTATTAAACTGAGGGGGGTGTTAATATATATATATATATATATATATATATATATATATATATATATATATATATATATATATATATTCCTTGTTTCAGTTTAATATTATATATGTATATTGGTCCAGTTTAATAGTTTGGTTTATTTTTGTTACATGTAACTGCAGGATGTTGACTGGACTTACTGGATGTTGACTACTGGAGTTGCTGGGCTATTGCTACTGGGCTTGAAGGTTGCTGATTGGGCTCACAGAGAAAACTGAAGACCGGGTTGTTGTAATTAATTAACAACCCGAATATGGGTTCTTTATAAAACAAGTTCGCTGCATTTTTGGAGTTTTTTATTATTCAGTTCAGAGATATTTTCATATCATTCTCTCTAGTTTCTCTCTCTAGTAGGTACTTAGGGTTTCTTCATGTTTATTTTGGTAAAAAAATACCAAAGCAATTATGTGATCAAATTTAGTTTGTGAGGTAGTGTGCTATTAATGATTGCAAAAATGTGTTAAGTTGATTGTAAATGAAAACAGTTTCAAGATACAGTTCAAGGATATCAAACTGTATCAGTTAACAAGTAACAGACAATAAAAGTAAATGTGGACACAAGATGTACGAGGAAAGCCCTTGATCAATCTAGATCGTCGGCACAAAACCTCGGGAGTTGACAATTTCCAGCTGCCTTGTTCTTCTTATTGATTGAAAATCCATGATACAATTTCAGGATAATGCTCGAATCATATCTAAGTGTTACAGTGATTGTGAATTGTGAGTGATTGAGTGTGATTGTAGCAAGAAATTAGAAAATGTGCGAGATGTGAGCTCGAAAGTGTGTGTTTTCTACTGGTCCGGCACCCCATTTATATAGTTACATAAATCAACAAACTATCCTACAAATCTGGGATACTCTGAATATTCCTTTGTGACCGTTGTAGACCCTTTCTTCTGGCATCAACGTCCTTCTTTCAACTGATTTGAGCGAGTCTTCAGGGTGACTTGGTCCCTATGAACGTTAACCTCCTGCAGCCAAAGTCTACCAGCAAATCATTAGTAATGATCAAGATATTCCCGCAGGATGTTACCAATATCCTGGTTCGATATCCTAATCGCAGATAAGAAAGATAAAATCAAGATATATTGTCAGGATATGGGTTCAAAATTCCACCCATAACAATTGACCCCAAAAATATGACTGTTGAATATCCCCAATCCAACGACTATATTTTTTAATTCTTCAAGGTTTCCAATAGAGATATGATGTGACATGGTGCAACTTCCCATGCTATTTTCACTCAATGCTATCTAATCTCTTCCTATATCTTCTCCTTATTTGTTTCTATTTCCTCATCGCTCTGAAGATACCAGGTATACTTGTTTATCTTTCTCTCTTTCATTATATTTTCCTTCGTCCCTCATTCCTTCACCTTGGATCATTCATGGAAAAACAAACAAGGTCCTCCTCCGGCGGCTCTGTAACGACTTTCGTTGTCCAAAAACTGCTCCAAAACCTGGAGCGGGAGATATGCTCCTTTGATAATGTCGATATAGCAGCTCTCCGTTCTTCCAGTTCCTTCCCGGATAGCACTATTTTTTGTCCATTCGACCGAAACCTTCGATCGAATTTTTTGTCTTCCGAGTGGCTCCGTTTTCTAGCATTCCCCTTTACCCTAGGTCTTAGGTTTTCGTTTTCAGATTTCATCATGGAATTCTTCCGCACCACCAGTCTGAGTTTCTGCCAAACCATGCCTATGGTTTGGAGGGTTTTGCTTGTACTTGAGCACATCAAGAAGCATCATATCCCTGAACTCTGCATCAGCGACTTACTTTTAGTTTATCGCCTGATATCCCACGGGTCCAGCTATTTTTACTGTTTTCCACCTCTAACAACCCTCTCATTCTTCGGGCCAATAGAAACGAAGACGAGTGGAAATGCAAGTTCTTCTTTGTTAAGAGGAACTCCATCTCTGATGGTGGTAGTTTTCTGACAGAGTGGTTGACTAAGGGTAGGATTTAGGGTTTTAGGAATATCCCCAAACATATCTTGCATTAGTATCCTAAACTTATTTCCTTGTTTTTCGTGCAGCGGATTTAAGGAAATTAGCTCCTCCGACTCCGGGATCAGAAGTAAGGATAAAGGTCATCTATGGGTTCCTGAGATTGAAAGAAGCTATTTTCCCAATCAAGCAAGTTCAAGCCAGCACTCCAGTTCCAACATGCTCGGTAAGGATTTCTATGTAAAATGTTCCTGTACAAGTTTAGTTAATCAGGTTATTCTATGATTTAAATTTGAGATTACTCCCTTTTTGTGTAGACTCTACCAAGGTTCCCATCGTCTTTGATCTCGAAGAACTAGACAGCTACTCGAGGCCTGTCCATGTGAAGAAGGAAACATCGATCGCTACTAGCTCCAAGCCGTCTGCTCCTCCCAGACCTACCCCACAGACTAGGGCCCGAGCTTCAGGTTCCAAGAAAGAAAGGGCTCCGATACCGCTGCTACCACTCCTGAAGGTTTTTCCTATGAGGACCTCACCTTCGTTGATTCCTTTGAGCCTATGACCTCCTTCCTCAACAACGTAAATTTCCTGACCATGTATCCTGTAGACATATACTGAGTCTGTATCCTGGTTAGTTTGTCTTAATGATACCTATATTTTGCTTTGTAGGGTCTGAATCATCTGCTGGCCCTGTACACTGAGACTTGTGAAACAGTCAAGATCTTGGAGGCCAAGCCGAAGAAGGCCGAGATCATTATCTCGGACTAGGGGGAGATTGCCGAGGCCAAGACCCAGCATTATGAAGACAAGCTGAAGAAGGTCTCAAGCTGTTCGACCAGGAAATGGCCTCCTTTAGGGACAATCTTAAAAATTTGGCTGTGGTCTCCCTTCTTCAGGCCAAGATAAAAATGGCATATGAGGCCAAAGATGCAGGCTTTGAATGACCGACCTGGTCTATGGACACATGGGTAGCCAAGCTGAATGACCTCGGAGGGAGCCCTGTGCCATATCCTGCCAAGTCCGGAACTGGTGAGCCTTCGAAGGTGGCTAAAGCAGTGGTGGAGGCAAGTAGCAAGACAGAGGCTGGAGTGGATGCTGGTGATGGTGGAGCCAAGGATGCTGGGGATGGTGCTGCCCCATGATGGCAGCGAAGTGAGTGATGATGGATAATGATGCTTAGGCCAGAGCCCACTTTTTAATTCTAATGGCCTGTAATGGTTGAACAGTTTACATTTCCTGCACTTTAAACAATTTTATTTTCCTGCACTTAGAATAGTATAACAATTGAAGGTGGAGGGATCCTGCTATTTCAGGACGAAGCGTTCAATTGTTTATGTTAATATGCTTTAGAACAATTTACATTCTTGGTGGATGGGTCTCAGTTTGATATGAAGCCAAGAATGTAATATTTTGAATCGTTAATATTAAGCTCATCTTTTGACCTTATCTCTGTGTTACATGTTGTTTTGAAAAATTTAGTCTAAATATCCTGATCAGGATATTAGCCTGATTTTTATTGTTTTCCATTCTCGTTTCAAAATGTTTTGTAAAAATTTAGTGAAATATATAACTTTCCATAAAAAATCCCATCTATTTAGATAAGGCATTCAAACTTAGGAGAAATAGGAATCCATATCAGAAATACTTAAGTACCAACTTCATATTTAACCTTAGGACCATTTGTAATGCCCCCAGCACGAAATGTTTTCAAGATTCGTTGAATTCAGCCCCAGAATATATGTCCCATGTCTGTGCAGGATCAGCATGTTGCATCAGCATATAGCCTGCTTATGTATTCCTTCACTTAGTAATTAAACTCTTTAATCTTCCATCAATAAAGAAACGTGTATGAACACAATTGTAGTTTAGCATATTCTTGTTGGAACTATCCAAAATCCTGTGTTTTGCTGGGGATAAACCCATAATTTACTAGGGATAAACCCATGTTTCGTGCGCTACAGGCGGTAGTGTATAAACTCCAAGACTTAGAAAGGTGAAAAGCTTTAAACCTTAGAGAGTATGAAAACACTCTTCGCGTGAGAGAGGGTGATCAATCCTCATATACCGTAAGAATCCAGGATATAGCCAATAATAACAAAATTGTCAGCCACTGTTACATGAACTGGTCCCGCCATCTTGAAATATACCCAGATAGCGTGCGCTCTAGGCAGAGTGTTTAAACCCAATTTGAGAGAAAGGTGAATACCTTTAAACCTTAGATAGGATCTAACGCCCTTAAACGTGAGAGAGGGGGCCAATCCTCTAGTCTTTCGATTTATCTTGAGCAAATATCCTGGAGTGTCATTCTGAAATGTATCCCTACAAAACACCTTCAAGCTAAGGTGAGAGTGGGTGTTAGCTTGGCTAACACCCCCCGATACCTAAGTCAGTACAAGGTTTCAAAAAAGAATAATAAATGAAATAAATTAGACATATTTAAATAAGGTAGAGTTCATACCATCCTGAGTTTGAATTTAAATTCTAGACTCACTTGTAATAAGCTTTGAGGTGTATGGCATTCTAGGATCTTGGTAGCTTATCCCCCTCCATGGTCTTGAGCCTATATGCTCCCTTTCCGGATTCTGATTCTATTTCATATGGTCCTTCCCATTTTGGGGCTAATTTTCCATTGGCATGATTAGTTGTATTCTAAAATGTTTTTCTTAATACCCAATCCCCAACTTGGAATCTTCTTGTCCTTATATTCCTGTTATAGGACTTGGCTATCCTCTGCTGGTATGCTGCTATCCTTAGTTTTGCTGCGTCTCTTGTCTCATCAACAGTATCCAAATCTTGGCATAAAGCTTCAGGATTTGACTTAGGATTTCGTAGGCTTCATCTAGCTGTAGGTATCACCATTTCAGTTGGAATCACTACTTTTGTCCCGAATACTAGTGAGAATGGGGTTTGCCCAGTAGCATTTTTTGCAGTTGTTCTATCTGCCCATAGAAAAAATGGTAGTTCCTCATCTCATTTTCCTTTTTAGCCCCTAATCTCTTTTTCAAAATATTGACAATTATTTGGTTTGAGGATTCTGCCTGCCCATTAGCTTGAGGATGCACCGGTGTTGATTTGATCATTTTTATCCCCTAACTTTTGCAAAAGTCCGTAGTCCTCTTGCTGATGAATTGAGAGCCACTGTCACAAATTATCTCGGCCGGTATCCCAAATCTTATCAGTATATTCCTTTTTATGAAGGATACCACTTCTTGATCCCTGACTTGGACAAAAGCTTCTGCTTCAACCCATTTAGAAAAGTAATCTGTCATCGCCAACATAAAAAATTTTCCTCCTGGAGCCTTAGGAAGCTTTCCCACTATATCCACCCCCTATTTCATAAATGGCGAAGGGGATATGATAGGATATAATCGTTCTACAGGCTGATGTAGTATGTTGCTATGTCTCTGACATGCATCACATTTCTGGGTATATTCCATAGCGTCCTTTCTCATAGTTGGCCAGTAATATCCTGTTCTCAGCACTTTTGAAAACAAAGCTCTGCCCCCAGTATGGTTGCCGCAATCTCCTTCATGTATATATTGGAGTACTTCTTTGGTTTCGGGATCCTCCAAACATCTCAAGTACGGTCCTGCAAGAGATTTCTTGTACAAGATATTAATTATTAAAGTAAAACGAGTTACCTTCATCCTGAAAGCTCTAGGGTTCTCATCCTTTGGGATATCTCCTTCTTGTAGATACTTCACGATTGGAGCCATCTAGGCTTCATGATACTTCTCAGGATAACCATCACCAGGATCGTGGATACTTGCTACTTGTTTATCCTGAGATTTGAAATGTTCCATCGCAGGATGCAAGATGTGGACTATTGGTATTCGAGTTCCTTCCGGTATCCTGACAGTAGATCCTAAGTTTGCTAGAGCATCTGCTTCAGCATTCTCTTCCCTTGGTACCTGTTCAAGTGTAAATCTCTCGAAATATCCTGCTAATTTTTTTAACAATTTCAAGACACTCAACTAATTTTTCGCCTTTTACTGCATAAGATCCATTGAAATGGTTAGTAATATACTTGTAAACACCTAATATTCATATCCTTAGGTAGTTCTAATCCTGCTATTAAAGCTTCATACTTAGCTTCATTATTTGTAGCAATAAATTCACAACTAATAGCCTGGGGTAATATGTCCCCCTATGGCGATTTTAATAGAATTCCTATTCCTACACCTCTTATGTTGGATGAACCATCAGTATGTAGTGTCCAAAATTCTAAACTTTCACTTAATTGTTTCACTTATAGATCAGCTTCTTCTTGTATGTCACTACTAAAATCAGCCACAAAGTCTTCTAAGGCCTGAGACTTTATAACATTCCTAGGTTCATATACTAAATCATAAGCACTTAGTTTCACAGACCACATAGCCATTCTACCTGAAATTTCAGGTTTTCTAAGTACAACTTTAATACGATAATTGGATTTTATATGAATCCTATGTGTTTCAAAGTAATGCCTAAGCTTAGTCGATGCTATAACTAAAGCTAATATTAAGTTTTCTAAATGAGAGTATCTAGTCTCAGCATCTAATAAACTTTTACTAACATAATAGACTGGATACTGCTGACCTTCATGATCTTTTACCAAGACTGCACTTACTGCATTTCCTGACACTACAAGATATAGAGATAGGGGTTCACCTTCTTCAGGCTTCATAGCAGAGGTGCACTTGAGAGATATTGCTTTAATGCTTGTAGAGAAGCTTCATGTCTTTCTCCCCATTCATATTTCTTGTTCTTTTTCAGGATATCATAGAATTCTTTACACTTTTCAGAGGATCTTGATATGAATTTGTTTAATGCTGCTACCCTTCCAGTTAATCTTTGAACATCCTTTATATTGGATGGGGATTTGAGATCTAGTATAGCTCTGATTTGCTTCGGGCTTGCTTCTATCCCTCTTTTGGTTACCATATATCCCAAGAACTTTCCTGCCCCCATTCCGAAGTGGCATTTGGCAGGATTCAGTTTCACGTTATACTGGTCCAGGATATTGAATGCATTTTCCAAGTCTTGGAGATGATTCTCGGCTTTCTTAGATTTCACCACCATATCATCGATATATACATCATGTTGATTAGCCTATGATATGTTGCACCTGCATTTTTTAAACCAAACGGCATAGCAGTATAATGATATATACCTGTAGGTGTCATGAATGCTGTATCCTCCTGGTTGGATGGTTCCATTTGGATTTGCTGAAATCCTGAGGATGCATCCATAAAAGTCAGCATTTCGTGTCCAGCAGTTGCATCTACCATGGAATCGATATGAGGTAATGGGAATGGATCCTTCAGGCATGCTTTATTAAGGTCTGTGTAATCAACACAGACTCTCCATTTCCCATTCTTCTTCCGGACTACCACAACATTTGCCGACCACTTAGGGAACTTGACTTCCCTTATCATCTTGGACTTTAACAGTCTTTCCACCTCTTCTTGGATGATAGCATTCCTTTTAGGAGCAAAATTTCTTCTTTTTTATTGAACGTGCCTGAAAGATTTATCAATTCCAAGTTCATGGGTTATAATATCCTTTGATATACCTGTCATATCCTCGTGCTTCCAGGTAAATGTTGATTTCCTGCATTTCAAAAAGTTAGTAAGTTGTTTCTCAATATCCTCAGGGATATTGACTCCTACAAGCACTGAGATGTCCGGGTTATCTTCATCAAGGATAACTTTCTTGACATACTATTTAGAAGCCTCCATAATATCATGCGCTTCTATCCTTAATTGCTATCCTTCCTGGGACTTTGTTGATGCCTTCATTGAGGAAGAGTAACACTCCTTTGCTTCCTGTTGGTCACTTTCAACTTTCACCACTCCCAGGGAGTAGGAATTTTCACACATTGGTGATAAGTGGAGGGTACGGCTTTCATGTCATGAATCCAAGGCCTGCCTAATATTATGTTGTAGCAGGATAATGAATCCATAACACAGAAGCATTTTAAAGAGTTTACCCCTTCAACGTAGACAGGTAGCTTGATTTCCCTGACAGTGCTCTTCGCTTCCCCACTGAATCCTACAAGTACAGTGGATTTTGAAGTAATCTCAGTCTGCGGGATATTCATCCTCTTCAGAGTCTCCAACTGGATGATATTAACTGAACTGCCATTATCTACCAGTATCCTCCGGACAAAATGGTTAGCAACATATAAAGTAATTACCAAACCATCATGATGGGGATCCTGGATGTTATCCGGATCATCACTATCGAATGTTATCACTTTATTATCTATGAGCATCGCCATTCTTGTTGGCTTATCTCCCCTCTCTGCTTTGGCTTCTTTAGCATGCCTTAAGGCTGCAGAATAAGAAGTCCTACATATGTCGGATCCTCCAGAGATAAAGTTGTTTATCTTTGCATCTGGTGGTGGAGATGCTGCTCTTTCAGGATTCTTGTCAGTATCCTGATTCTTATTCTTCTTCCTGCCAAGAAGTTCTTTTAGATAACCTTTGCTTAGAAAGTAACTTATTTCTTTGCTCAAGGCTATACAATCCTCTGTCATGTGCCCAGAATCCTCATGAAAGGCACACCACTTTGATTTGTCCTTCCAATCAGGCTTTTGTGAATTCTTTCTTGGCCATCTCGCTTTGTCCCCCAATCCCTGCATGGCATACATTAGTTCAGGGATAGTTACTGAAAAACAATATTCTAAAAGTTCAGGATATTCTTCTCCATCCTCATCCTCGACAACATTCACTCTTTTGTTGTCATTCTTAGCATATGGCTTGGATCAGTATGGTTTATATGAGAATTCTGACTTCCTGTTTGTCGATTCATATGTTTAGGATGTGTTCATCCTTTCTTGCATTTTCTTGTCATCCTCGAGCCTTATGTATCTCAAGGCCCTATTTCGAGCTTCATCCAGATTCCTGCAAGGATTCATCACAAGATCTTGGTAAAATTGAGAATCCTCCTATAACCCCATTTTGAACGCTTGTACTACAGTGGCAACAATTTGAGATTATCAGGACACTGAACGTGACGAAACGTATTCTCAATGCTCTCGAACCACTGTAGGAGCCCAGTTGCTCCCTCATAACCCCGTTCCACCATGTGAGAGCCCTCTTCTGAAACACACTGGAAGCAAACTCGTCTTTGCGATTATCACGACACTGAACGTGACGAAACGTATTCTCAATGCTCTCGAACCACTGTAGGAGCCCAGTTGCTCCCTCAGAACCACTAAACTTGAGTGGTTTAGCTGAGTTGAAGCTCTTGAAGTTGCATGGAGCATTATTGTTGTTGTTGGCTTGGTTCCATTAAGCAATAAGATTCGGGAACGCAACAGCCATTTACTGCGCGATGATTTCTGCCAGCAAAGCTCACGTTATGAAGTTCAAACGAACTTCATGTTGACCATAAACTGGTCAAAGCTGAAAGTCAAACACTGTTTGACTTTCATTCTTGAAATACAAGAACAAGCAAGAAGAGGACTTACAAAGGGTCCAAGAAGGATGTTTGATCTAAAATAGCTCAGGTATGAAGTGCAAACACCCCAACTTAGAGCTGATTTCAGATCAAGTGTGAGAATGAAGTGAAGTGGGGGTTGCTATTTATAGGAATTTCACAACCATTAGGATCATTTCTTGGAGAAGAGGGAATGATCTTGGCCTTACATTTGGGCACAAGGTTTTGAATACCATGGGGACATCAAATACCTGCCCAAAGTGTGTAATTCAAGGGGTAAAAACCATTTGAGCAAGTGGAATAGGCCAGATTCAATGTTTCTGCAATTCTGTGGTTTTGGGCACTGCTTATGGACCGCAAGCAAGTCTCCATACGGTCCGTAAGGGACCTGCAGACCAGCAACTTTCAGAAATGACAGTTTTAGCCCCTAAAGCCCCAAACTTGGTTTTCGATGCATTTTTGACACGTTTAAGCCCCGTTAACCCCATTTTAAAGCTCTAAAATGAAGTTAAAGTATAGGGAACTTAAAATATGCTCAAAAATATCCCGGATGTCAGTTCTTTTGGCCGTACGGTTGCGTTGTTCGGTTAACTACGACGGAATGCGCACAAGCGCGAAAAACGATCTAAATTGCGCGACGAATGGAATTTTCTTATGCCAAACACTAAAATAAAATATTTTAATGCTAACATAAATTTTTGGAAGTCCGGATGTATTCAGAACGTAAGTTATGCGCGAAAATGCAAACTTATGCACTTTTTGACGCTTTTAGTCCCTGAATGACAAAAAAGTTTATTTTAGCACACCGAACCCCTCAAAGCCTATTTCTAAGATATGTAAAGGATATTTAGGGTGTGTTTAACTTATGATCAAGTTCCGGAATGTCCGTTACAGTTTAAATTGGCATACTTTCGTAGTTTGTCAAATTTAGTCCCTGTAAGCGAATTAAGTTGATTTTTCCAAACCAAAGCCTTCAGAACTTATTTCTAAGTTATGTAAAGGTTATTTAAAGTATGTTAAGCATAGATTAATGTTCCGGAGTATTTGTTACATTAAACTGATTATGTTTACGCACCAGTTTGAGTATAATTCTCTAGAAAGCGATATAGAGATTGAAATTGAATAAAAGTCAAAACATGAAAAACATCAAACATAAACAAACAAACATTGGGATCAAATAACTTTATTTCATTGATAACTGAATTGTTTGCAATGATTACAAGAATAGATTTCACAGTCTCCCCTACTTGTGGAAATTTTGTCCCGAAATTTGTTTAGAGGAAACTCGTGAGAAAAGATGCGGATACTTCGACTTCATTTGATCTTCACGTTCCCAAGTAAACTTAGGTCCACACTTAGATTCCCAGCGAACTTTAACCAAAGGAATGCGCTTGCGTTTAAGCCATTTGACTATTCGGTCCATGATTTCCACAGGTTTCTCAACAAAATGTAGTGTTTTATCAACACGAATTTTGTCAAGTGGTATGTGGAGGTTCTCATAAGCTAAACACTTCTTGAGATTGGACACGTGGAAGGTTGGATGAACATTTCCAAGTTCAGGAGGTAACTCAAGTCTGTAGGCTACCTTACCGATTCTTTCGATGATCTTGAATGGTCCAACATATCTAGGTGCAAGTTTTCCTTTCTTCCCAAATCTGATCACACCTTTCCAAGGTGAGACCTTAAGTAATACACGATCACCGACTTGAAATTCCAAGGGCTTGCGTCGTTGGTCCGCGTAACTCTTTTGACGGCTTCGAGCTGTCTGGAGGTTATCACGAACTTTCTTAACCTTATCAGTTGTCTCTAGAATGAGGTCAGGTCCAGTAAGTTGAGCCTCACCTATCTCATTCCAGCAGACTGGTGAATGACATTTTCGACCATAGAGAGCCTCGAAAGGAGCCATGTTGATGCTGGAGTGATAACTGTTGTTGTAGGAGAATTCAATCAATGGAAGATGTGAATCCCAACTACCACCAAAATCGATCACGCAAGCTCTAAGCATATCCTCCAAAGTCTGGATTGTTCTTTCAGATTGACCATCCGATTGCGGATGATAAGCAGTGCTCGGATTAAGTTGGGTCCCCATAGCAGATTGCACGGTTCTCCAAAAACGAGAAGAGAAGCGAGCATCTCTATCAGAAATAATGTTCAGGGGAACACCATGTCGAGACACTATTTCATCCACATAGATTTTAGCAAGCTTGTCAGCAGATAGATCCTCACGGATCGGCAGGAAATGCACTGATTTAGTAAGACAATCAACAACTACCCAGATGGCATCATGACCTTTCTTTGTGCGCGAAAGTTTAGTAATGAGATCCATAGCAATGTTTTCCCATTTCCAAACTGGAATCTCTGGTTGCTCCAAAAGACCAGAAGGATGTTGGTGTTTAGCCTTAACCTTAAGACAAGTAAGGCATTTTGAAACGTATAAGGCTATGTCTTTCTTCATACCAGGCCACCAATACTGAGTACGAAGATCCTTATACATCTTATCCGAGCCAGGATGGATAGAATAACGAGACTTATGAGCTTCATCCATAAGCAAAGTGCGGAGATCATCTAGGCTTGGGACCCACAAACAGTCCATGAAATAATACGATCCATCGTCCTTCAGTTTAAGATCAGGCTTAATGTGATAGGGTAATTCCTTACCCATCAAGTCTTGTGAAACACAAGCATGTTGAGCCTGAGAGATGCGGGCTTGAATATCAGATCGAGCTTGAATATCTGATTAAACACGAACACAATGAAGCTTAGTACGTTCCTTACGACTCAATACGTCAGCCACGACATTCGCCTTACCAGGATGGTAGCGAATTTTGCAGTCATAGTCGTTTAGAAGTTCAACCCAACGTCTTTACCTCATGTTGAGTTCTTTCTGATTGAAGATATGCTGAAGAATTTTGTGGTCAGTGAAAACCACACATTTTGTACCATACAAGTAGTGTTTCCAGATCTTAAGAGCGAACACAACTGCACCCAACTCAGGATCATGAGTGGTGTAGTTTTTCTCATGCACCTTCAACTGCCTCGATGCATATGCTATGACTTTGTTCCTTTGCATCAGAACACAGCCAAGTCCTAAATTGGATGCATCGCAGTACACGAAAAAATCATCATTGCCTTCGGGCAAAGATAGGATAGGCGCATCACAAAGTTTCTACTTCAAGGTCTGAAATGCTTCTTCTTGTTTAGAACCCCATTTAAAGGGCTTATTCTTCTGAGTTAGACCAGTTAAGGGAACTGCAATCTTCGAGAAATTTTCGATGAAGCGGCGGTAATAGCCCGCGAGACCAAGGAACGAACGAACTTCGGTAGGAGTAGTAGGCGTATCCCAATCCTTAATCACACTGATCTTGGAGGGATCTACATGAATACCTTGTTCGTTGACGATATGACCCAAAAATTGAACTTCTTTAAGCCAAAATTCGCACTTGGAGAACTTAGCGAAAAGTTGCTCTTTCTTTAGGAGTTCCAGAGTAAGACGAAGATGTTGCTCATGATCAGCTTGCGTCTTAGAATATATCAATATGTCATCAACAAAAAAGATGATGAACTTATCTAAATAAGGCTTGCAAACCCTATTCATCAAGTCCATGAAAACAGCAGGAGCATTAGTCAAACCGAATGGCATAACTGTGAATTCATAATGCCCATAACTGATGATACCCAGAACGTAGATCAATCTTCGAAAAATAAGAAGCACCCCGTAACTGATCAAAGAGATCATCGATGCGAGGTAGGGGATATTGATTCTTGATGGCAAGCTTGTTAAGCTCACGGTAATCGAAGCACATTCTGAAAGATCCATCCTTCTTCTTGACAAAAAGAATGGGAGCACCCCAAGTGAAAAACTAGGACGAATACAACCTTTATCCGAAAGCTCCTGAAGCTGCTTAGACAATTCTTGCATCTCAGACGGTGCAAGACGATAAGGAGATCTGGCAATAGGATTTGCACCAGGTACAAGATCAATACGGAACTCGACTTGGCGCGCTGGGGGTAATCCAGGTAACTCCTCAGGAAAAAGCTCCGGATAATCCCGAACGACAGGGATATCTTGAATAGGCTTACCTTTGCCTTTATCTGCTACAACATGTGCCAAGAAGGCCACATAGTTCTTTCGCAGATACTTCCGAGCTTGAAAACAAGACATGAGCTTGAGACTACTAACAGGTTTCTCACCACAAACCTGTAGGATCTCACTTGACGAGAGTGGAACACGAACAATCTTCTCAAAACAAACTACCTCTGCGTGATGCTTGGCTAACCAATCCATACCCACTATAACGTCGAAACTCCCAAGTTGCATTGGCGTGAGGTCGATAGGAAAAAGATGGTTGTTAAGGTTTAACTGGCAGTTGCGAAGAACAAAATCCAGAACAACGGGTTCACCACTAGCAACTTCTTCTGTCAAAGGCTTACCTAGTTTCGTTCTAGACATGCGAAGCAATGGCTCAAAAGATAATGACACAAAACTCTTATCGGCACCAGAATAAAAAAGAACAGATGCGGGTTGATTATTAACAAAGAACGTACCGTTAACCACTTCATTGTCTGCTTGCGCCTCTTGTGCATTCATTTTGAAGACTCGACCTCGAGCCTGGGCCTGAGCTGGATTCGCATTCACCAATCTTGGACATTGATTGCGGTAGTGGGTCAGATCCCCACAGTTATAACAAGAACCTGGTGGGTAGTGAGGTCGTGCAGCTTTACCTTGTTGCTGAGCAAAAGGCTAAGCAATTTGTTGAGCCGGGTTCTGAGCTGCCCGATTCTGATTGGCAGGAATGCGGCAGGTGTCAGCAAGATGACCAGATCTTCCGCAGTTGGTGCACTGACGACACTGGAGGTGTGGTTGATGATGCCCGTTACATCTGCTGCACAACGGCAGGTGTCAGCAAGATGACCAGATCTTCCGCAGATAGGGTTTCTTGGCAAGTGGTTGCACAGGCTGATTTGGTGCAGCTTGATTTGCCTGTGCAGTAACGGCGTAGTTTTGGGAAGCCTTACGCTTCCTTAAACTCTTCGAGGAACCAGAATCCTTACCCTTCTTGTTTTTACCTTTCTTGCTATCCTCTTTGTCAGATGATTGCTTCTTACCCTTGTCACCTTTTCTATGCAGCTTACCCTTTCGAACTTGCGCTCAGTCAATGTCACAGATAGCTCGATTGCCTGACGGACTGTGGTAGGGTTACTACCAGTAACGATGTCTTGTATAGAGTCAGGTAGGCCATCGATATACCTCTCGATAGCCTTCTCGAGTGGGGTAACCATTGTTGGGCATAACAAACTCAGCTCCTCATACCTATCAGTATATGCCCGGTGCTCGCCACTATCCTGTTTCATATCATCAAACTCCCTTTCTAAAGCTCGCAGCTCGTGACGAGGACAAAACTCCCTCATCATAAAAGTCCTAAGTTCAGCCCATGTTTGTGCTAAAGCAACCTCAGCACCACGGTCTCTCACAACCCCGTTCCACCATGTGAGAGCCCTCTTCTGAAACACACTGGAAGCAAACTCGACTTTACGATTATCAGGACACTGAAGGTGACGAAACGTATTCTCAATGCTCTCGAACCACTGTAGGAGCCCAGTTACTCCCTCAGAACCACTAAACTTGAGTGTTTTAGCCGAGTTGAAGCTCTTGAAGTTGCATGGAGCATTATTGTTGTTGTTGGCTTGGTTCCATTGAGCAATAAGATTTGGGAACGCAACAGCCATTTGCTGCGCGATGATTTCTGCCAGTTCGGCATTTGGTAGCGGATTTTCGCGTCGAGGAGGCATTCTAAAAGAGGGAACATGAAAGGAACGAGTGAGATGATTAGATGAAAAGAATGAGATGAAACAAAAATCGACAAAAGCAAAGATGGTGGTCATTTGTCCGTATCACAAAGCAAACAAACGACACACAGTGACTAATCAAAGTAAATGGGTCAAAAATAATGCTTTGCGAAGACATGCTCGCCTATAAGTGAACACTCACCCCAAGAGTTCCCAGGTAAGAGTGACTGGTCCGATTATGTGGATTTGTACGAACACTCTAGCCTTAGACAGAAAACCCAGGGTACAGGCATTCACCCTTCCAGTTTGCACGTGTTCACCCTATTTAGAACCTAAAACTTTGACGAGATTTTGAAAACTTGGAAGGCACAAGGCCAAAAGAATCATTCAAAAATGGATGGTAAATTTTCAAAATCATTATGAAAAAAATCAAAGAGTTCAAAACCATATAATAAATCATTTAAAAAAAAACAGATGATTGATTTTCAAAAATCGTTTTAGAAAATTGGGTTCTTGTTTTGGTGATCACCTAAGGATAGGTGAAGTGCATGTTTTAAAATCTAAACACAAGATAACTTGTGTTGGGGTCCTAGAAAGGTTATAGTCTAGGTCAAAGCATTACTAATAACCTAATTCCCTATAACCATTGGCTCTGATACCAACTCTTCTGTCACACCCCGACCACGTAAAACATCAAATCGTGGCGGAAACGTCGGGGAGTGTTGCAACAGCATTATCGTTTCACAACCACGACATGTAAAAGTTATATTTTATTCAACAAACAAAGAGTTACATTGTCTTAAAATAACTGAAACAAACAGTACTTCACATAATTAAACTAGTTCTATCTTTATTTTAAGTCTCTAAGGCACAGGTCTGCCCTAGCGTGTCACGAACATCCTAAGCAACAGCTCCTGAAAACACATGTGAAAATAGGTACGTCAGCATAAAAATGCCTGTGAGATACATAGGTTTTAGGAAAATAGGATTCATGACTTGAGTTTAAAGTAAATGTTTAATAAAAATAAGTCATGAACCTTGTTAATTGTTTTGTTTTATAAATCGTTTGAAAAACGTTAGCAAAATCAGATGATATGTATATATATAAAAGAATATTGTATGGTTAAAAGAATAACCAAGTAAAAAGAGTTTGTATAAACCAAGTTATTTGTAAAACAATGTTTAAGTGAAAAAAAATGTGTTGTAAATGTAATATGTATAACTGAAATGGTTTAAATAACGCTACGATATGTAATATCATACAAGCACTTATATATAGGAAGTACCAGCGGCGTATCCACCATACTTGTACTATATTACACACGCCTCGTTATTTAAGTCACTCAAACTAACCAACATTGTATAATATCCATGTTTAATCCAATAGTCAAATGTCATAGTATAATCCAAGTTGAATATAAACCATGTAATGTGTAAGCAAAAGTTATGTATGGTAAGTAAAATGAGACTACTTAAACCACGAGTAAAAATGTACAAAACAAAGTATTTTGATTATATCAAAAGTTATGTTTTGTAAAATAACTAAATAAATACATGCTTTATTGATACAAACACTTATGCGGTAAGTTAACGCATACATTCAAGCCTTGAGACAGCAGGATAACCTTAGAGTAAAGATTATCAAAGTAAAATGTTTTCGGATTCAGTCATTCCTTACACCCAAACAAACCTAGGATGTCAGGAATGGGATTTGTCAAGTCCTATGGTACCATTACTTACTACCGAGCGGCGTAGCTAATGTTAATGAATGTAATTTAGACCCGTTGATCAAACCAAATGTCATATCAAATTGAAAACATGTAATGAAAGTAATGTACTAAGTATGCTAAGTTAACATACAAAGCAGAAAAGTCATGTAAATCAATGTGCTAAATATGCTAAGTTAACATACATAGCAAAAGAAGATGTAATGTAAATCAATGCGCTAAGTATGCTAAGTAAACATACATAGCAAAAGAAAATGAAATTATGTACTAATAGTGTACTAATGAACATAGCAAATATATGAAATGAAAACATGGAAAGCATGAAAATAACAAGTAGGCACATGTGTTTCACCCCAAAACGTTTGAAAACAGTAAAAGAGGGGTCTATGTACTCACTTGAGATTGCTCAATAGACTTTAGATATCCACCAAGCAAAGCTAGAAGATTACGGAATCAAATGGCACATAATATAGGTAACTACATTAACAAACGGACCTATTCGGAGGATCGGGTAGCATGAGGGTTCGTAAACCAAATGAGTGTAGGAACACATATAATATGGTTTAACAAAGCCTACATACTAAAACAAAACTTATCCTAAGTGATTTTGACCCGTTACGATCCGTTTAGGTAGCTTATGCTACTTTAACGCGTCGTTCGTGTAAAACGCGTTTGGACCGCCTAACTAGTCCTATGACAAGTGACATATTCCTTAATATTGTTGCTAAATCAGTTTAGATGTCAAAAGTTATGTTACATATGCTTAAAATGAAGTTTGGCGTAAAAAGGGCATTTTGGTAATTTACCTAAGGCATATATACTACCTATCATACAACTACTTAAATGATGTGACCATAAGGTATAACCTCGGAAGGTTATTCCCTATACAACTATGGTCACCTAAGTGTTTGGTCGGATCCTAATGATCGACCAAATGGGTCGGGTTCGAAAGTATAAGCGATTGATTAGATCGCTTACCTTTACGACCCTAGACAAGCACCAATCTAAAAGTGACGAGCTAAACATGCTAGAACATGTTTAGTTAAGTTAGAAAACAGGTTTTGATATCAAAACAAACGGTTTTGATACCCTAGAGTAGTTTGGTTACAAAATACGTGAGAATACGCATTTTGGCCGAAACTACGACTCGTCACTGAGCCTAGATAACGTGGTAATCAGTAGGTGTAGTCACTAGGGACTATAACTATCGTGATTACGCTCACGTTATGAAGTTCAAACGAACTTCATGTTGACCACAAACTGGTCAAAGCTGAAAGTCAAACACTGTTTGACTTTCATGCTTGAAATACAAGAACAAGCAAGAAGAGGACTTACAAAGGGTCCAAGAAGGATGTTTGATCTAAAATAGCTCAGGTATGAAGTGCAAACACCCCAACTTAGAGCTGATTTCAGATCAAGTGTGAGAATGAAGTGAAGTGGGGGTTGCTATTTATAGGAATTTCACAACCATTAGGATCATTTCTTGGAGAAGAGGGAATGATCTTGGCCTTACATTTGGGCACAAGGTTTTGAATACCATGGGGACATCAAATACCAGCCCATAGTGTGTAATTCAAGGGGTAAAAACCATTTGAGCAAGTGGAATAGGCCAGATTCAATGTTTCTGCAATTCTATGGTTCTGGACACTGCTTATGGACCGCAAGAAAGTCTCCATATGGTCCATAAGGGACCTGCAGACCAGCAACTTTCAGAAATGTCAGTTTTAGCCCCTGAAGCCCCAAACTTGGTTTTCGATGCATTTTTGACACGTTTAAGCCCCGTTAACCCCATTTTAAATCTCTAAAATGAAGTTAAAGTATAGGGAACTTAAAATGTGCTCAAAAATATCCCGGATGTCAGTTCGTTTGGCCGTACGGTTGCGTTGTTCGGTTAATTACGACGGAATGCGCACAAGCGCGAAAAACGATCTAAATTGCGCGACGAATGGAATTTTCTTATGCCAAACACTAAAATAAAATATTTTAATGCTTACATAAATTTTTTGGATGTCCGGATGTATTCAGAACGTAAGTTATGCGCGAAAATGCAAACTTATGCACTTTTTGACGCTTTTAGTCCTTGAATGACCAAAAAGTTTATTTTAGCACACCGAACCCCTCAAAGCCTATTTCTAAGATATGTAAAGGATATTTAGGGTGTGTTTAACTTATGATCAAGTTCCGGAATGTCCGTTATAGTTTAAATTGGCATACTTTCGCAGTTTGTCAAATTTAGTCCTTGTAAGCGAATTAACTTGATTTTTCCATACCAAAGCCTTCAGAACTTATTTCTAAGTTATGTACAGGTTTTTTAAGGTATGTTAAGCATAGATTGATGTTCCGGAGTATTTGTTGCATTAAACTGATTATGTTTACGCACTAGTTTGAGTATAATTCTCCAGAAAGCGATATAGAGTTTGAAATTGAATAAAAGTCAAAACATGAAAAACATCAAACATAAACAAACAAACATTGGGATCAAATAACTTTATTTCATTGATAAATGAATTGTTTGCAATGATTACAAGCACAGATGTCACAGTCTCCCCTACTTGTGGAAATTTCGTCCCGAAATTTGTTTAGAGGAAACTCGTGAGAAAAGATGCGGATACTTCACCTTCATTTGATCTTCACGTTCCCAAGTAAACTCAGGTCCATGCTTAGATTCCTAGAAAACTTTAACCAAAGGAATGCGCTTGCGTTTAAGCCATTTGACTATTCGGTCCATGATTTCCATAGGTTTCTCAACAAAATTTAGTGTTTTATCAACACGAATTTCGTCAAGTGGTATGTGGAGGTTCTCATCAGCTAAACACTTCTTGAGATTGGACACGTGGAAGGTTGGATGAACATTTCCAAGTTCAGGAGGTAACTCAAGTCTGTAGGCTACCTTACCGATTCTTTCGACGATCTTGAATGGTCCAACATATCTAGGTGCAAGTTTTCCTTTCTTCCCAAATCTGATCACACCTTTCCAAGGTGAGACCTTAAGTAATACACGATCACCGACTTGAAATTCCAAGGGCTTGCGTCGTTGGTCCGCGTAACTCTTTTGACGGCTTCGAGCTGTCTGGAGGTTATCACGAACTTTCTTAACCTTATCAGTTGTCTCTAGAATGAGGTCAGGTACAGTAAGTTGAGCCTAACCTATCTCATTCCAGCAGACTGGTGAACGACATTTTCGACCATAGAGAGCCTCGAAAGGAGCCATGTTGATGCTGGAGTGATAACTGTTGTTGTAGGAGAATTCAATCAATGGAAGATGTGAATCCCAACTACTACCAAAATCGATCACGCAAGCTCTAAGCATATCCTCCAAAGTCTGGATTGTTCTTTCAGATTGACCATCAGATTGCAGATGATAAGCAGTGCTCAGATTAAGTTGGGTCCCCATAGCAGATTGCATGGTTCTCCAAAAACGAGAAGAGAAGCGAGCATCTCTATCATAAATAATGTTCACGGGAACACCATGTCAAGACACTATTTCATCCACATAGATTTTAGCAAGCTTGTCAGCAGATAGATCCTCACGGATCGGCAGGAAATGCACTGATTTAGTAAGACGATCAACAATGTAACACCCTTGTTATTATTTTAAAGGTTTTCGTATAAATAACGAAAATAAACATGTAATTACTATTAAGTATCCTTAGAAAATACGAGTTTACTAAAACTTTTAAAATTTTAAAAGTTTTTAAAAGTTTGAACAACTTAATGTAATTGAATTCGTCGTTTTAAAGATACGACGAAACGCCGTGCGGAAGCTTGTATTTTATCGTGTTCGGTTCCTCATCGAGCTTGATCTTCATCCGGGCACTCTTGGCGATCACCTATGATCAAAACCAACTTAAAAGTTAGTTTTGATAGTCAAATATTAAGTTCAAACAAGTACAGGGGTTAAAAGGGCAAAATTTAAAAATTTTCCGGAGTTAGGGGCGTCGCGTGACGCTAGGCCCCCTTTTTCACAGACTGATACTTAATCAGTTGCTGTACATACCCAGCTCTACCCGATTTCACGGAAATGGCCATAACTTCTTCGTTATTGATCCGTTTTACCCGATTCTTTTTCCTACGCGTCCGTAATTTAATTCTCCATCATATGGAGTTAAAATCCAACATCCCACATAAATAAATTTTGAGACTTTCAAGCCTTCGACTCGTTACCTTTTTATCAAATTTTACCCGTTTATGCATTTTATCAAACAAACATATTTGTTTGATTTCTACATAACCTACACTTCTTCAAATAAATGTTATATACCATATTAGGTTCTAATCACAGGTTTATTACACAATTTAAACCCATTTTCACTCGTATGCTTATTTTGACCCGTTAAGGGTATGTAAGCACTTTCGAGCCTAAAATAGCTTTCGATTGCTTCTAGCATTCCATTACCACATTTCTTATCCTATAATCTCCACCACAACTGTATTTAAGGTAGTTTTAATGTAGTGATCAATATAAACCAAATTTTACCTCTCGAATCATTATTTTACGGCAAAATCTGAAATAGTGCCATTTGGCTAATATAATACCTCTTTCAGCTTCTATACTTATTCTAAGTATTTACCTAGTCATAAAACTCGTTTCCAAACAACCTTTAAGGGTCGTTTGTTCCATTTAGCCTACAAGGGCATTTTGGTCGATTTTAGTCCTTTTATGACGAAGGACTCTCTCTCAAATTATTCGACCAAAATAACACTTTTAACTACAACATAATTATGCGTACCTGGCCCGGATTAACAAGTAGACCCGATTTATACCTCGTTTTCATTATCACACCATCAATGGTGACGCAATTATCCGATTTGCTAATCGGTCCTGTTAACATAAGACTTGACAACCACATTAGTCGATATTGTCAAATGGTGTTATCATCACCATTCAACCCGTTTGGACTATATGCCCAACATTATCTATTTAATCAAAAACATCGTTTTTTATTTCCAATTCATACATCCATCCCATCCCGGATTTTATAACCATACCCTTTTTTCTTTTACACTCTTTTCTTATAAATTCAACCCATTTCGGCTTACGCCATGGGTATCCTTTTAACCTTGATTTACATTAGTCGACACTTGACAAATTTCCATATTTCCAATATTATCGTTATCACGTTTACAACGTATCGAATAAACGGGTATTCTACATAAGTGTGTAAATTACACTTACCTCGCGTCCACGCCACGCTTTTCTTTCCGTACTTGCTCCGTTTGACCCGCTCCCTCCTCCAAGCTTTCATCTAGCTTGTTACGCGTCAAACTATTGTCAATCATTTACAAGGCGGTTAAATTAGTCATAAAAGTCACGACTATTCCACCTCACTTATTTCCTATGCCGAAGCTACTATTCGACTTCATGATTAGTTAACTTAACTTATCTAAAGTTAACTACTTTCAATCGCATGGTTTACGACATTAAGTCTAAATCAACATAGTATTTAGAACTCTTATCACTTCATATCACGCGTAATTGCCATATCATTCGAATACGCGTTTTCACTCTAAATTTCAATACTTTAGTTCTCATTTAGGCATTTTAACAAACATCTAATGTGCATAATTTCACATATTTACTAACTAGTTTATAATTAGTTATTTTCACCAAGATTTTCATAACAATCAAACCTCTAAGTCTAGTGTTCATGAATTACATCAAGAACTTATATTATAACAATCAATTTTTCATCAATTTAACACTCTAATCCGAGTGTTCATCTTATTGTCATAAAACCCACTTAACTTATCAATGGATCATTATGAATTTCATAGATTATCCAATAATCCAACATGTTATTGACTAGGGTTCACTCCTACACATCATATTACTTCAAGATTCATCCATGCATGACATAATCAAGGTCAATTTCAGTTTCTTACAAATAACCTAGAATTTAAGATGGATCAAAACATCACAATTTTACATACCTTGTGATCCTTTCAACTAGGTGTTCATGAATTTGTGCTTGAAATTCAATTTGGAGCTGATTTGAACCCTCAATTTGATCAAGTTTGACATGCACCAGGGTTTGGTGGGGAGCCTGTGTCGCCCCCAGTGTTCTTGTTCGACCAGACATCTCAATTGAGATGTTTGGTTTTGTTTTTAATTATAACTAATAATATAAGTTTCATTTTTAACAACATTGGCCCCTCTAATTTGGTTAGTTAATTAAGTAGGGCACAACCTACTTATTTCTAACAATATTCCCCACATGTTTAACTAGGTTAAACATTCCTAATTAAATTAGTGGGTTTTGGGAATCTATGACTAAGTTTAGTTTAAGTCCCGTTAACTCGGGCCTTCTATAAACTTTATTTCCCAAACGCATTCTTTTTTTTTTCTCTTTTTATTAAATATTAGATTTAGTTATATAAATCCTAATATTTTCTGGCTTAATTTTACCACTAACGGTTCTTTAGCCATCTTTTAGTATTAACGTGGTTTGATTACCAAACCCGTTTTTGGGATGTTACAAGTCTACCCCCCTTAAAGAGGTTTCGTCCTCAAAACCTTTTTCTTACATGATTTATCGGGTTTAACTCCATGCATTTGATCTTGATAATCAATTGTCCATTGCTCATATTTTTAACCAATTGTTGGCATTACCCGAAAAGTATGATAATATCCTTTTTGGTTACTATTCATCTACGTATCTCATACGGCCTATGCAACTTGAAATAACGTAATTTCGTTATTTCTACTAGTTTAGTTTAGTTAACTTAGCGATATCCATCGCTTTTATATATTATCGAACTCTTTATGAATCCGTTATTTTGACCCGTTTAAAGGTCTTTAGTGAAATCTTTCACTTTTAGCAACTATTTCTTTTGTTTTCAAATTTATTTATTCGGTTCAGTTATACCGAATCCTCCGCTTACGAGCAAACCAAATTTCTCGATTTGAATTGCTGACCTTCACCGGTCTCACTAACTAGACTTATTAGTCCAGTTACTTTTTACCGCTCGCTTGGTTATAATGCGATTCTACCTCACATTGCATTTCTTGACCGTGATCGGGACACATCATGTTTAATTCATATCAACCCTTCATTTTCGAAAATATCACTTTTTCGAATATATCGTCTTGCGCCTATTAGTTTCAAGACTTGAATCTTTCATGCTTACTATTCAATCTTCCTATCAGAATTTATATTTGTAACAATGTTATTTCTTACAAAAACTGAATTTTAGTCTAACATTTTTCTCTTTAACTATGTCAATTACTCATATCAAGGAAATTGACAACCCATAATTTATTGTTTTCCGTTCTCGTTTTACGCGGGGAATCGTAACAAGTTCCCTCACCTTACACTATTGACCCGTAGGTTCCTTCACTTAACCTCGTAGGCTGTTTCCTTAAGCTTTCATTTCTTTAAGGCGAGGCCCTTATGATCCCTTTGCTTCAATTCATGACCCGTGGGTCATTTTGGCCCCGTAGACCCTTACACTAATTAATATCCCGTAGGTTATGATGATCCCGTAGATCATCTTTTATTCTAGTCTGTATTCCATTGTCTATTTATACCTATATAGCTTTAAAGCATCCTTTGTTATGTTTGGAATCATTTAATTTTGCTTTTGAACTTTAGTTGACCTTAACCGTAGTCTAAGGTTTCATTTGTTTACTTTCGGACTATCCTTTCCGACTTTACGACTTCTAGCGTCATTTACACGTCGGTTTGTCTTACGCTTACCATTACCCGGTTCATACTTATACTTCTTTACAACCCATTACCCGGGTCCTTCTATCTTATTATTTTTAGCTTTCCGGTTTCACCGGTTTGCGTTTTCCTATTATATTAAGCGTTATTCTTTAATTGACTCGTTTGACTCATTTTGGGTGAATTTTCATCACTTATGAATGTCAAACTTCATTATTTATTTGACCCGTCCAACTTTGAAATGGTTGAACGTAATTACCAAAATTTCTGTTTGCAAGTTCTCATCATCTTTTAGTCATGACTCTTAATCTGAGTCCTTTGACTTTCTATTTCGCGTACCCGTCTCTTGGTTTACGCATGCTTTCAAAATCCTACCCATCTATCGGGTATCTTTACCGAAGTTATCATCAAGTAACCATTCTTATATGGTTTTAGACATCATCTTAATTTATTTGATCGTTTTAGCGAAATCCATCGCTTTTATTTAGTCAAGTCTTTTATTCTTTTATTCTACCCCTTTGACTTGTCTGTGTGAATTTCATCACTTATGACAGTCAAACTTTACCTCTATGCCTTAGCATTCTCATTAGTTGGTCTGTATTTTCATTTACTTTAATCTTTGTCCCTTCTCTTGGGCTCGTTATTCTAACGTAATACGCTCCCTGTCATCCGACTTGCGTTTACGTTTATTATCAAACATCTTACTTGTTTGACTTATTTTGGGTACATTTTTAGTTAGTCCCATTCACCCTGCCCTTACTACATCGGATGTAAATGTGTCCGCTATAAGAAGTTCATGGTATCATATGCCACTACTTACTTGGCCAGAGTAAGCGATTAACACATGACACACATGACCTTTTTATAGTTTTCACATCATGCCCTATGTAAGTAATGCCTCTATTTGTTTCTCTTGGAAACAATATCCTGAATACATTTTCTATTCGAGTTTTTCCAAGTTTTTAATCTACATATGCAACTTTCAATTTCTACTTATTTGTTGCATATTACTATTTGTGCGATTATATTTAAAATGTGCACCTGGTAATGTTTGCCCCGACGGGCGTTCCTTGCCATTAACCTTGTTCGCGGTCGTTACGCTATTTAGTCCTTGGTGAGCATGCTCCTCTTGTCATACTTCGGACCGTTCCTCTATCATATCCGTAATTTGTTCAACCCTCGTCATCTTCAAATGCGAGTTTCCTCCAATTAAAACATTCATAAAGGTTAGTAATGTCAACTTTACTAAATGCCCGTATCATAATACAAGGCTTTTCTACTATGCGTGTTAACGCACGTAATTTTGTTAACTATATCCATTATTTAATTGAGGTATCGTATATTACACGATAACCCTATGTGTTGTTTACAACACTTTAACATGCTAAACCATTAAAATACACGTACTTACCGGATTTGCGATCAAGCCTCGAACCGAACACACTTTACTTTTTAACCATGAGCTCTGATTACCAACTTGTAACACCCTTGTTATTATTTTAAAGGTTTTTGTATAAATAACGAAAATAAACATGTAATTACTATTAAGTATCCTTAGAAAATACGAGTTTACTAAAACTTTTACAATTTTAAAAGTTTGAACAACTTAATGTAATTGAATTCGTCGTTTTAAAGATACGACGAAACGCCGTGCGGAAGCTTGTATTTTATCGTGTTCGGTTCCTCATCGAGCTTGATCTTCATCCAGGCACTCTTGGCGATCACCTATGATCAAAACCAAATTAAAAGTTAGTTTTGATAGTCAAATATTAAGTTCAAACAAGTACAGGGGTTAAAAGGGCAAAATTTAAAAATTTTCCGGAGTTAGGGGCGTCGCGTGACGCCAAGGGGCGTCACGTGACGCTAGGCCCCCTTTTTCACAGACCGATACTTAATCAGTTGCTGTACATACCCAGCTCAACCCGATTTCACGGAAATGGCCATAACTTCTTCGTTATTGATCCGTTTTACCCGATTCTTTTTCCTACACGTCCGTAATTTAATTCTCCATCATATGGAGTTAAAATCCAACATCCCACATAAATAAATTTTGAGACTTTCAAGCCTTCGACTCGTTACCTTTTTATCAAATTTTACCCGTTTATGCATTTTATCAAACAAACATATTTGTTTGATTTCTACATCACCTACACTTCTTCAAATAAATGTTATATACCATATTAGGTTCTAATCACTGGTTTATTACACAATTTAAACCCATTTTCGCTCGTATGCTTATTTTGACCCGTTAAGGGTATGTAAGCACTTTCGAGCCTAAAATAGCTTTCGATTGCTTCTAGCATTCCATTACCACATTTCTTATCCTATAATCTCCCACCAAAACTGTATTTAAGGTAGGTTTAATGTAGTGATCAATATAAACCAAATTTTACCTCTCGAATCATTATTTTACGGTAAAAACTCAAATAGTGCCATTTGGCTAATATAATACCTCTTTCAGCTTCTATACTTATTCTAAGTATTTACCTAGTCATAAAACTCGTTTCCAAACAACCTTTAAGGGTCGTTTGTTCCATTTAGCCTACAAGGGCATTTTGGTCGATTTTAGTCCTTTTATGACGAAGGACTCTCTCTCAAATTATTCGACCAAAATAACACTTTTAACTACATAATTATGCGTACCTGGCCCGGATCAACAAGTAGACCCGATTTATACCTCGTTTTCACTATCACACCATCAATGGTGACGCAATTATCCGATTTGCTAATCGGTCCTGTTAACATAAGACTTGACAACCACATTAGTCAATATTGTCAAATGGTGTTATCATCACCATTCGACCCGTTTGGACTATATCCCCAACATTGTCTATTTAATCAAAAACATCGTTTTTGATTTCCAATTCATACATCCATCCCATCCCGGATTTTATAAACATACCCTTTTTCTTTTACACTCTTTTCTTATAAATTCAACCCATTTCGGCTTACGCCATGGGTATCCTTTTAACCTTGATTTACATTAGTCGACACTTGACAAATTTCCATATTTCCAATATTATCGTTATCACGTTTACAACGTATCGAATAAACGGGTATTTTACATAAGTGTGTAAATTACACTTACCTCGCATCCACGCCACGCTTTTCTTTCCGTACTTGCTCCGTTTGACCCGCTCCCTCCTCCAAGCTTTCATCTAGCTAGTTACGCGTCAAACTATTGTCAATCATTTACAAGGCGATTAAATTAGTCATAAAAGTCACGACTATTCCACCTCACTTATTTCCTATGCCGAAGCTACTATTCGACTTCATGATTAGTTAACTTAACTTATCTAAAGTTAACTACTTTCAATCGCATGGTTTACGACATTAAGTCTAAATCAACATAGTATTCAGAACTCTTTTCACTTCATATCACGCGTAATTGCCATATCATTCGAATACGCGTTTTCACTCTAAATTTCAATACTTTAGTTCTCGTTTAGGCATTTTAACAAACACCTAATGTGCATAATTTTACATATTTACTAACTAGTTTATAATTAGTTATTTCACCAAGATTTTCATAACAATCAAACCTCTAAGTCTAGTGTTCATGAATTACATCAAGAACTTATATTATAACAATCAATTTTTCATCAATTTAACACTCTAATCCGAGTGTTCATCTTATTGTCATAAAACCCACTTAACTTATCAATGGATCATTATGAATTTCATAGATTATCCAATAATCCAACATGTTATTGCCTAGGGTTCACTCCTAGACATCATATTACTTCAAGATTCATCCATGCATGACATAATCAAGCTCAATTTCAGTTTCTTACAAATAACCTAGAATTTAAGATGGATCAAAACATCACAATTTTACATACCTTGTGATCCTTTCAACTAGGTGTTCATGAATTTGTGCTTGAAATTCGATTTGGAGCTGATTTGAACCCTCAATTTGATCAAGTTTGACATGCACCAGGGTTTGGTGGGGAGCCTGTGTCGCCCCCTGTGTTCTTGTTTGAGCAGACATCTCAATTGAGATGTTTGGTTTTGTTTTTAATTATAATTAATAATATAAGTTTCATTTTTAACAAAATTGGCCCCTCTAATTTGGTTAGTTAATTAAGTAGGGCACAACCTACTTATTTCTAACAATATTCCCCACATGTTTAACTAGGTTAAACATTCCTAATTAAATTAGTGGGTTTTGGGAATCTATGGCTAAGTTTAGTTTAAGTCCCGTTAACTCGGGCCTTCTATAAACTTTATTTCCCAAAAGCATTCTTTTTTTTTTCTCTTTTTATTAAATATTAGATTTAGTTATATAAATCCTAATATTTTCTGGCTTAATTTTACCACTAACGGTTCTTTAGCCGTCTTTTAGTATTAACGTGGTTTGATTACCAAACCCGTTTTCGGGATGTTACAAACAACTACCCAGATGGCATCATGACCTTTCTTTATGCGCGAAAGTTTAGTAATGAGATCCATAGTAATGTTTTCCCATTTCCAAACTAGAATCTATGGTTGCTCCAAAAGACCAGAAGGATGTTGGCGTTCAGCCTTAACCTTAAGACAAGTAAGGCATTTTGAAACGTATAAGGCTATGTCTTTCTTCATACCAGGCCACCAATACTGAGTACGAAGATCCTTATACATCTTATCCGAGCCAGGATGGATAGAATAACGAGACTTATGAGCTTCATCCATAAGCAAAGTGCGGAGATCATCTAGGCTTGGGACCCACAAACGGTCCATGAAATAATACGATCCATCGTCCTTCAGTTCAAGATCAGGCTTAATGTGATAGGGTAATTCCTTACCCATCAAGTCTTGTGAAACACAAGCATGTTGAGCCTGAGAGATGCGGGCTTGAATATCAGATCGAGCTTGAATATCTGATTGAACACGAACACAATGAAGCTTAGTACGTTCCTTACGACTCAATGCGTCAGCCACGACATTCGCCTTACCAGGATGGTAGCGAATTTCGCAGTCATAGTCATTTAGAAGTTCAACCCAACGTCTTTGCCTCATGTTGAGTTCTTTCTGATTGAAGATATGCTGAAGACTTTTGTGGTCAGTGAAAACCACACATTTTGTACCATACAAGTAGTGTCTCCATATCTTAAGAGCGAACACAACTGCACCCAACTCAAGATCATGAGTGGTGTAGTTTTTCTCATGCACCTTCAACTGCCTTTATGCATATGCTATGACTTTGTTCCTTTGCATCAGAACACAGCCAAGTCCTAAATTGGATGCATCGCAGTACACGAAAAAATCATCATTGCCTTCGGGCAAAGATAGGATAGGCGCATCACAAAGTTTCTGCTTCAAGGTCTGAAATGCTTCTTCTAGTTTAGAACCCCATTCAAAGGGCTTATTCTTCTGACGATATGACCCAAAACTTGAACTTCTTTAAGCCAAAATTCGCACTTGGAGAACTTAGCGAAAAGTTGCTCTTTCTTTAGGAGTTCCAGAGTAAGACTAAGATGTTGCTCATGATTAGCTTGTGTCTTAGAATATATCAATATGTCATCAACAAAAATGATGATGAACTTATCTAAATAAGGCTTGCAAACCCTATTCATCAAGTCCATGAACACAACAGGAGCATTAGTCAAACCAAATGGCATAACTGTGAATTCATAATGCCCATAACGAGTGCGGAAAGCTGTCTTGGGAATATCTTCTTCATGCACACGAAGCTGATGATACCCAGAACGTAGATCAATCTTCGAAAAATAAGAACCGCCCTGTAACTGATCAAAGAGATCATCGATGCGAGGTAGGGGATATCGATTCTTGATGGTAAGCTTGTTAAGCTCATGGTAATCGATGCACATTCTGAAAGATCCATCCTTCTTCTTGACAAAAAGAACGGGAGCACCCCAAGGTGAAAAACTAGGACGAATACAACCTTTATCCGAAAGCTCCTGAAGCTGCTTAGATAATTCTTTCATCTCAGACAGTGCAAGAAGATAAGGAGATCTGGCAATAGGATTTGCACCAAGTACAAGATCAATACGGAACTCGACTTGGCGCGCTGGGGGTAATCCAGGTAACTCCTCACGAAAAAGCTCTGGATAATCCCGAATGACAGGGATATCTTGAATAGGCTTACCTTTGCCTTTATCTGCTACAACATGTGCCAAGAAGGCCACATAGTTCTTTCGCAGATACTTCCGAGCTTGAAAACAAGACATGAGCTTGAGACAACTAACAGGTTTCTCACCACGAACCTGTAGAATCTCACTTGACGAGAGTGGAACACGAACAATCTTCTCGAAACAAACTACCTCTGTGTGATGCTTGGCTAACCAATCCATACCCACTATAACGTCGAAACTCCCAAGTTGCATTGGCGTGAGGTCGATAGGAAAAAGATGGTTGTTAAGGTTTAACTGGCAGTTGCGAAGAACAGAATCAAGAACAACGGGTTCACCACTAGCAACTTCTACTGTCAAAGGCTTACCTAGTTTCATTCTAGACATGCGAAGCAATGGCTCAAAAGATAATGACACAAAACTCTTATCGGCACCAGAATCAAAAAGAACAGATGCGGGTTGATTATTAACAAAGAACGTACCGTTAACCACTTCATTGTCTGCTTGCGCCTCTTGTGCATTCATGTTGAAGACTCGACCTCGAGCCTGAGCCTGAGCTGGATTCGCATTCACCAATCTTGGACATTGATTGCGGTAGTGGGTCAGATCCCCACAGTTATAACAAGAACCTGGTGGGTAGTGAGGTCGTGCAGCTTGACCTTGTTACTGAGCAAAAGGCTGAGCAACTTGTTGAGTCGGGTTCTGAGCTGCCCGATTCTGATTGGCAGGAATGCGGCAGGTGTCAGCAAGATGACCAGATCTTCTGCAGTTGGTGCACTGACGACACTGGAGGTGTGGTTGATGATGCCCATTACATCTGTTGCACAAAGGTGCATTGCCAAGATAGGGTTTCTTGGCGAGTGGTTGCGCAGGCTGATTTGGTGCAGCTTGATTTGCCTGTGCAGTAACGGCGTAGTTTTGGAAGCCTTACGCTTCCTTGAACTCTTCGAGGAACCAGAATCCTTACCCTTCTTGTTTTTACCTTTCTTGCTATCCTCTTTGTCAGATGACTGCTTCTTACCCTTGTCACCTTTTCTATGCAGCTTACCCTTTCGAACTTGCGCTCAGTCAATGTCACAGATAGCTCGATTGCCTGACGGACTGTGGTAGGGTTACTACCAGTAACGATGTCTTGTATAGAGTCAGGTAGGCCATCGATATACCTCTCGATAGCCTTCTCGAGTGGGGTAACCATTGTTGGGCATAACAAACTCAGCTCCTCATACCTATCAGTATACGCCCGCTGCTCGCCACTATCCTGTTTCAGATCATCAAACTCCCTTTCTAAAGCTCTCAGCTCAAGACGAGGACAAAACTCCCTCATCATAAGAGTCCTAAGTTCTGCGCATATTTGTGCTAAAGCAACCTTAGCACCACGGTCTCTCATAACCCCGTTCCACCATGTGAGAGCCCTCTTCTGAAACACACTGAACGTGACGAAACGTATTCTCGATGCTCTCGAACCACTGTAGGAGCCCAGTTGCTCCCTCAGAACCACTAAACTTGAGTGGTTTAGCCGAGTTGAAGCTCTTGAAGTTGCATGGTGCATTATTGTTGTTGTTGGCTTGGTTCCATTGAGCAATAAGATTTGGGAAGGCAACAGCCATTTGCTGCGCGATGATTTCTGCCAGTTCGGCATTTGGTAGCGGATTTTCGCGTCGAGGAGGCATTCTAAAAGAGGGAACATGAAAGGAACGAGTGAGATGATTAGATGAAAAGAATGAGATGAAACAAAAATCGACAAAAGCAAAGATGGTGGTCATTTGTCCGTATCACAAAGCAAACAAACGACACACAGTGACTAATCAAAGTAAATGGGTCAAAAATAATGCTTCGCGAAGACATGCTCTCCTATAAATGAACACTCACCCCAAGAGTTCCCAGGTAAGAGTGACTGGTCCGGTTATGTGGATTTGTACGAACACTCTATCCTTAGACAGAAAACCCAGGGTACAGGCATTCACCCTTCCAGTTTGCACGTGTTCACCCTATTTAGAACCCAAAACTTTGACGAGATTTTGAAAAATTGGAAGGCACAAGGCCAAAAGAATCATTCAAAAATGGATGGTAAATTTTCAAAATCATTATGAAAAAAATCAAAGAGTTCAAAACCATATAATAAATCATAAAAAAAAACAAATAATTGATTTTCAAAAATCATTTTAGAAAATTGGGTTCTTGTTTTGGTGATCACCTAAGGATAGGTGAAGTGCATGTTTTAAAATCTAAACACAAGACAACTTGTGTTGGGGTCCTAGAAAGGTTATAGTCTAGGTCAAAGCATTACTAATAACCTAATTCCCTATAACCATTGGCTCTGATACCAACTCTTCTGTCACACCCCGACCACGTAAAACATCAAATCATGGCGGAAACGTCGGGGAGTGTTGCAACAGAATTATCGTTTCACAACCATGGCATTTAAAAATTATATTTTATTCAACAAACAAAGAGTTACATTGTCTTAAAATAACTTAAACAAAGAGTACTTCACATAATTAAACTAGTTCTATCTTTATTTTAAGTCTCTAAGGCACAGGTCCGCCCTAGCGTGTCACGAACATCCTAAGCAACAGCTCCTGAAAACACATGTGAAAATAGGTACGTCAGCATAAAAATGCCTGTGAGATACGTAGGTTTTAGGAAAATAGGATTCATGACTTGAGTTTAAAGTAAATGTTTAATAAAAATAAGTCATGAACCTTGTTAATTGTTTTGTTTTATAAATCGTTTGAAAAACGTTAGCAAAATCAGATGATATGTATATATATAAAAGAATATTGTATGGTTAAAAGAATAACCAAGTAAAAAGAGTTTGTATAAACCAAGTTATTTGTAAAACAATGTTTAAGTGAAAAAAAAATGTGTTGTAAATGTAATATGTATAACTGAAATGGTTTAAATAATGCTACGATATGTAATATCATACAAGCACTTATATATAGGAAGTACCAGTGGTGTATCCACCATGCTTGTACTATATTACACACGCCTCGTTATTTAAGTCACTCAAACCAACCAACATTGTATAATATCCATGTTTAATCCAATAGTCAAATGTCATAGTATAATCCAAGTTGAATATAAACCATGTAATGTGTAAGCAAAAGTTATGTATGGTAAGTAAAATGAGACTACTTAAACCACGAGTAAAAATGTACAAAACAAAGTATTTTGATTATATCAAAAGTTATGTTTTGTAAAATAACTAAATAAATACATGCTTTATTGATACAAACAGTTATGCGGTAAGTTAACGCATAGATTCAAGCCTTGAGACAGCAGGATAACCTTAGAGTAAAGATTATCAAAGTAAAATGTTTTCGGATTCAGTCATTCCTTACACACAAACAAACCTAGGATGTCAGGAATGGGATTTGTCAAGTCCTATGGTACCATTACTTACTACCGAGCGGCGTAGCTAATGTTAATGAATGTAATTTTGACCCGTTGATCAAACCAAATGTCATATCAAATTGAAAACATGTAATGAAAGTAATGTACTAAGTATGCTAAGTTAACATACAAAGCAAGAAAGTCATGTAAATCAATATGCTAAATATGCTAAGTTAACATACATAGCAAAAGAAGATGTAATGTAAATCAATGCGCTAAGTATGCTAAGTAAACATACATAGCAAAAGAAAATGAAATTATGTACTAATAGTGTACTAATGAACATAGCAAGTATATGAAATGAAAACATGGAAAGCATGAAAATAACAAGTAGGCACATGTGTTTCACCCCAAAACGTTTGAAAACAGTAAAAGAGGGGTCTATGTACTCACTTGAGATTGCTCAATAGACTTTAGATATCCACCAAGCAAAGCTAGAAGATTACGGAATCAAATGGCACCTAATATAGGTAACTACATTAACAAACAGACCTATTCGGAGGATCGGGTAGCATGAGGGTTCGTAAACCAAATGAGTGTAGGAACTCATGTAATATGGTTTAACAAAGCCTACATACTAAAACGAAACATATCCTAAGTGCTTTTGACCCGTTACGACGCGTTTAGGTAGCTTATGCTACATTAACGCGTCGTTCGCGTAAAACGCGTTTGGACCGCCTAACTAGTCCTATGACAAGTGACATATGCCTTAATATTGTTGCTAAGTCAGTTTAGATGTCAAAAGTTATGTTACATATGCTTAAAATGAAGTTTGGCGTAAAAAGGGCTTTTTGGTAATTTACCTAAGGCATATATACTACCTATCATACAACTACTTAAACGATGTGACCATAAGGTATAACCTCGGAAGGTTATTCCCTATACAACTATGGCCACCTAAGTGTTTGGTCGGATCCTAATGATCGACCAAATGGGTCGGGTTCGAAAGTATAAGCGATTGATTAGATCGCTTACCTTTACGACCCTAGACAAGCACCAATCTAAAAGTGACGAGCTAAACATGCTAGAACATGTTTAGTTAAGTTAGAAAACAGGTTTTGATATCAAAACAAATGGTTTTGATACCCTAGAGTAGTTTGGTTACAAAATACGCGAGAATACGCATTTTGGCCGAAACTACGACTCGTCACTGAGCCTAGATAACGTGGTAATCAGTAGGTATAGTCACTAGGGACTATAACCATCGTGATTACGCTCACGTTATGAAGTTCAAACGAACTTCATGTTGACCATAAACTGGTCAAAGCTGAAAGTCAAACACTGTTTGACTTTCATGCTTGAAATACAAGAACAAGCAAGAAGAGGACTTACAAAGGGTCCAAGAAGGATGTTTGATCTAAAATAGCTCAGGTATGAAGTGCAAACACCCCAACTTAGAGCTGATTTCAGATCAAGTGTGAGAATGAAGTGAAGTGGGGGTTGCTATTTATAGGAATTTCACAACCATTAGGATCATTTCTTGGAGAAGAGGGAATGATCTTGGCCTTACATTTGAGCACAAGGTTTTGAATACCATGGGGACATCAAATACCAGCCCATAGTGTGTAATCCAAGGGGTAAAAACCATTTGAGCAAGTGGAATAGGCCAGATTCAATGTTTCTGCAATTCTGTGGTTCTGGGCACTACTTACAGACCGCAAGCAAGTCTCCATACGGTCCGTAAGGGACCTGCAGACCAGCAACTTTCAGAAATGAAAGTTTTAGCCCCTGAAGCCCCAAACTTGGTTTTCGATGCATTTTTGACACGTTTAAGCCCCGTTAACCCCATTTTAAAGCTCTAAAATGAAGTTAAAGTATAGGGAACTTAAAATGTGCTCAAAAATATCCCGGATGTCAGTTCGTTTGGCCGTACGGTTGCGTTGTTCGGTTAATTACGACGGAATGCGCACAAGCGCGAAAAACGATCTAAATTGCGCGACGAATGGAATTTTCTGATGCCAAACACTAAAATAAAATATTTTAATGCTTACAAAAATTTTTGGATGTCCGGATGTATTCAGAACGTAAGTTATGCGCGAAAATGCAAACTTATGCACTTTTTTGACGCTTTTAGTCCCTAAATGACAAAAAAGTTTATTTTAGCACACCGAACCCCTCAAAGCCTATTTCTAAGCTATGTAAAGGATATTTAGAGTGTGTTTAACTTATGATCAAGTTCCGGAATGTTCGTTACAGTTTAAATCGGCATACTTTCACAGTTTGTCAAATTTAGTCCTTGTAAGCGAATTAACTTGATTTTGCCATACCAAAGCCTTCAGAACTTATTTCTAAGTTATGTAAAGGTTATTTAAGGTATGTTAAGCATAGATTGATGTTCTGGAGTATTTGTTGCACTAAACTGATTATGTTTACACACCAGTTTGAGTATAATTCTCTTGAAAGCGATATAGTGTTTGAAATTGAATAAAAGTCAAAACATGAAAAACATCAAACATAAACAAACAAACATTGGGATCAAATAACTTTATTTCATTGATAACTGAATTGTTTGCAATGATTACAAGCACAGATGTCACACAAAAGATGTAATAGAATGAGGTGGAACATTTAAAAGCCATTTTAAGGCTGATCCTGTTAAAGTGGAACCAAAGCCTTTGCTTAAGCATGCTTCTTTTTGATCTAGTGGGATTGGATTTATTTCCATCCTTTCCCTATACTGGGCAATATGCTCTTCAGGATCAGTCGTCCCATCATAAAGCTTCATGTTGGGAGTCTAGAATCTCTTTGGGATTTCTGCATCACAAATGGGGTAAGCAAATCGGGATATCCTGTGGCTATCCTGGGATACTTCTGGTATAGGATGCACTACTTCAGACACACTTGATATCATATCCTTCAGTTTTTGAAGTTTTTTGGACAATGCTGATGTTACACCTATATCCTACGAAGATTCAAGATTGTTAGTAGTAGGAAGGCTGGTGTTAATAGACATGTTACCAGCCTGGCGGTTCTGGCCATATCCCAGACCATATCTTGGATCCCTCACGGTCGATATCCTGGCCGTTGGGGATATTTTTGGGATATTTCTCCGGGAATGACTCGGTATGATGTTGCCCTGATTATCCTCAGTGACTACTGCTGAACTAAAGTTCAACATTTTGGGCTGCAAAGGGGTAACTGTATCCTCAGCCATGACAGGATTTCTCCCTGAAACTCCAAATCTGTAAACATTCTGAGAAGCAGAAGTGTCTCGAGGTGTTTGGCTTTCATTCCTCCTTTGAGAAGCATGAACTTGTGGAGGTGGAGGGAGCAATGAACCATTCGCGGCAGAGGTTGAAGTAGGCATTGAAGAAGAGCTCAAGTTCAATTGAGAGGCCATTGAAAACAGTTTTGTAAAAAGTTTTGAGAACAAAAAAACCAACTAATGATTTTAGTAAAGTTTTGAATAAAAATAGCACCACTTGCCCCATGGTTGGTGCCAAGTTGTGTTGGTAAAAAATTACCGAAGTAATTAAGTGATTGTTAGGGATAGAAATTCACAGCTTATGGATCACGGATCCTCAAGTGCAGCTTGGATCACGGATCCTCAGTTCAGTTTGAATTAAGGATCCTCAGAAGATGTTGCAAGACTAAGGATCCAGGATCCTCATTATTATCCTAACACTAACATTTTTTTCCATCATTTTTGAACTTGTTTTGCAAGTGTATTCGAATAGGACTTGGTCCAACCGAGATTCTAGGGGAATATGCTTGGTGATTCTGCACGTGCATGGACTCTTCAACCGTTATGGTGATCATGGGGAGCTTGCACCATTTGCGGATAGTTAGTTAGCATAGATAATTTCTATTTTTAAATGGGGATACAAGCTTGATTTAGATAATATTAGCGACACACCAACACTATATTCGAACTCTCTGCAAACTCTCTACGATTACACACTTTTGCACACAAGTGATCCTTGTACCAAGCTTGTTATCATCCCGATTTGTAAACTTTCTTTGTTTAATATAGTTGGTGATCGGTAGTTTCCATCACCTGAGGTTTTTTATGTCGGAGATCATTCATTGATCAAGGGCTTTTTCCTCGTATAAATCCTTGTGTTCACCACTCATTTCATATATTTGTTGTTCATACATTTGACCAATTAACCAAGCATCATTTCTCACAAAATCAGATTTGGTTGCATTATCCTTGTGTGATTTTTGACCAAAATAGTTTGGCGCCCACCGTGGGGCAATCGGTGCTTCATATGTGAAAATTTTGTTCATTTCATTCATTTCTGTTCATTGCCTTCAACTACATGGCTTCTCATGCGAAGAACGCTTCAAGCTCCATGCCGGCGGTTACCTCTTTACAGGGCATTCCACCTTTGCCTCCTGTTCCTTCTGGATCCCAGAAGAATGCGGAGAATGCTGTGAAGAAACCAACCCCCCGTTTTCTCAAAAACAACTACTGCTATTTCTTCTAGTCCTACTAACAATGATCTTTATTCTTTGATTTTGCAGATGAAGGATTACATACAACAGCAGGACAAAACTAACGACAGGATCCTTCGAGAAATTGATGAAATCAAGAAATTGAAGAGATCAGTGGAGGATCACTCTCCATTGGTACCTAGATCACTGAATTTTGATACTCCAGCCACAACTACCTAGCATTCCACAGCATCAGGTGTCCAGTACCAAGGTGGATCATCGAGTAGGCATTATGGATCATCGGCGATGACACATGCTCAAGGATCCTACTTCCAGCCTTCAGGATTCTCTCTTCAGCCTCAAGGATCCTCCTTCCAGCATCAAGGATCCTTCTCTAGTTCAGGAGGAACATGGGGATGCAGTCAGTTCAAGGATCCTACTCTCAGTATCCAGGATCCTCAACTCAGGTTCAGGGATCCTCATCCCAGGCTCACGGATCCATGGAATATGCTCCAAGACCTTCAGCTTCGGTGTATCAAGGATCCAACATCTTTCAGGATCAAGGATCCTTAAGGAGTGTACAACCCAGAAGCTCAGAGATTCATTTGGGAGACTTCATACCTATGCAAACTATTACTTCATCTGGTCCCTCAATCATGCCAGAATCACATCAGTTTGGATTCACATCAGGAATCCCAGCTGTTAGGGGAGGATTTTCCAAAGATCAGTGATCCTCAATTACTGTCGTGCTTAGGGATCCTCAATTCTGTTTGAATTAGTGATCCTCAGAGAGTAGTGTAGGATCAGGATCCTGGATCATCATAGTGATCCTTACACTAGCGATTGTCTGTTTTGAATATGATGTTTTTTTGTAGGAGTACATGCTTGGACTTGGCTTTGGCGATATTCCTGGAGCATATTCCCTATTTATTCCGCACGTGCTTAACTGATATGAACGTTATGGAGTTCGTGGAAGACTTGCATGAAATGCGGATAGTTAGTTAGCTTAGACAATTTCCAAATTTAAAAGGGGATAGCGAGCTAGATTAGAACACTTGGCTATTTTTGGCTAAACACACACACACTCGTAACTGCTCTCATCAACTCTTGACAGTTTGCTCGGCGATTACACACTTTTTTGCACATTACACTATAGTGATCCTTGTAACAAGCTCGCTATCATCCAAAGTTGTAATACATTTTCTGTTTAATCTGAGTTGGTGATTGGTAGTTTCCATCACCCGAGGTTTTTTATGCCAGAGATCAACTCTTGATCAAGGGCTTTTTCCTCGTATAAATCATTGTGTCACTTGTTCATTACATTTCTGAGTGATCCTTAGTATTGTTCATTGATTCAAGCATCACACCTCACAACAGAAAGTTTGGTTGCATTATCTTAGCTTGATTTTTTACCAAAACAGATTGGCGCCCACCGTGGGGCAATTGGTTCTTCGTTCCTAAGAAGATTCATATTTTGTGGTCATTTCGGTTCGTTACAACCAAGCAAATGGCTTCTTCAGTAAAGAACACATCAAGCTTTATGCCGGCAATCAGTTCTTCACAAGGCGTTCCTCCTTTGCCTCCAGCACCTTCTGGATCCCAGAAGAATGCTGAAAATGCTGCGAAGAGACAAACCCCCATTTTTCCAAAACCACCAACTTCTTCTGTTTCCTCTAATCCTACTACTAATGATCTTTTTACTCTGATTCTGCAGATGAGGGATCGCATGCAAGAGCAGGACAAAACCAATGAAAGGATCCTCCAGGAGATTGATGATATCAAGAAACAGAAGAAATCAGTGGAGGATCACTCTTCTCTGATGCCAAGGTCCTTGAATTTTGACACTCCGGTTGTAACTACCCTACAATCGGCAGTTCCGGGCATCCAGTATCAAAGTGGTCCATCAGAAAGGCGTTATGGAACAGCAACTATGAGTCAAGCATTTGGCTCTCATTTCCAGCCTCAAGGATCCTATTCTCAGCCATCAGGATCCTCTTCTCAGCATCAGGGATCCTTCGTCAGCTCAGGAGGATATTTGGGAATGTACACAGTTCAGGGATCCTCCCAGGTCCAATGATCCTCCCAGGCCCAAGGATTCTCTATCGTTCCAGGATCCTTTCAGGTTCAAGGATCCTCTCAGGTTCAAGGATCCAACATCTTTCAGGATCAAGGATTCTTAAGGAGTATGCAGCCTCCATGCTCGGATGTTCATCAAGGAGACTTCATACCAATGCAGACCATTGCTTCCTCTGGTCCTTCAATCATACCAGAACCCCGTCAATATGGATTCACATCCGGAATCCCAAACGTGAATCCCATGGGAGGTAACACTTTCAATAATTCATATAACACTAACCATGGCTCTATGCAGGATATAGGTATCAATCAAGCTATGGCTAGGGAATTACAAAAGCTTAAGGATATGATATCCAGAATACCAGGAGTGGTTAAACCCATTCCTGAAATTGCAGATGGTAGCCATAGGATATCTCACTTTGCACCACCTATTTGTGATGTTGAGATACCCAAAAGGTTCCAAATACCAACTATGAAGCTGTATGATGGCTTAACGGATCCAGAGGAACATGTAGCTCAATACAAGGAGAGGATGGAGATCAATCCAATTCCTGAGAGGTTAAAAGAAGCATGTCTATGCAAGGGTTTTGGATCCACACTAACAGGATCTGCTCTTAAATGGCTGTTAAGTCTTCCCCCTTACTCTATTACTTCATTTGCTAATCTAGTTAATCAGTTTAATAGTCAATTCTCTTGTAGTAGAAAGTTTGAACGATTAACTAGTGATCTTTATAGGGTAACACAAGGTCAAAATGAATCACTTAGAGATTACATCACTAAGTTTAGTAAAGAATCCTTAGATATCCCTAACCTGGATATAGCTACTGCTGTGGAAGCCTTTAAAATGGGTTTGCTTAGGGATTCATTGTTCTATGATGATCTTGTTATGACCCCATGCAGGAATCTTGATGAAGTTAGAACCAGGGCCCTTAGGTTCATCCTTCTAGAAGATGACAAAAGGATCGAAGAGAGATTGACAGGATCCTCAAAGCAGGAGAAGCAAGGATCCTACTTTAAGAATAACAAGTTCAAGTCCTACAACAAATCTGACAACCAGAACGTGCATGCAGTGGAACAGGAAGAGGATGATGAGGATTATCCTCCCATTTCTGAATACTGTTTTTCTGTTGATAACAATGAACTAATTCTTGCAATGCAGAATCTAGGTGAGAAAGCTAGGTGGCCAAGGAAAAATGATAAACCAGCTGCTACAAAGGACAAGTCCAAATGGTGTGCATATCATGAGGATTTTAGGCATCTCACTGAAGAGTGTATTGCACTTAGAAAGGAAATTGGTTACTTGTTAAGTAAGGGGCATTTGAAGGAGCTTTTGGGACGAAAGAAGTCAAGGATCCAGGATCCTGAAAGGATCCCAGAAAAGGCTCACGCTCCTCCAGCAGATGCACAAGTCATAAACTTCATATCTGGTGGATCAGACATTTGTGGTACTTCCTTTTTAGTAGCCAAAAGACATGCCAAGGAAACCAAGATGGATAATGGAGACAGACCCATCCGGACCTCCACTGTCACTAAGGATAAGATCATAACTTTTGATGAGGATGATCGTCTTAATGTTCAAGATCCTCATCATGATGGTCTTGTTATTACCCTGTTTATTTCTAACCATTTTGTTCGCAGGATCCTGATAGATGGAGGAAGCTCAGTAAACATCATCCAGCTTGATGTCCTCAAGAAGATGAATATCCCTGAATCAGACATTGTTCCAAGATCTTCAGTACTTGTGGGATTCAGCGGAGAGACCAAGAATACATTGTGGGACATCAAACTCCCTATCTATATCGAAGGACTTCATTCTTATAAAAAATTTTGTGTTATAGATTGCTTATCATGTTGTAATGTTATCCTTGGCAGGCCGTGGATACATGACATGAAGGCAGTCCCATCTACGTATCATCAATGCGTAAAGCTTCCTAGTCCATGGGGAGTGGTGAAAATTGAAAGTGATCAACAAGAAGCTAAAAATTGTTACACATCATCAATGAAGCCAGCCTCAAGACCAAGGGAGCAATAGCAACTAAAGTATCCTCCAAGAGATGTCTTGGAGGCAAGAGAGCAGGATGCAAAAGAAATCCTCATGGATCCTCATGATCCTGAATCCAAGATGTTTATAGGATCAGGGATCCTTGGTGACATCGAACAGGATCTAGTATCCTTCATTAAAAGAAGGAAAACTACCTTTGCCTGGAAGCATGAAGACATGACAGGTATATCTAAAGATATAATTACTCATAAACTCGGCATTGACAGGTCATTCAAGCCTATACATCAAAAGAGGAGGAAGTTTGCACCTGAAAGGAATGCTATTATCCAGGAAGAGGTAGATAAACTACTTCGGGCAGGTATGATAAGAGAGGTTAAGTATCCAAGATGGTTAGCCAATGTGGTTGTTGTTCAAAAGAAAAATGGAAAGTGGAGGGTATGTGTCGATTTTACTGATTTAAACAAGGCATGTCCCAAGGATCCTTTCCCATTACCCCACATTGACTCCATGGTGGATGCTACCGCGGGTCATGAGTTGTTGACTTTTATGGATGCTTCATCTGGATTTCAACAAATTCAGATGGAACCATCTGATTAAGAGGATACAGCCTTTATGACCCCAACTGGTATATATTGTTATATTGCTATGCCATTTGGACTAAGGAATGCAGGTGCTACTTATCAAAGGCTAGTCAATATGATGTTCAAGGAACAAATTGGACACACTATGGAAGTCTATATAGATGACATGGTGGTTAAGTCCAAGAAAGTTGAGGATCACCTTAAAGACTTGGAGGAAGCATTCAATATCCTTGATAAATTTAATATGAAACTGAATCCTTCCAAGTGTCATTTTGGTGTTAAAGCAGGGAAATTTTTAGGCTATATGGTGACAAAGAGGGGCATTGAAGCAAGTCCAGAGCAAATTAAGGCTATTGTGAATATAAAATCTCCTGCCAATGCTAAGGATGTGCAAAGATTGACAGGCAGGATCGCAGCCTTGAACAAGTTCATATCCAAATCCTCTATTAAAGTGCAAGGAATTCTATGACATCCTGAGGAAGAACAAGAAATTTGAATGGACTGAGAATCATGAAAATGCCCTCAAAGCTCTTAAGGATTACCTATCCTCAGCCCCTGCCTTGATGAAACCAGAGAAAGGGGATGTATTATCCTTATACCTAGCAGTATCCTCAAGAGCAGTAAGTGCGGTCCTTGTTAAGGATCACCAAGGTACACAACATCATGTTTATTATGTAAGTAAGAGTTTACTTGATGCTGAATCCAGGTATTCACATTTAGAAAAACTTATCCTTGCATTAATTATGGCATCTACTAAATTAAGACATTATTTTGAGACTCATGCCATTATTGTTAAAACTAATTTCCCAATTAAGAATGTTCTCAAGAAACCTGAAATGTCAGGATCAGGAAATTCCAAGTTGGTGATATGGTATTAAGGAAAGCATTTCAGAATACCACCAATCCTGCTGATGGAAAGCTGGCACCAAAGTGGGACGGCCCTTACTTGATCGAAGCTGAGGCAGGAAAGGGGGCATATCGATTGCTAACAATGGAAGGTGATTTGCTACCAAGAGCTTGGAATGCTGTCCACTTGAAGAAATACTTCATGTAATAAGGATCCATGATCCTTACCTAACAAGTATCCTTGAAGGATCCTTACAGGACAGAGGATCCCCATTTTGGTAATATTCTAATCTCAAACTATTTCATTCTTTAATTATCTTATATAAGGATAAGGATCATGCATCCTTTATCCTCCTTTCACTTGATTATGAGTTTTGAAGGTTCAGGTATCCTTAACAAAGGATTGAGTATCCACAGAAGACCCCAGTTATTTGGGCTTGACCCCAGTTTGGGCCTGTCCCCAGTTTCGCCAGTAGCGCACGATGATCCAGGTATAGTTCATGGCAATGGGACCAGTACTCGCTTTAGGGGCTGACAATTTCATTGTACTGGCTATATTCAGGATCCTACGTATAATGGTAGACATACCATACATCCGTTCCTCCATCTTTACATAGGAGAAAGTCATATCCTTTGATGAGGATGACCGTGTGGACATTCAGGATCCTCATCATGATGGTCTTGTTATTACATTGTTTATTTCTAACCATTTTGTTCGTAGGATTCTCATAGATGGGGGAAGCTCAGTGAACATTATCCAACTTGATGTCCTCAAGAAGATGAACATCCCTGAATCAGAAATTGTCCCAAGATCATCGGTTCTTGTGGGATTCAGTGGAGAAACCAAGAACACATTGGGGGACATTAAACTTCCCATTTACATAGAGGGAGTTAATTCTTTTCAAAAATTTTGTGTCATAGATTGCTTATCTTGTTGCAATGTTATCCTTGGCAGGCCATGGATACATGATATGAAAGCAGTTCCATCTACTTATCATCAGTGTGTTAAACTCCCTACTCCATGGGGTGTGGTGAAGATAGAAAGTGATCAACAGGAAGCCAAGAATTGTTACACTTCATCAATGAAGCCAACCTCAAGACCTAGGGAGGCATAGCAATTAAAGTATCCTCCAAGAGATGTCCTAGAGGCAAGAGAACAAGATGTTAAAGATATCTAGATGGATCCTCAGGATCCTGAATCCAAAGTTTATATAGGATCCGGGATCCTCGATAACATTGAATAGGATTTGGTATCCTTCTTAAAAAGGAGAAAAGCTACCTTTGCTTGGAAGTATGAGGACATGACAGGTATTTCTAAAGATATTATTACTCATAAACTTGGCATTGACAGGTCATTCAAACCCATACATCAGAAGAGGAGAAAGTTTGCACCTGAGAGGAATGCCATCATCCAAGAGGAGGTAGATAAACTGTTCAGAGCAGGTATGATTAGAGAGGTTAAGTATCCAAGGTGGTTAGCCAATGTGGTTGTTGTTCAAAAGAAAAATGGAAAGTGGAGGGTATGTGTCGATTTCACTGATTTAAATAAGGCATGTCCCAAGGATCCTTTCCCATTACCCTACATTGACTCCTTGGTGGATGCTACAGCGGGTCATGAATTGTTAACTTTTATGGATGCTTCATCTGGATTCCAACAAATTTAGATGGAACCATCTGATCAAGAGGATACAGCCTTTATGACCCCTACTGGTATCTATTTTTTTATTGCTATGCCCTTTGGACTAAGAAATGCAGGTGCTACATACCAAAGGCTAGTTAATATGATGTTTAAAGAACAAATTGGACACACAATGGAAGTCTATATTGATGACATGGTGGTTAAGTCCAAGAGAGCTGAGGATCACCTTAAAGATTTAGAGGAAGCATTTGATATCCTTGATAGATACAATATGAAATTGAATCCTTCCAAGTGCCACTTTGGTGTAAAAGCTGGCAAGTTCCTAGGTTATATGGTGACAAAAAGAGGGATAGAGGCAAGTCCAGAACAAATCAAGGCAATTGTGAACATCAAGTGTCCTGCCAATGCTAAGGATGTGCAAAGATTGACAGGAAGGATCGCAACCTTGAACAGATTCATCTCAAAGTAATCAGAGAAATGCAAAGAATTCTACGACATACTGAGAAAGAACAAAAAATTTGAATGGACTAAAAAGCATGAGAATGCTCCCAAGGCCCTTAAGGATTACCTATCCTCAGCTCCAGCCTTAATGAAACCAGAAAAAGGGGATATATTATACTTATATTTAGCAGTTTCTTCTAAGGCAGTAAGTGCAGTCCTTGTTAAGGATCATGAAGGTACTCAACATCCTGTGTACTATGTAAGTAAAAGTTTGCTTGATGCTGAATCCAGGTATTCTCATTTAGAAAAACTTATCCTTGCTTTAATTATGGCATCTACTAAGTTACGCCATTATTTTGAGACTCATCCTATTATTGTTAAGACTAACTTTCCAATCAAGAATGTTCTCAGGAAACTTGAAATGTCAGGAAGGATGGAAAAGTGGGCAGTCAAGCTTAGTGCTTATAATATCAGATATGAACCAAGAACTGCCATCAAATCCCAAGCCTTAGCTGACTTTGTGGCTGATTTCAATAGTGATCTACAAAGGGAAGCTGAATTGGAAGTTCAACAGCTTGAAGAGACTAAGGATCATTGGATACACTTCATAGATGGGGCTTCAAATGTCAAGGGAACTGGACTAGGCATACTACTAAAATCGCCACAAGGGGGACATAATACCCCACTCAATTGCTTGTCAGTTTCAAACTACTAATAATGAGGCTGAGTATGAAGCCTTAATAGCTGGTTTGCAAATTGCCAAGCACATGAGGATCAGGTATCTTGAGGTACATGTAGACTCATTATTAATTACTAATCACTTTAATGGTTCTTATGTTGTTAAAGGTGAAAGACTAATCAAATATCTAGAGATAGTCAAGAAATTGGCAGACTCTTTTGCTTCTTTTAGTTTAACACAGGTACCCAGGGAAGAGAATGCAAAAGCTGATGCTTTAGCCAACCTTGGATCATCATTGAAGATTCCGGAGGATGTTAGGATACCAATTATTCATATCTTAACTCCTGCTATTGAGGATCACACAGCTATGGAGATAGTGGAGGATTCTGCAATTATACCTAGTGATGGTGCATAGTCAAATTCAGGATCCTGGATCCTTCCGATCCTGAGATATATACAACATGGAGAGATCCCTACTGGAGAAAATCCTAGAGCTTTCAAAGTCATGGTATCTCAATTTACAATACTAAATAACATGTTATATAAACGATCTCTTGCAGGTCCATATCTAAGGTGCATCGAGGATCTAGAAATTCAAGAAGTTCTGAAGGATTTTCATGAAGGAGATTCTGGAAACCACACTAGGGGCAGAGCACTGTTCTCAAGGATCCTTAGAACAGGATACTATTGGCCTACTATGAAGAAGGATGCTATGGATTGTGCAAAGAAATGTGATACTTGTCAAAGACATAGCAATATCCTTCACCAACCAGTGGAACTCCTGCATCCTATATCCTCCTCTTGACAATTCATGAGATGGGAAATGGATATAGTTGGCAAACTTCCCAAAGCACCGGGAGGAAAAGTGTTTATGCTTGCTATGACTGATTACTTTTCCAAATGGATAGAAGCTGAAGCCTTTGCACAAGTCAGAGAAAAGGAAATGATATCCTTTATTAAAAGAAACATCATTACTAGATTTGGCATACCTTCTGAAATTGTTTGTGATAATGGATCCTAATTTATTAGGAATAGAACTACTAAATTTTGTGACAGCTGGGGGATTAAGATGATAACATCAACAACAGTCCACCCACAAGCTAATGGTCAAGCAGAATCATCTAACAAGATCATCATCAACAACTTGAAGAAGAAGCTTGGATCCAAGAAAGGGAAATGGGCAGAAGAGCTACCTTATGTGTTATGGGCTGATAGAACAACTCCCAAGAATGCTACTGGCCAGACTCCATTTTCTTTAGTGTTTGGAGCTGAATCTGTGATCCCTACAGAGATGGTAGTCCCTACTGCAAGAACAAGCATCCGTGATCCTGAAGGGAATGCTGAAAACTTGGTTCAAGATTTGGATACCATAGAAGAGCTCAGGGATTTAGCAAGGATAAGGCTGGCTAGCTATCAACAACAGATGGGTGGAGCTTACAACAAGAATGTCAGGATTAGAAAATTTCAAGTTGGTGATATGGTGTTAAGGAAAGCATTCCAAAATACCACAAATCCTGTTGATGGCAAGTTAGCACCAAAGTGGGAAGGCCCCTATCTGATTGAAGCTGAGGCAGGAAAGGGGGCATATTGTTTGTAGGATCGTTTTGTGACCCAAACGAGTCAATCAGAAGAGCTCTAGTCTGTTTCAGAGGCGGAAACTAAGAAACAGACTTGTAAAACAGCTTGTTTCACTATAAATCGTCTTGTCTATTTATTATAACAGCAATACAGAACAAATGACGCGTCGGCAGCAGTTCGGTACCGGGAACAAGAGCGTTACAAATGATCTCGCTTGAAAGGCTATATATAGAGTTGAGATTCCGCTTGAAAGTGACCATGTGTCAGTTCAAGCGAAATCAACAAAGGTGATTTCGCTTGAAAATATCACTTGTCATTTCAAGCGGAATTAGATCTTCAAGCGGAATTAGCTCAAATACATCCTAAAACCTCCTATTTTCTCGAATAACGCACCCTGATCTAACAATTCTAATACTAGACTCAATACAAGACGAAGTCGACAGACGTATGCACCAACAGACTCCCCCTCGGATGTTGACGAGTCTTTTTAACTTCAACGAGTTTTTCACTTATCTTTTCAACCTCGACAGTCTTTTTAACTTCAACGAGTTTCTCAATTTCAACAATTTTTTCTATTTCGACAATTTTCTCTACTTCGACATGTTTCTCAACCTCGACTATTTTTTCAACTTCAACTATTTTCTCCACCACTTTCTCAACTTCAACGACTTTTTCTACCACTTTTTCAAGTACTAATTCAACATTTGCTTCTTCAGCTTTCATCTTTGCCTTTTCATCAGCAAGGATTCTCGCTGCTTCTAGCTCTCTCTTCAATCTAGCAATCTTCTTCTGATTCAGCAACTCAACTTTGTCTGCAAAGAAAAAATAAAAACTATCAGGATCTATGCCTTTTCTAGCTTTGTTAAGATACTCTTCCTCATCATCAGTATCAATATCACTTCCTAAATCTAGAAAAATCGGAATTTTTTTCTGACTAGCTTCATCTTCACCCAGAATTCAAGCAACAAGAGCTGAACCAGGTATGTATTTGTCCCAACTAAATCCCTCTTCAACTTTTTCATCATCTTGATGAATAAGTAAAGCTTTCTTCTTTCCATCTTCAATAGCACGAGCAGGTGCAGTTTGCGGTTGTTGAGCAATCTGATGGAAAATTGATTTCTGATAATAATTGTTCTTTTCTTGATTCTCGGTTGCTTCTTGGTTTTTACACTCTCGTTTAAAGTGTCCCTTTCCTTTGCAACGAAAACAGGTTACTTTTGACTTGTCAAATCCTAATGAAGAATTAACCAATCCCCGAAACTCATCTATTCCTGTGATTTGTTGAAATTTTTCTGCACGTCTAACAGCACTAGCCATACACCATTTCACATCCATCAATTCAAGTTCCTCTACATCAATTTGGTCATAATCTTCTTTTGTAAGCATCGGATTTCCAATCTTGCCAGCAATCAAACTTTCATATGATTCCAACATAGCAACGAGAGATGCCATGTGTTGCTTGGCTATTTCTGGAGACAAATCCTGACCATTTTGAATGTTCAAAGTGACATTGCATTGAAGATTTGTTGAGTTTTGTCTTTGAGAACTTGATGTTGTATGATTAGGATCAAATCTTGAATATGAAGATGAAGATCCACCGCTCTGTGTCACATTACTACCCTTTGTTCCTGATGAGCTATCAGCACTAAAACTAGTTTGGATCTTTGGACTAGGGCTGGGGGTAGCCTCAAACTTATTCCCTCTGTAGTACAAACTAACATCTTGTTGAGCATTTTGGATTTGTCATGATAGCAGTTTTCTGAATATCCAATTCCTACTCTTCAATTTTCTGAATGAACTGTGCCAAATTCATACTCTCAGACTTCCTCATGAGTTTCACAATCATCAAATAAGTTCCCCACTTATGCTATGGTAGTGCTTCAGCTAGTTTATCGACCCACTCATCATCCTCTTTCTTAATATCCAATCTTCCCATTTCCAATACCAGATGACAATATCTATCAATAGTCTGCTTAGTTGTTTCATAATCAAAAGCTGAAAACATATCAAATGATTTCTTCAATAATGCCTTTTTGTTTTTGATCATATCTGCACTTCCTCTGAATTTCTGAATCAAAGCCTCCCAAATTGATCTAGCTGTACCATTATGTTGAAGCAAAACAAAGATATCTTCTTTTATCGCTTGTTGAAGAATACTGATCATCATTTTCTCACTTGTAAATTTCAACTTGTCACCCTCTGAATAGTCAACCATAGCTTTTTCAATCCCACGTTCATTCTTTGGTTTCTCATAATCTTTCAACAATGAACACCATGCATCAAATTTGTAAGCTTGCACCCAGTTCTCGAATCGATTTTTCCATCCTTGAAAATCTTCAATATACATGAGCTTTGGCGGTTTCTGATAAGTTCCTATCTCATTCTCATTATACACAGTTTCAGCAGCAGTAGCAGGTGCAATCGGTGTAGCAAATGCATTGTAGAAATCCTCGTCCATGTTTCGGAAAAAATTTTCACAAAAATACAAGTTTCAAACGGAATCACCCCTTTGAAGCGAAATCACACCCTCAAGCGGATTACCTTGAAGCGGAATAACACCCTGAAGCAAAAAACAACTAATTTCGCTTCAATCAACTCAAGCGGAATCACACCTTGAAGCGAAATAACCTTATTTCGCTTGAAACAGCTCAAGCGAAATTACTCCTGAAGCGGAAACAAGTGTTTTCAAGCGAAATTAGATCAAATTTTCAAGCGGAAACACGATTTCAAGCGGAATCAACCTACTAATCTCGCTTGAAATGCTGCTGACGTCATCTTTTTCGATCTGTTTTCAAACGGAATTAAGAATTTGATCAAGTTTTAAGCTGATTTTAAGTCCAAAACTCTCAAGGATTCATTAAAACACTGTTATGCTTATAATATGTGAAATTCAGACCATTTTGACCGTGAAAACTAGTTCAATTTTAAAAAGAAAGTGTAGAAGTCAGAAATAACGGCTGTTTTTGCAAGAACTCTTCTTCCTGAGCTCTGATACCACTTCTAGGATCGTTTTGTGACCCAAACGAGTCAATCAGAAGAGCTCTAGTCTGTTTCAGAGGCGGAAACTAAGAAACAGACTTGTAAAACAACTTGTTTCACTATAAATCGTCTTGTCTATTGATTATAACAGCAATACAGAACAAATGACGCGTTGGCAGCAGTTCGGTACCGGAAACAAGAGCGTTACAAATGATCTCGCTTGAAAGGCTATATATAGAGTTGAGATTCCGCTTGAAAGTGACCATGTGTCAGTTCAAGCGACATCAACAAAGGTGATTTCGTTTGAAAATATCACTTGTCATTTCAAGCGGAATTAGATCTTCAAGCGGAATTAGCTCAAATACATCCTAAAACCTCCTATTTTCTCGAACAACGCACCCTGATCTAACAATTCTAATACTAGACTCGATACAAGACGAAGTCGACAGACGTTTGTGACCTAAACGAGTCAATCAGAAGAGCTCTAGTCTGTTTCAGAGGCGGAAACTAAGAAACAGACTTGTAAAACAGCTTGTTTCACTATAAATCGTCTTGTCTATTGATTATAACAACAATACAGAACAAATGATGCGTCGGCAGCAGTTCGGTACCGGAAACAAGAGTGTTACAAATGATCTCGCTTGAAAGGCTATATATAGAATTGAGATTCCGCTTGAAAGTGACCATGTGTCAGTTCAAGCGAAATCACTGAGAAATCAACAAAGGTGATTTCGCTTGAAAATATCACTTGTCATTTCATGCGGAATTAGATCTTCAAGCGGAATTAGCTCAAATACATCCTAAAACCTCCTATTTTCTCGAACAACGCACCCTGATCTAACAATTCTAATACTAGACTTGATACAAGACGAAGTCGACAGACGTATGCACCAACATTGTTTACTAAGTATGGAAGGTGATCTTTTAACAAGGGCTTGGAATGATGTCCATCTGAAAAAATACTTCATGTAAGAAGGATCCAGGATCCTTGGTCATCCTCATATCTATTACACATGAGGGATCCTTAGAGGATATATGATCCTCATTCTGGTAATGATTTGATTTTTATTTATCTAATCCTTTAATTTATTTGATTACAAGGAGAAGGATCCAGGATCCTTTATCCTTCTTTACTAAATTTTGAGTTTTACAGAAGTGGTGTATCTTTGACAAAGGATCAAGTATCCACTGAAATCTCCTAAGTCTTTGGGTTTATCCCCAGTTTTGGGCTTGTCCCCAGTTTAAGGTATCTACTACCTTCTACGAATCAGGTTCTTACACCTTCGCCAGTTGCGCACGATTATCCTAGTGCAGTTAAAGGCAATGGGACCAGTACCCGCTTTAGGGGCTGACAATTTCATTATACTGGCTGTATTTAGGATCCTAAGTATAATGGTAGACGTACCATACATCCGTTCCTAAGGTTTCTAACATTTTCACGTTAGCTAAGGTTTTGGCATTTTCATGTCACTAAGTTTGGATAGTCGCCGGTATGGGCCATACTCCAGTTTACACAAGATCCTTTAGGCTTGTCCCCAGCTTATTGGGCTTGTCCCCAGATTGTTGGGCTTGTCCCCAGATACTAACATCTTCTTTTACAATTGGCTTAGTCCCAAGTTATATTACGTTGCAGGTTTCCAAAGCTAAACAGTTAAGGATCCTGGATCCTAACTTTCTACAAGATTATATCTTCTGATAGTCACAGTTGTAAGTGTTAAGGATATAGGATCCTAACTTGGATTCTCTGGTATAATCCTTATTTACCTTAGCTTTATACTTGGCTCTTCATTTATACCCTTAATCCTTGACAACATGATATATGATCCTAAATCGTTTCACTTTTCAAATTTTTTTAATAAAGGATATTTGATCCTTGATCATATCCTGAACTCTTTAATATAAACTGATTTTAATACTTTTATCAATAACTTGTAAATTCTAAAACTATGCAATGACAATTGACAAGTAAGTATATACAAGATGAACAACACAAAGATAGCCAAAAGATTAAAGTTTTATTCATTTATCAAAGTTAACCCTTTTAAAGGTTGTCAAAATTGCCAACCCAAGCTTCTACCATCAATACGTGGCCCGTCCACTTGGGTTGGCAAAGGGTGTTCATACTAAAAGTTCGCTAAGTGCAGGAAATAAAAGAAGAGGGGCATCAAAGGCTTCATCCTCCACAAACAGAAGGACCCATCCACCTTTGCTACCCCCTATTGTCCAAAGGATTAGTGATCCTTAACCCTAACAACTACTGTTTAAAAGTTATTACAGACCATTGTTTGAAACATCAAAACAAACCACTAAACCATAAAAAATGGCTCCGGCCACATCTAGAAATATCCATCATTGCCCATTCATGCAGCCTACACCTTCGTTGCCTCAACCACCTTTTCACCAGCTGCCTCCTCAGGATCCTTCAGTCCACTGCCTCCGGCTTCACCAACTGCTACCCCCTCAGGTTCATCCTCATCATCAAGCTCAGCTAGCCTCTGCTTCTAAGCCTCCTGGTCCCATTCAGACCTGTCAAAGGCAGGATCCTCAGCCTCCTTAGCCATTTGCAGCTTGATCTTCAGCAAGGCAATAGTAGCGGAGAGCTTAGCCCCATCCATGACTTCCGTCCTCTCTTTCTGGGCTGTGATCTCAGCCAGGAGCAGCTCCTTCTGTAGCATGTTGACCTCCTTTTCCAGGGAGGAGATATTTTTATCTTTAGCCAAGGCGATCCTTTGGAGCACCTACAAGCTGAACCTAGAAGCAGACTTTGAGGATTTGCCAGCACCTACAATCTGTAGGATCAAGCTGAATGGGACCAGGAGGTGGATGAAATTTCTTCTGGATCCTTTGACTTTGGAGGAAATGTTCTGATTGTAGGATCAAGCTTCCAGAAAGCTTCAACTCTTTCCTCAGTGACAGGTGACTTTTGAATATGAGACAGGCTGATGGCTGCATAAACAGAAAAGAAGGATGAGTTATCCTCAACAAGCAAAAGAAGGATTCTTACCGGTTGCCCTGAACTAAGGATCCTATATCCTACCATCTGTGTTCCACTTTTTTGGAAGTTGGTTCCATTGGGAATGGAATCCCTCCTCACGAAGAAGAATTGATTCCTCCAGTTTGTATCATTCTTGGTGGTTTTCAAGATTGGAAGAGGCTTCTGGGGTTTGGACTTGAAAAGGTATCGGTAGGAACCATGGCTTACTAGGTTGTATAGTTGGCTCAATTCAGACATCCCTATGTCTATGCCTTCCTGTTCTATTATATGCTCAAGTGTGTACAAGACCCTCCACACTATCGGCATCGCTTGGATGTAGCAAAGGCCGGTAAGTGTGAAGAATCCCTGTGTAAGAACAGGGAAAGGATAGGTAAACCCTATTTGAAAAGGGGCTGCAGGGAAGGTGATCCAGATGTCAGAGACAGAATCACTCTTGGTTGAAGAATCAAAGGGACGAAAAATAGTGCCATCAGGGAAGCATGAGAGAAACTGATCAACTTTAGGATCAGTAAATCGACACAGTTCCGTTGAAGGGTTTTTGGTTAAACCCTGACTCTTTAGTGGACTGCTGTGTTCAAGATTTTTGGCTGGGGAGGAGCGAGTGTTCATCTTTGCCATGGATTTTAAGAAAACAGAGGATCGAAAAGAAGAAATTAGAGAGAAGGAGAAAGAGAATACCTACTAACATCTTTGGATATGGATTTAAAGAAGAGGGTCTTGAATATAAATGCAGTATTTGATCCTTATCTCTAACCTATTTATAATGATTATTGTTGCAGGAGATGATGACCGCTGACATCAGCATCGCAACGGCTATGTCCATAAGCAACGGCTAGTCCTAATTAAGTTGAAACATGACTATCTAATTGGATATCAACTAGTCATGTTTGGGGTCAATTGTTAGGGATAGAATTTCACAGCTTATGGATCACGGATCCTCAAGTGCAGCTTGGATCACAGATCCTCAGTTCAGTTTGATTAAGGATCCTCAAAAGATGTTGCAAGACTAAGGATCTAGGATCCTCACTATTATCCTAACACTAACAATTGTTTCCATCATTTTTGAACTTGTTTTGCAGGTGTATTCGAATAGGACTTGGTCCAACCGAGATTCTAGGGGAATATGCTTGGTGATTCTTGATGTGCGTAGTGCGTGATGGGTTTTTATGTATATTTTAAGCCCTTTTTAACACTTTTTAGTCAAGTTTTATAAGACACGATATTTTAAAAACACTAAACACACATATGGGAAAGTGCACCCATCGTGAGCGTAGTATAGCGTTGGTAAGATACCGAGGTCGTCCAAGGACACAAGAGCTTTTAATACCGGTTTATCCTCAACGTCTAATCAAATCAAAAGTTTAGAAAAGGTTTTAAATATGAAAATTAAAAACTAAAAATGCTGAAATAAAAATAAAAACAGATAGACAAGATGAATCACTTGGATCCGACTCGTCTTTAGTGTAACCTTTGATGATTTCTGCACATTTGCACTTTTTAAGAGATTATCTTAGTTATAGTAGTAGGCCCCTCTTTTGAAGGTGACGTTACCTGTGACAACCCGTACTCTTGATCGTGGTCGTCGAGAGAAGTAATCTATTTTATTAGTATTGATATTATTATTATTACTTGTTTATCGGATAATAATAACACGCGACGAACGATTTATTTAATTACGCTTTTAGTTAAAATAATCGGGCCTGTTGGTTTTAGCTAGACATTTAATTTAAAAACCATACACTTGGGCTAGGCCCAAGCCCACTCCCTAAACCTAAACCCTACCTATTTAACATCCATACAACCCCTCTCTCTCATTTTTTTCAAAAAACCCTAAAACCCCATCTAATGCTCTCGGCCGCACACTCCAAAGCCCCTCTCTCACCTGTCCGATCTCCGGCGACCATCTCCGGCTACCATTACATACGCACCCACACTCCTCTGATCCCCCCTTTCTTCTCCGATGAACAACAATTCCCACTCACCCTGTAAAACCCCAGCACTCTCACCTCTGTTCCTCAACATTAAACGGCAGGCCACCACCGGAAGGTGGTGGCATACGACGGCACAACTACAAGAAACGGAGTGAGAGGAGAGAGAAAAGGATGGCGGCAGTGGCATTTCCAGCAGCAGCAACAACAGCGCTGCTGTGACGGCGGGGGCGGTGCTCAGATGTCCAACGGGATTCACCGGTAAGAATGTCCTCCCCATTCTTTTCATTTGGTTTCTTTTCTATTTTGTAACGAGGATGAAGATGGATTCTTTTGGTTCATGATGATGGCTTGATATTGCTTCCGATGAAATACAGTGGACGAAGATGATAAGCAATGGCAGCTGGGATGGCGGGTGACCGACGGCTGAGATAACCTCGGCGACAACAGTGGAGATGACGACACCAGGACCCATCAGTGAGTATTTGGCTTTTGTTTGTACCTTTACTGTTATGGGTGAAATTCTGAGCCCATATCCTGGATAATATCTTGAATTATATGATAAATATTCATACTCAGGATGCCGTTTCAGGATATTGGTAACATCCTGATGTGGTATCCTGAGGATTACTAACGGATTATGTGCAGGAGTACGAGCTCAAGTTTGCAACGGTCATGAAGACCTCTTCCCCTGAAGACTCGGTCCAAGTTGTTCGAAGAAAGACGTTGAGGCCGCTTTACTTGGTCTCCAATGTTAACTAGGCAATATTCGATGGCATCCCCCATTTGTAGGAGATTTTGTTTTCATTTCTTATCTATATATAGACAGATAAACCAAATCAAATAGGCCATCACACTCACTACTCTCGAGCTCTTCTACTCTCTCTCGCAACTCTCACTTTCTGAAAAACATTGTAACACTTAGTAGTGATCTGGTCAATATCCTGCACTGTATCCTGACATTTGAAGTAATAAGAAGAACAAGGCAGCTGTGATTGTCAGCTCCCGAGGTTTTGTGCCGGCGATCTAGATTGATCAAGGGCTTTCCTCATACATCTCGTGTCACCCTTTACTTTTTGCTCATTGTTTGATTATAGATATAGCTCGATATCCTGAGCTAAATCCTGAAAACTGTCTTTTGCAAACAACTAAATCAAGATATTTTCGATACACATTCTTAGCACACTACCTCACTTAACTAATTTGATTACTAAATTGCTTAGGTAATTTTTGACCAAAACAATTTGGCGCCCACCATGGGGCAAGTGGGCTATTCTTACTAAAAGCTTTTGCAAAATCATTACTCGGTTTTCTATTTTCAAAACTTTTTGCTACACTATTTTCAATGGCCTCAAGATCAAACCAGAGCTCTTCAACCGTGTCTGCTACAACATTTGCAACGATTGGTTCGGTGCTTCCACCACCTCCTCCAAGGACGCAAGCTTCCTCACAGCCTTAGGATATTATCCCCACTCGGAGTATTCAGGGATCTGCTCCTATTTTGGCCTCTAATGATGAAATTCTAACTTTATTTGGTAGTATACAGGATCAGATGAAGCAACAGCAGGAGACCAACCAAATGTTGATGAGAGAGATACAACTCTTGAAATCTAGCTCAAGCAGGCCCACTGAGGATACTGTCACTCCCTTGTAGCCTAGAGCTTTGAACTTCAGTTCGGCAGTATATACTAAGGATAACAGGGGGAATATTATGCCAAGCCATTCCCAGAGTCATATTCCTGAGATACCCTCTTCGGTCAGGGTCAACTGTGAGAAGTTCATGATATGCTTCAGGATATGGCCAGAATCCTCAGACTGGTAACGTGTCCAATAATACTAATACTCTTGCTACTAATGGTATTGGATCTTTGCAGGATGCAGGTATGACATCGACACTTTCCCGAGAGCTTCAGAAGTTAAAGGACATTATATCTAGTGTACCTGGGGTAGTTCAGCCGATCCTAGAAGTATCACAGGATAGCCACACGATATCTCGGTTTGCATATCCTATATGTGATGCTGAAATCCCAAAAAGATTTCAAACCCCCAACATGAAGCTCTATGACGGGACCATAGATCCTGAAGAGCATATTGCCCAGTATAGGGAAAGGATGGAAATCAACCCTATCCCTCCAGATCTCAAGGAAGCATGCCTCTGCAAGGGTTTTGGTTCTACCTTAACAGGATCAGCCTAAAATGGCTCTTAAATGTTCCTGCTCATTCGATTACATTATTTGCTCATTTAGTCAATTTATTTAATAGTCAGTTTTCTTGCAGTCGAAGTTTTGAAAAACTAACCAGCGATCTTTACAGGATAACTCAAGGACCTAAGGAATCCTTGAGAGATTATGTGAACAAGTTCAGCCGGGAATCCTTAGATATCCCACATCTTGATGTTGCAACAATTGTGCAGGCTTTCAAGATGGGATTGCAAAAAGATTCTCAATTTTACCAGGATCTTGTAATGAATCCCTGCAGGAACCTGGATGAAGCTCGGAATAGGGCTTTAAGATACATTCAACTGGAGGATGACAAAAAGATGCAAGAGAGGATGAATTCATCTTCAACCTATGAATCAACCAACAGAAAGTCAGAATCCTCGTACAAGCCATATCGTTCTAAGCCATATGGCAAGAATGATAGCAAGAAAGTGAATACTGTTGAAGACGAGGATCCTGAGGAGTATCCTGAATTGACAGAATATTGTTTTTCTGTTAATATACCTGAACTAATGTATGCTATGCAGGGTTTAGGAGACAAAGCAAGGTGGCCTAGAAAGAACCAACAAAAAACTGATTGGAAGGATAAATCCAAATGGTGTGCCTTCCATGAGGATTTTGGACATGTTACGAAAGATTGCATTGCCCTGAGGAAAGAAATAAGCTATCTGCTATGCAAAGGATATCTGAAGGATCTCCTGGGAAGAAAAAAGAACAAGGGTTAGGATACTGAGAAGTATCCTGAACGAGCAGCATCACCACCTGCAAATGCCAAGATAATTAACTTTATTTCAGGAGGATCCGACATTTGTGGAAGTTCATACTCCGCAGTGAAAAGACATGCAAAGGAGGCTAAGGCAAAAATGGGGGATAAGCCAACCAGGATGAGGACCCTCACAACTGATAAAGTGATCACGTTCGACAGTGATGACAGGGATACTGTCCAGGATCCTCACCATGATGCTTTGGTTATAACTTTATATGTTGCTAACCATTTTGTTTGCAGGATACTGGTGGATAATGGCAGCTCCGTCAACATAATTCAACTAGAAACATTGAAGTGAATGAATGTATCCCCGATGGATATCACTTCAAAGTCCACTGTACTTGTTGGGTTCAGTGGAGAGGCTAGGAATACTGTGGGAGAAATAAAGTTGCCAGTATATGTTGAAGGGGTCAAATCAATGCAACGCTTCTGTGTCATGGATTCCTTATCCTACTACAATATTATATTGGGTAGGCCATGGATCCATGATATGAAAGTTGTGCCGTCAACCTATCATCAGTGTATCAAGATCCCTACTCCTTGGGGGGTTGTTAAGGTGGAAAGTGATCAACAGGAGGCAAAGGAATATTACTCATCCTCGATGAAATCCTCAACCAACATAGCAATTAAAGATACGGGCCAAGGATATCGCGGAGGCTTCTGAGCAGGATGTTACGAAAATTATCCTGGACCAGGATAATCCAGATATCTCGGTGCTCGTAGGAACCAATATCCCTCAGGATATTGAACATCAGTTGATTAACTTTTTGAAATGCAGGATGTCAACATTTGCATGGAAGCATGAGGATATGACAGGTATTTCCAAAGATATTACCACTCACAAGCTTGGAATTGACAGGTCATTCAAGCCTGTTCAGCAAAAGAGAAGGAAGTTTGCTCCTCAATGAAATACAATTATTCAAGAGGAAGTTGAGAGATTATTGAAGTCCAAGATGATCAGGGAGGTCAAATTTCCAAGGTGGCTAGCAAATGTAGTTGTGGTTCAAAAGAAGAATGGGAAATGGAGAGTTTGTGTAGATTACACAGACTTGAACAAAGCATGTCCTAAAGACCCATTCCCTCTACCTCATATAGACTCGATGGTGGATGCAACTGCCGGTCATGAGATGTTAACCTTTATGGATGCATCCTCAGGATTCCAGCAGATCTAGATGGAACCTTCAGACCAGGAGGATACTGCTTTCATGACACCAACAGGTATTTATTGTTATACTGCTATGCCTTTTGGTTTGAAAAATGCAGGTGCAACGTACCAAAGATTGGTGAACATGATGTTTTAAGACAAACTGGGGGACACCATGGAGGTATACATTGATGACATAGTAGTAAAATCTAAGAAGGCTGAGGATCACCTCCAAGATATTGAGGGAGCATTTAATATCCTGGATCAACATAACATGAAGCTAAATCCTGCCAAGTGCCATTTTGGAGTGGGGGCAGGAAAAATTTTAGGCTATATGGTGACTAAAAGAGGGATAGAAGCGAGCCTAGAACAGATCAAAGCCATCTTGGATATCAAGTCACCTTCCAACATGAAAGATGTACAAAGATTGACGGGACGAGTAGCAGCATTAAACAGATTTATATCAAGATCCTCGGAAAAATGCAAGGAATTCTATGATATCCTGAAGAAGAATAAGAAATTCGAATGGGGAGAGAAGCATGAAGCAGCCTTGCAGGAATTGAAGCAATATCTTTCGACTGCACCTCTATTGATGAAGCCCGAGGATGGTGAACCATTATCCCTGTATCTTGCAGTATCATGGAATGCAGTAAGTGCTGCTCTTGTGAAGGATAATGAAGGTCAGCAGTATCCTGTCTATTATGTTAGTAAAAGTTTATTAGATGCCGAAACTAGATATTCTCATTTAGAAAAATTAATATTGGCTCTAGTTATGGCATCGACAAAGCTTAGACATTATTTTGAGACACATAGGATTCATGTTAAAACCAATTATCCTGTTAAAAATGTGCTTAGGAAACCTAAGATGTCAGGTAGAATGGCTAAGTGGTTGGTAAAAATAAGTGCCTATTGTTATGGGTGAATTTCTGCTTATACATCCTGACTAATATTCTGGCTTTGAATGTTTATTTGTGGTCAGGATACTGGATCAGGATATTGGTAACATCCTGATGCGATATCCTGGTAGTAACCAATTAGCTCACGTGCAGATTATTGTAACAAGTCTCTAACGGTCAGGTGGACTTCTTCTCCTTGAGACTTGGGCAAATCAGTTAGTTTGGAGACGTTGAAGCCGTAAGACCAGGACTGCAACGTTCATATGGGGAATATCTGCTGAATCCTGGAATAATAGGATATTTAGTTAGTTTCCTTTTACTATAAATAGATTGATCGGATCAGATTAAGACACACTCTTTCACACACTTTTTCTCACCTGTTGCAAACAATCACTACACACAAACACTTGTACTCGAATTAAATTGTAACACCTAGTTGATCCGCATCATATCCTGCACTGTATCCTGATATTTGAAGTAATAGAAGAACAAGGCAGCTACGATTGTCAGCTCCCGAGGTTTTGTGCCGGCGATCTTGATTGATCAAGGGCTTTCCTCGTACATCCTGTGTCACCCTTTACATTTTCTCTTATTGTTTGATCATAGATACAGCTCTATACCCAGAGCCGTATCCTGAAACTGTTTTTACAAATAACTTAACTAGCATATTTTCAACACACATTTCTGGCACACTACCTCACTCAACGAATTTTATCACTTAATTGCTTTGGTAATTTTTGACGAAAACAATTTGGCGCCCACCGTGGGGCAAGTGGTGTTATTTCTACTAAAAGCCTTTGTAAAATCGTTACTTGGTTTTCTATTTTCAAAACTTTTTGCTACACTATTTTCAATGGCCTTGAGATCAAACATGAGCTCTTCCACCGTGTCTGCTACAACCTCTGCAACAATTGGTTCGGTGCTTCCACCACCTCCTCCGAGAATGCAAGCCTCTTCATAGGGAACTGAAAGTCATGTGGCTCGGGATGTTATCCCCGCTTGCAATATCCATGGATCTGGTCCTGTTTTGGCTTCTAACGAAGAAATTCTAAATTTGTTTGGTAGTGTATGAGAACAGATGAGGCAGCAGCAGGAAACTAATCAGATGCTGATGAGAGAGATACAACTCTTGAAATCCGGCCCAAGTAGGCCTGCTGAAGATACTGTCACTCCCTTGCAACCTATGGCTTTGAACTTCAGTTCTGCAGTTTATACTGAGGATAACCAGGGGAATATTGTGCCTAGCCATTCCCAGAATCATACTCCTGAGATACCCTCATCAGTAAGAGTATCAACTGTGAGAAGCCCAGGATATGCTTCAGGATATGGCCAGAATCCCCAAACTGATAATGTATCTAATAATGGTGTTGGATCTTTGCAGGATGCAGGTATGACATTGGCATTTTCCAGGGCGCTTCAAAAAACTGAAAGACATGATATCCAGTGTGCCTGGGGTGGTCCAGCCAATTCCAGAAGTGTCCCAGGACAGCCACATGATATCACGGTTTGCATATCCTATTTGTGATGCTGAAATCCCAAAAAGATTTCAAACCCCCAACATGAAACTCTATGACAGAACTACAGATCCTGAGGAGCATATTGCCCAGTATAGGGAAAGGATGGAAATACACCCTATCCCTTCAGATCTCAAAGAAGCATGCCTGTGCAAGGGTTTTGGTTCTACCTTAACATGATCAACCTTAAAATGGCTCTTGAACGTTCCTCCTCATTCAATTACTTCATTTGCTCATTTAGTTAATTTATTTAATAGTCAATTTTCTTGCAGCCAGAGTTTTGAGAAACTAACCAGCGATCTTTACAGGATAAATCAAGGACCTCAGGAATCCTTGAGGGATTATGAGAACAAGTTTAGTCGGGAATCCTTGGATATCCCGCATCTTGATGTTGCAACAGCTGTGCAGGCTTTTAAGATGGGATTACAAAAAGATTCTCAGTTTTATCAGGATCTTGTAATGAATCCCTGCAGGAATCTGGACGAAGCTCATAACAGGGCTTTAAGATACATTCGCCTGGAGGATGACAAAAAAGATGCAAGAAAGGATGAATTCATCCACAACCTATGAGTCAACCAACAGGAAATCAGAATCCTCGTATAAACCATATCGCTCTAAACCGTATGGCAGAAATGATGGCAAAAAAGTGAATGCTGTTGAAGATGAGGATCCTGAAAATTGTTTTTCTGTTAACATACCTGAACTGATGTATGCTATGCAGGGTTTAGGAGACAAAGCAAGATGGCCCCGAAAGAATCAACAAAAGGCTGATTGGAAGGAAAATCCAAATGGTGTGCTTTCCATGAGGATTTCGGACATGTTACTGAGGATTGCATCACTTTGAGAAAAGAAATAAGCTATCTCTTAAGTAAGGGATATCTGAAGGACCTCTTGGGAAGAAAGAAGAATAAGGGTCAGGATCCTGAACGTGCAGCATCACCTCCTGCGGATGCAAAAATAATTAACTTTATTTCAGGAGGATCCGACATCTGCGGCACATCATATTCTGCGGCAAAAAGACATGTCAAGGAAGCCAAAGCAGAGAGGGGAGATAAGCCAACAAGGATGTCAACCCTCACGACTCACAAAGTCATCACGTTCGATAATGATGACAGGGATACTATCCAGGATCCCCACCATGATGCTTTAGTAATAACGTTATATGTTGCTAACCATTTTATACACAGGATATTAGTGGATAATGGCAGCTCAGTCAACATAATTCAGCTGGAAACGTTGAAGAGGATGAATGTATCCCTGATGGATATTACTTCGAAGTCCACTGTGCTCGTTGGTTTTGCAGGATCGTTTTCAGACCCAAACGAGTCGTTCAGAAGAGTTTTTGCTCAATACGAGAGGTAGAAACAAACGTATCAAGTTAATTCAGCTTGCGATTCACTTTAAACTGTCTTTTGATTGATATAACAAAGATTTACAGCGAATAGACACTTCGGCAGCAGTTCGGCACTGAAACCGGAAAGTTACAAATGAGATCCAAGACACAAGTATTTATAGGTTGCCCTATTTCGTACGAAACCAACTTCACACGAAATCACATTTCGTGCGAAATGACATTTTTCATTTCGTGCGGAATGACTAAACTTCAACTATTTCTACCACTTTTTCAAGCACTGATTCAACATTTGCTTCTTCAGCTTTCATCTTTGCCTTTTCATCAGCAAGGATTCTCGCTGCTTCTAGCTCTCTCTTCAATCTAGCAATCTTCTTCTGATTCAGCAACTCAACTTTGTCTGCAAAGAAAAAATAAAAACTATCAGGATCTATGCCTTTTCTAGCTTTGTTAAGATACTCTTCCTCATCATCAGTATCAATATCACTTCCTAAATCTAGAAAAATCGGAATTTTTTTCTGACTAGCTTCATCTTCACCCAGAATTCTAGCAACAAGAGCTGAACCGGGTATGTATTTGTCCCAACTAAATCCCTCTTCAACTTTTTCATCATCTTGATGAATAAGTAAAGCCTTCTTCTTTCCATCTTCAATAGCACGAGCAGGTGCAGTTTGCGGTTGTTGAGCAATCTGATGGAAAATTGATTTCTGATAATAATTGTTCTTTTCTTGATTCTCGGTTGCTTCTTGGTTTTTACACTCTCGTTTAAAGTGTCCCTTTCCTTTGCAACGAAAACAGGTTACTTTTGACTTGTCAAATCCTAATGAAGAATTAACCAATCCCCGAAACTCATCTCTTCCTGTGATTTGTTGAAATTTTTCTGCACGTCTAACAGCACTAGCCATACACCATTTCACATCCATCAATTCAAGTTCCTCTGCATCAATTTGGTCATAATCTTCTTTTGTAAGCATCGGATTTCCAATCTTGCCAGCAATCAAACTTTCATATGATTCCAACATAGCAACGAGAGATGCCATGTGTTGCTTGGCTATTTCTGGAGACAAATCCAGACCATTTTGAATGTTCAAAGTGACATTGCATTGAAGATTTGTTGAGTTTTGTCTTTGAGAACTTGATTTTGTATGATTAGGATCAAATCTTGAATATGAAGATGAAGATCCACCGCTCTGTGTCACATTACTACCCTTTGTTCCTGATGAGCTATCAGCACTAAAACCAGTTTGGATCTTTGGACTAGGGCTGGGGGTAGCCTCAAACTTATTCCCTCTGTAGTACAAACTAACATCTTGTTGAGCATTTTGGATTTGTCATGATAGCAGTTTTCTGAATATCCAATTCCTACTCTTCAATTTTCTGAATGAACTGTGCCAAATTCATACTCTCAGACTTCCTCATGAGTTTCACAATCATCAAATAAGTTCCCCACTTATGCTGTGGTAGTGCTTCAGCTAGTTTATCGACCCACTCATCATCCTCTTTCTTAATATCCAATCTTCCCATTTCCAATACCAGATGACAATATCTATCAATAGTCTGCTTAGTTGTTTCATAATCAAAAGCTGAAAACATATCAAATGATTTCTTCAATAATGCCTTTTTGTTTTTGATCATATCTGCACTTCCTCTGAATTTCTGAATCAAAGCCTCCCAAATTGATCTAGCTGTACCATTATGTTGAAGCAAAACAAAGATATCTTCTTTTATCGCTTGTTGAAGAATACTGATCATCATTTTCTCACTTGTAAATTTCAACTTGTCACCCTCTGAATAGTCAACCATAGCTTTTTCAATCCCACGTTCATTCTTTGGTTTCTCATAATCTTTCAACAATGAACACCATGCATCAAATTTGTAAGCTTGCACCCAGTTCTCGAATCGATTTTTCCATCCTTGAAAATCTTCAATATACATGAGCTTTGGCGGTTTCTGATAAGTTCCTATCTCATTCTCATTATACACAGTTTCAGCAGCAGTAACAGGTGCTATCGGTGTAGCAAATGCATTGTAGAAATCCTCGTCCATGTTTCGGAAAAAAATTTCACAAAAATACAAGTTTCAAACGGAATCACCCCTTTGAAGCGAAATCACACCCTCAAGCGGATTACCTTGAAGCGGAATAACACCCTGAAGCAAAAACAACTAATTTCGCTTGAATCAACTCAAGCGGAATCACACCTTGAAGCGAAATAACCTTATTTCGCTTGAAACAGCTCAAGCGAATTTACTCCTGAAGCGGAAACAAGTGTTTTCAAGCGAAATTAGATCAAATTTTCAAGCGGAAACATGATTTCAAGCGGAATCAACCTACTAATCTCGCTTGAAATGCTGCTGACGTCATCTTTTTCGATCTGTTTTCAAACGGAATTAAGAATTTGATCAAGTTTTAAGCTGATTTTAAGTCCAAAACTCTCAAGGATTCATTAAAACACTGTTATGCTTATAATATGTGAAATTCAGACCATTTTGACCGTGAAAACTAGTTCAATTTTAAAAAGAAAGTGTAGAAGTCAGAAATAACGGCTGTTTTTGCAAGAACTCTTCTTCCTGAGCTCTGATACCACTTCTAGGATCGTTTTGTGACCCAAACGAGTCAATCAGAAGAGCTCTAGTCTGTTTCAGAGGCGGAAACTAAGAAACAGACTTGTAAAACAGCTTGTTTCACTATAAATCGTCTTGTCTATTGATTATAACAGCAATACATAACAAATGACGCGTTGGCAGCAGTTCGGTACCGGAAACAAGAGCGTTACAAATGATCTCGCTTGAAAGGCTATATATAGAGTTGAGATTCCGCTTGAAAGTGACCATGTGTCAGTTCAAGCGACATCAACAAAGGTGATTTCGCTTGAAAATATCACTTGTCATTTCAAGCGGAATTAGATCTTCAAGCGGAATTAGCTCAAATACATCCCAAAACCTCCTATTTTCTCGAACAACGCACCCTGATCTAACAATTCTAATACTAGACTCGATACAAGACGAAGTCGACAGACGTTTGTGACCCAAACGAGTCAATCAGAAGAGCTCTAGTCTGTTTCAGAGGCGGAAACTAAGAAACAGACTTGTAAAACAGCTTGTTTCACTATAAATCGTCTTGTCTATTGATTATAACAACAATACAGAACAAATGACGCGTCGGCAGCAGTTCGGTACCGGAAACAAGAGTGTTACAAATGATCTCGCTTGAAAGGCTATATATAGAATTGAGATTCCGCTTGAAAGTGACCATGTGTCAGTTCAAGCGAAATCACTGCGAAATCAACAAAGGTGATTTCGCTTGAAAATATCACTTGTCATTTCATGCGGAATTAGATCTTCAAGCGGAATTAGCTCAAATACATCCTAAAACCTCCTATTTTCTCGAACAACGCACCCTGATCTAACAATTCTAATACTAGACTCGATACAAGACGAAGTCGACAGACGTATGCACCAACATTGTTTACTAAGTATGGAAGGTGATCTTTTAACAAGGGCTTGGAATGATGTCCATCTGAAAAAATACTTCATGTAAGAAGGATCCAGGATCCTTGGTCATCCTCATATCTATTACACATGAGGGATCCTTAGAGGATATATGATCCTCATTCTGGTAATGATTTGATTTTTATTTATCTAATCCTTTAATTTATTTGATTACAAGGAGAAGGATCCAGGATCCTTTATCCTTCTTTACTAGATTTTGAGTTTTACAGAAGTGGTGTATCTTTGACAAAGGATCAAGTATCCACTGAAATCTCCTAAGTCTTTGGGTTTATCCCCAGTTTTGGGCTTGTCCCCAGTTTAAGGTATCTACTACCTTCTACGAATCAGGTTCTTACACCTTCGCCAGTTGCGCACGATTATCCTAGTGCAGTTAAAGGCAATGGGACCAGTACCCGCTTTAGGGGCTGACAATTTCATTATACTGGCTGTATTTAGGATCCTAAGTATAATGGTAGACGTACCATGCATCCGTTCCTAAGGTTTCTAACATTTTCACGTTAGCTAAGGTTTTGGCATTTTCATGTCACTAAGTTTGGATAGTCGCCGGTATGGGCCATACTCCAGTTTACACAAGATCCTTTAGGCTTGTCCCCAGCTTATTGGGCTTGTCCCCAGATTGTTGGGCTTGTCCCCAGATACTAACATCTTCTTTTACAATTGGCTTAGTCCCAAGTTATATTACGTTGCAGGTTTCCAAAGCTAAACAGTTAAGGATCCTGGATCCTAACTTTCTACAAGATTATATCTTCCGATTGTCACAGTTGTAAGTGTTAAGGATATAGGATCCTAACTTGGATTCTCTGGTATGATCCTTATTTACCTTAGCTTTATACTTGGCTCTTCATTTATACCCTTAATCCTTGACAACATGATATATGATCCTAAATCGTTTCACTTTTCAAATTTTTTTAATAAAGGATATTTGATCCTTGATCATATCCTGAACTCTTTAATATAAACTGATTTTAATACTTTTATCAATAACTTGTAAATTCTAAAACTATGCAATGACAATTGACAAGTAAGTATATACAAGATGAACAACACAAAGATAGCCAAAAGATTAAAGTTTTATTCATTTATCAAAGTTAACCCTTTTAAAGGTTGTCAAAATTGCCAACCCAAGCTTCTACCATCAATACGTGGCCCGTCCACTTGGGTTGGCAAAGGGTGTTCATACTAAAAGTTCGCTAAGTGCAGGAAATAAAAGAAGAGGGGCATCAAAGGCTTCATCCTCCACAAACAGAAGGACCCATCCACCTTTGCTACCCCCTATTGTCCAAAGGATTAGTGATCCTTAACCCTAACAACTACTGTTTAAAAGTTATTACAGACCATTGTTTGAAACATCAAAACAAACCACTAAACCATACAAAATGGCTCCGGCCACGTCTAGAAATATCAATCATTGCCCATTCATGCAGCCTACACCTTCGTTGCCTCAACCACCTTTTCACCAGCTGCCTCCTCAGGATCCTTCAGTCCACTGCCTCCGGCTTCACCAACTGCTACCCCCTCAGGTTCATCCTCATCATCAAGCTCAGCTAGCCTCTGTTTCTAAGCCTCCTGGTCCCATTCAGACCTGTCAAAGGCAGGATCCTCAGCCTCCTTAGCCATTTGCAGCTTGATCTTCAGCTAGGCAATAGTAGCGGAGAGCTTAGCCCCATCCATGACTTCCGTCCTCTCTTTCTGGGCTGTGATCTCAGCCAGGAGCAGCTCCTTCTGTAGCATGTTGACCTCCTTTTCCAGGGAGGAGATCTTTTTATCTTTAGCCAGGGCGATCCTTTGGAGCACCTACAAGCTGAACCTAGAAGCAGACTTTGAGGATTTGCCAGCACCTACAATCTGTAGGATCAAGCTGAATGGGACCAGGAGGTGGATGAAATTTCTTCTGGATCCTTTGACTTTGGAGGAAATGTTCTGATTGTAGGATCAAGCTTCCAGAAAGCTTCAACTCTTTCCTCAGTGACAGGTGACTTTTGAATATGAGACAGGCTGATGGCTGCATAAACAAAAAAGAAGGATGAGTTATCCTCAACAAGCAAAAGAAGGATTCTTACCGGTTGCCCTGAACTAAGGATCCTATATCCTACCATCTGTGTTCCACTTTTTTGGAAGTTGGTTCCATTGGGAATGGAATCCCTCCTCACGAAGAAGAATTGATTCCTCCAGTTTGTATCATTCTTGGTGGTTTTCAAGATTGGAAGAGGCTTCTGGGGTTTGGACTTGAAAAGGTATCGGTAGGAACCATGGCTTACAAGGTTGTATACTTGGCTCAATTCAGACATCCCTATGTCTATGCCTTCCTGTTCTATTATAGGCTCGAGTGTGTATAAGACCCTCCACACTATCGGCATCGCTTGGATGTAGCAAAGGCCGGTAAGTGTGAAGAATCCCTGTGTAAGAACAGGGAAAGGATAGGTAAACCCTATTTGAAAAGGGGCTGCAGGGAAGGTGATCCAGATGTCAGAGACAGAATCACTCTTGGTTGAAGAATCAAAGGGACGAAAAATAGTGCCATCAGGGAAGCATGAGAGAAACTGATCAACTTTAGGATCAGTAAATCGACACAGTTCCGTTGAAGGGTTTTTGGTTAAACCCTGACTCTTTAGTGGACTGCTGTGTTCAGGATTTTTGGCTGGGGAGGAGCGAGTGTTCATCTTTGCCATGGATTTTAAGAAAACAGAGGATCGAAAAGAAGAAATTAGAGAGAAGGAGAAAGAGAATACCTACTAACATCTTTGGATATGGATTTAAAGAAGAGGGTCTCGAATATAAATGCAGTATTTGATCCTTATCTCTAACCTATTTATAATGATTATTGTTGCAGGAGATGATGACCGCTGACATCAGCATCGCAACGGCTATGTCCATAAGCAACGGCTAGTCCTAATTAAGTTGAAACATGACTATCTAATTGGATATCAACTAGTCATGTTTGGGGGCAATTGTTAGGGATAGAATTTCACAGCTTATGGATCACGGATCCTCAAGTGCAGCTTGGATCACAGATCCTCAGTTCAGTTTGATTAAGGATCCTCAAAAGATGTTGCAAGACTAAGGATCTAGGATCCTCACTATTATCCTAACACTAACAATTGTTTCCATCATTTTTGAACTTGTTTTGCAGGTGTATTCGAATAGGACTTGGTCCAACCGAGATTCTAGGGGAATATGCTTGGTGATTCTTGATGTGCGTAGTGCGTGATGGGTTTTTATGTATATTTTAAGCCCTTTTTAACACTTTTTAGTCAAGTTTTATAAGACACGATATTTTAAAAACACTAAACATACATATGGGAAAGTGCACCCATTGTGAGCGTAGTATAGCGTTGGTAAGATACCGAGGTCGTCCAAGGACACAAGAGCTTTTAATACCGGTTTATCCTCAACGTCTAATCAAATCAAAAGTTTATAAAAGGTTTTAAATATGAAAATTAAAAACTAAAAATGCTGAAATAAAAATAAAAACAGATAGACAAGATGAATCACTTGGATCCGACTCGTCTTTAGTGTAACCTTTGATGATTTCTGCACATTTGCACTTTTTAAGAGATTATCTTAGTTATAGTAGTAGGCCCCTCTTTTGAAGGTGACGTTGCCTGTGACAACCCGTACTCTTGATCGTGGTCGTCAAGAGAAGTAATCTATTTTATTAGTATTGATATTATTATTATTACTTGTTTATCGGATAATAATAACACGCGACGAACGATTTATTTAATTACGCTTTTAGTTAAAATAATCGGGCCTGTTGGTTTTAACCAGACATTTAATTTAAAAACCATACACTTGGGCTAGGCCCAAGCCCACTCCCTAAACCTAAACCCTACCTATTTAACATCCATACAACCCCTCTCTCTCATTTTTTTCAAAAAACCCTAAAACCCCATCTAATGCTCTCGGCCGCACACTCCAAAGCCCCTCTCTCACCTGTCCGATCTCCGGCGACCATCTCCGGCTACCATTACATACGCACCCACACTCCTCTGATCCCCCCTTTCTTCTCCGATGAACAACAATTCCCACTCACCCTGTAAAACCCCAGCACCTTCACCTCTGTTCCTCAACATTAAACGGCAGGCCACCACCGGAAGGTGGTGGCGTACGACGGCACAACTACAAGAAACGGAGTGAGAGGAGAGAGAAAAGGATGGCGGCAGTGGCATTTCCAGCAGCAGCAACAACAGCGCTGCTGTGACGGCGGGGGCGGTGCTCAGATGTCCAACGGGATTCACCGGTAAGAAAGTCCTCCCCGTTCTTTTCATTTGGTTTCTTTTCTATTTTGTAACGAGGATGAAGATGGATTCTTTTGGTTCATGATGATGGCTTGATATTGCTTCCGATGAAATACAGTGGACGGAGATGATAAGCAATGGCAGCTGGGATGGCGGGTGGCCGACGGCTGAGATAACCTCGGCGACAACAGTGGAGATGACGACACCAGGACCCATCAGTGAGTATTTGGCTTTTGTTTATACCTTTACTGTTATGGGTGAAATTCTGAGCCCATATCCTGGATAATATCTTGAATTATATGATAAATATTCATACTCAGGATGCCGTTTCAGGATATTGGTAACATCCTGATGTGGTATCCTGAGGATTACTAACGGATTATGTGCAGGAGTACGAGCTCAAGTTTGCAACGGTCATGAAGACCTCTTCCCCTGAAGACTCGGTCCAAGTTGTTCGAAGAAAGACGTTGAGGCCGCTTTACTTGGTCTCCAACGTTAACTAGGAAATATTCGATGGCATCCCCCATTTTTAGGAGATTTTGTTTTCATTTCTTATCTATATATAGACAGATAAACCAAATCAAATAGGTCATCACACTCACTACTCTCGAGCTCTTCTACTCTCTCTCGCAACTCTCACTTTCTGAAAAACATTGTAACACTTAGTAGTGATCTGGTCAATATCCTGCACTGTATCCTGACATTTGAAGTAATAAGAAGAACAAGGTAGCTGTGATTGTCAGCTCCCGAGGTTTTGTGCCGGCGATCTAGATTGATCAATGGCTTTCCTCCTACATCTCGTGTCACCCTTTACTTTTTGCTCATTGTTTGATTATAGATATAGCTCGATATCCTGAGCTAAATCCTGAAAACTGTCTTTTGCAAACAACTAAATCAAGATATTTTCGATACACATTCTTAGCACACTACCTCACTTAACTAATTTGATTACTAAATTGCTTAGGTAATTTTTGACCAAAACAATTTGGCGCCCACCGTGGGGCAAGTGGACTATTCTTACTAAAAGCTTTTGCAAAATCATTACTCGGTTTTCTATTTTCAAAACTTTTTGCTACACTATTTTCAATGGCCTCAAGATCAAACCAGAGCTCTTCAACCGTGTCTGCTACAACATTTGCAACGATTGGTTCGGTGCTTCCACCACCTCCTCCAAGGACGCAAGCTTCCTCACAGCCTTAGGATATTATCCCCACTCGGAGTATTCAGGGATCTGCTCCTATTTTGGCCTCTAATGATGAAATTCTAACTTTATTTGGTAGTATACAGGATCAGATGAAGCAACAGCAGGAGACCAACCAAATGTTGATGAGAGAGATACAACTCTTGAAATCTAGCTCAAGCAGGCCCACGGAGGATACTGTCACTCCCTTGTAGCCTAGAGCTTTGAACTTCAGTTCGGCAGTATATACTGAGGATAACAGGGGGAATATTGTGCCAAGCCATTCCCAGAGTCATATTCCTGAGATACCCTCTTCGGTCAGGGTCAACTGTGAGAAGTTCATGATATGCTTCAGGATATGGCCAGAATCCTCAGACTGGTAACGTGTCCAATAATACTAATACTCTTGCTACTAATGGTATTGGATCTTTGCAGGATGCAGGTATGACATCGACACTTTCCCGAGAGCTTCAGAAGTTAAAGGACATTATATCTAGTGTACCTGGGGTAGTTCAGCCGATCCTAGAAGTATCACAGGATAGCCACACGATATCTCGGTTTGCATATCCTATATGTGATGCTGAAATCCCAAAAAGATTTCAAACCCCCAACATGAAGCTCTATGACGGGACCATAGATCCTGAAGAGCATATTGCCCAGTATAGGGAAAGGATGGAAATCAACCCTATCCCTCCAGATCTCAAGGAAGCATGCCTCTGCAAGGGTTTTGGTTCTACCTTAACAGGATCAGCCAAAAATGGCTCTTAAACGTTCCTGCTCATTCGATTACATTATTTGCTCATTTAGTCAATTTATTTAATAGTCAATTTTCTTGCAGTCGAAGTTTTGAAAAACTAACCAGCGATCTTTACAGGATAACTCAAGGACCTCAGGAATCCCTGAGAGATTATGTGAACAAGTTCAGCCGGGAATCCTTAGATATCCCACATCTTGATGTTGCAACAATTGTGCAGGCTTTCAAGATGGGATTGCAAAAAGATTCTCAATTTTACCAGGATCTTGTAATGAATCCCTGCAGGAACCTGGATGAAGCTCGGAACAGGGCTTTAAGATACATTCAACTGGAGGATGACAAAAAGATGCAAGAGAGGATGAATTCATCTTCAACCTATGAATCAACCAACAGAAAGTCAGAATCCTCGTACAAGCCATATCGTTCTAAGCCATATGGCAGGAATGATAGCAAGAAAGTGAATACTGTTGAAGACGAGGATCCTGAGGAGTATCCTGAATTGACAGAATATTGTTTTTCTGTTAATATACCTGAACTAATGTATGCTATGCAGGGTTTAGGAGACAAAGCAAGGTGGCCTAGAAAGAACCAACAAAAAACTGATTGGAAGGATAAATCCAAATGGTGTGCCTTCCATGAGGATTTTGGACATGTTACGAAAGATTGCCTTGCCCTGAGGAAAGAAATAAGCTATCTGCTATGCAAAGGATATCTGAAGGATCTCCTGGGAAGAAAAAAGAACAAGGGTTAGGATACTGAGAAGTATCCTGAACAAGCAGCATCACCTCCTGCAAATGCCAAGATAATTAACTTTATTTCAGGAGGATCCGACATTTGTGGAAGTTCATACTCCGCAGTGAAAAGACATGCAAAGGAGGCTAAGGCAAAAATGGGGGATAAGCCAACCAGGATGACGACCCTCACAACTGATAAAGTGATCACGTTCGACAGTGATGACAGGGATACTTTCTAGGATCCTCACCATGATGCTTTGGTTATAACTTTATGTGTTGCTAACCATTTTGTTTGCAGGATACTGGTGGATAATGGCAGCTACGTCAACATAATTCAACTAGAAACATTGAAGAGAATGAATGTATCCCCGATGGATATCACTTCAAAGTCCACTGTACTTGTTGGGTTCAGTGGAGAGGCTAGGAATACTGTGGGAGAAATAAAGTTGCCAGTATATGTTGAAGGGGTCAAATCAATGCAACGCTTCTGTGTCATGGATTCCTTATCCTACTACAATATTATATTGGGTAGGCCATGGATCCATGATATGAAAGTTGTGCCGTCAACCTATCATCAGTGTATCAAGATCCCTACTCCTTGGGGGGTTGTTAAGGTGGAAAGTGATCAACAGGAGGCAAAGGAATATTACTCATCCTCGATGAAATCCTCAACCAAGCCCAATGCAGCATAGCAATTAAAGATACGCGCCAAGGATATCACGGAGGCTTCTGAGCAGGATGTTACGAAAATTATCCTGGACCAGGATAATCCAGATATCTCGGTGCTCGTAGGAACCAATATCCCTCAGGATATTGAACATCAGTTGATAAACTTTTTGAAATGCTGGATGTCAACATTTGCATGGAAGCATGAGGATATGACAGGTATTTCCAAAGATATTACCACTCACAAGCTTGGAATTGACAGGTCATTCAAGCCTGTTCAGCAAAAGAGAAGGAAGTTTGCTCCTCAATGAAATACAATTATTCAAGAGGAAGTTGAGAGATTATTGAAGTCCAAGATGATCAGGGTGTCACACCCCAACCGATGGCGGAAATATCGGGATGAGACGAACAAATTGCTCAAAACATCATAACACTATGTGACAATATTTAATTGAATTTAAATTTCATTGCAAGGACTAAATTGTCATACAACATTTAAAATGGAAATAACAACATTGTTCAAATTCAAATCAACAAAAGATAAATAGATTAAAGGTGTGTATCTAGTCCACCCTAAACTTGTTTCATCAGTCATCCATACTTCAATAATCAACCTGCAACATGTATTAAAATAGAGTTTCAATGCAAAAGCAATGAGCGAGTATACAAGTTTGTTTACATAGCATAATAGAATAAAAGGCTCAAATCCAACATGATTCATAATATGTGAATTACTAGCATGCAATTTTGGCGTACACTATGATCAAACCCAAGAATCCAACGCATAAAATAACCTAATCCCAATTGATAGCGGGATGGTAAATGTTTAACTTAACAATACCCCAAGTTTAACGGGCGGTGCGTAAATCCTATAGCGCTATAATTGTTAAGGTGGGCTAGCAAAGTTAATGAGCATATACGTTCCAAATCGTTCAAATAGAGCATACAAGAATCATAAGTAAAGCACATTAGTTTCATGTTTGTACAAGGATTGAGTATGTTTAGTTTAGTTTAAAGATGTTTGCATAATTATACATGTTTCATCCCAAAGTGTAAAGGGGAAAAAGGGATCGAGTATACTCACATTGGTTGCATATAAGAATTCCTTGTAATAACGCACGAGTAAAGATGGAGAATTCCAAGAGAACGAGCAAAGCGATTATCCTAGATATTGTAATACCACATACGATCTCGTTAAATAGTATTCCTAAAATTTAAGGTTTACAAGTTAATTACGTCCCTAATTAGTTAGAATTTTAACTAACTCATTTTGGTGTTTTCGTATTATAAAAGGGATCTTGTATAAACCTTGTTCGATTTTTATTATTACGTTTAAATGTATTAAAAGGAAAAGTGGAAAAAAAGAAGAATTTATTAAACAGATTAAAAGTTTAAATTTAGTAACTACATAGGTTAGTGTATTAGAGATTTATTACATAAAGTAATACTGTTTAAAAGGCAACATTTAAATATGTTAAAATAAAATATGACTATATCGATTTAAGGAAAATATGCAGTTTATAAACAAAAGAAAAGAAAAAAAAAATTAAATTCTAATTCACCCATATGGCAAAATAGCTTATAAAATGCATTTAGATTATTTTAACAAACACAACAGTATATATGGATAACTATATCATGCAAGGCAAGCTATGTTTAAATTACTATTTCATAAAAGAATGGTGAGGTTAACTTTTGAAAGATGGTTTCAGTTTAGATCCAAAAAAATATATATATTTAATATTATAGTAATAATATTTATATATTATTTCTAATTTTAGCTTGAAAGTAATAATAAACTCTTTTACAATGAAAATAAAAGGACTTTCATGTTGTGTTCCCAATCGACAGAAGCTGTACAAAATCACCATTCCTAATATAGGTTATAATCATCAACGAACAGAAGGTTTGAGTCTTTATTTTACTTCATGAATAGAAAAGAAATGAAATGGAGGGATTTACGAAAGAAGTATACCGAAAACTGTGGAGTCCCGTCGTGATGTCGTCTCCGAACTCCGTTGTCGTCTTCGAGTTCTTCCATTTTGGCGAACAAAACAGAGAATAACGACTTGTTAAAACACGAGACAAGTGCATAACATGAACTGGTAGACAAAGGCTATACCGAGAAGAAGTGGCGTTCCGTTCGCCGCCTCCGATCCTCCGGCAACGTCTCGATCTTTTCTCCGGTGAGAGGTGTCCTTGTTTTCAGTGGCTTGGCTCACTCCGCGGACGTCTTTAAGAGTGGAGAAAAGGATATTTATTAAAGCTTCAGAAAACAGTCTCGGTTTCTTATAAAAAAAACGAAGTTGTTAAAGTTTCCGAATAGAAACGGATCGATAACAGTCATCATCTTCTTCGTTACCGAACAGAGGAATTCGTCATATCGTCGCGAACTTAAGGCAGCTCCGGTGAACTCCGGTTGAGCTCCGATGGTTTACGGTTTCTCTGGCGAGTCGTTAGCGAAACAGAGAGGTGAGAGGCATGCGAAAGGTTGTGAGGGTGTGGGATTGTTGTGCAAAATGAGGTTTATGGTAAGGATTGAAAGGTATAAAGGGGCTTGGCTGCATTTGTCACACCCTGGCTTTGCGGAAGCGTGGTTAATTTTGGTGTGACTTCTTAATACCATAGCTTAACCATAACAAAGCTATATGAAATAAAACCATGCAAGATCATCCATTTAATTAAGTTTTGAAAACCCAACACAACAACATTGTCTTAACGGAAACACATCCTAATGACATTGTTCAACAAACATAAACATCAACATGACATAAACACAGTTTAAGGACTGTGACTTGTCCAGGAAAGAGTCACATTCCCCAAACCCGGATGACCTCGTAACCCATATGCAGCGGGAAAACATAACATACCGCGCCAGATCTTTAGTTCCCTGAAATACATGTAAGTTGAAAAATCAACAATAATGTTGAGCGAGTTCATGTGTAAGTGAGTATGTAAAACACTTGTAAGTATAAAAATCCTGGTATGTAGCAAATAAGGAAAAGAGATCACCAATGGTTTGCAAGGCCATTGATATGTGTGAAGTGCAAGTAGGAAGACTCAAACCTAGCAGATTTAGCGTTGGGTACAAAGTCACTCCAAGGTCCGTTCTGTTGGGCCTCCCTGAGGTCCGTTCTGTTGGGCCTAGAGTTGGGCTCGCTACACCCAGATAGATCTACCGCTTACGTCCCTCGGTCCTACAATGAGGATTAATGGCCTCCAGTTTCTGCCTACCCACTCACATGATGTAAGTAGTAAACCTCCTTACGCTAACCATACCATGTATAAAGTACTTGTAATCAAAGTAGCATGTATTTCACCCCCGTAGTTAGAAAACTGAAAACAGTTAAGAGAAAAGGGGGACATGAACTCACAGTGGTGCGTCTCTACCAAGTATGCCTCCAAATCAATCAGCTGTATGACGACCTACACGTACTAACTCTATTAGACGGATGGCCGTGCCTTAGCTTTATGGTTTAAGTTTTCGGGAAATAGTTAGACAACTATTTCGTGTTTACATTTTGTATATACTTGGTAGTTATTTTCCTTCCCAAGGATGGGGGATTTGATACATGTGCGTTCGTATAATTCGGATTACACTATTAAGTCTCACTTAATATATCTTATTTCCATCTTCAAAATATAAATATTCTTCTCAAAAATATTATACTTTAATACATGTGATTTTCCCAAAATAATACTTAGTAATATTATTTTTACCCTAAAAATAATATTTACGTAGTTCACAAAATAATCATAAACACTTATACAAGTGATGTTGTGAAAATATATACTAAATATATATATGTATCACGTTTTATTTTGTGAAATCCCACCTCCGATATTTTGTAAATAAGTTATGGCGAAATCTATAATTTGAAAACAAGTCAAAATGTATTTCTAACACTTATAGTGAAAATATTTCTAAGTGTTAGGTTTTTGGAAAATTTCCCCAGAGTTTCCTCTGTAACTGGAGGTGGCCACGCTTTCTAGCGTATCATTTTCTTTTATAAATCAACTCAACAATCTTCTTATTCAATCAAAACAATGTTTAAACCACAACTGGTCAAAATATGTATATAAATCGCATAAATTTCATGAACTTGTGATTTATCCAAACTATGAAGTAAATCTCATTACTTTTAGTGGAACTTTATATAAAACAATCCGATTTCGTAAAAACCTCGTTTTTAGAGAAGTTCTGTCTTTACAACTTCTTGTCATCTTTCACAAAAATAGTTATTTTGTCGATACTTTGTGCTACACAAGTGTTTACACACTTGTGTGTTCTTAAAACCATTCTTGTTAGTGTAAGATCCGTCTTTTAGAAAAATATGATTTCTTTGACACTCGGTCCTTTGAAAATACCACCTGTAGATCCGTAGATCTACTAGTTTTAATCACTATTTTACAAGCTAAAACACTTTTACACAAGTTCATGATTCGTGTGTGGTAGAGTTTCATCTTCTAACCCTTGTTACACTTAAACAGCTTTATGTCATAATCCAAGATCATGACTAAACCGGGTTAAATGATGATCCGAGCTACCACAACATAGATCGGGTCCAAATAATCACACAAATCAAATACTACATGATTTACACAACATATGAGCTATTAACCAACATTTAAAGCATTTTATGTAGACTTTTAAGCTTCAACTTGTATATTCATGTCTTTTAACCGTTACAAATCATTTTAACCACTTTAGAATAGTTCAAGAAGGTGATTTAAGCAACTTACCACTAGCTCGAGGCTAGGGAAGAATCTAGGCGTAAATCGGGTGGATAGAAGCAAGATAGAGAGGTCCTTCGCCTTCCGTTTGCTCCAAGGTTCCTTATATGCGACCCTTAACACTTGTATGGACTTGGGATTGCTTGATCAAAATCGAACAATGATGGATGGGGGGTGGGTGCTCTCGGCCGAAAGTTCAAAGAGAGGGAGAGAGTGTGTGTGGGTTGTGGTGTTAAGTGTGTGATCATGTGTGTTTAGTGTTAAACTTATAGACAATTTTCAAGTGCATTATCCGATGGATGCTATGTCTTCTTGATTCTAAACACACAAGATTATTTAAATCAACAAGGACAAGAGGTGTCCCCCTCTAGTTGGGGACGGTTAGAGGGGGGGGGGGGGGTCTAGTCCATCTCCAACAATTAGTTAAGTATATTAGTTAGGTTAAGTAAGTTAGTTAAGTGCTTAACCCGGTTACTAGTGTGTTGTGCTTTATGAAGGGTGTTAGGGTATTCAGGGACCCTAACTGGCTCAGAAAAAGATAAATAATGAAAATGACAATATTTTCATGCTCCAGGTATAGTCCGGTTGTTCGGTTGGATAGTAATTCGTTAATGTGTTTAAACAAGCTTTAAAGTGTCGTTAATACCCTTTTTAGTGACACAGCTCATTTCTGACACTTTGGAAAGTGTCTAGTAATATTTTTCTCATGTTTTGGCACTTTATTAGTTTGCTAAAAGCTGAATTATTATGTAAAGTGCTGAATTTTGTACTCAGAGTACGTTTTAGGCACATCCAGTCATTGTAACTTATTCCTAGAGACGCAGTTCTACAACCCTTGTATCCCTACACTCACCACTAGTGTAGCAAAATATTTCAGGCCCTTACAGGCCTTAGAGGCAGTGTCTGCCTGATGCTGGCTTTATCAGCATGTTCTATAGGTTATCCGTTTATAGTGCTACTGTGCTTTTGTGCATCATGTTTGTCACTAAGGTTCAGCATGTAAATAATGTAGTGACAGTAAGTAAAATATGATGCAGGTATATGCATGTATCAGAAATCAAGTAGCAGTTCATCAGTAATTTCAAACAAGCACAGTAATTAAGCAGTAATTAATTATTAATTAAGTCGTACGGATACCTGGTTTAGTGAGGGTTGTCACATTCTCCCCCCGTTAGAAGAATTTCGTCCCGAAATTTTAAGTTCTGCTTGTAGATGCAGGGTTCTTAGGAAATAGGTGGGGGTACTTCTCCTTCATCCGGTCCTCACGCTCCCAGGTGTATCCAGGACCGTGTCTGGCATTCCAACGAACTTTGACGAGCTTGACACTGCTCCGGCGGGTCTTGTTTACTTTCCAATCCGTAACCTCGACCGGTTCTTCAACGAAATGGAGCGTGTCGTCAACATGAATCTCGTCGATGGGAATGGCAATGCTATCTTGAGTTGGACTTTTCTTCAGGTTGGATACATGAAAGGTATCGTGGACTGAATGGAGTTCAGCAGGTAGATCCAACTTGTATGCTACTAGTCCTATTCTTTCCAGAATTCTAAAAGGACCAATGTAGCGCGGATTTAACTTCCCACGCTTTCCGAAGCGTGCCACACCTTCCAGGGTGAAACTTTCAATAAAACCATTTCTCCCACTTGAAATTCCACGTGTTTCCGGTTTGGATCCGCATAGGCCTTCTGTCTGTGGCGAGCTGCTTCGATGCGTTTAAGAATCTGCGCAATCTTGTCTGTCGTCTCTTGGACGATTTCGGGACCAGCAAGCTGCCTATCACCTGCGTCAGCCCAGCATAAGGGTGATCGGCACTTGCGTCCGTAAAGTGCTTCAAATGGCGCGACACCAATACTGGTGTGGTAGCTGTTGTTGTATGAAAATTCAACCAAAGGCAAATGCTTATCCCAGCTACCGCCCAAATCCATAACACACGCTCTCAGCATGTCTTCCAAAGTCTGTATCGTTCGCTCGCTTTGACCGTCAGTTTGCGGATGAAACGCAGTGCTCAGATTTAATTGTGAGCCAAAAGCCTCTTGGAAGGATTGGCATATCCTTGACACAAACCTTCCGTCTCTATCAGAGATGATTGAGAGAGGTACTCCATGGCGCGCGACGATCTCTCTCATGTAAATTTCAGCCAACTTGCTCGTATTATCCTTCTCTCTGATAGGTAAGAAGTGTGCTGACTTTGTTAATCGATCTACTATCACCCAGATAGTGTCATGGCCTCTTGGCGTTCTTGGCAACTTCGTAATAAAATCCATGGAGATTTGTTCCCATTTCCACTTGGATCAGGTTGTTGCAGAAGTCCTGAAGGCTTCTGGTATTCGGCTTTAACCTTAGCGCATGTTAAACATTTGCTCACATAAACAGCAACATCGCCTTTCATCCTAGGCCACCAATAGTAATCCTTGAGATCTTGGTACATCTTATCCGCTCCTGGGTGGATAGAGTACCGTGACTTGTGAGCTTCATCAAAAATAACTTTCCTTAAATCTCCAAACCAAGGAACCCAAATCCTTTTCTCAAAACATAACGTTCCTTCCTCGTTTGGTACCAGTAGTTTCTCCATCCCACGGAGATATTCTTCTTCAAGGTTTCCTTCCTTGAGAGCTTCTTTCTGCGCGGCACGAATGCGCAAGGAAAGATCGGTTCGGATAATCATTTCTAAAGCCCTAACCCTTATGGGCTTGATCCTCTCCTTTCGACTTAGGGCATCGGCGACCACATTCGCCTTCCCTGGATGGTACTTTATCTCGCAGTCGTAATCGTTCAGCAACTCAACCCATCGTCTTTGCCTCATATTCAGCTCCTTCTGGTTGAATATGTGTTGTAGGCTCTTGTGATCTGTGAAAATTGTACACTTTGTTCCATAAAGGTAGTGTCTCCAGATCTTTAATGCGAAACCACTGCACCAAGTTCCAAATCATGTGTGGTATAGTTCTTTTCATGTACTTTCAATTGGCGTGATGCGTAAGCAATAACCTTTTGGCGTTGCATCAGCACACAGCCCAATCCTTGACGCGAAGCGTCACAGTATACCACGAAATCATCCGTACCTTCCGGTAGTGCTAAGATTGGCGCATTGCAGAGCTTATCCTTCAATATCAGGAACGCTTCTTCCTGTTTGATTCCCCAATCAAACTTCTTATCTTTCTGCGTGAGGAGCGTCAATGGTTGAGCGATCTTAGAAAAATCCTCAATGAATCTTCGATAGTAGCCAGCCAAACCCAAGAATTGTCGAATCTCGGTTGGCGTCTTTGGCGTTTCCCAACTCTTGATCGCTTCGATCTTTGTGGGATCAACATGGATTCCATTTCCATTAACCACATGTCCAAGAAATTGTACTTCACGTAGCCAAAACTCGCACTTAGAGAACTTGGCATACAACTGTTCCTTCTTCAGCAACTCCAAAATAGCTCTTAAATGTTGTTCGTGCTCGACCTTTGTTCTTGAATAAATCAAGATGTCGTCGATAAACACAATCACGAACTTGTCCAAGTACGGCTTGCAAACTCTATTCATCAAATCCATAAAGACTGCAGGTGCGTTTGTCAAACCAAACGGCATAACAAGGAACTCGTAGTGTCCATAACGAGTTCTGAAGGCTGTCTTTGGGATACTCTCCTCTTGTATCCTTAACTGATGGTATCCAGATAGAAGATCGATCTTTGAATAAAAGCTTAAGCCTTGCAGTTGATCGAATAGATCATCGATTCTTGGCAGAGGATATCTATTCTTGATCGTCAGCTTGTTCAGCTCCCGGTAGTCGATGCACATACGAAAACTACCGTCCTTCTTCTTGACAAACAGGACTGGAGCTCCCCAAGGCGAGAAGCTTGGTCGGATAAAACCCTTGTCTAACAACTCTTGAAGTTGTGTCGACAGTTCCTGCATCTCAGACGGAGCAAGTCTATACGGTGCCTTAGCCACAGGCGCGACGCCTGGAACTAAGTCAATGTGAAACTCTACTTGCCTCTGAGGTGTCAGTCCAGGTAAGTCTTCTGGGAAGACTTCTGTATATTCCCTCATGACAGGGATGTCTTCGATCTTCGGCTCAGCAGCTTTCTTGTCTACAATGTGCGCTAGGAAGGCAGCACATCCTTTCTGCAAACACTTTCGCGCTTTCAGGCAGCTGATAATTCTTAATGGCGTATCACGCTTCTCCCCGTGAACCACCATTGTTTCGCCATCTTCGGTTGTGATACGAACAACCTTTTCGTGACAAACTATCTCAGCCTTGTTTCCTGATAACCAATCCATTCCTACCACCACGTCGAAGCTTCCCAACTGGACTGGTAGTAGATCCAAAGCAAACTCACGCTCTCCCAATTCGATCACACAGCCTCTGATAACTTCATTGGCTTCTACTAACTTCCCATTGGCCAATTCGATTGAGTACGGAATATCTAACTTATTAGCGGCTAAACCAAGCATATTCTTAAATTCTAACGACACGAAGCTATAATCGGCACCAGTATCAAACAAAACGAATGCATAGCGTTGGTTTATAGGGAACGTACCAGTGACAACATTGGGATCCTGGCGCGCTTCCCTTGCTTCGATTTGGAACACTCTTCCACGGGCTTGGTTTAACTCTGGGCAGTTCCTCTTAAAATGCCCAATATCACCGCAGTTAAAGCATCCAAGTCTTTGCCCGTTTCCACCTCCATTTCCAGCTTGATTCGCATTGTTGCCTCGATTCCCGTTTCCTCCATTGTTCCCCAGTGGGCGATTCCCAATACCGCCACGATTATTATTTCTATTCCCAAATCCTACTTGGCCTCCCCGGCCAGCACTAGCCCAACAAGAACCCTACAAGTGACCAGTCTTTCCACAGGCTTCACATACTTTTGGCCCGCATCGGCCAGAATGGTGACGTTGGCAGGTGTTGCACTTGGGCTGGGTGCCCATATATCCCTTTCCTTTCTTTCCACTACCAGCTGTAACCTGAGCTGGCGTGCTAGGTTCTCCTTTCTTAACAACACCACTAGTGCCTTGTTTGAAGTTTGAGAACTTTCGTTTGTTACCTCCTGATGACTCAACGTGAGTCTCTGCCTTCTTCATCTTGATCTCATCAAACTTGTTCAGGCGGATAGCCTCCTCAGTGAGAGCCACGCTCAAGTCAATCGCCTCAGTAATGGTCACAGGCTTGGATGAGGTCACCATGCTTATGATTTGAGGAGCTAATCCCCAAATGAAACGTTCAATCCTCTTGAACTCCGGAGTGACCATGTAGGGTACCACATGCGACAGGTCGTGAAACCTCTGAACATACTCTGCGATCTTTGGACCGTCCATTTTCAAGTGCCAGAACTCAGTTTCGAATCTTTGGATTTCCGCGCGAGAGCAGTACTTCCTGCGCATAAGTTCCTTCAGTTCGGTCCAGGTTAGCGCGTAGGCAGCAGCTTCACCAAGTGTCTGTACTTGCAGATTCCACCAAGAGAGGGCTGCAAAGGAGAATGGGTCTGACCCTGGCACTGACACGGCGGCGGCTGGGCTCTCTCAAGCTCCTGAATGCGCTGTGTGTGTGCCTCGTGCTGGGCGACAAAAGACATCAGAACGTCCTCAATAGTATACCCCATATGGAAACGATGGTAGGGGTCAGTCGGTGGCATAGCAGAAGGTGATGCCCAGAGGAACGGCTCACTGGTGGGATCAAAAGGTGCCACATGAAATGGAGAAACAGGGGGAAAAGTAGCAGATGGTGGTATAGCAGGGATAGATACCGGTACATGTCCAAAAGGGTGAGCCGAAGAACCTTCTCCAGGTCGCGCTGGAGGTGTAAACCGAGGAAATGAAAAGGAGGTATCAATGTGACGGGTATCAGTGATCTGAGGGGGGAAAAGGTGGGACCTCATCATCAGCAGGAATCCACCCACACTGGGCGTGCTCATCTCGTGGGTCAATCTGTGCCTCAAAAAGTGCTCGATCAAACTGGACTGGCATAGGATCATGGTGAGGTGCAACAAGAGGGTCAACTGGTGCATCAGCAATAAATGGGGGATCAACATGATCAGCAGCAATGACATGATCGCCCTCCAACAATGGAGCATCAACAGGGTGATCATCGATAGGTGGGTCAGCAATGACAGGCTCAATAAACATGCCAGCATGAGCAGGGTCATGCTCAAGCACTGGGTCAGGAGCAGGGTCTAGTGGCTGCTCGGGATCAACGAAGGCCATCTCAAAATCAAACTCAGGGTCGATGGGATCAACTGGGTCAAATGGGTATAAACTCTATATCCTCATCTGGGTCGAATCCTGGGGGAAAGACAGGATCGGAATCCTCCAAATCATCGTGGTCAAAAGCAAAACTAGGAATAGGGGCAACAGAGGATGCCTGGTCGGGATCTGATCCATATGAGAAGTGCTGCGCACTCTGGGTGTGTGAAGGTGCGGAGGCCACAGACTCGGAAGAGTCTGGGACCGGTGAGTGAGCAGGTGACTCCTCGGCGGGAGCATCTGCGATCATCAAAAGATCACCAGCAGCAAGAAGGGCCTCGCCCTGAACATCATCCTCTAAGGGCTCGTCATCATACAGATCGACGTCGTCATCATCGTCAGCGTCGAGAAGCAAATCGTAAGCAGGATATGAAGCCAACGGTATGAGAGCAGGGATCACTACAAGTGGTAGGTCCCCGGCCAAAGGGCCATCAGCGAGCTTATCAGCACCATCAGGTAAAGCGAAGGGCTGGAAATCATCCTCGTCCGTGCTCGTAACGTCGGATGTGTGAACCTCGCGCTCAGAAGACTCTAGGTCGTCCGATACTATAGGTCTAGGTCCTGTGGTGTCTGAATCACCAGTGCCAGAGGTGTCCATGGTGTCTGTAACATAAACACAAACATGCACCAATAGTCAATCATACAATCAGATAATCACATAAGTTACCAAGTAAGCATTCAAATAATTCTCCTAGTCCCACTAGCCTCCCAGCCTCTCAGACTGCTCTTCCTAGTCCCACTAGCCAATTCTCCTAGTCCCACTAGCCAATTCTCCTAGTCCCACTAGCCATCAACCTCGATCTCCTAGATCGAGCCTCGGCCTCCAAGACCGAGCCTCAGCCTTTCCGGACTGAGCCTAAAAATAATAAATAAATGTGCTCAACATTTGTAAAAAGTTTTGGATCTGGACTTAAGTGGTATGCAGTAAAAATGTTTTCGTGAGAGCCCTAGTGATCATAGTCTAGACTCGAGAAAGAATCCTAGTTCGCTATGATCAGAGCTCTGATACCAAGCTGTCACACCCTGGCTTTGCAGAAGCGTGGTTAATTTTTGTGTGACTTCTTAATACCATAGCTTAACCATAACAAAGCTATACGAAATAAAACCATGCAAGATCATCCATTTAATTAAGTTTTGAAAACCCAACACAACAACATTGTCTTAACGGAAACACATCCTAATGACATTGTTCAACAAACATAAACATCAACATGACATAAACACAGTTTAAGGACTGTGACTTGTCCAGGAAAGAGTCACATTCCCCAAACCCGGATGACCTCGTAACCCATATGCAGCGGGAAAACATAACATACCGCGCCAGATCTTTAGTTCCCTGAAATACATGTAAGTTGAAAAATCAACAATAATGTTGAGCGAGTTCATGTGTAAGTGAGTATGTAAAACACTTGTAAGTATAAAAATCCTGGTATGTAGCAAATAAGGAAAAGAGATCACCAATGGTTTGCAAGGCCATTGATATGTGTGAAGTGCAAGTATGAAGACTCAAACCTAGCAGATTTAGCGTTGGGTACAAAGTCACTCCAAGGTCCGTTCTGTTGGGCCTCCCTGAGGTCCGTTCTGTTGGGCCTAGAGTTGGGCTCGCTACACCCAGATAGATCTACCGCTTACGTCCCTCGGTCCTACAATGAGGATTAATGGCCTCCAGTTTCTGCCTACCCACTCACATGATCTAAGTAGTAAACCTCCTTACGCTAACCATACCATGTATAAAGTACTTGTAATCAAAGTAACATGTATTTCACCCCCGTAGTTAGAAAACTGAAAACAGTTAAGAGAAAAGGGGGACATGAACTCACAGTGGTGCGTCTCTACCAAGTATGCCTCCAAATCAATCAGCTGTATGACGACCTTCACGTACTAACTCTATTAGACGGATGGCCGTGCCTTAGCTTTATGGTTTAAGTTTTCGGGAAATAGTTAGACAACTATTTCGTGTTTACATTTTGTATATACTTGGTAGTTATTTTCCTTCCCAAGGATGGGGGATTTGATACATGTGCGTTCGTATAATTCGGATTACACTATTAAGTCTCACTTAATATATCTTATTTCCAACTTCAAAATATAAATATTCTTCTCAAAAATATTATACTTTAATACATGTGATTTTCCCAAAATAATACTTAGTAATATTATTTTTACCCTAAAAATAATATTTACGTAGTTCACAAAATAATCATAAACACTTATACAAGTGATGTTGTGAAAAATATATACTAAATATATATATGTATCACGTTTTATTTTGTGAAATCCCACCTCCGATATTTTGTAAATAAGTTATGGCGAAATCTATAATTTGAAAACAAGTCAAAATGTATTTCTAACACTTATAGTGAAAATATTTCTAAGTGTTAGGTTTTTGGAAAAATTTCGCCAGAGTTTCCTCTGTAACTGGAGGTGGCCACGCTTTCTAGCGTATCATTTTCTTTTATAAATCAACTCAACAATCTTCTTATTCAATCAAAACAATGTTTAAACCACAACTGGTCAAAATATGTATATAAATCGCATAAATTTCATGAACTTGTGATTTATCCAAACTATGAAGTAAATCTCATTACTTTTAGTGGATCTTTATATAAAACAATCTGATTTCGTAAAAACCTCGTTTTTAGAGAAGTTCTGTCTTTACAACTTCTTGTCATCTTTCACAAAAATAGTTATTTTGTCGATACTTTGTGCTACACAAGTGTTTACACACTTGTGTGTTCTAAAAACCATTCTTGTTAGTGTAAGATCCATCTTTTAGAAAAATATGATTTCTTTGACACTCGGTCCTTTGAAAATACCACCTGTAGATCCGTAGATCTACTAGTTTTAATCACTATTTTACAAGCTAAAACACTTTTACACAAGTTCATGATTCGTGTGTGGTAGAGTTTCATCTTCTAACCCTTGTTACACTTAAACAGCTTTATGTCATAATCCAAGATCATGACTAAACCGGGTTAAATGATGATCCGAGCTACCACAACATAGATCGGGTCCAAATAATCACACAAATCAAATACTACATGATTTACACAACATATGAGCTATTAACCAACATTTAAAGCATTTTATGTAGACTTTTAAGCTTCAACTTGTATATTCATGTCTTTTAACCGTTACAAATCATTTTAACCACTTTAGAATAGTTCAAGAAGGTGATTTAAGCAACTTACCACTAGCTCGAGGCTAGGGAAGAATCTAGGCGTAAATCGGGTGGATAGAAGCAAGATAGAGAGGTCCTTCGCCTTCCGTTTGCTCCAAGGTTCCTTATATGCAACCCTTAACACTTGTATGGACTTGGGATTGCTTGATCAAAATCGAACAATGATGGATGGGGGGTGGGTGCTCTCGGCCGAAAGTTCAAAGAGAGGGAGAGAGTGTGTGTGGGTTGTGGTGTTAAGTGTGTGATCATGTGTGTTTAGTGTTAAACTTATAGACAATTTTCAAGTGCATTATCCGATGGATGCTATGTCTTCTTGATTCTAAACACACAAGATTATTTAAATCAACAAGGACAAGAGGTGTCCCCCTCTAGTTGGGGACGGTTAGAGAGGGGGGGGGGGTCTAGTCCATCTCCAACAATTAGTTAAGTATATTAGTTAGGTTAAGTAAGTTAGTTAAGTGCTTAACCCAGTTACTAGTGTGTTGTGCTTTATGAAGGGTGTTAGGGTATTTAGGGACCCTAACTGGCTCAGAAAAAGATAAATAATGAAAATGACAATATTTTCATGCTCCGGGTATAGTCCGGTTGTTCGGTTGGATAGTAATCCGTTAATGTGTTTAAACAAGCTTTAAAGTGTCGTTAATAACCTTTTTAGTGACACAGCTCATTTCTGACACTTTGGAAAGTGTCTAGTAATATTTTTCTCATGTTTTGGCACTTTATTAGTTTGCTAAAAGCTGAATTATTATGTAAAGTGCTGAATTTTGTACTTAGAGTACGTTTTAGGCACATCCAGTCATTGTAACTTATTCCTAGAGACGCATTTCTACAACCCTTGTATCCCTACACTCACCACTAGTGTAGCAAAATATTTCAGGCTCTTACAGGCCTTAGAGGCAGTGTCTGCCTGATGCTGGCTTTATCAGCATGTTCTATAGGTTATCCGTTTATAGTGCTACTGTGCTTTTGTGCATCATGTTTGTCACTAAGGTTCAGCATGTAAATAATGTAGTGACAGTAAGTAAAATATGATGCAGGTATATGCATGTATCAGAAATCAAGTAGCAGTTCATCAGTAATTTCAAACAAGCACAGTAATTAAGCAGTAATTAATTATTAATTAAGTCGTACGGATACCTGGTTTAGTGAGGGTTGTCACAGCATTTATGATCAGGTTCTCGAAACACAGGAAAGTGTAAATGATACCGAGTCCCGAGAAGAAGGCATGCTTGTCTAGTATAGTTTTGGCGGCAAATTTGGTTCATAAAGAAAGTCACGATAGCTTTGCTTGAATAAACACTCAAAGGCATTCTTTTCTTTCTTTGTTTTTTTTTTTCAACATATTACTTTTGGTTCAATTGAAAAATAATACGTGTCCCCCAAGATTTAAGTTAGCACTTTTGAGTTTAAAATTCACAATTTTAATTATTATTATTTAAACTTTAAGAAAAATATTCGGGTTATTAGATAGTGCAACGAGTAAAAATATAAAGCTTAAAACTTAAAGAGGTGGTGATGAAATTTAAACTTGAGGGTTAGAAAAATATTTACTGTCTTTCAACCATAAAATATAAAACACAATACAACCCTTGAAGTGTAGAAATTGCATCCAAAAATGAAACTTTTGTGTCTAGGTATCTTTTCAGAATTTATGACTCCAAAACGGGTCGGATTTTGGGAACAAAATTTGACGGATGTTACAGTCTCCCCTACTTTAGGAGATTTCGTCCTCGAAATCTAAAAGGAAGACTTTTGAAAAGATGACATCTAAAGATTCAAAAGAGAGAATAAAATGGATGAGACTTGATCCCAATGTTTAGTTTAAGGAAATTGTTTTCATGAATGCGTCACATAGCATATAGTTTCACCTAGCATATAAAAGGTTCAATTAGTTTCACATAGCATAGTCATGAATTTCACGTAGTGTAACATAGATAATGAAAACAACGCAAATTTAGTTTGTTCGCCAAAGAATTTTTTTTTGTTTTAGATAGCGAAGATAGTGCGATTCGTGTCTCCAAGCTTGAAATGAAGGTAACGTTCAAATATAAAAATACATTAAAATTGATATAGCATAAAAGAGATTTATCGTGAAACGTGGATTGTCATGTTTTACGAAAGGCTTAGCAATATGGTGAAAACACTTATATATAGGATGTACATGCGGCGTATCCAACATGTTTCGACCACGTTACGTCCGTTTCGTTATTCGGTGCAACGTTACGTTTCGTGTCTTACCATACACAGTAGTACACTCTCTGGTTCTCATGTGCTTATCACTATAATCCCGTGTGCACCCGCGATTATACTGATTGTCGCATGATCCGCATAGCTTGTACTAGTTGCGTATGAATTAAGGTATTCATAAATTCTGAAAATAAGATTGCGTACATGAAAGAATGTAGTATATAAGCATGTTTATGTTCCAATTAGTATAAAACCAACGGAAGCGAATCCCTTGGGTTTCGCTCGTGTACAGGTGCGAGTGTATAAATTTTGAGTAAAAAGCATGAGCATAGTATAAGTTTAAATACGAACACGCATGTGAACATAAACACAAAACGCATGCCAAGAGTATGAGCACAAGTATAAGCATAATGCGTATGAAAAACGAGTACAAAAGTAAGTACAAATTTGAGTATAAATGAACGAATCTGAGTATAAACATAGATCGTATAAACGAGAGCATACATATGAGTATGAGTATAATATAAATTGTATAAATGCGAGTATAACTATGAATATAAGTGTAAGCATAATTGCATTAGTAGGAATGAAATGTATATGGGTGTGAATATAAGTTTAAATATAGCTGTATAGGTATAAATATAAGTAGGATGTATGAGTATAAGCATAAGTATATTATAAAATGTATAAATATGGACATGGTTTGGAAAATAAACATAAATGTGTAAGTATAAATATAAGTGTAGACACAAAATGTATAAACACGAATATAGATATGAGTGTAACAAGTAATGATTTTGTATATGGTAGCAAGCGTAATATACGGATTTAAGCATGTTAAAAAGCCAAGAAGTTTTGAGTATGAAGTTAAAAATGAGTGTATAAGTGAAATTGTCGTGAGATATAAACTAAAACACGTAAAATGATATACATATATAGTTGTTTGCGCAAAACGTGAAGTTAAAAATAGATTGAGTTGTTACGAAATATAGACTCTAGTTTATGTATGCAGAGGGAGTATAAGGCATGTATTGATTACGTGAGTTGTACCTTGTAAACGAATGGAAATGCTACTACGGTTTTAAAGGAGTTTACATGAGTTGAAAATTTGTCGGTCCTTATGAAGTTTCCTTGCCCACGTGTTTTGAATTTAATTGACGTACCGAGTGAGGTTTCGAAAAGTTCTAGGGATTATCAAGTTTGCACCGTTTTAAGTAACTTTGTATTATAAAGTTTTGAAGTTTACATATTCTTGTGACAAAGTTGATCCTTAGAAAAAGGAATTTGGTATATGAACTTAGTGTTTGCTGAAAAGGCGTCTTTTAATAAAATGTTTTATTGCTTTTGAATGAAGTTTTTTTTTTATAGTAAATATTCAATAATGTTTGTAATATTTTATAGGTGTGTGCGAAAAAGTTGGTTTGATTCCCAATTGTAAATAGAAATCCCTAGTTTAATGATATGAGGTGAGCTTGTTTCAATAGTTACGTTGAATACAAAATTTTGTGGGCAATGGTTTTGTTGGACTGATTAAGTTGATGAGTAGCATTTCATGTAATTTTGAAAATCAAGGAATAAGCGTTTATGGTAAAAGTCAAGAATTTTGTGTGTGTGAGCTACATGAAAATAGATTGTAGGATAAGAAATTCGTTCATATAAACGATGCATGTTGAAATAGTTAGAGATTTGGCTAATGATAAAGATTTAGATATAAACATGATCGTGTTTACATAATATAATCTATTAAAAGAAAGTATCGGTAACGATCACCTAGATAAGGGAATCACCCCTAACCCCTTGGCGATGTCGTTGTAAGGTGAGAAAATAAGCGGAGTTAATCGTCAAGGTAAGGAACTCACTCCTATCTTGGTGATATGTCTCCACTCGTTGTTACAAAAGTGTAAATAAAATTACGTGAGATAATGCATGCTAATAATGTATAATCGTATGAAAAGTAAGAGTATGATGTTGCGCAAAAATGAAATCTCGAAAAAAAAAAGAAAATTGTTCAAAATTGACAAAAGATCGAAAATAATAAAGCGTAAGCTCGAATAAAACTTGGATGGTTCCATACGGAACATTGACTAACCAAAGTGGTCGAAAGATCTTTTGAAATTGAGAAACACGCTTTGGCCTAATAGGTGGGATACTCTTGCCGGTATCTCGGCTAACGGTACTCACCCTTCCAGTTACTACATGTTCCAAATCTATCGAAAATTCGAGACTTGGCGGGACTTTTGAAAATCAAGGAGCGGAACTAGTCGACAAGGTGCGGGTTTCACCCCTAACTTGGCGATTTAGTATCCTAAGTGTGGTTGGTACTCGTCTGGTCAAAAGTTAATTTCGCCACTTTGACGAGGGTCCACTAGAATTTGAAATTTGAATTTCTCTATCAAGGTGAGGATTTCACTCCTAACTTAATGGTGAATTTCATGTAAAAAGAAAAGTAGATGGATTGAGAGTTGTTCACCAAATTGTGGGTTTCACGCCTATTTTGGTGAAGTCGTCTCGTTTGTGTATTACGAGGGTTTGTGAATTTAGAATAGTCGAGTAAAATGTATAAGGAAGAGCGTATGTTAAAGGAATGAACAAACAAGTATAAACACATCAGAAAGCACATCAAGAATAGCACATAAAGAGTAGGACAATAAAACAAATATTAACACATCGAAAAACAAGTTAAGAGTAGCACATAAATAATCGAACAATGAAGCACGTATTAACACACAAAACCAGTATTAATACATAATAAAACAAGTATAGCATGTCATGTGTTAACACATAAGTGACATATATGTTTAAAATATGAAAAGAGAGTAAATAAAGGCAAATAAGATAGCATGCAACTAGTTTCAAGCAAAACATGATAATAAAGCTCTAAAACTATAGACTAGGTTAAAAGATTCCTACTTTTCCTAATTCCCTATAGTTATGGCTCTGATACCAATCTGTCACACCCCAACCGATGGCGGAAACATCGGGATGAGACGAACAAATTGCTCAAAACATCATAACACTATGTGACAATATTTAATTGAATTTAAATTTCATTGCAAGGACTAAATTGTCATACAACATTTAAAATGGAAATAACAACATTGTTCAAATTGAAATCAACAAAAGATAAATAGATTAAAGGTGTGTATCTAGTCCACCCTAAACTTGTTTCATCAGTCATCCATACTTCAATAATCAACCTGCAACATGTATTAAAATAGAGTTTCAATGCAAAAGCAATGAGCGAGTATACAAGTTTGTTTACATAGCATAATAGAATAAAAGGCTCAAATCCAACATGATTCATAATATGTGAATTACTAGCATGCAATTTTGGCGTACACTATGATCAAACCCAAGAATCCAACGCATAAAATAACCTAATCCCAATTGATAGCGGGATGGTAAATGTTTAACTTAACAATACCCCAAGTTTAACGGGCGGTGCGTAAATCCTATAGCGCTATAATTGTTAAGGTGGGCTAGCAAAGTTAATGAGCATATACGTTCCAAATCGTTCAAATAGAGCATACAAGAATCATAAGTAAAGCACATTAGTTTCATGTTTGTACAAGGATTGAGTATGTTTAGTTTAGTTTAAAGATGTTTGCATAATTATACATGTTGCATCCCAAAGTGTAAAGGGGAAAAAGGGATCGAGTATACTCACATTGGTTGCATATAAGAATTCCTTGTAATAACGCACGAGTAAAGATGGAGAATTCCAAGAGAACGAGCAAAGCGATCATCCTAGATATTGTAATACCACATACGATCTCGTTAAATAGTATTCCTAATATTTAAGGTTTACAAGTTAATTACGTCCCTAATTAGTTAGAATTTTAACTAACTCATTTTGGTGTTTTTGTATTATAAAAGGGATCTTGTATAAACCTTGTTCGATTTTTATTATTACGTTTAAATGTATTAAAAGGAAAAGTGGAAAAAAAGATGAATTTATTAAACAGATTAAAAGTTTAAATTTAGTAACTACATAGGTTAGTGTATTAGAGATTTATTACATAAAGTAATACTGTTTAAAAGGCAACATTTAAATATGTTAAAATAAAATATGACTATATCGATTTAAGGAAAATATGCAGTTTATAAACAAAAGAAAAGAAAAAAAAAATTAAATTCTAATTCACCCATATGGCAAAATAGCTTATAAAATGCATTTAGATTATTTTAACAAACACAACAGTATATATGGATAACTATATCATGCAAGGCAAGCTATGTTTAAATTACTATTTCATAAAAGAATGGTGAGGTTAACTTTTGAAAGATGGTTTCAGTTTAGATCCAAAAAAATATATATATTTAATATTATAGTAATAATATTTATATATTATTTCTAATTTTAGCTTGAAAGTAATAATAAACTCTTTTACAATGAAAATAAAAGGACTTTCATGTTGTGTTCCCAATCGACAGAAGCTGTACAAAATCACCATTCCTAATATAGGTTATAATCATCAACGAACAGAAGGTTTGAGTCTTTATTTTACTTCATGAATAGAAAAGAAATAAAATGGAGGGATTTACGAAAGAAGTATACCGAAAACTGTGGAGTCCCGTCGTGATGTCGTCTCCGAACTCCGGTGTCGTCTTCGAGTTCTTCCATTTTGGCGAACAAAACAGAGAATAACGACTTGTTAAAACACGAGACAAGTGCATAACATGAACTGGTAGACAAAGGCTATACCAAGAAGAAGTGGCGTTCCGTTCGTCGCCTCCGATCCTCCGGCAACGTCTCGATCTTTTCTCCGGTGAGAGGTGTCCTTGTTTTCAGCGGCTTGGCTCACTCCGCGGACGTCTTTAAGAGTGGAGAAAAGGATATTTATTAAAGCTTCAGAAAACAGTCTCGGTTTCTTATAAAAAAAACGAAGTTGTTAAAGTTTCCGAATAGAAACGGATCGATAACAGTCATCATCTTCTTCGTTACCGAACAGAGGACGTCGTGATATCGTCGCGAACTTAAGGCAGCTCCGGTGAACTCCGGTTGAGCTCCGATGGTTTACGGTTTCTCTGGCGAGTCGTTAGCGAAACAGAGAGGTGAGAGGCATGCGAAAGGTTGTGAGGGTGTGGGATTGTTGTGCAAAATGAGGTTTATGGTAAGGATTGAAAGGTATAAAGGGGCTTGGCTGCATTTATGATCAGGTTCTCGAAACACAGGAAAGTGTAAATGATACCGAGTCCCGAGAAGAAGGCATGCTTGTCTAGTATAGTTTTGGCGGCAAATTTGGTTCATAAAGAAAGTCACGATAGCTTTGCTTGAATAAACACTCAAAGGCATTCTTTTCTTTCTTTGTTTTTTTTTTTCAACATATTACTTTTGGTTCAATTGAAAAATAATACGTGTCCCCCAAGATTTAAGTTAGCACTTTTGAGTTTAAAATTCACAATTTTAATTATTATTATTATTTAAACTTTAAGAAAAATATTCGGGTTATTAGATAGTGCAACGAGTAAAAATATAAAGCTTAAAACTTAAAGAGGTGGTGATGAAATTTAAACTTGAGGGTTAGAAAAATATTTACTGTCTTTCAACCATAAAATATAAAACACAATACAACCCTTGAAGTGTAGAAATTGCATCCAAAAATGAAACTTTTGTGTCTAGGTATCTTTTCAGAATTTATGACTCCAAAACGGGTCGGATTTTGGGAACCAAATTTGACGGATGTTACACAGGGAGGTCAAATTTCCAAGGTGGCTAGCAAATGTAGTTGTGGTTCAAAAGAAGAATGAGAAATGGAGAGTTTGTGTAGATTACACAGACTTGAACAAAGCATGTCCTAAAGACCCATTCCCTCTACCTCATATAGACTCGATGGTGGATGCAACTGCCGGTCATGAGATGTTAACCTTTATGGATGCATCCTCAGGATTCCAGCAGATCTAGATGGAACCTTCAGACCAGGAGGATACTGCTTTCATGACACCAACAGGTATTTATTGTTATACTGCTATGTCTTTTGGTTTGAAAAATGCAGGTGCAACGTACCAAAGATTGGTGAACATGATGTTTTAAGACAAACTGGGGGACACCATGGAGGTATACATTGATGACATAGTAGTAAAATCTAAGAAGGCTGAGGATCACCTCCAAGATATTGAGGGAGCATTTGATATCCTGGATCAACATAACATGAAGCTAAATCCTGCCAAGTGCCATTTTGGAGTGGGGGCAGGAAAATTTTTAGGCTATATGGTGACTAAAAGAGGGATAGAAGCGAGCCTAGAACAGATCAAAGCCATCTTGGATATCAAGTCACCTTCCAACATGAAAGATGTACAAAGATTGACGGGACGAGTAGCAGCATTAAACAGATTTATATCAAGATCCTCGGAAAAATGCAAGGAATTCTATGATATCCTGAAGAAGAATAAGAAATTCGAATGGGGAGAGAAGCATGAAGCAGCCTTGCAGGAATTGAAGCAATATCTTTCAACTGCACCTCTATTGATGAAGCCCGAGGATGGTGAACCATTATCCCTGTATCTTGCAGTATCATGGAATGCAGTAAGTGCTGCTCTTGTGAAGGATAATGAAGGTCAGCAGTATCCTGTCTATTATGTTAGTAAAAGTTTATTAGATGCCGAAACTAGATATTCTCATTTAGAAAAATTAATATTGGCTCTAGTTATGGCATCGACAAAGCTTAGACATTATTTTGAGACACATAGGATTCATGTTAAAACCAATTATCCTGTTAAAAATGTGCTTAGGAAACCTAAGATGTCAGGTAGAATGGCTAAGTGGTTGGTAAAAATAAGTGCCTATTGTTATGGGTGAATTTCTGCTTATATATCCTGACTAATATTCTGGCTTTGAATGTTTATTTGTGGTCAGGATACTGGATCAGGATATTGGTAACATCTTGATGCGATATCCTGGTAGTAACCAATTAGCTCACGTGCAGATTATTGTAACAAGTCTCTAACGGTCAGGTGGACTTCTTCTCCTTGAGACTTGGGCAAATCAGTTAGTTTGGAGACGTTGAAGCCGTAAGACCAGGACTGCAACGTTCATATGGGGAATATCCGCTGAATCCTGGAATAATAGGATATTTAGTTAGTTTCCTTTTACTATAAATAGATTGATCGGATCAGATTAAGACACACACTCTTTCACACACTTTTTCTCTCCTGTTGCAAACAATCACTACACACAAACACTTGTACTCGAATTAAATTGTAACACCTAGTTGATCCGCATCATATCCTGCACTGTATCCTGATATTTGAAGTAATAGAAGAACAAGGCAGCTACGATTGTCAGCTCCCGAGGTTTTGTGCCGGCGATCTAGATTGATCAAGGGCTTTCCTCGTACATCCTGTGTCACCCTTTACATTTTCTCTCATTGTTTGATCATAGATACAGCTCTATACCCTGAGCCGTATCCTAAAACTGTTTTTACAAATAACTTAACTAGCATATTTTCAACACACGTTTCTGGCACACTACCTCACTCAACTAATTTTATCACTTAATTGCTTTGGTAATTTTTGACCAAAACAATTTGGCGCCCACCATGGGGCAAGTGGTGTTATTTCTACTAAAAGCCTTTGCAAAATCGTTACTTGGTTTTCTATTTTCAAAACTTTTTGCTACACTATTTTCAATGGCCTTGAGATCAAACATGAGCTCTTCCACCGTGTCTGCTACAACCTCTGCAACAATTGGTTCGGTGCTTCCACCACCTCCTCCGAGAATGCAAGCCTCTTCATAGGGAACTGAAAGTCATGTGGCTCGGGATGTTATCCCCGCTTGCAATATCCATGGATCTGGTCCTGTTTTGGCTTCTAACGAAGAAAAATTAAATTTGCTTGGTAGTGTATGAGAACAGATGTGGCAGCAGCAGGAAACTAATCAGATGCTGATGAGAGAGATACAACTCTTGAAATCCGGCCCAAGTAGGCCTGCTGAAGATACTGTCACTCCCTTGCAACCCAGGGCTTTGAACTTCAGTTCTGCAGTTTATACTGAGGATAACCAGGGGAATATTGTGCCTAACCATTCCCAGAATCATACTCCTGAGATACCCTCATCAGTAAGAGTATCAACTGTGAGAAGCCCAGGATATGCTTCAGGATATGGCCAGAATCCCCAAACTGATAATGTATCTAATAATAATAATGCTCTTGCTACTAATGGTGTTGGATCTTTGCAGGATGCAGGTATGACATTGGCATTTTCCAGGGAGCTTCAAAAAACTGAAAGACATGATATCCAGTGTGCCTGGGGTGGTCCAGCCAATTCCAGAAGTGTCCCAGGACAGCCACATGATATCACGGTTTGCATATCCTATTTGTGATGCTGAAATCCCAAAAAGATTTCAAACCCCCAACATGAAACTCTATGACAGAACTACAGATCCTGAGGAGCATATTGCCCAGTATAGGGAAAGGATGGAAATACACCCTATCCCTTCAGATCTCAAAGAAGCATGCCTGTGCAAGGGTTTTGGTTCTACCTTAATAGGATCAACCTTAAAATGGCTCTTGAACGTTCCTCCTCATTCAATTACTTCATTTGCTCATTTAGTTAATATATTTAATAGTCAATTTTCTTGCAGCCAGAGTTTTGAGAAACTAACCAGCGATCTTTACAGGATAAATCAAGGACCTCAGGAATCCTTGAGGGATTATGAGAACAAGTTTAGTCGGGAATCCTTGGATATCCAGCATCTTGATGTTGCAACAGCTGTGCAGGCTTTTAAGATGGGATTACAAAAAGATTCTCAGTTTTATCAGGATCTTGTAATGAATCCCTGCAGGAATCTGGACGAAGCTCATAACAGGGCTTTAAGATACATTCGCCTGGAGGATGACAAAAAGATGCAAGAAAGGATGAATTCATCCACAACCTATGAGTCAACCAACAGGAAATCAGAATCCTCGTATAGACCATATCGCTCTAAACCGTATGGCAGAAATGATGGAAAAAAAGTGAATGCTGTATGCTATGCAGGGTTTAGGAGACAAAGCAAGATGGCCCCGAAAGAATCAACAAAAGGCTGATTGGAAGGAAAATCCAAATGGTGTGCTTTCCATGAGGATTTCGGACATGTTACTGAGGATTGCATCACTTTGAGAAAAGAAATAAGATATCTCTTAAGTAAGGGATATCTGAAGGACCTCTTGGGAAGAAAGAAGAATAAGGGTCAGGATCATGAGAAGGATCCTGAACGTGCAGCATCACCTCCTGCGGATGCAAAAATAATTAACTTTATTTCAGGAGGATCCGACATCTGCGGCACATCATATTCTGCGGCAAAAAGACACGTGAAGGAAGCCAAAGCAGAGAGGGGAGATAAGCCAACAAGGATGTCAACCCTCACGACTGACAAAGTCATCACGTTCGATAATGATGACAGGGATACTATCCAGGATCCCCACCATGATGCTTTAGTAATAACGTTATATGTTGCTAACCATTTTATACGCAGGATATTAGTGGATAATGGCAGCTCAGTCAACATAATTCAGCTGGAAACGTTGAAGAGGATGAATGTATCCCTGATGGATATTACTTCGAAGTCCACTGTGCTCGTTGGTTTTGCAGGATCGTTTTCAGACCCAAATGAGTCGTTCAGAAGAGTTTTTGCTCAATACGAGAGGTAGAAACAAACGTATCAAGTTAATTCAGCTTGCGATTCACTTTAAACTGTCTTTTGATTGATATAACAAAGATTTACAGCGAATAGACACTTCGGCAGCAGTTCGGCACTGAACCCGGAAAGTTACAAATGAGATCCAAGACACAAGTATTTATAGGCTGCCCTATTTCGTACGAAACCAACTTCAGACGAAATCACATTTCGTGCGAAATGACATTTTTCATTTCGTGCGGAATGACTAAGCTTATTTCGTGCGAAATAGCTCAGTCTATTTCATGCGAAATAGTCACCTTTCACATTTTCTCGAATAACGTGCCCTGATCTTTCTATACAATTATAAGACTCGATACAAGACGAAGTCGACAGAAATATGCACCAACAGACTCCCCCTTGGATGTTGACGAAGTCTTCAGTGTCGAGTCTTCAATCTTCAGTTTTATCACTCTTCTCGTTCTCTCCGAAGTATCTAACAATGTAAAGCATCCTCAATCCTCTCTCTTCTCTTTATCAACTAATCTCTCCCTTGGATGTTGATCTATCATCTTCACAAGCTTTGAATCTAAATCTCGAGCTTTCTAATTCTCTTGATCAGATCTCTTGATTCCTTAAGTTCATCAGCATCTGCAATTTGCGTGATCTTCAGGATCTGAATCTGGCTCTACTATCTTCAGACTCTCCTTTGCTAGCAGACTCCCCCTTAAGTTGTGCTTGGGATCGTAGCCTGGCTTTTACAGGATCAGGATCGTAATCTGGCTCTCTATGACACTAGAATCAGAAACCTTGCTATCCTGCATAATCTCTACCACACAATAAATTTTACAAATTTAAAAACTTGACAAATTAATATACCACTTGCAGGAATTAATCAATCAATAAATGATTTTACAATGTTAATCTCTGATGAACCACTTGTAAAAATACCATTTTTCATTTAAAACAATTTTTCATCTCAAACATCTCAAACCAAATCTCCCAAACCTTTTGTTCATCATGTTTAGCACTTGGAATTTTGAAAATCAGCTTTTCAACATCAGTTGTCGAAATTCTTTTTATATTTTTCAAAATTTTATGCTAAAACACTCTGAAAATCTTTTTAGACTTTTGAATTTGAAAGAAAAAGCAGTAAAGAAATATTTACACACAATATTTTTGTGAGTTTGTGTAAGAAGATCATATCAGTTTTTGAGACAAATCACCAACACCATTAAGCTTTTAATCATTTTAAGTTCTAAACGATTCACTTAGATTGTCAGTATACTTATCCACTTAAATTTTCACACAAAGTTCAACTGTATCAAGATACGAATTTAGTGTTTTAGAGACTTAAACTTATTCGCGTGTCCCACCTCAGAATATACTCCCGTATCCAGATCCCAATATTCAGTCTTACAGGTGAGTATACCTAGATGATATCTGTAAAGGGTTAAAATGCGAGGGCCATGAGAGCTCAGGCTATTGCTTCCGTAAAATCAGAGAGATGATGGCTTCGACTTTAGGTGTGTTCCCTTTAGAGAATCTTTTCTTCAACAGCACATGATTAGCATTTTGCAATGTTTCATCATTTTTTATGCTGAGGGGGGGTGCTATTTTTCAAGCAAGCGAAAAGTATTATACGGGGACTAGGCCATTGCTTCCGCAAAATCAGAAGTCCCGGGATAATACCCCAGATATCACTAAGCATAAAGACCTAGTATCTCAGAAAGAGGGGTCTTTCAAACAAGATTTCGAGGGTTACCCATATATCCGAGAGATGTTCCCCACGAGATATGTAAGTTGAAATTTAGGTTTAAATCTCGAACACAATCTACTAAATATTCAAAAACCTACTGGCACATCATCAGTGAGACCGTTTATCACATATTGACTTTCCAATTCTTTAGCATGCTGTGAATGTCCACTGATGTACTATCATTTCCTCTTTTTCACAACAAAACTCATTTTTGATTTTATCATGTTTTTGGCTTTTTCAAATTTTCTAATGTTTTTGGATTTTCAAATTTCTTACTCCCCCTAAAATTCAAAATCATTTAAAGAAAATCTGAAAACAAACTGTACAACTTAAGTGACAACTAATGTGAATTGCTTTCAAATCTCCATTCATTTGGCATAAACAATCAGAACTCCCCCTGACAACAAACTATTTTCCCATTATGATTTCAAAACACTTAAGTTTGTTTTAATGAAAATGGTTTTTCCGGAAAATTAGTTTTGTTGATTTCATAAAACCACTTGTAGGTTAGGGGATCAATTCATCACCTTGTTCTATCATTTGCAACCTTTTGAAAAAATATAAGAGTTTTAAGTTCAAACAACTAATACCACTTGTAGGAAATCAAGTACAACTTAATGTCCCTGATTCACCACTTGTAAATTTTCACAAACATACAAAATTCAAGAAAGATGCCAATTCCTGCTCCACGATTACCAACTTGGGAGCTCCGGTAAGTCAGGTTTTTCAGTTAAAGAGGTTCTCCCAAGCCTGATAGACCTTGGGAGATTCCAAGTGATCAACACTCGGTTTCTTTCCTTTCATCTTTTTGTCATAAAATTCCTTCACCCTTTTGACTTTCCCATCAATCATTTTTCCAAAAATATGTTTCATTTTGGGGTTAAAGGCTTTCTCAACATCAAATTCTTTCTTTTCAGAAAAAAATTGATTTGAAATATCAACTTTGCCAATTTTTTGTTTAAAATTCTCAGCCCTCAATGGTGGAAAATTTGCATCATCCATTGTCGGTACTGATTTTTCAACTTTTGGTTCAACTTGTGGCTCCTCTGACTTTGTGAAATCAAATTCATAGCCAGAAAATAGCTCCTCTGATTTTGACGAATCAGAATCATTGCTAGAACTATCATCAGATTTCTTCACGACCCACTTTTGGTTGTCAAGATTTGCTTTTCTTTTGTAAAAACCTTTTGAACATTCACCAACCTCAAATTTCGAATTCTTGAAAACTATAAAAGATTTGGTTGGTGTTTCATTTTCAACCATCTTATCTTTCAGTTTAAGAGAAACTCCCTGTTTTGTTTGGATTGCTTTAGGACAATTCCTGGCAATATGACCAATTGTTTTGCATTGAAAACAGGTTCTTGTTTCTTTTTTTCTGAGCAACTTCCTTCTTCATTTCTTCTTGCTTCTTTGCAAGGAATTCTTTGTTTGTCTGCTTTCTGAACAATTTCTCTTTTTCTTCTTCAGATGATGTTCCTGTAACAAAAACAGTTTTTGGTTTATAGGTTTTCTCATTTTTATGATTTTTTGGTGAAATAAAACCAAGACCTTTCCTTTTGAAATTACCGTTATGGTTTGGTTTCTTTTGAAAACCAGAACCAGCACTGTAACCCTTTTTCTTGTTTTCTCTTTGTTGTACTCTTGAGGTGTATTTTTTTAGGTTTTTCAGAAAGATTTACATCTTTTATTTCAGAAATATTAATTTCTGTTAGTTTGAAAACATTTTTGATCATTTCAGTTTTGACACCTCTTATTGGAAATTCATCATCAGAATATAATTTGTCAGAATCATTCAAAGTATATGCAACTTTGAATTTTTCATCATTCAAATTAGATTTTGATAAGAGAAATTCTTTATTGTAAACCCGTTTGTCCTTTTTGACTGTTGGACTTGAAGTGTTGAACTCCGACTTTGACTCCAACTTAGACTCCTCGGTTTCATCTTTATCCAACACCTGATCGACCACTTTCTTTATTAACTCTGACTCATGATCAGTATCAGATGAAGTGAAAGTAACATCAATGTTTTCTGGCAAGTTATCTGAAGGCTCAGATTCCCACTGTAAGTTAGTTACCTTTTTGACTCTTTCTGAATTTGGATTTCATGAAGAATATCCATTTTCAAGCCGGGGTGGACACTTGTTGTAACTGAAACCTTGTTTCTTACCAGAATCATTCACTTCAGTATTCTTCTTCTTTTCCTCAGATATTTCTTCATCAAATGCCTTCATTCCTTCCACTGTTGGATAAATCCTGTCAATAACATAAGAAGTACATGAGTAACTTTTTAACAACCTATTTACTCTTTTTGTTTCTATTCTCTGAGTTTCCAGTTTCTGTTCAAGAACATCATACTTCTCAATGTAATTGTTGACAATTTTCTGCTTTGTCATGAAAGCTCCTTGAAGTGTCTTCATTGCAGTTGCTTGTTCACTGCTTGACTGATTGTACTAATTCATTGCTTTGTTGAGAACACCATAGGATTCTTTCAATCTGTTCATGTTATGAATCAAAGTACTGTTTTGCTTTTTCACTGCTTCACAGCTTTCACATTTCACAGGAATTTTTCGTGCATCAGCTTCTGCTTCAACTGTAAAAGCTGGAACTTCTTTTGCCTTTTTCTTTATCACACGGACTTCTTCATCATCACTGCTAACTTGTTTTTTAACTTTCTTCTTTTTCTTTCGAACTTTTCCATTATCACTATCACTCTCTTCTAGCATTCTTAAATGCTCTTTCATTCTGTTTGCATAATAATCATTATCATTATCACTGTCTTCAGCAACCCTAGCAACAAATGCTTTAGCTAAGAATTCTTTATCTGGACAGTAATTGTCCCAGCTAAAACCTTCTGGTAATCTTTCATCATCTTGATCGATCAATTTGCTCATCAAATATGCTTTCTTTGATTCTTCAATCTCCTTCTTAGCATGAGCAGTTTGTGGTTGTTGTTGATGTGGTTGTTGAGCAACTTGATGATAAATTGCTTTCCGATAGTAATCATTGTTGTTGAACGGATTTTGGGCTCCACTTGCTTCGCGATTCGTGCATTCACACTTGAAATGCCCTTTTTCCCTGCAACAAAAACAAGTAACTTTAGATTTATCAAATCCAAAAGTAGAAACATTTGCATTACGGAAATCATCTCTTCCTGTGATCTATTTAAATTTCTCAGTTCTTCTCAACACATTTGCCATACACCACTTTATGTCCATTAATTCCATTTCTTCAGCATCAATCTGATCGTAATCCTCTTTTGTCAACATTGGATTTCCGATCTTTCCTGCTACTAAACTCCCATACGATTCTAACACAGTCACCAACAAAGACATGTGACTTTTTGCAATTTCTTCCGAGTAGTTTTGGTCATTCTCAAGGTTTAGAGCAATGTTGCATTGAAGTACTTTACCACTCTTTGTTGCTAAAACATTTGGATCAAATGATGGATATGAAGAAAACTCATTTTGTTGTTTGATCCTTTAGATGACCCTCCAGATGAATTTTTAGCATTGAATGCAGTTTCGATCTTTGGTGACATGTTGGTCTTATCATTGATACCTCATTTGTAATAAAGCCCAATATCTTGTTCACCATCTAAATCCTTCATTCTTGAGATCTTCCTTTGTTCCATCTCTTGAGCTTTAAGTTTTTCAATGAACTTTCCCAGTGTTAGATTCCCAAAATCTTTCTTATTTCTCAACATCATAAGATATGTGCCCCAAGTTTCATGTGGCAATGCATCAGCTAGCTTTTCAATCAATTCTTCATTATCTTTTGTGATGCTCACCCTTTTCATGTTAACTAACAGATTACAATATCTTTCGATGATCTGCTTAGTGCTTTCAGTTCTCAACCCACGAAATAAATCGAACTCTTTTTTCAAAAGTGATTTTTTATTCTTGATCATCTCTTTACATCCAACAAACTTTGATTTTAATGCTTTCCAAATTGAATAGGCACTTCCATTATGTTGCAGTAAAACCAAGATATCTTCCTTATCAGCTTGATGCAATAAACTAGTCATCATCTTTTCATCTTTGTATTTCTTTTTCTCCTTAGCACTTAGATCTTTAATTGCAATAACTTCTTCATCATCATTCACCGGTCTAACATATTTTGTTTCAACACATTCCTAAGCATCCAAGTAATTTTCTTGAACCCAATTTTCAAATCTTTCCTCCCATCCATTATACTCCTCAATGTTCATGAGCTTTGGCGGTTTTTGCATGGTACCCGTTTCATTTTCCAACATTCTGTTTTGTGCAATGGTAATCGGAGTAGCAAAGGCGTTGTAAAATTCTTCTTCCATGATTCGGTTTCAAAATCTCACAAACTTAATCTTTCAAACGAAATAGCACAATTCAAACGAAATGAACTTTGATGCGAAATACACTTCTCCACACGAAATGACCTTGTTCAAACGAAATAACTTCTCAAGCGAAATACCTTTTGAAGCGAAATGACTGGTTTCGTGCGAAATAGATGATTTCGTACGAAATAACTGAACGTTCAAGCGAAATGAAGTGATTTCGTACGAAATGGGTGATTTCGTACGAAATGAAGTACTTTTTCAAACAAAATGACAATATAGGGTGATTTCGTGCGAAATGAAAACCTTATTTCGTGCGAAATACTGCTGATGTCATCATATCGGCCGGAATTTTATCAAATTGATCAGGTTTTAGTCCGATTTTAGATCCAATTCTTTCAAGGCTTTGTTAAAACACAGTTTCGCATATAATGTGAGAAAATTAAGCCATTTTGACCATGAAAACAAGTTTAATTTTGAAAAGAAGGTGTAGAAATCAGATTTTGCAGCTGAAATAGTAAGAACTCTTCCTCCTGAGCTCTGATACCACTTGCAGGATCGTTTTCAGACCCAAACGAGTCGTTCAGAAGAGTTTTTGCTCAATACGAGAGGCGGAAACAAACGTATCAAGTTAATTCAGCCTGTGATTCACTTTAAACTGTCTTTTGATTGATATAACAAGGATTTACAGCGAATAGACACTTCGGCAGCAGTTCGGCACTGAAACCGGAAAGTTACAAATGAGATCCAAGACACAAGTATTTATAGGCTGCCCTATTTCGTACGAAACCAACTTCACACGAAATCACATTTCGTGCGAAATGACATTTTTCATTTCGTGCGGAATGACTAAGCTTTTTTCGTGCGAAATAGCTCAGTCTATTTCATGCGAAATAGTCACCTTTCACATTTTCTCGAATAACATGCCCTAATCTTTCTATACAATTACAAGACTCGATACAAGATGAAGTCGACAGACATATGCACTGCAGGATCGTTTTCAGACCCAAACGCGTCGTTCAGAAGAGTTTTTGCTCAATACGAGAGGCAGAAACAAACGTATCGAGTTAATTCAGCTTGCGATTCACTTTAAACTGTCTTTTTATTGATATAACAAAGATTTACAGCGAATAGACACTTCGGCAGCAGTTCGGCACTGAAACCGGAAAGTTACAAATGAGATCCAAGACACAAGTATTTATAGGCTGCCCTATTTCGTACGAAACCAACTTCACACGAAATCACATTTCGTGCAAAATGACATTTTTTATTTCGTGCGGAAAGACTAAGCTTATTTCGTGCGAAATAGCTCAGTCTATTTCGTGCGAAATAGTCACCTTTCACATTTTCTCGAATAACGTGCCCTGATCTTTCTATACAATTACAAGACTCGATACAAGACGAAGTCGACAGACATATGCACCAACAGGTTTCAGTGGAGAAGCTAGGAATACCGTATGAGAGATAAAGTTACCCGTGTATATTCAAGGGGTCAACTCAATGCAGCGCTTTTGTGTCATGGACTCTTTATCCTGCTATAAGATCATATTAGGTAGGCCTTGGATCCATCATATGAAAGCTGTCCCGTCAACCTACCATCAATGCATCAAGATCTCTACTCTTGGGGAGTTGTCAAGGTGGAAAGTGATCAACAGGAAGCAAAGGAGTGTTATTCTTCTTCAATGAAATCCTCAACAAAACCTAGTGCAGCATAACAATTAAAGATGCGAGGCCAGGATATCATGGAGGCTTCAGAACAGGATGTAAAGAAAATTATCCTGGATCAGGATAACCCGGATATCTCGGTGCTCGTGGGAACCAATATCCCTCAGGATATTGAAGATCAATTGACTAATTTTTTGAAATGCATGATGTCAACATTCGCGTGGAAGCACGAGGATATGACAGGTATTTCCAAGGATATTATAACACATAAGCTCGGTATTGACAGGTCATTCAAGCCTATCCAACAAAAGAGAAGGAAGTTTGCTCCAGAGCGAAATATGATTATTCAAGAAGAAGTAGAAAGGTTATTGAAATCCAAAATGATCAGAGAGGTCAAGTTTCCAAGATGGCTAGCAAATGTAGTTGTGGTGCAGAAGAAAATGGGAAATGGAGAGTTTGTGTGGATTACACTGACTTGAACAAAGCCTGTCCCAAAGACCCATTTCCTCTTCCTCATATCGACTCAATAGTGGATGCTACTGCCGGCCATGAGATGTTAACCTTCATGGATGCATCCTCAGGATTCCAGCAGATCCAAATGGAACCTTCTGACCAGGAGGATACTGCTTTCATGACACCAACAGGTATTTATTGTTACACTGCTATGCCTTTTGGTTTGAAAAATGCAGGTGCAACATATCAAAGACTGGTGAACATGATGTTCAAAGACAAGCTAGGGGACACCATGGAGGTGTACATCGATGATATGGTAGTAAAATCCAAGAAGGCTGAGGATCATCTCCAGGATATTAAGGGAGCATTTGATATCCTGGACCAGTACAACATGAAGTTAAATCCTGCTAAATGCCATTTTGTAGTGGGAGCAGGAAAGTTTCTAGGATACATGGTGACGAAAAGAGGGATAGAGGCAAGCCCGGAGCAGATTAAAGCTATTCTGGATATTAAGTCACCTTCAAATATGAAAGATGTTCAACGGTTAACAGGGCGAGTAGTAGCATTAAACAGATTTATTTCAAGATCCTCGGAAAAATGCAAGTAATTTTATGATATCTTGAAGAAGAATAAGAAGTTCGAATGGGGAATGAAACATGAAGCAGCTTTGCAGGATTTGAAGCAGTATCTTTCAACTGCACCCCTATTGATGAAGCCTGAGAATGGTGAACCATTATCCCTATACCTCGCAGTATCAGGAAATGCTGTAAGTGCTGTCCTTGTAAAGGATCATGAAGGTCAGCAATATCCTGTCTATTATGTTAGCAAAAGTTTATTAGATGCTGAAACTAGATACTCACACTTAGAGAAATTGATATTAGCCCTAGTTATGGCGTCAACAAAACTTAGACATTATTTTGAAACACATAGGATTCACGTTAAAACTAACTATCCTGTTAAAAATGTGCTTAGGAAACCCGAGATGTCAGGTAGGATGGCTAAGTGGTCAGTGAAATTAAGTGCCTTTGATCTAGTATATGAGACTAGAAATGCCATAAAGTCTCAGGCTTTAGCTGACTTTGTGGCTGATTTCAGTAGTGATATTCAAAATGAAGTAGACCTAGAAGTCCAACAATTAGGAGAAAACTCGGAATCCTGGACATTGTATACTAATGGTGCATCTAATGTGAAAGGTGTAGGTTTGGGTATACTACTAAAATCGCCACAGGGGGACATATTACCCCAGGCTATTAGATGTGAGTTTCCCGCCACTAATAATGAAGTAGAATATGAAGCATTAATTGCAGGATTAGAATTGGGTAAAAGTATGAATATCAAGAGTTTGCAAGTATATGTTGATTCTTTGTTAATTACTAATCATTTTAATGGATCCTATGCAGTTAAAGGTGAGAAGTTAATCGAGTATCTCGAAATTCTCAAAAAATTAGCAGGATATTTCGATATTTTTACACTTGAACAGGTACCAAGAGAGGATAATGCTGAAGCTGATGCCTTGGCAAATCTGGGATCATCAGTCAGGATACCGGAAGGGACCCGAATACCAATATTACATTTCCTGCATCCTGTGACGGATCCTCAGGATAAGAAAACAGTAAGTGTTCAGGATCCTGATGATGAGTATCCTGAAGAGGATCCTAAGTCCTGGACGACTACAATCATGAGATATCTCAAGGAATGACACATCCCAAAGGATAAGAATCCTAAGGCCTTTAGAATGAAGGTATCACGATTCACTATTATAAATAATGTTTTGTATAAGAAATCTCTTGCAGGACCATATCTGATGTGCTTAGAGGATATCCCAAAACCAAAGAAGTGCTTCAGGATATACACGAAGGGGATTGTGGTAACCATACTGGGGGCAGGTCGTTATTCTCAAAGGTATTAAGAATAGGATATTATTGGCTGACGATGAGAAAAGATGCTGCAGAATACGCTCGAAGATGTGATGCATGTCAAAGACACAGTAATATATTACATCAGTCGGCTGAGCCACTTTATCCTATAGTTTCCCCTTGGCCATTCATGAAGTGGGGAATGGATATAGTAGGAAAATTTCCAAAGGCTCCAGGAGGAAAGGTCTTCATGTTGGCAATGACTGATTATTTCTCTAAGTGGGTCGAAGCTGAAGCATTTGTTTAAGTTAGAGATCAAGAAGTGGTATCCTTCATAAAAAGGAATATCCTGACTTGGTTTGGAGTACCAGCTGAGATAATTTGTGACAATGGATCTCAGTTTGTAAGTAAGAGGACTACTGACTTTTGCAAGAGTTGGGGAATCAAAATGATCACATCCACACCGGTACATCCTCAAGCAAATGGACAAGCAGAATCCTCAAACAAGATAATTGTCAACAACCTGAAAAAGAGACTATGAGCTAAAAAAGGAAGATGGGCAGAAGAACTACCCTTTGTTTTATGGGCTGATAGGACAACGGTGAAAAGTGCAACTGGTCAAACCCCATTTTCCTTTGTATTTGGAGCAGAAGCGGTAATCCCAACGGAAATGGTGATACCCACAGCAAGATCCAACCTCCGGGATCCTGAGTAGAATCCCGAAGTCCTTTGCCAGGAATTGGATACGGTTGATAAGACAAGAAACGCAGCAAGGCTAAGGATGGCAGCATATCAACAGAAGATATCTAAAGCATATAACAAGAATATAAGGACTAGAAGGTTCCAGGTTGGAGATTGGGTATTGAGAAAGGCTTTTCAGAATACTATTAATCCGGCTGATGGAAAGTTGGCTCCGAAATGGGAAGGACCCTATGAGATTGAATCAGAATCAGGAAAAGGAGCATACCGACTCAAGAATACGGAGGGGGATATACTACCAAGATCCTGGAATGCTATACATCTAAAGCTCTATTTCAAGAGAGTTTTGAATTTAAATTCTAACTCAGGATGGTATGGATTCTATCTCTTTTAATATGTTTTGATATTGTTTATTCTTTTGAACCCATTACTGACTTAAGCATCAGAGGGGTGTTAGCCAGGCTAACACCCACCTTAGTTTACAGTTGTTTTGCAGTATATGCTTCGGGATATAGCTCCAGGATACACATTCAGGATACTTCAAAAGATTAGAGGATTAGCCCCCTCTCTCACGTTTAAGGGATCCTGATCCCTTCACAGGTTTAAAGATATTCACCTTTCTCTCGAATTGGGTTTAAACACCCCGCCTGGAGCACAAGTTATCCAGGGATAGTTCAAGATAGCGGGACCAGTCCATGTAAAAGTGGCTGACAATTTCGTTATTGTTGGCTATATCCTGGATCCTAAAGGTATATGAGGATTGATCACCCTCTCACACGGAAGGGTATTTTCATACTCTCTAATGTTTAAAGGTTATCACCTTTCTAAGTCTTGGAGTTTATACACTCTCGCCTGTAGCGCATGCAAATATGGGATTTTCCCCAGGATACTTATGGGATTTTCCCCAGGATACTAAGGATTTATCTCCAGTATATTTTTGGGTTTTACACCTGTAACACAAGAACTGTTCGAACAGTTGGAACTGATATTCAAAAATTTTCTAAGTGTTCAAAGACTTCATGCACAGGGGACATTCCTTCTGAGGCAATTGTGTAGAGCTCAAATGTGACAACTGTGCTCTGTAATCGATGTACAATATAAAACAATGTTAATTATTAATAAAACAATGTTTTTTTGTGTTATTATGTGTGTATTTGTGTTTGATGATTTTATGATTCGATTCAATTCCGATTTCTAGCTTTAAATCGCTTTCTAGAAAGTTATACGCAAACTGATGCGTAAACGCAGTCAGTTTAATGCAAAAAACACTATGGAATAGTGAAATAGGCTTAACATACCTTAAAAAACCTTTACATAACTTAGAAATAAGTTTTGGATGGTTTGGTGTGTTGAAATCAAGTTTGTTCGATCGTAGGGACTATTTGTGTCAAACTATGAAACTATACCGATTTGTATAGAAACGAACATTCCGGAACTTGATCATAAGTTAAACATACCCTAAATATCCTTTACATAGCTTAGAAATAAGCTTTGAGGGGTTCGGTGTGCGAAAACATGCTTATTTGATCTTACAGGGACTAAAAGCGTCAAAAAGTGCATAAGTTTGCATTTTCGCGCATAACTTACGTTCTAAATATATCCCGACATCCAAAAATTTATGTAGTCATTAAAATACTTTATTTTAGTGATTGGCATGATAAAATTCCATTCGTCGCTTAATTTGGATCGTTTTTGCGTCTGTTACGACACCCGTCGCAATTTACCAAACAACGCAACCGTACGAACAAACGAGCCGACATCCAAGATGTTTTTGAGCACATTTTAAGTTCCCTATACTTTAACTTCATTTTAGAGATTTGAAATGGGGTTAACGGGGCTTAAACGTGTCAAAAATGCATCTAAAATCTAGTTTTGGGACTTCAGGGACTAAACCTGCCATTTTTGAAACTTGCTGATCTGCAAGGTCCTTACGGACCGTATGGGGATGGGCTTACGGTCCGTAAGCCATCACCAGCACAGCAAAATTTCAGAAACATTGAAACTGGTCATTTCCTCTTGTTCCAATGGTTTTGATCCCTGGTTTTTCATGCTATGCGCTGGTTTGTGTGGTGAACAAGTCCCCCAATCCTTCCCTAACAAGTGTATGGCCAAGATCTTTCCCTCCTTACCAAGAAATGATCCTAACGGATTTGCGAAAACTATAAATAGGCATGCCATTCTTCCATTTTTCCTCACATTTGATCTGAGATTTCTCTAAGTTGATGTGATTATTCACTTCATACATGAGAATACTTAGAATCAAATCTCTTTGGACCCTTTGTAAGTCCTCTTTCATTCTTTTATGCGTTTTTAGCATCTGTTTGACTTTCTGCATTGACCAGTTTATGGTCAACATGATTTTCATTTGAACTTCGCAATGTGAGCGTAATCACGATGGTTACAGTCCTTAGTGATTATACCTACTAATTACCACGTTGACTAGGCGTAGTGACGAGTCGTAGTTTCGGTCAAAATGCGCATTTAAGCGTATTTTGCAACTAAACTACTCTAGGGTATCAAAACACTTTGTTTTGATATCAAAACCTGTTTTCTAACTTAGTTAAGCATGTTTTAACATGCTTAGCTCATCACTTTTAGTTTAGTGCTTGTTTAGAGTCGTAAGTCAAGCGGTCTAAACCACCGCTTAGACTTTCGAAGTCGACCCGTTTGGTCGATCATTAGGATCCAACCAAGCTTGCTTAGTGACCATAATTGCATAGGGAATAACCTTCCGAGGTTATACCTTATGGTCACATAGTTTAAGTAGTTGTATGATAGGTAGTTTATATGCCTTAGGTAAATTACCAAAATGCCCTTTTCATGCATAATTGGATTTTAAGCATATGTAACCTAAACATTTTTCACATAATTGATTATGCAACATAATTAAACATGTTAGGGCATATAATACTTGTCATAGGACTAGTTAGACGTCTCAAACGCGCATTTGCGCGAACGACGCGTTAAAGTAGCATAAGCTACCTTAATGGGTCGTAACGGGTCGAAAGCACTTAGGTTAGGTTCCGATTTAGAATGTAGGCTTTGTTAAACCATATCACATGAGTTACAACACTCATTTGGTTTACAAGACCTCATTCTGTCCGATCTTCCGATATAGGTGTCGATTTATTTACTAGTGATCCGATTACTAGGTACTACTTGAATTTCCTTGGTTTGCCTGAGCTTCGCTAAGTTCTTTAGATCAAGGATACCCTTCTATTCAATGTGAGTACATAGTTCCCCTATTTTATTGTTTTCAATTGTTTTGGGGTGATTCATATGTATTAAAACGATTTTGACACTTAAACGATGGTTTCAAAAACGATTTAAATTGTTTATATTAAACTAATAACGATTTCGATAATGTGAACGAACTTGTTGGTTGTAGTTACATAACGAATGACATTCATTAATTTTCGCCGAACCAACCAATATTAGGTTATGGTACCATAGGATCTGACAATTCCCGTTATCAGACTACACCCATGGTTATGTGTGTGTGTGTGTGGGGGGGGGGGGTTATGTAGGTAATGACCGAATCTGTGATTGTTAATTTTCCCTTTGGTGGTTTGTTAATGCGAGAAACGAGATAGACGAGTCACGAATGTTTGAATGTTATTAGCGAGACGACCATATGTAGTTTCACAATTTAAAACGAATACGATTTTGGGACGAGTTAAACGATTTGAAAGGACTTAAATGAGATAAACGACTTGATTAAATGATTGGTTTTGGGTAGTGATTAGATAATGGGATGGGTGTAGCATGATAAAAGCATGGTAGATACGCCGCTGGTACATCTTATATATAAGTGCTTTTATCATATTATATTCCGTGTCATTATTTAGTTCACTTGGGAAACGATTTCGAAATGATATCACACAACGAGGTTTTCTAAATGATATAAACCAAACGAGTTTTGTTAACGAGTTTTAACGAGATGTTTTACAAATTGGTTTACTAAAACAAAAGTTTTTGAGTTAAGAATCATGGCTACGAGATTTTATAAATTATAACCATCTTGATTTTAGTTGGTTAATCATGTTGCAATACTATACACTTTACAAAACAAGGTTTTCAAGGTATTGCAATATATGTAAACGAGCCATGAATCCGATACTCTTACAAAACCTATATGCTCGCCAGCATTTCTTTGCTGACTTTGTTTTTACATATGTTTCAGGTAATGTTGCTTGATGTTGATTGCTAAGAAGCGTGTTCACTTAGGATCTGGACAAGGCCTTAGTGACTTAAAAACGATAATGGACGATGTATAACTTATTTGTTTGGTTTTAAGACAATGTAACTTACTAAATGAATCAATAAAACGAAACTTTTAATTACCATGGTTGTGAAACGATGAATTTGTTACAACACTCTCCGACGTTTCTGCCGCGGTTTTGTTGTTTTAACGCGGTCGGGGTGTGACAAAAGAGTTGGTATCAGAGCCAATGGTTATAGGGAATTAGGTTATTAGTAATGCTTTGACCTAGACTATAACTTTCTAGGACCCCAACAGAAGTTTACTTGTGTTTAGATTTTAAAACAATACTGTCACCTATCCTTAGGTGATAACCACAACAAGAGCACAATAACAAATCCGCTTCGAAAATTAATCATCTATCCTTGGATGATTGATTACAAGGTTTTGATCCCTCATAGTTTTCAAAATCTCGTCAAAGTTTGGGTCTAAATAATGTGAACACGTGCAAAATGGAAGAGTGGATGCCTGTACCCTGAATTTTCTGTCTAAGGCTAGAGTGTTTGTACAAATCCGCAGTAACGGACCAGTCACTCTTACCTGGAAACTCTTGGGGTGAGTGTTCACTTATAGGCGAGCATGTCTTCAGCGATACATTATATTGACCCGTTTACTTTGATTAGTCACTACGTGTCATTTGTTTGTTCGAGGTAACGAATGAATGATCGCCTTCCTTGTGTTTTGTCGATGTTTTCAATACCTCTTTTGTTTTTCCAATTGTCGATCTCACTCGATTCCCCTGTTTCCTTGTTAGACAATGCCTCCTCGACGTGATGCTCAACCTTCTACTACTGAAGAAGTCGCAGCCCTTGTTGCTCAACAAATGGCTGCGGTACTTCCTGGCGTAGTAACCCAGATCCATGAGTTATACAACAATAATAACAACAATAATGCACAATGTAGTTTCAAGAATTTCAATTCTGCTAAGCCGTTGAAGTTTTCTGGGTCGCAAGGAGCAACTGCGCTCCTTCAATGGTTCGAAAGTATCGAGAGCACATTCAGACATGTGCAATGTCTGAATGGGCGTAAGGTTGAATTTGCATCAAGTGTGTTCGAGAAGCATGCTCTTACGTGGTGGAACGGTGTTATGCGCGATAGGGGTGCCGAAGTGGCATTGGCACAGACATGGGAAGAGCTTTGAGCTCTCATGATGAAAGAGTTTTGTCCCCGTCATGAAATTTGGGCTTTGGAACGAGAGTTTGATGATCTAAAGCAAGATGGGGGAGAACACCGTGCGTATACGGATCATTTTGAGGAGCTCAGTCTTCTGTGTCCTACTATGGTTACCCCGTTGGAGAAAGTGATAGAGAGGTATATCGATGGTTTACCCGATTCCATGCAGGATATTGTGACTGGCATTAATCCTACTACTGTTCGTCACGCGATCGAGTTGTTTGCTACCCTAACTGAGTCTCAAGTCAGGAAGGGTAAACTTACCCGCAAGGGTGATAAGAAGAAGTCGACCGATTCTGTCAAGGAAAAGGGTAAGAGTAAGAAAAGTGACTCCTCGAAGAAGTCGAGAAAGCGAAAGGGTGCTCAGAATTTTGCAGTAATAGCTCAGAACCCACCGGCTCAACCTCCTGTGAAGAAGTAATATGCTGATACCGCACCTCACTGTGCTCGATGCAACGGTCACCATGTTGCCCAGCAGGCCTGTAAACAGTGCACTACGTGTGGTAAACTTGGGCATTTGGCCAACATTTGTCGTTTGGGCCAAAATCAGGCTACTCAGGTTCCAGCACAAGTTCAGGGGAATGCTGCGAGATTCCCACTTGGTTCGTGTTTTAATTGCGGAGAAATGGGTCATTTCCGCAACAACTGCCCGAGGTTGGTAAATGCGAATGCGAATCTGAACGCGAACACGAATGTGAATCCCGCTCGTGGATGAGCAATCAATCTAAATGCGAATGAGGCGAGGGCAGACAACGAGGTTGTTAACGGTACGTTCCTTGTTAACAATCAACTTGCATCTGTTCTTTTCGATTCTGGTGCCGATAGGAGTTTTGTGTCGTTATCTTTTGAGCCTTTACTTGCGATACCTAGAACTAAACTGAGGAAACCCTTATCTGTCGAAGTTGCTACTGGTAAACCGCTTGTACTCGATTCTGTTCTTCGTGGTTGTCAATTGAACCTCGATAACCATCTTTTTCCTATTGACCTCACGCCGATGCAACTTGGGAGTTTCGACATTATTGTGGGGATGGATTGGTTAACCAAACATCATGCTGAGGTAATTTGTTTCGATAAGATCATTCGTATTCCTCTTTCGTCTGGCGATGTTCTAGAAGTTCGTGGCGAGAAACCATCTGGTGGATTGAAACTCATGTCGTGTACGAAAGCCCAACGTTATTTATGAAAAGGATATGTTGCTTTCCTGGCACATGTCACCGAGGAGAAAGGCAAGAGCAAGAGTATTCAGGATATTCCGATTGTTCGGGATTATCCAGAGGTGTTTCCTGATGAACTGCCTGGTTTACCTCCGGTTCGTCAAGTCGAGTTTCATATTGACCTTGTACCCAATGCTAACCCGATTGCGAAAGCACTTTATCGTCTTGCACCGTCTGAGATGCAAGAGTTATCGAAATAGCTTCAGGAGTTATCTGATAAAGGATTCATCTGTCCGAGTTATTCATCTTGGGGAGCTCCTGTCCTCTTTATGAAAAAGAAAGATGGATCTTTTCGAATGTGTATCGATTATCGTGAGCTTAATAAGCTTACCATCAAGAATCGATATCCCCTACCTCGAATCGATGATCTCTTTGATCAGCTGCAAGGTGCTACTTGTTTTTCTAAGATCGATTTGCGTTCTGGGTATCATCAGCTTCGTGTACTCGAAGAAGATATTCCCAAAACTGCTTTTCGCATGAGATATGGGCATTACGAGTTTACTGCCATGCCTTTTGGTTTGACAAATGCCCCAGCTATCTTTATAGACTTAATGAATAGGGTTTGTAAACCTTATTTAGACAAGTTCATCATTGTGTTCATCGACGATATTCTTATTTATTCGAAGTCTCGAGCCAAGCACGAGCAACACCTTCGTTTGACTTTGGAACTCCTGAAGAAGGAACAACTTTTTGCTAAATTCTCCAAGTGCGAATTTTGGCTTAAAGAAGTTCAGTTTTTGGGTCATATAGTCAACGAGCAGGGTATTCATGTAGATCCATCCAAGATTGTTGCTATTAAGGATTGGAATACACCGATGATCCCTACATAGATTCGATCTTTTCTTGGTCTTGCTGGATATTATCGTCGATTCATTTCTAATTTCTCAAAGATCGCGGTTCCACTCACTGCTTTGACTTAGAAGAATAAGCCTTTTGAGTGGGGACCCAAGCAAGAAGAAGCATTCCAAACGCTGAAACAAAAGCTTTGTGATGCTCCTGTTCTGTCTCTGCCCGAGGGAAACGGTGATTTTGTTGTTTATTGTGATGCGTCTAATTTAGGCCTTGGTTGTGTTCTTATGAAATGAGGAAAAGTTATAGCATACGCGTCTAGACAATTGAAAGTTCACGAAAAGAACTACATAACTCATGATCTTGAGTTGGGAGCTGTGGTTTTTGCGCTTAAAATCTAGAGACACTACCTCTATCGTACGAAGTGTGTGGTTTTCACAGACCACAAAAGTCTCCAACACATTCTTAATCAGAAGGAGTTGAATATGAGGCAACGACGTTGGGTTGAACTCTTAAACGATTACCATTGCGAAATTCGCTACCATCCTGGTAAGGCAAATGTCGTAGCCGATGCGATAAGTCGAAAAGAGTGAGTTAAGCTTCATTCTGTTCGAACTCTATCTGATATTCAATCTCGTGTTCTTCAAGCTCAACGGTCTTGTGTGGTCAAAGGCTTGTTGAAATATGAGCTACCGCTTCAACTCGAGCTTAAACTCGAAAGGAAAGACGATGGTTTGCTTTATTTCAAGGATCGTTTGTGGATTTCGAAACAATACGATCTCCGCACTTTAGTGATAGACGAATCTCATAAGTCTCGATATTCTATCCATCCTGGTGCTGATAAAATGTACAAGGATCTTCGTACTCAGTACTGGTGGCCTGGTATGAAAAAGGATGTTGCCTTGTATGTATCGAAATGCCTAACTTGTCTCAAAGTCTAGGCTGAACATCAACGACCGTCTGGTTTGCTTGTACAACCAGAGATACCGGTATAGAAGTGGGAGAACATTGCAATGGATCTCATTACTAAATTACCATGTACATCAAAAGGTCACGATGCAATTTGGGTTGTTATCGATCGATTAACGAAGTCAGCTCATTTTATTCCGATTTGCGAGGATCTATCTGCTGATAAACTTGCAAAGATTTATGTTGATGAGATTGTATCTCGACATGGTGTCCCTTTGGACATCATTTCTTATTGTGATGCTCGATTTTCATCTCATTTTGGAAGACCATGCAATCTGCTATGGGAACCAAACTAAAACCAAGCACTGCTTATCATCCCCAAACAGATGATCAATCTGAGAGGATGATTCAAACTTTGGAGGATATGCTTAGAGCATGCGTGATTGACTTTGGTGGTAATTGGGATTCGCATCTGCCATTGATCGAGTTCTCTTACAACAATAGTTATCATGCTAGCATTAATATGGCACCATTCGAAGCTCTTTACGGTCAAAAATGCCGTTCACCTGTCTGTTGGAATGAGATCGGTGAAGCTCAGCTTACTAGACCTGAGCTCATTCTAGAAACAACAGACAAAATCAAGAAGATCCGCGATAATCTTGTGACAGCTAGAAGCCGTCAAAAGAGTTATGCGGATGTGCGACGTAAGCCTTTAGAATTTCAAGTCGGAGACCATGTCCTGCTCAAGGTATCACCTTGGAAGGGAGTGGTGAGATTTGGAAAGAAAGGAAAACTTGCACCACGATATGTTGGACCATTTAAGATTGTTGAAAGAATTGGAAAGGTTGCCTATCGACTAGAGCTACCACCAGAGCTTGGAAATATTCATCCGACTTTTCACGTGTCCAATTTGCGAAAGTTTTTAGCTGACGCTGATCTTCACATTCCACTTGACGAAATCCAAGTTGATGAAACGATGCACTTTGTCGAGAAACCTGTGGAGATAGTGGACCGTACATTCAAACAGTTGAAGAACAAACGGATTCGATTGGTCAAGGTTTGTTGGGAGTCCAAACGTGGCTCAGAGTTTACTTGGGAACGTGAGGACCAGATGAAGGCGAAATATCCGCAATTGTTCTCAAAAGTTTCCTCTAGTTAAAATTTTGGGACGAAATTTCCTAAAGTAGGGGAGACTGTGACAACTGTGCTCTGTAATCGATGTACAATATAAAACAATGTTAATTGTTAATAAAACAATGTTTTTTGGTGTTATTATGTGTGTATTTGTGTTTGATGATTTTACGATTCGATTCAATTCCGATTTCAAGCTTTAAATCGCTTTCTGGAAAGTTATACGCAAACTGGTGCGTAAACGCAGTCAGTTTAACACATCAAACACTCCAGAATAGTGAAATAGGCTTAACATACCTTAAATAACCTTTACATAACTTAGAAATAAGTTTTGGATGCTTTGGTGTGTTGAAATCAAGTTTATTCGATCGCAGGGACTATTTGTGTCAAACTGCGATATACCAATTTGTATAGAAATGAACATTCTGAAACTTGATCATAAGTTAAACATACCCTAAATATCTTTTACATAGCTTAGAAATAAGCTTTGAGTGGTTCGGTGTGCGAAAACATGCTTATTTGATCTTACAGGGACTAAAAGCGTCAAAAAGTGCATAACTTTGCATTTTCACGCATATCTTACGTTCTGAATATATCCGGACATCCAAAAATTTATGTAGTCATTAAAATACTTTATTTTAGTGATTGGCATGATAAAATTCCATTCATCGCTTAATTTGGATCGTGTTTGCGTCCGTTACGACTTCCGTCGTAATTTACCGAACAACGCAACCGTACGACCAAACGAGCCGACATCTGAGATGTTTTTGAGCACATTTTAAGTTCCCTATACTTTAACTTCATTTTAGATCTTTAAAATGGGGTTAACGAGGCTTAAACGTGTCAAAAATGCATCGAAAACCAAGTTTTGGGACTTCAGGGACTAAACCTGCCATTTTTGAAACTTGCTGATCTGCAAGGTCCTTACGGACCATATGGGGATGGGCTTACGGTCCGTAAGCCATCACCAGCACAGCAGAATTTCAGAAACATTGAATCTGGTCATTTCCTCTTGTTCCAATGGTTTTGATCCCTGGTTTTTCATGCTATGGGCTGGTTTGTGTGGTGAACAAGTCCCCCAATCCTTCCCTAACAAGAGTGTGGCCAAGATCTTTCCCTCCTTACCAAGAAATGAACCTAACGGTTTTGTGAAAACTATAAATAGGCATACCATTCTTCCATTTTTCCTCACATTTGATCTGAGATTTCTCTAAGTTGATGTGATTATTCACTTCATACCTAAGAATACTTAGAATCAAATCTCTTTGGACCCTTTGTAAGTCCTCTTTCGTTCTTTTATGCGTTTTTAGCATCTGTTTGACTTTCTGCATTGACCAGTTTATGGTCAACATGAAGTTCTGTTGGATCGTGTTCGGTGACCCTAAACAGTCAGTAAAGGCAGTTCATCATTGTTTACAGAGGCGGAATCAAAGTAAACAACTTCAAACAGCTTGTTTCCTTTCTAATTATCCTTTCTGATTAAATTCCTGAGCTTTTACAATGAATTCTGACAAAAATCTGGCAGCACCTTCCCTCACACACACATCTGATCCGTTTGAAATGAACATGTACATCACCTATATATAGACTAGACCATTCCGTTTGAAGGTGTCACAACCACGTTCAAACGGACCTGCTCAAACGATCATGTTCAAACGGACTGTTTCAAACGAACCTGTTCAAACGGACTGGTTACCTAAAACATGTATTCAATCACTTTTGAGCACTCGTTTAACCTATCTAGACATAAGACTCGATAAGACGTAGTTAACAGACAGTAGATACACCAACAGACTCCCCCTTGGATGTTGACGAAGTCTTTGGCTTCGAGTCTTTAGTCTTTGTCTTTGTCTTGACATGTAAAAGCTTCCTTCAATCTTTTCATCTTCAATCAACAGCTAGCATAAAGCACAGACTCTGAATATTTAACAACCTTCAAGCTCCCCCTTGAATGTTGATCCAGAATTCTGACTCCCCCTTTCGCAGACTCCCCCTCTCGATCAGCTAGGGCTTTAAATTCTGGTTCAATGTTTGACATTTTGTTACCATGGGGAACATGATTCCTGCATAGACTCTACCCAAATATAAGATATATGACAATAACAATATCAATCCAAACTTACCATTCAACCACAATTGATATTCTTATCAGTGTTTAGAAATCCACTTAAGTATTCAGGTTCAAGTTAGTGACCCTGATAACTCAATTTAATCTACCAAGTCCTATTTAATGACCTTGGTTGATCAGAGATAATTCACACTGACTTTTTATTCAACTTGTTTTTCTGAAATTTACAAGTTTCAAATTAATGGACTTGCTTCAACTTTTCAACTTTCACAAACTTATCATGTTTAGCTCCAAACTCATCATCCAGCCCAGAAACTTCCTGCATCTGCTTCAATTCGAATCTGAAGATCAGCTTTCCACTTTGGTTTGTCAAAAAATAAAGCAGAAATATAAAATCTTTTTAGTTTTTTAATAAAGCTTCTAAACTAGAAATGAAATACAGAAACTAAAATGCAGTGAAAGTAAACTATTTACAAACATATTTTTGGTGAGTGTGTTAGGGAATCATATCAGCTATTCGACAAGTCACAAGTACCGTTAAGCTTTAATCTCATACTCAGAATTAAACAATTCGCTTAGATTGTCGATATACTGATCCACTTAAATTTTCACACACATTTCAATCTGTCCAGGATACGGATTAGATGAATTAGAGACTTAAACTTATACGTGTGTCCCACCTCTTGAATATACTCCTGTATCCAGATCCCAATATTCAGTCTTACAGGTGAGAATACCACAAATGATATCTGTAAGGGGTTAATAAATTATGAAGAATCATGAGAGCTCAGGTCAGAACTACCGTTCAGCAGAGAGATCATGACTCAACTTTTGGGTGTGTCCCCTTTAGAGGATCTTTTTTACAACAGCATTACTAAGCAATTTTATTGTCTTATCATATATTCTGAGGGTGATGCTATGTTTCAAGCATTGCAGAAAGTATTATTCGGGGACTAGGTCAGAACTTCCATTCAGCAGAAGTCCCGGAATAATACCCCAGATATCACTGAGTATAAAGACCTAGTATATCAGAAAGAGGAATCTTTCAAACAAGATTTCAGGGGTTACCTATATATCCAAGTAGTGTTCCCCACGAAATAAGTAAGTAAAGATTTAAGTTTATATCCCGAGCAAACCTACTAAATGTGTAAAAACCTATCGGCACATCATCAGCGAGACTGTTTAACGCATTTAAACATTCCATTTCTTTAGCATACCGTAACTGTCAAGCCGATGTACTATCATTTTCCCCTTTTACACAAGCTCTTTTCTGGTTTTCTATTATTTTTGGATTTTGAAAATATCTCATGTTTTTGTATTTTTGTCATTTTTTATTGTTTTTGTATTTTCTGAAATATTACCCTATACCTCCCCCTAAATACCAAAACAAGTAAAAAATCGACAAACCACTGCAGATTGCTTCTTAACATCATCTACAATGTCTCCTTCATCAACGCCAAGAATCTCCTCCAACACCGATAAAAGCTTCATACCATTCAGTTTTAGCAAATATTGAAAACGTGTTTTATCAAATGCTTTGGTATGTAAACAGCTTTTTGATCGTCAGTGTGGATTTTCTCAATTCGTATCAACTTCTTCTCGAAACAATCGCGAATGAAGTGATGACGAATTTCAATGTGTTTGGTTTTAGCGTGATGAACAGGATTTTTAGTAATGTTAATCGCTGCCTCATTATCAACAAAGATAGGGGTGTTTAGAAATTGCAAACCGTAGTCGCGCATCTGTTGCTGGATCCACAAGATCTGTGAGCAGCAGCTGCTAGCAGATACATACTCCGCTTCACATGTGGATAAAGCCACAGAGGTTTGCTTTTTGCATTGCCAAGTGACCAATCGTGATCCGAAAAACTGGCACCCTGCTGTTGTTGAATTAGCGTTAACTTTGCAGCATCCGAAATCGGAATCGGAATACCCTTCGAGCATAAAATCGCCATCTTTTGGATACCACAACCCCAACGATGGAGTTCCTTTCAGGTAGCGTAATATCCTTTTCACAATCACCATATGCGAAGCTCTCGGGTTAGATTGAAATCTTGCGGCGAGACAGGTTGGGTACATAATATCGGGTCTTGAAGCTGTCAAATACATCAGCGATCCGATCATGGAATGATACATCGTTTCATCTACCTTCTCTCCGGTGAGATCAGGGTTTATCCCATGATTCGTTGCTAATGGGGTGTAGGCTGGAGCAGAACCTGACATCCCGAATTTCTCCAAGATATCATGAACAAACTTCGTTTGATGTATGAAAATTCCTTTGGGTAGTTGATCAACCTGTAGTCCCAAAAAGAATTTCATCTCACCCATCAATGACATTTCGAATTTCTGCTTCATAACTTGTTCAAAATCTTTACACAAATTTTCATTTGTTGACCCGAATATGATGTCGTCCACATATATCTGAACTATCAGAAGATGTCCGTCGACCTCTTTGGTGAAGAGAGTGGCATCCACTTTTCCACGAATGAAACTGTTGGCTAACAGGTGTTGAGACAATGTCTCGTACCAAGCTCTCGGGGCCTGGTGTAAACCATACAACGCTTTGTCTAGCAAGTAGACCTTGTCTTTGTGGATTGGATCGGTGAAGCCCGGTGGCTGTCCGACATATACCTCCTCTTTTACCTTCCCATAGAGAAACGCCGATTTCACATCTAACTGATAAACTTTGAAGTTTTTCCAAGATTCAAATGCTAGGAAGATTCTGATCGCTTCTAGTCGAGCAACCGGAGCATATACTTCAGTGAAATCTATATCCTCTTGCAGACTGAATCCCTGTACTATGAGTCGAGCTTTGTTACGAACCACAACTCCTCTATCGTCTCTCTTGCACTTGAACACCCACTTGGTGTTTATCTTTCTTTGACCATCAGGCAAATCCACTAGCTTCCACACACCTAACTTCTCGAATTGGCTAAGTTCCTCCTGCATCGCATTGACCCAAGAATCTTCAGTAAGCGCCTCTTTATAAGTCCTTGGTTCAATCTGCGAGATAAAACAACTCAATGAGAATTCAGTTTGTAAAGGAGAAACTTTTGAATAAAAACATGTAAGCCCTTTATTAAGCTGTCTTCTAGTGCGGACGCCTGTTTGCAACTCTCCAATGATCAACTCCTCTGGATGGTATGAAAGAGTTCGTGGCATCACTTCGCCTGGAACATCTACATCGCCTTCCAGATTAGTAACATTCTTATTTGCACCTTGTTCACTGACTGGGTTTGTTTGACTTGAGATCTGAATTTGCACCCCCTCAGAATCTGAATCACCACGATCAAATACTGGCATGTTCTCAGATTCTTGATTATCATTCTGTTCCGTCTGATTATCTTGAGCAACTTCATTTTGTTGGACATCATCATGTTCACCAGCATTGCTTGGACCTGCTTCATCATCATTCAAAGCTTGTCGTGGTCGTCTTGAATACTCTGCTGGGAACCTTCCCTGTGATTCTTCATATTCTCGCAAAATATCCAACTCATCAAAGAAATCTTCTTCTTCTTCTGGTTCTTCCATCATGTCAAACGATTCCCACAACTTGTTGTAATGATAACGCCATGAATCTCCAGGATTCTGCGGAGGCATTGTATAACCTTGACATTCAACATTTGGAGCTTCAATAATCCGCTTCAGACTTGGAACGAAGACTCGTCGTAATGGACTTGCATAACCTATGAATATCCCTTCAATACTCTTCGGACCAAACTTTCCAAAAGGCTCTAGAACAGTACATGGTGACCCAAACGGTTCAAGATACTTCAGATTCGGTTTGCGGTTATTGATCAACTCAAAGCATGTTTTGTTGAATTTCTTGACAGTGAGAACTCTGTTGAGCGTATAGCATGCGACGGAAACTGCTTCTGCCCAAAAATTTATCGGTAGCTTTGAATCAGCAAGCATTGTTCTGGCCGTTTCGATTAGCGTCCTGTTTTTACGTTCTGCAACTCCATTCGGCTGCGGAGTGTACGGAGCACTAAACTCATGCAATATACCTCTTTCATCACAAAATTCTTCCATCTTGTTGTTCTTGAATTCAGTACCATTATCACTTCTGATTCTTTTGATACGCCTTTGGTACAAATTTTCAATCTTTCTGAATAAAGCCATCAAACTATCAAAAGTTTCATCTTTTGACTTCAAGAATGATACCCACGAAAATCTGGAATAATCATCAGTAACCACAAGACAATAGAGATCCCCTGTAATACTTTTGACATTTACTGGACCAAACAGATCCATATGTAGTCTCTCTAATGGTCTGGAAACTGAATTGACTTGCTTTTTAGGGTGTGACTTTTTCTTCTGCTTGCCTTTGATGCAACTAATGCACTCCCCTTCCAGATGAAAACCTTTAATGTGAACACCCAGAACTAAATCATTATGCACCAAGTGATTCATTTTTCTAAGATGTATATGACCCATCCTTCGGTGCCACAATCTTGATTCTTTCTCCGTTGCTCTAGACATAAAACAATGTGCCTGACCCGTTGTTGTAGTTGCTACACTCATGTCCAATACATACAGATCATTCACTCTAGGTGCCCTCATGATAATCCATTCTTCAGGGATAACAAATCCTGGTTTCAAGATCAAACATTCTTTGTCTGCGAAGTGAGTGGTATACATCCTGTCACAAATCTGCGAGATACTCAGCAGATTATTCTCCAGCTCAGCAATGTAGTTAACTCTTTCAAACGTAAGAATCCCATTGGATAACGTTCCTTCACCAACAATTCTACCACCTTGGTTTCCTGCGAATCCCACATATCCACCATTGAAATTTCTAACATCGTACAACAATGCTGTCTTCCCTGTCATATGTCGAGACGCTCCACTATCCATAATCCATCGTGAAACAGCTCTCGGAAGTTCCTGCACATATCACAAATTAATTTTAAAACACATTTCAATAAAGATGCCGATTCATGCTTCACAATTACCAACTAGGAAGCTCCGGCAAGTCCAAAATTTTTAGTGAGATTTTGATGCTACCCAAGCCTCTTTCGACTCAGGTAACTAAACTTTAATTTGAATTTTGTAGTGTAAAGTGGCGGAAAATTTTTATCATTCACTTTTAAGCTTTCATCTCCTCCAACCTCAACCTTTTTGTATAAGAAAAACTCATCTATTTTAAGTTGACCGGTTGGTTGATTTTTCTTTTGAACATTCTTCTTCTCTGGTGGAGTAGAAGATTGTTTCTCCAATTGTTCATAATAATCCAAAGGAACATCCATCTTTACCGGTGTGGTAGAAGATGATTGTTTTTCCGACTCTGAAACCTTTGGTTTAAATGAACTTGATTTCTTTTCAACCACTTTTGGCTTCCATGTTTGTTGAAATGAAGCAACCCGTTTGTAGAATTTGTCATTTTTATTTACCACATTCTTAACAGGTTCAATTTTGACTTTTGATTTCTCATTTTTCAAAATTTTCTCAACAACCATTGGAGCTTTTCCTTTGGCATCAACCTTCTTCTTTTGAATCTCAACAACTTCAGTCTTAGGCTTGAAGTTGGTGCAATTTCTTGCAATGTGACCAACTTTGTTGCATCTAAAACATGTACGAGTATCAACTACTCGATTTGTGCCTTCAGACTGAGGTTGTGAGGCCCTCTTCTCAAAGAACTCTTCATTTGATTTTGAAAAAATATTTTTCTCTTCATCCGAAAGTGAACTTGAACTGTTCACAAACACTTTCTACTCAACAAATTTCTTGTTTTGAACATTTCTCCTTTGATAGTTCTTACCACCCTGATATCCACCCGACCAATTGTTTCGATTGTTGTTATAAAAACGTGGTGGAACTACAGGTTTCTTGTAGTAAGCTTTATCTTTCTCAAAATTCATCTGCCTTTTTGTTTGTTTTAAACTTTTTACTTCAGACAAATCAATTTCAACCATTTTGAACACATTTGTCAATTTTGAAACATTTACATTCTCCAGAGGAAACTCAGAATCCGAATACAACTTATTAGATCCAGCCATCTTGTACATCACAAGACCCGGTTCATCACCTAAGTTGTTTTTGGACTTTTGTTTCGGAATGTATTTGTCCAAGAAACATTCTTCATTCTCAGCTGAATCACTATCCAAAACACTTTCTGCCATGCCTTTAACAATCTCAGTTTGAACATTATCATCAGATGATGATGAAGAAAATGTCACATCAATTGAATCAGGAAGTTTCACTTCATTTTCATCTTCAAGATTAACCAACCCAGATTGCTTTTTCGAATAATTGTCTAGAACTGGTGGTGGAACTTGATGAAACCCGACCCCAGTTCCATCACAGTATACATCTTCGCCTGCTTTGTTTTTCCCGATGGGTTTGGGAACAATGTGTTGCAAAACAAAGCTTGCAGAGCTGTAACTGTTCAATTTCAAATTTATTCGCTCATTCTCAATCTTAGCTTCTTCAAACTGAAGCTTCAATTTAGCAATCTCATCCAATTGTTGATTGATTAATTCTTCCTTAATCCTCAAAACACATTGCAATTGGCAATTTTCTTTGTATGTTTTACCGTTTCTATCATCATTATCTTTAACCGTGCTTTTAAGCTTCTCAAATTTTTCAGTAATCTGACGATTTTCAAGAACTAACCTCTCATTTTCTTTCTTAACCTTTTCCTGATCAATTTTATCAGTTTCAATTTTGTTAGTTAATTCTTTTACTCTGTCGTTCGAAGCTTTCAACATTTTATCACGGTTAAGGATCTGATCCTCAACACTTCTGACTCTAGCAGTCAGATCATCAATCTTCTTACCGTTGAGATAAGTGACTGTACTACAAACTTTGCATTCCTTGATGCAATTTTTGCAGTCAACATCACCATTAACTTTCTTACCTGACTCAGTCGTTGACGCATTTGAACTGACCTGGCTTTTAGACTCAGAGACGGATTTAGAATCTACCTCAAGTGCCTTAGCAGCCAGCACCTTGTCAGCCATCTTTCCCATGTTTTCAGCATTCAATTCTTGAGTCGTGTCAATGATTCCCATATCAACCTTCTTTAACTTCTCTTTCTCTTCTTTCTCCTTCTCTTCTTTCTCTTTCTCTTCTCCACTTCCCCACCATTTCCTTTGCCAATAATCATCTTCTTCTTTCATTTCTTTGATTATAGTTTCCATATCAAGAGCGTTATAGTCAATAGCAATGTTTCCCTGGGGGTCAAGATAACATTCTCTATCTGGATCCCATCTATTTGCTCTTTTTGCTTCAAGATAGATACCAGATATTCTAATCATTTTGTTCTGAGCTATCAGCTTTCTGTGACCATACTTCTGTTCTTCAGTTCTGTTGTCTTTCCAAGGAACAGGTACAGATTTTGCCATGAATGCATATCCAACCGCATCCTCCTCAGGTAACAACTCGCTCCAATCGAAACCTTCATCGTTGTGAATCACAGCAAGAGCTCTAGATTTCTCTTTGTTATCCTCAAGCTGCTTCATTCTTGGTGGCTCCGATCTATTTTGATGATAAATCGCTTTCTTGTAGTAGTCTTCTCTGAACGGGTTCTCAGACTCATCAGCATAAGCATTTCGGAATTCACGCTTAAAGTGACCTTTCTGTTTACACTTGAAGCATGTCACTTTAGACTTGTCAAAGCCCAATTTGGTAGATGGTCCACCAATAGACTTTCTTCCAGTTATCTCCATGAAACGTTGTGCTCGACGAACTGCACTGGCCATACACCACCTTATGTCGATCAGTTCCATCTCCTCAGGATCTATCTGATCGTAATCTTCTTTCGTCAGGTTGGTGTTACCAATCTTCCCTGCCACAAGACTTTCATATGATTACAGCACCGACGCTAGGAAAACCATCTGCTGTTTAGCATACTCCTCGCTGAAATTTTGAGCGTTCTTTAAGTCTACAACGATGTTGCATTGGAATAAATTCTTTGCATCAGATTGGTTTGAATGTGACGAAGAAGCACTGTGAAATCCACTGCTTTGACTCTCTTTGCTTGAAGTGTTGGAATTCTCAGCAGAAAACGCTGTCTTGGGAGATGTATTCTTTGGCATCATGCTCTTTGGATAATATAAATCCAAGTTCTGTTGATAAGACAAGTGATTAACTACAGTCAACACTTCTGGCAGCTTGATAGTATTCTTCAACAATAAGGCATAATATTGCCAATCCATCTCATCTGGCAATGAATCAAACAACTTGTCGATTAGATCTTCTTGAGAATAGAAAATTTCATGTCTCGCCAGCTCCAGCTTTAGATGCCCAAACCTCTCAATCATTTTACAAACTGATTCATTCTTTAAACACCCAAACAAATCAAACTCTTTTCTAAGTAGTTTCTTTTTGTTTTTCACTATTTCTGCACTTCCTAAACATTTGATTCTCAACTTATTCTACAGATCTTTAGCACTCGTGTATTCGATCAAAGATATTATATCTTCTCGAACAGATTGAAACAGCAACGCAATACATTTTTGCTCAGCAACAAACGATTCTATTTCGTCAGGTGATGTTAAGCTTTCACCATTTATGCCTCCATCATTGTATCCATTCTTTAGACTCTTCCATCTAGGATAAGCAAAGGCCCTCAACCAATCGTCAAACTTCTTAGCCCATCGACTCTACTCTTCGATAGCCATCAACTTCGGGGGTTTGTTATAAGTTCCGAAAGCACTTTCCACACTTAGAGCATCCGATAAACTTTTCTTCGTATTCGGCGTATTCTCATTGGTGTTGCTAGGTGAAGTATCGTCTCCAGAATTTCCAGCAAATGCAAAAGCATCATAAAACGGATTGAAATCATCCATCTTGTACACGTACCTGAAAAATCAGCAATCACTTAGAAATAGTTTTGGTTTTGAAAAATGACAGATTCAAACGGAATATGTTGAAGTGGAATTATTCAAACGATATAGTGTCTTTCAAACGAGAAACTTCAAACGGAATGTCTTATCTCGTTTGAAACTACACCACTTTCAAACGAAAGTTTCAAACGATATCCCCACTTTCAAACGGAAATAAATTTTCAAACGACAATTTCAAACGGAATCCATTCCTCAAACGATTCTTCAAACGAAAGCAAGTTTTCAAACGGATTATCAGCCAATTTCAAACGGAATGACTTATGACATCAGCATTTTTCGAACATTTTCAAACGGTATAGGTATTTTTTATCAGTTTTAAGTCGAATTTTAGTCTCAAATTTTCAAGGATTAGTTAATACTCTATTTCGTTTGATATGTAAAAGTTTTAGGCCATTTTAACCGTAAACACTTGTTCAAATCAGAAAAGAAAGGTAGAAATGAGAGAATCCGAAGTAATCAAGCTGAATTTGGTATGAACTCCTCGTCCTGAGCTCTGATACCACTTGTTGGATCGTGTTCGGTGACCCTAAACAGTCAGTAAAGGCAGTTCATCATTGTTTACAGAGGCAGAATCAAAGTAAACAACTTCAAACAGCTTGTTCCCTTTCTAATTATCCTTTCTGATTAAATTCCTGAGCTTTTACAATGAATTCTGACAAAAATCCGGCAGCACCTTCGCTCACACACACATCTGATCCGTTTGAAATGAACATGTACATCACCTATATATAGACTAGACCATTCCGTTTGAAGGTGTCGCAACCACATTCAAACGGACCTGCTCAAACGATCATGTTCAAACGGACTGTTTCAAACGAACCTGTTCAAACGGACTGGTTACCTAAAACATGTATTAAATCACTTTTGAGCACTCGTTTAACCTATCTAGACATAAGACTCGATAAGACGTAGTTAACAGACAGTAGATACACCAACAATTTCGTTTGAACTTCGCAACGTGAGCGTAATCACGATGGTTATAGTCCTTAGTGATTATACCTACTGATTACCACGTTGACTAGGCATAGTGACGAGTCGTAGTTTCGGTCAAAATGCGCATTTAAGCGTATTTTACAACCAAACTACTCTAGGGTATCAAAACACTTTGTTTTGATAGTGTTTTGATATCAAAACCTATTTTCTAACTTAGTTAAGCATGTTTTAACATGCTTAGCTCGTCACTTTTAGTTTAGTGCTTGTTTAGAGTCGTAAGTCAAGCGGTCTAAACCACCGCTTAGACTTTCGAACTCGACCCGTTTGGTCGATCATTAGGATCCGACCAAGCATGTTTAGTGACCATAATTGCATAGGGAATAACCTTCCGATGTTATACCTTATGGTCACATAGTTTAAGTAGTTTTATGATAGGTAGTTTATATGCCTTAGGTAAATTACCAAAATGCCCTTTTCATGCATAATTGGATTTTAAGCATATGTAACCTAAACATTTTTCACCTAACTGATTATGCAACATAATTAAACTTGTTAGGGCATATAATACTTGTCATAGGACTAGTTAGACGTCTCGAACGCGCATTTACGCGAACGACGCGTTAAAGTAGCATAAGCTACCTTAATGGATCGTAACGGGTCAAAAGCACTTAGGTTAGGTTCCAATTTAGAATGTAGGCTTTGTTAAACCATATCACATGAGTTCCAACACTCATTTGGTTTACAAGACCTCATTCTGTCCGATCTTCCGATTTAGGTGTCGATTTATTTACTAGTGATCCGATTACTAGGTACTAGTTGAATTTCCTTGGTTTGCCTGAGCTTCGCTAAGTTCTTTAGATCAAGGATACCCTTCTATTCAATGTGAGTACATAGTTCCCCTATTTTACTATTTTCAATTGTTTTGGGGTGATTCATATGTATTAAAACGATTTCGACACTTAAACAATGGTTTCAAAAACGATTTAAATGGTTTATATTAAACTAATAACGATTTCGATAATGTGAACGAACTTGTTGGTTGTAGTTACATAACGAATGACATTCATTAATTTTGGCCGAACCGACCAGTATTAGGTTATGGTACCATAGGATCTGACAAATCCCGTTATCAGACTACACCCATGGTTATGTGTGTGGGGGGGGGGGGGGAGGGTTATGTAGGTAAAGACCGAATCTGTGATTGTTAACTTACCCTTTGGTGGTTTGTTAGTGCGAGAAACGAGATAGATGAGTCACGAAGGTTTGAATGTTATTAGCGAGACGACCATAAGTAGTTTCACAATTTAAAACGAATACGATTTTGGGACGAGTTAAACGAGTTGAAACGACTTAAACGAGATAAAAGACTTGATTAAACGATTGGTTTTGTGTAGTGATTAGATAATGGGACGGGTGTAGCATGATAAAAGCATGGTAGATACGCCGCTGGTACATCTTATATATAAGTGCTTTTATAATATTATATTCCGTGTCATTACTTAGTTCACTTGGGAAACGATTTCGAAACTATATCACACAACGAGGTTATCAAAATGATATAAACCATACGAGTTTTGTTAAAGAGTTTTAACGAGATGTTTTACGAATTCGTTTACTAAAACAAAAGTTTTTGAGTTAAGAATCATGGCTACGAGATTTTATAAATTATAACCATCTTGATTTGAGTTGATTAATCATGTTGCAATACTATACACTTTTCAAAACAAGGTTTTCGAGGTATTGCACTATATGTAAACGAGCCATGAATCCGATACTCTTACAAAACCTATGTGCTCGCCATCATTTCTTTGCTGACTTTGTTTTTACATATGTTTCAGGTAATGTTGCTTGATGTTGATTGCTAGGAAGCGCGTTCACTTAGGATCTATACAAGGCCTTAGTGACTTAAAAACGATAATGGACGATGTATAACTTGTTTGTTTGGTTTTAAGACAATGTAACTTACTAAATGAATCAATAAAACAAAACTTTTAATTACCATGGTTGTGAAACGATGATTCTGTTACAACACTCCCCGACGTTTCCTCCACGGTTTTGTTGTTTTAACGCGGTCGGGGTGTGACATCAAAAGATCAAATATTGACCTAGTGTACTAAGTATCTCGGACTGGGAACATCTTAGTGGAAGAAGTTGCAAAAGGATTGAAGTTCGATACTAGGGTTACACTCTATTCCTGGTATGATCTTTCCTTTGTGAACCTTACCTAAGTCATTTGAACTTTTGAAACTTTGTTTGGAAAAGATTTAAATATCCTGATTAAGGATATATTCTCGAAATGTGCTTTCGGAATGTGACACCTGTGTCACTACGACCAGCAAACAAATACCAAATCAATGAAATATTGTGTTTCATACTTTGGACTTGTATAAATATGTGTATCTTTTGCACATATCAACTCTTGTTCGATTTCAAGCTCTAAATCGGTCTCTGGAAGGTTATACGTGCACTAATGCGTAAATATAACCAGTTTAATGCAACAAACACTCCATAATAGTGACATAGGCTTAACATACCTTAAATAACCTTTACATAACTTAGAAATAAGTTTTGGAAGGTTTGGTATGCCGAAATCAAGTTAATTCGCTTACAGGGACTAAACTTGACAAACCGCGAAAGTATGATGATTCGTACTGGAACAGACATTCCGGAACATGACCATAAGTTAAACACACCATAAATATCCTTTACATAGCTTAGAAATAGGCTTTAAGGGGTTCGGTGTGCTAAAATAAACTTTTGCGTCATTCAGGGACTAAAAGCGTCAAAAAGTGCACAAGTTTGCATTTTCGCGCATAACTTACGTTCTGAATACCTCCGGACATCCAAAAATTTATGTAAGCACTAAAACATTTTATTTTAGTGTTTGGCATAAGAAAAATCCATTCGTCGCGTCATTTGGATCGTTTTTCGCGCTTATGCGCATTCCGTCGTAATTAACCGAACAACGCGATCGTACGGCCAAACGAACCGACACCCGAGATATTTTTTAACACATTTTAGGTTCCCTATACTTTAACTTCATTTTAGAGCTTTGAAATGGGGTTAACGGGCCTTAAACATGTCGGAAATAGCTCAAAACACTAACAGGGACCAAAAGTGTAATTCTGTGAAAGTTGGTCCTTGCGCACCTCAACACTCTGAGTGTTACGGTGCGCAAGCAGTCCCCAGAAAGCATAATTGCAGAAACATTGGATCTGGTCCATTCCTCTTGTTGCACATGGTTTTGGGGAAATCTATGGGCTCAAATGGTTTTAGAAAACCAGGGTTTGTAGGTGTATGGCCAAGATCAAATCACGGTTTCCAAGAAGCGATCTTAATGGCTCTACGAATCCTATAAATACCCCTTGCCTTCACTTGCAAAAACCCACTAGAATCTTGATTTGAGAAGCTCTAAGTTGAAACCTTTGTTTCATACCTGAGCTACTTGGATCGAGGTTAGCATTCGGGGACCCTTTGTAAGTGTTCCTTCTTTCTTTTATTGCTTTTCGAGTCCGAAAGTCAAACTTTGTTTGACTTTCTGCGTTGACCAGTTTATGGTCAACGCGAAGTTCGTTTGAACTTCGCAACGTGATTGTAATCACGATGGTTATAGTCCTTTGTGACTATGCCTACTGATTACCACGTTGTCTAGGGTCGTAAGGGTAAGCGATCTAATAAATCGCTTATACCTTCGAACCTGACCCATTTGGTCGATCATTAGGATCCGACCAAATACCTTAGGTGACCATAGTGTATAGGGAATAACCTTCCGAGGTTATACCCTATGGTCACATCGTTTGAGTAGTTGTATGATAGGTAGTTTATATGCCTTAGGTAAATTACCAGAATACCCTTTTCATGTATAATTGGTAATTAAGCATATGTAACCTAAACTTTTGTCACATAACTGATTATGTAACATGTTTAGGCATATAACACTTGTCATAGGGCTAGTTAGACGTCTCGAGTGCGCTTTTACGCGCACGACGCGTTAAAGTAGCATAAGCTACCTTAATGGGTCGCGATGGGTCGAAAGCACTTAGGTTAGGTTTCATTTAGCATGTAGGATTTGTTAAACCATATGACACGAGTCTCCATACTGGTTTGGTTTACGAACCCTCATTCTACCCGATCTTCCGATTTAGGTCCGGTATATTAACATAGTTACCTATATTAGGTGCCGTTTGATTTCCGAGATCTCTAGCATTGCTTGGTGGTTATCTTAGGACTTCTGAGCAATCTCAAGTGAGTACATAGACCCCTCTTTTACTGTTTTCCAAACTGTTTTGGGGTGAAACACATGTGCCTACTTGTTACTTTCATGCTTTCCTGTTTTCAAATCATATACTTGCTATGTTTATTAGTACATTTATAGTACATGATTTCAATACATTTTATGCTATGTATGCCCATTGTGTGCATACTTAGTACATCACTTTACAATACATTTTATGCTATGTATGCCCATTGTGTGCATACTTAGTACATCACTTTACATTACATTCTATGTATGCCCATTGTGTGCATACTTAGTACATCACTTTACAATACATTTTATGCTATGTATGCCCATTGTGTGCATACTTAGTACATCACTTTACAATACATTTCATGCTATGTACGCCCATTGTGTGCATACTTAGTACATCACTTTACAATACATTTCATGCTATGTACGCCCATTGCGTGCATACTTAGTACATTGTTTTACATTACACTTATGCTATGTATGTCCATTACGTGCATACTTAGTACATTGTTTTACATTGCATTTCTGTTGCATATGATCATCCAGCATATGAACACATTATATTACATTTTGAACCGTTGTAACCGTTTGACTATGTGAACCGTCGTAACTATTTGATTATATGAACCGTTTGTAACTGTTGAACCGTGTGAACCATTTGTATCTGTTGACATGAATTACATTTGACAATAGACTTTGGACTATACATAAACATTCCTACAATAGTTAAACATTACATCTTGATGGTTTGGTTTGAGTAAGTGATTTAAGTAACGAGGCGTGTGTAATATGATACAAGCATGGTGGATACGCCGCTGGTACTTCCTATATATAAGTGTTTGTATGATATTACATATCGTAGCGCTATTTGAATCATTTCAATTTGAGACATATAACATTTTATACAAATAACATACTTTTCACAAGACATTGATTTACAAACAACTTATCCTATACAAACTCATTTTACATGGTTATTCATTTAACCATACATTATTCACTTATTTATACATATCATCTGATCTTATCGTTTTTCAAATGATTTACAAGACAAAGCAAATTACAAGGTTCATGACTAAACATTTTCTCAAACATAAGTCATGAATTCTGTTTTCACAAAACCTATGTATCTCACAGGCATTTTTATGCTGACGTACCTATTTTCACATGTGTTTTCAGGAGATGATGCATAGGACTTATCAAGACATACTTAGGCGGACCTGTGCCTTAGTGACTTAAAACTAGACAAGAACTAGTTAATTTATGTTATGTACTCTTTGGTTCTTGTTTAAAACAATGTAAACTTTCATGTTTGATTAATAAAACGAAACTTCAATTGCCATGGATTTGAAACAATTAATTCTGTTACAACACTCCCCGACGTTTCCGCCACGTTTGGTTGTTCCACGTGGTCGGGGTGTGACACGGAATATGTTTCAGGATATTTGGTTGGAATATTTGGGATAGAATACTTGGGTTAAAAACTAATACTCTGGTTAAGCAAGTATTATCAAAACAAATTTTGAAAAATAAACTATCCTTTTTTCTTTAAAGACTTTATCTAAATTGTTTGAATTTTGAAAAAGTCTATTTTACGTAAGTCTTTGTAGGATATCGCCGAGTATGTTGATCAGGATATTTTCAAAAAATAATTGCACTAATTTTGCAAAGTTGAAATCTAAACTAAGAGATGTGTAACAAAAGATTGAAAAACAATAGCAAATAAGTTAAAAGAAGGTGGTATTATCTAAAATAAGCGATACTAGTTGATAACCAAAGGCTTCATCCTAAAACCTAGGACCCATCCACCTTTGGTTATCAAATCGTTTAATGCAGGAAAATAAATTGTTTAATGGAGAAGAAATAAAATTGTTCAAACAAACATAACCATCAAATTTAAAAGAAATGAGTTTTAGTGGGCAACGCCTTCTTCGATCATCGCGTCTTCACCAGCATTCGCCTCAGGATTAGCTTGAACCTCCTTCTCAGCCTCGTCGCCAGCACCCGTTAGTTTTTCCATCGCTTTTGAAGACCCTTCAGCCGCAGACTTGACGGGATGCTCCACGGGATTACCTCCAAGAGTTTTTAGCTTGGTCTCCCAGGCGTCGACGTTCCAAGAAGGGCATTCGAAGCCCAGGGATTTGGCCTCGTAAGCCATTTTTATCCGAGCCTGCAAGAGGAAGATAACAACGGAACCTTTGATGCCTTCCCGGTAAGTGGCTATATCCTGCTCATGTTGGGCGTGTGCAGCGTCCAGATGGGCTTGGGCTTCATGAGTGGGTTTTTTGAGAGGGGCCTGATGCTCCTAAGTCATGGTCTTGAACTTGTCTTCATAGTGTCTAGTTTTGGCAGCAGCAATCATACCTTGATCGGAAATGGTAACCTCAGCTTTCTTCAACTTGGACTCGAGCATCTGGTTGAGCCCACAGGATTCTTGATACAAATGAACCAGACGTTCAAGCCCCTACACCCAAAAACACAGGTGTTATGATAACCAGGATATTGGTTTGACGTATATGTGCAGGATGTGGATTAGGAATTTATACCTGGTTGAGAAAGGAAGTCATGAACCCGCTTGCCTCGATAAACCCATGATTCTCACAGGGGAACGTATCGGACATGGTAGGTGAGTCAGTCTCTTTCCTTTTGCGAGAACTTGAACTTCGGGGCTTAGTAGCTGGCGAAGGCTTGGGAATGATGATGGCTTTGGAGCTGCTGGGCTTGGATGAAGCCGTAGCCTTGGGACTGGGCTCCTTCTTGACCTGGACATGATCGGAATAACTGTCCAGCTCCTCAAGGTCGAAAACCTCTGGGATCTTGGCTGGTGCTGATAAAGGGGAAGTTCTACATTCTTATTACTCTTCATTATATTAAGTTAATCGATTATTTACAAAACGACTCTTACCAGACATTTCAGATGATGAATATTGACTGGAACTTGGGATGTGTTTAGAAAAACTCCGGTCAACTTCCGGTAACTGGTAAATTGCTTCGATTCTTTTTTCGGATTCCGCAATAGGAGGAGCTACTTCTATAAAGTTCACTGTATAAAGGCCAAAGAAGAAAATATTAGCACAGGATAAAGGCCTGGAAAAATCTGGGGATATTCTTAAAACCCTAAACCCTACCGGTGGTTAACCACTCCACCGGAAGGCTAGGACCCTCATAGATGGAGTCTCGCTTGACGAAAAAGAATTTACGTTGCCATCCATCCTCGTTCTTGGTGGCTTTAAGAATGAGGGGTTTGCTGGAAGTTGAAAAGAGCAAGAACCGACTGGAACCGTGTGATCAGAGGCGGTAAGCAATCGGGATATCCTCGATGCAGAGGTCAGGACAATGAAGATTTTTGATTTGGTTGAGCACAATCAGTACTCTCCAAACCATGGGCATTGTTTGGGCAAAGGAAATACCAGTGGTTTGGAAGAATTGCATCATGAATTCAGGAAATGGATACCGAAGACCTAGCGAGAAAGGGTATGCCGGAAAACAGACCCAATCGGCAGAAGAAACATCCGATCGAATTGATCGATCAAATGGTCTAATAATCGTGCCATCGGGGAAAGCGTCGGAGGCTCTCAACGCTGCAATGTCTGCGTTATCAAAGGCACAGATCTCTTTCTCGGGATTTTTGAGAAGGTTTTGCTGTACGAAGGTCTCCAATGATTCGCTGGTTTGAGAGAATGTTCTAGTGGCCATTGGAGGTAGAGTAAATAGATTAACAGGAAATGAGGAAGGGATGAGTAATTACCTAGAGACTCTGTTGATGATATTTGGTTTTCAAACAAAAAGAGAGAAGATATAGGGGCGTAATAGATATCCATCGATTGAAAACCGCGTAGGGAGTTGGATAGTGCTATCTTGACCGTCGTTCCAATTTATTAACCTCGATTCGAGGAATAAGGTTTAAAATATATCCGTTGGAATTGGTATACCAATAGATATATTTTGGGGACAATTACTATGGGTGAATTTCTGCTTATATATCCTAACCAATATTCTGGCTTTGATTGTTTATTTGTGGTCAGGATACCGAATCAGGATATTGGTAACATCCTGATGCGATATCCTGGTAGTAACCAATTAGCTCACGCGCAGATTATTATAACAAGTCTCTAACGGTCAGGTGGACTTCTTCTCCTCGAGACTCGGGCAAATCAGTTAGTTTGGAGACGTTGAAGCCGTAAGACCAGGACTGCAACGTTCATACGGGGAACATCCGCTGAATCCCGGAATAATAGGATATTTAGTTAGTTTCCTTTTACTATAAATTGATTGATCGGATCAGATTAAGACACACACTCTTTCGCACACTTTTTCTCTCCTGTTGCAAACAATCACTACACACAAACACTTGTACTCGAATTACATTGTAACACCTAGTTGATCCGCATCATATCCTGCACTGTATCCTGATATTTGAAGTAATAGAAGAACAAGGCAGCTGCGATTGTCAGCTCCCGAGGTTTTGTGCCGGCGATCTAGATTGATCAAGGGCTTTCCTCGTACATCCTGTGTCACCCTTTACATTTTCGCTTATTGTTTGATCATAGATACAGCTCTATATCCTGAGCCGTATCCTTAAACTGTTTTTGCAAATAAGTTAACTAGTATATTTTCAACACACGTTTCTAGCACACTACCTCACTCAACTAATTTGATCACTTAATTGCTTCGGTAATTTTTGACCAAAACACCTATGATCTAGTATATGAACCTAGAAATGCCATAAAGTCTCAGGCTCTAGCTGACTTTGTGGCTGATTTCAGTAGTGATATTCAAAATGAAGTAGACCTAGAAGTACAACAACTAGGAGAAACCTCAGAATCCTGGACATTATATACTGATGGTGCATCTAATATTAGAGGTGTAGGATTGGGTATACTACTAAAATCGCCATAGGGGGGCATATTACCCCAGGCTATTAGGTGTGAATTCCCTGCCACTAATAATGAAGCAGAATATGAAGCTTTAATTGCAGGATTAGAGTTGGCTAAGAACATGAATATTAAAAGTTTGCAAGTATTTGTTGATTCCTTATTAATTACTAATCATTTTAATGGATCCTACGCAGTTAAAGGTGAGAAGTTAATCGAGTATCTCGAAATTCTCAAAAAATTAGCAGGATATTTTGATGTTTTTACACTTGAACAGGTACCAAGAGAAGATAATGCTGAACCAGATGCCTTGGCAAATTTAGGATCATCAGTCAGGATACCAGAAGGAACCCAAATACCAATACTTCACATCCTATATCCTGCAGTGGATCTTTTCAAATCTCAGGATAAGGCGGTAACAAATATTCAGGATCCTAGTCAAGATCATAATGAGGATCCTAAGTCATGGACGGCTCCAATCATGAAATATCTCAAGGAAGGACACATCCCAAAGGATGAGAATCCTAAGGCCTTCAGAATGAAGGTATCACGATTCACTATTATAAATGATATTTTGTACAAGAAATCTCTTGCAGGACCATACCTGAGGTGCTTGGAGGATCCTGAAACTAAAGAAGTGCTTCAGGATATACATGAAGGGGATTGTGGTAACCATACTGGGGGCAGATCATTATTTTCAAAGGTATTAAGAACATGATACTATTGGCCGACCATGAAGAAAGATGCTGCAGAATATGCTCGAAGATGTGATGCATGTCAAAGGCACAGTAACATATTACATCAACCTGCTGAACCACTTTATCCTATTACTTCCCCTTGGCCATTCATGAAGTGAGGGATGGACATAGTAGGAAAATTGCCAAAAGCTCCAGGAGGAAAAGTCTTTATGCTGGCAATGACTGATTATTTCTCTAAATGGGTTGAAGCTGAAGCGTCTATTCAAGTTACAGACCAAGAAGTAGTATCCTTCACAAAAAGGAATATCCTGACCAGATTTGGGGTACCAGCCGAGATAATTTGTGACAATGGATCTGAGTTTATAAGCAAGAGAACAACTGATTTTTGCAAGAGTTGGGGAATCAAAATGATCACATCTGCTCCAATACATCCTCAAGTAAATGGACAAGCAGAATCCTCGAACAAGATAATTGTCAACAATTTGAAGAAGAGACTAGGAGCTAAGAAAGGAAGATGGGCAGAAGAATTACCCTTTGTTTTATGGGCTGATAGAACGATAGTAAAGAGTGCAATTGGCCAAACTCCATTCTCCTTAGTATTTGGAGCAGAAGCGGTGATCCCAACAGAAATGGTAATACCTACAGCAAGATCTAGTCTCCAGGATCCTAAGCAGAATCCTGAAGCTCTATGCCAAGAATTGGACATTGTGGATGAGACAAGGGATGCGGAAAAACTAAGGATGGCAGCATATCAATAGAGGAAATCCAGAGCATATAACAAGAATATAAGGACTAGAAGGTTTCAAGTTGGGGACTGGGTGTTAAGAAAGGCTTTTCAGAATACTACTAATCCTACCGATGGAAAGTTAGCTCCAAAGTGGGAAGGACCATATGAGGTTCAATCAGAATCTGGGAAAGGAGCATACCGACTCAAGAATATGGAAGGGGATATGCTACCAAGATCCTAGAATGCTATACACTTAAAGCTCTATTCCAGTGAGTTTAGAATTTAATTTCTAACTCAGGATGGTATGGATTCTATCTCTTTAAATATGTTTGAATTTATGTATTCTTTTGAACCCAATACTAACTTAAGCATCAGAGGGGTGTTAGCCTAGCTAACACCCACCTTAGTTTAAGGTTATTTTATAGGATATGCCTCAGGATATAGCTTCAGGATATATGCTCAAGACAAACCGAAAGATTAGAGGATTGGCCCCTCTCTCACGATTAAGGGATCCTTATCCCTTCAAAGGTTTAAAGGTATTCACCTTTCTCTCGAATTGGATTTAAACACCCCGCCTGGAGCGCAAGTTATCCAGGGATAGTTCAAGGTAGCGAGACCAGTTCATGTAAAAGTGGCTGACAATTTCGTTACTATAGGCTATATCCTGGATCCTCAAGGTATATGAGGATTGATCACCCTCTCTCACGAAAGGGTATTTTCATACTCTCTGAGGTTTAAAGGTTTTCACCTTTCTAAGTCTTGGAGTTTATACACTCCCGCCTGTAGCGCATGAAAATTAGGGTTTATCCCCAGAATATTAAGGGTTTATCCCCAGTTTATTAAGGGTTTATCTCCAGGATATTCAGGGTTTATCCCCCGTGATACTAAAATGATACATAAGTATGAAACCAATTGTGATCACAAAAGTTCCTAAGTACTCAGATATGCTGAACACAGGGGACATACACCTTGATGCCGTTCGAAGGATGAACTCAGTTTCCTGAATATGCACAAGGGACATTCATGAGGGGAATGTTGCAAAAGGATCAAAGGTAGAAGATTGGGGTTAACTCTCTAAGAGTCTTTGGTATGATTTCTCCTTTTTTATTTTTTGAAATTTCCTCTGAGTAACTTAACTTTTTTAAGTTATGTAGCAGTATCCTGGCCAGGATATCTCTCAGGATACTCTCAGGATATGTTCCCAAAATGTTTCCAAGGATGTTCAAAGAAAAATATTTTTAGGATAAGTCTTATGCACTAAAAACATAACAACAATGGATAAAGCCAAAAGAAAGTTATATTATTAATATAGCAAAAGTTTGTGCTTTTGGTTTCATCTCAAACTGAGATCCATCCACCAAAAGCACAGTTAGTTCCTAACCATATTTACCTAACAGTTGAAGGTTTCATCTCAAACCGAGACCCATCCACCTCCAACTATTATATTGTCCAAAAATAAAGCATACTAACATTGATGACCAAGGGCTTCGTCCTGAAACTCAGGATCCCTCCACCTTTAGCCATCATTGTCACACCCCGACCACGTGGAACAACCAAACGTGGCGGAAACGTCGGGGAGTGTTGTAACAGAATTAATTGTTTCAAATCCATGGCAATTGAAGTTTCGTTTTATTAATCAATCATGAAAGTTTACATTGTTATAAACAAGAAACAAAGAGTACATAACATAAATTAACTAGTTCTTGTCTCGTTTTAAGTCACTAAGGCACAGGTCCGCCTAAGTATGTCTTGATAAGTCCTATGCATCATCTCCTGAAAACACATGTGAAAATAGGTACGTCAGCATAAAAATGCCTGTGAGATACATAGATTTTGTGAAAATAGTATTCATGACTTATGTTTGAGAAAAAAATGTTTAGTCATGAACCTTGTAATTTGCTTTGTCTTGTAAATAATTTGAAAAACGATAAGATCAGATGATATGTATAAATAAGAGAGTAGTGTATGGTTAAAGGAATAACCAAGTAAAATGAGTTTGTATAAGATAAGTTGTTTTTAAAACAATGTCTTGTGAAAAGTATGTTAATTGTATAAAATGTTATATGTCTCAAATTTGAAATGATTCAAATAACGCTACGATATGTAATACCATACAAACACTTATATATAGGAAGTACCATCGGCGTATCCACCATGCTTGTATCATATTACACAAGTCTCGTTACTTAAATCACTTACTCAAACCAAACCACAAAGAGGTAATGTTTAACAATTGTAGAAATGTTTATGTATAGTCAATCACGGTTCACACGGTTCAATAGTTACAAACGGTTCAAATGATCAAACGGTTACAACGGTTCACATAGTCAAATGGTTATAACGGTTTACATAGTCAAATAGTTACAACGGTTCAAAATGTAGTATAATGTGTTCATATGCTGGATGAGCATATGCAACAGAAATGCAATGTAAAACAATGTACTAAGTACGCACACAATGGGCATAAATAGCATGTAATGTAATGTAGAACGATGTACTAAGTACGCACACAATGGGCATACATAGCATGTAATGTAATGTAGAACGATGTAGTAAGTACGCACACAATGGGCATACATAGCATGTAATGTAATGAAATCATGTACTATAATGTACTAACGAACATAGCAGGTATATGAATGTGAAAACATGGAAAGCATGAAAGTAACAAGTAGGCACATGTGTTTCACCCCAAAACAGTTTGGAAAACAGTAAAAGAGGGGTCTATGTACTCACTTGAGATTGCTCAGAAGTCCTAAGATAACCACCAAGCAATGCTAGAGATCACGGAATCAAACGGCACCTAATATAGGTAACTATGTTAATAAACCGGACCTAAATCAGAGGATTTAGATAGAATGAGGGTTCGTAACCCAAACGAGTATAGAGACTTGTGTCATATGGTTTAACAAAGCCTACATACTAAATGAAACCTAACCTAAGTGCTTACGACCCATTACGACCCGTTTAGGTAGCTTATGCTACTTTAACGCGTCGTTCGCGTGAAACGCGTTTGGACCGCCTAACTAGTCCTATGATAAGTAAAATATGCCTTAACATGTCTAATATGGTTGTCAAATCAGTTTAGATGTCAAAAGTTATGTTACATATGCTTAAAACGAATTTTGGCATCAAAGGGGTATTTTGGTAATTTACCTAAGGCATATAAACTACCTATCATATAACTACTTAAACGAAGCGACCATAAGGTATAACCTCGGAAGGTTATTCCCTATATACTATGGTCACCAAATGTGTTTGGTCGGATCCTAAAGATCGACCAAATGGGTCGGGTTTGAAGGTATAAGCGATAGATCGCTTACCCTTACGACCCTAGACAACGTGGTAATCAGTAGGCATAGTCACAAGGGACTATAACCATCGTGATTACAATCACGTTGCGAAGTTCAAACGAACTTCGCATTGACCATAAACTGGTCAATGTAGAAAGTCAAACAAAGTTTGACTTTCAGACTCGAAAAGCAATAAAAGAACGAAGGAATACTTACGAAGGGTCCCCGAATGCTAATCTAGATCAAAATAGCTCAGGTATGAAACAAAGGTTTCAACTTAGAGCACAAATGATCAGATTCTAGTGAGAAATGAAGTTGGGGTATGTGGGTATTTATAGTTTTCGGTTCACCGTTAGGATCGTTTCTTGGAAAAGAGGGAATGATCTAGCCCGTACACTTGTCAAAATGTTGTGGTAACTAATTTTGGCCACCATAGGAGATTAACATGTGGCACTTGACCTTTGGAGAGTGTTTAAAGGCTGTTATCAGCTGTTAACTTGACCTTTGCTGATTTGAAGGGCTGATGCGGCCCGCTTCAGGATCAGACAAAGCTCAGGCGGGCCGCCTGGAGCTTCTGATCAGAAAACAAGTTTCCATTTTGACAGTTTCAGTCCCTGTTGTGTTTTAAGGCCATTCCCGACACTTTTAAGGCCCGTAAAGCCAACTTTAAGGCCCTAAAATGATGCCTAAACATTGTGGACATGAAACATGCTCAAAAATATGTCGGATGTCAGTTCGTTTGGTCGTACGAACGCGATGTTCGCTTAATTACGACGGAATGCGCACAAGTGCGAATAACGATCCAAATGACGCGACGAATGGATTTTTCTTATGCCAAACACTAAAATAAAATATTTTAGTGCTTACATAAATTATTGGATGTCCGAATGTATTCAGAACGTAGTTTATGCGCGAAAATGCAAACTTGTGCACTTTTTGACACTTTTAGTCCCTGAATGACCCAAAAGTTTATTTTAGCACACCGAACCCCTTAAATCCTATTTCTAAGCTATGTAAAGGATATTTAAGGTGTGTTTAACTTATGGTCATGTTCCGGAATGTTTGTTACAGTTCAAATTGGCATACTTTCGCAGTTTGTCAAGTTTAGTCCCTATAAGCGATTTAACTTGTTTTTGCCATACCAAAGCCTTTAAAACTTATTTCTAAGTTATGTAAAGGTTATTTAAGGTATGTTAAGTATATTTGACTATTCCAGAGTGTTTGTTGCATTAAACTGGTTATATTTACGCATCAGTGCGCGTATAACCTTCTAGAAAGCGATTTAGAGCTTGAAATCGAACAAGAATTGATATGTGCAAATGATACACATATTTATACAGATCCCAAGTATGAAATACAATATTTCATTGGCTTGGCAGTTGTTTGATGGTCGCAGTGACCCAGGTGTTACAATCATGTTGTTCAAAGTGCAGAAAAAGTAAATTGTTTTGGAATTACAGACCAACATTCAAATTTTAAAAAAGTGGGCTCCGGCCTAGGTATCAACATCCATCATTGCCCACTTGAATGCCCTCACACAGCGGCATCTCCACAAGCCTTCTCCGTCTTCTCAGCCTCAGCATCCTGAGCAGCATCCTCGCCAACATCCTCTCCAGCATCCTTCTTTTCTCCAGCCTTATCCGCCACCTCTGCTGACTTGGAATGTAGGATCGTTTTACCGACCAAAATGAGTCGTTCAGAGGCGTTATACTCAATATGAAAGGCAGAAACAGACATATCGAGTTCGATTCAGCTAGATATTCACTTTAAATGTATTTCTGATTGATTTGACAAAGTTTTACAGTGAAACAACACTTTGGCAGCACTTTGGCTCCGGAATCACACATACAAGACTATCTCAAACGAAATCAGGTGACATCTATATATAGGCCAAGTAATTTTCCTTGAACTGGTCCAAACGAAATCACATTTCAAACGAAATTAGTGATTTCGTTTGAAATGACATGGTGATTTCGTGCGGAATTACATCTTGTAATTTCGTGCGAAATTACCTCACAACCTATTTTTGACATTTATCTCGTACAACGTGCCCTGATCAATCTAATACAAAACAAGACTCGATACAAGATGAAGTCGACAAACGCATGCACCAACAGACTCCCCCTCGAATGTTGACGAGTCTTCAGTGTTGAGTCTTCAACATCTTCAGTCTTTATCAGTCTGCTCTTTCTGAAGTATCTGACAGTGTAAAACATCCTCAATCTTCTCTCTTTTTTTCTCTACCAGGATCTCAATCTGACTCTATCTTCTATTTAATTCTCTTGATCAGATCTCTTGAATCTTTAAGTTCATCAGCATCAGCAACTGCATGAACTTCAATTTCAGGATCAGAACTTGGCTCTCAAGATCGAAATCTGGCTCACTTCATGTTCCATTCATGCACATTCTTAACCCAGATATAAATTTCACAAATTTAAAAATTTTACAGATTTATTCTCTTTTTACCACTTGTATACACAAATACACCATCATTTGCAAGTATTGTACAAAATGATTTAACATTTTTAAACTCTGATGAACCACTTAAAAAAAATCATTTTCAAATTTAATTCTTCTTTCAAACAAACTCCCCCTTACTTGATGTCCATCATGTTTAGCACTCGGAATTTTGAAAATCAGCTTTCCAACATCAGTTGTCGAAAATATTTTTGAATTTTTCAAAATTTATGATAAAACACACTTAAAATCTTTTTGGAATTTTTTTATCTTGAAAGAAAAAGTAGTAAAGAAATATTTACAAACAATATTTTTGTGAGTTTGTGTAAGAGGATCATATCAGTTTATGAGACAAATCACCAACACCGTTAAGCTTTAAACATTTTTAGTTCTAAACGATTCACTTAGATTGTCAGTATACTGATCCACTTAAATTCTCACAGAAAGTTCAACTGTTTCGAGATACGAGATTAATGTTTTAAGAGACTTAAACTTATTCATGTGTCCCACCTCAGAATATACTCCCGTATCCAGATCCCAATATTCAGTCTTACAGGTGAGTATACCACAGATGATATCTGTAAAGGGTTAAATGCGAGGGCCGTGAGAGCTCAGGCTATTGCTTCCGCAAAATCAGAGAGATGACGGCTTCGACTTTTGGTGTGTTCCCTTTAGAGAATCTTTTCTTCAACAGCAAATGATTTGCGTTTTGCAATGTTTCATCATTTTTATGCTGAGGGTGGGCTATATTTCAAGCAAGCATAAAGTATTCTCCGAAGACTAGGCCATTGCTTCCGCAAAATCAGAAGTCCCGGGATAATACCCCAGATATCACTGAGTATAAAGACCTAGTACCTCAGAAAGAGGGACCTTTCAAACAAGATTTCAGGGGTTACCCATATATCTGAGAGATGTTCCCCGTGAGATAAGTAAGTTTGAAATTTAGGTTTATATCTCGCCACAATCTACTAAATGTGCAAAAACCTACTGGCACATCATCAGTGAGACCGTTTATCACATTTTGACTTTCCAATTCTTTAGCATGCTGTGATCGTCCACTGATGTACTATCATTTCCTCTTGTTCACAACAAAACTCATTTTTGTTTTTATCATGTTTTTGACTTTTTCAAATTTTCTAATGTTTTTGGATTTTCCGAAATATCTTACTCCCCCTAAAATTCAAAATCATTTAAAGGAAATTTTGAAAACAAATTATACAAGTAAAAAGATAACTGTTGTGAATTGCTTCAATTAGCCATCCACTTGGCATAAACATTCAGAACTCCCCCTGACAACAAACTATTTTCCCATTATGATTTCAAAAAACTTAAGTTTGTTTTAATCAAATGGTTTTTCCAGAAAATTAGTTTTGTTGATTTTACCACTTGTAGGAATGGGGATCAATTCATCATTTTGTTTCATGAATTAAAGTTAAATCAAGTTCAACTTAATGACCTTGATTTACCTTTTGAAGGTGAAAACCTTCTTCAACCACTTGTAGATCCACTTACTCACCATACCATTTTGTAAATCAAAATATAACAATTTTAAAGAATAACTACCACTTGTAGGTCGAAATATCATTTAACAACCACCATTCACATCTGTGATATTTCTTAATAAAGATGCCGATACCTGCTCCACACTTACCAACCTGGGAGCTCCGGCAAGTCATACTTATTACTTATGAAAAACAGACATCCAAGCTTCACCAAACTTGGATGTTACCTTCTCATCTTCATTTGGGTAAAAAGTTGCCCTCTTAGTTTCATAAAACTCTTTAACCCCTGTTTCCTTCCCATCGACCATCTTCCTAAAAATCTTTTTCACATTTCCATTAAAAACTTTTTCGACATCAAATTCTTTCTTCTCAGGATAGAATTGACTCGAGATCTCAACCTTTCCAACTTTTTGTTTAAAATTTTCAGCCCGCAATGGTGGAAAATTGACATCATCCATCGGCGGCACTGATGTTTCCAATTTTTGAACAACTTGTGGCTCTTCTGACTTTGTGGAATCAGATTCATCGCCAGATTTCACATCTGATTTCTTAACAACCCACTTCTGGTTTGTCAAGATTCACTCTTCTATTGTAAAATCTTTTTGAACATTCACCAACCTCATATGTTGAGTTCTTAAAAACTTTGAATTTTTCAGTTGGTGGTTCAGTTTTGTCAACAATTTTCTCTTTGAGTTTAGAAACAACTTCCTGTTTTGTTTTGGTTGCCAATGGACAGTTCCAGGCAATGTGACCAACTTCTTGACATCTATAACAGGTTCTTGTTTCCTTTCTCTGGTAAGCTCCATTCTTCTCTAATTTTTGTTTTTCAGCAAAGAACTCTTTGTTTGTTTGCTTCCAGAATGAACTCTTTTCTTCTTCCTTTGAATTTGCTCCTGAAACAAATACAGTTTTTGGTTTATTGTTTTTATAATTTTTATGATTTTCCGGTGGAATAAAACCTAGACCTTTCTTTTTGTAATTACCGTTATGGTTTGTTTTCTTTTGAAAACCAGAACTGTAACCCTTTTTCTTGTTTAAACATTGTTGAACTCTTGAGGTGTAAGTTTTAGATTTTCCAGTAAGATTTACATCTTTTATTTCAGAAATATTAATTTCTGTTAGTTTGAAAATCTTTTTAATCATTTTTGGTTTAACACCTCTTATTGGAAATTCCTCATCAGAATATAATTTGTCTGAATCAATCAAAGTATATGCCATTTTGATTGGTTCGTCATTCAAATTAGATTTTGATAACAAGAATTCTTTATTGTAAACCCGTTTAACTGACGACTTTGAACTGTTGACCGCTGAACTCGAACTCTCAGACTCAGACTTTGACTCTGACTCCTCATCTTTATCCAACACCTGATCGACCACCTTTTTTATTAACTCAGACTCATGATCAGTATCAGACAATGTAAATGTGACATCAATGTTTTCTGGTAAATCGTCGGTTGTTTCGGACTTTAACTTTATATTGACTGCCTTTTTTACTTGCTCCTCATTTGGTTTTTTGGGAGAATAACCTTCCCAAATTGGAGGCGGACACTTTTTATAATTTGCACTTTGTTTCTTACCAGTATCCTTTTCTTCAGGCTTCTTGTCTTGAAAGGCTTCCATACCTGCAACAGTTGGATAAATTCTATCAATCAAATAATCAGAACTAGAATAACTTAGCAGTAATCATCTGATTCTTTCATTTTCTATCTTTTCTTTCTCCAACTCCTGCTCCAAATTTCCACATTCTTCAATGTAATGGTTGATAGCCTTCTGCTTTGTCATCATCACAGCATTCATCATTGTCAATGCATCTTCTCTTTCAGAATTTGTCTTTTGAAGACCAGTTACCGTTCTATTCAACACATCATACGATTCTTTCACATAGTTGAGATTGAACAATAAATTTTCTTTCATCTTGTCTTGCTCACTCAATTTATCATCTTTCTCTTCACACTGTTTGCATGACTCCAAACAGTTTAGACAAGGTTTTATAACTTCAACAATCTTTTCCACTTCGATAATCTTTTCAATTTCGACTATCTTCTCAACAACTTCAAATACTTCCTCAACTTCCATTGCCTGCTCAGTAGCTTTATCCTCTTCACTTTCTTGAACAACACTCTCACTTTTCATCTTTTTTCTTTTCTTTTGCTGCTTGTTTCTCCTTCAGCTTCTCCACTCTATCTGCAAAATAAAATTGAAAACTTTCAGGAGATAAATGAGTTTTTCCAATATTAATATGCATTTCTTCCTCATCATCACTGTCATCAGTTGATGATTGATCAAACACTTGTGTTTGTTCTGAACTAGCATCTGAAGAAACAAACTCTTCATCTTGACTTTTCTCATCACTGGCAAACGTTTTCATCCATTCTGTCATCAAATCTGGCTCTTGGAGAATTTGTGCAATGAGAGCTGCTACTTTTGAATCAGGCGGAATATATTTGTCCCAGCTAAAGCCTTCTGCCACTTTTTCATCATCTTGATCAATTATGCCATAATAAGCTTTCTTATTAGCATCTTCGATCATTTTAGCATGTGCAGTTTGTGGTTCTTTTTGTTGATAAGGCTGATGAGTAACTTGTTGATAAATGGCTTTCTGATAGTAATCATCTTTTCCAAATGGATTCTTTGCTCCACTTGCTTCTCGATTGGTACATTCCCTCTTGAAATGACCTTTCTCCCTGCATCGAAAACAAGTAACTTTAGATTTATCAAAACCCAAAGTAGAAACTTTTGCATCCAAGAAATCATCTCTTCTAGTAATAATTTTAAACTTTTCAGCTCTCCTTAACACACTCGCTAAACACCACTTTATATCCATCAGTTCCATTTCCTCAGCATCTATCTGATCATAATCTTCTTTCGTCAACATAGGATTTCCGATTCTTCCAGTAACCAACCCTTCATATGATTCCAATACTGTAACAAGTAACGCCATATGACTTTTGACAACTTCTCCAGAAAAATTTTGACCATTCTGAAGATGCAATGCTATGTTGCAGTTTAAGACATGACCATTGTTGCTGTTTGAGCTTTGAACTTGATGACTTGAGCTTGAAACTTTCGGATTAACACTCGGATATGAAGAAAATCCACTATTACTGCTTGGACTTTGATTAATTGATCCAGATGAGTTTTCAACACTAAAAGCAGTTTGGATTTTTGGACTTGCTTCGACATTCTGAACATTCCCTTTGAAGTACATTTTCACATCTTGTTGAGGACTTGGATTATTCATTCTTGCAATTTTCTGTTGCTCAAGATCTTGTCCTTCAATCTTTTCAATGAACTGGGAAATTGTTAATCCATCATATTCTCCAGTATTCTTCAAGATCATCAGAAATGTACCCCATTCTTTTTTAGGTAAAGCATCAGCTAATTTGTCAACCCATTCCTCACGATCTTTGTTGATGTTTAACAATGACATTGACCATACTAAGTGACAATATCTTTCAATTAATTTCTTTGTATCTTATCCCGGCAAACTTGAAAATAAATCAAATTCTTTCTTCAACAATGCCTTTTTACTCTTGATCATTTTCTCACTTCCTTCAAACTTGATACGAAGTGCTTCCCAAATCGAACGTGAAGTCTTATCATGTTGAAGCAATATGAATATTTCTTCTTTAATAGCTTACTAGAGTAAACTGATCATCATCTTTTTTGCTTTGTACATATCTCGTTCTTTATCCGTAAATTCATTAATATTTTTTTTCAATTCCCAAATCTGTACGTGGTAGTACATACTTTTTCTCAACACACTCCCAAGACCTCAAATGATTAGCTTGAACCCAGTTTTCAAACCGATCTTTCCAACCATAATACTCCTCAATTCCCATTAGCTTCGGGGGTTTTTGCAAAGTTCCAGTTTCATTTTCCATGTTCATGTTCTTAGCAATATCAGTAGGGGTAGTCGGGGTAGCAAACGCGTTATAAAATTCCTCTTCCATGATTCGGTAAACTTTTTCAAAATCTGACACTTTCAAAAGAAATCAAACACAAGCGAAATCTCCTCTTCAAACGGAATACCCTTTCAAACGAAATCACAGTTGAAGCGAAATAACTAATCTCGTGTGAAACTTTCAAACGGAATTACAATCTGGTGCGAAATTAATGATTTCACACGAAATCACTCAAGCGGAATAATAATTTGGAGCGGAATAGTGATTTCAAACGGAATCACTCAAGCGAAATACAAATTCCGTGGGGAATTAGTAGCAACTTCAAGCGAAATTAACCTCAAAATGTAATTCCGTGCGAAATCATGATGCACTTTCACACGAAATTATGCTGATGTCATCATTTTGGTCCAACTTTTGTCAAATTAATCAGGTTTTAGCTCGATTTTAGGTCTGAAACTTTCAAGGGTTTGTTAAAACACAGTTTCACACAGTATGTGAGAAAATTAGCCGATTTTAACCATGAAAAATAGTTCAATTTTGAAAAGAAGGTGTAGAAGTTAGAAAAACTGATGAAATCAAGCTGAATAAGGTAGAACTCCTCAACCTGGCTCTGATACCACATGTAGGATCGTTTTACCGACCAAAATGAGTCGTTCAGAGGCGTTCTACTCAATATGAAAGGTGGAAACAGATATATCGAGTTCGATTCAGCTAGATATTCACTTTAAATGTATTTCTGATTGATTTGGCAAAGTTTTACAGCGAAACAACACTTCGGCAGCACTTCGGCTCCCGAATCACACATACAAGACTATCTCAAACGAAATCAGGTGACATCTATATATAGGCCAAGTAATTTCGCTTGAACTGGTCCAAACGAAATCACATTTCAAACGAAATTAGTGATTTCGTTTGAAATGACATGGTGATTTCGTGCGGAATTACATCTTGTAATTTCGTGCGAAATTACCTCACAACCTATTTTTGACATTTTTCTCGTACAACGTGCCCTGATCTATCTAATACAAAACAAGACTCGATACAAGACGAAGTCGACAGACGCATGCACCAACATGGAAGATTCACCGGCCCCAGCAGGATACGGCACAGGATTGCCTCCAAGCTCCTTCAGCTTAGCCACCCAGGAATCAACCGGCCAGGATGGGCACTCAAGACCTGTCTCCTTGGTCTCATAAGCCATCTTGATACGAGCTTGTAGTAGAGAGACAACAACCTAGTTTTTGATTCCCTCCCGGAAGGAGATCATGGCCTGTTCGTGCTCAACTTGGATGGCTGCTAGCTTTACTTCGGCATCCTGGGTGACCTTCTTCAGCTTTTCCTCGTAGTGCCAGGTCTTGGCTTCAGCAATGGTGCCTTGATCAGCAACAGTGGTCTCAAGCTGCTTGATCCTGGCTTCTTGAAACTTGTTTGTACTACAGGCATCGGTGTAGAGATGGAGCAGATGCTAGAGACCTTGCAAGCCAAAATTCAGGTATAAGTTGAAACTTACTAACCAGGATATTCTATCAGGATATGTATGCAGGATATAGTACCAGGATATTACCTTGTTGAGGAAGGATGTCATTGGCTCTAAGGAGTCAGTAAAGCTGAGTTCTTCAAAAGAGAACCCTTCGGAGCCTGGAGTGCTGACCTCGGAACCCTTTCTCTTCTTAGCGGTGGAGGCACGAGTTCTTGGGTTAGGCTTAAGAACCGGAACTGGTTTGGAGATGGTGGTGGCAGGAGTTTCCTTCTTGACATTCACTAGAGTAGGGTAGCTGTCAAGCTCATCAAGGTCCAGGAGGATTGGAACTTTGCTGGAGTCTGCATACAGGGAGTAACTTTAAAACACTTTTTAAACCATATCAAAACAAAACATGTATGCAGGATATTGAGCAGGATCCTTACCAGACATGTTTGAACTTAAGGGTTGGCTTGAAGATGTTGGAAATGGGTTGAAGCTTCTTTCAACTTCTGGAAGAAGTCTGATGGTATCGATTCTCTTCTTTGAGTCGGCTAGAGGAGGCGCAAGCTTTCTGAAATCAGCTGTATACAAGAAAGCAAAAGTGAATTAGTTCAAGATATGAGATAGGATATAAGACAGGATCATCCTAAAACCCTAAATCCTACCCTTTCTCAACCACTTCACCGGATAATCCGCTCCACCAGGGATTGAATCTCTTTTTACAAAGAAAAACTTGGATTTCCATTCCTCCTCATTCCTGATGGCACGGAGTATCAGTGGATCACTGGAGGTGGAGTAGAACAGGAATCAGCAAGAGCCATGGCATCTAAGCCGGTATGCTAACGGGAGATCATGAACGGAAAGATCAGGAACATGGGTCTTCTTGATTTGATCAAGAACAAGCGAAACTCGCCAAAGCATTGGCATGGTTTGACTAAAGCAGATTTTTGTGATGTTAAAGAACTCGGTAATAAAGTCATGAAACGGGAATTGTAGCCCTAAGGTAAAAGGAAAAACATTAAAACACAACCACTAATTGGAAACCATGTCCGATCGGATTTCCCGATCAAACGGCCGGAACACCGTCCCCTTTGGGAAGATGCCGGAGGTTTTGAGAGCTGACATATGAGCGCTGTCAAATGAGCATATTTCTTTCTCCGGATCTTGGAGAATATTCTGGTGAATAAACGAGGGGGCAGAGTCACCGGAGCTAGATTGGTTTATCTCGCCATATGATCGCCGGAATATTGTGCAGAATAGAGGAAAGAAGATGAAGGTGAAAGAGAGGATTTTACCTTTTTGCTTTTCAGATGAAGGTTAAATGAAGATGACGATGAGAAGTTATTGGGAAGTAATGAGTAAATATAGGCTAAACAGTTACAAGTTGTCACATCAAAGTCCTATCTCATAATTACCTTGGAATACGTAAAAATGTAACCGTTTGGACTCAGGATCCTAAATGGTAACATTTTTGGGGACAATTGTTATGGGTGAAATTCTGAGCCCATATCCTGGATAATATCTTGAATTATATGATAAATATTCATACCCAGGATGCCGTTTCAGGATATTGGTAACATCCTGATGTGGTATCCTAAGGATTACTAACGGATTATGTGCAGGAGTACGAGCTCAAGTTTGCAACTGTCATGAAGACCTCTTCCCCTGAAGATTCGGTCCAAGTTGTTTGAAGAAAGACGTTGAGGCCGCTTTACTTGTTCTCCAACGTTAACTAGGGAATATTCGATGGCATCCCCCATTTGTAGGAGATTTTGTTTTCATTTCTTAGCTATAAATAGACAGATAAACCAGATCAAATAGGTCATCACACTCACTACTCTCGAGCTCTTCTACTCTCTCTCTCGCAACTCTCACTTTCTGAAAAACATTGTAACACTTAGTAGCGATCTGGTCAATATCCTGCACTGTTTCCTGACATTTGAAGTAATAAGAAGAACAAGGCAGCTGCGATTGTCAGCTCCTGAGGTTTTGTGCCAGCGATCTAGATTGATCAAGGGCTTTCCTCGTACATCTCGTGTCACCCTTTACTTTTTGCTCATTGTTTGATTATAGATATAGCTCGATATCCTGACCTATATCCTGAAAACTATCTTTTGCAAACAACTAAATCAGGATATTTTCGATACACATTCTTAGCACACTACCTCACTTAACTAATTTGATCACTAAATTGCTTAGGTAATTTTTGACCAAAACATTTACGACCTCTGATTTGCATAAATTGTCGAAAGTTTGCGTGTTCAGAATTGTTTTTAGACTGACAGGATGTTAACTGGTTACTAATGGTATGACTAGAGTAATGTTTGTGGATTTTTGTTTGATACTAATAACAGTTGGGGCATTTTCTTTGAGATTTTGATTAGATCTAGTTATATGCAAACTGTTTTGGATCAAGTACATATATTGTCGTTAAAATGTCTATATTTCCTAATTCTCGGCTAAGGTGTAGATATGTTATAACTGACAAGTGAATTCTAATAGTTTTAGCTGATTGTGTATTTTGAATTCTTTGTGGTTTCAAGTGTGAAATGAAAAGGTATGCTTTGGGTGTGTTTAATGTTAAGAGTAATACTAGGGTATTTTGATGACCGTCTCAAAATTTATAGAACTCAGGAATGTGTTTGTTTAGAATGATTACCGTAAACCGTGTTAGATATAAACATACATTGCTAAACTGGTTGTTTGTTTTGATAGTGTTTGAGAATAGTGAGCACAAACTAAGAAATTTTTAGAAAGAATAAATTGTTATTTGTTATTTACTAATGACGTATATGTCCTTTTGTTAACAAATGATGTTTTTGATGATAACAAAATTCTTTTCGTATAAACTGTTTATATGGTGTAGTACATGTTGCTATTATGATGATGTCATTGTTGTGGGTGGTTTTTTACTCGTATATCCTGAATGATATTCTGACTATGTTTCTTTTGTTATGATCAGGGTACCGGATCAGGATATTGGTAACATCCTGATATAGCATCCTGGTAGTGACTAATTAATTCACGTGCAGATTAATGGTGCAAGTCTATAACGTTCAACTGGACTTCTTCTCCTAAAGACTCGGGCAAATCTGTTGGAATAAGAACGTTGAAGCCGGAAGACGTGGACTACAATGTTCAAAAAGGGAATATTCACTATATCCCGGGTTTGTAGGCTAGTTAGTTAGCTTTGTTTTACTATAAATAGGATTGATCGGATCAGATATGAACACACACAATTCTTCGAACACTCTTGCTCTCTAGCTGCAATCACTCACAATACACTCACACTAGTATTCAAATCGCATTGTAACACCTAGTTGATCCGTATCATATCATGCACTATATCCTGATATTTGAAGTAATAAGAAGAACAAGGCAGCTGCGATTGTCAGCTCCCGTGGTTTTGTGCCGGCGATCTAGATTGATCAAGGGCTTTCCTCGTACATCTCGTGTCACCCTTTACCTTTCAGCTCATTGTTTGATTGTTGATACAGCTCGATACCCTGAGCCGTATCCTGAAAAATGTTTTTGCAAACAATTAAATCAGCATATTTTTTATACACATTCTTAGCACACTACCTCACTTAACTAATTTGATCACTTAATTGCTTCGGTAATTTTTGACCAAAACAATTTGGCGCCCACCGTGGGGCAAGTGGTGCTATTTCAACTAAAAGCTTTTGCAAAATCATTACTTGGTTTTCTATTTTCAAAACTTTTTGCTACACTATTTTCAATGGCCTCGAGATCAAACATGAGCTCTTCTACCGTGTCTGCTACAACCTCTGCAACAATTGGTTTGGTGCTTCCACCACCTCCTCCGAGGATGCAAGCCTCTTCACAGCCTTAGGATGTTATCCCCGCTCGGAATATTCAGGGATCTGCTCCTATTTTGGCCTCTAATGATGAAATTCTAACTTTATTTGGTAGTATAAGGATCAGATAAAGCAACAATAGGACACCAGCCAAATGCTGATGAGAGAGATAGAACTCTTTAAATCCAGCTCGAGCAGGCCCGCTGAGGATACTGTCACTCCCTTGCAGCCCAGAGCTTTGAACTTCAGTTCGGCAGTATATACAGAGGATAACAGGGCAACATAGTGCCTAGCCATACTCAGAATCATACTCCTGAGATACCCTCTTCTCAGAATCATACTCCTGAGATACCCTCTTCGGTTAGGGTGTCAATTGTGAGAAGCTCAGGATATGCTTCAGGATATGGCCAGAATCCTCAGACTGGTAATGTTTCAAATAATACTAATACTCTTGTTACTAATGGTCTAGGATCTTTGCAGGATGCAGGTATGACGTCAGCATTTTCTAGGGAGATTCAAAAATTAAAGGACATGATATCCAGTGTACCTGAGGTGGTCCAGCCAATTCCAGAAGTATCCCAAGATTGCCATAGGATATCCTGGTTTGCATATCCTATCTATGATGCTGAAATCCCAAAAAGATTTCAAACCCCCAACATGAAGCTCTATGACGGAACTACGGATCCCGAAGAGCATATTGGTCAGTATAGGGAAAGGATGGAAATCAACCCTATCCCTTTGGATCTCAAGGAAGCATGCCTCTGTAAGGGTTTTGATTCTACCTTAATAGGATCAGCCTTAAAATGGCTCTTAAACGTTCCTCCTCATTCGATTGCATCATTTGCTCATTTAGTCAATTTATTTAATAGTCAATTTTCTTAAAGTCGAAGTTTTGAAAAACTAACCAGTAATCTCTACTGGATAACTCAGGGACCTCAGGAATCCTTGAGAGATTATGTGAACAAGTTTAGCAGGGAATCTCTTGATATCCTACATCTTGATGTTGCAACAGGTGTGCAGGCTTTCAAAATAGGATTGCAAATAGATTCCCAATTTTACCAGGATCTTGTAATGAATCCCTGCAGGAACCTGGATGAAGCTAGGAACAGAGCTTTAAGATATATTCGACTGGAGGATGACAAAAAGATGCAAGAGAGGATGAATTCATCCACAACCTATGAATCAACCAACAGGAAGTCAGAATCCTCGTACAAATCATATCGCTCTAAGCCATATGGCAGGAACGACAGCAAGAATGTGAATGTCGTAGAGGACGAGGATCCTGAGGAGTATCCTGAGTTATCAGAATATTGTTTTTCAGTTAATATACCTGAACTGATGTATGCTATGCAGGGTTTAGGAGACAAAGCGAGGTGGCCTAGGAAGAACCAACAGAAAGCAGATTGGAAGGATAAGTCCAAGTGGTGTCCCTTCCATGAAGATTTTAGACATGTTACAGAGGATTGCATTGCTCTAAGGAAGGAAATAAGCTATCTCCTGAGCAAAGGATATCTGAAGGATCTTCTGGGAAGAAAGAAGAATAAGGGTCAAGATATTGAGAAGGATCCTGAATGTGTAGCATCACCTCCTGCAGATGCCAAGATAATTAACTTTATTTCCGGAGGATCCGACATTTGTGGAACTTCATACTCTGCTGCAAAAAGACACGCAAAGGAGGCTAAGGCAGAGAGGGGAGATAAGCCAACCAGGATGTCAACCCTCACGACCGATAAATTGATCACGTTTGATAGTGATGACAGGGATACTGTCCAGGATCCTCATCATGATGCTTTGGTAATAACTTTGTATGTTGCTAATCACTTTGTGCGCAGGATACTGGTGGATAATGGCAGCTCCGTTAACATAATTCAACTGGAAACTTTGAAGAGGATGAATGTATCTCCGATGGATATCACTTCAAAATTCACTGTGATTGTTGGGTTCAGTGGCAAGGCAAGGAATACTGTTGGAGAAATAAAGTAGCCTGTGTATGTTGAAGGGGTCAACTCAATGCAACGCTTCTGTGTCATGGACTCCTTACCTTGCTACAATATTATATTGGGCAGGCCATGGATCCATGATATGAAAGCTGTGCCATCGACCTATCATCAATGTATCAAGATCCCTACGCCTTGGGGGGTTGTCAAGGTGGAAAGTGATCAGCAAGAAGCTAAGGAGTGTTATTCTTCTTCGATGAAATCCTCAACAAAGCCCAAATCAGCATAGCAATTAAAGATGCGAGCCCATGATATCTTGGAGGCTTCAGAGCAGGATGTTAAGAAAATTATCCTGGATCAGGATAATCCAGATATCTCGGTGCTCGTAGGGACCATTATCCCTCAGGATATTGAGAATCAATTGACAAACTTTTTGAAATACAGGATGTCCACATTCGCATGGAAACATGAGGATATGACAGGTATTTCCAAGGATATCATAACTCACAAGCTCGGAATTGACAGGTCTTATAAGCCTGTCCAACAGAAACGAAGGAAGTTTGCTCCGGAACGAAACACGATTATTCTGGAAGAGGTCGAAAGATTATTAAAAAGTAAAATGATTAGGGAAGTGAAATTTCCCAAATGGCTAGCAAATGTAGTTGTGGTGTAAAAGAAAAATGGGAAATGGAGAGTTTGTGCAGATTACACAGACTTGAACAAAGCTTGTCCCAAAGAACCATTTCCTCTACCTCATATTGACTCAATGGTGGATGCTACTGTCGGACATGAGATGTTAACCTTCATGGATGCATCCTCAGGATTCCAGCAGATCCAAATGGAACCTTCAGACTAGGAGGATACTGCTTTCATGACACCAACATGTATTTATTGTTATACTGCTATGCCTTTTGGTTTGAAAAATGCAGGTGCAACATACCAGAGATTGGTGAACATGATGTTCAAAGACAAGCTGGGGGACACCATGGAGGTATACATTGATGATATGGTGGTAAAATATAAGAAGGCTGAGGATCATCTCCAGGATATTGAAGAAGCATTCGACATCCTGGACCAGTACAACATGAAATTAAATCCAGCTAAATGCCATTTTGGAGTGGGGGCAGGAAAGTTTTTGGGATACATGAACACTAAAAAGGGGATCGAAGCGAGCTTGGAACAGATTAAAGCTCTCCTGGATATCAAGTTACCTTCAAACATGAAAGATGTACAAAGATTAACAGGGCGAGTAGCAGCATTAAACAGGTTTATATCAAGATCCTCGGAAAAATGCAAGGAATTCTACGATATCCTGAAAAAGAATAAGAGATTTGAATGGGGAGAGAAGCATGAAGCAGCCTTGCAGGAATTGAAGCAGTGTCTTTCAACTGTGCCTCTATTGATGAAGCATGAGGATGGTGAACCATTATCCCTGTATCTTGCAGTATCAGGGAATGCAGTAAGTGTTGTTAAAGGATCATGAAGGTCAGCAGTATCCTGTCTATTATGTTAGCAAAAGTTTATTAGATGCTGAAACTAGATATTCTCATTTAGAAAAACTGATATTGGCCCTATTTATGGCATCGACAAAGCTTAGACATTATTTTGAGATACATAGGATTCATGTTAAAACTAACTATCCTGTTAAAAATGTGCTTAGAAAACCCGAGATGTCAGGTAGGATGGCTAAGTGGTCAGTAAAATTAAGTGCCTATGATCTAGTATATGAACCAAGAAATGCCATAAAGTCTCAGGCCTAGAAGTACAACAGCTAGGAGAAAACTTAGAATCCTGGACATTATATACTGATCCTGCATCTAATGTGAGAGGTGTAGGATTGGGTATACAACAAAAATCGCCACAGGGGGACATATTACCCCAGGCTATTAGGTGTGAATTTCCTGCCACTAATAATGAAGCAGAATATGAAGCTTTGATTGCAGGATAGAGTTGTCCAGGAATATGAATATTAAAAGCTTACAAGTGTTTGTCAATTCCTTGATAATTACTAATCATTTTAATGGATCCTATGCAGTTAAAGGTGAGAAGTTAATCGAGTATCTCGAAATTCTCACAAAATTAGCAGGATATTTTGATGTTTTTACACTTGAACAGGATACTGCTTTCATGACACCAACATGTATTTATTGTTATACTGCTATGCCTTTTGGTTTGAAAAATGCAGGTGCAACATACCAGAGATTGGTGAACATGATGTTCAAAGACAAGCTGGGGACACCATGGAGGTATACATTGATGATATGGTGGTAAAATATAAGAAGGCTGAGGATCATCTCCAGGATATTGAAGAAGCATTCGACATCCTGGACCAGTACAACATGAAATTAAATCCAGCTAAATGCCATTTTGGAGTGGGGGCAGGAAAGTTTTTGGGATACATGAACACTAAAAAGGGGATCGAAGCGAGCTTGGAACAGATTAAAGCTCTCCTGGATATCAAGTTACCTTCAAACATGAAAGATGTACAAAGATTAACAGGGCGAGTAGCAGCATTAAACAGGTTTATATCAAGATCCTCGGAAAAATGCAAGGAATTCTACGATATACTGAAAAAGAATAAGAGATTTGAATGGGGAGAGAAGCATGAAGCAGCCTTGCAGGAATTGAAGCAGTGTCTTTCAACTGCGCCTCTATTGAAGAAGCATGAGGATGGTGAACCATTATCCCTGTACCTTGCAGTATCAGGGAATGCAGTAAGTGTTGTTAAAGGATCATGAAGGTCAGCAGTATCCTGTCTATTATGTTAGCAAAAGTTTATTAGATGCTGAAACTAGATATTCTCATTTAGAAAAACTGATATTGGCCCTATTTATGGCATCGACAAAGCTTAGACATTATTTTGAGATACATAGGATTCATGTTAAAACTAACTATCCTGTTAAAAATGTGCTTAGAAAACCCGAGATGTCAGGTAGGATGGCTAAGTGGTCAGTAAAATTAAGTGCCTATGATCTAGTATATGAACCAAGAAATGCCATAAAGTCTCAGCCCTAGAAGTACAACAGCTAGGAGAAAACTTAGAATCCTGGACATTATATACTGATCGTGCATCTAATGTGAGAGGTGTAGGATTGGGTATACTACAAAAATCGCCACAGGGGGACATATTACCCCAGGCTATTAGGTGTGAATTTCCTGCCACTAATAATGAAGCAGAATATGAAGCTTTGATTGCAGGATAGAGTTGTCCAGGAATATGAATATTAAAAGCTTACAAGTGTTTGTCAATTCCTTGATAATTACTAATCATTTTAATGGATCCTATGCAGTTAAAGGTGAGAAGTTAATCGAGTATCTCGAAATTCACAAAAAAGTTAATCCTGTATCCTGCGGTGGATCCTCTCAAATCTCAGGATAAGGAAGTAGTAAGTATCCAAGATCCTGATGATGAGTATCCCGAGGAGGATCCAAAGTCCTGGACGGCTCCAATCGTGAGATATCTCAAGGAAGGACACATCCCAAAGGATGAGAATCCTAAGGCCTTTAGAATAAAGGTATCACGATTCACTATTATAAATGAGGTTTTGTACAAGAAATCTCTTGCAGGGCATACCTGAGGTGCTTGGAGGATCCAGAAACTAAAGAAGTGCTTCAGTATATACACGAAGGGGATTGTGGCAACCATACTAGGGGCAGGTCATTATTCTCAAAGGTATTAAGAACATGACACTATTGGCCGACAATGAGGAAAAATGCTGCAGAATATGCTCGAAGATGTGATGCATGTCAAAGGCATAGTAATATATTACATCAACCTGCTGAACCACTATATCCTATTGCTTCCCCTTGGCCTTTCATGAAGTGGGGGATGGACATAGTTGGAAAATTGCCCAAAGCTCCAGGAGGAAAAGTCTTTATGCTGGCAATGACTGATTATTTCTCTAAATGGGTTGAGGCTGAAGCATTTGTTCAAGTCAGAGACCAAGAAGTAGTATCCTTCATAAAAAGGAATATCATGACTAGATTTGGAGTACCAGCTGAGATAATTTGTGACAATAGCTCTCAGTTTATCAGTAAGAGGACAACCGATTTTTGTAAGAGTTGGGGAATTAAAATGATTACATCCTCACCAGTGCATCCTCAAGCGAACGGAGAAGCAGAATCCTCGAACAAGATAATTGTCAACAATTTGAAGAAGAGATTAGGAGCTAAGAAAGGAAGGTGGGCAGAAGAATTTCCCTTTGTTTTATTGGCCGATAGGACAACAGTGAAAAGTGCAACTGGGCAAACTCCATTTTCCTTAGTATTTGGAGCAGAAGCAGTAATCCCGACAGAGATGGTAATACCTACAGCAAGATCCAACTTTCGGGATCCTGAGCGGAATCCTGAAGCTCTATGTCAAGAATTGGATACTATTGATGAGACAAGAGATGCGGTAAAGCTAAGGATGGCAGCATATCAACAGAGGATATCCAGAGCATATAACAATAATATAAGGACTAGGAGGTTTCAAGTTGGAGATTGGGTATTAAGGAAGGCTTTTCAGAATACTACTAATCCTGCTGATGGAAAGTTAGCTCCTAAGTGGGAAGGACCTTATGAGATTGAATCGGAATCCAGAAAAGGAGCATACCGGCTTAAGATTATGGAGGGGGATATATTACCAAGATCTTGGAATGCTATACACCTAAAGCTCTATTTCAAGTGAGTTTAGAATTTAATTTCAAACTCAGAATAGTATGAATTCTTTCTCTTTTGATATGTTTGAATTTATTTATTCTTTTGAACCCAATACTAACTTAAGCATCGGAGGGGTGTTAGCCAGGCTAACACCCACCTTAGTTTAAGATTGTTTTACAGAATATGCTTCGGGATATAGCTCCAGGATATACACTCAGGATAATGCAAAAGATTAGAGGATTGGCCCTCTCTCTCACGTTTAAGGGATACTGATCCCTTCACAGGTTTAAAGGTATTCACTTTTCTCTCGAATTGGGTTTAAACACCCCGCATGGAGCGCAAGCTATCCAGGGATAGTTCAAGATAGCGGGACCAGTCCATGTAAAAGTGGCTGATAGTTTCGTTATTGTTGGCTATATCCTAGATCCTAAAGGTATATGAGGATTGATCACCCTCTTTCGCGAAAGGGTATTTTCATACTCTCTAAGGTTTAAAGGTTTTCACCTTTCTAAGTCTTGGAGTTTAAACAATCCTGCCTGTAGCGCATGAAAGCTTGGGATTTTCCCCAGAATACCTATGGGTTTATCCCCAGGACACTAAGGATTTATCTCCAGGATATTTTAGGGTTTATCCCCTGTAATACAAAAATTATATAAACGATTGCAATTGATGACCAGAAGATTTTTAAATATTCCAAGATGTAATGCACATGGGACATTCCTACTAAGGCATTGTGAAGAACTCAGGGGATCAAATTTGGGCTTAGTTCACTAAGTGTCCTAGACTAGGGACATCTCCGGTGGAAAAGTTGCAAAAGGATTGAAGTCTGAGGATAGGCTTATACTCTGTATCTGGTATGATCCTTCCTTTTTGTACCTTTAAAAGCCTTATCTAAATTGTCTAAATTTCTGGAACTATATTTGATAAAAGTTTGATTAAAACATCTATGAGTATAATACTTAGATTAAAGATACCCTGATCAGGATATATTTTAGGATATTTGCTCAAAATATTTGAGGTATGCTAATTAGATTGAAAATTGAAACCATACTTGAGTCAAACAATTGTTATCAAAACAAGCTTTGTAAAAAAAAATGAACAACAATGGATAAGGCCAAAAGAAGGTTATATTATTAACATAGCAAAAGTCTGTGCTTTTGGTTTCATCTCAAACTCAGATCCATCCACCAAAAGCATAATTAGTTTCTAACCATATTTACTTAACAGTTTAAGGTTTCATCTCAAACCAAGACCCATCCGCCTCCAACTGTTATATTGTTCAAAATAAACCATACTAATTGATGACCAAGGGCTTCGTCCTGAAACTCAGGATCCCTCCACCTTTGGTCACTATATTATCTAAGTGCAGGAAATGTAAATTCTTTGAAAGACAGGAAATAGAAATTGTTCAACAACCAACAAACTTAAAAAAGTGGGCTTCGGCCTAGGCACGAACATCCATCATTGCTCACTTCGCTGCTTTCAAGGAGCAGCACCTTCTTCACCAGCAGCATTCCCTCTAGCATCCGCGCCACCATCACCATCAGGATTCTTTTCAGCATCAGCTTCCTCCTTTTCCTGCCTTGGAAAGCCCTTCACCCACAGGCTTAGTAGGATACTCAACAGGACTTCCCCCGAGATCTTTCAATTTCGCCTCCCAAGCACTTACATTCCAGGAGGGGCATTCAAAGCCCAAAGCCTTGGCTTCATAAGCCATCTTTAACCTGGCTTGTAGGAGGGAAATTACAACTGATCCTTTGAGACCTTCACGGTAGGTAGTCATATCCTGCTCAAATTGAAGATGGGCAGTATCCAGCTTAGCTTGGGCGTCTTCATTGGCCTTGTTGATGGCAGCCTTGGCTTCTTTGGTCACAACTTTGAATTTATCCTCATAGTATTGTGACTTAGCGGCGGCTATCATCCCCTGATCATTAATGGTGGTCTCAGCTTTCCTCAGCTTCACCTCCAGCATCTTGTTTAGACCACAACTTTCTTTATAGAGGCTCGTCAGGCGTTCAAGACCCTACAAAACAAAGAAACAGGTATTAACACATATTAACATATATATATATATATATATATATATATATATAACCAGCATATGGAGCAGGATATAGGATAAGGATATGAACCTGGTTAAGAAAGCCAGTCATAAAGCCGCTGGATTCAAGAAACCCATGGTTTTCAAAGGGGAAGGTCTCGGATGAGGCTGGAGAGTCGGTTTCCTTTCTTTTGCGGGAACTTGAGGCACGCGGCTTGGTAGCAGGAGAGGGCTTAGGAACAGCTGCCGGTTTAGAGCTGGATGCAGGCTTAGAAGTGGAAGCAGGTTTGCTGGGTTCCTTCTTCACTTGGACAGAAATAGGGTAACTGTCCAGTTCATCAAGGTCGAAGACTTCTGGAACTTTGGCTGGTGCTGCAAAACAGGGAAAATATCTGAATCTTTATTCTTGTCCGTTATTTTATTAGTAAAAAATATGCAAAGATTATGTGATTCTTACCAGACATATCTGATGAAGAGTATTGGCTTGAACTCGGAAGATGCTGTGTAAAGGATCTGTCACAATCAGGCAACTGGTAGACCCTGTTGATTCTTTTTTGGGATTCTTCAGTGGGAGGAGCCAACTCTTTGAAGTTTGCTGCATAAAAGACTTCAGGATGTTACTACAGGATATATCATCAGAATATGTTTGGGAATATCTAAAAGCCCTAAACCCTACCGGAGGTCAACCATTTCACCGGAAGGCTTTTGCCCTCGGGAATGGAATCCCGTCTAACAAAGAAAAATTTTTGTTGCCACCCATCCTCATTTTTTGAAGCTTTGAGGATAAGGGAGTTGCTAGAGGTTGAGAAAAGCAAGAAGCGACTATTGCCATGGGATCGGACACGGTAAGCAAGTGGAAGGTCTTCAATACAGAGATCGGGGACGTGAAGGGTTTTGATCTGGTTAAGCATGATAAGTACTCTCCAGACTGTTAGGGGAGGATTTTCCAATGATCAGTGATCCTCAATTACTGTTGGGCTTAGTGATCCTCACTTCTATTTGAATTAGTGATCCTCAGAAGTGTTGCAGGGTCAGGATCATAGATCATCGTAAGGATCCTTATACTAACGGTTGTCTACTTTGAATATGAAGTTGTTTTGCAGGAGTACGAGCTTGGACTTGGTCTTGGCGATATTCCTGGAGCATATTCCATATTTATTCTGCACGTGCATGGCTGAAGTGGACGTTATGGAGTTCGTGGAGGACTTGCACCAAATGCGGAATGTTTGTTAGCTTAGATATTTTCCATTTTTAAAGGGGATAGCGAGCTAAATAGAAACACTTGGCTATTTTTAGCTTAACACACACTCTCGCAACTGCTCTCACCAGCTCTTGACAATTCACTTGGCGATTACACACTTTTTTGCACATTACACTGTAGTGATCCTTTTAATTAGCTCGCTATCATCCGAAGTTGTAATACATTTCTTGTTTAATCTGAGTTGGTGATCGGTAGTTTCCATCACCCCAGGTTTTTTATGCCGGAGATCATTCATTGATCAAGGGCTTTTTCCTCGTATAAATCTTTGTGTCACTTGTTCATTTCATTTCTGAGTGATCCTTAGTGTTGTTCATTGATTCAAGCATCATACCTCACAATAGAAAGTTTGGTTTCATTATCATTGCTTGATTTTTGACCAAAACAGTTTGGTGCCCACCGTGGGGCAATTGGTGCTTCATTCCTAAGAAGATTCATACTTTTGTGGTCATTTCGGTTCATTACAACCAAGCAGATGGCTTCCTCAACAAAGAATACATCAAGTTCTATGCCGGCAATTAGTTCTTCACAAGGCGTTCCACCTTTGCCTCCACCACCTTCTGGATCCCAGAAGAATGCTGAGAATACCGCGAAGAGACAAACCCCCATTTTCACAAAACCACCAACTTCTTCTGTTTCCTCTAATCCTACCACTAATGACCGTTTTACTCTGATTTTGCAGATGAGAGATCGCATGCAAGAGCAGGACAAAACCAATGAAAGAATCCTCCAGGAGATTGGTGATATCAAGAAACAGAAGAAATCAGTGGAGGATCACTCTCCTCTGATGCCAAGGTCCTTGAATTTTGACACTCTGGTTGTAGCTACCTTACAATTGGCAGATCCGGGCATCCAGTATCAAAGTGGTCCATCAGAAAGGCGTTATGGAATAGCAATTATGAGTCAGGAATTTGGCTCTCACTTCCAGCCTCAAGGATCCTCCTCTCAACCATCGGGATAATTTGTACTTTGTTTCTTACCAGTATCCTTTTCTTCAGGCTTCTTGTCTTGAAAGGCTTCCATACCTGCAACAGTTGGATAAATTCTATCAATCAAATAATCAGAACTAGAATAACTTAGCAGTAATCATCTGATTCTTTCATTTTCTATCTTTTCTTTCTCCAACTCCTGCTTCAAATTTGCACATTCTTCAATGTAATGGTTGATAGCCTTCTGCTTTGTCATCATCACAGCATTCATCATTGTCAATGCATCTTCTCTTTCAGAATTTTTCTTTTGAAGACCAGTTACCATTCTATTCAACACATCATACGATTCTTTCACATAGTTGAGATTGAACAATAAATTTTCTTTCATCTTGTCTTGCTCACTCAATTTATCATCTTTCTCTTCACACTGTTTGCATGACTCCAAACAGTTTAGACAAGGTTTTATAACTTCAACAATCTTTTCCAGTTCGATAATCTTTTCAATTTCGACTATCTTCTCAACAACTTCAAATACTTCCTCAACTTCCATTGCCTGCTCAGTAGCTTTATCCTCTTCACTTTCCTGAACAACACTCTCACTTTTCATCTTTTTTCTTTTCTTTTGCTGCTTGTTTCTCCTTCAGCTTCTCCACTCTATCTGCAAAATAAAATTGAAAACTTTCAGGAGATAAATGAGTTTTTCCAATATTAATATGCATTTCTTCCTCATCATCACTGTCATCAGTTGATGATTGATCAAACACTTGTGTTTGTTCTGAACTAGCATCTGAAGAAACAAACTCTTCATGTTGACTTTTCTCATCACTGGCAAACGTTTTCATCCATTCTGTCATCAAATCTGGCTCTTGGACAATTTATGCAATGAGAGCTGCTACTTTTGAATCAGGCGGAATATATTTGTCCCAGCTAAAGCCTTTTGCCACTTTTTCATCATCTTGATCAATTATGCCATAATAAGCTTTCTTATTAGCATCTTCGATCATTTTAGCATGTGCAGTTTGTGGTTCTTTTTGTTGATAAGGCTGATGAGTAACTTGTTGATAAATGGCTTTCTGATAGTAATCATCTTTTCCAAATGGATTCTTTGCTCCACTTGCTTCTCGATTGGTACATTCCCTCTTGAAATGACCTTTCTCCCTGCATCGAAAACAAGTAACTTTAGATTTATCAAAACCCAAAGTAGAAACTTTTGCATCCAAGAAATCATCTCTTCTGGTAATCATTTTAAACTTTTCAGCTCTCCTCAACACACTCGCTAAACACCACTTTATATCCATCAGTTCCATTTCCTCAGCATCTATCTGATCATAATCTTCTTTCGTCAACATAGGATTTCCGATTCTTCCAGTAACCAACCCTTCATATGATTCCAATACTGTAACAAGTAACGCCATATGACTTTTGACAACTTCTCCAGAAAAATTTTGACCATTCTGAAGATGCAATGCTATGTTGCAGTTTAAGACATGACCATTGTTGCTGTTTGAGCTTTGAACTTGATGACTTGAGCTTGAAACTTTCGGATTAACACTCGGATATGAAGAAAATCCACTATTGCTGCTTGGACTTTGATTAATTGATCCAGATGAGTTTTCAACACTAAAAGCAGTTTGGATTTTTGGACTTGCTTCGACATTTTGAACATTCCCTTTGAAGTACATTTTCACATCTTGTTGAGGACTTGGATTATTCATTCTTGCAATTTTCTGTTGCTCAAGATCTTGTCCTTCAATCTTTTCAATGAACTGGGAAATTGTTAATCCATCATATTCTCCAGTATTCTTCAAGATCATCAGAAATGTACCCCGTTCTTTATGAGGTAAAGCATCAGCTAATTTGTCAACCCATTCCTCACGATCTTTGTTGATGTTTAACAATGACATTGACCGTACTAAGTGACAATATCTTTCAATCAATTTCTTTGTATCTTCTCCCGGCAAACTTGAAAATAAATCAAATTCTTTCTTCAACAATGCCTTTTTACTCTTGATCATTTTCTCACTTCCTTCAAACTTGATACGAAGTGCTTCCCAAATCGAACGTGAAGTCTTATCATGTTGAAGCAATATGAATATTTCTTCTTTAATAGCTTACTAGAGTAAACTGATCATCATCTTTTTTGCTTTGTACATATCTCGTTCTTTATCCGTAAATTCATAAATCTTTTTTTTCAATTCCCAAATCTGTACGTGGTAGTACATACTTTTTCTCAACACACTCCCAAGACCTCAAATGATTAGCTTGAACCCAGTTTTCAAACCGATCTTTCATACCATAATACTCCTCAATTCCCATTAGCTTCGGGGGTTTTTGCAAAGTTCCAGTTTCATTTTCCATGTTCATGTTCTTAGCAATATCAGTAGGGGTAGTCGGGGTAGCAAACGCGTTATAAAATTCCTCTTCCATGATTCGGTAAACTTTTTCAAAATCTGACACTTTCAAAAGAAATCAAACACAAGCGAAATCTCCTCTTCAAACGGAATACCCTTTCAAACGAAATCACAGTTGAAGCGAAATAACTAATCTCGTGTGAAACTTTCAAACGGAATTACAATCTGGTGCGAAATTAATGATTACACGAAATCACTCAAGCGGAATAACAATTTGGAGCGGAATAGTGATTTCAAACGGAATCACTCAAGCGAAATACTAATTCCGTGCGGAATTAGTAGCAACTTCAAGCGAAATTAACCTCAAAATGTAATTCCGTGCGAAATCATGATGCACTTTCACACGAAATTATGCTGATGTCATCATTTTGGTCCAACTTTTGTCAAATTAATCAGGTTTTAGCTCGATTTTAGGTCTGAAACTTTCAAGGGTTTATTAAAACACAGTTTCACACAGTATGTGAGAAAATTAGCCGATTTTAACCATGAAAAATAGTTCAATTTTGAAAAGAAGGTGTAGAAGTTAGAAAAACTGATGAAATCAAGCTGAATAAGGTAGAACTCCTCAACCTGGCTCTGATACCACATGTAGGATCATTTTACCGACCAAAATGAGTCGTTCAGAGGCGTTCAACTCAATATGAAAGGCGGAAACAGACATATCGAGTTCGATTCAGCTAGATATTCACTTTAAATGTATGTCTGATTGATTTGACAAAGTTTTACAGCGAAACAACACTTCGGCAGCACTTCGGCTCCCGAATCACACATACAAGACTATCTCAAACGAAATCAGGTGACATCTATATATAGGCCAAGTAATTTCGCTTAAACTGGTCCAAACGAAATCACATTTCAAACGAAATTAGTGATTTCGTTTGAAATGACATGGTGATTTCGTGCGGAATTACATCTTGTAATTTCGTGCGAAATTACCTCACAACCTATTTTTGACATTTTTCTCGTACAACGTGCCCTGATCTATCTAATACAAAACAAGACTCGATACAAGACGAAGTCGACAGACGCATGCACCAACATGGAAGATTCACCGGCCCCAGCAGGATACGGCACAGGATTGCCTCCAAGCTCCTTCAGCTTAGCCACCCAGGAATCAACCGGCCAGGATGGGCAGTCAAGACCTGTCTCCTTGGTCTCATAAGCCATCTTGATACGAGCTTGTAGTAGAGAGACAACAGCCGAGTTTTTTATTCCCTCCCGGAAGGAGATCATGGCCTGTTCGTGCTCAACTTGGATGGCTGCTAGCTTTACTTCGGCATCCTGGGTGACCTTCTTCAGCTTTTCCTCATAGTGCTGGGTCTTGGCTTCAGCAATGGTGCCTTGATCAGCAACAGTGGTCTCAAGCTGCTTGATCCTGGCTTCTTGAAACTTGTTTGTACTACAGGCATCGGTGTAGAGATGGAGCAGATGCTAGAGACCCTGCAAACCAAAATTCAGGTATAAGTTGAAACTTACTAACCAGGATATTCTATCAGGATATGTACACAGGATATAGTACCAGGATATTACCTTGTTGAGGAAGGATGTCATTGGCTCTAAGGAGTCAGTAAAGCTGAATTCTTCAAAAGAGAACCCTTCGGAGCCTAGAGTGCTGACCTCGGAACCCTTTCTCTTCTTAGCGGTGGAGGCACGAGTTCTTGGGTTGGGCTTAGGAACCGGAACTGGTTTGGAGATGGTGGTGGCAGGAGTTTCCTTCTTGACATTCACTAGAGTAGGGTAGCTGTCAAGCTCATCAAGGTCCAGGAGGATTGGAACTTTGCTGGAGTCTGCATACAGGGAGTAACTTTAAAACACTTTTTAAACCATATCAAAACAAAACATGTATGCAGGATATTGAGCAGGATCCTTACCAGACATGTTTGAACTTGAGGGTTGGCTTGAAGATGCTGGAAATGGGTTGAAGCTTCTTTCAACTTCTGGAAGAAGTCTGATGGTATCGATTCTCTTCTTTGAGTCGGCTAGAGGAGGCGCAAGCTTTCTGAAATCAGCTGTATACAAGAAAGCAAAAGAGAATTAGTTCAAGATATGAGATAGGATATAAGACAGGATCATCCTAAAACCCTAAATCCTACCCTTTCTCAACCACTTCACCGGATAATCCGCTCCACCAGGGATTGAATCTCTTTTTACAAAGAAAAACTTGGATTTCCATTCCTCCTCATTCCTGATGGCACGGAGTATCAGTGGATCACTGGAGGTGGAGTAGAACAGGAATCAGCAAGAGCCATGGCATCTAAGCCGGTATGCTAACGGGAGATCATGAACGGAAAGATCAGGAACATGGGTCTTCTTGATTTGATCAAGAACAAGCAAAACTCGCCAAAGCATTGGCATGGTTAAACTAAAGCAGATTTTTGTGATGTTAAAGAACTCGGTAATAAAGTCAGGAAACGGGAATTGTAGCCCTAAGGTAAAAGGAAAAACATTAAAACACAACCACTAATTGGAAACCATGTCCGATCGGATTTCCCGATCAAACGGCCAGAACACCGTCCCCTTTGGGAAGATGCCGGAGGTTTTGAGAGCTGACATATGAGCGCTGTCAAATGAGCATATTTCTTTCTCCGGATCTTGGAGAATATTCTGGTGAATAAACGAGGGGGCAGAGTCACCGGAGCTAGATTTGGTTTATCTCGCCATATGATCACCGGAATATTGTGTAGAATAGAGGAAAGAAGATGAAGGTGAAAGAGAGGATTTTACCTTTTTGCTTGTCAGATGAAGGTTAAATGAAGATGAGGATGAGAAGTTATTGGGAAGTAATGAGTAAATATAGGCTAAACAGTTACAAGTTGTCACATCAAAGTCCTATCTCATAATTACCTTGGAATACGTAAAAATGTAACCGTTTGGACTCAGGATCCTTAATGGTAACATTTTTGGGGACAATTGTTATGGGTGAAATTCTGAGCCCATATCCTGGATAATATCTTGAATTATATGATAAATATTCATACCCAGGATGCCGTTTCAGGATATTGGTAACATCCTGATGTGGTATCCTGAGGATTACTAACGGATTATGTGCAGGAGTACGAGCTCAAGTTTGCAACGGTCATGAAGACCTCTTCCCCTGAAGATTCGGTCCAAGTTGTTTGAAGAAAGACGTTGAGGCCGCTTTACTTGTTCTCCAACGTTAACTAGGGAATATTCTATGGCATCCCCCATTTGTAGGAGATTTTGTTTTCATTTCTTAGCTATAAATAGACAGATAAACCAGATCAAATAGGTCATCACACTCACTACTCTCGAGCTCTTCTACTCTCTCTCGCAACTCTCACTTTCTGAAAAACATTGTAACACTTAGTAGCGATCTGGTCAATATCCTGCACTGTATCCTGACATTTGAAGTAATAAGAAGAACAAGGCAGCTGCGATTGTCAGCTCCTGAGATTTTGTGCCAGCGATCTAGATTGATCAAGGGCTTTCCTCGTACATCTCGTGTCACCCTTTACTTTTTGCTCATTGTTTGATTATAGATATAGCTCGATATCCTGACCTATATCCTGAAAACTATCTTTTGCAAACAACTAAATCAGGATATTTTCGATACACATTCTTAGCACACTACCTCACTTAACTAATTTGATCACTAAATTGCTTAGGTAATTTTTGACCAAAACATTTACGACTTCTGATTTGCATAAATTGTCGAAAGTTTGCGTGTTCAGAATTGGTTTTAGACTGACAGGATGTTAACTGGTTACTAATGGTATGACTAGAGTCATGTTTGTGGATTTTTGTTTGATACTAATAACAGTTGGGGCATTTTCTTTGAGATTTTGATTAGATCTAGTTATATGCAAACTGTTTTGGATCAAGTACATATATTGCCGTTAAAATGTCTATATTTCCTAATTCTTGGCTAAGGTGTAGATATGTGATAACTGACAAGTGAATTCTAATAGTTTTAGCTGATTGTGTATTTTGAATTCTTTGTGGTTTCAAGTGTGAAATGAAAAGGTATGCTTTGGGTGTGTTTAATGTTAAGAGTAATACTAGGGTATTTTGATGACCGTCTCAAAATTTATAGAACTCAGGAATGTGTTTGTTTAGAATGATTACCGTAAACCGTTGTTTGTTTTGATAGTGTTTGAGAATAGTGAGCACAAACTAAGAAATTTTTAGAAAGAATAAATTGTTATTTGTTGTTTACTAATGACGTATATGTCCTTTTGTTAACAAATGATGTTTTTGATGGTAACAAAATTCTTTTCGTATAAACTGTTTATATGGTGTAGTACATGTTGCTATTATGATGATGTCATTGTTGTGGGTGGTTTTTTACTCGTATATCCTGAATGATATTCTGACTATGTTTCTTTTGTTATGATCAGGGTACCGGATCAGGATATTGGTAACATCCTGATATAGCATCCTGGTAGTGACTAATTAATTCACGTGCAGATTAATGGTGCAAGTCTATAACGTTCAAGTTGACTTCTTCTCCAAAAGACTCGGGCAAATCTGTTGGAATAAGAACGTTGAAGCCGGAAGACGTGGACTACAATGTTCAAAAAGGGAATATTCGCTATATCCCGGATTTGTAGGCTAGTTAGTTAGCTTTGTTTTACTATAAATAGGATTGATCGGATCAGATAAGAACACACACAATTCTTCGAACACTCTTGCTCTCTAGCTGTAATCAATCACAATACACTCACACTTGTATTCAAATCGCATTGTAACACCTAGTTGATCCGTATCATATCCTGCACTATATCCTGATATTTGAAGTAATAAGAAGAACAAGGCAGCTGCGATTGTCAGCTCCCGAGGTTTTGTGCCGGCGATCTAGATTGATCAAGGGCTTTCCTCGTACTTCTCGTGTCACCCTTTACCTTTCAGCTCATTGTTTGATTGTTGATACAGCTCGATACCCTGAGCCGTAACCTGAAAAATGTTTTTGCAAACAATTAAATCAGCATATTTTCGATACACATTCTTAGCACACTACCTCACTTAACTAATTTGATCACTTAATTGCTTCGGTAATTTTTGACCAAAACAATTTGGCTCCCACCATGGGGCAAGTGGTGCTATTTCAACTAAAAGCTTTTGCAAAATCATTACTTGGTTTTCTATTTTCAAAACTTTTATCTACACTATTTTCAATGGCCTCGAGATCAAACATGAGCTCTTCTACCGTGTCTGCTACAACCTCTGCAACAATTGGTTCGGTGCTTCCACCACCTCCTCCGAGGACGCAAGCCTCTTCACAGCCTTAGGATGTTATCCCCGCTCGGAATATTCAGGGATCTGCTCCTATTTTGGCTTCTAATGATGAAATTCTAACTTTGTTTGGTAGTATAAGGATCAGATAAAGCAACAATAGGACACCAGCCAAATGCTGATGAGAGAGATACAACTCTTTAAATCCAGCTCGAGCAGGCCCGCTGAGGATACTGTCACTCCCTTGCAGCCCAGAGCTTTGAACTTCAGTTCGGCAGTATATACAGAGGATAACAGGGCAACATAGTGCCTAGCCATACTCAGAATCATACTCCTGAGATACCCTCTTCTCAAAATCATACTCCTGAGATACCCTCTTCGGTCAGGGTGTCAATTGTGAGAAGCTCAGGATATGCTTCAGGATATGGCCAGAATCCTCAGACTGGTAATGTTTCAAATAATACTAATACTCTTGTTACTAATGGTCTAGGATCTTTGCAGAATGCAGGTATGACGTCAGCATTTTCTAGGGAGATTCAAAAATTAAAGGACATGATATCCAGTGTACCTGGGGTGGTCCAGCCAATTCCAGAAGTATCCCAAGATTGCCATAGGATATCCTGGTTTGCATATCCTATTTATGATGCTGAAATCCCAAAAAGATTTCAAACCCCCAACATGAAGCTCTATGACGGAACTACGGATCCCGAAGAGCATATTGGTCAGTATAGGGAAAGGATGGAAATCAACCCTATCCCTCCGGATCTCAAGGAAGCATGCCTCTGTAAGGGTTTTGATTCTACCTTAATAGGATCAGCCTTAAAATGGCTCTTAAACGTTCCTCCTCATTCGATTGCATCATTTTCTCATTTAGTCAATTTATTTAATAGTCAATTTTCTTAAAGTCAGGAATCCTTGAGAGATTATGTGAACAAGTTTAGCAGGGAATCTCTTGATATCCCACATCTTGATGTTGCAACAGCTGTGCAGGCTTTCAAAATAGGATTGCAAATAGATTCTCAATTTTACCAGGATCTTGTAATGAATCCCTGCAGGAACCTGGATGAAGCTAGGAACAGAGCTTTAAGATATATTCGACTGGAGGATGACAAAAAGATGCAAGAGAGGATGAATTCATCCACAACCTATGAATCAACGAACAAGAAGTCAGAATCCTCGTACAAATCATATCGCTCTAAGCCATATGGCAGGAATGACAGCAAGAATGTGAATGCCGTAGAGGACGAGGATCCTGAGGAGTATCCTAAGTTATCAGAATATTGTTTTTCTGTTAATATACCTGAACTGATGTATGCTATGCAGGGTTTAGGAGACAAAGCGAGGTGGCCTAGGAAGAACCAACAGAAAGCTGATTGGAAGGATAAGTCCAAGTGGTGTCCCTTCCATGAAGATTTTGGACATGTTACAGAGGATTGCATTGCTCTAAGGAAGGAAATAAGTTATCTCCTGAGCAAAGGATATCTGAAGGATCTTCTGGGAAGAAAGAAGAATAAGGGTCAAGATATTGAGAAGGATCCTGAATGTGTAGCATCACCTCCTGCAGATGCCAAGATAATTAACTTTATTTCCGGAGGATCCGACATTTGTGGAACTTCATACTCTGCTGCAAAAAGACACGCAAAGGAGGCTAAGGCAGAGAGGGGAGATAAGCCAACCAGGATGTCAACCCTCACGACCGATAAATTGATCACGTTTGATAGTGATGACAGGGATACTGTCCAGGATCCTCATCATGATGCTTTGGTAATAACTTTGTATGTTGCTAATCACTTTGTGCGCAGGATACTGGTGGATAATGGCAGCTCCGTCAACATAATTCAACTGGAAACTTTGAAGAGGATGAATGTATCTCCGATGGATATCACTTCAAAATTCACTGTGATTGTTGGGTTCAGTGGCAAGGCAAGGAATACTGTTGGAGAAATAAAGTAGCCTGTGTATGTTGAAGGGGTCAACTCAATGCAACGCTTCTGTGTCATGGACTCCTTACCTTGCTACAATATTATATTGGGCAGGCCATCGATCCATGATATGAAAGTTGTGACATCGACCTATCATCAATGTATCAAGATCCCTACGCCTTGGGGGGTTGTCAGGGTGGAAAGTGATCAGCAAGAAGCTAAGGAGTGTTATTCTTCTTCGATGAAATCCTCAACAAAGCCCAATGCAGCATAGCAATTAAAGATGCTAGCCCATGATATCTTGGAGGCTTCAGAGCAGGATGTTAAGAAAATTATCCTGGATCAAGATAATCCAGATATCTCGGTGCTCGTAGGGACCATTATCCCTCAGGATATTGAGAATCAATTGACAAACTTTTTGAAATGCAGGATGTCCACATTCGCATGGAAACATGAGGATATGACAGGTATTTCCAAGGATATCATAACTCACAAGCTCGGAATTGACAGGTCTTATAAGCCTGTCCAACAGAAACGAAGGAAGTTTGCTCCGGAACGGAACACGATTATTCTGGAAGAGGTCGAAAGATTATTAAAAAGTAAGATGATTAGGGAAGTGAAATTTCCCAAATGGCTAGCAAATGTAGTTGTGGTGTAAAAGAAAAATGGGAAATGGAGAGTTTGTGCAGATTACACAGACTTGAACAAAGCTTGTCCCAAAGAACCATTTCCTCTACCTCATATTGACTCAATGGTGGATGCTACTGCCGGACATGAGATGTTAACCTTCATGGATGCATCCTCAGGATTCCAGCAGATCCAAATGGAACCTTCAGACTAGGAGGATACTGCTTTCATGACACCAACATGTATTTATTGTTATACTGCTATGCCTTTTGGTTTGAAAAATGCAGGTGCAACATACCAGAGATTGGTGAACATGATGTTCAAAGACAAGCTGGGGGACACCATGGAGGTATACATTGATGATATGGTGGTAAAATATAAGAAGGCTGAGGATCATCTCCAGGATATTGAAGAAGCATTCGACATCCTGGACCAGTACAACATGAAATTAAATCCAGCTAAATGCCATTTTGGAGTGGGGGCAGGAAAGTTTTTGGGATACATGAACACTAAAAGGGGGATCGAAGCGAGCTTGGAACAGATTAAAGCTCTCCTGGATATCAAGTCACCTTCAAACATGAAAGATGTACAAAGATTAACAGGGCGAGTAGCAGCATTAAACAGGTTTATATCAAGATCCTCGGAAAAATGCAAGGAATTCTACGATATCCTGAAAAAGAATAAGAGATTTGAATGGGGAGAGAAGCATGAAGCAGCCTTGCAGGAATTGAAGCAGTGTCTTTCAACTGCGCCTCTATTGATGAAGCATGAGGATGGTGAACCATTATCCCTGTATCTTGCAGTATCAGGGAATGCAGTAAGTGTTGTTAAAGGATCATGAAGGTCAGCAGTATCCTGTCTATTATGTTAGCAAAAGTTTATTAGATGCTGAAACTAGATATTCTCATTTAGAAAAACTGATATTGGCCCTATTTATGGCATCGACAAAGCTTAGACATTATTTTGAGATACATAGGATTCATGTTAAAACTAACTATCCTGTTAAAAATGTGCTTAGAAAACCCGAGATGTTAGGTAGGATGGCTAAGTGGTCAGTAAAATTAAGTGCCTATGATCTAGTATATGAACCTAGAAATGCCATAAAGTCTCAGGCCTAGAAGTACAACAGCTAGGAGAAAACTTAGAATCCTGGACATTATATACTGATCGTGCATCTAATGTGAGAGGTGTAGGATTGGGTATACTACAAAAATCGCCACAGGGGGACATATTACCCCAGGCTATTAGGTGTGAATTTCCTGCCACTAATAATGAAGCAGAATATGAAGCTTTGATTGCAGGATAGAGTTGTCCAGGAATATGAATATTAAAAGCTTACAAGTGTTTGTCAATTCCTTGATAATTACTAATCATTTTAATGGATCCTATGCAGTTAAAGGTGAGATGTTAATCGAGTATCTCGAAATTCTCAAAAAATTAGCAGGATATTTCGATGTTTTTACACTTGAACAGGTACCAAGAGAGGATAATGCTGAAGCAGATGCCTTGGCAAATCTAGGATCATCAGTCAGGATACCGGAGGGAACCTAAATACCAATACTACATATCCTGTATCCTGCGGTGGATCCTCTCAAATCTCAGGATAAGGAAGTAGTAAGTATCCAAGATCCTGATGATGAGTATCCCGAGGAGGATCCAAAGTCCTGGACGGCTCCAATCGTGAGATATCTCAAGGAAGGACACATCCCAAAGGATGAGAATCCTAAGGCCTTTAGAATAAAGGTATCACGATTCACTATTATAAATGAGGTTTTGTACAAGAAATCTCTTGCAGGGCATACCTGAGGTGCTTGGAGGATCCAGAAACTAAAGAAGTGCTTCAGTATATACACGAAGGGGAATGTGGCAACCATACTAGGGGCATGTCATTATTCTCAAAGGTATTAAGAACATGATACTATTGGCCGACAATGAGGAAAGATGCTGCAGAATATGCTCGAAGATGTGATGCATGTCAAAGGCATAGTAATATACTACATCAACCTGCTGAACCACTATATCCTATTGCTTCCCCTTGGCCTTTCATGAAGTGGGGGATGGACATAGTTGGAAAATTGCCCAAAGCTCCAGGAGGAAAAGTCTTTATGCTGGCAATGACTGATTATTTCTCTAAATGGGTTGAGGCTGAAGCATTTGTTCAAGTCAGAGACCAAGAAGTAGTATCCTTCATAAAAAGGAATATCATGACTAGATTTGGAGTACCAGCTGAGATAATTTGTGACAATAGCTCTCAGTTTATCAGTAAGAGGACAACCGATTTTTGTAAGAGTTGGGGAATTAAAATGATTACATCCTCACCAGTGCATCCTCAAGCGAACGGACAAGCAGAATCCTCGAACAAGATAATTGTCAACAATTTGAAGAAGAGATTAGGAGCTAAGAAAGGAAGGTGGGCAGAAGAATTTCCCTTTGCTTTTGCCCTCGGGAATGGAATCCCGTCTAACAAAGAAAAATTTTTGTTGCCACCCATCCTCATTTTTTGAAGCTTTGAGGATAAGGGAGTTGCTAGAGGTTTAGAAAAGCAAGAAGCGACTATTGCCATGGGATCGGACACGGTAAGCAAGTGGAAGGTCTTCAATACAGAGATCGGGGACGTGAAGGGTTTTGATCTGGTTAAGCATGATAAGTACTCTCCAGACTGTTAGGGGAGGATTTTCCAATTATCAGTGATCCTCAATTACTGTTGGGCTTAGTGATCCTCACTTCTGTTTGAATTAGTGATCCTCAGAAGTGTTGCAGGGTCAGGATCATGGATCATCGTAAGGATCCTTATACTAACGGTTGTCTACTTTGAATATGAAGTTGTTTTGCAGGAGTACGAGCTTGGACTTGGTCTTGGCAATATTCCTGGAGCATATTCCATATTTATTCTGCACGTGCATGGCTGAAGTGGACGTTATGGAGTTCGTGGAGGACTTGCACCAAATGCGGAATGTTTGTTAGCTTAGATATTTTCCATTTTTAAAGGGGATAGCGAGCTAAATAGAAACACTTGGCTATTTTTAGCTTAACACACACTCTCGCAACTGCTCTCACCAGCTCTTGACAATTCACTTGGCGATTACACACTTTTTTGCACATTACACTGTAGTGATCCTTTTAATTAGCTCGCTATCATCCGAAGTTGTAATACATTTCTTGTTTAATCTGAGTTGGTGATCGGTAGTTTCCATCACCCGAGGTTTTTTATGCCGGAGATCATTCATTGATCAAGGGCTTTTTCCTCGTATAAATCTTTGTGTCACTTGTTCATTTCATTTCTGAGTGATCCTTAGTGTTGTTCATTGATTCAAGCATCATACCTCACAACAGAAAGTTTGGTTGCATTATCATTGCTTGATTTTTGACCAAAACAGTTTGGTGCCCACCGTGGGGCAATTGGTGCTTCATTCCTAAGAAGATTCATACTTTTGTGGTCATTTCGGTTCATTACAACCAAGCAGATGGCTTCCTCAACAAAGAATACATCAAGTTCTATGCCGGCAATTAGTTCTTCACAAGGCGTTCCACCTTTGCCTCCACCACCTTCTGGATCCCAGAAGAATGCTGAGAATGCCGCGAAGAGACAAACCCCCATTTTCACAAAACCACCAACTTCTTCTGTTTCCTCTAATCCTACCACTAATGACCTTTTTACTCTGATTTTGCAGATGAGAGATCGCATGCAAGAGCAGGACAAAACCAATGAAAGAATCCTCCAGGAGATTGGTGATATCAAGAAACAGAAGAAATCAGTGGAGGATCACTCTCCTCTGATGCCAAGGTCCTTGAATTTTGACACTCTGGTTGTAACTACCTTACAATTGGCAGATCCGGGCATCCAGTATCAAAGTGGTCCATCAGAAAGGCGTTATGGAATAGCAATTATGAGTCAGGAATTTGGCTCTCACTTCCAGCCTCAAGGATCCTCCTCTCAACCATCGGGATCCTTTTTTCAGCATCAAGGATACTTCACGTCAGGAGGATATTTGGGAATGCATGCAGTTCAAGGATCCTCCCAGGGTCAAGGATCCTCCCAGGTTCAAGGATCCTCTACGGCTCCAGGATCCTCCCAGGTCCAAGGATCCTCCATGGCTCAAGGATCCTTCCAGCTTCAAGGATCCTCTATGATTCCAGGATCCTCCCAGTTTCTAGGATCCTCTATACCCCAAGGATCCTTTCAGGTTCAAGGATCATCTCAGCTTCAAGGATCCAACATCTTTCAGGATCAGGGATTCTTAAGAAGTATGCAACCTCCGAGCACCGATGTTCATCAAGGAGACTTCATACCAATGCAGACCATTGCTTCATCTGGTCCTTCGATCATACCAGAATCCCGTCAATATGGATTCACATCCGTAATTCCAAACATGAATCCTCCGGGAGGTAACACTTTTAATAATTCATATAACACTAACCATGGCTCAATGCAGGATACAGGTATCAATCAAGCTATGGCTAGGGAATTACAAAAACTTAAGGATATGATATCCAGTGTACCAGGAGTGGTTAAACCCATCCCTGAAATTGCAGATGGTAGCCATAGGATATCTCGTTTTGCACCACCCTTATGTGATGCTGAGATACCCAAAAGGTTCCAGATACCATCTATGAAGCTGTATGATGGTTCAACAGATCCAGAAGAGCATGTAGCTCAGTATAGGGAGAGGATGGAGATCAATCTAATTCCTAAGAGGTTAAAGGAAGCATGTCTATGCAAGGGATTTGGATCCACACTCACAGGATCTGCTCTTAAATGGCTGCTAAGTCTTCCCCCTTACTCTATTACTTCATTTACTAATCTAGTTAATTTGTTTAATAGGCAATTCTCTTGTAGTAGAAAATTTGAACGATTAACTAGTGATCTATATAGGGTAACACAAGGTCAAAATGAATCACTTAGAGATTATATCACTAAGTTTAGTAAAGAATCCTTAGATATTCCTAATTTGGATATTGCTATGGCGGTAGAAGCCTTTAAAATGGGATTGCTTAGGGATTCATTATTCTATGATGATCTTGTTATGACACCATGCAGGAATCTTGATGAAGTAAGAACCAGGGCCCTTAGGTTCATCCGCTTAGAGGATGACAAAAGGATCCAGGATAGATTGACAGGATCCTCAAAACAGGAGAAACAAGGATCCTACTTCAGGAACAACAAATCAAAGTCCTACAACAGATCTGATAACCAGAACGTGCATGCAGTGGAACAAGAAGAGGATGATGAGGATTATCCTCCTATTTCTAAATACTGTTTTTCTGTTGATAACAATGAACTAATCCTTGCAATGCAGAATCTATGTGAGAAAGCTAGATGGCCGAGAAAAAGTGATAAACCAGCTGCTACAAAGGATAAGTCCAAGTGGTGTGCATATCATGAGGATTTCGGACATCTCACTGAAGAGTGTATTGCACTAAGAAAGGAAATTGGTTACTTGTTGAGCAAGAGGCATTTGAAGGAACTTTTGGGACGGAAGAAGTCAAGGATCCAGGATCCTGAAAGGATCCAGGATCCTGAAAGGATCCCGGAAAGGGCTCCTGCTTCTCCAGCAGATGCACAAGTTATAAACTTCATATCCGGTGGATCAGACATTTGTGGTACTTCCTTCTCAGCAGCCAAGAGACATGCTAAGGAAACCAATATGGATAATGGGGATAGACCCATCCGGACCTCCACCGTCACCAAGGATAAGATCATAACTTTTGATGAGGATGATCGTGTTGATGTCTAGGATCCTCATCATGATGGTCTTGTAATTACATTATTTATTTCTAACCACTTTGTTCGCAGGATCCTAATCGATGGAGGAAGCTCTGTGAACATCATTCAGCTTGATGTCCTCAAGAAAATGAATATCCCGGAGTCTGATATTGTCCTAAGATCCTCAGTCCTTGTGGGATTTAGTGGGGAAACCAAAAACACATTGGGGGACATCAAACTCCCTATTTATATTGAAGGACTCCATTCTTATCAGAAATTTTGTGTTATAGATTGCTTATCTTGTGGTAATGTTATCCTTGGCAGGCCATGGATACACGATATGAAGGCAGTCCCATCCACCTATCATCAGTGTGTAAAGCTTCCAAGTCCATGGGGAGTGGTGAAAATTGAGAGTGATCAACAAGAGGCTAAGAATTGTTATACATCATCAATGAAGACAGCCTCAAGACCAAGGGAGCAATAGCAATTAAAGTATCCTTCAAGAGATGTCTTGGAGGCAAGAGAATAGGATTTGAAAGAAATCCTCATGGATCCTGATGATCCTGAATCCAAGATCTTCATAGGATCAGGGATCCTTAGCGACATTGAACAGGAGCTAATATCCTTCCTTAAAAGAAGGAAAACTACCTTTTCCTGGAAACATGAGGATATGACAGGTATATCTAAAGACATAATTACTCATAAACTTGGCATTGACAGGTCATTCAAGCCAATTCATCAAAAGAGGAGGAAGTTTGCACCTGAAAGGAATGCTATTATCCAGGAAGAGGTAGAAAAACTACTTCGGGCAGGTATGATAAGAGAGGTTAAGTATCCAAGATGGTTAGCCAATGTGGTTTTTGTTCAAAAGAAAAATGGAAAGTGGAGGGTATGTGTCGATTTTACTGATTTAAACAAGGCATGTCCCAAGGATCCTTTCCCATTACCCCACATTGACTCCATGGTGGATGCTACCGCGGGTCATGAGTTGTTGACTTTTATGGATGCTTCATCTGGATTTCAACAAATTCAGATGGAACCATCTGATCAAGAGGATACAGGCTTTATGACCCCAACTGGTATATATTGTTATATTGCTATGCCATTTGGACTAAGGAATGCAGGTGCTACTTACCATAGGCTTGTCTATATGATGTTCAAGGAACAAATTGGACACACTATGGAAGTCTATATAGATGACATGGTGGTTAAGTCCAAGAAAGCTGAGGATCACCTTAAAGACTTGGAGGAAGCATTCAATATCCTTGATAAATTTAATATGAAACTAAATCCTTCCAAGTGTCATTTTGGTGTTAAGGCAGGTAAATTCTTAGGCTATATGGTGACAAAGAGGGGCATTGAAGCAAGTCCAGAGCAAATCAAGGCTATTGTGAATATCAAATTTCCTGCCAATGCTAAGGATGTGCAAAGATTGACAGGAAGGATCGCAGCCTTGAACAGGTTCATATCCAAATCCTCAGAAAAGTGCAAGGAATTCTATGACATCCTGAGGAAGAACAAGAAATTTGAATGGACTGAGAAGCATGAAAGTGCCCTCAAAGCTCTTAAGGATTACCTATCCTCAGCCCCTACCTTGATGAAACCAGAAAAGGGGGATGTATTATCCTTATACCTAGCAGTATCCTCAAAAGCAGTAAGTGCGGTCCTTGTTAAGGATCACGAAGGTACACAACATCCTGTCTATTATGTAAGTAAGAGTTTGCTTGATGCTGAATCCAGGTATTCACATTTAGAAAAACTTATCCTTGCATTAATTATGGCATCTACTAAATTAAGACATTATTTTGAAACTCATGCCATTATTGTTAAAACTAATTTTCCAATTAAGAATGTCCTCAGGAAACCTGAAATGTCAGGAAGGATGGCTAAGTGGGCAGTGAAGTTGAGTGCATATGATATAAGATATGAACCAAGGACTGCCATCAAATCCCAAGCCTTAGCTGACTTTGTGGCAGATTTTAGTAGTGATTTGCAAAAGGAGGCTGAGTTAGAAGTCCAACAGCTTGAAGAAACCAAGGATCCTTGGATACTATTCACTGATGGAGCCTCCAATGTAAAAGGAACAGGGTTGGGAATACTACTAAAATCGCCACAGGGGGACATAATACCCCACTCTATAGCTTGTGAATTTCAAACTACCAACAATGAGGCTGAGTATGAAGCCTTGATAGCTGGTTTGCAAATTGCTAAGCATATGAGGATCAGGTATCTTGAGGTACATGTAGATTCATTATTAATCACTAATCACTTTAATGGATCCTATGCAGTTAAAGGTGAAAAGCTAATCAAATATTTAGAGATAGTCAAAGAATTGGCACTCTCTTTTGTATCCTTTAGTTTGACACAGGTACCAAGGGAAGAGAATGCAGAGGCTGATGCATTAGCCAATTTAGGATCATCCTTGAAGATCCCGGAGGATATAAGGATCCCTATTATCCATATCCTGACCCCTGCTATCGAGGATCATGTAGCTATGGAGATAGGAGAAGATTCCGCAATCATCCCTAGTGATGATACTCAATCTCATTCAGGATCATGGATCCTCCCAATCATGAGATACATACAGCATGGAGAGATTCCTACAGGAGAAAACCCTAGGGCTTTCAAAATTAAGGTATCTCAATTTACAATATTGAATAATATGTTGTATAAACGATCTCTTGCAGGACCATATTTAAGATGCATTGAGGATCCGGAAATCCAAGAAGTCTTAAAGGATTTCCATGAATGAGATTGTGGAAACCACACTGGGGGCAGGGCATTATTCTCAAGGATCCTGAGGACTGGATACTATTGGCCTACTATGAAGAAGGATGTTGTGGAGTATGCCAAGAAGTGTGATCCTTGTCAAAGAAACAGTAATATCCTTCATCAACCAGCATAACTTTTGCATCCTATATCCTCTTCTTGGCCATTTATGAGATGGGGAATTGATATAGTTGGTAAGCTTCCTAAGGCACCTGGTGGAAAAGTATTCATGCTTGCTATGACTGATTACTTCTCCAAGTGGATAGAGGCTGAAGCCTTTGCTCAAGTCAGAGAAAAGGAGGTTATATCCTTTATTAAAAGAAACATTATTACTAGATTTGGTATCCCTTCTGAAATTGTTTGTGATAATGGATCCCAATTTATTGGGAATAGAACTACTAACTTTTGTGACAACTGGGGGATTAAGATGATAACATCAACACCAGTCCACCCACAAGCTAATGGTCAGGCAGAATCATCCAACAAGATCATCATCAACAATTTGAAGAAGAAGCTTGGATCCAAGAAAGGAAAATGGGCAGAAGAACTACCATATGTGCTCTGGGCCGATAGGACAACTCCCAAGAATGCTACTGGCCAAACTTCATTTTCTTTGGTATTTGGGGCAGAATCAGTGATCCCTACAGAGATGGTGGTTCCAACTGCAAGAACAAGCATTCGTGATCCTGAAGAAAATGCTGAAAACTTGGTTCAAGACTTGGATACTATAGAAGAAATCAGGGATTTGGAAAGGATAAGGATGGCTAGTTATCAACAAAGGATGGCTGGAGCCTACAACAAAAATGTCAGGATCAGGAAATTCCAAGTTGGTGATATGGTATTAAGGAAAGCATTTCAGAATACCACCAAACCTGCTGACGGAAAGTTGGCACCAAAATGGGAAGGCCCTTACTTGATCGAAGCTGAAGCAGGAAAGGGGGCATATCGATTGCTAACAATGGAAGGTGATTTGCTACCAAGAGCTTGGAATGCTGTCCATTTGAAGAAATATTTCATGTGACAAGGATCCATGATCCTTACATGACAAGTATCCTTGAAGGATCCTTACAGAACAGATGATCCTCATTTTGGTAACATTCTAATCTCAAACTATTTCATTCTTTTATTCTCTTATATAAGGATAAGGATCCTGCATCCTTTATCCTCCTTTCACTTGATTATGAGTTTTGAAGGTTTAGGTATCTTTAACAAAGGACTGATTATCCACAGAAGTATCCAGTTATTTGGGCTTGACCCCAGTTTGGGCCTGTCCCCAGTTTTGCCAGTAGCGCACGATGATCGTGGTATAGTTCATGGCAATGGGACCAGTACTCGCTTTAGGGGCTGACAATTTCATTGTACTGGATATATTCAGGATCCTACGTATAATGGTAGACGTACCATACATCCGTTCCTAAGGTTTCTAACGTTTTCACGTTAGCTAAGGTTTTGGCATTTTCATGTCACTAAGTTTGGATAGTCGCCAGTGAGGGCCATACTCCAGTTTACACACGATCCTTTGGGCTTGTCCCCAGTTATCCTTTGGGCTTGTCCCCAGTATATTGGGCTTGTCCCCAGAATTGTTAGGCTTGTCCCCAGTTACTAACTCTTATCTTATATTGGCTTAGTCCCAAGTTGTATCCTATTTCAGGTTTTTGGAGACAAACGATCAAGGATCCTTGATTCTTACCTTCTACTAAGGTTTGTCTTTTGGTTATCATGATTATAAGTTTTAAAGGTTAGGATCCTAACTTGGATTCTCAGGTATGATCCTTAACTATTTTGATTTTATTCATTATTCATTTGAGTGACCCTTATCCTTTGACAACTGAATTTATGATCCTTAAACTATATTACTTTTCAGAACTTACCAACTAAAGGATATGTGATCCTTGACCATATCCTAAACTTTTTGAGGATATTTATTGAATTTTTTCTTTACTTAATGAATTCAGACAAAATGTATATCACAGCAATTGGAAAGTAAAGTACTAACAAGGATAGCAACACGGGATATAGCCAAAAAGTTAAAGTTATTTTATTCATAAAACGTTAAACCCTTTAAGGTTGTCAAAATTGCCAACCCACGTTTCTACCAGCAAAACGTGGCCCGTCCACATGGGTTGGCAAAGGGTGTCCATTGTTTACGGGTCTTTGTAGTGCAGGAAATAAAAGACGGAAGGATAACGAGTGGCTTCATCTCCCAAACAGAGGATCCATCCACCACCCATTATCCTGCCTATTGTTCAAGGATCCATGATCCTTCACCCTAGAAACTATTGTCTAAAGTTATTACAACCCGTCATTGTTCAACAAAAACATCATAACCAAACAACCAAACTTAAAAAAAAATGGGCTCCGGCTACGTCTAGAAATGTCCTTCATCGCCCATTCCTGCAGCTTACACCTTCGCTGCATCACCATCTCCTCCAGCTCCAGCATCCTTCACATGATCCTTGCCACTGCCACCAGCCTCGATTGCCAGAAACTCATCAGCCTCTTCTTCGTCCTCCAACTCAACCAGCCTAGCCTTCCAGCCCTCTACGTCCCAGCTGCTCTTGTCAAAATCAGGATCCAGAGCTTCTTGGGCCATCTGCAACTTGGTCTTGTACATGGCAATGGCAGCGGAGACTTTAGCATCCTCCGTGATCTCGTGCTTCTCATAGTCAGCATTGATCTGAGCTGCAACCGCCTGAGTTTTGGCATCATTGAGGTCCTTTTTGAGGGAGGCAATCTTGTGATCCTTGAGCACCGCCACTTTTTGGAGGTCAGAGTATTTTTCCTCAATCTCTTCGACGTTCCCAACATAGTCCTCGATTTCAGCAAATTTCTGCAAAGAAGACAATGCAAAGCTCAGGATCACGTGATCCTCAAGTGGGCAGGATAATTAAGCTAAGTCAGTGATCCTTACATCAGCAAAGTACTTAAGGAACTGATGGCGGATCAGAGGCAAGCCTTCTAGATTGTCAGCTTCAGAGGTCTTCCTTTTCTTTCCACCTCTTCCCTTTGAAGTGGTTGCCTTGGGGATCGTGACAGCTGGGCTGGCAGTAAGCTTCTTCTTTGAGGATCGGACAGTGTCAAGGTCAGTGACACTAAATTTGGAGGCAGATCTTGAAGGTTTTCCAGCACCTACACATCCAAAATAGATAAGTATCCTTATCCCATTTCTATTTAACTATTTATTTAAACATTTAATTATGCAAAAAACAGGATACTTACTCAACATAGTGACAGAACCTGAGGATACTTCTTGAGAATCCTGGGTGTTTGTTTTAAATGATCTTATTGCAGGATCAAGTCTTCGGAAAGCGGCAAGCCTTTCCTTTGTTGCAGGTGTTGTGATGAGGTGTGCGACAGTAATAGCTGCAAAATAGAAACAAAAGGACGTTAGTGATCCTTAAACAAAAACAAGGTCATCTGGTGATCCTTCTAAGGATCCTCTATCCTACCATGGGTGGTCCACTTCCTTGGCAAATCCTTTCCATCAGGGATAGAATCCCTTCTGACAAAGAAGAATCGCCGTTTCCAGTTGGTGTCATTCTTAGTGGCTTTGAAGATGGGGTGTTCTTCACCAGGTTTGTGTTTGAGTAGATACCGATGAGATCCATGGCTTACGAGGTCATACATCTCTGCAAACTCCGACATTCCCAGATCAATTCCTTCATGTTCAATGATCCTTTCAAGGGTATATAAGACCCTCCAGATCATTGGCATTTCTTGAATGTAGGAGATGCCGGTTAGAGAGGAGAAGGATTGGGTGAAATCTAGAAAAGGATATGAGTTTCCTATTGTGAATGGTGTAACCAGAAAACCTACCCAGGTTTCAGAAACGTAGTCACTTAGAACGGTGGGATCAAATGGTTTGAAATCGGTGTTTGCCGGAAAACAATGGCGGATTCTGTCTATCTATGGATCAGTGAAGCAGCATCGTTCTTTTGCAGAATATTTTATGATCCCTTGGCTTTTCAAGGGGCTGTCCTTCTTGTGATCCTTAGCCGGTGAGGATCTTAGCATCATCTCAATTATGAAGAAGGTGAAGAAAGAAGGAACAGAGAAAGAAGATGAAGAGAGAAAGGAAAGAGAAATACCTGATCAAGTCTTCGAATGAAGATTTAAAGAAGGAAACGCACGAATTTAAATTCTCTCTAACCCTTATCTCTAACTTCAATTTATAATGATGATTTTGCAGGATAGTCACCTCAGTGACGTCAGGATGGTAACGGCTAGTCCGACTACAACGGCTAGTTATCCGTTGATTCGTTGTGGATAAGAAAGAGAAAATATAACTCGTTTATTTACAAATTACTCCTTATATTTTGGGGGCAATTGTTAGGGGAGGATTTTCCAATGATCAGTGATCCTCAATTACTGTTGGGCTTAGTGATCCTCACTTCTGTTTGAATTAGTGATCCTCAGAAGTGTTGCAGGGTCAGGATCATGGATCATCATAAGGATCCTTATACTAACGGTTGTCTACTTTGAATATGAAGTTGTTTTGCAGGAGTACGAGCTTGGACTTGGTCTTGGCGATATTCCGGGAGCATATTCCATATTTATTCCGCATGTGCATGGCTGAAGTGGACGTTATGGAGTTCGTGGAGGACTTGCACCAAATGCGGAATGTTTGTTAGCTTAGATATTTTCCATTTTTAAAGGGGATAGCGAGCTAAATAGAAACACTTGGCTATTTTTAGCTTAACACACACTCTCGCAACTGTTTTCACCAGCTCTTGACAATTCACTTGGCGATTACACACTTTTTTGCACATTACACTGTAGTGATCCTGGTAATTAGCTCGCTATCATCCGAAGTTGTAATACATTTCTTGTTTAATCTGAGTTGGTGATCGGTAGTTTCCATCACCCGAGGTTTTTTATGCCAGAGATCATTCATTGATCAAGGGCTTTTTCCTCGTATAAATCTTTGTGTCACTTGTTCATTTCATTTCTGAGTGATCCTTAGTGTTGTTCATTGATTCAAGCATCATACCTCACAACAAAAAGTTTGGTTGCATTATCATTGCTTGATTTTTTACTAAAACACAGACCACAGGCATTGTTTGAGCAAAACAGAGGCCGGTAATTCAGAAAAACTCCATGATAAATTCCAGAAAGGGATATCGAAGACCAAGGGAAAATGGGCATGATGAGAAACAGATCCACTCCTCGGAAGATACATCAGAACGAATGCTCCGGTCGAATGGACGGATAATCGCCGTGTCAGAGAAAGCACCGGAGGTTCTTAACGCGTTGATATCAGCGTTGTCGAAGGAGCACACCTCCTTCTCGGGGTTTTTGAGCAGGTTTTGATTGAAAAATGACAAAGAGGATTCGCCAGAATGAGAGCGTGTTCTGGTGGCCATCAGAAAATTTGGGCGAAGAAATTCTAAGCGATAAGAAGAGAAAAGTACCTGAGAATTCTGAGAAAGATGGTCGTTTATCAACAATGAAGAGAGAAGATATAGGGGCTAAATGGATAGCCATCGAGTGAAAAACGCGTTGGAATTTGCAGCGTGTCACTTCAACCGTCATTTCGACTTAATAACCTCGATTCACGAGACAAGTTTTAAAATATATCCGTTGGAATTGGTATACCAACAGATATATTTTGAGGACAATTGTTGTGGGTGGTTTTTTACTTGTATATCCTAAATGATATTCTGACTATGCTTCTTTTGTTATGATCAGGGTACCAGATCAGGATATTGGTAACATCTTGATATAGTATCCTGGTAGTGACTAATTAATTCACGTGCAGATTAATGGTGCAAGCCTATAATGTTCAAGTGGACTTCTTCTCCCAAAGACTCGGGCAAATCTGTTGGAATAAGAACGTTGAAGTCGGAAGACGTGGACTGCAACGTTCACAAAGGGAATATTCGCTCTATCCCGGATTTGTAGGCCAGTTAGTTAGCTTTGTTTTACTATAAATAGGATTGATCAGATCAGATAAGAACACACACAATTCTTCGAACACTCTTGCTCTCTAGCTGCAATCACTCACAATACACTCACACTTGTATTCAAATCGCATTGTAACACCTAGTTGATCCGTATCATATCCTTCACTGTATCCTGATATTTGAAGTAATAAGAAGAACAAGGCGGCTGCGATTGTCAGCTCCCGAGGTTTTGTGCCAGCGATCTAGATTGATCAAGGGCTTTCCTCGTACATCTCGTGTCACTCTTTACCTTTCAGCTCATTGTTTAATTGTTGATACAGCTCGATACCCTGAGCCGTATCCTGAAAACTGTTTTTGCAAACAATTAAATCAGCATATTTTCGATACACATTCTTAGCACACTACCTCACTTAACTAATTTGATCACTTAATTGCTTCGGTAATTTTTAACTAAAACAGTCATATAAGATGATTAAGAATAAAACTGCTTAATAATGAAAGTAACTGGTCACACACTCTCAAAAGGGGTACAACACTTAAATGCATGATGTACAAAGGGTGATGCAAGGTTACACACCTTGCAACCCGCACAACCTTCATGTAGAACCTTACCTGCATAATGTACAACTTTCTTTAGCATGACCGCACACTCTTAGTGGGCCGCACAATCCCTTTGGGCCTTATCTAGTAGTGGATCGCACAATTCTATAAGTCATACATTTAATGTATGAACCGCACACTTGTCAGTGGTCGCACACTCCCGTGTGGATCGCACACTGACAAGTGGGCCGTACAGTATTATGAATGGGCTTAATCGAGTGGGCCGCACACTAGTTTAGCCCAAACTCTTGCATAGTCGCACACTCATCACTGTTCTATGATTATCTTGTGTTAACTGTTCATAAATGGATTATTTATGGTTAAGTGTTATACCATAACTGTTCCTTGTACACTACTTGACAAATACGTGATAGATACGTGTAGCTTATACGTGATTACTTGTTTACTGTCCTAACGTGTGGTAACCATAATAGGGTGTGGTTGACCAACTTAGGACAAACGCTTTACCTACCGAGCAAATAAAAGGTGAGTTCACACTTTTCACAAGGCATGGGATTCCTGGTGGTTTAGGAATGGGTTAAGTATACTATGGAAACCTGCGTATTCTCCTTGGGTAGAATGCGTACTCCCACCCTCTTAGTTGAAAGGTGGCAACATTGAAACCTGCGTGTTCTTCGTGACACGTACTCCCACCCTCTTAACTGAAGGGTGACAACATTGACACTAGACAAAAACTCTATCATTAAGTCCCTCATTTTATATCGACTTAATCGTCGGGCCAATGGCGAACGGGTCATTAGTTAAATAGCGCTATTAGGTTTGACAAGCCTCACACCGTGCCGCAGAGGACGGGAGTGGACTAATGGACTTGGGCACTAGTCAATGATGATAGACATTGACGCAGGGCACATAAACATAACTACAGTCAGTAGTCAATATGGTAACGGGTCTAGTGGGATACATGGGGAAGTCCCCACTGAGTATGATTTGGGAAACAAGGAACTGGTTAACTCGCGGTTTTCGAAACATAGCTATGGTTTTTGGAACAACGTTAAAATGGACAACCAACTGTGAACTTGCTCAACTTTATTGTTGATTCGTTATTATATACCTTGCAGGTCGTTAAACTATTTGCTGGAGCTTGCATGGGGAAGGAGTCGTTGTGGGACATGAACCGCTGTGTGTTCATGATAAAATTATAAAACGTTTTAACTTATATTTTGGTTTTTGAACTTATGCTTCCGCTGACTTTTTAAATTTGGTTTTGGACTTTGGTTTGGTGAACTTTAAACGTTTAGTTGCAATGGTTTTACTTTACTTTACATTACTTAATGTTTATTATGATTGGTGGTATGATCCTGGTCAGTCACACGCCTCACGGTAATACTCCGTTTGTGGATTTTGAGGGTGTGACATTACCCTCAACCCAGTAGTTTGAGTCAGCAAGGATACAATCCTAAAGGATCGGAATATTGAAAGATAATTAATTAAGTTATTAATGTGTAATGTGGTAGGCCCCTCTTTTGAAGGTGACATTACCCTCGGCTAAGTGGTTTGAGTCAGCAGGGATAAAATCCCAAGTAGTCTAGTCGGGTTAATGTATTAATGTAACATCCCAAAAACGGGTTTGGTAATCAAACCACGTTAATAGTAAAGACGGGTAAAATACCGTTAGTGGTAAAAATTAACCCGGTAAATATTAAGACTCAAATAATAAACCTAATATTAATTAAAAAGGGGAATAAATACCTTGAGAAAACAAAGTATATATAAAAAGGCCAAATTAACGGGACTTAAAACATAACGGGTTATAATTTCCCGAACCCGTTAAAGTAACTAGGAGTAATTAACCTAGTTAGTAGCTTGTGATTAAGTAACTAATGGTGAGGCATAGCTTTATTTGATCAAAAGAAACTAGAGGGACCAAAAGTGTTTAACTTGAAACTAGTTTTAATAAATATGTTTTATTAAAACATAAACACTCCAATTGGAGTCTCCAGGAAATCGACCAGAGAACAGGGGGTGCGACCCCAAGTTCCTTCAAAACCTAGTTCATCACAAAACTCACAAATTGAGGGCTCAAACCAAGTCAAAATCGAAAATCAAGCATAGATTAGTGATCCTCATAGCAAGGGGATTATCAGGTATGTAAAATTTGATGAAAATTCCACAACTTGAAATTCTCATAAATTCGGGAAATCTGAAATTCATGGTTGCGTGTTTGTTTTATGGTGAATTAGGAACAATATAGTGTCTAGGGACAAACCCTAGACAAATACAAGTTGAAATCATGTGAAATTCTAGTGAAATCTATGAACACCATTGTAGGTGATTAGTGGGTTATGTATAATTTGATAAACACTAGGAAATTGGGTGTTGTTCTAGTGTAATTTGACAATTTTGAAGTGACTTCAGAATTTTAGAAGTTAACAATTGTGTAAAATGGGTTGATTGATGTGAAATTCGGGCTAGATGATAAGCTAGGGATTTGCTATATAATCATGTGAAATTATGCCCACTAGGTGTTTGTTAAAATGCCTAAACGAAACTAAAATGTTGAAATTCCATGTGAAGTGTGCATTTAAATATGTCGATAGATCAATTGACTTTTAGGAAGTCAAATTAACCAATGATTTAATCGAGTGATAAAGTCGACATAAGACCCGTTAGATTGAGTAGTCATAATTGATAATGACTAATCTAACCATCTTATGAATTATGATGATAGTTTGACGCCTAACGAGCTAGGTGGAAGCTTGATGAGTGAGCGGGTCAAACGAATCAAGTGTGAAGTAAAAGCGTGTTTCGGATGCAAGGTAAGTAAAGCTTACACTCTTGTTAATTCTTAGAAAATATCTTGTTGTATTGATTTCGGATAAGATAGACAAACATTAGAAAAGTGATGTTTCCGACATATAGTTGTATGGAACCATATGAGTGAAAATGATAAGAAACCACATTGATGGTTAAAAAGGATTAAATTGATTAATCGTTTATACCATAACGATTAGAAAGATGAAATTTTATGGTTACCTTATAAGGTAAGCCAAAACGAAATATAAGGCAAAACAGTAATTTGGTGTTACGTTAACAATAAACATTAGTTTTTGAAAGACACATATGGCATAAGCCATAATGGGTCAAAGGAGTTGAGAAATGGGTTATAGGTAAACGACCATACGGTGTATTGATTACCGTTGAGTATATGATTTCAGGAGCCTACATAGAATGGATATTTGCTTCAATATTAATTAGCGAATTCAAAATCAAGGTATTAAAACAGGTTAATGCATTGATCCGAGTCAGGTTTGTAAAATGGTTCCACCCACCATTTAGAACTTGGGGTTCTCCAAGAGTTAAACAAGGTCAAAATTTGATGTTTGGTTATCTTAAAGGTGAACCGAATAATTTAAGTTATAATCATAGTGTTTTAAAAACATAATGATTTCTAAACAAGTTTTATAGTTAAAAAGATAGGATTTTGGGTCAAACAAGTATCTAAAAGTCCTTCGTTGTAAAAGAAGGACTAAAATTGACCGAAACGCCCTTGTAAGCTAAAATGAGCTAACAACCTTTAAAGGTTGTTTGGTAACGAGTCTTATGATAAAATGAATGTTTAGAATATGTATAAGAAGCATGAACCATGCGGATAAATGCTTAAATGCCCTTAACGGGTCAAAATAAGTAATTAAGTAAAAACGGGTTTAAGAACGTATGTAAACCCAAGATTTTGAATCTCTTATGATAACAACAATGACTTTTTAGAATTTATGAGAAATTAGAGTCAAACAAACATGTTTGTTTGATAAATACACGAATGGGTCAAAATTGGGAAAAAGGGTAATAAGCCGGAGACTTAAAAGTCAGAAATTTTGTTAATTCGGATGTTAGGTTTTAACTCCATAAGATGGAGAATTAAATTACGGTCGCGTAGGAAAAAGAATCGGGTAAAACGGATTAAAAACAAGAGAGTTATGCTCGTTTCCGTGAAGTTGGGTTATGCTGGGAATGTACAGCAACTGATAAGCAACAATCTGTGAAAACAGGGGCTAGGCGTCACGCGACGCCCCCCTGTTCCGAAGAAAGATTATTTTGTTGTTATTTGACCCATGGAACTCACTTATATCCATTCTAACATTGTTAAAACTAACAAGGGTTGTGGTTTTGATCTTAGGTGATGTTGGGCATGCTCCGGATGACGATCAAGCAGCTACGAAGAACCGAACACACGAGATTAAAGCTTCCGCACGGCGTTACGTCATAACTTTAAAATGGCGAACTTATTTATATTATGTTTAAAACTTTTAAGTTGTAAAAGTTTTAAATTACTCGTATTTTCTAAGGATACTTAATCGTAATTACATGTTTAATATTGTATTTATAGGAAAACCTTAAAATAATAACATGGGTGTTACAAGTTGGTAATCAGAGCTCAAGGTTGTTGACAAATGTGTTCGGTTCAAGGCTTGATCGCAAATCCAGTAAGTACAAGTATGTTAATAGTCTAGTATGATTAAAGTGTTGTGAACAACACATAGGGTTATCGTGTAATACACGTTACCCTAATTTAAAATGATTGATATATGTGACACCCCGACACGGAGGCGGAAACGTCAAGGGCATCACGAAACTTGATAGAATGCATATGAGCACATGGTAATTAAATTAAAGTTGAGGTATGATTAAGTTGATTGATAGGATTGCATTCACATCCAAACTGGTACAAACAAATACAACACATTGTTCACAAAGGTCTTTGTTTTTATTTTAAGCTAAGGCACTTGTCCTACAATCCTATGTGATCCTTGCAAAAGCTAACTTCAACATCAACACCTGAAACATATGTTAAAAACAATTTGGGTCAACAAACGGTTGAGTGAGTTCATAGGTTTTGGTTAGTTTGGTAGTAAACAAATAATGTGATAATGAAATAAAATGTTCAACAATGTGGCATTTGATATGTTCTAAACAATTGAATGAAACAAGTCCCGCTTGGTTAACATTCAAACCTTGTAGACTGAACACGGCATTGATCACCCAGACTTCCGCAATTAATAACATGAACAACAACAACAATAGATCTAGAAGTCGGATGGGGCCGTCACCCCTATAGCGCTATAATGTACCGTTCGGCTTGTACGGAGTTAATGAATGTAGGTTAAGCATCAAGTAAACAAACAATTGCAAGAAAACAATCAAGATAGCCACAAAAATGCAAATGAGTTTGTATCACAATATCACATATGTTTCACCCCGAAAATATTATAAAACAGAAAATGGGGACTATGAACTCACCTTGTTGGCGAAATAAATCCCAAACAAGTATATAGATAAGAGTTTGCGGGAACAAATCTTTCCACGTTACTCTACAAACATACAAGAAACGAACACATATGGAAAATAGCATTAACAAGGGCAACACTGTGATTATGTATAAACGGTGACAAGGTTTTGTGTTGTACGGTTTGGCAATCTGTTTGGGGAACACTTGGTAACTTGGTTAATTTATGAAGTATTTATGTAAAATACTAAGTTATACAAATAATGAATAAAACTTTGTTGTGTGTATATTTAAACAACAAATATGTGTATATAAATAATTATGCTTTTAAAACTGATTATAAATGTATATATATATATAGATATATATTAACTTACAAAAACATTGTGAACAGTTTAAAAATAATTTAAGGATTTTAAAATTTATAACTCCAACAGTTCAAGTTTAAAAGTAGAATTTATAAATTATTTTCTGTGTTATAAAAATATATGTATTTCTGAAGAACATGATAATTATACAAATTAATTGTCTAACAATTAATTTAGGGCAGAAATAAATAAAATAACATTTTAATTTTTATAACAAGTATAAATCAGATTTAAAATAATTGTCATGACAGAAATAGATATATTCTTAAATAACAGTTTAATGTTTAGTTTAAAATGAAATAACAGAATAATTGTGTAAATAATTACCTAAATAATTATTTAAAACAGAAAAATTAGAAATAATTTTTTTAAATATTGACATGCAATAATACAGATTTAAAATAAATTTTAGGGTCTTTGAATAATTTTTGTATAATTAATCTGAATTAAAAGAATTATTACAAATAAACTGATTTAATAAGTTTATTGATATGCAAAATATAAAATAAGGTTTCTGATTTTTAATAACCTCAACAAAACATGCATAATATTATAAAAATAATTTCGGATATAAATCACAAACTTAGAATAATTTAATTAATTAAATTTAACTTTTTAAAACATGTAAATTAACTGTTTTTAATTAAACTAAAATAGTTTTATAAAAAGTTTGCAGACATTAATATTTTTATTAAATGCTTCAGTACTCAAATAACTTATGATAAAAATTTTGTATTTTAACAAATAATTATCGAATTGTTATGAATTAATGAAAAATCTGCATTTAAAATAAAAATAAAAATAAATGAAATCATCATCTTCTTCCCCAATTTTGGTCAACAGAAGTCAACCCGATCAATTACCCTATCAATTTACGTTTGTTTTCAAATTAAACTTTACAGAACATAGAGTGATTGATATTTTACCGACTGACAAGCTCCAGCGACTAAACTCCGGCGAGTCGGCTCCGGCGAGAAGAACAGAGACGAAACAGAGGTGTTTTTCGATATGTTTGAGGATTGTGAAGGTTGTGTGAGGTTCGAGGGGTCTCAGGGAGTGTATAAAACACTTCAATTGATTCGGAAACAAACGAGTAATTACTGATTCGATTCCCACTATAAATTTTTTTTTAAATTTCGATTTCGGAAATATAAATGCATGGTTTGGTTGAATTGAAGTTTTTGGACGGTTAACATGTCGAGTGGGATCATGCAGGCATGCGTATAGATCCTTGGATCCTTGTTTGATAGCGTTTTGGCTCGAATCCGGCGAACAGGCGGCATATACCGGTTTTAAAAAATAATTTGCAATTTGGTCCCTGTGTTTCAGAAACATGCACAGATGGTCCCTGGGATAACTAACTGAGATGGTAACTGGGTTAATTTTTGAAACAAGAACCTTTACAATTTAGTTAACCCGGTTAGGGTTCTTGGTTAAAATGGTTTCCATAATGGCTGTTTTGGCCCCTGAAGTAGTTAACTGAAATGATTAACTAGGTTAGTTTCTTTAATAGAAATCCTTTTATATTATTTAACCCGGTTAGGTTTTTGGGTTAAAATTAGTTTTAAAAATTACAAAAACAGTCCCTGGACCATAGTTTGAGAAAATGACCGGATGGCCCTTGGACTTCTAATTTAAAAATATGTATATTTATTTCATATAAAATATAAGTTTCCAAAATGACCTTTTAGACCCTAAACTTTTAAAAGTTTTTAAAAGTTTATATTTTATTTATAAAACAAGTTTCAAAAATGTCATAAAGGACCGTAAACTTTATAGTTTTCAAAAATTACACTTTTAACCCAAACTTATAAGATTTCTAAAAATGACAATTTAGTCCCCGAACTTTTGTACTTTCTAAAAATGACGGTTTTAGTCCTCGGACTTAAAATCAGTGTTTTCGAACAAGTTTCAAGGAATGACAATTAGGTCCTTGTAATTAATGTGGCCTTGTTTACAAGTATGAAACTCAATAAAATTTGCAATTATTCACGTGTTTGGACCGGTAAATCATGTAAGAGCATAAAACAAAGCATGAATCAAACAAATTGCATCTCAAAATACGATGTGTGTATCAAATAAGTACGTGTTTGAGAATCGAGGTTGTTACAATATAGTTGACGAAATTACACGCGTTGATGCGTATAGTAGAAAAGCCTTGTATTATAATACGGGCATCCTTTAATGTTGAAATTACTAACTGTTGTATATGTTTTGATTGAAGGACACTCGCATATGAAGATAGCGAGAGTTTAACAAATCATGGATTTGACAGAGGAATGGTCCAAAGTATGACAAATAGAGCACGCTCACCAAGGACCTAAATCGCGCAACGATTGCGAATAGGTTAATGGCAAGGGGAGCCTGTTAGAGCAAGCATTATCAGGTGCACGTTTTAAATTATTGCATAAATAGTAATATGCAACAAATACGTAGAGATTGAAAGTTGCATATGTAGATTGAAAACTTGGAAAAACCTGAATAGAAAACCTATCCGGGATATTGTTTCCAAGAAAAACAAATAGAGGCATTACTTACATGGGGTGTAATGTGAAAATTATAAAAAGGTCATGTATACCAGGTGTTGATCGCTTACTCTGGTCAAGTAAGTAATGAACACGTGGTACCATGAACTTCTTATGATGGACACATTTATGTCCGATGTAGTAAGGGTGGGGTGAATGGGACTAACTTAAAAAGTACCCAAATGAATCAAATGAGCAAAATATTTGATAATAATGTAAACGCACAGCCGGGTGACGGAAGCGTATTACATTAGGATGATGAGCCCGAGTGAAGGGACAAAGATTAATGTAAAACGATTAAGGTATGCAATTGGGAGGGGTGTGCTTACACTCGAACCCGGAGAATGCAAATATGACTCTTAACGGACCGATTTTGTAAAATACCAAATTTGAGAACAAAGTAGGAATATAAAAGTGAAACGAAGTCATAATGCATACCGTAAGGGTTGCAATAATAACGACTTCGGTAAAACACCCGGTTGGTGGGTAAGGATTTAAACGCATGCGTAGATTGAGAAACAGGAACGCGAAATAGAAAGTCAAAAGACTCGGAATATGAGTCACGACTAAAAGATGACAAAAATTTTCGCAAACATAAATTTTGGTAATTACGTTCAACCATTTCAAAGTTGAACGGGTCAAATAAAGAATGAAGTTTGACATTCATAAGTGATGAAAATTCACCCAAAATGAGTCAAACGAGTCAATTAAGGAATAACGCTTAATATAATAGGAAAACGCAAACCGGTGAAACCGGAAAGCTAAAAACAATAAGATAGAAGGACCAGGGTAATGGGTTGTAAAGGAGTATAAGTATGAACCGGGTAACGGTAAACGTAGGACAAACCGATGTGTAAATGACATTAGAAGTCGTAAAGTAGGAAAGATAGTCCTAAAGTAAACAAATGAAACCTTAGACTACGGTCAAGGTCAACTAAAGTTCAAAAGCAAAATTAAATGATTCCAAACATAACAAAGGATGCTTTAAAGCTATATATGTATAAATAGACAATTGAATAAAGACTAGAATAAAAGATGATCTACGGGATCATCATAACCTACGGGATACTAATTAGTGTAAAGGTCTACGGGGCCAAAATGACCCACGGGTCATGAATTGAAGCAAAGGGATCATAAGGGCCTCGTCTTAAAGAGATGAAAGCTTAAGGAAATAGCCTACGAGGTTAAGTGAAGGAACCTACGGGTCAATAGTGTAAGGTGAGGGAACTTGTTACGATTCCCCGCGTAAAACGAGAACGGAAAACAATAAATTATGGGTTGTCAATTTCCTTGATATGAGTAATTGACATAGTTAAAGAGAAAAACGTTAGACTAAAATTCAGTTTTAGTAAGAAATAACATTTTTACAAATATAAATTCTGATAGGAAATTGAATAGTAAGCATGAAAGATTCAAGTCTTGACGCTGATAGGCGCAAGACGATATATTCAAAAAGTGATCTTTTCGAAAATGAAAGGTAGATATATAAATTAAACATGATGCGACACGATCACGGTTAAGAAATGTAATGTGAAGTAGAATCGCACTATAACCAAGCGAGCGGTAAAAAGTAACTGGACTAATAAGTCTAGTTAGTGAGACCGGTGAAGATCAGCAATTCAAATCGAGAAATTTGGTTTGCTCATAAGCGGAGGATTCAGAGTAACTGAACCGAATAAATGAATTTGAAAACAAAAGAAATAGTTGCTAAAAGTGAAAAATTTCACTAAAGACGTTTAAACGGGTTAAGGTAACGGATTCACCAAGAGTTCGATAATATATAAAAGCGATGGAAATCGCTAAGTTAACTAAACTAGTAGAAATAACGGAATTACGTTATTTCAAGTTACGTTATGTCGTATGAGGAACGTAGATGTTCTGTAACCAAAAAGATATTACCATAATTTTTCTGGTAATACTAACAATTGGTTAAAGTATGAGTAATGCTTAAGAGATTACTCAGGTCAACCGCATTGAGTTTAGAACTCGATGAACTATGTAAGCAAGGTTTCGAGGACGAAACCTCTTTAAGGGGGTAGACTTGTAACATCCCAAAAACGGGTTTGGTAATCAAACCACGTTAACAGTAAAGACGGGTAAAATACCGTTAGTGGTAAAAATTAACCCGGTAAATATTAGGACTCAAATAATAAACCTAATATTAACTAAAAAGGGGAATAAATACTTTGAGAAAACAAAGTATATATAAAAAGGCCAAATTAACGGGACTTAAAACATAACGGGTTATAATTTCCCGAACCCGTTAAAGTAACTAGGAGTAATTAACCTAGTTAGTAGCTTGTGATTAAGTAACTAATGGTGAGGCATAGCTTTATTTGATCAAAAGAAACTAGAGGGACCAAAAGTGTTTAACTTGAAACTAGTTTTAATAAATATGTTTTATTAAAACATAAACACTCCAATTGGAGTCTCCAGGAAATCGACCAGAGAACAGGGGGTGCGACCCCAAGTTCCTTCAAAACCTAGTTCATCACAAAACTCACAAATTGAGGGCTCAAACCAAGTCAAAATCGAAAATCAAGCATAGATTAGTGATCCTCATAGCAAGGGGATTATCAGGTATGTAAAATTTGATGAAAATTCCCTAACTTGAAATTCTCATAAATTCGGGAAATTTGAAATTCATGGTTGCATGTTTGTTTTATAGTGAATTAGGAACAATATAGTGCCTAGGGACAAACCCTAGACAAATACAAGTTGAAATCATGTGAAATTCTAGTGAAATCTATGAACACCATTGTAGGTGATTAGTGGGTTATGTATAATTTGATAAACACTAGGAAATTGGGTGTTGTTCTAGTGTAATTTGACAATTTTGAAGTGAGTTTAGAATTTTAGAAGCTAACAATTGTGTAAAATGGGTTGATTGATGTGAAATTCGGGCTAGATGATAAGCTAGGGATTTGCTATATAATCATGTGAAATTATGTCCAATAGGTGTTTGTTAAAATGCCTAAACGAAACTAAAATGTTGAAATTCCATGTGAAGTGTGCATTTAAATATGTCGATAGATCAATTGACTTTTAGGAAGTCAAATTAACCAATGATTTAATCGAGTGATAAAGTCGACATAAGACCCGTTAGATTAAGTAGTCATAATTGATGATGACTAATCTAACCATCTTATGAATTATGATGATAGTTTGACGCCTAACGAGCTAGGTGGAAGCTTGATGAGTGAGCGGGTCAAACGAATCAAGTGTGAAGTAAAAGCGTGTTTCGGATGCAAGGTAAGTAAAGCTCACACTCTTGTTAATTCTTAGAAAATATCTTGTTGTATTGATTTCGGATAAGATAGACAAACATTAGAAAAGTGATGTTTCCGACATATAGTTGTATGGAACCATATGAGTGAAAATGATAAGAAACCTCATTGATAGTTAAAAAGGATTAAATTGATTAATCGTTTATACCATAACGATTAGAAAGATGAAATTTTATGGTTACCTTATAAGGTAAGCCAAAACGAAATATAAGGCAAAACAGTAATTTGGTGTTGCGTTAACAATAAACATTAGTCTTTGAAAGACACATATGGCATAAGCCATAATGGATCAAAGGAGTTGAGAAATGGATTATAGGTAAACGACCATACGGTGTAAACCGTAGTGAGTCAAATTGATGAGACGGTAATAAATATCGTCTTGCAAAGATAAACGGATATTTAGACCAAACGGGTCAAAAGGTGAAGATATCACCCTTTGACAATATTGACTAATGATTACCGTTGAGTATATGATTTCAGGAGCCTACATAGAATGGATATTTGCTTCAATATTAATTAGCGAATTCAAAATCAAGGTATTAAAACAGGTTAATGCATTGATCCAAGTCAAGTATGTAAAATGGTTCCACTCACCATTTAGAACTTGGGGTTCTCCAAGAGTTAAACAAGGTCAAAATTTGATGTTCGGTTATCTTAAAGGTGAACCGAATAATTTAAGTTATAATCATAGTGTTTTAGAAACATAATGATTTCTAAACAAGTTTTATAGTTAAAAAGATAGGAGTTGGGGTCAAACAAGTATCTAAAAGTCCTTCGTTGTAAAAGAAGGACTAAAATTGACCGAAACGCCCTTGTAAGCTAAAATGAGCTAACAACCTTTAAAGGTTGTTTGGTAACGAGTCTTATGATAAAATGAATGTTTAGAATGAGTATAAGAAGCATGAACCATGCGGATAAATGCTTAAATGCCCTTAACGGGTCAAAATAAGTAATTAAGTAAAAACGGGTTTAAGAACGTATGTAAACCCGAGATTTTGAATCTTTTATGATAAACAACAATGACTTTTTAGAATTTATGAGAAATTAGAGTCAAACAAACATGTTTGTTTGATAAATACACGAATGGGTCAAAATTGGGAAAAAGGGTAATAAGCCGGAGAGTTAAAAGTCAGAAATTTTGTTAATCCGGATGTTGGGTTTTAACTCCATAAGATGGAGAATTAAATTACGGTCGCGTAGGAAAAAGAATCGGGTAAAACGGATTAAAAACAAGAGAGTTATGCTCGTTTCCGTGAAGTTGGGTTATGCTGGGAATGTACAGCAACTGATAAGCAACAATCTGTGAAAACAGGGGCTAGGCGTCACGCGACGGCCCTTGGCATCACGCGACGCCCCCCTGTTCCGAAGAAAGATTATTTTGTTGTTGTTTGACCCATGGAACTCACTTATATCCATTCTAACATTGTTAAAACTAACAAGGGTTGTGGTTTTGATCTTAGGTGATGTTGGGCATGCTCCGGATGACGATCAAGCAGCTACGAAGAACCGAACACACGAGATTAAAGCTTCCGCACGGCGTTATGTCATAACTTTTAAATGGCGAACTTATTTATATTATGTTGAAAACTTTTAAGTTGTAAAAGTTTTAAATTACTCGTATTTTCTAAGGATACTTAATCGTAATTACATGTTTAATATCGTATTTATACGAAAACCTTAAAATAATAACATGGGTGTTACAATTAATAGTAGTTTACATATGAGGGGATCAAGCCATTCGCACCCCGCCATCCAATACCAGTGGGTATTGAATGAGGTCCTAGTAAGCTTGACCCAGGTCCTTGCAGGATCTATACACTAAACAAGGCAAGAACCTTACGAAACCATTCCCTTAACCCCCGACCAGGTAGCCAACATATCTCTATATAGACCGTAGATATATGAATGGTGTAAATATTTTATTTTATATAGAAAGTAACATAACGCCAGGACACCACGGACAAATGATAAGGAAGTTTTACCTTAACATAAGAAACTAGTTATTAAAGTCATTAATACAAAACCAAATAAAAAGTGCGAAAAGATTAAAAATTAAAAGTATTACACTAAATGCTTATATTCACCAAGTGATGTAAGAGACTTAGGCAAACATGGCCTTTGATTGTCAAGAACTCTTAATATCAATCTTGGATCCCGAGACTACTACACACACTCTATGATGGATGATGGATGATGGTGGTGGATGTGGGTTGTAGTGGTGGTGGAGTGTGGTTGAAGTGGGAGAGAGATGGTTTGCCAAGGGATGCTTTTGAAGTGAACCAAGCACCTCTATTTATAGCCTGCACAGAAGCCCAGACATGGCCCCGTGTCCATCCTCTTTCTCTTTCTTCATTAATTGCAAATTGTCTACATTAGCTCCATACGCCCCCGTGTCTGCTGGGCACGGCTCCGTGTACAGAAGCGTATCTGTACTCTCAAGATTTTCTTGGATTCTATGAATCTTAGCGTTGACGACGGCCCATGTTGAGCTGGGCACGCCCCCGTGTCGGGAATAGAAACTTCTATAGCTTTGTCCTTTCTGCAGACACCTGTGTAACACCTTGCAAAAATCATTTCCAATGCGATAAAGATACGTGTCATGAACTTTAAACGTGTAATGAATAGATTTTGAGGGACTAAAGTTGACAAATGAAGAAAGTATATATGTGAAAGGATCCAAAGTTTCAACATTTGAAAATTTTTCATTTCAACGACCCTACACGATGTTTGAATAAATTGTGAAATGTATGAAGTCGTATGTGAAAGAAAGTGCAAGTTTACAAGACACGAGGGTTAAACGTGTCCACATGTTAAATTACTACCTCTGAGTGACCTTTTAACGAACCCAAGACTTTGTATCGATTGATAACACTCTCAAGAACAAGTGACGAAAATTTCACGAGGTTTCGATATCGTTTGATATTAAATACGTTAACTTTCATAAATAAAGGGTCAAAAGCGTCAACGAGGCAACACTAGTGTTTTCGGTTATCGTTTAACGAAACTGGACCTAACGATGTTTGGTTATATCCTAAAGATCATCCAAATATAAACTTTATGGGTTAAAAGTGCTTGAAATGAAAGTTTTTACATTTTAAAAGGTCCAGGGGTTGAAACTGCCATGTTTGAAACTTATTGTGCTGGTCACCATAGGGGCAGCGTCGCGCCACACCACCACTCCTCTGCCGTCGCGCGACGCTGACGTGATGTCGTGGTCACAATCAAATTTAATCCCAATAACAACTAATTAGCTAGCGGTAAGTGGGTATCGAACACTGGGAGTTTGTGGAATATGTGTTATCTCAATGTATGTCTAACTACTAGATTAATCTAAATTGCAAGAAATGTAAATTTCAATGTTGGGTTGAATGGTTTTAATTATCTAGAGTTACTAAATTAGAATACAAATCAAAGTTATGTTTTGTAACAGGATAAGAGGATAGTGATCATCCCGAGTTTCAGGTTTTAAGGGACAACTAACGTTCATGTTCAACTGGAAAGAACCACATAGACATGGCTCATGTAAGATCAATTGTTTGTGGTGAAAGGGAACTAAGTACTCGGATTCCTAGAACGTGAGGTTGTTACCCGATGACCAATCAACACATATCCAACCCTAATCCCTCCCATGATATCTCGATTGTCAACGGCACCAAGAACGTATGGTTTAGAACTATGATCAAACATACATCAACAATTTACAAACAACCAATCAAACACCATAATAAACTAACAACATATGCACAGTCTAATATTCCAGAAATTAAAAAACAAACATAATTGTCACAAATAAAACCTTACATCCGAGACGATCACCAAGCAAACCAAGCCGCTCATAGTGTTATGAACCATCATCACAATCGAACCTTTGTCCATTGGAATCAAAAACAAAGTCTTCATGTTTAGATCACTCAAGAACACCTTAGAACACCCCAAATTCGCCCCTTAGGAGTTACCAAACGAATGGGAATGATTAGATGATGAAAAGGCACCATAAACAACCTTAAATGAGGGAGTTACAAGTTTCACGCTGGCCTCCACCGTAACTTACGGTACCACCGTAAGTTACGGTGGCTTAAAATGGTTTACGGTGGATTTAAACTGAGTTACGGCATCAATTTTTGTCAGAGTCTACCGTAAATTACGGTACCACCGTAAGTTACGGTAGGCTTCAGCAATCAATTTTTGTTTTCTTCATAACTTTCTCGTTTCAACTCCGTTTTCTTCACCGTTTTCGCCTACGTTCTCGTAATTTCATCCTCTATCATGTTATCTTCTTAATTCTTCAATTCCAAAATTTTATTTTTTTCATTTATTCTCCGTCTTTCAATCTACAATCCAGTCGTGTCTATTCGAAGCTTTATTTCCATACTTTTAAGCTCTAAATGTACCTGAAACACAAGCAACCGTAGTTATCTAATTCAAGACAATTACATGATCAAATGAGGGATTCACTCGTCTTTTAACACACTTAAGGGTTGTCCCATGGACCACCCGTCAGACGCGACGACCTAAAATGGGCAGAAACCATGCACAGGTGCAGGTTCTGCCATTTCTTCACCATTGCCTGCTTAAACTCGAAACTAGGGACTGTTTGCTGGTTTTTAATACCATCAAGGACACATGTTAACATCTGAATTCATCATATAACACCTGGAATGATCAGGAGGTGCTCTCAGTTGCTATAAATAGAGGCATTGGGGCAGTCTCATTCACTTGCAAGTTCAAATTTTCATACACTCTCAATCTCTAAAGCTTTGGAGCACTTTTCTGGAGCATCCTGGTTATCTAGGAAGCTTTATCTAGTCTAATCTTCTTGCTAAGGACCATTGTAAGTGTTCTTAGCTTCCATAGTTAAGGTTTTATTAGTTTAATGACGGAAAGTCAAAGATATCGTAATTACGCTTTGACTTTGTGATTAATCACTAACGGTCCAGCCATTATTCAAATTGAAAGTGGCTATGTGTTGGTAATTAAGTAGGTGATAAACCCTTAAAAGGGCACCTTCTAATTATCACGTTATCTCAGTCGATTGTCGGGTCAAACTAGTTAACAGAAAAGTCAAACGAGTCAGTTTTTATAAAATAATTCATAACTAATAATGTAGAAGCTATAAAATATATTTTATTACTTAAATAACTTGGTAAATAATATAAGAACATGTTTAGGCATGTTCAACCCGACAATTCTGTGACAACTGGCACAAAACCGGTAATTTCCGTACAGTGTTAATTATTATTATTATTATCTGCAATTATGTGCTTAAATGTCAACATTGTCTGATTACATGCTATACTTCTGAATTCATGCACGTTTTATACTTCAAATATTGCTTTATGCGTTACTCTAAGCGTTGTGTCCGAAAGACTAGTAAACTCACCGGTAAGACACACTGTGTTAGCAATTCTGCAAAAAGCAGTCAGATAATAGGATTAGGCCCTAGGAATAAGTCCAACATCTAAAATACATTAAAACCCAAGTGTGGATACAAGGGTTAACATATAAACTTTCCGGAAGCTAAACTATGCATTAAAAGACACCCGAAACGCACTTTAAATGCGGAATTCTGCATAAATCAGCAACAATTCAGCTATAATCAGCTTTTTAACACATTACTATCATGTAGAATTTATGTTTTATTGTCTAGTATAACTTACAAAGTGTCGGGAATTGAAACTGCCACAAAAAGTGCTTCATACCTAGTGAAACTGCGCAATTCAGCACTTTAACGAACCGTAACGAAACGAATAACCGGACAATACCCGGGACATCAAAATTTGACTAAAAGTAATTTTTTTTATGATATTAAGCTAGTATTGGTGCTAGAACCCCTTAAAAATCATAAAAACACCTAAACACACTTATACTAACTTAAACCTTCTAGTTTGCATTATAAACCCTCAACTTCCAAAAATTTACATTTTACCCCCCCCCCCTCACCATAAACGGCCCCAAATGGGCCCCACATGCCTTTTGATTATTTTATTTACTGTTGTCCCCTAATTATGTTCAAGAATCTCTAAAGGTGATCAAGTGTTGAAAAATCTTTTATAAAAACCACAAGTAAGTATACTTTGTCCATTATCACAAAACAACTTCATCTTCTTCCTTTCTTTCTTCCTTGGTCTCGGCTCACCATCACCACACTACCACCACCATTTTTAAGCTTCAATCTCATGATCCAAGGTCACTAGGAGGTGTAAGAAGCTTATCTAAGAAGGTGTAAGGTGTTAGAAGTGGAAGGACCTCACTTTGGAGCTTTTAACCACTTGATTTCTTCCTTGTTCATCTTCTTCATTCTTGTGCCACTTCCCTAGCCATTAGAGCTAGTAGTAAGCTTCTTGATCACTAAAATAAGTCATGTTTATGTTATGTACAAATTTCACCATCTAAACAACTTAACTTTTAAAGAAGAAAATGAGAAGATCTAACATATTTATGAAGAAATCAAGTGATTACATGAATTTTTAGTGTATGGGATGAAGTTGTTGATGTTATATCCTATGTTTATGTTTAGATCAAGTATGTTAAAGCTTAGATCTAACAAGTTTAAGCGTGGATCTTGAAGGATCCCTGGTTAAACTTGAAGATGAACATATGAAGCATTATGTGAACATGAAAAATGAATTTTTATGCATAAACTTGTAATCTTGGAGTAATAAAGTGTGTGTAGAACAAAGTTTTGAAACTAAAATTCATGGAAAGTTTGTTAAAAATTTAACATAAAGCTTGTTTTTGAAAGATCTAAAGTTATTAAGCATGGATCTTGAAAGATCCATAGTTAAACATGATGTTAAAAATGATGATCTTTCTAATAAACATAAAAGTGGTTTTAGAAACATGATTTACAAACTTTGAAACCATTAAACTCATGGATGAGTTTGGTTAGTAAAATAAAGTTTCATAAAAGTTTGTTAAAATACTCAAGAACACTTATTTTTGGAAAGATCATAATATGTAAAGTGTAGATCTAAAAGACTACACATTTTTAACAAGAATCAAGTTCACCATGATGTTTCATATGGAAAAAAATTAGTGAATGATGTTGATGATTATTGTTGGAAAATTGTTTTGGTGTTAAAAGAAAATAAACACATGTTTTGAAACATGGGAAACCTCCATTTTTAAAGGAGACTATGTCAAATTTTTTATAAAATTTTGACAGTTAGAAAAATATAAGTTTTGGTGAAACTTATTCCCTAAAAAATTCACGTAAAAATATTTACCAAGGTTTCCATAATTTTTTGTGTAAAAATTACAAGTCAAGAAATGGTGATTTCTTCAAGTTAAAATTAATATTAAGTATGTATATTTTTAGGGAAAATATATATATTTAGTGATCACCAAATTTCGTGCTAAGTGTATACTATGTGTATTATATGTAGTAGTGTATTAAGAACTTGAAAATACACTAAGTACTCCCAAGGAGTATGAATACAAAAATACACATACAAATACTTGAGAATACATGAGTATACAAGTATACAAAATACCTCATAAAGAAACACATGGGCAAATGCAAGAAAATATACTTATGAAAATATATTTCTTAACATATTATTGAATTTGGACACCATGGACTTAAATATGTATTTTTGGACAAAAATATATAACCATTACCAAGTAATGGAATTTTATAAAAATCGGGTGAATAACGAGAATGATTATATATATTTTATAGCATGACAAAATATACAAGTCTTAAAAATATATTATTTTTAAGAAATATAATTCCAAAAAGTAATAAAAATCAAAGTATTGATTTTTGGTGAAAAATACAAAACACACAAGTATTTACATAAAATACAAGTATACTTTCCTAAGTATCCTTGTACAAAAATAATATTGAGAATATTATTTCTTGAAATACATATTTATTTTTGGGAAAATAATATAAGTAACATACACGGAAAGTTAAAAATATAAATTATTTTTACCAACTTATTACCTTGACAAAAGGACTTATAAACAAATATATATTTTAAGAACGAAGTATATATTTACAAAATACATTACATACTCAAAGTGCAAAGACACCATGTACGGGCAAGACCCGACAAACAAGGGCAGGACCCTCACAAAGATTGAACATACAAAGAACATATACATAAACAAAAGATGGTGACTTGTACTTGTGTGATACAATTCTAGTGGCTAACATTAATAGAACACGTATAGGTCACGACGCTACGAAACCAACCGGTGAAGTTTATGGCCCAGGATACGCAAAGTTGTGAGTTCATGTCCCCACTTTAAACTTTTACTTGTTTTCTAAACTTGGGGAAAATACATGTGTTATGGTATGTTGATAAAACTAAGGAATGACACATAGATCACGTGACGAATAGGGTACCATAAGCACCATTAGTCAATGTATACATTTAGACCGCGGAACAGAAGGGTTAGATCTAAAGGGTTTCAGGTAACCCCACTCTTGGCCTACTTCTACCAATGAGTGCTTCTGTGTCTCAGTCAATCTCAACAAAAATGCCTAGGTTTGGTGGCTTCCTATGTCGTGACAAATGTTAGTGGCCTTGCAAACCACTAGCGATCTCGTATTCCTTACATTCACAGTACTTAGTTACAGATACGTTTTACAAGTTACATACCATGTTTTCATTCAAGTATAAAACATTCTATACAAAAACTGCATGAACTCACACCAACATTATGTTGACGATTTTCCAAAACTTACATGTATTTCAGGAAACAAGTTGGATCTTGGGCGCTGGTGTTGTTTTCAAGACGTAAAATTCAAGCTTAGATATCATCCACTTTTGTTTTGTATCATAACTTGAGGGTTTTGGTTGAAACTTAAATGACTTGTGTTTGTGACATTTCCATCTTATGAATGGATGAACATCTTGTTTTAATCATATAGTTGTTTATTATAATTGAATGCAATGATATTGAGCAAGTCACACATCATACGCTTCCGCAAAAGTCAGGGTGTGACAGTTTGGTATCAGAGCTTTGATTGTAGTGAACTAGAATTCCTTCTCTAGTCTAGACTACAATCATTAGGACTCTCTCACGAAAACATTTTTACAAAAGGTTTTTCATTGCATTTACAAAAAGCGCCAAAATCCATGAATCCAACATTTTTCAAAGGAAAGAACAAACGAGAGTTATACGTGACATGTAGCATTTATTTGCTTGTATATACTAAGTAACGTTGTTATATATTAATATATATGCATATATGTATACGGAATGATTATTGACGGGAACGAGATACCTTCGACTTCGAATCCTATTATTGTTCTTGACTTGCGCAATGAGATTATCGACCTCGCGTACACTGAGGAGCTTATGGCAGTTTACCAAACGAGGCCCCGAGCTTGATTCTGTAGAAAATGGCTGTTCTTCCCCTTGAATGCGAAGGTGCCTGACTACGGCAGTGACGACGAGGCTGAGGAGGCAACCTTGGACAGTGACCTTATCAGTGAGACGAGACCCCGGTGGCTTTTACGAAGCGTGATTGGCGACTCTCTTGTCCAGACAAGGAAGATGAAGTACTCATCTTGAAGGTGCCCCTCTAACTTCTAGGAATTCCCCTTGTTCCTATTACGTCTAAGCATTGTGCCTATACGCGCGTAGCAATAACGAATGATGGCGCGTGGACCAGCATAATGGTCCTTTCCATGTCGGAGGTATAAGGACAGTAGTGTCCCCTCTGTGGTTGATCATCTGCTTTGAACGAGGGAAAGTTGGGCTGACCGTGCAAGACAATTTATTATTACGGGGCCCACGTAATAACGACTTGCAGTGCATGGAAACCCTGGTGGACTCTGCGGGTCAAGCTAATGATCACCACCATCCAAAACTTTCTAAGTGTTCACACCTTCATCTAGTAGGGCAATACCTAGATAATTGCTATAGCACCTTACAAGTGGGAAGCCTGTCTTTCCCTACTTCGCGCCTAACATCCCTACTTGTAGTACGAATCATTGGGAACCGGTATCCAAGCAAGTGAAGATGGTAAACACTCAGGAAAGATTTTCCTCAACACTTTAGGATTCTTGTGTTTAAAATTGTACAGAGCCTACGACACCCCAACCTTATCCATTATAGTTGCGTTGATAGACCCCAACATTTGACATCTGTTTTACCCCAAGGAGGTAGCATGGCGCGAACTGTAGTGTAACCCATTTACTGCACTCTGTTCGTCATTCATGAAGACCGTACCAACTATACTGAGACTCTTGGAGCCCAATCAAAATCAATGTAAAAGTCATGCAGTCCAGTGTGACAACGGGGTCCTTCCTATGTCGGACAGTCAATGTCCATGAAGCATAGAACACATGTCATACGGACAAAAGCAACCGCTAGATTCTCCTCTTCTTAACAAAATTCCACTCCATATGGGCACATGGATGAAACAGGCAGGAAGCTTCTTCCCGTCCTTCACCTCATAAGCACCCCGTCACCCACTACCCATATTACAACACCGACGCACCCATCAGTACTTCCACCCTCTCTATCCCGTGGTGCACCCCATCGTTTGGGTAGTGCATTCACACCCTAGAAATCACTTTATGGTTGCTACAAGGCACAATTCGGTCTCGAGGAAGAAGTCATGCACCCTCGCGACCTGATCTCTGTGTTTTCACTATCACTTTATCCTATACGTGGTAGTAATGCACAACCCCCCCCCCCCCATCTCCTGTGAAGCATACCCGTTTACGTAAAACTAAAGACTATGGAAGAGTCGGAGACTTGAGGAATAAACAAGGAACAAGGTGAAGGGAAGACCTCACCGTATTTTTATAGCCATGGATGACTTGCATCAATCGGAGTAAGGTGACTCCAAGGAAGTTTGCTACGCAAGACTAATTGCAACAAATTGATATGGTGTATGTAAAAGTTGATGTACCCTTAGCAAGATTTTGATGTGACTCATTTTACCTTGCTACAATGATGAGATGATTACGGTGGGAAGATTTGCATAAGATCATTAGGAATTACCCTACCTTTATACTGATGGTGCACGACGAATAAGCTTTGCTTTCACACAAAGACGACAACATTTATTCCAAAATAAATGTTTAATCTCGTCAATGTGTTTTATACATGAGAAGCACATGGAACCACAGCGAAGGAAATCCTGGTCGAGTCTAATCAGATCTTTTACCTGCAACAAGAGCTGAGCCTGAAGCTATGTGGAACCAACAAGTTGCTGAAGCAATCGTCCAAAAAGAAGCAAATAACAAACATAAGGAAACGGTTGGGACTAGGAAAGTCAAGGCATTCGTTGTCACGACTAAGATAGGTGATAAAAACTACCAAGGAGAACAACCAAAGTGTGATAGATGTGGTTATTATCACACAGGTCCGTGCAGGACTCGTAGGTGTGAAATTGGGGTAAGACCGGGCATAGCAAGGAGGCATGCTGGTCTGGTATGAGACATGTGAATGGAATTTAGGACAGTAATAGTGTTGGTGCATCCGTCTGTCGACTTCGTCTTGTATCAAGTCTTGTATATATTTAGAAAGATCAGGGCACATTGTACGAGAAAAATGTCAAAATTAGGTTAAGAGGTAATTTCGTACGGAATTAACATTTGTAATTCCGCACGAAATCAGCAAGACCATTTCAAACGAAATTACTAATTCCGCTTGAAATGTGATTTCGTTTGAGCATGTTCAAGCGGAATCATCTTGCCTATATATATGTGCTTTCTGATTTCATTTGAGTCAGTTTTGTATGTGTGATTCCGGAGCCGAAGTGCTGCCGAAGTGTCTACTCGCTGTAAATCTTTGACAAATCAATCATAAGACAGTTTAAAGTGAATATCTAGCTGAATTGAACTTGATACGTATGATTTCGCCTTTTGTAACGAGCAAAAACTCTTCTGATCGACTCATTCGGGTCTGAAAACAAGTGGTATCAGAGCTCAGGAGGAAGAGTTCTTACCAATTCAGCTGCAATTTCTGATTTCTACACCTTCTTTTTCAAAATTAACAAGTTTTCACGGTCAAAATGTCTTGAATTTCATGTATTATGTGCGCAATAGAGTTTTAACAAACCCTTGAAAGTTTCAGATCTAAAATCGGACTAAAACCTACTCAATTTTAACAAAAACAGCTCGAGATGATGATGTCAGCAGCATTTCACATGGAATTAGACCTTAATTTCGCTTGAAATTGGTATTTCGCTTGAGTGATTCCGTTTGAAATCAGTTATTCCGCTCCAAACTGTGATTCCGTTTGAACATTTCAAACGAAATTAGTGATTCCGTTTGAAAGGGTGTTAGTTCACACGGAATTAGGTATTTCGTGTGAAGAGGGTATTTAGTTTGAAAGTGTGATTTCGTGTGAAGAGGTTATTCCGCTTGAAACATTGATTTCGTTTGAACGAGCTGATTTTGTGAACTTGTTACCGAAACATGGAAGAGGAATTTTATAACGCATTTGCTACTACTCCGACTACTCCGGCTAGTGTTACTCAGAACTTGACCATGGAAAATGAAACGGGCACTATGCAAAAACCACCAAAGCTTATGAACATTAAAGAGTATAAAGGATGGGAGGAACGATTCGAAAATTGGGTGCAAGCAAATTATTTGGATGCTTGGGAGTGTGTTAAAACAAAGTAAGTTAGACCGACGAATGATGATGAAGAGGAGATTGCTATTAAAGATCTAAGTGCTGATGATAGAAAGAAATACAAAAATGAAAAGATGATGATTAGTCTATTGCATCAAGCAGTTAAAGAAGATATCTTGATATTACTGCAACATAATGGAAGTGCATATTCAATATGGAAAGCATTAAGATCAAAGTTTGTTGGAAGCCAAGAGATGGTCAAGAACAAAAAATCACTTTTGAAAAAAGAATTCGATTTATTCCGGGGTTTAAAAAATGAAAACACAAAGCAGATCATAGAAAGATATTGCAATCTATTAGCAAACATGAAGACGTTGAGCATCACAAAAGATAATGAAGAGTTGATTGAAAAGCTAGCTGATGCGTTGCCACATGAAACTTGGGGCACATATCTCATGATGTTAAGGAACAAGAAAGGGTTTAGTAGTTTAACACTCAGCAAGTTTAATGAAAAGATTGAAACTCAGGAGATGGAACAAAGAAAGATCTCAAGAATGAAAGATTTTGATGGTGAACAAGATATTGGATTGTATTACAAAGGAGGAAACTGCATTCAATGCTAAAAGTTCATCTGGTGGATCATCTCAAGGTTCAAACATCAAAACATCAAAACTGCACTCAAGGAACAAACCAATATGTCACCAAAGATCGAAACTGCATTCAATGCTAAAAGTTCATCTGGTGGATCATCTCAAGGTTCAAACATCAAAACAGGATTTTCTCATTATCCATCATTTGATCCAAATTTTTCAACAACCAAGAATGGAAAGAGATTACAATGCAACATTGTTTTGAACATTGAGAATGATGAAAATTTCTCGGAAGAGGTTGCTAAAGGTCACATGTCATTGTTGGGAACCGTTTTGGAATCATATGAGAGTTTAGTTGCAGGAAGGATCGGGAATCCAATGTTGACAAAAGAGGATTACGATCAGATTGATGCTGAAGAGCTGGAATTAATGGATATAAAATGGTGTTTGGCGAGTGTGTTGAGAAGAGTTGAAAAGTTTAAACAAATTACGGGAAGAGATGATTTACGTGATGCAAATGTTTCTACTTTAGGATTTGATAAATCTAAAGTTTTTTTGTTTTCGTTGCAGGGAAAAAGGACACTTCAAGAGGGAGTGTAAAAACCGCGAAGCAAGTGGAGCTCAAAATCCGTTTAACAACAATGATTATTATCGGAAAGCAATTTATCATCAAGTTGCTCAACAACCACATCAACAACAACCACAAACTGCTCATGTCAGGAAGGAAATTGAAGAATCATCAAAGAGAGCTTGTATGGTGAATCAGAATGATAAAAACTCAACAAAAAATTTTAGTTGGGATAAATATGTTTCAGCTGATAGTAAAGCATGTCTGATAAACCAAGATGATGAAAAATTACCAGAAGGGTTTAGCTGGGCAAATTTCAGTTGGGATGATTATGATCCTAACAAGAAGTCAAATCATAAAGCTTGTGTTGCTCGAGTTGCTGAAGACAGTGATAATGATGATGATTATTATGCAAGAAGAATGGAAAAGCACTTAAAAACGATGGAAGAGAGTGACAGTGATGATGGAAAAGCTCAAAAGAAAAAGAAAGAGAAAAAGATTAAGAAACCTGTCAGCAGTGATGATGAAGAAGTTCGTGTGATAAGAAAAAAGGTAAAAGAGGTTCCAGCTTTCAAAGTTGATGCAGAAGCTGATGCACAAAAGATTCCTGTGTTATGTGAAAATTGTGAAGCTGTGAAGAAGCAGAACAGTACTTTGATTCATAACATGAACAGAATGAAAGAATCGTATGATGTTCTAAACAAAGCTATGAATCAGTACAATCAATCAAGTGATGAACAAGCAATAGCCATGAAGACACTTCAAGGAGCTTTCATGACAAAACAGAAAGTCGTCAACAATTACATTGAGAAGTGTGCTGTACTTGAACAGAAATTGGAAAAACAGAGAATTGAAACAGAAAGAGTTAATAGGTTGTTAAAAAGTTACTCATGTACTTCTTATGTTATTGACAGGATTTATCCAACAGTGGAAGGCATGAAGGCGTTTGAAGAAAAAGAAGAATTTGATGAAAAGATTTCTGAAAAGAAGAAGGATACTGAAGTGAATGATTCTGGTAAGAAACAAGGTTTCAGCTACAACCAGTGTCCACCCCCGCTTGAAAATGGATATTCTCCACGAAATCCAAATTCAGAAAGAGTCAAAAAGGCAACCAACTTACAATGGGAATCTGAGCCATCAGATAATTTGCCAGATAGTATTGATGTCACTTTTACGTCATCTGACACTGATCATGAGTCCAAGTTAATATAGAAAATGGTCGATCAGGTGTTGGATAAAGATGAATCCGAGGAGTTAAAGTCAGAGTCAGAGTCAAAGTCTGGGTCTGATAGTTCGAGTTCAACTGACAACAGTCCAAAATCTTTGGTTAAAAGAGTATACAATAAAGAATTCCTGTTATCAAAATCTAATTTGAATGACGAACCAAACAAAGTGGCTTATACTTTGAATGATTCAGACAAATTATATTCTGATGAGGAATTTCCAATAAGAGGTGTTAAAACTGAAATGATTAAAAAGGTTTTCAAACTAACAGAAATTGATATTTCTGAAATAAAAGATGTAAATCTTTCTGAAAAACCTAAACCTTACACCTCAAGAATTCAACAACATTTAAACAAGAAAAAAGGTTACAGTTCTGGTTCGGGTTTTCAAAAGAAACCAAACCACAAAGGTAATTTAAAAAAAAGGTCTTGGATTTATTCCACAAAAAAATCATAAAAATGAGAAAACTTATAAACCAAAAACTGTGTTTGTTTCAGGAACATCATCTGAAGAAGAAAAGGAGCAATTGTTCAGAAAGCAAACAAACAAAGAATTCCTTGCTAAAAAGCAAGAAGAAATGAAGAAGGAAGTTGCTCAGAAGAAAGAGACGAGAACCTGTTTTCAATGCAAAACAGTTGGTCATATTGCCAAGAATTGTCAGAAGGCAAATCAAACAAAACAGGGAGTTTTTCTTAAAATGAAAGAAAAGATGGTTGAGAATGAACCGCCAACTGAACACTTCAAAGTTTTCAAAAATTCAAAGTTTGAGGTTGGTGAGTGTTCAAAAAGGTTTTACAAGAGAAAAGCAAGTCTTGACAATCAAAAGTGGGTTGTTAAGAATTCTGATGATAGTTCTAGCAATAATTCTGATTCATCAAAATCAGAGGAGCTATTTTCAGGCGATGAATCTGATTCCATAAAGTCAGAGGAGCCACATGTTGAGTTAAAATTAGAAACATCAGTTCCGCCAATGGATGATGTAAATTTTCCACCATTGAGGGCTGAGAATTTTAAACAAAAAGTTGGTAAAATTGAAATTTCAAATCAATTTTTCTCTGAAAAGAAAGAATTCAATGTTGAAAAAGCCTTTAACTCCACAGTGCAACATATTTTTGGTAAAATGGTTGATGGGAAGGTCAAAGGGGTGAAGGAGTTTTATGAGAAAAAAATTGAAGAAACCAGGTAAAGGTGTAACATCCCAGGTTTATGACTGGGATGGAACATATTATGATGAGTGAAAAGTATGACTTGCCGGAGCTCCCAAGTTGGTAATCGTGGAGCAGGAATCGGCATCTTTCTTGAGAAATTCACATTTGTGATATTTCAATTTACAAGTGGTAAATCAAGGACATTAAGTTGTACTTGATTTTCTACAAGTGGTATTGGTTGTTTGAATTTAAAATTGTTATATTTTTCAAAAGGTTGAAGTTGAAAGACAAAGTGATGAACAAAACCCCATTTTTCAAGTGGTATCAACAAAACTTATTTTCCGAAAAAACCATTTGATTAAAACAAACTTAAGTGTTTTGAAATCATAATGGGAAAATAGTTTGTTGTAAGGGGGAGTTCTGATTGTTTATGCCAAGTGGACGGCGAATTGAAGTGATTCGATATCAGTTGTCAATTTACTTGTATAGTTTGTTTTCAAATTTCCTTTAAATGATTTTGAATTTTAGGGGGAGTAAGAAATTTTAGAAAATTCAAAAAAATTTGAAAATTTGAAAAAGACAAAAACATGATAAAAATAAAAAATGAGTTTTTGTTGTAAAAAGAGGAAATGATAGTACATCAGTAGACGATCACAGCATGCTAAAGAAATGGAAAGTCAAAAATGTGATAAACGGTCTCACTGATGATGTGCCAGTAGGTTTTTACACATTTAGTAGATTGTGACGAGATATAAACCTAAATTTCAAACTTACTTATATCGTGGGGAACATCTCTCGGATATATGGGTAACCCCCGAAATCTTGTTTGAAAGGTCCCTCTTTCTGAGATACTAGGTCTTTATGCTCAGTGATATCTGGGGTATTATCCCGGGACTTCTGATTTTGCAGAAGCAATGGCCTAGTCCCCGTATAATACTTTTTGCTTGCTTGAAATATAGCACTGCCCTCAGCATAAAAATGATGAAACATTGCAAAATGCTAATCATGTGTTGTTGAAGAAAAGATTCTCTAAAGGGAACACACCAAAAGTCGAAGCCGTCATCTCTCTGATTTTGCGGAAGCAATAGCCTGAGCTCTCACGGCCCTCGCAATTTAACCCTTTACATATATCATCTGTGGTATACTCACCTGTAAGACTGAATATTGGGATCTGGATACGGGAGTATATTCTGAGGTGGGACACGCGAATAAGTTTAAGTGCTTAAAACATTAATCTCATATCTCGAAACAGTTGAACTTTGTGTGAAAATTTAAGTGAATCTGTATACTGACAATCTAAGTGAATCGTTTAGAACTGAAAATGTTTAAAGCTTAACGGTGTTGGTGATTTGTCTCAAAAGCTGATATGATCCTCTTACGCTAACTCACAAAAATATTGTCTGTAAATATTTCTTTATTGCATTTCATTCTACATTCAAAAATCCAAAATGATTTTAAGTGTGTTTTAGCATAAAATTTTAAGAAAATTCAAAAATATTTTCGACAACTGATGTTGAAGAGCTGATTTTCAAAATTCCAAGTGCTAAACATGATGACAACTGGGTTGGGAGAGTGTGTTTGAAAAGAAAAATGATATTTCTTCAAGTGGTTCATCAGAGATTAACATTGTAAAATCATTTTTTGATTATCTTATTCACAAGAGGTCATCAGAAACGTTTTAAATCTTAAATCATTTTTGAGATTAATATCTGTAATTGGTAATTTCTAAATTTGTTAAATGTTAAAATTGTGAAATTTATTGTGAGGTAGAGTTTGTGCAGGTAGGCCAGGTTACGATCCTGGAACTGCTGATGCTGATGAACTTAAGGAATCAAGAGATCTGATCAAGAGAATTAGAAGACTCAAGAGCCAGATTGTGATTCTGGAATTGAAGATTAGATCAACATCCGAGGGGGAGATAAGTTGATAAAGAGAAGAGATAGATGGAGAATACTTACATTGTTAGATACTTCGGAAGAGAGGTCGAGAAGACTGATAAAGACTGAAGATGTGAAGACTCGACGCCGAAGACTTCGTCAACATCCGAGGGGGAGTCTGTTGGTGCATCCGTCTGTCGACTTCGTCTTGTATCGAGTCTTGTATATATTTAGAAAGATCAGGGCACGTTGTACGAGAAAAATGTCAAAATTAGGTTAAGAGGTAATTTCACACGGAAATAACATTTGTAATTCCGCACGAAATCAGCAAGACTATTTCAAATGAAATTACTAATTCCGCTTGAAATGTGATTTCGTTTGAGCATGTTCAAGCGGAATCATCTTGCCTATATATATGTGCTTTCTGATTTCGTTTGAGTCAGTCTTGTATGGGTGATTCCGGAGCCGAAGTGTCTACTCGCTGTAAATCTTTGTTAAATCAATCATAAGACAGTTTAAAGTGAATATCTAGCTTAATTGAACTTGATACGTATGATTCCGCCTTTTGTATCGAGCAAAAACTCTTCTGATCGACTCATTCGGGTCTGAAAACGATCCTACAACAATGGCAAAGGCCAAGAGTTGCTATGGATGTGGCGACAAAGGACACTATCGGAAGGACTGCCCGAAGAAAAGTTCAAGCTCTTGGGAGTATTTTCATGAAGGGAATACGTAAGGCACGCTAGGACCCGAACGTAGTTACGAGTACGTTCCTTATAAACTGACACATTGCATCCGTTCTATTTGATACCGACCCCGACTTTGGTATTAAGTCTATGGAACTTAATGATATACTTGCCTTAGGAACAAGTAAACTAGACTCCCCACATGCTATAGAGTTGGCAAATGGGAAATCAGTCGAAATGGATAAAGTTATTAAGGGTTGTATACTTGGACTTGGGGAAACGCAAATTCTCTATCAACCGTCTACCAGTTGGTTTAGGTAGTTTTGATGTGGTAGTCGTCATGGATTGGATATCCAAGGATAAGGCTGAAGTTATTTGTCATGAGAAATCATTCGCATCCCTCTTGCGAATGATGAAACACTCATCGTGCACGGAGAGAAACGAGACACGCCCTTGCGAATCATCAACTGTATGAAGGCACAGAAGTGCTTGCGAAAAGGATGTGTGGTATTCCTGGCGCAAGTAGTAGATAAGAAGGCTGAGGAGCCTAAACTCCAAGACATTCCTGTGGTGATGGAATTCCCTGATGTTTTTTCCGATGATTTGCCAAGACTACCTCCGCAAAGACAAGTCGAGTTCCATATAGACTTGGTTCCAGGCACCACTCCTGTAGCCAAGGCACCCTATCGACTCGCGCCATCCGAGATGCAAGAATTATCTACACAACTCCAGGAGTTGTTGGATAAAGGATTCATAAGGCCGAGCTTCTCGCCTTGGGGAGCTCCGGTTTTGTTCATAAAGAAGAAGGATGGAACCCTGCGGATGTGTATCGATTATTGAGAATTTCTCCAAGATAGCTCAACCGCTGACTTCTCTTACGCAGAAAGACGAGAAGTATGAATGGGGAGATAAGCAGGAAGAAGACTTCCAACTTCTCAAAAGCAAGCTATACGATGCACCAATACTATCTTTACCCGAAAGCACTGAAGACTTCGTGGTATACTGCGACGCTTCACGTCAAGGATTAGGTTGTGTGCTCATGCAACGCCAAAAGGTCATCGCTTATGCCTCATGGCAGTTGAAAGTTCATGAGAATAATTACACCACTTACGACCTGGAGCTAGGCGCGGCGGTATTCGCCATGAAGATCTGGCGACATTATTTATATGGTACTCGATGTACTGTCTTCACTGATCACAAAAGCTTACAGCACATATTCGATCAGAAGGAATTGAGTATGCGTCAGCGACGGTGGGTCGAGCTGCTAAACGATTATGACTGTGAGATTAAGTACCATCCCGGAAAGGCAAACGTAGTAGCGGACGCGTTAAGTCGAAAGGAAAGGGTTAAGACCCTAAAGGTTCGAACATTGGAAATGACTATTCGAACGAATATCACAGCACGCATTCATGACGCACAACAAGAAGCCCTTAGGAGGGAAAATCTATCACACCCCAACCGATTGCGGAAACATCGGGATGAGACGAAAACTAGATTGCAAGAGACTTCATAACACTAATCGTGACGAGTATTTAATAATTACATTTTACCTGGTTTGAACTAGAAATACCACAATTTTAAAGTAAATAGAATACAACAAGTATTCAAGTAATTAAGTTTCATTTCATTGATTAATGGTTTCATACAAAGATTGGAAGCAAACTACAACATGTTTGAAAATAAAAATACAGTACAACAAGTAATAGAGTTTAAATGCGTTTCTAGGCAATCATACTAGATACCTTGCATCATCCAAATCCTACAATACATGTTAAAGCATAGATCAATACAAAAAGTATTGGCGAGCATACAAGTTTGAGTATATGTATAAAAATGTTTTAAACAAATTTTCCATGACAGTAACTAATTAATAGCATATGAACTTAAACACGTAGGATTTCAAGTATAACACGTATGATTACAAGTATAACACATATGAACATATATAGAGATTAATTGTTTAAAAGTTCTAGCATGTTTGTGTATTTGATTCAAAAGAACATGTGTTGCATCCCAAAGATAGTAAAGCGTTAAAAGGGATCGAGTATGCTCACATTGATTGCATTGCGATTTCTTGTAAGAACGTACGAGTAGAGATTGAGGATTCCAAAAGAACGAATAAAGCGATTATCCGAACACTGACGGGAACCTCCGACAAAGATCCAAGTTCGGCGACGTCTTCGTCTCCGAGGTTGCAGGTTCCTCCGGCGTGAAGTTTAATGCCTAGAAAGTGAGAAAACAAGAGGAGGTATACCAAACCGATGAAAACGATTACTGTCGCGAATGCGGGCGTCTCCGGCAAATGCTCCGAACTCCGATGGCATGCAGTTTGTTCCGGAGACTGGTTGGAGCTCTGGTAGATCTTCAGTTACGACTCCGGTGAGTTACGTGTCAAACGAGGTGTGTGGGTTTAACCGAAAGGTGTTACGGTGTTGTGTGGGTGTCGAACAGTGGAGAGCGATAGAGAATGGTGTGTGATGATCGTTTATATAGTCTTCATATGCCTCGTGGGTTATGGCAAGGATACGATGATTGATTGAATCAAGAAATATGGCAACGCGTATACGAGATTCAATCCCGAATGATTTACGATTACGGATAATAGGAAACCCCGTTGACTTGTTTTGGAATGTTAAGAATTTCCGAGTTTAAGAATGGTTGAGTTTGTAAAAGACAACCAGGTTCATGATTTGCATACAATTGGAAACGTGTAAATCTTTGTCAATCACCGAACAATCAGCTCGATTAACAAAAAGAAAGGATGGTGATGTACTCGGTGAGCCGGCTGGCGGCACATTTGAGTTTCAAAAAGGATTTTAATTGTTATATGATTCTGTATAATTTGCACCAGCATTTTAGTTTCAAAAGGAAGCTTCTTACTTGTGATTTAATTTGAGACTTTTGGCTTTTGGCTGAAAAGGTCCCTCAAGTTTAAAGATTAAATAACTAGGTGAATTAACTTGGTTTACTGACTAGGTTAACTTATATTACCTCAAACTACTTCATTGGTTAACTCGGTTAAGTCACACAATCCTTAAAACTCGTTAAAAGCTAACGGAACTAACAGAGTTATAACCTAATTTAAAACTCTAACTGGTTAACGACTTTAAACTTCAGAATATTAGATTAATTTATTAATTAACTAGTTATAAAAGTAACTATATATATAAACGAGTTAAATTAGGATAAAATTTTTCGATGGCTGTTTAATTCGCAAGAAAATTTTCGAGGTTTAAAGTTTAGGATCCGTATTTTTAAAACGGGTCAGATTTTGAAACGGGTCGATTTTGACGGGGGTTACAGTCTCCCCTACTTTAGGAGATTTCGTCCACGAAATCTAAGAGGAAGACTTCTAAAGATTCAAAAGAAAGAATAGAGTAGATTTGATCCCAATGTTTTGTTTAAGGAAAATTGTTTTCATGAACGCGTCACATAGCATAACTATGAATTTCACGTAGTGTAACATAGATAATGAAAGCATCGTAAATTTAGTTTATTCATGAGAGATTATTATTATTTGTTTTAGATTGTGAAGATAGTGCGATACGTGTCTCCAAGCTTGAAATGAAAGTAATGCTTGAATATAAAGTTCATTGAGAACGAAGAAGAGTTGGTAACTACCTCCGAGGTAAGGAAGTCACCCCTAGCTCGTTAGTGAAGTCGTTGTAAAAGAAATGAAACAGAGTTGTCTCTCAAGGTAAGGAAGCCACTTCTATCTTGATGATGAGACTTCCATTTCTTGGAGTAAATCTTGTGGTGATATTTTGAAATCATAGATATAGATTGCGTATGAAAAGGATTAGTATGATATGTTTAAGTATATGTGTGGCTCATGTAGGGAGAATTACTAGAGTATTGTGCATCCTTCATCACCGGAGTGAACGAGGCCGTAAAGTTATAATGTGCGTCCCTCGACACCAAGTTGACCGAGGTCGTAAATGTTATAATGTGCGTCCCTCGACACCGAAGTGACCGAGGTCGTAAATGTTGTAATGTGCGTCCCTCGACACCGAAGTGACCGAGGTCGTAAATGTTGTAATGTGCGTCCCTCGACACCGAAGTGACCGAGGTCGTAAATGTGCGTCCCTCGACCCCAAAGTGACCGAGGTCGTAAATGTTATAATGTGCGTCCCTCGACACCGAAGTGACCGAGGTCGTAAATGTGCGTCCCTCGAAAACGAAGTGATCGAGGTCGTAAATGTGCCTCCCTCGACACCAAAGTGACCGAGGTTGTAAATATTAAATCACATAGATTTTGAGATTTAACATAAAAGAGATTCAATGCAAACGTGGATTGTCACAGAACGTAACATAAGACTATTCCAAAGTAAATCGAAGTCCTTTTCAAATTAAGGAAACGTGCTTTGGCCTAATAGACAAATACTCTCATCGAGAAGCGACTAACGATATTTGTCCTTCCAGTTACTACACGTCCTTAATCGATTGGGAAAATCGAAACTTTGGCGAGATTGAAAATCGAAGAGTGGGACTAGTTAACAAGATGCGATTTTCACCTCTAACTTGATAACATCGTACCCTAGTGTGGTTGGTACTTATCAAAAGATAAGGGTCCACTAGAATATGAAATAGAAATTTCCTTCAAGATTTGGATATCACTCCTAACTTGAGGGTAGATTTCATGCTAAATACAAAGTATAGCTGAGTGAAAGTCATCACCAAATGTGGGAATCACCCCTATTTTGGTGAATTGTTTCGATTGTGTTATAAGAGTGTCTTCAACGCCTCCAAGTGTGTATTGTGTTAGCCTTAGGAAAGGCATGTATGTTTAAGATACCAAAGAAAGTAGAGGGAAGCAAATGAGATAGAAATGAAGTAGTTTTAAAGAGCACATAGTGAGAAAAGTTCCTAAACTATAGACTAGGTAAAAGCATCCTACTTTTCCTAATTCCCTATAGTTATGGCTCTGATACCAATCTGTCACACAGTCACACCCCCAAATTACACAAGCGGAGTATCACCGCATGGAGGCGTGACTGACCAGGATCAAGCCACCAATCATATTGAACATAACATGTAAATAAATATAAAACCCAACACAATATAATTGGTGTCCAACAAAACATAGTTTAAGTTGTAAGCGGAAGCATAATGTTTAAAACCAAAGTATAAGTTCAAAATATATCAAATGTTTAACATGGCATAAGACTATCCATGTCCCACAACGACTACGCCTCCTCGTGCAAGCTCCGTGTATACCTAACGACCTGCAAGGCATGTAACAACGAGTCAACAACAAAGTTGAGTGAGTTCACAGTTGGTGTTCATTGTTAAGTTGTTTCAAAAACCAGGAATTCATTTGAAAGTCGTAAGTTAACCAGTTTACCATGTTTCCCAAACATATCCATAATCAGTGGGGGCTTCCCCATGTGAACCACTAGACCCATTTACCATATTGACCACTAACTAAAGTAAGTTGGTGCCCTGACGTCAATGTCTATCATCATTGACTAGTGCCCAGATCCATTAGTTCACGCTCGTCCTCTGCGGTACGGTGTGAGGCTTGTCAAACCTAAATAGCGCTATCTAACTAATGACCCGCTCGCCATTGGCCCGGCGATTAAGTCGATATAAAAGGAGGGACTTCATGATAGAAAGTTTTGGTCTAGTATCCGTGTTGTCACCCTTCAATAAAGAGGGTGTGTACGTAATCTCCAAACCAGGAGAATTACGCAGGTTCCGATTAAATACTTATCACATGTTGTCACCCTTCAATAAAGAGGGTGTGTACGTGTCCCAAACCAGGAGATCACGCAGTTTCTATTTCAATCCTTTACCCATTCCCAACCCTTGGGAATCCCATGCCTTGTGGACAGTGTGAACTCACCTCGGTTTGCTCGGTATGCTAAACTACGCGCTCACAAATAATCAGTCAAGGTCTATAGTATTCACGTATACACAATCAGTTTTTGTTCGTAAAGACTCGCATGCAAATCTAATGTCTCATAGTGTGCTTGGCAGTTAACATCATGTATCACGTAAGCAGTTAATCAAATTCATACAATTCATGCTTCACATAAATGTCTTTCTCAGTTTATTCTAACATGGATATCCATTAACGTACTTAACAGAGTTAGCAGGCTTAACAGAGTTAACATACTTAACAAAGTTAACAGACTTAACATAATTAACATACTTAACAGAGTTAATAAACCAACAGAGTTAATAAACTAACAGAGTTAATAAACTAACAGAGTTACTGTCCAGAACACTCGACGAAATTACATGTGGCGAAAACAAAATTTGGCGAAAACCCTTTTCTGGCAAAAACCCTTTAGGCGACGAAATCCCAAGGGTTTTCGTCGATCATGAGGTATGGCGAAAACACTTGGGGTTTTCGTCTGGCCCCATGTATTTTCGTCTGGTCCCTGTGTTTTCGTCGACTACAACAGCATCATCAATATCAGTTATGCAATACAGCAACCCTAAGCATCACTAACAGTTTCGACAGCTTGGATAAACAATCGATCAATCAGAATAATTAATACAATCGCATAATTTACTCAATCACTATACAATCATGATTATCATTCAACCATCATTCAACATCAGCAAGTTGTTATGATCATCATGTATTCGACAAATGATTAAACATAAAACCCTAATCTGCTAGTCATCTATTATCGTACCATCAGCGTATCAAGATCATCAACATCAAATCTAACATAAACAATATGCATAACACAACCGATTTTACATCAGATTATGAGGATTTCTATCACATCTATCTATTCAATCTACAACAAACTCACATAACAGTTAACGCATGATATCACACAAATAATCCATAATGGTTTCAATCAAACAATTATCAATAGTTTATCACTAACCCAAGCAGGATGAACAATGAATCAATCGATGCAAGAGGCTTCGAGATCTCAAGATTGCCGTCGTACAGGGATAGGGAGAGAAGGTGAGAGGTGACTAGGGTTTGCCGATTAGACTTCACGTAAAGGTTGAGAATAATATAACTAGTCCGCTAATGGGCCAAAAGCCCATTTGATTTCGCCGGCCTGTTGACAAAAACACTAACATGTTTTCGCCAAGGAGTATTTTCGTGAGGAGGGGGGTTTTCGTGGGTGGGGATTTCGTCGGGTAGGGGTGTTTGGCAAAAGTTCCACTTTTATTAATTATACAAAACATAATATTAATACAAAACATAATATTAATATACACACTTATAAGGCACACCATATAAGTATATAAACAACACTTTGTAAGCAAGTATTAAGTCGAGTAGAGACCTTGAAAACTCGGGTTGTCACATTATCCCCAACTTGAAAGAAATTTCGTCCCGAAATTTAGCACGTAGTTACTAAGGAAGCTAGTTGTGTTGCGTTGTTTCCTGGTTATCTGGGCCACGACGGGAGTTCCAACGAACTCGAACAAGAGGTATTCTGGTATGCTTGAGGACCTTAACGTCCCGGTCCATGATTTCAACTGGTTCCTTGACAAATCGCAACTGATCGTCGATTGTGAGCTCCTTCAAAGGAACTATGAGGGTCTCATCTGATAGACACTTCTTCAGATTTGACACATGGAATACGTTGTGAACTCCACTGAGTTCTTCAGGTAGATTCAACTTGTAAGCGACTTTACCAACTTTCTCAACGATTTTGAATGGTCCGACGTAACGCGGATTGAGTTTGCCTCGTTTGCCAAAACGAACTACACCTTTCCAAGGTGAGACTTTGAGTGGCACTCGATCCCTCACCTGGAACTCGAGTGGTTTCCTGCGCTTATCAGCGTAGCTTTTATGACGGTCATGAGCTGCCGCCATTCGTTGTCGTATCTGAGCAATCCTCTCAGTTGTGTCTACCACAAGTTCTGGGCCAGTGATTTGGCTATCGCCAACCTCTGCCCAACAAAGAGGTGATCGGCATTTACGTCCGTACAATGCCTTAAACGGAGCGGCTTGGATACTGGTGTGGTAGCTGTTATTATACGAAAACTCCACCAAAGGGATGTGTCTTTCCCAACCATTGCCAAAGTCGATTACACATGCTCGAAGCATGTCTTCAAGGGTTTGGATGGTCCGCTCAGACTGCCCATCCGTCTGTGGATGATAAGCGGTGCTCATGTCTAAACGTGAGCCAAAGGACTTATGCATAGCTTGCCACAACTCAGAAGTAAAACGTGCATCCCGGTCAGAAATAATGGAGGTTGGCACCCCGTGCCTTGAAACCACTTCCATTAGGTAAACGTCTGCTAAAGTTGAAAACTTATCTGTTTCTTTGATAGCCAAAAAGTGTGTAGACTTTGTGAGTCGATCCACGATCACCCAGATGGTGTCATTTCCGCGTTGGGATCTAGGCAGGCCAGTAACGAAATCCATGGAAATTTGCTCCCATTTCCATGTCGGGATCTCTGGTTGTTGAAGTAGGCCCGATGGTTTCTGATATTCGATCTTGACTCTCGTACAAGTCAAACATTTACTGACATAGGTTGCTATGTTGGCTTTCATGCTAGGCCACCAGTATGTAGTCTTTAAGTCGTGGTACATCTTATCCGAACCAGGATGTACTGAGTAACGAGACTTATGTGCTTCATCCATCACAAGCTCGCGTAAGTTTCCATAAAGTGGGACCCAAATGCGCCATGTTACGTAGTAGGAGCCGTCTTCCTTTTGTTCTAACCGTTTCCTCGATCCTCGTAAGGACTCAGCCCTGATGTTCTCTGGTTTCAATGCTTCCACCTGAGCATCTCGTATCTGAGTAGGAAGACTAGATTGAATGGTAAGTTGTAACGCACGCACGCGTTTAGGTGTAGTATCCTTTCGACTGAGGGCGTCGGCCACAACATTGGCTTTGCCTGGATGGTACTTGATCGCGCATTCGTAGTCATTCAAGAGCTCGAACCATCGACGTTGTCGCATGTTTAATTCCTTTTGCTTGAAGATATGCTCGAGACTCCTGTGATCGGTGTAAATGGTGCACTTGGTACCGTACAGGTAATGTCTCCATATCTTAAGTGCGAAGACTACAGCTCCCAGCTCCAGATCGTGTGTAGTGTAATTCTTTTCGTGAACCTTAAGTTGTCGCGATGCATAAGCAATGACCTTGTCGCGTTGCATCAACACGCAGCCAAGTCCCTGAATTGACGCGTCACAATAAACCACGAAATCGTCTGTGCCCTCTGGCAATGAGAGAATTGGTGCGCTACAAAGTCTATCTTTTAAGTGCTGAAATGCCAATTCCTGTGCATCACCCCAACGATAGGTGACGCCCTTCTGTGTTAGTGAGGTGAGAGGTTGTGCAATCTTGGAGAAATCCTTAATGAATCTTCTATAGTAGCCCGCCAAACCCAAGAATTGACGGATTTCTGTAGGTGTACGGGGTGCAGGCCAGTCTTTGATCGAATCAACCTTGGATGGATCAACATGAATCCCATCACTATTTACCACGTGGCCTAAGAAATGGACTTCACGAAGCCAAAAGTTGCATTTTGAAAACTTAGCGTACAACTGTTCTGTTCTAAGGAGTTCCAAAATAAGCCGTAGGTGGTGCTCGTGCTCCTCCTGACTCTTAGAATAGATCAGGATGTCGTCGATGAATACAATAACAAACTTATCCAGATAGGGCTTGCACACCCTGTTCATAAGATCCATAAAGACCGCAGGTGCATTTGTCAATCCGAAAGGCATAACCAGGAACTCGTAATGCCCATAACGAGTCCTGAACATTGTCTTAGAGATATCCTCATCTCGGACTCTCAGTTGATGGTAGCCTGACCTCAAGTCAATCTTCGAGTAGTAGCTTGACCCTTGTAGCTGGTCGAATAAGTCATCGATGCATGGAAAAGGGTAGCGATTCTTCACGGTCACCTTGTTGAGTACGCGGTAGTCAATACACATTCTGAAGGTACCGTCTTTCTTTTTCACAAATAACACTGGAGCTCCCCAAGGTGAAGAGCTAGGACGAATAAAACCTTTATCCAAGAGCTCTTGTAGTTGCGCGAACAGTTCTTCCAGTTCTGATGGAGCTAAATGATATGGTGCACAAGCTATTGGCGCTGCTCCAGGAGCTAGCTCGATTTGAAATTCAACCTGACGGTGAGGCAGAAGACCTGGTAATTCCTCAGGAAACACCTTAGGGAAGTTGCGCACAATCGAAAAATCCTCATTCTTCTTCTCCTTCTTTGAGGTGTCAGTAACGAGGGCTAAGATAGCAGTGTGTCCCTTTCGTAAACACTTCTGGGCCTTTAGGAAAGAAATGATGCCCACCACAGCACCACTCTTGTCACCATGAATCACTAATGGTTCTTCACCAGAACGAGGAATGCAGACGATCTTCTCCTTGCAAAGAATCTCTGCTTGATGTTGAGATAACCAATCCATACCAATAACGATGTCGAAACTACCAAGAACGATGGGGATAAGATCTACAGAGAAAGTCTGACCAGCTAAGATGAGATTACAACCCTTAACTATGTGTGTGGCTTCAAGACTTTTACCGTTCGTTAGTTCTACCATGTGCTTGGTGCTCAAAAGTGTTGGGACACGCTTAAGCGTTTGACTAACTTTTAGGGACACATAACTAGTATTGGAACCCAAATCAAATAAAACAGTAACAAAGAAATCATCCAAAAGAAACTTACCCATCACCACGTTGGGATCGTTCCTCGCTTCACCCTAACCAATCACAAAAGCTCGACCCCTGGCACCATTGCCACCATTGTTTCCCTCATTATTGTTTCTGTTCCCCTGGTTGTTGTTGTTCTGTCTCTGATTCAGCTGGGGGCAGTCTCTTTTGAAGTAGCCTTCAGCACCACACTGAAAACATCCCTTGTTGTTACCCTGCTGCTGTTGCTGCTGACGCTGATTCTGCGGAGCTTGCTGCTGATGGCCAGGTTTGTTACACCTCTGACAAGTGCCCTTAGTACACGGTCCGCTATGATGGAAACCACATTGATTGCATTTGGGGTGGTTCCCCTTGTACCCACTCTGCCCTTGACTACCAGAAGATTGTTGACCAGGGCTCTTGTAGTCATCTGTCTTTCGCTGCTAAGACTGAGACTGAGCTGATGTTGATCCCTTGCTTGAAACTCCATCCCATTTGCGCTTGTTGTCGTTGGGGGCATCAGATGTGGTAGTGGTAGTAGCACTAATTCGCTTGGGTAGCCTCTTCTGCTCGACTGCCTGATCAGTGAGACGATGAGCCAAACGAATAACTTGCTGGATAGTGGCGAGGTTTGCTACAGTCACATGACTCTGGATCTCAGGCACTAAACCCTTGAGGTACAGCTCGATACGCTTGATAGGAGGGTCTACCGTGGTAGGACACAAGATTGCCAGCTCATTAGATCTTTTCGTATACGCTTCGATTTCCGACCCCGTCATCTTTAAGTTGAAGAACTCGACTTCCAACTTGTGGATGTCATCACGATTGCAGTACTCTTCCTTGATTAAATCCTTGAAGTCATTCCATGGGGTGGCATTATCAGCAACTATCCCCAGCATTTGAACCTGAGCATTCCACCACGTCAGTGCTACACCTTCAAGAGAACCAGTAGCAAATTTCACCCTACGAGCCTCAGGGTATTCACACATCTCAAAGACAGACTCGAGTTTCTCGAACCAGTAGAGGAGGCCTACAGCTCCTTCAGTGCCGTTGAAAGTAGTAGGTCGACAGTCCATGAAAGTTTTGAAAGTACACACAGGAGGTTGTGCAGGTTGACCTGTCGTGCGAGTAAGAAGAGACAAAGTTAAGCACAAGTGTTGGTTCACGAGACTAGGATCTTAAGATCCTAGAGTAAGTTGCAATGGCAGGTTATACCTCCGGCCTGAGCGGCTGCGAGTGTTGCAGCAACTTGTTCATTGATTAAAGCTGTCAGCTGGGCTTGAGTTAGGTTGATTCGTCCACTCATGATCTTCACAACAAAGAGAGCATGGGTGAGTAAAGTGTCATGACAATGCGTAAGTGTGGAGTGACAAAAGGGAGTAAGCACACAATGAGTGTCTAACAATAGTTGCTACGTTAACCAAAGCATAACATGAGCAATGTACTATGTAACTAGCAAGTAGGCAATATAAACATAAATCATATCACCTATAGTGTTGAGCCTTGCACGTGGAGCGAAGCGTCGTTGTGGATCGTTGAGCACTGTACAGGTTATAGTCTGGTTTTATCAAAAAGCTTTTCCCCTTTTTAAAACCAAGTTCACTATAACCAATGGCTCTGATACCAATCTGTCACACCCCCAAATTCCACAAGCGGAGTATCACCGCATGGAGGCGTGACTGACCAGGATCAAGCCACCAATCATATTGAACATAACATGTAAATAAATATAAAACCCAACACAATATAATTGGTGTCCAACAAAACATAGTTTAAGTTGTAAGCGGAAGCATAATGTTTAAAACCAAAGTATAAGTTCAAAATATATCAAATGTTTAACATGGCATTAGACTATCCATGTCCCACAATGACTGCGCCTCCTCGTGCAAGCTCCGTGTATACCTATCGACCTGCAAGGCATGTAACAACGAGTCAACAACAAAGTTGAGCAACTTCACAGTTGGTGTTCATTGTTAAGTTGTTTCAAAAACCAGGAATTCATTTGTAAGTCGCAAGTTAACCAGTTTACCCTGTTTCCCAAACATATCCATAATCAGTGGGGGCTTCCCCATGTGAACCACTAGACCCGTTTACCATATCGACCACTGACTAAAGTAAGTTGGTGCCCTGACGTCAATGTCTATCATCACTGACTAGTGCCCAGATCCATTAGTTCACGCCCGTCCTCTGCGGCACGGTGTGAGGCTTGTCAAACCTAAATTGCGCTATCTAACTAATAACCCGCTCGCCATTGGCCCGGCGATTAAGTCGATATAAAAGGAGGGACTTCATGATAGAAAGTTTTGGTCTAGTATCCGTGTTGTCACCCTTCAATAAAGAGGGTGTGTACGTAATCTCCAAACCAGGAGAATTAGGCAGGTTCTGATTAAATACTTATCACATGTTGTCACCCTTCAATAAAAAGGGTGTGTACGTGTCCCAAACCAGGAGGTCACGCAGTTTTAGTTTCAATCCTTTACCCATTCCCAACCCTTGGGAATCCCATGCCTTGTGGAAAGTGTGAACTCACCTCGGTTTGCTCGGTATGCTAAACTACGCGCTCACAAATAATCAGTCAATGCCTATAGTATTCACGTATACACAATCAGTTTTCATTCGTAAAGACTCGCATGCAAATCTAATGTCACATAGTGTGCTTGGCAGTTAACATCATGTATCACGTAAGCAGTTAATCAAATTCACACAATTCATGCTTCACATAAATGTCTTTCTCAGTTTATTCTAACATGGATATCCATTAACATACTTAACAGAGTTAGCAGGCTTAACAGAGTTAACATACTTAACAAAGTTAACAGACTTAACAGAATTAACATACTTAACAGTGTTAATAAACCAACAGAGTTAATAAACTAACAGAGTTAATAAACTAACAGTGTTAATAAACTAACAGAGTTACTGTCCCGAACACTCGACGAAATCACATGTGGCGAAAATAATATTTGGCAAAAACCCTTTTCTGGCGAAAACCCTTTTCTGGCGAAAACCCTTTTCTGGCGAAAACCCTTTAGGCGACGAAATCCCAAGGGTTTTCATCGATCATGAGGTATGGCAAAAACACTTGGGGTTTTCGTCTGGCCCCTTGTGTTTTCGTCTGGTCCCAGTGTTTTCGTCGACTACAACATCATCATCAATATCAGTTATGCAATATAGCAACCCTAAGCATCACTAACAGTTTCGACAGCTTCGATAAACAATCGATCAATCAGAATAATTAATACAATCGCATAATTTACTCAATCACTATACAATCATGATTATCATTCAACCATCATTCAACATTAGCAAGTTGTTATGATCATCATGTATTCGACATATGATTAAACATAAAACCCTAATCTGCTAGTCATCTATTATCGTACCATCAACGTATCAAGATCATCAACATCAAATCTAACATAAATAATATGCATAACACAATCGATTTTACATCAGATTATGAGGATTTCTATCACATCTATCTATTCAATCTATAACAAACTCACATAACAGTTAACGCATGATATCACACAAATAATCCATAATGGTTTCAATCAAACAATTATCTATAGTTTATCACTAACCCAAACAGGATGAACAATGAATCAATCGATGCAAGAGGCTTCGAGATCTCAAGATTGTCGTCGCACAGGGATAGGGAGAGAAGGTGAGAGGTGACTAAGGTTTGCCGATTAGACTTCACGTAAAGGTTAAGAATAATATAACTGATCCGCTAATGGGCCAAAAACCCATTTGATTTCGCCGGCTTATTGACGAAAACACTAAGGTGTTTTCGCCAAGGAGTATTTTCGTGAGGAGGTGGGTTTTCGTGGGTGGGGATTTCGTCGGGTAGGGGTGTTTGGAAAAGGTTCCACTTTTATTAATTATACAAAACATAATATTAATACAAAACATAATATTAACATACACACTTATAAAGCACACCATATAAATATATAAACAACACTTTGTAAGCAAGTATTAGGTCGAGTAGAGACCTTGAAAACTCGGGTTGTCACACACACCCCAATCGATTGCGGAAACATCGGGATAAGACGAAAACTAGATTGCAAGAGACTTCATAACACTAATTGTGACGAGTATTTAGTAATTACATTTTACCTGGTTTGAACTAAAAATACCACAATTTTAAAGTAAATAAAATACAACAAGTATTCAAGTAATTAAGTTTCATTTCATTGATTAATGGTTTCATACAAAGATTGGAAAAAACTACAACATGTTTGAAAATAAAAATACAGTACAACAAGTAATAGAGTTTAAATGCGTTTCTAGGCAATCCTACTAGATTCCTTGCATCATCCAAATCCAGCAATACATGTTAAAGCATAGATCTATACAAAAAGTATTGGCGAGCATACAAGTTTGAGTATATGTATAAAAATGTTCTAAACAAATTTTCCATGACAGTAACTAATTAATAGCATATGAACTTAAACACGTAGGATTTCAAGTATAACACGTATGATTACAAGTATAACATGTATGAACATATATAGAGATTATTTGTTTAAAAGTTCTAGCATGTTTGTGTATTTGATTCAAAAGAACATGTGTTGCATCCCAAAGATAGTAAAGCGTTAAAAGGGATCGAGTATGCTCACATTGATTGCATTGCGATTTCTTGTAAGAACGTACGAGTAGAGATTGAGGATTCCAAAAGAACGAATAAAGCGGTTATCCGAACACTGACGGGAACCTCCGACAAAGATCCAAGTTCGGCGACGTCTTCGTCTCCGAGGTTGCAGGTTCCTCCGGCGTGAAGTTTAATGCCTAGAAAGTGAGAAAACAAGAGGAGGTATACCAAACCAATGAAAACGATTACTGTCGCGAATGCGGGCATCTCCGGCGAATGCTCCAAACTCTGGTGGTGTGTAGTTTGTTCCGGCGACTGGTTGGAGCTCCGGTAGATCTTCGGTTACGACTCTGGTGAGTTACGTGTCAAACGAGGTGTGTGGGTTTAACCGAAAGGTGTTACGGTGTTGTGCCGGTGTAGAACAGTGGAGGGCGATAGAGAATGGTGTGTGATGATCCTTTATATAGTCTTCATATGCCTCGTGAGTTATGGAAAGGATACAATAATTGATTGAAACAAGAAATATGGCAACGCGTATACGAGATTCAATCCCGAATGATTTGCGATTACGGACAATAGGAAACACCATTGACTTGTTTTGGAATGTTAAGAATTTCCGAGTTTAAGAATGGTTGAGTTTGTAAAAGACTACCAGGTTCATGATTTGCATACAATTGGAAACGTGTAAATCTTTGTCAATCACCGAACAATCAGCTCGATTAACAAAAAGAAAGGATGGTGATGTACTCGGTGAGCTGGTTGGCGGCACATTTGAGTTTCAAAAAGGATTTTAATTGTTATATGATTCTATATAATTTGCACCAATATTTTAGTTTCAAAAGGAAGCTTCTTACTTCTGATTTAATTTGAGACTTTAGGCTTTTGGCTGAAAAGGTCCCTCAAGTTTAAAGATTAAATAACTAGGTGAATTAACTTGGTTTACTGACTAGGTTAACTTATATTACCTTAAACTACTTCATTAGTTAACTCGGTTAAGTCACACAATCCTTAAAACTCGTTAAAAGCTAACGGAATTAACAGAGTTATAACTTAATTTAAAACTCTAACTGGTTAACGACTTTAAACTTCAGAATATTAGATTAATTTATTAATTAACTAGTTATAAAAGTAACTATATATATAAACGAGTTAAATTAGGATAAAATCTTTTGATGGCTGTTTAATTCGCAAGAAAATTTTCGAGGTTTAAAGTTTAGGATCCGTATTTTTAAAACGGGTCAGATTTTGAAACTGGTCGATTTTGACGGGGGTTACAAAATCGTAGAGCCGAATATCTCCGAGGTATGGAGAAGAAGTTGGTGCCAAACGAAGAGGGAACCTTATACCTTATGGGGCGCATTTGGGTTCCGCTCTATGGCGGTATTCGAGAAGTCATCTTTGATGAAGCTCACAAGTCGAGATACTCGATCCACCCAGGATCGGACAAAATGTATCAAGACTTGAAAGAATACAATTGGTGGCTGAAGCTTAAGAGCGACGTTGCTGTTTACGTTGGAGAGTGCCAAACCTATGCTAAGGTTAAGGCCGAATATCAGAAACTGTCCGGTCTACTGCAACAACCCGAGATACCCATGTGGAAGTGGGAGAAAATCTCAATGGACTTCATAACCAAACTACCCAGGACCCCTAGAGGGCGTGATATGATATGAGTGATAGTTGATCGATTGACGAAGTCTGCGCATTTTCAACCAATCCTAGAGAAGGATAGCACTGGAAAGCTTGTTGGGCTGTATCTTAAGGAAATTGTAGCACGGCATGAAATGCCAATTTCGATTATTTTAGACAGAGATGGACGTTTCGTATCAAGGATCCGACAATCCTTCCAGGAGGCTTTTGGACCTCAGATAGATCTAAGCAAGGCCTTCCATCCGCAAACAGACGGCCAGAGCAAACGAACCATACGAACACTAGAAGATATGCTTTGCGCATGTGTTATGGATCTAGGCGGTAGATGGGATACTCGTCTACCTTTAGTTGAGTTTTCCTATAATAACAGCTACCATACGAGTATAAAAGCCGCACCGTTCGAAGCTCTATATAGCCGTAAGTGATGTTCACCTTTGTGTTGGGCAGACGCTGGAAACAAATAGTTGATTGATCTTGAACTTGTTCAAGAAACAACCGACAAGATTATGCAGATCCGAGAGCGCATTAAGGTGGCTCGTGATCGACAGAAGAGCTACGCTGATTGTAGACAAAAACCTTTAGAATTCGAGGTGGGAGACAAAGTTTTGCTGAAAGTCTCACCTTGGAAAGGTGTAGCAAGGTTCGGAAAACGTGGAAAGTTGAATCCACGATACGTGAAAGTCTCACATTGGAACCATTCAAGATACAGTGGTGTACAAGTTGGAGTTACCAGAAGAACTTAATGGTGTACATGATACATTCCATGTATCCAACCTCAAAAAGAGTGCAACCCAAGAAACAGTTATCATCCCTGCGGATGAGGTGTATATCGACGACACACTCTGATTTACAGAACAGCATGTTGAGGTAACGGATTGGAAGATCCATAAAACAAGGAGGAGTCGCATTAAGCTTGTTAAAGTACGTTGGAACTGTAAGCACGGACCCGAGTACACGTGGGAACGTGAAGACCACTTCAAAGCCAAGTACCCCCCCCCCCACCCTGTTTGAGAAAGCTCCTGCGGGAGATAACTCAGTCTGAATTTCGGGACGAAATTCTTTTAACGGGGGGAGACTGTGACAACTGGCACAAAACCGGTAATTCCGTACAGTGTTAATTATTATTATTATCTACAATTATGTGCTTAAATGTCAACATTGTCTGATTACATCCAATACTTGTGAATTCATGCACGTTTTATACTTCAAATATTGCTTTATGCGTTACTCTAAGCGTTGCGTCCGAAAGACTAGTAAACTCACCGGTAAGACACACTGTGTTAGCAATTCTGCAAAAACCAGTCAGATAATAGAATTAGGCCCTAGGAATAAGTCCAACATCTAAAATACATTAAAACCCAAGTGTGGATACAAGGGTTAACATATAAACTTTCCGGAAGCTAAACTATGCACTAAAAGACACCCGAAACGCACTTTAAATGCAGAATTCTGCATAAATCAGCAACAATTTAGCTATAATCAGCTTTTTAACACATTACTATCATGTAGAATTTATGTTTTATTGTCTAGTATAACTTACAAAGTGTCGGGAATTGAAACTGCCACAAAAAGTGCTTCATACCTAGTGAAACTGCGCAATTCAGCACTTTAACGAACCGTAACGAAACGAATAACCGGACAATACCCGGGACATCAAAATTTGACTAAAAGTAATGTTTTTATGATATTAAGCTAGTATTGGTTCTAGAACCCCTTAAAAATCATAAAAACACCTAAACACACTTATACTACCTTAAACCTTCTAGTTTGCATTATAAACCCTCAACTTCCAAAAATTTACATTTTACCCCCCCCCCCTTCACCATAAACGGCCCCAAATGGGTCCCACATGCCTTTTGATTATTTTATTTACTCTTGTCCCCTAATTATGTGCAAGAATCTCTAAAGGTGATCATGTGTTGAAAAATCTTTTATAAAAACCACAAGTAAGTATACTTTGTCCATTATCACAAAACAACTTCATCTTCTTCCTTTCTTTCTTCCTTGGTCTTGGCTCACCATCACCACACTACCACCACCATTTTTAAGCTTCAATCTCATGATACAAGGTCACTAGGAGGTGTAAGAAGCTTATCTAAGAAGGTGTAAGGTGTTAGAAGTGGAAGGACCTCACTTTGGAGCTTTTAACCACTTGATTTCTTCCTTGTTCATCTTTTGTTCATTCTTGTGCCACTTCCCTAGCCAATAGAGCTAGTAGTAAGCTTCTTGATCACTAAAATAAGTCATGTTTATGTTATGTATAAGTTTCACCATCTAAACAACTTAACTTTTAAAGAAGAAAATGAGAAGATCTAACATATTTATGAAGAAATCAAGTGATTACATGAATTTTTAGTGTATGTGATGAAGTTGTTAATGTTATATCCTGTGTTTATGTTTAGATCAAGTATGTTAAAGCTTAGATCGAACAAGTTTAAGCATGGATCTTGAAGGATCCATGGTTAAACTTGAAGATGAACATATGAAACATTATGTGAACATGAAAAATGAATTTTTATGCATAAACTTGTAATCTTGGAGTAATAAAGTGTGTGTAGAACAAAGTTTTGAAACTAAAATTCATGGAAAGTTTGTTAAAAATTTAACAGAAAGCTTGTTTTTGAAAGATCTAAAGTTATTAAGCATGGATCTTGAAAGATCCATAGTTAAACATGATGTTAAAAATGATGATCTTTCTAATAAACATAAAAGTGGTTTTAGAAACATGATTTACAAACTTTGAAACCATTAAACTCATGGATGAGTTGGTTAGTAAAATAAAGTTTCATAAAAGTTTGTTAAAAATACTCAAGAACACTTATTTTTGGAAAGATCATAATATGTAAAGTGTAGATCTAAAAGACTACACATTTTTAACAAGAATCAAGTTCACCATGATCTTTCATATGGAAAAAAATTAGTGAATGATGTTGATGATTATTGTTGGAAAATTGTTTTGGTGTTAAAAGAAAATAAACACATGTTTTGAAACATGGGAAACCTCCATATTTAGGGGAGACTATGTCAAAATTTTTATAAAATTTTGACACTTAGAAAAATATAAGTTTTGGTGAAACTTATTCCCTAAAAAATTCACGTAAAAATATTTAACAAGGTTTCCCTAATTTTTTGTGTAAAAATTACAAGTCAAGAAATGGTGATTTCTTCAAGTTAAAATTAATATTAAGTATGTATATTTTTAGGGAAAATATATATATTTAGTGATCACCAAATTTCGTGCTAAGTGTATACTATGTGTATTATATGTAGTAGTGTATTAAGAACTTGAAAATACACTAAGTACTCCAAAGGAGTATGAATACAAAAATACACATACAAATACATGAGAATACATGAGTATACAAGTATACAAGAAAATATGTTTATGAAATATATTTCTTAACATATTATTGAATTTGGACACCATGGACTTAAATATGTATTTTTGGACAAAAATATATAACCATTATCAAGTAATGGAATTTATATAAAAATCGGGTGAATAACGAGAATGATTATATATATTTTATAGCATGACAAAATATATATATATATATTTCATACAAGTCTTAAAAATATATTATTTTTAAGAAATATAATTCCGGAAAGTAATAAAAATCAAAGTATTGATTTTTGGTGAAAAATAGAAAATACACAAGTATTTACATAAAATACAAGTATACTTTCCTAAGAATACTTGTACAAAAATATTATTGAGAATATTATTTCATGAAATACTTATATTTATTTTTGGGAAAATAACATAAGTAACATACACGGAAAGTTAAAAATATAAATTATTTTTAACAACTTATTACTTTGACAAAAGGACTTATAAACAAATATATATTTTAAGAATGAAGTATATATTTACAAAATACATTACATCCTCAAAGTGCAAAGACACCATGTATGGGCAAGACCCGACAAACAAGGGCACGACCCTCACAAAGATTGAACATACAAAAAACATATACATAAACAAAAGATGGTGACTTGTACTTGTGTGATACAAGTCTAGTGGCTAACATTAATAGAATACGTATAGGTCACGACGCTACAAAACCAACCGGTGAAGTTTACGTCGCAGGATATGCAAAGTTGTGAGTTCATGTCCCCACTTTTAAACTTTTACTTGTTTTCTAAACTTGGGGAAAATACATGTGTTATGGTATGTTGATTTCAAAAAAACTAAGGAATGACACATAGATCACGTGACGAATAGGGTACCATAAGCACCATTAGTTAATGTATACATTTAGACCGCAGAACAGAAGGGTTAGATCTAATGGGTTTCAGGCAACCCCACTCTTGGCCTACTTCTACCAATGAGTGCTTCTGTGTCTCAGTCAATCTCGACAAAAATTCCTAGGTTTGGTGGCTTCCTATGTCGTGACAAATGTTTGTGGCCTTGCAAACCACTAGCGATCTCGTATTCCTTACATTCACAGTACTTAGTTACTGATACGTTTTACAAGTTACATACCATGTTTTCATTCAAGTATAAAACATTCTATACAAAAACTGCATGAACTCACACCAACATTATGTTGACGATTTTCCAAAACTTACATGTATTTCAGGAAACAAGTTGGATCTTGGGTGCTGGTGTTGTTTTCAAGACGTAAATTCAAGTTTAGATGTCATCCACTTTTGTTTTGTATCATAACTTGGGGGTTTTGGTTGAAACTAAAATGACTTGTGTTTGTGACATTTCAATCTTATGAATGGATGAACATCTTGTTTTAATCATATAGTTGTTTATTATAATTGAATGCAATGATATTGAGCAAGTCACACATCATACACTTCCGCAAAAGTCAGGGTGTGACAAATTCTGAGTATTAGGCTCGGTTCGCAACCGAAAGTCACAAAAGTAGATTTTTGCTTTGACTTTCAGTTCTGACCCGATTTAGCTTAGTTTAGTTATGCCTTAGGGTTCCTTTGTGACCATATTATATGTTAGTATAACCCTCTGAGGTCATACTACATGGTCCCTTAGAAATCTAAATCATTTACATGTTTCCGTTAAATGTTTAAAAGTTGACCATTTTGGCCTTATGTTATAAAAAAGAGATTTTTGAAAATATGAGAGGACAAAAAGCTTTATTACTGATATATAAGTATGTCCTAAAAATTTGACATCAGTTTCTGCTCTAAAATAAAAGTTATGCAAGATATCGTAAAACAAAAGTTTTTTGTTAATTAAATGGCATTTTGGCATAAATCATATTTAAACCCAATTTTTGACACCAAACTTGCTACCCACTGTTATGATATAATATTTAGGGATTTTTGAAAATTTTTGTCAAATTTTATACTGACCATAACATTGAGTTCTAGTATAAATTCGGTAAATGACGGTAATGCCCTTTTTGTTAATAAAATGAGTTTAACATATGATTTGCATACCAAACCTTTTCCTGCTGATATCATATGTTAAATAAAATATTTTAAGCATTAGAGACTGATCAAAACTTCAGAATTTTATAAACATCTTGAATACCGTCAATTACCAACTTTTACGCTAATTAGGCGCATAGTAAGGTTTAAAACCATATTTAACGCCTAAGACTTGTTACCTACTGATCTTATAAATAAATTTTTATAATTTAACAGTATGTATAAGTCTTGAACTCAGATTTCCAAATTTGACCTTAAAAGCATATGTGAAATGACCAAAATGGCCCTACGGTGCATAGTTTGGCCATAAATTATAAACCTCACATATGTATGATATCTTACTGATGTAACTTGATAAAATTAATATTTTTAATATATATTTTAGACCAGAACCTCAGATTGCTATTTAACCTCTTTTACAAACTTTAAAATGACCAAAATACCCTTAAAGGGCTTAAATTGGTTTTAAGTTTGTCTTGGGCATAATGGAAGATATCCTACTGATATCACAACATAATTTAAGCATAATAACTTATGGAACTTGTACATGACTCATTCGGTTACCCGTTATGCATATACGCGTTCGGTACAGTTGATGTAACTAGTTTGCATAAATTAGCCGAAACGGGTCAAGCCTTATCGATTTTACTTCAAAATCCAGAATGTATTTAGTTTACCCATTTTATACCAGTCTTCATACTTGTTGGGTCTAAATCACATTCTAATCCGGTCACCGCTTAATCTTGCGTTTTGTACCGTAAACCTTTCCTTAAAACTAACCGGTCTATGTTAAAACATTAAATAAAACCCGTTAGGAATCTAATAGGTTATTAAAACCTTCGTTCCAGATTAGGAGCCCAATAAAAGCTACTTGCACTTGCTGATTAGAATATACGGCTAAGTATAATTTACATTTTTAGCTCAGGTAAATACTTTTAACTTATTTTCCCTTATACGGGCTTGGGATACGGTAAACTATTACAGTTTGGTCGGGTATTGAATATTTAATCGATTAGTGGTTAAATCATTGAGATAACCCGTTTTAATCTGTTTTGTTTGATACAAAGCCTTTGGGGGTTAATGATCGTGTCCTGGATATCCTCGGCTCGTTCATTAGAAATGGCCACGACTTAAGCATGGGGTGTAGGCATACACCTGACAGTTGCGTATGTAAAACGGTATCTCACTCGTGAGGAAACATCTTGTGGGCCTATACTAGTGGTGGGTCTATTAATCTTGTCCCGGCTCTTCTAACCGGGCCCTTAACGAACGACAAACATATAAATCTGTATACAAGATTATTTTATATAATTATCCCAAGTTATAAAAGATTTTATGCCTTGTGCATCCAAACCAATTTCATAATCACTTTTCAAAAGAGTCAGTTAATTGTATTTACCAGTGTAAACTGACGTATTTTTCAAAAAGATTAAGTGTAGGTACTATGCGTAATGGGCTGGAAGCTCCTGAGTATTAGATAAAGAGTCTTGCAAGCTCTTAATACTTAAAGTCTGTCGAACAAAGTTTTACTTTATGTTTTAGATCCGCCTGTGGATCCACATACAACCGTTTGTATAATATTTAACTATACTTTGTGTTTCGGTTTGTATTAATATTTTACTTTCAAGACTTCCGTTGTGCATTTAAACTTAGATTATTTGACTATGATGATATCAACTACGTCACGATACTCCCTACCGGGCCCACCGGTAATACGTGGAAATATCGGGGTGTGACAACCTGGCCACGCCCCCGTATCCGCTGGGTACGGGACCGTGGTCAGCCTTTTGTTTTCTTGTTTTTGCTTAAGAAGATGCTGTCGAGGGGTCAGGTATGCCACGTTTGTTCCTTTTCTTGTAATTATGTTAGATTTTGCTGCATATTTGCTCCTTTTATTCATTTACGCTCATTTAATCCTGAAAATACAAAAGGAAGACAAAAGCACACTTTTTCCAACATTAGTACTAAAAAATGGTTAGTTTTATGCCTCAATTGATGTATTTTATATGTTGTATTTTACACACATCAAATACCCCCACACTTGAATCTTTGCTTGTCCTCAAGCAAAACTCTTTATAATGTGGCTTACACTCCTAAATGGAATGGGTAGAAGAGAAGTTTTGGGCTTGTCTTGAGTGTCGGGAATCCAAGATTTTTATTAAGTTTTATTTTTATGTTATTTACAATCCTATTCGTTATGATTTATTTAGAACGTTTCATAAGAGAAATTACTTATTTGGGCATAACATGCCTCTTTAAAATTCCATTTATATACAAGTTCACATACCTCATGGGAGATCACTCAACACTTGGCCGAATATGTATTTTTGTGAAACACTCGAGACCGGCATGGAACTTACTTCTACCATAAGCTTGCCAAGCAATCAATCCTTCTCCTTTTTAACTATAAACCTTTGTAAATATCAAGAGGACTTGGGGAAGGGTTAGGCTTGGGATAAAGGTAGGTGGTTTTTGGGTTAGTGGTTAGTAAAAAGGGCGAAAAGCGTAAAAAGCGTCAGTCGTTGTAAAACGTTTTGTTTTTTGTGACTTTTATTCAAACAAAGCATTTTCAAACAAAGTTTCTTTGAGGAACTTGTTTGTTTATTGCTATTCTTCATTTTTTTTTTCATTTCATTTTTTATAAGGAATGTCACATGAAAACCGAGCTTTTCACTAAAATAAAGGGTTTAAAAATAAAAAGGGTTTTTGGTGGGTGTTTGTTTTGTGGGTTTAGAAACGAAAAGGTTTAGGCTCAAAGGGGTTAACTAGGGGGATTTTTGGGTATGTGGTAAAAAAATGAAAAATAATGGTGTAGAAAAGAAAAAAGATTAGTCCTAATGCCTCCATCATTTACTTACTTGGGTTTAAGTTGGTAAGGACCGGGAATGTATCGTCATGGCAAGTTCTAGAGTCGTAAGAAACCAAGCGGCTATTCACACAAGAAACGAAAAATGAGCATTTAATTTAAAGATGTATGCTTTTATGCTCAATAAAGGCTCAAAACTCAATTTTTGTGGGAATGGGTTTTTAATGTGATCAAGTATATATAATCAAATTTTAACTAGATTTGTCATGCCGTTTCATAATTTTCTTATGTTGGTTCTTTTTATCACGACGCTATCGGTTGTAAATTCGTAAAAATATAACCTTTTTAGAACTTGTTATTCCCAAATTAAACCAAGACAAGTAAAAAAATGAAAAAAATTTGAAAAATTTTGGGATGATTAGCGGTTCCAATAGAGTTTTGTGTAAGGCTTGTTATTAGGACTTGCAAAATTCAAGGTTTTAGCATCCCCCCCCCCCCACTTAAATTACACATTTTCTTCAATGTGTCCCAAGAATAATTTTTTAGGTTGATTGAATGCGTAAAAAGGTGTTAAAACAAGGTTTTGGTGCTACTGGGCATCTAGACACGACCCTGTGCTGGATGAGCACGGCCCCGTGGTCAGACTGCCAGTAACAAAAACTTATAGAAGGTGGACACGGAGGCGTGCCTGGTAAACACAGCCCCGTGTTGGGTAGAATTTAACAAACAGCAGGTACTGGGCGATGGACACGGGGGCGTGCTGGCTGGGCACGGCCCCGTGTGGACAATCTGCAATCTCCGAAAACTGGTTTCGGCTTTCGGTTCTGGTTTCCAGGCTTATGTTGCACTAATACTTAGTGCTCCCAAGCCTCCTAGGTACCTGTTTTACTTAAAAATACCACACCACACAAAATAACAAACATCCTACCTTACCATAGTTTCAACATCCACAACACAAACTAAAAAAAAGCAGGAAAGTAAAAGAGTTACCAAAAGTAAATTGTTCAACAAGTGGCACGCAGGCCATGAAATTGTTTGCTAGAGAAAAGGGGGTTAACCTGTTACGACCTTCAACCATGTCATGCCTCCACCAACGCAACCATCTCAATCAATATCCTCGTCCTCGTCATCTCCTCCTTGGCCCGCCATGTACTCCCGGATATTGCCGATGTCATCTTGAATTTCGGAGATGTTCCTTTCTATAACTCCGACTCGGGTGTACGTGTTGCTTGCCATATTGTAGGTGTTTCGGGTGCACATGAGGTTTTCCTGCAAAAGATCATGTAAACTTTGAAAATTAGGAAAACCACCTCCTTGAGAGGAGGATTGGCCCAAATCACCATGGTGCTGATACTGGTACTGTGGAGGAGGACGGATTTGTGGGGCGTGAAGGATGAGAGCTTCTTGAGGGTTCCACACATGTCCCCGAACCGTTTGAAATCTGACTGTCCCGTCATCTGCTTCGTTGATTCATGGAGCGACATATGACAAGGTCCACTTTTCCCGACCATGGGCCCCTATGGAAGGACCTTGGCATCCCTTGCACGAAATGCTTGAAGAGGCGGTAGATCCACCCTCCATAGAAGATAGGGGTCGGGGCATTGGCTAGTTGGTTCAGGTGCATGTTGCGAAGTAGCAGGTGTGGAACATCGAGGTGTACACGGTTGTGAATGCAGTAGAGGATAGTCAGATCACGCAAGCCTACAACACCAGTGTTGTCGTGCCTTTGGCAGAGGGAGTTGCTGAGGACCCTGTGGATGTAACGGTATAGAGGGTCCCGCAACTGTGTGCTCTTGGTCTGGCTCGGGTTATAGTGTCCTTCCCCAATTTGAGCCTATGCTGCTTGACGATCGTCTTGTGAGAGTTCACGGAGACCACCCGTGTTCTCCTCATCTCCAGCATCTTCCTCAGCATATAACCCGATGATTGCCCTAAATTGTGCAATTTAAATTGAGTACATAACCCCGGCACAACGGAATTCCACCCCCTCATTGTCAAACGGCTCCCTTTTTGCCTTGAAGGCAAACGTGCTATAAAATTCCATGTTATACTCGTGCACGGAGTGAAGCCGAGTACAAAGAGCTGCTCGTAGTGGACCAGTAACAAGGTTGTTGAAGCGGTCAAGTTGTTCTACTGCTGCTAAGGTTTCCAAGCAGACTGGTCGTGGGTTTTCTTCGGGCATTATCTTTAGAATCTCAAACCGAGCTTGAGCTGCCCACTCATTCGGGTTGAATCTTGTAAATTTCCTGGCCATCTGAAAGAAAACACAAAACAATTAGTACGAAACAGTAAATTTTCGAAGAAAACTGAAAATAGCCAGCTGAACACGACCCCGTGTTCAGTGGACACGCCCCATGTTCGTTAGAAGTCAGCTGAACACGTCCCCGTGTTCGCTGAGCACGACCCCGTGCTCAGGCGTTCGTTTCCCAAAATCCTCATTTTTCGACCCGGTCCCGACAACTTGAAAATTTTTGGTTGAGTAGGGGCGGTTTTCCCCGAAAATGAAACCCCAATTGCCGTTTTTCTCAAAACCAACCGTCTACCCTTTCAATTTCATCTTTTTCGATTCAAAAACAAGGGTTAGAGGTTTTTGTGAGAAATCGGGCAAATCTACAAACAATTCAAGTTGATTTACTTCCTATAACATGCATCTACGCTAATACTAACAGATCTAAGCAAAAATTTGAGGTTTGATTCGGTTCAAGTTGAAGAACCCTAGATTTTCCCCCAAATTTTTGATGTTATACTACATGCAAGTGATTAATCTAACTAATTATGATGATAGAATCATACCTTGACGTTGTCGGAAGTCGGAAAAACGTGGAAATCTGCAGAAATTTCCGGTGGAACCAGAGAGTTTGAGGGGAAACGGGTCGTGTGGAAGTGAAGAAATGACTAGAAAGGGGGGTTTTATCCCGACAGTTACGCGAACACGGCCCCGTGTTCAGCTGAACACGGCCCCGTGGGCGGGCAATTTTTAATTTTTTTAAGTACATGTGTGAGTGACCTGTTTCCCGAAATTTGGTTTTAGAAATCTTACCGATTTAGAAGCTTTCCCGTCGTTCGTTACTTACAAGATATGATGTTGATGCTCAAAACTTTGTTTAATCTTCGGCCGCTTGTAGCGAGATTTTCTCCTCTTCATCCTCAATAAATCCTTGATAGAGCTTTAGCCCTTGGCCATTGACTTTGAATGGGATTCCATTTCGAGATTTAATTTCAATTGCACCGTGTGGAAAAATGTGGGTGATGGAAAAAGGTCCCGACCACCTAGACTTTAATTTACCAGGAAATAATCGAAGTCGTGAATTAAACAATAGAACTTGATCTCCTACCCGAAATTCATTAGGTTTAATGTGTTTATCATGCAAATTTATCATTCTTTCCTTATAAATGTCGGAGTTTGAATATGCGTGATTCCTTAATTCGTCTAATTCATTTAATTGACAAAATCGATTTTTACCGGCTATTTCTAAGTCTAAGCTTACGTTTTTTATTCCCCACTAGGCTTTGTGTGCTATTTCTACCGGCAAATGACAGTTTTTTTCATGGACAAGCTTATATGGGGTTTTACCTATTGTTGTTTTATACACAGTTCGAAAAGCCCATAAAGCGTCGTCTAATTTATCAGCCAATTCCTTTTTATTTAGTCCTATTGTTTTTTCAAGTATTCTTTTTAAACCTCAATTAGTCACTTCGGCTTGCCCGTTTGTTTGACGGTGATATGCTGTTGAGACCCGGTGATAGACCCCATACCTTGTTAAAAAAAATTCAAGTTGATGGTTACAAAAATGGGTGCCTCTATCACTTATTAATGCTATTGGAGTTCCAAAACGAGAGAATAATCGTTTCAGAAATCTTACCACAACTCTTCCATCGTTTGTTGGAAGTGCTTCGGCCTCGGCCCATTTAGACAAGTAATCTACCGCCACAAGTATATATTTGTTTCCTTTTAACGGTGGGAAAGGTCCCATAAAGTCGAGTCCCCACACATCAAAAATTTCATAAACAAGAATGCCATTTTGTGGCATTTTGTTTTTGTAAGAAATATTACCTGATCTTTGGCAAGCGTCATATGTCTTGATAAGACTTTGGGCGTCTTTGTAAATGGTTGGCCAATAAAATCCTAAATCAAATACCTTTCATGCGGTACTAGCGGCACCATGATGTCCTCCGTATGGACCTTCATGACAATGGCGGAGAATTCTCCTTACTTCGCAACCATGTACGCATCGACGGATGAGTTGGTCAGCACACATTTTGAAAAGATAAGGATCTTCCCAAAAATAATGCTTTACATCGGCAAAAAAAAATTTATTTGGTGATGTGACCATCATTTTGTGACTATACCGCTAGCTAAGTAGTTAGCATAGTCGGCGTACCATGGCTCTTCACGGTATTCCACCATTTCTAGGGACTCTGATGGGAATTTTTCATTGATTTGCTCGTCCTTAGTTGCCTCTAAAGCTGGATCTTCTAAGTGGGAAAGATGATATGCAGCGGTGTTTTCGGCTCCTCTTTTGTCTTTTATTTCAATGTTGAATTCTTGGGGGAGTAGAATCCATCTAATTAAATGTGGTTTAGCATCCTGTTTCTTAATGAGATATCGAATGGCTGCATGGTCTGTATAAACTGTCGTTTTAGAAAGAACAAGATAAGAACGAAATTTATCAAAAGCAAATACCACAGCTAGTAATTCTTTTTCTGTTGTTGTGTAATTTTCTTGTGCATCATTAAGTGTTTTACTAGCGTAATAAATTGGGTGAAAATGCTTATCTTTTCGTTGTCCCAAGACAGCTCCAACTGCAAAGTCACTTGCATCACACATGATTTCGAAGGGTAATTTCCAGTCATGCGCTATCATGATAGGTGCATTGACTAGCATTTCTTTTAGTGTTAGAAATGCTTGGTTGCAATCCTTGTCAAAGATGAAAGGGGCATCTTTTTCAAGTAATTTTGTTAGAGGTCTTGAGATTTTTGAAAAGTCTTTGATAAATTGTCTATAAAATCCGGCATGCCCAAGGAAACTTCTGATAGCTCTAACGGAGGATAGGGGTGGTAATCGAGAAATAGTGTCTATTTTGCTCGATCAACCTCCATTCCTTCGCTTGAGATTTTGTGACCGAGTACTATTCCCTCCGTTACCATGAAATGACATTTTTCTCAGTTAAGGGCGAGGTTAGTTTCCTCACATCGGGATAGCATTCGTTCAAGGTTATCGAGGCATTGGTCGTATGAATCTCCAAAGATAGAAAAGTCGTCCATGAAGACTTCCCTTGTCTTTTCTATCATGTCATGGAAGAAGGCCGCCATGCAACGTTGAAAGGTTGCAGGGGCATTACATAGACCAAAAGGCATGCGTCGATAAGCAAAAGTTCCGTAGGGACATGTGAATATTGTCTTTTCTTGGTCTTCGGGTGCTATCGATATTTGAAAGTAACCTGAAAAACCATCTAAGAAACAATAAAATTTGTGACCGGATAATCTTTCTAACATTTGATCAATAAGAGGTAAATGAAAGTGGTCTTTCCTAGTTGCCTCATTTAATCGACGATAATCTATACATACTCTCCATCCTGTGACGGTTCTTGTTGGTATTAATTCATTTTTCTCGTTAGTTACTACCGTCATACCTCCTTTCTTAGGAACTACTTGGACGGGACTTACCCAAGGACTATTGGAGATTAGGTAAATGAGTCCGGCGTCAAGTAATTTGATGACTTCATTTTTAACCACTTCTTGGACGTTTGGATTTACTCTACGTTGTGGTTGTATTACCGATTTATAGTCATCATTCATTAAAATTTTGTGAGTGCACATGGAAGGACTTATTCCTTTAATATCTACAAGCTTCCAAGCGATCGCGTTTTTGTGTTTTTTCAAAAGTGTGATTAATTTTTCTTTTTCTACACTAGTTAATTTTGACGAAATAATTACAGGTGATTTACCATCTTTGTCGAGAAAAGCATATTCCAAACCTCTTGGAAGTTCTTTAAGCTCAAGAGGTGGGTCTCTAGGAGACTCCTTATTTGGTTGCTTATTTTGATCAAGAACCAAAAAGGTTTGTTCTATGGCGACCTCTTCTTCAACAAAGTGGTCAATATCTTCTCTTGTATCGGGTGGTTCACCTTCATCTTCAATTAGGGGGTCATTATTGCCGAATGGATATTTCATTGAACGCTCAAGATCGACCCTTTTTTTGAATGCCCCTAATTGAATGGGTAGATTGTTATACTTCCGATTTTTCAAAGCTTCGTGGGTCTTTACAAAAGGTCGTCCCAACACTAGTGGAGTGTCATCAAGGATGACGAAGTCGGTTGGGATTACCATTTGATTGGTTTGGACCAACACATCTTCAACTATCCCTATTGATTTTACAGTTTTCCGATTAGATAGAAAAATGGGTATTTGAAGTGGAGAAAAATCACGAATACTTAATTTTTCGAAAATGTAGTTCGGCATTATATTAACACAAAGATCTTTATCAATTGTAATATTACTAATAAAGGAATTTTGAAAGAAACATGGAACCGGTGTAATGTTAATTTCAAATGGATCTTCTTTTATTAGTGCAGTTTGATCATTTGTTAACTTAATGCTTAGCGTTTCGTCAATTTTAGTGTTAGTGTTTAACTCTTTTAAAAACTTAGCATGAGTGGGTACTAAACAATGATTTTCGAAAGAAGGTGACAAGAGATTAATTTCTTTAAAATTAGACTCTTCTTGGATGTTAACGTTGACGGACTCACCCTTCTCGTTGTTTAACTCATGTGTCGGTTTTTCACTTACTTGTTCTTCCATTTTTACCTTTTCAACTATCTCTTCTTTATTACAAGTTAATTCTTCCCTTGCGCGGGATTCCTCTTCCCTTGCGCGGGCTTCTTTTATGTAGCGCTCGATAGTTTTAAGGCGTTCTATTATCTTATCGGCTATGGGTGTGATTGAATAAGGATATTCAAAGCTTGAATTCGGAAGTTCGATCCTTGGTTCCTCATGATACTCATATGAGGTAGATGGTTCACACCATTGTTCCTCATTGTAAGTATATGATGGATAAGGGTCGTAACTTGGTTCTTCATAATACTCATATGAGGTGGGTTGTTCATGCCATGGGTCCTCATAGTAAGTATATGAAGATTGAGGCTCATATCTTGGTTCCTCAAGTATGAGTATGAAGGCTCATACCTTGGTTCATCAAAATATGAGTATGAGGGAGAAGGTTCATACATTGGGTCTTCATAGGATGTATATGAAGTGGATGGCTCGTACCTGGGCTCCTTATAGTAGTTGTATGAAGGGGATGGTTCAAAGAGGTCACAATATTGTACCGAATGAGGGTTACCACAAATGGTGCAATAGTCTTCCCTATAATCATCCTCCTCATAGTGGTAGTTGTAATATCCTGAGTATTGATCCATAAGAATCACTCAGCAGACCACAACAGAGTCTCGGGACCAGTAAACAAAGATAAAAACGGAAACCGAGGCTGGACACGGCCCCGTGTTCAGTGAGCACGGCCCCGTGTTCAGGTTCTGTATCTGGGCGTTTTAATAAAAGTGACTGGTTTTGTGCAGCACGGGGGCGTGTTCTGTGAGCACGACCCCGTGTTTAGACTCTATATCTAGGAGTTTTGTTTAAAAATTATGCAGCACGGCCCCGTGTTCAGTGAACATGGCCCCGTATTCAGTCTACTGTAATGTAAAAACTAACTAAAATGCAGAAAATGTGCGCACGATTTTTAAAAAGGCTTTGAAAAGCTGATTAGACCGTTGATTTTAAGCTTTCTTAAAATCCTTGTGTCCCCGGCAGCGGCGTCAAAAACATGATGTGCTTAGTGCATGATAGGTTTTTATGTATATTTTAAGCCCTTTTTAACACTTTTTAGTCATGTTTTAAATTTATAAGACACGAAATTTTACTAACACTAAACACACATATGGGCAAGTGCACCCATCGTGAGCGTAGTATAGCGTTGGTAAGATATCGAGGTCGTCCAAGGACACAAGAGCTTTTAATACCGGTTTATCCTCAACGTCTAATCAAATGAAAAGTTTAGAAAAGGTTTTAAATAAGAAAATTAAAAACTAAAAATGCTGAAAATAAAAATAAAAATAGATAGACAAGATGAATCACTTGGATCCGACTCGCCTTTAGTGTAACCTTTGATGATTTCCGCACTTTTGCACTTTTTAAGAGATTATTTTAGTTATAGTAGTAGGCCCCTCTTTTGAAGGTGACGTCACCCTCAACCCAGTAGTTTGAGTCAGCAAGGATACAATCCTAAAGGATCGGAATATTGAAAGATAATTAATTAAGTTATTAATGCGTAATGTGGTAGGCCCCTCTTTTGAAGGTGACGTTACCCTCGGCTAAGTGGTTTGAGTCAGCATGGACACAATCCCAAGTAGCCTGGTTAATGTATTAATAGTAGTTTACATATGAGGGGATCAAGTCATTCGCACCCCCACCATCCAATAACAGCGGGTATTGAAGGAGGTCCTAGTAAGCTTGACCCAGGTCCTTGCAGGATCTATACATTGAACAAGGAAAGAACCTTACCAAACCATTCCCTTAACCCCCGACCAGGTAGCCAACATATCTCTATATAGACCATAGAGATATGAATAGTGTAAATCTTTTATTTTATATAGACAGTAAAATAACGCCAAGACACCACGGATAAATGATAAGGAAGTTTCACCTTCAACATAAGAAACTAGTTATTAGAGTCATTAATACAAAACCAAATAAAAAGTTCGAAAAGATTAAAAATCAAAAGTATTACACTATATGCTTGTCTTCACCAAGTGATGTAAGAGACTTAGGCAAACATGGCCTTTGATTGTCAAGAACTCTTACTATCAATCTTGGATCCCGAGACTACTACACACACTCTATGATGGTTGATGGTGGTGGATGTGGGTTGTAGTGGTAGTGGAGTGTGGGTGAAGTGGGAGAGAGGTGGTTTGCCAAGGGATGCTTTTGAAGTGAACCAAGCACCTCTATTTATAGCGTGCACAGAAGCCCGGACACGGCCCCGTGTCCATCCTCTTTCTCTTTCTTCATTAATTGCAAATTGCCTGCATTAGCTCCACACGCCCTCGTGTCCGCTGGGCACGACCCCGTGTGCAGAAGCGTATCTGTACTATCAAGATTTGCGTGGATTCTGCGAATCTTAGCATTGACCACGGCCTGTGTTGAGCTGGGCACGCCCTCGTGTCGGGAATAGAAGCTTCTATAGCTTTGTCCTTTCTTCAGACACCTGGCCACGCCCCCGTGTCCGCTGGGCACGGGGCCGTGGTCAGCCTCCTGTTTTCTTGTTTTTGCTTGGGAAGATGCTGTCGAGGGGTCGGGCATGCCATGTTTGTTCCTTTTCTTGTAATTATGTTAGATTTTGCTGCATATTTGCTCCTTTTGTTCATTTACGCTCATTTAATCATGAAAATACAAAAGGAAGACAAAAGCACACTTTTTCCAACATTAGTACTAAAAAAGGGTTAGTTTTACGCCTCAATTGATGTATTTTATATGTTGTATTTTACACACATCAATTCTGCACGTGCATGGACTCTTCGACCGTTATGGTGATCGTGGGGAGCTTGCACCATTTGCGGATAGTTAGTTAGCATAGATAATTTCTATTTTTAAATGGGGATACAAGCTTGATTTAGATAATATTAGCAACACACCAACACTATATTCGAACTCTCTGCAAACTCTCTGCGATTACACACTTTTGCACACTAGTGATCCTTGTACCAAGCTTGTTATCATCCCGATTTATAAACTTTCTTTGTTTAATATAGTTGGTGATCGGTAGTTTCCATCACCCGAGGTTTTTTATGCCGGAGATCATTCATTGATCAAGGGCTTTTTCCTCGTATAAATCCTTGTGTTCACCACTCATTTCATATTTTTGTTGTTCATACATTTGACCAATTAACCAAGCATTATACCTCACAAAATCAGATTTGGTTGCATTATCCTTGTGTGATTTTTTACCAAAACAATGATCAAATTTAGTTTGTGAGGTAGTGTGCTATTAATGAAAACAGTTTCACGATACAGTTCGAGGATATCAAACTGCATCAGTTAACAAGTAACAGACAATAAAAGTAAAAGTGGACACGAGATGTACGAGGAAAGCCCTTGATCAATCTAAATCGCCGACAAAAAACCTCGGGAGCTGACAATTACCAGCTGCCTTGTTCTTCTTATTGATTGAATAACTAGGATACAACTTCAGAATAATGCTCGGATCAGATCTAAGTGTTACAGTGATTGTGAATTGTGAATGACTGAGTGTGATTGTAGCAAGAAATTAGAAAGTGTGCGAGATTATGAGCTCGAAAGTGTGTGTTTTCTACTGATCCGGCACCCCATTTATATAGATACATAAATCAACAAATTATCCTATAAATCCGGGATACTCTGAATATTCCTTTGTGACCATTGTAGACCCTTTCTTCCTGCATCAATGTCATTCTTTCAACTGATTTGAGCAAGTCTTCAGGGTGACTTGGTTCCTGTGAATGTTAACCTCCTGCAGCCAAAGTCTACGAGCAAATCGTTAGTAATGATTAAGATATTCCTGCAGGATGTTACCAATATCCTGGTTCGATATCCTGATCGTAGATAAGAAACATAAAATAAAGATATATTGTTAGGATATGGGTTCAAAATTCCACCTATAACAATGTTCATCGTTGATTTGTCTTGAATCAGTGATATAGTTTGTGAGATCTAGTATTCGTTCAGTGATTATCATGTTGATAATCAACTGTAGAAGAGAGTGAGAGTTGTTGGTTGTTAGATCTTATGATTTGTACAAGTTCTTTGTAATATTCAATTCGTTCTTGGGTAATAAAACTTTGGTTTGGGTTATCGTCGATTGCGTCTTTGATACCGTCGTTTTCACAATTATCTGTTTTTTCTTTATACCTTTTGTCCCAATGTTAACAGACGGTGATTATTCACCGGCCAGTTACCCCTAACGGACACCAAGGACACCACCCAAATGCATTAAAATCGTATTGACTAGGAAGGGGGATTGGTCCAAATTACTTTGGCAATACTAAGCCCATTTTACCAACGCCTAGACCTTATGTTTTACCCACTACGCATCCACATCCTGAACCCTAAATCTCCTTCCAAACCATTGAATTCTGTCGATCAACACTTGTGAAGTCATCTCCGGCTTTCACTCCGACAATTTCTAGAAACGTGTTATATAGTTATAGCTATATATCCTAGATACAAATATTGTTGTCCAATCTTCAAAATTGCTAAACTATTCACCAAGAAATATACAAATGCTCGCATTTTGATTGAAATAAAGACACATAAATGAAAATTTCAAAGAAATAAAGAAAATGACACATTCATTATGTAGAACAGATTCCGTTGGAGCAGCTAGGACCGGATATTGGTTGTGTTGATGGTACCACACGCAAACGAACTTCATTTGGATCTATTTTTCTCGAACTTTCGATACAATAACTCATTTCTTCATCAGATCTTAATAGTATCCAATCCATAATTTCATCACGATACTTGAGCTGATAAGTCCCGAGACTCAAATTGAACTTCATACCAATTTCTTTTTCAACAGTTACAAAGGTTGCTTGCAAGATAGGGAGACGAAATTTGATAATATCATCTGCAAGCTCTGCTTTTATAGTCAGACTATTTTGGTTTAAACTGATGGTTGATTGCACCTGAATCACCCTATTGTCTTCTTCATGTGGGTTGATTTGAATAATGGACGAATCGTTTGTTTTTCTCCTAATAAAATTTGGTCCTGGCCACTCCCAGATGCCAAGTTCTCTCAACTTGCGTTTCAATGTAGATTTAGATACTGTAGCACAATATCAAGAAAGAAGATTTCTTAAAAGTTTTATATATGAAACTGTAGCAAAAGAAACATTTGACATTAAAATGGTTAATCAAGTTGCAGTTATAATAGTTGATTATCATTAATTACCATTAAGGTTTTTTGCAGCATCTTTCATTGTTTTTCCAAATTGTTTCTCAATGACTTGTTGAGGTAATACTTTTGGAGTTGTTTTGCACATCACCTTGGAAGGTGCTATGTAGTCCACAACCATTGATCTTTTTCCTTGAAAAATCTTGAACTTTTCAGATTTATTGTCTCCGTTGTGTACATCTAATTCGTTACCAATTTCTTCACCAGAAGCAAACTTAAATGTGGGCAAACACCTTTTTAATGTTAAGAGTAGGGCCTCTAAAAGATTAATATAGTTTGAATGCTTGATCCATATGAATTCAAACACATATTTATAATCACTAGTATCGCTACTCCTCAAGCATATCGCAAAAGCACTGGTTTCATAAAAGTCTTCACTACCCCAATCCATGAGCATATCAGACTGATGCTTAGACGTATAGTGTGATTCATAATCTTGAAGTGTCACCAGAGGAAATTCCTCCCCGATTACACGAGGAGTTACATCACCAAATCTAAAGTATGGCTCAAAATCATCATATCGCTTGTCTTCTACAGCATAAAAATAACCAGCCAATTTGATTGCTAACACTCGCTTTGTTTGGGTGTCCTCCAAAGAAAATGAAAGGGGCACATTAGTTTTATTCTCGTAAGCGATCCAAACTTGAGCTAGAATTAAGTTATGTGATTCACAAACAACCTTCAATGCCTCTTTAATATGGTCCTTAGCAAGTTCGAGACCATTTATAGTCTGTGTTAGAATTGTAACATCAAAATCAAATCTTTAATAGTAGGACAAAGAATGAAAAAGATCATCACTTGCAATGGTTAGAAAACACAAATTTACAGGAGAGTGAATTTCACTTTTTGTCCTTTATGTATTATCTAAATTTTGAAACGTGCCCTTTAAAAGTTTTAATTTCATTTTATGTCTAAAAAACACATGTTTTATATCACTTTAAGTCCTTTACACTAAACTGAGTTAAATTACTCAGTTAGGTTTATTTAAGGCAATGGCAAAAATGGTATTTCATAAATAAATGCATCAGATCTCCTTTCTCTCTCTAACCGGAAAACGAGCACATAAAAACATTGAACCACCACCATCACCGTTGTCGTCGGAACTTGCCCCACTATCATAGTCGACGCACAAACATTGAACCACCACCATCACAACTGCCCTATTTCTTCCCCTGTTTCAAAGAAATAGCAACCATCATCACAACCACACCATTGTCGCCGAAACTTGCCCCACTATTATCACCGATGCAAAAACATTGAACAACCACCATCACAACTGCCCTGTTTCTTCCCATATTTCAAAGAATTAACAACCACCATCGCAGCTACCACATCTCCTTACATCCTTGGTTCAAAAGATGGTGATAATGGTGATACCATATCTGATTTCAATTTCTGTTTCAGATCTGACGATGATCTGATTCTTCAAATCCAGACCCCTTAGTCGGTTTCAAAACAAGACCAGTGCAACCTCTCTAACAATAAACGACACATCGAAACTAATCGATTGCGGGCCGAAAGGTTGAGAGTCCGTGTGACTTCTAAACCTTTCTTCCCACTCACCAGAATCACCATCTTGATAGACGGATAATGAAAGAATGAGTGGGTTTGATTGGAAATCTGTTGAATTTTGATCTGGGTTTTGTTCAAATCTGTTGGGGGTTATGAGTAAGATCTCCGTCGTTGATTGTTACATCGGTGGCGATGAGGTTGCAGTGCTGGTGTTTTCTAGATCTAGCTCTTTTGCAGAAAGGGGTTTGGTTACCGTTTTTGAATTCTTCTTTTTTCCATGAAGAAACATGAGAGAAGAGGAGGAAGAAGAAGATGAGGAGATAGTGTAGAACAACAATGGATTTCATGGTGATTGGACAGGGGGAGTGATCATAGGGGTTTTGGAAGATTGAAATGCATAGGTTTTGGGAGTAGAGAAGAGGAGACTTGGTGGGTGGGGGTGATGCCCAGTTAGAGAGAGAAAGGAGATCTGATGCATTTATTTATGAAATATCATTTTTTTTTCAAAATTCAGATAATACATAAAGGACAAAAAGTGAAATTTACTCTTTACAGGAAGATTTCATGTTATTGACAGGAAGATTTCATGTTATTGTTGGTAGCAATTCAGCTGAAGCACAAATGATCCTTTTATTATTATTATTTGGGAAGCTTTACCTTGTATGGTATAAGATCTTGTACATAAAACACGTCCAAACCAGCTTTCTGCAAATAGAAGTTGCAAACAAGATTCAATGTGTTTACTTTATCTTATGCATAAAAAAATAAGAAGATATTGGAAAGGCAATTCGTCTGATATGGTTTTGTAGAATCTGACAAACACGTACCTTTATTGCCTCAACCGTATGATAAAGAAAACACACCAATTTATTTTCCCAGTGGCCCATAGTAAACTCAAGAACACCAATACAATTGCTTTGAGACGGGAAACAAATAGGAACCATAACAGAAAAGTTCAATCTTTCATCATCATAATCATACGACTCCGATAGAAACCTCTGGACTTCATTTATAGATGTTTGACGATTCAGGAATGTAGTGGCGGGTCCACCACTTTTGATCATGTGGTCCGGTTCAAAGTCAAGGTTATTGGCATCGATATTATATTTATATTTCTCAGTATATAGTCTATACATGGCAAAATAGCTGGAAAGACTACCCACGGCAAATGGTTGACCTGAAGTTGAAAGTAACCGTCTCCCGCCGATCGTTACAGGTACCCAAAACTGACCAAAGAAACTCATATCCCATGGGATAAAAATATCAGAAAATGCAGATTTGATCTTGTAGTGAATCATCCGAGTGCCAAGATCAGCTGCGTAATTTACAGTAGTTATAACTTATATATTAGAAAATGTTTATTTTTTCTATCAGTTTAACAATTAAAAATTAAAACCGCACGTCAATTATTGATCATAGAGTACCCGCCCTCATAGCCCAGTGGTGTTGGGCCGGTTTGTCCTCCTAGAGGTCACCGGTTCGACTCCCGCTTGTGGCGAAAGGGGGTAGGGACACCCGTGCGCAATGATGGTGAAAAACCCACCGAGGAGGGTTTGATCCTGAGCGTCACCCCGGTTTTCACCCGGCTGTTACTCCAGCGAGGCAACTCGTGTGGAGGCAGTACGGTTTCCGGGGGAACGCCATCCAAGTCTGATACCGTACGGGGCCCGATAGAACATCGTCGGCAGATCTTGGCTGGGGGAAACCGTCTATGACGGGGTTCAGTGACAATGGGTCACTCATTAACAAAAGTCACCGTTCAAAAAAAAAATTATTGATCATAGAAGCGACCTAAGAATCTGGGGTAAATTGAAAGAAATGAGAAAACGCAGATTTTATTATCTCGTAAATCATATTCATAGGAGTGCCAAGATCAGCTGCGTGATATACGGTGGCGAATTATACAAGATCAGCTATATATAACAATTAAACGGAAAAGAGAAGGCAGCAACTACCTGAAGATTCATATCCTTCAGATTCACTCCAAAATACCCATGGACTTCTAACAGATTTAGATTTCTTGTGGTGAAGAGAGATTGGAGAAAAGTTTTGAAGGAATTCGGAGAGCTCTATTTCTGAACTCATATTCAGTTGACTCTGTTGCTTCACGTTGAACAAACGAACACCACAGGCTGTCGCTAATAATAGGCTACCCGCAACTCTATGAATATTGTATGATTTATATCCTTTTTTCTAATAATCATATATAACCCTACTATGTTATAACCCCGTGTATTACACGGATTGAATAAATGAATTTTATATACTAAATAATAAAACAATATATTTTTAAAAAGCTCATTTGTTGCACGGGTTGAATAAATGTAATTTTATTAAGTATGAAATACAAAGCCTTTATTTATAGGTTTGTACATTAACATAAGAGTAAACACAAAAGAGGAGTTAAGTATGTGGAGAGTCACTCTTAATGATGTATTCATAACACTCCCCCTTGACCATCCACGTGATAAAAGAAAACAATGTATTATACGCTTGGTGGTGCTGCCTCGTTAAAAACCTTGCTAGGAAAACCCAATGAGACAAAACCTCAGCTAATGGAAAAAGAGTGCAGCGCGTATTTTCCCCCCCTGATACTATTGGATCAGGTATTTTGCCTCATTAAAAACCTTACTAAGAAAACCCAATGGGACAAAACTTAGTTAAGGGAAAAAGAGTGCTACTTGAATAAGTCTCCCCCTCATTTTAACATGTATCCTTTAAGTTACGTGTGTCCATCTTCCTTGAAAGTCGAACAAAGCTTTTGTAGCCAATGATTTGTCTCTTGATTCCTTAATGTGCAATCCTTTATGTTGAGCAATGTTGTGTTTTGTTACATTCCTGCATCTACAAGGCTAACTAAACTTGTTTTGATGGGTTAGTAAAATATAATCAAATATCGTTTATACCTGAAATATTTCTTTGAACTCATTCCAATGTCTCTTCGCTTGACAAATGTTATATCATGACAATAAGGTCAAGTGAAAAATATTATAACCATATATAGCTAGCAAAACATATTAATGCACTTATGCATTTAACGATGGTACTTCTAGAATGAGAATCTCTACTTTGGTAGGGGATGATAATAGGCATTTCTTATAACAAATGACTTAACAACCTTTAACATACTCTAAGGTTCAACTATGTCCATACTAAAATATCCAAACATCATCTTCTAGATGTACTTGAGGGATTAGTAAAATACAATTACATATATACTCGAACTGCAGTTCGAGTAATAATTAGACCGTGTCACGGTCATTCAAAAATTTTCCCTCTAAAAGCTCGACAATTTCTCTCAATGATGCCTAGACATCATTACTGTAAATTGCGATTATAGTGAACTTTTAAAAGTAGAATGAACATGGCTAATTTAATCAAACTTATATCCCTCTTTATGCGAATATCTCGAATTGTACAACACTCGACCCAACTATTTTAGCCCATACGTATTTTGTCAACTTCATATAGTACGTTCTTGAGGTTTTTATATCAATGCTTCTGGCATTATCAATCCACGAGGGAATTCTGCCCATCTTATCCATATATACATGTGCATTCACTCTTCATGAGTTTTGCTACATAAACTTACCCATATAACACATAGATATCTATATCATATGCAAAAGTGTCATGAACACTTGCTTTTATCTTCAAAATCCATATTGTACCATGCATGTACACTATTTATTGAGATATCACAATCACCGGGTACTAGTTTCTATGTACGTTTCTTGGTGCACAAGTATTACATCGTTAAGATGTTTTAATTAACCTTTTAAGCACCCAATTGCTTTAGAAACTCATCAGGAGTTTCAATTGTATCCAACATGTAAAAAATCAAAACCCATTCAAAATTTGAATATGTATACAGTGATCACATTGTTTTGGAGAACTTACTTTACATGACCTATATAATTTAATCCTTCAGGACTTTCATGTAAACTCTCAGTATCAAGTGATACATAACATTCATAAGACAAATATCAATTCTCTCCTTATATTACCAGACTAATAAAATATTGGAAAGTCAATGTATCCACCACTGGAGAATATGTTTTCTCATAATCAATCATAGGTTTTTGTGAAAATTCTTGTGCCACCAATTTTGACTTATATCACTTAATTTGATTTTCACATGATTCGTGTAAAAGACACTTTTGTATCCAACATATTTTACAACTTCAGTTGTATGGACCGTTGGTCCAGAAACTTTCCATTTCATTAGAGAACTAAACTCTGCCTTATTCGCGTCTTTCTATTTTGGCCAATCATTTCTTAATATTCATTCATATGCAGATCTTAAATCTTGATCCTCATCATTTAATCATTTTAAGCGCAACATTATATACAAAAGTATAACGACGTCGATTTTTATTTCGATTCCATACATATCTTATACATGATACAACTTATCGAGATCTCTTTATTTTCAGGTACCTGAGGTTCTTCTTGAACCATCATGTCTATTGTCTCTTCATGAGATCTTATTACTATAACCTCGACTTGACCATCTTAATTACTTGCTCCAATTTTCGAGAAATTTTATTATTGGAATCAACTAGTCTACCACGCTTTAGGCGTGCAATAGACCCATTACAAAAATATTTGGTTGTCCTTTTGGGACACAAATATAACTGGAGTATAAGCAGTTGATTATGTGACTTACTTAGTTACTCTATTTAGGTCAGTAAACTTGTCTGCTAATTTGTTCTTAAATATTGGTAAATGAATTATACTTTAAACTTCTAGTTCATAGTTTATAGTCTGAGGATCAAGACGACATGATAATTTATTTCACTTTTCACTTTCCAACTGCTTGTTATCTCCCCCTAATGTTGGGAACATTCATTCAGTAAAGTGAAAACCAATGAGCCATAAACGAATTTCTCACTAACGGCTTTAAGTATTCAATCATAGACGATTATTTATACCCAACATATTCTCAAACTTTTTAGAAGTCTCATCTTTGTGCCGTGTGGTGGATGAGTTTCAATATATGTCGCACAACCAAAATATTTGATGAGACATCTTTGGTTCCTGACCAAAAACCAACTGTATGGGGAGAACTATAACTTATTGGCTTGATGTGAATTGTTGGTACTATATATAAAATTACATGTACCTAAATGAACTTTTGCTCCTCTCATGATCATTGGCTTTGTAACCAATAGGAGACTTAGTGGTCATCTCAACAATAACATTTATTCCAATGATCGTTAATAAATTGGGAATCAAATTCACTATTACAAATAAATATACTAATCTGGGATGATATGCTTGCTATCACATTAGCTAAGCCACAATCACACAAGCTTTAGGTTGTGGATTTGATAACCATTTAGATGATGCATCGATTTAAAACACTAAATGGTATCATGTTGGGATATGCATATCCTTTAATTGCTTCCAAAATATTTAGGTATACACACTCTTATTTATTTTTCAAATATATAATTTCCCTTGAGAGCGAACATTACATGCTAATTATTATCTTGAAGAATCTGCCAGTTCCTTCCAGTTCTTCAATATGCTTCACATCATCAATGACTCGGGATGGTCTGACCGGTAATGCCATTGAATTAAATAATCATGATCCATAAACTTCTGGTTTATGATCGTATATGTTTTAGTTGTAATCGTGTTTGTTCAATACACGATAAGAATTATGAGAGAATTATGTAATATTATTTCAACATTCATGGTATAATATATTTCCCATGTTTTATGTTCGTATAATCACTCCCTAAGTGTGCCACTTTTTGTGGTCGATTTCATTATTAAAATGGTTGTCAACATAAGGATTATTACAATTTCCGCAGTTACCATGATCATGACCTTTATAACAATCATTGTGTAATCATTGCACTATTAACATGGTTGATCTTATTACATGATCATCATAACAATTTTCTTAATTACCATCAACACGAACTTTACACCAATTATTAGAGAAAAATGCCCGGATAGTCCCTGTGGTTTCGCCTTTTTTCACCTATAGTCCCCAACTTTCTAAAACTACCTGAATAGTCCCCAACTTTTCAAATTTTGTTCCCGGGTAGTCCCTGGCGCGGATGGAGGTTAGTTTTCCAGTTAAGTGGGTGTGAAATGACCAAAATTCCCTTACTAATAAATACTTAATAAAAATATAATTAAATATCTATTTAATCATTTAATAAAGTGGGGGCCCACTTTTCACCCACATACCCACCCCCACCCCTCTCCCCTGCCCTGTTTTTTCTTTACCATTTTGGGTGCACCACCACCGTAACACCACCACCACCCCCCCAAATACCAACCACCACCACCGTAACAATACTGAAAGCAATATGAACATTATCAGAGATTACAGTAGAAATAATAATGGGCGCCATTGTCTTATAAAAAAAAACCCTCTATCCAAGCATCTTAGAATCATCTAGACACCAAACTTCATCTTCATCTTCTTCAACCAAATTAGCAATTAGTGAAATCATCAAACAAACCACCATGAATACACCAGAAGAAGACATGAAACTCACCGGATTCTCGGCATCTTCATCCACACATTCGAAGCAATTTTCTCACGCAAAAAGCTTTTCAGACAAATCTGACCCGAAACAAGATGTCACCCAAACTCAAAACAAACCTGGACCCGATCCACTGTCGGCTGTGACCTGCCGCACCACCACCGGCATCAGTAAATAAATGAAAAAAAATGTGAGGGAACATGTTCACTGATCAGAGATCGGAGAATTTTTTTATACTCTTGCCGAATAAATCAGGCTGCCATCAATATCATCGTCATCGACGTCACCACCGCCGCGACCCGCCGCCACTCACCAACCTCCGCCATCTCTCTCCCTCTCCTTGGTCTCTCTCTCTCTCTCTCTTCCTCTCTGTCTCTCTGGTTCTGCAGCCATCGCTCACCACCACCGGACGGTGGTGGTGGTCCGTTTTGTCGACGAGGGGAGGTGTTTGGGGTGTCTTGCCAGCCGATTAACTAGTTAGACCCGTCACCGGAGTCCAGTCGGACTCCCTTGTGCTCGTCGGTAGGGAAAACAAGAGGTAGGGGGTGTTTGGTAGTGGATTTAAAGAGAAGCAGGGTGTGGGAGCTATGCTTGTATTAGGGTTTCTTAATGTTGAAGATGAAGGGTGGATGGGTGTGGGTGCTATGCTTGTATGTGGTTTTATAAATAAATATGAAGAAGATGCCCGGATAGTCCCTATGGTTTGGCCTTTTAAGGAAAGGGTATTTTTGTCATTTCACACCCTCTTAACAGAGAAAACAAACTGAAGTTAGACCCAGGGACTATCCGGGAACAAAATTTGAAAAGTTGGGGACTATTCAGGTAGTTTTAGAAAGTTGGGGACTATAGGCGAAAAATTTGAAAAGAATCGGAAACCGATCCGATTTATGACGAGGAACCAAATATTGCGACTTCAAATGCTTCTGATCACACGGGTGATCAGAATATAACAAATTTGCAATCGGAAGTGAGCGTACCGGATACGGTCATGCCAAGAACGTTATCTTACCATCCGTCAGAGCAAATCATTGGCGACCTTCAAAGCGGCGTAAAAACCCACGAACAAATAAACAAAGGGCTTACATGTTTTTATTCCTCTGTAGCACATTTACAAGAAGAATTCTCATTAAAATGTTTTATCTCGCAGGTAGAGCCGAAAACGTATAAAGAAGCATTGACCGAAGAGAGTTGGGTAAATGCAATGCAAGAGGAGTTACAACAGTTTGAAAAACTTGGAGTGTGGAGGTTAGTTGATCTCCTGGCAGATCAGAAGTTGATCAAGACCAAGTGGGTCTTCAAATGTAAGAGAGATGATAGAGGGGTTATAGTAAGGAACAAAGCACGTTTGGTAGTCCAAGGATTTAGTCAGCAAGAAGGGATTGACTTTACTGAAGTATATGCTCCTGTTGCTCAACTCGAGGCAATCAGAATCTTCTTGGCATTTGCGTCATGGAAGGGATTCAAGGTCTACCAACTGGATGTCAAATCTGCATTCCTCTACGACAAGATTAAAGAAGAAGTGTACGTCGGACAACCACTGGGTTTTACCGATCCTGTACACAAAGACAAGGTGTATCTACTCGACAAGGTGTTATACGGATTACACCAGGCCCCGAGAGCCTGGTACGAGACGCTTTCCCAGCATCTGCTGACCAACGGGTTCACCAGAGGGACTGTCGATAGTACCCTGTTCACTAAAGAGGTTGCAGGACATCTACTTATCGTGCAGATATATGTGGATGATATAATTTTCGGATCAACGAACGATGAGTTGTGTAAAGAGTTTGAAAAGGTCATGAAAAAGAAGTTTGAAATGAGTTCAATGGGGGAGATGAAGTTTTTCCTAGGCCTTCAGGTTGAGCAACTGCCCGATGGAATCTTCATACACCAGACCAAATATGTGAATGATGTGTTAGACAAATTCAATATGTCTGAATCATCTCCCATATCAACCCCCTGGCTACGAATCATGGCATATGTCCAGATGAAAGTGGTGAAAAAGTGGATGAAACGCAATATCGGTCAATCATAGGATCGCTAATGTATCTGACAGCATCACGACCGGACATCATGTGTCCAACTTGCCTCTGCGCCCGGTACCAGTCAAGTCCCAGAGCATCACACATGATAATAGTGAAGAGGATCTTACGGTATCTCAAAGGTTGCCCAAGCACCGGCTTGTGGTATCCCCGATCCGGTGACTTCTCTCTAACTGGATACTCTGACTCTAACTTCGGGTGCTGTAAGTTAAACGCTAAGTCCACAACTGCTGGTTGCCAGTTCTTCGAAACTCGGCTAATCACTTGGCAGTGTAAGAAACAAACCACAGTCGCTCTCTCGACTTGTGAGGCTGAATATGTTTCGGCTTCCAGCTGTTGTTCTCAGATCCTCTGGATCTAACAGCAAATGAGGGACTATGGTCTGCAATTCTTAGACACACCAATTTTTGTGGACAATGAGGCAGCCACTAATATCACTAAAAATCCAGTGCAACACTCTAAAACAAAACATATTGAGATTCGACATCATTTTATTCATGATTGCTACGAGAAAAAATTGATTCGAATTAATTATATTCACACCGATGATCAGAGAGCTCATTTTTACACTAAACCCTTTGATAAAACAAGATTTAATTATCTTTTAAAATTGAACGAGTTAAAGAATTTGGTTTCTGGGAGGTTGGTAGAGTGTGTGGCCGAGGAGGACGGCGATCAAAAGTGATATGCGTCTAGTTGTCGTATTTTCTGTATAGTTTCTTTACTGCTTTTGATAAAACCAAAAACACAAAAAAATATGTTTTTGATTTTAGGGGGAAAAAGTTTTTAGAAAATACAAAAACATGATAAATTTCAAAAATACAAAAACATGATAAAATTTCATAAATACAAAAACATTGAAAAAGATAAAATGAGTTTTGTTGTGAAAAAGTGGAAATTATAGTAAATCAGTGGACTATCACAACATGCTAAAGAAATGGAAAGTCAAAATGATTTTAAACAAGTCTCACTGATGATGTGCAAGTAGACTTCACACGACTAGTAGATTGAATTTGAGATATAAACCTAAATATTAATACTGCTTATTCTAGTGGGTAACATCTCTCGAAAATATGGGTAACCCCCGAAATCTTGTTTGAGAGATTGCCTGATTCTGAGATACTAGGTCTTTATACTGTTTGATATCTGGGGTATTGTACCTGGTCTTCTGATATTGCGGAAGCAATGGCCTAGACCTAGTATAATACTTTATGCGCTTTGAAAGCTTACCCTCCGCATAAAAATTGAAAAATATCGAAAGATATGAATCAATTGCAGTTGAAGAAAAGATTCCCTAAAGGGAACACACCTAAAGTCGAGCCTTCATCTCTTTGACTGAACGGTAGTTCATTACTGAGCTCTCAAGGACTCACACTAACCCAAATGCAGATATCAGATTGGTATACTCACCTGTAAGACTGAATCTAGGGAATTTTGATACGGGGGTATATTCTGAGGTGGGACACGCTAATAAGTTAGTTCTAAAATACTAATTCATAGCTCGAATCAATTGAAACTTGTGTAGAAGTTTAAGTGGACAACAATACTGACAATCAGAAGTGAATTTGTTTAAGATTTAAAGTTAAATCAAGATCAACGGTGTTAGTGATATGTCTCAAAAACTGATATGATCCTCTTACACAAACTCACAAAAAGATGTCTGTAAATATGTTTGTACAGTTTCTTGTTTCTTAAATCCAAAAAGATTTCCTGGTTGTTTAGCTAAAATGTTGAAAAATCCAAAAAGATTTGTCATTTCATCTTATTTTTGACAACAAGACGTTGGGGATCTGATGATCAAAGTCCAACAGTGCTAAACAAGTTGGATCATTTGGGTTGGATAAGAAAAGTTTGAGAAAAAGTGTTGGTAATTGCTCAAAATGATTAAAAGTTCATTAATTTGAACTTGAAATGTTTCAAAATTGTCAGCGAGATCATAATTTGGTCAGCCAAGGTCATTAACTTGGACTTGGCAGACTAAACAGTTGACCAGGGTCATTAACTTGGACTTGGTTAACTGAGTGTGTTGGTAAAAAGTTAAAAAGTTAAAAATTCAAAAATTTTGAAAAAATAAGGTTTCACACGAGGTGCCAACTCGTGCGAGCTTGCCAAACCGTTTCAAACAAGGTCAGACCGCACGAACTCCTCAAACCGTTTCAATAATCATCTCGCACAACCTGGCTCCTCTATATAAAAGGGAGACCAGATCGCGTGATCGTTTTAGTCTCACCACATCGCCCCACACACACCTTCTTCGAGCGATCTGAGCAATCTGAGTGATTTCTTAGTTTTCAAGCCGTAATCTTGTGATCATTGTGTTCGGAATCCTTGTATAAGTTGGTTCGCACAACTTATATCATGGGAAAGGTATTGATTGATGTTTAATTGAACCGAATCTCATGAACTCACACAAACTCGAATGAACAGGATATTTGAACTTAGATCTAGGCTTGTAAGGTGAACTAAATTGAATAAAATTCATACCAACATGATCGGATTTTGATGTAGAACAGATCTAGGACATCAATTTCATAATAAAAACACGTTTTGATAATCTGCAAATTCACTGTTCATAAAGGTTTGTTCAAACGAAGTGAGGATCTAGTCCACACGAGATGGCCACACCGTTTGATGTTCCAGATCGCATGAATTGGCCAACTCGCTTGGGATCCACATCGTTTGAAATTGGCCAATTCGTTTGAAATTCAGTTCGTGTGAGTTGATCAGACCGTATGAGACACCAGATCGTTTGGGATGGTTAGATCGTTTGACCACCAGATCGCACGAGATGGTCACATCGCATGAGGGCCAGATCGTGTGAATGATAAGTTTGTTTTGAAAATTGTGCAAAATGTTTAACTTACTTTGTTTCTGTTTATGTTTCAGGCATCGAACGTGGTATTTGAACCATCGCACAATATTTGTTGTGTTTATGATGAAGAATTATCAAAGATAGTTGTGTTTAAGGAGATTTTGCCATTCATGAGGCGTTTACCAATTCAAAAAGCTTTAACGAATCAGCACAAAGTATTCAAATCTCATGTTGATCGATTTTGGAAGAAAGCTGTTTATGATGAAGTGAATGATGTTATTAATTCGATAGTTCAGATAGATAATGAAGATAAAGAAATCATAATTTCAGAACAGCTTGTACGAGAAGTATTGGAGTTTCCAGATGATGATAATTCGCCAACAGGGTTTCCAGAAAGGATGGTCAAAGGATGTATGCTTAGAATGGGTTATAACGGTTCGTTCAATAAAGCAAATTATTTGAAAGCTTGTTTTATGAAGCCGTACAAATTCTTTATTCACTCAGTGATTCATGCGCTAAGTCACAGGAAAGGTGGATACGATATTATGAAAGACTATCAAATGTGTATGGTGACGGCGTTGGTACTAAACAAGAAATACAACTTTTCTAGAATCATTTTTCATTACATGAAAGATAATATTACTTCTGGTAGTCGAAGTTGGGTGTATCCAAGGTTTGTGCAGATGATGCTGGATCATGCCTATCCAAATCTGGTGAAAGATGAACAGAATGATCTAATGCAGTTGCATCACATGGATAATGAAACGTTAATCCGATTATCCAAGTATACAAAGAATTGGCCCGAACCGAAGAAGACAGAGTTTTTCGGGTTCATCAAAGATGAGAAGTATGAGGATCCAGATCCAGTAAATCATTTAAAGTGGAGGAATGATGCTGAAATGAAAGAAAAAAATGCAATTGATGAATTAACGAAGTTAGAAGATTTCAGTGAAACTCGAAATGATTGGTATACAAAAGAAGAAAAAGAAAAGAAGAAAAAAGGTGGAAAGAGAACTCCTACACCAAAACTCCAAGCTGAAGAAGGATCATCATCTCAACCACATAAGAAACGTAGAAAGAAAGCGGTTGAAACACTGCTAGTTGATGAACCAGAAATTGATGAGACAGAAGCTGATGTTGAAAAAGATCAAGAGTCGTTAACTCCTGAAACTGAACAGTTGTTGAAAGATATCGATGATACTTTAGAAGCTGAAAAAGCAGCTGGTAAGAAAGTAGTTGATGATGAAGAGAAGAGTTCATCTGGTGTAGAAAGTGATTCGGATCCTGAAGTTGATCGTTGGATCAGAGAAAACTACGATCCAAAGGATAGGGAGAAACAAAAGAAGAGAAAGAGGAGTTCGGATGATGATGAAACTTATGTTCCACCAGAGGATGTTCAGGTCGTAACACCACCATCTTCAGGAGGTAGAAAGAAATCAACATCAAGAAAACGTGTCGAAACTCCAGCAGCGCGAAAGTTAAAATTCAAGCTGAAATTAAAATCTATCCAAGGTCCACAAACTCAGTCTACACCAGAACCACAATCTAAACCACCATCACCATCACAAAATCGACCAAAATCACCACCACAACAACCATCATCACCACCACAACAACCATCACCACCACCACAACAATCATCACCAAAATCTTTACAATCACCACCACAACATCATATTTCATCACCTATTCATGTACAACCACCAATAACTTCACCACACGTCCAACAAACACCACCAACCACACAACCACCAGTTCATACTACTCCTGGATCGTCTGGTTTTGAAAATTTTCCACCGATTCCAGAGAGTACAGTTCTTGAAGGGCTTAGTGATTTTAGCTTTGTGAATGATGATCTTGTAAAGAAGTTTCAAAAGAAGGTGGATGAGGTGTTAAGTGAGAAAAAGAAGTTAGAGGAAGGTGTCAAGTCTGTTAAATCTGAAAATTCATCGTTGTTGAAAAAGATTGAAGCTGATCAAGCAGACATAGATATTTTGAAAGTTCGAATAGCTGAATTGGAAGAAGAAAAGTCTCGAAGGGATGAGCAGAATGAGTATTTCAAGTTGAAAAATAAAGAGTTAGAAGCCAAGAATGCTAAAAAGGAACATGAAGAGTATATGTTAAAGAAAGTGTTGGAAGATTTGATTGGAAAGCCGATTGAACACAAGTTTGAAGAGATAGAACTTGCGGAAGTTAGAGCAAGACGTGAAGCTGAAATAGAAGCTGGAATGAAAGATAAGGGTAAAAGTGTTCCAGTTGAAGAAGATGTTCAAGTGTCTGAAAGGCAAATTGTTCTGTCTGAGACAACAAAAGTTCCAGAATCGTCTATGCTAGATCCTTGTCCAATAACTTCAGTATCTAGCATGATAAACGACAATGATGAAGATGATGAAGATGACGAAGATGCTAATCTGAAAGATGATACAGATGAAGTATCTTCTGTACATAGTGATAATGATGATGATGATGATGATGGAAATGATGATGTTGATCAAGGTAATTCTGGTATAAAGGTAACTGAAGTGTCACAAGAAGAGAATATTGACGAGTATCTTAAAGACGATGCAAACGAAGAACCAGAAAAAGCAGGAGGTGAGGGGGAGCATGGTGATACTGGAAATGTTGATGAAAGTGTTGGTCAGGGTACATGTCTGATTCTACGTCTTGAACATGATGTAGAGGAAGGTGAAATTTTGCATACTTACAATAGAGCTGAGATCGTTAAGATGATGCATGTTGAAGAAGATAATTTTAATTTTGATTTTGAAGAGGAGTTGAACGAATTTAATATCAATCATCAACCTGCATATCAGTACAAGTATGTTGAAGAAGCTGATAATTATGATAAAGTGGAAGTAGAAGACTGGAGCGACGATGATCAGTCTGAGAATGTTAATGTTGATACTTCTAGCTTTCCAACTCTTGTTGAGTTTTTCAGTCAAGCAAATGAGGATGAATTGCGAAGAAAAGTTGCTGAAAATGTTAAAAATAAAAGTTTTAGTGAATGTCAAAAGAAGAACAACGTGAAGAACGAAAGAAGTGGTTCAGGAAAGATACGGAAAGAAAATACAAAAGACCACTGCAGTATTACAAAAGAGATAGAGATGTTTCTTTGGGTGATATCATAAGTTGGGGTTATCTACCACAAGTCAATGCTTATGCTATTAGAAGAGAATTTGGTGTTCAGTATTTCAAGTATATTCAAGATATAATGTCTTTGCCTTGGTGGGATGTTGAAGAGTTGCCCAAAGTAAGGACGTTATCATATCCAGTCAGGGTTCATGATATGCCAACATGGGGCTTGATGAAGTTTGAAGCTTTCAAAGAATTTCGTCACTAGAAGCCACATTATCCTAAGAAAGTCAAGAGGACGGATCCTGTTACAGGTATTGAAGAAACAATTCTGAAGATCAAGAAGCCTAAGGTTATGAAGAATATTCCATTGCCAAAGATGGAACAAAATTTTCATGAAGGGTTTGTATGCTGGGTTTATAGTTGCATGACGACTGAAGCAGTGATTGTGTACAAAGTTGGAAATGAAAGCAGATATATTCATCTGTACGATCCGATGTGGATAGTGAATTATTCTGCAAAGGATATTGAATGTTTGTTTGTAAACAAGATTGGATTCAAGGCAGAAGATAAGGAACAAGCTATGCAATTTTAGAAGGTAGCTACAGTGTGTTTTCAGAAAGGTATAAATTCTGAAAATATGTGGTTATCAAGATGGAGAGAGATTGAAAGAGAATAGTTTCTGAAAGCTAAGAAGGAGAGAGAAGAGCGTGAAAAGAAAGACAGGATTGCTAGAGCTACATGTGTGTAAAGGCTAGCTGAGGAAGAAAAGAAAGCTGCTAAAGAGAAGGAACAGCTCAGGAAAGCGTTATTGAAAAAGCCGAAGCAAAGAGAAGAATTTTTCAAGTCTTTATGAAAAATGTTTTGAAGACAGGCTGACTGAAGACTGTGGCAATATCCAAGGGGGAGTTTGTTTGTGCATAATGTCTATCGTCTGCGTCATCAGTCTATGTCGTGTCATTATATGTAATAGGCTAGTTAAAATGTTAAGTTTATGTATGTTAACCAGTTCACACGACCTGGAAGGTCAGGTCGCACGAAGTGGATAGTCCAACTCGTGCGAACTGGACATGTTATTTCGTGCTTTCTAGTGAGCCTATAAAGAGGCTAGTGGTGTTCTTCATTTGAAACATTCTGGAGATTTGTGTCACGAAGTGCTGTCCAATTCTCTCTGTACCAAAACGTATTATATCACTGAAGAACATGTTTAAAGTGACTTTCTACTCTTCTACTCCTGTTCTAACACTGATTGACGGTTTCTAGTCTGATTCCGCCTTTCTAGAAACTAGATTTGACTCTGTTTGACTCGTTTTGGATGAATCCTCGATCCTACAAGTGGTATCAGAGCTCAGGATGAGTCAAATCTGTTGATATCAGTGTTTTGAACGGTTTAGAATCATATTCTTCTACTCTTTCTTGGATTTTCAGACGAATTCACGGATAAAATGGTCTGAATTTTAGATATTGTGTGTAAAACATCATTTTGATCAATCATACAAAGTTACAGACCATAAATCGAACTAAAACTGATCAAAAAATGTCAAAAACTTGAAAAATTGTCCAAATCGTATGAAAATGATGTCCAAATCGTGTGAAACTGATCAGATCGTGTGAATTTTTGTCAAACCGTCTGAAATTCTTATCCAGCTCGCACGAATTGGACCAGATCGTTTGAAACTTTCAAAACTGTGTGACCAGATCGCACGACTTGAGTGTCCAGATCGTGTGAATTCATCAGATCGCACGAACTGAAATTTCTTTTGACAAGTATTTATCACTTCGCACGGATTGGCCGTCCAGATTGTTTGAAAGTCCAGGTCGCTTGAAATTGAAATTTTTCAAAACTTAGAAATTTTTTCGAAACATTTTTCAAAGTATAAAATGGACAATCAAGAGTTTTACAATGCGTTTTTCGGAGGAGGTATGACTGTTCAAAGTGCAGCAAGTATAGCCCAGAATGTGAATATGGAGAACGAGCTAGGAACCATGCAAAAACCACCGAAACTGCTCAACATTAAAGATTATTCGGGGTGGCAGGATAGATTTCGCACGTGAGTTCATGCGAATCACATCGAATGTTGGCTGAAAGTTGAAACGAAATATGTAGTTCCTATGAATGATGCTGGTCTTCCGAAAACACTTAACACGTTAACTCCGGCTGAACAAGAAAACTTTAAAGCCGAGAAGAAGATGGTTAGTATATTGCAACAGGCAATTAAGGAAGACATTTTGGTACTGTTACAGCATCAGGGTGACGCGCAATCTATTTGGAATGCTCTTAAAATCAAATTTCTTGGAAGTTTTTCAATGGTCAAAAGCAAAAAGGCACTACTGAAAAAAGAATTCAACATATTTACTGCTATTAGTAGAGAATCAACGAAAGAGTTGATTGAGAGGTACTGTCACTTGGTAGTGGAGATGAAACGTTTGAATATAGATAAAACAGACGAAGTGTGGGTTGATAAGTTGGCTAACGCACTACCACAAGAAGAGTGGGGTACATTCTTATTGGTTTTGAAGAACAATTTAGAATACGTGGGTTTCAATTTGAGTACATTTATCGAGAGAATTGAAGCTCAGGAGCTTGAACTTCAGAAGATGAGGAAAATGAAATATGCAAACGTACAGCAAGATGTTTAGCTTTATTACAAAGGAAATTCATCTACCACATCTGCTCCAAGTCCAAAGATTCAAACGGCATTCAGTGCAGATTCTTCATCAGGAGTACCTCAAAGCATGCCTAACAACAATTTTTCACCGTTTTCAAATTACGAACCGAATCCTAAGGTTCAAAATTTTCAAGAACAAGTTTCTTCTCAAAGTTCTTCAGGTTCGAACAATCAGAGTTATAGTCATGGGATACAGTGCAATATCGTTGTTAATATAAAAAACGGTCAAGATTTTACCAAGATAGCCGCAAAGCAGCATATAGCACTTCTAGCTTCTGTACTTGAGTCTTACGAGAGTCTAGTAGCCGGACGAATTGGTAACCCGGACATGACTAAAGAAGATTACGATCAAATTGATCCCGAGGAACTAGAACTCATCGACATAAAATGGGGTATGGCGAGTCTTGTGAGAAGAGCTCAAAGGTTCATGGAAATTACCAGAAGAAGTAGTCTTGCAGGTCCTGATTGTAAACTTGGATTCGACAAATTAAAGGTGACTTGCTTCAAGTGTAAAGACAAGGGGCACTTCAAGCGCGAATGTCCAAACAGAGAAGTTAATAACCACCAGAATCCATTCGCCAACGATTATTACCGACATGCCATCTATCATAAAAACAGTCAACAACCATTCAATTCACGACCTCAAATCGAGAACAGTCCATCCAAACAAACAGAAAAAGCTCTTTTGGTGAATCAAGATGTCGAAAAGATTCCAAAAGGTTTCAGTTGGGATAAGTACGTTCCAGGAGATGGTCTTGCAATGATGGCTGAAATTATTGAAGAGTCGGAACCGGAAATTGAGGAATGTGTTCCTGAAGTTGAAGAAGTTAGTGAAGTGGTGAATGAAGAAAGTTTTGCAGATCTAGAAGAGGCGGCAGCAGCGGTCTACTATTATCAGTCTGAACAGGAGGTTATTGCTAATGCATTTCAATCTATAATGCCAGCTAATGTGTTTGATTCTTTTGCAGGTTTCTTTGGTGAACTGACTACGGGTTTTTGCCCACAGTACGAAGTTGAACAAACTCCGGTTCAAGAGATCATTGATGTCTCAAAGGAAATGAATGAAGAGACTTTGAAAGAAATAGCAGACAAAGCTCTTATGGTCAAGCTGCAAGAGGTAGAACAAACTAAAACACCTTCTGATAACAATGAGACCAAAGATGCAACTTAAGAGTCAGTGTCAGTCGAAAAGGAGTCAATTATCAAGACTTGTGATACGTATGAGTCAGGAGAGAAGTCTGAGTCCGACGACAAATCAGAAAATGTGAAGTCCGAATCCGGAGAGAAATCTGAGTCCGGAAAGTTTGGTAAATCGAAAAGTAAAAATGATAAACAAGAAATTTTTTTTGAAAAAGTTGATCCAATTCTTGAAAAGCCATACGAAAACTGTTTGAAACCATGCATGGATTGTCTTGAAAAAGACAAACAGTTTCAAGAGTTGAAAAAGTTTAACGACAAATTAAAATTTGATTTTAATGATGTTAAAGAAGCTTATGACACTCTGTCACGATCAATTAAAATGATTCACACTGAGAGTAAAGAAAATGATAAAATTGTTAATTTGCTTAAAGCTACGGTCATGGATAAGCAAATGTCGATTAACATTCATCTGGACAAAATCGCATCTCTAAAGAAGGAACTTGAACTGATGCGCATTGAGACAGAAAGAGTCGACAAAAAGTTGATCAGTTATATTTCATCTTCATATGCGATTGATCAAATCGTTCCTCAACAAACTGAAGTTAAACCAACTTTCAAAAATGTTCCACCCCCAATGTGGAATCATTATTCTCAGAAATATCCAGACGGGGTGGAGGAGGCATTGAATCTCAAACTGAGAACAGAAGAAAATGAGTTACCGAAAAACATATATGTTACATTCTCTCCGTCTGACACCGACAACGAGTCACAACTGGTTAAAACAGTTGTAGACCAAGTGTTGAATGAAGAGAGTGATAACACTGATTTCGAAACGGTTAAAACTCATTTTGAAAATTCCAGTTCAGATTCTGAAGATGACGGAAACTTTCTTGATAAGTTTATCCCGAAGTCAGATAAAGTTTTGGATGACGATTCGATCATTATGGTTTACACGATGACCAGAACTGACAAGCTGTATACTGATTTTAAGTACCCGATTCAGAATGCGAATCTGGAAAATGTTGAAAAAGTTTTTAAACTCGTGGAAATTGATATCTCAGAGGTTAACAACAATTCGTTTCTATCAAAACCGAAAAAATCTTTTGTTAAACAACAACCGACAAACAACCCGGGAAAGAAAAATGAATGGGTGGGTAACAATGGTAATAACAAGAGACATGGTAATAATTACAAAAAGAAAGGTGTTGGTTGTGAGATGAAAATGGCTAAGAAAGAAGTTAAGCCAAAAGAAAAATTGAGTGAAGTGTTTGTGGCTGGTAATAATACAGAAGTCGAAAAGGATTATATATTTAGTAAGCAAGCAATTGACGATTTTATTGCGGCCAAAAAGATAAGAGACGAGGCCAACAGATCCACTTTTGTTGAATATGATAAAAGAATTTGTTATCGATGCAATGAAATTGGTCACATGGCAAAACAATGTGTCAAAAAGATAGTAAAACCTGTTTTTCATAAACCAAAACCAAAAATTTCAAAGGATGTTAAGGGAAAATCACCTATGGTATCCCCCGTGCGTATTCTTAAACGCGGTGAATCATTGAAGTCAGAGGACAAACCAAAATCAACTTTTGAAATTGGTGAATCTTCAAAATCACAAAAGACTTCAAAGATTTATTCTAAAACAAAGACTTCCCAAAGTCAATCAAGGGTGGAGAAACCTAAACATTCTTTTGAGGAAAAGAAAATGGAAGAGGTTTTAAAATCTGAATCGAAAATCTTTGCAACAAATGATGAGAAAACTGAGTTTGAGTTAGATAAGTTGATTGAAGAATTCCCACCTATTAAGGAAGGAGCTCTAAAATCAAAACCAGAATCTGATGTTCCAAATGTTGTCTTTAACATTCCAAAAGTTGACAAAGTAGCTCATGATATTGTCTTTGGTAGTATACCAAATGTTGAAAAATCTTGGGTATCATTGTTTAAGTAAATGTCTTTTGATGTGTGTAGGGGCTTCCAAGGTCTATCATTTCTAAATGGATAATGGATAGCGGCGCCTCATGACACATGACAGGGATGTTAGCACTGCTATACGACGTCAAATCAATCAATGGAGGTTATATCGGGTTTGCTGGAACTCAAGGTGGAAGAATTGTTGGAGAAGGAATACTTACTAACGGGATTGTGTCATTTGATAAAGTGAACTACATTGCTGAATTAGAAAACAATCTGTTGAGCATTTCTCAGATTTGTGACAAGTCATTCACTGTTCATTTTACAAAAGATGAATGTCTGATTCTTAAACCAGGGTTTAAGATACCCGAAGAAATGGTGTTGATGCGCGCTCCTCGTGAAAACGATCTTTATGTACTAGACATGAGCGTTGCAACAACGATAGATAAAAAGGCACAATGCTTTGTGAGTAAGACGAAGGCGACAGAAAAAGAATCCATCATGTGGCATCGTAAAATGGGCCATATTCACGTGAGAAAGATGAACTTTTTAGTTCATAATGATCTTGTAGACGGTGTTAATTCGAAAAGCTTCCATCTTAATGATGACTGTATTGAATGCAAGAAAGGGATGCAGACGAAGAAATCACACCCGAAAAAGCTCTTGAACTCCATCAGATTTCCGCTCGAAAGACTCCATATGGATCTTTTCGGACTAGTAAATGTGAAAAGCATAAGTGGAGATCTATATTGTTTAGTTATTACTGACGACTTTATAAGATTCTCCTGGGTGATGTTTCTAGAGAGAAAAGATGAAACGTTTGATTCTTTGATGAAGTTATTCAAAAAGATGGAGAATGTTTACAAACTGCCGATTAGACGTATTCGAAGCGACAATGGCATGGAATTCAAGAACAATCATATGCTCGAATTCTGCAACGATAAAGGCATACTTCATGAGTTCAGCGCACCGTATACTCCTCAACAAAATGGTGTCGCAGAACGAAAAAATCATACGTTGATCGAAACAGCTCGTACCATGTTAGCAGATTCGAAATTACCGGTATATTTTTGGAGTGAAGCAGTTGCCACGGCATGTTACACGCTCAATAGGGTTCTTACGATGAAGAAGTACAAGAAAACTTGTTTTGAATTACTTCATCTTTACAAACCGAATCTGAAATATTTAGAACCATTTGGATCACCATGTACATTCATTGATGCAGACGGTAAATTTGGTGCGAAAGCTAATGAAGGTTTTTTTGTAGGATACGCTAGTCCGTTGAAGAGAGTTTTTGTTCCGAGTTTGGGGAAGATTATACAAGTTCAACACGTTGACTGTCAACGGTTTACTGCTCCGAATCAACTTCCCAGAAACAGGCCGCTATTTGATTACTACAATCTCTGGGAGTCATTCCATTTACCGACAGAGCCGAATGAGGAGGAACTGGCGTTCTTATACCAACAACAGCAGTCTCTTTCACAAGAACAAGTGCCGAGACCGTTGGTGGTTTCTTCGCCCGCCGTGGGTTCAAATGATCATGAGGCTGGTCCGAGTGGAACTGCACATGTACCCCCAAAAGAAACAGCTCCAATATTTGACCAAACTGACGACTCAGAATCGGAAACCGGTCCGATTTATGACGAGGAACCAAATATTGCGACTTCAAATGCTTCTGATCACACGGGTGATCAGAATATAACAAATTTACAATCGGAAGTGAGCGTACCGGATACGGTCATGCCAAGAACGTTATCTTACCATCCGTCAGAGCAAATCATTGGCGACCTTCAAAGCGGCGTAAAAACCCGCGAACAAATAAACAAAGGGCTTACATGTTTTTATTCCTCTGTAGCACATTTACAAGAAGAATTCTCATTAAAATGTTTTATCTCGCAGGTAGAGCCGAAAACGTATAAAGAAGCATTGACCGAAGAGAGTTGGGTAAATGCAATGCAAGAGGAGTTACAACAGTTTGAAAAACTTGGAGTGTGGAGGTTAGTTGATCTCCTGGCAGATCAGAAGTTGATCAACACCAAGTGGGTCTTCAAATGTAAGAGAGATGATAGAGGGGTTATAGTAAGGAACAAAGCACGTTTGGTAGTCCAAGGATTTAGTCAGCAAGAAGGGATTGACTTTACTGAAGTATATGCTCCTGTTGCTCAACTCGAGGCAATCAGAATCTTCTTGGCATTTGCGTCATGGAAGGGATTCAAGGTCTACCAACTGGATGTCAAATCTGCATTCCTCTACGACAAGATTAAAGAAGAAGTGTACGTCGGACAACCACTGGGTTTTACCGATCCTGTACACAAAGACAAGGTGTATCTACTCGACAAGGTGTTATACGGATTACACCAGGCCCCGAGAGCCTGGTACGAGACGCTTTCCCAGCATCTGCTGACCAACGGGTTCACGAGAGGGACTGTCGATAGTACCCTGTTCACTAAAGAGGTTGCAGGACATCTACTTATCGTGCAGATATATGTGGATGATATAATTTTCGGATCAACGAACGATGAGTTGTGTAAAGAGTTTGAAAAGGTCATGAAAAAGAAGTTTGAAATGAGTTCAATGGGGGAGATGAAGTTTTTCCTAGGCCTTCAGGTTGAGCAACTGCCCGATGGAATCTTCATACACCAGACCAAATATGTGAATGATGTGTTAGACAAATTCAATATGTCCGAATCATCTCCCATATCAACCCCCTGGCTACGAATCATGGCATATGTCCAGATGAAAGTGGTGAAAAAGTGGATGAAACGCAATATCGGTCAATCATAGGATCGCTAATGTATCTGACAGCATCACGACCGGACATCATGTGTCCAACTTGCCTCTGCACCTGGTACCAGTCAAGTCCCAGAGCATCACACATGATAATAGTGAAGAGGATCTTACGGTATCTCAAAGGTTGCCCAAGCACCGGCTTGTGGTATCCCCGATCCGGTGACTTCTCTCTAACTGGATACTCTGACTCTGACTTCGGGTGCTGTAAGTTAAACGCTAAGTCCACAACTGCTGGTTGCCAGTTCTTCGAAACTCGGCTAATCACTTGGCAGTGTAAGAAACAAACCATAGTCGCTCTCTCGACTTGTGAGGCTGAATATGTTTCGGCTTCCAGCTGTTGTTCTCAGATCCTCTGGATCCAACAGCAAATGAGGGACTATGGTCTGCAATTCTTAGACACACCAATTTTTGTGGACAATGAGGCAGCCACTAATATCACTAAAAATCCAGTGCAACACTCTAAAACAAAACATATTGAGATTCGACATCATTTTATTCATGATTGCTACGAGAAAAAATTGATTCGAATTGATTATATTCACACCGATGATCAGAGAGCTCATTTTTACACTAAACCCTTTGATAAAACAAGATTTAATTATCTTTTAAATTTGAACGAGTTAAAGAATTTGGTTTCTGGGAGGTTGGTAGAGTGTGTGGCCGAGGAGGACGGCGATCAAAAGTGATCTGCGTCTAGTTGTCGTATTTTCTGTATAGTTTCTTTACTGCTTTTGATAAAACCAAAAACACAAAAAAATATGTTTTTGATTTTAGGGGGAAAAAGTTTTTAGAAAATACAAAAACATGATAAATTTCAAAAATACAAAAACATGATAAAATTTCATAAATACAAAAACATTGAAAAAGACAAAATGAGTTTTGTTGTGAAAAAGTGGAAATTATAGTAAATCAGTGGACTATCACAACATGCTAAAGAAATGGAAAGTCAAAATGATTTTAAACAAGTCTCACTGATGATGTGCAAGTAGACTTCACACGACTAGTAGATTGAATTTGAGATATAAACCTAAATATTAATACTGCTTATTCTAGTGGGTAACATCTCTCGGAAATATGGGTAACCCCCGAAATCTTGTTTGAGAGATTGCCTGATTCTGAGATACTAGGTCTTTATACTGTTTGATATCTGGGGTATTGTACCTGGTCTTCTGATATTGCGGAAGCAATAGCCTAGACCTAGTATAATACTTTATGCAATTTGAAAGCTTAACATCTGCATAAAAATTGAAAAATATCGAAAGATATGAATCAATTGCAGTTGAAGAAAAGATCCCCTAAAGGGAACACACCTAAAGTCGAGCCTTCATCTCTTTGACTGAACGGTAGTTCATTACTGAGCTCTCAAGGTCTCACACTAACCCAAATGCAGATATCAGATTGGTATACTCACCTGTAAGACTGAATCTAGGGAATTTTGATACGGGGGTATATTCTGAGGTGGGACACGCTAACAAGTTAGTTCTAAAATACTAATTCGTAGCTCGAATCAATTGAAACTTGTGTAGAAGTTTAAGTGGACAACAATACTGACAATCAGAAGTGAATTTGTTTAAGATTTAAAGTTAAATCAAGATCAACGGTGTTAGTGATATGTCTCAAAAACTGATATGATCCTCTTACACAAACTCACAAAAAGATGTCTGTAAATATGTTTGTACAGTTTCTTGTTTCTTAAATCCAAAAAGATTTCCTGGTTGTTTAGCTAAAATGTTGAAAAATCCAAAAAATTTGTCATTTCATCTTATTTTTGACAACAAGACGTTGGGGATCTGATGATCAAAGTCCAACAGTGCTAAACAAGTTGGATCATTTGGGTTGGATAAGAAAAGTTTGAGAAAAAGTGTTGGTAATTGCTCAAAATGATTAAAAGTTCATTAATTTGAACTTGAAATGTTTCAAAATTGTCAGCGAGATCATAATTTGGTCAGCCAAGGTCATTAACTTGGACTTGGCAGACTAAACAGTTGACCAGGGTCATTAACTTGGACTTGGTTAACTGAGTGTGTTGGTAAAAAGTAAAAAAGTTAAAAATTCAAAAATTTTGAAAAAATAAGGTTTCACACGAGGTGCCAACTCGTGCGAGCTGGCCAAACCGTTTCAAACAAGGTCAGACCGCACGAACTCCTCAAACCGTTTCAATAATCATCTCGCACAACCTGGCTCCTCTATATAAAAGGGAGACCAGATCGCGTGATCGTTTCAGTCTCACCACATCGCACCACACACACCTTCTTCGAGCGATCTGAGCAATCTGAGTGATTTCTTTGTTTTCAAGCCATAATCTTGTGATCATTGTGTTCGGAATCCTTGTATAAGTTGGTTCGCACAACTTATATCATGGGAAAGGTATTGATTGATGTTTAATTGAACCGAATCTCATGAACTCACACAAACTCGAATGAACAGGATATTTGAACTTAGATCTAGGCTTGTAAGGTGAACTAAATTGAATAAAATTCATACCAACATGATCGGATTTTGATGTAGAACAGATCTAGGACATCAATTTCATAATAAAAACAAGTTTTGATAATCTGCAAATTCACTGTTCATAAGGGTTTGTTCAAACGAAGTGAGGATCCAGTCCGCACGAGATGGCCACACCGTTTGATGTTCCAGATCGCATGAATTGGCCAACTCGCTTGGGATCCACATCGTTTGAAATTGGCCAATTCGTTTGAAATTCAGTTCGTGTGAGTTGATCAGACCGTATGAGACACCAGATCGTTTGGGATGGTCAGATCGTTTGACCACCAGATCGCACGAGATGGTCACATCGCATGAGGGCCAGATCGTGTGAATGATAAGTTTGTTTTGAAAATTGTGCAAAATGTTTAACTTACTTTGTTTCTGTTTATGTTTCAGGCATCGAACGTGGTATTTGAACCATCGCACAATATTTGCTGTGTTTATGATGAAGAATTATCAAAGATAGTTGTGTTTAAGGAGATTTTGCCATTCATGAGGCGTTTACCAATTCAAAAAGCTTTAACGAATCAGCACAAAGTATTCAAATCTCATGTTGATCGATTTTGGAAGAAAGCTGTTTATGATGAAGTGAATGATGTTATTAATTCGATAGTTCAGATAGATAATGAAGATAAAGAAATCATAATTTCAGAACAGCTTGTACGAGAAGTATTGGAGTTTCCAGATGAAGATAATTCGCCAACAGGGTTTCCAGAAAGGATGGTCAAAGGATGTATGCTTAGAATGGGTTATAACGGTTCGTTCAATAAAGCAAATTATTTGAAAGCTTGTTTTATGAAGCCGTACAAATTCTTTATTCACTCAGTGATTCATGCGCTAAGTCACAGGAAAGGTGGATACGATATTATGAAAGACTATCAAATGTGTATGGTGACGGCGTTGGTACTAAACAAGAAATACCACTTTTCTAGAATCATTTTTCATTACATGAAAGATAATATTACTTCGGGTAGTCGAAGTTGGGTGTATCCAAGGTTTGTGCAGATGATGCTGGATCATGCCTATCCAAATCTGGTGAAAGATGAACAGAATGATCTAATGCAGTTGCATCACATGGATAATGAAACGTTAATCCGATTATCCAAGTATACAAAGAATTGGCCCGAACCGAAGAAGACAGAGTTTTTCGGGTTCATCAAAGATGAGAAGTATGAGGATCCAGATCCAGTAAATCATTTAAAGTGGAGGAATGATGCTGAAATGAAAGAAAAAAATGCAATTGATGAATTAACGAAGTTAGAAGATTTCAGTGAAACTCGAAATGATTGGTATACAAAAGAAGAAAAAGAAAAGAAGAAAAAAGGTGGAAAGAGAACTCCTACACCAAAACTCCAAGCTGAAGAAGGATCATCATCTCAACCACATAAGAAACGTAGAAAGAAAGCGGTTGAAACACTGCTAGTTGATGAACCAGAAATTGATGAGACAGAAGCTGATGTTGAAAAAGATCAAGAGTCGTTAACTCCTGAAACTGAACAGTTGTTGAAAGATATCGATGATACTTTAGAAGCTGAAAAAGCAGCTGGTAAGAAAGTAGTTGATGATGAAGAGAAGAGTTCATCTGGTGTAGAAAGTGATTCGGATCCTGAAGTTGATCGTTGGATCAGAGAAAACTACGATCCAAAGGATAGGGAGAAACAAAAGAAGAGAAAGAGGAGTTCGGATGATGATGAAACTTATGTTCCACCAGAGGATGTTCAGGTCGTAACACCACCATCTTCAGGAGGTAGAAAGAAATCAACATCAAGAAAACGTGTCGAACCTCCAGCAGCGCGAAAGTTAAAATTCAAGCTGAAATTAAAATCTATCCAAGGTCCACAAACTCAGTCTACACCAGAACCACAATCTAAACCACCATCACCATCACAAAATCGACCAAAATCACCACCACAACAACCATCATCACCACCACAATAACCATCACCACCACCACAACAATCATCACCAAAATCTTTACAATCACCACCACAACATCATATTTCATCACCTATTCATGTACAACCACCAATAACTTCACCACACGTCCAACAAACACCACCAACCACACAACCACCAGTTCATACTACTCCTGGATCGTCTGGTTTTGAAAATTTTCCACCGATTCCAGAGAGTACAGTTCTTGAAGGGCTTAGTGATTTTAGCTTTGTGAATGATGATCTTGTAAAGAAGTTTCAAAAGAAGGTGGATGAGGTGTTAAGTGAGAAAAAGAAGTTAGAGGAAGGTGTCAAGTCTGTTAAATCTGAAAATTCATCGTTGTTGAAAAAGATTGAAGCTGATCAAGCAGACATAGATATTTTGAAAGTTCGAATAGCTGAATTGGAAGAAGAAAAGTCTCGAAGGGATGAGCAGAATGAGTATTTCAAGTTGAAAAATAAAGAGTTAGAAGCCAAGAATGCTAAAAAGGAACATGAAGAGTATATGTTAAAGAAAGTGTTGGAAGATTTGATTGGAAAGCCGATTGAACAAAAGTTTGAAGAGATAGAACTTGCGGAAGTTAGAGCAAGACGTAAAGCTGAAATAGAAGCTGGAACGAAAGATAAGGGTAAAAGTGTTCCAGTTGAAGAAGATGTTCAAGTGTCTGAAAGGCAAATTGTTCTGTTTGAGACAACAAAAGTTCCAGAATCGTCTATTCTAGATCCTTGTCCAATAACTTCAGTATCTAGCATGATAAACGACAATGATGAAGATGATGAAGATGACGAAGATGATAATCTGAAAGATGATACAGATGAAGTATATTCTATACATAGTGATAATGATGATGATGATGATGGAAATGATGATGTTGATCAAGGTAATTCTGGTATAAAGGTAACTGAAGTGTCACTAGAAGAGAATATTGACGAGTATCTTAAAGACGATGCAAACGAAGAACCAGAAAAAGCAGGAGGTGAGGGGGAGCATGGTGATACTGGAAATGTTGATGAAAGTGTTGGTCAGGGTACATGTCTGATTCTACGTCTTGAACATGATGTAGAGGAAGGTGAAATTTTGCATACTTACAATAGAGCTGAGATCGTTAAGATGATGCATGTTGAAGAAGATAATTTTAATTTTGATTTTGAAGAGGAGTTGAACGAATTTAATATCAATCATCAACCTGCATATCAGTACAAGTATGTTGAAGAAGCTGATAATTATGATAAAGTGGAAGTAGAAGACTGGAGCGACGATGATCAGTCTGAGAATGTTAATGTTGATACTTCTAGCTTTCCAACTCTTGCTGAGTTTTTCAGTCAAGCAAATGAGGATGAATTGCGAAGAAAAGTTGCTGAAAATGTTAAAAATAAAAGTTTTAGTGAATGTCGAAAGAAGAACAACGTGAAGAACGAAAGAAGTGGTTCAGGAAAGATACGGAAAGAAAATACAAAAGACCACTGCAGTATTACAAAAGAGATAGAGATGTTTCTTTGGGTGATATCATAAGTTGGGGTTATCTACCACAAGTCAATGCTTATGCTATTAGAAGAGAATTTGGTGTTCAGTATTTCAAGTATATTCAAGATATAATGTCTTTGCCTTGGTGGGATGTTGAAGAGTTGCCCAAAGTAAGGACGTTATCATATCCAGTCAGGGTTCATGATATGCCAACATGGGGCTTGATGAAGTTTGAAGCTTTCAAAGAATTTCGTCACTGGAAGCCACATTATCCTAAGAAAGTCAAGAGGACGGATCCTGTTACAGGTATTGAAGAAACAATTCTGAAGATCAAGAAGCCTAAGGTTATGAAGAATATTCCATTGCCAAAGATGGAACAAAATTTTCATGAAGGGTTTGTATGCTGGGTTTATAGTTGCATGACGACTGAAGCAGTGATTGTGTACAAAGTTGGAAATGAAAGCAGATATATTCATCTGTACGATCCGATGTGGATAGTGAATTGTTCTGCAAAGGATATTGAATGTTTGTTTGTAAACAAGATTGGATTCAAGGCAGAAGATAAGGAACAAGCTATGCAATTTCAGAAGGTAGCTACAGTGTGTTTTCAGAAAGGTATAAATTCTGAAAATATGTGGTTATCAAGATGGAGAGAGATTGAAAGAGAATAGTTTCTGAAAGCTGAGAAGGAGAGAGGAGAGCGTGAAAAGAAAGACAGGATTGCTAGAGCTACATGTGTGCAAAGGCTAGCTGAGGAAGAAAAGAAAGCTGCTAAAGAGAAGGAACAGCTCAGGAAAGCGTTATTGAAAAAGCCGAAGCAAAGAGAAGAATTTTTCAAGTCTTTATGAAAAATGTTTTGAAGACAGGCTGACTGAAGACTGTGGCAATATCCAAGGGGGAGTTTGTTGGTGCATAATGTCTATCGTCTGCGTCATCAGTCTATGTCGTGTCATTATATGTAATAGGCTAGTTAAAATGTTAAGTTTATGTATGTTGACCAGTTCACACGACCTGGAAGGTCAGGTCGCACGAAGTGGATAGTCCAACTCGTGCGAACTGGACATGTTATTTCGTGCTTTCTGGTGAGCCTATAAATAGGCTAGTGGTGTTCTTCATTTGAAACATTCTGGAGATTTGTGTCACGAAGTGCTGTCCAATTCTCTCTGTACCAAAACGTATTATATCAATGAAGAACATGTTTAAAGTGACTTTCTACTCTTCTACTCCTGTTCTAACACTGATTGACGGTTTCTAGTCTGATTCCGCCTTTCTAGAAACTAGATTTGACTCTGTTTGACTCGTTTTGGACGAATCCTCGATCCTACAGTAATTAAGCTGAAAATAAAGTATATCTTGAGAACACAAATACTGAGTTATATCCCATGCATAATAAATAACTTAATTATAAAAAGCAAGATTCATTAATATTAATAATATAATAATTAAATAATTGAAACCTTTCATCAAAACTTTTCATATTAATACTACAATTAAAAATAAAACGAGATAATGAATATTCATTTCTTTGTTGTGATAAATCCAATTTAATAAATACCCATTGTAACTTTTCATCTTTCATATTTTAGATCAAAAGCCAACCACCTAAGATAACCAAAACCGATTGCCTAGTCCCATAAGATTTCCCAATGAGAAAACTAAAAGGAATTCGAGTGGGTTTTAAATCGATCGAACAATAAATATTCATGGTTGTAAAGAGACTCGCATCATATCAAACCGATCAAAATAACACAATAATAAAGACAATGCAAAGTGAAATATATATGCATTTAACCTTAATCTAATTCTAGAAATAAATAGGTGTACCCATGTTGAAAGAGAAAAAAAACATACACACACTCTTAACCTTGATGATAATTCAAAAGCAAATTGCATAACAGGAAAGAAAAATTGCATACATAGATGACAGACTACTGGTTCATGTTTATAGGTTATAAATAAATGTTAAAATCTTGTATAAACCTAACGCGGCCTCTGTTAAATAAAACTTCGACTCCTTTCCAATAATCAAGTTCCGGTTTCTAATTTATACCTAAATTATACTTGCTTAAAATGTTGTATTGAATTATACACAGAGATAAAATCTCAAAGTATAAAATAGTTATGGCAACCAATTTATATTTATCTATTAAGCATTTAATAAAAAAAAACTTAATTGATAAATATCATTGGTTGTTTAAATGGGCATTAATTCATGAAAGAAAATTGTGGAGGATAACTAGTCGCCCAAGACCATATTGTAAATCAAACTGAAAACAATTTTCGTTTAATATATTGTACGGTTTCCCATCAAATCTTACAGAATAATAATAACAAAAAAATACGATTTGGTGAATCATACACAATTTCTAATCGTATTAGAATTTTATAAATCTTAATTTAACCTAATATCATATGAGTTACAATATATATAAATTAGTTTGGTAGATTTAATAGATAAACAAAATAAATCTCTAGCATAACCCAAAATAGTATGAATTACAATATGGTTTGTGTTTAAGATCATAAATAATAAGTTGATTAGACAATATCCACTTACCTTATGATGATGCGATTCGACTCCAAAGCAATTCGTGTTGATAACGTGTTGTGAAACAACGACCTACTAGCAATGTATAGAGAAGAATGAGAGAATGGAAGATGGATTTCTTATTGATGTGTAAGTATGAAATACAAAGCCTCTATTTATAGGCTTGTACATTAACATTAGAGTAAACACAAAAGAGGAGTTAAGGATGTGGAGAGTCACTCTTAATGATGTATTCATAACATAAAACAATATATCTTTAAAAACCTCATTTGTTGCACGGGTTGAATAAATGTAATTTTATATAATAAGTTTGGAAGTAAGGTGAGAAAATCATAAAATAAATGACTACAATGAACGACAGGTGTCACACATTAATGTTTTATTATATAGTATAGTATAGATTTAGATTTATATTGATATAAATAGATCATTCTGTTGTAGCAAAATTTGTTAAGGAAGTCTGAATAAATTTAACCCTTTATTTAAAACTCTGTAAATGTATAAATCATAAATAATGTTAGTTAATTTTATTTTAAGTTTAAAATCTATTTGATACCAAACTAAACAAAACGTTCAAATATATAGTTAATATCAAATTAGATAACTAAGTTTGAATTTGAAGTAAATAGATAAATATAAAAGTAATAATTAAACTAAATAATATTTAGTAGGGGGTTATCTATAATTAATTAGAAGAAATTAAACTAAAATAATAATTATCCAAAAGACATGGTCTAATTAGTATACATAAACACCAAATATAATACTGATGACGGTGGTAGCTCAAGACCAAATAAAATGACTTAGGCACATAAACGCTTGGAAGGTTAAAGGATTAAAGGGTTCACAACCCGAGAACTCAGGTGAACAGTAAAAAGGATGCAAACAGTAAACTATCACTTCATTGATTACGTGGTCAGCTCTCTCACAGCCGTAAAAGAGAGCATGTGCATAGAGAACAACCTTTTATCCGCAGGTCTAAACCGTTCAACCCCCAAATGGGTAAGTCTCCCACTGCAAGCATGGTTCACTGGTCCAAGGTTTCCTCTTTGGGCGATGACTTCCTCTATAAATTACACTTCATTTAGTGCATTAGGGACATTCTGATCAGCTCTGATTCTCTTAGAATCCCTGATCTTTCTTCTCGAGTACTTGTTCCATTCAAGTCTTCTTTCTTCACATTCAACACACACTTTTCTACTGCTCTTGCATCCAAAGCTGAACACACTTCAGTCAAGGATCTTGAGTAATCAACAAAATATAACTAGTGAACCTCTTTCCACGTCTTGCAAACATGGGGGGACCCCATGACCTGCATTAGGCAAACCGGAACCCTCCAACCCTTTTGCCTAACCAGCCTAGGTACTACCATCGGTCTAGTATTTGTTGCATCAACAAGTTGGCGCCCACCGTGGGGCTACGCCACTAATTTTCTTCAAAAGACCTAGTAGTGTAGCTCCATCTTTGCTCAAAAGTCAGCATATCGGAAGGTGAGTCTCCGGGAGAGGTAAACCAAATCCCATGTACCTCTACCCCCAACACTAGCCAAACTCATGTGGCTATACCAACTTCCATCTCAACACCGGGAAGCACTCCAACGGGAGCATCATACCCCGAGTTTCTCACATTTCAAACGCCGACACCATCTCGTTCCGGAGTACCATCTCCCAACGTTGGTGCTTCTAACACCCCCTCACGTGTTGACCTTACTCCCGAAGGGGTTGCCAACAACTTTCTCGAGTTATGGTCTCTTCTTAACCAATACATGAGTAGGGAAAGAGACAAGGGAGTGAGGATCCGTCTGGATTACGACGAGCCAGAACCATCACTATCTCCTGGACCTCCCGCTCTTCCTTTTACAAGTTCTCAGCCAACCGTGTCTAGGAACGAGGCTGGTCCCAGCAATCCTCCTCCAAATCCTAACCCATATCTGTACACGAGGCCAGATCCGACAACGTTTCCTCTCTTTTCCTCCTAACCAGTTGCAACCGGTGCTCCCTTGGGGTACGAGCTGCTTTGGACCAGCTCCTACAATCTCCAGCAGCAATCCTTCCACCTTCAGTAACAACTACATGGGAATAAGCTTTGTCTGTGCTCTATTTGGCACGAAGTGCCGTCATGAGCACTCCTTTAGGGGTAAACTGCCCAGTTGCACCAGGAAGCCTTTAAGGCTTCAACCTTATGCCTCAGATGATGGCCCAGATGATGGCAAGCTTCCCATGGCAATATTTTATTAATCAAGTGCTAGCCACCCAAGGGAACAACAATAACAACAACAACACAGTTATAAGGGTGGAAGAGGATTTGGCCAAGCCATATAAACCAAGCAATTTGTCATGTTTCTCCCAGCAAATCGCTGATTATGATTTTCAAACAAAGATCAAAATGCCATCCCATATCAAGACATATGATGGGACTGAGGATCCAGAGGATCATCTCCAGATCTTTACTGGTGCTGCCAGGATCGAGAAATGGTCTAATGCTGAATGCTGTCTCATGTTCATGTAAACCCTTGTCGGGTCAGCCAGAATCTGGTTCAATGATTTACCTGCCAGAAGCGTTCGAAGCTTCGATGACCTTAGCAAAGGGTTCCTAGCCAACTTCTCCCATCAAAGGCGGTACGTTAAAGATTCCATGGTAATTTTCCAGATAAAACAAAGGGATGATGAAAGCCTTCAAGAGTTCATAGAAAGGTATAAAAAGGAAGGTCTAACACATGTGGGGGCGGATGAAAAAATGAGAGTAGCCGGTTTCATGAATGCAATCACCTCCAAATACCTCACGAGGGATTTCAACAAGTCCCTACCAAAAACCTTGGAAGAAGCTCTCGAAAGGGCCGAAGCCCACATCAGAGGAGAGGAGGCTATAGACATAAAAGAGCAAAGAAAAAGGGGATCTAACTGGCGAGGCAACAGTCCGGCTAGAAAAAAGGAGAATTTCCATTCCTATGACAGACGCCAAAGGGGTTCAGAGCAACGAAGGTCTGAAGGCCGGAACCCTCCAAGCAGGGAGAAAGCCATGAACTTCACACCCCTTACCAAAACTCCCCAAGAGATCCTTGCTACAGAGGAAGTGAAACAAAGCTTCTGATCTCCCAGACCTCTCCCGAAAAGTAAAAGAAATGAGAATTCCACCCACTTTTGTGAATTTCATGAAGAAAAGGGTCACCATACTAACGACTGCTTTCAACTCAAAAAGAGGATCGAAGAAGCCGTCAAGTCCGGGGAGCTTGCCCACTTAGTGAAGGGGGTAAGAGACAAGATAGCCAAAGGCAAAAGCAAGGAAGTTAACATGGTAGATTTTGATGGAAAGGTTCCCTGCAAACGATAGCGGTTAGAAGCTTGGGAGCTTCAGTGTGTCTGCTTCCCTCCAACAAAAAGGGATCCACTCTCAAACCCGCTTGTTGTTGAAGCTACTGTGGTGTAACACCTCGTAAAATCACGTCCAATGATATAGTGACACGTGTAATAAACCCTAATAAAGTCAAACGTTGAATTTGAGGTACTAATTTTGCGAAAAATCAAAAACTTTGATTACGAAAGGACTGGAAGTGTTATCACACTTAAAATAAGTCTCTGAATAACCTTTTACGGTAATTATATTCACTAATGGTCCACTTGTTGATCAAGTGTAGTCGTTTGCGTAATTAACTGAAAGTTTGCGCGATGAAGGGTTAAAAGCGGATGAAGGGTTAAAAGCGTCAACATGTTAATTCTTACCTCTGAGTGACCTTTTAACAAACCGGGAACTTCATGATACTCGATTATACTTCCGGGAATGCCAATTATTGGCCGTCTAAGGTTTTTATGCCTTTAAGTGACGTTACACGCAACTTTACAAGTTTAAGGGGTTAAAAGCGTCAATATGTTTAAATATACCTCTGAATGACCTTTTTACGAACCTGAAGCATCATGATGTTTAATAATACTCTTAATAATGCCAAATATGGATTAGATAAGGCTTCGATACTATTAAATGATGATATGTGCAAGTTCGCGCATTAGAAGGACTATTTAAGTCAAACTACAAGAGTCTATCGATTCGTATGGTATCGAACCTTTCGGAATATGATCATAAGTTAAAAATGCCCTAAATATCCTTTACATATCTTAGAAATAGGCTTATAGATGTTTGGTGTGCAAAAATAAACTTATTTCATCAATAGGGACTAAAAGCGTCAAAAAGTGCATAAGTTTGCATTTTCGCGCATATCTTACGTTCTGAATATATCCGGACATCCAAAAATTTCTGTAATCACTAAAATATTTTATTTTAGTGTTTGGCATGATAAAATTCCATTTGTCGCGTAATTTGGATCGTTTTTCGCGTCCGTTTGTGTTTCGTCGTAATTAGCCGAACAACGCAACCGTACGACCAAACGAACTAACATCTGAGATGTTTTCAAGCATATTTTAAGTTCCCTATACTTTAACTTCATTGTCGAGTTTTGAAATGGGGTTAACGGGGCTTAAACGAGCCGAAAACAAGCTTTATTGCATGCAGGGACTGTTTGTGTAAATTTTGAAACTTTGCTGATCTGTTGAGTCCTCGCGTCACGCGACCCCTTAGGGTCACTGCCATCGTGCGACGCGACGGCCTTAGCTGGGCAGAAAATGGTTTTAACAACCAGCAGCTGGTTTCTGGGTTTTTGCACTTGGTTTCTTCAATCTATGGGCTTGTTTTGGGCGCCCATAGATTACCAAAACAATGGGTAATACTTGTACGGACCAGATTGAAGCTCGTTTATCGAGGAACGATCCTAACGGTTCTCAAAATCCTATATAAACCCCACTTGTTTTGGCTTTCATTCACACCACATTGCTTTTCTGCATTGCTCTCTGATTCAAGAGGATCCTGATCATATTGGGAACCTCCTTCAGTCCTAAGGACCACTTGTAAGTGTTCCTTTCATGCTTAGTTAAATTGTTTGGCTCTTAAAAGCCGAAAAGTCAAGCGTTTGCGATAAACGCTTTGAATTTTAAACGATCGAGCCAATGTTCGCAACGAACATGGCTACGTGATCGTAATTAGGTAGGTATTAAACCCTCAAAAGTGCACCTCCTAATTACCACGTTTGCTTAGTTAATTGTCGGGTCAAAGTAGTTAAAATAAAAGTCAAACGAGTCGTTTTTAAACAAAATTCATAACTAATGTTGTAAAGGCAATAAAATCAGTTTTGTCACTTTAATAACTTGGTAAATATTAATTGAACATGTCTAAGCATGTTCAACCCGACAATTCTAAGTATTAGGCTCGGTTCAGAACCGAAAGTCGCAAAAGTAGACTTTTGCTTTGACTTTCAGTTCTGACCCGATTTAGCTTAGTTTAGATATGCCTTAGGATTCCTTTAGGACCATATTAGGTTAGTATAACCCTCTGAGGTTATACAACTTGGTTCCATAGAAATCCTAGTTCATTGCATGTTTCCGTTTAATGCCTAAATGTTGACCATAATGCCCTTTTGATATTGAAACAAGATTTTTGAAAATGTGAGAGGACAAAACCTTTATTACTGATTTATAAACATGTCCATAAAATTTCACATCAGTTCGTGGTCTAAAATGGGAGTTATGCGCAATAGCGTAAATTGAAAGTTTTTTTATTAATTAAACGGCATTTTCGGCATAAAGCCTATTTAAACTCGGATTTGACATCAAACCTTTTACATACTGATGTAATATAATATTTTGGGATTTTTGGAAATTTTTATTCAATTTTAAGATAATCATAACATAGAGTTCTCGCATAGGCTCGGTAATTGACGATAACGCCCTTTTTTGCTAATAAAATGAGTTTTATACATCCTTTACATGTCAAACTTTTTTCTACTAATTTATATGATAAATAAGTTATTTTAAACTGTAAAGGCTGGTCAAAATCTCAGATTTCCCTATTTAAACCGAATATCGTCAAATACCGACTTTTATGCGATTTAGGCGCATAGTATGGTTTAAAACCATATTAGGCACCTAAAGCTTTGTTGGGATTGAACCCTACCAGAGGAACAGATAATGAAAGCCAAAACCGGATCATGACAGTGGATTCACAATAAGCAGCTGTTTACACTAAGTCTTCTCCCTTAACAGTGATTATAACAGCTGATGATCTTTTGTCCACTGCCCAAATACAACTGCTGCTGTGCTGCCTAACTACTGATGAAGCCTAGAAGACTGCTGGAAACTAAGCATTGCTGATACAAACTGCTGATGACAAAGCACTGCCCAATCAAGGACTGATCAACCTTGAGGAAAGCACTGACATAAAGAGAAGAGCAGTAGTTTAGTATATCATCTGTTTCATGTATTGTCAGTGGTTAGGTTTAGCAGTGTTTGTATAAGAACAGTTGATACAGGTTGTTAGGCTTTTAGACGTCGCTTTCATGGTGACGTCAGCTGAGATGCCTCAGTGGTTTGGTTTGTCTATAAATGGAGTGGTACTCTGTACCGTTACATTTGATTCATCTTGAGTGAGTTCTTCTCCTCAATTCAATCCTTTCATCTTGTGCAATCCAACCTTGGGGTATCAGGCTGAGGGGGAGCTTAGTTTGTAAGCATGCTTTGTAATCTTTTGATTGACTTTGTAATCTTTCAACTAATGCAAATCATGTGTTTATCAAAACTATTTTCTCCTTTGATTGTGTTTACAAAGTTTGTTATTCATTTCTGCTGCACTTTACATTGTTTCATATTCATTCATTATTCAAATTACACAAACAAACACAATCATGAGAGCCTCCGATCCTAACAATTGGTATCAGAGCTTGGACAGTCAAAATTCGATCTAACAATCAATTTGACATAACAGTTCGGCTCAAAATTCATTGATACTAAGGTTGGTTGTATTCAGTTGAAAAACAGAGTAACGAGTAAATCATGATCAAAATGGTTATTCAAAAACTCTGTAAATCAATCAAGATGTCATATGACACACAAATCTCACACAACAAGTGATTTCATGCACAAGACACTCATGGTTTCTAGATCTGAAAACATATCTATTAAACTGTGGGATTATATCTTATTTTCAAAATTGATTTCAACTGTTGTTATGAAAATTGTGATGTCACCTTATTAAATGCTAGAGTATGAACCTCAGATTAACAAAACCTATGTTCATAAAAACATTGGTGTTTTGCTAACATAAAAAGAAGGAAATTAAAACTTTAGTCATTCAGATCTTATGTGTTGAAAACAGGTTGAGATCCTCAAAAGGACAAAATTAACTATGTTAAAATACATTAAGAAAATCAGGAGTCAAAAATGTCCAGATCATAGGTAATGAGAAGGTTGGCATAAGCATGTGTAGAAATGACCAAATCTCTCAAAACTTTACTGCAAAATGATCTAGGAACAAGTATTCCTTCAATAAATGCCTCCCAGTAAGTATTTCATTACTTATGAATGGGAAGGATAAAAAGGGAAGAAGAAAACTCACAAAAACTCAGAAGTGTGTTTATCTCAAAACTTTTGAAGTCAGAAGAAAAGAGTATAAACGTAAAACACTTAAGAGTTAAAGCTTGGGGTAATAATGGTCATTAAGCAACTGCTTGTGCTCATTGGTTCAGGAAAATTCAGGTGAAAATAGTACTCTCTGTGATTGAGCTTACAAGAGGACTAGACAAATCTTAAAAATCATCACATGGTAACAAGATCTATAACAGGATCCTCAAAACTCATGTGTCCATGTGTCCTCATGTTGGTAATCAACTGACAAGAAAATGGTACCAAACAGTGGTCAAAATGTATTCAAAATTTCCAACCACTGATGTCAAACCACTGACCATTTTCATAAACTTGAGAATGATATGTCTACGTATTTTTATTGAAAATATACCAGATCCTTTTGATGCTGTTCTCAGAAAAGCCTTTAACCATTTTTTTTTTAAAAAGGTTTTTCTCGAATAACCAGGATATATTGTTCATTTTTTTTTTTGGAATAATATATTTTGAACTTTTGCTTGTTTTTTGTTGTCAATAGTTTCAGTTCCTGTCAGGATATAGTACCTTTTTTTTTGGTATTATTGTCCTCATAAATGGGTCAAAAGGAAATGGTACGTATGTCAAGATCATATCATACTCAGGTTTGTTCTTAAACATTTATCAAAGGTTGATTACTAAACTGTGCTTAAATTACTGGGGCACTCATGTTTTAATTGGATATTAAACGAAAATGAGTTGCCTTAGCAAAAAGTTCTCATCATCTGGGGTACTAAACCACTGTCCTTCAAAATTGACATGTGGCAAAAACCTTGAATGAAAATTCTCAAAACAGTTGCTGAAATACTTGTCCTTCAAATCTGTACCATTTACCCTAATCACTGTTTTGTTCAAACACCTGATCACTAAATACTATCCACTGCTGAAAGTCAACCACTGACTCTTCATTTTGCTTGGCAAGCACTGATGCTCAAAATCAGTGTCTTATCCACTGATATACTATCCACTGATAGTAAAAATCTTCCACTGTTATCACTTTATTACCGTTGTAACTACTGATGTTTGGTACATCAGTGGTTCTCAAAACAACTGTCCTCCATTGTTCATCCATATTATCAGAGGTTGACGCGTGGTCAGTTTTTTAGCCTTCAGATCATAATAACCGCTGCCACATCAGCGATCACTTTTTCCTTAAATAAAACCCTGATCAAAACCCCCAAACAGGGTTTTACACTGTCGAATTGAATTCCAAAGTTCTCTTCTCAAAGCAGTTTCCAACCTTTCTTCCCAAATCACTCTCCGATTCTTCTTCTTCAAAATGACGAAGTCAAAATCAAAATCAAAATCTAAACCAAAATCACCATCATCTTCAAAAGAGGTCGCTCAAACGGCCGAAGAAACCATTGAAATCCTATACAAATCACCGCACAACTACTTGGGTCTCCTCACAAAACCCTCAAACAACCGCACCTTCGATTCCGTCATCGACACACTATCTGAATCAAAGTACAAAACTTTGTTGACAGCAGATGCTCCCATTTACCTGCAAACCCAGAGAGAGTTCTGGAAAAATGCTACTCTTGAGAAACAAGACGATAAAGTAGTAGCCATCAACTCCTCGATACAGGGTAAAGCGATCCAAATCACTCCACAAACAATCTCAGAAGTCTTTAAACTCGATGATCAGAAAGGTAAAACTTCTTTTGACAAAACCGAGTTGAAAACTGACTTTTTGAAAAGAGGGTATGCAGAACAATCAAAGGTAGATACCTTACAAAAAGGTTATTTTCCGTCTGCACCCAGATTTCTATTTCACACACTTTTGTCGTGTGTTTCAAATAAAACAACAGCGTTTAACGAAATACCATTGAAGATTCAATGCCTGGGCTATGCTATTTTAAATAATAAAGATTACAACTATTCCCAGGAAATCTTCAATGACTTGGTAAAGAATGTTGATAGCAAAACATTTTTACTCTTTCCAAGGTTTCTAAGTTACTATTTTAAACAAAAATTTGAAAAAGAAAATGAAAATGTGCCAAAACAAGGTGTTTATTTTCAAATAAAAAGTTTAACACCTGAAACATTCACTAGAATGTTGGCACCAATAAAAACAAAAGCAGAGGTGTCCGAGCAGAATTTAGCAGTTACTACTGCTCCTCAGACATCTGCTGCTGAGCCCACTGCTCCAGGTGATCATAGCAGCACTACCACTGCTTTGAAACCCACACCTGCCACCACCAAAAAGACCAAAAAGAAAACATCCAGAAAACCCCCCAAACCCAAAACAAAGGCAAGTCTGGAAGATGAGATCCCAGAGCAAATGCCAGTGACAACACAAATGTCACCACAAACCACTGCTGCTACTTCCTCACAGCAGTTGGTAGAAAGATCTCCACCATTGCCTAAAACTCCTCCTGCATCCTCACAAAAGGATCAGGTTGTAAGCACAGGGACCCCACAATATGAAGCTCTGGATTCAATCGGATCCATCTTCCTCAGTCCTGATCCCAAGGACATGTCTCTTTCAACCCCAATACCCTCACCAATAATATTACCACAATCCATGCTACCTTTGTTGCATGCAGTTGTTATAGCTCAGACACAAACCAGTTCCTCTCTATCACCTATCACTGAGAGTATACTCCAACAAGTGACTGGGTCTGATGCTTATAGCTCTGCTATTCCAGCAACAACTGAGGAGGTTACACCCCCTGAGTTACAAGTAACTCTTGGTGGTAGTTCAAGTGGAGCAGCAACTACAACTGATGGATCAACAGATCTTCAGTTGGACAGTTGTTTCATCAGTCAGACTCCCTTGAAGGCAATTTCTTCCATAGCACCATCGGTAACCACCAGTGAGTTGATTCTAACCACTGGTACCATCAAAGGTTTATCAAGTGCTGAAGAAAGAAGTCCCCAGTACCAAGAACAAGGGGCATCAATTGGTGATTTTTGGGATTCAGTTCCTAAGTCACACATTGATACAACCACGGCTGGTGGGGATTCAGATGATCCCATTAAAGTGGGTGATGATTCAAAATATCAGGAATTGACGGGCAGAGTTGAAAAACTTGAAACCTCGGTTGCTGAAATAAAGGATATGGTGCAGGAGATTCTGAAAGCTCAAAAAGCACAATCCACTGCTGTTCCACCTCAAGCACCTGCTCCACCACAAGCATTTGCTGTAAATGAGCTCTGGAATATCTTTCAACCCTTACTTGAACACCAAAAACAGATGGCTGATCAGCAGCATGAAATACATGTGAAAATGCTGACAAATATGGTGGAGTCAAGATTTAAAGATACTCAAGCAGACATCAAAGCTATCAAGGCTCATCTCCAAAGCACTCCTGGAAAGGTTCCATCTACTATCCTTTTCATGGATAAACCCCTTGCAGATAATGCCAAAAAGGGGGAGAATGTCAAAAAGATGAAAAAAAAGGGAATTGAAGATGGTCTGTATGTTGAACCACAACAAGGAAAACAGCCATCTAAAATCTCAAAAGATTCAACATCTGAAACTTCCATTCAAACAGCTGATACAGTAGTGGTTACAAAAACTGCTGTCAGTAGCCAAACAGCTGCCATCTCATCAACACACACTAACACAACCACTTCTCTACCACCATCATCATCTACAATTATTTCACTACCTTTGCCTCCTGCCATAAAGCAGATGACAGCAGATGTTACAACATCTGCTGTAATGACAACAGTGATTGAGACACCAGTTGTTTCAACCACTGTCAGTCAATCACAATCACAAACCACTGCCACTCATATCACCACCACTGATCCACCCAAGACATCATCTTCCTCTCCTACAATAAAGAGGAGAAGAATCTTCATACCCTATGACTCACCACCATCATCACCATCATCAAAAACTACTTCACCACCTTCAACCCCTGCACAAAAGCAGAAGACATCTACTGACACATCAGTAGTTGTAATGACAACAGAGGTTGAAACACCAGTTGTTTCAACAGCTGTTAGTCAGCCATCCACCACTGTTTTCACCAGTCTCACATCACAACCAGCAAAGCTCTACACCAGAAAAAGAAAACTTACTCAGCCAGATGAGGACCAATATGATCCCACTGCTGCAAGATATCCGTTAGAACTAGAAGCTATAAAAAATGAGATGAGGCAATTCTACACTGATGATGATCCTTCAAACAGAAGATTTTCTTCACTCGTTGGCTTCATGGTTCCAGAAGACATGGATGAATATCTTGAGCTCAAAGTAAGACCGGCTAAGATAAGAGCCAAGGTTGAATGTAAAGGTCAAGGTGATGAAGCTATTGCTGAAAGATTGGATTTTCTGCTCACAAAAGTCAAACAAATAAAAGATTTTGCACAGGAGCTGAGCAAAGAAAAAGCAGAACAACGAAAAGAGATGAGAAGAAAACTTCTTGCATACATAATGCAAGAAAAATTTTATCCTGCTGAAGAAAACCAATTTGAAGAATGGCCAATACTGGCTTTAAAGCATGAAGCTGATAGGATTGATAGAATCAAGAATGATCCTAGAAAGAAGAAAAATGCTCCAAATTGGAGCAAATACAAAAAGCTCATCACTAACCTAACAGCTGAGTACAAAAGAAAGAAACAGGAGCTGGTGGATGCAAAAGTGGACACTGCCAATGCCATATCAAAATGGTCAAAGCAGCAAACTGATGAAGCCTATGAAAGGCTGAAGAAAAGGAAGATAACTGTTTCAGGCACTTCAAAGAAGCATGAACAAATGATGAAGCTTGAACAGCAGATAGAACACTTCAAAACACTGTTCAGGTCAACTAGACATTCTACTCTTGTGACAAACCAAGAAGAAGGAGAACAGCTGACCAGTGAAGAGGTAAAGGAAAAGGAAGTTGAGTACTTCACAGAAACCATCATGAAAATGGGTCTAAAAGAAGAGAGCTCGGAAAAACTTCAAAACCTTTTTAAGAAGGTGTTAACGAAACCTGCATCACCATCTACTTCAGAAGTTTCAGACATTGAGCCAGATCAACAAAAGAGACAGGAGCAGATAGAAAAGGAAACTGCAGAAGACATAGCTGCAGCAAACAATGTTATTGAAATGGCCTTCAAAAGAATGTCTGAAAGTCTGCAAGTTTTCACAAGGCCAACATCTCCCAACTCATCATTGAATAAATCTCTCCCAAGAAACCCATTGGGTTTAAAAGTACTAAAGTGGATGTCTGATCAAAAGACCCACGTATCGACCCTGGTCAGATCCAATGGCGAAGTGAAGTACATATCAAGGAAAGAAGCACTAGGCCTTAGTGTTGAAGATTTGCAGGATCTCCTTGAACTTTCACTGTGCAGGGATGAAGATGACACTAGTTCCAAAGAATTTGAAGAAGAATTTAAAAGACATGTAAGGGAACTACTGATGAGGAATAAAGATCCAGAATAATGAAGGGTTTTGGCATTATCTGTTCCAGGGGGAGATTGTTGGGATTGAACCCTACTAGAGGAACAGATAATGAAAGCCAAAACCGGATCATGACAGTGGATTCACAATAAGCAGCTGTTTACACTAAGTCTTCTCCCTTGACAGTGATTATAACAGCTGATGATCTTATGTCCACTGCCCAAATACAACTGTTGCTGTGCTGCCTAACTATTGATGAAGCCTAGAAGACTGTTGGAAACTAAGAACTGCTGATACAAACTGCTGATGACAAAGCACTGCCCAATCAAGGACTGATCAACCTTGAGGAAAGCACTGACATAAAGAGAAGAGCAGTAGTTTAGTATATCATCTGTTTCATGTATTGTCAGTGGTTAGGTTTAGCAGTGTTTGTATAAGAACAGTTGATACAGGTTGTTAGGCTTTTAGACGTCGCTTTCATGGTGACGTCAGCTGAGATGCCTCAGTGGTTTGGTTTGTCTATAAATGGAGTGGTACTCTGTACCGTTACATTTGATTCATCTTGAGTGAGTTCTTCTCCTCAATTCAATCCTTTCATCTTGTGCAATCCAACCTTGGGGTATCAGGCTGAGGGGGAGCTTAGTTTGTAAGCATGCTTTGTAATCTTTTGATTGACTTTGTAATCTTTCAACTAATGTAAATCATGTGTTTATCAAAACTATTTTCTCCTTTGATTGTGTTTACAAAGTTTGTTATTCATTTCCGCTGCACTTTACATTGTTTCATATTCATTCATTATTCAAATTACACAAACAAAAACAATCATGAGAGCCTCCGATCCTAACAAGCTTGATACCTGCTGATGTTATGAATAAATTTTTATACTTTAACAGTAAATAAAAGTTTTGAACTCAGATTTCCAAAATTAACCCTTAAAGCATATGTGAAATGACCAAAATGCCCCTACGGTGCATAGTTTGGCCATAAATGATAAATTTCACATATGTGAGATATTTTACTGATATAACTTATTAAAATAAATATTTTTACTGATCATTTTAGACCAGAACCTCAGATTGTTATTTAACCTCTTTTATAATCTTTAAAATGACCAAAATGCCCTTTCGGGGCTTAATTTGATTTTAAATTCGTTTTGGGCAAAATGAAAGGTATCTTACTGATATCACAACATATTTAAGGCATATCAACTTGTGAAACATGTTCATGACTCATTTGGTTACCCGTTATGCATTTTTCGCGTTCGGTACGGTTTATGTAACTAGTTTGCATAAATTAACCAAAACGGGTAAAACCTTATCATTTTCACTTCAAAATCCGTAATGTGTTTAGTTTACCCATATTATACAAGTCTCCATACTTGTCGGGTCTAAATCACATTCTAATCCGGTCTTCGCTTAATCTAGCGTTTCGAACCGTAAACCTTTTCCTGAAAACTAACCGGTCTAAGTTTCAACTTAAATAAGACCCGTTAATAAAACCTTCATTTCAGATTGAGAGCCCCAGTAGAAGTACTTGTGCTTGCTGATTAGAATATACGGCAGAGTATAAATTGCATTTTAAGCTCAGGTAAATACTTTTAACTTATTTTCCCTTATACGGGCTTGGGATACAGTATTATAAAAATACCGCTTGGTCGGGTGTAGAAACCTTTTAATCGGAGATGATTAAATTGCATAATCCCGTTTTAATCAGTATTGCTTGATAACAAATAACATTGGGGGTTAATGACCGTGTCCTGGATATTCTTGGCTCATTTAAAAAGTGAATGGCCACAACTTAAGCACAAGGTGTAGGCATAACACCTCCTGTTGCGTATGTAAAAGATATACTCACTCGTAAGGGTAACTTCTTGTGAATTATATTTATGGTGTGTCGATTAATCTTGATCGGTTTGTATAATCACCGGCCCTAAATGTTGGACAAACATGTAAATCTGATACAAGATTTTTATTAATAAAATTGTCCCAAGTTATAAGAGAATTTTCGTGCCTTGTGCATTTAAATCAAATTTTCATAAACATTTTCAAAAGAGTCAGTTAATTGTATTTACCAGTGTAAACTGACGTATTTTCCAAAAAGGTTAAGTGACAGGTACTGTACGTAAATTGGCTGGGAGCTCAGGGCGTTAATAGGGAATCTTGCAAGTTCTAAATGCCTAAAGTCTGTTGAACAGTGTTATATTTCTGTTTTAAGATCCGCCTGTGGATCCTCTTTCATTCCGTTTGTAATACTTATGTTACTTTCACTCGGTTTATAATATATTTTACTTTAAGACTTCCGCTATGCATTGAACTGTGATTATTTGACTGTGATAATATCAACTACATCACGATACTCCCCACCGGGCCCACCGGTAATACGTGGAAATATCGGGGTGTGACATGTGGGTACACTAAAGACAAGCAGAGCATACATAGACACTGGTGCAGCTACTGAAATCATGTTTGAAAATTTCTTCAACCGTTTGAGCAATGAGGAACGTTCGAAGCTTCAACCATCCAGAACCTCCATAAAAGGTATTGCTGACATACCCCTCAAGCCTTTAGGGCAACTAACCATTGATGTTCGTTTCAGTGAAGGCAAGATGGAGAGAGTCCAACCTCTCACTTTCGTGGTTATCAATATACCTTCCAACTATGATGTCATCATAGGAAGGCCCGGGCAGTGTGCATTCTATATGGTTGTTTCTATTGGTTATGGCACAGTCAAGTTCCCTACCGAGAGGGGGATTGCAACCCTTCAACCTACTCAAGAAGCTTACATGGTTGAAGGGGAAAGTTCCAAAAGTGAAGAAGACAAGCAGGGGGTGATCATAAACCCCAAATATCCTGAACAAAGGATAAGTTAATCCAAGCCTTTCACAAGAAACTCTCTCATACCTTGAAAAGCTCCTAGTACATTATAGCGATTTCTTTGCTTGGTGCCCGGAAGATATGACGGGTATCCCTCGAAACATCGCTAAACACGAGCTGAAAATACCACCCGATGTCAAGCCTGTTGTCCAAAAGAAGCGAAGTCTAGCACCCGAAAGAAGCTTGGCAGCATGCTAAGAGGTTGAAAAGCTTGTATCAGCTGGAATTCTCCTAGAAGTTAAGTATCAGTCCTGGGTTGCAAACCCAGTCATGGTTCGAAAGACCGACAACTCTTGGAGAATGTGCATCGACTTCAAGGACTTGAACATGGCTTGTCCCAAAGATTGTTACCCGCTAAAACACTATTAAATTCAGCCGAATGCAGGAGATAAGTGACAACCTGTTGAAACCCGTGTTCAATCAACCAATTGTTGTCATCGGCAAGTTGAACCCTCGAAGCCTCCAAGGATTCCACCTGTTTTTTCAGTTCACCAACCTCCACCTCATGTTTTTGGGTTAGCTCCTCAACCCTCTTAGCCAAAGTTTCTTCCTTCTTCACCAAACTTTCATTCTCTTTCCTCAAAGTGCTCATAGTAGCCTTCATCTTGTCCTTCTTCTTCGAAATTTCCTCATACTCATGCATCATCTTATGGAAATGGGCAACTCCTTGAGGAAGCACGGCAGCAAGATTGCAGGTACTCAATATCAAACGAGACAACATCATATCATCATCCATCTCGGCAATAGTACCATGAACCAAGGGAGGAACGATGTGGCTCAACACATCCTCACAAACAGCAGCATCTTTGAAACTATCACCCAACTTCACACCCCAATCAGGTACATAAACTTGATGAACGTCAAGACCTTTAGAACCGCTAACACTTTTACCAGATGAACCTGCAACAACAACCCCTTTCCCAACAGACTTCCTCCCAGCAACAACCAACTCATTCTCCTTGTCAACACCTTCATCCGGACCATGATCCACAGAAACACCAATGTCATCACTCAATTCCACATGTTCTGGAGTAGACGGTGGACCAGAAATATTCAAACGTCGATTCGAACGACGAACAACCTTGGGAACAACAGCCTTCTTAAAACCCTTCACATCAGGCACACCAACATAACCCGAACCGTCGAACCTCTGTTCAGAACCCTTAACCACAGCATTTTCACCAGGTGTAGCCTGGACATCCCCAAATGCAACCTCTGATGTATCATCACTCTTAATGAATTCCAAAGCGGACATTACTGCAAAAAAATAACAAACATATCTAAGGGATGATAAAATGCAAATAGAAGAGAAAAAGCAAATGTGCAAAAACATACCCTGTCCATCCCTCATAAGAACCGGGTCTCGATTAGGTTTATCTCACAATTTACTAATACCCAGTAACACCAACAGTTGCTCGGGAAAAGGACGAACCCTCGAGGGACATTCCCTGATAATCTCAAGAAAACGGGTGTTTATCTCTGAAGCAGAAGGTTCAGGTTCGTTAAGAATGGTATCAGGTTGCCTCCAAACCATTTTGAACGGAATAACTCATCCGAGACCCAGAAAAACCGATCCTTCCAGGCACCCAGAGTGGTGACCATAGACGAAACTAAGCAAACATCGGCTTTAGACGTCTCAAACGTAAACCAATCACCGTTCTTTGCCAACCGAAAGAAATGGCGGAACGACAACAAAGTAGGATCATAACCACACGCCCGACACAAAACTTTGAAATGTAAAACCCTAGCCAAACCCTGCGGGTGTATTTGACCGAAAGACACACGATAATACTCTAACACATTTAAAACGAAGAGAGAAAACGGATGACGGAGATTAGAAAATTCAAAGTGTCGACAGTAAAGAGCAATCGAACCGGCCGGACACCGATCGATCGAAACATCCATCCCCGGAGCAACTGGTTTAAACTTCATCCCAATCCTCCATTCCATACAAAACGTTTCAACCTCCTCTTGGGTTAAACGAGAATAACTTACGGCTAAATCCTTACGAGCACCCATAAGTTATGATCGAAAGAAAGAAAAATGGAAATAAAGAACTAACCTGGACAAAGGAAAGGGAAGTTGTGGAAGAAAACTTGAGAGAAAATGAAAAAACTTTGTGATTACCTTGATAAAAAATGAAAAATAAGGCTAAATAGGGGTTATGAGTACACGACAGTTAATTAAACTACCCCCTGCAAAAACCGCCGCTAGTCACATCAAACGTCATGTCAAAATTCAAATTTCAAAAAGCTCAACTGTAACGAACCCTTCAAGCCTTCAAGCCTCGGAGGCTTTAAGCAATACAAATAAATTTGTAAAAGTCAGAAGTATTTGAGCTCATTTCCCAAAAACCTCTGACTTGGGGGGCTGATGACGGGGGTAGCTCAAGACCAAATAAAATGACTCAGGCACATAAACGCTTGGAAGGTTAAAGGATTAAAGGGTTCACAACCCGCGAACTCAGGTGAACAATAAAAAGGATGCAAACAGTAAATCATCACTTCACTGATTACTTGGTCAGCCCTCTCACAGCCGTAAAAGAGAGCATGTGCACAGAGAACAACCTTTTATCCGCAGGTCTAAACCGTTCAACCCCCAAATGGGTAAGTCTCCCACTGCAAGCATGGTTCACTGGTCCAAGGTTTCCTCTTTGGGCGATGACTTCCTCTATAAATTACACTTCATTTAGTGCATTGGGGACATTCCGATCAGCTCTGATTCTCTTAGAATCCTTGATCTTTCTTCTCAAGTCTCCTTTCTTCACATTCAACACACACTTTTCTACTGCTCTTGCATCCAAAGCTGAACACACTTCAGTCAAGGATCTTGAGTAAACAACAAAATATAACTAGTGAACCTCTCTCCACGTCTTGCAAACGTGGGGGGACCCCACGACCTGCATTAGGCAAACCGGAACCCTCCAACCATTTTGCCCAACCAGCCTAGCTACTACCATCGGTCTAGTATTTGTTGCATGAACAAATACCAAAAGCTATAGTTAAATCTGATATAGCCACACATCCAAAAATTCCAAAAATGATTAACTAATACTCTAAATAAATGGGTTTAAAGATGTTGTCTTTTACACAGTATTTTTATGTGAAATTTGGTTTTTTTCATCACCGGTTGGTTAAATTCGGGTTAACTTTGTACAATAGTAACCAAGTTTCAAGAGTGTTCTAATTAGGTCACTCATAATTTGTTTTGTTCCAATTAGGTCATTCAAGTTTCATTTGATATTTCAATCCTAGATATTTTACCTAAATAGAAGGTCATCCATCCTACATGGCATTTATTTAGGTTTTTTATTTAAAAGATTTGTTGACATGGCACATAAATGCCAAATGGGTTAGAAAAAAAATGCGAAATAGATTTAAAAATTTTATAAAAAGTTGTAGAAAATTTAAAAAAATGCGAAAAAATAAAAAATATGTGATTTTTTTTTTCAAAATCTCTAAAAAGTTATCAAAATTTTTATAAAATCGTGAAAAATAGTTAGATGTCAGTAAATTTTTAATGAAAGAAGATAAACAACTAACCATAAATAAATGTCATGTAGGACTATGACCTGCTATTCAGGTAATATATCTAGCATTAGAACACCAAAATAAAGTAGAATGATCTAATTGGAACAATAAATTTTATTAGTGACCTAATTGGAACACTCTTAAAACTTCATTACTATTCTGTGGCATATTCCCTAAATATAATCCAAGATCTTTTGATGATAATTCTATTATTTTTTTAATAACTAGTGGTATATTACCCGCGTGTAAAGGCGAGGTTTTAAGATTTGTTTTGTTCAGTTTTGATAATTTGTATACTAGTATTTAACCTACGAAACAAAGTCACGTTTAAACGGCAATAAAATATTAAGATTAATAATTAAATGACGTTGGAACTCTGATAAAAATATTAGGTTTAATAATTAAAGGAAATAATATTAAATAAAAAAGAAAAAAAAAAGGAGAAGAAAGAGCATGACGGCAATAAAATATTAAGATTAATAATTAAATGACGTTGGAACTCTGATAAAAATATTAGGTTTAATAATTAAAGGAAATAATATTAAATAAAAAAGAAAAAAAAGGAGAAGAAAGGGCATGAAGGGCACCTATCACCCCTTGGGTTTTGTCAACTTAATTTTTTTTAAGGGATATGATAAATAGATCATATAGAAAATACATCAAACCAACGGGGTGGTGGTCCATTGACAAAGACAAAGCTTTTAAACACATTGTAAGAGGGAGGTCTTGGGGGAAAGAGAGGTCTTGAGTTCAAGTCCCATAGGCATTATTGAATAAAAGAAATTTGCCGTTAAAAAAAATATGATAAATAGATCTAGAATAAGGATTAATATATCAAATTCGTTACGTAATTAAGTAATGATTAACTACTTTAATACATTATTTTATTTTAAAGTCAAAAGTAATAATTTTCTTTTTTATATTATTTTATTTTATAATACTTTTGTTACTTTTTTTTATATTTTGTTATACTATTATTAGTATTAATATCAATATTAATAAATAAATAAATAATCAAGACACTTTATTATAAAAACGAAAGTGAAAAAGTTCATTATAAATAAATAAATAAATAACGAGTCTCTAATAAAAAAGTAAACGTGCAAACATTAAAACAATTAATCACCTAGATCGACAAAACCACTTTTACGACGATAAAGTTGGGTTAATTTTTTAATCTAAGTACACTCTCATTTCTTTAATAATTCAACATCAATTTCATATTTTTTATTAGTTTATTAAGCAATTAACTTATTAAATCAACAAAAGTTATACCTACTATTTTCAACTTTATTTAACGTAACTTGTTTCATTACTATTTTTTATTAGTTTATTACAAAATTAACTTATTAACTCAATAACAAAACGTAACTAGTTTTTTACAATATAATTTAAAATGTAATATTTTAAACAATAAATGCTTTATGTTTTATATTTTATATAACTCAAATCTATTCTTTTTAAAAGAAATACGTGTTTAAAGTTGTCTTTCAATTTTTATAAGACTTGCAGAAAAAAAAATTAAGGAAAAATTACAAGTTTTGTCCTTTATCTTTATACCACTTTTCAGGCGGTGTTCTTTATTAGGTATTTTGTTGCAAGTTTAGTCCTTTACACCCAACACAGTTAAAAAATCCTGTTAAAAAAACCCTATTAATTCTAATTCTATTCTAATTAATAATAGAGGCTAATGATTTGAGTAATAAATTGTTAGGTAATAATTAATGATTATTAATTCTAATTCTTAGGTGATAATTAATTATTTATATACAGTATTGTGTGATAGAGTAAGGTGCATATAGCAACATCCAATAGAAATAAAGATTATTAAAAAAAGTTAATTGACTTTTAATTGCTATGTGTGCCACTTCAAAAATGATATAAAAAAAATTTGACTTGTGGATTGATTTAACACAACCCTTTTTTAATTGTTAGTTGTTACATACAAAACGCAATAATAGAGTAGTTGATCATTAGGAAAGATTTCGACAAAATTTAAGGAATTACAGTATTTTATGTTTTTACTTAGGCCACTCGGTGTGGGGGTCGTCCAGGCCCATCTTGGCCCAGCGACGCCTCCAAACACCATTTCGGGTGGCACGTCGTCGTCCTCACCGGCGGGTCTTGGACGTTGAAGACGGGGCGCTAGAGGACAAAACATTGCCCTCATTCCCATTCAAATCAAGCAAAAAAATAAAATAAAAAACAAATTTTGATCATAATCAAGAACCAAAAAACCAAAAAAACTGTAAGATGTATTACCTTACAAGCAGAATGTGTCTGAGTTCTTGTGCTCAAAAGCAGAGAGGAGTAGGTGGTGATTTTATTGAGGTTGTATTTTCTCCAATGTTAAGTCTTGAAATATAGAATGATGTACAAGTTTTGATGCATAATGTACTAGTTTTGGAAGCGTTGTCGTGGTGTGTTGAGTAAACTTGGTTGGTAAGAATGGAAGTTTTATATATATAAATTGCATATTTAATTTGCTAAAATTAAAAAAAAAAATTAAATAAGTGAGGTAGGACCATCACTCATTTCCTTGGTTCCATCATTGGAGGGGTATCCCCTAAGGACTATGACAGTATGACGTGGCGTTGAGATGGAGGGTCATCCTCCAAGGACTAACCTCCTGCCATACCGAGTAGCCTTACTCAAGTTAATAAAGGGAAAAACAATACAAATATTAAATTGATAATGATGTATTAAATTAGATGTAAATGTTAAGGCGGGGAAGGATCCACTAAAAAGTGAATTTTGCATAAATAACCTAACAAAAATTGTGATGATGACATGTGACATTTCTTATAAGTAGGAATGAAGGACATTTTGGTCCTTATAATTATAAATGTGAAGATAACATTTGTCACTCCTTTTGTTTTCTAAAAAATACAAAAAAAAAAAAAAAAAATCTCGTACAAAAAAATCTAGCACAAAAATCTTGTACAAAAATAGCACAAAAATCCTGTACAAAAAATAGCACAAAAAATATAGTACAAAAATATAGCACAAAAAAACTCTAGTATAAAAAATCCAGCACAAAAAAATCAACAAAAAAAAAATTCAGCAAAAAAAATTAAGACAAAAAAATTAAACACAAAAATGTAGTATAAAATTCCAGAAAAAAAAATGCTATACAACATAGAAATACAAAACATTTGTTGTGGTTTTTTAATTGTTATATTTTATATAATAATAGGGTACTCAACTTAAAGATAAAAAACGTTTGATTTTATAGTGATTTTTTAATGAAAAATAATGTTGTATAAAAAGTTATGAACTTTTAAAAAATAGGAGTGCAATATTCATGTGTCTTGCATGTGGAGAAAAAATCAATAAATAAAATTATTCAAAGATACCCTTACACTCCCTTTTTTTTTCCTTACATTTTCATCTTAACCATTGATTTGAAAAATGAAAAATTAAAATTCATTCCCATACTACTTAGGCAAAATAAACTTTTCATTTGATACTACCTCATGTTAAAGCTTTCTAAGTCTTAAATTAGATGGAGGTCTTAAACTAGATGTATTAACCTAGATGCATGTATTTTTTATATACAATGTTGTCATTCTTATGGCTTAACCCTAACCAGAATAGCGTTTTCATTATTCGTTGTCTCTAATTTTAGGAACGAAATTATTTTTAGTGGGTAGATTATTGAAATACCTATAATTTATAGTTTGTATGACACTGATTTCGAGGTCGAAATTTATCTTAAGAAAGTAGCATGTATTGTCAACTACTACAAACACCAATGTCGGCGGCAATAGTGCCTGTCGGCTATGGGTCACATGGGCGGCAGGGGGATAGTGCCAGGCAGCTGCCAGGCACTTCCCTATTGGCCCAACAAATTTACGATTTTATCCTGCTTTAAAATTACGATTTTACCATCAGTTCAAAAATATGTTTTTACCCCCACTAAAAAATAAATTTGCGTTTTTGCTCCCAGCTAAATATTTCGATTTTGCCCTCGGTTCAAAATTACGATTTTGCCCCGTTTCAATTTACAGTTTTGCCATTAGCTTTTTTCCCTTAAAAATACGATTTTGCCATCAGCTCAAAATTATGTTCTTACCCCCATTTAAAAATAAATTAGCGCTTTTGCTCACAGCTAAAAATTTCGATTTTGCCCTCGGTTCAAAATTACGATTTTGCCTATTATAAATTTATACTTTTGCCATTAGTTTTTTTTTCTCACAACCAAATTACGATTTTGCCCTCAACTTATATTTACATTTTCTCCATCGTTTTTGTTTGTTTTCCTGGTGAAATTACAATTTTGCCCCCAATGTAAAATTACAGTCATGCCGGCAACTTCCTGGCACTCCCCCATAGGTCCATTTAATTTACGATTTTATCCCTTAATTAAAATTAGGATTTCGCCCTCAGTTAAAAATTACGTTTTTCCCATCGTTTTAGTTTTTTTAGCAAAACTATAAAGGTTTTTTGTTTTAATTGGTTTACTCGATTTAATTTTTTTTCGTGTCAAGGAGCTGCCCTAACACTGGCTCATTAGTCCTGAAAAATTACAGTTTTGTCCCGAGCCCAAAATTACGGTCTTCTCATCTTTTTTCTTCATAGCAAAATTATAGTAGTCTTTTTTTAATTGATTGAGAATTATTCGGTCACCGCCATGCAACGCGGGCGGGGCATCTACTAGTTATGTATATAATATGACACTGCATCAAAATATGATAAGGCCACACAAGAAAAATTGTGACTATATGCCAACTGCTACATGCATTTTTTCAGTCCAAGTGTGACCAAAGGTCAAGTCATTGTGTGCATCATATGACCACATTGATGTTAAGTGGTCGTAGCTATTTTAATGTGTGGCTAAAGGGTTTCCACGTTTCTTCTTGGAATCAAGCAATCAGTACAATAAGTGTGGCTAAAGTGTAGCAACAATCACATAAATTTTTAATTGGTGTGGCAGTTTGTATTATATAATCTCAAATAGAAGTAAAAAAATGTTTGTTTTAGTCACGTTAATCTAAAAATATTGTGGCAAAAGGGTTGTTGTAATCAAGCATTTTGTCCCAATAAGTATGGTTATAAACTATTTCTAGACACATAAGAAATTTTGTAATTTTAAGAATGGGTATTGTCTAACCTTTGCTCACACATATGGTTTTTGCCCATGACATTTGCTATCATTATGCCATACAAATAAAATAACAAGCAACAATGATGTGGCTACCAGTTATGTAAAGCCACATGAATATTTGTAATGTTTAGTGTGGCTATTGTTTTACCTTTAGTCACAAATAATATTTTGGGGACATGACATTTGCTATTGTTCCATTATAGAAAGAAAAACAAAGTGGGCATATGTGGCTAATGGTTATGTAAAGCCACATTATCATTGGTAAGAAGCCATCTCAAAAGACAGAAGTATATGTTTGCAGAGGACGTGAATAGATTTGAAGAATACTATATGAGTGAAGGTATACAAAAATATGATCATGTATGAACATCTTGATACAAATCCAGCAGCTCTGTTAGAGCAAGTCATGGGAATGCAAATTCCTTCACCTCTTCCAATAACATCAGTCCTAGTAACCCCTGCTGCCTCTAAAATTGAAAAGTGGTCATCAGACAAAGCCAACCACGAATTAACAATTGTCAGGGCAAATGGGGAAGTAAAAAAGACTTCAATGAACAACGTGATGAGCTTAAAAATTGAAGATTTGCAAGATATGCTGAATCTTCCACTCGAAAGTGATGCTGTTGATTCATTATCTGAAAGATTTGAAAAGCAATTCAAAGCAGAAATCAAGAATATGTTGAAGAAGAGGAATAAAAATTGATCCAATAAACATCTGTTTTGACATCATCTGTTCTAGGGGGAGATTGTTGGACCTACAAAAGAACAAATGATATCTAAAAGCCAAAACATAATCCAATGATCAAGAAATAAGCAAAAGACTGAACCAGTCTCTCCCCAAAGATAGTGAATCTTGAACACCTAATCAGAACATCTGTTCAAAAACATGGCAAACATATGATTAAGGCTTGGAACTGCTGTTTAAGAGGATACAACATCTGTTGAAGCTAAAGTGTAAGGACTCTCAAAATTGTCCTAAGAATACCCGTAAGTAAAAACCCGGACCCCTGAAACCCTAAACCATATTAAAAATCAAGAAAAACAAAATTATAGGTTTCAGGCGGGCCGCGTAAAGGATGGCTAGACCTTTACGCGGGCCGCGTCAAACACCGGTTGACCGGATAAGTGTTCCGGATACACGTATAAGCCAACTGTCGAACCTATGCATGACCATGCAAAGCTATACGTAGACTAGGGCGGCCACGCGGGCCGCGTAAAGTATATGTTGTGGTTTACGCGGGTCGCGTGAGGACTCAAAATCAGCTATAAATAGCTTAGCTCCTGAGCAGTTCGATGGTGTCGAATTCACTTCACAAAAACGAATTAATAGCTCTCTGAAGTCAAAAATACAACTTCAATTATAGTGTAGTGCTGCTCCAATACCGGGTATTAACTCGATCGCTGCTACGATTCAATATCCGATCGATTGAAACTATCCGACCGGATGTTTAAATGCTGCTACTTTGTCATTCGCGTGAAATCCAATCCGGATGTTTGAGTGTTGCTAGATCTCGGGCAATACTCTGTCATTCATTGTGAATCCGCTGAATGTTTAAGTATAGCATTTTGTCATTCGTTGTGAGGGTTAAATCTCGTGAATTATCGTAAATGCTGTATTAAGTTACTAACCGAGTTCATATGTACATTGTTTAAATTTAGGTTAAAAGGCTAATCAGTAGGCAAAACTCTGCCCGTGTAAACTTGCAATGTGAGTTATTCTCTTTTTATCAAAACTATTTCCAAAATTATTTCTCAAAAGTTATAGTTACAGGGATTAAGTCTTTGTTATCTGAAATTACTGCCAGTAAGTGGGGGGATGTGCACATAGCTACTAAATATTTATCACTAGTGGGTGAAAGGACCTACAAGTGATATGTCCACAGTCACAAGTCCGGTCAAGTGACAACTGGGTCAGTGATATAAACGATAAAGGCAATTGTAATCGCTCTTAATACTGTAATCTATATCACTGGGTCATTTTGTATCAAATATATAACTCGCCAGCATTTCCCCGCTGATAAAATATTTTTAAAACATGTTTCAGGCGACCTGCTGTAAATCAAGGAAATGTGCTACGGAGCACTAACAAGCTTGAAGAGGTGGCTCAGTTAAAAAAAAAATGAATAAACATGTTTTAAATAAAACAGGGAATTTCCTAGTTAAATTCCTCTATTGTAAATTTCGGGGTTTATCTCCAAATTATGGAATAAAAGAAATTGGGCATTTTTGAGTTTTAAAAAGATCCTGTTTTCCGCTGTCGCATATAATGATACCACGGGTTTCCTGTCCCGCGGCTCCAATACCGGGTCAAACCGGGGCTGGGGTCGTGACAGGAAAAGGTGGTATCAGAGCTACTAAACGAGCCACTGATTTAATCCTATTAAGTATTTTAATACTTAATTTTCCTAATTGCTATTTTGTGATTATGTGATTTTCTGTTTGATTATCTGATAATTACAGTATGGGTAAGCAAAAGTTGTCAAATATCTATCTTAAATTAGATAGGTCATTCCACGAGAGGGGAAGTTCGTCTAAAGCAAAATCCTCAAATCAATCTGAAATTCCTGAAGAAGGAATATTTGTTAGGAAGGCACAGTATGAGGAATCACTTTCTCCTAACAGAAGAAGTTTGATTATTAAGAAAGGCCAGGAGAAAATAAAGAGATCACAACCAAAAGAAAAGAGAGTTAATCAGGAAACTCAGGAACTAGACAGCAAACCACCATGGGAAGATAAATTAGATGAAAAATGGGCAAATCTTTACATGTTAGCTACTGTAGCGGAAAATGCAAATTTTTAAATATCCTAACTCAAGTTTAGCATCCTTATCCCCTACAAACCAGAAATTTTACTAAGTAAATAAATAAAATTACAATAAACCACTAGTAGATTTGAAATTCAGTTGTAATAAAAGTTTGCAATAAGTTCAGTTTAAATAAATTTTAAATTTTCTAAATTACCATTCTGTGATTTTGTGATTTAACTTAGAATTCTGTGCTAAACAGCATGAATGAAATGTCTGAGGCATTAGAGAATCTCAATCTCTACCCCGTTAAGATAAAAGTTTCCAAGGAATTCACCGGTTACTTCGCCGACAAAGAAGAACCCATAGAATTTCAAGCTCCACCTCCGGAGAAACCTAAACCCAAGAAAAGAAGAAGACTGGTGGGTTGGAGGCGTGTACGCAGGAAAAAGCCAGCAACAAGAAAAGCTACCAAAATTGAAGATCCAAAAGACAAAGGTAAAGGCAAAGTGATAGAGACTGGAGAAAGCTCTAGACAAAACCAAGAAATAACACCAGGGGAAGTCCTAGATCATAAACTAGTAATGAGTGACCTCATCGGACCTGCCGATGGAAACCTTGAACCAGCTAATCCAAACCTTATGTTTACTGAAGATGATCTTTTCAACTACCCATTAGAAGCTCAACTTCCAATCAATTTAGAACCTATTGTCCCGGATCCTATTGTCCAACCCCAACCATTACCAGTAGAATTAGATGAATGGTGGACAACTGATTGGCAATTCCAGAATCTCTTAAACAACCCTGATACATTTTTCCCACAAGTTGACCCAGAACCTCCACTATACCCAACTATGAGCCCGGAGAATCTGGCTGAACTTCGTCTCTGGGGAGAAGAGTTAATTGATGCAGGAAACAGAATTAGGGATGTTGGAGAAAGAGTTACCTGGAAATATGATGAGAGGGAGCGTCATTTCTAAGAGATTAGTTGACCGGATGAAAGGGAGTTTACAGGAATACTTGTTTAATAAATAATCATAAAAACCAGTATGTGTAATAACTTAACAATAAAACGTTGTATGATAATAGTGTGTACGAGGCATAATATAATATATAAAAATGAAACTCGGGAAACTGATAACTTTTGGTTATACATGTTAAACGTGATTATGTGCAAATTGTTTTGTTATAACTAATTCTTTGTATCTATACTAATTATTTATATAAAATTAATTAACAGATGGCAAACGCTGGTAATGAACCAGTTAATGAAGTAAATCAATCTGAGCAAAATCATGAAGAGCAATTACTAAATAGGCAAGATATCGAGGATATTGTTGCTCAGGGAATAGCCAATGCTATTCCAGCAATACTTGCTGCTACTAGAGTTACAGTCGAACCTCAACCAATAATTCCTAGTAAACGTACTGTTGAGGATAACTTTAGTAATAGTATAAACGGAGGCGGAAACAACAATAATAATAAAAACGATAATGTTCTGCAAGTCCCGATTCCCAAGAAAATGAAAGCTGCAACGCCTGGTTGCACTTATAAGGAATTTCTTGCCTGTAAACCAGCTGAGTTTGTAGGTAACGAAGGGGCAACTGCAGCATTACGTTGGTTAGAGAAAACTGAGGCAGTAATTTCTATAAGCAAATGTGTGAAAGAAGATCAGGTCATGTATGCATCGGATCTTTTTAAAGAAAGTGCGCTAGAATGGTGGAACACGGTGTTACAAGCCAAAGGAAGGACAGTAGCATATGCTATGATCTGGGAGGAATTTAAGAATCTGGTAGAAAGAAAATTCTGTCCCGAATACGAAAAGGATCAAATGACCAATAAATTCCTCACCCATCGGATGGTGGATGTCGATTGTCGAGGATATACTTCGACATTCTTCGAGTATGCGAGAATAGTACCAACTCTGGCTTCGCCAGAGCCGGTACTCATTTCTCGATATATTTGGGGATTGATTGGCGAAATCCGTAATTTCGTCAAAACTGCGAAACCTCACACAATTGATGATGCGGTGGATTTAGCCAATACTTTGACTGACGAATTAGTACGGACGCGAGAAGAGAATAGAAAGAAAGAAGTAGCCCAAAAGATTACCCAAGGATTTCGAATGGGTAATCGTAACAACTTCAAGAGAAAAGGAACTGGACAATCTTCCACTGGTCCATTTTGCAATTCTTGCAAAAGGAAGCATTTTGGAATATGTAAGGGATATTGCAATTTTTGCAAAATTCTGGGATATCGTGAAGAAGAATGCAGAAATAAAACAAGGGTTTGCTATAACTGTGGAGAAGCTGGACATTTCAAACCAGAATGTCCTAAATTAGTCAAACCAGCCGACAACAAAGCTAAACCTGCTGAAGGAGCTAAAAAGAATGTGAGAGCCTTTCAATTGACGACTCAGGAAGCAGAGCTGATTCCTGACGTGATAGCGGGTACGTTCCTAGTTCACAACGTTTATGCAAAAGTATTATTTGACTCTGGTGCGAACCAAAGTTTTATAAATACTTCATTCTGCCAAGCACTTAATTTACCCTTAACCCAACTTAGGCAGATTTTTGCAGTCGAAACGGCAGACGGCAATTCTGTTAACATAGATAAGGTTTTGTATAATGAAACAATAGAATTCTTAGGTCATAAGTTTTCTGCAAACTTGTTACCTATGAAAATAGCCGAATTCGATGTTGTATTAGGAATGGATTGGTTAGTAGCCAACCATGCTCGAATTCTTTGTGATAGGAATTCCATAGAAATTCATACACCAACAGGAGAATTAGTGGTGGTTACAGGAGACAAGCCACGAAAGCCACTAAAATTCATTTCAGTAATGAAGTTGGCCAGTTATTCAAGGAAACAAGAAATGGTGTATATGATTTCAGTAATCATTAACACTAAGGGTAAGGAACTAAAGGAAATTCCAGTAGTATCAGAATACTCGGATATATTTCCAGAAGAACTACCTGGATTACCACCTGATAGGGAGGTAGAATTTAGAATTCATCTAATTCCTGGAACTACACCGATAGCTAAGGCACCTTATCGGTTAGCACCCACTGAGATGCTAGAATTGAAAAAGCAGTTAGATGAATTACTAAGTAAAGGATTCATACAACCTAGCTCATCCCCATGGGGAGCGCCAGTGTTGTTTGTAAAGAAAAAGGATGGTTCAATGCGAATGTGTATCGATTATAGGGAATTGAATAAGGTTACAATTAAGAACCGATACCCATTACCTAGAATTGATGATCTTTTTGATCAACTTCAAGGAGCTAGATATTTTTCTAAGATCGACTTACGCTCCGGATACCATCAGTTGAAGGTACAAGAAGAAGACATACCTAAGACTGCTTTCAGAACTAGGTATGGTCATTACGAGTTTACAGTCATGCCCTTCGGATTAACAAATGCTCCGGCAGCATTTATGGACATGATGAATAGAATCTGTAAACCGTATTTGGATAAATTTGTAATTGTTTTCATAGATGATATACTTATTTATTCCAAAAGTCAGAACGAGCATTGTCAGCACTTGCATATACTCTTAACTTTGTTAAGAAAAGAAAAGCTTTTCGCCAAATTCTAAAAGTGTGAATTTTGGCTGAAAGAAGTGCAATTTTTAGGACATATGGTGAATCACGAAGGCATTCACGTAGATCCTGCTAAAATAGAAGCAATCACCAAATGGAAGGTGCCACAATCAGCAATAGAGATTAGAAGTTTTATAGGATTAGCCGGATATTATAGACGGTTTATTAAGGATTTTTCTAAGATAGCCGTACCATTAACTAAGCTAACCTGTAAAACAGTTAAGTTTGAATGGGGACCCAAACAACACGAAGCTTTTAAGATTTTAAAGCAGAAATTAACCAATGCTCCAATCCTAGCCTTACCAGAAGGAACTGAAGATTTTGAAGTATATTGTGATGCTTCAAAACTAGGATTAGGATGTGTGCTTATGCAAAGTAAAAAGGTAATTGCATATGCATCAAGGCAATTGAAAAAGCACGAAGAAAATTATACGACTCATGACTTAGAATTAGGAGCCATAATTTTTGCCCTTAAGATTTGGAGACATTATCTGTACGGAAGTAAGTTTACTATCTATACGGATCATAAAAGTTTAAGATATATATTTGGGCAAAAAGAGTTAAACATGAGGCAAAGGAGATGGATGGAAATCCTAAGTGATTACGATTGTGATATTCAATATCACGAAGGAAAAGCAAACGTAGTTGCTGACGCCCTAAGTCGTAAGTATCATGAAAAACAACGACGAGTTCGTGCTCTTAGATTAAGTTTACAATTAGACTTAATGGACCAACTGAAAAACATTCAAGAAACGGCAATCAACAATGATGCTGAAGAAATGAAAGGGCGAATTAAGGATTTAAAACAAGGTAGTGATGGAATCTGGAGATTCCATAAGAAGCGAATTTGGGTACCTAAGCAGGGAGAATTAAGAAATCAGATTTTAGAAGAAGCTCATAAATCTAGGTATACCATACATCCTGGTAACAATAAGATGTACCAAGATTTAAGAAACAATTTCTGGTGGAATGGAATGAAAAAGGACATAGCTAGATATGTTTCTAAGTGTCTTACTTGTTCACAAGTTAAGGCAGAACACCAGAAACCCGCAGGCCTACTACAACAACTAGAAATGCCAGTGTGGAAATGGGAGCTTATAACAATGGACTTTGTTACAAAGTTACCCAAAACCAGAAAAGGTAATGATGCGATTTGGGTAATTGTGGATCGATTAACCAAATCAGCTCACTTTCTACCTATGAAAGAAACCTTTAGCATGGAAAGGTTGGCAAAATTGTATGTAGATGAAGTTGTATCCTTACATGGAGTTCCACTCTCCATTGTATCGGATAGGGATAGTCGTTTCACTTCTCATTTCTGGAAAAGTTTCCAACAAGCAATGGGAACCCGATTAAATTTAAGTACGGCCTATCATCCTCAAACAGACGGACAAAGTGAAAGGACGATTCAAACCTTGGAAGACATGCTTAGAGCATGTGTGATAGATTTTGGTGGAAACTGGGATGACCACCTACCATTGATCGAATTCTCCTATAATAATAGTTACCATGCAAGTATCGAAACTGCCCCATTCGAGGCACTATATGGAAGAAAGTGCCGAACTCCAGTTTGTTGGGCAGAAATAGGAGAAAATCAATTATCAGGACCGGAGATTGTGCAAGAAACTACCGACAAGATCACCCAAATCAAGGAAAGATTAAAGACGGCTCGAGATCGCCAGAAAAGTTATGCTAATAATCGACGCAAGCCACTCGAATTCCAAGTAGGAGACAAAGTACTCTTAAAAGTATCTCCTTGGAAAGGAGTAGTTCGATTCGGTAAGAAAGGAAAGCTAAGTCCAAGATAAGTAGGACCATTCCCAGTGATCCAACGTATAGGACCAGTTGCTTATCGTTTACAACTACCAGAAGAATTGGCTGGAGTACATGATGTATTTCATATATTCAACCTCAAGAAATGTCTATCAGACGAATCAATGATCGTACCTCTCCAAGACGTAGAGGTAAATGAGAAATTGAAGTTCGTTGAAAAACCACTTCAAATTGAAGATCGGAAAATCAAGTTCCTCAAGCACAAAAGATTGGTACTAGTCAAAGTCAAATGGGATTCCAGGAGAGGACCCGAGTACACTTGGGAACTGGAATCGGAGATGAAGCAAAAGTATCCTCACTTATTCCAATAAATCTCGAGGACGAGATTTTAAATAAGGTGGAGAGGATGTAAGGACTCTCAAAATTGTCCTAAGAATACCTGTAACTAAAAACCCAGACCCCTGAAACCCTAAACCATATTAAAAATCAAGAAAAACAAAATTATAGGTTTCAGGCGGGCCGCGTAAAGGATGGCTAGACCTTTACGCGGGCCGCGTCAAACACCGGTTGACCGGATAAGTGTTCCGGATACACGTATAAGCCAACTGTCAAACCTATGCATGACCATACAAAGCTATACGTAGACTAGGGCGACCACGCGGGCCGCGTAAAGTATATGTTGTGGTTTACGCGGGCCGCATGAGGACTCAAAATCAGCTATAAATAGCTTAGCTCCTGAGCAGTTCGATGGTGTCGAATTCACTTCACAAAAACGAATTAATAGCTCTCGGAAGTCGAAAATACAACTTCAATTATAGTGTAGTGCTGCTCCAATACCGGGTATTAACTCGATCGCTGCTACGATTCAATATCCGATCGATTGAAACTATCCGACCGGATGTTTAAATGCTGCTACTTTGTCATTCGCGTGAAATCCAATCCGGATGTTTGAGTGTTGCTAGATCTCGGGCAATACTCTGTCATTCATTGTGAATCCGCTGAATGTTTAAGTATAGCATTTTGTCATTCGTTGTGAGGGTTAAATCTCGTGAATTATCGTAAATGCTGTATTAAGTTACTAACCGAGTTCATATGTACATTGTTTAAATTTAGGTTAAAAGGCTAATCAGTAGGCAAAACTCTGCCCGTGTAAACTTGCAATGTGAGTTATTCTCTTTTTATCAAAACTATTTCCAAAATTATTTCTCAAAAGTTATAGTTACAGGGATTAAGTCTTTGTTATCTGAAATTACTGCCAGTAAGTGGGGGGATGTGCACATAGCTACTAAATATTTATCACTAGTGGGTGAAAGGACCTACAAGTGATATGTCCACAGTCACAAGTCCGGTCAAGTGACAACTGGGTCAGTGATATAAATGATAAAGGCAATTGTAATCGCTCTTAATACTGTAATCTATATCACTGGGTCATTTTGTATCAAATATATAACTCGCCAGCATTTCCCCGCTGATAAAATATTTTTAAAACATGTTTCAGGCGACCTGCTGTAAATCAAGGAAATGTGCTACGGAGCACTAACAAGCTTGAAGAGGTGGCTCAGTTAAAAAAAAAATGAATAAACATGTTTTAAATAAAACAAGGAATTTCCTAGTTAAATTCCTCTATTGTAAATTTCGGGGTTTATCTCCAAATTATGGAATAAAAGAAATTGGGCATTTTTTAGTTTTAAAAAGATCCTGTTTTCCGCTGTCGCATATAATGATACCACGGGTTTCCTATCCCGCGGCTCCAATACCGGGTCAAACCGGGGCTGGGGTCGTGACATAAAGACTGTTGAAAACCAAAGCTTTGATGAAGTCAAAGGTCTGATAAAGAAGACCAAACATCTATATGGCCAAACAGATATTTGGACAACTACAATAGAGGATAGCTTAAACAATGTTTTCCCAATGTAACAGTATTTATCTTTTATCAGTGTTTAGACTAGTGAGAACAGATGTTAGGATTTGCACAGATGTTTGTAACATCTATGGAATCTTTTCTCTTAGGAATGTTAGATGTCACTATCAGGAAGATGTCAGCAATCACTGAACATAGTATTCGTACTTAGTATAAAAAGATCACACCGGTTAGTATCTATTATCACACACTTCACTTTTTCTCTTGTACGAACTTATTTGTTTACGTGATTAACTGAGGGGGAGTCTGTAAAGTCAATTGAGTTGTAAACATTTGAATCCATTGTGATTAATGAAAAACAATCATTGATGATGACTTCCAGTTTGTGAATTTTATCGTGTTAATACATATTTGTTTGCAAACAACGAATTCAGTATCTAACACATACGCTCATGCGGATTGGGCTACTTGCCCTGACACACGCAGGTCCACATCTGGTTACTATGTTTATTACAGCCCGAATTTGCTAACTTGGTCATCAAAACGCCAAGCTATCATATCTCGTTCCAGTGCTGAAGCTGAATATCGTGGTATAGCAAATGTGGTTGCCGAACTTTGTTGGATTCACAATTTATTGTTTGAATTACATCACCCGATTAAGAGAACCAGTTTAGTATATTGTTATAATATTAGTGTCATCTTCAGCAAACCAAACATATCGAGTTGGATATACACTTTGTAAGAGAGTTAGTTCAATGTTGAGGAGTGCATGTTCTTCATATTCCAGCATGATACCAGATTGTGTATATTATTACCAAAGGACTACCACATGTCCTTTTTGATGATTTTAGATTTGGTCTCAGCATTCGGCCTCCTCTACCTGCGACTACGGGGGTGTAATTCATACAATATTAATTTATATTAGGAATATATATATATATATACATATAGATTTTATTTGATGTATATCTTTCCTCAATAATAGGAGATTACATTGTATTATATATAGGGTATGTTTGGTATGGGGTAATGGAATGGACCAGGGAAAGGAATGGATGAGGGAATGCAATGGATCATTATCATTCCATGTCTTGTTTGGTTACCATATGGGTAGGGGTGTTCAGAAAAATCCAAAACCAAATAAAAATCGAAACGTAACTATTTTGGTCAAAAATCACACAAGGATAATGTCGCAAAATCTGATTTTTGTGAGGTTGGATGCTTGATTAATTGGATAAATGTATGAACAACGAAAGAATGAAATCAATGATGAACACAAGGATTTATACGAGGAAAAAGCCCTTGATCAATGAATGATCTCCGGCATAAAAAACCTCGGATAGTGAAAACTATCACTATCAAGTATATTGAATAAACAAGTTTACAACTTCGGAAGTATTGAGCTTGATACAATGAATTCTAATGTGTGTGTATTCGAGAGATGGCAACAGAAATGATGTATGTTCACCGGAGTGCAAGTGGTTTCTAAAAATAAGCTCAATTCCCCTCTTATCCTAGCTAAAAATATTCTAACTAACTATCCGAAAAATCAGCCATTCACCCACGATCACCACCAACGTTCATCAGCCTGTGCACATGTTGAAAATAAAGAGCATATTCCCCTGGAATCTCGGATGGAATAAGTCCTCTTCTAAACATACCTGCAAAACAAGCCAAAAGGTGATGGAAACAATTATTAGTTTAGAATAATAATGAGGATCCTGGATCCTTATTCTCGCAGCGTCTCCTGATGATCCTTAATTCAAACTGAACTGAGGATCCGTGATCCAAGCTATACTTGAGGATCCGTGATCCATAAGCTATGAAATTCTATCCCTAACAATTGCCCCCAAACATGACTAGTTGATATCTAATTAGATAGTCAATTTTGAACGATTTTCGGACTAGCCGTTACTTATGGATATAGCCGTTACAGGCTGATGTTAGCAACAATCATCCCTGCAACAAACAATCGTTATAAATAGGATTAGAGATAGGGATGGAAATTGCATTTAAATTCGAGACTTCTCTCCTTTAAATCCTCATCCGAACATCCAAGCAGGTATCTCTTCTCTTTTTTCTTTGATCTTCTCTTCCCTGATCCTCTGTTCTCCTAATATTCATGGCAAAGATGAACCTTCGTTCCTCACCTGCCAAAAATCCTAATCACAATAGCCCATTGAAGAGTCAGGGTATCACCAAAAACCCTTCAATGGAGTTCTGTCGATTCACTAATCCTGAAGTTGATCAGTTCCGATCATGCTTCCCTGACGGCACAATATTCAGACCCTTCGATTTTCTACCAAGAGTGACTGTGTGTCAGACACATGGATCACTTTCCCTGCTGCTCCATTCCAGATAGGGTTCACCTACCCCTTTCCTGTTTTTACACTGATGCGTGTGTAGTGTCGTATAGTTTTTAATGTATATTTTAAGCCCTTTAACACTTTTTAGCCAAGTTTTAAATTTATAAAACACGATATTTACTAACACTAAACACACATATGGGCAAGTGCACCCATCGTGAGCGTAGTATAGTGCTGGTAAGATACTGAGGTCGTCCAAGGACACAAGAGCTTTTAATACCGGTTTATCCTCAACGTCTAATCAAATCAAAAGTTAGAAAAAGGTTTTTAGACTAGAAAATAAAACTAACTAAAATGCTGAAAAATAAAATAAAATAAAATAAAAACAGATAGACAAGATGAATCACTTGGATCCGACTCGTGTTTAGTGTAACCTTTGATTATTTCCGCACTTTTGCACTTTTTAAGAGATTATCTTAGTTATTGTAGTAGGCCCCTCTTCTGAAGGTGACGTTACCCTCAACCCAGTAGTTTGAGTCAGCTAGGATACAATCCTAAAGGGTTGGATTATTGAAAGATAATTAATTAAGTTATTAATGCATATTGTGGTAGGCCCATCTTCTGGAGGTGACGTTACCCTCGGCTAAGTAGTCTGAGTCAGTAGGGATACAGTCCTAAGTAGCCGGGTTAAAGTTTTAATAGTAGTTTACATATGAGGGGGTCAAGGAGTTCGGACCCCCGCCATCCAATACCAATGGGTATTGAAGGAGGTCCTACTAAAGTTGACCCAGGTCCTTGCAGGATCTATACACTGAACAAGGCAAGACTCTTACCAAAGCGTTCTCTTAACCCCCGACCAAGTAGCCAACATACATCCATATAGACCGTGGAGATATGAATGGTGAAAATCTTTTATTTTATATAGACAGTAAAATAATGCCAAGACACCACTGACAAACGATAAGGAAGACTCACCTTCAACATAAGAAACTAGTTATGAAAGTCATTAATACATAACCAAATAAAAAGTGCGAAAAGATTAAAAATAAAAAGTATTACACTAGACACTTGTCTTCACCAAGTGATGTAAGAGACTTAGGCAAACATGGCCTTTGATTGTCAAGAACTCTTACGATCAATCTTGGATCCCGAGACTACTCACACACTCTATGATGGATGATGGATGATGGTGGTGGATGTGGGTTGTGATGGTGGTGGTGGGTGGGTGAAGTGTGAGAGAGGTGGTTTGCCAAGGGATGGTTTGCAAATGAGCCAAGCACCCCTATTTATAGCCTGCACAAAAGCCCGGGCACGGCCCCGTGTCCATTCATCTTCTCTTTCTTCGTTAATTGCAGTTTGTCTGCATTAGTTGACCACGCCCCCGTGTCCGCTGGGCATGACCCCGTGTGTAGAAGCGTATCTGTACTATCAAGATTTCCCCAGATTCTGCAAATCTTAGAGTTGACCACGGCCCCGTGTCCGCTGGGCACGCCCCCGTGGTGGGTGATAGAAGCTTCTACAGCTTTGTCTTTTCTGCAGACACTTGGGCACGCCCCCGTGCTCATTGAGCACGGGGCGTGTTTAGCCTTCTGTTTTCTTGTTTTTGCTTGGGGAGATGCTGTCGAGGGGTCGGGCATGCCACGTTTATTCCTTTTCTTGTATTTATGTTAGATTTAGCTGCCTTTTTGCTTCTTTTGTTCATTTGAGCTCATTTAATCCTGAAAATACAAAAGGAAGACAAAAACACACTTTTTCCAACATTAGTACTAAAAAAGGGTTAGTTTTATGCCACAATTGATGTAATTTATATGTTGCATTTTGCACACATCAAATACCCCCACACTTGGATCTTTGCTTGTCCTCAAGCAAAACTCTTTATAATGTGGCTTTACACTCCCAAATGGAATGGGTAGAAGAGAATGTTTTGGGCTTGTCATAGAGTGTTGGGATTTCCAAGATTCTTTATTAAGTTTTATTTTTATTTATTTACAATCCTATTCGTCATGATTTATTTAAAACATTACATAAGATAAATTACTTATTAGGGCATAACATGCCTTTTTAAAATTCCATTTATATACAAGTTCACATACCTCATGGGGAATCTCTCAACACTCGGTCGAAGATGTATTTTAGTGAAACACTCAAGAGCGGCATGGAACTTACTCCTACCATAAGCTTGCCAAGCGATCAATCCTCCTCCTTTTTAACCATATACCTTTGTAAATATCAAGAGGACTTTTGGGGGAAGGGTTAGGCTTGGGTTAAAGGTAGGTGGTTGGGTTAGTGGTTAGTAGAAAGGGCGAAAGGCGTAAAAAGCGTCGGTTTTCGTAAGACTTTTTATTTTTGTAACTTTTTATTTTGATGAAGCAATTCTTCAAACAAAGTTCTTTTTGATAAACTTGTTTGTTTATTTCTTTTTGGCTTCATCATCAAATTTTTTTTTTCATAAGGAGTCATAAGAAAAACCGAGCTTTGTTACTAAAATAAAGGGTTTAAAATGAAAAAGGGTTTTGGTGGGTAAAAGGGTGTTTGTTTGGGGTTAAGAAATGAAAAGGTTTAGGCTCAAAGGGGTTAACTAGGGGGATTTTGGGTAGGTGGTAAAAAAAGAAAAATAATGGTGTAGAAATAAAAAGAGTTAGTCCTAATGCCTCCATCATCTATTTACTCGGGTTTAAGTTGGTAAGGACCGGGAATGTATCGTTGTGGCAAGTTCTAGAGTCGTAAGAACCAAGCGGCTATTCACACAAGAAACGAAAAATGAGCATTTAGTTTAAAGATATGTATTTGTATGCTCAATATAGGCTCAAAACTCACTTTTTGTGGGAATGGGTTTTTATGTGATCAAGTATATATAATCAAATTTTAACTAAACTCGTCATGCCTTTTCATAATTTTCTTATGTTGGTTCTTTTTATCACGACGCTATCGGTTGCAAATTTGTAAAAATATCACCTTTTTAGAATTTGAAATTCCCAAATTAAACCTAGACAAGTAAAAAAAATGAAATTTTTTTTTTTGCAAAAAATTTGGGGTGTTTAGCGGTTCCAATAGAGTTTTGTGTAAGGCTTGTAATTAGGACTTGCAAAATTCAAGGTTTTAGCATCCCCCCCACATTTAAATTACACATTGTCCTCAATGTGTCCCAAAAATAAGTTTTTAGGTTGATTGAATGTGTAATAGGTGTGTTAAAAGCAAAAATTTATGTTACTGGGTGTCTGGACACGGCCCCGTGGTGTCCTGGCACGGCCCCGTGTTCAGATTGCCAGTAACAGAAAATAAAAGAAAGAAACAGAAGACTGGACACGGGGGCGTGTCCAGTGAGCACGCCTCGTGTCCAGGTACCTGAACTGGGCATTTTTCTGCAAATGGTTGAGCACGGGCCGTGTTGGATGAGCACGGCCCCGTGCTGAACTTGCAGTAATGAAGAAATTTTGTCGGTGGCCCTGTTTTTGTGCATGGGGTGCTGGTTAAAGTTTCCCTTGGTATCCTTCACCATCCCGAGTGTGTTTTAACCATTACAACATCATCCAAACACCAAATTAATTAAAACCATCATTCATTCAAAACTAACACATTACATAGGTCCTAAAAATAAACGCATAAAAATAAAATCTAAAAGTCCTAAGATAGATTGGTCAAGTGGTACATAAAATCATCCTAATGAGTTCTACTTTTACAATAGTGATCAAAATTCCGGAAATAGTTTTTCGGTATCTAAAAGCTTCGTAGAACTCCGGACCGAGGGGTATTCCCTAGATGTTTGTTAAAGCCAATCTTCTATCTCTCTTGGGAGAAAGAAGGCGGGCTCATTTTCCTCAACATCTTGTGGAGGGGGAGTGACACCAACCGGAATCCCTTGTAGTATGTCTTGAGGGGGTTCCGGGTGTATGGTGTACCATTCGGCCATTATGATGACTTCCGGTACCACATTCCATGCCCTTTGGGTGATAATTGGTACAAAGGAGGAGAAGCGAGAATGTTCAACCTTTGGTGCAAAAGGTTGACCTCTCGTAGACATCCCTCTAGTCCCACCGTCAAATGATTAATACGGTCGACCAATGCTTCTTCCACCCCCGTCATTTCATCAATGGCCTCTCTTAAGGCGTAAACATTGTTCACAAGAGAATCTTCAACCGTTGATGACCTCCTCCCTTGTCGGTTGTTCCTGGAGTGCGATGATGATGTTCCGCTAGTTCTGCTCGCCATTCTGAGAAAACAGACCGAAAAGAGTTCAATTTTTACGGTACAGTACCTCGGACACGGCCCGTGTTCATTGAGCACGGCCCCGTGTTCAGATGTCTGCAGATTTTTTGGAACAAGGAATCTTGGAGTTTTAAATTATTTTTAGGGTTTTTAAAGCATTTTTAAGCAGAAATAACTTAAAACACTGTTGTAGAACTTATTTTTAACAAGATTCCTTGAGTAAAAATCTATCAAACATCACCTTAAAGCTTGGAATCATGATGATTTCAAGCTCTAATGGAGGTATTAGGGAAAAATTGAAGGAGAAGGTAATGGATAAAAGTGGAAAAGACAAGATGGTTGTTGAGAACCTTCTTTAGAATATACCTAGGATGGTATGTGTGAAGACCCCAGCAAATCTTTGTCTTTGGTGTGGTCCAAATGAGCAGGAATCTTGCTGCCTTTATAGAAAACGACAGCACGCTGCACACGGCCCCGTGCTGACTGGACACGGCCCCGTGTGCAGGCAAGACCCTGACACATTTTGTCCGTATTCTGACAAAAAGTCAGAAAGGAATCTTTTGATGGACACGGGGGCGTGCTGACCTGGACACGGCCCCGTATCTAGAGGCTGTTTATGAAGTTTCGTTTATTTCTAAGGAATTTATCTGGATCGGGCAGTTCCTTACTGGATGGAACAACCCCAAAGTGCCTGAGATACCTTAATTGCTCTAGACTAAGACGAGAACGCAAGAGGTTGTCGGTGAGGGTGATTCCTATGCTAAATGTAGGTGGACAAGTCCAACCCTTTCCCGGGCTCTCGTTAAAGAAGGTGTATGCCGAATAGCTCGGGTCTATGTATGCACCGAATGAAGTCGATGGGGAGTCCTTCACGGCACAATCGACACAGGGACGACTATCGCTCGAGTCTTCACTAGAGTTAGAGGTAATATCGGGAACAACGAAGTTGTTTTTATTCAAATGCGATCCCAACAATTCTTCTTGGGTATCGTCTTGAGATGGAAAGTCTAACTCAAGTTCTTTTAACCAATTAAGAATTAAATCGTCTAGTTTAAATAATTCATCAAGAAGCATTTCTCCTATATGATTCGATTGAGAGCATTCGAGGGAGAGATAAGGATTATTTTTACTTTCGCCCCTCTTAAGGCTACAGGAAAACAATGGGTCTATATAATGGGGCTTAATTTAGAAAATAACATTCTAAATCTTTATGGGGGCCACCACATATTTGACACCACGTACCATAAGAGTGCCGAAAGTAAAAAATATCATTATCACTCATGTTTGTGTCAGAAATTACCAACCGTCGGGATCTTACGGTTCTGTTTTCAGTAACTGATACTTGGGCACGAGGCGTGTTGAGTGGGCACGGCCCTGGGTTCAGCTACTGTCTGACTTAAAACAGGATTGCCAGTACCAAAGATTGGGCACGGGGCGTGTTCAGCGGGCACGGCCCGTGCTGAGTTCTGCAAAAGCTGAAAATCTAAGAAAAAAAATCCTAAAAAAAAACAGAAAAATATGAAAAAAAAAAACGATTAGGCCGTTGATTCCTAACTTTCTTAAAATCCTTGTGTCCCCGGGCAACGACACCAAAAACTTGATGCGTGTGAAGTGTCGTATAGTTTTTAATGTATATTTTAAGCCTTTTCACACTTTTTAGCCAAGTTTTAAATTTATAAAACACGATATTTACTAACACTAAACACACATATGGGCAAGTGCACCCATCGTGAGCGTAGTATATTGTTGGTAAGATACCGAGGTCGTCCAAGGACACAAGAGCTTTTAATACCGGTTTATCCTCAACGTCTAATCAAATCAAAAGTTAGAAAAAGGTTTTTAGACTAGAAAATAAGACTAACTAAAATGCTGAAAAATAAAATAAAATAAAAACAGATAGACAAGATGAATTACTTGGATCCGACTTGTGTTTAGTGTAACCTTTGATTATTTCCGCACTTTTGCACTTTTTAAGAGATTATCTTAGTTATTGTAGTAGGCCCCTCTTCTGAAGGTGACGTTACCCTCAACCCAGTAGTTTGAGTCAGCAAGGATACAATCCTAAAGTGTTGGATTATTGAAAGATAATTAATTAAGTTATTAATGCATATTGTGGTAGGCCCCTCTTCTGGTGGTGAAGTTACCCTCGGCTAAGTTGTCTGAGTCAGCAGGGATACAGTCCTAAGTAGCCGGGTTAAAGTTTTAATAGTAGTTTACATATGAGGTGGTCAAGTAGTTCGGACCCCCGCCATCCAATACAATTGGGTTTTGAAGGAGGTCCTACTAAAGTTGACCCAGGTCCTTGCAGGATCTATACACTGAACAAGGCAAGACTCTTACCAAACCGTTCCCTTAACCCCCGACCATGTAGCCAACATACCTCTATATAGACCGTGGAGATATGAATGGTGAAAATCTTTTATTTTATATAGACAGTAAAATAATGCCAAGACACCACGGACAAACGATAAGGAAGACTCACCTTCAACATAAGAAACTAGTTATTAAAGTCATTAATACATAACCAAATAAAAAGTGCGAAAAGATTAAAAATAAAAAGTATTACACTAGACACTTGTCTTCACCAAGTGATGTAAGAGACTTAGGCAAACATGGCCTTTGATTGTCAAGAACTCTTACGATCAATCTTGGATCCCGAGACTACTCACTTTTCTGTCGAGGGGTCGGGCTTGCCACGTTTATTCCTTTTCTTGTATTTATGTTAGATTTAGCTGCCTTTTTGCTTCTTTTGTTCATTTGAGCTCATTTAATCCTGAAAATACAAAAGGAAGACAAAAACACACTTTTTCCAACATTAGTGCTAAAAAAGGGTTAGTTTTATGCCACAATTGATGTAATTTATATGTTGCATTTTGCACACATCAACACAAAGCTTCTTCACACTTACCGGCCTGTGCTACATCCAAGCCATGTCGATGGTGTGGAGGGTTTTATACACACTTGAGCACATAATAGAGCATGAAGGCTTAGATATAGGGATATCTGAAATGAGCCAGCTATACAACCTTGTGAGCCATGGATCCTATCGATATCTTTTCAAGTCTAAACCCCGGAAATCTCACCCAATCTTGAAAACCGCCAAAAACGACACCAACTGGAGGAATCAATTCTTCTTCGTAAGGAAGGATTCTATTCTAAATGGAAACAAACTTCCCTAAAAGTGGAACACCGATGGTAGGATATAGGATCCTTAGACCAGGATAAGCGGTAAGAATTTTTCTTTTCTGTTGAGGATAACTGACCCTTTATCCTTGTCTTTGCAGCTATAACATTGTCACATATTCAAGAATCACCTGCCACCCAAGAGAGAATTAAAGCTTTTTGGAAGCTTGACCCTGCAATCAGAACTTATCCACCGAAATCAAAGGATCCAGTAGAGGTTTCATCAACTTCCTACACCATGTCAAGTAAGTATCCACATATGTGTATATATATATATATATATATATATATATATATATTTGATAAAAATATGAATACTTATCTGTTTTTCATGCTTGTAGGCACCGGAAAATACTCAAAGTCTGCTTCCAGGTTCAGCGTGAGTGACCTCCAAGAATATGCACCTTCTCGTTCCATCAAGAAAGAGTTGGCTGCAAGCCCAAGCATCCTGGAGCCTAAGGGCATGAGCACTAGGGGCAAGGGTGCCAAGAAGAGGAAGACTGCTGAGCCCACCGAAGGCCTCCCTCTCATGGAACGTCAGCTTCATGAATACGTCTCCGAGGTATGGATCCTATATCCTTAAGTCTGAACTTTCCTTTTAGAGGATAAAGGATCCTGACTGTTAACTTTCTTTGTGCAGAAATTTGCTGAGGTTCAGATCCTCCTTGATCAACATCTGGCAGAAGCTGAGCAGAAAAATATGGACTTCCAGTAGATTTTCCTTGCCAAGGACAAAAAGATCTCTTCCCTTGAAAAAGAGATAAACCTGCTGCAGAAGGAACTAGTCCTGGCTCAGATCATAACCCAGAAAGAGAAGGCAGAAGTCATGGATGGGGCTAAGATTTCTGCTACTATCGCCATATTGAAAATCAAGCTGCAAATGGCTAAGGAGGCAGAGGATCCTGCCTTTGACAGGTCTGAATGGGACCAGGAGGCTTGGAAGCAGAGGCTGGCAGAGCTGGATGACGAGGATGAATCTGAGGGGGCAGCAGCTGGTGAAGCCGGAGGCAGTGGATTGAAGGATCCTGAGGTGGCAGCAGGTGGTGATGGCAAAGGTGACGGTGACAAGGTGGTAGAGGTAGCGAAGGTGTAGGCTGCATCAATGGGCGATGATGGACATTTCTAGATGCAGCCGGAGCCCATTTTTTATGGTTTTAGTTTTTGGTTATTATGTTTTAAAGTCTGTAACTAAATAATAGTCTTTAGGGTTAAGGATCACTGATCCTTTGGACAATAGGGGGTAGCAAAGGTGGATGGGTCCTTCTATTTGTGGAGGATGAAGCCTTTGATGCCCCTCATCTTTTGATTTCCTGCACTCAATGAACCTTATGAATATGGACACCCTTTGCCTACCCAAGCGGATGGGCCACGTTTTGCTGGTAGATGTTTGGGTAGGCATTTTTTGACAACCTTTTTAAGGGTTAAGTATGATAAATAAATAAAACTTTAACTTTTGGCTATCTCTGTGTTGTTTACTTTCTGTACATTTGCTTGTCGACTGTCATTATACAAATCTAGAATTTATAAGTTGTTGATAAAAGTATATAAATCAGTTTATGTCAAAAAATTCAGGATATGATCAAGGATCAAATATCCTTTCATCAAAAAGTTTGACAAATGGGACAAGTTTAGGATCATATATCTGTTGTCAAAGAATATGGGTAATACTGATAAGCTAAGAATAAAGTTAAAGTAAATAAGGATCATACCAGAGAATCGAAGTTAGGATCTTATATCCTTAACACTTACAATTGTGACAATCAAAAGACAGACACTTGTAGAAAGTTAGGATCCAGGATCCTTAACTATTTAGCTTTGGAAACCTGAAATGAGACATAACTTGGGACTAAGCCAATTGTAAAAGAAGATTTTAGTATCTGAGGACAAGCCCAATAAACTGGGGACAAGCCCAAAGGATCTTGTGTAAAATGGAGTATGGCCCATACTGGCGACTATCCAAACTTACTGACATGAAAATGCCAAAACCTTAGCTAACGTGAAAACATTAGAAACCTTAGGAACGGATGTATGGTACATCTACCATTATACTTAGGATCTTAAATACAGCCATTACAATGAAATTGTCAGCCTCTAAAGCGGGTACTGGTCCCATTGCCTTTAACTGCACTAGGATAATCGTGCACAACTGGCGAAGGTGTAAGAACCTGATTCGTAGAAGATAGTAGATACCTTAAACTGGGGACAAGCCCAAAAACTGGGGACAAGCCCATAAAACTGGGGATAAACCCAAAGACTTAGGAAACTTCAATGGATACTTGATCCCTTGTCAAAGAAGCACAAACTTCTGCAAAACTCATAACTTTGTAAAAAAGGATAAAGGATCCTAGATCCTTCTCCTTATAATCAAATAAATTTAAAGGATTAGGTAAATTAAAACCAAATCATTACCAGAATGAGGATCATATATCCTTTAAGGGTCCTTTACGTATACCAAATATGAGGATGGCCAAGGATCCTGGATCCTTCTTACATGAAGTATCTCTTTAAGTGGACAGCATTCCAAGCTCTTGGTAACAAATCACCTTCCATTGTTAGTAAACGATATGCCCCATTTCCTGCCTCAACTTCAATCAGATAGGGGCCTTCCCACTTTGGTGCTAACTTGCCATCAGCATGATTTGTGGTGTTTTGGAATGCTTTCCTCAACACCATGTCACAAACTTGAAACTTTCTGATCCTGACATTCTTGTTATAAGCTCCAGCCATCCTTTGTTGATAGCTAGCCAATCTCATCCTTGCTAAATCCCTGAGTTCTTCTATGGTATCCAAGTCTTGAACCAAGTTTTCAGCATTTCCTTCTGGATCACGGATGCTTGTTCTTGCAGTAGGGACTACCATCTCTGTAGGGATCACCGATTCAGCTCCAAACACTAAAGAAAATGGAGTCTGGCCAGTAGCATTCTTGGGAGTTGTTCTATCAGCCCATAACACATAAGGTAGCTCTTCTGCCCATTTTCCCTTCTTGGATCCAAGCTTCTTCTTCAAGTTGTTGATGATGATCTTGTTAGATGATTCTGCTTGACCATTAGCTTGTGGGTGGACTGGTGTTGATGTTATCATCTTAATCTCCCAGCTGTCACAAAAGTTAGTAGTTATATTCCTAATAAATTGGGATCCATTATCACAAACAATTTCAGAAGGTATGCCAAATCTAGTAATGATGTTTCTTTTAATAAAGGATATCACTTCCTTTTATCTGACTTGTGCAAAGCTTCAGCTTCTATCGATTTGGAAAAGTAATCAGTCATAGCAAGCATAAACACTTTTTCTCCTGGTGCTTTGGGAAGTTTGCCAACTATATCCACTCCCCATCTCATAAATGGCTAAGAAGAGGATATATGATGCAGGAGCTCCGCTGGTTGATGAAGGATATTGCCATGTCTTTGACAAGCATCACACTTCTTTGCATAATCCACAACATCCTTCTTCATAATAGGCCAATAGTATCCTGTTCTAAGGATCCTTGAGAACAGTGCTCTGCCCCCAGTGTGGTTTCCACAATCTCCTTCATGAAAATCCTTCAAGACTTCTTGGATTTCTGGATCCTCGATACACCTTAGATATGGACCTGCAAGAGATCGTTTATATAACATGTTATTTAGTATTGTAAATTGAGATACCTTGACTTTGAAAGCTCTAGGATTTTATCCAGTAGGGATCTCCCCATGTTGTATATATCTCAGGATTGGAAGGATCCAGGATCCTGAATTCAACTGTGCATCATCACTAGGTATGATTTCAGAATCCTATACTATCTCCATAGCTGTGTGATCTTCGATAGCAGGAGCCAAGATGTGGATGATGGGAATTTTAATATCCTCTGGAATCTTCAATGATGATCCAAGGTTGGCTAAAGCATCAGCTTCTGCGTTTTCTTCCCTAGGTACCTGTGTCAAACTAAAAGAAGCAAAAGAGTCTGCCAATTTCTTTACTATCTCTAGATATTTGATTAGTCTTTCACCTTTAACAGCATAAGAACCATTAAATTGGTTAGTAATTAACAATGAATCTACATGTACCTCAAGATACCTGATCCTCATATGCTTGGCAATTTGCAAACCAGCTATTAGGGCTTCATACTCGGCCTTGTTATTAGTAGTTTGAAACTCACAAGCAATTGAGTGGGTATTATGTCCCCTTGTGGCGATTTTAGTAGTATGCCTAGTCCAGTTCCTTTGATATTTGAAGCCCCATCTGTGAAGAGTATCCAAGGATCCTTAGTCTCTTCAAGATGTTGAACTTCCAATTCAGCTTCCCTTTGTAGATCACTACTGAAATCAGCCACAAAGTCAGCTAAGGCTTGGGATTTGATGGCAGTTCTTGGTTCATATCTGATATCATAAGCACTAAGCTTGACTGCCCACTTTGCCATCCTTCCTGACATTTCAGGTTTCCTGAGAACATTCTTGTTTGGAAAGTTAGTTTTAACAATAATAGCATGAGTTTCAAAATAATGGCATAATTTAGTAGATGCCATGATCAAAGCAAGGATAAGTTTTTCTAAATGAGAATACCTGGATTCAGCATCAAGCAAACTTTTACTTACATAATACACAGGGTGTTGGGTACCTTCATGATCCTTTACAAGGACTGCACTTACTTCCTTAGAAGAAACTGCCAAGTATAAGGATAATATATCCTATTTTTCTGGTTTCATTAAGGCTGGAGCTGAGGATAGGTAATCCTTAAGGGCCTTGAGAGCATTCTCATGCTTTTCAGTCCATTCAAATTTCTTGTTCTTTCTCAGAATGTCATAGAATTCCTTGCATTTCTCTGATGACTTTGAGATGAACCTGTTCAAGGCTGCAATCCTTCCTGTCAATCTTTGCACATCCTTGGCATTGGCAGGAGATTTGATGTTCACAATCGCCTTGATTTGCTCTGGACTTGCCTCTATCCCTCTTTTCATCACCATATAACCTAGGAACTTACCAGCTTTTACACCGAAGTGGCACTTGGAAGGATTCAATTTCATATTGAATTTATCAAGGATATCAAATGCTTCTTCCAAATCTCTAAGGTGATCCTCAGCTCTTGTCACACCCCGATATTTCCACGTATTACCGGTGGGCCCGGTGGGGAGTATCGTCACGTAGTTGATATCATCATAGACAATTAATCACAGTTTAATGCACAGCGTAAGTCTAAAAATAATAATACAAACCGAATTGAAAGTATAATAAAATATTACACAACGATTGTAAGTGGATCCACCGGCGGATCTAAAACAAAAGGAAATGTTGTCAACAGACTTTAAGTATTAAAAGCTTGCAGGACTCTTTAATTAATACTCAGGAGTTTTCAAACCAATTCGTGTAGTACCTGCACTTAATCTTTTTGAAAAATACGTCAGTTTACACTGGTAAATACAATTAACTGACTCTTTTGAAAAGTGTTTATAAAATTGGTTTGGATGCACAAGGCATAAAAATCTTTTATAACTTGGGACAATTATTTAAAATAATCTTGTATACAGATTTATATGTTTGTCGTACGTTCAGGGCCCGGTTAGAAGAGCCGAGACAAGATTAATAGACACACCACTAGTATAAGCCCACAAAAAGTTTCCTCACGAGTGAGATACCTTTTTACATACGCAACTGTCAGGTGTATGCCTACACCCCGTGCTTAAGTCGTGGCCATTTCAAATGAATGAGTTGAGGATATCCAGGACACGGTCATATTAACCCCCAACGGCTTTGTATCAAACAAAATAGAATAAAACGGGTTATCTCAATGATTTAACCATTAATCGATTAAATATTTAATACTCGACCAAGAGGTAATAACTTACCGTTTCCCAAGCCCGTATAAGGGAAAATAAGTTAAAAGTATTTACCTGAGCTAAAATGTAAACTCTACTCAGCCGTATATTCTAATCAGCAAGTGCAAGTAGCTTTTACTGGGCTCCTAATCTGGAACGAAGGTTTTAATAACCTATTAGATTCCTAACGGGTCTTATTTAAGCTTTAACTTAGACCGGTTAGTTTTAAGGAAAAGTTTATGGTGCAAAACGCGAGATTAAGCGATGATCGAATTAGAATGTGATTTAGACCCAACAATTATGAAGACTTGTATAAAATGGGTAAACTAATTACATTCTGGATTTTGAAGTAAAAATGATAAAGTTTAACCCGCTTCGGCTAATTTATGCAAACTAGTCACATAAACCTTACCGAACGCGAATGTGCTTAACGGGTGACCGAATGAGTCATGTACAAGTCCCATAAGTTATTATGCTTAAATTATGTTGTGATATCAGTAGGATATCTTCCATTATGCCTAAAACGAATTTAAAACCAATTTAAGCCCCGTAAGGGTATTTTGGTCATTTTAAAGTTTATAAAAGAGGTTAAATAGTAATCTGAGGTTCTGGTCTAAAATATACAGTAAAAATATTAATTTTATCAAGTTACATCAGTAAGATATCATACATATGTGAGGTTTATAATTTATGGCCAAACTATGCACCGTAGGGGCATTTTGGTCATTTCACATATGCTTTTAAGGTCAAATTTGGAAATCTGAGTTCAAGACTTATACTTACTGTTAAAGTATAAAAATTTATTTATAAGATCAGTAGGTAACAAGTCTTAGGCGTTAAATATGGTTTTAAACCATACTATGCGCCTAATTAGCGTAAAAGTAGGTAATTGACGGTTTTCAAGATGTTTATAAGATTCTAAAGTTTTAATCAGTTTCTAATGCTTAAAATATTTTATTTAACATATGATATCAGTAGGAAAAGTTTTGGTATGCAAATCATATGTTAAACTCATTTTATTAACAAGAAGGGCATTACCGTCATTTACCGAATTTATACTAGAACTCTATGTTATGGTCAGTATAAAATTTGACAAAAATTTCCAAAAAATCCCTAAATATTATATCATAACCGTGGGTAGCAAGTTTGGTGTCAAAAATTGGGTTTAAATATGATTTAAGCCAAAAATGCCATTTAATTAACAAAAAGCTTTTGTTTTACGATATCTTGCATAACTTTTATTTCGGACCAGAAACGGATGTCAAATTTTTAGGACATACTTATATATCAGTAATAAAGCTTTTTGTCCTCTCACATTCTCAAAATCTCGTTCTTATAACATAAGGGCAAAATGGTCAACTTTTAAGCATTTAACGGAAACATGTAAATGATTCAGATTTCTAAGGGACCATGTAGTATGACCACAGAGGGTTATACTAACATATAATATGGTCACAAAGGAACCCTAAGGCATGACTAAACTAAGCTAATTTGGGTCAGAACTGAAAGTCAAAGCAAAAGTCCACTTTTGCGACTTTCGGTTGCGAACCGAGCCTAAACACAGAATTGTCGGGTTGAACATGTCTAAACATGTTCTTATAATATTTACCAAGTTATTTAAGTGTTAAAACATGTTTCATAACTACTGCATTATCAGTTTTAATTATATTTTGAAAAGTTGGCTATTTTGACTTTTTGACTAGTTGCTTTGACCCGACAATTTACTGAGATAACGTGATAATTAGAGGGTGCCCTTTTAAGAGTTTATCACCTACTTAATTACCAACACATAGCCACTTTCAATTCGAATAATGGCTGGACCATTAGTGATTAATCATAAAGTCAAAGTATCATTACGATAACTTTGACTTTCGGTCATTAAGCTAATGAAACCTTAACTATAGAAGCTAAGAACACTTACAATGGTCCTTAGCACGAAATTTAGACTAGAGAAAGCTTCCTAGAAGACCAGGATGCTTCAGAGATCACTTGAGAGCAAAAACTTGATGTGAGCAAGTGAAGTGTCCAAAGCATGGCCCTTTATATAGGATTTTGAAAGTCCTAAGATCAATGCAGGTGTCCCCCAGGTGAAATCTGATGCATACAGATGTCCTAGAGGTTTTACAATACCATCAACATGCTGTTGATTTGAGAAAAGGGGTGTAGAAGGCGACAACCCGCAGCTGTCCATTTCTACTGCCCAGATACAGTCCTTACGGATCGTAAGCCTTATCCCTTACGGATCGTAAGCCTTAGCCCTTACGGTCCGTAACCGCTATTCAAAATATATCGCCCAGTTAAGCCACCTTACGGACCGTAAGGTGGATGCTTTGCGGTCCGTAAGCCTTTAATCAGCAGCATCTTTGAAACTATCACCCAACTTCACACCCCAATCAGGTACATAAACTTGATGAACGTCAAGACCTTCAGAACCGCTAATACTTTTACCAGATGAACCTGCAACAACAACCCCTTTCCCAACGGACTTCCTCCCAGCAACAACCAACTCCTTCTCCTTGTTAACACTTTCATCCGGACCATGATCCACAGAAACACCAATGTCATCACTGATGTATTGCAAAATACATCTTTTATTCGTGTAAAGTTTGTATAGGTTTCTTTCTATTTAGTTTTGTTTTTCGTTAGAATATGCATACTATTGATCAAATCGTGTTTCGCAGGTCTTGATGTTTAAATATGCGAGAAACCGAGTGGAATGAGTTAAAATATTGAAAAGTCAAGCCTTGGAGCATGTTAGAAAGGTCGAGGAGTTGAAATAGAGTTAAAGAGCTGAAAAATCACTCTCTGGCACCCCATCACCCACTAAGCAAGTCTGTGGCACCCGGCGAGAGACTGGAGATAGTTCATGAGAAAAAAAACAAGGTGGCACCCCGCCACCCATTCTTTCAGTAGGTGGCGCCCCGCCAGAAGCCTGTAGCTGGCAATTATTACGAATTTAATAAGGGTTTGTTATGGAAAGTCATATATAATCATCTTAAACTTGAAAAAAAACTCTGGTGGCGATTTTGGGACTTCTTGGGGCAATTGTTGAGCATTCTTGGAGCACTTTTGGAGATTTTGAAGCCTAGGAATCATCGATACAAGTTCGGGGAAGAAGACTTGAAGATCTAATCGGGTTTTCAAGTTCTTTATTCTTGACTTTTCTTACGAAACTTGTTATGATGAATTCGTGTTTAGACATCTTTGAATTGTTTTCACGTTTTAGTATGCTTGGCTAAACTTTTATAAACCACCTAGACTTGATGAATGGATTAATATAAAGTTTTTATCGTTTTCGTTATTTGCATGATTATTATGGATAAATTGTGTTTAGTAAGCGGTTTGGTTTAATGATTTGATGTATATGTATGCTTTGATTTGGTTTATTGTTATTATTTGCTTCATATGATTCTTAGTGACGGTCTATATCACAACATAGAGTCATATTAGGGTATAGGATTTCGGTGAGTGTCTATATCACGTTAGAAAACCTTAACTCTTTAGGGGGAATTGCGAAATAACCCCTAGAAGTAATTAGTAATAATTTGCTAAGTCTTAGTGTCCTGCTAGTCCTAATACCTAGAACGTGAGGGGCTATTGGTAGGTCTTACCCAGCGAATTGCTTTAGATAGTCCTTGGAAAAGGTCGTGTCTTGGTTTACCTGTCGGTTTTATTAGTCTATCAAGTCAAATTAATTAATTCAAACTACCCTAGATCTATGATTGGAAAAGAGTAGGTCAACATTAGGGTACTTACGCAATAATTAGACAACTGGAAAGGCGTCTAATAACCGGTAGGATTAACGGCCTAGGTAGTTCCACAGGTTTCTCCTTGAGAAGGGTCGAGGGGCTTAGTTGGTTCTTAATAGGTTTAGTACTTTAAGATCCCGGTTCCATAATTCATGCATTTAACTTAATCGGTAATTCTTTAGAAATAATCTAGGATTCTTGTCTAGGTGGTCTCGTTCTCATATAAGGAAAGTCCTCAGTCTTCACTCGTCTTTAGTCTAGCTTTAGTTAATTTAGTAGTCTAATATAGATTCCCCCCCCCCCCCAAAACAATTAAACAAGTTAAGTCGTGTCTGTCAGTGTCTATTAGAGTCTAGTTTACGTGATACATAGAGTCTCGTGGTTCGATATCCGGACTTCCTAGGGTTATACTACATTGATCGGTACACTTGCCGATTGTGTGGTTTTAGGTCGAGTCTAGAATTAAAGCTTTTCGTGTCTAGCTTAGAGAGTCTAATTTAGTTAATTTTTATAGTCTGTTTAGCACACATCAATCACTCAAGTCCATATGTTCCGAAGTAGACGGCGGACCAGAAATATTCAAACGTCGATTCGAACGACGAACAACCTTGGGAACAACAGCCTTCTTAAAACCCTTCACATCAGGCACACTTGTCACATCCTGACTTTTGCGGAAGCGTGATTATTGGTGTGACTTTCTCAATACCATAGCATTCAATCATAACAACGCTATCTGATAAAACCAATAGATGTTCATCCATAAATTATGTTTGAAAATAGCACAACATAATTGTTTGAAACATCGACACCAAATTCAAATTACAATCCACAACAAGTTTTAAAGAGTTCACTAAGACTCGACAAAAGATCTTAAACAAACCCGAGTTTAGAACCATGTATCTCGTCCAGGATTAAGATACATCTCCTAAACCCTAATGACTTGGATGACATCTTTTATTTATAACGCAGCTTGAAAACATGCAAACACCTGCGAGATCCACTTAGTTCCCTGAAATACATGTAATATGAAAACATCAACAAAAGTTGAGCGAGTTCGTGCGTTTTGTATATGTATGTATAAACCTTTGTAAATAGTGTATGTATGTATGTATGTATGTATGTATGTATGTATGTATGTATGTATGTATGTATGTATGTATGTATGTATGTATGTATGTATGTATGTATGTATGTATGTATGTTTGTAAATCCCGGTATGAAAGCAAACAAGGAAACATATCACCAATGGTTTGCAAGGCCACTGGTATATGTGACGGCGTAGGAAGGCTCAAACCTAGCAAATTTGTACCGGGCTTCCGGCTGGAAGACATAGTCACCCTATGGGCCACCCTGGTCCTCATGGGTGTGGGCTCGCTACACCCAAATAGATCTATCACTCATGCCCCTCGGTCCTTATACGAGGATTAATGGTCTTAAATATCCGCCTACCCATTCACATGATCTACTGTACTTTCCTAGGCTAACCATACCAATTTAATTGTATGTAATCGTTTTGTAACATGTATTTCACCCCCGAAGTTAATAAACAAAACAGTTTAAAGAAAAGGGGGACATGAACTCACTGTCTTGCGTCTTCGGTACTCGTAACTCAAATCTCTTCAGCAAACCCGACTACCTACAATGTACTAACGTCTATTAGACGAACGGGCCGTGCCTTGTCTTAGTATTAATGTTTCTCAGTTACGTTTCTTTTATGACATCAACATTATTCCAAGTTATAATTATTTGTTAAAATAATTAATATTTCAACTTAAATTATATTTTTAAGTTTTGGAATAATTGTTAAACGATATCTTCGTAATAATACTTCTCAAGTATTTATATCCGTATTTCCTTCCCAAGGATGGGGGTATCTCATACATGTATATCCGTATTCTAGTATTTGTATATCTTGCCAGGTATTGGCGTCATATTTCGGTGTGTACGTATTTTCTTAATAAATATCCAATATATATTTCCAAAACAATATATTTTCAAATCTTACTTAGAAAATATATAAACTTATTTTGTCAAAAATAATGTATTTCTAGTTTATCTAAGAAAACATATATTTTTCCCAAAAATAATATATCTTCTAAAAATTCCAAGAAAATATATTTGTACTTCCCAAAAATATTATATTTTCTCCTTATTGAAAGTATGATATAACTTGGTAATATTTAGGAAAATCATAATTTCATTTCTTGTATCTAAAAATAATATTTACCAAAAATATATTTATAAGGGTATTTTCCGGAATGTTTTGTAAGTTACGTTCTTGTTCTGTTTCCCAATATTGTGTGTGTAACTTGTGTAATTATTCCTTGTGATTTTTTTTTGGGTAACATTTTAGATTGTAATTTCTTGGTATTTTGTTAAGTTATATTATTTTAACCCTAAAATAATATAACTACTACACAAAGCATACAAATATTCACACACATCATGTCTTTAATGTAAATATATATTCTAAATACATATTTATCTATTTTTATTTATAAAAACCAACCTCCAACACTTGTATTTTGTAACAAAAATTATGGCAAAGATTATATTGAAAACCATAGTTAAAACACACTTTTAAATATTTGTTTAGAAAATATTTTCTAAGTGTTTATATTTTTAGAAAATTTTGCCATAGTTTCCCCTAAAAATGGAGGTGTCCATGCTATCAAAGCATATCATTTTCTTTTTAAAATCATCACAAACAATCAACAATCAACCCTAAACAACTTACACTTACCAAGTGCCAAAATTATGTAACTTATATACCCATCATGAACTTGAACTTCTACAAAAACTTGTAGTAACTTGGTAGTGCTTTTAGTAGGTTTAGTTAACCTTCAAAATGTGTTTACTTCTTTAAAAGTTTCATTCTTGAAAGATTTAGGTGTTTACAACTTGTAAACTTGTTTTACAAAAAAAAATTCTTTATGAAATCCTCTTGTTTCACAAGTGTTTATACACTTGTTTTACCACCAAAAATAGTGTATGTTTAAGTAGGAACCAAGATCTACTAAAATCATATTTTGAACTTGGTTCTTTTTTGAAAACCATTCATAAATCTTAGATCCATAAGATTATTAACTCACTTTGATTATTATTTTTCAAGAAATCACTTTATTCTTCAAGTTCATGCTTACACATAAGGATGATCATCTTGTTTTATCCCATAATCATCCTCTTACTTGCTAGATCATGTGTTTAATCACAATCTAGCAAGCTCCTTATGATGATCAACATCATAATCTCAAGAAAATAATAATCAAGTATCATACATACACTAAACAACATAGTTTCATCATGATTACTTCATATATCAAGCTTATGTTCATGTTTCTTGATTATGTTGTTTAGTGTTTCTCATGATTATTATTTTACATAATCTTTTAACCAACTAAATATGAAGGAAAATCAAGTGACAAGAAGCTTATTACTAGCACAAGGGCTAGGGAAGAACACTAGAAGATAAAGGCGATGAAGGTGATGGATAATAGCAAATGAGAAAGGTCCTTGAATCTCCAAGACCACCAAGCTCCTTTGTAGACCTTCTAGCACCTTTGTGAGTGTATGGAATATATGGAAATGAGATGCTGATGGTGGTGATGTTGTTGCTTGTTCTCGGCCGAGAGGGGGAAGGGAGGAAGGAAGAAGAGTGGGGTGAAGTTGTGTGAAAGATGTATGAGGGTCTTGATCTCTCTAGTTTACTTATAACCATTTTATGTGTTTAACCAATGGATAATGTGCTTCACAAGTACAAGACATATCCCTAATCAAATCTTCACAAATCTTATAAGATCAAGAGAAATCACAAGTGGGGGACCCACTTGTGACCGTCAATTGGAAGGGGGGGGTATTAGTTGTGGTTTGATGATAAGTTAAGCATATTAGTTGAAATCCAAGTGTAGTGTTTAGTGTTTAAGTTAATATAGTGTTATATAGTGGGTTAGGGTGTTCGGGGATCATAACTAGCTCAGAAACATTAAAACAATGCTTCTAGTATAATTTTGGTGTTTCGGGTAGTGTCCGGTTGTTCGGTTAGATACCGGTTCGTTAAAGTGTCAAACTATACCATTTAGTGTTCTTTATGTACCCTTTTGTGACACTTTTAATTCCCGACACTTAGGAAAGCATTCAGGACCATTTAGTCATATTTTTGCATGTAACTAGCTGTTAAAAAGCTGATTTTTTGCTGAAATATGTTGAATTTAGCACTTTATGTGGGTTTTAGGCACTTTCCGGCACTTAAACTATCACTTAGGAATGCAGTTTTGTGGTCCTTACTTCTCTACACACTATACTAGTGTAGTACTTAATCTCTGGCCCATACTAGGTCTCAAAATACTGTCTGTCTATGTACTGAACCTCGTCAGCATTTTTCTGAGTTATCCGCTAACTGTGCTAACTGTGCTTTGTGCGTCATTCTTGTAAGTAAAGTCTGTATGTAATAATGATGTGACAATATGCAATATGTGATGCACATGTAAGTATGATGCAGTAATCAGAAAACAGTTAATTGTAATCCAGCACAGTCATTAAGTACTAATCATGGTTAATTAAATGTATGGATACCTGGATTTTTGACGGTTGTCACATTCTCCCCCTGTTAAGAAAATTTCATCCCGAAATTTTAGTTCTGCTACTAGCTGCAGGGGTCTTAGGGAATAAGTGCGGATATTTTGGTTTCATGCGATCCTCACGCTCCCAAGTGAACTCTGGGCCGTGACGTGCGTTCCATCGAAGCTTGACGAGTTTAACACTACTCCTGCGAGTCTTGTTAACCTTCCAATCAGTAACCTCAATGGGTTCTTTGGTAAAATGGAGTGTGTCGTCAATGTGAACTTCATGGGCAGGAATGACAACTGTTTCTTGAGTTGGACTCTTTTTCAGATTAGATACATGAAATGTATCATGAACACCATTCAGTTCCGCAGGTAGGTCCAACTTGTAAGCCATAAGACCAATTCTCTCCAGGATTTTAAACGGTCTAATATATCGCAGGTTCAACTTTCCACGCTTCCCAAAGCATGCTACCCCTTTCCAAGGTGAGACTTTTAGTAAAACCATATCTCCCACTTGGAACTCCAAAGGTTTCCTCCTTTGGTCCGCATAGCTCTTTTGTCGATCACGAGCCGCCTTGATGCGTTCTCGGATCTGAATAATCTTATATGTCGTCTCTTGAACCAATTCGGGACCAACAAGTTGTCTATCACCCGCGTCTGCCTAGCATAACGACGATCGACACTTGCGTCCGTAGAGGGCTTCAAACGGTGCAGCTTGAATGCTAGCATGGTAACTGTTGTTATATGAGAATTCAACCAAAGGTAGATGGGTGTCCCAATTGCCACCTAAGTCCATTACGCAAGCACGTAACATGTCTTCTAGCGTTTGAATCATTCGTTCACTCTGGCCATCTGTCTGTGGGTGGAATGTCGTACTCAGATTCAACTGAGAACCAAAGGCTTCTTGGAAGGATTGCCAAATCCTTGACACAAATCTTCCGTCTCTATCAGATATAATCGAGAGAGGCACTCCATGTCGTGCAACTATCTGTCTGAGGTACAGCTCAGCAAGCTTACTAGTGTTATCCTTTTCCTTGATCGCCAAAAAGTGTGCAGATTTTGTCAGACGGTCTACGATTACCCGAATCGTGTCATGACCTCTGGGTGTCTTTGGTAACTTCGTTATGAAATCCATTGAAATCTGCTCCCGTTTCCACATGGGTATTTCAGGTTGTTGCAGAAGACCTGAAGGCTTTTGATATTCGGCCTTTACCTTGGCACAAGTCAAGCATTTGCCAACATATGTTGCAACATCGCCTTTGAATCTCGGCCACTAGTAGAAATCCTTCAAGTCCTGGTACATCTTATCCGCTCCAGGATGGATCGAGTACCTTGATTTGTGAGCTTCATCGAAAATTACTTCTCTAAGACCACCAAAGAGGGGAACCCAAATTCTTCCCATGAAACACAACGTTCCTTCCTCATTTGGTACCAACTGTTTCTCCATCCCACGGAGATATTCATCCACAAGATTCTCCTTCTTAAGAGCTTCTCTCTACGCGGCCCAAATGCGCAATGAGAGGTCCGTTTGTATAATCATTTCCAAAACCCTAACCCATATGGGCTTAATCCTTTCTTTCTGACTCAAGGCGTCCGCTACGACATTCGCCTTTCCTGGGTGATACTTGATCTCACAATCATAATCGTTTAACAGCTCCACCCATCGGCGCTGTCTCATATTACGCTCCTTCTGATCGAATATATGTTGTAAGCTCTTGTGATCAGTAAAGATCGTGCATCGGGTGCCATATAAATAATGTCTCCAGATCTTTAATGTAAACACCACTGCGCCTAATTCCAAATCATGCGTGGTGTAATTCTTCTCATGAACCTTCAACTGGCGCGAAGCATAACCTATAACCTTCTGTCACTGCATCAGTACACATCCTAATCCCTGACGTGAGGCGTCAGAGTACACCACGGAATCATCGGTGCCTTCGGGTAGGGATAAGATGGGTGCATCGCAAAGCTTGTTCTTCAGCAACTGAAAATATCCTTCTTGTTTATCTCCCCATTCATACTTCTTGTCTTTCTGAGTAAGGGAGGTCAGCGGTTGAGCGATTTTTGAAAAATCCTCAATGAATCTGCGATAATATCCTGCCAAACCTAGGAACTGACGGATCTCGGTTGGCGTCTTCGGAGTCTTCCAATTCTTGATCGCCTCAATCTTTGTGGGATCCACATGAATTCCATCTTCGTTAACCACGTGATGAAGGAACTGAACTTCACGCAACCAGAACTCGCACTTCGAGAACTTTACGTATAATTTCTCTTTCTTAAGCAGCTCTAGAATAGCTCTTGGGTGTTGTTCATTCTCTTCCTTTGTTCTTGAGTAGATCAAAATATCGTCGATAAACACAATCACAAATTTATCGAGATATGGCTTGCAGACTCTGTTCATCAAATCCATAAACACTGCTGGCGCGTTTGTTAAACCAAACGGCATTACCAAAAACTCGTAATGTCCATATCGAGTTCTGAAGGCAGTCTTTGGAATACTCTCCTCTTGAATTCTCAATTGGTGATAACCTGATCGAAGATCGATCTTGGAGTAGAAATTTGAACCTTGTAGTTGATCAAACAGGTCATCAATTCTTGGCAAAGGATACCGATTCTTAATGGTCAACTTGTTCAGTTCGCAGTAGTCGATGCACATGCGAAAACTACCATCTTTCTTCTTGACAAACAAAACTGGAGCTCCCCAAGGCGAGAAGCTTGGTCTGATAAATCCCTTGTCCAAAAGTTCCTGAAGTTGTGTTGACAGCTCGTGCATCTCGGAAGGCGCAAGTCGATAAGGTGCCTTAGCTACAGGCGCTGTAACAACTCTCACCAAAACTCCTATTTCTTATTTTACTATGTCCAATAAGAAACCCTAGTAGAGACCCCCAAGTAATATTGCATGGCCCCTAAAATTATCAGAACAGTTGGAATCAGGATCAGGGCCCCCTAAAACTCAGGGGGGGGGGGTATACCCTAATTGCTATTATCAAAACAGTTCGCTGTAGAAATTGAATTTTATCGAACCGTCGACTCACCCAGGCTACAAACAGACGTGGCTACCCTACCCTAGAAGGGTACCCGTCGTGCCACGCGACAGGTTCTCACGCCACGCGAGGGAGCCAAATTTTCAGTATAAATTCAGGGCTTTGGCACTAGAATTTTGGCGTTGGTTCGACGTAAAAACTTGTTTCGTACATTGAGATATCGTCTGTTTACTTCAAAACACACACACAGCACGGAATTATGTCGCGATAACAGGGTAATAACTCGATCACTGCTACGATTTAATGTCCGATCGATAAAAACCAATCCGATGGATGTTTAAGTGCTGCCCGTATTTGGGCTATACTTTGTCATTCGTCGTGAGGGTTTTGATCGCGTGAGTTGTCGTAAAAGTTGTATTAAGTTACTGACCTAGTTTTTCGTGTGCATTGTTAATTAAATTAGGTTAACAAGGCTAAATCAGTAGGCTAAACGCTGCCCGTCTAAATCTGCAATGTGAGTCATTCTCTTTTTACCAAATTGTTTTCAAAAGCCTTTTTGTTTTCAAAGTTATAATTACAGGGATTAAGTCTTTGTAATCTTCAATTCCTGCCGGTATGTGGGGTTTTGTATACATTACTTGGTACCCGTCACCATTGGACAACGGGTTAGCCAATGGGTGATATGACCATAGTCATAGATACTGTCGAGTGACAAATACCGATTTGGGGTAATTGGTTGATAGAAACAATGTAATCACCCTTAATATTGTATATTATAACAATGTATCGTTTTGTGCAACTTGAGTGACTCGCCAGTATTTCTCTGCTGATAAAACCTTTTTAAAACATGTTTCAGGAGATCTTCTGTGATCCAGGAAAAAGTGTCGTGTAGCACTGCAAGCTTGAAGAAGTGGCTCAATAAAATAAAGAAACATGTTTTTATAAAAACAGGGATTTGCCAGTGAAATCACCTTTATTATAAATTATGGGTGTTATCCCCAATTTGTGAAATAAAATAAATTGGTTATTTTCATGTTTTAAAAGATCCTGTTAAAATTCCGCTGCCAACATAATAGTTACCACGGGTTTCTGTCCCGCGGCTCCTGAAACGGGTAAAACCGGGCTGGCGGCCGTGACAGAAAAAGGTGGTATCAGAGCCACTGATTTAAGCCAATTCAGTATTTAGAAATACTTAATTTTTCTGATTGCCATTCTGTGATTATGTGAAAATCCAATGTACAAAATTTTAACTTAGAATTTTGTGTGTTTCTTCATGTATGCTAACAACATGAATGAACTATCCGAAGCACTTCAAAAGTTTACTATCCATACCACAGATATGGATACCACCGATACCTTCACTGGCTACCAGGCTGATACTGAAGAGCCAATGGTATTCCAAGCCTAACCTCAGGAGAAACCGAAAAAGAAAAGAAGACTCGTAGGCTGGAGGCGTGTGCGTAGGAAGAAACCAGCAACACGGAAAGTTATAAAGACTGAGGATCCGATGGATAAAGGCAAGGGAATAGAGATCAGGGAAAGTTCTAGGCATGCCCAGGAAATGCCATCATGGGAGGAGCTGGATCATAAACTGGCACTTAGTGACCTCATCGGACCTGCCGATGAGACTCTCTTCAATTACCCAGCTGAAGCCCAACTTCCAGTCAATCTGGAACCGGCTATTCCAGATCCCTTTGTTAACCCCCGACCTCTAGGAGAGCTAGAAGAATGGTGGACCACTGACTGGCAATTTCAGAATCTTTTAAATAATCCTAATACCTTTTTCCCCCAATTCGACCCTGAGCCTCCACTACACCCACCAATGAGCACCGAGAACTTGGCTGAACTTTGCCACTATGGCAAGGAGCTAGTGGACGCAGGAAATAGAATCCGAGATGTGGGGGAGAGGATATCATGGAAGTACGACGAGAGGGAACGTCGTTTCTGAGATGCCAGCTGACGGGGATGGTGTGACTGTATGGTTGTGGTTGTATAATAACAAAATAATAATAATAGTAATAAAAATATAATTCTGTAAAATAACTTAAAAATAAAACTCTTGTAAGATAACTAGTGTGTACGGACGCATAGTAATATATAAAATATGGAAGTCGAAAAATCGACAATTTTGGCTATACGTGTGACATGATTTTTGTGCGATTGTTTTGCATTTAGTCGTTATTTATTTTATGCTAATAACTTATATATATTAATTACCAGATGGAACACGCTAGTAATGAACCAGTTAACGAGGTTAACCAATCTGATCAAAACCATGAAGATCAATTTCTGAATAGGCAAGATATAGAGAATATCGTTGCTCAGGGAATAGCCAATGCTATTCCAGCAATTCTTGCTGCTGCCCGAAATCCAGTTGAACCTCAACCAATTATTCCTAGCAAACGTACTCATGAAGACAACTTCAGTAATAGCGTAAATGGAGGCGGCAACATTAATGATAATGATGTAATGCAAGCCCCAATTCTTAAGAGAATGAAAGCTGCAACGCCTGGTTGCACTTACAAGGAATTTCTTGCCTGTAAACCTGTTGAATTTGCAGGCAATGAAGGGGTGACTGCTGCACTGCGTTGGTTGGAGAAAACCGAGGCAGTAATTAAAATAAGTAAATGTACCGAGGATGATAAAGTCACGTATGCTTCTCATCTTTTCAAGGAAGAAGCATTAGAATGGTGGAATACGGTGTTACAAGCTAAAGGAAGTGACATGGCCTATGCCATGAGTTGGGAAGAATTTAATCATCTGGTGGAAAGAAAATTCTGCCCAGAATATGAAAAAGAACAAATGGCGAACAAATTCCTGAGCCACTGAATGGTGGATGTTGACTGCCGAGGGTATACTTCGAAATTCTTAGAATATGCTCGAATTGTGCCTACTCTGGTTTCGCCAGAACCGGTACTTATTTCTTGCTACATTTGGGGTTTAATTAGCGAGATCCGTGATATTATCAAAGCTGCGAGACCCCGCACGATCGATGATGCGGTGGAATTCGCCAACACTTTGACTGATGGACTGGTGCGAACGCGAGAATAAAACAGGAAGAAGGAATTGGCTCAGAAAATTACTCAAGGATTTCGTGTGGGTAATAATAGGAATTTCAAGAAAAGAGGAACTGGGCAATCTTCCACTCCGCCGTTCTACAGGAACTGTAAAAAGAAACATTTTGGAAAATGTAATGAAACCTGCAACTTCTGCAAAGCTATAGGACATCACAAAGAAGATTGCAGAAGGAAAACAAAGTTCTGCTACAACTGTGGAGAAGCTGGGCATTTTAGACCAGAATGCCCTAAATTGGTCAAACCAGCAGATAACAAGGCCAAACCTGCTGAAGGGACTAACAAGAAGAACGCAATAGCCTTCCAATTGACCACGCAGGAAGCTGAACTGATTCCTGATGTAATAGCTGGTACGTTCTTAGTTCACAACGTTTATGCGAAAGTATTATTCGACTCTGGTGCAAACCAAAGTTTTATAAATACTTCATTCTGCCAAGCTCTTAAGTTACCCTTAACCAAACTTAGGCAAGTTTTTACAGTAGAAACGGCAGACGGGAACTCTGTTAACATAGATATGGTTTTGCAAAAAGAAACTATAGAACTTTCAAGTCATAAATTTTCCGCAAACCTATTACCCATGAATTTAGCTGGATTTGATGTCGTATTAGGAATGGATTGGTTAGTAGCCAACCATGCTCGAATCCTCTGTGATAAGAATTCCATACAAAATCCGTGCACCCACAGGAGAAGTACTTATGATTACTGGGGATAAGCCGCGTAAACCAATGAAGTTCATTTCAGTAATGAAAGTTGCAAATTATGAACGAAAGCAAGGAATAGTGTATATGATTTCGGTAATCATTAGCACTAAGGGTAAGGAACTTAAGGAAATTCCGGTAGTATCAGAATACTCGGATGTATTCCCAGAAGAACTACCAGGATTACCACCAGATCGGGAGGTAGAATTTAGAATTCATTTGATTCCTGGAACTACACCCATAGCTAAAACACCCTACCGATTAGCACCCACCGAAATGTTAGAACTGAAAAAGCAATTAGATGAATTGCTCAGTAAAGGATTCATACAACCTAATTCATCCCCTTGGGGAGCACCAATGTTGTTCGTAAACAAGAAGGATGGTTCGATGTGAATGTGTATCAATTATAGGGAACTGAATAAGGTTACAATTAAGAATCGATACCCATTGCCTAGGATTGATGATCTTTTCGATCAACTTCAAGGAGCTAGATATTTTCTAAGATAGATTTACACTCCGGATATCATCAATTGAAGGTACAAGAAGAAGACATACCTAAAACCGCTTCCAGAACTAGGTATGGTCACTACGAGTTTACAGTCATGCCCTTTGGACTGACCAATGCTCCTGCAGCATTCATGGACATGATGAATAGAATCTGTAAACTGTATTTGGATAAATTTGTAATTGTGTTTATCGACGATATACTTATTTATTCCAAAAGTCAGGACAAGCATTGTGAGCACCTGCATGCACTCTTAACTTTGTTAAGAAATGAAAAGCTTTACGCCAAATTCTCGAAGTGTGGATTTTGGCTACAGGAGGTACAATTTATAGGTCACATGGTGAATCACGAAGGTATTTACGTTGATCCTGCTAAGATAGAAGCAATCACCAAATGGAAGGTCCCGCAATCAGCTACGGAAGTTAAAAGTTTTCTAGGATTAGCTGGATACTATAGGCGCTTTATTAAGGATTTCTCTAAGATAGTTGTGCCATTAACTAAGCTAACCTGTAAAACAGTTAAGTTTGAATGGGGACCTAAGCAAGAAGAGGCTTTTAGGATCTTAAAACAAAGATTAACCAACACCCCAATTCTTGCCTTACCAGAAGGGACAGAAGATTTTGAAGTTTACTGTGATGCTTTTAAGCTAGGATTAGGATGTGTGCTAATGCAACGCAAAAAGGTAATTGCGTATGCCTCAAGGCAATTGAAGAAGCACGAGGAAAATTATACGACTCATGACTTAGAATTAGGAGCCATAATTTTTGCCCTTAAGATTTGGAGACACTATCTGTATGGAAGTAAGTTTACTGTTTATACAGATCATAAGAGTTTAAGATACATATTTGGGCAAAAAGAATTGAACATGAGGCAAAGAAGATGGATGGAAATTCTAAGCGACTACGACTGTGATATTCAATATCACGAAGGAAAATCAAACGTAGTTGCAGATGCCTTAAGTCGTAAGTATCACGAAAAGCAAAAGCGAGTTCGTGCTCTTAGATTAAGTTTACAGTTAGATTTAATGGAACAACTGAAAAACATTCAAGAAACAGCAATCAAGGATGATGCTGAAGGAATGAAAGGAAGAATAAAGGAATTAGAGCAAGGAGCTGGTGGAATTTGGAAATTCCACAAAAGAAGGATTTGGGTACCTAAGCAAGGAAATTAAGAAATAAGATTTTAGAAGAAGCTCATAAATCTAGGTATACTATGCATCCTGGAAATAATAAAATGTACCAAGATTTAAGAAATAATTTCTGGTGGATAGGAATGAAAAAGGATATATAGCTAGATATGTATCTAAGTGTCTAACTTGCTCACAAGTTAAGGCAGAACACTAGAAACCTTCAGGGTTACTCCAACAATTAGAAATGCCTGTTTGGAAATGGGAACTAATAACAATGGATTTTGTTACTAAGTTGCCCAAAACCAGAAAAGTTAATGATGCGATTTGGGTAATTGTGGATCGATTAACCAAATCAGCTCATTTTCTACCTATGAAGGAAACCTTTAGCATGGAAAGGTTGGCAAAGTTGTATGTAGATGAAGTAGTATCCCTACATGGAGTCTCTCTCTCTATCGTATCGGATAGAGATATTCGTTTCACTTCACATTTTTGGACAAGTTTCCAAGAAGCAATGGGGACGCGATTGAATTTAAGTACAACTTATCATCGCCAAACAGACGGACAAAGTGAAAGGACAATTCAAACCCTGGAAGACATGCTCAGGGCATGTGTAATAGATTTTGGTGGGAATTTGGATGACCACCTACCCTTAATTGAATTCTCCTATAACAATAGTTATCATGCAAGCATTGAAGTTGCCCCGTTTGAAGCACTGTATGGACGAAAGTGTAGAACTCCGGTCTGTTGGGCAGAAATAGGAGAGAGCCAATTATCAGGTCCCGAGATTGTACAAGAAACCACTGACAAGATCACTCAAATCAAAGAAAGACTGAAAACGGCTCGAGATCGCCAGAAGAGTTATGCAGACAATAGACGCAAACCGCTAGAATTCCAAGTTGGAGACAAGGTACTTTTAAAAGTTTCTCCTTGGAAAGGAGTAGTTCGGTTCGGTAAGAAGGGAAAACTAAGTCCAAGATACGTAGGACCATTCCCAATAATCCAGCGTATAGGACCAGTTGCCTATCGCTTACAACTACCAGAAGAGCTAGCCGGGGTACATGACGTATTTCATGTATCCAACCTCAAGAAATGTCTATCTGATGAATCCCTGGTAGTACCTCTTCAAGATATAGAGGTAAACGAAAAGTTAAAATTTGTTAAGAAGCCACTACAGATAGAAGACAGAAAGGTCAAGTTTCTTAAACACAAACGACTAGTGCTGGTCAAAGTCAAGTGGGATTCAAAGAGAGGACCTGAATACACTTGGGAGCTGGAATCAGAGATGAAGCGAAAATATCCTTACTTATTCCAGTAAATCTCGAGGACAAGATTTTAATAAGGTGGGGAGGATATAACAACTCTCACCAAAAGTCATATTTCTTATTTTATTATGTCCAATAAGAAACCCCAATTGAGACCCCCAAGTAATATTGCATGGCCCCTAAAATTTTCAGAACAGTTGGAATCAGGAACAGGGCCCCCTAAAACTCAGGGGGGGGGGGGGTATTCCCTAAATGGTATTATCTAAACAGTTCGCTGTAGAAATCGAATTTTATCGAACCGTCGACTCACCCAGGCTACAAACAGACATGCCTACCCTACCCTAGAAGGGTACCCGTCGTGCCATGCGGCGAGTGAGCCAAATTTTCAGTATAAATTCAGGGCTTTGGCACTTGAATTTTGGCATTGGTTCGACGTAAAAACTCGTTTCGTACATTAAGATATCGTCTGTTTACATCAAAACACACACATAGCACGAAATTCTTCCGCGATAACAGGGTAATAACTCGATCACTGCTACGATTTAATGTCTGGTCGGTAAAAACCAATCCGATGGATGTTTAAGTGCTGCCCGTATTTGGGCTATACTTTGTCATTCGTCGTGAGGGTTTTGATCTCGTGAGTTGTCGTAAAATTTGTATTAAGTTACTGACCTAGTTTGTCGTGTGCATTGTTAATTGAATTAGGTTAACAAGGCTAAATCAGTAGGCTAAACGCTGCCCGTCTAAATCTGCAATGTGAGTCATTCTCTTTTTACCAAATTGTTTTCAAAACCCTATTTGTTTTCAAAGTTATAATTACAGGGATTAAGTCTTTGTAATCTTCAATTACTGTCGGTATGTGGGGTTTTGTATACATTACTTAATACCCGTCACCATTGGACAACAGGTTAGCCAATGGGTGATCTGACCATAGTCACAGATACTGTCGAGTGACAAATACCGATTTGGGGTAATTGGTTGATAGAAACAATGTAATCACCCTTAATACTGTATATTATAACAATGTGTCGTTTTGTGCAACTTGAGTGGCTCGCCAGTATTTCCCTGCTGATAAAACCTTTTTAAAACATGTTTCAGGAGATCAGCTGTGATCCAGGAAAAAGTGCCGTGTAGCACTGCAAGCTTGAAGAAGTGGCTCAATAAAATAAAGAAACATGTTTTTTTAAAAACAGGGATTTCCCAGTGAAATCACCTTTATTGTAAATTATGGGTGTTATCCCCAATTTGTGAAATAAAATAAATTGGGTATTTTCAAGTTTTAAAAGATCCTGTTAAAATTCCGCTGCCAACATAATAGTTACCACGGGTTTCTGTCCCGCGGCTCCTAAAACGGGTAAAACCGGGTCGGGGGCCGTAACAGGCGCAACACCTGGAACTAAGTCAATGTGGAATTCGACTTGTCGTGGCGGCGGCAATCCTGGTAAGTCTTCGGGGAAGACCTCAGGATATTCCTTTACAACTGGGATATCTTCCAACTTCGGCTCAGCGGCTTCGTTGTCCATGACATATGCCAAGAAGGCAACACATCCTTTCTGCAAACAGCTTCGAGCTTTCAAACAGCTGATAATCCTTAGGGGCGTATCGTGCTTATCTCCATGCACCACAATCGTTTCTCCATTCGCCATCAGAACGCGAATGATCTTTTCGTGGCATACGATCTCTTCTCGGTTACTTGACAACCAATCCATTCCAACTACCACGTCAAAGCTTCCCAACTCGACTGGCAGAAGATCAAGCGTAAAATCGTGCTCCTCGAGTTCTTTCACGCAACCTCTAATTACTTCATTTGCTTCTACTAGATTTTCATTAGCTAGCTCTATCGAGTACGGAATATCTAGCTTACTAGCAGCTAACCCAAGCATATTCTTAAATTCTAGGGATACAAAACTATAATCGGCACCAGTATCAAACAGTACAGATGCAAAGCGTTGGTTGATAGGGAACGTACCAGTGACTACGTTCGGATCTTGGCGAGCTTCCCTAGCTCCGATGTTGAAAACCCTTCCCTGAGCTTGGTTGATCTTTGGGCATTCACGCTTGAAGTGCCCAACATCTCCACAGTTAAAGCAACCTGGTCCCCGACCATTACCATTCCCATTACCTCCCTGGTTGTTGTTTGCTCCATGATTTCCACTACCAGCTTGATTTATAAAACCACCACGATTACCATTTTCGCCATTTCCTCCTTGATTGCGGTTTCCATACCCATTACCACCGCGGTTACCGTTTCCATTCCCGTTGCCATTACCTCTCAAACCACCATTTCCACGACCAGCACCATACCAGCATGTTTCTTTGGCATGGCCAACTTTTCCGCACCTCTCACACTTTCCAGCTCGGCATCGTCCATTGTGATGCAACTGACACGTATCGCATTTGGGCAAGGTGCCCATATACCCTTTTCCTTTTTTTTCAGCACCAGTCTTGACCTCGACTGGTGGATTCACATCCTTCTTTTTGTTAGCACTGCTGGTACCCTTCTTGAAATTGGAGAACTTCCTTTTGTTCTCACCTGATGACTCAACGTGAGTCTCCTTCTTTTGGTCAGAAATCGAGAACTTGTTCAACCTGATTGCTTCTTCAGTCAAGGCCACACTTAGATCAATGACCTCAGTGATCATTGCGGGCTTTGATGTCGTCACCATGCTCATGATTTGGGGTGCCAATCCCCAAATAAAACGCTCGATGCACTTGAACTCCGGATCAACCATGTAAGGAACGATGCGAGATAGGTCGTGAAATCTCTGCACGTATTCAGTAATCTTCGGACCATCCATCTTGAGATTCCAGAATTCAGTTTCCAACTTTTGGATTTCGGCCCTGGAACAGTACTTCTTTCGCATGAGTTCCTTCATTTCATCCCATGACATGGCATAAGCAGCCTCTTCTCCCAAGGTCTGAACTTGGAGATTCCACCAGGATAACGCTCCGTCTAAAAATAGTCCAGAGATGTAGGTGACTTGGTGCTCCGGTGCACACTTGCTCATTCTTAGCACAGAATCAGTTTTCTCCGTCCATCTAACAAAAGCTACAGCACCCCCGGTGCCGTCGAAATTCAGAGGCTTACAGTCTAGGAACTGCTTATAGGTACAGCCTGTACAAGCAACATCATTCACAGAGAGCATTAGCGAACGCACATGGAATATCCAAATGTAACGTAATGTGTCTTTAGTGACTTAAACATTACCATGAGGTGGGTTGTTTCCTGAGGTACCCCCGCTATGTTCAGAGCGCCGGGCCTCATGCTGTGCTATTGCTTGTGAAATCCATTCTTGTAGTTCAGCCTCTGTCATAGGCAATCGAGTTTCTCTTTGAGGTGGCATCTTCTAAAAGAAGATTGCATCGGTCAGGTCATAATAAGTATAGTAAGTACATGACATGCATACTTAATAACGTTTATCAATGCAAGCAAACACATAACATCACATTCATACTACCAATGTATAATTTCAACAATGCATATAATGAAAATATTGCGATTGAGCTTTCATATATCATCGACCACAAATACAGTTTTACATGTTCTACAATGTATCATACATCAAAAGGGACTACAGGGTCACATCACCCTTGTCCAAATGTCAATCAATCTACAACAGTCATGAAATCAAAAAGTGGTCTTCAAAAGGTTATGCAAGCTGGGCTCAATAGCGACACTCTCATCAAAAGTAAGCGACCTGCATAAGATCGAAAACCGGCTATGCTGATGGTGGAGGAGGAGGAGGTGGAGGAACGAAAAGCAAACTGCGCACATGCGCTAACTCCTCCTCAAGAGCATAAACATGCTGCAACAAATAACTAATCTGCTGCTCCATAGTAAGAAATCGAACGTCAAAATCTGGGTATGGTAGAAGAGGAGCAGGTGGAGTCGCGAAAGGTGACGGACAAGAACAAGGTGGAGGATGTGGAATACTCTCAAGATCCATGACTCTCCGACACAACATCTCCTGCTGAAGCTGTAACGACAAAAGCAGATCATCCCTCATGTAACCAGTGTAATGTGAAGGAAGGTATGGATCAGAAACAGGCATAGTGTTCGGCGAAAACCATATAAGTGGCTCGCCGGACGGTGCAGAAGAAAAATGTGTAGCAGGTGCAAATGGTGGCATGAAGGGAAAGGCTGCTGACACAGGTAGAACATGACCAGGCTGCTGGCTGGATGGACCTTCCCCTGGACGTGGTGGAGGGATATCCTGTAAGAATGTGATCGGTAAGTCAGTGCGGTGTATATCAGACACATGTGGGTGAAACGGGGCAAAGTCAACAGGTGCATGTGTAGGTGCAGGCGGGGGAGTAACAGGCTCAACAAAAGGGGGCAAGTCATCATCATCCTCTATCCACCCATTGCTGGTGAATGCGTAACGAGGATCTATCTGATCAGCAAAAGGAGCATGGTCAGCGGCTGCAGGGATCGGATCAGGTACAAGTGGTGCAACAACAGGTATGCCAACAGGTTCAGGGTCATGATCAGGCAGAGGATCGTGAGCAGGTATAGGCTCGGGTGCAAGCATAGGCTCAGGGTCAGCTGGTATCGGCTCGAGATCAGCGGGTGCATGAAAAGGCTGATCGTCGGGAACAAAGTCAATCTCATGCTCAGGATCAAAGTCAAGATCAAACTCATCATCAAAATCAAAGTCCTGTGGAGGAACAGGTGCGTCAGACATAGTTGTGTCAGAATCAGAATCGGTGGGATAACGCTGCAATCCCAATGCATGTAAAGTAGTGGACGACACAGACTCGAAAGAATCAGGACCAGAATGATCAGATGAAATCTCAACGACAGGAATCTTAACAAGTGGAACGACAACGACATCATCGACTGGAGCTCCATCACCCTGGGCATCCTCAGAGGGACCCTCAATGAAAAGATCGATATCATCGTCAGACAAAGCATCCAAAGGCAAATTCTCGAGAGGAAATGCAGCAAGGGGCAAAGGAGCGAGGATCGGAACAAGAAATGGACCCTCGTCGGGTAAACCATCAGCTAGCGGTATATCATCGCCAAAATCCGGCAAAGCAAAAGGCTGAAAGTCATCATCATCGTCACTCTTAGTGTCAGAGGTGAAAATCTCAGGGTCTGGGACAATCTCGTCGTCCGAAACTATGGCCATAGGGTCTACGGTATCTGACAGCTCACTCTCAGATGAGGACATGGTGTCTGTAACAAAACAATCACAACATATGCACATATATCAACAATCATCAAATAAGCATGTAAGTAGTAACAATGTAAGCATGTATTCATCCTAGTCTTCCCAGACTATCCCACCCAGCCTCTCAGACTGGACTACCTAGCCTCTCAGACTAAACCTTCCCAGTTCCTCAAACTGAACTACCCAGTCTCTCAGACTGAATTGTAAGCATAAATTTTGAAATGTGTTTCATGCCTTTTGTTTGTAAAAATGTTTGTCTCCTGGATCTGGGCGTTTTGTGCATGCAATGTAAACATGTTTGAAAACGTTTTCGTGAGAGCCCTAATGATCGTAGTCTAGACTCGAGAAAACATCCTAGTTCACTGTGATCGAAGCTCTGATACCAAGCTGTCACACCCTGACTTTTGCGGAAGCGTGATTATTGGTGTGACTTTCTCAATACCATAGCATTCAATCATAACAACGCTATATGATAAAACCATTAGATGTTCATCCATAAATTAATTTTGAATACAGCACAACATAATTGTTTGAAACATCGACACCAAATTCAAATTACAATCCACAACAAGTTTTAAAGAGTTCACTAAGACTCGACAAAAGATCTTAAACAAACCCAAGTTTAGAACCATGTATCTCGTCCAGGATTAAGATACATCTCCTAAACCCTAATGACTTGGATGACATCTTTTATTTATAACGCAGCTTGAAAACATGCAAACACCTGCCAGATCCACTTAGTTCCCTGAAATACATGTAATATGAAAACATCAACAAAAGTTGAGCGAGTTCATGCGTTTTGTATATGTATGTATAAACCTTTGTAAACAGTGTATGTATGTATGCTTGTAAATCCCGGTATGAAAGCAAACAAGGAAACAGATCACCAATGGTTTGCAAGGCCACTGGTATATGTGATGACGTAGGAAGGCTCAAACCTAGCAGATTTGTATCGGGCTTCCGGCTGGAAGACATAGTCACCCTATGGGCCACCCTGGTCCTCATGGGTGTGGGCTCGCTACACCCAAATAGATCTATCACTCATGCCCCTTGGTCCTTATACGAGGATTAATGGTCTTAAGTATCCGCCTACCCATTCACATGATCTACTGTACTTTCCTAGGCTAACCATACCAATTGTAATTGTATGTAATCGTTTTGTAACATGTATTTCACCCCCGAAGTTAATAAACAAAACAGTTTAAAGAAAAGGGGGACATGAACTCACTGTCTTGCGTCTTCGGTACTCGTAACTCAAATCTCTTCAGCAAACCTGACTACCTACAATGTACTAACGTCTATTAGACGAACGGGCCGTGCCTTGTCTTAGTATTTGTCACACCCTGGATTTTGCGGAATCGTGGGTTTATTTGGTGTGACTTCTTAATACCATAGCACAATCATAACAACGCTATATGAAATTAAACACGTGATGATCATCCATTCATTAAGTTTTAAAAGTTACCACAACATCATTGTTTTAAAAGTCGACACATAAAATGACATACAACCATGACATAATTAAAAACATGTTCATACGACACGACAAAAGACTTGACTAGAAATACGGTTTAAGACTTGCAACCCGTCCAGGCAATGGTCACACTTCCTAAACCTGGATGACATCATTATTCCTTACGCAGCTTGACGCGATTGCATATCTCGCCAGATCCACTAATTTCCTGAAATACATGTAGTTTAAAAAATCAACAAAAGTTGAGCGAGTTAATGTAAAAGTGAGTATGTATAAACCTTTAAAGTATGTATCAAAGTCCCTGGTATGTAGCATTAAGGAAAAAGAGATCACCATTGGGTTGCAAAGCCACTGGTATGTGTGAAAAGGTGCAGGAAAACTCAAACCTAGCAAATTTGAGCGTCGGGCACATTGTGACCGCCTGGTCCACTCAGCGGACTCCGGAGTGGGGCTCGCTACACCCAAATAGATCTATCACTCATGTCCCTCGGTCCTAACAACGAGGATTAATGGCCTTAAGTGTTGTACCCACCCTTCACATGATCTAGTAGTATAAACCCTCCCTAAGCTAACCATACCATGTAAATAAATATTTGTAATAATTGTCGCATGTATTTCACCCCCGAAGTATAAAACTGAAAACAGTAAAGAGAAAAGGGGGACATGAACTCACAGAAGTGCGTATCCTGTAACGTCAATCTCAAACTCGAACTGCTGCGTGACGACCTACACGTACTAATGTCTATTAGACGAATGGGCCGTGCCTTGGCTTAGGGTTTAGTGTTTTGAGTTGCGTTACTATGATATTATGCTTGTTAAAATAATATTAATTATTTTAACTTAAATTTTGTATTTAGGAAAATAGTTAGGCAACTATTTTGTATCCACACTTCTTAATTATTTTGTATGTGTATTTCCTTCCCAAGGATGGGGGTATTTATACATGTACACTTGTAATTCTGAAAAATATATTTTAAGTCCCACTTAGAAAAATATATTTTAATCACTTGTCTAAAACATCTTAATTCCAAAATATATATATTTTTCCCAAAAATATTATATTTTACTTCATAAAGTTTCCCAAAATAATACTTTACCAAAAATATACGTATAAGAGTATTTTTCTGAAATACTACATAAGTTACGTTTTAGTGTGTCGTAATACCACAATACTTGTGTAACTTAGATATTTATTTTGTGAGGGTTTTAGTATTATTTTGGAGTCATGACTTTTATAGCATCATAAGTTATATTATTTTTACCCTAAAAATAATATATTTAGTTCACACAAATAAACGAACAATCACACAAGAGTTTTAGTAATAAATATATTCTAAATATATATTTATCAAATTTTATTTACGAAAATCAACCTCCGGCACTTAGTATTTTTGTAATAAAAATCATGGCGAAGTTTATTTTGAAAATAAATTTAGAAACATATTTGTAAACACTTACTAGAAAAATATTTTCTAAGTGTTGGATTTTAGGAAAATTTCTCCAGAGTTTCCTTTATAAATGGAGGCGTCCACGCTTACTAGCGTATCATTTTCTTTTGTAAAATCATTCAATCAATTCTCAATCAACAATATACAACCTTTATTTGCCAAGTTTGTCAAAAACAAGCATAAACCATAAACTTGAACTTGAAGATATATAAAACATGTAGTAACTTACTAGTAGACTTAGTGAGTCTTGTTACCTTTAAAAATGTGATTAGTTTCATAAAAACTTTATTTTTAAAGGATTTGAACATTTACAACTTCTAGTCATGATTTCTAAAAATACTTCTTTGTGAAATTCTCTTTTTAGACAAATGTTTATACACTTGTTTACCCACTAAAAATACGATTAGTTTATGTAAGATCAAACTTTTAACAAAAACTCATGCTGTTCACTTGGTTCTTTCGAAAAACCACTCATAGATCTTTAGATCTACAAGTTTACAACCCATTTTGATCTTTATTTTTCAAGAAAACATGTATGTAATCAAGTTCATAGCTTATGTGTGGATGATTTCATCATCCATAACATTTTTAACCTTCACATCTTGCTAGTTCATGTCTTTAAACATGATCTAGCAAGTCTATGTGATGAACCATAGCATTTCTACTAACAAACAACATTCAACAAGCACAACAACACAAGATCAACATGATTTCGTCATTACTTTAACCATATTTCATCTTTAGTTAGTTTATACTTCAAGACTTTGATTATGTTCTTTAAAGTTCTTAACATTTCACCATTCTTTTTACTATTAACCACCAAGAATATGAACAAGATGAAGATCTAAGGCACTTACTACTAGCACAAGGCTAGGGGAGTTTCAAAGCGTAAAAGTGATGGATAAAAGAAAACGAGAGCGGTCCTTGAGCTTCCGAGTACACCAATCTTACTTGTTCAGTCTCTAGCACCCTTGGATATATATGGATTGCTTGAAGGTGGTGGTATGGTGGTGTGGTGGTGGCGGCTGAACCAAAGAGAGGAGAAGAGAGAGTTGTGAGTGAAGTTTGATGTTTGATGAGAGAAGATGATTAACTCCTATGCTTATTTATAAACCATACTTCCACATTATCCACCATACACTATGTCTCATTAACCACAACATCTAAATAAAATATTGAAAAGAAACAAAGGGTGGGTCACCCTATGGTGACCGTCGCCCAAGGGGGGGGTATGGGGTTGGGTTGTAAGGTTATGGTTACCATCTAGTTGGATTTAAATTGTTTAGTTAGTGGTTATAATGTGTTGTTAATTATATAGTGTGTTAGGGTGTTCGGGGACCCTAACTAGCTCAGAAAAGTAAAAACAATGTGTTTGACAATATTTTTGTGTTCCGGGTAAAGTCCGGTTGTTCGGTTGGGTGTTGTCCGTTAAAGTGCTAAATTAATATTTAAAGTGTCTTTTATAATGCTTTTAGTGACACATTTAATTCCCAACACTTTGGAAAGTATCTAGGACTATTTTGCCAAGTTTTTGCACTTTAGTAGCATTGTTAAATGCTGAATTTTGGTTATTTAGTGCAGAATTCTGCATTTAAAGTATGTTTTAGGCACTTCCCAGCACTATAACTATCACCTAGTGACACAGTTTTATGGTCCTCACTTCCCTACACTCCCTACTAGTGTAGTATTCTAATTCTGGCTCATACTGGCCTCAAAAGCATTTTATGTCTAGGTGCTGGCATTATCAGCATGTCTCTGGCTTATCCGCTCATTGTGCTAACTATGCTTTGTGCATCAAGTTTGTCACTAATGTTTGTATATAATAAATGGAGTGACAGTATGAAATGTGATGTATATGTATGTATGTAACAGAATTCAGTAAGCAGTTAAACCAACAGTTGTAATCAAGCACAGTCATTAAGCACAAATTAAATATTAATTAACTGTACGGATACCTGTAATTGTGAGGGTTGTCACATTCTCCCCCCGTTAAGAAATTTCGTCCCGAAATTTTAGGTTCTGCTTCTAGTTGCAGGGGTCTTAGGAAATAAATGGGGGTACTTTTCTTTCATACGATCCTCACGTTCCCACGTGAATTCTGGCCCGTGTCTTGCATTCCATCGAACTTTGACGAGCTTGACACTACTCCTGCGTGTTTTGTTTACTTTCCAATCCGTAACCTCAACGGGTTCTTCAGTAAAGTGGAGCGTGTCATCGATATGAACTTCGTCCGCAGGAATGATCACTGTCTCTTGTGTTGGACTCTTTTCAGATTAGATACGTGAAATGTATCGTGAACGCCATTAAGTTCAGCAGGTGGGTCCAACTTGTAGGCTACAAACCCAATCCTTTGTAGGATTCTGAACAGGCCGATGTATCTGGGATTCAATTTCCCACGCTTTCCAAAGCGTGCCACACCCTTCCAGGGTGAAACCTTCAACAAAACCATATCCCCAACTTGAAACTCCAAAGGTTTCCTCCTTTGATTTGCATAGCCTTTCTGTCTGTCACGAGCCGCCTTGATGCGTTCTCGGATCTGTGCAATCTTGTCTGTCGTCTCTTGGACCAATTCCGGCCCAACCAGCTGTCTATCACCCGCATCAGCCCAGCACAGTGGTGATCGACACTTGCGTCCATAGAGAGCTTCGAATGGTGCGGCTCCAATGCTTGTGTGGTAGCTGTTGTTGTATGAAAATTCGACCAATGGTAAGTGATTGTCCCAGCTACCACCTAGGTCCATTACACATGCTCTCAGCATATCTTCCAATGTCTGAATAGTTCTCTCGCTCTGGCCATCAGTTTGTGGATGAAATGCAGTGCTCAGATTCAACTGCGAGCCAAAAGCTTCTTGGAAGGATTGCCAAATCCTTGATACAAATCTCCCATCCATATCGGAGATAATCGAGAGAGGCACTCCATGACGTGCGACAATCTCCCTCATGTATATTTCAGCAAGTTTACTCGTGTTGTCTTTCTCTTTGATTGGCAAGAAGTGTGCAGACTTTGTTAGACGGTCTACTATTACCCAAATCGTATCGTGGCCCTTGGGCGTCTTTGGCAATTTTGTTATGAAGTCCATTGAAATCTGTTCCCATTTCCATTTGGGTATTTCAGGTTGCTGCAGAAGACCTGAAGGCTTTTGGTACTCGGCCTTAACCTTGGCGCAAGTTAAACATTTACCAACGTATATTGCAACATCGCCTTTCATCCTTGGCCACCAGTAGAAATCCTTAAGATCTTGGTACATCTTATCCGCTCCTGGATGGATCGAGTACCGCGACTTGTGAGCTTCATCGAAAATAACCTTTCTCAAACCACCAAACAGAGGAACCCAAATTCGCTTCATAAAGCACAAAGTTCCTTCCTCGTTTGGTACCAACTGCTTCCCCATCCCACGGAGATACTCGTCCTCAATATTCCTTTCTTTCAAGGCTTCTCTCTGCACGGCACGAATGCGCAAGGAGAGGTCTGTCTGGATGATCATTTCCAAAGCCCTAACCCTTATGGGCTTAATCCTTTCCTTTCGACTCAGGGCATCGGCGACCACATTCGCTTTCCCTGGGTGATATTTGATCTCGCAATCATAATCATTCAATAGCTCTACCCAGCGCCTTTGCCTCATGTTGAGCTCCTTTTGGTCAAATATGTGCTGCAGGCTCTTGTGATCAGTGAAGATTGTACATCGCATACCATACAAATAATGACGCCAGATTTTTAATGCGAATACCACCGCGCCTAACTCCAAGTCGTGCGTGGTATAATTTTTCTCGTGAACCTTCAACTGGCGCCGCGATGCATATGCTATAACCTTCTGGCGCTGCATCAGCACGCAACCCAAACCTTGACGCGAGGCGTCACAATATACCACGAAGTCGTCCGTTCCTTCGGGTAACGATAAGATCGGTGCGTCACAGAGTTTGTTTTTCAACAACTGAAACGCTTCTTCTTGCTTGTCACCCCAATCAAACTTCTTGTCTTTCTGTGTGAGTGCGGTCAGAGGTTGAGCGATTTTAGAGAAATCCTCAATGAACCTTCGATAATAACTAGCCAAACCTAAGAACTGTCGAATCTCGGTTGGCGTCTTTGGTGTCTCCCAATTCTTGATTGCCTCGATCTTTGTGGGATCAACATGAATTCCATTTCCATTAACCACATGACCAAGAAACTGAACTTCACGCAGCCAAAATTCGCACTTCAAGAACTTAGCGTATAGCTTCTCCTTTTTAAGTAACTCTAGAATAGCTCTTAAGTGCTGTTCGTACTCGTCCTTCGTCTTCGAGTAGATCAGAATGTCATCAATAAATACGATCACAAATTTATCCAAGTACGGCTTGCAGACTCTGTTCATTAGATCCATGAAAACTGCCGGTGCGTTTGTCAACCCAAACGGCATAACCAGGAACTCGTAATGTCCATAACGAGTCCTAAAGGCCGTCTTCGGGATACTTTCCTCTTGTATCCTTAGTTGATGATACCCTGATCGAAGGTCGATCTTTGAATAAAAGCTCGAACCTTGCAACTGATCGAACAGGTCATCAATCCTTGGCAAAGGATATCTGTTCTTGATAGTCAACTTATTAAGCTCGCGGTAGTCTACACACATACGAAAACTACCATCCTTCTTTTTAACAAACAGAACTGGAGCTCCCCAAGGTGAGAAGCTTGGTCTGATGAATCCTTTGTCCAATAGCTCCTGGAGTTGTGTTGACAACTCCTGCATCTCCAAAGGTGCAAGTCTAAAGGGTGCCTTAGCTACAGGCGCGACGCCTGGAACCAAGTCAATGTGGAACTCGACTTGTCGCTGTGGCGGTAATCCTGGCAAGTCTTCTGGAAAGACTTCAGGATATTCTCTTACGACCGGTATGTCTTCTATCTTCAGCTCCGCGGCTTCTTTATCCACGATGTGTGACAAGAATGCAACACATCCCTTCTGTAAACACCTTCTAGCTTTCAGACAGCTAATAATCCTCAGAGGCGTATCACGCTTCTCTCCGTGTACTACGATCGTTTCTTCGTCCGTCGTAGGGATGCGGACGGTCTTCTCGTGGCAAACAATCTCGGCTTTGTTGCTCGATAACCAATCCATCCCTACCACCACGTCGAAGCTTCCCAACTTGACTGGCAGTAGGTCTAGCGTAAACTCGTGCCCTCTCAGTTCTATCACGCATCCTCTGATGACTTCACTCGTTTCAACTAGTTTCCCATTCGCCAATTCAATCGAGTATGGAATGTCTAACTTACTAGTGGTCAACCCAAGTATATTCTTAAATTCTAATGATACGAAACTATAATCGGCACCAGTATCAAACAGAACAGATGCAAAGCGTTGGTTTATAGGGAACGTACCAGTGACAACGTTTGGATCCTGGCGCGCTTCCCTTGCGCCGATGTTGAATACCCTCCCACGGGCCTGATTCAGTTTCGGACATTCCCTCTTAAAGTGCCCAACATCCCCACAATTGAAGCATCCTGGCCCTCGGCCATTCCCATTTCCATTCCCGCCCCGATTTTCGTCTGCTCCCCGGTTACCAGCTTGATTTGCAACATTCCCATGATTACCATTTCCTCCATTATTCCCTTGCGGGCGGTTTCCATTACCACCACGGTTGTTGTTATTAAAACCCCTTTGGCCACCCTGGCCTGAACCAACCCAACATGTATCCTTCGAGTGGCCGTTCTTCCTACATGATTCGCACTTCCTCAATCTGCACTGGCCAGAATGATGGCGCTGGCATGTATCACACATGGGCAGAGTGCCCATGTAACCCTTTCCTTTGTTTTCGACACCGGTTGTGGCTCTGGCCGGCGTGCTCGACTCACCCTTCTTGCTCATATTGCTTGTACCTTGCTTGAAGTTGGAAAATTTCCGTTTGTTTTCACCAGACGACTCAACATGTGTTTCCTTTTTCTTCTGATCAGAAACCGAGAACTTGTTCAACCTAATGGCCTCCTCAGTAAGCGCCACACTAAGGTCGATGGCTTCCATGATCGTTGCAGGCTTGGACGTGGTAACCATACTCATGATTTGGGGTGCCAATCCCCAGATGAATCTCTCAACATGTTTAAACTCGGGCGTGACCATATACGGCACTACATGAGACAAATCGTGAAACCTTTGAACATATTCTGCAATCTTGGGACCTTCCATCCTTAGGTGCCAGAACTCAGTCTCTAGCTTCTGTATTTCAGCACGCGAGCAGTACTTCTTCCTCATTAACTCTTTTTAACTCAGCCCATGTTAACGCATAAGCAGCAGCTTCTCCTAAAGTTTGCACTTGCAGATTCCACCACGATAGGGCTCCATCTAGAAACAGCCCTGAGATGTAGGTCACTTGTTGCTCGGGAGCACACTTGCTCATTCTTAGAACAGAATCTTTCTTCTCAGCCCACCGGATAAATGCAACAGCACCCCCGGTGCCGTTGAAAGTCACGGGCTTACAGTCGAGGAATTGCTTGTAGGTGCACCCTGCACATACGTTAGAATTTACAAATGGTATTAGCGGACGTGCTATAAATATCCAAATGTATCGTAGTATATCTCAAACGACTTAACATTACCATTGGGTGGATTGTTATTGCCGTTGTTGTTGTTGTTCGACATGTTCCTACTTGTTTCTCTTTGGGAGGCCGCATACTATGCTATAGCCACTGCGATTATCCCCTGGAGTTCCGCTTCGGTAGTAGGCATGCGTGCATCGTGTCTTGGAGGCATCTTCTAAGAGATGATCATGTTGGTCAGGTCATAGTAAGTATACTAAATATATACAATAACATCCATCAAGCACATAACATCTCATGTTATAAATTAAAACATATAATTCAACAAAGCAGGTAGTGAGAACGTTGCCATTGAGCTTCATTAATCACGACCACAATATTGTTTTACAAGTTTTGTAGTACATCATACATCCAAATGATATCATAGGGTCACATCACCCTCAAAAATACAAGTCAAACTACAACTATCATATACAAAAGTGTGATCTCTCAAAAGTCTTCATAAGCTGGCTCAATCGCGACTTTCTCACCAAAATGATCGACCTGCATCAAACCAAAAAATATCTATGCTGATGGCGGAGGAGGAGGAGGAGGAAAATGAGTGAAAAGTAAGTGACGCATGTGTAACCAGTCCTCCTCTAAGGCACGACAGACGTGCAGCAAATATGCAATCTGCTGCTCAGATGTCAAGAAACGAACGTCTGAGTCAGGGGAAAGCGGACGGGGAGTGTGTGGTGCTGCAAAGGGGGTCTGACAGTGACAAGGCGGACGTGGAGCTCTCTCCAACTCCTGAATACGACGGCTCAACGCGTCCTGCTGTAGCTGCTGCAACGCAAGTATATCCTCCGTGGTGTACCCCACATGAAATGGATGGTACGGGTCAGACAATGGCATAACAGGGGGCGTAGTCCACAAAAATGGCTCGCTCGATGGTATGAAAGATGGTGCAGTAGGTGGTGCAACATGAGGAAACTGTGACAGAAACGGAAAAGATGATGACAGTACGGGTGGAACAGAAACAGGCGGCTGCCTCGATGAACCCTCTCCAGGACGAGGTGGCGGTATATCCTGGAGGAATGTGATGGGGAGATCAGTGCGATGGACGTTAGTGGTGTGTGAGTGAAACAGTGGGATATCAGTGGGTGCAGAAACGGGTGCTACGGGAGGTGTGACGGGTATCACAAACGGTGGGTAATCATCCTCGTCGATCCACCCGTTGAGGGTGTCGGCGTATCGAGGGTCAATGTGAGAAGCAAACGGTGCATGGTCCGTATGCACGGGGCCTGAAACAGGTACTACAGGTGCAACAATGGGTGCATCAATAACAGGATCATCCACCACTGGTGGAGCAACAATGGGAAGGTCAGCAATGGGTGTATCATCAACAAGAGGTGCAATGGCCGGGGCCTCATCAAGAACAGGGCCATGGTCAACAACACGCTCTGGTGCTACGACGGGCTCAAGGTCGTCAAGGTCCATATCAAAATCGGCAGGAATGTCAAACAACGGATCAATGGGAGCTACTGGTGCCTCTAAGGGCTGGTCCACATGAATAAACTCGATATCATGATCAGGATCGAAACCATGGGAAAAACTGGGTCAAAATCGTCATCGACCTCATGGTCAAACTCAAACTCGTGTAACGAACCAGGTGCAGCTGACATCGCCATGTCGGGTTCAGCGTTAGGAGAGTGATGCTGCACACCCTGATCGTGCAAGGACGCGGATGCCACAGAATCCAACGAGTCTGGGACAGGTGAACCAAGAGGAAGCTCCTCTACTAGGGCCTCAGCAATGGGAAGGATAGCATCAACATCGATCGCGGCCCCGCCCTCATAGTCGTCCTCAGGTGGACCCTCCTCGAACAGATCAATGTCGTCATCAGATACGGCATCGAGTGGCACATCTACCATGGGGAAAGCATCGAGCGGAACGGGAGCAGGGATCATCGCAAGAGGTAGATCCCCAGCAGGAATGCCATCAGCAGGCTGAATCTCAACTCCGATGTCTGGCAGCGCGAACGGCTGAAAATCATCGTCATCTGTACTCGTGGTGTCGGACATGTAGACGTCTCCCTCTGATGGTATCTCATCGTCTGACACAACTGCCATGGGGTCCACTGTGTCTGATACACCTGTGTCGGAAGAAGAAACCATGGTGTCTGTAACATAATCACATATATGCACATATATCAATCATGAAGTCAAATAAACATGTAAGTCACAATAATGCAAGCAAATAATTCTCCTAGTCTCCCAGACTACCCTTCCCAGCCTCTCAGACTGAACTTTCTAGCCTCTCAGACTAACTCCCTGGTCTCTAAGACCACTCCCAGTCTCTAAGACTAATTCCCTGGTCTCTAAGACCAAACCTCCCAGTCTCTAAGACTAAACCTCCCCAATCTCTAAGATTGAACCCCTCAGTCTCTAAGACTGAACCTCCCTAGCCTCTAAGGCTAAACTCCCTCAGTCTCTAAAACTGAACTCCCTCAGCCTCTAAGACTGAGCTCCCTCAGTCTCTAAGACTGAACTCCCTCAGTCTCTAAGACTGAAATATAAGTTTTGAAAAGTGTATTTGTGCCTTTTTGTTGGTAAAAAATATTTTGTACCCTGGATCTGGACGTTTAGTGTATGCAATGTTAAAATGTTTTCGTGAGAGCCCTAGTGATCATAGTCTAGACTCAAGAAGGAATCCTAGTTCGCTATGATCGAGGCTCTGATACCAAGCTGTCACACCATGGCTTTTGCGGAAGCGTGGGTTTATTTGGTGTGACTTCTTAATACCATAGCACAATCATAACAAAGCTATATGAAATTAAACACGTGATGATCATCCATTCATTAAGTTTTAAAAGTTACCACAACATCATTGTTTTAAAAGTTGACACATAAAATGACATACAACCATGACATAATTAAAAACATGTTCATACGACACGACAAAAGACTTGACTAGAAATACGGTTTAAGACTTGCAACCCGTCTAGGCAAGGGTCACACTTACTAAACCTGGATGACATCATTATTCCTTACGCAGCTTGATGCGATTGCATATCACGCCAAATCCACTAATTTCCTGAAATACATGTAGTTTAAAAAATCAACAAAAGTTGAGCGAGTTCATGTAAAAGTGAGTATGTATAAAACTTTAAAGTATGTATCAAAGTCCCTGGTATGTAGCATTAAGGAAAAAGAGATCACCATTGGGTTGCAAAGCCACTGGTATGTGTGAAAAGGTGCAGGAAAACTCAAACCTAGCAAATTTGTGCGTCGGGCACATAGTCACCGCCTGGTCCACTCAGCAGACTCAGGAGTGGGGCTCGCTACACCCAAATAGATCTATCACTCATGTCCCTCGGTCCTAACAACGAGGATTAATGGCCTTAAGTGTTGTACCCACCCTTCACATGATCTAGTAGTATAAACCCTCCCTAAGCTAACCATACCATGTAAATAAATGTTTGTAATAATTGTCGCATGTATTTCACCCCCGAAGTATAAAACTGAAAACAGTAAAGAGAAAAGGGGGACATGAACTCACAGAAGTGCGTATCCTGTAACGTCAATCTCAAACTCGAACTGCTGCGTGACGACCTACACGTACTAATGTCTATTAGACGAATGGGCCGTGCCTTGGCTTAGGGTTTAGTGTTTTGAGTTGCGTTACTATGATATTATGCTTGTTAAAATAATATTAATTATTTTAACTTAACTTTTGTATTTAGGAAAATAGTTAGGCAACTATTTTGTATCCACACTTCTTAATTATTTTGTATGTGTATTTCCTTCCCAAGGATGGGGGTATTTATACATGTACACTTGTAATTCTGAAAAATATATTTTAAGTCCCACTTAGAAAAATATATTTTAATCACTTGTCTAAAACATCTTAATTCCAAAATATATATATTTTTCCCAAAAATATTATATTTTACTTCATAAAGTTACCCAAAATAATACTTTACCAAAAATATACGTATAAGAGTATTTTTCTGAAATACTACATAAGTTACGTTTTAGTGTGTCATAATACCACAATACTTGTGTAACTTAGATATTTATTTTGTGAGGGGTTTAGTATTATTTTGGAGTCGTAACTTTTATGGCGTCATAAGTTATATTATTTTTACTCTAAAAATAATATATTTAGTTCACACAAATAAACGAACAATCACACAAGAGTTTTAGTAATAAATATATTCTAAATATATATTTATCAAATTTTATTTACGAAAATCAACCTCCGGCACTTAGCATTTTTGTAATAAAAATCATGGCGAGGTTTATTTTGAAAATAAATTTAGAAACATATTTGTAAACACTTACTAGAAAAATATTTTCTAAGTGTTGGATTTTAGGAAAATTTCACCAGAGTTTCCTTTATAACTGGAGGCGTCCACGCTTACTAGCGTATCATTTTCTTTTGTAAAATCATTCAATCAATTCTCAATCAACAATATACAACCTTTATTTGCCAAGTTTGTCAAAAGCAAGCATAAACCATAAACTTGAACTTGAAGATATATAAAACATGTAGTAACTTACTAGTAGACTTAGTGAGTCTTGTTACCTTTAAAAATGTGATTAGTTTCATAAAAACTTTATTTTTAAAGGATTTGAACATTTACAACTTCTAGTCATGATTTCTAAAAATACTTCTTTGTGAAATTCTCTTTTTAGACAAATGTTTATACACTTGTTTACCCACTAAAAATACGATTAGTTTATGTAAGATCAAACTTTTAACAAAAACTCATGCTGTTCACTTGGTTCTTTCGAAAAACCACTCATAGATCTTTAGATCTACAAGTTTACAACCCATTTTGATCTTTATTTTTCAAGAAAACATGTATGTAATCAAGTTCATAGCTTATGTGTGGATGATTTCATCATCCATAACATTTTTAACCTTCACATCTTGCTAGTTCATGTCTTTAAACATGATCTAGCAAGTCTATGTGATGAACCATAGCATTTCTACTAACAAACAACATTCAACAAGCAAAACAACACAAGATCAACATGATTTCGTCATTACTTTAACCATATTTCATCTTTAGTTAGTTTATACTTCAAGACTTTGATTATGTTCTTTAAAGTTCTTAACATTTCACCATTCTTTTTACTATTAACCACCAAGAATATGAACAAGATGAAGATCTAAGGCACTTACTACTAGCACAAGGCTAGGGGAGTTTCAAAGCGTAAAAGTGATGGATAAAAGAAAACGAGAGCGGTCCTTGAGCTTCCGATTACACCAATCTTACTTGTTCGGTCTCTAGCACCCTTGGATATATATGGATTGCTTGAAAAAGACTTGAAGGTGGTGGTATGGTGGTGTGGTGGTGGCGGCCGAACCAAAGAGAGGAGAAGAGAGAGTTGTGAGTGAAGTTTGATGAGAGAAGATGATTAACTCCTATGCTTATTTATAAACCATACTTCCACATTATCCACCATACACTGTGTCTCATTAACCACAACATCTAAATAAAATATTGAAAAGAAACAAAGGGTGGGTCACCCTATGGTGACCGTCGCCCAAGGGGGGGGGGGGTATGGGGTTGGGTTGTAAGGTTATGGTTACCATCTCGTTGGATTTAAATTGTTTAGTTAGTGGTTATAATATGTTGTTAATTATATAGTGTGTTAGGGTGTTCGGGGACCCTAACTAGCTCAAAAAAGTAAAAACAATGTGTTTGACAATATTTTTGTGTTCCGGGTAAAGTCCGGTTGTTCGGTTGGGTGTTGTCCGTTAAAGTGCTAAATTAATCTTTAAAGTGTCGTTTATAATGCTTTTAGTGACATATTTAATTCCCAACACTTTGGAAAGTATCTAGAACTATTTTGCCAAGTTTTTGCACTTTACTAGCATTGTTAAACGCTGAATTTTGGTTATTTAGTGCAGAATTCTGCATTTAAAGTATGTTTTAGGCACTTCCCGGCACTATAACTATCACCTAGTGATGCAGTTTTATAGTTCTCACTTCCCTACACTCTCTACTAGTGTAGTATTCTAATTCTGGCTCATACTGGCCTCAAAAGCATTGTATGTCTAGGTGCTGGCATTGTCAGCATGTCTCTGGGTTATCCGCTCATTGTGCTAACTGTGCTTTGTGCATCAAGTTTGTCGCTAATGTTTGTATATATTAAATGGAGTGACAGTATGAAATGTGATGCATATGTATGTATGTAACATAATTCAGTAAGCAGTTAAACCAACACTTGTATTCAAGCACAGTCATTAAGCACAAATTAAATATTAATTAACTGTACGGATACCTGCAATTGTGAGGGTTGTCACAGTATTAACGTTTCTGAGTTACGTTTCTTTTATGACATCAACATTATTCCAAGTTATAATTATTTGTTAAAATAATTAATATTCCAACTTAAATTATATTTTTAAGTTTTGGAATAATTGTTAAACGATATCTTCGTAATAATACTTCTCATGTATTTATATATGTATTTCCTTCCCAATGATGGGGGTATCTCATACATGTATATCCGTATTCTAGTATTTGTATATCTTGCCAGGTATTGGCGTCGTATTTCGGGGTGTACGTATTTTCTTAATAAATATCCAATATATATTTCCAAAACAATATATTTTCAAATCCTACTTAGAAAATATATAAACTTATTTTGTCAAAAATAATGTATTTCTAGTTTATCTAAGAAAACATATATTTTTCCCAAAAATAATAAATCTTCTAAAAATTCCAAGAAAATATATTTTTTACTTCCCAAAAATAATATATATTCTCCTTGTCGAAAGTATGATATAACTTGGTAATATTTAGGAAAATCATAATTGTTCTTGTTCGGTTTCCCAATATTGTGTGTGTAACTTGTGTAATTATTCCTTGTGATTTTTTTTTGTAACATTTTAGATTGTAATTTCTTGGTATTTTGTTAAGTTATATTATTTTAACCCTAAAATAATATAACTACTACACAAAGCATACAAATATTCACACACATCATGTCTTTAATGTAAATATATATTCTAAATACATATTTATCCATTTTTATTTATAAAAACCAACCTCCAATACTTGTATTTTGTAACAAAAATTATGGCAAAGATTATATTGAAAACCATAGTTAAAACACACTTGTAAATATTTGTTTAGAAAATATTTTTCTAAGTGTTTATATTTTTAGAAAATTTTGCCATAGTTTCCCCTAAAAATGGAGGTGTCCATGCTATTAAAGCATATCATTTTCTTTTAAAATCATCACAAACAATCAGCAATCAACCCTAAACAACTTACACTTACCAAGTGCCAAAATTATGTAACTTATATACCCATCATGAACTTGAACTTCTATAAAAACTTGTAGTAACTTGGTAGTGCTTTTAGTAGGTTTAGTTAACCTTCAAAATGTGTTTACTTCTTTAAAAGTTTCATTCTTGAAAGATTTAGGTGTTTACAACTTGTAAACTTGTTTTATAAAAACATTTCTTCATGAAATCCTCTTGTTTCACAAGTGTTTATACACTTGTTTTACCACCAAAAATAGTGTATGTTTAAGTAGGAACCAAGATCTACTAAAATCATATTTTGAACTTGGTTCTTTTTGGAAAACCATTCATAAATCTTAGATCCATAAGATTATTAACTCACTTTGATTATTATTTTTCAAGAAATCACTTTATTCTTCAAGTTCATGCTTACACATAAGGATGATCATCTTGTTTTATCCCATAATCATCCTCTTACTTGCTAGATCATGTGTTTAATCACAATCTAGCAAGCTCCTTATGATGATCAACATCATAATCTCAAGAAACTAATAATCAAGTATCATACATACACTAAACAACATAGTTTCATCATGATTACTTCATATATCAAGCTTATGTTCATGTTTCTTGTTTATGTTCTTTAGTGTTTCTCATGATTATCATTTTACATAATCTTTTAACCAACTAAATATGAAGTAAAATCAAGTGACAAGAAGCTTACTACTAGCACAAGGGCAAGGGAAGAACACTAGAAGATGAAGGTGAAGAAGGTGATGGATAATAGCAAATGAGAAAGGTCCATGAATCTCCAAGACCACCAAGCTCCTTTGTAGACCTTCTAGCACCTTTGTGAGTGTATGGAATATATGGAAATGAGATGATGATGGTGGTGATGTTGTTGCTTGTTCTCGGCCAAGAGGGCGAAGGGAGGAAGGAAGAAGAGTGGGGTGAAGTTGTGTGAAAGATGTATGAGGGTCTTGATCTCTCAAGTTTACTTATAACCATTTTATGTGTTTAACCAATGGATAATATGCTTCACAAGTACAAGACATATCCCTAATCATATCTTCACAAATCTTATAAGATCAAGAGAAATCACAAGTGGGTGACCCACTTGTGACCGTCAATTGGAGGGGGGGGTATTAGTTGTGGTTTGATGATAAGTTAAGCATATTAGTTGAAATCCAAGTGTAGTGTTTAGTGTTTAAGTTAATATAGTGTTATATAGTGGGTTAGGGTGTTCGGGGATCATAACTAGCTCAGAAACATTAAAACAATGCTTCTAGTATAATTTTGGTGTTTCGGGTAGTGTCCGGTTGTTCGGTTAGATACCGGTTAGTTAAAGTGTCAAACTATACCGTTTAGTGTTCTTTATGTACCCTTTTGTGACACTTTTAATTCCCGACACTTAGGAAAGCCTTCAGGACCATTTAGTCATATTTTTGCATGTAACTAGCTTGTTAAAAAGCTGATTTTTGCTGAAATATGTTGAATTCAGCACTTTATGTGGGTTTTAGGCACTTTCCGGCACTTAAACTATCACTTAGGAATGCAGTTTTGTGGTCCTTACTTCTCTACACACTATACTAGTGTAGTACTTAGTCTCTGGCCCATACTGGGTCTCAAAACACTGTCTGTCTATGTACTGAACCTCGTCAGCATTTTTCTGAGTTATCCGCTAACTGTGCTAACTGTGCTTTGTGCATCATTCTTGTCAGTAAAGTTTGTATGTAATAATGATGTGACAATATGAAATATGTGATGCACATGTAAGTATGATGCAGTAATCAGAAAGCAGTTAATTGTAATCCAACACAGTCATTAAGCACTAATCATGGTTAATTAAATGTACGGATACCTGGATTTTTGACGGTTGTCACAACACCAACATAACCTGAACCGTCGAACCTCTGTTCAGAACCCTTAACCACAGCATTTTCACCAGGTGTAGCCTGGACATCCCTAAATGCAACATCTGATGTATCATCACTCTTAATGAATTCCAAAGCAGACATGACTGCAAAAAAATTAACAAACATATCTAAGGGATGATAAAATGCAAATAGAAGAGAAAAAGCAAATGTGCAAAAACATACCCTGTTCATCCCTCATAAAAACCGGGTCTCGATTAGGTTTATCCCACAATTTACTAATACCGAGTAACACCAACAGTTGCTCGGGAAAAGGACGAACCCTCGAGGGACATTCCCTGATAATCTCAAGAAAACGGGTGTTTATCTCTGAAGCAGAAGGTTCAGGTTCGTTAAGAATGGCATCAGGTTGCCTCCAAACCATTTTGAACGGAATAATCTCATCCGAGACCCAGAAAAACTGATCCTTCCAGGCACCCAGAGTGGTGACCATAGACGAAACTAAGCAAACATCGGCTTTAGACGTCTCAAACGTAAACCTATCACCGTTCTTTGCCAACCGAAAGAAACGGCGGAACGACAACAAAGTAGGATCATAACCACACGCCCGACACAAAACTTTGAAATGTAAAACCCTAGCCAAACCCTGCGGGTGTATTTGACCGAAAGACACACGATAATACTCTAACACATTTAAAACGAAGAGAGAAAACGGATGACGGAGATTAGAAAATTCAACGTGTCGACAGTAAAGAGCAATCGAACCGGCCGGACACCGATCGATCGAAACATCCATCCCCAGAGCAACTGGTTTAAACTTCATCCCAATCCTCCATTCCATACAAAACGTTTCAACCTCCTCTTGGGTTAAACGAGAATAACTTACGGCTAAATCCTTACGAGCACCCATAAGTTATGATCGAAAGAAAGAAAAATGGAAATAAAGAACTAACCTGGAGAAAGGAAAGGGAAGATGTGGAAGAAACTTGAGAGAAAATAAAGAAACTTTGTGATTACCTTGATAAAAAATGAAAAATAAGGCTAAATAGGGGTTATGAGTAAACGACAGTTAATTAAACTGCCCCCTGCAAAAACCACCGCTAGTCACATCAAACGTCATGTCAAAATTCAAATTTCAAAAAGCTTAACTGTAACGAACCCTTCAAGCCTTCAAGCCTCGAAGGCTTTAAGCAATACAAATAAATTTGTAAAAGTCAGAAGTATTTGAGCTCATTTCCCAAAAACCTCTGACTTGGGGGGCTGATGACGGGGGTAGCTCAAGACCAAATAAAATGACTCACGCACATAAACGCTTGGAAGGTTAAAGGATTAAAGGGTTCACAACCCGCGAACTCAGGTGAACAATAAAAAGGATGCAAACAGTAAATGATCACTTCACTGATTACTTGGTCAGCCCTCTCACAGCCGTAAAAGAGAGCATGTGCACAGAGAACAACCTTTTATCCGCATGTCTAAACCGTTCAACCCCCAAATGGGTAAGTCTCCCACTGCAAGCATGGTTCACTGGTCCAAGGTTTCCTCTTTGGGCGATGACTTCCTCTATAAATTACACTTCATTTAGTGCATTGGGGACATTCCAATCAGCTCTGATTCTCTTAGAATCTCTGATCTTTCTTCTCAGGTCTCCTTTCTTCACATTCAACACACACTTTTCTACTGCTCTAGCATCCAAAGCTGAACACATTTCAGTCAAGGATCTTGAGTAAACAACAAAATATAACTAGTGAACCTCTCTCCACGTCTTGCAAACGTGGGGGGACCCCACGACCTGCGTTATGCAAACTGGAACCCTCCAACCATTTTGCCTAACCAGCCTAACTACTATCATCGGTCTAGTATTTGTTGCATCAACAAATACCAAAAGCTATAGTTAAATCTGATATAGCTACACATCCAAAAATTCCAAAAATGATTAACTAATACTCTAAATAAATGGGTTTAAAGATATTGTCTTTTAAACACAGTATTTTTATGTGAAATTTGGTTTTTTTCATCACCGGTTGGTTAAATACAGTTAAATATAATCCAAGATCTTTTGATGATAATTCTATTGGTTTTTATAATAACTAGTGGTATATTACCCGCATGTAAAGGCGAGGTTTTAAGATTTGTTTTGTTCAGTTTTGATATAGTATTTAACCTACGAAACAAAGTCACGTTTAAACGGCAATAAAATATTAAGATTAATAATTAAATGACGTTGGAACTCTGATAAAAATATTAGGTTTCATAATTTTTTATTTTTTTTATATAACCAGAAAACTTGTTAAGTTACATCAAAACAGAAGGTAGACGGGCAACAAGCTGCGCCGCCAACCCTTTCTGAATTGCAAACCCCAACCTCCCGAACACAAACCCCTGCCCCCTTGGGGTCGAACAATTGCTGTGGATAACCCGTTGAACCCTCGTCAAGAAGTTGATGGCTTCTGGCGCTAGGGAGCCAAAAGTATCAAAGGCAAAAGGGATAAAGACATGTTGGTTCTCTGCGCAAGCTTTAGCGTGTTTATCCACTTTCTTTGATTCTGCCTTTCTTGCTGCTAGTCCAGCTACAAACCCGTTTTCCCTTAAACCAACCAAAGGGGAAACCCCCGTGAGGTCTACACAAGCATGTTTCCCCCCAGCCCAGCCAAAGACGAGCAGATCCGCTGGTCGAAGAGTAGATCTCCCTTCCATAGGGTCCGTGAGGAAATTCACAGGGGCCTCTTTCTTAGCAGAAATCCCAGCTCTTCTTAAGATGTCCCCCAAAACATCTCGCAATAAAATATTAAATGACGTTGGAACTCTGATAAAAATATTAGGTTTAATAATTAAAGGAAATAATATTAAATAAAAAAGAAAAAAAAAGGAGAAGAAAGGGCATGACGGCAATAAAATATTAAGATTAATAATTAAATGACGTTGGAACTCTGATAAAAATATTAGGTTTAATAATTAAAGGAAATAATATTAAATAAAAAAGAAAAAAAAGGAGACGAAAGGGCATGAAGGGCACCTATCACCCCTTGGGTTTTGTCAACTTAATTTTTTTAAGGGATATCATAAATAGATCATATAGAAAATAGATCAAACCAACAGGGTGGTGGTCCATTGGTAAAAACAAAGCTTTTAAACACATTGTGAGAGTGAGGTCTTGGGGGAAAGAGAGGTATTGAGTTCAAGTCCCATAGGTAGGGCTGTAAACGAACCGAACGAACACGAACAAGGCCTTGTTCGTGTTCGTTCGTTAAGGAAATAAATGTGTTCACGAACGGTTCATGAACACTTACCGAACGAGATTTTATGTTCGTGTTCGTTCATTAAGGAAATGAGCGTGTTCGCGAACGGTTCACGAACACAAACGAACATAAATAAATTTGGCGAACGCGACGAAGGATAAAGATAGATAGCCCAGAGAGTAGCACTCGAACTTGAATCCCTTATTGTGGAACGGAAGTCGATCGTATTCGCCGATGTAAATATTGAGAAATGAAAGGGAAATACTCATAAATAAACAAGGTGAAAGTGGGTTTCCTAGTTTAATTGTTAGGGTAATAAAATAAATAAAAGTTTAATAATATATAAAGTACAAATAAAACATAAGAAAGTACAAAGATTTTCAATTAAAACATAAACATACGAACATAAACGAACGCAAATCAACGAATGTTCACGAACACGTTCACGAACACCTTACCGAACGTTCACGAACACAATCGAACGAACGAGACCTCTGTTCATGTTCGTTCATTTAACTAATCGAACGAAATTTCTTGTTCATGTTCGTTCGTTTATTAAACGAACGAACGTAAACGAACTTCCCGCCGAACGGTTCACGAACTGTTCGCTGAACGTTCAGTTCGTTTACAGCCCTACCCATAGGCATTATGGAATAAAAGAAATTTGCCGTTCAAAAAAAAATATGATAAATAGATCTAGAATAAGGATTAATATATCAAATTCGTTACGTAATTTAGTAATGATTAACTACTTTAATACATTATTTTATTTTAAAGTCAAAATAATAATTTTCTTTTTTATATTATTTTATTTTATAATACTTTTGTTACTTTTTTTTACTTTTTTTATATTTTGTTATACTATTATTAGTATTAATATCAATATTAATAAATAAATAAATAATCAAGACACTTTATTATAAAAACGAAAGTGAAAAAGTTAATTATAAATAAATAAATAACGAGTCTCTAATAAAAAAGTAAACGTGCAAACATTAAAACAATTAATCACCTAGATTGACAAAACCACTTGGGTACATTTTTTTAATCTAAGTACACTCTCATTTCTTTAATAATTCAACATCAATTTCATATTTTTTATTAGTTTATTAAGCAAGTGGAGGGTTCAAATGAGAAGAAATTTTTTGTAAAAATAAAAAAGAACAATCTTCAACCAATAAGAATGATTCTTTTTACTTTATTTAATTTTTGTCTTTAATATAGGTGTAAGGGTATATTGGTAAAATTACATAGATCATTAATTGTTGGTCTTCCTTTTTAATAGCTAACTAAATTAAAATTATAACTTATTTCCAAAAAAATATATTTTTTCAAAGAAGAAAAAAATTATTTTAAAGTGTAGGATAAAGTATGAGGTGTGTAGGATAAATTACGAGTTGTGTAGGATAAATTTCAGTATATGTAGGATAAATTTCAAAAACGTGTAGGATAAATTTTGATGTGTCTAGGCAAAAATTTTAGTGTGTAGGATGATAGTCTTTATGACTAATTAATTAGTCAAAAATAATAATAAATGAGATGAGAGAAAAACTATTTAATGTTTTACAATTGTACAATTTGTTCTTTTTCTTTTTAATTTAATTTTTTTCTCAAATGAACCTCCCCCTATTAAGCAATTAACTTATTAACTCAACAAAAGTTATACCTACTATTTTCAACTTTATTTAACGTAACTTGTTTCATTACTATTTTTTATTAGTTTATTACAAAATTAACTTATTAACTCAATAACAAAACGTAACAAGTTTTTTACAATATAATTTAAAATGTAATATTTTAAACAATAAATGCTTTATGTTTTATATTTTATATAACTCAAATCAATTCTTTTTAGAAGAAATACGTGTTTAAAGTTGTCTTTCAATTTTTATAAGACTTGCAGAAAAAAAATTAAGGAAAAATTACAAGTTTTGTCCTTTATCTTTATACCACTTTTCAGGCGGTGTCCTTTTTAACGAATGTTGACAGGCGGTGTCCTTTATTAGGTATTTTGTTGCAAGTTTAGTCCTTTACACCCAACCCTATTAAAAAATCCTGTTAAAAAAAACCCTATTAATTCTAATTCTATTCTAATTAATAATAGAGGCTGTTAGGTAATAATTAATGATTATTAATTCTAATTCTTAGGTGATAATTAATTATTTATATATAGTATTGTGTGATAGAGTAAGGTGCATATAGCAACATCCAAAATAGTCATCGAATGAGAAGGAACAAAAAGAGGGATAATATTCCCCAAGTTCTGAAAACTAAAGAGATGAGGAGACGTCAACAGTCGGCGGCCAATCCGGTGACCTTCCAAGAGCTCAAGAGGAGAAAGGACGAAGAACTACGCAATCTAAGGAACGCTAAAGGAGGAAGATCAGACAGGTGGCAGCAAGTCCTCAGTAAAAGAGAGATCCAAAACGAAAAACGATTCAGAGACAGAGAAGAAAGACTCAGGGATGCTGTTTCATACTTCGTTTCAAACCTTCCATGGGGGTGCACGTGGAACAAACTCTGGAAAGCTTTCCAACATTTCAGAAACTTAGAGGATGTTTTTATCCCACATAAGAGAGATGGAGCTGGGAACTGTTTTGATTTCATCAAATTCTCGGGGGTCCATAATGTGGGTGAATGGGAACAAAGACTGCAAGGGGTGACGATTGATGGAGCTGTAATAGGGGTTAATATAGCACGGTTCAACCGACACGGGAATAATGGGGAGAAGCAACAACAAAAAGGAAGGAAGTCTGTCTTCGATAGACTATTCACGTTACAAGGGCAAGGAGGGAAGCAACCGGAACAAACTGAGAATAGGGCCAGAGCAGACGGAGCAGGGCAATATAAGAAAGTTGTTTCTCAAGGTGATGCTCCAACTAAGGTGATGGTGGAAATCCCTCCACTGGTCACAGCTGCACAAAAAGACTGGGAACTCAGGTCACTAATAGCTGAAGTCAAAGATATGGAAACACTAGATAACTTGGTGCAGATTCTCTCCGAAGAATTACGGGTGCAGGTGGAGACTAGATATGTGGGTGGGTTGAAAGTTCTCTTAACCTTCGCATCCTAATCAGAGGCCGAAGTCTTTCACCTGAAAGAACAAGACTCCTGGTGTCATTGGTTCTTCAGATTGTATCGGTGGGATGGGTTACCGTCGAATTTCGATAGGATAGCTTGGATAAAAATAATAGGAGTGCCACCATGTTTATGGGACAGACTTGTATTCAACAAAATAGGGGAAAGATTTGGCAGATTGGTTAGGAAATCAGAAGCTAACGCCCTCGACAGAAACATTTCGGTAAATAAGCTGGCCATTCTAGTGGACACTGGGGCACGAATTTCTTCAGAAGTTTCTCTGTTATGGAAAGGGCATGAAATCAGAGCATGGGTGGAGGAATGTGATGAAGGGTGGACGCCGGAATTCCTTGACTACCAGCCGGAGTTGGATGTCCCGATCACTCCTCCGGTAAAGTCAGTGATCGTTAATTTGCATGGAAGGGGTATTGAAAGGTCGGATAATGAAGAGTCATGCATTGAAAAGCAGCAGGAACATTCATCACATGTGTCTGACACACCTCAACGCTCGAGGAGAGAGAGTAGCCAGCCGGCTATGGACCCACACCCTAATGACTACTCTGCTGAACCCCAAAATTTTGTTGGGCCTGTTACCCCAATATCAGAAGCCCGATTACAACACCCGGATAGTGGGCTTGGTTATATTACGATTAGGGCCAAGGACAAAAGGAGATTTAATAAAGGGGAGTCAATGGCAGGGCCTTGTTTCAAAACACCAGACCTCAACATAACAGAAGATTCAGATCCGTTTAATCTGAATGAGATAATTTACCGTACTTCGGTTCGAGCAGGGGAGACAGAAGTGCAGGGTGATGCTTCGCCTGAGCAGGTTAGTACTAGCAGAACTCGAAGGATGGAGGCCGGTCAAGATACCGATCTACAGTTCGGAACTATTAATCAGGCTTTTGAAGGAGAAGTCCTTAATACTGTCAGGTATGGTGCCTGCTTAGGAATTCGATACAGGGGTTTGAAAATCAGGTGCGTAAATTAGTTAAAGGGGAGGAGGGGTTAAATCGTGCTTCATGAATTTTGTAACCTTAAATATCAATGGGGTTATCGGAGCTGAAAAACCGGTGTGGGTTCGAAAATTAAAAAGGGAGACTAAGTTCAGCTTCCTGGGCCTTCAAGAAACCCATCAAGCTGGGCTATCAGAGTGTGATATTCGGCGATTTTGGGACAGGAGTCCGGTTGAGTTTGCTTCGGTTGATGCCGTCGGTCGGTCTGGTGGTTTAGCCTCTTGCTGGGACCCTGGAATCTTCTCCGTTGAGTCAGTAATTAAGAGTCAGCGGTTCCTTGTGGTCTCTGGCTCTGCAAAGGGCTTGGCTCAAAAAATTAATATTTTGAACACTCATGCCCCGAACGACCTTCCTGGTCGCAGAACTCTTTGGGATTCCATTGTTGACATCAAAATGCAACTAGCTGGATTCTGGGTCATCTTAGGTGATTTTAACGACGTGAGGCAGCCTCATGAGCGAGTTAATTCTCGGTATGATCATACTTCATCCGCTAAGTTTAATGACTTCATAAGCAGGGCTGGTTTTCTGGAATATAATATGTCAAGTGGTAAATTCACCTACATATCTGATAACTCAGTCATTAAATTCAGCAAGCTTGATAGAATCTTAGTATGTGACCTTTTCATGCAACAATGGCCTTTGGCGGAATTAAAGGTCTTGAGAAAGGGTTGGTCTGACCATTGCCCGGTAACGCTGACTTGTGAGGTGTCGGACTTCGGCCCCACTCCATTCAAACTGTATAATACTTGGCTGGGTCTTAAGGATCTTACCGATATTGTAAATGCAAACTTTGGGCAACAAATAATGTTTGCAAGGGGAGACAAAACCTTGGCAGCTTTGTTAAAAAACATCAAGACTGATATCAAGAAATGGAGGGCCAAGGTCTGTATTCAGGAAGAAAAGGAGATAGAAGAGTTGCGTAAAGAGGCTGAGAGGTTGGAGAAGCTGGCTGAAACAGGTAATCTCACTGTGGGAGAAAAACAACTACGGGTTGAGACCCGACTAAAGATAAAAAAGGTGGAACTGGCAAGAATTAGAGACCTCCATCAAAAGGCCAGAATTAAATGGTTAAAAGAGGGGGACGAAAACACGCGATTTTTTCATGGGGTCGTAAATATCAACCGGGCAACGAGCAGGATCAACGGCTTAACCATTGGAGGGGTTTGGGCTACAGACCCAATCATAATCAAAGAGGACATTCGGAGATGGTTTCGAAAACAATTCGCTGAACCAATGAGAAGGAGACCCGACTTCTCTAATTTGGGGCTCCCCACTGTCTTCGCAGATCAAGCTGTGTCCCTTGTAGCTGATTTCTCATTGGATGAAATACGTTTGGCGATTAGGAGCTGTGATGGAAACAAGGCCCCGGGCCCAGATGGCTTCACTTTGAATTTTTACAAAAAATATTGGGACCTTTTCAAACCTCTACTTCTAAAAGCTATGGCAGATTTTCATTTGTCAGGCGAGATTAGTGCGGGCTGCAACGCTTCCTTTGTGGCCTTAATACCCAAGATAAGCGACCCTCAAAGCATGGCTGATTTTCGACCTATATATCTTGTCGGGTCAGTTTATAAAATTATTGCCAAACTTCTAGCTAATCGTTTGAAGCCGGTGATGGACCCGCTGATTTCTCAGACCCAATCTGCCTTCGTTGGCAGTAGGAATATCCTAGACGGACCTCTTATAGTAAGCGAATTGGTGACTTGGGCCAAGAAACGTAAAGTAAAAATGTTGATTTTCAAGGTCGATTTCGAGAAGGCCTATGACTCCTTAAATTGGAAATTTTTGTTCAAAGTTATGGAGTACATGGGGTTTCCGGATAAATGGGTTAATTGGATCAAGGGGTGTCTTCGCTCGGCCAAAGGTTCGGTATTGGTTAACGGGTCACCAACCGCCGAATTCAAGTTCAAGAGAGGCCTTAGGCAAGGAGACCCTCTCTCGCCTTTCCTCTTTATCCTCGCAATGCAAGTTCTCGACATGTTCATGAAAAGGGCATTATCTTTGGGTTTGTTCCATGGTATCAACCTCCCTAACGGGGGCCCCGTGGCGTCACACCTATGCTATGCCGAAGATGTGTTATTCATCGGAGAATGGTCTCCCCATAATGTGGAAAGCCTCAAGTACTTTCTTAGATGCTTGTATCTTGTCACCAGTCTAAAAGTCAATCATAATAAATGTCGTATTTATGGTGTGGGTGTGGATGAAGTGGAAGCGACTCAAATGGCACGTACGCTAAACTGTGAGTTGGGGAAATTCCCATTCACATACTTGGGGGTCCCTATTGGGGCAAATATGAAACGCACAACACATTGGCAACCCGTGGTTGAAAAGTTTCAAAAGCGGCTCTCGTCTTGGAAGGCAAGGACTTTGTCTTTTGCGGGACGTGTTACTCTTGCGAAAGCGGTACTTGGGAGCCTCCCATCCTACTATTTATCTATTTATATTGCTCCTAAAGCCGTCATAAAAAAACTCGAAAGCATAAGGAGGGCGTTTGTGTGGGGCAGAACGGTATTGGGTAGCAAAATAAATTGGGTTCGGTGGGACAAGATGACGATACGTAAAGTTAACGGTGGGCTAGGTATTGGGGGTATCCGCGACCTCAACTTGGCAATGATTGCCAAGTGGTGGTGGAGGTTTAAAAAAGAGCCAAATCAGCTTTGGGCTTCGGTTATAATGGCCCTACACGGACATGGCTCAGACAAAAAACTGATCCCGGTTAAGAAGACCCTCCCGGGTACTTGGAAGGACATTGGAGGCGTTGACGAAGCCTTGTTAAGGGTTGATTTCAACTTGAAAGATAAATTAAAGGCCAAGGTGGGAAACGGACAAAAAATCTGTTTCTGGAAAGACCCTTGGTTAACAAGTGTGCCGTTAATGGAGGAGTATCCGGATCTGTATATGCTGGCCAAAAACAAAAACAACACAGTGGCAGCAAATAGGGCCGGTTCGGGTGATGGCGCTGGGTGGAGCTGGGATTGGAGAAGAGATCCGGTCGGAGATAGTGAGTGGGATCATATCGGGGAGTTGATGTCAAGGCTGTCTCAGGTTCACATATCAGATGCAAATGATTCGTGGGTGTGGGATTGTGAAACGGGCAACGAGTTCTCGGTGAAGAATATTCGTTTGGATATAGAAAATGCAAGCCAGGTTCATGACAATGGGTCAGAATTTTTTTGGAATTCTTGGGCTCCTCTAAAGGTTAATTACCTTATATGGAGAGCAAGGATAGGGAAAGTGGCTACGAAGAAAGAGCTGCACAAGAGAGGTATCAACATCCAGGATCTGGTTTGCTCCAGGTGCGGTTATGGGATCAAAACGGCGGACCACTTATTTGCTGACTGCCTGCTGGCCAGAAGTGTTTGGTGGCAGATTTGTGTGTGGCTAAAAATACCTATTCCGTCAAACGCGACCTCTTTAAGGGATATTATGGACGCAATTTCACAGAACTCGGGCGCAAAAAGATGGAAGAAGCTGGTTAATCTGGTTGCTCAGGCTACGGTCTGGAGGATATGGAACACACGCAATGCTAAAATTTTCGAGGGGAAGAACACATCCATTCAGGCTACTGTTGAATTAATAAAGGAGGATAGCTACACTTGGGCAATGCATCGCTCAAATTCTACAGTTACCTGGGAGAAATGGCTTAGTTTCGATGTTAGCTCTATGTTGTAATTCGGTGACACTTTTGTCTGTTTGTCGCCTTTCTTTTTCTCTACTTTTGTTTGTTCCCCAGCTTCTTGCTGATTTCTATATATATATATATATAGAAGTTTTCGCCGTTCAAAAAAAAAGCAACATCCAATAGAAATAAAGATTATTAAAAAAAGTTAATTGACTTTTAATTGCCATGTGTGCCACTTCAAAAATGATATAAAAAAAGTTTGACTTGTGGATTGATTTAACACAACCCTTTTTTAATTGTTAGTTGTTACATACAAAACGCAATAATAGAGTAGTTGATCATTGGGAAAGATTTCGACAAAATTTAAGGAATTACAATATTTTATGTTTTTACTTAGGCCACTCGGTGTGGGGGTCGTCCAGGCCCATCTTGGCCCAGCGACGCCTCCAAACACCATTTCGGGTGGCACGTCGTCGTCCTCACCGGCGGGTCTTGGACGTTGAAGACGGGGCGCTAGAGGACAAAACATTGCCCTCATTCCCATTCAAATCAAGCAAAAAAATAAAATAAAAAACAGATTTTGATCATAATCAAGAACCAAAAAACCAAAAAAACTGTAAGATGTATTACCTTACAAGCAGAATGTGTCTGAGTTCTTGTGCTCAAAAGCAGAGAGGAGTAGGTGGTGATTTTATTGAGGTTGTATTTTCTCCAATGTTAAGTCTTGAAATATAGAATGATGTACAAGTTTTGATGCATAATGTACTAGTTTTGGAAGCGTTGTTGTGGGGTGTTGTGTAAACTTGGTTGGTAAGAAAGGAAGTTTTATATATATAAATTGCATATTTAATTTGCTAAAATTAAAAAAATAAATAAATTAAATAAGTGAGGTAGGACCATCACTCATTTCCTTGGTTCCATCCTTGGAGGGGTATCCCCTAAGGACTATGACAGTATGACGTGGTGCTGAGATGGAGGGTCATCCTCCAAGGACTACCCTCCTCCCATACCGAGTAGCCTTACTCAAGTTAATTAAGGGAAAAACAATACAAATATTAAATTGATCATGATGTATTAAATTAGATGTAAATGTTAAAGCGGGGAAGGATCCACTAAATAGTGAATTTTGCCTAAATAACTTAACAAAAATTGTGATGATGACATGTGACATTTCTTATAAGTAGGAATGAAGGACATTTTGGTCCTTATAATTATAAATGTGAAGATAACATTTGTCACTCCTTTTGTTTTCTAAAAAATACAAAAAAAAAAATCTCATACAAAAAAATCTAGCACAAAATCCTGTACAAAAATAGCACAAAAATCCTGTACAAAAATAGCACAAAAAATATAGTACAAAAAATATAGCACAAAAAAAACTCTAGTATAAAAAATCCAGCACAAAAAAATCAACAAAAAAAAATTCAGCAAAAAAAATAAGACAAAAAATTTAACACAAAAATGTAGTATAAAAGTCCAGCAAAAAAAAATGATATACAACATAGAAATACAACACATTTGTTGTGGTTTTTTAATTGTTATATTTTATATAGTAATAGGGTACTCAACTTAAAGATAAAAAACGTTTGATTTTATAGTGATTTATAATGAAAAAATAATGTTGTATAAAAAGTTATGAACTTTTAAAAAATAGGAGTGGAATATTCATGTCTCTTGCATGTGGAGAAAAAGTCAATAAATAAAATTATTCAAAGATACCCTTACACTCCATTTTTTTTCCTTACATTTTCATCTTAACCATTTATTTGAAAAATGAAAAATTAAAATTCATTCTCATACTACTTAGGCAAAATAAACTTTTCATTTGATCCTACCTCATGTTAAAGCTTTCTAAGTCTTAAATTAGATGGAGGTCTTAAACTAGATGTATTAACCTAGATGCATGTATTTTTTATATACAATGTTGTCATTCTTATGGTTTAACCCTAACCAGAATAGCGTTTTCATTATTCGTTGTCTCTAATTTTAGGAACGAAATTATTTTTAGTGGGTAGAGTATTGAAATACCTATAATTTATAGTTTGTATGACACTGATTTCGAGGTCGAAATTTATCTTAAGAAAGTAGCATGTATTATGTATATAACTAGTTGGATGTCCCACCCGCGTTGCGGGGTGGTAGGCCGAATATTTCTTAGTTTAATAACATGTACGCATGTATTTTAGTTACCTGTGCATACTACTCATAAGACGATCTCAAAAAAATTACATCGACTCAACCAATTAAAACAAAAGACTGCCATAGTTTTGCTAAAAAAGATGGCAAGTCTGAGTTGGGGGCAAAATAGTAAATTGTCATAAACAATGAGCGACACCTGCTTGACAAAAAAGTTAAATTGATTCAACCAAGTAAAATAAAAACTACTATAGTTTTGAAAAGAAAAAACTAAAACGATGGCAAGAATACAGATTTTAACTGGGGGCAAAATCATAAGTTTTTAAACGAGGGCAAACTCATAATTTAAACTGAGGGCAAATTAGTAATTTTTAGCTGAGGCAAAACCAGAATTGTGTTTTGAAATGGGGCAAAATCGTAGTTTTGAACTAAGGGCAAAATCGTAGTTTTGAACTAAGGGCAAAATCGTATTTTTTAGCTAGGGACAAAAACATAAATTTATTTTAAACTGAGGGCAAAAACGTAATTTTGAACTGTAGACGAAATCGTAATTTTTAAAAGGGGGCAATTATAATTATATTATATTATACTAACATGAAAAAAATAATAGGGCAGCCGCCCATTTTCCACCAATTGGGTGGCAGAACTATTGCCGTCTAGAGTTATGCGCCGCCCAGGTTGCGTGGCGCTAAACCAAAAATTTATTAGGTTAATGACACGTACGCATTTATTTCGGTTAGTTATACATGCTACTTATAACACGATATAAAAAAAGATGCATCGAGTTAACCAAATAAAGAAGAACACTATCATAGTTAAGATAAAAAAAAATAACTAAAATGATGGCAATAGTGTAATTTAGAGTGGGGGGCAAAACAATAATTTGTCAGAACCAATTAGCGAGTGCTAGGCAGCTGTTTGGCACAAATAAAAACAAAATTGAGTAAACCAACTAAAATAAAACACTACCATAGTTTTGCCCAAAAAAAACTATGGCAACATTGCAATTTTTAGCTTTGGTAAAATCGTAATTTTAAAATCGGGGTAAAATAATATTTTGAACTGAGTGCAAAACCATTTTTTTATTTTGAATCGGGGGCAAACTCGTAATAGTTTTACTGAGGGCAAAATCGTAATTTTTAGTTGTCAAATCGTAAATTTAAGCTTGGGGCAAAGCATAAATTTAATTTCTAACTGGGGGCAAGATCGTAAATTTAAACAGGGGATAAAATCGTAATTTGACAGGACCTATAAATAACTATTTAATGCAAAAGAGAAAAAAAAAACATAAAGCTGGCCGCCACTTTTGGCCAACCAATTGATTTCACTATTCCCGCTGACATCATAAACTTGTGTTTTGTATGTATTGAAAATGTATCACTGCATCAAAATATGATAAGGCCACACAAGAAAAATTGTGACTATATGCCAACTGCTGCATGCATTTTTTCAGTCCAAGTGTGACCAAAGGTCAAGTCATTGTGTGCATCATATGACCACATTGATGTTAAGTGGTCGTAGCTATTTGAATGTGTGGCTAAAGGGTTTCCACGTTTCTTCTTGGAATCAAGCAATCAGTACATTAAGTGTGGCTAAAGTGTAGCAACAATCACATAAATTTTTAATTGGTGTGGCAGTTTGTATTATATAATCTCAAATAGAAGTAAAAAATGTTTGTTTTAGTCACGTTAATATAAAAATACTGTGGCAAAAGGGTTGTTGTAATCAAGCATTTTGTCCCAATAAGTATGGTTATAAACTATTTCTAGACACATAAGAAATTTTGTAATTTTAAGAATGGGTATTGTCTAACCTTTGCTCACACATATGGTTTTTGCCCATGACATTTGCTATCATTATGCCATACAAATAAAATAACAAGCAACAATGATGTGGTTACCAGTTATGTAAAGCCACATGAATATTTGTAATGTTTAGTGTGGCTATTGTCTTACCTTTAGTCACAAATAATATTTTGGGGACATGACATTTGCTATTGTTCCGTTATAGAAAGAAAAACAAAGTGGGGATATGTGGCTAATGGTTATGTAAAGCCACATTATCATTGGTAAGAAGCCATCTCAAAAGACAGAAGTATATGCTTACAGAGGATGTGAATAGATTTGAAGAATACTATATGAGTGAAGGTATAAAAAAATATGATCATGTATGAACATCTTGATACAAATCCAGCAGCTCTGTTAGAGCAAGTCATGGGAATGCAAATTCCTTCACCTCTTCCAATGTCTTGTGTGGAATGTTCTTCATATTCCACCACGATACCAGATTGTGTATACACTTTGTAAGAGAGTTAGTTCAATGTTGAGGAGTGCATGTTCTTCATATTCCACCACGATACCAGATTGTGTATATTATTACCAAAGGACTACCACATGTCCTTTTTGATGATTTCAGATTTGGTCTGAGCATTCGGCCTCCTCTACCTGCGACTACGGGGGTGTAATTCATACAATATTAATTTATATTAGGAATATATATATATATATATATAGATTTTATTTGATGTATATCTTTCCTCAATGATAGGAGATTATGTTGTATTATATATAGGGTATGTTTGGTATGGGGTAATGGAATGGACCAGGGAAAGGAATGGATGAGGGAATGCAATGGATCATTATCATTCAATGTCTTGTGTGGTTACCATATGGGTAGGGGTGTTCAGAAAAAACCAAAACCAAATAAAAATCGAAATGTAACTGTTTTGGTCAAAAATCACACAAGGATAATATAACCAATTTGATTTTTGTGAGGTTGGATGCTTGATTAATTGGAAAAATGTATAAACAACAAAAGAATGAAATCAATGATGAACACAAGGATTTATACAAGGAAAAAGCCCTTGATCAATGAATGATCTCCAGCATAAAAAACCTCGGATAGTGAAAACTATCACTATCAAGTATATTGAATAAACAAGTTTACAACTTCGGAAGTATTGAGCTTGATACAATGAATTCTAATGTGTGTGTATTCGAGAGATGGCAACAGAAATGATGTATGTTCACCGGAGTGCAAGTGGTTTCTAAAAATAAGCTCAATACCCCTCTTATCCTAGCTAAAAATATTCTAACTAACTATCCGAAAAATCAGCCATTCACCCACGATCACCACCAACGGTCATCAGCCTGTGCACATGTTGAAAATAGAGAGCATATTCCCCTGGAATCTCGGATGGAATAAGTCCTCTTCTAAACATACCTGTAAAACAAGCCAAAAGGTGATGGAAACAATTGTTAGTTTAGAATAATAATGAGGATCCTGGATCCTTATTCTCGCAGCGTCTCCTGAGGATCCTTAATTCAAACTGAACTGAGGATCCGTGATCCAAGCTATACTTGAGGATCCGTGATCCATAAGCTATGAAATTCTATCCCTAACAATTGCCCCCAAACATGACTAGTTGATATCTAATTAGATAGTCATGTTTGAACGATTTTCGGACTAGCCGTTACTAATGGATATAGCCGTTACAGGCTGATGTCAGCAACAATCATCCCTGCAACAAACAATCATTATAAATAGGATTAGAGATAGGGATGGAAATTGCATTTAAATTCGAGACTTCTCTCCTTTAAATCCTCATCCGAAGATCCAAGCATGTATCTCTTCTCTCTTTTCTTTGATCTTCTCTTCCCTGATCCTCTGTTCTCCTAATATTCATGGCAAAGATGAACCTTCGTTCCTCACCTGCCAAAAATCCTGACCATAATAGCCCATTGAAGAGTCAGGGTATCACCAAAAACCCTTCAATGGAGTTCTGTTGATTCACTGATCCTGAAGTTGATCAGTTCCGATCATGCTTCCCTGACGGCACAATATTCAGACCCTTCGATTTTTCTACCAAGAGTGACTGTGTGTCAGACACATGGATCACTTTCCCTGCTGCTCCCTTCCAGATAGGGTTCACCTACCCCTTTCCTGTTTTTACACAAAGCTTCTTCACACTTACCGGCCTGTGCTACATCCAAGCCATGTCGATGGTGTGGAGGGTTTTATACACACTTGAGCACATAATAGAGCAGGATGGCTTAGATATAGGGATGTCTGAAATGAGCCAACTATACAACCTTGTGAGCCATGGATCCTATCGATATCTTTTCAACTCCAAACCCTGGAAATCTCACCCAATCTTGAAAACCACCAAAAACGACACCAACTGGAGGAATCAATTCTTCTTCGTGAGGAAGGATTCTATTCCAAATGGAAACAAACTTCCTAAAAAGTGGAACACCGATGGTAGGATATAGGATCCTTAGACCAGGATAAGCGGTAAGAATTTTTCTTTTCTGTTGAGGATAACTAACCCTTTATCCTTGTCTTTGCAGCTATAACTTTGTCACATATTCAAGAATCACCTACCACCCAAGAGAGAATTGAAGCTTTTTGGAAGCTTGACCCTGCAATCAGAACTTATCCACCGAAATCAAAGGATCCAGTAGAGGTTTCATCAACTTCCTACACCATGTCAAGTAAGTATCCACATATGTATATATATATATATATATATATATATATATATAAATGTTTGATAAAAATATGAATACTTATCTGTTTGTCATGTTTGTAGGCACCAGAAAATCCTCAAAGTCTGCTTCCAGGTTCAGCGTGAGTGACCTCCAAGAATATGCATCTTCTCGTTCCATCAAGAAAGAGCTGGCTGCAAGCCCAAGCATCCCGGAGCCTAAGGGCATGAGCACTAGGGGCAAGGGTGCCAAGAAGAGGAAGACTGCTGAGCCCACCGAAGGCCTCCCTCTCATGGAACGTCAGCTTCATGAATACGTCTCCGAGGTAAGGATCCTGTATCCTTAAGTCTGAACTTTCCTTTCAGAGGATAAAGGATCCTGACTGTTAACTTTCTTTGTGCAGAAATTTGCTGAGGTTTAGATCCTCCTTGATCAACATCTAGTAGAAGCTGAGCAGAAAAATATGGACTTTCAGTAGATTTTCCTTGCCAAGGACAAAAAGATCTCTTCCCTTGAAAAAGAGATAAACCTGCTGCAGAAGGAACTGGTCCTGGCTCAGATCACTACCCTGAAAGAGAAGGTAGAAGTCATGGATGGGGCTAAGCTTTCTGCTACTATCGCCATGTTGAAAATCAAGCTGCAAATGGCTAAGGAGGCTGAGGATCCTGCCTTTGACAGGTCTGAATGGGACCAGGAGGCTTGGAAGTAGAGGCTGGCAGAGCTGGATGATGAGGATGAATCTGAGGGGGCAGCAGCTGGTGAAGCCGAAGGCAGTGGATTGAAGGATCATGAGGTGGCAGCAGGTGGTGATGGCAAAGGTGACGGTGACAAGGTGGTGGAGGCAGCGAAGGTGTAGGCTGCATCAATGGGCGATGATGGACATTTCTAGACGTAACCGGAGCCCATTTTTTATGGTTTTAGTTTTTGGTTATTATGTTTTTAAGTCTGTAACTAAACAATAGTCTTTAGGGTTAAGAATCAGTAATCCTTTGGATAATAGGGGGTAGCAAAGGTGGATGGGTCCTTCTGTTTGTGGAGGATGAAGCCTTTGATGCCCCTCATCTTTTGATTTTCTGCACTCAATGAACCTTATGAATATGGACACCCTTTGCCTACCCAAGCGGACGGGCTACGTTTTGCTGGTAGATGTTTGGGTAGACATTTTTTGACAACCTTTTTAAGGGTTAAGTATGATAAATAAATAAAACTTTAACTTTTTGCTATCTCTGTGTTGTTTACTTTCTGTACATTTGCTTGTCGACTGTCATTATACAAATCTAGAATTTATAAGTTGTTGATAAAAGTATAGAAATCAGTTTATGTAAAAAAAAATTAGGATATGATCAAGGATCAAATATCCTTTCATCAAAAAGTTTAACAAATGAGACAAGTTTAGGATCATCTATCTGGTGTCAAAGAATAAGGGTAATACTGATAAACTAAGAATAAAGTTAAAGTAAATAAGGGCCATCCTTTGTTGATAGCTAGCCAATCTCATCCTTGCTAAATCCCTGAGTTCGTCTATGGCATCCAAGTCTTGAACCAAGTTTTCCGCATTTCCTTCTGGATCACGGATGCTTGTTCTTGCAGTAGGGACTACCATCTCTGTAGGGATCACCGATTCAGCTCCAAACACTAAAGAAAATGGAGTCTGGCTAGTAGCATTCTTGGGAGTTGTTCTATCAGCCCATAACACATAAGGTAGCTCTTCTGCCCATTTTCCCTTCTTGGATCCAAGCTTCTTCTTCAAGTTGTTGATGATGATCTTGTTAGATGATTCTGCTTGACCATTAGCTTATGAGTGGACTGGTGTTGATGTTATCATCTTAATCTCCCAGCTGTCAAGAAAGTTAGTAGTTATATTCCTAATAAATTGGGATCCATTATCACAAACAATTTCAGAAGGTATGCCAAATCTAGTAATGATGTTTCTTTTAATAAAGGATATCAATTCCTTTTCTCTGACTTGTGCAAAGACTTCAGCTTCTATCCATTTGGAATAGTAATCAGTCATAGCAAGCATAAACACTTTTTCTCCTGGTGCTTTAGGAAGTTTGCTAACTATATCCATTCCCCATCTCATAAATGGCCAAGAAGAGGATATATGATGCAGGAGCTCCGCTGGTTGATGAAGGATACTGCCATGTCTTTGACAAGCATCACACTTCTTTGCATAATCCACAGCATCCTTCTTCATAATAGGCCAATAGTATCCTGTTCTAAGGATCCTTGAGAACAGTGCTCTACCCCTAGTGTGGTTTCCACAATCTCCTTCATGAAAATCCTTCAAGACTTCTTGGATTTCTGGATCCTGGATACACCTTAGATATGGACCTGCAAGAGATCGTTTATATAACATGTTATTTAGTATTGTAAATTGAGATACCTTGACTTTGAAAGCTCAAGGATTTTCTCCAGTAGGGATCTCCCCATGTTGTATATATCTCAGGATTGGAAGGATCCAGGATCCTGAATTCGACTGTGCATCATCACTAGGTATGATTTCAGAATCCTCTACTATCTCTATAGCTGTGTGATCCTCGATAGCAGGAGCCAAGATGTGGATGATGGGAATTTTAATATCCTCTGGAATCTTCAATGATGATCCAAGGTTGGCTAAAGCATCAGCTTCTGCGTTTTCTTCCCTAGATACCTGTGTCAAACTAAAAGAAGCAAAAGAATCTGCCAATTTCTTGACTATCTATAGATATTTGATTAGTCTTTCACCTTTAACAGTATAAGAACCATTAAAGTGGTTAGTAATTAACAATGAATCTACATGTACCTCAAGATACCTGATCCTCATATGCTTGGCAATTTGCAAACCAGCTATTAGGGCTTCATACTCGGCCTCATTATTAGTAGTTTGAAACTCACAAGCAATTGAGTGGGGTATTATGTCCCCTTGTGGTGATTTTAGTAGTATGCCTAGTCCAGTTCCTTTGATATTTGAAGCCCCATCTGTGAAGAGTATCCATGGATCCTTAGTCTCTTCAAGCTGTTGAACTTCCAATTCAGCTTCCCTTTGTAGATCACTACTGAAATCAGCCACAAAGTCAGCTAAGGCTTGGGATTTGATGGCAGTTCTTGGTTCATATCTGATATCATAAGCACTAAGCTTGACTGCCCACTTTGCCATCCTTCCTAACATTTCAGGTTTCCTGAGAACATTCTTGATTGGAAAGTTAGTTTTAACAATAATAGCATGAGTTTCAAAATAATGGCGTAATTTAGTAGATGCCATGATCAATCCAAGGATACATTTTTCTAAATGAGAATACCTGGATTCAGCATCAAGCAAACTTTTACTTACATAATACACAAGATGTTGGGTACTTTCATGATCCTTTACAAGGACTGCACTTACTGCCTTAGAAGAAACTGCCAAGTATAAGAATAATATATCCCCTTTTTCCGGTTTCATTAAGGCTGGATCTGAGGATAGGTAATCCTTAAGGGCCTTGAGAGCATTCTCATGCTTTTCAGCCCATTCAAATTTCTTGTTCTTTCTCAGAATGTCATAGAATTCCTTGCATTTCTCTGATAACTTTGAGATGAACCTGTTCAAGGCTGCGATCTTTCCTGTCAATCTTTGCACATCCTTGGCATTGGCAGGAGATTTGATGTTCACAATCGCCTTGATTTGCTCTGGACTTGCCTGCATCCCTCTTTTTGTCACCATATAACCTAGGAACTTACCAGCTTTTACACCGAAGTGGCACTTGGAAGGATTCAATTTCATATTGAATTTATCAAGGATATCAAATGCTTCTTCCAAATCTCTAAGGTGATCCTCAGCTCTTGTCACACCCCAATATTTCCACGTATTACCGGTGGGCTCGGTGGGGAGTATCGTGACGTAGTTGATATCATCATAGACAATTAATCACAGTTTAATGCACAGCGTAAGTCTAAAAATAATAATACAAACCGAATTGAAAATATAATAAAATATTACACAACGGTTGTAAGTGGATCCACAGGCGGATCTAAAACAAAAGGAAATGTTGTCAACAGACTTTAAGTATTAAAAGCTTGCAGGACTCTTTAATTAATACTCAGGAGTTTCCAGCCCATTTCGTGTAGTACATGCACTTAATCTTTTTTGAAAAATACGTCAGTTTACACTGTTAAATACAATTAACTGACACTTTTGAAAAGTGTTTATAAAATTGGCTTGGATGCACAAGGCATAAAAATCTTTTATAACTTGGGATAATTATTTAAAATAATCTTGTATACAGATTTATATGTTTGTCGTACGTTTAGGGCCCAGTTAGAAGAGCCGAGACAAGATTAATAGACACACCACTAGTATAAGCCCACAAGAAGTTTCCTCACGAGTGAGATACCGTTTTACATACGCAACTGTCAGGTGTATGCCTACACCCCGTGCCTAAGTCGTGGCCATTTCAAATGACTGAGCCGAGGATATCCAGGACACGGTCATATTAACCCCCAAAGGCTTTGTATCAAACAAAACAGATTAAAACGGGTTATCTCAATGATTTAACCATTAATCGATTAAATATTTAATACCCGACCAAGCGGTAATAATTTACCGTATCCCAAGCCCGTATCAGGGAAAATAAGTTAAAAGTATTTACCTGAGCTAAAATGTAAACTCTACTCAGCCGTATATTCTAATCAGCAAGTGCAAGTAGCTTTTACTAGGCTCCTAATCTGGAACGAAGGTTTTAATAACCTATTAGATTCCTAACGAGTCTTATTTAAGCTTTAACTTAGACCGGTTAGTTTTAAGGAAAAGTTTACGGTGCAAAACGCGAGATTAAAGGATGACCGGATTAGAATGTGATTTAGACCCAACAATTATGAAGACTTGTATAAAATGGGTAAACTAATTACATTCTGGATTTTGAAGTAAAAATGATAAGGTTTGACCCGCTTCGGCTAATTTATGCAAACTAGTCACATAAACCTTACCGAACGTGAATGTGCTTAACGGGTGACCGAATGAGTCATGTACAAGTCCCATAAGTTATTATGCTTAAATTATGTTGTGATATCACTAGGATATCTTCCATTATGCCCAAAACGAATTTAAAACCAATTTAAGCCTCGTAAGGGTATTTTGGTCATTTTAAAGTTTATAAAAGAGGTTAAATAGTAATCTGAGGTTTTGGTCTAAAATATACAGTAAAAATATTAATTTTATCAAGTTACATCAGTAAGATATCATACATATGTGAGGTTTATAATTTATGGCCAAACTATGCATCGTAGGGGCATTTTGGTTATTTCAAATATGCTTTTAAGGTCAAATTTGGAAATCTGAGTTCAAGACTTATACTTACTGTTAAAGTATAAAAATTTATTTATAAGATCAGTAGGTAACAAGTCTTAGGCATTAAATATGGTTTTAAACCATACTATGCGCCTAATTAGCGTAAAAGTCGGTAATTGACGGTTTTCAAGATGTTTATAAGATTCTAAAGTTTTAATTAGTTTCTAATGCTTAAAATATTTTATTTAACATATGTTATTAGTAGGAAAAGGTTTGGTATGCAAATCATATGTTAAACTCATTTTATTAACAAGAAGGGCATTACCGTCATTTACCAAATTTATACTAGAACTCTATGTTATGGTCAGTATAAAATTTGAAAAAAATTTCCAAAAATCCCTAAATATTATATCATAACTGTGGGTAGCAAGTTTGGTGTCAAAAATTGGGTTTAAATATGATTTATGCCAAAAATGCCATTAAATTAACAAAAAGCTTTTGTTTTACGATATCTTGCATAACTTTTATTTCGGACCAGAAACTGATGTCAAATTTTTAGGACATACTTATATATCAGTAATAAAGCTTTTTGTCCTCTCACATTCTCAAAATCTTGTTCTTATAACATAAGGGCAAAATGGTCAACTTTTAAGCATTTAACGGAAACATGTAAATGATTCAGATTTCTAAGGGACCATGTAGTATGACCTTAGAGGGTTATACTAGCATATAATATGGTCACAAAGGAACCCTAAGGCATGACTAAACTAAGCTAATTCGGGTCAGAACTGAAAGTCAAAGCAAAAGTCCACTTTTGCGACTTTCGGTTGTGAACCGAGCTTAAACGCAGAATTGTCGGGTTGAACATGTCTAAACATGTTCTTATCATATTTACCAAGTTATTTAAGTGTTAAAACATGTTTCATAACTACTGCATTATCAGTTTTAGTTATATTTTGAAAAGTTGACTGTTTTGACTTTTTGACTAGTTGCTTTGACCCGACAATTTACTGAGATAACGTGATAATTAGAGGGTGCCTTTTTAAGGGTTTATCACCTACTTAATTACCAACACATATCCACTTTCAATTCGAATAATGGCTGGACCGTTAGTGATTAATCACAAAGTCAAAGTATCATTACAATAACTTTGACTTTCGGTCATTAAGCTAATGAAACCTTAACTATAGAAGCTAAGAACACTTACAATGGTCCTTAGCACAAAGTTTAGACTAGAGAAAGCTTCCTAGAAGACCAGGATGCTTCAGAGATCACTTGAGAGCAAAAACTTGATCTGAGCAAGTGAAGTGTCCAAAGCATGGCCCTTTATATAGGATTTTGAAAGTCCTAAGATCAATGCAGGTGTCCCCCAGGTGAAATCTGATGCATACAGGTGTCCTAGAGGTTTTACAATACCATCAACATGCTGCTGATTCGAGAAAAAGGGTGTAGAAGGCGACAACCCGCAACTGTCCATTTCTACTGCCCAGATACAGTCCTTACGGATCGTAAGCCTTAGCCCTTACGGTCCGTAACCGCTATTCAAAATATATCGCCCAGTTAAGCCACCTTACGGACCGTAAGGTGGATGCTTTACGGTCCGTAAGCCTTTAATCAGAAGACAAAATTTTGAGAACTTTTACATTTGACCATGCAACTTTCATAACTCGAATATGTGGTCATTTTCGGTAGGAGGGGCCCATAGGATCAAGTCTGAAAAGTTCTTGGGTGTAAGGCCATGCATTACAATGTTTTGGAGTCTTTGCAAAAGTCCCTCGATTGAAGAATTGCCATTTTTACACTTTTGACCTTTTCTTGATAATTGCAAATCATATTACAATATTGAATCGGAACTTTTATGAAATCTTCATCAGATATTCCTGAGAGTATTTTAATACATTACAAAGCTTCGGAAACGTTAAAAGGTCACTCAGAGGTGAGAATTAACATGTTGACACTTTTAACCCCTGTGTTTTGTAACTTTTGATTTTCAAGCACAAACGGCTTCTTGTGTCCGTCAGTTTATTCAATAATGAGAATGAACACCTTATAAGGTCATTCAGAGGCACAAGTTTGGCATGTTGATGCTTTTGGTCCTTCTATATATGTCTTTTCACTGTTTGACAATTTTTAGTCTCTCGAGTTATCTTTTATCATGTGACAACCCTCACAAAACCAGGTATCCGTACAATTAATTAATATTTAATTAATGCTTAATTACTGTGCTTGCTTACAATTGTGGTTAAACTGCTTCTTGATTTCTGATACATACATACATACTCATGCATCACATTTTATTACTGTCACTCCATTCATTACACGCAAACATTAGTGACAACCTTGATGCACAAAAGCACAGTTAGCACACTAAACGGATAACCCAGTAAACATGCTGACATTACCAGCACCAAAACAGACATTGTTCTGAGGCCAGTATGAGCCGGGAGTAGATTACTACACTAGTAGGGAGTGTAGGGAGGTGAGAATCATTAAACTGCGTCACTAGGTGATAGTTATGGTGCCCGGATGTGCCTAAAACATACTTAAAGTGCAGAATTCTGCACTAGTGTACCAAAATTCAGCTTTTAACAAAGCTAGTAAAGTGCAAAAAACTTGGTAAAATAATTCTAGACACTTTCCAAAGTGTTGGTAAATTAATGTGTCACTAAAAATAATATTAAAGACACTTTAAAGCTTATTTGACACTTTAACGGATCAATATCCAACCGAACAACCGGACTTTACCCGGAACATAAAAATATTTCCAAAGACATTGTTTATACTTTTCTGAGCTAGTTAGGGTCCCCGAACACCCTAACACCCTTTATATTAATAAACACACAAGTATCCTAACTAAACCCTTTTGATTTCAACTAATTAGTAAACATGTCATTACACCACCCAACCCTTACCCCCCCTCTCTTTGCGACGGTTCCCCATGGGTGGGGACACACCCATGCTTTCTTGATTATTTTTTTTCTTGTTAAATATCTAGTAAACACATTATATGATGGACAATATGAAGGATTGGTTTATAAATATGAACAAAGGTTATTCATTCTCTTTCATCTAACATCAACCAACAAGCTCATCTCTCTCTCCCTCTCTCTTGTCCGTCCGCCACCACCAAACCGCCACCATCAAGCCTCCTACAAGCAAACCGTACATACCCAAAGGTATTAAAGATCATACAAGGAGGCTCGGTGCTTTCGGAAGTGCAAGAACCTCTCTAGATTTCTTTTATCCACCACATTTACACCATTGTTTCTTGCCTAGCCTTGAGCTAGTAGTAAGTGTTTCTAATCTTCATCTTGATCTTGTTTATGGTGGTTAATAGGTGATTTAATGGTTAAAAATTTAGAACACTAAGAACATGACTTAAAGTCTTGAATATAAGATGAATAAGTTGGATAAAGAGAAGTTATGTGTGTAAATCATGTAAATCTTGTATGATTGTGATTATTTGATGTTGTTTGTTACTAAAAGTGGGATGGATCATCGTCTAGACATACTAGATCATGTTCAAGAGCATGAACTAGTAGTATGTTAGTGTTAGTAATATGAAAGATGATGACACCTTCCATCCATGAAACATGAACTTGGGTAAATATAATTTTTCTTGCAAAATAAGCTTCTAAACATGTAGATCTAAAGATCTACAAGTGGTTTTTCGGAAAAACCAAGTGAAAGATGCAAGTCTTGTTCAAAACCCGGATCTTACATGAACTAAATATATTTTTAGAAGGTAAACAAGTGTGTAAACACTTTTTAAACAAGAAAATTTAACAAGAAATATTTTTGGAAAATCTTGACTAGAAGTTGTAAAACTCCAAGTTCTTTAAAAATAAAGTTTTTAAGGAACTAATTTTATTTTTAAAGATAACAAAACCTACTAAATACGCTGGTAATTTACTACATATTTTTACAAAACCTTCAAGTTCATGAGTCTATGATTTAGGCTTGATTTTGTCAAGTTTGTTGCTTAAATATTGTTGATTGATGATTGTTAAATTGTTTGATTCAGTTTTGAAAAGAAAATGATACGCTTGTAAGCGTGGACACCTCCTGTTACAGAGGAAACTCTGGCGAAATTTTTCTAGAAATATGACACTTAGAAATATTTTTATAACAAATGTTTACAAAATATATTTTTTAACTTGGTTTTCAAAATAAACTTCGCCGTGATTTTTATTTCAAAATTATCAAGTGTCGGAGGTGGATTTTCGTAAATAAAACTTGTTAAATATATATCTAGAATATATATTTTATAATAAAACGCTTGTGTGATTATATGATTATTTTGTGAACTAGATATATTATTTTTGGGATAAAAATAATATAACCTGGGAATATTATGAAATCACGACTCCAAAATAATACCAACGCTATCACAAATAAATATTTAAGTTACACCGGTATTGTTATTACAACGCGAACTTAAAATGTAACTTATGTATTTTCGGAAAATACTCTTAAATGTGTATTTTGATAAAGTATTATTTTGGAAATGGTATGAAGTAAAATATAATATTTTTGGGAAAAATATGTATATTTTGGAGTTAAAATATTTTAGACAAGTGATTAAAATATATTTTTCAAGTGAGACTTAAAAATATATTTTCGGAATTATAAAGCAAACATGTATTAAAACCCCCATCCTTGGGAAGGAATACACTTATAAAATAAATAAGAAGTGTGATTACGAAATAGTTACCTAACTATTTCTCCAACAAAACGCTAAACCCTAAACCAAGGCACGGCCATCCGTCTAATAGGAATTAGTACGTGTAGGTCGTCACGCAGCAGATAGAGTTGGGGATTCACGTTTCTGGATACGCACTTCTGTGAGTTCATGTCCCCCTTTTCTCTTAACTATTTTCAGTTTTTATACTTTGGGGGTGGAATACATGTTACAGCAATTACGGATACTTTTATACATGGTATGGTTAGCTTAAGGAGGGTTTACTACTTAGATCATGTGAGTGGGTAGGCTGGAACTAGAGGCCATTAATCCTCATTGTAGGACCGAGGGTCATTAGCGGTAGATCTATCTGGGTGTAGCGAGCCCAACTCCAGGCCCACTGTACGGACCTTGGGGTGACTTTGAGCCCGACGCAAAAATCTGCTAGGTTTGAGTCTTCCTACAGCACTTCACACATATCATTGGCTTTGCAACCCAATGGTGATCTCTTTTTCCTTATTTGCTACATACCAGGGATTTTCATACATACAAACATATTACAAAGGTTTTACATACTCACCTTTACATGAACTCGCTCAACTTTATGTTGATTTTTCAACTTACATGTATTTTAGGAAACTAGGGGATCTGGCAAGGTATCCGGTGTCGTCAAGCTGCGTAAGAATAATGGTGTCATCCGAGTTTAGGAATTGTGATCTTTGCCTGGACGGGTCACAAGTCTTAAACTGTGTTTTTATTCATGTCTTTTGGTTGTGTCTTGTGAACAAGTTTTTAATTATGTCGTTGTTGTAATCTAGTTGTAAGTGTCGACTTTTAAAAACAATGTTGTCGTGTTAAGTTTTAGAACTTGTTAAATGGATGAACATCATGGTTTTATTTTCATATAGCATTGTTGTGATTATGCTATGGTATTAAGAACTCACACCAAAACAAACCCACGCTTCCGCAAAGCCAGGGTGTGACATATCATGATCAGGGTTTATGACACGTGTCACCACTGTATTGGACATGATTTTGCGAGGTGTTACATCCTCACCCCCTTAAAAGAAATCTCGACCTCGAGATTTGCTGAAAAAAATGAGGGTATTTTTGCTTCATCATGGATTCAACTTCCCATTTATATTCTGGGCGTCTACGGGCATCCCATTTTACCTTTACGATCGGCACATGCTCCCTTCGAAGCTTCTTAACCTGTCAATCCTCCATCGATAGAGGTTTTTCAATGAACTTCAAGCTGTAACACTCATCCAATTTATAAACACTAGCAACAAAATGGAACCACTTTTCTAGGAATTAATGTAAGACCCTTACATTAATTGAATATTTCATATAATATATATAGTGTATTTTAAACGTCGTTTTTCAAAACATCGATGAAACGACGTTTACATAGAGTTAAAAACCTTCAACGATAATTACAAAAGTTTAAACATCCAAAAGATGATTATAATAGTTTTTCATAAGTTTGGTAACAAAAGAAACGATTAAAGTAGCGGAAGCTTCGTTAGATTGTGTGTTCGGTTCTTGACATGGCTTGATCATCCTCCGAGGTCTAAAGTGCATCGTTACCTATCATACAATTTCATTCAAATGATTAGAAATCAAAGCATTTGAACAAAATAATTGAACACAAGAAATTATTATTTTTTTTCAGCCCCTTCACCCGGCCGTGTCAAATGTTCACCCGGCCGTGTCAGCTAAACTTATATTTTTCACAGCCCCTTCACCCGGCCGTGTCAACTCTGCACATTTATTTTTCACCCAATTTACATCCAAAGCTATCCAAACTCATTTTAATCGCTTGGGGTTCATTTCTTAACATATCTAAGCTATGATCCATTACCCGGATCCATTATTCATATAGTTTACGCTCCCGTTACCCGGTTTATGTTTTTCTTTATTACACTTAAACCAACATTTTACCACCTACTTTATTTTGACTCGTTTAGAAGTTTTCATGCATTTAAGCATCTAACTTGCTCATCTCATTTCGCACTTTGCATTCTCATATTAGGATAACTACTTACATTCCACCACAATTAATTTTTATGGTGGATTTAACATAATTAACCAATTTTCCCAAATTTTACCTTTCGGTTGGTCATATTACGCAGTTGACCCATTTTTAGGCATTTGACCCACGAAGGTGTGTACCAATAACTTTAATTCAAATTTAATGATTCCATAATCAAATGCAAGTTACTAAACAACCTTTATGGGTTGTTCGCCTAATTTACCCATCGAGGGCTTTTTGGTCCATTTTAGTCCCTTATTTACTACGAAGGACTTTCGCTAATATTTGACCAAAATATCGCTTTTTAAGTATAATTCTAAATATGCGTACATGGCCCGGGTCAACAATTAGACCCGATTTATACCTTGCTTTTATTATCACAATTTCTATGGCGACGAAATCATCCGAATTGCTAATCGTTCCTGTTAGCATAAGGCTCGACAACCACGTTAGTCGATATTTTCAAATGGTGTTACCACCACCATTTGACCGGTTTGGCCTATACGGCCAAACCTTTACATGTATAGCAAAAACATGGTTTTTAATCACTAATTTGCCCATGAGTACCCTTTTTAACTTCGGTTTACATTAGTCAACACTTGACCAAATTCCATTTTTACCCTTTTTCTTAATGTTAGATTACATTACAAGGTAATCTATTCGAAAACTCATAATTTCTTAGTCCTTTCATGACCAAGTTACCATTTCGCCCTTTTTACCATAACCCATGGTTTTTATTGTCTATATTAGTCCGACCAGCATCAATTGCGTCGGAAATCGATGTTTCCCGTATTATATTTATCACATTTATACTCATAAAATAAGCAAATATTCTACAAGGGGGTGTAAGTTTCACTTACCTCTCATCCGGTTTACGCTTCTCCTCTCGTACTTGATTTATTTGACCGCTTCTTTCCCAAGCCTCCACCTAGCTCATTTAAGCGTCAAACTATTGTCAGTCATTTACAAGGCGGTTAAATTAGTCATTAACAATCACGACTATTCCACCTCCCTAATTTTCTATGTCGAAGCTACTATTCGACTTCATGATTAGTTAACTTAGTTTATCAAAGTTAACTATTTTCAATCACATGGTTTACAACATTAGGTCTAAATCAACATGATGTTAGAACCCCTATTACTTCATATTACGCATAATTGCCATATCATTCAAATACGTGTTTTCACTCTAAATTTCTACACTTTAGTCCTCATTTAGGCATTTTAACAAACACCTAATGTGCATAATTTTACATATTTACTAACTAGTTCATAAGTAGTTATTTTTACCAAGATTTACATCAAAATCAACCCTCTATGTCTAGCGTTCATGAGCTACAACTAGAACTTATATCATAACATCAATATTCATCAATTTAACACTCTAATCCGAGTGTTCATCATATTATCATAAACCCCACCTAGCACATAATAGGGTAATTATCAAATCCCTAGTTTTGACACCAATTCATCAAGTTTTCAACTAGGGTTTGTTTCTAAACATGAATTTCATCACAACAACGCTCATAGATTCATTATTCATTCCAGAATTTCGACTACGATTTCTCATCATAGTTTCAAAGTATCACTAAATAGCAAAATTCAACATACCTTGTAATCCCCATGACTAGGTAATCAACGAATTTGTGTTCATGCATCTGATTTGGGCTGGATTTGACCTTCAATTTGTTGATTTTGCTGGAGTTAGGGTTTGAGCCCCTTGTTCTTGCTTCTGGTCGATCGAACACACACACACATGTGTGCGTGTTTTGATTTTTATTATTGTTTTAATTAAAACATTTCCTAAGTTGCCCACTTTTAGTCCCTCATATTTAGTTTTATAAAGAGGGTTAAAAATCTTGATCTTTATTCATTCACTTGATTACACATAAATAACTAGGTTTATTATTCCTAGTTAACTTAGTAGGTTCCGGGGTTATAACCCGTTTCATTAAGTCCCGTTAACTCGGGCCTTTCATTACTTTATTTTCTCATAAACATTCCTTCACCCCTTTTTATTTAACATTAGATCTATTTATTTAGAAACCTTAATATTCACCGGGTAAATTTTACCACTAACGGTACTTTACCCGTCTTTTAGTATTAACGTGGTTTGATTAACAAACCCGTTTTCGGGGTGTTACAAGTCTACCCCCCTTAAAGAGGTTTCGCCCCCGAAACCTTTCTCACGTTCTTTATTAGTTTAGATCATCCGAACCTTAGTTTCGGTGATCACTTGAGGATTGCTCGCACATAATACTCTTACCAGGGAAGTATGTTAATGTGTTTTGGTTTTAAAATGTATGACGTATACGCCTTCCACGTGTAAGGCCTCGTAGGCCATTACCTTCAGCTTGTATTTCTTATTTTAGTCACTTATTTGACCGAGTTGTTATCTAATCACTCGATTGTATTTATTTTCAACATGTTTACTTCAAGCAAATCTTATTTCAACAGGCGTTTTGTATAAGTCGTAACACTATTCTGACTTTGAAAGGTTTTACCGGCTAGACTGATTAGTCGTCGTCACTTTACACCCTGTTATGCGGGTATATCTATTTGCCGACCCAGCCTTTTGCGTGTTTTTCTGATTTCATATTTCATAACTCACGTTACGACGTGAGTATATTCTATATCACTTTTGTAACCGTGATCACATCACGTCATGTTTAATTCTATTTCGACTTTTCATTATCGAAATCTTTCCTTCGAATGTATCACCTTGCACCTATCGGTGTTAGGATCTATATTCCTTGATATTAATCATTTTCCGAATTTGTTTCATGATATTCATATTTGTTAAATCATTATTTCTTACTAAAACTGTATTTTAGTTTCACGTTTTCTCTTCAACTCATGTCAATTCCAAGGAATTTACGTCCAAGGGTTTTTCCCCCTCCGTTGACATTTCGGTAATGACTTCACCCATTTTTGTGACGTAACACAATTTAAATAATTGTGAATCCTTTTGTCATTTTTACCTGTTTAATATTTTAGTGAAATTCTTCACTTTTGTCAACCAGACCTTTCACAATTTCTTTGCCTTTAACCCATTTAATTAACTTAGCGAAACCCATCGCTTTTATACTAACTTTATCTCCCGTTATTATTTTACGCGGGATGTTACAACCAGTTTCCTTGTTTTATACTATTGACTCGTAGGTTCTTTCACTTAGCCTCGTAGGCTATTACTTTAGATTTTCACCTTTTTACCTTATTAAGGTGAGACTCCAACAATTCGTTTCTTTCTATTTGTGACCCGAAGGTATTTTTGGTCCCGTAGACCTCAGCATCATTTATAATCTCATAGGTTATGATAATCCCGTAGATCATCTTTTATTCAAGTCTTTATTCAACGGTATATACATTTATATATGTATATGGTGTTAAGGCACCCTTTTTATGTTCAAAATCATTTATTTTCGCTTCGGTATTTCCTTTGACCTTGACTGTAGTCTAAGGCTATATTTGTTTTCTTTCGGACAAATTTTCTGACTTTATGACTTCTCACGTCATTTATGCGTCGGTTCATCTTATGCTCACTATTATCTAGCTTACATATATTCGTATTTGATTATGTCCCATTACCGGGCTCATTATTCTTTTGCATTCAACGCTACCATTATCTAGCTTGCGCTTACTTATGCCATCCGGCATTATATTATATTCAACCCGTTTGGCTTATTCATGTGAAATCCATCACTTGTGAACAGTCAAACTTTATTCTTTATTCACCCCGTTCAACCTCACAATAGTTGAACACAATTATTAAAATTTTTGCTTGCGAAATTTTATAGTGTTTTAGTCATGACTCATAATCCAAGTCCTTTGACCTTCGATCTGCGTTCCCGTCTCTCGGTTTAAGCATGCGTTTAATTTCCTACCCATTAACCGGGTGATTTACTGAAGTCATTATTATTGCAACCTTTCCGGTATGCATTAAGATTTCGCTTCAATTTATTTGGTCGTCTTAGCGAAATCCATCGCTTTTATTCGACCATGTCTTTTATTCTTTATGTGACCATCCTTGACGGCCTTATAGATTATGAGTGATGATTATCATTGTCATCCTTTCTTTACTATGACCAAAGTTAACTACTTTGATTATCTTTTTCGTGTGGGCAATACCTTCGTTTTTATGATCCGGCGGATCATCTATACTTTGGTTTTACTTGCCCATTTTGTCAACCATGGCTCTTTCGTCCCTTCTCTCGGGCTCATTATTCTAATGTAATACGCTTCCGTCACCTGGCTTGCGTTTACATTATTCTCAAGTATTTTACTCATTTGGGTGCTTTTAATTTGTCCCATTTACCCCGTCCTAACTACATCGGGTGTAAGTATGTCCATCATAAAAAGTTCATGGTACCACGTGCTCACCACTTACTTGGCCAGAGTAAGCGATCAATACCTGGTATACATGACCTTTTTATAATTTTCACATTACACCCCACGTAAGTAATGCCTCTATTTGTTTCTCTTGGAAACAATATCCCGGATAGATTTTCTATTCAGGTTTTTCCAAGTTTTTTAATCTATATATGCAACTTTCGATCTCTACGCATTTGTTGCATATTACTATTTGTGCAATTAAATTTAAAATGTGCACCTGGTAATGCTTGCCCTAACGGGCTTCTCTTGCCATTAGCCTTGTTCGCGATCGCTACGCGATTTAGGTCCTTGATGAGCATACTCTTTGGACCGTTCCTTCTTCAAATCCGTAATTTGTTAAACTCTCGCTATCTTCAGATGCAAGTCTCCTTCAATTAAAACATTTACAAGTATTAGTAACATTAACTTCAATAATCGCCCGTATTATAATACAAGGCTTTTCTACTATACGCGTCAGCGCGCACAATTTTGTCAACTATATTTATCATTTAATTGAGGTAACGTGTATCACACGATAGCCTTATGTGTTGTTTACAACACATTAACACGCTAAACCATTAACATACATGCACTTACCGGATTTGCGATCAAGCCTCGAACCAAACACTTTATTCTTTTAACCTTGAGCTCTGATTACCAACTTGTAACACTCATTCAATTTATAAACACTAGCAACAAAATTGAACTACTTTTCTAGGAATTAATGTAAGACCCTTACATTAATTGAATATTTCATATAATATATATAGTGTATTTTAAACGTCGTTTTTCAAAACATCGATGAAACGACGTTTAGATAGAGTTAAAAACCTTCAACGATAATTACAAAAGTTTAAACATCCAAAAGATGATTATAATAGTTTTTCATAAGTTTGGTAACAAAAGAAACGATTAAAGTAGCGGAAGCTTCGTTAGATTGTGTGTTCGGTTCTTGACATGGCTTGATCATCCTCCGAGGTCTAAAGTGCATCGTTACCTATCATACAATTTCATTCAAATGATTAGAAATCAAAGCATTTGAACAAAATAATTGAACACAAGAAATTATTTTTTTTCAGCCCCTTCACCCGGCTGTGTCAAATGTTCACCCGGCGGTGTCAGCTAAACTTATATTTTTCACAACCCCTTCACCCGGCCGTGTCAAAGGTTCACCCGGCCGTGTCAACTCAGCACATTTATTTTTCACCCAATTTACATCCAAAGCTATCCAAACTCATTTTAATCGCTTGGGGTTCGTTTCTTAACATATCTAAGCTATGATCCATTACCCGGATCCATTATTCATATAGTTTACGCTCCCGTTACCCGGTTTACGTTTTTCTTTATTACACTTAAACCAACATTTTACCACCTACTTTATTTTGACCCGTTTAGAAGTTTTCATGCATTTAAGCATCTAACTTGCTCATTTCATTTCACACTTTGCATTCTCATATTAGGATAACTACTTACATTCCACCACAATTAATTTTTGTGGTGGATTTAACATAATTAACCAATTTTCCCAAATTTTACCTTTCGGTTGGTCATATTACGCAATTGACCCATTTTTAGGCATTTGACCCACGAAGGTGTGTACCGATAACTTTAATTCAAATTTAATGATTCCATAATCAAATGCAAGTTACTAAACAACCTTTATGGGTTGTTCGCCTAATTTACCCATCGAGGGCTTTTTGGTCCATTTTAGTCCCTTATTTACTACGAAGGACTTTCGCTAATATTTGACCAAAAATCTCTTTTTAAGTATAATTCTAAATATGCGTACCTGGCCCGGGTCAACAATTAGACCCGATTTATACCTTGCTTTTATTATCACAATTTCTATGGCGACGAAATCATCCGAATTGCTAATCGTTCCTGTTAGCATAAGGCTCGACAACCACGTTAGTCGATATTTTCAAATGGTGTTACCTCCACCATTTGACCCGTTTGGCCTATACGGCCAAACCTTTACATGTATAGCAAAAACATGGTTTTTAATCACTAATTTGCCCATCCGACCCATTTCGGATTTTTCCATTCATTGATCCCTTTTCGTACTTATTTAGCCCATTTCTGCTTACGCCATGAGTACCCTTTTTAACTTCGGTTTACATTAGTCAACACTTGACCAAATTCCATTTTTACCCTTTTTCTTAATGTTAGATTACATTACAAGGTAATCTATTCGAAAACTCATAATTTCTTAGTCCTTTCATGACCAAGTTACCATTTCGCCCTTTTTACCATAACCCATGGTTTTTATTGTCTATATTAGTCCGACCAGCATCAATTGCGTCGGAAATCGATGTTTCCCGTATTATATTTATCACATTTATACTCATAAAATAAGCAAATATTCTACAAGGGGGTGTAAGTTTCACTTACCTCTCATCCGGTTTACGCTTCTCCTCTCGTACTTGATTTATTTGACCGCTTCTTTCCCAAGCCTCCACCTAGCTCATTTAAGCATCAAACTATTGTCAGTCATTTACAAGGCGGTTAAATTAGTCATTAACAATAACGACTATTCCACCTCACTTATTTTCTATGTCGAAGCTACTATTCGACTTCATGATTAGTTAACTTAGTTTATCAAAGTTAACTATTTTCAATCACATGGTTTACAACATTAAGTCTAAATCAACATGATGTTTAGAACCCCTATTACTTCATATTACGCATAATTGCCATATCATTCAAATACGCGTTTTCACTCTAAATTTCAACACTTTAGTCCTCATTTAGGCATTTTAACAAACACCTAATGTGCATAATTTTACATATTTACTAACTAGTTCATAAGTAGTTATTTTTACCAAGATTTACAACAAAATCAACCCTCTATGTCTAGCGTTCATGAGCTACAACTAGAACTTATATCATAACATCAATATTCATCAATTTAACACTCTAATCCGAGTGTTCATCATATTATCATAAACCCCACCTAGCACATAATAGGGTAATTATCATATCCCTTGTTTTGACACCAATTCATCAAGTTTTCAACTAGGGTTTGTTTCTGAACATGAATTTCATCACAACAACGCTCATAGATTCATTATTCATTCCAGAATTTCGACTACGATTTCTCATCATAGTTTCAAAGTATCACTAAATAGCAAAATTCAACATACCTTGTAATCCCCATGACTAGGTAATCACGAATTTGTGTTCATGCATCTGATTTGGGCTGGATTTGACCTTCAATTTGTTGATTTTGCTGGAGTTAGGGTTTGAGCCCCTTGTTCTTGCTTCTGGTCGATCGAACACACACACATGTGTGTGTGTTTTGATTTTTATTATTGTTTTAATTAAAACATTTCCTATGTTGCCCACTTTTAGTCCCTCATATTTAGTTTTATAAAGAGGGTTAAAAATCTTGATCTTTATTCATTCACTTGATTACACATAAATAACTAGGTTTATTATTCCTAGTTAACTTAGTAGGTTCCGGGGTTATAACCCGTTTCATTAAGTCCCGTTAACTCGGGCCTTTCATTACTTTATTTTCTCATAAACATTCCTTCACCCCTTTTTATTTAACATTAGATCTATTTATTTAGAAACCTTAATATTCACCGGGTAAATTTTACCACTAACGGTACTTTACCCGTCTTTTAGTATTAACGTGGTTTGATTAACAAACCCGTTTTCGGGGTGTTACAAGTCTACCCCCCTTAAAGAGGTTTCGCCCCTGAAACCTTTCTCACGTTCTTTATTAGTTTAGATCATCCGAACCTTAGTTTCGGTGACCACTTGAGGATTGCTCGCACATAATACTCTTACCAGGGAAGTATGTTAATGTGTTTTGGTTTTAAAACGTATGACGTATACGCCTTCCACGTGTAAGGCCTCGTAGGCCATTACCTTCAGCTTGTATTTCTTATTTTAGTCACTTATTTGACCAAGTTGTTATCTAATCACTCGATTGTATTTATTTTCAACATGTTTACTTCAAGCAAATCTTATTTCAACAGGCGTTTTGTATAAGTCGTAACACTATTCTGACTTTGAAAGGTTTTACCGGCTAGACTGATTAGTCGTCGTCGCTTTACACCCTGTTATGCGGGTATATCTATTTGCCGACCCAGCCTTTTGCGTGTTTTTCTGATTTCATATTTCATAACTCACGTTACGACGTGAGTATATTCTATATCACTTTTGTAACCGTGATCACATCACGTCATGTTTAATTCTATTTCGACTTTTCATTATCGAAATCTTTCCTTCGAATGTATCACCTTGCACCTATCGGTGTTAGGATCTATATTCCTTGATATTAATCATTTTCCGAATTTGTTTCATGATATTCATATTTGTTAAATCATTATTTCTTACTAAAACTGTATTTTAGTTTCACGTTTTCTCTTCAACTCATGTCAATTCAAAGGAATTTACGTCCAAGGGTTTTTCCCCCTCCGTTGACATTTCGGTAATGACTTCACCCATTTTTGTGACGTAACACAATTTAAATAATTGTGAATCCTTTTGTCATTTTTACCTGTTTAATATTTTAGTGAAATTCTTCACTTTTGTCAACCAGACCTTTCACAATTTCTTTGCCTTTAACCCATTTAATTAACTTAGCGAAACCCATCGCTTTTATACTAACTTTATCTCCCGTTATTATTTTACGCGGGATGTTACAACCAGTTTCCTTGTTTTATACTATTGACTCGTAGGTTCTTTCACTTAGCCTCGTAGGCTATTACTTTAGATTTTCACCTTTTTACCTTATTAAGGTGAGACTCCAACAATTCGTTTCTTTCTATTTGTGACCCGAAGGTATTTTTGGTCCCGTAAACCTCAGCATCATTTATAATCTCATAGGTTATGATAATCCCGTAGATCATCTTTTATTCAAGTCTTTATTCAACGGTATATACATTTATATATGTATATGGTGTTAAGGCACCCTTTTTATGTTCAAAATCATTTATTTTCGCTTCGGTATTTCCTTTGACCTTGACTGTAGTCTAAGGCTATATTTGTTTTCTTTCGGACAAATTTTCTGACTTTATGACTTCTCACGTCATTTATGCGTCGGTTCATCTTATGCTCACTATTATCTAGTTTACATATATTCGTATTTGATTATGTCCCATTACCGGGCTCATTATTCTTTTGCATTCAACGCTACCATTATCTAGCTTGTGCTTACTTATGCCATCCAGCATTATATTATATTCAACCCGTTTGGCTTATTCATGTGAAATCCATCACTTGTGAACAGTCAAACTTTATTCTTTATTCACCCCGTTCAACCTCACAATAGTTGAACACAATTATTAAAATTTTTGCTTGCGAAATTTTATAGTGTTTTAGTCATGACTCATAATCTGAGTCCTTTGACCTTCGATCTGCGTTCCCGTCTCTCGGTTTAAGCATGCGTTTAATTTCCTACCCATTAACCGGGTGATTTACTGAAGTCATTATTATTGCAACCTTTCCGGTATGCATTAAGATTTCGCTTCAATTTATTTGGTCGTCTTAGCGAAATCCATCACTTTTATTCGACCATGTCTTTTATTCTTTATGTGACCATCCTTGACGGCCTTATAGATTATGAGCGATGATTATCATTGTCATCCTTTCTTTACTATGACCAAAGTTAACTACTTTGATTATCTTTTTCGTGTGGGCAATACCTTCGTTTTTATGATCCGGCGGATCATCTATACTTTGGTTTTACTTGCCCATTTTATCAACCATGGCTCTTTCGTCCCTTCTCTCGGGCTCATTATTCTAATGTAATACGCTTCCGTCACCTGGCTTGCGTTTACATTATTCTCAAGTATTTTACTCATTTGATTCATTTGGGTGCTTTTAATTTGTCCCATTTACCCCGTCCTTACTACATCGGGTGTAAGTATGTCCATCATAAAAAGTTCATGGTACCACATGCTCACCACTTACTTGGCCAGAGTAAGCGATCAATACCTGGTATATATGACCTTTTTATAATTTTCACATTACACCCCACGTAAGTAATGCCTCTATTTGTTTCTCTTGGAAACAATATCCCGGATAGATTTTCTATTCAGGTTTTTCCAAATTTTTTAATCTATATATGCCACTTTCGATCTCTACGCATTTGTTGCATATTACTATTTGTGCAATTAAATTTAAAATGTGCACCTGGTAATGCTTTCCCAAACGGGCTTCTCTTGCCATTAACCTTGTTCGCGATCGCTACGCGATTTAGGTCCTTGATGAGCATACTCTTTGGACCGTTCCTTCTTCAAATCCGCAATTTGTTAAACTCTCGCTATCTTCAGATGCAAGTCTCCTTCAATTAAAACATTTACAAGTATTAGTAACATCAACTTCAATAATCGCCCGTATTATAATAGAAGGCTTTTCTACTATACGCGTCAGCGCGCGCAATTTTGTCAGCTATATTTATCATTTAATTGAGGTAACGTGTATCACACGATAGCCCTATGTGTTGTTTACAACACTTTAACACGCTAAACCATTAACATACATGCACTTACCGGATTTGCGATCAAGCCTCGAACCAAACACTTTATTCTTTTAACCTTGAGCTCTGATTACCAACTTGTAACACTCATTCAATTTATAAACACTAGCAACAAAATGGAACTACTTTTCTAGGAATTAATGTAAGACCCTTACATTAATTGAATATTTCATATAATATATATAGTGTATTTTAAACGTCGTTTTTCAAAACATCGATGAAACGACGTTTAGATAGAGTTAAAAACCTTCAACGATAATTACAAAAGTTTAAACATCCAAAAGATGATTATAATAGTTTTTCATAAGTTTGGTAACAAAAGAAACGATTAAAGTAGCGGAAGCTTCGTTAGATTGTGTGTTCGGTTCTTGACATGGCTTGATCATCCTCCGAGGTCTAAAGTGCATCGTTACCTATCATACAATTTCATTCAAATGATTAGAAATCAAAGCATTTGAACAAAATAATTGAACACAAGAAATTATTTTTTTTCAGCCCCTTCACCCGGCTGTGTCAAATGTTCACCCGGCCGTGTCAGCTAAACTTATATTTTTCACAACCCCTTCACCCGGCCGTGTCAAAGGTTCACCCGGCCGTGTCAACTCAGCACATTTATTTTTCACCCAATTTACATCCAAAGCTATCCAAACTCATTTTAATCTCTTGGGGTTCGTTTCTTAACATATCTAAGCTATGATCCATTACCCGGATCCATTATTCATATAGTTTACGCTCCCGTTACCCGGTTTACGTTTTTCTTTATTACACTTAAACCAACATTTTACCACCTACTTTATTTTGACCCGTTTAGAAGTTTTCATGCATTTAAGCATCTAACTTGCTCATTTCATTTCACACTTTGCATTCTCATATTAGGATAACTACTTACATTCCACCACAATTAATTTTTGTGGTGGATTTAACATAATTAACCAATTTTCCCAAATTTTACCTTTTGGTTGGTCATATTACGCAATTGACCCATTTTTAGGCATTTGACCCACGAAGGTGTGTACCAATAACTTTAATTCAAATTTAATGATTCCATAATCAAATGCAAGTTACTAAACAACCTTTATGGGTTGTTCGCCTAATTTACCCATCGAGGGCTTTTTGGTCCATTTTAGTCCCTTATTTACTACGAAGGACTTTCGCTAATATTTGACCAAAATATCGCTTTTTAAGTATAATTCTAAATATGCGTACCTGGCCCGGGTAAACAATTAGACCCGATTTATACCTGGCTTTTATTATCACAATTTCTATGGCGACGAAATCATCCGAATTGCTAATCGTTCCTGTTAGCATAAGGCTCGACAACCACATTAGTCGATATTGTCAAATGGTGTTACCACCACCATTTGACCCGTTTGGCCTATACGGCCAAACCTTTACATGTATAGCAAAAACATGGTTTTTAATCACCAATTTGCCCATCCGACCCATTTCGGATTTTTCCTTTCATTGATCCCTTTCCGTACTTATTTAGCCCATTTCGGCTTACGCCATGAGTACCCTTTTTAACTTCGGTTTACATTAGTCAACACTTGACCAAATTCCATTTTTACCCTTTTTCTTAATGTTAGATTACATTACAAGGTAATCTATTCGAAAACTCATAATTTCTTAGTCCTTTCATGACCAAGTTACCATTTCGCCCTTTTTACCATAACCCATGGTTTTTATTGTCTATATTAGTCCGACCCGCATCAATTGTGTCGGAAATCGACGTTTCCTGTATTATATTTATCGCATTTATACTCATAAAATAAGCAAATATTCTACAAGGGGGTGTAAGTTTCACTTACCTCTCATCTGGTTTACGCTTCTCCTCTCGTACTTGATTTATTTGACCCCTTCTTTCCCAAGCCTCCACCTAGCTCGTTTATGCGTCAAACTATTGTCAGTCATTTACAAGGCGGTTAAATTAGTCATTAACAATCACGACTATTCCACCTCACTTATTTTCTATGTCGAAGCTACTATTCGACTTCATGATTAGTTAATTTAGTTTATCAAAGTTAACTATTTTCAATCACATGGTTTACAACATTAAGTCTAAATCAACATGATGTTTAGAACCCTTATTACTTCATATTACGCATAATTGCCATATCATTCAAATACGCGTTTTCACTCTAAATTTCAACACTTTAGTTCTCATTTAGGCATTTTAACAAACACCTAATGTGCATAATTTTACATATTTACTAACTAGTTCATAACTAGTTATTTTTACCAAGATTTACATCAAAATTAACCCTCTATGTCTAGTATTCATGAGCTACAACTAGAACTTATATCATAACATCAATATTAATCAATTTAACACTCTAATCCGAGTGTTCATCATATTATCATAAAACCCACCTAGCACATAATAGGGTAATTATCAAATCCCTAGTTTTGACACCAATTCATCAAGTTTTCAACTAGGGTTTGTTTCTAAACATGAATTTCATCACAACAACGCTCATAGATTCATTATTCATTCCAGAATTTCGACTATGATTTCTCATCATAGTTTCAAAGTATCACTAAATAGCAAAATTCAACATACCTTGTAATCCCCATGACTAGGTAATCACGAATTTGTGTTCATGCATCTGATTTGGGCTGGATTTGACCTTCAATTTGTTGATTTTGCTGGAGTTAGGGTTTGAGCCCCTTGTTCTTGCTTCTGGTCGATCGAACACACACACACGTGTGTGTGTTTTGATTTTTATTATTGTTTTAATTAAAATATTTCCTAAGTTGCCCACTTTTAGTCCCTCATATTTAGATGTTTTATAAAGAGGGTTAAAAATCTTGATCTTTATTTATTCACTTGATTACACATAAATAACTAGGTTAATTATTCCTAGTTAACTTAGTAGGTTCCGGGGTTATAACCCGTTTCATTAAGTCCCGTTAACTCGGGCCTTTTATAACTTTATTTTCTCATAAACATTCCTTCACCCCTTTTTATTTAACATTAGATCTATTTATTTAGAAACCTTAATATTCACCGGGTAAATTTTACCACTAACGGTACTTTACCCGTCTTTTAGTATTAACGTGGTTTGATTACCAAACCCGTTTTCGGGGTGTTACACAAGCTCTCGTCAATCTGTACATCCTTATATGACATTGCTAGCGACTCATCGGCTAGACATTTCTTTAGATTTCAGATGTGGAACACATTGTGTATTCCACTAAGCTCTTTAGGTAGATTCAGCTTGTAAGCTACAGTTTCGACACATTCGATGATCTCGAACGATCCTTTGTATCTTGGGCTCAGCTTGCCCTTTTTGCCAAAACGCATCACCCCTTTCCAGGGTGACACCTTGAGTAGCACTTTATCACCAACTTCAAATTTCAGAGGTTTACGCCTCTTATCCGCATAGCTTTTCTGTCTATCTCTGGCAGCTTTCAAATGCTCACGGATTTGAACAATTTTGTCCGTCGTTTCAAGGACTATATCAGTCCCTGATAGTTGGGTTTCACCAACTTCCGCCCAACAAACTAGCATTCTGCACTTTCTTCCATACAAAGCCTCAAAAGGTGCGGCTTGGATGCTCGAATGATAACTATTGTTGTATGAAAATTCAATTAAAGGAAGATGGTCATCCCAACTTCCACCCAAATCAATAACACAAGCACGCAACATTTCTTCCAAAGTTTGAATCATACGCTCACTTTGCCCATCCGTCTGAGGATGATAAGCAGTAATGAAATTCAAACGAGTGCCTAGAGATTGCTGAAAGCTTTTTCAAAAATGAGATGTGTATCTTGTATCCCTATCAGAGATAATAGATACTAGCACTCCATGGAGAGATACAATCTCATCCACATACAGCTGGGCTAGTTTATCGGAGCTATGCATTTCTTTAATGGGTAGGAAGTGACCTGACTTGGTCAGCCTGTCGACTATAACCCAAATCATATCATTCCCATGCTTCGTCATTGGTAACTTAGTGATAAAATCCATAGTTACCATTTCCCATTTCCAAGTGGGAAGTTCAGGCTGTTGTAGTAAACCTGACGGCTTTTGATGCTCGGCTTTAACCTGTGCGCATGTCAGACATTTAGCCACATAAGTGGCTATAGATTTCTTCAAAACTATCCACCAATAATTTGCCTTAAGATCTTGGTACATCTTATCACTGCCTGGATGGACTGAATATTTTGAACTATGAGCTTCCTGAAGTATCACATCTCTAAGTCCTCCATGGATTGGAACCTAGATTCTACCATTCAATCTAAGAATTCCATCCTTGCCATGAGACAATTGATCAGCAGTTACGCCTAACTTCTCATTCAGAAAGTTAGGTTCCAGAATAGCTTCCTTTTGGGCAGCTAAAAGTCTTTCATTCAGGCTATTCCTCAATTAAATGCCTTTGGCATTGATCCTAATAGGTTTGATCCTTTCTTTCCTGCTCAAGGCATCAGCGACAACATTCGCTTTGCCCGGATGATAGCGTATTTCACAGTCATAATCGTTCAATGACTCCATCCAAGGACGCTGTCTCATGTTAAGATCTTTCTGGTTAAGCAGATGTTGAAGGCTCTTATGATCAGAATAGATCACACACTTGGTTCCATAAAGATAATGCCTTCAAAGTTTTAGTGCAAATACAACGGCACCCAATTCCAAATCATGAGAGGTGTAGTTCTTTTCATGCACTTTTAATTGACGTGAAGCATAGGCAATAACCTTGCCTCTCTGCATAAGCACACAACCCATACCTGTGTGCGATGCATCGTAGTAAACAACAAACTCTTCAATCCCTTCCGGCAATGTCAATACAGGGGCATTGCTCAACTTCTGCTTAAGAATCTCAAAGGATTCTTGTTGCTTGGGACCCCAATCAAACTTTACATTCTTACGAGTTAACGAGGTTAAAGGTGCAGCAATTCTTGAAAAATTTTCAATGAAACGTCTATAGTATCCTGCTTGACCCAAGAAGCTGTGAATTTCTGTAGGTGTTTTAGGCGCTTGCCAATTCATAAATGCTTCAATCTTAGCGGGATCCACCTGGATACCACGCTCACTTACCACATGTCCTAGAAATTGGACTTCACGGAGCCAGAATTCACATTTAGAGAACTTCGCGTAGAGCTTCTCTTGTTGCGGAAGTTTAAGAATACACCGGAGATGTTTTTCATGATCGGCTTGACTCTTTGAATAAATAAGTATGTCATCAATAAAGACAATGACAAACTTATCTAGATACGGCTTGCAAACGCGATTCATGAGATCCATGAATGCTGCAGGTGCATTAGTGAGCCCTAAAGGCATCACTAAGAACTCATAGTGGCCATACTGTGTTCTAAATGCAGTCTTGTGCACATCTTCGGATCTGACCTTCAGCTGATGATATCCTGACCTCAAATCGATCTTTGAAAAGTAACTTGCTCCTTTCAGTTGATCGAATAGATCGTCGATCCTGGGCAATGGATATCGATTCTTGATTGTAACTTTGTTCAACTCTCGATAATCAATGCATAGTCGCATTGATCCATCCTTTTTCTTCACAAACAAAATAGGTGCTCCCCAAGGAGACGATCTAGGTCGAATAAAGCCTTTCTCCAATAAATCATCCAACTGTGTTCTTAGTTCCTTTATCTCTGTCGGTGCCAACCGATAAGGAGCTCGTGCAACTGGTGCTGCTCCATGAATGATATCAATTCTAAATTCCATTTGCCTGTCAGGAGGTAAACCAGGTAGCTCTTCAGGAAACACGTCTGAGTATTTCTAGATAATAGGGATGTCTTCAATCTTGGGCTTTGGCTCATCTATAGTCACCTGTGCCATGTAAATGACACAACCTTTCTTCAAACATTTCGATGCCTTAAGCATAGACACTTGCTTAGGCAATCCATACTGTGTATCCCCTTGAATAGTAAGTGGTTCACCATAAGGAGTTTTGATAACCACTTGCTTTTTATCGCATACAATTTGGGCTTGGTTTAAAGATAACCAATCCATGCCTATCACTATATCAAATCCTGCTAGTTTCAACGGAAGCAAAGACAGTGGGAAAGAATGATTCCCAATGGATATAAAACATCCATCTAAGATTGTTGAAGCAGTCTCTATGGTACCATCAGCCAATTCTACTTCGAATTTTATGTTTAGCATTTTAACAGGCAGATTTAACAGTTTACAAAATTTTTTATCTACGAAAGACTTGTCTGCGCTAGAATCAAACAAAACTCTAGCATAAACATCATTGATAAGGAAAGTACCTGTTATCACATTGTCGTTCTGTACCACCTCCTGAGCATTCATCTGGAAGACCCGAGCATTGGTCTTCTTAGCCTCTTCAGGCTTCTTCGGATTTTTCGGGCAATTAGTCTTTATGTGCCCCTTTTCGTTGCAACCATAACAGGTCGCATCCTTCATTTTCTTGCAATCCAAGGTTCTATGCTCCTTAGACTTGCAGATTCCACAAACCTTAGGCTGCGATTGCGACTGTGATTCAAATATGCACTTTCCAAAATGGTGTTTCTTGCAGAACTTGCACTTGGCTTCTCACTTGTCTATTGGGTATCCTTCTTAAACCTATAACTCTTCCTATGATCAGAGTTACCCTTTTTCTTCTTGTCAGAGCGACGTTATCTCTCATCTTCACGTTTCCTCTTCCCTTCAACAGAAGCTTTGACAGACCTATTTCTGACTGCATCAAGTATGAGAGATAGAGACAGATCCACCACGGACCTGTATGTGGTAGGTCTGGAAGCTTTCACATTACCCTTGATTTCTGGAGCCAGGCCTCCAATAAAACGTGCTATGCGCTTTGGTTCCAGTGTGACCAGATAAGGAACCAATCGGGACATGGTGTTGAAGCTTATAACATATGCCTGACAATCCAAGTTCTTCATGACCAGAGTCAAGAAGTCGGTTTCGATTTTCTCTACCTCATGCTGAGGGCAGAAATTTTCCTTGATCAGTGCGACAAATTGATCCCAAGACAAATTATACAATGGGATCTTCCCTGTGGCTTGGATTACTGACCTCCACCAAGCCAAAGCTTCACCTTTAAATGATTGTGAAACAAACTTCACAATATGTTGGTGCACTACATCTGTCGACTTCGTCTTGGATCGAGTCTTACATTGCATTGTATAGATTAGGGCATGTTTTACTAGAAAATAGGAAGTGTATAGTGGTTTAGGAGCTGATTTCGCTCATAGGGTCTTAGGGAGGGGGTTTCGCTTATGTATACATTGGAGATTTCGCTCTTATGGTCATGTGTACATATGAGCGAAATCTGAATAGTATAAATAGGGGTCACATAGGCGAAATCATTATCCACTCCTTGTATTCCATACCGAAGTGCTGCCGGTGTGAAGAACTACTTGTAATTGCATTCCAATCAATACAATCAGTAGTTATAGTGAAGAATAAGCTGTTTCTACCTACGTTTCTTGTTATTCCGCACCTGAAACGAAGTAAAACTCCTCTGAACGACTCATTCGGGTTAGATCACGATCCTACAAGTGGTATCAGAGCTTGTCTTTTGAAGACCAGTTACTGTTCTGTTCAAAACATCATATGATTCTTTCACGTAGTTAATATTGAACAGTAATTGCTCTTTCATTTTCTCAAGCTCAACCAGTTTTTCATCTTTTGCTGCACATTCCTTGCAAGGTTCCAAACAATTTGTGCAAGGCTTGATAACTTCCACAATTTTTTCAACTTCAATGATCTTTTCAACTTCAATCACTTTCTCAGCTTCGGTCACCTTTTCTTCTTCATTCACTTGCTCAGTCTTTTCAGCATCAACTTTAACTTCTTCAGTTTGAACAATTTCGTCCTTTTCAGTATCACTTTCAGTCTTCATATCCTTTTGCTCTTTTGCAGCTCGTTTCTCTTTCAGCTTTTCCAGGCGATCTGCAAAATAGAAATGAAAGCTTTCAGGAGATAAGTGAGTTTTAGCAACATTAATATGTCGTTCTTCTTCATCATCACTACTGTCATCAGTTGGTGTTTGATCAAACTCTACTTATTTGTCAGAATTATCATCCGAAGAACCAGAATTAACTGGTGTTTGATCAAAAACAGCTTCCTTTTCTGAACTTTCATCACTTTGGGAACTTTCATCTGAGCTATGTGAACTTTCTTCAGATGCAACAGACTCTTTCTCCACATTCTTCACAGTCTCACCAATAGACTTCATCCACTCGGTGAACATGTCCGGTTCTTTCATAATCTTGGCAATGAAAGCTTTGAAATTTCCATTCTCATCTGCAAACATATCCCAGCTGAAGCCTTCAGGTAGCCTCTCATCATCTTGATCGACTATGCATGCTTTGCTATCAGGAGATATATAATTGTTCCAGTTAAAATCCACCACGCACGCTCTTTTTGAATCCTTGATTCTTCTACCATGAGCCACCTGTGGTTCTATTTGTTGACCAACTTGCTGGTAAATAGCTTTCCAGTAGTAATCTTCTTTTCCAAACGGATTTTGAGCTCCATTAGCTTCCCTGTTCTTGCATTCTCGTTTGAAATGGCCTTTCTCCCTGCATTTAAAACAAGCAACTTTAGATTTATCAAAACCTAAAGTAGAAACATGTGCATCAAGAAAGTCATTTCTCCCGGTAATCAGCTTAAACTTTTCAGCACGTCTAAGAACGCTAGCTAGACACCATTTGATGTCCATCAGCTCCATCCCTTCGGCGTCTATCTGATCGCAATCCTCCTTTGTGAGCATAGGATTTCCGATCCGACCTGCAACTAGACCTTCATACGAGAGAAGCACGGAACCAAGTAATGCCATGTGATCTTTCGCAACCTCCTCAGAAAAACTTTGTCCATCTGGAAGATTTAAGGCAATATTGCATTGTATCAAACAACCATTTCCCATTTTTGAGCTTTGATGCTGAAAACTTTCTGATGAACTCTTTGGATTGACACTCGGATATAATGAGAAACTACTGCTGCTTTTGTTTGAACTTTGATCAGCTTTTTCCGATGAATCTCCAGCACTAAAAGCAGTCTGAATTTTTGGGCTTCTTTCAGTTTCTGGAACACTGCCTTTGTAATAAATTTTTACATCCTGTTGACCACTTGGACTATTCCTCCTATCGATCTTTTGCTGTTCCAAATCCTGACTTTCAATTTTCTCAATAAACTGACCAATTGTTAACCCATCATAAACCCCTGTGTTTTTCAGGATCATCAAATAAGTTCCCCACTCTTTTTGCGGTAACGCATCAGCTAATTTGTCTACCCACTCTTCAGGATCCTTTTTTATACTAAGCATTGACATAGATCGCACCAAGTGGCAATAACGTTCAATCAGCTTCTTCGTATCTTCTCCCGGTAAACTACGGAACAGATCAAACTCTTTCTTGAGCAACGCCTTCTTGTTCTTAATCATTTTCTCACTACCCTCAAACTTAACACGTAAAGCATCCCAGATTGACTTTGAAGTTTTGTCATGCTGAAGCAGTATGAAAATGTCTTCTTTGATAGCTTGCTGAAGTAGACTAATCATCATCTTTTCAGCTCTATACATATCACGTTCTTGATCACTAAATTCAGATATTGCTTTGTCAACTTTCAAATCAGTCTGTGGCAAAACATATTTCTTCAAAATACACTCCCATGATCTCAGATGAATAGCTTGTACCCAATTTTCAAACCTATCTTTCCACCCATAATACTCCTCAATGCTCATTAACTTCGGGGGTTTCTAAGTAGTTCCCGTTTCGTTTTCCAAATTCATGTTCTGAGCAATGGAAGCTGGAGTAGACGGAGTAGCAAACGCATTGTAGAACTTAGTATCCATGATGACTTAGTACGTTTTTCAAGATCAGTGACAAATAAGCGAAATCAGGTGTCTGTGCACAAAAAGCGAAATCCCAGAAGTCCTTAAAAGCGAAATCAGATGATCATATGAGCGAAACCTGATGTTCCAAAAAGCAAAATCCCTTAATTTTGTGTCACAAGAGCGAAATTAGGGTTTTGTAGGTTCACAAAAGCGAAATCAGGTGCAATTTTGAGCGAAATCAGTGTTTTGGGTGTCCCAATGAGCGAAATCAAGCTGACATATAAGCGAAATCATGAAATGTCCGAATGAGCGAAACCTAATCGGAGGTTAATTTGATCCATTTTTAGTCCGAATTTCAGTGTCAAACTTTCCAGGGTTTGTCTATGTCCAATTGTCTATGATTAGTGAAATTTTGAGCGAATTTCGACCAGTAAAACTTTCTGAAATGATGAAAGAAGGTGTAGAAGTAAGAAATCTCGATGAAATCCAGCTAATCTCTGCAGAACTCCTCCTCCTGAGCGCTGATACCACTTGGTGAAATCATTATCCACACCTTGTATTCCATACCGAAGTGCTGCCGGTGTGAAGAACTACTTGTACTTGCATTCCAATCAATACAATCAGTAGTTATAGTGAAGAATAAGCTGTTTCTACCTTCGTTTCTTGTTATTCCGCACCTGAAACGAAGTAAAACTCCTCTGAACGACTCATTCGGGTCAGATCACGATCCTACAAGTGGTATCAGAGCTTAGGAGGAGGAGTTCTGCTGAGATTAGCTGGATTTCATCGAGATTTCTTACTTCTACACCTTCTTTCATCATTTCAGAAAGTTTTACTGGTCGAAATTCGCTCAAAATTTCACTAATCATAGACAATTGGACATAGACAAACTCTGAAAGAGAACAAGCTCTAACGATGATGAATGCTGTGATGATGACAAAACAGAAAGCTATAAACTTTTACATCGAAGAGAGTGCTAAATGGAAGCAAGAGTTGGAGACAGAAAAGATCGAGAATGAGAGAATTAGACGTTTACTGCAAAGTTATTCTAGTTCTGATTATCTCATTGATTGTATTTACCCAACTGTTGCAGGTATGGAAGCTTTTCAAGATGAGAAGCCAAAGAAGAAAGATAGTGGTAAGAAACCGACTGTTAGATATAACAAGTGTCCGCCTCCAATTTGGGAAGGGTATTCTCCTAGAAAACCAAACGAGGAGCAACTTGAAAAAGCAGACAATATAAAGCTAAAAACCGACACAACTGACGTTTTACCAGATAACATTGATGTCACGTTTACCTCGTCCGATACTGATCATGAGTCTGAGTTAATCAAAAAGGTGGTCGATCAGGTGTTGGATACTGAGGAGGAGTCTGAGTCAAAGTCTGAGTCTGGAGGGTCAAATTCGTCAGTCAACAGTCCAAAGTCGTCGGTTAAACGGTCTTATAGTAAAGAATTTTTGTTATCGAAAGCAAATTTGGATGATGAAATATTTGAAGTTGTATACACTTTAAATGATTCGGACAAATTATATTATGACAAAGAATCTCCAATAAGAAGTGTTCATTTTGACATGATCAAAAAGGTTTTCAAAATGACAGAAATTAATATTTCTGAAATAAAAGATTTAAATCTTACTGAAAAACCTAAAAAGTACACTTCAAGAGTTCAACAACGTCTAAACAAGAAAAAGGGTTACAATTCTGGTTCTGGTTCTCAAAAGAAACCAAACCAAAATCGTAGCTACAAAAAGAAAGGTCTTGGATTTATTCCACCAGAAATTCAAAAAAAATTGAAAAATTCTAAAACAAAAATAGAATTTGTGTCAGGTGGAAGTGAAGAAGAGGAACAGATGAAACCATTCTGGAGATAGTCAAATCAAGAGTTTCTTGCTAAAAAGAAGAAGAATGGAACTGAAGTTTGTCACTCAAAAGAAACTAGAACCTGTTTCAAATGCAATGAAGCTGGTCACATTGCATGGAACTGTCCGAAAAATGCCAAGTCAAAACAGGGAGTTTCTAACAAGTTGAAAGGAAAAGTTGTTGATATTGAACCACCAACCGAAAAATTTAAAATTTTTGAAAACTCAACTTATGAGGTTGGTGAGTGTTCTAAAAAGAATTTTTATAAAAAGAAAGAGAAAGACAACCAAGTGTGGGTTGTTAAGAAAGTTGATGAGAAAGTCGGTGATGAATCTGGTTCCACAAAGCCAGAAGAGCCACAGGTTGAGATGAAAATTTCAGTGAATGATGATGAGTTTCTATCACTGAAATTTGAAGAAGTTAAACAGAAAGTTGGCAAGGTTGATATCTCGAATCAGTTTTACAACGAGAATACTAAGTTTGATGTCGAGAAAACATTCAATGGAAGTGTTAAGAAAATTTTTGGGAAAATGTTGAATGGGAAAGCTAAGGGGGTTAAAGATTTTTATGCAACTAAAAAGGCAACTTACAACCCTACTGCGCAAGAACTGAAAGCCATCAAGTCTGAGAAGACTTGGATGGAAGTTTGTTTCCCGTAAAGTCTTAGGACTATGCCGGAGATCCCAAGTTTATATCGTGGATCAGGAATCGGCATCATTCATATTTTAAAGTGTTTGTATGAAAGTCGTTAAAATTGTTAAAATTTTACAGGTTGAATGACTACGCCGGAGCTTCCAGGTTGGTAAGTGTGAAGCAGGAATCGGCATCCTGATTGATAAAATGATGCATGTAGACGTAACATTCCTACAGTTGGTATTGGTTAGTCATACCTACAAGTGATATTGTTTGTGATCCTAAAAGTGGTAATTCTTACAATTGGTACAGAGGTTGCTTAATTGCAAACGGTAAATCAGGGACATTAAATTGTACTTGATTTACTACATTTGATAAAAACTGACAAAATGATGAACCATATCCCCATACTTAACAAGTGGTAAAAACAAACTCATTTTCCGGAAAAATCATTTTGATTAAAACAAACTTAAGTGTTTTGAAATCTAAATGAGAAAATGGTTTGTTGAAAGGGGGAGTTCTGATTGTTTATGCCTAGTGAATGGCGATTTGATGCAATTCGATGTCAGTTGTCAAGTTTTTGTACAGTTCTTTTTATGTTTCAAATGGGTCAAGAGTCTAGTAGTTTTCAAATTTCTTTTGAAATGTGTTTGTATTTTAGGGGGAGTAGAAAATTTCTGAAAACCTAAAAACATTTGAAAATTTGAAAAAGGCAAAAACATGATAAAATGAAAAATGTGTTTTGGTGTTAAAAGAAGAGGAAATGATAGTATATCAGTAGACAGTTACAGTATGCTAAAGAATTGTATTGTTTAAATAGCGTTAAACAGTCTCACTGATGATATACCGATAGGTTTTTACACATTTAGTAAGCTTTTTCGGGATATAAACTTAAATTCAAACTTGCTTATTTCGTGGGGAACACTACTTGGATATATAGGTAACCCCTGAAATCTCGTTTGAAAGGATTCTTATTCTGAGATACTAGGTCTTTATGCTCAGTGATATCTGGGGTATTATCCCGGGACTTCTGCTGAATGGAAGTTCTGACCTAGTCCCCGGATAATGCTTTCTGCAAATGCTTGAAATATAGCGCCGCCCTCAGCAAATTGATGAAACAATAAAATTGATAGTCATTGCTGTTGTAATACAAAAGATCCTCTAAAGGGGACCCACCAAAAGTCGAAGCCGTCATCTCTTTGCGTATACGGGAGTATCGACCTGAGCTCTCACGGCCCTCGCAATTTAACCCCTTACAGATATCATCTGTGGTATACTCACCTGTAAGACTGAATATTGGGATCTGGATACGGGAGTATATTCAAGAGGTGGGACACATGAATGAGTTTAAGTTCTTAAAATATCTAACTCATATCCTGAATCAGTTGAAATTTGTGTGAAAATTTAAGTGGATCAGTATATTGGCAATCTAAGTGAATTGTTTAATTCTTAATGTGTAACTAAGCTCAACGGTACTTGTGACTTGTCAAAAACTGATATGATCCTCTTACACAAACTCACAAAAATATTGTCTGTAAATATTTCTTTATTGCATTTCTTTACATTCAAAAATACAAAAAGATTTTCAGTGTGTTTTAGCATAAATTTTTGAAAAAAGTCAAAAAGATTTTCGACAACTGATGTTGGAAAGCTGATTGTCAAAATTCCGAGTGCTAAACATGATGACATTGTTGTGAGGGGGAGCGTATATTGAACGTCAAATGTGTTTTTAAATCAACAATTGGTTCATCATAGAGATAGTTATTTCTGAGGGAGAGTGATTGTTGATGCATATGAGAGTTGTTGTTGGTGCATATGTTTATACTCAAATTGATAAAAGTAAATCTTACTTTGAGGTAGAGTTTATGCAGGATAAGTTATGCCAGGTTTCGATTCTGAAGACAAAGCTTGAGTCGATCGTAGTACTGTGAAAGCCAGACAATGATCCTGAAGAAGATGTTGCTGAAGAACAAAGAAATGCCAGCAAATCGAGAGGGGGAGTCTGAAGATATTCAAGCAGATACTGTTAAAGGAGAGTCTGTTGGTGAAGATACAGAGAGAAAAGCCCAGAGACTGATCAAGACTGAAGAAGTGAAGACACAGCATTGTCGTGACTCGATAGTCAACTCGTCAACATCTGAGGGGGAGTCTGTTGGTGCACTACATCTGTCGACTTCATCTTGGATTGAGTCTTACATTGCATTGTATAGATTAGGGCACGTTTTACGAGAAAATAGGAAGTGTATAGTGGTTTAGGAGCTGATTTCGCTCATAGGGTCTTAGGGAGGGGGTTTCGCTTATGTATACATTGGAGATTTCGCTCTTATGGTCATGTTTACATATGAGCGAAATCTGAATAGTATAAATAGGGGTCACATAGGCGAAATCATTATCCACTCCTTGTATTCCATACCGAAGTGCTGCCGGTGTGAAGAACTACTTGTAATTGCATTCCAATCAATACAATTAGTAGTTATAGTGAAGAATAAGCTGTTTCTACCTTCGTTTCTTGTTATTCCGCACCTGAAACGAAGTAAAACTCCTCTGAATGACTCATTCGGGTCAGATCACGATCCTACACAATACCCTGTTCCGCACAACCACTGATATCAACCACAGTATCCATCTCGTCAAGCCATGTCATACAGTCAATGGCTCTCTTTTCTCCTATAAAGTCCCTTGGCTTGCAAGAGACAAAGTACTTGTAAGAGCAAGTCTTGATACATGGCACCTGATTAAGCATAATTCACTTGGATGGGAGACTCTTCTGATTCAATGAGTGACGGGAATCGTCCTTATTTGACTCATGTGTTTTAGAAGGGGGCCTACTATGAGCCACAGATTGAGTCCTTGTGCGGGTATTACTCGGTTCCTTGAACTGTCTGTCGATGGCTCTAGTAACAGTATTGTCTATCATTACTTGTAAATCCGCACCCGTTACATTCATTCGGGTGTTGTCATTTCTTTCCCTTGGATGACTATTAACTTCTTGAGATTCAGCCATGTAGCTTGATTGCTACAAACAATTGATAATAATTTATTCAGAAGTCAATTATGGAATCATCATTTTTGATGATTCATTACCTATGGTAATCATAAAGCATATTGGTTAGTTTGATATTTAAATTTTTCATTATATTTAATCCCAGTTATAAACTATTATGGATTTTAAGGCGGCACACAAAAGCCTAGTCAAAAGGACAGTTTTAATTTATGAGCCAAGATCTTATAGGATCAAGACATTAAGGCTTGAACAAAGTTCATTACCTTTCTTGGCAGGGAGTCATAGACTACAACTGTCATTTGTCTCAAAGGACAATAATTATGGCTCGTAGGCACTTCATCACTAATGGATGTTTATAATATGATCATCTCAATTGATGACATAAGCCAAGATTTCATAATCATTAGGCTAGGTAAGGAATTTGGAAGAATCCAATATAAAGATGATAAGTGTGATTTTATCGAACCACTATTGTCAGGAGTGCTAACATGTTTCCAGATGTTAGCAAGGATTTATTTTCTTAAAAAGGATTTACCATCATGGCCATGTCTTCAAGTGACATATAGGCTAAGTTTTACCTTTAAGAATTTATTTAATGGCGGATCAAGTATAAATTGGAATGATATTTTGATTTGTTTCATATAGTATATGCATATATATAATGACAAATAAATTTTAAAATGGAACATTCCATAAATTTGAAAGAAGTACATAGCTGCCCTAAACGGGACTTTAAATAAATAATCTTACCCACGCAGGGGCTAAAATAAAGAAATACAAGCCCACGCAGGGACCAAGTACATAAATAAAATGTCCACGTAGGGACTTAATTGGAATAAAATAACAATACAATAATTAAAAAGGATCTCTAAAAATCTCTCTTCTTCTTCTTCTTCCCCTTTATGAGGTCTGCCAAACCCTTTAGTAGACCGCGGCGACTCCTACGCTCATCGTCTACCCTTTGTTCCACCTCGTGCAACCTTTGGAGTATCTCTTGCTGCTGCAGTGGTTGAATTTGTGGCGGCTGCGGCGGCTGCTGCTGCTGTGGTTGAGGAGGTGGTGGGTATTAATACCCATATGCTGGGTACCCAGTTGGGTATGTAGCTGGAAAGGGTCCAGGGTAGAGAGCATTGTAGTTGGCTGCCTCGACATACGGATCAATGGCAGGGGCATTGTTGTAGTTGTAACCAGAATAAGCTGGCTGCTCAAAAGGGTTATACCCAGCTGCACCTAGGTATGATGGAATTGGGTTTTCATAACCCATTGGTGGTGCTGGTGCGACTGGTGCAGAGTCGACTTCAGAAACTGCATTCGAAGGCCCACCCATTTGCGGGTCTTCATACAGCGGCGGGTAGTTGCTGTTACTGGAGTGTTGGGGGTGCTGAAGTGGAAACCCCCACGCACGGACAATCGTGCAGTTCTTCTCCGCCTGGATGGTTCTGGCGGCGGTGGCTGCTCTGGCGCTGGTGGTGGCGGTGGCGTGACCGCCTTGAAATATGGGTCCTCTGAGGGAACCCGCTGCTGTTGAGGAGGTGGGTTGCGGTGAGGGGGAGTAAACTCCCAGTTATATGTAGCCCACCTTTTGGCCCAAATATCGGGGCCCCTGTATGGCGAACCATGAAAGAATGATCCGCTCGAAATATCAATGGGATGCGTCAGCGTCCCAGATGGTGGCATCTCTGGATCTGGATCATCGTCCATCTCCATGTCCTGCATCTGAGGAAAGTGGTCAGCCGGTCCCAAAGGGTTTTGACCCTCTGGTTCTTCTATCTGGTTCATCGGGTTGAACCGGCTTTGAAAATAAGGTGTCGGGTTCCGGAAAGAACTGTGAGAACCCGAACGCTGCAACGGAATAAAAGAATGATGTGAATCATGGGGCTCCTCATCTTGATGTGACCCCAACGAATGGTGGTAGGACAGTGAGGAACTGAGTGAGACTAAGCATCTCGCGGGCTCCAAGTAGGTTCTCCAGTCTTCGTGAGGACTAGAGCTGAGTGTTGCTGATGGTATACGCCGGTGAGATGGTCCGGCTTCATGGTCGTTTCTAGTCAAAATTGGAGCTTTTCCTCTTCCTCCTCGGCCTCTCACTCTTGGCGGCATTTTTTTCTTTTGAACCTGTCAAAACAAAATGTAACACCTCGTAAAATCGTGTCCAACGATGTGTTGACACGTGTAATAAACCCTAATAAAGTCAAACGTTGACTATGAGGGACTAATTTCATCAAAATCAAAAACCTTGATTATAGAAGGACTGGAAGTGTCAACATGCTTAAACTAAGCCTCTGAGTGACCTTATACGGTGTCCGTAAAATGAGCCACTAGTTGGACGAGATGAGTCGTATGCGTAGTTATTTGAAAGTATTGAGCAACGAAGGGTTAAAAGTGTCAACATGTTAATTCTTACCTCTGAGTGACCTTTTAATGAACCGAGAGCTTCATGATGTTTGAACATACTCTCGGGAATGCCTAATATTGTCCGTTCAAGGCTTTTATGCCAATAAGTGAAGTTACGCGCAAGTTTGCGAGTTAGAGGAGTTAGAAGCGTCAACATGTTTAATTATACCTCTGAATGACCTTTTAACGAACCCGAAGCATTAAGATATGCAATCATACGCTCGGGAATGCTTATTATGGGCCAAGGAAGGCTTTCATGTCGTTAAACGATATTACGCACACCTTTGTGCGTTAAAAGGACTAACAACGTCAACTAGGGAAACTACACCATAAAATGACCTTTTATCGAACCCGGGGCTTCGTAATATTCAATTATACTCTCAAGAATAAGTGACAACAATTTCATGAGGTTTCAATATCGTCATGTGTTGTTTAAGCAAATTCCCAAGAATAAGGGTTAAAAGCGTCAACAAGATGAAACTAGTGTTTTCGGTGATCGTTTAACGAAACCGGACCTAAAGGTGTTTGGTTATACTCCCTAGAACATCTACAAACTAACTACAAGGGTTAAAAGTGCCGAAAATGAAAGTTTCATTACATATAAAGGTGCAGGGACTGAATGTGCCAAGTTCAAAACTTATTTGGCTGAAACCACAGGGGGTCGCGCTACGCGACACCCCCTTCCTTTCCTGTCGCACGACGCGACGGTACCAACTCGACAGAAAGATTGTGCAGATGTCCTTCTTCTTCCTTGCAACCCACACAAACCATTATACACTCTTAATTTCAAAACTAGGGACTCTTTAATGGTTTTTAAAAACCTGGTATACACTTGTTAAGATCCTAGTAATTACTTGGAGAACATATTTACACATGGCAATCGTCCATCAATTCTCAAAAACCATATCAAGGCTTGATTTCATTCATACCATCTTGCACCATTTCATTCAAATCATCTTCTTCTCTCAATTATGGGATTCCTGGTCATAGGGAAGCTCATTCTTTAGTAGAAAAGATTGCTAGGACCCTTTGTAAGTGTCTTAGCCCCCTCTTTAGTTCAGTTTTAAGGGTTAATGTAACACCACGTAAAAACGTGTCCAATTATGTAAAGACACGTGTCCTAAACTCTAAACATGTGAAAGATTGAGTTTTAAGGACTAAAGTTGACAAACAGTGAAAGTATGTGTCCGGAGGGACTAAAAGTATCAACATGCCAAACTTGTGCCTCTGAATGACCATACATGATAAATATATTCTTAAACGAGAGATTGATTGGATATAAGAAGCCGTTTGTGAAAATAATCGGAAGATTATAAAACTACGAGGGTTAAACGTGTCAACATGTTAATTTTGACCTCTGAGTGACCTTTTAACGAATCCGAGGCTTCGAAATATTCAAATATACTCTCAAGAATAAGTGGTATAAATTTCACGTGGTTTCGAGATCGTTAAGCATGTTTTCAAGACTTTGGGCTATAAGTGTCAACATGACGAAACCTGCATTTATAGTGATATTTAACGGAACCGAGCCTAACGAAGTTTGTGCATACATCCTTGAGCCTCAATAAACTAACTACAAGGGCCTTACATGTCAAAAAGGAGGTTAAATAGGGTTTAAATGGACCAGGGACTAAAGCTGCCAAGTTTTAAAGTGTTTTAACCTGTTAAACAGGTCTACTCGGGCCGCGTAAGATCCTTTATGATCTTACGCGGGCCGCCTAAAAGTGCCCAGCGCAGAATTTTTAGGACAGGTGCAGGTTTGATCAGTTGCACCGCCTTAACCTCATTTGTAACGATTCTATGGGTTGTAAGTCGGTCATAATAAACCACTAGGACACCTGGGGTGATCCTAGGGCCTTCCTTAACAACTGCAAGTGATCTAGGAAGTGGGATTTCAGTATAAAAGGAGGACTAGTGCTATGTTCTTATGCACATAAGTTGCAACAGCTTCAAAAGGACTTGTCTCTGGAGCTTGCAAGGATTAGGAGAAGATTTGGAAGTGTAGAAAAGATAGCAAGGACCATTAGTAAGAGTCTTATTGCTTGCTTAGTCGTTCTAATTAGCTTAATTACCGAAAAGTCAAACATATCGTAATTTAACTTTGAGTTTCAGTTTAATCACAATTGGACCAACCACTGATCAAAACGAAAGTGGTTATGGAACCATATTAAGGTAGGTGACTAACCCTTAAAAGGGCACCTCCTAATTATTTCGTTTGACTAGTTAATTGTCGGGTCAAACTAGTTTGACAAAAAGTCAAACTGGACAGAAAGTTCCAAAATGAATAAAATTAATAAACCAGAGGTTCTAAATTATATTTTAACATTCTAATGACTTGGTAACTAATATTAGAACATGTTTTATCAATCCTAACCCGACAATTATCAGTCTAAGGTCAAATTATAACCGAAAGTCGCAAAAGCTTGACTTTTGCTTTGACTTTCAGTTCTGTCCCGTTCAAGCTTAATTCTCCCATGTTTTAAGCTTCCACTAGGACCACATTACTCAGTAGTATAACCCTCTGGAGTTATAGTGCATGGCTCTTAGTGGTTTTAATTATATGCTCTTGATCGTTAATATGCTTATAAATGCCATAAACGCCCTTTTGACACACAAATGAGATTTTTAGAAATGTGAGAGGACAAAAACCTTTGTTACTGATTTATAAACTTGTCCTAAAAATTTGACATCAGTTTGAGGTCAAGATTAGGAGTTATGCTCAATAGCGTAATTAGAAAGCTTTTTATTAATTAAATGGCGTAATTAGCATAGAGCCTATCTAAACCCAAATTTTACCACCAAAATTTTTACCCACTGATCTAACATAATATTTTGGGATTTTTGAAGATTTTTAATTATTTTTAAACTGATCATATCATAGGGTTCTAGCTTTAATTCGGTAATTGTCGGTTATACCCTTTTCTTGAATAAAATGAGTTTTACATCACATATTGTTACCAAACTTTTTGCTACTGATTCTATATGATAAATAAAATATTTTGAACTTTACAAACTGATCAAAAACTCAGATTTCCTATTATGACCCGAAAATCGCTTAAAACCGACTTTTACGCGTTTTAAGCGCATAGTATGGGTTAAAACTCTTTTTAACATATAAGACTTGATACCTACTGATGTTTTTAATAAATTTCTATACTTTAACAGTAAGCAAAAGTTTTAAACTCAGATTTCCAAAATTGACCTTTAAAGCTTATGTGAAATTACCAAAATGCCCATTCGGTGCATAAATTGGTTATAAAAGATAAATTTCACATATTGGCAATACCCTACTGATCTAACTTATTAAATTAAATATTTTTACTGATTTCAAAAGACCAGAACTTCAGTTTATTATAAAATCCCTTTTATAAGTATTAAAATTACCAAAATGCCCTTTCGGGACTTAAATTGATTTAAATTACTTTTTGGGCATATATGTTAACATCCTACTGATGTATTAACATATTTTAAGCATAATAACAATTAAGACCTGTATATAATTCATTTGGTTACCCGTTACGCGTTGACGCGTTCGTATCGGTTTATGTGACAAGTTTACGTATAATAGCCGAAACGGGTTTAACCTTATCATTAAATCCTCAAATTCCAGAATGTGATTAGTTTACCCATATTATACAAGTATCCAAGCTTGTCGGGTCTAAACCACATTCTATTCCGGTCTCCACTTAATCTAGCGTTTAGAACCGTAAAGTTTCTTTCTAGCTAGCCGGTCTAAGTCCTTGACTTAACTAAAGGCCCGTTAGCACCCTAATAGGTTATTAAACCTTCGATACAGATTAAGTAGCATCCAGTAGAAGGTATCATTATACAGCTTTAGGATTTACGGCTGAGTTACTTTCACCTTTGAGCTCAGGTAAATACTTTTAACTTATTTTCCCTTATACGGGCTTGGGATATGGTATTATAATAATACCACTTGGTCGGGTATGAAATCATTTAATCGGATTGTGATTAATAAATTTACATAACCCGTTTTAATCTGTCTTATTTGATAACATAAACATTGTGCGACAACCGGTGATTTACGGCTCTTAATTACGTGATTAACAGGCGATTAACGTGATAATAAATAGTGTTTAAGATGTAGATTAACTCATTTAGGCCCTTGGAGTGCCCAGGAACGTTTATTCGGCTGTACAGTGCGTATGGTGATTTACGGAAAGATCAGGTGAATATTAAGCGACAACGAACTGATGCTGTATAAAATACTGACAACACCGACAAATATTAAATTTTTACGATATATTCTAGCTTCGTAATTAAATTTAAGCAATCGTAGTTGAAACCGGGTCGAAAAAACGGATTAAAGACGGCAACGAAGTATTTTTTTCGCGATTATTACCGTTATCAACGCACGAATGCGACTACGACGGATACCGATATTATTTTTACACATTTTAACTCTGTGATATTATTTTACTAGGCTACGGTGATTTCGGGTTTTGATAACGGGTCTCGTAGGAATTACGGACCGCTTAAACACGGGGATTGAGCTTGTGGGCCCTGGGCCCAAGCCCAAAACCCACAAACTAAACCTACAACTAAATCTTGATCAAAACCTTTACAAGATCTACAGGATCTCTAAAAGATTTACAACAATCTTACTAAATCCTACAAATCTCTATAATATCTTTACAAGAGATTTTTTTTGTACACAAGATCTCACAAGATCTCAAATATCTCTATAAAACCCATACCCTTTCTCTCCCTCTCATTTCACTTATACCTGCATCTCATCCAAACACACACACTGCCTTTACCTCTCTCCCTCTCTCGATCACACTCACACAAGCAAACACAGAGAACATCTATGCTCACTCTCTCGATCTAAACATCAGACACCCACAAATGAAATCAAAACCCTTAAAGATCTCCTGCCAACACAGTCCCTCAACACCCTCTGTTTCTTCTCCTGCTCAGGCGACCGGAGTGGCGCCGGTTAACCGGCCGTTCTTTTGCCGACGGTTCTTACCGATGAAACCCCCACCCCATTTTATTTTATGCTGTCGGACACCACCATCATCAGTGGCGGCGGTGGTGTGGTGTCGGACCCCTGTTTCGAGAAAGAGTGAGAGGAGAGAGAGACGAAAGAGAGAGAGAGAGAGACGAGACGGATATGGTGAGAGACAGCAACGATCCACCGTCGGCGGCGGAGTCGCGGCGGCTATGGCGGTGCTTTTGTTCCGACGATCGGTAAACCCTTCCCCCTTTTCACCATATTTTTTTTTCTGTTATCTCTAAGATTACCGATGATGATGTTGGTTTGACCTGTTGTTGTTTGATGATGATGGAGATGATGGCGTCGTGGCTGACGACGACACTGGCCGTCGGAGCCACACCGGCGGCGGCAACCATGATGGTGGTGATGTTCCGTTAGATAATGTTCAACACCAGATGATGGTTCGAGTTTTGATGCAGATTGGGTTCAGCTTCATCTTTGGGTCAGTGCGGTTCGGGAGTTCGGTTCGAGTCGGGTCTGTTTCGGGTTCACATCAGTGTCGGTTCGATGTTCGGGTCAACTCGGGCAAACCGAGTCGACCCGGTCAACACGCAGTCAAAATGGTTCAGGCTTGGACCCGGTCAAAGGTAGACAAACAGATATCTCGGTTCGCAGGTTCGTTTCAGGTTCGAGTTTGGTTAAACCTAGTCAAATCAGCAGCTTCGTGACAGGTTCGAGTCTCGACTCAGTCCAACACGGTTCGACTCGGTCAACTCAACCGGTCAACTCAGTTGACCCGGTCAACTCGGTCAACCTTTTCAGCGTTTCGACACTAGAAATTGGTAAAGATTAACGATGCGATTATTTCGTAATTTCTATAGTTTTGGTTACGTGACAAACGAGCTCTCGAAACGAATAATAAATCGTTAATTATAAAGTTTGCAGTTTCGTATATTTCCTTGTTTATATAACTTGAGTTTATATAAATATTGTTGAATCTTGTTGAATTTTGATAAAATAGCGATAACTTGTGTTGTCGGGGCGTCCAAAAACAGAGGAAACTCTGCCCGTTTTTCGAGAAAAACCATAAAACGAAAGCAAGTTTTACTTAAGCGACTTTTAAGAAAACAAATACAAATGGGCATTTTCTTCGACGACACTTTATAACTTGCAAAAACGCCGATAAGGTGAACTCTTTCTCAAATAAGTATAATCACTTATATTTGGTTCAAACGTCAAAAGCTCGGAAATGTTTTATAACATAGTATACAAGTACTTATATTTTGTTACAAACGTCAAAGTTCGGAAACCGTTTTATAAAATAAATATATTTAGATACTTACTTCAAGCATCAAAGTTCGGACATTTTCATAAATAGATATAACTATATATGGTTAGTTTAAACATCGAAGACTCGAAGGTTCTTTTATAAAATAAATATAATTATTATATTTATTACCAACGTCAACTCGAAAACTTCATTAAATAAATATAACTTTTTATATTTATTTCCAATGCCTAAACGCATATACCTATATTTTGGTAAATATCATACGAGACGCGATACATAATACGAGTTTGTTTTATGTTATTTTCATATAAATATTCTTTTATACACGTACGATTTCTCGGGACGACTAACGAGATTCTACCGATATATTTATATATTTTAAATCTCTTGGAAGCTAAGTACTTCCAAAACTTAGCAACTATTACCGACGATAAACGAGCTAACAAGTGTAACTTCTTCATTTCATTTAAGTTAACAACAAACCGTCGAATCGTTCGGTCAACGATTCGGTAGAGCTCGGTGACACGTGGTTTAGTTACCGCTTTTATTTAGAAACTTATTAGATATTCCGTGATAGTAATATTGTAGAATACACGCTAGCAAGTCAAGTTGTTGGTGCATACATCTGTCGTCTTCGTCTTATATCGAGTCTTGGATTCGTTGCAGATTTAAACAAGTGTGACATCATCAATATGACATCATCGTGTGACATCATAATGATGACATCACAATATAGAATGCATGAAATAGTTTTTAGATGTGTACGTTTGAAAGTGTAACCGTTTGAAGATGGTTACGTTTAAAGTGAGCTTGTCCGTTTGAAAGTGGTAACCGTTTGAAGAGTGGCATGTCACCTTCAAACGGAAGGGTTATTCCCTATAAATACCCTTCATGTCGTGTTCATTTTGTAACTTTCCGGCTTGTGCAACGAAGTGCTGCCGAAGTGTTGTCAGGTTGTAAATCATTGTGAAATCAATCATACAACAGTTTAAAGAGTAAATCTAGCTGAATTGAACTCTACACGTCTGTTTCCGCCTTTCGTTTAGAGATAAACTCTTCTGATTGACTCGTTCGGGTCTAAAAACGATCCTACAAGTGGTATCAGAGCTCAGGAGGAAGAGTTCTATACAATTCAGCTGCGATTTCTGTTTCTACACCATTCTTTTTCAAATTAAACATCATTTCACGGTCAGAAACTGCTCAATTTCTCACCACTGACTCGGAATTATGTATTAATAAAACCTTATAAGTTTCAGACTAAAATTCGACCTAAAACTGATCAAAAACACCTATACCGTTTGAAAATGTTCGTTAAATGCTGACGTAATCCGTTTGAAACTGGCTTCCATTTGAAACTGTCCGTTTGAAAGCTGCCACATTCCGTTTGAAATCGGGCATTCCGTTTGAAAATGCATGTGTCCGTTTGAAACATTGAGTCCATCCCGTTTGAGGATTGCATTCCGTTTGAGGATGTCGTTTGAAGCTAACTGTACCGTTTGAAACATGATTCCTGTTTGAAATTGGTTCAGTATTTCACGTGAAAGTGTATCGAGTTGTGTGAATCATTTAACAAGATCATGTGATAGTTCATTGAATTCGAGGTGTCAGTTTGTTGGGACTAAAAAATCACGAGTCGGTCACATGATTGCTTTATTCAAGGTTTACATGTGATATTGGTTTGTCATCAGCCCAAGTGAACACATTTTATTATCATAAAAGTTGTTAGCACAACATATTGTCGTTTGTTTGTTTGTTTGTCAGGTATTGTTTTACAAGGTGATATCGAGGTATTTCACGAGGTGAATCAAATCATTTGAAACTGTAGGTTTGTGAATCTTTGAAAATTGAATAATGGACAATGAGTTCTATAATGCTTTTGCTAGTCCTATCACAATTACTCAGAATGCTTTGCTTGAAAATGAAACCGGGACATCACAGAAACCGCCAAAGCTCTTGGATATTGATGATTACAATGCATGGTCCGAACGGTTTGGAAATTGGGTTGAAGCTTATCACTTGGATGCATGGGATCACACTGAAGAACCATATGTAAGGCCCACTAAAAATGGTATTCAGACAACAATCAAGGAAATAAGTGCTGATGAGAAAAAGAAGTATAGAGATGAAAAGTTGATGGTGAGTCTACTTTAGCAAGCAATTAAAGAGGACATTTTGATATTGCTTCAACATGATGGAAGTGCTTATTCGATCTGGACTGAATTGGAAGCAAAATCTGTAGGAAGTGATGATATGCTTAAAAACAAGATGTCTCTCATGAAGAAAGAATTTGATCTTTTTTGAGGTTTAAAATCTGAAAACACCAAGCAAATTATTGAAAGATATTGTAACTTGGTGAGAAATATGTCGAAATTGGGAATAAAAAAGGATACTGATGAGCTAATTGAAAAACTTGCTGATGCATTACCACATGAGACTTGGGGAACATTCCTGATGATGTTGAGAAACAATCGGAAAGAATATAAAAAGTTAACACTGGGTGAGTTCATCAAACATCTGGAAGCTCAAGAGATGGAACAGAGGAAGATCGCCAGGATGAAGAACTACGATGGAGAACAAGACATCGGCTTGTATTTCAAGAGTGGTGTTAGTGAAAAGACAAATATTTCTCCAAAGGTTGAAACCGCTTATAACGCAAAATATTCTTCTGAAAATGTATCTCAGGGATCAAGCAGCACAACATGATTCTCTTCATTTCCAACTTATGATCCACAGTTTTCTACAACAAAGAGTGGCAAAGTTCTTCAATGCAACATTGCTTTAAAGCTTGAGAATGATCAGAATTATTCTGAAGAAGTTGCAAAAAGTCATATGTCTTTGTTGGTTACCGTGCTTGAATCCTATGGAGGCTTAGTTGCAGGGAGGATCGGAAATCCAATGCTCATGAAAGAGGATTACGATCAAATTGATGCAGAGGAAATGGAATTGATGGATATTAAATGGTGCATGGCTAGTGTGTTGAGACGGGCTGAAAAGTTTAAACAAATTACAGGCAGAGATGATTTTCATGAGGCACATGTTTCAACTTTAGGTTTTGATAAGTCTAAAGTTACGTGTTTTCGTTGTAGGGAAAAGGGACATTTCAAGAGAGAATGCACAAATCGAGAAGCGAGTGGAGCTCAAAATCCCTTCGAAAACAATGATTATCACAAAAAGGCAATTTATCATCAAGTCACACCATAGCCATATCAACAACAATAGGCATCGCATCAAGCACAAACTGCACATGGTAGAATGGAGATTAAAGATTCAAAGAGAGCTTGTTTGGGAAAGGATGGTGGATTCAGTTGGGATAATTACATACCAACAAATAGCAAAGTGTGTCTAGCAGATCAAGATGATGAAAAGTTAGCTGAAGGTTTCAATTGGGACAATTTTTGTTCAGATCAAGAATTAATGGCCAAAGAGATGTCCAAAGACACGTCGAATGTTAAAGCTTTTATTGCTAATGCTTACGATCTAAAATGGGCAGAAAAGTCAGAGAAGCTGAAGAAGAAAAATGGAGAAAGATTGAAGAAGAGGAAGAAGAAGAAGAAAGATTAAAAGCTGAAGCTGAAGCTGAGAAAAAGAGAAGAGCTGAGATGTTTCAATTGAGTAGAACAGTCAAAGAAGTTCCAGAATTTGAAATCAAAGTTGATACTGAAGCTAGTCAAAGTTCCTGAAAAATGCTTAAATTGTGACTCTTTGATCAAACAAAACAATGAACTGCTACACAACATTAAAAGGTTGAAAGAATCATATGATACTTTGAACAGGGAGATCAACAAGTACACTGAGTCGAACAGTGAACAAGCTGTAGCATTGAACACACTCAAAGGAGCTTACGTGAGACAGCTTGATGATGTCAATTTCTACACAAAGAAGTGTGCTGAATTAGAATTGAAATTGGCAACACAAAAAATTGAAACTGAATGTGTCAACAATTTATTGAAAAGTTACTCATGCTCTACTTTTGTTGTTGACAGGATTTACCCGATCGTTGAAAGAATGAAGACATTTGAAGAAGAGAAAACTTCGGAAGAAAAGAATTCCGAGACAAAAGAAGAGGATGAAGTAGAAATTTCTGGTAAGAAACCAAGTGTTGTCTACAATAGATGTCTGCCCCCAGTCGAAAATGGATATTTGTCTCGAAATCCAAATTCCGAAAGAGTCAAAAAGGCAATTAACTTACAGTGGGAGTCAGGGTCGTCGGATAATTTGCCAGAAAATATTGATGTTACGTTCACATCGTCTGATACTGATCATGAGTCCAAGTTGATAAAAAGTGTGGTCGATCAGGTGTTAGACAAAGATGACATAGAGGAGTTTAAACCGGAGTCCAAATCTGAGTCAAAGTCTGGGTCCGACAAGTCAAAGTCAACAATCAAAAAGGACAAACGGGTTTATGATAAGGAATTTTTGCTATCAAAATCTAATTAGAATGATGAACCAGTCAAAGTAGCATATACTTTGAAAGATTCTGACAAATTATATTCTGATGAGATTTTTCCAATAAGAGGTGTTAAAACTGAAATGATTAAAAAGGTTTTCAAACTAACAGAAATCAACATTTCTAAAATAAAAGATATTAATCTTTCTGAAAATCCAAGACCTTACACCTCAAGAGTGCAACAAAGATTAAACAAGAAAAAGGGTTACAGTTCTGGTTCTGGTATTCATAAAAAACCAAACCATAACTGTAATTTCAAAAAGAAAGGATTAGGATTTAATCAACCGAAAAATTATAAAAATGAAAAAAATTTTAAACCAAAAATTGTGTTTGTTTCAGGAAAATCTTTAGATGATGAGAAAGAGCAAGCATTCAGAAAGCAGACAAATCAAGAATTCCTTGCAAAGAAGCAAGAGGACATGAAGAAGAGTATTGCTCAGAAGACTACAGAGACGAGAACCTGTTTTCAGTGCAAAATTGCTGGTCATATTGCTAGAAATTGTCCGAAAACATTCAAACAAAACAAGAAGTCTCTGGTAAAATGAAAGAAAAAGTTGTTGAGAAAACTGAACTAACAACCAAAAAATTTACAGGCTTTGAAAATTCAACCTTTGAGATTGGTGAATGTTCAAAGAATGTGGTTAAAAGAAAAGAAAATCTGAAAAATCAAAAATGGGTTGTTAAGGGTTCAGGAAACAGTTCTGGTGATGAATCTGATTCCACAAAATCAGAAGAGCCAAAAATTGTTAAAGAAAAGGTTGAGAAATCAGTTCCGAATGTGGATGATGTGAATTTTCCACCTCTACGGGCTGAAAATTTTAAAAAGAAAGTTAGGAAAGTTGAAATTTCAAATCAATTTTATTCTGACAAGAAGAAATTTGATGTTGATAAGGTTTTCAACAGAAATGTGAAACACATTTTTGGAAAAATGGTCGATGGTAACGCCAAAGGAGTTAAAGAATTTTATGCTTCCAAAATGAATGTTCACAAGTCTGTTGAAAGTAAAGATGAAGAAGAGGTCGTTACACCCAAGGAAGGTCAGGCTTGGGTGGATATATTTTTCAAAAAGTAAAAGCCTGACTTGCCGGAGATCCCAAGTTTGTAATCGTGGATCAAGAATCGGCATTCTTCCTGATAATTGTTTTTGAGAATGAATTTTATAATGAAAAATTTTGGCAAGTCATATTGCAGGAATTGCCGGAACTCCCAGGTTGTTAAGCGAGGAGTAGGAATCGGCATCTTGAGAATTCAACATATATGGTAACTTACAAGTGGTATTGGTTGGTAAGCCATGTGGTTGAAAAAGAGATTGTGTTTTTAATTAGTGGTAAAATGAAGGTCATTAGTTTGAACTTGATTAGACTATTCTTACAAGTGGTAAATCAAGGACATTAAGTTGTACTTGCATTTTCCTACAAGTGGTTGGTAGACAATATGATGAGTTTATCCCCTAACCTACAAATGGTTAAAATCAATCAACAAAACTTATTTTCCGGAAAAACCATTTGATTAAAACAAACTTAAGTGTTTTGAAATCTAAATGGGAAAATAGTTTGTTGTGAGGGAGAGTTCTGATTGTTCATGCCAAGTGGATGGCGAATTGAAGTGATTCGATATTAGTTGTCATGTTCTTGTACAGTTTGTTTTCAATTTTCTTTAGATGTATTTGTATTTTAAGGGGAGTATATTTTTCAGAAAATCCAAAAACATTAGAAAATTTGAAAAAGCCAAAAACATGATAAAATGAAAAATGAGTTTTTGTTGTATAAAAGAGGAAATGATAGTACATCAGTGGACTGTCACAGCATGCTAAAGAAATGGAAAGATAAAATGTGATAAACGGTCTCACTAAAGATGTGACGGTAGGCTCAGCTAGATTAGTAGATTTGCAATAACGATACAAACTTAAATGAAAAAGCCTAGTTCTAGTGGGAAACATGGTCGAAAGCATAGTACTTAGTTTTGTCCTTCTTGACTGTGTGCCTACTCAGTAATCGCTGATTGTCGAAAGACATAAAACTGGTTAAGTTTGTGAACTTTCACAACTTTGCTGAAAAGTCGATGTGATTGTGCATTTTATTTTGCAAAGATTTAAACTTGTTTTATTTCTTTATTTTGTTTAAGCATCGGACATCCTCTGCGTATACGTGAGTATCGACCTGGATGTTGTTGCCTAAACGTTCTGCTTTATTTTCTTTGGTGTTTCGTTTAAGCTTTGGACCTCCTCTGCGTATACGGAAGTATCGACCTGGTGGTTAAAGCCTAAACAACTTCAACTTGTTTTATATTTTCTTATTTTGTTTAAACATTGGACTTTCTCTGCGTATACGGAAGTATCGACCTGATTGTTAATGTTTAAACATTCTGCTTTATTTTCGCACAAATCACAGTTGATAAAAGTTTAAAGGCATTACTTGAGATAGTGTATTACATGATGAGGGGATATGCTGAGATCGTGGGGTCCATAAGAACTTAGTGCAAAATTAATATACCTTAATGTATCGGTAAGCATTTCGAAAGTTTTTAGATTGAGTTTAAGTGGAAAACAATATCGTCAATCAATGTGAATCGTTTAGAGCTTAAAATGTTTAAAGCTTAACGGTGTTGGTGATTGATCTCATAAACTGATATGATCCTCTTGCACGAACTCACAAAAATATTGTTTGTAAATATTTCTTTACTGCATTTCATTACTTTCAAAAATCCAAAAAGATTTTAGTGTGTTTTAGCATAAATTTTGTAAAAATCCAAAAAGATTTTCGAAAACTGTTGTTGGAAGGCTGACATTCAAAATTCCAAGTGCTAAACTTGATGAACAGGTTTGGGAGAGAGTGTATGAAGAAATTTTTACAAGTGGTTTGAAGAGAATAAATCATTTTGAATATTTCGTGCAAATAGTTTCTAAATTTTAAAGATTTAATCTTTGTGAAACTTATTTTTGAGTAGAGTTGTGCAGGTTAGCCAGGTTCCGAAACCTAAGCTAGATGAGTGCCAGGTTATGATCTAAGAACCTGTTGAAAGTGAATTCCAGACTGCGATCCCAGCTTAGCGAAAGGGGGAGTCTGAAGACATCAAGAGGGAGTCTGAAGATTGTAGAGATAGTTTCGGATCCTAAAGATTACGAGAAAGAGTAAGAGATTGATTGAGGATGCTTACAATGGAGAATTTTGAAGAAAGTGAACAGACTGATAAAGACTGAAGGTTTGACAATCGAAGACTTGACACTTAAGACTCGTCAACATCTGAGGGGGAGTCTGTTGGTGCATACATCTGTCGTCTTCGTCTTATATCGAGTCTTGGATTCGTTGCAGATTTAAACAAGTGTGACATCATCAATACGACATCATCATGTGACATCATAATGATGACATCACAATATAGAATGCATGAAATAGTTTTTAGATGTGTACGTTTGAAAGTGTAACCGTTTGAAGATGGTTACGTTTAAAGTGAGCTTGTCCATTTGAAAGTGGTAACCGTTTGAAGAGTGGCATGTCACCTTCAAACGGAAGGGTCATTCCCTATAAATACCCTTCATGTCGTGTTCATTTGTAACTTTCCGGCTTGTGCAACGAAGTGTTGCCGAAGTGTTGTCAGGTTGTAAATCATTGTGAAATCAATCATACAACAGTTTAAAGAGTAAATCTAGCTGAATTGAACTCTACACGTCTGTTTCCGCCTTTCGTTTAGAGATAAACTCTTCTGATCGACTCGTTCGGGTCTAAAAACGATCCTACACAAGTCTTGGAAACGACATCACGAAGTCGAAATTAGCTAGCTTCGCACAAGGCAATTCAGGTGAGTTCATAACCCCACCTTTTTACGGTTTTACATTTTTATAAATGTTTTCGGGGTGGAAAGACATGCACGTTTTGCAGAAAACACACAAAGTTCTCGATGAACAAAGACTGCATATTTTAGACAAAGCACGTTTTGCAAGAACATACAAAGTTTTTGAACGAACGAAAACTCATATTTCTAAATCATGTTACGAATGGATTTCGAGGAACTCAAATGGTTTACGAATGGATCATATTAAATATACCGGTTTTTACAAAACAAATGCGTATCATCGAAATGTGAATGATTTTCATGACTAGGGATGGGATCGTCTGGTGATAATATAGAGACTGGGGAGTTAGTCTGAGAGACTAGCTGGGTAATTCAGTCTGAGAGACTGGGGAGTTGGTCTGAGAGACTGAGGAGTTAGTCTGAGAGACTAGCTGGGTAATTCAGTCTGAGAGACTGGGGAGTTGGTCTGAGAGACTGGGGAGTTAGTCTGAGAGACTAGCTGGGTAATTCAGTCTGAGAGACAGGGGTAAAATACATGTTACAAAAGGATTACTTACAATTACAATTGGTATGGTTAGCTAAGGAAGGGTACACTTAGATCATGTGAGTGGTGGGTACAACACTTAAGGCCATTAATCCTCGTTGTAGGACTGAGGGATATGAGTGATAGATCTATTTGGGTGTAGCGAGCCCACACCCATGAGGACCAGGGAGGCCCATAGGGTGACTATGTCGTCCAGCCGGAAGCCCGGTACAAATTTGCTAGGTTTGAGTTTTCCTACATCACTTCACACATACCATTGGCCTTGCAAACCATTGGTGATCTCTTTTTCCTTGTTGCTTTCATACCGGGGTTTTACAAATTTCATACCATGTTTTATACAAATTTAAAGCATAGGATTATGCGGGCATGGAGTCAAAGTCAGGGTGGGCATTGACAATACGAACATTACAAATACGAGAGTTTACAAATACATGGTTTTACGAACATAATGCATTACAAATACAAAGTTTCCATATAACTTGGCAAGAAGATGATTTCTAAATTCGTTTTCTCAATATTATTTCACAAACCGGTTATTCAAAAGATTTATTTCAAATCTTTTACAAACAAACTATGAACTTGCTCAACTTTATGTTGATTTTTCGCATGTTTCTTTCTCAGGTTACTTTTCAGAAACTATGGCACGGTTGGAATAGGAGAACCATGTGGAGTCGAGTACTTAGTGGGCATTCGTTTTCTAGAAGTCTTAGCTTATTTGCTTTCGCTGTGAAATGAAGATACCAGTCCAGTCACGCCATGCTCTGATATTTCGGGGTGTGACACATTGGGGGTTAATACGACCGTGTCCTGGATATCCTCGGCTCATTTCATTTGAAAATGGCCATGACCTATGCACGGGGTGTAGGCATACACCTGACAGATGCAAATGCTAAAATATAAACCCACATGTTGGGGATAACTCCTTTGTGGGTTCTATAAGTGGTGAGTCGGTTAATCACGACCGGCTTCCAACTGGCTCCAATTGTAAGACAAACATATAAATCTGTATACAAGATTATATTTAAATAATTGTCCCAAGTTATAAAAGATTTGTGCCATGTGCACTTAAATCAATTTTCATAAATGTTTTCAAAAGAGTCAGTTAATTGTATTTACCAGTGTAAACTGACGTATTTTCTTAAAGGCTGATTGACAGGTACCTCTCGTAATAGGCTGGAGCTATTAGGTGTCATAAGAGGATCTTGCAAATCCATAGATACCTGAAGTCTGTTATTTAGTTTCTTTGTATTTATTTATGATCCGCCTGTGGATCTTATTACATTCCAGTCTGTATATTCTTTCACTCGGACACTCAGACATTATGGTTTGTAATAGTTTATTCACCAAGCCTTCCGTTGTGCTATTATTGTGTGTATTGACTATGATGATATCAACTACGTCACGATACTCCCCGCCGGGCCCACCGGTAATATGTGGAAATATCGGGGTGTGACAGTTAAATGGCCCAAAGTCAAAGTTGTCATAAAATAACTTTGACCTTCAGTTAAAACCCAAATGGCCCAGCCATTGTTCGAGGAGAATATGGCTATGTGACCATAATTAGGTAGGTGTTAATCCCTTAAAAGGGCTCCTCCTAATTTTCTCGTTTGCTTAGTTAATTGTCGGGTCAAACTAGTTAATTAAAAAGTCAAACTAGTCAAGTTTTTAAATAAAAACATAATTTGATAATGCAGAAGGTATAAACCCTATTTTATCACTTTAATAACTTGGTAATTATTATTAGAACATGTCTAAGCATGTTCAACCCGACAATTCTGAGTTTAGGGTCTGTTCGCAACCGAAAGTCGCAAAAGCTTGACTTTTGCTTTGACTTTCAGTTCTGACCCGATTAAGCTTAAACCTTTTATGTTTTAAGCTTCCATTAGGACCATATTATGTTGTAGTTTCCGGTCATTAGTATTCTGAATTATATGCTAGTTTCCGTTATTATGCTTATATTTGACCATTATGCCCTTATATAGTAAAAAATTGAGATTTTTGATAATGTGAGCATACTAATAGGTTAAGTACTAATTTATAAGCATGTCTAAATTTATTTGACATGATTCTCTGGATATCCTCGGCTCATTTCATTTGAAAATGGCCACGACCTATGCACGGGGTGTAGGCATACACCTGACAGATGCAAATGCTAAATAACCCACATGTTGGGGATAACTCCTTCGTGGGTTTTATAAGTGGTGAGTCGGTTAATCATGACCGGCTTAAAAACCGGCCCCATATGTTTGACAAACATGTAAAACTGTATACAAGATTTTATTAAAGATTGTCCCAAGTTATAAATGGTTTGTGCCTTGTGTGCCTAAATCAATTTTCATAAACTCTTTTCAAAAGAGTCAGTTAATTGTATTTACCAGTGGAAACTGACGTATTTTCAAAAGACTAAGTGACTGGTACTACTCGAAATAGGCTAGGAGCTGCTCGGTATCGAAATAGAGGATCTTGCAAATCCTTAAAGATGCGTTAAAGTCTGCTAAACTTCATTTTATACATTCTGTAATGATCCACCTGTGGATTTGATATTACAGGCTCGTCTATGATAAATACTTTGATATTTTCAGACATTTGGGTTTGTAATAATATTTTATATTCCAAGACTTCCGCTGTGCTATTCTGTGTATGTTTGACCATGATGATATCAACTACGTCACGATACTCCCCACCGGGCCCACCGGTAATATGTGGAAATATCTGGGTGTGACACAAAAGAAACAACAAAAAGACAAAAACCAATTAAGATTAGGATTAATCCTAAGTCCTTTGCCTATACTCGGAAGTCAAGGAATGTGCAACTGTGTCATAGACATTAAACACAAAAGGCTAGTGTTTAATTCCCTCAATGTTGGCTCTGATACCAACCTCTCACACCCCAATATTTCCACATATTACCGGTGTGCCCAGTGGGGAGTATCGTGACGTAGTTGGTATCATCATAGACAATTAATCACAATTTAATGCACAACAGAAGTCTAAAAATAATAATGCAAACCGAATTGAAAGTATAATAAAATATTACACAACGGTTGTAAGTGGATCCACATGCAGATCTAAAACAAAAGGAAATGTTGTCAACAGACTTTAAGTATTAAAAGCTTGCAAGACTCTTTAATTAATACTCAGGAGTTTCCAGCCCATTTCGTGTAGTACCTGCACTTAATCTTTTTGAAAAATACGTCAGTTTACACTGGTAAATACAATTAACTGACTCTTTTGAAAAGTGTTTATAAAATTGGTTTGGATGCACAAGGCATAAAAATATTTTATAACTTGGGACAATTATTTAAAATAATCTTGTATACAGATTTATATGTTTGTCGTACGTTCAGGGCCCGGTTAGAAGAGCCGAGACAAGATTAATAGACACACCACTAGTATAAGCCAACAAGAAGTTTCCTCATGAGTGAGTTACCGTTTTACATACACAACTGTCAGGTGTATGCCTACACCCCGTGCTTAATTCATGGCCATTTCAAATGAATGAGCCGAGGATATCCAGGACACGGTCATATTAACCCCCAAAGGCTTTGTATCAAACAAAACAGATTAAAACGGGTTATCTCAATGATTTAACCATTAATCAATTAAATATTTAATACCCAACCAAGCGGTAATAATTTACCGTATCCCAAGCCCGTATAAGGGAAAATAAGTTAAAAGTATTTACCTGAGCTAAAATGTAAACTCTACTCAGCCGTATATTCTAATTAGCAAGTGCAAGTAGCTTTTACTGGGCTCCTAATCTGGAATGAAGGTTTTAATAACCTATTAGATTCCTAACGGGTCTTATTTAAGTTTTAACTTAGACCGGTTAGTTTTAAGGAAAAGTTTACGGTGCAAAACGCGAGATTAAGCGATGACTAGATTAGAATGTGATTTAGACCCAACAAGTATGAAGACTTGTATAAAATGGGTAAACTAATTACATTCTGGATTTTGAAGTAAAAATGATATGGTTTGACCCGCTTCGGCTAATTTATGCAAACTAGTCACATAAACCTTACCGAACGTGAATGTGCTTAACGGGTGACCGAATGAGTCATGTACATGTCCCATAAGTTATTATGCTTAAATTATGTTGCGATATCAGTAGGATATCTTCCATTATGCCCAAAACGAATTTAAAACCAATTTAAGCCCCGTAAGGGTATTTTGGTCATTTTAAAGTTTATAAAAGAGGTTAAATAGTAATCTGAGGTTCTGGTCTAAAATATACAGTAAAAATATTAATTTTATCAAGTTACATCAGTAAGATATCATACATATGTGAGGTTTATAATTTATGGCCAAACTATGCACTGTAGGGGCATTTTCGTCATTTCACATATGCTTTTAAGGTCAAATTTGGAAATCTGAGTTCAGGACTTATACTTACTGTTAAAGTATAAAAATTTATTTATAAGATCAGTAGGTAACAAGTCTTAGGCGTTAAATATGGTTTTAAACCGTACTATGCGCCTAATTAGCGTAAAAGTCGGTAATTGACGGTTTTCAAGATGTTTATAAGATTCTAACATTTTAAGCAGTTTCTAATGCTTAAAATATTTTATTTAACATATGATATGAGTAGGAAAAGGTTTGGTATGCAAATCATATGTTAAACTCATTTTATTAACAAGAAAGGCATTACCGTCATTTACCGAATTTATGTTAGAACTCTATGTTATGGTCAGTATAAAATTTGAAAAAAAAATTCCAAAAATCCCTAAATATTATATCATAATAGTGGGTAGCAAGTTTGGTGTCAAAAATTGGGTTTAAATATGATTTATGACAAAAATGCCATTTAATTAACAAAAAGCTTTTGTTTTACGATATCTTGCATAAGTTTTATTTCGGACCAGAAACTGATGTCAAATTTTTAGAACATACTTATAAATCAGTAATAAAGCTTTTTGTCCTCTCACATTCTCAAAATCTCGTTTTTATAACATTAGGGCAAAATGGTCAACTTTTAAGCATTTAACGGAAACATGTAAATGATTCAGATTTCTAAGGGACCATGTAGTATGACCTCAGAGGGTTATACCAACATATAACATGGTCACAAAGGAACCCTAAGGCATGACTAAACTAAGCTAATTCGGGTCAGAACTGAAAGTCAAAGCAAAATTCCACTTTTGCGACTTTCGGTTGCGAACTGAGCCTAAACTCAGAATTGTCGGGTTGAACATGTCTAAACATGTTCTTACAATATTTACCAAGTTATTTAAGTGTTAAAACATGTTTCATAACTACTGCATTATCAGTTTTAATTATATTTTGAAAAGTTGACTGTTTTGACTTTTTGACTAGTTGCTTTGACCCGACAATTTACTGAGATAACGTGATAATTAGAGGGTGCCCTTTTAAGGGTTTATCACCTACTTAATTACCAACACATAGCCAGTTTCAATTCGAATAATGGCTGGACGGTTAGTGATTAATCACAAAGTCAAAGCATCATTACGATAACTTTGACTTTCGGTCATTAAGCTAATGAAACCTTAACTATAGAAGCTAAGAACACTTACAATGGTCCTTAGCACGAAGTTTAGACTAGAGAAAGCTTCCTAGAAGACCAGGATGCTTCAGAGATCACTTGAGAGCAAAAACTTGATGTGAGCAAGTGAAGTGTCCAAAGCATGGCCCTTTATATAGGATTTTGAAAGTCCTAAGATCAATGCAGGTGTCCTAGAGGTTTTACAATACCATCAACATGCTGATGATTCGAGAAAAGGGGTGTAGAAGGCGACAACCCGCAGCTGTCCATTTCTACTGCCCAGATACAGTCCTTATGGACCGTAAGCCTTAGCCCTTATGGTCCGTAACCGCTATTCAAAATATATCGCCTAGTTAATCCACCTTACAGACCGTAAGGTGGATGCTTTGCGGCCCGTAAGCCTTTAATCAGAAGACAAAATTTTGAGAACTTTTAGATTTGACCATGCAACTTTCATAACTCGAATATGTGGTCATTTTCAGTATGAGGGGCCCATAGGATCAGGTCTGAAAAGTTCTTGGGTGTAAGGCCATGCATTACAATGTTTTGGAGTCTTTGCAAAAGTCCCTCGATTGAAGAATTGCCATTTTTACACTTTTGACCTTTTCTTGATAATTGCAAATCATATTACAATATTGAATCGAAACTTTTATGAAATCTTCATCAGATATTCATGAGAGTATTTTAATACATTACAAAGCTTCGGAAACGTTAAAAGGTCACTCAGAGGTGAGAATTAACATGTTGACACTTTTAACCCCTGTGTTTCGTAACTTTTGATTTTCAAGCACAAACGGCTTCTTGTGTCCGTCAATTTATTCAATAATGAGAACGAACATCTTATAAGGTCATTCAGAGGCACAAGTTTGGCATGTTGATGCTTTTGGTCCTTCTATATACGTCTTTTCATTGTTTGACAATTTTTAATCTCTCAAGTTATTTTTATCATGATCAGGGTTTATGACGCGTGTCACCACTGTATTGGACATGATTTTGCAAGGTGTTACATCTCTCTTGGACTTAACCACCATGTCATCAATATAGACTTCCATTGTGTGTCCAATTTATTCTTTAAACATCATATTGACTAGCCTTTGGTAGGTAGCACCTGCATTTCTTAGTCCAAATGGCATAGCAATATAACAATAGATACTAGTAGGGGTCATAAAGGCTGTATCCTCTTGATCAGATGGTTCCATCTGAATTTGTTGGAATCCAGATGAAGCATCTATAAATGTTAACAATTCATGACCCGCTGTAGCATCCACCATGGAGTCAATGTGGGGTAATGGGAAAGGATCCTTGGGACATGCCTTGTTTAAATCAGTGAAATCGACACATACCCTCCACTTTCCATTTTTCTTTTGAACAACAACCACATTGGCTAACCACCTTGGATACTTAACCTCTCTAATCATACCTGCTCTGAGCAGTTTATCTACATCCTCCTAGATGATGGCATTCCTTTCAGATGCAAACTTTCTCCTCTTTTGATGTATGGGTTTGAATGACCTGTCAATGCCAAGTTTATGAGTAATAATATCTTTAGAAATACATGTCATGTCCTCATGCTTCCAGGTAAAGATAGCTTTTCTCCTCTTTAGGAAGGATACTAGATCCTGTTCAACATTATCGAGGATCCCGGATCCTATGAAAACTTTGGATTCAGGATCCTGAGGATCCATCAGGATATCTTTCACATCTTGTTTTCTTGCCTCCATGACATCTCTTGGAGGATACTTTAATTGCTATTGCTCCCTAGGTCTTGAGGCTGGCTTCATTGATGAAGTATAACAATTTTTGGCTTCTTGTTGGTCACTTTCTATTTTCACCACACCCCAGGGAGTAGGGAGTTTCACACACTGATGATATGTAGATGGGACTGCTTTCATGTCATGTATCCATGGCCTGCCAAGAATAACATTGCAACAAGATAAGCAATCTATGACACAAAATTTCTGAAAGGAATTAACTCCCTCTATGTAAATTGGTAGTTTAATGTCCCCCAATGTGTTATTGGTTTCTCCACTGAATCCCACAAGAACTGATGATCTTGGGACAATTTCTGATTCAGGGATGTTCATCTTCTTGAGGACATCTAGTTAGATGATGTTCACTGAGCTTCCTCCATCTATGAGAATCCTGCGAACAAAATGGTTAGAAATAAACAACATAATAACAAGACCATCATGATGAGGATCCTGAATATCCACAAGATCATCCTCATCAAAGGATATGACTTTCTACTATGTAAGGATTGAGGTTCGAATAGGCCTATCCCCATTCTCCATATTTCTCTCTTTAGCATGCCTCTTGGCTGCTGAAAAGGAAGTGCCACATATGTCTGATCCTCAAGAAATGAAGTTGATAATTTGTGCATCAGCTGGAGGAGCAGGAGTTCTTTCTGGAATCTTTTCAGGATCCTGGATCCTGGATCCTAGACTTTTTTCTTCCAAATAGCTCTTTCAAATGTCCTTTGCTTAACAGGTAACCAATCTCTTTCCTGAGTGCTATGCATTCATCAGTGAGATGACCGAAATCTTCATGATAGGCACACCATTTGGATTTATCTTTTGTAGCAACTGGCTTATCAGTCTTTCTGGACCATCTTGCTTTTTCACCTAGATTCTGCATTGCAAGGATTAGTCCATTATTATCAACAGCAAAACAATATTCAGAAATGGGTGGATAATCTTCATCATCCTCTTCTTGCTCCACAGCATGCACATTTTGATTATCAGACTTGTTGTATGATTTAGATTTGTTGTTCTTGAAATAGGATCCTTACTTTTCCTGCTTTGAGGATCCTGACAGTCTCTCTTGGATCCTTTTATCATCCTCTAAGCGTATGAATCTAAGGGCCCTGGTTCTTACTTCATCAAGATTCCTGCAAGGTCATGACAAGATCATCATAGAATTGTGAATCCTTAAGTAAACCCATTTTGAAAGCTTCTACGACCGTAGCAATATCCAAATTAGGAATCTATAAGGATTCTCTACTGAATTTAGTTATATAATCTCTAAGTGATTCATTTTGACCTTGTCTTACCCTATATAGATCACTAGTTAAACTCTCAAATCTTCTACTGCATGAGAATTGGCTATTAAACAAATTAACTAGGTTAGCAAATGAAGTAATAGAGTAAGGGGGAAGACTTAGCAGCCATTTAAGAGCTGATCCTGTCAGTGTGGATCCAAAACCCTTGCATAGACATGCTTCTTTCAACCTTTCAGGAATAGGATTGATCTCCATTCTCTCCCTGTATTGAGCTACATGCTCTTCTGGATCAGTTGTGCCATCATACAGCTTCATGTTTGGTGTTTGAAACCTCTTTGGTATCTCTGCATCATAAATAGGTGGTGCAAAACGAGATATCCTGTGACTCCCATCTGGAATCTCAGGAATGGGCTTAACCACTCCTGGGACGCTGGATATCATATCCTTGAGTTTTTGCAATTCCCTAGCCATAGCTTGGTTGATTCCTGTATCCTGCACAAAGCCATGGTTAACATTATAAGAAGTATTTAAAGTGTTACCACCTGATGGATTCAAGGTTGGGATTCCTGATGTGAATCCATATTGATGTGAATCTGGAATGATTGAGGGACCAGATGAAGAAATAGTTTGCATAGGTATGAAGTCTCCCAAGTGAATCTCTGAACTTCTGGGTTGTACACTCCTTAAGGATCCTTGATCCTGAAAGATGTTGGATCCTTGATACACCGAAGCTGGGGGTCTTGGAGGATAATCCATGGATCCGTGAGCCTGAGATGAGGATCCTTGAACCTGAGATGAGGATCCTGAAACCTGAGAGTAGGATCCTTGAACTGTCTGCGTCCCCATGTATCCTCCTGAACTAGAGAAGGATCCTTGATGCTGGAAGGAGGATCCTTGAGGCTGAAGAGAGGATCCTGAAGGCTGGAAGTAGGATCCTTGAGCCTGTGTCACTGTCGATGATCCATAGTGCACACTCAATGATCCTCCCTGATGCTGGACACCTGATGCTATGGAATGTTGGACAGTTGTGCGTGGAGTATCGAAATTCAGTGATCTAGGCACCAATGGAGAGTGATCCTCCGCTGATCTTTTCAATTTCTTAATCTCATCAATTTCTCGAAGGATCCTGTCATTAGTTTTGTCATGCTGCTGCATGTAATCCTTCATCTGCAAAATCAAAGAATAAAGATCATTATTAGTAGGACTAGAAGAAACAGCAGTAGTTGTTTTTGAGAAAACGGGGAGTGGATTCTTCGCAGCATTCTCAGCATTCTTCTGGGATCCAGAAGAGACAGGAGGCAAAGGTGGAATGCCCTGTGAAGAGGTGATCGCCGACATGGAGCTTGAAGTGTTCTTCGCGTGAGAAGCCATGTAGTTGAAGGTAATGAACAGAAATGAATGAATGAAATGAACAAAATTTTTCAAGAATGAAGCACCGATTGCCCCACGGTGGGCGCCAAACTGTTTAGGTCAAAAATCACACAAGGATAATGTAACCAAATCTGATTTTTGTGAGGTTGGATGCTTGATTAATTGGATAAATGTATGTACAACAAAAGAATGAAATCAATGATGAACACAAGGATTTATACGAGGAAAAAGCCCTTGATTAATGAATGATCTCCGGCATAAAAAACCTCGGATAGTGAAAACTATCACTATCAAGTATATTGAATAAACAAGTTTACAACTTCGGAAGTATTGAGCTTGATATAATGAATTCTAATGTGTGTGTATTCAAGAGATGGCAACAGAAATGATGTATGTTCACTGGAGTGCAAGTGGTTTCTAAAAATAAGCTCAATACCCCTCTTATCCTAGCTAAAAATATCCTAACTAACTATCCGAAAAATCAGCCATTCACCCACGATCAGCACCAACGGTCATCAGCCTGTGCACATGTTGAAAATAAAGAGCATATTCCCCTGGAATCTCGGATGGAATAAGTCCTCTTCGAAACATACCTGCAAAACAAGCCAAAAGGTGATGGAAACAATTGTTAGTTTAGAATAATAATGAGGATCCTGGATCCTTACTCTCACAGCGTCTCCTGAGGATCCTTAATTCAAACTGAACTGAGGATCCATGATCCAAGCTATACTTGAGGATCTGTGATCCATAAGCTATGAAATTCTATCCCTAACAGTAACCATAACCAAAAAACCGATCTGAATAACGAATTCGGTGTTTGGTTTGGTTTTTAACCGAAACTGATTTGTCAATTTGGTTTTTGGTTTGGTTTTGGTTCCATATATATTTTTTTTGGTTTATTTGGATAACCGAATAAACCACAAATTTAATTAATTATTAAATAAAAATAATAATATTTAATAAACCATATAAATTTTATTGGTTCACGTTATAAATATAAAGCTCAACTCACGAATTAAGCCCACTCATTTCTATAGTTTCACTCTTCCAAACATACTAGGGTTTCTAAATTTTCACATATAAGGTTAAAGATGATCTATGTGGACTTTGTAGTTTCTATGTTCTATGTTTTAAATTTTAAACTTTGTAGTTGTGTGTACGACTATTTTTTGGATGTGGTTGTTTTATTTTGTATTGAAACTTTCTTTTATTTACATATTGTTCGGTTTAAATTAGTTGCTGACTTGATGTTCGGAAGTCAGAACACAAACATGAATTATAAATATAAATTAGGAAAAAAGGTACTTAGGAACAATTTGGTTGAAATTAGTTTGTTTGGTTTTTAACCGAATCCAAACCAAATTGAATTTGGTATGGTTTGGTTTGGATTTGGTTTGTATATTCCTAATTTGGTTTGGTTTGGAGTACAAAATTTTGAAAAACCGAATAAACCGAACCGTATAAACCAAATAAACCGTAAACCAAACCGATGGACACCCCTACATATGGGAATGGAATTAGTTATTACCATTTATTGTTCGGTAGGTAAGAAAAGACGAAGGAATAAACTCAACGGTCAGTGGTGGTGGTGGGTGGTGGTCGGTAGTGGCGACGACTGTGGGTGGTGGCAGCGGCGGTGGTGGTGGCGACAATGAGTGGCGACGGGGCGATGGGTGACAGGTGGGGTGGCGGTGGCAGCGGTGCATAGTGGCGGTGGTGGGTGGCTCCTACGGTGGTGGTTGGTGGTGGCAGAGTCGATAGTGGCGTTGGCGGGTTGCGAGGGGCGACGACGGCGACGGTGGGTGTCCGTTGTGGCTGTTGGCGGTGGCCGCGATGAGTGGCGATGGTCATGGGGTGATTGGTGGCGGTGACGGGTAGGTGGTGGCGATGGTGGCGGATGCGTAACGATGGTGATTGGTGGCGGTGGAGGCGGTAGCGACAGTGGCGGATGCGTAACGATGGTGATTGGTGGCGGCGGAGGCGGTAGCGACAGTGGCGGGTTGTGGGTGGCGGCGATTGGTGGGTCGATGGGCGTCGGTTGTAGGCGGTGGTAGGGACGGTGGTGGCGGCGACGGGGGCATTGGTGGGTGTGGGGGCGGTTGAAGGCAGCGGGGCTGGTGGTTGGAGTCAACGGGTAGCGGTGGTGGCGGGGAGTTGGGTGGCGGTGACTCGTGGGTGGCAGCGGTGGTGGTGGTTGGTTATGGCAGAGGCGAGTAGCTACGATGGCGATTGGTGGATGGTGGTTGAGGCAGTGGCGACGGCCACAGGGAGGGCGGTAGTGGTGGACGTCGGTGGTGGTTAGAGGCGACGGAGGCGGAAATTGGTGGCAACGGTGGCAGGTAGGTGGCGACGGTTGCGGTGGAGGTGGGTGGCAGTAACTTGTGGGTGGTGTTGGTGGTGAGTGGTAGCGACAATGGTAGGTTGTGGTGTTAATGAAGGGTTCTAGAGGGGATGGAATGAGAAAAAAGCATGGGAGACAGATGGAATGATTTTGAGGGAATGGAATGTCTTATGTAATGGCTGATTCCATTCTATTAACCAATCAAACACCCTTTTCTTCATTCACTTGTAATGATCCATTCCATTCTGCCTCTCATTTCTGAATAACAAACAATAGCATGGTGTTTAACACATTAATAGAAACCATCAAGTTTAATATTATGTCAATCATATTTTGGATACACATTTATTGATCTAGTCATGAATACATATTGGTTTTAAGGTTATATAATTATGAAGGCGTATCCACTGGACTCAATGTTGGGTTTTCCATGGTGATCGGTCAAAATTTTATTTATCAAAAACCCGGTTCAATAAATAATAGTTAATTAATTAAGCAAGTTAATTAATAAAATGTGGTGGAAATATAAACAAATGATCAACAAAGCGAAACCCGACAGGATCCGGTTACATGCAAATACGAGCAAAGTGAAAATATATTTAACTACCGATGAGAAAGATATACCTCGGTTAATGACTAACCGGTCAAGACACCGAGGTTCAACGAACAGGTGATAGTGTTACGAACCAACGAATGTGAGTGCGAACCCGTATAGAGGTGGCGATGAACGACGGTGAGAAGCAGCAACAACAGGGTAGGCCGGCGGCGTCCGACATGCGGCGGCTAGCAGGCGGCGGCAAGGCAGCGACGGCGGCCGGTCTGGCAGCGGCTTCGGTGGTAGCGGCGGCTTGTCCGACGGCGGCTATGGCCGGTTTGGGTGTATGAGAGTTTTTAAGTTCTTGCATCCTTTTTTCATCTAAAAATTCAACAATGCAAGACCCAACATCTTAAAAGCCATGGAACCTTATGCATGCTTGCCAAGTGGCACACATGCATAGTGCATGTGTTGCAATTGGCCAAAGTGTTGGTGTGCGACAAGTGGCGGTAGGTGGGTGCATATGCGACATGTGGCGCAGCAAAGGTGCATGCGCGACAAGTGGCATAGGTGAGTATACCTATCTCACCCGGTCCATGTACCCGTCTCTCAGTTAATACCCGCATATCGTTCGTAATTACTAGTTAAATAGGTTAAGTGGATTTTTAGTTCGTTTCCCAAGGTGTAACTCTTACGGGTCAAGACCCGGTCAGCAGCATTGACTTATCGAACCGGACATAATTTCCAACAGCTCCCACTTGGATGGTCTCTGATAAGATCTCAACGCAGACAGTCAGCGCAGCTCTAGCTACACATAGCTGCCCCCAACAGGTCATGACACTTTAAAGTCATTAACCAAGGTATCTTCTCTTTAGCAACTGCTTGCTACATGAAGACAGTAGAGTTATGGCAATCTTCGTCATCTATCCTTTCTATAAAAGACATCAATTGAACAATGAGACATGGATCAGATTCAATCTCACATGATGTTCAATCATTATCGTTCTCGTTCACAGAATCAAAGTGGTCCAACCAAACACACAGTGAGTTTGGGTAAGGCCTTACACTTCACGAGTTTGAATCAACGAGGGCGCCCCGATGTCTAACTGTTACATATAATGTAAGAGTACAGAATCCCATCTTGACTACATACAACTCCCACTGAACTTCAGAACCACTCCCAACCAATGCCTTTATGACTGGCAGTTACGCGACAGCGTTTAACACTGATCAAAGAATTATCATCAGTAAACGAAAGTTCTAGTATGTATCTCAGGTCAGAGGATACTAAATGAGTATACCTAAATCAAATACATCTTATGACCATGATCCATGAAGATGATTTGATGCGAGTTATATCCAACGTCATTCATAATGAGGTTTGTGAGTTTGAAAGTCAACTCATTGAGTCCAAAGTCAGAATACTCTTAATTTAGAGTCGTTCCCACGAGTTTGACCGACTACGGATAATTTAGAATACAAGATTCATGGATTAAACGTATCAAAATGGAACACAGTTGTAAGATTCAAACTTTGCATTTAGCCAGTAAATCAAAGGTGAATTCAAAAGGTACAACTGTTTGAATGTTCGTACATCCAAATACTAAATCAAACAAATGGTTATCCAATCTAAGACCGATAGCATTCCCATGCTTGTCCTGAGACATCGGTTTAGTGAACGGGTCTGCTAAGTTTTGATCTGTGTCTATTTTGCTTATTAAGATGTCTCCTCATTCCAGTATTTCCCGTATATAGTAGAACTTTCTTAGAATATGCTTAACCCTGTGATCTGGTTCCTTGGTTTGAGCAATGGTTCCTGTGTTATCATAGAACACCTAGATTGGTTTCTGAATACTTGAAACCACATCGAGGTCGTTGATGAACTACTTCATCCAAGCAGATTCTTTCGCAGCATCTGATGCAGCTATTCATTCGGATTCGATGGCTGAATCCGCCACTACACTCTGTTTGGAGCTTTTCAATAGACAGCTCCTCCATTGAGAGTGAATGCGAATCCTAATTGTGAGCGAGAATCATCTTGGTCACTTTGGAAGCCAGCATCAGTGTAACACCTTACAGTGAGCTCCTCTTCTACACATCCAAACACCAAGAACATATCTTTGGTTCTTCTCAAGTACCTCAGAATGTTCTTTACTGCAGTCCAATGGGCAATGCCAGGACTATGCTGAAAACGACTGGTCATGCTTAAAGCATACGAGACGTTAGGTCTGGTACATAGCATACATGATTGAACCAATCGCTGAAGCATATGGAACTACTTCCATTTGCTTAATTTCAATGTCCGTTGAAGGAGATTGCGATTTGTTCAACGCGGTTCCTTTAGTCATAGGAACACCTCCTTTCTTGGAGTTTCCCATCTTAAAGCGTGTCAACATTTTTGTCTATGTACGTTATCTGACTTAGCCCTAGAAGCCGCTTAGATCTATCCCTATAGATCTTCATTCCTAGAATGTAGACAACTTCTCTAAGATCTTTCATTGCGCAGCAAGATCCCAAATCGTGTTTAACTTCGTTAAGCATAGGGATGTTATTTCCAATGATTAGTATATCATCCATATACAGGATGAGGAATGATATGGTGCTCCCACTAACCATTCTATAAACACAAGGCTCATCTTCATTCTTGACAAAACCAAACGCTTTGATCTTCTGGTCAAAATGAAGATTCCAGCTACGAGATGCTTGCTTCAGTCCATAAATAGACTTATTGGGTTTGCACACTTTAGTTGGATATTTAGGATCGACAAAACCTTCAGGCCGAACCATATAGATATCTTCAGAGAGATGTTTATTAAGAAAGGCATTTTTGACATCCATTTACCATATTTCGTAATCACAGTACGCAATTATGGCAAGCAATATCCTGATTGATTTAATCATAGAAACGGGCGAGAGGGTCTCATCATAGTCAATACCTTGAGTTTGAGTGAAACCCTTCGCAACTAGCCGTGCTTTATTGGTGTGTACATTTCCATGCATATCGGTTTTTCTCTTGAAAATCCATTTGCTCCCTACTGCCCGAGATTCGGGGGTAGCTCAACCAAGTCCCATACTTGATTGTCGTGCATAGATTGCATCTCGAAGTTCATGGCTTCTTGCCATTTCTCAGATTTCGAATCTAAGATTGCAGATTTGTAGTTAGCAGGTTCGTCATTAGACTCAGCTACTAATAAGACTTCGGGACCTATTAGACGCCATAGACATCTATCAGATTCTTGCGAATTCTACTACTTCTGTAAACGCTTGTGTTTTATGTCTGATTCATTGCCAACAACTACTTGTTGATCAGATAGCCCGACTACATTAGTGGTTGTTTGTGGTTCTTGAATTTCTTCAGGATCAACCACATTATTTCCAGTTTCTCGATTAAGAAGTTCTTCCTCGAGAAAATGTCCCTTCTGTTTGATGGAAATCACATTTGCATCAAGATGGTAGAAATAATATCCGCTTCTTTTATAGTATCTGATGAAAACAACCTTTTCTCCTTGAGGATTGAGCTTATCATCAGAATCACTTGTGATGTATGCATCACATCCCCATACTCTAAGGTATTCCAAATTGGGTTTACGCCCATGCCATATCTCATATGGCATTTTTTGGTTTACCTTTTTTTCGGAGCTAAATTGATAATACGGAAAGCGATCATAAGAGCATGTCCCCAAAAGGAGTGAAGCAAGTTAGTTCTACACATCATCGATCAAACCATATCAAGTAGAGTTCGATTTCACCTTTCACTCACGCCATTAAGTTGGGGTGTGCCAGGTGGAGAGGGTTGTGAAACTATTCCACACTCTTTTAGATGATTGAGAAATTCAAAGCTGTAACACCTCGAAAATTTACGTCCAATAATGTATTGACACGTGTCATAAGCTTTGAAAATGTGAAAAAGTACTTTAGAGGGACTAAAGTTGACAAACAGAGAAACTATGTGAATATAAGGGTCCAAAGTGTCAACAATGGATAAATATATTTTAAAATGGCCCTACATGTTGGTTATAACCTTAAACGAATAAATCATGGGTCATACGAAGCTGAAAACGAAAGAAAGTGAGGAATTACAAACTACAGGGGTTAAATATGTCAACATGTTGAAAGTATACCTCTGAGTGGCCTTTTAGCAAACCCGAAGCTTTGTAACGGTAAAATATGCTCACTAGAATGTGTGATAAAAATTTCATAAAGTTTCGTTATCGTATGAGAAAGTTATGACCAAATTCGTTTACGAAGGGTTAAAAGCGACAACGTTGAAATTTGTCACTTTTCGGGTAAGCACAAAGTTAACCAAGGACTTAACCAAGTTTGTAAAAGTCCTAGGGTCCTTAAAAATCAAGTTTGAGGGTCAAAAGTGCAAGAGAAAACAATCAAAACCACGTTTCAAAGGACCAGGGACTGAAATGTAAAAGATTGAAACTTGTTTAACCTGTTGCGCAGTTCTACGCGCCCCGCGAGGGGGTCTTCGCGGCCCGCGTACGACCGCCAGCGACAGAAAATGCGCAGACGCCAGTCAGACCTCTGTTAACCGACTTAAATGAGTTGTTTTCTTATACCAGGGCTCCCTCCAATGGTTTTTCATGCATAGGGGCACCTGTAAACATCTGGTAACATTTGTAGACCATTGTGGCATCATCTTGTGAGATTAATTTGGCTATATATGGAGCTCAAGTTGCAACATGTTGTGCCATTCGTTTGCAAAGTTCACAAGTCCACTTCTGGAGCTCCCCTGATCAACCTCAAGCTTTCTAGTGATCTCTAGTCGTAATTAGGACTCTTGTAAGTATCTTTGACCCCTCCAAATTCGTTTTAGCTTAGTTAATTAGCTAAAAGTCAAACCGTCGTAATTTAAGTTTGACTTCGAGATTAAATGAAATCTGTTCAGTCAATTCTCGAATTGAAAGTACCTATAAGTAGGTAATAATGTGGGTAATAAACCCTTAAAAGGGTACTCTCTGATTCCCATTCTAACTAGGTCAATTGTCGGGTCAAACTTGTTATTAAAAAGTCAACAGAATGCTTATTTTCAAATTAATGCATAATTAGCAATGTAGGAGACATGCAACCTGTTTTATCATTAATATAACTTGGTAATTAATGTAAGAACATGTCTAACCATGTTGAACCCGACAATTTTCAGTTTAAGACCCGGATCGGAACCGAAAGTCGCATAAATTGACTTTTTCTTTGACTTTCAGTTCTGACCCGTTTATGCATGTTTTAGATTGGCCTTAGAGCTTATTTTGGACCAGGTTACATATAAGTATAACTCTCTGAGATTATACAACTTGGTTCATTAGATATCCGATTCATATGCATGTTTCCGTTAAATGCTTAAATGTTGACTATTATGCCCTTTTGACTATAAAACGTGATTTTTGAAAAAGTAAAAGAGTAGAAACCTTAGTTACTGATTTATAAACTTGCAACTAAAATTTGACATCAGTTTGAGGTCTAGATTAAGAGTTATGCTCATTAGCGTAATTTGAAAGCTTTATGTTAATTAAACGGGCGTAATTAGCGTATAGCCTATTTAAACCCACTTTTTGATATCAAACTTTCTACCCACTGATGTAATATAATATTTTGGGATTTTTAAATATTTTTATTTAATTTTTGGCTGAGCATAACATAGGTCTCTAAGTTTAACTCGGTTAATGCCGGTTTTGTCCTTTTAAGCCATAAAATGAGTTTTACAAATCCTTTTGACCCCAAACCTTTTTCTACTGATTTTATTTGATAAATACAATATTTTGAGCCTTCTGGAATTATAAAAATATCAGCTTTCCTTTGAAAACCCGGAAATGGCTCCAAATCGCCTTTTTAAGCGTTTTTAACACATAGTATGTACTAAAACCATGTTAAACATATAAGGTTGATACCTACTGATATTTTTAGTATATTTTTATATATTAATAGTAAGTACAAGTTTTTAAACTCAGGTTTCTAGTTTTGACCTTTTTAGCCTAAGTGAAATTACCAAAATACCCCTAAGGTGCATAGTTTGGTTTTAAATGATAAGTTTCACATATAGGTCATACCCTACTGTTATAACTTATTAAATTAAGTGTATTTACTGTATAAATCAGACCTGTAACTCAGATTACTAATTAAACTCTTTTATAGTCTTTTAAATGACCAAAATGCCCTTATGAGGCATAATTTGAGTTTAAATTCGTTTGGGGCATAATAGAAGATATCTTACTGCTATCACAACATGTTTAAGGCATATTAACTCAGGGAACTTGCATATGACTCCTATGGTTACCCGTGACGCCCTTTTCGCGTTCGGTTCGGTTTATGTAACTAGTTTACATAAATTGACCGAAACGGGTCAAACATTATCATTTTTGTCTCAAAATCCAGTATGTGTTTAATATACCCATATTATACAATTCTTCAAAATTTTCGGGTCTAAATCACATTCCATTCCGGTCTTCGCTTAATCGTGCGTTTGAACCGTATCTTTCTTTAAAACTGGCCGGTCTAAGCTTAAGCTTAATTAAAGACCCGTTAGGATTCTAATAGGATAATAAAAACCTTTGTTCCAGATTAGGAGCCCAGTAAAAGCCATCTGTACTTGCTGTATTTGACTTATACATTTCTCAGGTAAATACTCTTAACTTATTTTCCCTATACGGGCTTGGGATACGGTATTATAATACCGCTTGGTCGGGTGTGTAATCATTTAAATCGGATTGTGATTAATGTATTTACATAACTCGTTTAATATGTATTATTTGGTGTATGGCCTTTGGGGGTTAAATGACCATGTCCCGGATATCCTTGGCATCATTCAAAGAAATGGCCACGACCTAAGCACGGGGTGTAGGCGTACACCTGACAGATGCATTATGTAAAAACTGGTAATCCACTTTAAGGAATAAATCCTTGTGGGCATTATACCTGTGGCGTGTCAATTAATCTAGACCGGCTTTACAAACCGGCTCTAATGGACGACAAATAAGTAAAACTGTATACATGATTATTTTAATAATTGTCCCAAGTTATAAAAATATATTTTTGCCAAAGTGCATTCAAATCAATTTTCAAACTCTTTTCAAAATGAGTCGGTTAAGTTGTATTTACCAGTGTAAACTGATGTATTTTTCCAAAAAGGTTAAGTGCAGGTGCTACACGTAATAGGCTGGATACTCCAGACATCAATAATCAAGTCTCGCAAAGCTTTAGGTGTCAAAGTCTGTTGAACAAGTTTCCTCTTTATTTTGATCCGCCTGTGGATCTGTTTCAACTACATTGTGATACTTTATATTACAATTTATTTGGTTGGAATAAATCTATCTTTTGCTTCCGCTGTGCATTTAAATATTGTGTTGTTTGACTATGATGATATCAACTACGTCACGATACTCCCCACCGGGCCCACCGGTAACACGTGGAAAATAGGGGTGTGACAGGTTGGTATCAGAGCCAACACTGAGTGAATTAAACACTAGCCTTTTGTGTTTAATCTCAGTTACACAATTACACATTCCTCGATTCTCGAGTCTAGACAAAGAACTTAGGAATTATCCAAATTTGTTTTATTTCTAACTTTGTCTTATATATTTCTTGTTGTATCACTTGTTTGTTTTTGACAGGTTGACAAAATGCCGCCAAGGATGAGAGGAAGAGGAAAAGGGCCACTCGTCGCCCCAAATGACCATGAGGCCGGACCTTCGCACCGGCGAACACCTTCAGATCCCCATAACCCGAGTCCTCAAGATCCCTGGAGGACCTACATTGAACCAGCTAGGCGCTTAGTTTCACTGAGTACCTCCCCTTCTATTCCACACTCTTTTGGGCCTCATTCTGAAAATGAGCCCCACAACTCTCCCCAATCCTACATACCTCTTCAAGGACACAACTCACCTTTCGACCACATGTCGCATGTTTTCCAGGGCCAGTTCAACCCTGCCGACTACCTTGGAGCACCAGTGGGTTTTAACCCACTTGGACCTGAAGATCATTTTTCCGGTGGCAACGCGATGGATATAGACGAGGACACCGATCCTGCACCGCCACCATCCGGAACTCCAAACCACCCCATCGAAATTTCAGATGGGTCACCTTTTGTGGGATCACCTTATAATGGTCCCGACAGCTATGAGGAGAGGTTTAGGCAGTGTGACTGGGCGTTTACCCCCGGTTACCACAACTCTCCCCTGCACCAGCCGCAGCAGCTTCAGCAGCAGCAGAATCCTTCCGAGGATTCCCGGTTTTTCGCGGTCACTCCACCACCACCACCTCAGCTACAGCCTCCGGAGCCCCCGAGGCAAAGAAGAACGAACGCACGGATATCCACGCGAGGGGGAGTGCGCATCAGCACCCCTCCACTTTCAAGTGGCAGCCGATACTCGCCACTTCACGAAGAACCAGAGATGGGAGAATCTTCACACCCCGTCTCAGAAGTGAACTCTGCGCCTGTCGCGCCACCACCACCACTGGGTTTTGGAGACCCAATTCCTACTTACACTGGTGCGGTGGCGTATAATCCCTTCGAGCAGCCGATCCACACCAATTATAACTATGCCGAGGCCGATCCTTACTTGGTAGCTGCGAACTACAACGCTCTCTATCCGGAAGGTCCCTATGGAGGTCCCTGGACTTCGGGATACCCGACCTTTGGATATCCACCATATGGGTATCAGCAACCGCCGCCTCCTCAACCTCCGCATTATCAGCAACCCCCACAGCCGCCGGTGATGTCACCGCCCCAAATTCAAGAGATCCTTCAAGGGATTAATGAGGTGCGGCAGGAGGTGCGGGAAGACCGTAGGCATAACCGTGGGATGTTCAAGAAAATTATGGATTTGATCAAGGGAAAAAGCAAGAAGGATCACTAAATCCTTTGTTTGTTTGTTTATTTTAGTATTGTAATCATGTCCTTGCGAGGACATTTGTTTCTGTACTCTGCCCCTGCGTGGGCATATTTTCCTTTCTGTTCTGCCCCTGCGTGGGCATGTTTTTTCTGTTGACCCCTGCGTGGGTATGTTTGTTAGTTTAGCTCCTGTGTGGGCGTGTTATTTATGTAAAAGTCTCGTTTAGGGCAAACTTGTACTAGTTTAATTTTAATTGGAATGGTTAGTTCAAATTTTTCATTTTTAAATTATGTGCATGAATATAATGTATGAATAAATGAAAAATAACATTTATATTTTTATTTACCATTTTAATAAAATAATAAGAATCTTAAAAGGTAAAACCTAGCTTGTATGTTATCATAAGAACTAGCCAATATGGTAAAACCTGTTTTAAAAGATTCAAAAATCTCTGTTAACATCTGCAAACATGTTAACATTCTTGGCTAATGTGATCCGCAAAATCACACATGTCACCCTTTTAATAAATTATCCAAATTATTTATTATTATTTAAACATTCAGTTGTGATGTACTGCCTACGGGCTATAACTAATGTCATATAAGACAAAAGACAGTGGTAGCCTACAACTCCCTGTCAAGAAAAGGTGATGAACTTTGATTCAAACCTTAATGCCTCGATTCCATAAAATCTAGGCTTACGAAATAAATTTTCCTACGTGACTTGACCTATTGTGTTATTATTAATTTATGATTCTGGATTATGATAAAGATCTTGAATAATTATCAAATTAACTAAAATGGCTATTAAAACCATGGTTAATAAATCGTCAAGAACGATAGTACTGTTTAGGCTTATAAATAAACCTTGTCCTTATTTCTTTATGTAGCAATTAAAACTACATGGCCAAGTTAGAAGAAATAAACAGTCATTCGGCGGAAAACCCTGAAAATACTAAAATACTGGTAACTGGTGCGGAGCTGCAAGCATTAGTAGAAAATGTTGTTACCAAAGCAATAAATAGGCAGTATAGTGAATCAAGCGGGACCCGAAGTAGGACCCGATCCGCACCACATTCCAAGCCAAAGATTCACTCGGAGGCTCATAGCAAACCGCCCTCTAAGAAGGATGAACCCAAGAAAGATGATGATCGGCATTCATCTAATCAAAACAGTGTTCCCTCAAAAAGGATAGTGTTTGATGCTAAACCTCATACCAAGTCCTGTACCTACAAGTACTTTATTTCTTGCAAACCCCGGGACTTCACTGGGGAGAAAGGAGCAATAGATTGTATGACCTGGTTGGACGAAATGGACATGGTAGTTGACATCAGCGGATGTGCTGAAAGGGACATAGTGAAATATGTATCCCAATCGTTCAAGGGAGAGGCACTGGCTTGGGGGAAATCTCTCATTCAGGCTGCCGGAAAGATCCCACTCTACAACTTGTCATGGGATCAGTTCGTTGCTCTCATTAAGGAGAATTATTGCCCGCAGCACGAAGTTGAAAGAATCGAATTAGATTTCTTATCATTGGTGATGAAGAATTTAGATTGTCAGGCTTACCTCACCAGTTTCAATACCCTATCTAGGCTGGTTCCGTACTTGGTAACCCCGGAACCCAAAAGGATTGCTCGCTTCATCGGGGGTTTAGTGACGGGTGGTCCGTTGGACAACCCTTAAATAGTTTAAAAAGATTAAAATTCCATGCTTTACTTGGTTATTTGCTTGAATATAGTAACTACGAATGTTTGTGTGATTTGCAGGTAAATCGCTTAATTCGGTTAAATTGGACCCGTAGGCTACGGTTGGAAATTAAATGGCAATGTGACTTTGTGGTTTAAGGGATTAAAAGGATAAAAGGGGTGGCACCAAAAGTCATCACTGTGACTTTGGTTTTGTTTTGTTTAGAAACATCAAATCATCATCAGAATCATGTGGACAACAAGTCACAAAACATCATCATGATGTTTGATGTTTGACTTCTGATCCTGAACATCAGACAATTGGAGCTGCCAAAGACACACGCATACATATGGGCCGATATATGTGGACTTCTTTATGGGCCACATATTCACAAATCAAATAGGGGAAGTGGGCCGATCATTAGTGGAGATTTTGTGATTATTTGATGGCAAGAATATTCACGTGAGTTTGAGGTTCTAGAAAGTCAACAAAAATATCATCACAATTTAATAACATCACGTGAGGAGGCAGCCTCGAGACTTGGAGAAAACAAAACACAACATTAACATAATCATCACAGATCATCTCGATGGCAGCAAAGGATGTTCACAAAAGTCAACAACAATAGCTAATCATCATCATGAGAGAGCATATGTAACTTATGCATTTAATGTTTTTTTTGATAGAGTTTTAAGAGGGCTAATCACTGGTTTTCGGTTACGACACCTGTTGGGGGGTCGAAATTGAGGAAGGTGGTTAGAGACTTTTGGGGAAAAAAAAAAAAAAACATTATCTTAATTATTAGTTTTGGATGTACTTTTTTGAGAGGAACATGGAAACTCTTGTTAGGATGTTGGTCAAAGCTATGAGTGGCTAGGTTCTTATTGGTCATCTTTGGTGGAAGGTTGTTAAGACGGTTGTATTTTGATTCTCAATTTCTAGAATGGTAAACTTGTTTATGTTTTGTTTACTATGATGTATTATTACTTGTTTGTAAATTGTTGAGTCTTGTTTTATCCTACCTTGAAATCATACGTTCTTGGTGCCGTTGGCAATCGAGATATCATGGGTAAAGATAGGATGGGTAAGGGTCAATTGGTCATCGGGTAACAACCTCACGTTCTAGGAATCTGAGTACTTCGTTCCCTTTTATCACAACAAGTAATCTTGCATGAATCATGTCTATGTGATTCTTTCTAGTTGAATGTTAGCATAAACGTCGAAGCAAACCGGAAACTTAAGATAGTCATTTGTCTCTAAATTGTTTACAAACTCAACTTTTATTTTGCAAATTAATTTAGTATTCTTAGTTTCTAAAACCAATCCAATCAAACCCACTCTTGAATTTTCTTTTCTTGCAATTAGTTTAATTTTAGATAACTTAGATAAATCTTTAAATAACACACATTCCACAAACTCCCTGTGTTCGATACCCACTTACCGCTATCTATATAGTTGTTATTGGGATTAAATTTGATTGTGACCACGAAATCACGTCAAATTTTGGCGCCATTGCCGGGGAGTAGTGCGCAACGTGTGTTATCTTGTGTATTAGTTTGAAAAAAAAAATTAAAAAAAAAATTAAAAAAAAAAAAAAAAACCAAAAAGATTTCTTTTTTGTTCATGATTTACACTTGGTAGTTGAGTTGTGTTGTGCAGGATGACAGGGCATTACACAAATTTCATCTTATTTACGTGTAGATTGTGCAAAGGCCCACTTCATCCGAGTATATGTTGTGGGGAGGCCCAACATAAGCGTAGAGAAGAACAGATGAGAATGGACGAGCGGAATGTCCATTATGATGAGTTTCACCCACATGATTCATACTATGATTCACCTTACAAGTCGAACATGGATTATTATGATGAATATTCCCAACTTTCATATGAAGGCCCTCAGATGTACGATCAAGATTATTATCATGCTCAGTATACATTTGATCAGTCTGGTTATGAATGTGTAACTCAACAACCTACTTTGCACTATCAGTCACATAAATCTGAAAGTCTTGACGAGATGATGAGAAAGAGACACATGGTTCATGTTGAAAAAGAATTAACAAAACCTCATTTGTCAATGGAAGAACGAGTAGAACTTTTGGAATGGAAATATGATTTGTTACCAAAAGAGGTGAAAGAGATGAGGCCAGGGACGTCGATATTGGAAAAACGTCAAGCAAAACAACACTGGATATATGTGCAGATTGAACAAATGACACCTATGGTTGATGTAGAAGAAAAGGTTGTGAGTCCTCCCGAACTTGAAACTGAATTATTAGGGCCAAATGAGGAATATACAATTGAAATTATTGTGGAGGGACCACCTATGGAGAGCAAAGTTGAGGGCCTTTTACTTGATGAACCAATCAAAGTTGATTACAACTCTCCGGCTGAGGTGGTTATGGAAACCAAGAGTGTTAAGGATGCATGTTTAGAAACTAGGAAGGTGGCACTTCATGATGTGGGAGATTTCATTCATAAGTTATGTTTATGGGAGAGTTTGGATTTGTTGGGCACAGAAAACGAAGTAGTAAAGTGGAGAGTAAACTACCGAGCATTTGTTGGAAATTCGGTAGGAAAATGTGGATTTAAAGAATTTTGCAAAGAAAGATGGGACGTGACAAAGCACACACACAATAGAAGAATCAAACACCGTGCTTACATCAGCAACGAAAAAGGTAAATGTGCATTGAGACCACCTTGAGACATATCAGGTACGGTCTGGCTGAAGACCTTTAAACTTAGCGCTCTCGGGAGGCAGCCCGAGGATGTCGAGTATTGTATTTGTGTTTTGTTTTGTTTTGCTTTGTTTGGTTTTGTTTTGGTGTTGTGTTTGTGTGTTGGCAGGTTATTACGTTTCAACCCTCGCGGATGCAATGATTCAAGTGTGGGGATGTTTGGCAACATCCCTGTTGAGATATCGGCGAATCTGAGAGATGTTTTTGAACCGGTTCGATTACCGCAGCTGCATTACTACCAACACTGCTGATTTACTAATCAGGTCGTGTCTTGTTCTCATCTTGTGCACCTTTGTATATATTCTTGTTTAAGTTTTTGGTTGGGCGGTTGGGTGGTGTTTTGATGTGTTTAGTTTATGGGTTGTGAAGGAATTGGTGGTGTTTTTAATAAAAAAAAAAAAAAAAAAAAAAAAAAAAAAAAAAAATTGGGGTTTGAGAGTATAAGCAATTGTTGATGTTCTTGGTTAAAGCGACCTTTTCCTCAAAACCATACATTGGGACAATGTATCCCAAGTGTGGGGATGGGGGAATTTTTGAGAATGTTAAAATTTTTGTAAATTCAAGCGAAAAGTGTAAAAATTTGAAAGCTTGATATTGTTCCATTTGACACACCGACACCCATTCCTAGTCTTTTCTTGGTGAGGATTTGAGCCACACATGATTGTTATTGATATTTCATTGTTTGAGTGGCGGTGTGTGTTGTGTGTTAATAGAACTTGTGTGTGAATACTTGTTAAATCCTAGAATTAGCATGCTTTTGAAAATGATAGGGGGACTTTTAGGAAGCCTCGTCTAGATGTGTGAGAGTGCGGGATTGGTGGGTTGGACCTCATACTTTACATATATGAGCTTGGTATTGTGAGGGGTGGGGGTTTGGTCCTTAGAAAGCCATGTTGAGCCTTAGACCATTCGATTGTGACCCGAGCCTACTTCCTACAAAATTTTACCTTTTGAGATGACCCGGTTTAGGAGATTTAGTATGTAGTATTGATGTTCTTGTATATATTGTTGAGTTTGATGTGTTATGAAAAAAAAAAAAAAAAAAAAGAGAAAAATATGAAAAATACAAAAAGAAGAAGTATTTAGTTGCAATAGAGTTGAGAATGTCAAGAAGCTTTGTATATATTTTTTTTGGTGTTTGCTTCGTAGTAGTAGACATAAAAAAAACAAAACCGGGTCAAATCAATTAGCTCTTTCATATGTATTCCACCATTTTCCTACCTTTACACCTAGCCCCGTTGCAACCCGCAAGTCCCTTTGATTCTAAAGCATGTTAGATAATTGTTAGGAGGAAACTTGATTTGTATACAAGCTTATTGTCGCACACACACACACGTATTGAGTGGTTTAGCATTATGCTAATATTTCTTGTCACCGAGAGTTTTTGTGAGGGGTGTGTCTTGTGGTATGATTGAAAGGTTAGTAGAAGGACGATATATTTTAGCTTGTTTTGCATTTTGATCGCTTGTGATTTTGAAATAATTTTCGAATGGGTTGCTTGGGACAAGCAACGGGTAAGTGTGGGGATGTGATGGGTGGTCCGTTGGACAACCCTTAAATAGTTTAAAAAGATTAAAATTCCATGCTTTACTTGGTTATTTGCTTGAATATAGTAACTACGAATGTTTGTGTGATTTGCAGGTAAATCGCTTAATTCGGTTAAATTGGACCCGTAGGCTACGGTTGGAAATTAAATGGCAATGTGACTTTGTGGTTCAAGGGATTAAAAGGATAAAAGGGGTGGCACCAAAAGTCATCACTGTGACTTTGGTTTTGTTTTGTTTAGAAACATCAAATCATCATCAGAATCATGTGGACAACAAGTCACAAAACATCATCATGATGTTTGATGTTTGACTTCTGATCCTGAACATCAGACAATTGGAGCTGCCAAAGACACACGCATACATATGGGCCGATATATGTGGACTTCTTTATGGGCCACATATTCACAAATCAAATAGGGGTAGTGGGCCGATCATTAGTGGAGATTTTGTGATTATTTGATGGCAAGAATATTCACGTGAGTTTGAGGTTCCAGAAAGTCAACAAAAATATCATCACAATTTAATAACATCACGTGAGGAGGCAGCCTCGAGACTTGGAGAAAACAAAACACAACATTAACATAATCATCACAGATCATCTCGATGGCAGCAAAGGATGTTCACAAAAGTCAACAACAATAGCTAATCATCATCATGAGAGAGCATATGTAACTTATGCATTTAATGTTTTTTTTATAGAGTTTTAAGAGGGCTAATCACTGGTTTTCGGTTACGACACCTGTTGGGGGGGTCGAAATTGAGGAAGGTGGTTAGAGACTTTTGGGGGAAAAAAAAAAAAACATTATCTTAATTATTAGTTTTGGATGTACTTTTTTTAGAGGAACATGGAAACTCTTGTTAGGATGTTGGTCAAAGCTATGAGTGGCTAGGTTCTTATTGGTCATCTTTGGTGGAAGGTTGTTAAGACGGTTGTATTTTGATTCTCAATTTCTAGAATGGTAAACTTGTTTATGTTTTGTTTACTATGATGTTTTATTACTTGTTTGTAAATTGTTGAGTCTTGTTTTATCCTACCTTGAAATCATACGTTCTTGGTGCCGTTGGCAATCGAGATATCATGGGTAAAGATAGGATGGGTAAGGGTCAATTGGTCATCGGGTAACAACCTCACGTTCTAGGAATCTGAGTACTTCGTTCCCTTTTATCACAACAAGTAATCTTGCATGAATCATGTCTATGTGATTCTTTCTAGTGGATGATAGTACAACCGTTGAAACAAACTGGAAACTAAAGATGGTCATTTTTCTCTCAATTGTTTACAACTCAATTTGCAATTTGCAATTTAATTAGTAATCTTAGTTTTAAAAAGCAAACAAACAATCCAACTCTTTGAATTTACTTTTTATTGCAATTAGTTTAATCTTAGTTAACTTAGATACACTTCTAAATAACACATATTCCACAAACTCCCTGTGTTCGATACCCACTTGCCACTATCTATATAGTTGTTTTTGGGATTAAATTTGCGTGACCCACGACAATCACGTCATTTAGCCCCAGAAATTAAAGCCAGTGTTAAGGCATCAAGGCCTGCTACCTTTAGATCAGCAGCTGATCTGTCTCTGTCTCTTACCTTGGACGCGGTCAGGTTAAGATCGCTCAGGAATTCAGAAGAAGGTAAGAGGAAGCGTGAGGACGAAACCTCACGAAGATCTGAGAAGAAGCATAAGGGTAATACTGACTCCAGGAAGAAGTCTGGATCCAACAAGGGTAGCCAACAAGCTGAGGAAAAGCCAAAGTGCAAAACTTGCCAAAAACGCCACTTTGGAAAATGCAGACTTGAGTCCAAGTCTAAGTCAGGATCACCTACATGTGGGCTGTGCAAGTCTAAAGAGCACAAGACTGTCGATTGCAAGAAGATTAAAGATGCCACATGCTACAACTGCAATGAGAAGGGGCACATTAAAACCAACTGCCCTAAATACGCCAAAAAGCCGGAAGATGTCAAGAAGACCAATGCTAGGGTCTTCAAAATGGATGCAAAGGAAGCAGTCCAGGACGATAATGTGATTACAGGTACTTTTCTCATAAATGATGTTTATGCTAGAATATTGTTTGATTCCGGAGCAGATAAGTCTTTTGTTGATGATAAGTTCTGTAAGTTGTTAAACCTACCTGTTAGAACCTTAAGTGTGAAATACGAGGTGGAATTAGCTTATGGAACCATAGAAACAGCCTCAACTGTTTTAGATGGATGTGTTATATCCATTAGGAACCACTCTTTTCCTTTGTCCTTACTTCCCTTTAAGCTAGCCGGTTTTGATATAGTTATAGGTATGGATTGGTTATCGCATAACCAAGCCCAGATTGTGTGCAATAGAAAGCAAGTGGTAGTCAAAACTCCTTCTGGTGAGTCACTTACCATTCAGGGGGATACCCAGCATGGATTTCCTAAGCAAGTGTCCATGCTCAAGGCATCTAGATGCTTGAAAAAGGGTTGTGTTATTTATATGGCACATGTTACTATTGATGAGCAGAAACCCAAGATTGAAGACATCCCTATCATTTCGGAATATCCTGAAGTTTTTCCTGAAGAACTACCTGGCTTACCACCAGATAGGCAAGTAGAATTCCGAATTGACATCATCCCTGGAGCAGCACATGTTGCTAGAGCACCTTATAGGTTGGCACCGACAGAAATGAAGGAGTTAAGGACGTAGTTAGATGATCTGCTAGCCAAAGGTTTCATTAGACCTAGTTCGTCTCCTTGGGGAGCACCGATTTTGTTTGTCAAGAAGAAGGATGGATCGATGTGTCTGTGCATCGATTACCGTGAGCTTAATAAGGTCACTATCAAGAATAGGTATCCTTTGCCCAGGATCGACGATCTGTTCGATCAATTACAAGGGGCAAGCTACTTTTCTAAGATTGATTTGAGGTCAGGCTATCATCAGTTGAAGGTTAAAGATGAAGATGTACACAAGACTGCTTTTAGGACTCGTTATGGTCATTACGAGTTCCTAGTGATGCCTTTTGGGCTCACTAATGCACCTGCCGCATTCATGGATCTCATGAATCGCGTCTGCAAGCCTTACTTGGACAAATTCGTCATCGTCTTTATTGACGACATCCTTATTTACTCAAAGAACCAGGCTGACCATGAGAAACACCTTCGTTGTATTCTTAAACTTCTACATCATGAGAAACTCTACGCCAAATTTTCGAAGTGCGAATTTTGGCTTCGAGAAGTCCAATTCCTTGGACATGTGGTTAGTGAGCATGGTATCCAAGTAGATCCCGCTAAGCTAGAAGCAGTTATGAATTGGCAAGAGCCAAAGACGCCTACTGAGATTCGTAGCTTCCTGGGTTTAGCAGGATACTATAGGCGATTTATTGAAAACTTCTCAAGAATTGCTGCGCCCCTAACTTCATTGACAAGTAAGAAGATTAAGTTTGATTGGGGTCCTAAGCAGCAGGAATCCTTTGACATTCTTAAGAAAAAGTTGAGCAATGCACCAGTGTTAACATTGCCCGATGGTATAGAAGAATTCGTGGTGTATTGTGATGCATCACTCACCGGAATGGGCTGTGTGCTTATCCAGAAAGGCAAGGTCATTGCTTATGCTTCACGTCAGTTAAAGGTGCACGAGAAGAAGTACACCACCCATGACTTGGAGCTGGGTGCCGTTGTATTTGCATTAAAACTATGGAGGCATTACTTGTATGGAACCAAGTGTGTGATCTATTCAGATCACAAGAGCCTTCAACACTTGTTTAATCAGAAAGACTTGAACATGAGGCAACGACGCTGGATGGAAACTTTAAATGATTATGATTGTGAGATAAGATACCATCCAGGCAAGGCAAATGTAGTTGCTGATGCCTTAAGTAGGAAGGAAAGAGTGAAGCCGATAAGAATCAATGCCAAGAGCATTAAAATAAAGAATAGTTTGAACGAAAGGTCGTTAGCTGCACAGAAGGAAGCTGTGTTGGAAGCTAACTATCCTGAAGAAAAGCTAGGAGTAACTGAGGAGCAGTTATCCTATGACAAGGACGGAATGCTGAGATTGAATGGACGAATATGGGTTCCAGTTTATGGAGGACTTCGGGATGTTATCCTCCAGGAGGCCCACAGTTCCAAATATTCTGTTCATCCTGGAGCTGATAAGATGTACCAGGATCTAAAGGCAAACTACTGGTGGATAGGCTTGAAAAAGTCTGTAGCTGCCTATGTAGCTAAATGTTTGACGTGTGCGCAAGTCAAAGCTGAGCATCAGAAGCCATCAGGCTTGTTACAACAGCCTGAACTTCCCACATGGAAGTGGGAGATGGTGACAATGGATTTCATCACCAAGTTGCCAAGGACAAGGAAGGGAAATGATACTATATGGGTAATAGTAGATAGACTGACCAAGTCAGCACATTTCCTACCCATTAAGGAGACTTATAGCTCTGACATGTTAGCTCAATTGTACGTAGATAAGATTGTAGCTCTGCATGGCGTACCAGTGTCAATTATCTCTGACAGAGATACGAGATACACCTCTCATTTTTGGAAAAGTTTCCAACAATCATTGGGCACGCGCTTGAATTTTAGTACGGCTTACCATCCACAGACGGACGGACAGAGTGAGCGTACCATCCAAACGTTGGAAGACATGCTCCGTGCATGTGTGATTGATTTAGGTGGTAGTTGGGATAACCACCTGCCATTGATTGAGTTCTCCTATAACAATAGCTATCATACCAGCATTAAGGTTGCGCCTTTCGAGGCACTATATGGTAGAAAATGTAGAACACCTATTTGTTGGGCGGAAGTAGGAGAAGTTCAATTATCAGGACCAGATTTAGTCTTTGAAACAACGGACAAGATTGTCCAGATTCGCGATCGCTTGAAAGCTGCCAGGGATAGGCAGAAAAGCTACGCTGATCCAAAGCGTAAACCTCTAAAGTTTGAGGTTGGTGATAAAGTTTTGCTTAAGGTATCACCCTGGAAAGGGGTGATGCGGTTTGGTAAGAAAGGTAAGTTAAGCCCAAGGTATATAGGACCATTCGAGGTTATTGAATGCGTTGGGTTAGTGACTTATAAGTTGAACTTGCCTGAAAAGCTCAGTGGTATTCACAATGTTTTTCACATCTGCAATCTGAAGAAATGTCTAGCTGATGACTCGCTAGTCATACCGCACACGGATGTGCATATAGATGACAGCTTGAAATTTGTGGAAAAACCATTGTTAATTGAGGATCGACAGGTAAAGAAGCTTTGAAGGAAGCATGTACCTATTGTAAAGGTCAAATGGGATGCCCGTAGAGGTCCCGAATACACGTGGGAAGTAGAATCCACGATGAAAGAAAAGTACCCTCATTTGTTTCAATAAATCTCGAGGTCGAGATTTCTTTTAAGGGGGTAAGGATGTAACACCTCGAAAATTTACGTCCAATAATGTATTGACACGTGTCATAAGCTTTGAAAATGTGAAAAAGTACTTTAGAGGGACTAAAGTTGACAAACAGAGAAACTATGTGAATATAAGGGTCCAAAGTGTCAACAATGGATAAATATATTTTAAAATGGCCCTACATGTTGGTTATAACCTTAAACGAATAAATCATGGGTCATACGAAGCTGAAAACGAAAGAAAGTGAGGAATTACAAACTACAGGGGTTAAATATGTCAACATGTTGAAAGTATACCTCTGAGTGACCTTTTAGCAAACCCGAAGCTTTGTAACGGTAAAATATGCTCACTAGAATGTGTGATAAAAATTTCATAAAGTTTCGTTATCGTATGGGAAAGTTAAGACCAAATTCGTGTACGAAGGGTTAAAAGCGTCAACGTTGAAATTTGTGACTTTTTGGGTAAGCACAAAGTTAACCAAGGACTTAACCAAGTTTGTAAAAGTCCTAGGGTCCTTAAAAATCAAGTTTGAGGGTCAAAAGTGCAAGAAAAACAATCAAAACCACGTTTCAAAGGACCAGGGACTGAAATGTAAAAGATTGAAACTTGTTTAACCTGTTGCGCAGTTCTACGCGCCCCGCGAGGGGGTCTTCGCGGCCCGCGTACGACCGCCAGCGACAGAAAACGCGCAGATGCCAGTCAGACCTCTGTTAACCGGCTTAAATGAGTTGTTTTCTTATACCAGGGCTCCCTCCAATGGTTTTTCATGCATAGGGGCACCTGTAAACATCTGGTAACATTTGTAGACCATTGTGGCATCATCTTGTGAGATTAATTTGGCTATATATGGAGCTCAAGTTGCAACATGTTGTGCCATTCATTTGCAAAGTTCACAAGTCCACTTCTGGAGCTCCCCTGATCAACCTCAAGCTTTCTAGTGATCTCTAGTCGTAATTAGGACTCTTGTAAGTATCTTTGAACCCTCCAAATTCGTTTTAGCTTAGTTAATTAGCTAAAAGTCAAACCGTCGTAATTTAAGTTTGACTTCGAGATTAAATGAAATATGTTTAGTCAATTCTTGAATTGAAAGTACCTATAAGTAGGTAATTATGTGGGTAATAAACCCTTAAAAGGGTACTCTCTGATTCCCACTCTAACTAGGTCAATTGTCGGGTCAAACTTGTTATTAAAAAGTCAACAGAATGCTTATTTTCAAATTAATGCATAATTAGCAATGTAGGAGACATGCAACCTGTTTTATCATTAATATAACTTGGTAATTAATGTAAGAACATGTCTAACCATGTTCAACCCGACAATTTTCAGTTTAAGACCCGGATCAGAACCGAAAGTCGCATAAATTGACTTTTGCTTTGACTTTCAGTTCTGACCCGTTTATGCATGTTTTAGATTGGCCTTAGAGCTTATTTTGGACCAGGTTTCATATAAGTATAACTCTCTGAGATTATACAACTTGGTTCATTAGATATCCGATTTATATGCATAATTCCGTTAAATGCTTAAATGTTGACTATTATGCCCTTTTGACTATAAAATGTGATTTTTGAAAAAGTAAAAGAGTAGAAACCTTAGTTACTGATTTATAAACTTGCACCTAAAATTTGACATCAGTTTGAGGTCTAGATTAAGAGTTATGCTCATTAGCGTAATTTGAAAGCTTTATGTTAATTAAACGGCGTAATTAGCGTATAGCCTATTTAAACCCACTTTTTGATATCAAAATTTCTAACCACTGATGTAATATAATATTTTGGTATTTTTAAAGATTTTTATTTAATTTTTGGCTGAGCATAACATAGGTCTCTAAGTTTAACTCGGTTAATGCCGGTTTTGCCCTTTTAAGCCATAAAATGAGTTTTACAAATCCTTTTGACCCCAAACCTTTTTCTACTGATTTTATTTGATAAATACAATATTTTGAGCCTTCTAGAATTATAAAAATATCAGCTTTCCTTTGAAAACTCGGAAATGGCTCCAAATCGCCTTTTTAAGCGTTTTTAACACATAGTATGTACTAAAACCATGTTAAACATATAAGGTTGATACCTACTGATATTTTTAGTATATTTTTATATATTAACAGTAAGTATAAGTTTTTAAACTCAGGTTTCCAGTTTTGACCTTTTTAGCCTAAGTGAAATTACCAAAATACCCCTAAGGTGCATAGTTTGGTTTTAAATGACAAGTTTCACATATAGGTCATACCCTACTGTTATAACTTATTAAATTAAGTGTATTTACTGTATAAATCAGACCTGTAACTCAGATTACTAATTAAACTCTTTTATAGTCTTTTAAATGACCAAAATGCCCTTATGAGGCATAATTTGAGTTTAAATTCGTTTGGGGCATAATAGAAGATATCTTACTGCTATCACAACATGTTTAAGGCATATTAACTCAGGGAACTTGCATATGACTCCTATGGTTACCCGTGACGCCCTTTTCGCGTTCGGTTCGGTTTATGTAACTAGTTTACATAAATTGACCGAAACGGGTCAAACATTATCATTTTTGTCTCAAAATCCAGAATGTGTTTAGTATACCCATATTATACAATTCTTCAAACTTGTCGGGTCTAAATCACATTCCATTCCGGTCTTCGCTTAATCGTGCGTTTGAACCGTATCTTTCTTTAAAACTGGCCGGTCTAAGCTTAAGCTTAATTAAAGACCCGTTAGGATTCTAATAGGATAATAAAAACCGTTGTTCCAGATTAGGAGCCCAGTAAAAGCCATCTGTACTTGCTGTATTTGACTTATACATTGCTCAGGTAAATACTCTTAACTTATTTTCCCTATACGGGCTTGGGATACGGTATTATAATACCGCTTGGTCGGGTGTGTAATCATTTAAATCGGATTGTGATTAATGTATTTACATAACTCATTTAATATGTATTATTTGGTGTATGGCCTTTGGGGGTTAAATGACCATGTCCCGGATATCCTTGGCATCATTCAAAGAAATGGCCACGACCTAAGCACGGGGTGTAGGCGTACACCTGACAGATGCATTATGTAAAAACTGGTAATCCACTTTAAGGAATAAATCCTTGTGGGCATTATACCTGTGGCGTGTCAATTAATCTAGACCGGCCTTACAAACCGGCTCTAATGGACGACAAATAAGTAAAACTGTATACATGATTATTTTAATAATTGTCCCAAGTTATAAAAATATATTTTTGCCAAAGTGCATTCAAATCAATTTTCAAACTCTTTTCAAAATGAGTCGGTTAAGTTGTATTTACCAGTGTAAACTGACGTATTTTTCCAAAAAGGTTAAGTGCAGGTGCTACACGTAATAGGCTGGATACTCCAGACATCAATAATCAAGTCTCGCAAAGCTTTAGGTGTCAAAGTCTGTTGAACAAGTTTCCTCTTTATTTTGATCCGCCTGTGGATCTGTTTCAACTACATTGTGATACTTTATATTACAATTTATTTGGTTGGAATAAATCTATCTTTTGCTTCCGTTGTGCATTTAAATATTGTGTTGTTTGACTATGATGATATCAACTACGTCACGATACTCCCCACCGGGCCCACCGGTAACACGTGGAAAATAGGGGTGTGACAAAAGCTGAGGTATTTACCACCTCGATCTGATCGAAGTACTTTTATCTTTCTATCAAGCTAGTTTTTAGTCATGATTTCTAGTCATGGATCTAAAAGGGCCATATACATCATGTGAATGAGTTCTAGAAGACCATTGATTCGTTCACCAACATCGGTGAAGGGGTGCTTTGTGAGTTTGCCAGCTAAGCAAGATTCGCATTCATCAAAGGAGTCCTGTCTAGTGGATTCAAGAATCCCCTCGGACTGGAGCCATTCTATGCATGCCTTACTTATGTGGCAAAGTCAGCAATGCGATAAATGTGTTTCATTCATAGTAGCTTTGTTACGATAAAAGTGTTTCATTCATAGTAGCTTTGTTACGCTTAGAAAGATGATATATATTATTACTTGTTTGAACATCAATCTCATAAATACCATTTCGAGGTTTAGCCTCAAAATAAAAGGACATCATTCAAGTAGGCTAAAATAGAAAAACCTTTAAAACGTACTTGAATCCTTGTTCAAACAGTGAAGAAACTGAAATAATGTTTCTGGTTAAACCAGGTTCATATAAACAGTTATTTAAAGTAACTACAAGGCCAAGGGAACATGAAAAACAAAAATGTTCCAGTTGCCAGAACTGGAACTCTCTTTCCATTACCAACTATGAGTTCCAGGTGGCCTTGTTTCAGTTTTCTTCCACTTTTTAGGCTCCTGCAAGACATTAACGATGCGGTAACCACATCTAGTATCAAATACCCATGTGTTGCTAGAAACAGTGAAAAGTTTGATAACATAAATGCGAATATTAGAAGAAGGGCCAACATTATTGGCCTTGTTCATCTTCAGCTTGGCTAGATACTATGGGCAGTTTCCCTTTCAGTGCCCCATTTGGTTGTTCAAAGCACTGATGCTCCTCAAGAGGGTGTGGTTTTGCAACATGCTTGTTGTTGGTGGCATTTCTGGCAGCAACAACAACTTTTCTTTTGCCTTTGCTCTTATGTTTCCTTTTCTTGTTATTGGGCTTCTTAACACCACCAGACTTTACCATTAGAACTTGGTTGGTTTTGTGGAATAACCAAGGTTGTTCATCTGGTCAATGTATCCTTTCATCTTTAGCACATGAGTACTGATACATGATCCTTCCAGCATTTTACAGCTTATGAGCTGTTTCATGGTGTCATATCGCTCCTGTCGGGCTTGTTTCTGGAACATACCTTTCAGTTGCTGGATCATGTCATAAGCATCCTTATCTTCCATGTTCTTCTGAAGTCCAGGAGACATGGTGGCTTTCATAAGGCAGGCTACCTCAACGGCATCCTCGTTATGTTTCTCCAGTGCCTTGTGAGCAGTAGTAGAATTACTTTCAGGCTCGGTAGGGATTGGGCCATCTAAGATATACAGCTATTCCTCCATATTGAGAACTATTCTCAGATTACGGTGCCATTCGAGAAGGTTGGTGTTATTCAAATTTTTTATTTCTTTTCCTTTTCAAGTATAGACTTGAAAATGGAGTTGTTTTCATTAGACATTTGTTATATAAGCAAGGTGATTTTAATTAGTATTTTCGATGTATATCTCCTTATTTCGTGAGGTGAGACGATAAGGAATGAGAATCCGGTTAGAATCTCTTTCTAAAGGCAGCTGGGGCATGCAACATTAGCAAGAGGTTCAAGCGGACTGACAACGATTGTCAATTGTGAGAAAAGCACAACTCCCGAGGTTTATGAGGCTGCGAGGATAACCTATTGTCCTTGCATTGATACGTTTGGCCTCATCTATGCCACTTTTGTTCTCGAGACAGCTGGGGCACGTAAACACGAGAAGAAAAGTAATAGTCGTCCTAAAACAGTCACATGTGGAAGGGTCGGATGTGTCAACGAAGCCCTTGCACCTTGGAAGGATAAACTAGACACCAAGTGTCGTGCTGTGGCTCCAACACTGATGGTTCGCATTATGCCCCAAGTGTTGCTAGTAGTAGGATGGCATAGACCAATGATTTTAATTTTTACCAAATAGGGTCGTTATAGTCGATTTTAATTTAGATATTAAATTTGCGACATAACCAAAAGGACCCTTTCACCTCTCGGGACAATTAGTTTTAGATAACCAATAAAACTAAGTTTGTCGTGACTTGGAATAACCAATTTTAAGTTAATAGAAAACTATTAAGCTAATAGTTTTGGAAAATTAAAACTAGTTTAATTTGCAAAACTTAATTGGTTATTGTTTGTTTCAAAAACAACCTTTGTTTTATAACAAAAACTTTAACAAGTTGTAAAAACAATTTAGAACTTGTTTTAGTGTGATTGTTTTAATATTTTAAAACTCCTTTTAAAATCATGTTGGTATTTAGGTTGGTTATGTTATAACAACTTATAAGATAAAAGCAACCACAATAGCAAGACAAATATGTAAATCCATATGGCCAAAAATTGTTCGATCTTACTAGAGCCTAATAGCAAGATCAAACGGGTCATGGGGTCACAACACATAGACAACCACAAGGATGGACTTGAGTGCATCCAGTCATCTCGAGCAACTCCCACTGACTTCATGACTCCTGTTTAGCATCCTCGGTTTTGTCTCCGGGTCTTCATTTATTACAACATTTACAAAAATACAATTAAGGAAAGAACCCTATCTATTACAACTTTGAACCATTTTGGTGGCCAAAAACAATACCAACAAAACTGAATAAAATTTACAGCTACAAAACAAGGTCGGGCCGGATTTACACATCGCACAACAATCACAAAATAAACCGGGCAATGTTTTGGTCAAGCAAAACAAATAAAATATTGACAAAAAATAAAGTGCCCTTAAAAAAAACTTAGATCGGAAACTTTAAATAAATAAAGTTTGTGTTCTAATTCCGGTTAAAAGGACCGGCACCAACTCGTATGTTATAACCAAGGCTCTGATACCACTGTTGGTTTTTCCTTGGTGATCGGTCAAAATTTTATTTATCAAAAACCCGGTTCAATAAATAATAGTTAATTAATTAAGCAAGTTAATTAATAAAATGCAACGGAAATATAAACAAATGATCAACAAAGCGAAACCCGACAGGATCCGGTTACATGCAAATACGAGCACAGTGAAAATATATTTAACTCCCGATGAGAAAGATATACCTCGGTTAATGACTAACCGGTCGAGACACCGAGGCTCAACGAACAAGTGCTAGTGTTACGAACCAACGAATACAAGTGCGAATCCGTATAGCGACGGCGGTGACCGGCGACGAGCAGCAGCGACAACAGGGTGGGCTGGCGGTGGCAAGGCAGCGACGGCGGCCGATCCGGCGGCGGCTTCGGTGGCAGCGGTGGCCTGTCTGGCGGCGGCTATGGTCGGTTTGGGTGTATGAGAGGTTTTAAATTCTTGACCGTTTATCTATGCGAGATGATATTTATTATCATCTCATCTACATGACTCGTTCCGTTTAACACCGTACGGTTATTTTACTTATAAACCGTTTATTACCACTTTCGACTCTTTATGTCTTACGCGGAAAAGCGTCTTTTTGAAACTAACGGTTATTGTCAACGTGTGACTAAATTACTGTTTTGCCCTTATTATTTGTTTTGGCTTACCATAAAAGGTAACCATTAAAAGTTCATTTTTCCTTTCGTCATAATATGACCGAATTATCGATTTACTTCTTTTTAACCATTATTATGGTTTCTTTCATCTTTGATTATCTTGTTCCGTACGACTACACGACGGAACATCATATTTCAATTGTTTAGTTATCTCATTCGTAATTTATATGATAAGAGAATATTCCACAATTTAAGACTAGTGTAAGCTATACTTACCTTGCATCCGAATACGCTTTTCTTCTCGTGCTTGATTCATTTGACCGCTTCTTTCCCAAGCCTCCACCTAGCTCGTTAGGCGACAAACTATCATCATTCACAAGGTGGTTAGATTAGTCATTTCTCTTCACGACTATTCCACCTTACGTATTTTCTATGTCGAAACTACTATTCGACTTTATCATTGGTTAGTTTGACCTTTAAAAGTCAGCTACCTTTAATCATACAATAGGCACAATTAAGTTAAATCAACATTATGATTAGAACTCGTTTTAACCCATATTTCACGTAATTAGTCAAATAAGGCAATTACGCGTTTCATTCGTAATTTCAACATATAAACATTCACTTAGGCATTTTAACAAACACCTTGTGGGCATATTCTATAAAATCAACAATCTATTTTCATAACTAGTTATTTACCCAAGTTTTAACATCATTCACAAGTTCTTATGTCTAGCATGCATAACAACACCTAGACTTACTTCATGGAAATCGAATAACACCAAATTGATGATCATAAATCTAGTGTTCATCATCTTCCTACAAAACCCACTTAACACCTAAATGGGTGATTCTCAATTTCACATGCATGAACATCAATGCATCAAATTATTGATTAGGGTTCATTCCTAACCGTAAATTTATCATAATTTCATTCAAACATCAATCAATCAAGTTCACATTTCAATTTCACAAGTTTATCAAGAATTTGAGATGAAACCAAATTGTGAATTTTGACATACCTTGTGATCCCTTCACTGAGGTGATCACTAATTTGTGCTTGAATTTCGATTTGGGTTTGATTTGCCCTTCCAATTTCTTGATTTTGTGTTTGTTAGGGTTTTTGAGCTCAAGAGTTCTTGGCTCCTGTGGATATCTCGACCAGAACACACACTTAAAGTGTGTGTTTTGGTGTTTAACTTTTGTTTTAATAAAACAAGTTTCCCACTTGGCAATATTAGTCCCTCATGTTTTATTTTGATCAAATGAGGCTATAACTCACCATTAGTCACTTAATCACATGCTACTAACTAGGTTAATTATTCCTAGTTACTTTAACGGGTTCGGGAAGTTATAACCCGTTATGTTTTATGTCCCGTTAATTTGGGCTTTTTATATACTTTGTTTTCTCAAAGTATTTATTTTCCTTTTTAATTAATATTAGGTTTATTTATTTAAGTCCTAATATTTACCGGGTTAAATTTTACCACTAACGGTATTTTACCCGTTCATCACTATTAACGAGGTTTGATTACTAAACCCGTTTTCGGGGTGTTACAAGTCTACCCCCCTTAAAGAGGTTTCGTCCCCGAAACCTTTTCCATGTAGTGCATTCGATTTATACCTAATGCATTTGGTCTCAATAATCCTTCGAGAGTTATTCATACCTTAACCATTTGTTAGTATTACCAGAATAGTATGGTAATATCGTTTGGGTTACAAAACATATGCGTATAACCTCATACCTTAAAGCTTTACCCTTCAATCGTGCTTTTGCTCGATGTGACTTCCGACACTTTGTTTATGTTACCTTATGATCGCCTCGTATAGGCGATTAATGCTCTTCGTTAGTAAGGCCTCATGGACCGTCACTTTCGTTTCATACTCATTTACCTTTATTATTTTACTTGACTGTGTAGCCAATTGGCCACATGGTCATACACGCTTATCAACTATGTTTATTTCACGCTAATCTTAATATAAATAGCGTGTTGAACACTTTCTTAATTTAAATATTGACCTTAACCGGTCTCACTGACTAGACTTATTAGTCCAGTTACTTTATACCCATCTATCGGGCTACTATGTGATTTTATTTCATATAACTTTCCTGACCGTGATCGCGTCACGTCGTGTTTTAGGTTTATTTCCCAATCATCTCATACTATATATGTTTGATAAAACGTTGTTTTTGACTAAAATTGAATTTTAGTTTAACGTTTTATTTATATATATATATATATATATAAAAAAAAAAATTTTGTCAAACAAATTTGACAACTTGACATTTATCCTTTTTGCAGTCCTTGTTTTACGCGGGGATTCTCTTCTGGTTCCCTCGCTTATCTAAGTAACCCGTAGGTTCTTTTACTTAGCCTCGTAGGCTATTTCTTTAGGCTTTCACCTCTTTAGGGTGTTGCCTTTATGATCCTTTTCCTTTTTATTCATGACCCGTGGGTCATTTTAGTCCCGTAGACCTTTACACTGTTTATAACCCGAAGGTTATAATGATCCCGTAGATCGTCCTTTTTATGTTCGAAAATCATTTGTTTTCGCATCAAAATTTCGTTCACTCCAACTGTGATTCGTGACTGCAATCATTTCATATTTAATTCCGACCTATTACATGGGTTCATTAATATCTTGCGCTTTCCTTTATTCAGTTTGTGCCTATATTTATATTCAATCTTGTCCCATTACCGGGCTCATTATCCTTTCCAATATTACGTTTTACCTAACCCGTTTAATTTGTTCGAGTGAGTTTCACCACTTTTGATAGTCAACTTTATCCTCTATGCCTTAGCATTCTTAGTGGTCGGTTTGTATTTTCATTTACTTGATTATTGTCCCTTCCCTTGGGCTCGTTATACTAACGTAATTCGCTTCCGTCTTCCGACTTACGTTTACGTTTACTATCAAACATCTTACTTATTTGATTCATTTAGGTACCATTTAAGTTAGTCCCATTCACCCCACCCTTACTGCATCGGACATAAATGTGTCCATCATAAGAAGTTCATGGTACCACGTGTTCACTACTTACTTGGCCAGAGTAAGCGATCAACACCTGGTATACATGACCTTTTTATAATTTTCACATTACACCCCATGTAAGTAATGCCTCTATTTGTTTTTCTTGGAAACAATATCCCGGATAGGTTTTCTATTCAGGTTTTTCCAAGTTTTCAATCTACATATGCAACTTTCAATCTCTACGTATTTGTTGCATATTACTATTTATGCAATAATTTAAAACATGCACCTGATAATGCTTGCTCTAACAGGCTCTCCTTGCCATTAACTTATTCGCAATCATTGCGTGATTTAGGTCCTTGGTGAGAGTGCTCTATTTGTCGTACTTTGGACCGTTCCTCTGTCAAATCCACGATTTGTTAAACTCTCGCTATCTTCATATGCGAGTGTCCTTCAATCTAAAACGTTTACAATAGTTAGTAATTTCGGCATTAATGGGTGCCCGTATTATAATACGAGGCTTTTCTACTATACGCATCAACGCGTGTAATTTCGTTGACTATATCTATTCTATATCGATTTTATTGGTGTAACGTGTATTACACGATAACAATATGTGTTGTTCTCAACACTTTAATCCTACTAAACCATTGATATACATGTACTTACCGGATTTGCGATCAAGCCTCGAACCGAACACATTTGTCAACAACCTTGAGCTCTGATTACCAACTTGTAACACCCTAGTTGCTATTTAACGGTTTTACATGTAAATACCAACAATTAGATGTGTAGTTAAGACTACACATACTATAAAAATATGGATTTATTAAAACTTTTACTAATCATAAGTTATTCGACATAACGTGATCAGATTCGTCGTTTAAAATTTATGACGAGGCAATGTGCGGAAGCATGTATCTTTATCGTGTTCGGTTCTTCGTTGAGCTTGATCGTCTTCCGGCATCCAAAAAGTACCTACATTTCATAAACATGAAATGCTTTAGTCATACGGGGTTTAAAACATATCTAAACGAGTCCGCGAAGCAAAATTGATTTAAGATACATTTTTGTACAGGGTCCACCGTACCGTAATTTACGGTAGCCCCTGTTTTAAAATACTCCACCGTAAGGCAGGAAATAACTGCCCTAGCGTTTTCAGTCCCCACCGTAACTTACGGTGCCCACCGTAAGTTACGGTGGCCCCTGTATCAGATTCTTCCATTTTGCCGTTTTTGACACGAAAACTTCCGTATCTTTCAATCCGCTTGTCCGTTTGACCTACCGTTTCTTCCTACGTGTTTGTAATTTGATTCTCCATCATATGGATTTAAAATTCGACATCCGGCTTAATAAATTTTGAGACTTTTATGCCTTCGGCTTATTACCTTTTTACAAAATTTTGACCCGTTTATGCATTTATCAAACAAACATATTTGTTTGATCATTATTTCACATGAACCACCTCAATTCAATATTTTCTACCATGTTAGGTTCTAATTGCGGGTTTCTTATATATTTTTAACCCGTTTTCGCTCGTATGCTTATTTCGACCCGTTAAGAGTATTTAAGTATATTTTAAACATGATTCACTTTCATTTGTATCTAGCCTTATATTTCCACCTTTCTTACCAAGTAATCTTCCACCACAACTATATTTGTGGTGGATTTAATGTGAAGGTCTATATATTCCGAGTTTTACCCCTCGAATTATCATTTTACGGCAAAGACTCATATAGAGTCTTTTGACCAAGGATTTACATCTTTCGCTTTTATACTTATTCTAAGTATTGACTTGATTATAAAACTCGTTTTCAAGCGACTTCTAAGGGTAGTTTGCTTAATTTTGCTTGCAAGGGCGTTTTGGTCATTTTCAACCCTTCTTTTACGACGAAGGGTTTGCTTAAGGCATGCACGCCCAAAATCTCATTTTTAACCAAATCTTATTTTCAAAACACTCTGTCCATAATTTAAATCCTTCGGTTTACCTTTTAAGGTAACCGAATGTCCCTTTTACTTTGTCTACCTCTCATAGAACTTCAAGTTCTAAATGATGAGTTGATCTATTATACATACCTGGCTCGGATCAACTTATTAACCCGGTTTTAATACCTTGCTTTATAATCGCAAGTTAAGAGCGATGCGAGTATCCATTGGATATCTATTCCTGTAAGCATATAACTCGACAAAAATCATCAGTTGATATTGTCAAAAGGTGATGTCTACACCTTTTGACCCGTTTGGCCGAATTGACCGTTTATCTATGCGAGATGATATTTATTATCATCTCATCTACATGACTCGTTCCGGTTAACACCGTACGGTTATTTTACTTATAAACCATTTATTACCACTTTCGACTCTTTATGTCTTACGCGGAAAAGCGTCTTTTTGAAACTAACGGTTATTGTCAACGTGTAACTAAATTACTGTTTTGCCCTTATTATTTGTTTTGGCTTACCATAAAAGGTAACCATTAAAAGTTCATTTTTCCTTTCGTCATAATATGACCGAATTATCGATTTACTTCTTTTTAACCATTATTATGGTTTCTTTCATCTTTGATTATCTTGTTCCGTACGACTACATGACGGAACATCATATTTCAATTGTTTAGTTATCTCATTCGTAATTTATATGATAAGAGAATATTCCACAATTTAAGACTAGTGTAAGCTATACTTACCTTGCATCCGAATACGCTTTTCTTCTCGTGCTTGATTCGTTTGACCGCTTCTTTCCCAAGCCTCCACCTAGCTCGTTAGGCGACAAACTATCATCATTCACAAGGTGGTTAGATTAGTCATTTCTATTCACGACTATTCCACCTTACGTATTTTCTATGTCGAAACTACTATTCGACTTTATCATTGGTTAGTTTGACCTTTAAAAGTCAGCTACCTTTAATCATACAATAGGCATAATTAAGTTAAATCAACATTATGATTAGAACCCGTTTTAACCCATATTTTACGTAATTAGTCAAATAAGGCAATTACGCGTTTCATTCGTAATTTCAACATATAAACATTCACTTAGGCATTTTAACAAACACCTTGTGGGCATATTCTATAAAATCAACAATCTATTTTCATAACTAGTTATTTACCCAAGTTTTAACATCATTAACAAGTTCTTATGTCTAGCATGCATAACAACACCTAGACTTACTTCATGGATTTTGAGCTCAAGAGTTCGTGGCTCCTGTGGATATCTCGACCAGAACACACACTTAAAGTGTGTGTTTTGGTGTTTAACTTTTGTTTTAATAAAACAAGTTTCCCACTTAGCAATATTAGTCCCTCATGTTTTATTTTGATCAAATGAGGCTATAACTCACCATTAGTCACTTAATCACATGCTACTAACTAGGTTAATTATTCCTAGTTACTTTAACGGGTTCGGGAAGTTATAACCCGTTATGTTTTATGTCCCGTTAATTTGGGCTTTTTATATACTTTGTTTTCTCAAAGTATTTATTTTCCTTTTTAATTAATATTAGGTTTATTTATTTAAGTCCTAATATTTACCGGGTTAAATTTTACCACTAACGGTATTTTACCCGTTCATCACTATTAACAAGGTTTGATTACTAAACCCGTTTTCGAGGTGTTACAAAATGGGCCACACATAAGGTTATTATATATACACAGACAACACAACCCCAAACTCTCTCTCTCCATCTCTATCTTCCCTACCACCACCAGCACCACCACTGGCCTACCACACCTGGTCTTCTGCTCCGGTGAAGCACCACCGTCAAGCCAGCCACCACCACCCAACCACCACCACCGCCCAACCATCACCACTACACGCACCACCACCGCCCAACCATCACCACTACAAGCACCCCCTTCACTTTCAGATCTCATTAGTTTCCATTCAATCGCCGACTGTCGTCGCCACCCCTCTGTCACCGTACATCAGATAAAGTTTTTTCAAATCTGCTGCAAACCATCGACGGTAGATCGATGGAGTCGAGTTCCCCGGAAACGCGTTTGAAGACTGGAGAAAGTTGTTTTAGATCGGAGAAAGTTGTTTCACATCTGCTGCAAACCATCGACCGTACATCAGATAAAGTTGTCTCAGCTCTCCTTTTTCCGATCTAAACAAAATTCGGGATTCTTCCCTTATATAAAACTAACCGAACTAATTGAAAAAGCTTGTACGTTTAACGTTTTCAGCGCGGTTTTTATCCATCTCGATACGTTACCAACATTAAATAATAAAATAATAATTATAAAAAATTCCATTTTTATTTATCTTTCGATGGATCCGGTTTTGCAACTCCGGGTCGGGTTTCAGAGATCCGTTTTTTGGAGGATGTTACAGTCTTCCATATTTTTGGGAATTTCATCCCGAAATTAGGAGGTGCCGCTCATGTGGTATGTAGGGTTTTCCAAAGGTGTACGTGATATCGATTATATTTAGGGATATCACTAAGAACTTAATTCTTGCGATCAGATTTTTCCTTAGGAGTGTCAGGTAACAAGTGTTAAACACGAGCTTGAAGATGCTTATTGTACGCTTAAGCTGGAATACATTAAAAGTGAGGTTAATCCTGATTGTGGTGGTAGCGTTCCTGATAAAGGTTGCATACCCAATTAAATGAATCACTTTTAAATGCCAAAGATGAAGAAATAAAGAGCATTAATGATTATTTACAAGATAGCCGGTCATAGGCAATATGATCATTAGAGTCGTGAAACCCAAAAATGGCGTATTGAGGATTGAATGCGGCTTAAGAGAAAATCATGTTCCAAAGATGGTTGTAGCACGAGAGAGTTTTGCAACTGAGTCGTAAGGTATTCTCATGATGCCTAAGCTGCAATGTTAGAGTTAAATGCGTTAAGTCATAGGATTTGAATCACCAAACATATTATTAAATTTCAGGGGTATCCTTTATCTTTAAAATTAACAAATTTTGTACAACGTTTTAAAATGCTTGTTGTGCCCTATAGCCCTAACCAAGTTTATTTTTTCAGTTTAATCTGATCATGTGCCTTGCACATGAGGACATTTTTGTCATTTTATCTTTTTAGGGACTAAATATGTAAATAACTAAAATATCCATACATTTTTTTAAAAAAATCTCTTACTCTCTGTCCGTCTTTCTCACCTCTCTCTCTCTCTCTCACTTACCATCGTCTTCACCACCCACCCCACATCACCGACTGCCACCGCCACGACCCACCCCACACCACCGATCTTTTTCTCTCTCTTTCTCTCGTCTGTGACCAACCCCCAACTTCCATCTTCGTGATTTCAGATCACCCCCAACTTCACTTTCAGATCCACGTCCGGGTTTCACTACCTCCCAACAGCTTCGAATCTATGGCAGCGACAACTCTGAATCTGTGTGAAGATCGGTGGTTTAACGGTGTGAAGGTGGGTGGTGTACAGTGGAGTCCGGGATACGAAAGCATGACTTGTCCACTTCTACTTTGACACATAAAATGGAAAAATAGTTAAAAAAAAAAAGAGTAAACTTCCATTTTGCTCCATGTGGTTTGGTCACTTTAACGGTTTTGCCCCAAACCTTTTAAAATAGCCAGTTTACTCCTTGATGTTACTAATATTTCACCAATTTGCTCCTCGCCCTAAACGTCATCCCTTTTAGTCGTTAAATTTAGTCACATGCCCCTCACATGAGGGGCAATTTAGTCTTTTTCCTTCCAAGATATTTTATACCCTTCATTTTAAAACTCTTAACTTATCACCCGAATGTGAACTGCCATGACCACATGCCCCTCAAACAAAACATATCTGCATCTTTTGAAAGCTTCAAAAAAAATCTATGGCCACCACCACAACCATCACCCTCGGACACCACCACCACCACCACCAACCGCCGCCATCATCGCCATCACCACCACAACCCTCACCGCCGCCGGAAGTTGCAAATCTCGTGGCCGGAGTTAATACACTATAGGTGTCTTCTCAGATCTGATGAAAAAGGGGCTAGTGTATGCTCGATTCCGATTTTGTTGGTGTTGGTGACGCGTTCGGGTTAATACACTTCCGTTTTGTGGCAGCGCGTTCGGGTTCTTCCACCTCGACATCCGCTGCGGGTTCCTCTGGTCATGGCAGTTCACATTCGGGTCCTCACCGGAAGTTGAGATCAGATCCTCATGGTAAATGTCCCATGGTGATTCAAGATTGATTGAATCTTGGAACTTTTCTTAATAAAAAGTTTTATTTTTTAATGGAAGTTAGGGTTTTGTATGTGGAGATCCACAAGCACAATGTAAGTCTATCATGAAAGTTAGGGTTTTGAATGTGATTGGGAAGAAGATGAAATGGGGTAGCAAATAATGGGTTGTTAGGGTTTTAAATGTGATTCATTAATCAGGGTTGGGAAAAGACATAATTGCCCCTAAGATGATTTGCACGTGACATGGTTTAACTGCTTAAATGGATGAGGTTAAGAGGCGGGGAGCAAAATCATGAAGGCCTTCAAAGATCATGGAGTAAAATGGCTATTTGAAAGGTTTGGGGCAAAATCGTTAAAGTGGCCAAACCAAAGGGAGCAAAACGGAAGTTTACTCAAAAAAAAAAAAAAAAAAAAAAGAGAAACAGTTAGAAATTAAAATGCGTTAAATGTTAATCTCTTACTTATATGACTAGAAATGAATTTCTTATTATTTCTATTGGATTCGGTTCTTTATAAGCAAGTTAAAATAATTGGAATGATAAAGTGATAATTGAATAACAATGTAGGAGATGGTTTCGACTTTTGGTTTTGACTTTTGAGATGGATAGGATATGATTTTGATTAGCTATAAATTGGGGGTGTAATTGACAAAGGAGATTGGTGATAGTAGTGTTGGTTAAGGCCGGCTCAATCATTTTGGTGGCTTAAGTCGAAGTAAAAGCTTGTTGCTTTTTTCCAAAAAAAAAAAAAAAATTTAGAAAAACTCTCCTCCTCGTTTTTGTTTCTTTTGCCTTTTAGAATGACCGGATTCATGTTTACGATATCTATTAGACATTATAAATCTATCAAAGATTCAGAAAATTAGGCAACTATTAAATTAGGGCTAATATCACAAACTAGCAAATATATCACAAACTTCAATTAGGCAATTAGGAAATTAGGGCTAATATCACAAACTTCAATTAGGAAACAGATTTTAACCAGAATTCGATTTATTCATACCTTCAACAGACGATGATGCAGCGTTGAACTAGAATTCGCAGCGGCTTGTCGGCTTGATACTTTGCTTCGACTGTTTTTGAGTTTGTTCGACTGTTTCTGAATTAATTGAACTGAAGAAGATGATACTTTGTTCGACTGTTTCTGAGTTTCTCTAACCTGTTGCAATCTCGAATCTCGATATAAAGAAGATGAGCGGAATCAATTAATTACCGTGAAGAAGATGATGCAGCGTCTATTTGTCTTCCCGGTATGCCGTTGTCAGTTGCCGCCCTAACCTATACGACGCCTTTACCTATGCAGCGGCCTTCATGACCTTTCAATTTTCATCTCTAATCGCAGACAAGCACAAGCCGCTGCATATGCATATCTGATGGGCTGCCCAATACATATAATATATATATATATATATATATATATATATATATATATATATATATATATATATAGGGTGAGGTTCCAGCGTGAACAACATCCTAGGAGTGAACCGCGTGAACATATCTGGACCGTTGATTAGTATGATCTTGACAATTTAAATTAGTGGCATAATTGTAATTAATAGGCTAGTTTTTAGTGTTTTATTAAAAGAAAAAGGGTAAAATTGTAATTAGAGTAATTAGTCATTTAATATAGAAAGCTAGATTATTTCCGTATTATAATAACAATATCCCGAGATTTACTAATATTTTGTTACTGAAATTACCCACCATCCAATAAAAAATAACATACACCAATTATAATCAAAATCCCCTCTCTCTCCATATACCCGACGGCGAACAGAGAATACACGCACATCGGCGCCGGAAAATTGTCAATCGCCGGAAAAAAGCTTCGTCTGCAAGAATTAAAGGTACACAATGAGAATGCTATTGTTTAGTTGCTTCAGAAAGTAGTTGCATGTTCAGTTACAGTTATAGATGAGCTAGTAACACCAATCGGAATTAGGGCTTGATTGTTTTGGTATGAAAGTTGTTTAGTTACACAACTCATGTTTGTTAAATCATTCTGATTTATATGAAGTATGAGTATGTTGTTTGGAATTAGGGCTTGAAATCGTTCTTGTAAGTTTTGTACTATTTCTGTTTTTTAAATGATTGTAGGAATGTTTGTTTGATCCGGATTCGGTTTATCTCATGTATATGTAGATACGATCAGTACACATGTGTATGTTGGTTAAATCGTGATGTACACAGGTGTACATAGTGGTAAGTATGATAATTTCTTTTTGTGGTTGGTTTATGATGTTGCGGAAAAACTTTGTAAGATCAAACAGAGGGGTTTGTGCCATCTTGATTAGGTGATTTTAGGCTTGACTGTTTGTCGCTTTGTTCGTAGTTCACATGTGTACTGGTATCCAAAAATTGTGTAATTTTATGAGTGTAAATGTCAGGAGAATGGGTTCACATGTGTAGGTGTAATATAAAGATGAATTGAGAAGTGATGTGTTATGCGTATTATGTGTGTTGGGTCATTAGTATGTGTTATTTTTTATCTGAAGAATGGTATTACAATTGTGTACAATATCTTAATGTTACTAAAAATGAGTAATTTCATTTGTGTTTACATTTGTAGGTTCGAAACGTAACAATGAGAAGACGTAAGTTTTAATTTTGTTTGAACGATCTCACAAATAAATTGATTGAATATATGTGGTGATAAATTTACTAGGAACATATTGTAACTTAATTTTGTAGGTGGAAAAAGCGAGAGGATAGCTCGTATTTTGGCGAGTAGATTTAGTAACACAATAGATTGCCCCATTGAATGTTCGGAGGATGAAGGAACGGACAATATAGGTGAAAATGTTTTGAAGTTTATAGTCCATAATTTAATATAAAAGTGTTATGTAGATTTGGTTTTGAGACAAGCGGTGTTTTGTATGTTTTGTATAATTGATTAAAATACATGTTTTTTGAACAAAGTTCCGAATATGTTGAAAGAAACCATGGACTGTAAGAAACCGATGGCTGCTTCAAAGGATGTGGATGTACGGTTTATGAAAGATGAAGGTAATATAGTGGAAAAGTGTTTTTTATATTATTATGGTTTTAAATTAAGGTTTTGTAAGTATTTTTTTTTTGTAATGGATTCCGTCGGTGTTAATCATGTAAAAACTGACGATGGTATAGGTGAGAGGAAGCCGGGGGAAAAGAGGGAACAACCATGCGAACCGGGGGTGATTAACGGAAAAGGCATGTGACAATAATTTAAAACTTTAATTACCAAATAACATGATTAAAATTTGTCGAAAATGTAATGTATAATCGATCTAGCGTAAAATGCAGATTCAACCGGCGAAAGGCATCAGAGATTTAAAAGTTTAAATGGGTGGCAGAGAGCGAAAAGGTTGTCGATGAAAAAGGTGAAAAAACCAAAAATGAAACCCGTTCGTGTTCCATTTGCTGATGTACCAGAAGGTAAATTAATTTTATCCCTATTTAAAGTAACAGCATCTACAGTGCTAGAGTGTTTCCATTAATTGACTTTGTTATGGTTGTGTACAGTTGTTATTAAAGAAAGTCAGGGTACGCAACGGATAAGTGTAAAAAGTAAACCGATTGGCGTCGTTTTAGGAGAAGAAAGTTCAGGTATGATTATAAGTGTGAATGTACACATGTGTACTGTTTTGATATATAACTTTTTTTATTATCTTCTTATTTAGCTTCGCGAAAGAAAGGTGATACTGGAATGTCGTTGGGGTCGTCTTTGGATGATAAAGATGACAAGGCTGAAGAAAACAAATGTAATTGTTTTTAAATAAATTATCATATTTTGTATGGTATTTTGCTATGCTGAGTGTATGTGTGTTTATATTTTTTTGAAAATAGTTGCTGAAGATGATGATAAGGATAATGTAGTTGGTGTGATGTTCAACTTAAAAAAGAGGAAAAACAAAAAATCGCCAAAAAAGTTTAAAAAAAAAATGAAGGCAGAGGACGATCTACCAAGTATACGAGCTAGGACATCGCCTAATAAGCTTTATGAAGCAGTTCGTGTTATGAATAAGTGGCAACTTGAAATCGTCAAGGAAATGGGTTTTGGACAAATTTTGGGATTCAATGTCAGCGTAGTAAATTCAAACCTTGGTCATTATGTGGTAGATAAGTTAGACACTGAGAGTATGAAAATACAAATTGGGGATAGGTATATAAGTGTGGACAAAGAATCAGTGAGGAAGATATTAGGTTTACCACTAGGTGACACAAAGGTGGCTAAGAAAAAGGATGAACCTGGTCATCCGTTGAAAGATAAATGGACTAGTAGGTTTGCCAAGCTTCCGATTAGTTTTAAGAACATAGTAGATAAGATCAGGTCAGATCCTTATGAGGATAGGTCTATGTTCAATATAGACTTTGTTATGTTGATGTTATCTACCATGATTGTTAGTACAAAAAACGGAAGCGTAAGGTATAACATCCTGGATTGGTTCTCTCCGGATAAGGAATTCAAAGATCATGACTGGTGTCAACTTATGATGGATGCTGTGAAGTCTTGTAAAAACGACTGGGACAGAACCGATCCGAACGAGTATTTTAGGGGACCGCTGACTTATTTGGTGGTATGTAGTATATTTTGATAATGTACACATGTGTATTTTTATTGCAATATACACATATGTACTTGACTAACCTTGTTTTTTTCTATGCTTTGTATATAGTTGTTGTATCTTGAGGCCACAACTTGTCCCGGTTTTGAAGATACACACAAAGAGTCTCCTCTATCTTTTTGGACAAAAGAAAGGATGAGTATGCGTAAAGAGCAGGAGATAAAGAACGGTGGGTTTGGTTTGGGTGAACTTAGAGAACTCCAAGAGTTCCATGTAGATGGTGATTTACTTGTCGAAGAAGAAGCGGTCGATCTATCAAAGGATGAAGTTGAAAAGGGTCCAGCATCTGTCGAGGTATGAGTTAGGCGTGTGTTTATGTTTTTTACTCCAGAAAGTACATTAGTGTACACTTGTTATGTTAAAGTTTTAAGATTTTGTTTATTTGTGAAGGGATATGTTGCAAGCATTCTTGCAATGTGTGAGGATGCTGAAACTGTTAAAGGTAACCTGGAGGTTGCGATAAACCAGTTTATTACTGGTTATCTGAAAAGTGAGGCCGTCATTAATATTCTTGCGCGATATAAAAGCATATTCAACAGATCTGCAATTGGTGAGAAAGGCGAATCGGACGGCTTTGTTAGTCCGACCGGCGTAAAAAGTGGTAATTAATATTATTAGGTTTGTTAATTAATATGTGTATGAGGTTTAAGTCACTGTTATAAACTTGGTTTAATCTAAATGTTTAGGTGCGAATGTATCAAGCAATGTAGACATGAATGAAGAGGTAGATGGTCTTGGGACGCCTCATATAGCATCAACGTTCACTCAGATTGTGATGAAATCGGTGGATGTTTTGGAGGACGTTATGGAAGGTGCGTATGATACGCAGAAGCTGAATGACATTCCATCGTTCAGTCTTGGTTTGACACAGGACAACCCGTCCCCGAAAATTGCTGTGACTGAACATATTTCAATTGCCGAAAAGGAGGCGGAAGTCGAGGAGGCTAAAGGGAAGGGAAAGCGAAAGAAAAAGATTTCGAAATATTGGCAGTCTCCGTTCATGAATAGATCCGTGAATATCGACTCCTGGTTGGACCAAAACGAGAAGGTTTTATGGAGATTTTTGTCAAGTTGCGCGAGCGACACCGAGTATGCATACTATTAGACTGGAATTATTGTTAAATTTTTCATATATTATGTTATTTTTTATATTTTTTGTTGTGTGTTAGGGTCGCCCAACCAAAACAAAAGAAAGGGAGCAGAAATGCGGTTCAAACGGAACTGAACGAGGTTGCGAGGAAGAATTCGTAAGTATCATTTTCGTTTTCGAAAAACTGTGTACTGATTATTTAATGTACACAGGTCTATTAGCTGGTATATTCCACGATACATAATGACATTCAATTTTTGTTGGAAAACATTTCCGGATCTTCGGTTTACACATGTGTACGATATGTTTTTTACATTATACACATGTGTACTAAAAAAGACAGAAAATAGTTACACGTGTGTACTGAGTACACTGTTTTAAACGTCTGTGACCTGGTGCCTTTTAGTGATTTTAAAAAACTCAACTTTGTATATAATGTAAACAAAATGTAATAAAACGTGTACTAAATAATACACACAAGAATTCCACATGTGTACAATGTGAATGGTTGTATAAGTCTGTAACCTGGTGCATTTATGTGACTTCCAAAAACTCATAGTTGTACATAATTTACACAAAAATGAAAAAAACACATGTGTACTAAAAAGCACACACCACATTTACACATGTGTACACCGGGAATGGCTGTAAACGTCTTTGACCAGGTGCATTTCTGCGACTTTAAAAAAAAATCAACGTTGTAAATAATTTACACAAAAGCCAAGCTTTGGGGTTAGGTTGAAATGGGATGTGTACTCGGTAGTTGTATTAGTGGTGAAAAATGTTTAAATTTATTATTTGGTCGTGCAAGATTAATACTGTGTACTCATGTGTATGTCCTTTGTTACACACATGTACTCGTATGCTTGTGCTTTGCAGGACATACGGATAAGTGAACACGTTTTTTATCATACTGTCTTGTTTTGCAGAAAATTGGTATTCGAAACCGAAAGCGGCGTTGGGTTGTACGATTTTCAAATGAACGATTTACAACCAAGTAGGTGGATCGCCGCTGGAGTAATAAATTGCTTTGCGTCAATGCTAAACTATGAGGAAAAAGATCGAATCAGCGGAATAAATATGTTCGGGGAAGCTGATAAAGTAAAAGGAACAAAGCCGCGATTGTTCGGCCATACAAATTGTTTTGTAAGATATAGTTTGTATTTTAATTGTGAAGATTATGGTAAAGTTTGCGTGTCCGATTATTCAAATGTAAGTTTGGTGTTTGCTGTGCGTTAAGGACCAGGATATATTATGGAATGGGACGCACGGGGATGCTGGGCGTGTTGATAAATTCAAAAGTGCCTTGTTCTTGGTTGTTGACCAAAAAGAATCGTTAATGAGTTTGTCCGAGTATTGCGTCATATGCTTTCCGATCCTTGAGCATAACCATTTTTACTTGGTGTGCTTTGATATGGAAAGAAACGCAATAACGGTAATTGACAACATGGACGCTCGCGTTACCCCGATTCACCTGATCAACGACAACAACTTCTTCCAAAAGACAACGCCTTACAAAGTGGTATATGCATCAATTAAATACATAAACTAGTATTGCTGTTAGTGAACATATTTTAACTGGGCATTACATGATGTTTTGGTTTCAGAAAGATATTTTCTGTAAGTATTTGAAGATGGTGGATCATCCTAAGAGTACAGAAATTGAGATTGCGGACGTGGTAAGGTTGGAGTTTGAATGGAAGACAGTGAACAACACCGTGGATTGCGGAGTGTTTGTAATGAGACATATGGAGACTTGGTTCGGGGTAACGGCCGATAAGTGGGATAGTGGTTTCCCACTAACCCATAAGGAGAAAAAGGCGACATTGACACGTTTGAGGAAAAAGTACGCAATAAAGCTAGTTACTTCGGAGGCCAACAAGCACCGTAGCCGCGTATTGGATGAAGCAGCCGAACATGAAAAGGGAAATGGAATAGGTCGTTTTTAGTACGTCTATATTGGTTGACAATAGTTAACTTTTTTTGGTTTTAAATTTTGGTCAGTACTTTTTGATGGTTTGGTTTTTTGATACTTGTTGAAGCAGTGGAATAAAAGTTTATTGTGTATAAGTATGGTTTTTTGGTTTGTCAAACTACTTGACAGGTTAATGTACGTAATGTGTGTGCTGTGTATTAAATTTAATTATAGGTTTTGATAATAAAAAAATGAGCATAGTTATTACCTGGTAAAGTAGGTACACATGAGTACTTGTGATGTAAACATCAAAGTACACCTGTGTATTTCGGTAATTGCATACAAGTACACAAGTGTACATCTTTCATGATTAGTTTTTTCCCAATTAAACAGGAATGTTGCTTATGTCTTTGTGCACATTGTTTCCATCAATAAACCTGTAAGTGATTACTGGTTGTATTATCAAAACAAACAAACTCAATATCAATTATGCATTAAACAATCACAAAAACAATTATCAAACGATAAAATAAAAATCTCAAAACAATAAAAAGGAAAAGGTTGACCAAGTTGTTTAAAAAATCTTTGTAAATTCAAGAATATTTCTAGCTATCACTTTCGTTATCCTCGACATCAGTACCGGTTTCGTTTCCTTCGCCATCAGTACCGGTTTCGTTTCCTTCGTCATACTCTAAATGGTCATCCTCTTCTTCCTCGTCATCTTCTTCGGTAGATGAATCATCCTTCGTTGGTTTACCTTTTTTAGTTGGACAATTCCTTTTATCATGCTTCCTAACCCGTTTCCCACAAACACTACATTTTATTCTCTTTTTTTTGAATTTCTTTATTGCTATTTCCTTTGGGCCAACCGGTCGTTTATGCTTCCCACAGCCTTTATTACGGATTTTCTTCGGTGCAGTACACGAGACCTCCTCTGGTATGGCATGGGAAAGAATTTCCTGGTAGACGACATCCTTCTTATTAATATCCGGATCATATGGAACTTCTGCAAAGATCTTATCCTTTAATGCCTGTACTTGAGCATCGAGTTCCTCTAATTTATCAATCTTGCCTCTCACTCTGTCTCTACACATTTCCAAATTATCTAATATGTTACGCCATAATCTTCCGCTCCTGCTTTGATCAATAGATAACCTATTCTCAAGGCTATAAACGCTGCTAGGAATAGCATCTCTCCTCCATCTTGGGTGAATATATTGTGTTGGAATCTTATGTACGTTATGATGTCCAAGTACGCAGAACACATGACGACATAGATATCCATTTCGGGTGTATCCCATACACTTGCAGGAAACTGATAGATCTTGTTTGTTAAACGTGACCTGTAATGTAAGGGTGAATTACTGGACATTATGCATTAAAGAAAAAGTATATTGTAAGTGTTAGTTGCTAACCTTGAACTCATTTAAAACTTCTGATGTTTGATCTTGGTGAGCAATCACGATACAGTTTACTCCATCTGAGAGTGATCGTTCAGCAATGTAGCTATTCTCTTTACCCTTGAGAATTTCCTTTTGGACGTCCAAGAATATTTTTCTAGTATAGATATCGTTCGCATGACGTTCGATCGGCCATTTAGTTTTGTATTCTGGATTAGTGGTGTCTGTTTGATGAGAGAGTTCACGTTGGTCATTTCGTAACCCATCGACGGACGTCTCGTAGCACAACATAAACTGTACCAACGTATTGTGTGGACTAGAGTTTGATTTGAACAAATGGTTCGCGCTTTCGCACCTAGAAGTGGTCTTCATTAACGTACACATAGGTATTTCGCGAAAATATCCTGGGATCCACTGTTCACGAATCGCATACATTTCAGTCAACCAGGAATGCTCTTCCAAACCGTACTCAACAATAAGTGAATGTCATCTCTTTTCAAATGTTTCTGGTTTGATGTAAACATTCCACACAAGTTTATGGAATTTTTTCTTGATTTCTTTGTTCCTTTTGTCGTTACCCTTGATCTAAAAAAAAAAAAAAAAAATTAGCACTATGTGTATTACTCCGGTGTACACATGTGTACATAAGAAATTATAGCGAATAATACACATGTGTACATTTAGTTAAAATGCCATATTTACACCTTTGGTACAAAGTAATGCCATTATGATGTACACATGTTTGTAAAAAATACCTTTGCTGGCAACTTTTGAATAATGTGCCACATACATAGTCGGTGGATGGACTTGTCAAATACGTTGGCGACAGCTTGTTTCATAGCACAATCCTGATCAGTTAATACCAAGAGTGGATGTTTTCCATTGTGCGCCTGAAGAAATTTTTCGAGAAGCCATGTGTATGATTCAATAGTCTCATTATGTAACAAACCAGCCCCAAATATTGTGCACTTTTTATGATGGTCAACTCCAGTAAAAGGCACGAAAATCATATCGTACCTGTTCGGAAAAAAAGATTTCAAATGTAACTGATAAGCAAAAAATGTAACAATATTATAAGTGAAATGTTAAAAAACTCACATATTTGTATGATACGTTGCATCGAACGCCAAAACATCACCGAACGCTTCGTAGTTTACTTTAGAAACGCCATCGCACCAAAAAATTAACTGAAGTTCCATATCATCAATATGGGTATCAAAAGTGTAATTAACTTTATTTTCGCTGCGAGCTTTGAATTTGTCAATTATCATTTGCGCGTCTCTATCACCAATAAAATCTCGAATGTAACGACCACAATTTTTGTAGTCCACAACGGTACCGTGAACATTATGGTGGCCACCTTTTATTGCAACGTGTACCTTGTGGGATTTGGTGGGGCCAAGATTAGCATTGCGACACTTTGCTATGAACTCTTGTGTAGAAAAATCGAGCTTTCTTCGCTTTAGAGATAAGTCAAGATTCTCGGGAGATGTAAACCCATGGTTGTGTTGTTCAACAAAATCATAGATTTCATACTCAGCTGACTTTTTTATACGACGAAACTTCACACATGCCTTACAATCTGTAACTTTGACATTGGAACGACGTGATGGTGAAGTTGAGTCAATATCATCAGAGTTAGTTTCTTTACGTTTATGTTTGTTCACTGGCGCCCTGGAGCATAAAACGTAACGCCGAGTAGTAACTAAGTCGTCGCCTATTTTTTCTTTTTTCGAAGTACCCAATCGGGTTCCAAATCCAGCAAGCTGTGCGTACTCCTCGTACATTGAAATTGCTTGTTCAATCGTACTAAATCTCGCTTTCAAAAATGGTTTGAATCCAGGGGGGACAATTGGTGTCCAGTACCTAGTACCATTTGGCGTTTCATAAACGTTGCTAGCAACGGACTCTGCACAATTACATTAAAAAATCATTCAAAAAAACAAAAAAGACAACAATACTATGGGTCACATGTGTACTATACCGTGTATTATACACGTGTCTTTCCACGTGTATAGTACACTATTGACATCTAAAAACCGTGTATAATACACATGTGTACGATCATTACGGATTGAATGAAACACCCCTGTACATATGTGTACTACGGAGTTAAAGTTATACACAAAAAAAAAGTAGACTAAAACCTCTAGTTCAACAAACAAAAGACTAAAACTGTGATTCGAATCATGCTACTAAGACCAAAAAACAATGACAATATTACGTGTTCGTTAAAATATATGGAAATCAATGGTCATACGATTACACTACCTGGATGATCCAATGTTGTAACAAATACATTATCGCCATTGTTTTGGTCATAAATGTGATTGTCGTTTTCTGGTTCGGCCATGAATGAAACACAATAGCACCTGCCGGAAAAAAACTGTTTAGCTAATACAATTAATATTCGCCGGAAATTTAATCCGGCTTAAGTTTGGATTTCCGGCGACTGATGTTGACGGAAACAATGAAGATGACACACGATACGTCCGGCGATTAGGGACAAATATACAGACGACTTACAGATGTCTGTTGATGTCCGGCGAATAGGGGCAAAGATACAGTCGACTTAATCAGCAAAGAACAATTTCCGGCGAGATTTTCCGGTTTTTGGAACCGTTGATCTCCGGCAAGCTTTTCAGGTTTTTGAAAGTTGAATTCCGGCGATATAAAATTGAACGAGGTTAATTGTAGAAGATAATTATGAGCGTGAATTGTGGATCAAGAACAATGAAGATATTGATGTTTGTTGAGAAGATTATGAAAAATACTTTTGAACAATAGAAAATATGTAAAGATTTGATTCTAAAGTTTGAAATTGTTTGTAAATGATGTAGATAATATTTTGAAATTAATAAAATAATAATTAAAATTCAATATTTATATTATAAGAAGTTACAATCCTACCCTTGTCAAAATGATTTGAAATCAATGGTTCAGATTAGTTCACGCGGTTCACGCTTGGGATTTTGTTCACGTTTGAACCTAATCCTATATATATATTTTAAATGGAGGCCCTATAGTTTTGGTGGCCCTAGGCCCAAGCCTAATTTGACTTGGGCTTGGGCCGGCCCTGGTGTTGGTGGATGATGGCAGGTGTTGATGGTGATGGTAGAGATGTGGAGGGGGGGGGGGGGGGGGGGGGGGGTTAGAGAGAGGAGGTAGATATTTTTTTTTTTTTTGTTTTATTTATTAAAACATTTTTATCTAAATAGGTAAAAAGACTAAAGTACCCTTCTATGATTTGATTTAACTAAAAAAAATTATTGGGTTAGGACAAAGGACAAAGCATGTAACATTATAAAATATTAAGTACAAAACCTATCAAATTTATAGACAAAGGACATCGTCTAAAATTTGGTACATGGATAAAAGACAAAACTTGCAATTCATTATTTTTAAAATTATTTAACGTCTCACATACGTCATATGCGTACATCACACATTACATAGCAGTTTTTTTTTTTTTTTTTTTTTTTTTTTTTTAGGATCAAAACACACAGGAGCGCCACATGGTTTTAAAAACCAATCCACTTAAATAGATGAAATCCAATACAAATACATAAACATATGTTCCCTAGTCCAAATGTATTTTCTCTTATTATAACCTTACATAAACAAAAGTACAATGAAAGTATTTTTTTTTTTTTAATTATGGTGCAAATATGTCTATAAACTTAAGGTTCTGTTTTTTTTTGTGAGGAATGAGCTTAATTGGAAGCCCGTAAACTGGCCTTGGAAGTGGGTCAATCACCACTTTTTCATCAGGAATTAGCCTCTCCCAATTGTATCTAGTGATTATGTTGTGCATAAAAACTAGTATTTCAGCTCGTGCATACTCGTTTCCGGGGCACATACGCGGACCACCACCAAACGGCACATACGTGTAAGGCGCGGGTCCATCTCCGTCAAATCTCGAGGGGTCAAACTTTTCGGGATGTGGGAAGTACTCGTGGTTTCGCTGAGTGTAATGTGGAATGTAATGTAGCTATAAATACATAATGGAGAAATGTGTTCGAAGAAAATGAATCATACAAGTTAAAAGTTTGATAATTGTTTAAACATATGGTTAATTACCTTTCATCCTTTTGGGATTTTAAAACCGGCATATGTGAAATCGGTTTTCGTGACACGGAATGCGCCGACGGTTGGTGGACGCATTCTTAGTACTTCACACGCGACGTTCTATGAGTACTTCATCTTGCGCAAGTCGTCCCAGTTTAATAGTTCTCCTGTTGGTTTCGCCTTTGCTACCTCCATTTGCTCTTTTTTTGTTTGATTAACAATGATAAACTTAATTAGTTGAAGGAAGCATTTTGTTGTGTGTTTTGAAAATAATTATGTGATACTGAAAAATAAAACTTAAAAAACGGATAAATAAATAATTATTACGGCTTTAACTAAAAAATACTCATGTTATAATTATATTATTTATAATTATTATTTTCATATATAACATAAATGAATATTATATAATTGATTTTATACCAATGGGGTGGTGGTTCATTGGCAAAAGCAAAGCCTTTAAAACACCTAGGTTTGGAAGGGAAAGGTCTTGGGTTCAAGTCCCACAGACAACAAGGATTAAAGAAATTAGCCGTTCAAAAAAAAAAAAAATATATATATATATATATATATATATACATACATAATTGATTTTATCTTGTGTGTATATAATAATATAAATTAATATATGTTTAATATTCGTTTAGGCTCGAGTCCGATAGCTGAACTCAAGTGAGAGTTCGTTTATTTAACAAGCTTATTATTAGTCTCGAGTTGGGCTTTATTCGAGCTTTTAACGAGCCGATCTCTAGTAGCGCTCACAGATGGGTTAGCTCGTTTACGCATATAGTATGCTCATTGCTTTTACCTGTTAGAATTCGTTGGTAGACATCGGGGTAGTCAACAAGCATCATCATAATAAACACGATGGTGGTGTTGATGGTGTCATATCCACCGATGAGCAACCCTAGTAAGTCACTGGACATGTCACCGTCGGTGGTCGGAGCGTTGTTGTTGTCTTGATTCCGTTTGTCAACCTCAACAATCATGTGCGAAAGCAAATTCTGCGATGGATCAGCTGTTCCGTCGGCAAGATCTTTCCTCCTTTGCGCGATTATGCCGTTAATGACTACACGAATCCTTTCCGCTTTGACGCAGCGGTTAAACCTCGTTCCTGGAATGTTGATCGGGACCGCTATGATTCCACAGGCCGCCTCCACGAACGGAACCGCAAGCTTCTCCAACTCCGTCGGATCACGCACTCCCAATAGCAACTTTACGGCTAATGCAAATGTGTATTTTGCAACGAACGGGCAAACCTCAACCTGTTTTCATTACCAATAAGTGTCAGTAATAATATCATACTGACTGAATTAATGCAATTGGGTCACTAAAACCCTATGCCGACTCAAATAATTTTGATATGTAATTGGTTCAGTAAGGTGTTGTTTGTTTTTTCAGATGTAAAATGTCTGTAGTCTGCGAACCACATCTGCAGGTATCTGCAAGAGAAGATGTGGCCCAAATGTCTGCAGTCTGCAAGGAGAAGAGGGTTTGTTTTTTTCCTTCAAAAACAACTTCACACACACAAGCTCTCTCTCTGCTCTCTCTCTCTCTAGAAACTCTCTCTCTCTCTCTACAACCACCGCCACCGCACCACCTCTGCCACCACCACCGCACCACCTCCGCCATCACCGCCGCCCTCTTATTGTCTGAAAACGGTGCACCACCGTCACGGAACCACCTGTCACAGAACCACCGCGATTCTTCATCATCACCGTCACGGAACCACCGGAAACACAGAGAGGGAGAACGAGCAATAGATCGGACATGAGAACGAGCGATTCTTCATCATCACCGTCACGGAACCACCGTCACGGCTCCTCCTTGTTCTGGTCGCCAGCTCGACATCACACCTCACAGATCTCTCTCACAGCTCTCTCTCTCTCTCTCACAGCTCTCTCTCTCTCTCTCACAGATCTCTCTCTCTCTCTACGGTCTCTCTCCCTCACATCTCTCTCTCTCTCTCTCACAGCTCTCTCTCTCTCTCTCTCTCTCACAGCTCTCTCTCTCTCTCTCTCTACGGTGCGGTGGTGGTGGCGGAGGTGGTGCGGTGGTGGTGGCGGAGGTGGTGGTGGCGGTGGTGGTGGCGGAGGTGGTGGTGGCGGAGGTGGTGGTGGTGGCAGGAAGAAGAAGAAGAAAGGTTGGTGGTGTGTGAAGATGTGTGTGAAGATCTTGAAGCAATATTCCATAGCTTTTTTTTAAGCAAACAAAAGCTATTTTAAGATCTTCTTTTTTTTTTTTTAACAAACAGTCTTCAAGAGCTTATGTCTGCCCGCCCGCAGACATAAGCTCTTTTCAGACAATATAAGCAAAAACAAACAGCACCTAAATCCCTATGCTAACTGAAATAATAAAAAAGAGTAAGTTTAGTTTTTTTGTCCTGGAGAGGTTTGGTCATATTAACTTAGTTGAGTACAAAATGATTATGATGTTTGTTTAAGAACTAGTAAATTGTTTCGCGTGTTGCTGCGTTGTTTTGAAACAAATTTAATTCAAAGCGTAGACCAATTGAAAATGTACATAAAATAAGAACGAAAACGTATTATATTTGACCCGATCCATTTTTCGAAAAAAAGAAAATTACGTCAAATCGTAGACAAAAAAAAAAACATAGATAATAATAAGCATAAGAACATATTATATTTGAGCCGACTCATTTCCGGGAAAAATTCACATTAAAACGTAAATCAACTTGACTTTATAACCACATCTATACCTTATAATAAAACAAAACAAACTTATGCCACTTGGCATATTCTTAACCATGTTGCTGACACGTGGCATTTGATTCTTACCCCAATTTTCTCTTTGAGCGCCAATTTGTTCTACAGTCTTTCACTCGCCCGGTATCAATCATGCGCTCCCATTCTTTCATGAAATTGGAGTTTCCTAAATTACTGAACCCTTTCCTTACATCTCTAATCTCAACATGGTAAGTTTTTATTTTATGATTCATGTTTCATATATCTCTATAATCCAGATTTAGGGTTTCAAAAATGTATACAGATCTTTTATTTCTTGAAATCGTCTTCTTCACCACCGCTTCTTTTATGAAGAATTATAGAGATGAAGTTTTAAGAGGTAGCGACGGTACGGTGGTATTCCACAGTGACGGTCCTTGGTGGCAAACTGGTTACGGTGAGGATAAGCGATGATATTACGATGGTGCTTCCTTAAAATTCTTTTCATCTAAAATCAAACCCTGAAACAAATTCGCACCGAATAATGTTGGTCGGATGCGAAGATGAACACATAAACAATTCAAATCCATTATCCCTCTTCAACCCCGCAATGAACCCCGTCAGGTTTGTTTTTCTTCAACTAAATGCTATTTGGTTTGATTTGATTAACATTGTTGGTTGATTATTGTTTTTGTTTGTTGGAATGCAATTAGGGCTTTTCGGTTAAAGGGCCGCAATTAACTCAATGCAACTTCTGGTGTCCGTTAATGATAATAAGGTATGCATATTTTGGTGATTGAGTTTGTTTTTGTTGGAATTTTTATTATTTTTTTGCTCATTTTGATAGTTTTAACTTTTCTGGTTGGTTGTTGATGGTTGGAGCAAACTCTAACCCTAGATTTCAATAATGTCATCCAAGCATGGTGCTGCACAATTGTTCTTCCTCCTTTTTTTCTTTACTTGAAGTTTAAAAATTTTTAAACTCGGATATGTTAGTCTCTGTTATAATTTGTTTTATAAAAAAATTGCATCTTGCTGAGCAGGTGGAAAAGGGAAGCCATTGAAACAACCAGAGGTTGAAAAGAAAGAATACAATGAGGTATTGTTAATCAGCCTAATCGATTTTCTTGCTGAGATGGTGCATTATCATGGTTCAATGTTGGTGTTAAGGTGGGTGTTGGAATAGGGCTTGGTGTTTGTCTTGGGATTGGGGTTGGAGCTGGTCTTCATGTTCGGACATACCAATCAACCACCCAAAACTTTAGAAGATGGTTTTAGTAATTTCGCTTTTTCTTCTTTTATAATTTTGCCTTTAGATCATATGTTATAAAGGATGTAGAAAATAACCTATCTTTTCATAAGTTTTATAATACCTATTATCAAATTAATACACGATGCTGTGATTTTCACCTGAATGTATGGCATTAGGGTGGGGAAAAATAGGAAAATTAATACTTTGATAGCAAAAAGGGGATCTGGTGATGATGCATCGATATTGCTACTGTAAAACTTGACACTAACTAGGAATTAGGCACTTGCTTATTGAAATGAACCCTAATTTTTTCTACTGGGTGTTTTTTCTTGCTTATTGAAATCAGGCACTTCCTGTGGGTATGTTAATATCATTGAAAACTACACGCTTAATCAACAATTTGAATTCGGAAAACGGCTACATTCTCAACTTTCTCCCTACGTGAAAAACTTAAAAGAGCAAGGGAGTTGTTTGATGAAATACAGGAGGAAAGTGTGATGATCAACACCTCGACTTATACTACATTAATCGACGGGTACCGGAAATTAAAGATTCTTCTGGAAGCATTTAAGTTATTAGATGAGATGCCGTGATTGGAATTAAGTAGATGAATCCATCTATGGAGCACTTGTGAAGGGCTGTTGTGAAGTAGAGGATACTGAAAGGGCTTTTTTGGTACTTGACAGAATGGTAGAGAGTGGGTTTGCTCAACGTTTAACACGTTATTCGCTGGGTATGTAAGTTAGCCCTTATGGAGTAAACTATCATGCACGTACTCATGGAGTCTGCCCTTATTTTTTTTACCAATGCTAACTTTCTTCATTGATTTATATTGATTTTGTAGACTTAGAGGGCATTTTGGAGAACTTTTGGTACTTCAGTAAGACTTCTTTATAGTTAAAAAATGCTTTGATATGAGTAGTGTGTCTATGTTGCTCATTGTGTTGTTTGCTTGCTTGAGGTGCAGGACTAAGGGGCAATTCGTTTTTTGTCGTCAAACATATTAAAGAAGGTTATAAAACCACTTTCTGGTTGCAGGTCGAATCCAAATGAACTTCTCATATAACCTTCTAAATAATACTTACTTTTCTCATACTAATTTTAAATGTTTTAATCACGTATGTATCAAACTGGTTATGTTTATTACTATTGAGTTAAACGGGTCAAAATTGGTAAATGGTCAAATGGGTTAAGCATGTTAAACAATGTTTTAATTGAGTTTGTAATGAAAGAACTTAGTGCTGACGAGAAGATTCTTGGGGCTCAATATCATATTAGGTTCCAACCTGGTCTTATCGCTTCCCGATGGCCGGTTTGTTCACTTTTGCCATGCCATTCACAATTTCACATCCTTTTTGTGACTGTCAGGCGACTTATATTGATCAAGTGGTTTCAAATTATGTGAAGGAGGGAGGTCTTCCATAGAATACTTGCAAGGTACCATTTTTATTGCTTTGATAGTATACTTGCAAGATACATTTTTTCATTCGGCCTTCATTTGTTTCGGCATTTGATAGCAAATAATATTTGTTTATATTGTCCATTAAGAGCTTTCATTTATAGATATACTAAAACCACAAATAAGATAGTGGATTTATATTGCAGGTTTGAGGGACACGAATACACCTTTTGTTGAAGTTTCGAGTGGTGAACTTTGGATTAATATTTTGTGAGATAGTTTAAAATATTGGCCCCGAAATCATGGACATATTATCCTCATTTAACCATTGTCCCTATTTGTAGCTAAATTTGAAGAAGACGATATTAACTGTCAGGCTATTTATATTGATCAAGTGGTTTCAATCATGTGAAAGAGGGAGGTCTTAGATAGAATACTTGCAAGGTACCATTTTTATTACTTTGAGAGTTTACTTGCAAGATACATTTTTAATTCGGCCTTCATTTTTTTTATAGCAACTAATATTGTTCATATTGTCCATTAAAGCTTTCGTTTACACATATACTAAAACCACAAATAAGATAGTGGATTTATATTGCAAGTTTGAGGGACATGAATACACCTTTGTTGAAGTTTCGAGTGGTGAACTTTGGATTAATATTTTGTGAGATAGTTTAAAATATTGGCCCCGAAATCATGAACATATTATCCTCATTTAACCGTTGATGCTACTTTGTCTAATGCCAGGATTAGTGGTCAAGCTTTCCGACATGGACCTCAGATCAATAATGTCTACCGGTTACAAGTTGTTGAAGGTACTCCCATAAAAGTTATGCCTACGTCAGTCGATTTTTCTTTGTTTTTTTAAAGATTTTGCTAAACAGTTTGGAAATATGTGGCAATTGGCAATGCCAAGCTAACAACATTTTCATATTTATACATTATATAATTTCTTTGGAGACCAACTAAAGAGAAATTACAAGTATATTTTTTGGGACAAATCAGTATTATTTGATAAATTCAACTGGTATGATCGTAAAAGGAATAAAAAATCATTAATAAATATTTTTAATAATTTTAACTTAATATTTTATGATCATTCGACTATTGTTTAGTTTCAGGTTCAGCGGACAGCACTATGTCACCTTCAGCAAAAGATGGTTTAATCATATGAGAACAACAAATGGTTTAACGCTATGGGAATTTGGCAGATATGGTATTTTCGAGGCATTCTTGGGATACCGACTTCACTACGAGCAATTAAATGTGGCGTATTCAAGAGTAAAAAGCATGGGAAACTTAAAAGTTTTTAAAAACTTTTAAGTTTTTCTTATTTCACAATGTATTATTTATTCTGTCTCGTGATAGTTCTTCACAGTATCTGCTACTAATGTGGTTTATAAAGAGATTTTCAACGAATTGTGATCGTTGCATATTCACGTATTTCAATTTGTCGTCGAAATCTAATTTATTCGGTTGTCTTTTATCGTTGATTGACACTAATTAAATATATATGAATTTATCAGGCTACTAATATTGAAACGGAAATATTGGGGATTCCTGCAAGCGGGTATAGTTCATACATGGGCTTCAATGCCAGTAGATATTATGTGTTTGTGTTAAGCCACCCGCGAAACTCGCGGGATCTTAAACTAGTGTACATAAAAGAAATACATAAAACTCGATTACAAAGTGTTTAGAAAGTTAAGAGCTTGTTAGTGTCAATGCTGAAAGTTAAAAGATAAAAGTATAAACAATAAAAAAAAGATAAAAAAATATGCAAAAAGACAAAAAAAAGTAAACTAAAAAAAGCAAAAGGAACAACAAAAAAGAAAAAAGAAAAGAAAAAACCTAGGAGCTGTTTGTTTACCTCTTAATGAGGCTCTTAATGGTTCAGACATCTTACTGGTTCAGCACTTAATGGTTCAGTCTGCTTGTTTCACGAGCAAATGTCTGAATGGTTCAGACATTTGCCTCTGAATGATTAAGCATTATACAGAGTCTGAATGGTTAAGACCTCTAATCTGAATTGGTCAGACATTTGCCTCTAAACGATTAAGCATTATACAGGCTCTTAATGGTTCAGACCTCTTACTGGTTTAACACTTAATGGTTCAGACCTCTTACTGATTTAGCACTTAACCATTCAGATGTTGCCAACAGCCCCCTAGATTACTATCCACACAAATTGATAATTATAGTATATATAATTAGGGCAAATAAGTGTGTGAGGGTGGGTTGGGATTTTTTAAAATTGTTTTAGTATTCTTTTAAGTAATTTACATAAATTACACAAATAGCAACAATTATTAAATAATCTTAGTAATTTACATAAACACCCTAAAGTAAAAAATACCCTTCTCGATAATTGAAAATTCTAACATAATTCGTGAAAATGAAACTTAACTATAATGTAAACGAGTCACAAAACCCTATCTTGGCGAACCAATTGATATGTAACTAGTGGGATTCTCTTGCATTACGCGACAAGAATTTATTCGATATCAGTTTGATTCGTTATGATACCAACAATAATTATAGCAACCAAATGCGAACACCCTAATGTTCGATATCAGTTTGATTCGTTAAGATACCAACAATAATTATAGCAACCAAATCCGAACACCCTAAAATTAAAGTCGCGATATGCTGAAAAGGCTATTGATACACATTTTACGTTGATCGGAACCTATAAAAAAGAATACCGGTTTTGATAATACAAATACCGATATTGTTCGGCGGAATCAGTTAGGTTCGTCACAGTGCCTGTATGGTACCACAATATGTAATACTCTATTTTGAATAATGTCGATAACAAAATTAAATAGAGCTACGTATTCTTAAAAAAAGTTAATGAACACAAATTACTGAAAAGAAAACAAATTAACTAAAAACAAATAATTAAGAGAAAATAAATTGAATGAAATATATATATATATATATATATATATATATATGAAGGAGATCATGCGAGAACCACCCTTATTGCGAGAACCAATGTGAACACAACCTAAAATAGCTAAAAAAACCTAACCCCCCCCCCCCCCCACAAAAACCTAAACCCCCCCACCCCCCCCCCCCCCAAGCTAAATGCTAAAAACTAAAACCCCAAAAAAACCTAACCCCCCCCCCCCAAAAAAAAAAACCTAAACCCCCCTCCCCCACCCCCCAAAAACCTAAACCCCCCCCCCCCCCCCCCCCAAGCTAAAATGCTAAAAACTAAACCCCCAAAAAACCTAAAAAAATCTTTAAAAAAATAAAAAAAAAAATCTAAAATTTTTTTTTTAATATTTTTTATGCTCAAATCGCTACTTTTAGTGGCCAAAAAAAAATTTTAAATTTTTTTTGTGGCTTCGAAAAGTAGCGATTTTTATATAAAAAATATTAAAAAAAATTGTGTGATTTTTAGCTATTTTTAGGCATTTTTTGTTGTGTTCACATTGGTTCTCGCAATAAGAGGTGGTTCTCACATGATCTTCTCCATATATAATTCTATATATATATATATAGAATTAGGTTCAAACGTGAACAAAATCCCAAGAGTGAACTGCGTGAATTGATCTAGGCCGTTAATTTTTATGATCTTGAGATTTTTAGTGAATGGCAAGATGGTAATTATTTGGTTTTTGTTACTATTTAATTAAGTGAATAAGGGTATATGTGTAATTTACATTTTAACTTGATTGCATAAATCTAATTTATCTCCACATTTAGGTTTCAAAATCCCACACAAATCTTTCTCTCTCACATATCAGAGCCGCCGACATATCAGCGCCGCCGGCCACTTCCATCTTCATCACCGCCGGCCACCTCCATCTTCATCTTCATCACCGTCGGCCACCACCACCACCACCATCTTCATGTTTTACCAGAACCCTAGCGTCGCCGACATATTAGCACCACCGCCCACTTCCATCTTCATCACCACCGGCCACCTCCATCTTCATCTTCATCACCGCCGGCCACCACCACCACCATCTTCATGTTTTACCGGATCGCCGTCATTTCAGTGAGAATCAACATCAACGGCAGCCACAAGTATCTTCTTGAAAAGGTATTTGCTTTTGTAATACTGGGTTTGGCTACTGATTTGAACTTTTCATGCTAAAAATCAAAACCGGTGACTTAACACACAGATCTTGAAAAGGTATTTGCTTTTGTAATACTGGGTTCTATCTTTGATTCTAATTTCTGGAGTTTAACACGCGAGAATATTTTATCAGATGTGTGCTAGGGCCCCACCTGTTCTTAAAGGTTGATAAAGTTACATTGTATATCTGCACTATACTCATATTTCTTATTATCAATTTTATTTTTCGTTTACAGATAGTTTTATCGCCGCTGTCGCCGTCTCCATAAACACCGGTAATTTGTAGCATTTGTTTTAATCCCTTTTAGCTTTAATACTTTGTGGGTTACCGTTAATTTTGCAACCGGTAACTTTTTTTTGTTTTACTGGTCTGCTGGACTATTAGGGTTCCGATTTACGTTTTTTGGATCCTGTATTCTGATTTTGCTCTGTTTTTAACGCGATGTACACATGTGTATTCTGATTTTGTCTGTTTTTAATGCGATGTACACATGTGTATTCTGATTTTGCTCTATTTTAACCCAATATACACATGTGTATAGCGTCTGCTTTTGTGATATCTCATAATTTTTTGTGTATTGAATGTGTAAAGTTGTTGATGTACACTTGTGAATTATGCAAAGTATTAGTTGCTGAGTTTTTTTGTTCTATTATAGGAGATGTCGTTAACAAGAAAAGTGGAGATGGAAGGTCGATAAGGATGATTCACGTATGAGGTCAATAAGGATGATTCAGCATACAACGTGGCGAATAGTTGTAAAAGATTATGTTTTTTGCTTTTTCGATTATGTTGGGTTTATTGTTTTTACGAAACTTGAACTTGTAATTATATGTTTTTTTGTTTGGTTTGGAAAACATTATAGAACTTGTAATTTGTTAAATATAAAATAGTTTTACAAGTATTGTTTCTATGTATGTAGCTAATTACACATATGTAAGATGCTGAGTACACATGTGTACTGTTCTATTTATATCCAAGTACACATGTGTATACCATTGAAATATGAAGGTTACGTGGATCTTAAAAATCAAAATTTGAATTCTGGTGATGAAATCTGAAATAAAAATTAAAATTGAAATTTGGTGATTTATTGTTTGTTTTGATAATTATCTTATTAATAAATAAAACATAATGTGGATAATGAATTTAAATTAGGAAAGGTGTAACTTAATTCGACTATTAAAATAATGATTTAAATCTAATTTTTTATATAATTACAATCCTACCCTTAACAACTAAAAAGGAAATCAAGGGTCCAGATCTGTTCACACAGTTCACTCTTGGAAGGTTGTTCACGCTGGAACCCTACCCTATGTATATATATAGGGGATGGTTCAAATGAAAACCACTTTTAACGCGAAAACTCGAAAACTAACTAAAAAGCCTTAAAAACACACCAATTTTTTTTTTAATTTTTTTATTAAAAATCGCTAGTTTTTGTATATAAAAAAACGAAAATTTTTTGCAGTACACATACACATGTGTACTATTATTACATATGTGCACTACAATTTTTTTTAAAGTTTTTTTTTATATACCTAAAATAGCGAAAATTGGTATGAAAAAAATTGGTATGTTTTTTAGCCTTTTTTTAGTTAGTTTTCGAGTTTTCGCGTTAACTAGTGGTTTTCATTTGAATCTTCCCCTATATATATATATGGGATGGATCGTAACAAAACTAGTTTAAATGAGAAAACCAAAAAACTAACTAAAAAAACTTAAAAAACATACCAATTTTTTTTTACAATTTTTTATAAAAAATCGCTATTTTTTATGTATGGAAAAAAATTTCAAAAAAAAATATATTTTTTTATTGCACATGTGCACTAATACGGATATAATGCACATGTGTAGTACACATATAATGCACATGTGTAGTACAACAAAAAAATATTTTGTTTTGAAATTTTTTTTATATATAAAAAATAGTGATTTTTTTATAAAAATTTGTAAAAAAAAATTGGTATTTTTTTAGCTTTTTTTAGGCTTTTTTAGTTGGTTTTCTAGTTTTCTCATTTAGATTTAGTTTTCTCATGATCCTTTTAAATATATATATATATATATATATATATATATATATATATATATATATATATATATATAATTTAAGAAAAACCTTGTGGCAGAATGGTAAATAAAACCTTATTTTTGTCCGATTGATATGCCATTCACAATTTCATGTACTTCGTATATACAGATAACTAATGAGATTCCCCGTGACGAGAATTCAGTCAGTATCATTTCATTTAAGTACCTAAACAGTACTGACACTCGAAAAAGCAACCTAAAGAGAAAAAAATTAGGATTTCACTATTCTCACACCTTTTGCACTCCTTATTTACACATCCTTTTACACTATTTCTCTCTCTATGTATATCTATGCATGTATAGAGAGAGATAAAGAAGAGGGATGTATGAATATTAACTCCCAAAAAACAAAGTTGTGATATACCAAAAAATATATCTGCACATTTTTACAACGATTGAAAACTATACCCAGAAAGATATCAGCACATTTTTACATCGACTGAAAACTATAAAAACGAATAGTAGTAATAATGTTATTGGGTCACTTAAACCCTATACTGACTGAAATAATGTTATCGGGTTGCTTAAACCCTATACCTGACTGAAATAATTACAGTAATTGAAACGTACACAACTAATAGTTTTGCAACTTTGCAAGACGCTAACCTGATCACGCCCAATCTAGTAATCCTGCAAATGTTGTCTGAGCTCCGAATCCATACCCGCGACATAATTCTTGTTATAAAACCTGTATAAAAGAATTGAACAGAAACTGGACAGAATGTAATAAAATTGAAGAAACAGTAAACGAGTGAACCGGACTTGTGTTTGACACAATTCCCTTAAACAGATTCGTCTTCTGTTCCCAGGGTACGCCGGTTCTAAGCAGCACCGCGCACTGCCGGACTTGAGCACTTGCCTGAAACGAAAAAGAAGCTGTGTTGCAGAAACTGAGAATGAGAGAGGAGAAGTTGTTGAGGTGTGTCTAAACAGGTTGTCTGCATTGGGTTTTATAGGCACAAATCATAACTGATTCTGGCCTCATCATTGTAGAGAATTAATGGCTAATCGGTTTCGAAACTTATGCCTCATCATTGCAGAGAATTAACTCACATAATGGCTCAGCGGTTTCGAAACTGAATAATATAATGATTCTCATTAAAATTGAAAATCATTTTAGTTAAAAACCCATTAATAAGACCAACCATTTTAGTTTTAAAGACTAATTAATAAAAACAATTAGTCAGTCTCGAGTGCAAAAACTGTCTCCCGTGAGCCGGGGTTTTCGGAGCTGCATTCGTGTCCTCAGGACGTGCGGGCATACACGAGTTCAACTAATTCCGGTTCCATTTTTTGCACCCCCCCTGCGCGCGCGCGGGTAGGACTTGTGGTAAAACATGTCATAAGACTTCAAAGGCTTCATTAAGGTTTCACCTTATAAATAGCCTATCTTTTTGTTCCCACACCAATGTGGTGAATTACCAACTTGAGACTTTCATTCACACTAAACTTCCAACAATTCTTAACCGCGTGAGCTCTCATGAACGACGGCAACAGCAGTCGAACCTTGGCGGATTCCGCGGTTACAGACTTATTGTAAGATTTCTTGATAATACTCTCCATAGAACTCGGCCACCATACTTCAACAAGCTTATTTTCATTAGCGAACAAGAACTTATTCCCTTCTGGGCCGCATAAAAACGCCATTTTCTCACCAAGAATCGATGTTTTGAAAACATCCCCTAAGAGTTTTCTTCTTTGCATGACGAACTTCTCGTTCGTGCCACTACGGAGCTTTTTGAAGTAATCTATGCTTTCTCCGATTAGGAGTGGATAACCATAGCTTCCGGGAATGGTTGTTTTTTGGGAGAAAAGATGGTGCAGAATGAAGATGGTGATGATGGACTAAAGTGTTGAAGAAAGTAGGAATAGGGTGTCCATTGTTGAGGAAGAATAGATGGGGGTGTTTGTGGCTCTTGGTTTGTGAGTTTGTGTCTGCGTTAACTGGATGAGTGTGTTTATATATAGTACGTAATAGGAGGAAGGAATTTGAAATTTAACCCAATTTGTCAATTTGGTGAAAATGGTAATAAAAATGAAACATCAGAGACCCAGATACAAAAAAATTTAATTTTAAACTAAAGTGGTAAAAGTGACCTAAATTGAGAAAACATTTTGGTATTTTACTCTCGTTTTTTTAAAAGGCCACATTAGAGTAGTTTTGTTTATTTAGAATATATATAATAAGAAAGTAGAAGTGAAAAATCTTTCAAAAACAAAAAGAGACGTAACTCTTTGTTTTTAGGAGACTTAAAATACGTTACATTTGTTAAAAATCGGTTTCGAATACTACAAGAGAGAAGTGTCACTGGATGTGAGATATTGGCAAATTAGACGAAATCTCTTTATCCAAATAATGTTTTTTTTTTTCCAAAAAGATTCAACATGTCAGTATTGAGCCCCATCCCCATGAGGATTGGCCGCCATGTAAGCGCCACATCACCATCCCATGGAGGATGGGCCTCCTTGCATTTTGAGGGGGTGGAGGATGGGCCTACACCACCTAATTATTATATAATTTTCTAACTTTTTTTTTGTTAACTTAATAAAAACTTCATAAAAATTAAATAAAATTAAAACATAAAACAACATAATTAAATTCATTTCATAACATTAAAAAAATTACATTTCCTAAAAATTAAAATTACTAATCCTAGAAACGGTAAACATAAAAACGAAAAAAAAATAACGATACGATTAAAAAAGTAAACAACCTACGACGTCCTTTTTTTCTTAACCTCTTCTTTCATCCTCCGATAAACCTAGCGTTTATCCTCCGGAACCGAGTCGAGATCCAACCTCATAATCCTAAAATCCTCCGCTCGAGCATAGTCGGCCGACAAGGTTTTCTTGTAACTATATTTTTCGGCCGCGAGCTCTTTGAACGAACGGAATTCGGATATCAACTCGTCCATTTTCGAACCCGCCCCCGAAGTCGTTTGGCTCGAGCCGCCCCCTTTCGCTTTCCGGCCGCCTCTTTTTTTCCTTTGTCCCTTCCGGTGGGACGTTCCGACTCGTGAACGGGCAACACATCCTCGTCATATTCCGGGTCGTCGTTTATGTCGATTTGACAACGAGCGGTGGAGCCTCCCGCACTATAACTTCCGGACTCGGAAGTTTTACTCCGTTTGGCGGTTGCGACCTCATTTGGAACCGGCTTCCATTTGTTTTCTTTCTTTAAAATGTTCCATGCTCGGAGGTGCGGGAAAGACGTTGAATTTTTAGAGTCCCACTTAGCCAAAGCAAGGTCAGACCCAGAAATTTTTTCATGGGGGTGCGGAACATTTTTAAAATTTTTAGGCCCCAAGGTATATAAGTAAAAAAAATTGGTTCGTATCGGGTCGGTTCGAGTCGGGTCGGGTCATGTAAAACAAAAGAACATCAAACTAAATTTACCTCGTTAAAACGGTTCCCAAATTCTTGATTTTGAAAATCCACATCAACGAATTCGGAAGATGTATCAACTTTCCTCTTGAGAAATCGCGCCATAACGTCCCTACTCATGGTTCCTATTGGCTATCACAAACAAATTGATCTATAAGTTCATGGCTCCATAACATATTACATAATGTATCAAGTATTCAAGCCCTAGAAATTATAATGTAAATCACACTAAAAATCATCTAAACATCATATACACCATTAAAAAAACAAAAATAAAAAACCCCAAACATCAGGTCTGGTCGTATATAACCCACAACAAAAATGACAAAATATCATCATTATCACTAACAAAATATAAATATATAACCCACCACAAAATCAAATATCATCACTAACAACAACAAGAAGTACATGTCTCCTGCCATCGAAAAATCACTTCCGGTGGCTACCGGTTCCGTCCCACCCCACCAAAAATTATCAAAAAAATCAACCAAAAATCATCAAAAATAACAAAGAAACTTACCCGTGTTCGATCGGCAGTGATATGATGACTGATTACGGTGGTATGCGGCTGCTGTTATCGCTGATGTTCTGATCGCTGGCGTGCGTGCAGGGAGGATAGAGAGCGGGAGAGAATATGTAAGAGTTTTGGGCTTGTTTATTTTATTTTAGTTTGAAATATTGTTGATTTGTTGGGTTTGTTTATTGGGCTAAGACTTAGTAGTGAGCTAGTTAAAGGTATTGGGTATTTGGGTTTAGTTATTTAGGTATTAAAAGGTATATAATTTAGGTAGTGTTTTAAAAAAAATAAGAGTTTACTAAAAAAATTTTAAAATATAAATTGATAACACTTTTTACCAAAGGGGTGCGGACGAAAAATTCCAAGGGGTGCGGACAAAAAAATTCCATGGGGTGCGGACAAAAAATTTCAAGGGGTGCGGACGGAATTTTCGACAGAACTTAGCACTAAATTTTTTTTTCCCGGGGGTGCGCCCGCCCACCTTGGGCCAAGCTTAAGTCCGCCCCTGTGTGAGATATTGGCAAATTAGACGAAATCTCTTTATCCAAATAATGTTTTTTTTTCCAAAAAGATTCAACATCTTAGTATTGAGCCCCATCCCCATGAGGATTGGCCGCCATGTGGGCGACACATCACCATCCCATGGAGGATGGGCCTCCTTGCATTTTGAGGGGGTGGAGGATGGGCCTACACCACCTAATTATTATATAATTTTCTAACTTTTTTTTTTGTTAACTTAATAAAAACTTCATAAAAATTAAATAAAATTAAAACATAAAACAACATAATTAAATTCATTTCATAACATAAAAAAAATTACATTTCCTAAAAATTAAAATTACAAATCCTAGAAACGGTAAACATAAAAATGGAAAAAAAAATAACGATACGATTAAAAAAGTAAACAACCTACGACGTCCATTTTTTCTTAACCTCCTCTTTCATCCTCCGATAAACCTCGCGTTTATCCTCCAGAACCGAGTCGAGATCCAACCTCATAATCCTAAAATCCTCCGCTCGAGCATAGTCGGCCGACAAGGTTTTCTTGTAACTATATTTTTCGGCCGCGAGCTCTTTGAACGAACGGAATTCGGATATCAACTCGTCCATTTTCGAACCCGCCCCCGAAGTCGTTTGGCTCGAGCCACCCCCTTTTCGCTTTCCGGCCGCCTCTTTTTTTGCTTTGTCCCTTCCGGTGGGACGTTCCGACTCGTGAACGGGCAACACATCCTCGTCATATTCCGGGTCGTCGTTTATGTCGATTTGACAACGAGCGGTGGAGCCTCCCGCACTATAACTTCCGGACTCGGAAGTTTTACTCCGTTTGGCGGTTGCGACCTCATTTGGAACCGGCTTCCATTTGTTTTCTTTCTTTAAAATGTTCCATGCTCGGAGGTGCGGGAAATGCGTTGAATTTTTAGAGTCCTACTTAGCCAAATGTTTAAGACGGGGTTGTGAAACAAGAGCCCCAGCAGCAGCAGCCTCACCAGCAGCAACAGGGTTGTGAAACAAGAGCCCCAGCAGGGTTGTGAAACAAGAGCCCCAGTAGCAGCAGCCTCACCAGCAGCAACAGCAGCAGCAGCAACAAGCAGCACGCGCACGAACTTTCAACATCAACGTGCGCCAAGCCCAAGCCGACAACAACGTGGTTAATGGTACGTTCCCTGTGAATGGTATTTATGCTTCGTGTTTATTTGATACTGGAGCCGATAATTGCTTTGTGTCGTTCGAATTCGAGAAGCTCCTTAGTCGTAAATGCTCCCAACTCTCCTCAGCGTTCGATGTTGAAGTCGCTACCGGAAGAACCATCGCCGTTAATTCTGTCCTTCGTGATTGTACTCTTGAGCTCAACAATCACATTTTCTCAATCGACCTTTTTCCGATGCAACTCGGAAGTTTTAATGTCATAGTAGGCATGGACTTTCTTCGCGAATACCATGCTGAAGTTGTGTGCTTCGATAAGATGATTCGATTCTCGCTCGCGAATGGTGATTTATTGTGTGTTTACGGTGAAACTGCTTCGAAAGGTCTCAAGCTCATGTCATGTGTCCAAGCTAGCAAGTATCTCCGCAAGGAATAAAGAGCTTTCTTGGCTAACATTGTAGTAGCGGAGAAGGAAAAGAAATAGAAGAGGGAAGTGAAAGATGTTCCTGTGGTTCGAGAATTTCCTAACGTTATTCCAGAGGATCTTCCAGGTCTACCACCAAGTCGTGATATCGACTTTCGTATCGACCTCATTCCTGGAGCCAACCCTATTGCCAAAGCTCCTTATCGACTCGCACCATCCGAAATGCGTGAACTCTCAAACCAACTCCAGGAATTACTTGAGAAAGGCTTCATTCGCCCGAGCACGTCTCCATGGGGCGTGCCAGTCCTTTTCGTTAAAAAGAAGGATGGGTCGTTCAGGATGTTCATCGACTATCGGGAATTAATAAGTTGACTATCAAGAACCGCTATCCCTACCCCGCATTGACGATTTGTTTGATCAGCTGCAAGGTGCTACGTGTTTTTCGAAGATCGATCTACGCTCAGGCTATCACCAACTACGCATTCAAGAGGAGGATATACCCAAAACCGCGTTTCACACTCGATACGGCCATTACGAATTCATTGTTATGCCTTTTGGTTTAACCAACACACCCCTGGTTTTTATGGATCTGATGAATCGCGTGTGTAAACCATATCTCGACTGTTTCATCATCGTATTCATCGACGATGTCTTGATCTATTCAAAGTCGAAAACCGAACACGCGCACCATCTACGTTTGGTTCTCGAACTACTCCAGGGGAATTAACTCTATGCCAAGTTCTCCAAGTGTGAATTCTGGTTGGAGGAAGTTCAGTTTCTGGGTCACATCGTAAATAATCAAGGTATTCACTTCGATCCTGCGAAGATTGAAGCCGTTAAGAGTTGGATTACACCTAAGAACCCATCTGAAGTCCGTTCTTTTCTCGGACTAGCGGGCTATTATCGACGATTTATCGAAGGATTCTCAAAGATCACTGTGCCGCTTACCGCTCTCACGCATAAAGACAAGCCATTTGTTTGGGGAACCGAACAAGAGTCTGCCTTTTGAACCCTCAAACACATGCTTTGCAATGCTCCTGTTCTCACATTACCCGATGGAAACGACGATTTCATTGTCTATTGTGATGCTTCCAACCTCGGTCTCGGTTGTGTCCTTATGCAGCGGGACAAGGTTATAGCTTACGCATCTCGTCAGCTCAAAATCCACGAGAAGAACTATACAACCCATGATCTCGAGCTAGGCGCAATTGTCTTTGCGTTAAAGATTTGGCGACACTACCTGTATGGTACCAAGTGTACGATCTTCACCAATCATAGGAGCCTGCAACATATCTTTAATCAGAAGGAACTTAATATGCGTCAACGCCGATGGGTAGAACTTCTCAACGATTACGACTGTGAGATTCGTTATCACCCAGGCAAAGCAAATGTTGTTGCCGACGCACTCAGCAGACGGTGCTATCTGCTTAGCACTTGTATCGTCCAAGCCCAATACGACCTCGAGACCCTTATCCGCGAAGCTCAACATGCGTGTTTTAATGAACGCACTTTGAAGAAGGAACGAATCTACCACGATGGAGCCCAACTTGTGAGTAAATCAAATGGGATATTCCCCTTTCTGGACCGAATTTGGATCCCTAAACGGACCGATTTGCGACATATTTTGATGGACGAAGCCCACAAATCCCGGTATTCTATTCATCCCAGTGCCGACAAAATGTACCAGGATCTTCGCTACAAGTACTGGTGGCCTGGTATGAAAATGGATATTGCTCTATACGTTGGGAAGTGCCTAACTTGTGCAAGAGTCAAGGCTGAACACCAAAGACCCTCGGGCTTACTCGAACAACCACCGATCCCTATGTGGAAGTGGGAGAGTATAGCTATGGACTTCATAACAAAGCTACCGCACACGTCATCAGGTCACGACAGCATCTGGGTTGTTGTTGACCGTTTGACCAAATCAGCTCACTTTTTGCCAATACGAGAAGACTACAAGGTAGAACGATTTGCCCGAATCTACATCGACGAGATCATTTGTAATCATGGGACGCCTCGCGACATCATCTCTGATCGTGATTCTCGGTTTACCTTGCGACTGTGGGAAACGTTTCAAACGGCACTCGGTACATCGCTTAATCTAAGTACCGCTTTCCACCCTCAAACCGACGGTCAGACTGAAAGAACGATCCGTACTCTTGAAGACATGCTCCGTTCGTGTGTCATAGACTTCGGTGGTAATTGGGATAAATACCTGCCGTTAGTCGAATTCTTGTATAACAACAGCTATCATGCAAGCATTCAAATGGCACCATTCGAGGCTTTATACGGAAGAAGATGTCGATCGCCTATTGTGTGGCACGAGATTGGGCATTCGCAATTAACCGGTCCCAAGCTATTGCAAGAAACGACAGACAAAATTTTCCAAATTTGAGACAATCTAACGAAAGCTCGGAACCGACAGAAAAGTTATGCCGATAGAAGATGCAAGCCCCTTGAATTTGACGTTGGCGACTACGTACTCCTAAAGGTATCACCTTGGAAGGGTGTGGTCAGATTCGGCAAGAAAGGGATACTAGCGCCTCGATATGTTGGACCTTTTAAGATTTTGGAAAGGATCGGAAAAGTTGCCTACAGACTCGAACTACCGGAGGAACTTAGTAACGTCCACCCGACTTTCCATGTCTCAAACCTCCGAAAGTGCATGGCCAACCACGACTTACATGTTCCACTCGATGACCTTCAGGTGAACGAAACATTACACTTCGTAGAAAAGCCTGTTGATATCATGGATCGCCAAACCAAGCAACTTAGACGCTCGCGCATTCCTATTGTGAAAGTCCGATGGGAAGGCAAACGAGGCGCAGAGTTCACTTGGGAACTCGAAAGCGACATGAAGACGAAGTACCCACAGTTGTTTGTTACGGCTTCAGCCTAATTTCGGGACGAAATTCCCTAAACAAGGGGAGGCTGTAACACCCCGTGTTTTCGAGAAGTCAAAGTCAAAGTCAAGGTCGAAGTCAACGACCGATTTCGCGCGACTTGACTTGTAGTAGATTTCTTTTATATGTTTAGTTTAGTTGTATTATGTGGAGTAAGTGTCAATAATTACAATAATCGACGTATGTTACTCGCAATCTAATCGACTTACGACTGTGAACTATAGGAAGTAACAACGCGATAAAGTTAACTAAGCGATAATCAAACTATGCTAATCCAATCGACATCGAATCGAATCGCAACTCGAATTACGCATTTGGAATATTGTTATACGTGTGTGTGTGCCTTATGTGTTACTTGTGCATGTTTATGTTATGTTGTGGAAATCAATCGAAACTCGAAATGCAATCGAACTCAATCGACATCGAACTCGAATCAAAATCGAACTATGATAATTAGTGGAGAAGGGATAGTGCTAGATATGAATAGTTGGGACTAAAAGTATTTGAATAGGAAACTCCATCGCATTCGCATCGCTCGCAATCGAAATCGAATCAGCAAAAATCGTCTCGTCGAACACACGAACCAAGTGCCATCCGGCCGGATAGCCATCCAACCGGGCTGCCACTTGGTCATAGTGTCAAGATGCCATCCGACCGAGATGACATCCGACCGGATAGTCATCCGGGCGGGGTGCCATCCGACCGACCCACACTTTCCCCTTTTGGAATCCTATAAATACCCATGTCACTCTCAAACTTTCTACTTTTGGAAACTCTCTGACCGACCAGCTCGTGCTCCTCACCTTTTCCTCGATTTCCCTCGATTCTGGTAAGATCTCGTCCTAAATCTTGTACTTTCTTGAACTACACACACTCCTACACCCTTCTATCTTTTGAATCTTAACTTTTAACCGTGAAATCACTAGATTTGAGGTATTCTAGGATGACGTCATCATGAGTTCTTGAAGAACTTCATGTTTTGGCCTCAATCCACCAAGAACAACTTAGATCTAGCCGATTTCCAAACCAATAAACAAAAATCTCACACAGATCTAAACGCATTCATGGTGAAAAAGGATTGAAAGATGGTTTCTAACTTTCTTTCAACTCTTTTACACACAATGCGCTCAAAACCGATAGAATCGGACCTAGATCTATTCTTCTACTCATTCGCGGTGTTGTACTAGTTCGAGTTCTGGATTATACTCACGAGACCACCGATTTCGAGTTAAACAAGAACAACCGTCTTGAACCGGTTAACTGGCCGAACTAGGGTGATTCCTGGTCGATTAGGTCACTTAGGTCAAGATGGGATTCTGTTGGTTAACACGTTGTCAAAACGTCTCGATAAAACGACAAACAAACGTAACAACCAAGTGAAAGACGAACGGAACAACCGGGACGGAGTGCTATCCGACCGGACTATTGTCCGAGCGGATAAGCCACCCGAACGGATCACACCTTGGGTCCCACACTTAATCAACTTTATCTGAAGTTTGAGTATTGAACGAATTGCCATCCGATCGGACTACCATCCGACCGGATTACTCTTCGGATCATGAGATACTAGGACTTTAAAGACTCAAACAAATTTCAACATGTTCATTAACAGGGTTGCCACCCGGTCGGATGGACATCCGACCGAGTGACTCTTCTGCTGTGAATTTGTTCCCGCTAAGTAACCTCATCACTAGAGTCGCCGTCCGACCGGATTACCGTCCTAACGGATTGTCGTCCGCACGACTGACCGTCCGATCGACCGACTTGAAGGATTGAGATACTTCCATGTTTTCAAAATACTACAACGAAAACTTCAAAAGTCAAACCATCTTACACAAACACATCATTCTCAAAGGAAGAAACAATCTAATCGAATAGCCATCCGACCGGACAAGCTGTCCGACCGGATGACCATCCGAACGAATTGTCTTCCGCACGAACAAGCCGTCCGATCGGATTACCATCCGACCGAACTGCTGTCCGAGCCACTGATACTTGCATCGTTTTACGCGTCGCTTATCGTTATGCTATCAAACTATTCAGGCTAACCCTACTCGCTAAGCGCTCCCTTCAATCTATCATCGCTGTGAGTATACTTGATCCCTTTTTGCTTTATGCACTTTTGGGTGTTACATACGTTACAACTATTCAAGTCACATCAAACACACTACTCAATACTATTTGAACGCTAACCGTTAATGCATGTTATACGTGGCTTATGAATGCTTGTTTGTTATGTTTACACATGGAATGCTGTCTACCTGCCTTAGCAACGATAGTACTATAGTTTGGACTCAGCACCTGTTCGCAGGGGTTGTTAAGGACAATTACTTCCATGGATTACAGTGGTAATCATGTATTGCGAACTGCCTCAGGCAGTCAACCCGCAGTCATTGGTATCGATGGATCTATGTCGATAACTAACGTGCTTCATTTCACTATGTGTACGTGCTGGTTATGCGTAAACGAATTCGAACACTTTATGCTATTATCAAACTTGTATGCTCACCTTTACATTATATGTATTGACTTTATTTTAACGTATGTGACAGGTGCTTAGGATGCACATCTGGTAGGAAATCGAAGCTAGAATAAGGCTCTAGAGGCCAACAAATAGTTGTCTGTACAAATTTAATCAAGGGTCTCTAGAAGCAGATAAACAATTGCTTTGTTTGAAAATCTGAGTTGTCGGAATAGACTATTTTCCTAGATTTTGTCTGTAATAATTTGCTTACCTTTTGAGACATGGTATGGGACATGTTATTTTAAATTGATTGGTAATGATAATTGTTATGGAAACTTCTGGACAATCTGTTTCGCTCAGTGCCATCCCCCGATGTTTCCGCCATCGGTTGGGGTGTGACACATATGGTCTCTCGTACCACCAATATTGTCCTCTTTGTCCACGAAGAGCTCACATATATGTTTTTAGTTGCCTTGATAAAGACTTCCCAGAAGATCTCATCCATAAACATTAAGCCCAAATCGCGTTGGTAATATTTGAGACGGGGCACTTCTTATGAACCAAGAATCTCTTATGTCGACAACCAATATGGGATTTGCCTAAGGTGTTACATTGATTGAATACAAGCTCATTTTAGTAGATAAATCCACTTAGGTTTATAGTCAAACAAAATTAAATAGTAAGTCTCTTAACTTCTAAATAAAGAGGAAACTAGTAATATATTATCTATAAAAACTTATAGGGGAAATACCATAAAAAACCAATATACTTTCTATTTTTTCTCACAAAAGTCCCTAAATTTTTTTTTTTGCATATAAAAGTCCCTTAACTTGTTAAATTTGAACGTTATTGTGAAATCTATACTTTCTATAAAAGTATCATTGTTGCAGTATCATTGTTGCAACATCGTGAAAAGTTGCATGTGCTACCTTCTTTGATGGGAGAGTTGCATTGTTCGATTTTCGTTAAATTGAAAGTCAGCTTTTCTTATGTCAGTGAGATTTTCTTCTTTTATACAAAGTAGAGATTCGTGCAATATCGTGAAAAGTTAGATGTGCTACAACAGTTGAGAGGAGACCTTTGCATTTTAGGTTTGTTTCTTATTTTGATTAACTGTTGATGATGTTGCGAGTTTTTATTGACACTGATATTTTAGAATATGTTAAGATGCATGTTGAGATTATTAAAATGAACTATTACATAGAAAAATAGAAATTTAATGAAATATTTATAAAGTATTACACGCTAGAGTTAACACTTGCTAGGATTTCGTAGACTCTGGCCTTTCTCCATGTGATTTCATGCTCTCTTTTGTTTTTCAGGTCAGTTAGCATGTTGCAGATTTTCTGATACTGTTTTAGAAGTTGTGTCAGAAACTCTTCTGCATTCTTCTAGAAATCTAATGGAGGACTTCATCGAGCAATGCTATGTTGTTCCAGGTTATGTTGTAATTAGTGTCATTGATTATGTCGACTTTCCTGTTTAGTTCTTCGTCTGTTCTTTTTTCTTTGAGTGACCACATCGAAAATTGTGTTTTAACATCGCTGGTGTCTGACCAATGGTAGAAGCTGAAGTTTGCCATGTAGATTTTTGTTGGATTTTCTGACGTGGAACAATTTTTCACAGACGGTGATTTGTAGGACAATTTGTTGATGTTTTGAATCAAAAGTAATCATCGATCTTTTATAGAGTTTAAAAACGCGTCTACATGGTAAATGAAGAGGTTAATTGTCATTATGATAATCTACTTTTGTTCTTTGAACTTCGAAAATTTGTCCCTTGGGTTTCTTGGTATTTAATTTTATAGTTTTCCCATAAAAGTTGGGGTTTGAAAAGGTTTTTGCATTAAAAGACTTCTGTTTTGAAATATACATTAATATGTTTATATTAAATCTACACGTTTTGATTGATTAGATTATTAAATGTACAATCACTTTAAGTGTGGTTTCTTTTACTGTTAGATATTTCAGTATATAAACTCATAGCCACTTCACCTGTTTTTCATCACGTTTTCCTACGAAGATATCATACTTTCAGGAAAGTCGAGTAATATAGTATATTGAAATGGCGTCATTCACTTCTGTAAAATCAGATGATTTAAAGCAGTGTTTTGTCAGGAAAATCGAGGAACAGGTGTAAGAAGATAGGGCTACTCTTCAAGAGCTGAAGAGATGTTTTGATGGATTGCAAGTTGGCCTGTTCACTAGAGAGCTGGTTTCCAGAAATCTTATGCAGATGCCTTCAACTTCTGTTCATGTGCTTTGTGTTGTCAGTAATATAGAGTGCGGTGATAGAGACGTTGAGTTCATCGCGATGCTGAAGGACATACATCGAGAGGTTCAGCAATCGATGGAGTTGAAGCTAAAGTTTCTTAATTCTTGCTGTTATTGTTAAATTTGAAAGTTTAGTTGTTCAGTATGTTATGTAATTATTGGACTTTTAATGTCATGAATAAATGAATAAATTTTAATCTTATGAATCTATGTTGCGTTTTAGTCTTACTTATTTAGTGTTTGAGTTTGATTTAGATTATGTTGATGTTGAATTGTGTTTGAACATCTGTTTGGTAAGTCAACAGAGGTTAATAGTATCAAGGGTTGGTTTGATGGTGAACAGATGAGTGCAAAGATAAAACAAATGTTCAGAATTTGATCATTGATAGCAGTTTTTTGAAGAATCTGTGCTCCTACAAATTACAGAGAGTCAATATTTGGAGTTGTAAAAGGTCTGTTGTAGTTAAAGTGTGGTAAAAGAGAACATCTGCTGATGATGAAAGATTGAAGAAGGAAATGTCTGTATGGGAGACCAGATGTTAAAGAACGACAGATGATATTCAAAATATGTTGAGCCGACAAAAGATTTTTATAGTAACAGTGGTTAGGTTAATAGCAGATGTTGGGAGTTTGTTAGTCCATTAGATTAGATGTTGCACAGTATGTGAAATTGTAATTGTAGACCTTTGTATAAGCATGCTGCTGTTGTGATATATTCGAACCTTCTTATGAAACAACTGTGTATGCTAACGACTGTTGATTTACCACTGTTGACTAAATGAATAAATTTTAATACTACTAATCTTTGTTGTCGCATCTTCATTTTAATTATTTCAGTCATTCCTAAGTATTATTATATAATTTTGTTCATCAATAACAGTTTTTTGGAAGAATTTCCGGTAAGACCTAATTACAAGGAGTCCATATCTGCTGTTGTAAAAGGTGTGTTATAGCTAAAGTCTGACAAAAGAGAGCATCTGCTGATGAATAAATGTCTGAAGATGCAAAGGTCTGCTATGGGTCAACAGATGTTAACGAACAACAGATGATATTCAATCTTAAAATGCTCAATAGAGGTTTTGATACTAACAGTGGTTGTGCTAATAGCAGATGTTAGACTTACGACTGTTGTGTTACACCTGTTGAAAACAACTGTTTTTGAAACTTCTGCTTGCCTAAAAATACATCCACTGCTAAAAGGTATCGTCTGTTGTCATAATTTCTGTTTATCCTAATGACTGTTGATTTACTATAATGCTGACTGTCATCCATTATTACAAGAGAGGTTCTGACGTGGACAGATGTTAGCTAAAAATAAAACAACTGCTGAAAATTATCATCTGTTCTCATAACTTCTGTTTATCTAACGATTGTTTGACTCACACTGTTCCCAACTTCTGTAGTCGACCAACAGAGGTTTTGAAACAAGTGTCATCGGTTGTCGCAAGAGAGGTTCTGACGTGGACAGATCTTAGCCATCAGATATTTGTAACTACTACCACGTCAGCCTTCACTTTTTCTCTCTATATAAAAGTTGTTTCATCCCTAAATCGAGCTTCTACCACTGCCGTCTCGAATTCAAAATTCTCAAAAACAGTTTCCAACATATTAAAAACACTCCAACTTAAACCCTGTTTCATCCCCAAATCACCTTCTTCTCTGATCATGTCTCTGAACATCAAAAACCCTCACAACTACCTCCCCATCTTCGAGAAAACCAGCAAAAATACCAGCTTTCACTCAATAATTGACTTTTTAACGTCATCAAAATACAAATCAATCCTTACTGCTGATGCTCCGGTTCATACAGAAACACTCCGACAATTTTGGTTTAATGCTGAAATAGAGACTAAAGATAATAATCCAGTTACCATCACATCTAAGGTCGGGAAAAGTGTGGTACGAATTTCTCCCTTCACAATTTCCACTACATTTGCATTGGACGACTTGGGAGGTAAGACCAACTTTGAAAAATCTGAACTTCATACATAGTTCATTGAAAGAGGGTATGACGCACAATTAAAGGAAGTTACTATGTATAAACGAAACTTCCCTCCGCCAATGAAATTTTTGTTTCATACTCTTTTAACTTGTCTTTCAGCCAAGACCACCGCATTTAATGAGACACCTTTAAACATTCAATATTTGGGTTAATGCTATTTTAACAAAATCTGATTACAATTTATCACAAGCACTGTTTTCTGATTTGTTGAATAATGTGAAAAAATTGAAAAAAGGTGTTCGTAGTAATGCTTTTCTGTTGTATCCAAGACTTCTAAGCTACTACCTACGAAAAGAAGTGTCACAAACAGATTTTGAACAAGGTGTAGCTTTTCAAATAAATAGTATTACAAGTAAAACTTTTACTAGACTTATGGATAAAGAGTCAGAAGTTTCAAGAACAGAAACAAAGAGGGATGATCTTGTTTTAGATGCGTCCAAATCTGTTGCTCAAACCTCTGTTGTTGAGCCAGCTGCTCCTGGTGATCATGACACCACAACCGGTGTTGTGAAACACACACAGGAAAACGCAAAAAAGAAATCTGTCACATCCAAAAAGCCCACCAAAAGCAAATAAAATAAAAAGGTTCCTCTGGAAGATGAGATCCCAGAGGTTAATGCAGTGACAACACAAATGTCACTTGAAACCATTGCTGCTACTTCCTCACATTTGTTGGAAAGATCTCAACCCATCCAAACTCCTCACGTATCCTCACAAAAGGATCATGTTGTAAGCACAGGGACACCACAACATGAAGTAGACCTTTATTATGAAAGTATTTTTAAAAGTCCCTCTCCCAGGGCAATCACGCTTTCTACACCACAACCCTCTTCTCAAGTTCCATCAACAATATTACCTTATTTGAAGCAATTGAATTTCAGAAAGAAAACATAACTTCTGATGCACACATTACTGAGAGTAGAGCGCAACAAATGATTGTGTCTGAACCAATTCAATCTGCTATCCTACCAACAGTTGAGGAGGTTATCCCCGTTGAGTATTACGAAACTCTTCGTGGTAGTTCAAGTGGAGCAGCCACTACAAGTGTTGAACCCATTGGTGATCAGTTGGACAGTGGTTACATCATTAAGACTCCCTTGAAGGCAAGCACTGATGAGGTTACAATTGTAATCTCTGCTTCAGTGGGAAGTCCCCAGAACCAAGAAAAAGGGGCATCTGTTTCTGATGATATGGAGACTTCTCCTATTATCAAAACAAATACAACCACTACAGGTGGGAATTCAGATGATCCTATTAAAGTAGGTGATGAATTAGAACACTAAACTCCTCTAAATTATCAAACAACGTTCCAATGGAATACGTGCACCATAAACTAGTTACGAACACAAAGTAGGTAACCTAACATGTATCTATACATGAAAGACATTCACAAAGACACACGAGGAACGTTTGAATGATAATAAATCAAAGTTAAGCATGCATATACATCCAGTGTTGCAAAAATCGCGACTAGTCGACGATTAATCGGCGACTAGTCGCTAGTCAGCCTCCAACTGAGTAATTTTTCACAAATCAGTCAAAAAATCGCTAGCAGTCAAAGCCGGTGCTAATCGGTGCTAGTCAGCCCAAGTCGGCCCAATTAAAATGTTTACAAAAGTGGCCCAAAATGAAAAAAATAGCCCATTTTCGTTAGCCTTATACCCTAAAATCACTGTTATCAGCGACATAACTGGATTCCTGCCCTAAAATCTTTACAAAACTGATCAGCGACATCATCCACAGCAGCGGCTTCATTCTCCGGCGGCCCTGCTACCTTCTCCGGCGGCCCTGCTTCCTTCTCCGGCGGCCTTCTTCTCCGGTTCTTCCATACTCCAATCCAACATGTAATTTACTGGACTGACTATATGTTGTAATTGTTAGACATTAGTGAATAATATGGAGTGATTTTTGTTTAGTTAGTGTTTGATTGGACTGATTATAGGTTGATGTTAATGAATAAGTTTCAGTTTGTTACAGTTGGCCGATTATAGGTTGATTATAGTTTAATTAGTTGGCCGTTTATAGTTTGACCACAATGGCCAATTATAGACTGATTATAGTGTTTGATTGGACTGATTATATGAATAATATGCCGATTACAGTTGGTCGATTACAGTTTGTTACAAATAAGTTTCAGTTGGCTGATTATAGGTTGTTTCTTACAAATAGTTAGACATTAGTGAATGTTGTAATTGTTGTTTAATAACTTTCAGTTGGCCGATTATATGAATAATATGCCGATTAATTGTTATCAGCTCTGTATTCTTGTGAAATCTGTACTGAACTGATGATTTTGGTGTAGACGTGTAGTTATGTTATGACTTATATGTAAATTTAGTTTGAATTTTGAACTACTTTTATCTTTTAAAGTATTATATTGATATGTATGTGTGAGTATATATATACATATTTATAAAAATAAAAAAAATATACATATAAAATTCCCGATCCGATTAATCCCGAGTAGTCGCTAGTCCCCACCTCACTGGCCGACTAGCGACTAGCGAGTTCTCCAACCTTGTATACATCTAGTCAAATATAATTAGGTCTTTTAGTTTAATATTAAACCATCAATAAATTATCAAAACCAAGAAATAACTAATTGTTAATAAATAGGGTTATTGGATCTTATCACCCTAACTATTTGCTATTGGCCGCTGCCACCCCTAACTATCACTTTAAGGCCCACCACCTCCAACTTAACACTTATTGTGTTCTGTCACCATGTCGTTAACCGATCACTAACTTTTGATTATGTTACTATACTTTTGGGGGTGTCCTAAGATCCCTAAAACCTTCCTAAGATCCCTATGACACCCCCAAAAGTATAGTAACATGATCAAAAGTTAATGATCAGTTAACGACGTGGTGACAAGACACACTAAGTGTCAAGTTGAGGGTGACGAGCGTCAAAATGATAATTGGAGGTAACAACGGCCAATAACTAATAGTTGGAGGTGATAAAATCCAATAATCCTAATAAATATTCATCACAAACCTGAGTAAAAAAATAACTAGCCAAGAATCATAGTCAAAGACATGAACCAAGTTTTGAACAACAAATAAATCAAGTTCATAGTTTTAATAACACAAAGTAATAAAAACTAAACTAACTCGGTTGCGAACCCTAACACGAATCTTGAAGTCTTGATGTTGAAACTCGAACCAATCTTCTCTTTTTTTTCTCTTAGTTGCCGTCTTCCCTTGTCTCTGATGTCCTCTTTTTAAAATTGCCGTCTGATATATATGGTCGAATATATGGCTCCTCCTCTAAAGCTGCCTTTATGTAGAATATTCTTATTATTCCCCTAACCATCTCTGCCGCCTTCCAAGTTTGAGTTCGTGATTCACGTAAAACTGGGCTGGGCAATGGGCCTACGGTGTTTGGGCCTAACCTCACATCACGTAAAGATAACCCAATTCAAATAAAATAATATTGTAAATATTTGGGTCTTGCGACAAACACTGCCCTCACAATTGGCTTCCTTTAATTGCAACTAGTGATATTCCCTCATGCTTCGCAGCGAGCATTCGATCGGTATCTATTTGATTCGTTACGATGTTGGCACTCGGTGTAGTAATCGAAAAATAAAACATTACATCGATCGAAAACAATAAAAACGAAATCGATACAGGTCTTGATGTTCAAGTAAAGTTGATATCGGTTTAGTTTATTTGCGTTTTATGTATATTTTTTCACCATTATAGTTTATTTGAAAACTACTATTGTGTTACAATTGTACCAAACCGAATCTAAACCGACTGAACAATATCTATATCGGTATTGATATTTATTTTTATTGTTTTTGCTTTCAATAAGCTAAGATCATATCGCTACCATATCGTACTGAATCGAATAACATCAGTGCCGTTATTTATTACTTTTGATGGTTTCTTGTTTGATAACAGATATCGTGCGGCTATCGTAGTGAACCGAATGAACAACATTAGTTCGGTACCTGTATTTATTTTTATTGTTTTTTTCATTTGATAAACTGATATTAAACCAATGGCATACCGTCCCAAACAACATTGGAACAGATACCTGTATTCATTTTTATCATTTTCATTTTCAAAAGATTTTCATTTTTACAACTCTGTCTGTGATGATAAATGAATATCGGTACCAGTACTACAATCTGAACCAATTGATACCGTTCGAACAACACATGTTGATTTTTATACCGAGTACATGAATCGTACTTGTACTGTAACGGATCAAACCGATACCGATCCAACATCGGCGGTAACGTACCATCACAATGCGCAGTCAAATAACTTGAAATCTTAAAAAGTAAATAAACATAAATGTGGATTTACAATTTTAGAAAAAAAAAAGTTAACGAATAATCAAATTGAATGCTATATAAAAGACTACTAATAAAAAAACTACATCAGAATTATAAATTACAATGTATTACTAAAAAACTAAATGAATAATAAATAAAATATTAATAAAATAAAAATAAATTACTTAAAAATTGACAAAATCACTGTTCATCAAAGCTTTGTATTTATATATACTAGTGGACTTCCCCTGCGCGTTGCGGCGGGAAGCCACCCTGTATCGGTTTGATTGAATGAGGCATCGATGCCGTAATTGGCACTTTGTATAGCAACCGTAAAATAAAGCCCAAAAAATGTTGTCATGATATGCCTAAAAGAATATTGATACATAGTTGTTTATATGGATCAAAATCTAAAAAAATGAATATCAAAAGTACAAATATCGATACCGATGTTCGGTTGAAATCGATGTGGTACCAATGTTGATGTTGTTCCAACAATATCAGTTTTGTTTGTCACTGACACTTGCTATAGCCAGGGGCGGACCCAAGTTAGCCCGTGGGTGGGCGGCCGCACCCCTTGAAAAAAAATAATTTAGTGTTATTTTTCGCGAAAAACCCTGACCGCACCCCTTGGAAAATTTCGACCGCACCCCTTGGAAATTCTGACCGCACCCCTTAGAAAAAAATGTTAGGAATTTATATAAAAAAAAATTGTGAACACGGATTTAAACCCGACCCAATTATGTAAACAAGTTAGCCCACTAATCTCTTTAAATAAAACTTGTATTCCTATAACCCAATATCAAGCCCAATTATATAAGTTTATGTTAAAGTCCAACCCAATTACCCAAATAACTAAATCAATTAAACAAAACATAACCCAACTAACCCAATCGACCCACTAATCTCTTTAAATAAAACTTGTATTCCTATAACCCAATATCAAGCCCAATTATATAAGTTTATGTTAAAGTCCAACCCAATTACCCAAATAACTAAATCAATTAAACAAAACATAACCCAACTAACCCAATCGACCATTCATCTCCTCCGGCCCTCCCCTCTCTGCTGCCAGCGACCAAGAAACAGAAACATCAGTGAGTGCAGACTCTGTTCGACCGATCAGCCACAGCCCACAAATCTCGTCGCACAGTACCGCACACCGCACTCTTGAATTTATAGAGGTACCTTGATTTCATTATTCAAAAATCTAAATAAGGCTGTTGTGTTCCCTCGGATCATCTTCTGTTAGAAATTGCTTCTACTCTTTGAATATGAAGAATATCAATTCAAATAAGGCTATTGAACACAGCTGTAATATTTAATAATGAAATCTAAATATTATTAAATATTAAAGCCAAACCGCCATTCATTATTAAATAATGAAATCACTTTTTTGTTAATTTAATTGTTGATTTCATTATTAAATATTAAAACTGTTTATATTACTTGTGTTTTTTAATTATATATTAACGAATATTGTTTATTTTTCGGCAATCAAGAATGTTAAGACCGACTTGCATAATCGGATTGGCGATGAGAATTTAAGTGATAGTTGTATATGTTATATAGAGAAAGACTTGCTTAAGAAAGTACTTCTAGATGATGTTTTGGATAGATTTCAAAAAATGAAAACCCGTAGGGTGACATTTTAAATATGTTTGTAACAACGTTTGACGTGTTTTGATTATTATATAAATTTTAGTTTGATGTTCTTTTTTTACATGACCTGACCCGAACCAACCCGACCCGAACCAATTTTTTTATGTATATATTTAGACGCCTAAAATTTTTAAAAATTTTCCGCACCCGCATGGAACAATTCCTGGGTCCGCCACTGGCTATAGCTTATGATATAAAAGAGGTACTCTATACTGCTACCAAATTTGTTCGGATAGTATCGATTCGGTTTGTCACGGTAAAGAACAAAAAAACAAACAATTATAATTGACTCGTTCAATTTTGAACAAATCTTTTATCGAAACGCAGGTAAAAATTTTAAGCATGCCGTAACACTATATTCTGAGTTTAATAAATCATTAAACTATATTATTAGAATAAACGAAAAAATGGTAAACGACGTTAATTTATAAAATATCGTAGCTTGAACATTATAGAATATAAACACTATATGTTTAACATGATTTATAATAATAAAATATATAATAATATAATAATGTTATGTTACTATTCATGAACACTTTTGTTTAATATGTATAACTAGTTAATTTCCCCCCGCGCTTCGCGGCGGGATTTTCGTCGTTATCTGTTTGGTTCGTTACGATACCGGTACTCGCTACAGTACTTGAAAGAGAAAACCGTACATCCATCGAAAACAATTAAAAGGAATACGATGTTGTTTAGTTGATATCGGTTCACTTGGTTTGCATTCTATGTTAATTTTTTTCAACATTGCGATGTAAATTTTATTGCAAACGAATGTTGTTCCAATATCGTACTAAACCTAACTGAAACTGACTGAACAACATCTATGTTGGTACTGGTTTTATTTTTATTGTTTTTGTTTTCAATAAATTACTGACACCGTAGCGCTACCATACCGTGTCAAACCGAACAACATCGGTATCGTATCGCTACCATAGTGAACCGAAACGAAACAAAACGACCAGCATTGGTTCAGTACCAATATTCATTTTTATTATTTTTTTTTCCATAAGTTGACACCGTATCGCTATTGTACAGTACCGTACAACATCAATACCGATACTGTATTTTTTATGGTTCCTGGTTTTGAAATCATTCATTTATACAACTTCGAATGTGACTATAAGTGAATATCGTCGTGACAATCTAAACCAATCGATACCGTTCGACAACATCAATGCCGCTCTATCGGTGCTCGTTTTTATCTTTTTCAGCCGATGTAAAATACGTGTTGATTTCTATACCTAGTGCATGTATTGTACCGTTGCTGTAACGAACCGTATCGATACTGATCCAATGCCTATGAGATGCTAAAAAAATAAACATAGACGCGGATTTTAATTTTATTTTTTAAAATTAACGAACGCAAGTTATAACTAAAATTTCAGATTTAATAATAAATAAAATACTATTAATAAAAAAACAACACTTAAACTATGAATTACTATTTATTACTAAAACTCAAACTAAATAACATAAAATATTACTAAAAATTTAAATATTCAAAACTAAAAATACAACTTTGAAATCATATGTATATATATGTATAATATAATATAATGTTATATATAATAAAATCTTTACACCAGATAGTGATTTAAAATTTTTGAATATTTGTTTTAATTTTGTAAAAAAAATAATATATATATATATATATATGCTTTTATATATATAAAATTATATATATGTATATTATTATTATTATTATTATAATAATAAGAAGAAGAAGAAGGAGGAGGAATGAAGAGTGATTTAAAATTTTTAAATATTTGTTTTAATTTTGTAAACAACAGTTTCAGCTCGATTCACTACTGTAGCGGCATGAAATCCGTTATTCGACAAGAAACCATAAAAAAGAGTACTTGTACCGGTACCGATGTTGGTCGGCTCGATTCGTTACGTTATGATAACAATATGGTGCCAGTTCATCGAAAGTAAAAAAAAACATTAAAAATAAATATGCCTATCGTTACAAATGTTGTTCAGTCATTTCGGTTTGGTATGCTAACAGCACAGCGGCCGTTATCGATAAATTTTTTAACGTGACGTTGAAACAAATAAACACAAAACGAAAGTTATTAGAAAAAAAATCAAAATAAATGATTAATAAAATATTCTAAAAGTAAATAAGTAGATCAAAATAACACACTAAAGTTCATCGACGGTTTTGGTTTAATTGTATACAATATTGACACGGTATCCATTTTCAATAAAATTTATATCGCAATGTTGGTAAAAATATAGTTACGGATTTAAATTTTTGAAAAATTAACGAAGCAAGTTATTAGAAAAGTATTAAACTGAATGATGAATAAAATATTTAAAAAAATAAATAAATGCTTGAAAATAGATGTAAAAAATAATTAAACACTTCAAAATATTAAAATGTTAGATAATTGTTCATGACCAATTGGTGGGTATTCATTCGGTATCGGTTCGATTCATTACGTTATTGGTACGGTAGCGCCACTCGATATATCAAGCGAAAGATAAAACCCAAAAAATAAAGTCATGATATGACCAAAATAATATCGATACGTGTTTTACATTGGTCAAAAACCATAGATAGAAATATTAGTAACAGTTCTGATAATAACGATACCAACCCAATGTTGTTCGGTTAAGATCGACAGAACACCAATGTTGCTAAAACATTATCTTAAATGTTATATGAGAAATCATAAAATAATAAAATAAGAAAACAATAAAAATAATAAATTAAAGTAATAAATAATAAAATAATAGAAACTAGTTTCTATTAATATAGATAATAATATATGTCTTTTTTCTTTTTTCTCAATCATGCGTCTGTCATCCTTCTCAATATCCACCAACTTATTCTTTATTTAGTTGTTTGCACATAGATGGACATCTAAACAAAACAAACAAACAAACTAATTAGTTACTTAAATGCATGTCTCATAATAACTCAATTAATTGTGTTTTTAAGGCCTTTAGGTATACTTTAACCTAACTTAACTTTACCTAAGTGACACATCAACTTTTTTTCCTCATTTCATTTTGTCTCACTCTAAGGAAATGGTTTAACATGTTAACACAACTCATTTAATGCACTTTAACATTGATTTTTGTCTAAAAAAGAAAATAATAATTAATTCAATCTCTTAACATTGGGTTAACATGTTAACACATAACTCATTTAATGCACTTTAACACAAGGAGGGAGTGGTTTGCAATGTTAGTTAACATGGCATGTCATTATTAACACTCTAGATGTTAGAGTACACCCTATGGCCTAATATATATTTCTCTTTGTACGTAGACATCCCCAACAATAATTAATAGTAAACTGCCATTTTGGTCCCTGTGGTTTAACCATTTTTACTATTTTAGTCCAAATCTCAAATTTTTTAAATCTGGATCCCTGTGGTTTCACTTTTATTGCCATTTTAGTCCAAAATCAAAGTCAGCTTAAATTTCTAAAAAAAAGTCCAGATTTTTGTCTTTTTCCTCAGTTTAATGAAGGGCACTATGGTCATTACAAGTTTTATTATAACAATTATTAATAATAATAAAATTAAATTCAATATTTGACCTTATAAGTAGACTAGATCATCATCTTCCCCAGTTAAACCCTAATCAACACTTACCTCCTCCTCTTCATCACCACCACCACCGCTAAAATCTGCTACACTTCCCTCCGATCCGATCCGACCCCCGCCCCATCATTCCCTTAGACGAATTCGGCTTCACCCACACCGGCCGACTCGAACTCGACGTCACCAACCTGTCATTCTCTCAGATTCCCTCACGTTTGAACTAGTGTTACATACCGCTTCTAGGGTTTGTGAAAGAAGGTAGGCGGTGGCGGTTATCTGCAGATGAGAGAGAGATGAAAGAGAGAGAGAGAGAGGCGGTGGCGTCGTTGGCCGGAGACAGAGATGGAGACGATGGTGACAGTGGTGGCTACTTCTCCGATGTAGTTAATCTGAGTTAAACGTTATGGATCTGAATTGTTGTTTGTGTAAGAAAAGATCGAGATCTGAGTTTGTAGTAATAGTGAAGGTATCGAAGAAAAAGTAAATGGGTAAATCTGTGATTAGCGGCTTTGTTGGTGTAAGTATCGAATATGAGAAGTAGAAGAGACGATTGCTGGTTGTAACTGAGGTATTGTTGTTTGCGACATTTATGTTAGGATTGAGAATTGTTACTGAAGTTTATTCGAAAAAGTAAAGAAAATAATTGAGTTGCAGGTTGTGATTATTAGTGATAGCTGTGAATTGTCAAGAAAAAGAGTTAAAAGTGTAGCTACTCGGTTTTAGGGACAAACGAATTCAGGATTGATTTGGGGAATTTGTGAAGATGGGGGTGGTAACGGTGGTGAGGCTGTAGTGGCAGTGGTGGTGATGATGGTAGTGGCAGTGCATACATATACAAGAGAAAAGAGGATAGATGTTTTTTTATTTGATGACCAAAATGCCCCTGAGGAAAAGGACAAAAACCAGGTTTTTTTTAGAAATCTGACCTGAATTGATTTTTGGACTAAAATGGCAATAAAAGTGAAACCACAGGGACCCAGATTTAAAAAGTTTGAGATTTGGACTAAAATGGCAAAACTGCCCAAACCACAGGGACCAAAATGGCAGTTTACTCTATCATTAATTATCATTAATCATTCTAAACATAATCTTTCAAGGTAAAACGTTTTCATGTTTACTCCTTTTCTTTTACATATATATGAATTCATTTGCTCGTTTTCATTTACACTTATCAAACTTCAAATATGAACAAGTTACGAGTCGAATTCAACCAAAAACCCACAAAACTACTCAAAAGTATATGAATATTTATATAAAATTATGTGTATTTTAGACCACATCAAGCTTTAAAACATATATAAATCCTACTGAACACATTACTTCCATCTGGCATACCATTTACTCCCACTTTCACAGAACTTCCTGGATTGGATCTTAAAATCTCATGTGCATAATCCCAAATTCGCGAATAGTGTTCTTTCAGTCCACCCTCTATTTCGAACATTGCCATAGATTTTGCTCGACGACACTGACCTCTACTTACTTTAACCATGTAGTCACGCAATATATCCGCTTGCATGTCTCTTATTCTAACAAAAGGTCTTGCATTGAGTTCTCTAAGGTACATCTTTGCAATCCATGAGGCTGTCACTAGGGACCCTAAACTGTAATTTCTACTACAGTTGTGATTATCACTAAGGCTTTTAATCTGAAAAGATTTCTCAGTTTGCATCCAAGATGCCCATATTAATCTAAACGGACAAGAATAACCAACATCTTTGTTACCACATACAACTAAGAGCCTTTTTGTTTCATTTTTTTATAACTTAACATATATCCATTTACTACTCCATAACAACATATAGCAAACTTCAATTGTGTAGGACTTTCATACCTATCCCCAAGAATCGGCCGCATGTCTTTCCAATTCATGTTTGGATCATGAATTGGATATACTTTCCCTTTTTCAACGTGTTGTGTACCTTCGTTATCTTCGTCAATGTTTAGATCATCGTCATCACCCTCGACTAAAGTCTCACCAACATCGTTGTCAACATCATTACCATAATGCGGCCGCATATTCTCGTAACTAAGTTTATTTAAAAAAGGATCATCGTTTGTCCTATTTAAAATAGAAACAAAATCCTCATCTTCAAGATCTAATGGCAACGAATCTGACAATTCCGGCCTCTTCTTCGGTACTTGATCATCTTCTTCATTCGAATATGACTCCATCCTACAAAAATCACTGACTCCATCAACATCCACAAAAATAAATTATAAACAATTATGAGGACAATATTAAAGGGTGATTTTGTTTAACACTGATGACATCATCCATTTTCATGGTGGCTTTTAAAAACATTTTCATATAAGAATGGTGATGTCGATTATGTTCAGGAATCCTACGTGGATTAAAAAGAAACTGATTTCATACCTGTAATTGATTTCAAGTATTTCTTCGAGTTGAACTGGTACGCTTCGTCTCCTCCTTCTTTGACGTTTCAGTTGCTAGGGTTTATCATGTGAAATCCATTCCTTTTATTTTTTTAAAGCCACAGTAAAAAAAATATCCACCTAACCAAAACTACCGGGACAACCGGTTACCAGTTCTTTTTTAAAATAATCACAATAATGTTCAAATTTAACAAGTTAAGGGATTTTTATATGCAAAAAAAAGTTGAGGGACTTTTGTGAGAAAAAATAGAAAGCATATTGGTTTTTTATGGTATTTGCCCAAATTTATAACAAAAATTTTTAACATTAATATGTTAATTATTCATAAAATATAAAATACATTAGGTTAGTTCTAAAATGGGTTTAATTATTTACACACATACATATAGGCACACTATATATAGTAAAGTAATTGATATGTCAATACCAACTTACAACTATGTAATATGTATCATGTGACTTAAAACTAGATATCCTCAGGATCAGCAGAAAAGTCAGGTTCTTCTGGTTTCTGTAGCTTGATCAATTCTACATCTTTCGTTTTCAAGATTCCACGCCTCGTGTTTCTAGCAAATCTTGAAGCTAACATCGTGACATTAAGCGAATTCGAACTGGACGATGATGCATTGTCATGATGTTCAGTTTCATGATCATGATGCGATGATTCACTCATGCTGCGGCTCCATTGCATACGTCTCTTCTTAGCACGTCGCCAAGCCGCCTGAATAAAAAACGCAGCCCATGTTCTCCAATGGTAGGAATAAAAACGGAACATATGTTGAAGCTTTTTACTATGTAACCGTCTGAACTGTTTAGCAACTAATTTTAGTTCCTCTGCACTTAAAGCAAAAGCTTCAACTTCAGTTAATGCTTTAACTGTTCTTGTGGAAGATGGTAGATTAAGAGTGGATTTTGGTAGTAAGGCCCACTCGAGCAACTCTTCTCCACAAAAGTCACCGGGCCTCAAAGTAATCGAGTTGTAAAAGCCTGTTCGACCTCCATTAGTGGTGGAGCTATCGAGTCTTCCTCTGATGATAAAAAGCATCTCTGAAACCGGATCACCTTCTCGTACTATGTATGTGCCTTGAGTACTTAGTGATGACACTAAACGTGCACATATAGCATCCAGTAGTTGACCATCCATTTCAGAGAAAAAAGGGACCTGAAAAGTAATAGTTAAGTTAAAACTTTGTGGTACAACTCAGAACAGATCGGGTGGATAACACTTTTGTCTAGTTTTTTAATTGTAGTTAGTTGTTCTGACCCATTTAACTACGTTCACCTATTTACTTTTATGGTTATATTTTAATTATCTTATCCGTTAGACATGTAACATTGCGTAAATCAGCTCATTGGTAAGTAATGGGCCAAAGTTGCCACCTTCAAAAGGTCAAACTACAGATTCCTTCAATTCTATATTTTATTCCTGTAGAATTAGCTGAAAAACTTTAGGTATAAGAAAATGGATCAAACGGGTTGAAAGTCGTTTTAGTGTTTTTAATGCACACAACCCATAAAATTGTTGAACTCAAAAAAAAATAAAAATGTAACATAATATTGTTAGCAAGAAATTCCCTGACCCAACTCGTTTTGCAACAACTAAATCCAACATAGATTTATACAAGACAGGTTCATATCTTACACGTCGAACAAGATCAAGACACAAGTGGCATTGGATGTCTCGTCGGAGATCTTTCGGCAAATCACATATAATAGATTCTTCATCAACACCACGAGTTGCAAGCCACTTGTACTGTACAAACTTACGAACGCGTTCTTGCAAATCAAGAGGCAGTTGTCTATGTCTCATCCATGACTCTGTGTCTCGCCGTCTAAGCCTCCATTCCTCCAGCCTTGCAGTGATGGATTTTAGGTAGGTCTGCAAGAATGTAAAAGGTGGTTAAATAAATCATTGAGAAATATTTGGAGTTCATGCTTTTTTAACTATAAGATTTATATATGTTAGTATGATTTCGTGAACCCTTGAAGGCCACCTGCCCGGCATAAGGTGCGCCTTACCAAGTCGTTAGCAGGGGTCGTTTGGTCACCAAAAAAAGGGGAAAAAAACATTATGTGCATGCTACATACCTGCATATTTCCTATTAAATGGGAAAACAATACAAGTCCCACAACGGCGATGAGTATGGCAAACAATGTTTCTCTCATAAATGTGGTTGTCGACAAGGTCTGTCCATATGAGCTGCGTGTAGTAAAAAAAGAATGGTAAGACCATATTGCTAACATCTCAGATGAGTAAAAACTAGAACACCTAGCTTAAAAGGTAAATGGTAAGCAGTTAAAATGTCACCCATGAATACTTAAATGTTTACAACCTCCTAAACTGTTACTTATGTTATCGTATTTTGAAGTTCAAAACCAGACAAAGGAAGTGTTGCAGGATCAATGCAGCCCATTTTGACCCGCCCCATTGTTGGATAATAAGCCGGGGGGGGGGGGGGGGGGATGGACTCAAAAACACGTGTTATCTAATTCTTCTTATGCATAATTAGTGGAAAATTATTACTGTTTAGTAAAAACTAAATGACTACGATAATGATCTTATTTATTGATGCGGGCCCAAGTGTGGAGGAGCGGGCCATCTTGTATTTGGAGGCCCAAGATCGCGTAACAAAAGGGGCTTCACTAAAATGGCTCTAACTTGGGCTACGGAGGTCCGTTTTGGGCGTGCGACCAGGCGAAACGAACGTGAGAAAAAGCTCCATCTTGCTGCAAACGCCTATGGCGGTTTGGGTCATCGTCCGGGCCAAAAAACGCTTATTTCCATTAGTTATTTACAATTTTATGTTTTTTTTAAGTATTTTGGGCATTTTGTTTTTGGGCTTGTGTTTGGCCCGTTATCTTTTTTAGGCCCATTTCGAATTTCTGTTCTTATTTATATGTCCCTTTAGTGAATGAAACAATCAGACTTGAATTTTGAGAAAACTGAATTTTCACTTCAAATTCTGTGGCCTTTGGGTTGCAATTTGGGGGTTGGGGAAGAACTACACGGGTATTCGTAGAATCAACGTGTTTGATCTTCATTATCACACTATCCACTACATCAGTTGGTATCAGAGCCGAATTCCTGGCTCAAAATGCCTCCGAGGAGAAACAACAACAGGCCTCTCGATGAAGTTTATGAACGGGAGTTGGAGCAGCGACTTATGGCGAGAATGGATCAACGGCTGGATCAGGTGGTCGATCAGTTGACTGACCGGATGGCCGACTTGGTCAATCGTAGAAGACAGAGACCCAATGATGGGTATGGTTCTGATTTTAGTAATCCGTTTGGTGATGGTTCGACTTCCGAAGACGAACAGGAAGGGCGACCAAGGGGTGAACGTGGAGGGGGTAACAGGCGTTGGGATTCTGGGATAAGGATTGATATTCCGGAATTTGATGGGTCTAGTTTGAATCCGGAGGGGTTCATCGATTGGTTGGCTACCGTGGAGGAGGTGTTCGAATACAAGGAGGTGCCTGAAAATAAGCGGGTGGCCTTGATCGTTACCAGGTTACGTGGTAGGGCTTCTGCGTGGTGGCAACAATTGAAGTTAACAAGGAACAGGCTTGGAAAGTCAAGGATCGTTACATGGACCAAGATGAAGAAGTGCTTGCGGTCCAACTTTTTGCCTCATAACTTTCAAAGGTTGATGTACCAGCGTCTGCAGAATTTAAAACAGGGGTCTAAATCGGTTGATGATTATACAACGGAGTTTTACCAGTTGATTGCTAGGAACGATATTCAAGAACCGGAGGAACAACTTGTTTCTCGGTATATTGGGGGTCTGAGGGTTCAAATCATGGAGTCTGTGAACCTCTTTGATCCGTTAACCATTCCTGAGGCACACCAACGGGCGTTGGCCTTTGAGAAACAAAACCGTCGGGTGGGCGGTTCGTTTGCCCCTGCCGGGGGAAACGTTGGTTCGGGCAGTGGGGCACCTCGTGGCGGGCCTAGTCAGCAACGGCCGGGGGTCAACAATACCGGGCCTACTTCTAAGGGGGCTAGCAGTAGTGGTCCAAGATGTTTTAATTGTGGTGAAACAGGCCATCGTCAAGCTGAGTGTAAAAAGGCTGGTAAAAGGCACTTATTTGCTGAGTCTGAGGATGATCAGTATGAAGAGTATGAGAATAACCCGGTGTATGATGAAGAAACTGAATATGAAGAAGAGGTCGTGACCGGTGATGTTGGGGTGAGCTTGGTGGTCAGGCGCTCTTGCTATACACCAAAGGCAGATGGGGATGACTGGCTGAAGCACAACATCTTCCACTCAACATGTACTATTTTGGGAAAGGTTTGCACGTTCGTTATTGATTCGGGAAGTTGTGACAATCTGATTTCTGAAGAGGCAGTTCAAAAGTTGGCCTTGAAGACAGAGAGTCACCCGAAACCTTATAAACTTCAATGGCTTAAAAAGGGAGGTGAAGTGACGGTATCTAAAAGGGCACTTGTTTCAATTTCCATTGGGTCCACGTACAAAGATGATGTTGTGTGTGATGTGGTCCCTATGGACGCGTGTCACTTATTGCTGGGCAGACCTTGGGAGTACGAGCGTAATATAGAACATAATGGCCGGACCAACACTTATAGCTTTCTGTTTGGTGGTGTGAAGATCACTCTTGTTCCTAGCAAACCTAAGCAGATAGCCACAAAACAGTCGGGTACTCTGTTAACCATTAGTCAGTTTCAGGATGAGTTGGAGGAAGCGGAAAATGTTTTTATTTTGATTGGGAAGCCGGTGCCCGAGGAAGTTGAAATTCCTGAATGTATGGTTCCGTTGTTCGAGGAGTTTGTTGATGTTTTCCCAGATGATCTACCTGCCGGGTTGCCACCCCTACGTGACATCCAACATCACATTGATTTGGAACCAGGGGCCCAACTACCCAATAAGCCCCATTACAGAATGAGCCCAAAAGAACATGAAGAATTGCGTCGGCAGGTTGAAGATTTAATCTCTAAGGGGTACGTTCGAGAAAGCATGAGTCCTTGTGCTGTTCCTGCTCTTTTAACTCCAAAGAAGGATGGGACATGGCGTATGTGTGTTGACAGTCGTGCAGTCAACAAGATCACTGTGAGGTACAGGTTTCCTATTCCTCGACTTGATGATTTACTTGATCAGATTAGTGGTGCTACTATTTTCACGAAGTTAGATTTGAAGAGTGGGTATTACCAGATTCGTCTCAGACCGGGTGATGAGTGGAAGACCGCCTTCAAAACTCGTGAAGGGTTGTATGAATGGTTAGTGATGCCTTTCGGTTTATCTAATGCCCCTAGTACGTTTATGCGGGTCATGAATCAGTTGTTTAGACCCTTTATTGGTAAATTTGTGGTGGTTTATTTTGATGATGTTCTCATTTATAGCCCTAATTTTGATGAGCATGTGAAGCATGTACGACTGGTTTTGGCTTTGCTCCGAGGGGATAACTTGTATGCGGCCAAAAAGAAGTGTGTCTTTATGGTCCCTAAGGTCCTGTTTTTGGGGTATGTTGTTTCTGGTGACGGGATACAAGTGGATGAATCAAAGGTAGCGGCTGTTAAGCAGTGGCCAACCCCAACTACGATAACTGAAGTACGTAGCTTCCATGGTCTTGCTTCATTTTATAGACGGTTCATTCGAAATTTCAGTTCCCTTATGGCGCCAGTAACTGACTGCATGAAGGGGAAGACTTTTATATGGACTGAGGAGGCAGAGTCAGCTTTTCAGTTAATCAAGGAAAAGCTTACAACAGCACCAATTCTAATATTGCCAGATTTTTCTCGGGTTTTTGAGTTGCACACAGATGCTTCGCAGGGTGGTATTGGGGCAGTCCTAAGTCAAGGGGGGCGTCCAGTTTCTTATTTCAGTGAGAAGTTGACTGGGGCAAAGTTACGTTATAGCACTTATGATCTTGAATTTTATGCAGTGGTCCAGGCTGTGAAACATTGGCGTCATTATTTGTTTCACAAGGAGTTTGTTTTATTTACAGACCATGATTCGTTGAGGCATATTCGTAGTCAAGATAAAGTATCACATAAGCATGCACGGTGGATGGCTTTCTTGGAAAAGTTTACTTTTGTTGTGAAGCATAAGTCTGGAATTTCGAATCGTGTGGCAGATGCCTTGAGCAGAAGGAGTAGCCTGCTTGTTTCTATGAGAGTTGTTGTACCCGGGCTAGACAATCTCATGGAACAACTTACAACAGATCCATATTTTTCTGTCATTTTACAGGATGTGCAGTTTGGGAAGAGGACAGATTTTCTTGTGCATGACGGTTTTCTCTTTAAGGAAAATCAATTATGTATTCCTAATTCCAGCCTCCGCCTTCAAATAATTAAAGAACTGCATGGAGAAGGGCATGTGGGTAGAGACCGTACTTTACGATTGGTGCAGTCTTCTTATTTTTGGCCTACTATGCGGAGGGATGTTGATCGGTTTGTTAGACGTTGCAGGATCTGTCAAGTTTCAAAAGGCACAGCTACCAATGCAGGGCTTTATATGCCTCTACCCATTCCTCAGCAACCTTGGGTAGATATTAGCATGGATTTTGTGTTGGGGTTACCCCGTACTCAGCGTGGTAATGATTCGATCTTTGTAGTGGTGGACCGGTTTTCTAAAATGGTGCACTTTATTCCTTGCAAGAAGACAACAGATGCAGTTAATGTGGCTCAGTTGTTCTTTCGAGATATCTATCGTTTGCATGGTTTGCCATCCTCTATAGTTTCTGATCGGGATACTCGTTTCTTGAGTCATTTTTGGCGAAGTCTATGGAAAATGGTGAACACTCAGCTCAATTTTAGTAGTGCTTACCACCCACAGACTGATGGGCAGACGGAGGTTGTTAATCGGTCACTTGGTAATCTTTTGCGGTGTCTTGTGGGTGATCATGTGAAGTCTTGGGATCAAAAGCTTTGTCAGGCTGAGTTTGCTCATAATCATGCTGTTAATAGGAGCACTGGGTTTAGTCCGTTTGAGGTGGTCTATTCTGCTAAACCTCGGGGTCCTCTTGATTTGATGTCACTTTCTACCCCAGGTTCTGTTCCCAAGAAGGTTCAAGATTTTGTGGTTGGGTTACATGATGTTCATAAAGCTGTGCAGGATAACTTGGCCAACGCTAATTCAAAGTACAAGCAAGCTGCAGATCAAAAGCGTAGGCAAGTTGATTTTGAAGAGGGTGACTTTGTTTGGGCCATTTTAACTAAGGATCGTTTTTCAGTGGGGGAGTATAATAAATTGTCAGCCAAGAAGATTGGACCAGTGGAGATTGTGCAGAAGATAAATTCTAATGCCTATCGTCTGAAATTACCAAGCCACATTCGTTGTTCCGATGTTTTCAATGTCAAACATTTGCTGCCTTTTTATGGGGATTCGTCTGATGATGAGGTTGCTGCGGATTCGAGGTCGAATTTTGTCTACCCAGGAGGGAATGATGCGGGCCCAAGTGTGGAGGAGCGGGCCATCTTGTATTTGGAGGCCCAAGATCGCGTAACAAAAGGGGCTTCACTAAAATGGCTCTAACTTGGGCTACGGAGGTCCGTTTTGGGCGTGCGACCAGGCGAAACGAACGTGAGAAAAAGCTCCATCTTGCTGCAAACGCCTATGGCGGTTTGGGTCATCGTCCGGGCCAAAAAACGCTTATTTCCATTAGTTATTTACAATTTTATGTTTTTTTTAAGTATTTTGGGCATTTTGTTTTTGGGCTTGTGTTTGGCCCGTTATCTTTTTTAGGCCCATTTCGAATTTCTGTTCTTATTTATATGTCCCTTTAGTGAATGAAACAATCAGACTTGAATTTTGAGAAAACTGAATTTTCACTTCAAATTCTGTGGCCTTTGGGTTGCAATTTGGGGGTTGGGGAAGAACTACACGGGTATTCGTAGAATCAACGTGTTTGATCTTCATTATCACACTATCCACTACATCATTTATTGAATAAAGTAATGTCAATTTGTATGAGGTTGTACGATTAAAAATACACTTTCGGCAGCTTTCAACCCGTTTACTCTTTAGCGAGACTTTTCTGTTTGTTTATTTTTTTCCATTTGACCTTATAAAGATAAAAACATAATCCAAATCAACCGTTTAATAAGTAAATTAGCCAAAACTGCCACCTCTACTCGACCTTACGTAACTAAATTCTGTTATTTGAAGGGACAAGGTAGAGACACACCTTAAGTTCTGTAGGCCCCAGCATAAGCAATAGCTGCACTTTTGAAAGAGATTGAAAGAAAAAACACCTTTTGCAACAGCATCTTCAAATAACCCATATTTAAAACTTGCAGTGCTTGTAGTGTTGCTACAAATTTTAAAAAGTTGTGTACTATTGGCCCATCTCTTCTGTGCAGGGTCGTGTAGATCCTCGCACTTCAAATAATGAGGCAAACATCTCACTGCATTATCCTCATGTCTGCAAGTAGATGTCCAACATGTTGCAAGCCTTTCAATTGACAACAAGTACCATAATGCTCCTACAAACTACATAACATACACACCATGAGTTAGCTAGATAAAGACTGCTAAAACAAAAACTTATGGAGGTTTTAAGGATTCAAAGATTAAAAACGAACACTTACGTGACTAGCTAAGATGTAAAACGCAAGGTTATACGCAACCCCAGCCCAAACGGTTTTGGTGACGACTCCTGTAGTTTTTATAATTTGAGAGCTCAAAGGAAAAATAAGATAAAGTCTTGGAATATATTGGAGGAGGACAATGAGTACTAAAGCATTGGTTGTGCAATCTTCATCTGGTGATCTGATAACTGGAAGAGTGAACCATAGGACAATCTGAGTGAAATTTAAGAACAACACAATGTGAGTTTAAACTTCTCATTTCCATTAGTATGTGTCAGAAAACCTGTATTTAGTATGTGAGTAAGATGTGTCAAATAACATTTTTTTTAATTTACATTACTTTCACACTACTGAACACCAAGAAAAAAAAAACTTAGGGTATGCGCATGCATATCTAACGCACCACATAGGCCCACCCATGTATACAAACATATATTTTGATTTTTGTTTGGTGGTAAATTCTTGTATATACTTAATGTTGGATCCACTGTAGACGATAGTATGAATGTGATCACCCAAATGGTTGCATCCAAATGTGCCAAATTTGCAATGTTTCTTGTTTTGGCCTGTTTCAAGTTTTAAGTTTACCTGATTTCTTGTATTGTAATAAGAAAAAGTTGGGTAACAAAAAGCTCCCAATACAGTACAGCATTCGTTGGAGGGTACGTAGTTTAGACATGTAGTCGATAATTTATCGCTTCTGTTAAGCTACAATAAGAAATTATTGGACGTGTGTTTTAAAAGGGATTACAAAGGTGTTACAATGTGCATTTTGAAACTTTATATATGATATTTAGTGATAAGAACTACCTAATTAGTGGTAACTAAATGGCGATAGGATAGTGTTTGGATGTGCTTATGTTATTTGAAGTTGTAATAATCCATATTCAGTTATTAGAGTGTGACAAATAATCAACTTGATACTAGTTGCACCAAAACTTTAAAAAAAATATTTGCATACCCTTATATTATCTCTCGCTTTCTTAAAGCGATTATTACAATTTCAAGAAGCCTAAGCACATCCAAACGGTATCTCTTGGGGTAATCATGAAAACCTGTGAGATCACCAAAGTGCTTTTGAACGGAAAATCCCAAGGGCCCATCAATGCCCTGTAAAGTGCATCTTGCATTTAGCAAGTGACCTTGAAGGGCTAATGGAAAACCAGTGAAAGTTGGATTCCTCTCAGGTGCTTACCACTGTGCCACTCTCTTAAAGATTGTACTACTAATAATATGACTAGTTATCCATTATCACACAGTCACTTTCGAAACGCACATCTAAACACAATTATTATGTAAAAACATGTCCGCTTTCACACGACCAATGAAGTATATGTGTTATTAGCAAAAAAAAAGGATGAACTTAAAAGAGGAGAAAACAAAGACATACCTGAGGTAAGGGCAATGTTGCAACAAGATCAATAAAGAAACTCGACTTCAAGTAGCGACGTGCAATCTTCTTTTGATCCGTAACAAGTTCACCTCTACCCAACAGTCTTGAACATGGTGAAATATAAGCAGTTCTGAACTTTAAAACTATATGCAACATATAAAATATATCCGCAATAGTGCGCAAACATGTAACTAGAACCCCGACAACCAAATCAGGCATCATACACTGAGAACCACCCATAGCTTTTACATAAGGAACATAAAAGAACAATGGGTCCACAAAAAGTGACACTACACAAGAAACAAGAAAAATTCTGTTCCATTTTAGGATAACTTCACTTCCAGGATCCAGTATCCTTTTTCCTTTTGACCCATTATTTTCATCTAGATCACTTCTGGATTCCCCTAATTTGATACCCACATGACTTGAACTTGGAATTGTTCTACCTTTACCAACATTATTCAATGGGACTGAAATCTTGTCTTCAGGCCGTTGGTTACCAGGAATGTGCAATGAATGGTCGGATTTTGACTTTCCATTTTCGCCGATGCGAAACCTGTAGGATTAATTTGAAGTTTCAGCAATAAACAAACAAACAAACAAATGTAACAAGTATAATCCCACTTATAACAAAAGCTATCGGTAGGGTCTGGGGATGGTGGGATGAGGGGCAAACCTTTCCTCTATCCCAAGAGACAGAAAGGGCAAAGGTTGCTCCCACTGAGACCGACTCTAAAAAGATCTTTTTTTTTTTTAATAAAGAACAACAATATTAAACGATGTGGCTAAGTAAAACTAAGCAAAAGTTTAGTAGTCCAAATGTCAGATATCATATTAGTAGCTAAGAGAATGAAAGCACAATCCACCAAAAGTACTAATAATGATAATAGTAAATGATTGCTAGCATGGTGAGTAAACTATAATAGCAGCAGACAAAAGAGCAAAGAGGCAAATAAAAAGTATAGCTAATAGCAAAATGAAGTCGCCATCTCCTTCTCCATCTCCATCTTGAAACTTAGAGTGTTTCATCTATTGCTTTTCCATCAAAATCTCCATCTCTATCTCCAAAATTTAAATGCCGAACCACAATGAATCTCAATATATTCAACATTCACATCTCTAAAATTTAAATATTCCACCTCAAGCATTTCGATTCGGTGTGTACAAAGTATGGAAGAAAAAGAAAGAAATTATAGAAAAAAAAAAAACGAATATAGATAGAGATGGGGAATGGGATATGAGAGGGTTTTAAAAAGTAAACACAACTTAAAAGATAAATTTAGAGAAAAGTAACTTTTTTCAAATATGGAGACCAAGATTCCAATGAGAATGCTCTAACCCCTTGAAAGTACCTATACACCCACCTAAAAAAATCTATACGCTAAGAAAAACAAAACTATAGTAAAATAAACGCTAATAACCACTTGAAGTCCGTAACTTAAATCCTAATTCTTAAAGAACTCTTATCCCCGATCACGTCCTCTAAGTTGTAAAAATGTTTACTGGAATTATAAAACATGAATGTAGAAAATGCATATACGATTTAAACTAAGAGAAAGTGGCAGATTTAACCTGGTTTGCTTCTTTTGCTTGAAGTCCATGATGATGAATTGGAACAAAGGTTTAGTTTTGGAGGGAAGATAGAACAATACCTAGATGGAATGCATGCATTTTTCATTCACAATTTGTGGTTGTACTTGTGTTGGGTGAATATTTAAACCCTTTTTATTATGGATTTGGAAGGATGCATTTGTGCATGAAGTGATCGATCATAATGCAAGAAAACCCGCGAGATTTTGGGAATTTGAAAGAGAGAGGGGACTTTGAAAGAAATTGAAAGAGCTGAAACTGTGGTTCAGTGTTTTGTGAAATAAATATTAGAGCATCCCAATAAGGGAATACGTTGGTGTTTTTAGGAAGAGAGAAAGTGATGTGGAAGAGAGAGGGTGTGAAGATGTTGGTGAGGAAGAATGAGAAAATATGGATGAGTATGAGTTATACGAGTGTAGAGAGGAGAGATGAGAGAAAGAAGAAATGTGTTTGTGAGGGGCAAGTTAGAGAAAGAAGATGATTGGTTGGGCATTTGCCAACTAGACACCCTCAAAAATGAGAAAAAATACCCCTTATTGGGGATGCTCTTAGTTTTCGTTGGACTGTTCGTACTTTACTGTTTTAGACTTAGGGCATGTTTGGCTAAGCTTTTTCACTACTAGAAAATCTGAAATTTCTTACACCAGTTTTCGTAGGAAATGCGTTACAAAACAGGCTTTCCCACACATTTGTGACAAATACATGATGTAGGAAAATGCCTCGTAGGAAACCTGTTCCCAACGCATTTCCTATGCAATTTCCTACCCATTTCCTACAAAATCGCCGTGTCACAAACTGCTACAAATCTCCTACAACAATTCATAGTTATTTTTAATATATTATTTATGATAAATATTAATTATTATATTTTCGGAATTTTTTAGCTACACATTTCCGACAAAAAAAAATTAAAAAATTTCATTCAGCATTATTCGTGACAAATTTCTGACAGAAAAATAAAAATAGTTGTTACAAATTTCCGACAAAAGCATTATTCGTGACAAATTTCCGACATAAAATTTTTTAGAAACTACAGGGACTACTTTTGTAAAAACTGAAACTTCAGGGACAAAAATTTAAATATTTCAAAAATCTGTCAAAAAGGGGGTTCTTCCTTAAAGAACCGGCCCTTTGCAAGGATCGAACTCCTGACCTATCGTTTAGTACCGCAACGCCTTAACCAGTTTATCCTCCTACTAGGAGCTGTTAGAATATGAAACTTAATTCCTTTTATACACTAACTAGATTTAAACTGTTTGTCGGAAATGTGTCACAAGTTGTGACACAATTCTGACGGAACGATTAAATCAGCTAAAAAATAAATATTTTGTCACAAATGTGTAGGAAATATAATAATTTTTAATTATTATACTAATTTTACTATTATATATAAATATAGAAGTGTATATCCTTGTATTTATTTTTAATAAAATTAAGTAATATGACTTAGTTGTCGGAAGTGTGTCACAGGTTGTGACACAATTCTGACGGAACGATTAAATCAACTAAAAAATAAACTATTTGTCGGAAATGTGTCACAAGTTGTGACACAATTCTGACGGAACGATTAAATCAGCTAAAAAATAAATATTTTATCACAAATGTGTAGGAAATATAATAATTTTTAATTATTATACTAATTTTACTATTATATATAAATATAGAAGTGTATATCCTTGTATTTATTTTTAATAAAATTAAGTAATATGACTTAGTTGTCGGAAATGTGTCACAGGTTGTGACACAATTCTGACGGAACGATTAAATCAACTAAAAAATAAACTGTTTGTCGGAAATGTGTCACAAGTTGTGACACAATTCTGACGGAACGATTAAATCAGCTAAAAAATAAATATTTTGTCACAAATGTGTAGGAAATATAATAATAATTTTTAATTATTATACTAATTTTACTATTATATATAAATATAGAAGTGTATATCCTTGTATTTATTTTTAATAAAATTAAGTAATATGACTTAGTCGTCCGAAATGTGTCGCAACTTGTGACACAGTTCCGACGGAATGTTTAATTAAACTAAAGAATAAATATTTTGTCACAAACTTGTAGGAAATGATTTAATAATCAACCTTTTGTAGATTATTTCTAACAGATCTGTGACGCAACTATCAATTAATTAGGGTTTTTTTATTTTCTGTCATTGTTGCGTCAAAAATTTGACATAGAATTTTGGAAAAAAAATCGTAGGAAATTTGTCACAAATGTGTTTGAATCTGTGACAAAAATAATTGTGTAGGAAATTTCCGTAGGAAATTATGCACTTTTCTTGTAGTGTTTAAAACAACTTATTGACTTATTGGCTTTTTGGAAAAGTGAGTATGGAGTGACTTATTGACTTATTGGCTTTTTCCCCTCACATACACCTTCATTGCCAAACATTATTTTGAAACTTATGACTTTTCAAAAAGCCAATAAGTCAATAAGTTGTTTCAAAAAGCTTAGCCAAACATGCCCTTAGTCTACTGTTCTTTTTTGTATAAAATCAATTTCTTTTGGCTAACGTGTTAAAAAAAGATCGGTATTTTGCAATAGGAGAATACGGAGATGAAAATCCAATCTTATTAAGAAAATCATTAAAACTCTATATAACATTTTTTTAAGAGTTTTGAGCCAAAAAAATAGTCAAAAAGCGCCGAAAGAAATAATAAAAAAATAGGGAACGTAACAAGTATGTAACAACGCTTTATTTATTGTTACACACTTGTTACGCAAGAATTTTATTTATTTAAAAAAAAATCTCCAGCGCTTTTTTTGTTTTTATATTTTTCCTGGCTTGAAAATATGTTACTTACGTACCCTAAATTTTTTATTAAAAAAAATTGCTACATAGGATTTTCACGTGTTTTCTCAATAAGAATACCCTTTTGCAATATATCTAGGATTTTCACGTGTTTTCTTCTGTTTTAACCACACCCTTTTGCAATATATCTAGGATTTTCACGTGTTTTCTCAATAAGAATGAGTTTCTATTTTTTACCACACCCTTTTGCAATATATCTATCTATACCATTTAATAAATAACCCTTAATATGTGATTAGACCTGAAATATTAGGTATTCTATATGAAATATTATGTATTACATGTTTTTGTTTTTACGTAATTACGTAATCACTCAATGTGGTTTCACATAAAATACTGTAATAAAATCACGTAATCACGAAATAGGTATTCAAAATCACGTAGTCACATAATAATACTATAACAATAGGCTGCTCGAATTTAAAAAAAATGATATGTTCGTTAATACGATTTAATTTAAAAAACAAGATTAACATATGAAAAAGTTATAGTCGCTTGAAAATCATGACAGAATAATTTATGCCATTGTTTTATTTTTAGCCATTGATCTTGAAAGATCAATGACTGAGGAGCTTGCTTATGTTTCGTACAAAAATTTTCTCTTGTAACCCCTGTAGTTTAAGGGTGCAAATTAATCTCAAAATTAATTAATGTTAAATGAAAACTTATTATGTTATAATATTCCAATTTAAATTCAACTGAAATATGACTATCAAAAATGTGTTCTGACTGAAAATTCACATGTTTAATGCTTAAATCATTTAAATGGAAAACGTTCGAAAAGACGTAATCTTATCCCAACATCGTTCAACCCCAGGGGCAGGGGTTTGTCTTTGGAAGGTTAGGGTTTGCAATTCAGAAAGGGGTGGCGGCGCAGCTTGTTGCCCGTCTACCTTCTATTTTGATGTAACTTGACAAGTTTTTTTGGTGGAAAATTTATTAGACTTATATCTTAGGCACTTAGCTATTTTATCTTTTCATAAGTCTTAATTACAAACGTATATTTATCACTGATTGATTACATATCATGTGGTGACTTTGGAAGAGAACATAACATATGGATAGCACAATAGCACCCGTTAGGAGAGGCTTTTTTTCAACAAACAACATTGACATCTAATCGAGTTAGATATCGGTAGTATTCGGTTAACTAAAATCAAATAAACATCGTCTAAATATCTTAATATTATTTATAATAATAAAAAAAGCTCTTGTTGAACTGAATCAATTTGTTTTCACAAAATATTGTTTTCCTTTCTGGTAAGAAGCACGAATTTATGGTTGTTATTTTCAATATTATCATTTACACCAAACTAAATCAGTTTGGGATTACTGAGAATAACTAATCAATGATATCAAGAAGTCAGGGCTGGCTCTATAGGCTTGCCAATCTAGGCACGGGCCTAGGATCAGTGATTTCAAATTGATTTAGTTTGGTGTAAATGATAATATTGAAAATAACAACAATAATATATATTCGAGCTTCTTGCAGGGTCGTTCCAATGTTTATAGAGACCATAAGCGAACTACGAAGTGAGAGCCCTAATTTCACCCATAAACTCTCCTCCAATCCCGACACCAATCCCGATAGAATTTATATTTTATCGTAAAAATGTATGTAATAATCAAAGGCAGTCTTGGGTATCATATGAAATCTCTTACTTTTAATTAAAGCAGCGGTTAAACTGCGCATTGCGGTGGTGTTACAATGTTAGATTCGATTTCGACGACTAAAATGTAAGATTCGATTTTGACGACTTATACATTAGTAATTTAGTATTCATCCCACAAAAAAAAAATCACGTCGAAGTTGATAAATATAAGCACGTCACAATAGCAATCCGGAATTTTAAAGAACATCACCTTTTGAAAGGTTGTAAAAGGAAGATAAAAATAATTGTAAAAACGAACCTTTAAAAGGCTTTGACGACTTATACGCTGATGCTTCAATGACTTGTACATTATCATGTACATCTTGGTTTTTAGTTAATTTACATAGAACATAGATAAAAATGAGCGGGTACCAACGATATATTCAAGATTTTATAAAAATCATATTTTAAAAGTATAAAAAAATATATGAGCAAGCCATGTGTCAAATTCTAGTTGGGCCAAAGTTGAATGGTCAATGTTATAACTTTAAAGGATGTAACATTAATTAATATATGATAGAAGAGAAACTGAATGAACAGTTATTAAGGGTATTTAGGGGATTTCAATACATTCAATGACGCGTGGTTGCTTCTTAACATGTTTGAGAAGCACTTCTTGACACGCGTCTTGAAGCCCAGATCATAAAACCCTAAAACTATTTCACTCTGTTCTTACACCCCACACACATACGGCAGAGAGGGAGACCTGGTGTATAGAACCCTAATCTTTGATGATTTTGCAAAATAGCTGCGAATGTTGTATTGCTTTATGCTTATAGAGTTATAGTTGTTTACGAGATTACCTGTTTTTGTTGTTTGAAGATGGGTTTAATGTTTGATTTCTGAATTGAGTGTTTGATTTGCTGTTTTGTGGTAATGTGATTGATCGTGTTAGGGTTTGTTTGATTGGTTTAAGATAAAGTGGGGAAGAGTGGGTTAAAAACCGTTCAAATATCCAACATCGTCCATCCGTACAATCAAAGATCCAAACCCGAATACCCGATAACAATGAATTAGGCAAAATCAGATTTCGATCTGAAAGGAATACTTATTTCATAAATCATGGTCGTCCATGTGTGATGGTATATATACGTGTATTTGGAAATCCTTATTCCTCTACTTTTGCCACTGCGGGCGAGGGAGAGATGATGATGGTGTCTAAAATCATACCTATTTATTTTCTTTTAGCTTGGATAATAGGTTCAAAATAAATTACATGAGGACCATTTAGAAACCTTTTGAAGGTTTATAATCAATCAGATGGGTTTATAAAAAACAGTTTATGGTTTTCTGAATGTTGATACCTATAGAAAATCTATGACAGTGATGCTCCATTGTAATTTGTTTTTTAATCACAGTTTGTGCACCATTAGTTATAATCTAATAAAAAATGGACAAAAAGGTTTTTGTGGGTCAATCCAGTGTGACCCTTATGGCCTTATTAATATCTATCCATTTTAAGCTGAACCCTTTTGACCTGTTCTACTCTTTTTGTTGTCTCTAAATTTAAGCAATGATATTAAGAACATTTTTTGTAATATCAACCACGAATCTCCACCATAAGAATCAGATTACCGAGTATCGCAATGATTGTAACATGTTTACTTATAATTGTCACTGTAATTGATATTTCAGGTGTACGAACTTCCTCTTTCTTGACGCTTCCTCTATCAATTTCAGTAGCCGCTTACTGATGATGTAAGTCACAACATAGGTGTTCATGTACATGGGGTTGAGTTGGTTAATGCTTGTCGTATTGCTTCTTCTGATCTTTTTTTATTTGTTTCATGTTAAGAGGAAGATATGGAGTTCAATTGGAGAGTCTATATAATTAATATGTTAGATACAACTTCAATGGTTTTGGATTTGGGCGCCAGAGGTAGCTTCTCCACCACCACCGCCAAAGGTTTTGGATTTTGCATGACAGCCGACGTGTTACAGTTCTCCGACGGTTGCAATTTCCTCCTGATCAGCTTTCGCGCCGTCCTTTCTTGCTTCAAATACTTTAACTCCTCCTCTTCATTCTGTGAGCGCTTCCTCTTCCCACTATTGCTCACCACCGGCAACAAGAAAAAAAGGAAATTGAAATTCTCATTATCATTCAAATGTGTATGTACATAAAAGTATTTCATGTATTCTTAAGGATTTCTTTTTATTTGTGGGCCATTCTTGGTTGTAGTGACAATGTACTACTAGATCACACTGGAAACGAATGATGGAGGTGAGAAGAAGACGTGTGAGGCGAATGTTTGGGTCAAGCCATGGATGAAATTTGACGAATTACAGGGTTTTGAAGTTGTTCACACTTAGCTTTCTTTTGGTAATTTTCTTTTTAAAGTGTTCTTCTGCTTGGGTTTGGTTCGTTTATTTCAAGTTTCTTATAAGTTACTAATATGCAAGAGTATCGCTTTGTTTATCTTTTCATTCTCCACTATGTTTTTTGCAACTTTTTTGCGAAGTAAGTGTGCTGTAAGATAGTCATAGTATAAGAGGGTAATCTGGACTACAGAAAGTAAAATATAAAAAAATTGGTGTACAAACAAACTGACCCGTATTGTCTTCTATTCTTTATGATTCTGGATGCTCCCTTTTCACCACCAGGAACTCACACATAGTTTAGTCAACTTTTCTGAGATTGTTAAATTAAATATTTTTGACCTTTTACATGTAAAACATTCTATAGGGAGTAGTAGCTGTCTGATAGAAAGTAGCTCCTACCGCGATACATTTGATATATGTTACTAGCAATTTGAAAGTTAAATATCGGTCGGTTTGACTCCATAAGTCAAACCAACAATCTCCAAGAGTTTAACATACCTTAAATTTAAATTGATTGCTGGACATAAACTCTCCTGGGCGGGCACAGAGATTTGCGGCTGCTATCGGGATTTCAAAAGGGATTCAGCCCAAACAACCTTAAAATAACTGATGTTTTGTTGGATCAAAGTTTTAGGGTGAAGACCAGTAGCTACATTCTTCTTTTGCAAGTATAATCTAAGGTATGTAGTTTCTTCTTAATTCAAGTAACACTTCTCTAAATGCAAGTTGCAATATTATAAGGTTTTTTACTACAGGTGGCTGGACATTCTATCACCAAATCAAGTGAAACTCTTAACAAAAGGTAACTAGAATAGTCTGACTTTTTCGAGGTCAACACTCATAATGTGTCTTCCTAATGTTAATATACATTTTTTCAGGTTTGACATTCAGGATAATGATCATGACCATGTATATGACTTGGGAGCTATCATGCTAGAATCGCTCTTGACAACATTTCGAAAGCCCCAATGCCTTTCGCGCAACGCGCGCATATTGAAAAACACTAGTTTAAGAAAAAAAAAATCATATTTAAAAAGGCTTGTACCATAAGCTTAGACTCTCCGGAGTGGCAGTGGCAAACGGGTTCAGCACCGAGCGGCAACCATTGCCAGCTCCTTTGCCGCTTGAGTTTTACCGAAAATGGGGAAGAGTTCGGTGAGCGAACACCGATGCGGGGAGAGGGAGGGTATGAGAGAGAGAGGGGGTAGTGTGGGGTGGGGTCCATTTCAATCTCAACCAATCACACCTTTTTCCTTTTTTTTTTAAATAGTTTGCCACTTCACCAAGTGTCTAAACCATTGCCAACACTTTTGAGCATAGTTTACCACTTTGACATGGCACACTCTCATTGGTTGATTTTTTAGTTTGCCACTCTCAAATGTTTAACCACTCCTTAGACCATGTGTAGTGGTTTAGCTCAATAATGCCCCCACCATGGGGCGTTTTGCGACACGTGACAGTCCAGTCAGCATGGGGCATTATTGGGCGTTTTTACAAAAAGGGCGTAGTAGGATAATGCCCAATAATGCCCCGTCAATCATTACACAATTATTAAAAATTTTAATTAAAACTAATTAAATTTCATTTAAATAAAAAACATTACATTCTTAAATTTTTTTTTTCAAAAGTTAAATAGAAAATATTACATATCTAAACTACAAGGACCAAAATTCAAATATTCAAAAGTTAAATTTAAAACCATATCTAAACCACAGGGACCAAAGTTGTAAAAACTAAACTTTTTAAAACCTTTTCAGCTTTTCTACATTCCATCATCTTCTTCTTCTTAACCTGCAAACTCTGGCTGAAATTCCGGCTACCCAAAGATCCGGCTAACCCAAAAATCCGGCTGAAATTCCATCTCTCTCTCTCTCTCTAAATCCACATGCTCTCAATTGATTGGCCAAAGATTTTCCATTTCAGCGTTTTTAAAACAACACGCATCCATTTTTTTTCAAAAAAAAACGCCCGAAAACGCCATGGTGAAATGGGTATGGGGCGTGTTTCGGCGTTTTTTTTGAATTTTTTTTAAAAACGCCCCACTACGGAGGGTCTTACACCCTTAAATCACTTGGACACAATGATTTGACATAGTTAATAGTTAGAACTCACTATCATTCTCCATCATAGGTGTCAAGCAAACATTTTTTTACCATGGGTATGGGTGCAGAAGTGGTTAGACGCTCTCTTGTCGGTATCAGTCGACAGGGGAACTAGGAGTACTCGACCTAGGGGAGAGTATTCGAGAAGTACTCGAACATACTAAATTATATAAAACTTAATTTTCGGGAAATTATATATTTGTCAAATATAAAAAATGTGGTAATATTATATAACCCTACAAAAAGTAACTTGGGGTACATTGAAAGGACACAACCTTTTAGATAAAGGGGTCATGCTATTTCGTTTAAAACTCATGTGGATTAATACCCTTTCAAGTCGAAGAATACCCTTTCAGGTCATACCCTTTCGCATAGAATGGTGTCGGTTAGAAACGTTTTGACCGGAAAATATCGCTACTAAATAAGGCCGCACCTTTTGTTCATAAATTGCGTCGGTTTGAGAGAACTTTTTAAGCAACAAAAATAATTGCAACTCATTACTATTGGACACATGTTACATTTAACCACCTTTGTCGAAGAATCACAATAACTGCCATCCTTCCTTGATACGAAATCTCAAATGCCACCATCTTTAAATCTTTAAATCCAGCATGTTCATTATATTCAAATCCCGTTCTAAATAATCTCAAAACCTTCCCCCATTTCGCTTGACATCAAAGGTTCGTTTATTAAAATTTTGGTTCAAACATATGTTTTTTCCATAATTTTCGTTTTTTCCTTGAATTTTTTTCCAGAAGGGTCGATTTCAACGAACTCTAAATTGGAATCGTCGGGTCGTGATCTGACAAGGTTTCTGGTGACACATGGGTGAGAAAGTAATCGCCAACGCTGGAATCGGTTACCGGATTTAGTTTTAAGCTTTTTGAATCGCCACATCAACCGGATTTAATTTTCCTTGAACTTTCTTCGCAAAATCGTGATTTGCATGGAAGTTTAGAATAAAATAAAGGTAGGAATTCACATGTAAACCATTGACTATATTTTGTTCAGACATGTAAACCATTAGGGTGAGAGGGGCACTCCCCTCTTAGGGTTCCCCTCTCTTACGCACGGCCAATCAGCACGCGTCACGTCAACTCCCCTCTTAACTCCACTCACACCCTCAATTTGATGGCGGCACTCCACTCACACAATTATTTTTTTATAAAAAAAGAAGGAAAAAATATGATTGGTGGAAAAAGGGTGGACCCACAATAACAATCAATCACCCCCTCTCTCTCTCCTCTCTCTCAAACGGTGAATACACACCGATCCTGCTCACTGATTTCGGTCCCCGCGGTGATGGCGGCGGTGTTCCCGAGCGGGGACTTGGGTCACCGCATGGGGTCACCGAGAGTGCCCCGTATACCCTTAGCTCTATTTTGTTTAGACATACAGTGATCATCATTACTTGATGCATAAGACCCACGGTGTGGAACATTTGAAGATGGGGCATTATGTAACACGTGGACCACGCGTTAGAACATGGCGTGGTGCTAAAACGGATGGCGTGGAAGTGGCGTGGATAGTAGCGTTTTTTTTTAAATATATAGACATCAAACAATTAAAATGATTTGAAAGAAAGTATATGCTTATTCTATTCAGATAAATTTGTTTTCATATATGCTTGAATGAATCACTAAATGAACGAGAAACTAATTAATAATTGATATTTTTTATAAGCATGCATTGGTAAATTTACAAATTGGTTTATAAAAAAAGCTAACATGTTATAAAGAAAAAAACCAATAAAGCCTAATTCCAATTCCATCATGTATCATTATTTACATGTTTAAGGTTATTTGATAATAATTTTATATGTCAAGTATGTTTTCTATTTTTCATCAGCAAAATGATTTAATCCAAACGATTCAATCAAATGCCATTTGCAAGATTGATAATTTGTGTGTACTTTTATATATAATTTGCTTTTGACTAATTCTTTTTAAAGCTTCATTATTAATTTTATGACTTTTCTTATAAAATAATATAGTGTCATGATTTAGGGTAGGGATAAAACAATATTAAAAAGAACAGTTTGCCAAAAGTATACTATATCTCATATGGTGAACCCAAAGACTTTCATAATTAACAACCCGCTGCAATGCGCGGGATGGCGTGAACTTGTTTATAACAAAATACATAAATACCAATATAAATAAAAATACATGTTCATATAGTAAAGTATTTTAAAAACTGAAATTCATTCTTTAAAAATGATATTTATTCTTTAATATGATAGACCAAGAAATTATGTTTTTTTTTAAATCAAACTCGGCCCAAGTTAACCAACGAGATCCGATTTTGGCCAAGATTAACCGTATTTGATCGATTTCGAGTAACTAGGCGTAGTTGAAGAAAATCGTCTTGACAACCTATGTTGTAGCGACTACTCGGAGGGTATTCGGCCTTCTAGACCTTGCTTTACAACATTGATAATGGGTGTCAAACAAACCTAAGAACAAGTGTATACCGTGTACTTGGTTTCCACAGCTTAATTATCTATTCATATTAGGGGTTTTCATCTAATCGAATATCGAATTTTTGAATTATTTGAATCGAATTATTCGAATAATTTTTATTTTCCCTTGAATTCGTATTCGATTCGAATTCGATAAAAATCTAGAAAATTCGATTCGAATTTTTATTCGAATAAAAAAACCCAATTCATATTCGATTCGTATTCGATTAAAAATTCGAATTCGTATCGAATTCGAATAAATTTGATTTGATTTAGATTCTTTAAAATTAAACATGTAAAAAACTATCAAAATGAAACATAAATTTTAAAGCAACCATACGATATCATATTAAAACAGTTCCAAATAAAGTATCATAAACATAAAATTCAAAACGAGAAGTCGGAAATAAATACTCCACATTACAAGTTAATATTTCTAAGGTTAGAAATCTATTGATAGATTTATTACTTAGGTTTTAGTATTGGGCCATGTAGTTGGTTTGGTAATGGGTAATTTTAATACTTGGAATAAATTTTGAAAATAATTGGTTGTATAGCCTAATAAAAGTTATATATGTATTATATAAAAATAATAAATAAAAATGTATAATTTTTATTCGAATTTCGAATCGAATCGAATTTGAAATTGTAAATTCGTATTCGATTTACTTGACTCGAATTGAATCGAATTCGAATTCGAATTCTTATAATCGTAACGAATTCTTGATAATCGAATCGAATTTAAACGAATTTCGAATTTTTCGAATTCAAAACGAATTCTGAACACCCCTAATTCATATGACAAATTCTATAACATAAGTAATGGATTCAGAATTATTTTTACTAGCATAAACCCTTTAAAATAACATATTTAAATATGATTTACTGACGATACTTAAAAACCGCAAGCTATAAGGAGATGTAACTAACGCTTCCAATATAAAATGGCAAATTCAGAATTATTTTTACTAGCATAAACCTTTTATCATCTTTGACTAATTAATTAGTCATAAAGACTATCATCTTCCACACTAACTTTTTGTGCCTACACACATCAAAATTTATCCTACATATTTCGAAATTCATCATACACGTTAAAATTTATCCTACACAACTCGTAATTTATCTTATACACCTCGTAATTTATCCTACACTTTAAATTATTTTATTTTATTTTATTTTTAAATATATATTTTGAAGATAAGTTACAAAAAAATTAATGTAGTTAGCTATTAAATAGGAATACTACAAATTAATAATCTATGTAGATTTACCAATGTACCCTTATAGTAATATTAAATACTTATATTAAATGAAGTAAAATAAAGCATTCCTATTGGTTAAAATTTCTTATTTTTTCTTCTTACAATTTTTTTTTTCTCATTTGAACTCTCCACTGTTCACTTAATTATTTAACTCAATCAAATCCAAATCTACAATCTAATTTTATAACCCAGCTGCCCAAGCCCAAACCCAACCCAAAGATTTTGAACTAAATAAAATAAACCCAAACCAACCCACCCATAACCCATTCAACTTCCAAATCCCGCTCCAAAAAAGACCCCAGCGACTATGGTCTACAACGACTCACGACCAGCCGAGTTTTTTTGCTGAAAAATTCAAAATTCTGGTCGTTACAACCATTATTACGCCGGAATTCCGACTTAGAACGCGTATCTTTTTTTATTGATTGTTTTTTTGTTATTTTATTTGGTGATTAGGAGAAAATACATATGTATAAGAGTTTGAATGTTTAGTGTTGTTTTATGAACTTATGGGGTGATCTATATGTGATAGGAACCATGAGTCAGGAAGTTACGACACGATTTCTCAAGAGGAAAGGGGCTTTACCACTTTTTTCGTCGTATTCTTCTAATTAAAGACCAAGGTATGTTTTAGATAAGTTTTTTTTATTTAATAATTAGGAGAAATAGAAGTAGGGGGGTTTGAATTTTGATGGTTTTTTGTTGTTACTTTACTTACTTATGATGGTTTTTTATATTGTTTACTAGTTTTACTTGAAACTTTGTTTGTTAATGTGATAGGAAGTTAAGAACTTGGGTTTAATTTTTTGAAAATTGAAATGGTCGTTTTATTCCACTCAAGACTACCACGTTACTGTTACTGTTACCATTACTATTTTCTCCCTCTATTCTCCCTCTATATTTATCGAAACATCACTTATCCCAGCCCATGGAAAAACTACTTATTTTATCATACACGTGAACCTCAATTATACTTAAATTAAGTTAGCATGCATCCTTATTAAACCATACACATCTAATCCCTTATTACTTCCCTACACATCACTAGATCCTCCATTTTCAACCAGAATGGATTCACCATCTAACTCAACAACACCATTTCTTTAAACAAGGTTGCAACCCTCCATTTTCCCTAGCAAGGGAGTTTTTGTCTTTCTTGAAATTTAAAATTTTCCATGGTCGTTTCCCAAGGGAACTCGGGGAGCTAAGTGGCTTCAGCTTTGTTACAGAACAACTCGTCATAACCCGTTTTCTAGATTCGTTGTCTACAGTAGACCTCAAGGTGGGCTCGGGTTTACATCCAAGATCTACAGAATTCGTTTCCTTAACTTCTTCACCATTGCTTGAGGAACTAAAAGATGAACATCAAGTGTAACCTTTGATATTATTGTAACGTCACCTAAGATTGGAGGCGGCTCCCAAATATCGTCTCCTGAGAGCTTGGATGCATCGCTTTTTTCTCCACCATATTCATCAAGGCAAACTAACTGCATAGTGTCAATAACAAACCTAGAATATGTAAAAGTAAAGCAGTCAGTAATAAATATGCATAAACAAAATTTAAACTTTTTCAAAGATGTAATATATGCATAAATATCATTTAGCCGATAAAGGAAGGTAAGAAACATCATTAACTCATGGGCATCCTCTTGCCTCCAATATTTGGCAATCGTGACAATATATTATATGGTGAAAATGCATAGTTGCTTTGGCTGGCTCTTTCCATACTGTTGCCCAGAATGATCTTTGATCTCTAGAACATAAATGATAAACGTAACTTTATTGAATACTGAATGTTGAATACAATGTGATGATTACAAATGAAACTAACTATCCCTATTTATACTAATCTAATGGGTACGAGTGTAGAGACATGTCCCTTCGGGAATAGATGCGTCTCTTGAATGTGTGGACAAGAATCAACGTGAAAGGTTGCGTTTTTTCTTTCTTAATCTCAGCCACTAATCGAATGGGTGTGTCTCTTGGTGGTGTCCCTTGAAGCCGTCGATCATAGGGGTGTGTCCCAAGGGTGTCGTAACCCTTAGGGGTGCTGGTTGACATCTTTCAGTTTAACATAATCAACCCCTATAGTTTGTAACCGCCATACTTTATACTAATTACCACTAAACCCTTGTACTAGGATGTGTAGAGATTAAGGATTTCATTCACCCCCCTAATCTTGAACATCCTAGAGTTGTTGCAGATCTTGAACTCCGAGCAGTTCTCGCATTGTAGCAAATTTGACTCTTGCTAGTGCCTTTGTTAGTATGTCTGCCCGTTGTAGTTCTCCACTTATATGTTCCACATTGATGTGTTCATTCTCCACGCATTCTCTTATGAAATGATAGCGTGTATCAATGTGCTTGCTTCTTCCATGAAATACTGGATTTCTCATGAGTGCTATTGCAGAAACGTTATCCACCCTGAGTGTTATCTTCTCTTCCTTCCAGCCTGTAATTTCACTTAATAGTCTTTTAAGCCATAGTGCTTGGCATGCTGCTGCAGTGGATGCCATGAATTCTGATTCACATGATGATAATGCCACTGTCTGTTGCTTTTGTGTACACCAGGTTATAGGTGATTCTCCAAAGTAGAATACCAGACCAGTTGTTCCTTTTCCTTTGTCTGTATTAACTCCAAAACTGCTATCACTATAACCTGTGATCTTACATCCTCCTTGCTTCTTGTATATGATTCCATGCTCTTTAGTTCCTTTAATATAACGTAGTATTTGCTTCACTGCTTTCAAGTGTTGCTCTTTTGGTTCTTGCATGAATCTACTAAGCAGACTGACTGGGTAACATAGATCTGGCCTTGTATGTAATAAGTACCTGAGAGAACCTATCAGGCTTCTGTAATGTATTGCATCTACTAGATCTCCTTCTTCAGTCTTTGTTAATTGTGTTCATGGATTCATAGGAATCTTTGTGTCGTTGCAGGCTAACATATCAGCGTCTTTGAGTATCTTTTTGATATAGCCTGTCTGCTTGATGGCTATCTCACCCCCTGCTTGAATAACTTCTATTCCCAGATAATATGCTAGCAATCCTAGATCGCTCATTTCAAACTTGTTCTTTATCTGAGATTTGAAAACATCTATCTCCTTCCTTGATGTTCCAGTGACTTTCAAATCATCAACACAGACTCCGACTATTAGTGTAGAAGTCTTACTCATCCTTGTATAGATTGCATTCTCTAAAGTGCGCTTCTTGAAGTCAAGTGACTTTAGGGTTTGATCTAACTTCGTATTCCAAGCTCTTGGTGCTTGTCTTAATCCATACAGTGCTTTTGATAGTCTATAAACCTTTCCTTCATCACCTGGCTTTACAAATCCTTCTGGTTGTGAGACATAGACTTCCTCCTTGAGATCTCCGTGTAAGAATGTAGACTTCACGTCTAAATGATGTACCTCCCAACCTTGATATGCTGGTAAAGCCAACATTAGTCGAACTGTCTCTATGCGTGCTACTGGTGCAAAGACTTCGTCAAAGTCTATTCCGTGTTGCTGAACGTATCCTTTGGCTACCAGCCTTGCTTTGTGTCTGACCACGTTTCCGTTTGCATCTTTCTTAGTCTTGAATACCCATTTTAAACCTATTGCCTTGTGATTTCTTGGCAACTCTGTCAACCTCCAAGTGTTATTTTTGTTTATCGAGTCTAACTCGGCCTTCATTGCTTCAATCCACTTTTTGTCACTAGACGCTTCCTTGTAATTCCTTGGTTCTTCTTCAGCAAGTAATAATTCTTGTGGATCTACTTGAATTTCCTCTGTCTCTTAGTATAGTTCTTCGAGACTTCTTAGTTTTACTGGAGTGTCACTAATACTCTCCGTTGTACTTTCAGAGGTAGATGGACCTCTACTAGATAATCTGCTTGAACTTCCTGCTGAGTTCTGATTGTACGAATGTGCTGGCGGGGTTTCATAGGAGTCTTGATCTTCTGTCTGATCTACTCCTGAATCTTCATGATGTGGCCCGCTACTACCAGGACTACTTGGTTCATTTTCTTCTAACTCTTGTGGGTTGTCTTCTTCTTGAATGACAAAGTTTGTCCATTCGGGATTCCCTGAATCTATCGTTTCCATATAACTATTCCAGTTCCATGGTTGGCCTTCCATGAACTTTACATCTCTAGTGACACATATCTTGTTCTTCGCCGGATCATATAATCTATATGCCTTTGATCCTTCTTCTATTCCAAGGTAAACCATAGGTGCACTTCTATCATCTAACTTCTTTTGTTGAAGTGGTAATACCTTAGCGTATGCTGTGCAGCCAAAAACCTTTAAGTGTTCCAGATTCGGCTTTCTTCCTTTCAATGCTTCATACGGGGTCTTGTTTACCAAAGCCTTCGTTGGAATCCGGTTTAATAAATATAACGTATGTCTTATTGCTTCTCCCCAGAAATTTTGTGGCATGTTCATTGCCTTTAACATACTTCGAGTAGTTGACAACATCGTCCTGTTTCTTCTTTCCACTACTTCGTTTTGTTGTGGGGAATATGGCGCTGTAAGCTGTCTCACTATGCCATTGTCCTTGCAATACTTGTTGAATTCAGCCGACGTGAATTCTCAACCTCTGTCCATCCTTAGCATTTTTAACTTGGTTCGAGTTTCTGTCTCCACCTTTTCTTTGAACTGCTTGAAAGTTTCGAATGCTTGATCCTTGGAAGTTAGTAGATATGCCCACATGTAGCGAGTACAGTCGTCTACAAGTAGAAATATATACTTCTTCCCAGCATGTGTTGGTGGGGACATAGGACCACATAAATCTCCATAGACTAAATCCAGAGGTCTCAAAGATCTGAATTTTGCCTGATTTGGAAATGGTGTCCTAGTATGTTTTCCTAATAAGCATGCGTCACACACTTGATTGGCATGACTTATTTGAGGAACTCCATGTACCAAGTTCTTTTGAGTCATTTCCTTAATAACATCGAAGTGTAAATGGCCTAACCTTGCGTGCCATAACCATGCTAAACCTTCTGTGTTTGAGAGCAGGCAGATTGGCCTTCCAATCTTCAACTTTACTTTATACAACCTGTTCCTCATTCTCCTGACTCGCATTAGTATCTTTCTATTTCTGTCGCGGACTGTTAGTAAGTCTCCATCCATTACTACTTTGCAACCGATTTCTGTGAGTTGTCCGAGGCTCAATATGTTTCTTTTCAGACTTGGAATGTAGTATACTTGAGAAACAATCTTTTGTTCTTGGTTCAGACATTCCAGCAGTATTGAACCTATGCCTTTAATTTCTACGTGCGACCCGTCACCGAACCGAACTTGCCCTGTCACCTTTTCATCTAATTCTTTGAAGTGACTTCGCACTCCTGTCATGTGGTTGCTGGCCCCGTTGTCTAAATACCATAGACTTTCATCTTCTGAGACGTAACTTGCTGGTTCTATGCGTTCTTCGTTTAGTAGAACCCTTTCTTGAACAACGTTTTCTTCTTGTATTGCCATTAGCAATACGGGTGCTTCGTCTTCCTCGACGAGATTTGAATGCTCTTGTACAACATCTTTCTCAGGACAATCTTTCTTGAAGTGTCCATACTTTTGACACTTGTAGCACTGGATCTTACTTATGTCTGTTTGGTTCCTTCCAAAATTCCTCCAATTCTTAGACTTTCCACCTCTAGGTCTGTAAGAAGATCCTTCATACTTAGTGCCTTGCTTGTCTTTATTGTCTCGCCAGTTTCCACGCGGTTGGTTGAAACTGCCACGCCCGCGGTTTCCAAACTGTCTTCCTCTGCCTGAGTTGTTGTCGTGATGCGTAAACATCAACTTTTCTTGACTTTCTCCTGGGCTTCCTTTCTTTTGCTTAAGTCTTTCTTCGAACGTTTTTAACCTTCCGACCGCTTCTTCTAGCGTCATTGTTTCTAGATCGGAGTACTATTCCATCGAGGCGACAATCTGAGTAAACTTATCTGGCACTGCATTTAGGAGTTTGCGTACCAGAGTCGGTTGACTCAGTGTTGTCACTAATTCACTTGCCCGGGTAACTACACTGTTTATCTTTGCGGTGAAGGAGTCTATAGTGTCATCTTCCCTCATTTGCATTAACTCGAATTCTGATAAAAGTGTATGCCAACGAGCCTTCTGTACCCGATCAACACCAACGTGTCTAGTCTTGAGATTTTCCCAAATTTCCTTTGCAGTTTTACAACTTGCAACTTGCAATACAACATCCTCTGGTATTGCTTGGAACAGATAAGAAATTGTCGCCTTATCTTTCTTAACATCCGTTTGCGTATTTTCTGCCGGTTCAGTCGTTTCCCAAAGTCCATTCGCTTCCAAAATCGTTTTGATGCGAATTGCCCAAACCGTATAGTTTGTTGCTTTCAAAATAGGACACTGGAATTGGGAAAGAGAACTTCCTTCCTTTTGAATTACAATTTGTGAATTTGGTCCGGTTGCCCCTGACATGTCTTCCGACCGAACAATCTTCACTTTCAAAAACTTTTATCTTTCTTGGTTTCAAAAAACCTCTAATCCTTAACCCCCACGTATAACCCAACGCGTAATAAACAATCAATCTAATTCGCACTAAACCCCGGAATCAAAAACCTAGATTCCTAACCCCTGGTTCGACCCTGAACCGAAAAATAAAACTAACTTGTGAATTGAGAAAGAATAATAAAACCTGATCGCGAATTCCCTGCGATGCCTAGAGCCTGATGCTCTGATACCAATTGTTGCCCAGAATGATCTTTGATCTCTAGAACATAAATGATAAACGTAACTTTATTGAATATTGAATGTTGAATACATTGTGATGATTACAAATGAAACTATATATCCCTATTTATACTAATCTAATGGGTACGAGTGTAGAGACATGTCCCTTCGCGAATAGATGCGTCTCTTGAATGTGTGGACGAGAATCAACGTGAAAGGTTGTGTTTTTTCTTTCTTAATCTCAGCTACTAATCGAATGGGTGTGTCTCTTGGTGGTGTCCCTTGAATCCGTCGATCATAGGGGTGTGTCCCAAGGGTGTCGCAACCCTTAGGGGTGTTGGTTGACATCTTTCTGTTTAACATAATCAACCCCTATAGTTTGTAACCGCCATGTAACTGCCATACTTTATACTAATTACCACTAAACCCTTGTACTAGGATGTGTAGAGATTAAGGATTTCACATACGAGTTTGAAATTCACACAAGAATCACCAATCATTCTGCAGGCCTAAACTCAAAAACATAAAAATAAGAGTTAAAATACACACACGCGCATGCACAGAGAGAGGGAGATAGTAGTAACTACATTCCCTTTGATGGCCTTTCTCAAGTAAATAGGCAATAAGTGGTCGAGTATAAGCTTAACATTGTATAACAACATTGGCAAAGAAACTGTAAAGAGATAGCAAGTCATAAGAGCTTCTAAAACCACATGAACAAAAAAATAGAGAAAATATAATAGTCATAAACATAAACATAACCCTATTTCCGCAATTCAGAAGCCCACAAGGAGGGAAACCTTGACTATTCTAGTTAAAAAGCTCTACAGATGTGAATTTTTCACAGGGAAAAAGGATCTAAAATAAAATACATGCAAACTAAATGATAAAAGACCATGCATTGAAATCAACTTGACCAGAAAATGCAGACATCAATTTGGACCTTTTTTATACGTGTAGAATTTCCGGTTTCAGAAACTAGTGCAACTGCGGTGGAATGTCTCCTTCTTTGAAACTTTCAATTGCGGGACAACCAGAACTCATCACATTTTTCCTTGTGTCCAGATTTCTATTTCTAGTGAGATCTTTAACATAATTCCACACTGAAAGATAGAATACAACAGAAAGTAAGTAAAAGGGACTGAAGCACTCAGGAATTCAGATACGGAAAAGCATCCTTACGATCGATAATGTGAACCAAACTTCATAGAAATTCAGAATATCAAAATCTTAAATCTTAAATCGTTCAATGCCACAGCAAAAGATTATCCACAAAAAAGGTTGCTCGTGGAGATCATGATCAATTTCATAGATTTAGAAACGGTTTTGAAGTGGTTTTAAAACGTTGTTATTTATCAACATTTCATCGTATAAAGCACTTTAACATAAAACATATAAATTCGCAACATCCAATTATATACATACCAATATCGAACCACTTTACATCTAGAACAAATCTTCCTCGTCACACTCCCACAAACAACACACAAATCACCACCACCACTGGCAACAAATCCGGGCATCGAACCCACAACGACGTTGTTACAACACCTTAAATAGAACCCAACCCGCGAATCCTCGGTAACATAAAAGTACTTCACAGTAGTGTTCTTAACCAAACAAATCAACCCAACAACAAATGTTATGGTTCCAACTCGAATATACTAATTGAGATCTACAGAATTATTGTGTTCAAGCATCGACAACCAATAAGTTACTGATTAATGCCAATGGCTTTAATCGAAACTATTGGGGTTTTTCATGTATGATATATGGGTGTTAACATAGTTATGATGATCGTGGAAAGTTATTAAGGGAAGGTAGTGGTGATACGTGGTCAAACGCCAGTGATTAATCGTATTTAAGTTTATGTTTTTACATGACTTTTGGTTTCGAATGGCCTACTTTTGATTAGAATTGCGTCTTGCAGGTCTAATGGAGTTTAAGGAGTTATTCGGAGGCTTTACGGAGCATCAGGAAGTGAACGGGATCAACCGGGTGTGTAAAACAAGCAAAACAGGAAAGCGATTGTACAACTCGCGTCGTCGACGCCCTCCTGTGTCGTTGACGATGCCTCGCGTTGATGGGAAAACACCGTAGACAGAAGAATTGTCACACCCCAACCGATGGCAGAAACATCGGAATGAGACGAAAATGAGATTGCTTGAGACTTCATAACACTATTGCGACAATAATTAATTCAAAAACTGATTTCATTTCATAACAAGATTGTCAAGTACAATACATGGAAATCAAATACAACATTTGTTTTGGAAATACAACAACGATACAAGAAACAAAGTACAACATTGTTCAAAATGATACAACAAAATATAACAAGTACAACAACCTATCTAGTATTTCTAAATGTGTTTCTAAAGCATCCCTACTAGATTTCGTCAATATCAACATCGTCAACCTGCAACATGTTTAAAAGTATGGTTCAATAAAAAAATGTATTGGCAAGTATACAAGTTTAGTATAGCATAAGTATAAAAATGATTTAAATGAATCCACATGGCAAACTTAGTTATCAAGATTAATATATAACTGGCATGCGATTATACAAGTCAATCCTTTGATTACCGTAGGTTTAAAAGACTTAACATGACCACAAGACTATGGGGGTGCGTTACTCCTATAGCGTTTTATACATGTTAAGGGGAGGCTCGTACGAAGTTAATGACAAGATTATCACATAAGAATGTTTCAGAAACACGAATCAAGTATAACGTATTAGCATGCATGTTTGGATTGTTTGTGCGATTGCATAAAAATGTAAGTGTAACTGTGTAGGTTGATAAGTAAACATATCGCACCCAAAAGTGTAAAATGGAAAAAGGGCGTTCGAGTATACTCACAGTTTTGCAAATCTTTGTTTGTTAAACTGTGAGTCTTTGAGTAGAGGATGAGAGCGCTGGAACACCGAAGTTACCCTACATGTGGGTAAACGAAGGTGTGAGTCGTTGGAGTTGAGGAGAGGATTCAGATTTGGAATATAAAGCACGTAAGTATATAGTATGAAAGTATAACTTAAACAGAAAATATATTTTGTCCAGACACTCGTTAAGACACTGAGTTTCTGTGATTGCACATGTCCTTATTTGCCCGTCAGAATCAGTTTTGAGGAACGTGGAAATGAAATAAATGGGAACCTAACATCACAACTTTGTTCGAGCGAATGGACGGTTCGCACGAATGGACACCGTTCGCGCGAGTGGGAGTTTCCTTCGCGCGAATGGTATATGTTTGTGCGGACAGAACTTCGTTTGAACATTTTAACTATTAAACAGTTACGTTGCGAGTTCAGTTAGGTCATTTAGTTATTTTATTTAGTACAGTAGTCTTATAGTCATATAGATCACAGAAGTTATGTATGGAGGTAATAACCTCATTATAGTTCACCAAAGCACAAGTTTATTAACTAAGTTAACAAACCGGTTGGTCATGAATAACAGAATATAAATAACAAAATTTAAATGCCAAACAGCCAAACAAGGACAACCCAGGTGTGTCGTCTCAACATGGAAGGAATGAACCAAGTGTTGGAGGTTGGACGAGGTTACCTTATACCAGGTCTAGGAAACTGTTTGGGTGTTCGTTTGCAAGTTTAAGTGAGGCGGTGGAGCTAGATTGGAAGCCAAGGCTCCCACGGTTCATACTTTGTTATCACATAATCGTGCATATTGAAAATGGGTATCTGATTAACATTCAACACTTGGAAAAATGCCAGAAAGGGAAGGAAACAGAGCCATTCGTGCGAATGGCTGGTCCAGTCGCGCGAAGGGTGAGTTCCTTCATGCGAATGGCTTGCCATTCATGCGATTGGTGCTGTTTCGAGATGAAAACGGTTCGGTTTTGTTTGAACTGTTCACCTTCTTGGCTGGAATCGACCTTAACACTAACCCACAGCTATAGACTTAGCTTGTGAGCTCAGTGGCTTCGTAATTCCGTCAAGTCTTGTTAACAGAAAGTTATTTATAAAAAAATGAAAAGCGACTTCAATCTTCAGCTTGAACCTCAAAAATGGCGAGTTCCATTATTCAGACTGCCATGGCAGGTCTATGAATACTCCCAAGAGGATAGGTAGCTGAAACGTGAAGATGTAGTAGAAAAATGGAAGAAAATAAGAGAAAAAGTAAAGTTAGTGAGATTAGAACTCACTAAGAATGGTTCTGGAAGTAGCTCAGCTGGTATGCTCGATTTCAGTAAGTTGGGAGAGAAATTCGGAGTGCGGAATGTGAGAAATGCGGGTGAGGGTTCATATTTATAGGCTGAAATGGGCCTTGGAATGAATGGGCTTTGGGGCGATTAGGCCCTCGGAGCGGTTGGGATTTTGGGGCGAAAGGCCCGTTCGTGCGGATGGGGCTCCATTCGCATGAATGGCCCTTTTGCTCGAAGGTCCGAGTTCGTCTTCGCGTGTTTTGCCGGTTGACGTGTGTGCGGGTGTGTATAATTTTAGATATATTTTAAGCACTTTTTACTCGTGAATCAAGTTTTAAATTTATAAAACACGATATAATACTATCACTCTACACACGTTAGGGCAAGTGCACCCATCGCGGACGTTGTATAGTGATGACAAGATACCGAGGTCGTCCAAGGACACAAGAGCTTTTAGTACCGGCTTATCGTTAACGTCTAATCTAACCAAATCTTGAAAAAAAGGTTTTGAAAGTTATAATAAGATAAACTAGAAAATAAAATGTAAGGAAAAACAAATAGACAAGAAGGAATCACTTGGTTCCAACTCCTCTTTTATGTATCCTTTAATGATTTCCGCACTTTGGGCATTTTAAGAGATTATCTTTAAGTTATAGTAGTAGGCCCCCTTCCAAGCAGCGTTACCCTCAACCTATTGGTCTGAGTCAACAAGGATACAGTCCGCAAGGTCAGATTATTGAAAAATAATTAAGTAAATTATTAATGCGAAAACTGGTAGGCCTCCTTCCAGGCATCGTTACCTTCAACCTATTGATCTGAGTCAGCAAGGATACAATGCCGCAAGGTTGGTTTAATGTTTTAATAGTAGTTTATAGATAAGGGGATTCAAGCGGTTCTTATTTCTCCCAAGGCGGTTAAGACCTACCTCTCGTGAAGTCTTACTAAGCTTGAACCAGATTCTCGCAGGATCTATACACTGAATGAGACAAAAATTTACCCAACCACCCTTTTAACCCCCTTCCAGGCAGTTAATGTGCTTTATATAGACCGTAAAGACACGAATGAATGAGTCAACAAAACATGAAGAATGATTAAATAAAAATCACCTTCAATATAGAAAACTAGTTATTAAAGTCATTAATAGATACCCAAATAAAAAGGAGCCAAAGATTGGAAATCAAAAAGTAATACATAAAAGATTTATCTTCACCAAGTGATGTAAGAGTTTAGCCAAGCATGGCCTTTGTTTGACAAGAACTCTTACGATCGATCTTGGATCCCGAGACTACTACACACTCTAAAAGATGGAAGATGGATGATGGTGGTGGGCGTTGGTGTTGTAGTGGTGGCAAGTGTGAAAGAAGTCGTTTGCCAAGGGATGGGTTGGAACGAAACCAAGCACCCCTATTTATAGCTCAAGTCAGACTGTTCACACGTCCCCATGCCCACCTAGCACGGCCCCGTGGCCTTCATTCTCTCTCTTCCTCATTAACTATAGTGTCAAATCTTGCACTAACATGGCCTCGTGTGTTAACGGCATGGCCCGTGGCAATTGTACTTGTTGTACTATCTCGGATTCTTATAATCTTAGAGTTGACCACACCCTGTGTTGAGTTAGCACAGCCTCGTCATGGTTTGTCTGGTTTGTCTTTTGTTGTTGTCTTTTCTTCTGCAAGGAATCTTGACTGGGCATGACCCATGCCTGCTGGGCACGGCCCCGTGCCAGAGCTTCTGTTCTTGTTATTTTTGTTGGTTTGGATGTGGATGGGGGCTTGGCGAGTCGTGTCAATCCTTCTTCTTTGCATTTATGTTGGTTTCTATTGTTAATTTGCTTCTTTTGTGCGTTTAAGCTCTTTTGATGCTGTAAATTAAAAAGAAACAAAGAAACATGCTTTTTCCAACATTAGTTCCAAAAACGGGTTGATTTTACACTTTTTTTATATAATTTATATGTTGTATCTTACGTACATCACCGGTTTTAAGAATTTTTAATCGTGTAAGGGCAATGCATGAGTGTAATGTATGAATAAATGCATGTATAAACTAAATTTGCATGTATAGAAAGTATGTATCCGCGTATAAATGTATCAAGTCTGCATGTATAATGAATGTATAACAAGTATGTATGAATTATGTATCACACAACGTATAAAAAGTGCGAGTTTTATTATGATTCAAGTCTCGGATTACAATGCTTGGAAATGAAAGACGGATACAAGAGAATACAAGTTTTGCACAAATTCAAATACTAATAAACTTTCTAGATAAGGAAAGTTCCAAAAAGCGAGACAGATGCAAGAAAGTTACAGTCTCCCCTCCTTTAGGAAATTTCGTCCTCGAAGTTTATTCAAGAGGAAGGTGTAACGAACAGATGCAGGTACTTAGTCTTCATTTTACTTTCAAGTTCCCAAGTAAACTCAGCGCCACGTTTTCCTTCCCATCGTACCTTAACTATGGGAATTCGACTGCGCCGCAATTGCTTGACTCCTCGGTCCATGATTTCGACAGGTCTCTCCACGAAGTGAAGAGTCTCGTTGATTTGAAGATCTTCAAGTGGGACTTGAAGTCCTTCTTCAGCTAGACATTTCTTCAAGTTTGAGACGTGAAAAGTCGGATGGACATTGTTAAGTTCTTGAGGTAGGTCAAGTCGATACGCTACCTTGCCAATCCTTTCAAGAATCTTAAAAGGACCTACGTAGCGAGGATCGAGTTTTCCTTTCTTACCAAAACGAACTATACCCTTCCAAGGGGATACCTTGAGAAGTACAAAGTCACCAATGCTATATTCCAGGGGTTTGCGTCGCTTGTCAGCATAACTCTTTTGTCGGCTTCTAGTTGTTTCGAATCTCCAAGATCTTGTCTGTCTTCTCTTGTATAAGCTCGGGATCGGCGATTTTAGCTTCTCCGATCTTGGGCCAACAAATAGGCGAACGACACTAACGACCATACAATGCCTCGAAAGGTGCTATTTGAATACTCTTGTGATAACTGTTATTGTACGAGAATTCTATCAAAGGCAAGTGCATATCCCAGTTGCCACCAAAATCAATTACGCAAGAACGAATCATATCCTCTAGAGTTTGGATAGAGCGCTTGGTTTGAGAGTCGGATTGAGGATGGAAAGCGGTACTAAGATTAAGATGAGTACCAAGAGCGGATTGAAACGTTTTCCAAACACGAGAGGTAAAACGACCATCACTGTCTGAGATGATGTCAATGGGGATAGCATGATGACAGATGACTTCACCCGTGTAGATACGAGTCAATTTCTTGACTTTTTAATCTGCATGAATAGGGAGAAAGTGAGCAGACTTGGTCAATCGATCAATGATCACCCAAATCCTATCATGACCAGAAGAAGTACGAGGAAGCTTAGTGATAAAGTCCATTGTGATACTCTCCCATTTCCAGACAGGGATTTCTGATTGTTCGAGTAAGCCAGAGGGACGTTGATGTTCATCTTTCACTTTAGAACAAGTGAGACACTTGGAAACAAAGGTGGCGATATCTTTCTTCATGCTAGGCCACCAATAAGATGTACGCATATCGTGGTACATCTTATCAGCACCAAGATGAATAGAATATCGAGACTTGTGCACCTCCTTCATTAGAAGTTTTCAAAGATCTTCATGATTAGGAAGCCATACGCGATTGAGATAGTATAGAATACCATCGGATTGGGTTACGAATTGATCTTCTGCACCACATTTCATCTCGTTATAGAGGTTACCCTCGTTAACAGATGAGTATTGAGCTTCTTGAATGCGGTTTCGAAGATCATCTACAAGTTGGAAGCAACGAACACTCTTGACATGAGTTATACGACTAAGAGCGTCGGCCACGATATTTGCTTTACCTAGATGGTTGAGAATCTCGCAGTCATAGTCGTTTAACAATTCTACCCAGCAACGTTGACGCATGTTGAGTTCCTTTTGGTTGAAGATGTGCTGAAGGCTCTTATGGCCGGTGAAGACCACACATTTGGTACCATAAAGGTAGTGTCGCCATATCTTCAATTAAAAACAACTGCACCAAGTTCAAGATCGTGCGTAGTGTAGTTTTTCTCATGAATTTTGAGTTGTCCCGATGCATAAGCGATAACCTTGTCCCATTGCATAAGAACGCAACCAAGACCTTGGTTAGAAGCATCGCAATATACGACGAAATCGTCGTTCCCATCGGGAAGAGCAAGGATAGGAGCATTTCAAAGCATGTCCTTGAGGGTTTGAAAAGATTCATCTTGCTTGGGACCCCAAACAAAAGGTTTATCCTTTTAATTCAAGGAAGTGAGAGGGACGGCGATTTTCGAAAAGTTGGAAATGAAGCAACGTAATAACCAGCCAATCCAAGGAATGAACGAATCTCAGACGGAGACTTGGGAGCAATCCAATTCTTCACAGCTTCGATTTTCTCAAGGTCAACGTGAATACCGAGTTCGTTGACGACATGACCAAGAAATTGAACCTCTTTTAGCCAAAATTCACGCTTGGAGAATTTGGCGTAAAGTTGTTCTATACGCAAGAGTTCAAGGATTAGACATAAATGTCGCTCATGCTCTTCTTGTGTCTTGGGGTAGATCAGAATATCTTCGATGAAGACGATCACGAAACGGTCAAAATAAAGCTTGCACACATGGTTCATCAAGTCCATGAAGACCGAAGGTGCGTTGCTCAAACTGAAGGGCATAACCACGAACTCGTAATGACCATAATGTGTACGAAAAGTGGTTTTGGGTATATCTTCTTCGAGCACTCGAAGTTGATGATAACCAGAACGAAGATCGATCTTGGAGAAGCACGTCGCGCCATGGAGTTGATCGAAGAGATGGTCGATGCGAGGAAGAGGATATCGGTTTTTTACTGTAAGCTTGTTGAGCTCACGATAGTCAATACACATCTGAAAGGATCCATATTTCTTTTTGACGAAAAGGATATAAGCGCCCTAAGGAGAAGTACAAGGGCGTATAAAGCCTTTATCAAGAAGCTCTTGAAGTTGGCTAGATAGCTCTTGCATTTTCGACGGTGCTAGACGATAGGGAGGTTCAGCAACAGGCGTAGCGCCAGGAACTAAATCGATATGGAAGTCAACAAAACGAGGAGGAGGAGGACCAGGAAGATCCTAAAGGAAGACGTCGGGAAAATCGCAAATGACAAGAACATTACTCACGATTGGACCCTTATCCTTCTTTTCCATAATGTGGGCAAGAAAGGCGAAGTAATCCTTGCACAAGTACTTGTTCGCTTGAGTACACGACATAAGCTTAAGACCTTTAGAAGGTTTCTCGCCATAGACATGTAGAGAATCTCCACCAGGAAGAGGAAGACGAATAAACTTCTCGGAGCAAACGACTTTAGCACGAACTCGCCTAAGCCAATCCATGCCTACTATGATATCGAAACTACCCAATTGCATGAGTATGAGGTCAATCGAAAACTTATGATTGTTAAGATTCAAAGAACACTTAGGAAGAACAGGATCGACAGACATGGACTTTCCGTTAGCGACTTTGACCGTTAATGATTTGGGCAACTTAGAATGTCTATACTTAAGCAAAGGTTCGAATTCAACGGATACAAAAATTTTATCCGTGCCAATATCAAATAAACATGAAGCATATACATTGTAAACGAGAAACGTACCATTGATAACATCGTTGGCATTCTGAGCCTGTGCTGCTGTAACGCCCGACTCAATTAATCAAGATTTTAATAATAAAATACACATTTTGATGCTAAAATGTGTCTTTACAAAAAAACTTGTCATACTAACATTCCCTCATGTTTACAACATTTCAAAAACATATTTATAAGTGTTTACATAATTCATTTATAACTAAACAAATCAAGATTTGACGCGGAAGCTTCATTTAACGTGTGTTCGGTTCTTCTTCGACCTTGATCTTCATCCGGGCACTCTTGGCTATCACCTATGATCAAAACCAACTTAAAAGTTAGCTTTGATAGTTAAATAACAAGTTATATGGGTCAACCAAACAAAAATTAAACAATTTTCGGAATCAGGAGGGGCTAGACGCTATACCTAGCGCCTTTTTTGACAGCAAGTTGCTTAATTGCTGCTGCAAAATTCCCAGCCAACCCAAGTTTCACGAAAACGGACATAACTCATTCGTTATTGATCCGTTTTACACGATTCTTTTTCCTACGCGTCCGTAATTTAATTCTCCATCACATGGAGTTAAAATCCAACATTTGAATTTATAAAATTTTAGATTTCAAGCTCTCGGATTGAAATCAAATATTACTCTTTTGACCCATTCACGATTTTATCAAACAACCTGTGTCCAAACCATTTTAAAACCCTGGTTTACTAGTTATGTCAAATCCTTGGCGTGTAAACATAACTTTTATGAAATATGTGACTATTACACAAGCTATACGCATAACCCATATTAACCCGTTTAGGGAATTTAACAATTTAATCTAACACTTGCTCTTTTCTTTTGACACTTCAAGATTTCATATCAAATTAACTACATATATTCCACCACAACTATTTTGTGGTGGATTTAACATAATGAACCCCTTCTTCTCAATTTTACCCTTCGGCTAGTCCTTTTTCGCAAATGTCTATTTCTAGGCATCCGACCCACCGATGTTTTTGCCTAGAACATTTATACGCATCTAAGGGTTACGGAATCATAATATAAGTTTCTAAACAACCTCTAAGGGTTGTTTACCCGGTTTACCCATCAAGGGCTTAATGATCATTTTTAATCCTTCATTCTTTTACGATGAAGGACTTCACAAATATTCGACCTTACTTGCACTTTTAACTATAAATTCATAAAAGCGTACCTGGCTCGGGTCATAGCATTGACCCGTTTACATACCTCTTGCTTTAAATTTTCTAATTAAAGCAACGCACCATATGTTATTTCCTGTAATCACAAAACTCAACAAGTAGTCGTCAGTTATTATTGTCAAATGGTATTAACTCGCCATTTGACCCGTTTAGTCGACATAACCATTTATCAACGTATGATGGTATATTAATACCATCATGTCCCTTGGGCCAATTCTGGTTCGCACCGTGAGTTTTTACTACTTAAAAGACGTTTTGTTAGATTGTCCGACCCGTTATAACTTTTACCAAATGGTATCTTTAATTTGATCACTACTATTTTAACCATTAACTTGACCCATTTGGTTGTCGAGTGAATTCCATCACTTCATTGACATACCAACTCAACCATTTTCGCTATCTCAACCTTAAACATATTTTAACTAAGCTTGTCTACATAAATGTAACGAGACGACAAGTCGCGTACCTTTAAAGCGTTCCCTTCAAGCGTGTGTCCACTTCGGCTTGTCCGCTTGAAGACCCGGTTTCCTTGCCTAAAGAGTTCAATCCACAATCCGTTTAGAACCCTTTTTATAAGCTTGTCTACATAAATATATCTATTCCATTATGTCAAGCATGCATACTAATCTCAGGATCATTTCATAGTAATCAAGTAACACCACTTTTGATAGTCATGATTCTTGTGTTCATCATATTTTTACAAAACCCATTTAACTTATCAATGGATTATCATGGATTTCATAGATTAACCACTAATTCAACATGTTATTGACTAGGGTTTACTCCTAGACATGTTTTCATTACTAATTTCATCTAAACATCTAATAATCAAACCCAGATTTCAATTTCACAAATCATCAAGAATTTGAGATGAAACCAAATTGTAAATTTGACATACCTTATGATCCCCATGACTAGGTGATCGTTTCTATGTATTCATGCATCGATTTTGGCCTTGAATCAAGCTTCAATTTTGTGATTTGTTGAGTTTTAGGGTTTGAGCTCTTGGGAGCACCCTCCTGGTCGATCTCCACACACGCACACACACCTTAAGTGTGTGTTGTGTTATATTTTTTTTGTTTATAAAACCCCTTTTCAAGTTATCCAACTTTGGTCCCTCATGTTTTGGTTTGTTATTAAGTAGGCTACCTATTTCAAGTTTCTTTATTATTTTAACAACACTCATTTAACTAGGTTGATATTCCTAGTTACTTAGTGGGTTCAGGGAAGTTATAACCCGTTTTTGTTTTTAAGTCCCGTTAACTCGGGCTTCTAACAAACCATGTTTTCTCAAAGCGTTTATTCTTCTTTTTGATTAATATAAGATTATTTATTTAAATCCTAATATTCACCGGGTTAATTTTTACCACTAACGGTATTTTACCCGTCTTTTAGTATTAACGGGGTTTGTTTACCAAACTCGTTTTCGGGGTGTTACAGGTGCTGTAATAATGAATGCTCGACCACACACTTGTAGCTGTTGCGGCTGGTTGTTGTTGTTGTTGCACCGAGGACAGACGTTGGCAAGATGATTAGGATCTCCACACTTGAAACATGCTCGTCCAGTGTTAGCTTAAGGCTGAGGTTGGTTTGGGCAGGGGTTTGGTTTGCAGTGATGGCTTGGGTTTGGTTACCTTGTGGCTTTGGGCCACTTCGGCATTGGTTAGCGAAATGCCCAAACCTATTGCATTTCGTGCATAGGTGGCATGGTGTGTAGATGGGATGATGGTATAGGCAGGTATTACACTTGGGATGAGTACCAGTGTAGGCTTTCTTTTGCGGTTCAAGATTGGTTAGAGCAACTTATTGGATTGGTTGAGGGTTTGGCGGAGTGGCTACCACACAGTTTTGGCTTGAAGCCTTCCGTTTCTTGCATTTGTGGTTGCTGTTGGAGGTTGGCTTGGTTGGTGTAGATTCAGCGGTGGTATCGGTGGTAGCTTGGTGTGCATTCTTAGATGAACCCTTGTTGAAGGTTCCATGTAGAATGTAGTTGTGGGTAAGTTTAGCGGCTAAACGGAACGTGTCTTCGAGGGTTTTAGGTGAGGCGGATTCAACAAGGTTCATAATCGAAGAGGGAAGCATTGAATGTATTTTACGATGGCCTTGTCGGTAGTGTCGACCTAGCTAGGGCATAACGAACTCAGCTGCTTAAACCGAGTTGTGTGGCCAGCATAGTCGTTTCCCACTTGCTTTAAATTCCAGAATTCGTTTTCAAGTTTCTTGAGCTCGTGGGGAGGACAAAACTCGTCCTTCATCAGCTTCTTGAGATCGGTCCAAGGGAGGGCATGGGCCACATCATTACCACAAGCGTTGACCTCAGAGGTCCACCAATCGAGGGCTCTCGATCGAAAAACTCCTGTCGCGTTGATGGTTTGTAAATGATCGTGGTAGCCACTTTGAAGGAACATCACTTCAATGGCATTAAACCATTGGAGCATCTTGGTGGCATCCTCTTCGCCTGTGAAGGGTAAAGGGTTACATGAAACAAACTGCTTAAAAGTGAACGTGGACTTAGAGTCAACGGAGGCATGCGGGGATTCGTTGTTAGGTGGGAACTGGATTTTGCTGACGATATCAGGTATGACCTTAGCCATTTTTTTCGCCATTAACTTCATTAAATCCTTCTTCGACATTGACTCGTCATTGTTGGAACCCTTTTTGGAGCTAGAGCCTGATTTGGAGTTCTTCTTGGAGATACGTAGGGAAGACATCTAAAGAATCGAAAATGAGGATAAAGATGAGACTTGATCATAATATGTTTATAGAAATCACGTTTTTGCATGTATGAGTATGTAAGTATCACATAGCACATATGATTCACATAAATTGCATGAGCATAACAAGTATTCATAAAGCATAACCACGTATAAATGCATAAAGGAGTATAAATTTAGTTTGTTCACGAGAATTATTATTATTTTAGATTGCGAGAGATGCGCGAATTGTGCATCGGCTTGGAAATGTACAAGGTAACAAGTATAAAACACATTAAAATTGAGATAACATAAAGAGAGCTAACGTAAAATATGGAGTGTCGCGAAACGCAACTAAGACTATTCCAAAGTAAATCGAAAATCCTTACAAATTAGGGAAACATGTTTAGGCCTATAGGTAAAATACTCTCGTTGAGAAGAGATTAACGGTATTTTACCCTTCCAGTTACTACACTTCCCTAATTGATTGAGAAATCAAAACTTTGGCAGGATTGAAAATCGAGGAGTGGGGCTATTGACAAGATGCGGGTTTCACCCCTAACTTGACAACATCGTACCCTAAGTGTGGTTGGTACTCGTCGGGTCAAGGAAGTTGATTCTGATATGTTGGCGAGGGTCCACTAGAGTTAGAATTGGAAATTTACCATCAAGATGTGGAATTCACTCTTAGCTTGATGGCGTAATTCGTGCAAAAATCGAATAAGCGGATTGAGAGTCATTCACCAAAGTGTGGGTTTCACGCCTATTCTGGTGAAGTCGTCTCGTTTGTATGATACCAGTCTCTTCAAGTCTTCAAGTGTATATTATGTAAATGTCTTAGGAAAGACACATGTATAATTAAGACAAAAGAAGAGATAGAAGCAAAGTAGGAAGAATAACATGTTAAGCAAGAATCAAGAATGGTCAAAGTTTGGTACTTACTATAGACTAGGTCGAACATGGCAATTCTACCTAATTCCCAATAGCTATGGCTCTGATACCAATCTGTCACAACCCCAACCGATGGCAAAAACATCTGAGTAAGACGAAAACGAGATTGCTCGACACTTCATAACACTATTGCGACAATAATTAATTCAAAAACTGGTTTCATTTCATAACAAGATTGTCAAGTACAATACATGGAAATCAAATACAACATTGTTTTGGAAATACAACAACGATACAAGAAACAAAGTACAACGTTGTTCAAAATGATGCAACAAAATATAACAAGTACAACAACCTATCTAATTTTTCTAAATTTTTTTCTAAAGCATCCCTACTAGATTTCGTCAATATCAACATCATTAACCTGCAACATGTTTAAAAGTATGGTTCAATACAAAAATGTATTGGCGAGTATACAAGTTTTATATAGCATAAGTATAAAAATGATTTAAACGAATCCACATGGAAAACTTAGTTATCAAGATTAACATATAAATGGCATGCGATTATACAAGTCAATCACAAGTTTAAAAGACTTAACATGACCACAAGACTACTGGTGGTGCGTTACTCCTATAGCGCGACACATGTTAAGGGGAGGCTCGTTCGAAGTTAATGACAAGATTATCACATAAGAATGTTCCAGAAACACGAATCAAGTATAACATATTAGCATGCATGTTTGGATTTTTTGTGCGATTGCATAAAAATGTAAGTGTAACTGTGTAGGTTGATAAGTAAACATATTGCACCCAAAGGTGTAAAATGGAAAAAGGGCGTTCGAATATACTCACAGTTTTGCAAATCTTCGTTTGTTAAACCACGAGTCTTTGAGTAGAGGATGAGAGCATCGGAACACCGAGGTTACCCTACAGGTGGGTAAAGGAAGGTGTGAGTTGTTGGAGTTGAAGGGAGGATTCGGATTTGGAATATAAAGTACGTAAGTATATAGTATGAAAGTATAACTTAAACAGAAAATATATTTTGTCCATGCACTTATTAATACACTGAGTTTCTGTGATTGCACGGGTCATGATTTGCCCGTCAGAATCAGTAACGAGGAACGTGGAAATGAAATAAACGGGAACCACACATCACAACGCCGTTTGAGCGAACGGACAGTTCACACGAATGGACACCGTTCGCGCGAGTAAGAGTTCTCTTCGCGCAAATGGTATATGTTTGTGCGGACAGAACTTCGTTTGAACATTTTAACTATTAAACAGTCACGTTGTGAGTTCAGTTAGGTTATTTAGGTATTTTACTTAGTATAGTAACAGTCCTATAGTCATATAGATCACAGAAGTCATGTAAGGAGGTAATAACCTCATTATAGTTCACCAAAGCACAAGTTTATTAAATAAGTTAATAAACCAGTTGGTCATGAATAACAGAATGTAAATAACAGAATTTAAATGCTAAACAGCCGAACAAGGACAACCTGGGTGTGCCATCTCAACATGGAAGGAATGAACCAAGTGTTGGGGGCTGGACGGGGTTAAGTTATTCTAGGTCTAGGAAATTGTTTGGGTGTTCGTTTGCAAGTTTATGAAAGGCGGTGGAACTAGATTGGAAGCCAAGGGCTTGCACGGTTCACACTCTGTTATAACAGAATCGTCCATATTGAAAATGGGGATCTGATTAACATTCAACACTGGGAAAAATGCCAGAACGGGAAGGAAACAGAGCCCTTTGTGTGAATGGCTTGCCATTCGTATAACTGGTGATGTTTCGAGATGAAAATGGCTCGGTTTTGTTTGAACTGTTCACCTTCTTGGCTGGAATCGACCTTAACACTAACCCACAGCTATAGACTTAGCTTGTGAGCTCAGTGAGTTCGTAATTCCGTCAAGTCTTGTTAACAGAAAGTTATTTATAAAAAGTTTGAAAAGTGACTACAATCTTCAGCTTGAACCTCAAAAATGGTGAGTTCCATTGTTCAGACTGCTATGGCAGGTCTGTGAATACTCCCAAGAGGATAGGCAGTTGAATGATGAAGAAGTAGTAGAAAAGTGGAAGAAAATAAGAGAAAAAGTAAAGTTTGTGAGCTTAGAACTCACTTAGAATGGTTCTGGAAGTACCTCAGCTGGTATGCTCGATTTCAGTAAGTTGGGAGAGAAATTCGGAGTGTGGAGGTGATAAATGAGGGTGAGGGTTCATATTTATAGGCTGAAATGGGCCTTGGAACGAATGGGCTTTGGGGCGATTAGGCCCTTGGAGAGGTTGGGATTTTGGGGTGAAAGGCCCCTTCGTGCGGATAGGGCTCCATTCGCACGATTGGCCCTTTTGCTTGAAGGTCCGAGTTCGTCTTCACGTGTTTTGCCGGTTTTCAGTGTTTTAGTCGTGTAAGTGCAATGCATGAGTGTAATGTTTGAATAAATGCATGTGTAAACTAAATTTGCATGTATAACAAGTATGTATTCGCGTATAAATGTATCAAGTCTGCACATATAAGGAATGTATAACAAGTATGTATGAATTATGTATAACACAACGTATAAAAAAGCGAGTTTTATTATAATTCAAGTCTCGGATTACAATGCTTGGAAATGAAAGACGAGTACTAGAGAATATAAGTTTCCATAAATAGAAATACAAACAAACTTTCTAAATACGGAAAGTTTCAAAAAGCGAGGCGTTACAAAAATAGGCCGTCGTCAGCAAATGGATTTTTTGGGGACCGTCGGCGACGCCAGAAGGGGTCATCGGCGACGCCGCCTCCTGGTGGCCGACGGAGTTTTCCTTTGTTTTGTGTTTTTGAACGAATTAAAACCCAATTTTGGGTCATTATCATGGGGGGTTACGAGTTTTTGAATAGGTGACGTCATTCTTGGAGCCACAACCATCCTCTACAACTCTCCTTATCATTTCCAACCATCCACCAATATCCTCTTCGATCCATAACTGTAATTGTCACACCCCAACCGATGGCGGAAACATCGGGGCGTGGCACTGAGCAAAACAGATTGTTCAAGAGAATCTATATCAACTATTAATGTCATTATATTTAACGTTTAACGTCCCATACCATCAAACATATAAAGTAAACAGTCATTACAGATATAGTCTCAAAAAACAAATAAGTTGTTCCGACAACTCAGATTTATTTAGTTTGTTTCTAGACTCCCTAGCTTGTTTCGTCACAGCAAACATAGCGTCCTAAACACCTGTCACATACGTTAAAATAAAGTCAATACATATAATGTAAAGGTGAGTACACAAGTTTGATAGCATATAGTATGAGAAAGCGTTTACGCATAACCAGCATGTAACACGTAGAATTGTGAATCTAGTAAGCTATCGACAATGACATATGCAACCGACATGACTGCGAGTGTAGAATGCGCAACACATTATCACCACTGTGACCATGTGAAGTAAAACCCTTAACAACCCCTATCCATGACAGGTGTCGAGTCCAAACTATAGTACTATCGTTGATAAGGTGTCAGGCAACAATCACTGTGTAAACATAACATACAAGCATTCATCGTATCATGTATAACATGCGAGAGTGGTTAGCGTTAAAAGTGTTTGTGTTGTGTGTTGATGTGATTTGATATAGGTAACGTATGTAACACCCAAAAGTGCGTTAAGCGAAAAAGGGTTTGAGTATACTCACAGTGCATGTTTAGGTAGTAAACACAATACTTGGATTGAAGGGAGCGCATTGGAGTTAGCCTAAGTATAGAACGATAGCGTAAGCGTTGAACAGTGCGTAACAGCGTGTCGGATGAGATAAGTGCCGGATGGTGAGTCGAACGGGTGAGAACCCATTCGATCGGATGGTCATCCGGACGGATGACCATTCGAATGGTTGGTGTGAGTGTGTGTGAGTTGATTTGAAACTTTTGAAGTTTTCGTTGTAGTAAAAATCAAGTCATTCGATCGGATGGTCATCCGGATGGATGGCCATTCGATCGGATGGCTATTCGAGTGAAAATTTGGTAGTTTGAAGTTTGGTCAAATTGTTTAAGTGTTGATAGTTATAAAAGACAAGTCACCTGGTCGAATATTCATTCGATCGAATGCTCAGTCGATCGGATGGCTATTCGATTGAGTGATCTGTTGTTTGAAAACTTTGTAAAATCTGTTAAGTTAAAAAGTTTGCAGTTTAACGGAGACGGCGTGATGGCGTGTCAAACAACGGGAATCCACACCAAGCCTAGCTCAGTCGATCGGATGGGAATCACCCCATACGATCAGACTAAATGTCTTTGATGGGAATTCATGTTCAACCCGTGAATCGGTCGTCTCTTTGGCGGAAATCTGTTCTCAGACCGGTTCTCAACTAAAGAATGAGTAGAGAGCCTGAATGAGTCTAGAGTCCATTGGTTTTGGGTAGAAAAGTGAAGAATAGTTGAAGTAAAGTATGAAAATTGTTGGAAAATGTTGAATCTTGTTGAGATCCATGTAAAATAGTGTGGAAATCCTTTAGATCTGGGCAAATCTTGATGAGATGATGCCACACTACAGTTTTCATAAGAAACCGAGATGATGTCACCTTAAAGAAGTCCAAATTAGGTGATTTCATGGTGAAAATCAGTGATTTTAGTGGAGAAGATGATGAGAAAGTGTGCAATGATGATGGAAGTACAAGATTTAGGAAGAAAACTTACGAAAATAGCCTTGAACCGAGAGAAAAGTTCCTGAGAACGAGCTGGGAGCGAGTTGGTCGGATAGAGCTGTCACATCAGTGAACAATCATGTGTCAGGTGGGTATTTATAGGGTGAAATGAGATAAGGCGGTGCAGTACGTGGGTCGGATGGCTAGTCGTTCGGATGGTCATCCGGATGGATGATCATTCGATCGAATGGTCATTCGAACAGACGGCTTATGCGAGTTAGTTTTCCGACTTTCGTTCGTTAAGCGTTGCGTTGCGTTTAAGCGAGTTGCGAGTAAGTGTTGCGATGAGATAACCACATAACATTAAACAAGTAATCACACAAATAACACACATAAAATGCATAAAGGTAAACCTGCGTTTCGAGTTTGCGATGAGATTGCGATGCGATAGCGTTTGCGATACGATATGCGATAAAATGCGTTTAAATAGTATGCGTTGTAATAGAGTTAAATGTGATAACTGCGTTTTGATTAAGCGTTGTGAATTCGTTGTAAAACATAGTTTAAAATGTATCGTTAAACACCAATATTTACAGATTACCGCAACGGGTTAACTATTATCGAATCTCTTGGAGTAATTAACCAATAAATGACAGGTCTAGGAAATGAGCCGAAAAGTCGGGTTGTTACAGTAATCTACTACCATCATCATCATCATCATCATCATCATCATCATCATCATCATCATCATCATCATCTCATCATCAATAACCAAACCTCTCCACCATCACGACTCACCAAACCCTAACTCCACCATTCTCCAAGATTGAAGATCATGTTCAAGCTCAAGCTCTCGCCAATCGTGGATCAAGTTCCGTTCGTCGTGAGCAGCTAATCTTCTCGGGTTTCACCCCGGTGTAGGTTTTTGTAAGATTCTATAGTTTAAACAATTGTTTTGAGATTTGATTTGTGACAAGTTGTTTTAGGTTTTTGAAACCTATGATAATTGTCTTGCATTTGTATCGAATTCGTGAATTGTCGAGTAATGATTAAATTTGACTTTGCGAAATGTTTATGTGCAATTACGCCTTGTCTAGGTTAGGATTTACATGTTCTTGGTAATGAAGTGCATTGCAGTCCATCGTCTATGACGTTGATAGCTCTTGGCACCTAAGCCACGCGCCAATGAATCCATTAATCATATATGCAATTGAGTTAAATCTAAAACGTGTAGAAACCCTAGGTCTTCAATTACCGAACCGGGTGTGAACCTTGTTCAAAATTATTGTTTTAACCAAGTAATCAAGTTTTGTGAAATTCTTATTCAATCAAGTTTTAGTAATTTAATAACAAACTCGTCGGTTAAATCCGACATCTCTTTTCAAACAAATAAATTAATCAATTTCATAGCAAGCTTCATAAAAAGTGTGACAACATTAAACAACCAATCACGTCCATACGCAAATCACAAACTCTTCGTGGTTCGACCCCTTATTACCACTAACACATTGTTAAGGGTAATTTGGGCATTATAAATATTATCTTTGATCGGGACGCGATACTCTGATCCGGTAGAAAATAAAGGGTCGTGCTAGAAGCTACTACTACATCAATAATGTTGTTGCATTATTCTTATGTTGTTTTTATTGATTAAAGTTTGTGTTGTAATTTTTTATTAGGTTTATGCATCTTGTTTTGAATGTTTTGAATACATGTGTATTGCTTCTTTGTTGGGTTGGTGGTTATAATTTGGTGTGTAAACGAGATAAGCTATGATTTGGTGCGAGTAGAAGACATGTACAAATTGGGTATTAAAAACGGTTTGGTTTTCTTATCTGAACCAGTTTTATTTGGTGCACTTTAAAACCATTTTTTAACCGGTTCGGTTTAAAACAGGTTTTAAGGATCCCCACGAACTGGTCCGAACTATATCAGTTCGGTTTAAAATATGGTTAAAAAACGATTAAAAAACTGGTCCAAATACGGTAAAAAAAGCGGTATGTAGCTGTTAAAAAAAACTGTTTAAAAGTTATTAAAAACAACTTTTAAGCTGTTTTTTTAATGCATACATAAAAATACGCTTTATTCAAATACTTAAAACGTAAACTTAAACATCCATCAAACATAAATATGAAAATTCATAGTCTTAGTTTTCACTAATATATATTTTTTAGTGGAACTAAAATACTACATCTTGATAACCGGTGTCTAATCTTCGCCCGAACCGAAGCTATTTCGGAGGTATTCATTGTATGCGGCTTCTTCATCGGTCATTGCGGTCGTTAATTCGCCATCTACCTCATCCTTGTACAATTGCTCTTCATATTCCAATTCTCCCTCGGGTGAGTGTTTGTCTTGAACTCTCATGGTCGCATCCAAGTAATCCCGAGTTCTCCTTATAGCTATGATCAGAAATTGAGCTTCTTTACTTTTCCACCAAGCCAACGAATCAAAATTCTTAAATTCTTAGAGAGTCACTGTTTGTAAAAAGTTCGATGAAATATACCACCCGAGTTTGCTACTTGTAGTGTTACTACGTTCACATTTATTGACTCATCCCATAATCGGTTATATAAATCAAAATCCGGATCCTCCGACCTTTTCCCAAAAGTCGCATTTCTCATTCATGTGTGAGGTTATACAATATTTTGTTAAATAAACCTTAGACAGTTTTGATAGCTACTTGTTAAACCGGGCTCAAACAATGGGTCTTGAGGGGTGTTTAAATCCAATTCGTTAGCATTTTTTCAATTAGAGATTATGTTCCTATTAAATTAAAGCAAGGGTTTAGGGGCACGGAACAAGTGAAAACCGCGGGTAGTTCTCTAAACCTTATCGCAATACGGTCTACCTTTAACCTTCAACTCGCTTAATTTTTAACTCATTGTATATATTTTGTCAAGTGGTAAAGAACTTGTTGGATAGTAAACCCCGGATAAAGCGGTTGTTGTGGTTTTAAAAACTTGAAGCAGTTGGGTTACAATTTCAATCTCGAAGGATGATAAGTCAAAACCTTTCCACGACTCGCCAAAATGTCATGAAAGGCCATTAAACTTTCTTTTTTTTTTTTTTTTTTTTTTTTTTTTTTTGCAAAATAGCCTTTTCAAACATGTTACAAGCCAAATTCCATCGTATAGGACAATCCCAATTTGATCCAGAGCACATGAATTTTGCCACGCTACAAAACTTGATATATTTACTATATCTTGCATTGCTATTGCGTAACATTGTTTCAATGATTTTTAAACAGTCTTGAGCGGCCAAATTTATGATGTGTGCAATACATCGGCTATCGAAAAAACTCCATCACAAATCGATATATATCTTAATTTTAAATGTGTTAAAGTAATCGTATTGTTTGAGGCGTTATGAAAAGATATTGGGAAAACCTTTTCTTGCAATTTTAAGTTTTATTAACTTTGTCCATATATATTGTGGAATATATTTTCACCGGTGTGAGGATAATCAAACAATTCAAATGCAATCGGACGTTTCATAGTTTGCCACAACGTCGGTTCAATCCAACGGGCGGTGACACAAATGTACGAGTCGGGTGAACCGCACGGTGTCGACCAAACGTCGCTTGTTAAGTTAACACACATATGTAAGTTTTCAAAAAAAGGAAATTAATTTATTTTTAGTTTTTCCCACATTTTTAAACAATCACTTCTAAGAGGGGCACGACTTACGTGGATGTAGTGTGGTTGGAGAGGTCTTTAAATAAGCCGAATATAACGTTGGTTGTCGAAATGGTTGAAAGGCAAGCTTTCTTGGATCACAAACTTTGTCATTTCCTCCCAAGTCGTTTCAACATTGTAGGCCCGCGAACCGCCTTCATTTATCATCGAAGGTTGACCGCTAGCGGGTTCTTGTTTCAACTCCTTGCAATATGGTTTTTAGATGTGTTTCTCAAAGTGGAGTTTTCGTTTTCCACGTAAAATTTGTTATAGTACTTGCAACGAGCCTTTTTTGGACCCGTCATCATCTCACACAAATCAAAATGCTGCCACATATCCAGGGGCGGACCCAAGGTCAGCCCAAGGTGGGCGGGCGCACCCCCGGGGAAAAAAATATTTAGTGCTAAGTTCCGTCGAAAATCCCGTCCGCACCCCTTGAATTTTTCGACCGCACCCCTTGGAATTTTTCGACCGCACCCCTTGAAATTTTTCGTCCGCACCCCTTAGGTAAAAAGTGTTATCAATTTATATTTTAATTTTTTTTAGTAAACTCTTATTTAAAAAAAAAAAATACTACCTAAATTATATAACTTTTAATGTTTAACTAACTAAACCCAAATACTCATACCTTTACCAACTTATAATTCATAACTAGCTAGTCCACTAAGTCTTAGCCCATTAACCAAACTTAACAATATTTCAAATTATAATAAAATAATTAAAACCCAAAACCTTTAGAAATTCTCTCCCGCTCTCTCTCTCTTGCGTCCCTGCACTGCCAACGAATAATATCACCCAGCGACAACAGTCCAGCAGCCGGCGACCATCGTAATCAGCCACCATACCACCGTCGTTCGACACCAAATCTAACCAGAATCCGAACACGGGTAAGTTTCTTTGTTATTTTGATGATTTTGGTTGATATTATAGGAGAAAAAAGGGTAATAAAGTTGTTAAATAGGTTTGAAATTTTGTGTGTTTTGACGTTGTTTATGGTTGTTTAGATGATTTTTAGAGTGATTATGTTGCTTATATATTTTTAGGGTGATTACAACTTACGTTATGATTTCTAGGGCTTAAATAGTTGAAAATTAAATAGAGAAAGAATTGCTTAAGAAATTAGCTTTAGATGATGTTTTGAATATATTTCAAAAAATGAAAACCCGCATGGCGTCGACGTTTTAATTATGTTTGTAACAAGGTTTGACATGTTTTTTATTATTATATAAATTTAGTTTGATGTTCGTTTGTTTTACATGACCCGACCCGACCCGACCCGATACGAACCGATTTTTTTACTTATATACCTAGGGGTCTAAAATTTTTAAAAATGTTCCGCACCCCATGGAAAAATTACTGGGTCCGCCACTGCACATATCTTAGTTTCGCTTCGTGGGAATAACCCGAACCACCACGTTGGTTGAAGAATCACCAACATTAACCGTATCTTGAGCACTAGAGGTTGCATTTGAGTATAGTGTGTGTTTTTTTAGTTTTTTTATAGATTAAAGAGTGTTTTCGAGGATGGTAATTGTAACAAATGAAGCACAAACTATTTATAGTGTTAGTGTGGGTGTCAATAAGTGGGAAAAAGACAAAAAAGAACAATCACAAAGTCCCTGCAACGGTAGTATAATTGTTACACAGCAGCTGCGTTTTTCGGTTTTTTTTTCACCAAAAACCCCGTTTTCTTAAACAAAAACCCCTGTTTTCTTAACAAAAAAACCCAGTTTTTTTAACCAAAAAACCCAGTTTTTTTACCGCTTAGCGGAACCGATTTCTATACAGTAATAATTTGGTTTTTAACCGGTTTTTTCTGAATACCCAAACTGATTGCCAACCTGACGAGTCGATTCAAACTAGAACCAGTTTTTTTATAAATCGGGTTTTTTTTCTGGTTTTTTCACAAACTGTTTATTTTTTCTACATGGTTAGAGCATCCACAATAGGAGATGTTTTTTCATATTTTTTCTAATGCCAAGGTGGCACTTGCCCAACCAATCCCCATCTTTCTCTCACTTGCCCCTCTCACAAACACATTTCTTCTCTCTCTCCTCTCTTCTCTCTCCTCTCTCCTCTCTACACTCACATAACTTTCCTCTCTCTATTCTTTCTCATTCTTCACCACAAACATCTCTACACCCTCTCTCCTCCACATCACTCCCTCTCTCCTCCACATCACTTTCTCTCTCCCTAAAAACACCAACAAATCCTCCTATTGTGGATGCTCTTAGAGCATCCACAATAAGAACCATTAAAAACACCTAAAAACATGTCCAGTCAGCTGCAATATCAGAAAAACACTCACCCTTCAAAAATATCAAAAACCCACCCAATAAGAAAATACAAAAACACTTAAAAACATTGTCACATCATCACCACCTTTTACATTTAATTTTAATTACCTATCTTTTTCTTTCAATAAAATATTTAAGAATTCCTTAAATTATTTTGATGGATAAAAATTTAAAATTTAATATTTGAAAATTTTAATTTATTTTTAGTTATCAGTTTTTTACTTTAACAAAAAAATATAAGAAATATTTAGATAATGGTTGAGAGAACCCATTATTTGGGAATTGGGTAAACCCGCGATTTGGGTATTGGGTGAACCCAAGATTCGGGTGTTGGGTGAACCCGAGATTTGGGTACTGGGTGAACCCGGGATTTGAATAGTGGGTGAACCCAGTATTTGAGAATTGAGAGAAGGTGGGATTTGGGAATTGGGTGTTTGGGTATCCTTGAAATTGTGGATACACAAAGTTTTGATAAGGGTTTGGGTTTGGGTTTTCATCAGGATTGGAATCCTCAAGTAATTGCAAAAACGAATTCGTGTTTGAATTCATGGTTTCTAATTCGGGAGAGGTTTAGGAGATAAAAGGGATTGAGGTATGAAATTTATGAAGGATGAATGTTGTATTTATAGTGAGCAGAGCGGAGGGAATTTGGGAATTTGAAATTTGAATGTATGATCGTTTGGGTGGGAAATTTTTAAATTTGAAATTTGAAAATATAGCGGTTTGGAGGAAAATTTTAAAAATTCAAATTTAAAAGTTATATTTAAAATCTGAAATATAAATTTTATAACTTTATAAATTTAAAGATATTTTTGTAAGTAATTTTAGAATATTTAATTTTATATTATTTGATAATTGCTAATAAGGTATTGTTTTTAAGTTTAAAACTTTAGTTTTAAATTTACAGTATTTAATTTTATATTATTAGTTTTAGAATATTTAGTTTTATTATATGTATTAATTACAAATAATATATATCTTTTTATATTTGAGATTTTCTTTTTTGTTTCATCATCCTCCACCTGGCCCCACCACCTACACACCACCCCACCTTTTTCTCATTTTTTCTAGTTCTTTGGTTGAAAAAATGGATCTTACAAACACTACCCACAATAAGAAAAAACGAAATGCATGTCCACGTAGGCATGAAAAAATGACTATTGGAGATGCTCTTAGTGAGTAGTGACAGACCAAAATCTTTTTTTAAGGGTCGGATATTTTTTGTGGCTAAATTAGCCTATTATGAACACTAGTGACAACCCTCATGATTGTGAACACTAGGGACAACCCTTTTGATTGTGAACACTAGTGAACTAATCCTATCACTTGATTATCAATACACAAGTGTAAATCAATGGCGCCATGATTTGATGATGAAAATACACTAGTGTATTTTACGATTTAATGATGTAAATCAATGATCAGGATTTGTTCACTCATTTCACAAATACAGTAGTGTTCACTCAGAACTCCACCCTATATATATATATATATATATGGAGGTTCATTTGAGAAGAAAATTAAATTGAGAAGAAAAAGAATAAATGGTACAATTGTAAAACATTAAATAGTTTTTCTCTCATCTCATTTATTATTATTTTTGACTAATTAATTAGTCATAAAGAGTATCATCCTACACACTAAAATTTTTGCCTAGACACATCAAAATTTATAATACACGTTTTTGAAATTTATCCTACACATACTGAAATTTATCCTACACAACTCGTAATTCATCTTACACACCTCATAATTTATCCTACACTTTAAATTAATTTTTTTCTTCTTTGAAAAAATATATATATTTTTAAATAAGTTACAAATTTAATTTAGTGAGCTATTAAATAGGAAGACTAAGAATTAATGATCTATCTAATTTTACCAATATACCCTTACACCCATATTAAATACAAAAATTAAATGAAGTAAAATGAAGCATTATTATTGGTTGAAGTTTGTTCTTTTTTATTCTTACAAAAAAATTCTTCTCATTTGAACCCTCCACTATATATATATATACACACACACACACATAGAGAGAGAGAGAAACGGGTTTGGGAGAAAACGCTCAAAAGTGTAAGAACGGTGAGACTGCATCCTGACCCAACACGTGTCCCGCGGCATAGAGAAGGGCGGAGGGGTTTTTTTGTCTTTTTATTCTTCTTTTATTTTCACAACGCGGTATAATATTTTCTGGCGTCTAAGTTTTTTTTGGCGTTAATTGTATTTATTAAACTTTTTGGCGTTGAATTAATTGTTTTTGTGTCACATATATAATTTTTTGACGTTATATCGTTTTCTGGTTAATTTTTTTGGTGTTTGTGGCGTTTTGTATTATAATTCACTAAGAGTCATTAATATTTGCATAAGATTAAAATAAGACCAATTTTTCTTTTGGCGTTTAGTGAATTTTTTGGCATTTTAATACCCTTTTACAAGGTGCTTTGCCAGCAGCTGTTTTCCCAGTTTTCATTCTACTAGCATTTTGGTGTTTGTAGTTTTTGGCATTTTATATGATAATGTATTTTATGTATAGAGAATTAGATAACAAAACAATATATAACTTGATATCAATACAATATAAAATGAAAACAAAAATAATAAAAAATGCAAATATAATTTTTCTTTCCAATCTTCAATGTCATTAGCCTCTTCTTTCTTGAATTTGTTTTTGGCGTTTTGAACCTTTTTTGAATAATTTATCTAGATGCCAACTTTCCTTGATAAACTCCGTCTTTTTCAGAAGAAGCTGCTTAGTGGCATCCTGTTTTTTGGTGTGATATTCTTGTTTGGTGGCATGTCATTAAAGATCAACTCTTGCTTGATGCTATTTGTTATAATGGAGTCCAAAATAGCATTTTACACTTGTGTTGATCCCTTTATTCCATGCATTTAATCATCAAGAACAAAGCTCACATGATGGCATATCACTGTCATCAGTCTCTTTTTCTTGAATATTTGTCCATCTCATTCAGCAAAATATTATTGAGTTAACCCCCTCAGAAAAAGGATCCATTTCAGTGAAAGCTTTGCCATTTGTGGCGTTTTAAAGGGAGTGGTTTTAGAGGATATGGCGTTTTTTGTGTTTTCTGGGTGTGACTAATTTCATTGTGTATAGACCCCTCTATATAGGAGTTTTTTGGCGCGTAGTTTAGATGGGACTTTTTATTGTAATAAATGATAGTAATAAAGTAACTGTCTTTTCAGTTACTGTTTTTGTATATACTGTGTTGATCAGCTTTTATCAGTTTTATAGGTTATAGACGTCCCATCTTCTAACTTTGGCCTTTTTTTTAAATGGCGTTATGCAGACCAACATGACAAAATACAATAACGGAGTAAATAAAATATTAAGCAGGAAAAATATTTTTTATTATTTTTGGCATTTTGTTAGGGTTAACCATTTTTAGTATTTTTTGACGTTTTGCTAATAAAGATAGAAATATATCATTTAATCATCTTAAAAAAAACAAGAAGATTAAATAGAAGAAAAAAAAGATGAAAAAAATTAAAATCCTTCGTCAGAAGGTACTTTATCCGAATAGTATCCATCACTTGCGTCATCTTCTTCCTCCTCGGAGTCTTCATCTTGATCTTCATCCATGTCATCACATTCACCTTCATCAGTTTCTTGTTTTTTAAGATTCTGAAGCCTCCACCTGAACATGTCTTGCATTAACTCCAATTTTGAGTCTATTTCTGTGTTGGTACAAGTGGCGTTATGCAATTCTTCCATGAAACCCAGATGCTGCTTTATCATGATGTTCTCTAGCCAGTAGACTTCCTGCTCTCCGCTGTCGTATGTAACCGTCACCATGTCTGTTTCATCATCAAAACGCCATGATGTCATGACAGGGTCTGGCTTCACATCTCCTTTGATTGGTCCAAATTTGCTGGTTAATGCTTTCATAAGCATATGCGTTTCATGGCATTCGTTGTCTAGAGCGATGTCAATGGATATGATTCGCCTCTGTATCTCTTCTTCCATCTTCAGAATTGCCCTGACTGTCTTAACATACACCCTCATTCTGTTGTCAAAATGGATGACGTATCGCCTGATTCCCAGAGTGTATCTCCACGAAACGATTGTTGACATTTTTGGCATTTTGGTTAAGTTGGCGTTTTTGGTTAACGATGTTTTTTGAAGAAAATGGATAGATTGAAGTGAATATGGAAGCTATGTTTTACCTTTGTTTATATAATTATGTTTTGGCACGTAATTTAGGAGGGAAATTCTTCTAATAAATGTTAATAACTGAAATTCAGTTATTGTGTTGTTTCATCTTCCTGTAATATTCAACGCGTTTTATTACTAATTTTTGGCGTTTTATTTTTAATGGTGTTTTATATTTTTTGTATAGCGTTTTATCATTTGATGGCGTTTTGAATATGAGCGGTAAAAGACCATTAATGAAGCGCGTCCCACATAATAAAATTGATGTTATTTACGAAAACGCCACCTCGCAATCTAGTCCATGGATTGTTTTGATCGGACGATCCATAAGCGTTCTCACACTTTTCACCGTTTTCTCTAAATCCTGACCATATATATATATATACTACCTTATTAAGCAAACTAGGTTTTCTACATTTATGGTAATTTTACATTGTGTACACATCTTCAAGCAACATGTACAAGAGAGCCAAGCTATTTTAGAGGGGGTAAACTTGCACATTGTCCAAACATTTAAGACACTTTAGGGGCATTTTAAAGATTTTGGCACCTTTGTAACCTATAACGTTAAGGTGTCATGTGAATAGTTTAAATTAATTTATGCATTGTAAAATTGATTAATTGGTTATTTTATTGTAATTTCCACAAATTAGAATAAATGCATCAAATAAAAAAGAAATGAAGGATATGCCAATGGTCTATGAATTTTGTTGTAAAATATAGGGTCTTTTTTTGGTAAGTAACCAAACTCCTAAAGCCAATAATGTTGAACGATGGTCTTTTAATCTGGTAAGGATGGTCTAGAAAATAATAAAATTATAAACTTTTATAAAATAAAATAATAAGCAAATCTAATGGACATAAACGTAATTTTACAACGTATACAAGTTTTGAAGCAATACGTACAAAAAATGCAACACATTTGATAGGGGTAGAATATGAAAGTACTCAAACATTTTAAGACACTTTTGGGATAAAGTAGTAAATTACTCTATTGAATTTTAACACCAGTTCCAACTTTACCCTTTCTCTTCATCACCATTGCCGGCAAGTGAATGCCCTCTTCATCACCTTCAATTGAATGGGAGATTAAATACACAACCGATTCGTTTTCTTGTATCAGCTATCACAATTTACGATGCCATTTAAGAAGATAGATCAAACTGTACCCTTAACCGATATTTTAACTGATGCTTCGTTTATTTCTTCATTATATGTGGGCCTATTCTTCTACTTCACAACTTCTTCTACATCATCAGAGAGTTCATATTCTGGTAATAAATCATTTCCTTGCAATGTTCTTTTTGTGTTATATTTGATTCTTTTAAATAAAAATCATAACAATTCTTCATTCTCCGTCGATGTCAGAACACTCTAATATAATCAATCGACCATTTTCTTTGTTGTTTAACTGCATTCTGGACAGAGCTATGCATGTTTACGATTTCATCTAGCCCATATCACTGGCCAAGGTTAATCAATCTTATCTAAATGTTTTTTGCCTTTTATATGTTTTGTTCGGTTTCTTTGCTGAGAATAATTTCAGTTGATGAAACATTCGATTTTTTTAGTTTGATGATTGCTAGAGATAGTAGAATGTTTTTATAATTTGTAAATGATGAAGTACCAGATGCTGGCGTTGTATAACTAATAGTTTGTTGTAAGAAATTGATCTGGAGGAATTGTAGAAGATTTGCAAATGTTGGATGGGTTCTGTAGACAAGTTGTAACGAATTGTAAGAGACGATAGGGTTTACTAAAGGTCGATGGTGGTTTCCATCTAAGGAATTGGGCGGTTACATTGAATCTGAAGTTTACAAAAATGTTGGGGTTCACATGTAAACAATAATCATAATCGAGTTATTTGGGTTATTTGGGGAACCGTTTATAACACTTCGCGCACAGGCAGTTTTGATTTGGGTTTCGGTACTGCCGGGATTGCCCTTATGTTCGGACTACTTCAATTCGTGTCGGGTTTTGGGACTTGATAAAAAATGGTACCCCTAGCTTTGCTTTGGCTTCTTAGCATGTCTATTACATGTATATCTTATATATAGCAACTTAGTGATTACTAATATTATCTATATTTTCATGGATGGAGCATATATTAGTAATTATTGGCATCATGTGCCATTTAGCATTTTTAGGAATATTTTAAAGGTGTTTTTGAGTTTAACCCAATGATTGAAGAACCCAGTGTTGATTTTTTGTTGAAGAACGAATTAGTACCACTTTGTAATTTTAAATAATTACATACTTATTTGGGGATTTAAACATTTGTTTAGGCAAAGAACAAACAGGCCAGTAGTTAGTAATGAATGTGTGAAGGGATGTTTAGCGGGTATATAGGCCTGCATGTTCATGGTCTTGAGGTAACTAACCACCTCTTGTTTAGATTTCACCATTTTTCATTGACAAATCAAGAAGTTGATCGGTGTATTCAATTTCTGTTTTTTATTATTTATTTTTGCGCAAAGATTGGAGTTGTTGATGCACAATGGATAGTTCATCAAGGCATACCTTCACTTGGGAAGCAGGTAAAAAGAACAATTTCCCGATTTCCCTTTCTGAACATGGGTGATTCCTAGTTTAGTATGGACTAATATGAAGTTGTTATATTTGTAAGGTAAAGGAGAAAACGGGAAACAACCATGGAAAGGGGTATGAATACAGCTTATCCTTTTTTTTTTCATTTGTAGAATAGATTCTATGAACACTTGATAGTTATAGTATAGGATAAAAAACATTTCAAACATGATCATTGTCATTGTTAGCATTTTTATATGCTATTTGGCAACTTTTGATGGCTGGTGAGGGAAAGGTGTCAAAGCAAGTGGAAAGTGTTTCTAATATGGAATGTGTTGATATCGTAATGGTTGTATTTCTATTCAAACATTTAGATAAGTGTTCTATAATAATATTGTTTCTGTAATCATAAATATTAAGTTACCTGATTCTTGCTAACGCTGTAATCTTTATGACATCATGTCTTTGAGTACTTCACTGAACGAACACCACGTGTTCGATCACATTTCGAGCTTGGGGAGACATCACTTGTTTGGAACTACAAGTTTCTAGGTATTTTCAACTTTCTTTGTTTAGGTTTCATGATCCTTTGTTATTATATTCTTTTTTGGGTCATGAAAACGAGAATGCAGGTGTTGAATTTGGGAGGCTTCAAGCCAGAGACATGCTGCAGCATTTGTGGACAGGCCCGATATTTAATGCATCTGTTGATGTTGTACAAGGGAGCCATTCTGTTGAGGGTCGCAAGGTCCGGTGGGTTGGGTAACCTTTGCTCAACAAAGTTAATTCTTTGATTTATTAGTTTCACTCGTTAAAGATAAAACATAACCAGAACTAACGCAACCATACGTTAATGGTTCAAAATATAATAAATATTGAAACAATTTTTACAAGGTATCACAATCATTTGTATATTAGGGGAGATAGTTCATGGCAAATCCGTTTCAGTGGCATTATTAATTTGCTCAGTTACTAAGATCATGACATCATGTGTTCCGATCCTAATCGGGCATGTGAGGGTGGAATGACAACTTTTTTTTTAAATATGATATAAGGGCCAAAAATTTGTTCATAATTGTATAATGGGTCTCATTTGAACCTCCCTCGATATATCAATCTTTCTGTGTTTTGCATTTATACCTATAATAACATGCATTATACATATGCAGGTCTACTTGTCATTATACACAACCGTTGCGTCTAGGGCTGTAAACGAACCGAACGTTCAACGAACAGTTCGTGAACCGTTCGGCGGGAAGTTCGTTTATGTTCGTTCGTTTAATAAATGAACGAACATGAACAAGAAATTCAGTTCGATTACTTAAATGAACGAACATGAACAAATGTCTCGTTCGTTCAATTATGTTCGTGAACGTTCGGTAAGGTATTCGTGAACATTCGTTCATTTGCGTTCGTCTATGTTCGTATGTTCGTGTTTTAATTAAATATTTTTTTACTTTCATATATTTTATCTATACTTTTTATACTATTAAACTTTTATTTATATCATTACCCTAACAATTAAACTAGGAAACCCTATTTCACCTTGTTTATGCACCATTTCCCTTTCTTTTCTCATTATTTACATCGACGAGTATGATCTACATCCGTTCCACAATAAGGGATTCAAGTTCTAGTGCTACTCTCTGGGCCATCCACCTTTATCCTTCATCGCGTTCGCCAAATTTATTTGTGTTCGCTTGTGTTCGTGAACCGTTCGTGAACACGCTCATTTCCTTAATGAACAAACACGAACATAAAATCTCGTTCGGTAAGTGTTCATGAACCGTTCATGAACACATTTATTTCCTTAACGAACGAACACGAACAAGGCCTCATTCGTGTTCGTTCGGTTCGTTTACAGCCCTAGTTGCGTCTATGGCAGATCAGGTTGTTAGGGGTACGACGGCTATAAACGTCCTCAATTTCTCCATAGTTTAGAGGCAACGTTTATTTTCCTTGATCTCTATTTTGTAAAATTTTAACATTCGAGTCAACACACTTTATTTTGCACGCAACTTCACTAGCTTACAACGAAGCTCTACTAAAGGGATGACTCTCGAGTTCAAGAGGTAGCATTGTTCAATCGATATTTTTTTGTGGTGGTGGTTAGTGACTTTCTATAAAATATGCTTTTAATAAAGCATTTGTACTGTTTTATGTAATAGTAACTAAAATTATGAAAAATTTAACGACATTTTATGAAATGAAGTATTTAATAAAACTTGTTACAATACAAGCTAATGTATTACATAGCCAAAAAAAAAAAAAAAAAACAATCTTCATCATAAAATACATATTAATATGGTGTGTTGGATTTGCATTTTGATATATTTGGGGTTCTCTTTCTCTTCATCAATAACATTTTATTTTATTCCAGCCTTTTGTCTTAGCTAAACTCCAGTTATCTACACCGGAAAGATAACGGGATGTTGTTTGTGCGTGATGATGAGGGTATGGTTAATGTGATTTTTTGGGTCCGTGTCGACTTTAAATTTGATGTCCGAACTTCATCTCACGTTAGGAACACATACATGTTCTTTAGTGCTAGAAGATTTTTTAAACACGGCTTCCAACAACCAAGCCAAAAACTTCGTGAGTAAAAAAACTAAAAACCACGCAGTAACGGGCATTCCCACTAGTATATATATATACGTTCAGGTTCCTGTAAAAAGTGTGAAGGTTACGAGAAGTGTAAGAAATATTATGGAGACGACACGTGACATTATTTTATTTTATGGATTAAGGGTACTAAGGTAATTAACTTCAAAAACCAATTTAATTATTAAATAGTTTGTAACCGCTTTAAAGGTTATTTTAGGAGATAATTTTTTAGGTATCAATAACTGATCATGGTGTTTTAACATATGGAATTTTTTTGTTATTTTAAAGGTATAAAACACCATACATATTCCAAAAACACGACTTGAAGCGTAATATTGTCATAGTGTTTTAACATCTGGAATGATTGTACTGCTATTCAAGTCATGGTATTTTAACACCATATGGGATGATTGTATTGCTATTCCAAATGTTAAAACACCTTGACTTGAATCACAATACAAAGTTTTCAGATATTTAAAACATCACGCCTTAAATCACAATATAATTAAAACACCATTGTATGAACATAGACAAAACACCATAGACTAAAACATCCGATTGAAATGTGATTTTTTTTCTCTATATAAGTATAGCAATATGGTACTCATATTAAAGATTAAAAAACACTCGTTATCATGGTGTATTTTTTTTAAAGTTACGTATAAAAAGTTTATTGACGTTTAAAAAAGACGGGGGAAACTTGCATGTGCATGGAGGTTAATTATAGTTTCTTTATTTAAACAAAAAGACTCTATTACCCATAATCTAGCCAAATTAGTCAAAAAAATAAACCATAATTTACATTTTAAGCTCTTTTTGATCTCAACCATTAACTAAAAGATCTAAGAGTTTAAAACAATTCTTACACTTCTTACAAAGAAAAACACCATTTTTACAATAACCCCACCCTATATATAGTTTTTATTAATATATTGAATATAATGATAATAATAATAATAATAATAATAATAATAATATTTGTTAGGATCGGAGGCTCTCATGATTGTGTTTGTTTGTAATAAATGAACAATTAATAAATATAATTTAATGAGTTTTGCAGCGGAAATGAACACTAACTTTGTAAACACAATCAAAGAGGAAAATAGTTTTGATAAACACATGCTTTTCATCAATTGAAAGGTTACAAAGCAAATCAAAAGATTACAAAGCAAGCTTACAAACTAACTGATACTCCAATGGTTGATTGCACACAAGATGAAAGGATTAGACATGAGGAGAAGAACTCGCTCAGTCAATCAAATGTAACAGTACAGAGTACTGCTCCATTTATAGGCAAACCAAACCACTGAAGCTTCTCAGCTGACGTCACCATGAAAGTGACATCTAACAGCCTAACAAACTTTATCCACTGATCTATAACTACTGACCATACAGACACTGATTACATTCTAAGCACTGATATATAACCACTGATTCTTCATTCCACTGATGTAATTAACCACTGATGTTGAGCATCAGTACATTCTTCAAAGGGTGATCAGACCTTGAATGTGCAGTGCTTTAACTCTTCAGCAGTGCTTGGATTCCGTCAGTAGATTGAGCTTCAGTCTTTAATCTTCATCAGTACTTTAGTAACAGTTGTCTTTTGGGCAGTGCTTTGAAGTCTGTCAGTTTCCAGATAACCACTGTCAAGGGGAAAGCTTAATGCAAACAACTGCTTATTATGAATCCACTGTTGTGATCCGATTTTGGCTTTAATTATCTGTTCCTCTGTTAGGGTTCAATCCCAACAATCTCCCCCTGGAACAGATAATGCAAAAACCCTTCATTATTCTGGATCTTTATTTTCTCATCAGAAGTTCCTTAGCTTGTCTTTTAAATTCTTCTTCAAAATCCTTGGAACTTAAATCATCCTCATCCCTGCACGGTGTAAGTTCAAGGAGATCTTGTAGATCTTCAACACCAAGGCTTAGTGCTTGTTTCCTTGATATGTACTTCACTTCTCCATTGGATCTGAACAGGGTCAATACATGGGTCTTTTGATCAGACATCCATTTTAGTATTTTTGAACCCAATGGGTTTCTTGGGAGAGATTTATTTACAGATGAGTTGGGAGATTTTGGCCTTGTAAATATTTGTGAAGCAGTATCCTGAGCTTTTGCTAACTCAGAATTTTCAGACATTTGTTTGAAAGCCTTTTCTATGACTTCATTTGCTGTAGCTATGTCTTCTGCAACTTCTTTGTCAATCTGCTATTGTCTCTTTTGTTGATCTAGCTCAATGTCTGAGATATCTGCTGATGTGTTTGGTGATGATGATTTGTTCAGAACCTTTTTGGCAAGGTCTTGAAGCTTTGCTGATCTGTCTTCATTCAAAGCCATTAATTGATGGCTTCTTTAAAGTACTCAGATTCTTTTTCTTTTTCTTCTTCATTAGTCAACAGTTTCTCCCTTTTTTGGTTTTTCACAATGATTGAGGTATCTGCTGATGTGATCAGTAGTTCAGATGTTTTGATCTGCTGCTTTGGCTTTTTGTAGTCAGGCTTCTTTGGAGTGTCAGAAACTGTTATCCTCCTTTTCTTAAGCCTTTTATAAGCCTCATCTGTATACTGCTTCGTCCATTTTGCTATGGCTTTAGCATCTCCAACATTTGCATCCACCAGCTCTTGTTTCTTTCTTTTGTATTCAGAACTAAGATCAACAATGAATTTTTTGTATTTGCTCCAGTTTGGAGCAGTCCTCTTCTTGCTTGGATCATTTTTTATTCTTTCAATTATGTTTGCCTCATGCTTTAATGCAACTATTGGCCATTCTTCGAATTGTTTTTCTTCAGCTGGATAGAATTTTTCTTTCATAATGTATGCAAGATATTCTTTTCTCATTTCTTTTCGTAGATCTGCTTTGGGTGGTAAGTTTGACATTTCTTTTCATAGATCTGCTTTGGGTGGTAAGTTTGACATTTCTTTGCTCAGATCTCTTGCATAGTCTTCCATCTGTTTGACTTTAGTGAGCAAGAATTCCATTTTTTTCTGAAATGGCTTCGTCACCTTGGTCTTTGCATTCAATTTTGGCTCTTATATTAGCCTGCCTTGCTTTGAGCTCGAGATATTCATCCATATTTTCTGGGATTATGAAGCCTATGAGAGAAGGAAATCTTCTTTTTGAAGGATCATCCTCAGTGTAGAATTGTCTCATCTCATTTTTTACAGCTTCAGGTTCCAGTGGATATTTTGCAGCCATAGGATCATATTTGTCATCACCTGCCTGAGTTGTTTTTCTTTTTCTGGAGTAAATTTTCTCCAGTGAAGGAGTGCTTTTAGGTGATTTGTTTATTGTAGTGAAGATAGCTTGAAGTAAAGTGAAGGTAGTGGTGGATGGTGGCTAACTAACATTTGTTGAAACAACTGGTGTTTCAACTTCTGTTGTCATTACAACTACTGATGTGTCAGTAGATGTCTTATGCTTTTGAGCAGGGGTTGATGATGTCTTGGGTGGATCAGTGGTGGTGGTTTGAGTGGTGGAAAGTGTCTGACTAACAGGTGTTGAAACAACTGGTGTTTCAACCACTGTTGTCATTACAACAGATGTTGTAACATCTGTTCTCTTCTGCTTTATGGCAGGAGGTAATGGTGGTGATGTTGTTTTTGGTGGTGATGGTGGTGGTGGTAAAGCAGTGGTTGTGGTGTGTGTTGAAGTGGTGTGTGTTGAAGTGATAGCAGCTGTTTGGCTAGTAGTTTTTGAAACCACTGACATATCAACTGTTTGGATGGAAGTTTGAGATTTTGTGGTTTGAGGTTTGGAGCCTTTGGGAGGTATTTTAGATGTCTGTTTTTCTTGTTCTGGTTCAACATACAGGCCATCTTCTATTCCCTTCTTCCTCCACTGCTTGATTTTCTCTCCCTTTTTGGCATTATCTGCAGGGGGGTTATCAATGAAGAGTAGAGTGGAAGGAGCTTTGCCAGTGGTGTTTAGGATGTTGGTCTTTATAGCCTTAATGTCTGCTTGAGTATCTTTGAACCTTGACTCCACCATGTTTGTCAGCATTTGTTCATGTATTGCATGCTGCTGATCAGCCATTTGTTTTTGTTTTTCAAGCAGGGGTTGAAATACATTCCATAGCTCATTTGCAGCAGGTGCAGGTTGTGCAGGTGCTTGAGCTGGAACAGCAGTGGATTGTGCTTTTTGAGCTTTTAACAACTGTTGCACCATATCCTTTATTTCAGCAACTGATGTTTCAAGATTTTCAACTCTGCCCGTCAATTCCTGATATTTTAAATCATCACCCAAGTTAATGGGATCATCTGAATCCCCACCAGCAGTGGTTGTATCAATGTGTGACTTAGGACATGAAGCCCAAAAATCATCCATTGATGCCCCTTGTTCTTGGTTCTGGGGTCTTCTCTCTTCAACACTTGATAACCTTTTGAGGGTACCAGTGGTTAAAACAAACTCACTGGTGGTTACCAGAGGTGCTATAGAAGAAATTGCCTTCAAGGGAGTCTTACTAATGAAACAACTGTCCAAATGTAGATCTGTTGATCCATCACTTGTAGTTGCTGCTCCACTTGAACTACCACCAAGAGTTACTTGTAACTCAAGGGGTATAACCTCCTTAGTTGTTGCTGGGATAGCAGGGGTAGTAGCATCAGACCCAGTCACTTGTGGGAGTGTACTCTCAGTGATAGGTGATAGAGAGGAACTGGTTTGTGTCTGAGCTATAGCAACTGCATGCAACAAGCTTATTATGGATTATGGTAATGTGATTGGTGAGGGAATGGGTGTTGAAAGAGACATGTCCTTGGGATCAGGACTGAGGAAGATGGAACCAATCGGATCCAGAGCTTCATAATGTGGGGTCCCTGTGCTTACAACCTAATCCTTTTGTGAGGATGCAGGAGGAGTTTGAGGCAATGGTGGAGATCTTTCTTCCATCTGCTGTGAGGAAGTAGCAGCAGTGGTTTGTGGTGACATTTGTGTTGTCACTGGCATTAGCTCTGGGATCTCATCTTCCAGAGTTGCCTTTTTAGAGGGTTTGGTGGGCTTTTTGAATGACTTCTTTTTGGTCTTTTTGGTGATGGCAGGTGTGGGTTTCAAAGCAGTGGTTGTGCTGCTATGATCACCTGGAGCAGTGGGCTCAGCAGCTGATACCTGAGGAGCAGTGGTAACTGCTAAATTCTGCTCAGGCACCTCTGCTTTTGTTTTTAAAGGTGTTAAAATTCTAGTGAATGTTTCAGGTGTTAAACCTTTTATTTGAAAATAAACACCTTGTTCAAGCAATTTTTCATTTTCTTTTCCAAATTTTTGTTTAAAATAGTAGCTTAGAAACCTTGGAAAAAGTAGAAATGCTTTGTTATCAACATTTTTTACCAAATCATCAAAGATCTCCTGGGAATAGTTATAATTTTTATTATTTAAAATAGCATAACCCAGACATTGGATCTTCAAGGGTATTTCGTTAAAAGCAGTTGTTTTATTTGAAACACACATCAAAAGTGTGTGGAATAAAAATCTAGGTGTAGACGAAAAGAAACCTTTTTGTAAGGTATCTCTTTTTGTTTGTTCTGCATACCCCCTTTTCAGAAAATCAGTTTTCAACTCGTTTTTGAGAAAAGATGTTTTACCTTTTTTATCATTGAGTTTAAAGACTTTCGAGATGGATTGAGGAGTAATTTGAATCGCTATACCCTGTATGGAGGAGTTGATGGCTATGACTTTATCGTCTTGTTTTCCAAGCGTAGCATTTTTCCAAAACTCTCTCTGGGTTTGTTGGTAGATTGGAGCATCTGCTGTTAGCAAAGTTTTATACTTTGATGCAGTCATGATGTCGATGATGGAATCGAAGGTGTGGTTGTTGGTGGGTTTTATGAGTAGACCCAAGTAGTTATGAGGGGATTTGTAAGGGATTTCAATGGGTTCAGCAGCCATTTGAGTGTCCTCTTTGGGAGACGAGGATGATTTTGATTTTGACTTAGATTTCGTCATTTTGATGAAGAAGAGCGAAGAATGATTTGGGTTGAAAGTTTGGAAACTGCTTTGAGAAGAGAATTTTGGGAATTCAATTCGACAGTGTAAAACCCTGTTTGGGGTTTTGATCAGGGTTTTATTTAGGGAAAAAGTGAATGCTGATGTGGCAGCGGTTACAATGATCTGATGGCTAAAAACTAACCACGTGCCAACCTCTGATGAAAGGATGAATAATGAAGGACAGTTGTTTTGAAGAGCCACTGATGAAGCAAATATCAGTGGTTACAACGGTAACAATATGAGAGCAGTGGGTGATTTTTACTATCAGTGGATAGCATATCAATGGATAAGACACTGATTTTGAACATCAGTGCTTAGCAAGAGAATGAGAGAACAGGGGTTGACTTTCAGCAGTGGACAGTGTTTAGGAAACCGATGTTTGAGCAAAGCAGTGGTTAGGGGTAATGGTAAAGATTTGAAATACTAGTATACAGAAGCTGTTAGTGCACCAGTTGATAAATATGTCAACAAAATACATTTTAGATGCAGTTTGTCAAGTTCAATATGTCAACAATCTTTACAGGAAATTTTCATTCAAGGTTTTGCCACATGTCAATTACACATTTTGAAACTTTTATAGATTCCTGACAGTGGTTTAGTACCCCTAGATGATGTAGATCCTTTTTACTAAGGCAGCTCATTTTGTGTCATAATATTTGAATTAGAACATGAGTACCCAAGCATTTTAAGGTGTTTTAGCAATCAATCTTTGATCTGTTTTAAAACAAACTTGAGTTTGACATAACCTTGACACTTGTACCATATCCTTTTAATCTGTTTTTAAGGATAATATCACCAACAAAAATAAGGTTCTATATCCTGACAGGAGATTGAAACTTTTACTATTAAAAACAAGTAAAAGTACAAAAAAAAAATATCATTCTAATGAAAAATAAAGAATAATATATCCTGTTTTATTGAGAAAAACCTTTTTTGGAAAAAAAAAATAAAGGTTATTCTGAAAACAACATCAAAAAAGATCTGGTATATTTTTCAATTAAAAACTCATTGTCATATCATTCTCAAGTTGTAAGAAAATGGTCAATGATTTGAAATACACTACAATAACCACTGTTTGAGACCATTTTCTTGTCAATTGATTTCAAGAATGAGGAGACATGTACACAAGGTTTTGACAGTCCTGTTATAGACTTTGTTACCATGTGATGACACTGAAAAACTTGTCTAGTCCTCTTTTATTTACTGGAGATACTATTTTTTACCTGAACTGCCCTGTACCAATGAATGCACAAAGTTGCTTGATGACCATTGTCCACCCTACTTTTGTACTCTTAAGTGTTTTATATTTATACTCTTTTCTTTTGACTTCAAAAGTTTTGAGATAAACACACTTTTGAGTTATTGAAATTTTCTTCTTCCCTTTTTACCCTTCCCATGCATAAGTACTAACATACTTACTGAGAGGTTTTTATTAAAAGAATACTCAGACCAGAATCATTTTATAGCAATGTTTTAGGAGACTTGGTCACTTCTGCACATGCTTATGCCAAATTTCACATTACCCATGATCTGGACATTTTTTACAGCTGATTTTCTTAATGTATTCTTAACACAATTGATTTTGGTCCTTTTGAAGGAATCTCAACCTGTTTTTCAATACATAAGATCTAAATGACTAAAGTTTTAGTTTCCCTCTTTTTATGTAAACAAAAACACTAATGTTTTTATGAACATAGGTTTTTGTCGACCTGAGGTACATACTTTAGCTGAAAACACGATGGATACAGCACAAAACTTCATAACAACAATTGAAATCAATTTTGTAAAGAAGATAATTACACCATAGTTAACAGATATATTTTCAGGTCTGAAACCTATAGGTGATTTACGTATGACATCACTTGTTGTGTGAATTTTGTGTGTCTTATGACATCTTGGTTGTTTTACAGAGTTTTTGAATAGCAGCTTTGAACGTGATCACTCGTTACTCTGTTTTTCAACTAAATACACTCAACCTTAGTATCAATGAATTTTGAGCTGAACTGTTATGTCAAATTGATTGTTAGATCGAATTTGACTGTCCAAGCTCTGATACCAATTGTTAGGATCAGTGGCTCTCATGATTGTGTTTGTTTGTAATAAATGAACAATTAATAAATATAATTTAATGAGTTTTGCAGCGGAAATGAACACTAACTTTGTAAACACAATCAAAGAGGAAAATAGTTTTGATAAACACATGCTTTTCATCAATCGAAAGGTTACAAAGCAAATCAAAAGATTACAAAGCAAGCTTACAAAGTAAACTCCCCCTCAGCCTGATACTCCAATGGTTGATTGCACACAAGATGAAAGGATTAGACATGAGGAGAAGAACTCGCTCAGTCAATCAAATGTAACAGTACATAGTACTGCTCCATTTATAGGTAAACCAAACCACTGAAGCTTCTCAGCTGACGTCACCATGAAAGTGACATCTAACAGCCTAACAAACTCTATCCACTGATCTATAACTACTGATCATACAGACACTGATTACATTCTAAGCACTGATATATAACCACTGATTCTTCATTCCACTGATGTAATTAACCACTGATGTTGAGCATCAGTACATTCTTCAAAGGGTGATCAGACCTTGAATGTGCAGTGCTTTAACTCTTCAGCAGTGCTTGGATTCCGTCAGTAGATTGAGCTTCAGTCTTTAATCTTCATCAGTACTTTAGTAACATTTGTCTTTTGGGCAGTGCTTTGAAGTCTGTCAGTTGCCAGATAACCACTATCAAGGGGAAAACTTAATGCAAACAGCTGCTTATTATGAATCCACTGTTGTGATCCGGTTTTGGCTTTAATTATCTGTTCCTCTGTTAGGGTTCAATCCTAACAATATTTATTATTATTATCACAAAATTATTATTGATATAACTAAATAATTTATATTTTGTTATATATAAAAATTATTTACATATATATATATATATACATATAGAGGAAGGTTAACGTACATTACGGCTTAACGTACATCACGTACGACAGGTAATTACGCACGTTCATTTTAAAATCACGCACGTTATAACTCAAAAATCCAAAATCACGCATGTTGAAACACAATAATCACGCATATTGAAAACATTAATCACGCATGTTATAGAACAAAATCACGCACATTGTCGTACGTGAAGTACGTTAAGCCGTAATGTACGATATACTTTTTCTCTCTCTCTCTCTCTATATATATATATATATCCAAATAATTAAAAATGTATACACATTAATAAATAATAAAAGAATCAAGTCTAAGCAGCGTGAATCTTAAAAAACTACTTATGACCCGAACTCAAGCTATTGCAAGTCAAACAAATTGAATTTGGGCTTGGCTTGATTTGCTTATATTCCTAGTAAAAATATATATAATTTCTCAAAAAAACTATTAATAGGAATAGAAGTTTTCGTATGATATCTAATAAAAATAGGTGAAAGTGAAAATGAAAAAAAAAAATTGGTTCAAAGTTAAGACATCTATTTAGAGCGACAACTAAGTGTATCAAAGCTACACACTCCGATAACCGAAAACTCGATCGATTAAAGGAAAAAGGATTTTCAGAAGGTTATTAAAAATTGTTTAGTTAAAAAGTTAAATAATAAAAGAAGGAAACAAAATTAAAATAAAAGATAAAAACAAAATTAAAATATGCCCAAAAAAGGAAAATTTAAAAATTAAAACAGGGAAAGAAAGACAAAAAAAAAATTAGAGAAATAAATTTTATATTATAAAAGGATAGTTATAACTAAAACTAAAAGAAAAAGAAAATAAGAGAGGGCGACAAAATAAGTGGAAAATATAGGGAGAAAGCCACGGACAGATACAACACGAGCATCGTATCCATTCCATTTACCTTTTCTTTTTAAAAAAATGTCTGGATAGTCCATGTGGTTTGTCTATTTTTCATCTTTAGTCCCTAACTTTCTTAAATTATAGTTATAGTCCCTAACTTTTGTAATTTCCTTTCAGGATAGTCCCAACGCGGATGGGGTTAGTTTTTTTGTGTTAGTTGGGTGCGAAATGACTAAAATATATTTACTAATAAAAATGTTATTAATTATCTATTTAAATAAATATATAGTATTAAAAGAAAGTGAGACCCACCCCACCCCCACCACCTCTCCCCATTTTCTCTATTATTTCTTCTCTCTGTACCTCCCACCCTTCTAGCACCACCATTCCACCTCCACACCACCAAGCCACCACCAGCATAACACCACCCCACCATCGTCGGTAACACCACCAACTATAAAAAACCAATCACTCTCAAGCATCCAAATTCGTGATAAAAAAAAGGCAACGCAATTCCCCAAACAGTAAGTAGTGTCATTTTCTTCATCACCATCAATGCCCATCAATCAAACCTTAATTCACTGTATATTCAACATCTGCAACAACCATAATTTCTCCAATGAAACTCTCCGCCACTGTCGCATTTCCTCCATTAGACAGGAGAGATAGTTTGAAGAAACGTCGAGGCTTTGTAACTTTGAATTCATACTGAGTTTTTGTGGTAACCACCCGGCGAGTGAATTGTTGCATAGAAACAAATATTCGAGCATTGGAAGCTCGCCTACACCTTCCGGAATACTTCTGGATAAGTTATTGTTCATTAGACTCAATCTTTTTATATTTTTGAGCGATGAGATTTCCTCCGGTATGCTACCAGAAAGGCTGTTATCAGAAAAATCTAAAAAATCAACGGATTCTAATTTCCCAACATGCATCGGAATTTCAACGTGAAAATTGTTTTTGAAATTGTACAACATTTGAAGCTTTGTCAAGTTTGTTACACCAATTGGAAATTCACCAAAAAGATTATTATTTGACACGACAAGAAATGACAGATTGGAAAACGAAGTGAACTGAACAAGAACCATGCCGGAGAATGCGTTGTGTCCAATTTCCAAATGAGGATGTGAATTTGAATTTGAATTTGAGGTCTAAAAGTACTAATGAGGATGTGAATTTGAATTTGAGTTTGGGAGGAGAGACTTCGGGCTCATCAGGTGCGGTTGAAAGAGGCGGGTTGGAACGCGATTCGCATGGTAAACGTCACCAAGCTTAGTCGACTGCACTGTGAGAACTTTTTCTTTGTAGTTTGTTTTGTTAGAGGGTTTAAAATGATATTTTGATATGGAAGTGATGACGGGGGTAGCCCAGATCTCGCAAAATGACTAAAACATGTAATAGCTTAAAGGGTTAAATGGATAAAAGGTTCATAACTCGGAAACTATGGTGAAAAGTGTCACACCCCCAAATTACCACTCGCGGAAACACCGCAGGCGTGTGACGTACCAGGATCTTAGCCACCAATCACATTGAACTCATACATATATTTAAATAAAGCTTTCATTCATTAACCTAAAGTATTACAAAACGTTACATATCATTCATTGTATACAGCGGAAGCATAACTCATTTGTTAAGTGTTTCATAAACCATGTGTACATTAGGCTTGTATTGCGATTCCATGTATCTCGACCCATGACCACTCCAGCATCCCAGACAGCAAGTCCCAATGATATAAACCTATAGACCTGCAAGCATGCAGACAAGTGTGTCAAACAACGCTGGTGAGTTCAAAGTTTTGTTAAGGCGTTTAGTTACCAGATTAAAACGTTTCACAGATTCAATGTTGTTAATCACACGCTTACCGCCGATGGCTCCAGATTATTTGCCCCAAACCCCAATGCCTTTATCAAAGCAATGGTCAAGATGGGGGTCATTAGTTCACTCCCGACCTCCTCGGTGCGGTGTGAGGGTGCCAAACCTAAGTAGCGCTACTAACTAATACCCCGTTGCCCTACAAGCAACAATCGGTAGGAGGGACTTGAGTGATAGATATAGACGTGTATTAACCAACAACCCCGAGTTTAACATTCCAGGCAAACCCATTACCTGACATTCCTCCCCGGAGCGTTTACCAGATGTCCCTCCCCGGGACGTATGCTTGGAAAAAGAGCACTGAACTCACCTTAGATTGCTCGGTATGTTACATCACATTACCTGTACCAAGTTGGTCAACCATACCCTACCGTGGTTACCAAGAACAGTCAGTAAACACATATCCAATTCACGTTTGCAACAAGTCACACGAAATCCCGTTAACACATATCACATAGCAAGCATTTAGATTTCATACATGTTTAAAATACAGTTCATGTTCACGAGATCAGTTTACGTTCACGTATGTTCATAGTGTGTATTCCTTAGCAAGAATCATCGCATAACTGATAACAAGCATTCATAACACACATAGCAGATAAGTTCACCTTTCACCTGCATGTTTCGTATTAGTACTTAACATGTCACTTGATCATAATTAACCATCATTAACAGTAGATACCATGGTTTCATTAACATAATCATTCATCAACAAAAAATCAGCTTAATTTACTGTGTTCTTTCACCCTACTGACGAAAGACCCATGTTTCGTCGTATTACTCACCGACGAATAACCCATGTTTCGTCGTATTACCCGTCGACGAATCACCCATGTTTCGTCGACATATGTGTTTTGTCGGGTAGGAAGTTTCGCCGCATGCACAACAGTTACAATCTTCCCAATCATATTATCACACCTACAGTTTATCTTTAATCATGATTAGCAATGTGAACATGCCCTAATCAAATCACCACATGCTTATAATTTGATTATACAACATCAACAACCATCCATCATGTTCTGTGAACCAACATGCTGCACAACAATTACCAAAACCCTATTATCTAATTGGTTAACAACCTCTATTGCCGCTACCACTGTTTCTTATCATTACTCATGCTAATTAGTTAACACATTCCTTCAATCGTTCAGCACGCATCAATCTATAAACAACACTAAATCACACCCTGATCGTACATATTACTAGTGTTCATCCAGATTACATTCACATATCCAAGACATAACATCACACCAAAAGTCTAGGTTACAATCGAATACATTTATCCACCCAGAAGGCACACAACAATTTACAATAGTAGACTAACCGAGATACACGATGGAAACTGGATTGCTTGCGGCAAGATGAGGAGGCGTTGAGAGAGAGGAGGTGGGCTGCCACCAACCGCTAGAGGGAACTAGGGTTTGTTGCCATGTGTGTTTCAAGAATATCGGTGCCGTGCACAAGTTTGTGTGCGTGAAAAATACCCTCATGCTGGATTGGGCTTGATTTAAAGCTTGGAGAGTGTTGGGCCTAGGAAAATGAGCTGGGCCGAAAGCCCCCCTTCGGCGAAAGAACCCATAGACGAATTCGTCGGCTCAAGATGACATATGCCCAATGTTTCATCGAGTGTGTTAAGTCCAACTTTAAACAGCTCATGAACTTTCACAATTCTTTAATAGTCAATATCATTACACAAATGGATTCACTAACCATCCAAACTCTAATCTCAACAACCACCCATAAAACAAATAGTCAAAACAGGATAAACAAAACAAGTGGTAAGTAGAGGAAGGAACTTGAAATCCAGGATTGTCACATCATCCCCAACTTGAAAGAAATTTAGTCCCGAAATTTGACAAGCAATGCAGAGGAGTGAAGCGATAGAAACTCTAATTAAACTATATGCAACACTACACAAATAATCAAGCATTACACACAATCACTAATCATCCAGATAGCTACACAGACACCACGAAGACCAAATTGTAAAAACAGGATCGCGAAGTCAGTTGGGTGCCACATCATCGCCAACTTGAAAGAGAATTTCGTCCCGAAATTCATCAATGATATCAGAAGTTGATTCCACCATTTGAATAAGTTGAGGACGCCAAAGCTTCCTCTGATCATTGCGTTCCCACGTGAACCCCGGTCCACGTCTTGAGCTCAAACGAACTCTCACGATCGAAATTCGACTATGCTTACGGACCTTGACTTTTTGGTTCATGTTTTCAATGGATTCCTCGACAAGCTGTAACTTATTGTTAATCTATAGGTTCGAGACGTAAATGACATCGTGAACGTTACCCAATTCGTCAGGTACTCGAGTTGGTGAGCCGTGTTACCTTTTCGTTCCAGGAATCCGAGTGTCCCATCGCATCGTAAACTAAGCTTGTCACGTTTTCAATAGCGTACCGCACCCTCCCAGGGTGGAACTTTTGTTTATGACACGTTCGCCTACAGCGAACTCCCAGTGTTTCTTGACAGTCACGCGTTGCCTTCAAACAATTTCTGATCTAAGCAATCTTCAAGAGTTTCATGCACAAGTCCTGGACCTGTGATTAGATTGCCACCCACCTTAGTCCTAACAAGAAGATTGGTATCGTCGTCCATGCAATGCCCCCAAACAGAGTTGTCTGAATACAAGAATGGTAGTTGTTGCAGTAAATCTAACCAGAGGTAGGTGTCCTTCCAATGTTACTAAGTCAATCACACACATGCCCGCAACATCTCTTCAAGTGTCAGAATGGTTCGTTTACTCTAACCGTTTGTCCTATGATGATGAATAATGCTCCTGTCTATACGTGAGCCAAGAGGGTTGTGTAACGCCTATCATAAATCAGGTGTAGATTAAAATCAGAGATGACAGGAGTTGGCACCTCGTGCCTAAAAATCCGCCTCTCTCAGAGGAATATCCATAACTTGTGAAGGCTCGACAATTTCCTCGATTGCAAGAGAGTGTGCTGGTTGCATGAGAAGATCAACGATCACCCAGGTGATATTGTTTCCGTTCCATGTTGTAAGTAGGCTAGTGACAGAATCCATGGCAGTATGTTCCCATTTCCATATGGGTGATTCTGGTTGCTGATACTTCCCCTTGACTTTCCCACAAGTCAAACATCGTTCACATGCATAGCTAGGTGGGCCTTCATGCCCGATTACCAGTGCAAAATTTATAGATTCTAATATCTCTCATCGAAACCCAGACGACTAGAATATCGAGGCAGGTGTGCTATGCTCCACTCAAGTTCCCTACGGTTGCCGTATAATGGGAAAACATATGCGTCCCATGATGTAGCGAATATCGTCTGACTTTCCAAAAGTTGCTCTTCCATGCCCCGCATGGACCCAACTTGAAATTCCACTTCCCCTAATGTTTCAGTTAGAACAAGGCGAATCTGATCAGGTAGGCTAGAGTCGATAGTGAGCTGCATGCTCGCACGTGTTTAGGTTCCATAATCGTAACCGCTTGTTAGGATCGGAGGCTCTCAGATTGTGTTTGTTTGTATAATTTGAACAAATCAAATAGAGATGAATAGAGTTTAAGTGCAGCGGAAATGATTACAAACTTTGTAAACACAATTAAGGAAGAAAATAGTTTAGATAAACAAATGCTTTTCATCAGTCAAAAGATTACAAAGCAATTCAAAAGATTTCAAGCACGCTTACAAACTAAACTCCCCCTCAGCCTGATACTTCAGCGGTTGGTTGCACAAGATGAAAGGATTGAATTGAGGAGAAGAACTCACTCAAAATGATCAAATGTAACAGTACAGAGTACTGTTCCATTTATAGACAATCCAAACTACTGAGGCATCTCAGCTGACGTCATCATGAAAGCGACGTCTAACAGCCTAACAACCTGTATCTATTGTTCTTATACAAACACTGCTAAACCTAACCACTGACTATACATAAAATAGATGACATACTAAACTACTGCTTTCTCTTTACATCAGTGCTTTCATCAAGGTTGATCAGTCCTTGATTGAGCAGTGCTTTGTCATCAGTAGATTATACCAGCAGTGTTTTCTTCTCAGCAGTTTTCTGGCTTCGTTAGTAGTTAGAAGAACAACAGCAGTTGTATCCGGGCAGTTGATGTAAGACCATCAGATGTTATAATCACTTTCAAGGGAGAAGACTTAGTGTAAACTGCTGCTTATTGTGAATCCACTGTCATGATCCGGTTTTGGCTTTCATTATCTGTTCCTCTGGCAGGGTTCAATCCCAACAATCTCCCCCTGGAACAGATAATGCCAAAACCCTTCATTATTCTGGATCTTTATTCCTCATCAGAAGTTCCTTAGCTTGTCTTTTAAATTCTGCTTCAAAGTCTTTGGAACTTGAGTCATCCTCATCCCTGCACAGTGAAAGTTCAAGGAGATCCTGCAAATCTTCAACACCAAGGCCTAGTGCTTCTTTCCTTGATATGTACTTCACTTCGCCATTGGATCTGACCAGAGTCAATATGTGGGTCTTTTGATCAGACATCCACTTTAGTACTTTTGAACCCAATGGGTTTCTTAGGAGAGATTTATTTTCTGATGAGCTTTGAGATTTTGGCCTAGAGAAAAATTGTACAGCAGTATCCTGAACTTCAGACATTCTTTTGAAAGCTTCTTCTATGACTTTATTTGCTGCAGCTATATCTTCTGCAACTTCTTTGTCAACTTGCTCTTGTGTCTTTTGTTGATTAAGCTCACTGTCTGAGATATCTGCTGAAATGTTTGTTGATGCAGGTTTGGTTAGTACCTTTTTGAAAAGGTTTTGAAGGCTCACTGAACTATCTTCTTTTAGACCCATTTTCTTGATGGCTTCTGTGAAGTACTCAGCTTCCTTTTCTTTTTCTTTTTCACTGGTCAGCAGTTTTCCTTTCTCTTGGTTTATCACAAGACTCGGGTCAACTGTTGATGTGATCAGTGTTTTAAGAGCATCCAGCTGTTGTTCTATCTTGTTGTAGTCTGGCTTTTTAGAAGTGTCTGAGACTGTTATCTTTCTTTTCTTCAGCCGTTCATAAGCCTCATCGGTATACTGCTTTGTCCATTTTGCTATGGCTTCAGCAGTATCCACCTTAGCATCTATCAGTTCCTGCTTTTTCTTTTTGTATTCAGAAGTAAGATCAGCAATTAGCTTTTTGTACTTATTCCAATTTGGAGCTGTCTTCTTCTTACTTGGATCATTTTTAACCCTTTCAATCCTGTTTGCTTCATGCTTCAAGGCAGCCAGTGGCCACTCTTCAAATTGGTTTTCTTCAGCTTGATAGAATTTTTCTTTCATTATATATGCAATATACTCTTTTCTCATTGCTTTTCGTTGACCTGTCTTTTCTTTGATCAGATCTTGTGCATAGTCTTCCATTAGCTTGACCTTTGTGAGCAAGAGTACTATTCTTTCTGCAATGGCTTCATCACCTTCATCTTTGCATTCAAGTTTAGCTCTAATCCTTGCCTGCCTTGCTTTTAATTCGAGATATTCATCCATGTTTTCTGGGACTATGAAGCCAATGAGGGAAGGGAATCTTCTTTTTGAAGGATCTTCCTCGGTGTAAAATTGTCTCATCTCATTTTTCACAGCATCTAGTTCCAGTGGATATTTTGCGGCAACAGGATCATATTTTTCATCAGTGACTTGAGTTGTTTCTCTTTTTCTTTTGTGAAGCTTTACGGATGAAGAGGGTTTTGGTTTTGATGTAGAAATGATGAGAGCAGTGGTGGATGGTTGACAAACAGTTGTTGAAACAACTGGTGTTTCAACCTCTGTTGTCATTACAACTACTGATGTGTCAGTAGATGTCTTCTGCTTTTGAGCAGAGGTTGAAGGTGGTGAGGTAGTTTTTGATGGTGGTGATGGTGGTGGTGAATCATCAGGTATGAAAATCCTTCTCCTTTTTATTGTAGGAGAGGCAGATGATGTCTTGGGTGAATCAGTGGTTTTAGTGATGGAAAGTGTCTGACTAACAGCTGTTGAAACAACTGGTGGTTCAACCGTTGTTGTCATTACAACAGATGTTGTAACATCTGTTGTCTTCTGTTTTATGACAGGAGGTAATGGTGGTAGAGCAGTGGTTTTGGTGGTGTGTGGTGAAGTTGTGTGTGTTGATGAGATGACAGCTGTTTGGCTACTGCTAGCGGTTTTTGTAACTACTGCTGTATCAGCTGTTTGGATGGAAGTTTGAGATTTTGAACTTTTTGAGGATTTAGATGTCTGTTTTTCTTGTTCTGGTTCAACATACAGCCCATCTTCAATTCCCTTTTTCTTCAACTGTTTGATATTCTCCCCCTTTTTGGCATTATCTGCAAGGGGTTTATCCATGAAGAGGATAGTTGAAGGAACTTTTCCAGAGGTGCTTTGGAGATGAGCCTTGATAGCTTTGATGTCTGCTTGAGTATCTTTAAATCTCGACTCCACCATGTTTGTCAGCATTTTCACATGTATTTCATGCTGCTGGTCAGCCATCTGTTTTTGTTTTTCAAGCAAGGGTTGGAATATATTCCACAGCTCATTTGCAGCAGGTGCAGGTTGTGCAGATGCTTGAGCTGGAGTAGCAGTGGATTGTGCTTTTTAAGCTTTTAGCAGCTGCTGCACCATATCATTTATCTCAGCAACTGATGTTTCAAGTTTTTCAACTCTGCCCATCAATTCCTGATATTTTGAATCATCACCCACTTTAATGGGATCATCTGAATCCCCACCAGCAGTGGTTGTACCAAAGTGGGACTTAGGAACTGAGTCCCAAAAATCACCCATTGATGCCCCTTGTTCTTGGTACTGGGGACTTCTTTCTTCATCACTTGATAATCCTTTGATGGTACCAGTGGTTAAAACAAACTCACTGGTGGTTATCGAAGGTGCTATAGAAGAAATTGCCTTCAAGGGAGACTTATTAATGAAACAACTGTCCATGTGTAGATCTGTTGATCCAACATTTGTAGTTGCTGCTCCACTTGAACTACTGACAGGAGTTACTTGTAACTCCTGAAGTGTAACCTCCTCAGTTGTTGCTGGGATAGCAGAGGTATAGGCATCAGACCCAGTCACTTGTTGGAGTGTACTCTCTTTGATGAGTGATTGAGAGGAACTGGTTTGTGTCTGAGCTATATCAACTGCATGCAACAAAGGTAGCATGGATTGTGGTAGTATGATTGGTGAGGGTATGGGAGTTGAAAGAGACATATCCTTGGGATCAGGACTGAGGAAGATGGATCCGATTGGGTCCAGAGCTTCATATTGTGGGGTCCCTGTGCTTACAACCTGATCCTTTTGTGAGGATACAGGAGGAGTTTGAGGCAATGGTGGAGATCTTTCTACCAACTGCTGTGAGGAAGTAGCAGCAGTGGTTTGTGGTGACATTTGTTTTGTCACTGGCCGTTGCTCTGGGATCTCATCTTCCAGAGTTGCCTTTGTTTTGGGTTTGGTGGGTTTTCTGGAAGTTTTCTTTTTGGTCTTTTTGGTAGTGGCAGGTGTGGGTTTCACAGCAGTGGTAGTGCTGCTATGATCACCTGGAGCAGTGGGCTCAGCAGCAGATGTCTGAGGAGCAGTGGTAACTGCTAAATTCTGCTCAGACACCTCTGCTTTTGTTTTTTATTGGTGCCAACACCTTGTTTTAGCAAATTTTCATTTTCTTTTTCAAATTTTTGTTTAAAATAGTAGCTTAGAAATCTTGGAAAAAGTAAAAATGCTTTGCTATCAACGTTTTTTACTAAGTCATTAAAGATTTCCTGGGAATAATTGTAATTTTCATTATTTAAAACAGCATAGCCCAGACATTGAATCTTCAATGGTATTTCGTTAAACGCTGTTGTTTTATTTGAAACACACATCAAAAGTGTGTGAAATAAAAATCTGGGTGCAGACGGGAAGTAACCTTTTTGTAAGGTATCTACCTTTGATTTTTCTGCATACCCTCTTTTCAGAAAATCAGTTTTCAACTCGGCTTTATCAAAAGAAGTTTTACCTTTCTGATCATCGAGTTTAAAGACTTCTGAGATTGTTTGTGGAGTGATTTGAATCACTTTACCCTGTATTGAGGAGTTAATGGCTATGACTTTATCGTCTTGTTTTTCAAGCGTCGCCTTTTTCCAAAAATCTCTCTGGGTCTGCAGGTAAATGGGAGCGTCTGCTATTATCAAAGTTTTGTACTTTGATTCAGATAAGGTGTCAATGATGGAATCGAAGGTGTGGTTGTTTGTGGGTTTTGTAAGTAAACCCACATAGTTATGAGGAGATTTGTATGGTATTTCAACGGATTCAGCGGCCGTTTGAGCGACCACTTTGGAAGATGATGGTGATTTTGATTTTGCTTATGATTTCGTCATTTTGATGCGGAAGAATAGAGAATGATTTGGGATGAAGGGTTAGAAACTGCTTTGAGAAGAGAATTTTAGAATTCAATTCGACAGTGTAAAACCCTGTTTGGGGGTTTTGATTAGGGTTTTATTAAGAAAAAAAATGATCGCTGATGTGGCAGCGGTTATTAAGACCTGATGGCTAAAAACTGACCACGTGTCAACCTCTGATGATATGGATGAAGAATGGAGGACAGTTTTTTTGAGAGCCACTGATGAAACAAGCATCAGTGGTTACAACGGTAATACTGTGATAACAGTGGATGATTTTTACTATCAGTGGATAGCATATCAGTGGATAAGACACTGATTTTGAGCATCAGTGCTTGCCAAGCAAAATGAAGGATCAGTGGCTGACTTTTAGCAGTGGACAATATTTAGAAGGCAGATGTTTGAACAAAACAGTGATTAGGGTAAATGGTAAAGATTTGAAAGATGGATATATCAGCAACCGTTTTGAGAATTTTTCATTCAAGGTTTTGCCACATGTCAATTACACATTTTGAAGCTTATACAAATTTCTGACAGTGGTTTAGTACCCCAGATGATGTAGACTTTTTACCAAGGCAACTCATTCTTGTTATAATATTTAAATTAAAACATGAGTACCCAAGTATTTTAAGATCTGTTGACAATCAATCTTTTGCATAGTGTAAGAACAAACTTGATTTTGACATGACCTTGACAAATATACCATTTCCTTTTGATCTATTTTGAGGATAATATCACCAACAAAAATAAGGTCATATATCCTCACAGGAGATTGAAACTTTTACTATCAAAAACCAGTAAAAGGTTCAAAATATATCATTAAAAAAATAAAGAATAATATATCCTGCTTTATTTGAGAAAATCCTTGTTCCAATAAAAATAGTCAAAGAATTTTCTGAAAACAGCACCAAAAGAATCTGGTATAATTTTTCACTGAAACTCCTAATCATATCAATCTCAAGCTTATGAAAATGGTCAGAGTCTTGGCAACAGTGGTATGAAATATTAAATACATTTTGACCACTGTTTGGTACCATTCTCTTGTTGATTGATTTTCAACATAAAAATGAGGACACAAGATCACATGAGTTTTTGAAAATCCTGGTGTAGATTCTGTTACCATGTGATAATTCTGAAAATTTGTCTAGTCCTTTTGAAAGTTTATTCTTCTACGAATACTATTGTTACTTGAACCTTTCCCTGAACCAATGGTTGCACATAATTGCCTAATGACCATTTTACCCCAAACTTTGACTCTTAAGTGTTTTATGTTTATACTCTTTTCTTCTGACTTCAAAAGTTTTGAGATAAACACACTTCTGAGTTTTTGTGAATTTTCTTCTTCCCTTTTTACCCTTCCCATTCATAAGTAATGAGATACTTACTGGGAGGTCTTTATTGAAGGAATACTTAATCCAGAATCATTTTGTAGTAATGTTTTAAAAAGTTTAGCCATATTTGTACAAATTTTTGACTAATCTCTCATTACAAATGATACGGACTATCCTGCTTTCTTAATGTATTTTAACAGAGTTGATTTGTTCCTTTTGAGGATCTCAACCTGTTTTTCAACACAAAAAAAAAATTAAGTGACTAAAGTTTTAATTTCCCTCTCTTCCGTTAGCAAAAACACTAATGTTTTTATGAACATAGGTTTTTGTTAACCTGAGGTTCATACTTTAGCATCTAATATAGTGACATCACAAGTTTCATAACAACAGTTGAAATCAATTTTTGAAAATAAGAACTAATCCCATAGTTTAACAGATATGTTTTCAGATCTGAAAACTATGAGTGACTTGTGTATGACATCACTTGTTGTGTGAAATTTGTGTGTCTTATGACATCTTGGTTGTTTTACAAAGTTTTTGAATAACCACTTTTGAGCATGGTTTACTCGGTACTCTGTTTTTCAACTAAATGCACCCAACCTTAGTATCAATGAATTTTGAGCCGAACTGTTATGTCAAATTGATTGTTAGATCGAATTTGACTGTCCAGGCTCTGATACCAATTGTTAGGATCGGAGGCTCTCAGATTGTGTTTGTTTGTACAATTTGAACAAATCAAATAGAGATGAATAGAGTTTAAGTGCAGCGGAAATGATTACAAACTTTGTAAACACAATTAAGGAAGAAAATAGTTTAGATAAACAAATGCTTTTCATCAGTCAAAAGATTACAAAGCAATTCAAAAGATTTCAAGCATGCTTACAAACTAAACTCCCCCTCAGCCTGATACTTCAGCGGTTGGTTGCACAAGATGAAAGGATTGAATTGAGGAGAAGAACTCACTCAAAATGATCAAATGTAACAGTACAGAGTACTGTTCCATTTATAGACAATCCAAACTACTGAGGCATCTCAGCTGACGTCACCATGAAAGCGACGTCTAACAGCCTAACAACCTGTATCTACTGTTCTTATACAAACACTGCTAAACCTAACCACTGACTATACATAAAACAAATGACATACTAAACTACTGCTTTCTCTTTACATCAGTGCTTTCATCAAGGTTGATCAGTCCTTGATTGAGCAGTGCTTTGTCATCAGTAGATTATACCAGCAGTGTTTTCTTCTCAGCAGTTTTCTGGCTTCATCAGTAGTTAGAAGAACAGCAACAGTTGTATCTGGGCAGTTGATGTAAGACCATCAGATGTTATAATCACTTTCAAGGGAGAAGACTTAGTGTAAACTGCTGCTTATTGTGAATCCACTGTCATGATCCGGTTTTGGCTTTCATTATCTGTTCCTCTAGCGGGGTTCAATCCCAACACCGCTCGAGAATTCCATCCAGTGATGTCATCACATGTTTAGCCCTTTCGAAACAAGGGTACACGGGAGGCCCTTGTGATCGGTCTAAGTAGTGCATTTGGTACCGTCCAAGTAATGCCTCCCACTTACATCCAAAGACCACGGTGTCCACCGCAGGTTATGACTCATGCAATTCACCTTCGTAAATCCACTACGTGCGTAATCGTCTTCTCGTGTTGCATCGGCGTGTAACTAGGTCCCCGATTCACACCATCATGGTATACCGCTAGATCACCCATACCCTCGGGTAAAGACGCTGCCCAGTGCATTGTAGAGTCGGATTTCAAAATGTCACACCTTGTCTTTTGCGGAAGCGTACGATGTGTGACTAGTTTGTTATCATTGCATTCAATCATAATAAACAACTACATGATTAAAACGATGTTCATCCATTCATGAAAATTTTAGTATTACAAATACTCGTTATTTAAGTTTTAAAAACACAACCTTCGTCTAGGTTACAATTCAACAAAAGTGGATGACATCTAAACTTGAAGTCTACTTCTAGCTATGACACTTGCGCCCAAGATCCATCCTGTCACCTGAAATACATGTAATTTTGGAAAACATCAACATAAAGTTGAGCGAGTTCATGCGTTTTTGTATTTCACGTTTGTATACTTTGTATGAAAACATAGTGTGTGTCATGTATAATTCAAGTTTTTCTTGAATACCCCATGTACTCAAGTATAATTCCTGTTTTCTTGAGTACCCCACGTACTCAAGTATCATTCAAGTTTTCTTGAGTACTCCATGTACTTCAAGTATAAATCAAGTTTTCTTGTGTACCCCACGTATTAAATGATTGTTTATACAAGGACATTAAGGCACGTGAGGACATAGGGAGCATTAGTATATTCTCCTTCAAGGCATGTGAGGACATAGGGAGCATTAGTATTTTCTCCTTTAACTGTGTCGATTACCCTCGACGGTGTCGATTAACCTCGACAGCGTCAATTTCCCTTGACTGTGTCGATTACCCTCGACTGTGTCGATTTACCTCGACTGTGTTGATTTGCCTCGACTGGGACACCGAAGCACTCAAGTGGTCACATAAGGACCATGAGTGGGGCTCGGCCGTACCCGTTAGATCTAACCCTCGTCCCTAATTAAGTATTAATGGCATCTCAATATCTAGTTTAAGCTCACATGATCTAGTATTTTCTAGGCATTTCTTATAGCTCATCATATTGCACTCACCACGAGTGCTTCTCGTATTCTTTTGTATTCTCAAATCATATTGCACTCGGTACTCGTTCTCACCAAGAGTGCTTCTCGTATTTTTACCATTTGTAAAAATTGTAATATGTGTAACATGTATTTCACCCCCGAGAGTTATAAAACCAAAAACAGTTAAGAGAAAAGGGGGAGCATGAACTCACAACTTTGCGTTCCTGCGTCGTAAACTTCTCCGGATTTGCTTATCTAGCGTCGTGACCTATACGTGTTTTCTTAACGTTAGTCACTAGACTTGTATCGCACAAGTATAGTCACTATCTCTTGTGTACGTATTCTTGTGTTAAAAATAACTTATATTTTTAACTAAGTGTCTTACTTATATTATTTTCTCGAAAATAATTATAAGTTTCTTGTATTATACCATTTGCACCCGAATTATGTATTTTGTCTAAGTACGTTGTATTATGTGTATTTTTGTATTTTCACTTCTTAAGAGTACTTAGTGTATTTTCAAGTCCTAATACACTATCATGCGTATTACATACTACACACACTTAGCACAAAATTTTGGTGATCAAATATTATATATTTTTCCTCGGATAACATACTTATATCTTTTCAGTTTTAATATACAAAACTGGGCTGTTTTCGGACATTTTAATAAAATAGTTAACTCATTCTAAAAATTCCCAAATTTTTACAGAACGTCTTAAAAGATCCAAAAATTATTGTGTAAAAATATCGGGGTCCATTTCATTACCAATATTTTATAAGAATTTATTTTCCGGACTGCAATCAGATTTGTCTCTTTCTGATTGCAGTTTACAAAATAATTCATTAAAAATTCATCGTGAGTCCGATTTACAAAATTCCAGTGGGAGAATTACAAATACATCAGTGGTCAACTATGGTACAAATTTTAAGATCAGACTCCACATAGAATACAAGTTATGACAGAAAACAGGACGCACATTTTCAGTAGCAAAAATGCAGCTCTAGCTGCTGTTACGGAAAGTCACTTTAAAAATAGTAAACGGAGTCCAAAAATTATGATTCCCTTGTCATTAGAACCGTATTTTATAATAACACATTATAGACTTGAGAAAATACATTTTTCGTTAAGTTACGGTATGGTTATAGCCAGTTAAAGGCGGCTGGAAATACAACTCAGCATGCTGTTTTTAGTTTAAAGGTTACTAAAACGCACCAATACGACCACCATACTTTCTAATAACGATTGACAACGGGTCATAAGTTATTTACAGCAGATTATAGTTCACATATTTCAGATTCAACATGTATTATCATATTTCATCATCATTTTAACACTACTTTATCACTAGACTAGTTTATGTTCACGACTTGTTCATGTTCTTTAATGTGCTTATGTTTTCTTCATAAAACATCTATTAACCACTTAAATAGCAAGTAAAACACAAGGATCTAAGTTCTTACCACTAGTTCAAGACTAGGAGATTTCAAGTGAAGGAAGGTGGTGGATAAAAGAATATAGGAGTGGTCCTTCAACTTCCGAACACACCGTGCTTCGTTGTATGCCTTCTATCACCCTTGGATGTGCTTAGAGTGCTTGAAGATGATCAAGTGATGGTGGTGGTGGTGCTATTTGTGGCTGGCCGAAACCAAAGAAAGAAGAAGGAGGTTGTGGAGAAAATGGTGAGATGAAAATGAGGTTAATGTTCTAGTGGGTTATTCTTATATCTTCCAACATTTGTTTAACCAATGGGTTCCATGTCTTCTAGAGTACAAGCACATCCATTAAACAAATAAAATAAAATCAAGTTGGTGTGTCCCATGTCCATAACCGGTTGGGGGGGGGGGGGGGATGCTAGTTATGTTTCAACTAGATAATTAGTGATCTAGTTAGAGTTTTATGTAATTAGTTAGGGGTATATGTGTTATGATGTTTTAGGATGTGTTATGGTGTTTGGGGACCATCACTAGCTTAGAAAAATAAAAACATTGTTTCTAGCAATATTTTGGTGTTCCGGGTAATGTCCGGTTGTTCGGTTAAATACCGATTCGTTTAAGTGCTTAATTGCACCGTTTAGTGTCTTTCAAATGTCCTTTTATAACACTTTCAATTCCCGACACTCAGGGAAGTATTCTGGATGATAAATCATGATTTCTGCATGATATTTATGTGTTAAAAGCTGATTTATAGCTGAATTTTATGAATCTCTGCACTTAAAGTGCGTTTCGGGTGCTTTTTAGTGCGTATTTTAGCTTCCGGAAAGCCTATAATAAAACCCTTGTATGTACTATAACACCCTAACACGTTTAACCTTAAAACGACGCAGCGGAATTTTGAGTCTGAAAATTTCTTTCATGACATACATCTTGACATTCTAAACATTCATTTTATAAGATAAGAACATAACTTATCGGCACTAAAATTTCATATTTAGCCATTCCCGTACAATCCGTCTTGTGACTCGATCTTCGATCTCCAATCCTTGGATATCCTCATGGCTGGTACTACCTGCGCTCACCACATAAAATTCATACATTAGTACGCGTTATAAACATACAAGGTTTGTTCACGTTTACTTCTCGCTTCATCTACTCTTTACATTCCAGCTTTTCCATCCTGTCATACCATCCGTGGTGATACTTCTTTGCCATTCCTGCATTTCACTTATAACTCCATGTACACGAATAAACAACGTAAACACTTGATCGTACCAACCGACTTACATACATACCTAAACTTCATACACACTATCTCCATACATACATACGTACACACATACATGTCAACCTACATACAAACTTACATACAATTACATACCAATCATTCTATATGTATCTACATATATACATACCTACATTGTCACGTACGATCATATTATCCCACCTATAAACATTCACACATGCATACATACGTACATACATACATACTCCTTATTACATGCCTTCACATAAACCTACATACGTGCATACATTCGTACATACTCACTTTAGTACGCATACATACTTCCTACATACACCCATACATATATACACTTAGGTTTATAAAACATACATACGTACATGCCTACATTCTTACATATATCTTTATAACCACCTGCTTGAGCATACCCCACTCATACTTACCTATTCATATACATCTTCGTATATACTCATACATACATACATGCTTGCTTATCCACATAGGGGCGATTGCCAATGAGAATTAAATTAATAATTCTTACCTGGAGTACGGGATCCCACTTTAAGGTTCATAAATGGAACCTAAGGTGGGATTCTTACCTGGGCTATGGGATCCCGCTTTAAGGTTCCTAAATGGAACCTAAGGTGGGATTCTTACCTGGGCTATGGGATCCCGCTTTAAGGTTCCTAAATGGAACCTAAGGTGGGATTCTTACCTGGGCTATGGGATCCCGCTTTAAGGTTCCTAAATGGAACCTAAGGTGGGATTCTTACCTGGGCTATGGGATCCCAAGGGGAACCAACATACCTATATCGTCACGCACGATCATGTCATCCCACCTTTATACATTCACACATACGCTTACCCTAATGGTCATAAAACATGAGTTAAACTAGTTATACGCGACTTAAAACGCGTTTAAACGAGTTCCCGATACAAAACGGAGCTAACAAGCAACTTTCGACAAACAGCCACCCCGTCGCGTAGCGCGACGGGCCGTCGCGTAGCGCGACGCCATCAAACAAACAGAATGTTTGTTGCTGCAGTGCTGCAGATTTCAGCACGTCCGTGTTTCACGGAAACGGTCATAACTTCTTCGTTATTGGTCCGTTTTACCCGATTCTTTTTCCTACGCGTCCGTAATTTAATTCTCCATCTTTTGGAGTTAAGAACCGACATCCGGATTAACAAAATCTCAGACTTTTATCTCCTCGGCTTATTACCCTTTTTCCCAACCTTGACCCGTTCATGCATTCGTCAACGTAACTTGTTCATTTTACCATATCCTCTTATACACATAATGATATCCATGACGTCTATCATAAATTACTGAACTCTTGGATATCTTGCATCCTTTTAGTACATTATCATTCATATGCTCATTGCGACCCATTAAGGGTATTCACGCATTAATTTGGTCTATGACTAACCAAACCATCATCCCTACTACCATACTTGTCCAAAACGTTACACTAATCGAATAACTTACTTCTAAACTACTTTTAAGATCGTCTACCCCAAAATACCCATCAAGGGCATTTTGGTCAACTTTAAACCCATCCTTTACGACGAAAGACTTTAACACATATTTGACCTCAAACATCATGTTTAATTCATTACAATACTTTATTACTTACGCGTACTAAGAAGTGATTACGGAAATCACTTACCTTATGCATCCGTGCTCGTATCCGATTCCTTGCCTCTTCTTGACCCGTTAACACCTTATGCTTGAGTCCGTCTCGTCGTGATTCCTATACTTTCATTTCATCGAAATCACGCTCTTATTAGTATACACCTTTGTACACATAACAATCATATCACTCGCATAATTCATCCTTAACTTTCCTTAGTCATTTTTAACAAGCATTAAAATACATAATCAACTTCATATAGTCATATCCGTATACGTTAAACTCATGTAACTCATCACGTCATTACATTTAACACGGATTGCTATAACATGTACCATACGACTTCCCATCAACCTACATCCACGACAACGAGTCAAGTCATGTTTCTTATGCTTAGTTGACTTTCAAAAGTCAACTATTAACCATACTTAACTATCGACTTATCATCATATACCCGTAATCATCATAATCGACTATACGGACGACACTATATACATTTCATCATACACTTGATGTGAGTACTACCTTTTAAGCAATACGTACAACTATTTCATGCACAATTCTTCTAAACTCATACATAACCCATCAAAACCAACTACTAATCATCATGTATCATTCCAAATGAACATTAAACATAACATCATCATATTCCTATACTTTCATCTAACAATAATTCATCATACCCACATAATACATCAATCATTCAACAAGACTTGAACATAGGAGGTGATTACTAGTCATAATCTTCACCCTAACTAACGGGTGTCACCTCTAAACACCAAATTAACGCAAACCGTTCATAACCCATGTTCTACACGAGGATTCTAACCCTTATACATGATCAATTTCATATTAACTTACGGATTAGAACATAACCCACTTCACCCATGATCACCAATCTTAGATTTAAGACATACCTTATGATCCCCTCGTGTTGGTGATCATTAATCCATGCTCGGTTATGGATTTCAACTTCATCTTGCCTTCCAATTTGAGCTTAAAGGCGATTTAGGGTTTGAGGCTCCATGGGAGCCTCCTGATCTTTCTCGAACACACACGATGTGTGTGTTTATGTGTGTGTTTAGTTATCTTATAACTTAACTTTCATTTGTTCCATTTTAGCCCCTCAGGTTTACTTTTAAAACATAACTGACACTACCTTAATCATTTAAGACTTTCGACCATACACTTAACTAGGTTAAATAACCTAGTTATTTATTTCCTGACGTGTCACATTATAACATACAACAAACATTAACATTCAGATTTTGGGGCGTTACAAGTCTACCACCCTTAAACAAGGTTTCGTCCCCGAAACCTTTCTCACTTTCATCAAACACACATTATCTTTTCTTCTAGTCCATCCATACGACTACTAGCCCATACTTTCCTGATCATTCTTTCTTATATCATTTTCATTTTCATTTACTTGACCTGTCAATAACTGGTCAATACACATACTCTTCTGTCCTTTAATATGATCCTTTCTTAATGGATCTAATATCTCCATCTCACCTTTAAAATTTACATTCTCTACATACTTTGTATAACATTTAACTTTTGTTTTGTTATCACAACAAAACTATTATTACATAATCACGCCTACGTGCTTAATTCTAACGTTAACCTCATTCTACATTTTCTACAGCTACGTATACCTTGCATACCTTTATTTTATCTTTAAATCATTTCGTTCATTTCACATTACTATGGCTTTCACTTCATGCATTACTTAATTTACACATATACAGGTGTCATACTAGTTCATATCTATCCAATCATGAGTTAAATATTCTCACTAACCTCTTTTTCATTTCCCAACCCACGATCTGCAACCCAGATCGATTCATCTTTTCCTCGAGTACTAGCCATAATAGGCCAGATTTCATTCATCCGTGTCATGAGTTTCCACTCGTGCACATCCTTTCCCCAATACGATTGGTTTCATCACATCAATAATCCTAACATTATCATCAACATCATCGGCGGTTAACATATATCATTTAAACATTCAGTAAACTAGGTGATTACCCACCTATAACTTTTCTACAATTTCCTACGTACCTGCTATAACATACCGCACATTCTATTTCTTACATGCAATCTTTTCATTCAATTAATCATTTTGCCAACGGAAGTACACGCTCGTACTTCCTTCCATTCGTACTTACTTGCAAATACCTTATTACATCGTTTCAATATTTCTTACTGAGCTCACCATTTCCGCCCATACTCAAGTTATTGTCCGGGTCACAGCCCGTCATCATTCCGACTTCTAAGAGTCAATTACTAACACATCTAACACGTAACTTATACAAACTTCGTTTATTATACTATCACTTTTTACTTTATACTTATTTCTATGACCCGTTCGACTCAATCATGGTCAAACTGTCGACATCTTCTTAGGCGGATTAATTTCATCTTCTTATATTTTTGAATCCGTCTCACGGATTCAGACGCATCATTCATGCTTTTTCATTCATTGAATCCGCCTTACGGATTCAAACATTTCATTCATGCCTCTTATCCTTGAACCCGCCTCGCGGATTCAGACATTACATTCATACCTTTCCTCCTTGAACCCGCCTCGCGGATTCAATCATTACATTCTTACTTTTCCTCCTTGAATCCGTCTCGCGGATTCAAACATTCATTCTTACCTTTCATCCTTGAATCCGTCTCACGGATTCAAACATATCGTTCATGCCTTTCATCCTTGAATCCGTATCACGGATTCAAACATATCATTCATGCCTTTCATCCTTGAATCCATATCACGGATTCAAACATATCATTCATATCTCGTTGATCCGCACTTAATCACGGATTCAACATTCTTCATTCTTATCAGGCATGTTTTTCATTCTTACATAGTACTCTCAATTTCCCGAGAGTCTTACTTCCCCTTTCACCCACACGCCCGCCTGCTACCCATCTCTACCGGACATACCTGTAACAATTATCATGACCTCACGAACGTCATACGTTTCTCGTGTACTGGCCAGGTACACAATCCACATAGTAGTTTCGTGCCTTCATGTAATTGTCACCTTATGTTCGTAGACTTAGGCTTCGGCGCGTGTATTGCTTCCAATACTTCGTTACTATACTATCATTGTCTTTCATCTTAAAATTTTCCTTCCCTGAATGAACTTTTCCATTACATACATCCACATATTACATTTACGTACCTGGGCTCATTTGCCTATTTATCCTATTACCTCTTTGCCTGCCTTAGTATTCATCCTAGACCGCATTCACGGTTCATCCTCTTCCAACACTTATGCTTACCTTACACATACAAACCGTCAGTTTCTTTATACGTATACATAAGTACATACTTTCATTAGCCTTTACCTTTGGATCTTGATCGAGTCTTAGATTGTACGGACTTCTTATCTCAAGAGCACACAAGTTTGAGTTCAAGTACTTACCTTCTCGTACTTGATTCTCTCAAACCAGGGCTCTGATACCAACTTTTAACACCCTAACACGTTTAACCTTAAAACGACGCAGCGGAATTTTGAGTCTGAAAATTTCTTTCATGACATACATCTTGACATTCTAAACATTCATTTTATAAGATAAGAACATAACTTATCGGCACTAAAATTTCATATTTAGCCATTCCCGTACAATCCGTCTTGTGACTCGATCTTCGATCTCCAATCCTTGGATATCCTCATGGCTGGTACTACCTGCGCTCACCACATAAAATTCATACATTAGTACGCGTTATAAACATACAAGGTTTGTTCACGTTTACTTCTCGCTTCATCTACTCTTTACATTCCAGCTTTTCCATCCTGTCATACCATCCGTGGTGATACTTCTTTGCCATTCCTGCATTTCACTTATAACTCCATGTACACGAATAAACAACGTAAACACTTGATCGTACCAACCGACTTACATACATACCTAAACTTCATACACACTATCTCCATACATACATACGTACACACATACATGTCAACCTACATACAAACTTACATACAATTACATACCAATCATTCTATATGTATCTACATATATACATACCTACATTGTCACGTACGATCATATTATCCCACCTATAAACATTCACACATGCATACATACGTACATACATACATACTCCTTATTACATGCCTTCACATAAACCTACATACGTGCATACATTCGTACATACTCACTTTAGTACGCATACATACTTCCTACATACACCCATACATATATACACTTAGGTTTATAAAACATACATACGTACATGCCTACATTCTTACATATATCTTTATAACCACCTGCTTGAGCATACCCCACTCATACTTACCTATTCATATACATCTTCGTATATACTCATACATACATACATGCTTGCTTATCCACATAGGGGCGATTGCCAATGAGAATTAAATTAATAATTCTTACCTGGAGTACGGGATCCCACTTTAAGGTTCATAAATGGAACCTAAGGTGGGATTCTTACCTGGGCTATGGGATCCCGCTTTAAGGTTCCTAAATGGAACCTAAGGTGGGATTCTTACCTGGGCTATGGGATCCCGCTTTAAGGTTCCTAAATGGAACCTAAGGTGGGATTCTTACCTGGGCTATGGGATCCCAAGGGGAACCAACATACCTATATCGTCACGCACGATCATGTCATCCCACCTTTATACATTCACACATACGCTTACCCTAATGGTCATAAAACATGAGTTAAACTAGTTATACGCGACTTAAAACGCGTTTAAACGAGTTCCCGATACAAAACGGAGCTAACAAGCAACTTTCGACAAACAGCCACCCCGTCGCGTAGCGCGACGCCATCAAACAAACAGAATGTTTGTTGCTGCAGTGCTGCAGATTTCAGCACGTCCGCGTTTCACGGAAACGGTCATAACTTCTTCGTTATTGGTCCGTTTTACCCGATTCTTTTTCCTACGCGTCCGTAATTTAATTCTCCATCTTTTGGAGTTAAGAACCGACATCCGGATTAACAAAATCTCAGACTTTTATCTCCTCGGCTTATTACCCTTTTTCCCAACCTTGACCCGTTCATGCATTCGTCAACGTAACTTGTTCATTTTACCATATCCTCTTATACACATAATGATATCCATGACGTCTATCATAAATTACTGAACTCTTGGATATCTTGCATCCTTTTAGTACATTATCATTCATATGCTCATTGCGACCCATTAAGGGTATTCACGCATTAATTTGGTCTATGACTAACCAAACCATCATCCCTACTACCATACTTGTCCAAAACGTTACACTAATCGAATAACTTACTTCTAAACTACTTTTAAGATCGTCTACCCCAAAATACCCATCAAGGGCATTTTGGTCAACTTTAAACCCATCCTTTACGACGAAAGACTTTAACACATATTTGACCTCAAACATCATGTTTAATTCATTACAATACTTTATTACTTACGCGTACTAAGAAGTGATTACGGAAATCACTTACCTTATGCATCCGTGCTCGTATCCGATTCCTTGCCTCTTCTTGACCCGTTAACACCTTATGCTTGAGTCCGTCTCGTCGTGATTCCTATACTTTCATTTCATCGAAATCACGCTCTTATTAGTATACACCTTTGTACACATAACAATCATATCACTCGCATAATTCATCCTTAACTTTCCTTAGTCATTTTTAACAAGCATTAAAATACATAATCAACTTCATATAGTCATATCCGTATACGTTAAACTCATGTAACTCATCACGTCATTACATTTAACACGGATTGCTATAACATGTACCATACGACTTCCCATCAACCTACATCCACGACAACGAGTCAAGTCATGTTTCTTATGCTTAGTTGACTTTCAAAAGTCAACTATTAACCATACTTAACTATCGACTTATCATCATATACCCGTAATCATCATAATCGACTATACGGACGACACTATATACATTTCATCATACACTTGATGTGAGTACTACCTTTTAAGCAATACGTACAACTATTTCATGCACAATTCTTCTAAACTCATACATAACCCATCAAAACCAACTACTAATCATCATGTATCATTCCAAATGAACATTAAACATAACATCATCATATTCCTATACTTTCATCTAACAATAATTCATCATACCCACATAATACATCAATCATTCAACAAGACTTGAACATAGGAGGTGATTACTAGTCATAATCTTCACCCTAACTAACGGGTGTCACCTCTAAACACCAAATTAACGCAAACCGTTCATAACCCATGTTCTACACGAGGATTCTAACCCTTATACATGATCAATTTCATATTAACTTACGGATTAGAACATAACCCACTTCACCCATGATCACCAATCTTAGATTTAAGACATACCTTATGATCCCCTCGTGTTGGTGATCATTAATCCATGCTCGGTTATGGATTTCAACTTCATCTTGCCTTCCAATTTGAGCTTAAAGGCGATTTAGGGTTTGAGGCTCCATGGGAGCCTCCTGATCTTTCTCGAACACACACGATGTGTGTGTTTATGTGTGTGTTTAGTTATCTTATAACTTAACTTTCATTTGTTCCATTTTAGCCCCTCAGGTTTACTTTTAAAACATAACTGACACTACCTTAATCATTTAAGACTTTCGACCATACACTTAACTAGGTTAAATAACCTAGTTATTTATTTCCTGACGTGTCACATTATAACATACAACAAACATTAACATTCAGATTTTGGGGCGTTACATGTACTCTTGGGTTTTAGTGCATTCTTGACGTTGGACCTACACCTAGGCTCCAATTCTAATGTCTGACTGCTTTCTGCAGTTCCGTTGACACGATGTGTCTTACCGGTGAGTTTACTAATATTTTTGACGCAACGCTATCATAAAGTAACTCTTGTAGCATATATCATGCATGAATTCACTTGCATGGAATTCAGAAATTTATTTGTCTGGTAAACCAGATCATGCACAGTCATTTAAGCACAAATTACTGTTCATTTCGTGTACGGAATGTACGGAAAAGTGACGGTTGTCACAGTCTCCCCCCGTTAAAAGAATTTCGTCCCGAAATTCAAGCGATGCCATCGGTCGCAGGGGAGTTGTGAAACCAATATGGTCACTTATATTCGAAACACGTCTTCGTGTTCTCATGTCATGTATTCTATCATACTCGAGTAAGTCGATCATGACTTTTCTGTGTCTTGTGGACTCTTGGTCCCTAACCTCAACAGGTTTCTATAGTATTGTGGACTCTTGGTCCAAAACCTCAACAGGTTTCTATAGTATTGTGGACTCTTGGTCCAAAACCTCAACAGGTTTCTATAGTATTTCTTGTCGTTTGTCATTGACGTGAATCTTATTTGTGGGGACTACAACTGTTCCTTAAGTCAGACTCCTTTAAAGACTAGATACATGAATGTGTCGTGATCACTACTGATCTTTTTCTAGGAGTTTCATCTTGTGAACAATGATTCTGATCCCTACACCGGGGATTCAACCCTTTCGTTTTCCAAAACACACTACGCCTTCTCTGGGCGAGGCTCTCATTTTAGTCATACTTCTTGCCTCAAATCCTTAAGATTTCTACCGCTCATCGGCGTAATCTTTCTGTGTTCCGTGGGCTGTCCTGATATGATCACATATCTGAACGATCTTGCCTCTAGTTTTCCTGGGCCATCCCGGGCCAGTTGATTGTTTATTTCTGGTCTCCGTTCAACATGACGGGAATTGACTCATTATGTTCCGTCTAAAGTTTCACACGAAGCGGTTTAAACGGCAGTGTGATAAATACTGTTGTAGGAAGACTCCACTAAGGGCGAGTGAGTGTTCCAACTTTTTATCAAAGTTTATCACACAGCACGTATCGTGTTCATACAGTCTGCACCGTTCAACAGCTCAGTTCATATTCGAGTTCTTACGATCATCGGTGTGCTGCAACCCTTGTGATCAGTAAAGATCGTGCAGCGTTTTCTTTCAGGTAATGACGTCAAGTTTGCGGCGCGCAATTACTGTATCTATCTCAAGGTCTCTTCTCATGATTCCTTGATCAGTGTGCCGCGTATGCAATGTTGTGGTCTCGTTGCATCGACGTACAATCGAGACTTTGTCGAGAGGCGTCACATAATTGCAACTTTAGCTCCTTAGCTCTTGGTTCCAGGGTTGGCATGAATTTCGTTCTTATCCACCATGTATCTTAAAGTTCTCCCTTCGCGAACTCGAAATCCGCTTTTCGTCATCATTGCACCTAACTGTGCTTTCTCTAAGAGTTGTAAGGTAAATTGCAGCTGTTGCTCACGACCTTCCTTGGTCGTTGGCCATATAAGAATGTAGTCAATAAGTATATGACTTATCCAGGTATGGCTTACACGTTCGATTCATGAGGTCCATGAATATCGTCGATGCATGTGTTAAGCCAAATGATACGACAAGGAACTCGTAATGCTCAAAGTAAGTCCTAAAGGTCGTTTTAGGGATATTTCCTCTTGTATTCACAGTGGAGGACATCTTGTCCTCAAGTTGATCTTTGCGTGGTAACTGGAACCTTACGATTGGCTCATTTGTGTCATCAGTCCTTGGCAAGGGATTCTGATTCTCGATTTTCTGAAGTTTATGTAAAGTGGAGACTACCAATTTTCTCCTTGTCTCCCTAACTACGGATGTCATATCTTTGATTTCCCCTTGTCTAGCAGCTCTGGCAGTTACCTCGGAGGCTCATGCTTCGCAGACGAAGCTAGTCGGTAAGGCGTCATTTGGCACTGGTACCGCTCCTGGCACGAGGGGTATCCCAAGCTCCTCTTGGCGCTGTGGAGGTATTCCTGGCAAGTTTTCAGAAATGCTACTGGGACTTCTTCCATAACGGGGATGTTCTCAGGCTCTATACTTGGATATCCAATCCATGCTGACTATCATATTATGACTTCGCAAGTCAATGGTAACAGAAGGTCCCGACCTTCTGAGTCCCTAAATGCAATCCTTAATTGCTTCGACTGTTTAAACTAGCCTTCTATATGCCCATTTCTAAAGAATACGGAATGTCTAATTTTACTTGAAACTAGGCCAAGCAGTTTCTTAAGTTCTAAGCATGTAAGGTTAAAGTTGATGCCAGTATTAATTAAAAGTAGATGCATAGGGTTGGTTAATAGGGGACGTACCCGTAACCGCATCTGGATCCTGGCGTGCTTCACGAGTTTCGATCGTGAAAACCCTTCCTTGCTTGCTTCTTCCTAGGGCAATCTTTCCTAAAGTGCCATGCTTCACCACGTCTGTAGCAACCTGGTATTCTCTTATTTCTCCCATCTGGGTCCTTTGCCCAACAGGCAACCTTGCTGTGCCCTTCTTTTCCACACTTTCCGCACTTAGGCCTCGGACATCGACCTTCATGGTGAAAATTGCATTCTCCGCACTTCGGTTTAGTCCCCGAGTATATTTTACCACCAGCCTTATTAGTGGCTCCATCAGTTTTCCTGTCATGCGGCGGTTTTACTTTCTTTCCCTTGTTTGCTTTAGAGCTTCCATAGTTGACTTGGGTGCTCATCTTTAGGTTTGAGGACTTCCTCTTCTTGTTGCTTGACGACTCCACATGAGTCTCTTTCTTGTTATCCTCAGATTCCAAAAATTTTCCCACACGTAGAGCTTCTTCAGTAAGAGTGACACTCATATCGATAGCCTCTGCAATGGTTGAGGGCTTTGAGGTAGTAACCATGCTCCTGATCTGAGGTGCAAGTCCCCAAATGAATCGTTCAACCCTTTTGAATTCCGGTTTGACTAAGTAGGGGACGACCCTAGACAAGTCGTGAAATCGTTGGACGTATTCAGGAATCTTCGGTCCGTCCATTTTCAAGTTCCAGAACTCCACCTTAAGCTTCTAGATTTCAGCCCTAGAACAGTATTTCTTTTCCATCATTTCCTTGAGCTCGTCCCAGCTCAGAGCATAAGCAGCATCTGCACCAAGGGTCTGAACCTGAAGGTTCCACCAGGAGAGTGCGCCATCCAAAAATAACCCTGAGATATAGGTAACACTCTGTTGAGGTGAGCAGTTACTCATTCTTAGAATGGAGTCAGTCTTTTCTGTCCAACGAACAAATGCAACGGCGCCTCCTGTTCCATCAAAGTTTAATGGTTTGCAGTCCAGGAACTGCTTAAAGGTGCAGCTAGTTGGAGGGTTATTTTCGGTAGTGCCATCGCTGTGCTTAGAGCGGAGGGCTTCATGTCGCGAAATTGCCTGTGAGATGCGTTCTTGCAGCTCGGCTTCTGTCCTTGGCAACGTACTGGTGTTTGTGTCTCGCCTGGGCGGCATTCTCTTCTGCCAAAATGGTATGAAGTAGGTTAGACAACATTCCAATTGTCTATGAGATACATAGCACCATAAGCCATTATGTAATCACCCAATTTCACAAGTATATATAATCAATGTATAAGCGAGGAAACAGTTATTGAGCCTTCACATAGGCATGCCAACTTGGTCTATTATTTGAAATGAACTCGAGGCTACATTGCCTTGGTCATTCAAGTTTCAGTTATTTCCTGCTTCATTGATTTTCTTAGGTCTTTAGCTTTACTGGTGCGTATATTTCCCCTTTGATGGGGTTGTTTGTGTAGAGGTGATAGGGAGTGTATCGTCGCTGATTCTTTTTGAATGTTAATCCACCTCTCTTGCTTAAATATCGTTTTCTCAAACGTCTCGTATGCAGGTAGAAGTGTCAGTCACGAAGTAGGCTAAGACAGGTCTCCTACTTTCTAACGTGCTAAAGCACTGATCTATGTGTTGTTCTACCAGATGAAGGTGAGGACACCTATAGATTAATTTTGTTTGGTTTTCATTAGCTTGACCCGCATAGTCCACCAGGATTTCTGTGCACTACAAGTCGTTATTACGTAGGCCCCCGTAATAATAAATTGTCTTGCACAGTTACCCCAAATTTTCTCTCGTTCAAGCAGATGATCGATCAAGGAGGGGACACTACTGTCCTTATACCTCTGTCATGGAAAGGACCATTGCAGTGGTCCACGCGCTAACACTCGTTGTTGTTACACGTGAATAGGCACGATGATTAGATGAAGTAGGAATAAAGAGGATTCCCAGTAGTTGGAGGGGCACCTTCGTGACGAATACTTCATATTCCTTCTCTGGTCAAGTATGTCGTCAATCTTGCTTCACAAAAGTCGCAGGGATCTCGTCCCGTTGATTAAGAATTTGTTCAAGGTTGCCGCCTCTGCCTCGTCATCATCACCGTAGTTAGGCACCTTCACGATCGAGAGGGAAGAGCAGCCATCTCCTACGGAAGCAAGCTCAGCATCTTGTTTGGTAATCACTCCCAGCCATGAGCTTTGCAAAGGACGCGAGGTCGGTAGCTTCATCGTGCGAGTCACGTACAGTAATAGGAGTCAGAGTCGAAAGTATCTTATTCACGTCAAATATCATTTCGTACACTTTATTTGTATGTATGTATATCAATAACATATATGCTACTTAGCATAATCAAGCAATTTAATGCATTATATCACGAATAACTCTCGTTCTTGGGGGGTCATTTTGTTTTTGGCAAGTCTAACTCGTGTAGACTATGCTTTGGTTGGCACCTTATTTTAAAGGTATTCCTCACTAATGTCCTTGCCTTGTCTCTTTTTGAAAAGTGTTTGACTCGTGGATCTTGGCGCTTACGTGAATGCAATGAAAACCTTTTCGTAAAATGTTTTTGTGAGAGAACTCTAGTGATTGTAGTCTAGACTCGAGAAAGAATCCTAGTTCACTACAATCGAAGCTCTGATACCAAACTGTCACACCCTGTCTTTTGCGGAAGCGTACGATGTGTGACTAGTTTGTTATAATTGCATTCAATCATAATAAACAACTACATGATTAAAACGATGTTCATCCATTCATGAAAATTTTAGTATTACAAATACTCGTTATTTAAGTTTTAAAAACACAACCTTCGTCTAGGTTACAATTCAACAAAAGTGGATGACATCTAAACTTGAAGTCTACTTCTAGCTATGACACTTGCGCCCAAGATCCATCCTGTCACCTGAAATACATGTAATTTTGGAAAACATCAACATAAAGTTGAGCGAGTTCATGCGTTTTTGTATTTCACGTTTGTATACTTTGTATGAAAACATAATGTGTGTCATGTATAATTCAAGTTTTTCTTGAGTACTCCACGTACTCAAGTATAATTCCCGTTTTCTTGAGTACCCCACGTACTCAAGTATCATTCAAGTTTTCTTGAGTACTCCACGTACTTCAAGTATAAATCAAGTTTTCTTGTGTACCCCACGTATTAAATGATTGTTTATACAAGGACATTAAGGCACGTAAGGACATAGGGAGCATTAGTATATTCTCCTTCAAGGCATGTGAGGACATAGGGAGCATTAGTATTTTCTCCTTTAACTGTGTCGATTACCCTCGACTGCGTCAATTTCCCTTGACTGTGTCGATTACCCTCGACTGTGTCGATTTACCTCGACTGTGTCGATTTGCCTCGACTGGGACACCGAAGCACTCAAGTGGTCACATAAGGACCATGAGTGGGGCTCGGCCGTACCCGTTAGATCTAACCCTCGTCCCTAATTAAGTATTAATGGCATCTCAATATCTAGTTTAAGCTCACATGATCTAGTATTTTCTAGGCATTTCTTATAGCTCATCATATTGCACTCACCACGAGTGCTTCTCGTATTCTTTTGTATTCTCAAATCATATTGCACTCGGTACTCGTTCTCACCAAGAGTGCTTCTCGTATTTTTACCATTTGTAAAAATTGTAATATGTGTAACATGTATTTCACCCCCAAGAGTTATAAAACCAAAAATAGTTAAGAGAAAAGGGGGAGTATGAACTCACAACTTTGCGTTCCTGCGTCGTAAACTTCACCGGATTTGCTTATCTAGCGTCGTGACCTATACGTGTTTTCTTAACGTTAGTCACTAGACTTGTATCGCACAAGTACAGTCACTATCTCTTGTGTACGTATTCTTGTGTTAAAAATAACTTATATTTTTAACTAAGTGTCTTACTTATATTATTTTCTCGAAAATAATTATAAGTTTCTTGTATTATGCGCTTTGCACCCGAATTATGTATTTTGTCTAAGTACGTTGTATTATGTGTATTTTTGTATTTTCACTTCTTAAGAGTACTTAGTGTATTTTCTAGTCCTAATACACTATCATGCGTATTACATACTACACACACTTAGCACAAAATTTTGGTGATCAAATATTATATATTTTTCCTCGGATAACATACTTATATCTTTTCAGTTTTAATATACAAAACTGGACTGTTTTCGGATATTTTAATAAAATAGTTAACTCATTCCAAAAATTCCCAAATTTTTACAGAACGTCTGAAACGATCCAAAAATTATTGTGTAAAACTATCGGGGTCCAGTTCATTACCAATATTTTATAAGAATTTATTTTCCGGACTGCAATCAGATTTGTCGCTTTCTGATTGCAGTTTACGAAATAATTCATTAAAAATTCATCGTGAGTCCGATTTACGAAATTCCAGCGGGAGAATTACAAATACATCAGTGGTCAACTATGGTATAAATTTTGTGATCAGACTCCACACAGAATACAAGTTATGACAGAAAACAGGACGCACATTTTCAGCAGCAAAAATGCAGCTCTAGCTGCTGTTACGGAAAGACACTTTAAAAATAGTAAACCGAGTCCAAAAATTATGATTCCGGTGTCATTAGAACCGTATTTTATAATAACACATTATAGACTTGAGAAAATACATTTTTCGTTAAGTTACGGTATGGTTACAGCCAGTTAAAGGCGGCTGGAAATACAACTCAGCATATTGTTTTTAGTTTAAAGGTTACTAAAACGCACCCATACGACCACCATACTTTCTAATAACGATTGACAACGGGTCATAAGTTATTTACAGCAGATTATAGTTCACATATTTCAGATTCAACATGTATTATCATATTTCATCATCATTTTAACACTACTTTATCACTAGACTAGTTTATGTTCACAACTTGTTCATGTTCTTTAATGTGCTTATGTTTTCTTCATAAAACATCTATTAACCACTTAAATAGCAAGTAAAATACAAGGATCTAAGTTCTTACCTCTAGTTCAAGACTAGGAGAGTTCAAGTGAAGGAAGGTGGTGGATAAAAGAAGATGGGAGTGGTCCTTCAACTTCCGAACACACCGTGCTTCGTTGTATGCCTTCTATCACCCTTGGATATGCTTAGAGTGCTTGAAGATGATCAAGTGATGGTGGTGGTGGTGCTATTTGTGGCTGGCCGAAACCAAAGAAAGAAGAAGGAGGAGGTTGTGGAGAAAATGGTGAGATGAAAATGAGGTTAATGTTCTAGTGGGCTATTCTTATATCTTCCAACATTTGTTTAACCAATGGGTTCCATGTCTTCTAGAGTACAAGCACATCCATTAAACAAATAAAATAAAATCAAGTTGGTGTGTCCCATGTCCATAACCGGTTGGGGGGGGGGGGTGTGCTAGTTATGTTTCAACTAGATAATTAGTGATCTAGTTAGAGTTTTATGTAATTAGTTAGGGGTATATGTGTTATGATGTTTTAGGATGTGTTATGGTGTTTGGGGACCATCACTAGCTTAGAAAAATAAATACATCGCTTCTAGCAATATTTTGGTGTTCCGGGTAATGTCCGGTTGTTCGGTTAAATACCGATTCGTTTAAGTGCTTAATTGCACCGTTTAGTGTCTTTCAAATGTCCTTTTATAACACTTTCAATTCCCGACACTCAGGGAAGTATTCTGGATGATAAATCATGATTTCTGCATGATATTTATGTGTTAAAAGCTGATTTATAGCTGAATTTTATGAATTTATGCACTTAAAGTGCGTTTCGGGTGCTTTTTAGTGCGTATTTTAGCTTCCGGAAAGCCTATAATAAAACCCTTGTATGTACTCTTGGGTTTTAGTGCATTCTTGACGTTGGACCTACACCTAGGCTCCAATTCTAATGTCTGACTGCTTTCTGCAGTTCCGTTGACACGATGTGTCTTACCGGTGAGTTTACTAATATTTTTGACGCAACGCTATCATAAAGTAACTCTTGTAGCATATATCATGCATGAATTCACTTGCATGGAATTCAGAAATTTATTTTTCTGGTAAACCAGATCATGCACAGTCATTTAAGCACAAATTATTGTTCATTTCGTGTACGGAATGTACGGAAAAGTGACGGTTGTCACACAAAAGCTGAAAGATGTATTCCTGTTTTGTCTCCCACGAATACACAACACCCTGCTGTGCTAAAGGGATTAAAGCTGTGCAATCTTCGAAAATCCTGTGATAAATCTGAGATAGTATCTAGCGAGACCAAGAAATTGTTGTATCCTCGAAGGGATCTTTGGTGTCAATTAGTTTCTAACAAAATGGATCCTAGTGAAATCCACGGGTATACCCACTTCGTTGTTTATATGACCCAAAAAATGTACCTCTCGAAACCATAGGTTGCCTTTAACCAGACTTTGTGCGGAGTGGCTCCTCTCTCAGGAGCTCTAGAATAGGATACATACGCCGCCCAAGTTGATCCTTCCTCCTGGCAATGATTCAAAACGTCATCAACAAACACGATCGATTCATGTGATCCATAAAACTGTTGGTGTGTTGATTAACCAAAAGGTCACGGAATACAAAGTCGCATTGGCCGCATTGCGTTCGATATGTCATTTCAAGCACATTCTCCCTTTGGACTTCCATCTAATGATAGTTCGCTCGTTCATTAAACCTCGAATGGGAGCTTGACCCTCGCAACTGGTCAACAGGTTGCCAATTACATGGTCGAGGCAAACGGTTCTTGACTGTCACCTTGTTAAGTTTACAGTAGCTGATACACGAATAAAGAACCTGTCCTTCTCTTCACAGGTAGAGCTCGGGCTCCCCAAGGCAAAGAGCTAAATCGGTTAGGACCCCTGTCCAGCGGTTCCTGACGTTGATTAGGCAGTTCCTACAACCTTCCTGATGTGAGACAATAAGGAGTACCAGTACTAAGGGCTTCTTCTGACATGATTCCGATATGATGTTCCACCTGAAGATACGGATGTAAACCTGATTGTTCTTCTGGTTGCACACAGGGAGAAATCACGAACAATTGGTGGATCCTCGATCCTCTTTTCCTTAGCCTTAACATCAGTAATGAGTGCTAACATAACGGGGTAATCCTTTCGTGGACACTTCTGACCTTCATCGCTGAATTGATGCAAACCTCTGCACCACTCGGATACTTCATGACAGACGACAACTTTCTCCTCACAGGGTATATCTGCGCAATATCTGGATAACCAATCCATACTGACTACTGTATCAAAAGTATCATGGGTAGTAGAAAGAAGGTCGATGCCGAACACTTGCCCCACAAGGTCGAGTTTGCATCCCAACAAACACTTGGGGTTTCAATTGTCTTACCATCAGCCGATCCCACAGTAGGTTCAGATTCAGGAAGCATCAGGGTTAAGCAGAATAGGGATGAAGCGATTAGCTACTCATACTAGCTACCATGTTGCTATTATGCCTGACGTCGCTCACACAAATCCTAAATGCCCTTCCACAAGCACCACTACCAGTGTTGTTACGGTCAAGTGGATTCTCCATACTGTCATCGTTCCCTTGGTTGTTGACACTTTGACTTAATAACAGTCAGCCCTTGTCGAAGTCACCTTTGTTTCCATACCGAAAGTCATGATTTGTGAGTACCTTGATGTCATCGTGACTGTTGCTTCTAATGTCGTTGCTCGAAACGGAGTTCTGCGGCCTTTCACCATTAGGCTCCATCCTTTCACATTTCGTGTCATGTCCTAAGGCATTACTCCTGGTGCGGGCAGTTACACATTCCACCCTATAGTCAATTGTCATCGATTACGTCCCGATTGATTCGTAAGTGTTGACTCCCATAAGTCGCTTACTAGGGTTAAGGTTTCGATTGAAGCCAATTTGCTAGTGTTCATTGCTAGAAACCAAGGCCATTCTAATGCTGAAGTCGGTGAGATACTACGATCATCCTCTTGCCCCTCGATCTTGCAAGTTGGTCGAGTAATACACAATACGTTGCTAGGGTGTTGCAGAAACGATCGCACTTACGGGATCTAAGGCGTCAATACACAGAGTTCCAACCAATGAAAAGGAGTGAGAAGGTATCGCCCAATCATTCGATGCTACAACATCCAACTCAGGGATGTTCGTACAAGCACCTAACATTCTACACAGTTCACTAGGCGTTCAGATGGGTGTTCAGGTAATACTCGATAGCATCGAGATTCGTGAGGATTCAGAGAGGATTGAAAAGATCACGTTCAAGTAAGAGACAATCACTGCTACGACTCTTATAGACTGTTGTGTTTCAAATCGATCAAATAACGGAACGGAACCCCTTTTTCACTTGTTAAGCCTCACTGGGACTCGCATGCACCCCACATTATTTTTATGTGTGCACCCACAATAATATTGCGATTTGCATGCTCATCTCAGTTCCTCCTAACTCATGTCAAATGGTTCCTCAGACTCGAATAGCAAACAAACAAAGAACATCTCAAAACATGAGTCACGAATGTCTAAGGTAACACCACACTAGCAACCACTTAACACATACAAGTAACACATAAATCCATACTGTTGTGCTAAACGTGCAATCACATGCAATATCATATGTAAGTGTTCACTAGTTATGCAGTACAATGAGTAAACGAGAGACGGACCTTGCAATCTGGAGCTGAGTGTCATGGTCATATTGTTGTTTTCAGAACTGTTTGGTTATATTCTGGTTTTATAAAAACGTTTTAAAACCAAGTTCACTATAACCAGTGGCTCTGATACCAAACTGTCACACCCCCAAATTACCACTCGCAGAAACACCGCGGGCGTGTGACATACCAGGATCTTAGCCACCAATCACATTGAACTCATACATATATTTAAATAGAGCTTTCATTGATTAACCTAAACTATTACAAAACGTTACATATCATTCATTGTATACAGTGGAAGCATAACTCATTTGTTAAGTGTTTCATAAACCATGTGTACATAAACCATTAGGCTTGTATTGAGATTCCATGTATCTCGACCCATGACCACTCCAGCATCCCAGACAGCAAGTCCCAATGATATAAACCTATAGACCTGCAAGCATGCAGACAAGTGTGTCAAACGAAGCTGGTGAGTTCAAAGTTTTGTTAACGCGTATAGTTACCAGTTACCAGATTAAAACGTTTCACAGATTCAATGTTGTTAATCACACGCTTACTGCCGATGGATCCAGATTATTTGCACTAAACCCCAATGCCTCTATCAAATGAATGGTCAAGATGGGGGGTCATTAGTTCACTCCAGACCTCCTCGGTGCAGTGTGAGGGTGCCAAACCTAAGTAGCGCTACTAACTAATACCTCGTTGCCCTACAGGCAACAATCGGTAGGAGGGACTTGAGTGATAGATATAGACGTTTATTAACCAACAACCCCGGGTTTAACATTCCAGTCAAACCCATTACCCGACATTCCTCCCCGAAATGTTTACCAGATGTTCCTCCCCGGGACGCATGCTTGGAAAAAGAGCAGTGAACTCACCTTAGATTGCTTGGTATGTTACATCACATTACCCGTACCAAGTTGGTCAACCATACCCTACCGTGGTTACCAAGAACAGTCAGTAAACACATATCCAATTCGCGTTTGCAACAAGTCACACGAAATACCATTAACACATATCACATAGCAAGCATTTAGGTTTCATACATGTTTAAAATACAGTTCATGTTCAAGAGATCAGTTTACGTTCACGTTGTTCACGTATGTTCATAGTGTGTATTCGTTAGCAAGAATCATCGCATAACTGATAACAAGCTTTCATAACACACGTAGTAGATAAGTTCACCTTTCACATGCATGTTTCGTATTAGTACTTAACAGTTAAGTGAGCTATGTGCAAGAATCAAATCATGTCACTTGATCATAATTAACCATCATTAACAGTAGATACCATGGTTTCATTAACATAATCATTCATCAACCAAAAATCAACTTAATTTACTGTGTTCGTTCACCCTACTGACGAAAGACCCATGTTTCGTCGTATTACTCGCCGACGAATCACCCATGTTTCTTCGTATTACCCGTCGACGAATCACCCATGTTTCGTCGACATATGTGTTTCGTCGGGTAGGAAGTTTCGCCGCATGCACAACAGTTACAATCTTCCCAATCATATTATCACACCTACAGTTTATCTCTAATCATGATTAGCAATGTGAACATGCCCTAATCAAATCACCACATGCTAATAATTTGATTATACAACATCAACAACCATCCATCATGTTCTGTGAATCAACGTGCTGCACAACAATTACCAAAACCCTATTATCTAATTGGTTTAACAACCTCTATTGTCGCTACCACTGTTTCTTATCATTACTCATGCTAATTAGTTAACACATTCCTTCAATCGTTCAGCATGCATCAATCTATAAACAACACTAAATCACACCCTGATCGTACATATTACTAGTGTTCATCCAGATTACATTCACATATCCAAGACATAACATCACACCAAAAGTCTAGGTTACAATCGATACATTTATCCACCCAGAAGGCACACAACAATTTACAATAGTAGACTAACCGAGATACACGATGGAAACTGGATTGCTTACGGCAAGATGAGGAGGCGTCGAGAGAGAGGAGGTGGGCTGCCACCAACCGCTAGAGGGAACTAGGGTTTGTTGTCGTGTGTCTTTCAAGAATATCGGTGCCGTGCACAAGTTTGTGTGCATGAAAAATACCCTCCTGCTGGTTTGGGCTCGATTTAAAGCTTGGGGAGGGTTGGGCCTGGGAAAATGAGCTGGGCCGAAAGCCCCCCTTCCGCGAAAGAACCCATAGATGAAACATAAGTTTCGTCGGCTCAAGATGACATATGCCCAATGTTTCGTCGAGTGTGTTAAGTCCAACTTTAAACAGCTCATGAACTTTCACAATTCTTTAATAATCAATATCATTGAACAAATGGATTCACTAACCATCCAAACTCAAATCTCAACAACCACCCATAAAACAAATAGTCAAAACATGATAAACAAAACAAGTAGTAAGTAGAGGAAGGTACTTGAAATCCCGGATTGTCACAAACAACAAAAAGAACATGTACAGTGATCAGTCACCTCACTGATTACTTGTAAAACTCTCCCACAGCTGCAAAAGAAAGCATGTGCACAGGGAACTCTCTTTTATCCGCAGGTCCGAACCCTTCAAACCCCAAAAGGGTAAGTCCTTCACTGCAAGCACAGATTCACTAGTCAAAGGTTTCTCCTTTGAGAAACACCTTCCCCTAGGCCATGACACCATGCAAAACATTCCAAGATCAGCAGAGATCATTCCAACTCTCTGATTCTTCTTCCCCCTCTCCAGAACTAGCTCTATGCTTGCTTCTCTTCTTCACTTCAAATAATACATCTTCTCCACCGATCACGTTCTGGGCTGGCTTCTAATCAGTTCAGAATTCAAGGAGAATAACAACAATACTAGTGAACCTCTCTCCACGTCTTGCAAACGTTGGGGGACCCCACGACTTGCGTTAGGCAAAGTGGAACCCTTGAACCCTTCTGCCTGACCAGACTAATCACTATCCTTGGTCATGTATTTGTTGTAGCAACAAGTTGGCGCCCACCGTGGGGTTACGCTGCTTATTTTTCTCAAAAACCCAGTAGTGTAGCTCCACTTTCTCCAGAATCATCATGTCGGAAAGTGAATCTCCCGGTGAAGTTAATCAAGTGTCACGAACTCCGACACCTAATGCTAGCCAAATGTCACCGGCTACGTCTACACCCCTCTCTACCCCGGGAGGTACTCCAACGGGAACCATGTTCCCGGAGTTTACATCTTTTCAAACACCAACCCCATCCCGATCAGGGGTTCCTTTTCCTCAAGTCGATGTCATGAACACTCCGGAACGTGTCGATTTAACACTGGAGGGAGTAGCTCGACATTTCCTACAACTAAAATCTCTTCTCAACCAACACGTGAGCCAAGAAAGAGAAAAAGGAGTGAGAATAAGGCTAGATTATGACGAGCCTGAACCCTCACTATCACCCGGTCCACCACCACTTCCTTTCACCAGCTCACGACCAAGTACTTCCCAGTTTGAAGCTGGTCCAAGTGTGACAAGCCAACCGTTCGACCCTACCCCTCGTGCTTATGGGAGACCAAGTCCAACGGCTTTCCCATTATTCACTTCACAACCTGCTGTAACCGGCACTCCCCTTGGACATGAAACCACTCTTGAACAACCATGGCAGTCACCAGCTTCAAGTGTTTCCCCTCCTGTTGCCACTACGTGGGAGCAAGCCTTGGCAGTCCTGCCTCTCGCCCGGAGTGTAGCCATGAGCACCCCCATGGGGGCAAACCACACAGCTGCCACTGAAAGCCTTCAAGGCTTTAACCTGATGCAACAGATGATGTCCCAAATGATGGCACACTTCCCTTGGTCTGAACTCATCAACCAAGTGTTAAGTACCCACCAAGTAACAACGAGTCATAACGTAAGGGTGGAGGAAGACCTTGCTAAACCCTACAAGCCTAGCAAACTTTCCTGTTTTTTCCCAACAGATCATCGATTATGACTTCCAAACAATGATCAAAATGCCATCTCACATAAAACATATGACGGGACTGAGGATCCAGAAGATCACCTCCAAATCTTTATCGGTGCTGCTCGCATCGAAAAATGGTCCAACGCCGAGTGCTGCCTCATGTTCATGCAGACTCTCGTATGATCCGCCAGAATATGGTTTAACAACCTCCCTGGTGGAAGCATTCGAAGCTTCGATGATTTAAGCAAAGGTTTCATGGCCAACTTTTCACAAGAAATGGGGTATGTTAAGGATGCCACGGTGATTTTCGAAATAAAACAAAGAGATGATGAAAGCCTCCGAGAATTCATTGAGAGGTACAAGAAAGAAGGGTTAACATACGTGGGTGCTGATGAAAAAATAAGGGTGGCAGGCTTCATGAATGCCATCACCTCCAAGTACCTCACAAGAGACTTCAACAAGTGCCTACCCAAAACCCTTGAAGAAGCTCTCAAAAGGGCTGAAGCCCACATTCGAGGGGAGGAAGCTGTTGACATCAAGGAATAAAGGAAAAGGGGATCTAGTTGGCGAGGAAACAGCCCCACTAGAAAGAAAGGGAATTTTAATTCCTATGATAGACGTCCCAAAAGCTCAGAGCAACGAAGGCCTGAAGGTCGGAACCCTCCAAGCAGGGAGAAGACGGTGAACTTCACAGCTCTAACAAAAACCCCACAAGAGATCCTTGCTACTGAAGAGGTAAAACAAAGCTTCCGACCTCCTCGAACTTTACCAAAAAGCAAAAGAAACGAAAACTCCACTCAATTTTGTGAGTTCCATGAAGAAAAAGGACACCATACCAATGATTGCTTTCAACTCAAGAAGAGAATTGAGGAAGCCGTCAAGTCCAAAGAACTAGCCCATTTGGTAAAAGGGGTAAGGGACAAGATAGCTGAAGGAAAAAGAAAAGAAGTAAACATGGTGGAGTTCGATGAAAAAACTTCCCACAAACGGCCACACTTGGAAGCTTGGGATCTTCAATGTGTCTGCTTCCTACCACCAGAGGGGGACCTACTCTCAAACCCTTTGGTGGTTGAAGCAACTATGGGAACGATAAAAATAAGAAAAGCTTACATTGACACAGGGGTAACCACCGAGATCATGTTTGAGAAGTTCTTCAATCGTCTAATTAATGAAGAACGTTCAAAGCTCCAACCATCCGGGACCTCTATAAAAGGTATCGCCGATATACCCCTCAAGCCTTTGGGCCAACTAACCCTTGATGTCTGTTTTAGTGACGACAAGATGGAAAGAACCAAACCGCTCACTTTTTTGGTTATCACCATTCCCTCCAACTATGATGTTATCATAGGAAGGCCAGGGCAATGTGCGTTAAGTATGGCTGTTCAGTTGGTCGAGGCACCGTAAAGTTCCCCACCGAAAGAGGGATTGCAACCCTTCAACCTACCCAAGAGGCTTACATGGATGAAGGGGAAAGCTCAAAAAATGAAGATGATGAGCAAGGGCTGATCATAAACTCCAAATATCCCAAACAAAGGATAAGGATTAATACAAGCCTTTCCAAAGAAACCCTCTCATACCTTGAGAAGCTGCTGATACACTATAGTGATGTCTTCGCTTGGTGTCCGAAAGACATGACGGGTATCCCTCGAAGCATTGCTGAACATGAGCTGAAAATACCACCCGATGTCAAGCCTGTCGTCCAAAAGAAGCGAAGCCTAGCTCCCAAAAGAAGCCTGGGAACATGCAAAGAAGTTGAAAAACTTGTTCTAGCTGGGATCCTTCAGGAAGTCAAGTATCAATCCCGGGTTGCCAACCCAGTTATGGTTTGAAAACCTGACAAGTCTTGGAGAATGTGCATCGGTTTCAAAGACTTGAACAAACCATGCCAGAAAGATTGTTATCCCTTGCCCTAGATCGACCTTAAAGTAGACTCACTTACAGGGTTCCCGTTCAAGTGCTTTCTTGATGCCTATAAAGGCTACCACCAAATTCAAATGAAAGAGGAAGACGAAGAAAAGACAGCCTTCCATACCGACAAAGGTATCTTTTGCTACCAAAAGATGCCTTTTGGCCTGAAAAATGCAGGTGCAACCTATCAACGCCGGTTGACAAAGCATTTGCTAGTCAAATTGGCAAAAACATGGAAGCATATGTCGATGACTTGGTGATCAAAAGCAAAACAAAATATCAAATGCTTGACGACATTCAAGAAACCTTCCAAAACTTGAGAAAAATCAGCATGAAACTCAACCCTGTGAAATGCTCATTTGGGTTTGAAGAAGGCAAGTTTCTAGGGCACATTGTAGGGAAACAAAGTATAAAAGCCAACCCCAACAAGGTCAAAGCCGTTCTTGAAACCAAATCTCCACAAAGCAAAAAAGAATTGGAGAGTCTGAATGGAAAGCTTGCAGCCTTGAAGCGTTTCACCTCAAAGCTAGCCGAAAAGTCCCTACCCTTTTTCAAAACACTTAAAGGGTGTGCCAACAAAAAAGATTTCAAGTGGACTGAGGAAGTGGAAGAAGCTTTAAACCAGATGAAGCAGCACTTAGCTTCACTCCCGGACATTGCGACTCCGGAAATGGGAGAACTGATCTCTGTCTACCTCTCGGTTGCTGAAGAAGCAATAAGCGCGGTCTTAACCATCGAACGTAACAATGTTCAGGTACCCGTCTACTTCTTCAGTAAAACTTTAAAACAAGGAGAGATCAAGTATCCCCCATTGGAAAAACTTGCTCTAGCCCTAGTCCAAACGGCTAGAAGGCTTCGAAGGTACTTTCAAGCACACCCAATACAAGTGGTCACCGACCAACCTATCAAAAGTGTGCTTGAAAAACCGGAAAACTCAGGACGATTAGCCAAATGGGCTGTGGAACTAGGTGAACACAAAATCACCTATGTTCCAAGAAAATCTGTCAAAGCCCAAGTCTTGGCTAACTTTATTGTAGAAGTCCCAAAGCAAGTCACCACGGAAGTTAATATAACTACCGCTGAACCTTCTGACCCTGAAGCCTGGAAGCTTTTTACCGATGGGGCTTCAAGCGTTGAAGGGTCAGGAGCTGGGCTCATTTTAATCAACCCTGAAGGGTTAGAATTTACATATGCTCTTCGACTTAAATTTCAGACCACTAACAATGAAGCTGAATACGAAGCATTAATAGCTGGTTTGAAGATAGCCAAAGAAATGAAGGTTCAAAAGCTTCAAGTCTTCACAGACTCACTGCTTGTTTCAAGTCAAGTCAATGACAACTATGTAGCAAAAGAGCCCAACATGAAGAAATATCGAGAAAAGTCTAATGAATTGATGAGCACGTTCCAAGCATGCACCATCAAACAAGTCCCAAGATCTCAAAACAAGAGAGCCGATGCCTTAAGCAAACTTGCCTCTCTTACATTTGCTCATCTTACCAAGAAAGTATTAGTTGAAGTGTTGAAAACTCCCTCAATTCAAGAGCTAGAGGTTCAAGATGTGATCACTGAAGAAGGCCCCAATTAGATAACTCCTATTGAAAAATTCCTCAAAAACGGTGAATTACCCGTTGACCAGACGGAGGCTGAAAGGGTTCGAGTCAAGTCCAGGCTGTATGTGTTGCAAGGGGACGTCCTTTACAAGAAAGGTTACCTTGCACCACTACTAAGATGTGTTGGCCCGGAACAAAGCCAATATCTGATCAAAGAGGTTGACGAGGGGATATGTGGAGCTCATTTCAGACCAAGATCGGTGGTTGCAAAACTGATGAATCTCGGGTACTTCTGGCCTTCCATGCATCGAGACACTACCGAGCAGTTAAGAAAATGTGAAGCTTGTCAGATACACACACCAGTGCCCAAAAGCCCCAAACATGATCTTGTTCCCATCTCTTCGGCCTGGCCATTCCACAAATGGGGAATGGATATTATCGGTCAATTCCCACCGGCCAAGGGCGGGGTAAAATTCTTATTGGTGGTCATATACTACTTTACCAAGTGGCCCGAAGTCAAACCACTTGCAAAAATCTCGGGCAAACAAGTCATTGACTTTGTGTGGGAAAACATCATTTGTCGCTTCGGGCTGCCAGGAGTATTGGTCACGAATAATGGGAAACAATTCACTGAGAAGCCTTTCAGCACCTGGTGCAAGGAATTCAGAATAACTCAGGTGTTCAGCTCAGTTGGATACCCGCAATCCAATGCCCAAGTCAAAATAACAAATCGAAGCACCGTTGAAGGGATCAAGACTCAATTGGGGAGACATGAAAACAATTGGCTCGAAGATAAACGTTCTATGGGCAATACGAACAACGGAAAAAACAAGCCACAAAAGAACACCTTATAGCTTGGTGTTCGAAACAGAAGCTGTGATTCCAACAGAAATAGGAGTTGTAACTCAAAGAACACTCAACATGGATCTCGAATCAAACAAGAAAGAGACCATGTTGAATTTGCAACTCCTCGAAGAAATCCGTGATCAAGCCGCTATACAAGAAGCCAAGTATAAACAAAAAATGGAAGCTTATTACAACACTAGAGTGAAACATGAACGCTTCAAGCCTGGAGACCTTGTACTGCGAAATAACGAAGCCAGTAAAAAAGAAAACCAAGTTAAACTTGGTCCAAAATGGGAAGGGCCATACACAATCATGGAATCCCATAAAGGTGGATCCTACAAACTGGCAGACGAAGAGGGCAAAAAGCTTCCTCGTCACTGGAACGGCAAAACCCTTAAAAGGTTCCATGTCTGACAAAAAGATTGTTTGAAATGTATTACAAGAGTTGTTCTGTTCCCCTTTTGTAACCAGTTGAACCTCTTAAATGAATGATGAAGCTTTTTATCAAATTTGTCTTTCTATCCTACTATCAGGTTGAGAACCTAGCAAAAAAACTCCATGGCAAGGGCCATGTAAGGGGATGAGCTCCCAGGCCACATCGCTCAATAGGTTCAAGGGTTGAATTGACCTATATAAGGGGTGAGTTCCTATATCAATACAACTCCATGAGACTTAGAAAAATTTTCAACAAACTTGTCTCATAGACGGGTTTGAACAACCTATACCAAATGTTCTATAAACCTTAGAAAACAGTTTACAAAACAAAAAAAAATTAAGTAAAAAGGATAGACAACATGTGCCCTTTTATCAAGTGAAGCCTTGAAGCTAAAGTGACTGCAGCACTAAAACTTCTTAAGGAATATTAGATAAAGAGACGCATAAAACAAACAAGACAAATTATCATCAACACATGAATAACGAAATTACGAAACATTAAACATGCATAAACATAAAGGCCTTAGGGGCCATGCAACCTAAACATTGTTCCGAACAGCCATCAAGGCTAACCAACAAAAGAAACCATAAGGGTTTCCATCAAACCTGCAAATTGTTCAAATAGCCACTAGGGCTAACACCCATCAACAGAAACCTTAAGGGTTTCTGCAAAACCTAAATTGTTCAAAGGACATAATAACATAACATTGTTCAAGTTTGCTAAGATAGCTACGAATGGAATTTAGAAAGTTTAATTTGCATCACCAGCACTAGAAGGCTTCGACACCCCAGCTCCATCATCCTTCGACTTCTTTGCCTTTTTCTTCTTTCGACCCTCACTACCCGCTTCAGAGGCTTCCTTCCTTCGAGGCTTCACCACCAGCAGACATGGTTTCTTCACTATCTACCGAGCATGAGCGTTTTTTAGACAAGGACTCCAGCACTTTCTTACAAACAACCTCATTCAGACCACGAGGTTTCAAACCCTGTAAAACAGAAAGTGGCTTGTCAAAACACTCGGAAACCTCACCCACAAAAGGCCAAGTCATATACTCCATGTCCTGAACAGAATCTTGAAAGACTTTAAGAGCTTGTGGTTGGAAGAAGGGAGATTTGTCTTGTGGTTCACCAGCCTCGCAAGCTTTATACCCGGCAACAAGGCCTTGATGCCTTCCATGAGCCAGCAAGTTAGTATACACGGCACCCAAAACCTTGTTGAATTCAGAATAATGAAGAAGGAAGGTGACCACTTGCTGAAAGCCATGTTCAATCAGCCACCTATTGTCATTAACCAGCCGAACCTCGGAAGCCTTCAACCTCTCTACTCCTCCAAAGAGGTTTTCTCTCGAACTTTCAGAACCTCCAACTCTTTCTTCAAACCCTCAACCTCCACCTCATGCCTTGAGGTAACTTCGTGCATCTTCTTCACCCAAGCCTCTTCCTTTTTGGCAAAACCATCAATCTCTTTCTTCATGGAAGCAATGGAAGTCTTCATTCTATCCTTCTTCTTCATGATTTCTTCATATTCCTGCATCCCCTTACGAAAACGGGTAACACCCTCAGCCAACAGGGAAGAAAGATTGCAAGAACTCAATATCAGTGTTGAAAGCATAGTATCACCCTCTATTTCAGCAATAGAATCCCTAACGGATGGAGGAGCAAAATTGGCTAATACATCTACACAAACGGCAGGATCCTTAAAACTGTCCCCAACTTTCAGACCCCAGTTAGTAACATGAACTTCATAAACATTGGACTCTTCTAAGCCTTCAACACTTTTGCCTGTGGAACCCTGGATAGCAGGCACCGCAACCTTTTTTACCAACTTCTTCTTCTTTCCAGCAACTACCAACTCTTTCTCCTTCTCCTTCTCTACACCACCTTCAGAACCCTGCTCAACGGACACCTCAATGTCATCACTGATATCAATGACCTCTAAACCAGAGGGTTAATCAACACCTTTTAACAAATGGCGGTTTGACCGACGCGTAGAAACCTTGGGAGCAGGGACCTTTGTGAAACCCTTGACGTTTGGAATGCTTACGTAACCAGAACCTTCGAACCTTTGCTCGGAACCTCTAGCAACTGCATCCTCACCCTCTGCAGTCTCAGCATCCGTGAAAACAACGTCTGATGTGTCATCGCTTTTAACAAAGTCCAACGCAAACATAACTACAAACATCAACGAAAAACAACAATATGCAAATAATCAGAAAAAACATAAAAAGGGCAAAACAAACAAAAATTCATAACCTGACCGTCTGTCACACCCCTATTTTCCACGTATTACCGGTGGGCCCGGTGGGGAGTATCGTGACGTAGTTGATATCATCATAGTCAAACAACACAATTTAAATGCACAGCGGAAGTATTGAAATATAAAATATTATTACAAACACAAATGTCTGATAATATAAAAGTATTCTGTACAGGCTAGCTTGTAATAATCCACAGGCGGATCAAACAACAAAAGAAGTTATCAGACTAATGGCTTATGTGAAGGAGTTACAAAGTCCTCAACTAACATGTCCTGAGCAGCTTCCAGCCTATTACGTACTTGTACCTGTCACTTAGACTTTGGAAAATACGTCAGTTTTCACTGGTAAATACACTCAACTGACTCATTTGAAAAGAGTTTAAGAAAATTGGTTTAGGTGCACAAGGCACAATAATATTTTGACACTTTGATTAAAATGCTCAAGGCAAAATTAATCTTTTATACTTGGGACAAACTATATCTCATGTTATCAGTTTTACATAACTTGCTCTACATACGGGGCCCGGTTCTATGCCGGTTCAAGATTAACCGACACACCACTATTCCCTTATTGGGAATACCTTATTGGGTATAATTAATTAATAAGCATATTGCATCTGTCAGGTGTATGCCTACACCCCGTGCTTAGGTCGTGGCCATTGCAATTAATGAGTCAAGGATATCCAGGACACGGTCGCATTAACCCCCAATGTTTCAGTCAAGCAATACGAATTAAAACAGGTTATTTGGATTTCCCGACTCATTGGTCTTCGAATCCCATACCTGACCATGCGGTATTTATATTACCGTATCCCAAGCCCGTAATAGGGAAAATAAGTTAAGAGTATTTACCTGAGCTAGCTCCTGTCTTAAATAGCAAGAATTTTAATAACTCAGCCGTATTCACTTAAGTAAGTGTAGGTACAATTTACCGGAAGGCTCTAGTCTGGAATGATGGTATAAATAACCAATTAGAATGCTAACGGGTCTTTAATTAAGCCTAAGCTTAGACCGGTTAGTCTTAAAGAAAGATACGGTTCAAACGCATGATAAGGCGAAGACCGGTTGAGAACGTGGTTTTGACCCGACAAGCTTGCATGCTTGTTTAATATGGGTAACTTATACACATTCTGGATTTTGAGACAAAAGTGATATGGTTTGACCCGTTTCGGCTAATATATGCGAACTAGTCACATAAGCCGATCCAAACGCGACAAGTGCGTAACGAGTAACCAAAAGAGTCATATACCGGTTTCCTAAGTTAATATGCCTTTAATATGTTGTGATATCAGTAGGATATCTTCCATTATGCCCAAAACGAGTTTAATCTCAAAATAAGCCCCGTAGGGGTATTTTGGTCATTTTAAAGATTATAAAAGAGTTTATTTATAAATCTGAGTTACAGGTCTGATTTGTCTAGTAAATATACTTTATTTACTAAGTTATATCAGTAGGGTATGGCCTATATGTGAAATTTACCATTTAAAACCAAATTATGCACCTTAGGGGTATTTTGGTAATTTCACTTAGGCTTAAAAGGTCAAAACTGGAAACCTGAGTTTAAAAACTTTTACTTACTGTTAACATATAAAAATATACTAAAAATATCAGTAGGTATCAACCTTATATGTTTAATATGGTTTTAGTATATACTATGCGTTAAAAATGCTTGAAAAGGCGATTTGGAGCCATTTCCGGGTTTTCAAAGGGAAGCTGATATTTTTATAATTCCAGAAGGCTCAAAATATTTTATTTATCATATTAGATCAGTAGAAAAAGGTTTGGGGTCTAAAGGATTTGTAAAACTCATTTTATAGCCTAAAAGGGCAAAACCGGCATTAACCGAATCAAACTTAGAGACCTATGTTATACTCAGCCAAAAATTAAATAAAAATCTTCAAAAATCCCAAAATATTATATTACATCAGTGGGTAAAAAGTTTGGTATCAAAAAGTGGGTTTAAATGGGCTATATGCTAATTACGCCGATTAATTAACATAAAGCTTTCAATTTACGTTAATGAGCATAACTCTTAATCTAGACCTCAAACTGATGCCAAATTTTAGGTGCAAGTTTATAAATCAGTAACTAAGGTTTCTACTCTTTTACATTTTCAGAAATCACGTTTTATAGTCAAAAGGGCATAACGGTCAACATTTAGGCATTTAACGGAAACATGCATGAACTAGGATTTCTATGGAACCAAGTTGTATAACCTCGGATGGTTATACTAACTTATAATATGGTCCTAATGGAATCCTAAGGCATATCTAAACTAAGCTAAATCGGGTCAGAACTGAAAGTCAAAGCAAAAGTCAACTTTTGCGACTTTCGGTTCCGAACCGAGCCTATACTTAGAATTGTCGGGTTGAACATGCTTAGACATGTTCAATTAATAATTACCAAGTTATTAATATGAGAAAACTGATTTTATGGCTTCTATATTAATAGTTATGTATTTATTTAAAACTAACCCGTTTGACTTTCATTTAACCCGACAATTTAACTAAGTAATCGTGGTAATTAGGAGGCGCCCTTTTGAGGGTTAATTACCTACCTAATTACGGTCACGTAGCCATGTTCGTTACGAACCATGGCTTAGCCGTTTAAAAGTCAAAGCGTTTATCGAAACGCTTGACTTTTCGGCTTTAACCGCTAAATAATTAAACTAAACACGAAAGGGGACTTACAAAGGTCCAATGGACCGAAGGAGGTTCTCAAAAAGGGTTCAAGATCCTCACAACTTCAGAGAATAGATCAGATTAGAAGGAGAGGTGCAAATGAGCCAAAAATCAAGTGGGTTTATATAGGAAAACAAGGACCGTTAGGATCGTTTCTTGATAAACGTGATCGAATCTGGACCGTACACCTTTACCCATGGTTTTAACAATCTATGGGCTGCCCAAGGACTGAAGAAAACCATTTTCAATTGATTAAAACAGCTGGTAACAGCTGGAAATCAAGTTTCAGAAATGGCAGTTTTGGTCCCTGCATGCTTCTAGCCCCTTTCTGATGCGTTTGAGGCCCGTTAAACCATTTTTAAGCCTCTACAATGATGCCTAAACATGAGGGACATGAAACATGCTTAAAAACATGTCAGATGTCGGTCCGTTTGGTCGTACGGTCACGTTGTTCGTCTAATTACGACGAAACACGAACGGACGCGAAAAACGGTCTAAATTACGCGACGAATGAAATTTTATCAAGGCGATCACTAAAATAAAATATTTTAGTGCTTACATAAATTTTTGGGTGTCCGAAGATATACAGAATGTGAGATATGCGCGAAAATGCAAACTTGTGCACTTTTTGACACTTTTAGTCCCTGCATGACATAAAAGTTTATTTTTGCGCACCGAACACCTTTAAGCCCATATCTAAGCTATAAAAAGGATATTTAGGTCATGTTTAACTTAGGGTCATCTTCCGGAAGGTCCGTTACCCTACGAATCGACATACTTTTGCAGTTTGACGCAAATAGTCCTTAAATTGCGCAAAGTAGCGCGAAATTCCGTTTAATGTTATACAAGCCTTCCATGGCACATATTTATCCTTCCCAAGAATATACTTAAATATTAATACGCTCTCATTCGCTTAGATGGTCACCGAAAGGAATAGATTCAAAAGTTGACGCTTTAGGTCCCTCTATTGCGCAAACTTGCGCATTTCATCATTTAATAGTATTGAAGCCTCATCTAATCCATATTAGACATTCTTGAAAGTATTATTAAATATCACGATGCTTCGGATTCGCTAAAAGGTCATTCAGAGGAATAATTAAACATATTGACACTTTTAGCCCCTCTAACTTGCAAAGTTGCGCGTAACTTTACCTATAGGAATAAAAACCTTAGATGGCCATTATTTGGCATTCCCGAGAGTATAATTAAATATTATTAAGCTCCCGGTTTGTTAGAAGGTCACTCAGAGGTAAGAATTAACATGTTGACGCTTTTAACCCTTTATTGCGCAAACTTTCAATTAATTACGCAAACGACTACACTTATTCATCAAGTGGCACATTTGTGAATATAAACATCGTGAGAGGTTATTTGGAAACTTATTTTAGGTATGCTAACACTTCCAGTCCTTTTATTATCAAAGTTTTTGATTTTTCGAAAAATTAGTCCCTTAAATTCAACATTGGACTTTATTAGGGTTTATTACACGTGTCAATACATCATTGGACGTGATTTTACGAGGTGTTACACCGTCCCTCCTGAGTACGGGATCTCGGTTTGATTTATCCCATAATTTACTGATACCCAATAACACCAGAAAATGCTCAGGGAACGGTCGAACCCTCGAGGGACACTTCTGGATTGCATCAAGAAAACAACTATTCAGTTCAGATTCAGAAGGTTCAGGCTCGTTGAGAACAACCTCTGGTTGTCTCCAAACCATCTTATTGGGAACAATCGAGTTGGAGACCTAGAAAAAATGATCTTTCCAGGAACCGAGAGTGGTAACCATGGAAGAAACTAGGCAGGTATCAATTTTAGTAGTCTCACACGTAAACCAGTCGCCATTCTTCGCCAAACGGAAGAATCGACGGAATGACAAATGAGAAGGATCAAACCCTAGGGACCGGCACAAAACCTCATAATGTAAAACCCTAGCCAATACCTGAGGATGGATTTGGCCGAAAGACACATGATAATACTCTAACACATTCAACACAAATATAGAAAAAGGATGACGAAGGTTCGTAAACTCCAAGTGTCGACAGTACATAGCAATCGACCCGGAAGGACACTGATCGATGGATTTATCGCAACCCAGTGCAACATGTTTAAACTTTAAACCTATACCTGATGGATGGGTTTAGGAATGTGATTTATATGTGTTTAATGTCTAATCTTATGCATATTTGGTTGTTTATATGTGTGGAATTGGATAACTATGAGAAAATGATGTTATGTAGGTTAAATACGAAGATTGGATGAGTTTTGTGGAATGTTAATGGATTGAAAATGAAGATATTAGAAGATGGCATGATAGAGGGTTGAATTACGAAGACGTGGGCGAAAACGGTGCGTAAAACAGAGTTAAAACGAAAAAGTTATGAAGAAAACAATTTTGGAAGAATCTGCCGACCGTAAGCTACGGTTCACCAACCGTAGGCTACGGTTGGGTGCAGATGTTTGGTCAGAGTTTTGGAACCCTAAGCTACGGTTCCCAAACCGTAGCTTACGGTTTGGGTTACGAAAAAACACAAAAATTAATGTTTTAAAGTATCTTAGGGTTAGGGAATAGAGGCATTCATTATCTCATCTTCCAAGTCAATCCTAGGCACTTTGAGGGCTCCAAGTTGAAGGCTTTTCACCTCCAATCCATCAATTCTCTTACCGAATCATCCACTACGATCATGAATTCATCATCAATTCAAGCTTTTGTTGACTTTGTGAGCGAGATGAGCGGTGTGACACCTGTGCCTCCGCAACCGTCAAACAAATACCAAATCAATGAAATATTGTATTTCATACTTGGGATTTGTATAAATATGTGTATCGTTTGCACATATCAGTTCATGTTTGATTTCGAGCTTTAAATCGCTTTCTGGAAGGTTATACGCAAACTGATGCGTAAATATAACTCGTTTAATGCAAAAAACACTCCGGAACAGTGACATAGACTTAACATACCTTAAATAACCTTTACATAACTTAGAAATAAGTTTTGGAGGGTTTGGTGTGGCGAAATCAAGTTTATTCGCTTACAGGGACTAATTTCGACAAACTACGAAAGTATGCCGATTTGTACTGTAACAAGCATTCTATAACTTGATCATAAGTTAAATATGCCCTAAATATCCTTTACATAGCTTAGAAATAGGCTTTGAGGTGTTTGGTGCGCAAAAATAAACTTTCTTGATCAATAGGGACTAAAAGCGTCAAAAAGTGCACAAGTTTGCATTTTCGCGCATATCTTACGTTCTGAATATATCCGTACATCCAAAAATTTATGTAATCATTAAAATATTTTATTTTAGTGATTGGCATGATAAATCCCATTCGTCGCGTAATTTGGATCGTTTTTCATATTCGTTCGTGTTTCGTCATAATTAACCGAACAACGCGACCGTACGACCAAACGAACTGACATCCAAGATGTTTTTGAGCATATTTTAAGTTCCCTATACTTTAACTTCATTTTAGAGCCTTGAAATGGGGTTAACGGGGCTTAAACATGCCAAAAATGCATCGAAAACCATGTTTTGAACATGCAGGGGCCTGAAATGACAATCTGCCAAACCTGGCTCAGGAGGGGCGCGTAAGCAAAGCTTATTTCTTACGCGGCCCGCCTAAAATCCCCAGATCAACAAAACAACTTTCTTTCATTCAGCAGCTGGTTTCTGGCATTTGGACATGGTTTTAACCAATCTAGGGGCTTGTTTTGGGGCACACATGGTATTCAAATTAGTGGGCACACATGGATGGTTGAGATTGAAGCTTGGGAATCGAGGAACGATCTTAACGGTGGACCAAAATCTATAAATACCCACTTCCATTCATTTTCTCCTCACACATTTGATCTGATTTCTCTAAGTTGGAGCCTAACAACCTTCATACCTGAGAAATCTTGGATCAAATCTCCATCCCTTGGACCTCTTGTAAGCTTCTTTCGTTCTTTTATGCGTTTTTAAGCACAAAAGTCAAACTGCGTTTGACTTTCTGCTTTGACCGATCAATGGTCAATACGAAGTTCGTTTGAACTTTCCAACGTGAGCGTAATCACGATGGTTATAGTCCCGTGTGACTATACCTACTGATTACCACGTTGATTAGGTGTAGTGACGAGTCATAGTTTCGGTCAAAATACGCGTTTAAGCGTATTTTGCAACCAAACTATTCTTGGGTATCAAAACCGTTTGTTTTGATATCAAACTTGTTTTCAAACCTTGTTAAACATGTTTTAACATGTTTAACTCGTCACTTTTAGATTAGTGCTTGCATAGGGTCGTAAGATAAGCGGTCTAAACAACCGCTTAGACTTTCGAACCCGACCCATTTGGTCGATCTTTAGGATCCGACCAAGCATTTATTGTGACCATAGTTGTTTAGGGAATAACCTTCCGAGGTTATACCTTATGGTCACTTCGTTTAGTTAGTTGTATGATAGGTAATTATATGCCTTAGGTAAAATGGCCAAAATGCCATTTTTACGCATAAATTCATTTTAAGCATATGTAACATAAATTTTGGCATCTAAACTAATTAGGCAACATTATTAGACATGTTAAGGCATATAATACTTGTCATAGGACTAGTTAGGCAGTCCAAACGCGTTTTACGCACACGACGCGTTAAAGTGGCGTAAGCTACCTTAACGAGTCGTAATGGGTCGTAAGCACTTAGGTTAGGTTTCATTTTAGAATGTAGGCTTTGTTAAATCATATTACATGAGTCCCTACACTCATTTGGTTTATGAAACCTCGTTTTATCCGATCCTCCGATTTAGGTCCGTTTATTAACATAGTTACTTATATTAGGTGTCGTTTGATTCCGTGATCCCTCTAGCATTGCTTGGTTGTTATCCAAAGACTTCTAAGCATCCTCAAGTGAGTACATAGTCCACTCTTTTACTGTTTTCAAACTGTTTTGGGGTGAAACACATGTGCCTACTTGTTACTTTCGTGTTTTTCATGATTTTATATCATATGCTTGTTATGTTCATTAGTACATACATAGTACATGATTTCATTATGTTTTGCTATGTATGTTCTCTTAGCATGCTAGCACATTGTTTTACATTTTGAACCATTTATAACTGTTGATTTGTGTGAACCGTTTGTAACCGTTTGATTTGTGTGAACCGTTTGTAACCGTTTGATTTGTGTGTACCGTTTGTAACCGTTTGATTTGTGTGAACCATTTGTAACCATTTGATTTGTGTGAACCGTTTGTAACTGTTTGATTTATGTGAACCGCTGGTACTTCCTATATATAAGTGCTGGTACTTCCTATATATAAGTGCTTTTAACACATTATATATCGTTGCGTTATTTAGATCACTTGGGCAAGGTTATCAAAACAAAGTTATATTACAAGGGTTTTTCTAACAATATAAAGCATTCGAGTTTTATTTCAAAAACGATTTATAATTTGGGTTTACTTAAATAAATGTTTTTGGGTTAAGATTCATGGTATCGAGGTTTTATAAAACAAATCGGTTTTGACATAGTTATTTCAATTTACATTACAAACATTTTACAAAACTTGGTTTTCTAGTTATCAATTTACAAAGGTGTTCAAGTTATTTCCAAAATATAAACGAACCATGAATCCAACACTTACATAAAATCCTATGTACTCGCCGACATTTTTATGCTGACGTATTTTCACATGTGTTTCAGGTAACATAGTTGGTGATGTTTGATGATGATATTGATACATGCTCATATAGGAACGGACGAGGCCTTAGTGACTTAATAACAATAAAAGTCTACTTGATCATGTTTTGTTTCTAATTTCAATGTAATGTAATACATTAAATTCAATAAAACAAAACTTTAATCCACGTGTTATGAAACAATGATTCTGTTACAACACTCCCCGACGTTTCCGCCACGATTTGTTGTTTTATCGTGGTCGGGGTGTGACAAGCGGCTAAACTTTTATGGTTTCCTCTGGATGGAGGGTTTTTGTAAGTTAGATGATACTATGTGTTTGCTATAATCGTTTTGACTTGGTGATCTAAGCATTTAATGCTTTTCACCTTGATTTGATTTATTGATTGTAAACAATTGCATTTATTTAAACCTTGATTTCTAAGCATTTAGTTCCCGAGAGTTCTAGTAATTGGGATATATTTGTCATGGGATTAGGGTTGGTAATTGTAATTGATAATCATTCGATAACCTCCCGTTATGTATTGACCGGAGTACTTAGTCGTTGGTTGTCACAATTAGTTAATCAAGTTTAACACTTATGTCTATGTAGGTGTCACGATTAAACACATAGTTGAAGCTAACTGTAAAACCTGAAATCTGGAGGAACCATTTTCTCTCTTATTGATTCAAATCTCAATTTTTGTTTGAGAATTTAGATAATTTTCATAATCAATCAACCCGATTTTCCAATTCAGTAGTAGTTAATTAATACTTGGCATCATACACTTTCCACAATCCTCCCTTGGTTCGATACCCTGCTATTCTATACTAATAGTTTAAATAGGTTTTTGCATATCCTTAACGACCGACATCAAAATGGCGTCGTTGCCGGGGAGGCGTGCGCAAAGTGTTTAGTGTTAGGTCTTTAGTAGAAATAGATAAAAAAAAATCCAAAAATAGTGTCATTTTATTTTGTTTTGTTTTGTTCAGAATTACGAGAGGTTTTGTTTGTTTGTGTTATGTAGCTGATCTTGTACGTGCATGCATCATACGAGAAACTCCGGAAAAGCTTCACCACTAGTATTTGATCCGAAAATCGAGAGAACCGTTAGGCACACCCGAGTTGTGCAACGAGAAAACAAGATAGTGCAAGCACCAACTTCAAATATCAAAACAATGGAGAATTCAAGCAACCTTGAAAAGCAATTCGAAAATTCACCTCCACTAAACCAATTCACACCAACTCCTTCAGAGCCATCACCCAATACCTTTGTACCGTCTGAACAACAACCACAAACCACCCAAGCTACTTCTCCACTTCCACCCAATTACCTTGAGGACAATCAAAGGTAACTGTAGGGATGTGATGGTTGGGTTTAGGAATGTGATTTATGTGTGTTTAATGTCTAATCTTATGCGTATTTGGTTGTTTATATGTGTGGAATTGGATAACTATGAGAAAATGATGTTTTGTAGGTTAAATACGAAGATTGGATGAGTTTTGGGGAATGTTAATGGATTGAAAATGAAGATATTAGAAGATGGCATGATAGAGGGTTGAATTACGAAGACGTGGGCGAAAACGGTGCGTAAAACGGAGTTAAAACGAAGAAGTTATGAAGAAAACAATTTTGGAAGAATCTGCCGACCGTAAGCTACGGTTCACCAACCGTAGGCTACGGTTGGGTGCAGATGTTTGGTCAGAGTTTTGGAACCGTAAACTACGGTTCCCAAACCACGGAAAAACGCGAAAATTAATGTTTTAAAGTATCTTAGGGTTGAGGAATAGAGGCATTTGTTATCTCATCTTCCAAGTCGATCCTAGGCACTTTGAGGGCTCCAAGTTGAAGGCTTTTCACCTCCAATCCATCAATTCTCTTACCGAATCATCCACTACGATCATGAATTCATCATCAATTCAAGCTTTTGTTGACTTTGTGAGCGAGATGAGCGGCTAAACTTTTATGGTTTCCTCCGGATGGAGGGTTTTTGTAAGTTAGATGATACTATGTGTTTACTATAGTCGTTTTGACTTTGTGATCTAAGCATTCGATGCTTTTCACCTTGATTTGATTTATTGATTGTAAACAATTGCATTTATTTAAACCTTGATTTCTAAGCATTCAGTTCCCGAGAGTTTTAGTAATTGGGATATATTTGTCATGGGATTAGAGATGGTAATTGTGATTGATAATCATTCGATAACCTCCCATTATGTATTGACTGTAGTACTTAGTCGTTGGTTGTCACAATTAGTTAATCAAGTTTAACACTTATGCCTATGTAGGTGTCACGATTAAACACGTAGTTGAAGCTAACTGTAAAACCTGAAATCTGGAGGAACCATTTTCTCTCTTATTGATTCAAATCTCAATTTTTGTTTGCTAATTTAGATAATTTTCATAATCAATCAACCCGATTTTCCAATTCAGTAGTAGTTAATTAATACTTGGCATCATACACTTTCCACAATCCTCCCTTGGTTCGATACCCTTCTTATTCTATACTAATAGTTTAAATAGGTTTTTGCATGTCCTTAACGACAGACATCAAAATGGCGTCGTTGCCGGGGAGGCGTGCGCAAAGTGTTTAGTGTTAAGTCTTTAGTAGAAATAGATAAAAAAAAATCCAAAAATAGTGTCATTTTATTTTGTTTTGTTTTGTTCAGAATTACGCGAGGTTTTGTTTGTTTGTGTTGCGCAGGTGATCTTGTACGTGCATGCATCATACTAGAAACTCCGGAAAAGCTTCACCACTGGTATTTGATCCGGAAATCGAGAGAACCGTTAGGCACACCCGAGTTGTGCAACAAGAAAACAAGATAGTGCAAGAACCAACTTCAAATCTTAAAACAATGGAGAATTCAAGCAACCTTGAAAAGCAATCCGAAAATTCACCTCCACAAAACCAATTCACACCGACTCCTACACAGCCATCACCCAATACCTTTTTACCGTCTGAAAAACAACCACAAACCACCCAAGCTACTTCTCCACGTCCACCTATGCCACCACCACCATTCCCTAATTTAGACAACATGCCACCCTTCACAACTCAACCAACATCCTTACAATACCCAATATTCACCCAAACCTCTAACATCCAACATTCCTCACCATATGTGAGGATTGTTGATGATCATAGCACTGCCCCACCTAATCAAACACAACCCGTTAACTCATCCACTTCTATTCCTTTACCGACACAACCCTCCCATTACCAACCAGCTCAGCATCAACTGTTCTCTTTCAGACCTTTAATATTTGAGTAGGGGAATAGTTTAGGGGAATTTGGGGATGGTTACGATGAGTATGACAGTTATGGTAATCAAGGTGAGTGGCAAGAATTGCATTTGGGTAATTACCAAGGAAACATGGGTTCGAGAGTACTAGAAAGAGAACACCCAGGTACGTTTGGGTATCAATGATAGTTTCAGCAACCGGATCCGATTAATCAACACCCAATTTCCGGGAAGGCCTTTAGATATACCATTGCCGCCACCGATGCAACAAATTCCGGTTCAACAGAGGCCACTTCCACGGAATTTGGTTCCACCGATCAACAAAATTAATGGCATTCCAAGAAGAGATAACCGACCACCGGTGCGGGGTGTCGAAAGTGATTTCAAGGCTGCTATTGCTAACAACCCCTCACCGGTTGTGATTTCTAAATTACTAAGAGGTCGATCATTTGAGGTACGCGCACAGTCGATATCCAGCTTACCCAAATACCACGGTTTGGCACATGAAGAGCCGTATCTGCATATCGTTGCTTATGATGCACGTTGTAATACTATCGGGGGCCAGGGTTTCACAGCAGACGATGTGAAGTTGGTTCTTTTCCAATTCACACTCGAGGATAAGGCACAGCAATGGTTTCACTCTTTGCCATTTGCTTCAATTTTTACATGGCCCGAGATGCAGCAGCTCTTCTTAGATGAATTTTACATGGCTCAACGAACCAATAATGCTAGAAAAGGCATTCGAAACTTCCAACAGCAATCCGGTAAGTATTTTCATGAAGCGTTCAACCTGTTTAAAATGATGCTCAAGAACTGCCCACATCACGACATACAATTGTGGGAATTGCTAAATGCCTTTCATGAAGGGTTAACGGATGAAGATGCTCGGGATCTTAGCTCAATCTCAAACGGTACATTCGGAACTAACTGTGAGCATATTGATTGGGAGTATTTGGAGATGAATGCGAACACATCAAAGAGAAAAGCTCAATCGTCAAGAAGCACCCGCCGTTCAGTAGTGAAAGCTGCAAACCAGTTACCTGAGACCGGGGGACCATACCTGTTGTGCGGTCATTGTGGGGATATAGGGCACATTGCTGATCAGTGCCCTAACATTATCGGTAATCAGGATGAGGTGAATATGATGCAGGGTAGTGGGAACACATATTTGGGTTCCCAAGGAAACAACCAATATTACCAGCCCCAAAACCAAAATAATTATCAGGGGGTAATAATTTGGGTTACCAACGAAACTACCAGCAGGGTAATGGTCAGATGAATAGCGAGATGGTGGAGATGTTGAAGGCGGTTCAACTTGATTTGAAAAATCATGCGCAAAAGGATGAGGTGCGAGATAAGGACATCCAATCTTTGACTACACAAATGGGCCAACTCGCGACTGAGATAGCAGAGCTGAAGCAGAAGAATGGGAAGCTACCAAGTGACACGCAGATGAACCCTAAAAATTTAAAGAACATTCCGATTAGTGGGGTAAATCCTGTTCTCAAAAATAATTGTTTTGATAACGGTTTGTCTGTGTCTCATGTGATTGCAGGTGTAACGGATACTGATGAAGAGCCAAATGGAGTTGATCTAGGGGAACCGGTTGTTCCTATTCGAGTTGGAAAATTCAAGATACACCGAGCGTTGTTAGACTATGGAGCGGGGGTGTGCATTCTTCCCGGTAGCTTATACGACCAATATGACTTTGGTCCTCTGCAAGGGTGTGATAGTATGGCAATGTTCGCCGATGCGAGTTTGAAACAACCCCGAGGGGTTGTAAAAGATGTGGTAATCCAACTCGGTGAGTTCTACTACTCGGTCGACTTCATGGTGGTTGATTATGCACCAGTACAGATCTACGCGCAGCCATAGGTAATTTTGGGACGTCCATTCCTATATACAGCAAACGCTCAAATCGATTGCAGGAATGGGATGGTCATTTTGAGCTACCAGAATCGTAAGTTGTATTTCAATGTGTTTTTAAAATCTATTGCTTACGATTTGCTTGATGATGTGAATCTCACAGGTGCTACTAATAAGATTGGTTCTAGTGGTAGTGTTTACAGATATGAATTGAAGGATGATGGAAATCAGGCAAGGAAGGTGGATGTAAGAAGGAGAGCTGAGGAAAGGGAACCACCTGATGGTGGGTTTAGATAGGGTGACCAAGCTGGGCGCAACCCCAACCGAAGTGAAACTATGACCCTCCTGAAATATTGGGTGGAGATGTACGGAGAGACATGGGAGGGCAAGCGTGCATCTGAACCACCTTGAACATCAGGTACCGTCTGGTTGAAGACCTTTAAACTTAGCGCTCTCGGGAGGCAGCCCGTGGATGTAGAGTATTGTACTTTGGTTTGGTTCGTTTGGTATGTTGTGTTTTGACAGGTTTCTTCGATTTAATCATCACGGATGCAATAATTCAAGTGTGGGGATGTTTTGCAACATCCCCGGTGAGATATCAAAGAATCTATGGAATGCGTCTATTCCGGTTGAAGCACAACAGCCGCATCACTATAGACACATGATCAGGTGCATGTGTTTATCTATCTTGCTTATTTTTGGTGTGTTTTGTTGTTTTTGGGTGGTGTGAACCTTCGTTTTGTTTAAGGGATGTTTTGTTTGTTATGTTATGAGTTAGCCGCTCATTGAGGGTAGTTGGTTGTTTTCCCGGGCTTATGTTTTAAAAGCACCATACATTGGGGACAATGCATCCCAAATGTGGGGATGTGGAATCCCGGGAAGGGATGACAAGCTTGAAGCGATTGAAAAGTGGTTGAAATCGATGAAAATTGAAAAAATTGAAAATTTTGAAAATTAAAAAAAAAATTCATCGTCTTAAGTATGCTAAATGGATACGAAAACCTAAAGTTCAATCATTAATAGGCTTCTTACCGGTAGTAAACTAACTTAGTCCCTTGTCATGGTTGTCCCTTTAAGTTTCAGGAGAGTAGGTTTGACAAGTGTTTTTATAGAAAACGAGTTGAAAAGAGATGTCTATCTACGGGTAACATGTTTTAATTGCATATGCTACATGTCGTCAACTTTTTTACCTTTTCTTGGTGAGATCTTGAGCCTGTAGATGGATAGGATACATTATATGATGAATTCATTTGTTGAGTGCAGGCTACGTATTATTATGTGTTAGAACTTGTGTGATTTGATACATGCTGAGATTGTGGGTTTGACATGTGCACGTATATGATAAAGGCATTAGGATATCCCGTTACACCCTTTGTGTTTGTGTTTCTTGTGTTGTTATCCACCAATTTCCCTTAGTAGCCCTGTTGAGCCTGACTACCTTTCGTTTGTCCGCCCATTGTTTATTGTGAAAAACCGACCGTGATGATATTGTTATGAAAAGAGAGAGAGAGAAAAATAGACAAAATATATTGAGAAACGAAAAGAAAAGAACAAAAAGAAAGGTGTTGAATGTTGTTCTAGTTGTTTGGGTAGAATTCAACCCAAAGTTTGTGTTAAATAAGTTATCACGGTTTGGTTATTATTTGTGAGCCAATTAGAAAAGAAAAAGAAACCAAAAATTTTTCCTACCTTCGCCTAAGCCCAAAACCCGAAAAAGTCCTTTTGATATGTGTCGTGATAGATGATACAGTGGAGGTGTGATTTTCATACAAGCCTATGATTGCAGGATTTCATGTGTGCTTATTTGAGTGTTTATATACTAGCTCACTACACGCTAGTCCAGATATTAACCTGAGAGGAGAGTACATTGTGAGGGGCGTGTAGCATGTGTTAAATTGTAACATGTTAGTTTTAGATAGACAAGTCTTAAATTTTTAAGTGCATGATTTGCTTGTCAGACTGTCAATCTCGAATGTATTAGTCTATGGGACGAGTATGACATGGGAACTTAACATGTTGAATTGGTTAAGCGATTTAGAAGTGTTGTTACTGTGGTGAGTAGTTCTAAGTTGGTTTGCTTGAGGACAATCAAAGGTAAGTGTGCGGATGTGATGGATGGGTTTAGGAATGTGATTTATATGTGTTTAATGTCTAATCTTATGCATATTTGGTTGTTTATATGTGTGGAATTGGATAACTATGAGAAAATGATGTTTTGTAGGTTAAATACGAAGATTGGATGAGTTTTGGGGAAAGTTAATGCATTGAAAATGAAGATATTAGAAGATGGCATGATAGAGGGTTGAATTATGAAGACGTGGGCGAAAACAGTGCGTAAAACGGAGTTAAAACGAAAAAGTTATGAAGAAATCAATTTTGGAAGAATCTACCGACCGTAAGCTACGGTTCACCAACCGTAGGCTACGGTTGGGTGCAAATGTTTAATCAGAGTTTTGGAACCGTAAGCTACGGTTCCCAAACCGTAGCATACGGTTTGGGTTACGAAAAAACGAGAAAATTAATGTTTTAAAGTATATTAGGGTTAAGGAATAGAGGCATTCACTATCTCATCTTCCAAGTCGAGCCAAGGAACTTTGAGGGCTCCAAGTTGAAGGCTTATTACCTCCAATCCATCAATTCTCTTACCGAATCATCCACTACGATCATGAATTCATCATCAATTCAAGCTTTTGTTGACTTTGTGAGCGAGATGAGCGGCTAAACTTTTATGGTTTCCTCCGTATGGAGGATTTTTGTAAGTTAGATGATACTATGTGTTTGCTATAATCGTTTTGACTTTGTGATCTAAGCACTTGATGATTTTCACCTTGATTTGATTTATTGATTGCAAAAACAATTGCATTTATTTAGACCTTGATTTCTAAGCATTCAGTACCCGAGAGTTCTAGTAATTGGGATATATTTGTCATGGGCTTAGGGTTGGTAATTGTAATTGATAATCATTCGATAACCTCCCGTTATGTATTGACCAGAGTACTTAGTCGTTGGTTATCACAATTAGTTAATCAAGTTTAACACTTATGTCTATGTAGGTGTCATGATTAAACACATAGTTGAAGCTAACTGTAAAACCTGAAATCTGGAGGAACAATTTTCTCTCTTATTGATTCAAATCTCAATTTTTGTTTGCTAATTTAGATAATTTTCATAATTAATCAACCCGATTTTCCAATTCAGTAGTAGTTAACTAATACTTGGCATCATACACTTTCCACAATCCTCCCTTGGTTCGATACCCTGCTTACTCTATACTAATAGTTTAAATAGGTTTTTGCATGTCCTTAACGACATACATCACCCCGCTCTAAACAAAAAGTTTCTACATCTTCTTGGGTGAGACAAGAAAAAGTAACCGATAAATCTTTCTTTGCACCCATAAGAAACGATTAAAAGAAAAAGAAAGAAATGAACACTAACCTGGACGAAGGAGAATGATTCAGTGAAAACTTGGAAGAGAAAAGAAGGAAGTTTTTGTAAATAGTAAAGTAAAAAGGAAGATAAATGAGGAGGGAACAGTTATTATTGCACACAAGGCTCAATAAAACTGCTCCCTGAATAGCCGTCCAGTCAATCAAATCAACTGTCACATCAGAATTTAAAACCAGAATTTAAACCGCCAATGAACCTTTCAAACCTTGAAGCCTCGAAGCAATAAAAAACAACGTTTAAAAGTCAGAAGCATTTGAGCTTCCACCCCAAAAGCCTCTGACTTAGGGGGTTGATGACGGGGGTAGCCCGGATCTCACAAAATGACTAAAACATGTAATAGCTTAAAGGGTTAAATGGTTAAAAGGTTCATGACTCAGAAACTATGGTGAACAACAAAAAGAACATGTACAGTGATCAGTCACCTCACTGATTACTTGTAAAACTCTCCCACAGCTGCAAAAGAAAGCATGTGCACATGGAACTCTCTTTTATCCACAGGTCCGAACCCTTCAAACCCCAAAAGGGTAAGTCCCTCACTGCAAGCACATATTCACTAGTCAAAGGTTTCTCCTTTGAGAAACACCTTACCCTATAAAATGCAGGCCATGAAACCATGCAAAACATTCCAGGATCAGCAGAGATCATTCCAACTCTCTGATTCTTCTTCCCCCTCTCGAGAACTAGCTCTATGCTTGCTTCTCTTCTTCACTTCAAATAATACATCTTCTCCACCGATCATGTTCTGGGCTGGTTTCTTATCAGTTCAGAATTCAAGGAGAATAACAACAATACTAGTGAACCTCTCTCCACGTCTTGCAAACGTGGTGGGACCCCACGACCTGCGTTAGGCAAAGTGGAACCCTTGAACCCTTCTGCCTGACCAGACTAATCACTATCCTTGGTCTTGTATTTGTTGTAGCAACATGAAGAGTTTATGAGAATTCGTAAACCAAAGGTGTTACCGACGATGGTGGGGTGGTGTTATGGTGGTGATGGTGGTGGCTTGGTGGTGTAGAGGTGGAATGGTGGTGGAAAGGTGGGAGGCACAGAGAAGAAGAAATAGAGAAAAGGGGGAGAGGGGTGGGGTGGGTCCCACTTTCTTTTAATATTATATAATTAATTAAATAGATAATTAATAACATTTTTATTAGTAAGGGCATTTTTGTCATTTCACACCCAACTAACACCAAAAACTGACCCCCATCTGCGACAGGGACTATTAGGGAACGAAATTGCAAAAGTTTGGGACTATAGCTGTAATTTTAGAAAGTTAGGGACTAAAGGTGAAAAATAGGCAAACCATAGGGACTATCCGAGCATTTTTCTCTCTTTTGTTTATAAATCGTTGCCAAGGTATATTGTAAAATATTGGTCTATTGTAATTTGTAAAACATTGTTCGGTGACACCTGATGTAACATTCACTGACCTTCCAGTTAAGGTATAGTAGTATAGTATACGGAAGGCAATTATAGTTTTGAGAAAGGAAATAGAGAATAACATTATTGTTAACTAGTGGGTATCAACCCGTGCTTCACGGTGGGTTAAACGTTCTAGCACCTTTGCTTTGCACGTCGAAACGTTACCGGGATGCCCCACATTATTAAACATGTGTAACTTTATATATAATAAAAATGAAACATTGACGTTGTTGATAACATTCGAAACCTTATGTACAAAATTATAAAAATTCGTGGCCAACTAGTGTGTTAGACCATTAAAAGATTAACATAGGTATGTTGATAAAAATAATCACATAGCAACAAAGAAAATAACTAATTCCGAAGCAGCGACATACACGACACTGAATATTAATGTCTCCATACTTATTTCGTTGGAATGGTTAACTAACATTTGGTTGGAAGTAAAATATTTTTAGAGTTAATTACATCGTTAGTCCCTGTGGTTTATGGAAAGTAACAATAGATCAACGTCAACCTGTGTGTCATCATTGTCATAATTTTACGTTTTTCATTGGACACATTAAATCGTTTGTGTTATAATACGTGCGCCACGTTTAAATGACTTCTCACGCCTTTCAACTTATCTGATATCTACTTTTAGAGTAAACTGCAATTTTACCCCCTGTGGTTTGGGGTGATTGGCACCCTTACCCCCCCCCCCCTAACGAAATAATTGCAATTTTACCCCCCAACGTTTGCTGTTATGTCGCAACCTTACCCCCCAGGCCTCAAATTTGTTGACTGATCTGTTGACTATAACTTGAAATGACTATAATGCCCTTTCATATTACCCCTTGTGTTTTGTTCACTCTGTGATATTACCCCCTGCCACCACTGCCACCGCCATTCACCACCACAACCACCACTGCCACTTCTAGCCACCACCACAACTCAAATTGCAGTTTACTCTATTCAAAAGAAAGAACCAAAATGTACGATACCAACAAAAGTCACTAGCTTCTCTCCACGTCCATATCCGAACCAAATTCCCAACTCTTCTCTCTCTTCCCGCTTTTTCCAATCATCCTTCACTTCTTCTCTCATCTGCATCCACATCTCTCACAAATCCTTCTTCTCCTTCGCGCCAAATTCAGTTTATCCTCACAGATTCAATCACTCTATAAAATCCCCCAAAAATCCGTACGAAAACGGTTACATCTACTCTAATTGCATCTACAATCAGTTGTGTTAGGGTTTGATCTACTTCCAATCAGTCAACGATCGAGCCAGATCTTGCAACAGCAGCAGCATAATCAGAATCAAAAGCAGAATCATTCGTATCTACAACGGCAGCTTCCGTTCACCTCGATGAAGCCGCCACCGTTCGTGGACTATCACCGGTTTTCTTCAACTGCTGCCGCAAATCGCGAATCGGAAGGCGTTGTGGTGAAATATTTTGTAAGTGTGTGTGTTGATTTACAGTTGTGTGTGTTTGTTAGGGTTTTTGTTTTGTGATTTGGTGAATTGTTGGAGATCTGATCTAGGTGTTTGATTTGATTTGAATTCAGATGTGTGGTTTCAATGCAGTTTTGGATTTTGTAGCGGTTTTGAATCTTATTTTGATTTACTTTAAGAAACATGACCATTAAAATTAAGTGCTTAACTAAGAATAGTCGGTCTACATGAAAGGGATATTAAGTTGTGGTGGTGGCTGGAGGTGGCAGTGGTGGCAGGGGGTAATATCACAGAGTGAACAAAACACAGGGGGTAATATGAAAGGGCATTATAGTCATATCAAGTTATAGTCAATAGATTAGTCAACAAATTTGAGGTCGGGGGGTAAGGTTGTGACATAACAGCAAACGTTGGGGGGTAAAATTGCAATTATTTCGTTAGGGGGGGGTAAGGGTGCCAATCACCCCAAACTACAGGGGGGTAAAATTGCAGTTTACTCCTACTTTTATTATTACAATCAATATTTCCAGGTTCATGTTTCATTATAATGCAGGCTTCTCAATAAATGTTGGTTTTAGGTTTTGCAATGGTTGTTCGTTTTGGGTTCTGTCTCTTCGAAGGCATCTAGGTCTACATTTGTTGTTCTTTTTAGCCCATATTCCATGGTATTATTATTTTTCGATTTTGGGGTTGAAACTACATATAATTGGAGTTCATATGTTTCTCAACTTTTTGGAGTTTGAAGAAATACATAAGGTTGCACACCATCTTTTTTCATTTTGTATCAGTTTGATCTTCGGTTTGTATTTCACCTTTATATGGAATTTGATTTCGGGTTTTTATTCATTGACGACGGGCCTATGGGTTGCCCCATTTACCCATCTTGGGCTACTATCACATGGGCCCAACAGGACATAAGCCCAACAGTGGCTTACCTTGCCCACTAAGGCTCTCCTTTTACAAAACGAGCGGGAAACTAGAATCAGAGGATGCAGACTACATTTAATGCCCGATTAGAAAGGGATCTTTGGCTGGAAATTGTACTTCCAAGCCGGAAGCATTTAATGAGGCTGCCATCTTACCGTTGGGGGTCAGACACGTGTCTGAGCCCCCCAAAGACCCTTAGAATCCGTCGGATCACCTCGTTGAAATATCTCACATGGAAGATAAGGGCTGGAGGTTATAAAAGGAAAGAAAGGAGTGATCATAAGGCAGGCTCTCGGAAGGTATCACATTTAAAGCTCTCTCATTTACTCCTCTCTCATTTATTCCGACCAATATTCTTATACATTAATCACACAAACATTTATTGGATTCACACCTTAGAGGAAACATTCCGGTGATCACACTCATCGGAATAAGCTTCTCCAACTCTCCGGCAAGTTTACTTATTCTCACGCCGAAGCTTGGTCACGGATCCCCCTCCCGGGGCCCTCCGTGACGAGGCTAACGGTTTACTTTTTTGTAGAAACGAAGGCCGGGATATCTTGACGTCAGCGAAGATCCATTGAACGTCAGCTGGGATTTAGGTATTCGACATTGGCGCCATCCGTGGGACAGCAGTCTAACTAGTGTTTCCACATTGAAAACTCCGACGTTGAGATAATCCGTTTTGCAAAAAGAAACATGACTACTCCACCAAGTTTACGTACCATTCAGACGGTACAGAACGATCATGATAAGGTCACACTGGAAGACATTACTCATGAAGAAGAGAACGAGAACCAAGTGGAAATTCTGGAAAGGGAGGAAGCTATCACTCCAGATTTTGTTGCCATGCACAAGGATAAGCTTAAAAAGTGTCTAGAAGATTTAGAAAGACAAGAGAAGCTTGACAGCCTCAGGGCTAGACTATCCTTCGACACACCCTCCAACCAGGAAGGGATAGATCTGCAAAACAAAGGCAGTGGAAATGACCCACTTGAAACTTTCATGACGGCCCTTAGGCAGATGTCCTCAGAGGAGAGTGAGGACCTCATTACAGGGAAGAAGCAAAAAGGAAGAGAAAAAGAAAAGGAAAACCAAAGCGATGGTGGTTTGGATCAACCCTACCTCCCACGGGATTTAGCCGAAATCTCGAAGTTCACCAGAAGGATAGCGGAGGCACCCATGCCCCCTAAGACAAAACTACCCCCAAATTTCGACCGGTACGATGGAACAAGAGATCCTGAGGACTACCTCCATGCCTTCAGGGGTGCAGGACAGTTGGGACGGTGGCCCATGCCAGTTTGGTGCCATATGTTCGTGCAGACCCTAACGAGGGAGCTAGGCTTTGGTTCGACAGCCTTCCCCCCGGAGGGATCGACAGCTATGAAGAGCTAAGTGAAAAGTTTCTGAGAAACTTTGGTCAGCAGAGGAAAGTGGTCAAGAACCCAAACGAGATCTTGCACATAAGGCAGAGGGACAATGAGTGGATAGATCAATACATGGAGAGGTTCGTCAAAGAAAGCATGAACATCAAGGATGTCCCGGAGGTCATGAAGATCAGCAGTTTCATTAACGGGTTAAAACATGCACAACTATGCGAGAAGCTGGGGGAGGAGTTCCCACACTCGTTTGACAACCTCAAGGACAGAGTCAGAGCCTTTGTTAGGGGCAAAGACACAGTTAGCAAAGCTAAAGAGATGGACACCCCACCCCGAAGGTTCACCCCGGCTGCAAAACCTCCCGAAAAAGGGAAATAGAGGTCGCGGTTAAAACGGGTAAGCTGGCCCATTTGGTCAAGGAAATTAAGGAAGGGGTAGGGGACCGCAAAGGGAAAGATGTGAGGGAGCCTGGAAGGGCAGATGTAGACATGATCCGAAGGAGGGATGAATTTGATACCACCAGAAGTGTAAAGGCCAGAATTCTGGGCTCCCCGGACCGCATGAAAGCTCCCATCTTGATGTCACACCTGGAGGAAAACAAAGTACAACGACTCCCTCTTAACATCTCAGCCATAATAGCTGGTCACAAAGTGGCAAGAATACATGTGGACGGAGGATCCGGAGTAGAAGTAATATATGAGCACTGTTTTCTCAGGTTTGACAGGGACGTAAGAGATAGACTCGAGAAGGACTCCATCCCCATGGTAGGTTTCAACAACAGTGTATCACACCCCTTGGGAAAGATCAGACTCCCATTTACAGTCGGAATAGGGGATTGTGTCCGAACTATAAACCTAACTTTCACAGTGGTCCGAGCACCTTCAAAGTACAATGCAATCCTGGGAAGACCTGGGATTGGAGATCTACAAGCACAGGCATCAACCCCACATGGACCTCTAGTGTTCCAGACGCCAAAGGGCTTGGCTTGGGTAAAGTCTTCATATGAATTAATTTCCTCCGTATCTGAAGGAGAGGCATCCGAGAAACTCCAAAAGGACGGGGTCGAAGAATGGGTCCTTTGTGACAGGTTCCCAAAGCAGACGGTTAAAGTAGGGAGTCACTTAAGTGATAAGTGCAAAAGTGTCCTCAAGGAGCTGCTCCTTCTCAACATAGACGTATTGGCATTTCAACATGGAGACATGACGGGAATACCAAGAAGCTTGACCGAACACCGGCTCAATGTATACACCTGGGCAAAGCCAATTAAACAGAAGAAACGGAGCATGGGCCCCAGTAAGAGGAGGGCCGCCTGTGAAGAAACCAGGAAGCTCCTCAGAGCCGGAATAGTCAAAGAAGTCAAGTATCCATCTTGGGTTGCTAACCCGGTTATGGTCCAGAAAAAAGACGGGGGATGGAGGATGTGCATCGACTTTCAAGATTTAAATAAAGCATGCCCCAAGGACTGCTACCCCCTCCCGGAGATAGACGTTCAAGTGGACTCCTTATCTCAATATCCCCTGAAGTGCTTCCTGGACGCTTACAAGGGGTATCATCAAATGCAGATGTCAATGGAAGACGAGGAAAAGACCGCCTTCATCACAGATGAAGGGACATTTTGTTATACCAAAATGCCCTTCGGACTCAAAAATGTTGGGGCCACCTATCAAAGGTTCATGAATACCCTCTTCAGAGAGCAACGGGGACGGAACTTGGAGGTATATGTCGATGACATCGTTATCAAAAGCCTGACTGAGATGGCCATGATAGACGATAGCTGAAACTATCCACACCATGCAAGATGTTAATATGAAGCTGAACCCCGGAAAGTGTTGTTTTGGGGTAGAAGAAGGGAAATTCCTAGGGGTAGTGGTTACTAAGGGTGGAATCAAAGCTAACCCGGAGAAAACTCAAGCAGTGGCCGAGATGCGATCCCCCAGGTCCCTGAAGGACATCCAACAGCTGAATGGAAGGTTGATTGCCCTGAACCGCTTCTTGTCAAAGGTAGCCGACAGGACCCTTCCCTTCATGAAGGTACTGAAAGACTGCCTTCAAACGGACAGGTTTAAATGGACCTCTGAGGCAGAAACCGCTTTTCAAGAGATGAAGGCCTACATCTGCAAACTCCCAACCCTAGCCACCCCAGTACCCAGGGAGCATCTATTCTTGTATCTATCCGCCTAAAAAACAACCATAAGTGCGGCTATGATGGTGGAACGGGAGGGAAAGCAGATACCAATATATTTCATCACCAGAACTCTCAAGGGCCCCGAGGAACGCTATATGCCCCTAGAGAAACTGGCTCTAGCTCTTGTCTTTGCATCCCGAAGACTCAGAAGATACTTCCAGGGACATAAGATCACCCTAATGACAGACCAACCCCTACAGAAAGTACTAAGGAGGCCGGAGTTGTCGGGGCGGCTAGCTAAATGGGTCGTAGAGCTGGGGGAACACTCCTTGGAGTTCAAACCCAGGACAGCCATGAAGGGACAAATACTGGCCGATTTCTTAGCAGAAGTCCCAGAGGATGAGGAAAAAGAACTTTTAAAGTGGGAGGCCTTGGAGAGGGAAGAAAAAGAGAAGGAAGACGAGGCTGTGTGGAAACTACTCACAGATGGAGCCTCTAGTGAAGAAGGGAGTGGAGCGGGCATTACGTTGATAAGCCCTGAAGGAGTCGAGCTAACCTACACCATCAGGCAAGATTTTGAAAACACCAACAACACTGCAGAATACGAAGCCCTCTTAGCAGGGATGAGGCTAGCCAAAAAGATAAGAGCAAAACAGGTGGAGGCCAGTACAGACTCACAGTTAGTGGTCAAGCAATACCAGGGGGAGTATGAGGCTAAAGACAACATAATGGCTCAGTACGTGGCAAAGGTAAAGGAAACGACCAAGGCCTTCTGGACCTTCAAACTGGAGTATATCCCCCGCGGGAGAAACAGGAAATCCGATGCCCTCAGCAAGCTGGCCTCGGTGGCATTCGATCATCTGGCAAGAGAAGTCAAAGTGGAAGTCCTGACGTCCCCCTCTCTCGACACAGCAGAAGTGGCTACAATCGGGGACGAACAAGAAACATGGATGACACCGATTGTAAAATTCCTTAGAAACGGGGAATTACCCGAGGGGGACTGGGCAGCCAGAAAAGTAAGAGTCAAAGCTCTACAATACGAGTTGATTGACGGAGAGCTCTACCGAAGATCATACCTGGGTCCATCCCTGAAATGTGTCGATAATGAGGAGGCCAAGTATGTGATTAGAGAAATACATGAGGGGATTTATGCAATGCATTCGGGGCCGAGGACAGTAGTGGCAAAGGCAATGAATGTGGGGTTCTATTGGCCTCAAATGTATGAGACAGCATCAGAGGAGATCAAGAGATGTGACAATTGCCAGATTCATGCACCTATGACGCACCGCCTCAAACACCCAATGATACCTGTCTCAACGTCTTGGCCCTTCCAAAGGTGGGCCATCGACATAATCGGACCATTCCCAGAGGGTCCAGGAGGGGTCAAATACGTGGTGGTTGCCATTGATTATTTTACCAAGTGGATAGAGGCGAGGCCCTTGGCAAAAATAATCGGGGAGCAGATGAGACGGTTTATGCTAGACAACATTATCTGCAGATATGGCGTCCCAAAGGAGCTCGTGAGTGACAATGGTGTACAATTTGCTGGAAAGCCATTCAGACCATGGTGTGAGCAAATGCACATACACCAAGTGTTCACTTCCATCACCCATGCTCAGGGCAACGGGCTAGTGGAAAGGGCAAATCAAAGCGTCATCAAAGGAATGAAGGGGAGACTTGGAAGAAAACAAAAAGGATGGCTGGAGGATTTACCATTTGTGCTGTGGGCATACAGGACCACCCCTAAGGACTGCAACGGGGAAACTCCTTTCAGCTTAACTTACGAGACGGAGGCAGTCATCCCGGCTGAAATAGGGTCCCCGACTGCCAGGATGAAGCTCAGGGAGGCTGAAAACGAACAAGACCTCCGAATGAACATGAACTTGCTTGAAGAAAGAAGAGGAGTGGCAGCAGTCAGGGAGGCTAAGTACAAGAAGCAGCTTGAAAGCTATTACAATTCAAAAATGAAAAAGCTTAACCTCGTCCCAGGGTATTTGGTCCTAAGATCAAACAAAGCCAGCCTACAAGAGAACACCGGAAAGCTAGGGCCCAATTGGGAAGGACCTTACCGGGTCACATGGGCAAACGGCAAAGGAAGTTGCAGGCTGGAAACACTTCAAGGCAAGGAGGTCCCCAGGACATGGAACCTCATGCAGCTCAGGAAGTATCACATATGAGGGGTTTACCCCCCAGGAAAAACGGCAAGGGAGCCACTTTTGTAATATTTAACTATTAGTCAGGGGCCTACCCCAAGAAAAAATCTTTTGTAAAAACTTGTACTGGGAAACTTAGTCCCCAAGAAACGAATGACAAACGGACAATCCACTTGTCCTCTTTTGGCAAAATAACAGGTATTATACTAAGGCAGGCGTGCCCAGAAAGACTATAAGCCTAACAAACAAAAAGACACACGTGTACAAGGTATACCAAACATACCAAACGCCCGGCCGTGGGGAAAAATAGGGTCTAGCTAACCCAAAGAAAATGGACAAACAAACAAAAAACATAATCTCACATTATAAGATTTGTCCAGTGATTGTCCTCGAACAGACAATCCTGGTTTGTAAAGCAAACCAAAGATACAACACACTTTTGTAAACAAACTACAAAGAAAAGTTGTTATTACAAAAAAAATGTACAATAGGAAGCCCTATTGGCTTTGACAAGAACAACTAACATACCAGCCAACAAGCATAACAAACAGACTAAAGCACGGTTTCTTGCAAACAGCCCAAAAGTCTTCAGGAAAGTGCCGACCTGATCCCTGGCAAAAGCTCCTGCAAAATGAAAAAACACAACAGAAAACAAGCAAAAGACAAGATAGCAACATACAATCATAGGTTATATGATTAAGTACTTGAAGAACCCCTACACAAAGGTTCTCCTTCCAAACACCAAAAAGTTTAAAGTATCCTAGGGTAAGTAAATATTCGGATTACAACCATATCGAAAGAGGTTAATGTTCAGAAATCACTAGGATCCACCCTCAGATAAAGACTTCGGAGACGAGGGACCAGCGGAGGAAAACATGGCTTTCAATTCATCTATAGATATCATGGGATGCTCCAGGATCTTCTCAAGAATGGCCGGGGTCTTACCCCCAAACTCCTTGTCCAACTTAGATAACTGCTTTTTAGCTTTGGAATTGTAAAGCGGAGTTTCTTTCCTGCCCAGACCCTGAGCAGAGTAAGTATACCCATCCTTCAGCCCTGCCTGGTACCCAACGTCCCGGTACACCCTATACACCTGCTCAAGACCACTCTTGAACTCCTCCGATTGAGAGACGGCAGTAAGAAAGGCCCCGAAGCCTTCAGTAATCAGCCAATGCTTCTCCTTAGCCAGCCGCTGGTTATCATCAGAAGTTATCCCATAATCAGCATACATAGTGTTCAGCTGCTCCTGAGAAACGGAACCGACCTCCTTCAGATGTTTCAGCTCCGCGGCTAACTCCTCTTTCTCCTCTACCAACACCGCCATCTCCCTCTCCCAAGCTCGCTCCCTTCGCTCCAGCATAGCTCCAGCCCCCTGAGCAAAAGACATCATAAGGAATGCAAAAGCAGTTGGAAAATATATATAAAAAAAGGGGGAGAAAGGCTATGTACCTTCTCCTCTTGCAATTTTCGCTCAGCCTCAACCACTTGACATCGAAGTTCGGCAGCAACAGACTGGGAAGCCTTGAGTTCACCCTTGAGTTCTTCATTCGCCTTCCTCAAATCATCAACCCGCTGCAACATGCCGGCACCCCTGAAAAAGCTCTCACAAAGCAACATGCTGTACTGATCCTCAAAAAGGTCATCCCTCAAAGCAGAATTCATGAACCTATGAGAGGGAGGAACAACATGACTCAAAAAATCCCTGCCAGTCTCAGGGGTCCCTATCACCGAAGAATGAGTTATTTTCCACTTGGGAACATAGGTGAAAGGAAGGGCATCAGCAAACAGGGGAGCCAAAAAGGATCGATGAGCAAGACCCTCAAATTGAGAAGCTTTACTGGTCCCGGTAGCATGATGAGGAGAAACCTCAAAAGCTGAGGCAATGCGGGCAATGCTTACTTCTGGAGTCTTGTCCCGAACACGGGAAGAGGAAGGGCCGGTAGGAATCTCTATGGGATCATGGGAACTTCCCTACTCAGACAAAGAAAGAAAAAAGGAACATCAAAAACCTCCCCAAAGCAAAACGAATGTAAGGCAACAGGTAAAAGAGAAAATAAACTTACCAACAAAGGTGCACTCACAAGGCTGGAGGACCGCAGGTGCTTAGACAAGGAACCCTTAACCCCGGAAAGGGGAAGTTCGGAAGCAGCCTTTGTTGAAGGAAGGGGTTTCTGTCCGCTAGCACTATGGAGCCTTTGCCGGATGTCACGGGGAGCAGGGGCTGGTTTAGGGCTCACAACATTCCTCTTACGAACCAAACGGATCTCCAGATCTTCATCATCGTCATGACTAGATTGCTTAATGGGAGGGGGATCAGGGGAACTCTCCTCCCCATCAGATGAAGTCCCCTCACCTCCTTCCACAGCAACAGAGCCCCCAGCTTGAACAGAGCCTCCGGTAACCTGCATCCCAACACTCCGGTTCAAACCCGGATCAACCTCATCACCAACCACAAACTTAACATCCTTAGAGTCCCCTTGGAGTAGTCTCCACAGAGTCAACTCTGCATAAGAAGAAACACTAAAGATGACTGCACAAGCCCCAAGGAACAAAAACAGATAACAGCAAGTCTAGGGTAAAAAGATACCTTTTTTACCGAAAAAGACTTTGGGACGAACTGAATAAGAAGGGCTCAATCCCCCCACAGCCAGAATCCCCTCAGAAAAAGTGAAAGCCCTCGTCGGATTTTCATACATGCGCTTCCATTGGACGATCTCGTCAGCAGACAAAATGGGGATGTTGTCTTCGATAGCAGCCTCGACATCCTTCAGTGGCAGAGACTCCGGTATCATGGCAGCAGAAACGAAAATAAACCTACTCTTTCACTCTTTAGGGTAAGTGGAGGTCGGCATAAAGGTATAACAGGTTTTCGACACACTGTTCTGTCGTTTGGCAAAAGTAAACCAATCCCCATCAGAGATCAGTTTATAAAACATGCAGAACAAGGGGACAGATGGCTCGCCGGAAACAGCCGCACAAGACAACTCAAAATGCACTACTTTCATAAACCCTAGGGGATGCAATTGAGAGAAATGGACCCCGAAATGACGCAATAAGGCTATCTTAAAAGACGAAAGGGGATACCAGACTCCACAGGAAGAGAACACCAAGGTATAAAGGGGGATCCGGTCTGGTGTGCATTCGGCCGATTCATCAGGACCCGGCAAGGTGGGAGAAAAACGCTCAGGAATATTGTAAGTCTCGACAAAGGACTTCAAGTCCTTCGTCGTCAAGACTGATCGAATTGCGGAACGTCCGGTACGACTCATGGTTAGGAGAAAGATGGTGATCGGAGGAATGTGACGGAAAGAAAGAAAGAACCAGAAGAAATGGAGAGGAAGTTTGAAAGATAAGGGGGGTATTTAAAGAGAATAACTGACAAAACAGGAAACCGTCACATCACTCGTCCCTTCAAAATTTAAAAAGGGGTGCACGTGTATTTAGGGGATTAACCCCCGCCACTAGCATTCGGTGAAATGATGGGCCTAGTAAGAGGAAAGGGCAGCTAATAATTATTCAAAAACGGGCCCACATTTGTAGCCCGAAAAAAACTAACCTCCTTCTTGCACAGTTGTGACTCAGCCCCGAATCATGAGCCTTGGGTCTCACAACTAGGGACTAAAGATGACTTGACGACAGGCCTATGGGTTGCCCCATTTACCCATCTTGGGCTACTATCACATGGGCCCAACAGTGGCTTACCTTGCCCACTAAGGCTCTCCTTTAACAAAACGAGCGGGAAACTAGAATCAGAGGATGCAGACTACATTTAATGCCCGATTAGAAAGGGATCTTTGGCTGGAAATTGTACTTCCTAGCTGGAAGCATTTAATGAGGCTGTCATCTTACCGTTGGGGGTCAGACACGTGTCTGAGTCCCCCAAAGACCCTTAGAATCCGTCGGATCACCTCGTTGAAATATCTCACATGGAAGATAAGGACTGGAGGTTATATAAGGACAGAAAGGAGTGATCATAAGGCAGGCTCTCGGAAGGTGTCACATTTAAAGCTCTCTCATTTACTCCTCTCTCATTTATTCTGACCAATATTCTTATACATTAATCACACACACATTTATTGGATTCACACCTTAGAGGAAACATTCCGGTGATCACACTCATCGGAATAAGCTCCTCCAACTCTCCGACAAGTTTACTTATTCTCACGCCGGAGCTTGGTCACGGATCCCCCTCCCGGGGCCCTCCGTGACGAGGCTAACGGTTTACTTTTTTGTAACAACGAAGGCCGGGATATCTTGACGTCAGCGAAGATCCATTGAACGTCAGCCGGGATTTGGGTATTCGACGTTCATCAACATGGAAGAAGTTTATTTGAAGTGAAGAGCTAGAGATAAATATGGTGAAGAATAGATACAAGAGAGTGTTTTGTTAATGATGAGACATTTAATGGAAAGTTTAATTCCTTTATAAATAGAAAGGAATCTTAAATTCCTTGGATTAATGAAATCTGATGGAATCTATTCTAATTTTAGTTCCATTAAACGCCAACTAAACATAATTTATGACAGAAAGTTTTTCGATTTTTAAATCTAATTCAATCCTTTGAATTATACGAACCAAATGACCTTGATGTTCCTATTATAATGAACCCATTTTGTACCCCTTACTAATGAAAAATCATGATCATCTGTCATTGATGGCTCAAATAGTTGCGCGCACGCACACACACACATATATTGGTGGATTCACTGGGGAACCACAAAAATGGAGAACCATGAGTTCTACATGTAAACACTCATTTTTAAATATTTTTTTCAGAGCTTTTGCATATAAACAAGGGTAGAAATGTTTTAATAAATAAAATAATGAAAGAAACAGAAATATTAACGTATCAAAATGCTCATTTTTATGGTCTATTTTTAAAGATTAACATTTTAAAAATTTATGGCCATTATTTATATATATATATATATATATATATTAGTGGTGAAGGGCCATGAATAGTAACATGGCCCTTCATTTTTTAATAATTTTTTTCTCAAATGTATTTTTTTCTTTTTTTAAATTACATTTTCTTTATAATAATTATTTTTCCTTTATTAAATCATATTTCCTTATCTTTTAATTTTGTATTTTTTAATGTCTTACTTTCGTAAACTTTTTTAATATTTTTAATTTTAAAATCATGTTTCCTTTTCTTAGTAACATGGCCCTTTATTTTTTAGTAATTGTCTTTTTTTCTTAAATATATTTTTTTCTTTTTTAAATCATATTTACTTTATAATAATTCTTTTTCCTTTATTAAATCATATTTTCTTTATTGTTTAATTTTCTATTTTTTAATACCTTATTCTTGTATACTTTTTAAAATTTTTTAATTTTTTTTATTTTAAAATCATATTTCCTTTTCTTAAATCATATTTCCTTTATAACGATTCTTTTTTTTTAATCATCTTATTCCTTTTTTCAAATCATATGTCTTTTTTTATTTAATTTGATTTTTCTTAAATAAATTACATTCGTTAACTTTTTCTAAAAACCTAAATATGTAGTTTTGTTTGGTTTTTTTGGACATTCAAGTATAAATATTGTCAAAAATGAATTTATATTCAAATTAGAGTATATATTTGGTATAATAAAATGGTACGATGATAATTGAACCGATTATGACGGTTTGGCTATCTAAACAACAAACTTTATTCTAAAATAACTTTTATTTTACATTATTATTTATTCTGTTTCGCCGCAACGCGCGACTTTATTAAAACTAGTTTAAAATTGTAGGGGTAGTTTGTTTAACAATCAACAATATGTTTAAAAGATTATCTTATATTTTTTAGAAGTTGTATTGTTTAAACTCCTAAATTATGTAAAACTACATTTTTTTTTCTCCCCTTATGTATTATAATATACTCTGTGTGTGTGTGTTTGTATCTATACTATAATGAAAGAAAAAATTTAAGGATACTTGTAACCGTTCAATGTTCTCTACATTTTGGTTTTCCTGGCTCTTTCTTTTAATTAATTATCGATAATTATTATTTGATTATTGATCGTTATAATTTTCAATAACAAGTGAATTTAATATGAATTTATTTATGAATTATATATATATATATATATATATAGGGAGAAGATCATGCGAGAACCACCTCTTATTGCGAGAACCGCGAGAACCAATGTGAACACAACCAAAAATGCCCAAAAATAGCTAAAAATCACACAAAAAATTTTTTTTTGAACTTTTCAATATTTTTTATAAAAAATCGCTACTTTTCGAAGAAAAACAAAATTTAATTTTTTTTTTTTTTTTTAAAAAATTTTGACTTCTAAAAGTAGCGATTTTAACATAAAAAATATTAAAAAATTCAAAAAAAAAAATTTAGATTTTTTTTAGATTTTTTTAGGTTTTTTTGGGGTTTAGTTTTTAGCATTTTAGCTTTTGGGGGGGTTTAGGTTTTTGGGGGGTGGGGGAGGGGGGTTTAGGTTTTTGGGGGAGGGGGGGGGTTAGGTTTTTTTTAGGTTTTAGTTTTTAGCATTTAGCTTGGGGGGGTTTAGGTTTTTTTTTGGGGGGGGGGGGGTTAGGTTTTTTTTGGTTTTTTTAGGTTTTTTTAGCTATTTTAGGTTGTGTTCACATTGGTTCTCGCGGTTCTCACAATAAAGGTGGTTCTCGCATGAGCTCCTCCCTATATATATATATATATATAGGACAAAGAACCGTTAGGAACCACCCTTTATTGCGAGAACCGCGAGAACCAATGCGAACACAACAAAAAATGCCTAAAAATAGCTAAAAAACACACAAATTTTTTTTTTAATATTTTTTATAAAAAATCGCTACTTTTAGTAACAAAAAAAATAATTAAATTTTTTTTTTTAAATTATTTTTTTTTTGCTACTAAAAGTTACGATTTTAACATAAAAAATATTAAAAAAAATAGATTTTTTTTAATATTTTTTTTTAGATTTTTTTAGGTTTTTTGAGGGTTTAGTTTTTAACATTTTAGCTTGGGGGTGGGGGGGGGGGTGTTTAGGTTTTTCGGGGGTAGGGGAGGGGGGTTTAGGTTTTTTTTTGGGGGGGGGGGGGGGGGGGTAGGTTTTTTTTAGGTTTTTTTGGGGTTTTAGTTTTTAGCATTTAGCTTGGGGGGTTAGGTTTTTTGTGGGGGGGGGGGGGGGGGTTAGGTTTTTTTAGCTATTTTAGGTTGTGTTCACATTGGTTCTCGCGGTTCTCGCATGAACCTTACCCTATATATATATATATACTTTTATTTAAAAAAAACTTATTTTTAAGTCTCCAAATATTACTAAATTTAAAAGTTTGTTCGTTAAAATATTATAAAAAAAGAAGAATAATGATAAGACCGCCCGTAGTGGGGCGTTTTTTATAAAAAAAAATTCAAAAAAAAAAGCCGAAACACGCCCTCAAGCCATTACGGCCCGGCGTTTTCGGGCGTTTTCCGAGCCAAAATTTGTTTTGGCGTTTTTCAAACCACGCCAAATTTTGAATTGGGACTAGAGTTGACCATTGCCAAACGGTCATTTGTTTAATATTTTTTTTAATTCCAATATTAACCCACTATATATATTACCCACTTTTCCATCATTTTTTATAAAAAAACTCACACATTCTCAAACTTTCTCTCTACTACTTCTATATTTTATAAAATGATGCATTCATTCCGACCCCCATTTGGTGTCTCCCAAGACCCATGAACCCGAACACAACCCAACCGCAACAACCGTTTAACTTTCAAGACATGGACCCGGACATGTTATCGTACGCGGCTTACTTGAGTGACGCTACTCCATTCGTGCATCCCACTTTCGGCTTTGGTCAAGCCGGCGGGTCGCAACCTTCACAACAACAAGCCGAACCCGATGTGGATATCGTGCCGGAGACGCAACTTGAACCGGAGCTAGAGAAATCGAAACGCGGCAGAAGGTCGCATAAGAAGAAGGAAGCGAACGAACCTCGACGTAAGCATTCTTACCTTAATTGGACGAAGGAGGAGGAATACACGTTGGCTCGGGCGTGGCTCGACGTTTCGGAGGACCAAGAAATTGGTAACTTTTATATTTTTTTTTACTTATTTTTTACTTATATTTTTACTTTTATTTTTAACATACAACTTATATTTTACTTTTATTTTTTCAATTTGTAGCAAACTTTCAAACGGGCCCTGTTTTTTGGGATAGGGTTCGTGTACTCTTTTATAGCACGTGGGGTAAAGGCGAGCATCGTGACAAAGATTCCATTTCTAGCAAATGGACCGACATCAACAACAAGTGTCACTCCTTCCAAGAAGTGTATCAACGTAACTACGATAATCGCCCGAGCGGAGAAGGTGACGTCGGGGTTTTAACGAAGTCTTTGGAAGAGTACGAGAGAACGAAATGCCCTTTCCCGTATTATAAATGTTGGGATCTACTACGAAAAAGTCCAAAGTGGGCGGGCGTAGTGACCATGACGTCGAGTAGAAGACCGGTCAAAAACATCATCATCCGTTGACCCTGAAACACCGACATTGGATGCCCGCAATGTCGATCTAAATGAGGTGGTGGACGTTGACGAGCAACTTGAAGAAGAGTTGACCCGACCGCCCGGTAGAAAAAAGGATAAGCGAACCGGGAAAAAAACGGTGGAGTCGTCTTCCGATCTCGAATTGAAGGAAGATTTCGAGGAGATGAACCGTCGTCTCCAAGACATTCGAGACCTCGGCCACCAACGTTTGGAGACTATGAAAGAACGCGTCGCCGAAACCAAAAAGTTTAACAAGATGGAAGAGGCGAGGCAAATGGAAAAGGACATTGAGTTTTTGTCCAAACCGATCGACCACCTCCAAGGCGACGCGTTGATCCTTGCGCAAATGTATCGCCAAAAAATTCGGGAAAAATATGGACTCTAGATCATCATCCTTTTTTTTAACTTTATTTTTTTTATTTCGGTTTTTTTTTTATTTTCTGTTATTTTTTTCCGTTTTTTTTATTTCAAGTCACTACGTGAAAAATGGGCTACGGCCACACTTTTGGCAAAACAGCCAAGCCACACATTTGAAAAAATGTGTGGCTAAAGGTCACTCATAACATTTTAAAACACCTTTAGCCACACATTTTATTATTAATGTGACAATTGTATACCAGTGCAGAACCTTTGGCCACACTTTTAGAAAATATTGTGACATTTATTAGCCACAACTCGAAATGTGTGGCCAAATGTGATCTATGGCCGCATATTTTTGTTTCAAGTGACCAAAAACACATGCATTTGACACCTTAGCCACACTTTATGAAAATAAATGTGACATTTATTATCCACACTAGGAAAGTGTGGCTAAATGTGATTTACGGCCACATTATTTGTTTTTATGTGACCAATAACACATGTATTTAAAACATTTAGCCACACTTTAAAAAAATGTGACATTTATTAGCCACGCTAAAAATGTGGCCAGATGTGATCTATGACCATAATATTTGTTTCATATGGCTAAAAACAGATGTATTCGAAACCTTTAGGTACACACGTTAAGAAAAAAACAACCACATTAGAATAGTGTAGCCAAATGGGATCTATGACCACACTATATGTTTGATAATGTGACTAAAAGCTAATACATATGACCACATATATTATTTTGTATGACCAAAGATTAGACAATGACCACACTTAAAATTAGAAAATTTCATGTGACTTTACATAAACATTTGTCATACTATCATCACTTTGTTTATTTTGTGTGTCGAAATGATATCAAATGTCATGCAAAAAATGTGTGACGAAATGTTAAACTTACTACATTTTTAAAAGTTCCCTCCAAAACATTTTATTCTAAAATTTAAACTTTCCTTCAAAATATTATTTCATCCTAAAATTTCCCCCAAAATATTTCATCATAAATTTTTCCCCCAAAATATTTCATCATAAATTTCCCCCCCAAAATATTTCATCCTAAAATTTAAATTTCCCCTCAAAATAATCTCATTTAAAAAATTACATTAACTAATATTAAAAAAAAAAACAAAAGCAAATCTTACTACATATTTAACATTAACTAATATTAAAAAAAAAACAAAAACAAATCTTACTACATATTTAAAAATTCAAACTATTAATTAATATTATATATTCTAAACCGTATTTGTTACTACTCTTTTTCATTTTAAAAATATGTTAGCGCATGCATATTAGTTACGTTATATACGTATTTAATATATGCATATTAGTACGAGTACCGAATTTCCCGTATCGAAATATTTTCGGTACCGATTCAGTACCAACTTTTTAAAGTTCTTGGGACTTGTACTTTCAGTTCGGTATGGTACCGGTATTTTACCGTATTTTACTTTCAAGTACCGGTACTGTGCAGTACTATAACGAACATTTTCGGTACCGGTACCCATATTTTGCGATTTTTTTTGTCTGTAGGTTCGGTAGCAAGCGTATCTAGATCTCTAATCATATACATTTTAATGGACCACATTGAGCCTTAATAGATCGCAGTGGGCAATAGTGAATCATATATGTTTTAGTGAACCATATTGGGCTTTAATTGACCCCAATGAACAATAGTAGATCATGCATTTCTGAATTAAACATATAGGGCCTTAATGGATTACAATGAACGATAGTAGATGATATGTGTGTTAATGGAAGTTCATGTGGCCGCTGCTACTATTTAGTCACACTTAATGGATGGAATACTAGATTACAACAACTCTTTTTGTCACATTTTTTTTTAAATTGATGTGGCTAAAACAAACTTTTAAGTGACTATATAATAGAAACGGTCACACTTACAATAAATTCATGTGGCTGTTACTACACTTTAGCCACACTTATTGTACAAAATGTCTGATTCCAGCAAGAAACAGTGGTACCCTTTAGCCACTCTTCTAAGATGCTATGGCCACTAAACATGAATGTGGCTGAATGATACCTACGATGACTCGACCTTTGGTCACACTTGAGTTGGAAAAAAAAGTGTGGCGAAAGGTGTATGGTCACACTTTTTTTGTGTGGCCGTAAGCCTTTTTTGACGTAGTGAGTAGTGTAATTTTTTTTAATTAATGAAGAATTTTATGTTTTAAATTTAAAAAAAATAAATGATTGTGTAATGATTGTATGGGCGTTATTGGGCATTATTCCCACTACGCCACTTTTGCAATAACCCCCAATAATGCCCCCATGCTGACTGAACTGCCACATGGCAGAAAACGCCCCCATGGTGGGGGCATTATTGATAAAACCACTACGCATGGTCTAATAATTGTTTTTATATGTAATTTCTAAAAGATTTTCAAATATTTAATGTGCATGATTGGATGATTTGAATGGTATAAATATGTCAAACAATAATAAAAAATATATCGTATTAAAAAACCAAAATTTTAGTCCTTAATATGTTTTCAGGGTGAGGTTCCTGTAAAAAGGACCTTTTTCGTGAGAAGCTGGAGAAGGCATAGAAATTGACATGTAGACATCATGTTTTGAACTTAGGCATGATATTTTGGGTTGTTTTGGCAAGAAAAACATCAAACATAACAATTTAAAACACAATGCAACGTATTATGGGCGTGGAATTTAAAACACACTGCTTAACACTTAAAACACACTACTTAACATTCTTGGCATGATGTTTTAAGTTTTAAGCCTAGAATTTATTGCATTGTGTTTTAAATTGTTATGTTTGGTGTTTTTCTTGCCAAAACAACCCAAAACATTATGGCCAAGTAAAAAACATGATGTCTACATATGAATTTTTAGCCTTCTCACACTTCTCACGAAAAATGTCCTTTTTACAGGATCCTAAAACTATGTTTTCATGTATCTATATATTTATAATTGTAATGTAAGTTAAATTAACTTAACTGTGTTAAAATGATGTTTAAAGATCTAACTACTTTAGTTGAATTAACAATTATCAATTGCTTAAAAAAGTTAATACATAGTTGAAAATAATGTTTTAAAAATTAACTAAACATATTCTATAAATTATCACATCTTTACGATTGTATGTGTTAACAGATGACATATGAATTTTATTCAACGCATATAATACATGGTTTTAGTTAACTCGTACAATACCCAAGTTTTTTAAAGGCATAATTTTTTTGTTACCAAGTATATAACACTACTTTATTCAACCCGTGTGATATATAGCGTAAATGGTTAACTTAGACATACCAAAAAAAAACAACTGCTTTTCTTTCTCTCATCTTTTCAATTAAATAATATATATTTTTTTTATCATTATCTTTTTTCTTTCCTATACTCACAACCATTTCTAATAATATTATAAAATTTATTTGGTTTTCTCCCTCCAAATATTATTTTCCATATATTTACAGATGAACAATAATATATTCTCATATATTTTCTCTTTTCTCCACTCTAAGGCTGGAGGGTGTGGGGGCGCCACCCAACCCAGCTGGCACACTATAGCGCCCCACCCCCCGCCATCCTCCACACCCCCGGCGCTATGTCGGGGCGCTATACAAGGCTCGCCACCATGGTAACGGTCTGAATTCGCGTGGAACGAGGTGGAAATGTCAGATTTGACCGTTGTCAAACGGTCCAATGTTAAAAAAAATTTATTATTTATTATATATATAACATATTCTAAACTAAAAAACTCACCAATCACAACCAAAACACACACCAATCACAACTAAAACACACACCAATCACAACTTAAAAAATGTCTTCTTCGAGCTCGTCATCCGATGGTGTTCTTGATGATATGGTTATCGCCATGGCGCAGGAGGCGATTAATTATTTGCAAGAAGAAGCCGAATCCTCTGCATCGCGTACCAGACAACCGCCTATTGAACGGAATCGGTTGGCTGCTCATGAACGTCTAGTGCAAGATTATTTTTGTGAAACTCCCGTGTACGATGATGTTCAGTTTAAGCGTAGGTTTCATATGAGCCGACGACTATTCGTTAAAATTTCCAATGATCTTGCGGGCGAATCCCCTTTTTTCACGCAAAGGGTAAGTGCAAGTGGCAAAGTTCGTTTCTCTGGACTACAAAAGTGTACGGCAGCAATTAGGCAACTAGCCTACGGCACATCGAATGATGCGTGGGATGAGTATTTAAGGATGTCATCAAGAATGTGTCGTGAGTCTCTTGAAAATTTTTGTGAAGGCAACTTTTATTAACACTAGTATTTATTATTTTTTTATGTCGTTATTATTTTTTAATTAGCAATAATTTATTAGGTGTAATCTCTCTGTATGGGAGACGATATTTGAGGATGCCAACCGCAGCCGACGTTCCAATTCTATACGAGGCCCATCAGCGCTTACATGGGTTTCCTGGAATGTTGGGAAGTCTTGATTGCATGCACTGGGAATGGGCGGCATGCCCAACCGCTTGGAAAGGCCAACATCATCGTGGTGACCACGATGGTCTTACCGTAATATTACAAGCGGTCGCTTCTCAAGATTTATGGATTTGGCATGCGTACTTTGGCATGGCTGGTACGAACAATGACATTGCAGTTTTAATGACCTCGAATCTATTCGACGATGTCATAGACGGTGTTGCACCAGATACTTCATTCTATGCAAACGACGTGCAATATAAGTATGGCTACTATCTCACAGACGGTATTTATCCCGAGTGGGCGACGTTGGTAAAAAGTCTCTCGTGTCCAGATGACGAAAAAGATTGTATATCAAGAAAAAACAAGAGTCAGCAAGAAAAGATATCGAGCGGGCTTTCGGTGTGTTAAAGAAAAGATAGTCTATCATCACGCAGCCGTCGAGGAAACTTGAAAAAAGTAAAATGAGAAACGTTATGTGTACGTGTATCATTTTGCATAACATGATATTGGAGGACTCGGGTAGAGCATTTTGTGGAGAAAGCTATGATGAAAGTATCCAACCGACGAACCCAATACTAACATACGCTGAGAAAGAAGATATCTGAGCAAAGATACGGGCTAGGCACACACACCAAAACCTTCGAGCCGATCTGACAGAGCACCTGTGGTTTTATCGTGAACAAGGAGGACTCGACACAGACGACGAGTAGTGTTTTTATTTTTTAAATGAAATTATGTAGTGTTTTTTTTTAATGAAATTATGTAGTGTTTTTATTTTTTTAAATGAAATTATCTAGTGTTTTTTATTTTTTTAATGAAATTATGTTTTCTTTTTATTTTCTAGTTAAAAAATAAATATTTAAATAAAAAAATAATTAGGTAATCATGACACGGGGCTCCATCCACACCCTCCAAATTAAAGGGGGGGGGGGGGGGGCATGATAAAGCCCCCATGCTGACATGACGATGACATGGAGCCTAAGTGGCATGATAAAGCCCTATGGAGCTCCATCCACACCTCATAGCCTAATCACTCAAAAACACTCCTTATAATATAAGAAAATCACTCACATATTTTTAAAATCATCATTGTGAATGAATACTATATAGTCATACAGAAAGAAAAGAAAATTATTACTATCTATTATTATTACTATTACTATTACTATCTATTAGGCCATGTGTAGTCATAACGCCCATTTGTGGGCGTTATGCGACACGTGGCGCGCCACGTGTGCGGGTGGGCGTTATGGGGCGTTATGCATTTTAAGCCCGTAGTCATAAAGCCCCCGCCTAATCATTACTCAATTATTAATTTCTATTTTTTAATGATTATTTTCTAACTTTATAAAATTAAAATTCATTTCATTAAATTAGAAAAACATTACACTAAAATAAAAATAAAAATAAAAACATTACACTTAAAAAAAAATACGGTTCCACTAAAAAAAAAGTTTGACTAAAAAAATAAAAAAAACAACACTTTAAAGATTATATTTTTTTTCGATCCTTTCCTTTTGGGCCAACGCCATCTTCAAAGCTTTTCCGGTAAGGTGGTCGTGCGGTTTCGAGTAGAACTCAAAGTCGTGAGCCCATTGTCTATCCCGCATAATCTCCGTAACTTCGCGGTTCTCCTCCATACGTTTACTACCGAGTTCGTGTATGTCTTGAAGTCGCTTGTTTATCTCCGAAAATGCGTCACTCATATCCGTTCCCATAGATATCGATGACGACTCGGGCTTTTTCGCCCGCCTACTTCTTCCGGGCGGTCTTGGTAGCTCCTCCACCGGCTCGTCATCCGGAATATCCTCGTTCAAGTCGGTGTTTCGAGCGTCGGAGGTTGGCGTTTCGGGTTCACCCGACTCGTTTGTTTTAGACCTCTTTGACGGCCGTTTATTTCCCGAACGACCACTCGGAGTAGATATGGTGGCCCATTTGGGGCTATGGCGAAGGATTTGCCAACACCTCATGTACGGGAAATGGCCATTAGCATTCGTATACTCGACCAACGCCGCTTGCGTGTTGTCCTCGTCCTTGCTTCCACTTTTCCATCCGGCAAAATTGCGTTGGTACACGGTTTGAAAGTTCGTGCATTTTTTGTTTATATCGGTCCACTTGCCCGATATAGAGTCCGGTGGGCGGTATTCCTCATCTTTACCAATTAGCTCGAAAAAAAGCGCTCGTATTCAGCGCCAAAAAACTGATTTATCTTGATTGTTTGCTACAAAAAAAGATATAATTTATTAGTCTAAAAAAACTGCAAAAAAACAGAAAATAATTTAAAAAACTGCAAAAAACAGAAAAAAAAAAACAGAAAATAAATAAAAAAACTGCAAAAACAGAAAAATAAAAACAGAAAATAATTAAAAAAAACTGCAAAAAACAGAAAAAAAACGGAAAAAAAAAACGGAAAAACAGAAAAAAATTTAAAAAATATACCTATAACCGGGTCCTCCGACACATCGATCCAAGCGCGGGTTATCGCATACTCCTCATCGGACTCCCACGATATCACATTTTTTTCGCTCGGGTGGTGGTTTCCGCTTTCTTTTTATGTGCCCGTTTTGCTTTTGCTTTTCCTTTTCCTTTTTGCGTCTCCGCTCCTTCGGGTTGTGTTTCCGGAACAACATCGGGTTCGTGTTGTGGTGAGCCGAAAGCTTGAGCCGACCCGAACGCTAGAGACGACCCCATTCCGTCGGTGTTTTGATTCGGGTTCCACCCGTAGAGATTCGGGTCCCATGATAGCGGTTGGTTCAAAAGATTCATGAACCCGGGATTTTGTTGATTGTAGTCGAGAAAACCGGAGCCGAAAGGGTTGGGTCGAGTGGGAACCGGCGACACGGGGCGAGTAGGATTACCACTTTGGTTTGGGTCCGCACTTGATCGGGGAGGAATGAAGCCACGATTGAATGGATGCATTGTATAAAATATAAGGATTTCTAAAAAAAAAAAGTGGAAGAGATAAATGGTTGGGTTGAGTGTGTATGGTAAAAAAATAGGAAAGGAGGTATTTATTAAAGAAAGTTTGAAAAAAATTGAAATTTTTTTTTTTAAGGAATTGACCGTTGGTAAACGGTCAAAAATAACAAAATTCAATTTGATAGCGCCGTTATCAATATCGCGCCGCTCGAAAATTTGCAAAAATGGCGCCTTCAGTTTTGGTGTTTCAGGCGCCATACCGGCGCTATAAGTGGGCATACCGCCCCACTACACATACACTTAATAATACAAAGCAAATGAACAGTGGTTATATTATATAATAATATATTAATATATTAATATAATAATACTAATTAATATTATTTTCTTTACTTTCTCAGTTGTCTATTAATAATACAAAGCAAATGAATAGTGGTTATATTATATAATAATATATTAATATAATAATACTAACTATTATTATTTTCTTTACTTTCTCAGTTGGATAAGTTTGGTGTCAACTAATACTGGTATCGAAAATACTGGTACGGTCTGGTTCATTATCGGTACATGAAGGTACAAATCGGCACCAGCGTGATACATAAAACGCCAAAAGTCGGTACCGGATTGAGTTTGAAAATCTTTTAGTTCGGGAAATTCGGTACTGCTACACGGTACTATTTGATCATCCCTGATCACAGGTGTCGTACAAATAACAATGGTATCGTACAACTTTTTCTTCTTGAGTTTCTTCAACTTTTAATGATTTCTTTTTTTAGTTTTAGGGGTAGGGATGAGCTTGGTGGCAACCGATACCGAAAATAGCGGTTACGGTACCGGCATATGAATGTAAAAATCGGTAGCGAACCGGTACTAGGAACACCAAAAGTCGGTACCGAATTGGTACTTAGGATCCTTCGGTTTGGGAAATTCGGTACCGGTACCAAGTATTATTTGTTCATCTCTGATCACGTGTTTCATACGAACATCATTAACATACAACTTTTTTGGTTGATTTTCTTTCGATTATTTTTTAGTGTTTTTTATATTTTCTTTTTATTTTTGTTAGTGGTTCCGCGTGCAAGGAGCTCGTAGTGATTTCAAAACACATGTAAACACAGACAAAATAACAAAAGAAGTTCGCCGCAACACGACTAGGGTGATAAACCAAGTTAAAATAAAAAATATAACTGGCTTCGCAGCAGCAGCAAAGGGTGTGCATGAAAACAAAAAAAAAAAGCGATTTGTAACCGAAATAACTGAATCCAAACTAAAACCGGCAGTTTCGTTTTATGTTTTCGTAAAAACCGAATATTTGGTTTTGTTTTGATTTTGCATATAATTAAACCATAAAGGAACCAAACCGAACTGGTTTATGGATTTTTATTTTAATTTTAAATGTTAAGTAATTTAAAATTTAAAATAATTATCATTATCATCAATATGTTAATAAGCCATATAATAATAAACCAAGCTAAAAAAATAGTGTTTGGTTCAATAAGAAGTTGCACAACTTTTTATTGGACCAAACACTATTCATTGGTTGTCACGCGACAACTTCTTCTTTTATTATTTCTTTCTGGTATGGTGTTGTTCGCTATCGGTACATAAAGGTAAAAACCGGCATCAGTTTGGTACAGAACACGTCAATAGTCGGTACCGAATTTCTATTGAAATTCTTTTAGTTTGGGAAATTCGGTACTGCTACCTGATACCATTTGCTCATCCCTGATCATGGGTACCGAATGAATAACAACGGTATCACACAACTTTTTTTGTTGATTTTCTTTAACTTTTAATGATTTCATTTTTTAGGGGTAGGGATGAGCTCGGTGCCAACCATTACCGAGTCGGTACTGGTACTGAAAATGCTGGTTACGGTACCGAACCAGTACTAGGGATGCCAAAAGTCGGTACCGAATTGGTACTTAAGATCATTCGGTTCGGGAAATTCAGTACCGGTACCCAGTACCGTTGCACATCTCTGACCACGGGTTTCATACGAACAACATCATTACCATACAATTTTTTTGGTTGATTGTCTTTCGGTTATCTTTTAGTGTTTTTTTACATTTTCTTTTTATTCTTGTCAGCGATTCTGTACGCAACGCGCTCGTGGTGATTTCAAAACACATGTAAATACAGACTAAATAACAAAAGAAGTTCGTCGCAACACGGTGACGATGATAAACCTAGTTTAATAAATAGTGTAAGGGGTTGTTTGTTTACCTCATAACGGGGCTCTTAATGGTCCAGACATCTTACTGGTTCAGCACTTAATGGTTCAGACTGTTTGTTTCACGAGTAGGTCTCTGAATGGTTCAGACATTTGCCGCTGAATGGCTAAGATTTATACAGAGTCTGAATGGTTAAGACCTCTAATCAGAATTGGTCAGACATTTGCCTCTGAACGGTAAAGCATTATACAGGCTCTTAATAGTTCAGACCTCTTACTGGTTCAGCACTTAATGGTTCAGACCTCTTACTGATTTAGCACTTAACCATTCATGTCACACCCCCCCAAAAATACCCCAAACGGAAACCCCCGCGAGGCGTGTGAGGTACCAGGATCTAGCCACCAATCACATTGAACTCATACAAGATTTTAAATAAAACTTTCTTACATTATTATGAGGTGTTACAAACAGCAGTGTTGTAGAAGGCGCTAGGCGCTAGTCGGGCGGTGAGGTACCGCCTAGGGATTAATCGGGATTAATCGGATTGGGATTTTTATATGTATTTTTTCAAAATTATATATATATACCCAATAATATAAAAATAATACTTCAAAATTCACATAAATACTTCAAGTTTCAGATAGTATGGTTCGATTTTGACTGATTCTGACCAATTTTGACCGCCTAGGACCGCCTGGGACCGCCTGGGACCGATTTTGACCGATTTTAACCGATTAATATAGGCCGATTAATCCGATTTTTGACCGCCTAGGACCGATTTTGACCGACTTTGACCGACTCCGATTAATTGGCCGACTAGCTCAAAATTAGTCAGTAACTAGCCGCCTAGCGCCTAGGCGCCGATTAATCGGCCGCCTAGGCCGATTTTTGCAACACTGACAAACAGTAATTACAAATCATCGTATTCAGCGGAAGCACAAATCATAGTTAAGTGTTTCATAATCCTTATGTGTAATAATCATTAGACTCATCTCGTGATTGTAAGATTAAATATATTTATTTTATATTTAATTTAGTAGCCATTATAATCATTTACATTATATGGATCAAAATATATAACAATCCTATTAAATAATTAGTTGGTAATTGTTGATTGGCCTAATTACCCTTATTAACTAATTAGGGTTTCCTCCTGGGTGCATATATAAGGAGACTTATGTTGAGGTTCTAAGGTTAGACACATAACCTAACTAATTCACATAACATCATCAATCGACCTCCTCTCCATAACCGATTCCCTTGTCGGTTTCTCATCATCACCATCATTAGGTTGCACCCTAAGGAAGAACCAGATCAATCTGACGAACATGACGTCTACTGCAATCTTTAGTGTGATTACTGGCTAATCAGGTACACACATCTTATTTTCTTGTTCATGATTGAATTTACATTATTAGGGTTTATGTTTTACCCATGTTCTTATGATATAATCAACATGTGGTATCAGAGCAATGTTGATTATATCAATTCAATTATATATATCAATCGAATATTGATGGATTAGTTTTCTTAAGTGGTTTTGATAAACAATTGCAATATTTTACGAAATAATCTAATGGTGAAAAATAATTCTGCCATAACTCTTGTGCAGACACCAAATAAATTTCGATATGGACAAATTGCTATAATTATTATCTATCAAAATCCATAATCTTGAAATTTGTAAAACAATTAATGGCATGGATTTATATATGAATTCCATCGATAAATTTGTTTTATTTTTCCAATTTCTACAACTTTAGTTTTTTCAAGATTCCAAAATTTAATATTTCATCATCGTTTCATTAGTAGATGATTTATTTGTTAGTGGTCTTGATATTCTAGAATTAATATGCCTTTGATTATTTTGGCGTAATATATATCAATATTGAAAGTTGTTTGATTATTATTTCACTTATACATGTTATTATTGGATAATATTTAGAGAATAATTTTATATCCTTAAATTGTGTAACTTTATCTCCAAGTTTCGTATAGATATTATAAACGAATCCTTTTCAAAAAAAAAAAAAAAAGATATTATAAACGAATAACTAACTTGGATAGATACACACATTCATGTTGTTCTTAGGAAAATTCGAAATTCATTTATGTTTTGGAATATAATTTGGATTTTGAGTGTTATTTCCTATTTTGATCTGTTTTGCATTCTAAAGATTTTCGAAATCTGTTAATAGATAATCAGATAAAATTTTGAAATATTTTGATAAAATCAGATCATCACTAAAACAGGAAACCATATCTCCAAATCCCTAAGAATTCGAATTTTCATTTATGTTTTCACGATAACAGCTGTTTACAGGAGGTTCGAGGTCATCATTAACGAGTCGAGACCAAGATCTCGACTCGAGACCACAAGGTCTCGACTTGAAATCATAAGGGTTCTCAAATCGTCTCTACTCGAGACCATAAGGTATCTTCTCGAAATCATAACTATTCTCAAACCTTTACTACTCGAGACAACGATTTCGACTCGAGACCATAAGGCTTAGACTCGAGACCTCATAATGTTACAAGATGAGTCGAGACTTGACTCGAGATCTCACTCGAGACCTCATAACTAAGTCGAGATCTCACTCGAAACCTCATTATTTTAGGCTGTTTAATGTGAACTAAGACTTAGCTAATTAAATGATTGGTTTTGTAAATATTTAGTTAATTAATAAGGATCAAACAATGTTTTTACAAACCAAAATGGCTTAACTTGAATGAGCTTCTGATGTATCATTTCTGGCCAAAGCTAATTTGATACATCTACTTATCATCCAAGTATTACGAAAGCTATGTTAAGTGTGCATCATAAACATGAATGTCTTAATATCTGGCCAAAGCTGATTTAATTCCTTCATAGATGGCATACTTAACAAGTGCATAACTAAAGTGATTGTCACAATTTCTGGCCAAAGCTGATTTGTTACAACCACTTTGCACACATGCTTAAATGATTACACTTCTGGCCAAAGCTGATTTGTCTTTGTTTAAGTAGAATTTTAAATAAGTCTATTATTTTGATGTTAGTAATAGACATATCACAACCTCTTCACATAATGATCCTTATATCAATGATCCTTAATTATTTTTTATGATCATTTCGTCTGTCTTATTCTTAGTACCCATAATTTTTACTCACTATAATTTTCTTCTATAAATCTATATCTCATCCACTCTAATTCCTAAATCTAATATGTTTTGCTTAAAGTTTCTATAAGATTTAGCTCTTAAATTAAATCCTTGATTATTTCTTAAGACACGATAATCCTATTGCTCTCTTCTGATAATGATTACTACAGAAGAAAAGTAGAGCATGATTAATAGGATAAATCGAACATGATGTCTCTTATGATAATCAAGATTTCTCTAAACATAAATGCTATTACTAAAGTTATTCCAGATTAAGTCTTTCCTAAGACTAATCTATTATTGTGGAATAATCACAAGAACTCCTAAGATGCATGTCTTCATTTTAAAATTCTAAACTATAAAGCTAACTGGTATATGTGAATACATAATAATGTACAATACCATGACCCATAAAGTTAAGGGCTTACGCATGAAAATAAGTACATTTTCCAGTACATTACATACTAAGATTTTCACTTGTACAATTTGATGCCTTATAAATCAACTATAACACTCAAAAGTACCAAAGTACAATGAGTGTGTTGATAAGCAACATATGTACATAGAAATATATGTTTAAAACTGGAAAATAAGATGTTATTCACCTTACAACCACTTAAACTTTAAAAGAGGATTGTTCTAAGGTCCATAGTCAAAATACAAGTACAAAATTCCAACTCTAAGGTTCTTCAAGGGAGAATCTCACAGCATAATTATGCCATTAGACTAGGCATAAGCAACAAGACTATCCATTATTCAAAAGTAACAGTTGGATAAGTTAATTAGATAGTCACTTACTAATGATATTTAAGTCTGATAATTTTAATATTCCAATTAACACATGATTAGTTGACTCTAGTTCCATACGTTTCCTTACCAGAACTCGACAAATAATTAACATGAGAGTTAGTGACAAAATTAAATGTTAAGGCTATAAGAATCATAATAAGCAGTCTTCTAACAACGTTTTTCGATACCTTATATATATATATATATTCTGAAGATTAGTCAGAATATAGTATCATAATTAAGCAATGTTATGAAGGTTGTGAGGTTTACATAGTCAACATAAAGTCACACTTACCTTAAACTCTCATTTTATTTGTTCTAAATATCTGGATTGGAAAATTACCAAGATAAAACTAGATGATACCTTACACTTTCACAACTTTTTTCATCATGCAAATGAGAATTTGACAAAAGGAAAATGAGACTTATAAATTTCATCCATTACAACCGAAATTCATGAGAAATCCTGACATGGTTAATGAGGATGATTTTTCATCTAATCTCATTCTAAGTGATTTTTTAATCATGACGTTAAAGCCCTAAAATATGACTTGGCTTAAGGAATAAGTATGGGTCCATCATAAGTCATTCCTTGACATTCTTGGAACTTATTCCTAATGGAATATTCAGACATAATTCATTTATCATTTAAAGACTATTTACGTGTATCTAAATTTTGTCGCATATGGCCCACGGTCTTAGAAGAAATCTAATCATATATGTACTTACTAAGATTTCTATTAAATATGTCCCTGAGTTTTCTTATGACATCTGGACATTAAAGAAATCAAATAAAGTCTAACATATATATGATAGGTTCCCACGTCACGTACCTCATTGAAACTTCTCTTGTAGTTTTTTCTAGAGATATTAAAGATCAGTGGGATCATTAAGTGTCTTAATAATAACTTGCAATAGTTGCAAGAGGTGGGGAGTGAAAACTTTATATTACTTCAATTTACACCTCTTGTACAAGACACCGCTCCATCACGACATTGTTCCATCAAAACTTGTCTCCTTAAAATCTAATGCTACTCTTACAAAAGTTTCATTGTTGCTTAATTGTGGGCACACTTAGATTTCTTACCTAAACTAACATAATCCTCAACAAGAGAAATCACAACGACTAACGTCATTAATTTGTTTTCTCTATTAAAATTTGTTGGTCGTTAAAAATTGACCCTAAGCATGCTGAGTTCCTAAAGTTTTCTAAGGTCAGTGGGAGAAGTCAAAGTCCTTATCATGATTTGAAAGGAATACAAGAGGCGGGGGGGGGAAGAGTTCATTAAATTTCACTCCGAATTTAACTCCGATTACACCTCTTATACACCATACTGCACCAACTCTTTCAAACTTAGAAGGAAAATGATAGCAACCTAACCAAGAGCTAATCCATAAAACTGAAACTTCTAATGAACCCAATAATCAACTCAGGAGGTCATCTAGGTTTAAAAGCCTACTAACTTTGATGATTACATAACCTCCCTAACTGAAGTTGAAATGGATTTTGGAAAAGTTTACCGATCCTATCTCTTCTAATTAAGCCATTAGTGTCAATCAATCTTCTAAATGGAATAAAACAGTTTTCTAGTAAAACTGATTTTATGTGTTCGTATAACGTTTGGGATTTGATTGAATTACCTAAGAGTATTCATAACTAAACCAAATCCTGATACAAACGTTAAGACACTAAGAAACATGATTGATTGTCAAAGGTTATACTTAGGAAGAGATAAATTATCAAAGTTTTCTTTGAGGATCATCACTGTTCTAGTAGCTTATAATAGTTTAAGGCTACATTAGATGAACATTAAAAACAATTTTCCCTAACAAACTGGCTGACACATTTACATGTTCATAAAACAACCTGAAAGTTCTAAACTGAAGGTTAAGGAACACTTTGTTTGTAAGTCAATAAAATCCATGTATGGGTTAATGCAAACATTATAATGTGATGAAATCTTAACGTAATTATTTTTATCAACAATCAAGTGGATTAATGTACCTACCTCAAGATGAGTGGGAGCAACTAAAATAAACTTGTCTATATAGATGACATTCTTTTGACAAGTATATGTTACATAAGTCAAAGCATTGTTAACACAAACTTTGATATAATAAATCTCAGAGATATCTCTTACGTGATTGATATCATAACATACTGAGATAGACCCAATGAGATATTAGTTCCATTCCATAAGTTTAACGGGTCCTTACATATGTAACAATCAATATTGCTCTCCTTCAGAGGATAATATGGTAAATGAGATTATTTATTTACGCTTCATTAATTGGAAGCCTTACGTAAGTTCAAGTCTATACTCGTTTAGATATTACTCACATTGCAACACACTAGATATGTCTAGATTAATGTGAAGCATCTAATGGAGTATTACAATATCTTTAAAAGAAACGAGAAGCTATAATTTGAAGAAGAAATGAGAATTAAAACCGGTTTATTACTCTAACTTTGAGATATTCAAAGATGACAAAATGTAATTTCGGGTATATCTTTATGTCAGCAGACAAAACCTATTTCATGGAGGAGTCATAATGCACTGATATTAACAACCTAAGTTATAACGACATAATATAGTCACTAAATGTTGTTGGAAATTTATCAGTGGACTCATAAGTTTATTAACTCCATATAATTAATGTATTGAAGACTTAGTGTGATAAAGTCAGCTACCATGACTCCTTGAATAGTAACAGTTCAAGAGGTGCTGCATTAATTTTCGATACGCAATTAATTATTCGTTTATGAATGAATTGAGGAAACTAAGTTTTGTATCGAATACATTCATGATATGCTTAAGGATCCTATAACTGAAGGGCTATTACCCATAAGTCTTATTAAGAGAGCTCATAAACGGGTATAAATTAATGGCCGTGCGCAATTGCATATCGTACTATGAATGACTAAGTATTAGTTAATTTTCCTCATCAGTTTGATTTTGTATGTCTCTAAGAATATGTCAAGTCGACATAATGGCATATAGACAAATAAAGTTACAAATCAAACAAAGGGCTTATGCATATTTTGATCATGACGATTAGGTTTTAAATTAAGGCTATAGTATGATTAATGGGGGTCCTGAGTCGCATAATGATTCAACGGCTGTATTTCTCTGCTATAGTACTTGTTTAAGGCTAAAATGAGTGTTAACTCCTGATCAGGCTTACCTAATACTCATAGTAAATGATTACTCGGCTAAGTGGGAAAATGTAAGATTAAATATATTTATTTTATATTTAATCTAGTAGCCATTATAATCATTTACATTATATGGATCAAAATATATAACAATCCTATTAAATAATTAGTTGGTAATTGTTGATGGGCCTAATTACCCTTATTAACTAATTAGGGTTTCCTCCTGGGTGCATATATAAGGAGACTTATGTTGAGGTTCTAAGGTTAGACACATAACCTAACTAATTCACATAACATCATCAATCGACCTCCTCTCCATAACCGATTCCCTTGTCGGTTTCTCATCATCACCATCATTAGATTGCACCCTAAGGAGGAACCAGATCAATCTGACGAACATGACGTCTACTGCAATCTTTAGTGTGATTACTGGCTAATCAGGTACACACGTCTTATTTTCTTGTTCATGATTGAATTTACATTATTAGGGTTTATGTTTTACCCATGTTCTTATGATATAATCAACAGTGATTTCCTTGTATCTCAACCCATGACCACTCCAGCATCCCAGACAACAAGTTCCACAACCACACATACCTATAACCTGCGAGCATGCACACACGTGTATCAGACAACGCTGGTGAGTTCATTGTTTTACGAAAACGTTAGTTACCAAGTGTTTAGTTTCGTTCATTGATTACAATGTTGATAATAACTCGAGTACCGTACAAGATGGCTTCCAGATTGTTTTGCTCGTCCCCAATGCCCCCTATCTAAGCATTGGTCATGATTTAAGGTCATTAGTTCACGCCCGTCCTCTCAGGTACGGTGTGAGGTTGCCAAGCCAAATAGCGCTATCAACTAACACCCAGTTACCTCTCAGGTAACTATTCGGTATAAGATGGGACTTAAAATGATAGGAATGAGTGTATTATCTAACATTTCCAGTTTTACCCACAAGATGTATTCTTGTCAGGAATACCCAGTTCCCTCTTAGGGATACCCAATGACTGTCCCAACCACCGGGACGCATGCTCAAGAGATGAACTCACCTTTGGTTTTCTCGGTAGGTTATGTTACTTGTCCCAAGTTAGCCAACCAACCCTACCGTGTTTACCAAAGTCAATCAGTTTTGAATGCACATACATTACATACTATCCGTACACATTACACAAGAAGCACACAAGTAAACATTCATCGTTATACAAACCATACAAAACACCACCTAGTACAACAACTCATAACGTCATGAGGCATGTGTTCCAGTCATAAACATGTTTTCATCACAATTCGTGTTTCACAATGTACTGATTAGTAGACTCAATGTTCATACGAGTGGGTGTGTGTTTCACTGGTTCTTTAGGGTAGTTGACAATTCGTCAGTAGGGAGAGGGATACTCAAAATTTTCTCCTCACAAGGTATATCCACGCGTTATCTGGATAACTAATCCACACAAACTACTACAACAAAACTTATCAAGGGTAGATGTCGAACACTTTGTCCCACAAGGTTGAGTTTGCATCCCAACGAACATAGGAGGTTTCCATTGACTTGCCATCGGTCGGTTCCACAATAGGTTTGGTTTCCAGAAGCATCAGCGTTAAGCAGAACAGAGACGAAGCGATCAATTACCAAGAACGCGCAGGCCACCATGTTGCTATATTCCTGGCGTCGTCCATGCCAATCCTAAATGCTCTTCCACGGGCATCATTTTTATTGTTGTTGTTTCGGTCACGTGGATTCCCAATATTGTCATTGTTCCCTTGGTTGTTGATATTTTGACTTAACAATAGTCAATCCCTGTCGAAGTCACCTTCATTTCCATACTGTAAGCTACGATTACGAGCACCTCGATGTCGCCGTGACTGTTGCCCCTAATGTCACTGCTTGTAACGGGGTCCAACGACCTTTCACCAACAGGGTACATCCTTCACATTCCGTGCCACGTACTAAGGCACTACTCACTGCGTGGGAAGTTACACATCCCACCCTATAATCAATTGTCATCAGTTATGTATCGATTGATTCGTAGGAGTTGATTCCCATAAGTCGCTGGCTAGGGTTAAGGATCCGATTGAAGTCGATTCGCTGGCGTTCGTTGCTGGTAATCAGGGTCGTCCAATTACTGAGGTTGGTAAAGTACTATGCTCATACTCTTGTCCATCGATCTAACAAGTTAATTGAGTAGCACATGGTACGTTACGAGGGGGTTGCAGAAGTGATCTCACTTCGGGATGTAAGACGTCAATACATTGAGTTCCAGCAAACAAAGAGGAGTGAGAGGGGTATAGACTAATCATTCGACATTGCGACATCCAACTCAGGGACGTTCGTACTAGCACCTAACATTCTACACAGTTTGCTAGGTGTTCAAATGAGTGTTCAGGTATCACTCGATAACATTGAGGTTCGTAAGGATTCAGAGAGGAGTGAAAAGATCACGTTCGAGTAGGAGACAATCACTGCTATGAATCCTATAGATTTGTTACGTTCACACTGTTTGAATAACATAACAGAACCCCTTTTTCACTTGTTAAGTCTCACTGGGACTCACATGCACCCCACATAATTATTATGTGTGCACCCACAATAATATTGTGTTTTGCATGCTCATCTCAGTTCCTCCTAACTCATGTCAAATGGTTTCCCAAATTCAAGTGTCAAACGGAGGTTGTCAAGGTAATAAGATCACAGAAATCCAAAGACTATGACATACTATCAATGCACAATGATATTGTCCGATTTGGCAGTCAGCACGCTCTCAGCGCCCGCCCCACACGGTTTTAAAATGCATCATAACGTAAGTAAGCAATTCATGTAATCATGTTATAGTGAAGAGTGTGTGTTCGTATGTTGCGTCATAAGCAAATGTGTACTAGTCATGTAATGTATGCAAAAGTGAGAAAGACGAACCTTGAAATCTGGAGCTGAGTGTCATGGTCGTATTCACGTGTTCAGTACTGTTCGGTTATAGTCTGGTTTTTACAAAAACGTTTAAAAAAAAAAACCAAGTTCACTATAACCAGTGGCTCTGATACCAAACTGTCATCCCCCCCCCCCCCCCAAAAAAAATACCCCAAACTGAAACCCCCGCGAGGCGTGTGACGTACAAGGATCTAGCCACCAATCACATTGAAATCATACAAGATTTTAAATAAAACTTTCTTACATTATCATGAGGTGTTACAAACAGTAATTACAAATCATCATATTCAGCGGAAGCACAAATCATAGTTAAGTGTTTCATAATCCTTATGTGTAATAATCATTAGACTCATCTCGTGATTTCCTTGTATCTCGACCTATGACCACTCCAGCATCCCAGACAACAAGTTCCACATCCACACATACCTATAACCTGCGAGTTCATTGATTACAATGTTGATAATAACTCGAGTACCGTACAAGATGGCTTCCAGATTGTTTTGCCCGTCCCCAATGCCCCCTATCTAAGCATTGGTCATTATTTAAGGTCATTAGTTCACGCCCGTCCTCTCAGGTATGGTGTGAGGTTGCCAAGCCTAATAGCGCTATCAACTAACACCCCGTTACCTCTCAGGTAACTATTCGGTATAAGATGGGACTTAAAATGATAGGAATGAGTGTATTATCTAACATTTCCAGTTTTACCCACAAGATGTATTCCTCTCAGGAATACCCAGTTGATTTACCCAAAAACCTATCCCTCTCAGGGATACCCAATGACTGTCCCAACCACCGGGACGCATGCTCAAGAGATGAACTCACCTTTGGTTTGCTTGGTAGGTTATGTTACTTGTTCCAAGTTAGCCAACCAACCCTACCGTGTTTACCAAAGTCAATCAGTTTTGAATGCACATACATTACATACTATCTGTACACATTACACAAGTAGCACACAAGTAAACATTCATCGTAATACAATCCATACAAAACACCACCTAGTACAACAACTCATAACGTCATGTGGCATGTATTCCAGTCATAAACATGTTTTCATCACAATTCGTGATTCACAATGTACTGATTAGTGGACTCAATGTTCATACGAGTGGGTGTGTGATTATTCCTAACGCGTGTGGTCCATCGTTTGACTCGGCCCAGACTTGATACATGGCCCATACATGATGCGCGGCCCAAACAAAGGTGTGTGTGCGTTGTGCAGACTTGTTTTGACATAGGATTCTTAACATATCTCGGCCCATCAATGTATACGGCCAGATCTCACTTGTGTGGCCGGTTGGGTTTGAAGCCCATTGTTTAAGGTGCGGCCCGAACTGAATATGCGGCCCAATCACAAATAAATTAGTCCAATTAATCTAGCATCCAATTTAACATATAACGGCCCAATTAAAAATGTATGCGATATGTCAAGGTATTAGGCCCAGATTCATTGTGTAATGGATATGGTGCAAGGATTAATTATTTATCTTGCAATTTGGTTTATACAAACCGTAAGTCATGAGATTAATAACATGTTTCTCAATCAACACATCCCAATCAAATAATTACCAAACCAATCCCATGAGTCTTAATCCTAACCGAATCTTGACCAATCATTAATATTAACATATAACCATTATCATCTAACTAATACCCCTAATAAATCAAACCTCATATTCGTCAACAGGAAACCTTAAAACCAAGAGCTAAGCGATTCAAACAATCACTAATTCAATCACCATCACTATCGATACCCTGATTATGATATATTAAGCATCACGATTAACAATTCATAACTGATCTATGTGTAATCAACCATATACATCCTAGAATGCATGTTTTGACAAAACGTTCCATTAACAATCCCATGCCATAAATCCATATACATCCTAGATAACATGTAATCCTATATCTCAGTTGCTATGAAAAATTCACGTATCAAACAATTACACACCACTGAGCAAGATTAAACAAAAGTTAAATAAACATCTTCATACTCTCATGACCATAATGGATTATTATTCTAATCACACATCAATCCACAACCATATTTACAACCAAATACATCACGTAATTAATCCAAAACATATGCTAACATGATTATAGCACACAAGAATACAGAAATCGAGGGGAGTGGGGTTTCGTTTGTCATCCAAGCTAGAGAGGTGGGGAAAATAGTAGGGTTTGCAAATAAATTAATGTATTCATATAACATTTCACGTAAAAAAGTAATTGAGAAAAGGGCTTGGATTGGTTTGGGCTTGCGAGACAGGGCCAAGGGTAACAAAAGTTTAAATAATCAAACATATACAAATAACAAACTCATAACAGTGGGCCGAAGACTAGCTTGTGTGTGGGCCGAATTGATTTGGAGTTTAAAGGGGAAGTGTGTGTGGGGTCCATCACCCGTGCGGCCCATGTATGCCTGCGTCCTAAGAGTAGCTCGACCACACACTCAACATACACGAGTACGTTTATACTTGACAAGTTTAATGTAACAGAATGCGTAATAGTTTAACATAGCAAGAACGTTTAACACGTTGGAGAGGGAGGTTGAGAAATTAAGATCACAAGATTGAGCAACACTAACCTAGAAAGTTCGGTTTGTCACATCATCCCCAACTTGAAAGAAATTTCGTCCCGAAATTTGATAAGTAAGCACAGAGAAGTAAAATGGTTAATCAAGATTGTTGCAGATTTTCCTCAGGTGCCACATCATCCCCAACTTGAAATGGAATTTCGTCCTGAAATTTACCAGCTATACCAGAGTTAGTTTGATCAGTAAGAAAGAGTTGAGGATATTTGAGCTTCATCTGATCCTCACGCTCCAACGTGAACTCCGGTCCGCGCCTTGAGTTCCAACGAACTCTAACGATCGGAATTCGACTGTGCTTACGAATTTTGACATCCCGATCCATGATTTCAATAGGTTCTTCGACAAATTGCAACTTGTCGTCAATCCTTAGCTCTTGAAACGGCACAATCAGTGTTTCATCCGACAAGCACTTCTTCAATTGCGAAACATGAAAGACATCATGAACATTACCCAACTCAGCAGGTAACTTGAGCTTGTAAGCCACTTTACCGATTCGCTCCAGGATTTTTAAATGGCCCAACGTAACGCGGGTTAAGCTTGCCGCGCTTTCCAAAGCGCACCACACCCTCCCAGGGTGAAAACTTCAGCAAGACTCAATCGCCTGCAGCGAACTCCCAGTGTTTCCTAAACTTATCAGCTTTCCTGACGGTCGCGAGTTGCCGCCGTAGAAATTCCGATCTAAACAATCTTCCCAAGAGTTTCGAGTACAAGTCCTGGACTTGTGATTAGATTGTCACCCACCTTAGTCCAACAAGGAGATGGGTATTATCGTCCATGCAATGCCCCACCCAGAGTTGTCTCAATACTAGAGTGGTAACTGTTGTAGTAGCGCTCAACCAAAGGCAGATATCCCTCCAAATTTACTAAAGTCAATCACACACATGCTCGAATCATGTCTTTGTGTGTCAGGATGGCTCGTTTATTCTGACCGTTTATCTCACGGTGATAAGCAATGCTCATGTCTAGACGTGAGCCAAGAGTGTTGTGTAGTGCCTGTCATAAATCAGGTATAGATCAAAACCAGAGGTAACAGGAGTTGGCACCCCGTGCCTACAAACCGTCTCTTTCAAAGGAATATTCACAAGCTGTGAAAACTCATCAGTTTCCTTGATTGCAAGTGGGTGTACTGGTTACATGAGACAATCAGCGATCACCCAGGTGATATTGTTTCTGTTCTGGGTTTTAGGTAGTCCAGAGACAAAATCCATGGCAGTCCGTTCTAATTTCCAAATGGATGTTTCTGGTTGCTGACACTTCACCTTGACTTTCCCACGAGTCAAACATCATTCACATACATAGCTAGGTGGGCCTTCATGCCCGATCACCAGTGCAAGATTTATAGATCCTAGCATCTCTCATCAAAACCCAGACGACTAGAATATCGACATTTATTCCATGAGGTAGCGAATAGCATCTGACCCACCAACGGCTGCTTCTCCATGCCCCGCATTGGTTTAACTTGAAAATTCTCTTCCTTTAGTTCTCCAGTTTGAACATGGCGAGTCTAATCAGGTAGATTAGAATCAATAGTTAACTGCAAAGCTCGTGCACGTTCAGGTTTCTCAGTCGTAAACATTCAAAGGTTCCATCCAGCGATGCCATCACATAATTAGCTCTCTGAAAACAAAGGTACACAGGAGGCCCTTGTGATCGGTCTAAATGGTGTAATTGGTACCGTCCAAGTAATGCCTCCATCTTAATTCCAAGGACCATGGCTTCTACCGCAGGTTATGACTCGTGCAATTATTCCTGTAAATCCACTATGTAAACCATCACCTTCTCATGCTGCATCGATGTGTAACTGGGACTCTGATTCGAACCCTTAAGGTATACCACTAGATCACCCGTATCCTCGGGTAAAGACGATGCTCAGTCCATTGTAGAGTTTGAAATTCAGAAGCTGAAAAGATGTTCTCCTGCTTCGTCTCCCAAGAGGTCACAGCATCCTGCTGTGCTAAAGAGATTAAAGTTTCGAAATCCTTGAAAATCCTATGATGAATCTACGATAGTATCTAGCTGGACCAAGAAATTACTGTATCTCCGATGGGCTATTTGTTGCCGATCAATATCTCATGAAATGGATCTTCAGCGAGATCTGCATGTATCCCCACTGCATTGACTACGTGACCAAGAAAGTGTACCTTCCTAATCCTGAAGTCACACTTAGGTAGACCTCACGTGGAGTTGCTCCTCCCCTAGGAGTTCTAGGACCAAATACACGTGCCGTTTATGGTGTTCCTTTCCCCTGGTAGCGATTCTAAACATCACAAATAAACGGGATCGACGAATCTGACGAAACGAGGTTGACGCATACGACTCATGTGATTCCTGAGGCAGCTGGTGTGTTGGATATCTTAAATAACTTAAACAGGAAATCGTAGTGGCCATACTGGATCTGTAACGCCGTGTTAGGAATCATCCTCCCCATGGTCTTCCATCAGATGACAGTCCGGTCTTAAGTCAGTTTCCGGATAGATTCTTGATTATTGCAACGGGTCAAGCAGGTTGTCGATGCGAGACATAGGGGGTGACGGTCAATGATGGCCACCTTGTGATAGTCTGTACACGTACAAAAGGACTCATCCTTCGTTTCCACAATAGAGCGTGTTTCCCCAAAACGAGGTGCTAGATCAATAAAACTCCCATCCTGTAGTTTCCTGAAGTTGGTTGGACAATTCTTGCAACTTTCCAGGCGCCAGACAATAAGGAGTACGAGTAATCAAGGCTGCCTCTGGTCGTGAGATCAATCTGAGACTCTACCTAATCAGTGGTGGAAGTAAACCTGAAAGTTCCTCAAGTAGCATGATGAGTGAATTCACGAACAATTGGTGGATCCTCGATCCTCTTTCCTTAGCCCAAACATTAGTAACGGTTGCCAATTGGTAGTCCTTCCGTAGACGCTCCTGGCTGTTATTGCTGAAATGACACTAACCTTTACACCACACTAGTTCTTTAGGGTAGTCGACAATTTGTCACTAGGGAGAGGGATACTCAAAATTTTCTCCTCACAAGGTATATCCACACGTTATCTGGATAACTAATCCACACAAACTACTACAACAAAACTTATTAAGGGTAGATGTCGAACACTTTATCCCACAAGGTTGAGTTTGCTTCCCAACGAACATAGGAGGTTTCCATTGACTTGCCATCGGTCGGTTCCACAACAGGTTTGGTTTCCAGAAGCATCAGCGTTAAGCAGAACAGAGACGAAGCGATCAATTACCAAGAACGCGCAGGCCACCATGTTGCTATATTCCTGGCGTCGTCCATGCCAATCCTAAATGCTCTTCCACGGGCATCATTTCTAGTGTTGTTGTTTCGGTCACGTGGATTCCCAATATTGTCATTGTTCCCTTGGTTGTTGATATTTTGACTTAACAATAGTCAATCCCTGTCGAATTCACCTTCATTTCCATACTGTAAGCTACGATTACGAGCGCCTCGATATCGCCGTGACTGTTGCCCCTAATGTCACTGCTTGTAACGGGGTCCAACGACCTTTCACCAACAGGGTACATCCTTCACATTCCGTGCCACGTACTAAGGCACTACTCACTGCGTGGGAAGTACACATCCCACCCTATTATCAATTGTTATCGTTTATGTCCCGATTGATTCGTAGGAGTTGATTCCCATAAGTCGCTAGCTAGGGTTAAGGATCCGATTGAAGTCGATTCGCTGGCGTTCGTTGTCGGTAATCAGGGTCGTCCAATTACTGAGGTCGGTAAAGTACTATGCTCATACTCTTGTCCATCGATCTAACAAGTTAATTGAGTAGCACATGGTACGTTACGAGGGGGTTGCAGAAGTGATCGCACTTCGGGATGTAAGACGTCAATACATTGAGTTCCAGCAAACAAAGAGGAGTGAGAGGGGTATAGACTAATCATTCGACATTGCAACATCCAACTCAGGGACGTTTTTACTAGCCCCTAACATTCTACACTGTTTGCTAGGTGTTCAGATGAGTGTTCAGGTATCACTCGATAACATTGAGGTTCGTAAGGATTCAGAGAGGAGTGAAAAGATCACGTTCGAGTAGGAGACAATCACTGCTATGACTCCTATAGATTTGTTACGTTCCCACTGTTTGAATAACAGAACAGAACCCCTTTTTCACTTGTTAAGTCTCACTGGGACTCACATGCACCCCACATTATTATTATGTGTGCACCCACAATAATATTGTGTTTTGCATGCTCATCTTAGTTCCTCCTAACTCATGTCAAATGGTTTCTCAAATTCAAGTGTCAAACAGAGGTTCTCAAGGTAATAAGATCACAGAAATCCAAAGACTACGACATACTATCAACGCACCATGATATTATCCGATTTGGCAGCCAGCACGCTCTCAGCGCCCGCCCCACACGGTTTTAAAATACATCATAACGTAAGCAAGCAATTCATGTAAACATGTTATAGTGAAGAGTGTGTGTTCGTATGTTGCATCATAAGTAAATGTGTACTAGTCATGTAATGTATGCAAAAGTGAGAAAGACGAACCTTGCAATCTGGAGCTGAGTGTCATGGTCGTATTCACGTGTTCAGTACCGTTCGGTTATAGTCTGGTTTTTACAAAAACGTTTTAAAAAAAAAACAATTTCACTATAACCAGTGGCTCTGATACCAAACTGTCATCCCCCCCCCCCCCAAAAAAATACCCCAAACTGAAACCCCCGCGAGGCGTGTGACGTACAAGGATCTAGCCACCAATCACATTGAAATCATACAAGATTTTAAATAAAACTTTCTTACATTATTATGAGGTGTTACAAACAGTAATTACAAATCATCATATTCAGCGGAAGCACAAATCATAGTTAAGTGTTTCATAATCCTTATGTGTAATAATCATTAGACTCATCTCGTGATTTCCTTGTATCTCGACCTATGACCACTCCAGCATCCCAGACAACAAGTTCCACATCCACACATACCTATAACCTGCGAGTTCATTGATTACAATGTTGATAATAACTCGAGTACCGTACAAGATGGCTTCCAGATTGTTTTGCCCGTCCCCAATGCCCCCTATCTAAGCATTGGTCATTATTTAAGGTCATTAGTTCACGCCCGTCCTCTCAGGTATGGTGTGAGGTTGCCAAGCCTAATAGCGCTATCAACTAACACCCCGTTACCTCTCAGGTAACTATTCGGTATAAGATGGGACTTAAAATGATAGGAATGAGTGTATTATCTAACATTTCCAGTTTTACCCACAAGATGTATTCCTCTCAGGAATACCCAGTTGATTTACCCAAAAACCTATCCCTCTCAGGGATACCCAATGACTGTCCCAACCACCGGGACGCATGCTCAAGAGATGAACTCACCTTTGGTTTGCTTGGTAGGTTATGTTACTTGTTCCAAGTTTGCCAACCAACCCTACCGTGTTTACCAAAGTCAATCAGTTTTGAATGCACATACATTACATACTATCCGTACACATTACACGAGCAGCACACAAGTAAACATTCATCGTTATACAATCCATACAAAACACCACCTAGTACAACAACTCATAACGTCATGTGGTATGTATTCCAATCATAAATGTCACACCCCCAAAATACCACCTAGGGAATGTCCCTGCTAGGCGTGTGATGTACCAACAACGAGCCACTAATTACATTGAACCAACCATAATATGTTTAACAAAAATTCTATTCATTAAATAAAAACGTTCATAGAATATAATCCAAGTTAAATAGTGACAGCGGAAGCAAATAACAATTCATTGTTTAAATGTTTAAAAACCCAATGTATATGAATTCAGTAAACAAGACACGCGTAGCCAAGCACTGCGTCCCATGACCACTCCAGCCATCCAGATAGCAAGTTCCCATCCAAAGTACCTAACGACCTGCGAGCATGTAACAAGTGTATCAGACAAAGCTGGCGAGTTCACAGTTTTAGAAAACGTTTGTTACCAGTTGTATGTAAAACAGTTCAATAACCAATGCAAGTAATATTGTTAATATCTCAATTCCGAACAAGACGGCTCCTGAAATACATGACTGCCCTTCCCACGTACTCCTATCTAGTACTGGGCCCCGACTGGGTCATTAGTTCACATCCGTCCTATCTAGGAGCGGTGTGAGGGTGCCAAACCTAAGTAGCGCTACCAACTAATACCCGTTACCCTCCAGGTAACATAATAAGGGACTTACAAAAATGATAGGTGAGAATATTAACCAATATACCCGTTATTACCCAGACCACTGACTGTCCCCAACCACTGGGATGCTCGAATGTAATGAACTCACCTTGGGTTTGCTCGGTTAGACTAAGTTCCCGCTTAACCATTAATCAATCAAATCCTACCAGGTTTACAAAGACAGTTAGTTCGACGTAATCACGCATTTATTCACATAAAACATTTCAAACAATCCATGTATCACATATTAACACACACGACAGGCAAGTACTTTGATTATAGACTATTCACAACACTAATTAATGTATCACATTCCCTTCACATTTGGATATTTAGAACAAGTGGCATGATCAATTTATTTTCATGATTATTCGGTCCACTCATAACTTCTATCAATCCCAAAAAAAGACACATGTTATCACACAAGCTAAGCATCATACACTTCACATCATAGGACAGTTATCATTTGTATCGATCAACCCACCCATCAATTCACCACTAACCCATATTTTAGATAATGTCCACATCATGATGACAATTGATCTTTATTCATTAATTAACATCAGTTATATACAAATAGCCCTATGTCATCCATTATCATCACACAATTATTCCAAACTCAACCATACAGTTTGTTATATCAATGCATTCATCATCAAATTGTCAAAACCATGACCCTAATCCATATACAGCTATCTTCGTGCACAAAACAGAATATTTGAAGCATCATGTTCGGTTGACAAAATCCTAGTTTCTTATGTACATCCGTTATCACCACATACACCCTCGAATCTGATCTCATCAGTTTATGTTATCAAAAATTACCAGATTCCAATCGTAATAGAAAGATCATCATCCTACGGTCCTATCATCATACTAATCTTACACGTTTACAACTCTAAATCACTTATTCATTAGCATGCAATCTGCGTTATTATTTAGCCGTTCGATATCGATAGAAACCATTTATTTGCATCAGTTGTTTATCATATCTCTTACAATTCAAACATGGATTCTAACTACTCTAGATCACACGAAATCACATGATCATAATCACAATTTACACATTACAATTCACACAGATTCGCACAAAGTCGGAAACGATCAGTCAGAATTAAAACAAACACGCTTATACTAACCAAGCGATCGTGTGAGAGGGAGAGAGCCGAATCGAGAGAAGGAGAGCTTCGAGTTCCTCCAGCAACACCTTCGTGTCTCCGGCGAGTCGTGGTGCATTGCCGGCGTGAAGAGAGATGTTATCAAATGTTTGAAAGTCGAAGAATGGTTCCTGTCGTGATCCTCCGTGTATCACGACGACTTCACTTGTTCCGCCAATGATCCGGCAATGGGAGGGTGTTTATGGCGAGGATTGTTGTTGTGCGAGGTAGAAAGTGTGATCAATGGTTTTGAAGGAGTTACAATTGATGGATGCCTAGATGATGGAGCGATGGGAAGGGGAAGGAACTGCCGACTTTTGCATGGGGGACTAGGGTTTTACCAATGATTGCAAAAGAGGATATATGTATACATTCTCATAAATTGTGCATACAAATGAATCAGTGGGTTGGGCCGCTAGTTGAGAGGGGTATGGCTCATATTGGCCTAACCGGCCCAGGAATACACATTTATCCAACACTAGCATTTCACAAAATAATCATGCACAATGAAAGCACATTTATCCACTTGACATAACACACACCCGATTATGACGTAGAGCGGAGCATGAAGAGTAACGACACAAATTAAGTGTTGCGAGATTAGGCGATTCTAACCTTGAAAGTTCGGGTTGTCACAATAAACATGTTTTCATCACAATTCGTGTTTCACAATGTACTGATTAGTAGACTCAATGTTCATACGAGTGGGTGTGTGATTATTCCTAACGCGTGTGGTCCATCCTTTGACTCGGCCCAGACTTGATACATGGCCCATACATGATGCGCGGCCCAAACAAAGGTGTGTGTGCGTTGTGCATACTTGTTTTAACATAGGATTCTTAACATATCTCGGCCCATCAATGTATATGGCCAGATCTCACTTGTGTGGCCGGTTGGGCTTGAAGCCCATTGTTTAAGGTGCGGCCAGAACTGAATATGCGGCCCAATCACAAATAAATTAGTCCAATTAATCTAGCAGCCCATTTAACATATAACGGCCCAACTAAAAATGTATGCGATCTGTCAAGGTATTAGGCCCAGATTCATTGTGTAATGGATATGGTGCAAGGATTAATTATTTATCTTGCAATTTGGTTTATTCAAACCGTAAGTCATGAGATTAATAACATGTTTCTCAATCAACGCATCCCAATCAAATAATTACCAAACCAATCCCATGAGTCTTAATCCTAACCGAATCTTGACCAATGATTAATATTAACATATAACCATTATCATCTAACTAATACCCCTAATAAATCAAACCTCATATTCGTCAACAGGAAACCTTAAATCCAAGAGCTAAACGATTCAAACAATCACTAATTCAATCACCATCGCTATCGATACCCTGATTATGATATATTAAGCATCACAATTAACAATTCATAACTGATCTATGCGTAATCAACCATATACATCCTAGAATGCATGTTTTGACAAAATGTTCCATTAACAATCCCATGCCATAAATCCATATACATCCTAGATAACATGTAATCCTATATCTCAGTTGCTATGAAAAATTCACGTATCAAACAATTACACACCACTGAGCAAGATTAAACAAAAGTTAAATAAACATCTTCATACTCTCATGACCATAATGGATTATTATTCTAATCACACATCAATCCACAACCATATTTACAACCAAATACATCACGTAATTCATCCAAAACATATGCTAACCTGATTATAGCACACAAGAATACAGAAATCGAGGGGAGTGGGGTTTCGTTTGTCGTCCAAGATAGAGAGGTGGGGAAAATAGTAGGGTCTGCAAATAAATTAATGTATTCATATAACATTTCACGTAAACAAGTAATTGAGAAAAGGGCTTGGATTGGTTTGGGCTTGCGAGACAGGGCCAAGGGTAACAAAAGTTTAAATAATCAAACATATACAAATAATAAACTCATAACAGTGGGCCGAAGACTAGCTTGTGCGTGGGCCGAATTGATTTGGAGTTTAAAGGGGAAGTGTGTGTGTGGTCCATCACCCGTGCGGCCCAAGTATGCCTGCGTCCTAAGAGTAGCTCGACCACACACTCAACATACACGAGTACGTTTATACTTGACAAGTTTAATGTAACAAAATGCGTAACAGTTTAACATAGCAAGAACGTTTAACACGTTGGAGAGGGAGGTTGAGAAATTAAGATCACATGATTGAGCAACACTTACCTAGAAAGTTCGGTTTGTCACATCATCCCCAACTTGAAAGAAATTTCGTCCCGAAATTTGATAAGTAAGCACAGAGAAGTGAAATGGTTAATCAAGATTGTTGCAGATTTTCCTCAGGTGCCACATCATCCCCAACTTGAAATGGAATTTCGTCCTGAAATTTACCGGCTATACCAGAGTTAGTTTGATCAGTAGGAAAGAGTTGAGGATATTTGAGCTTCATCTGATCCTCACGCTCCAACGTGAACTCCGGTCCGCGCCTTGAGTTCCAACGAACTCTAACGATCGGAATTCGACTGTGCTTACGAATTTTGACTTCCCGATCCATGGTTTCAATAGGTTCTTCGACAAATTGCAACTTGTCGTCAATCCTTAGCTCTTGAAAAGGCACAATCAGTGTTTCATCCGACAAGCACTTCTTCAATTGCGAAACATGAAAGACGTCATGAACATTACCCAACTCAGCAGGTAACTCGAGCTTGTAAGCCACTTTACCGATTCGCTCCAGGATTTTTAAATGGCCCAACGTAACGCGGGTTAAGCTTGCCGCGCTTTCCAAAGCGCACCACACCCTCCCAGGGTGAAAACTTCAGCAAGACTCGCTCGCCTGCAGCGAACTCCCAGTGTTTCCTAAACTTATCAGCTTTCCTGACGGTCGTGAGTTGCCGCCGTACAATTTCCGATCTAAGCAATCTTCCCAAGAGTTTCGAGTACAAGTCCTGGACTTGTGATTAGATTGTCACCCACCTTAGTCCAACAAGGAGATGGGTATTATCGTCCATGAAATGCCCCACCCAGAGTTGTCTCAATACTAGAATGGTAATTGTTGCAGTAGCGCTCAACCAAAGGAAGATATCCCTCCAAATTTACTAAAGTCAATCACACACATGCTCGCAGCATGTCTTTGAGTGTCAGGATGGCTCGTTTATTCTGACCGTTTATCTCACGGTGATAAGCAATGCTCATGTCTAGACGTGAGCCAAGAGTGTTGTGTAGTGCCTGTCATAAATCAGGTATAGATCAAAACCAGAGGTAACAGGAGTTGGCACCCCGTGCCTACAAACCGTCTCTTTCAAAGGAATATTCACAAGCTGCGAAAACTCGTCAGTTTCCTTGATTACAAGTGGGTGTACTGGTTACATGAGACAATCAGCGAACACCCAGGTGATATTGTTTCCGTTCTGGGTTTTAGGTAGTCCAGAGACAAAATCCATGGCAGTTCGTTCTTATTTCCAAATGGATGTTTCTGGTAGCTGACACTTCACCTTGACTTTCCCACGAGTCAAACATCATTCACATACATAGCTAGGTGGGCCTTCATGCCCGATCACCAGTGCAAGATTTATATATCCTAGCATCTCTCATCAAAACCCAGACGACTAGAATATCGAGGCCGGTGTGCTTTGCTCAACACGAGTTCCCTACATCAGCCGTATAGTGAGACCCACATTCGTTCCATGAGGTAGCGAATATCATCTGACCCGCCAACGGTTGCTTCTCCATGCCCCGCATTGGTTTAACTTGAAAATTCTCTTCCTTCTGTTCTCCAGTTTGAACAGGGCGAGTCTAATCAGGTAGATTAGAATCGATAGTGAACTGCAAAGCTCGTGCACGTTCAGGTTTCTCAGTCGTAAACATTCAAAGGTTCCATCTAGCGATGCCATCACATAATTAGCTCTCTGAAAAAAAGGGTACACAAGAGGCCCTTGTGATCGGTCTAAATGGTGCAATTAGTACCTTCCAACTAATGCTTCCATCTTAATTCCTAGGACCATGGCTTCTACCGCAGGTTATGACTCATGCAATTCTTCATGTAAATCCACTATGTAAACCATCACCTTCTCGTGCTGCATCGATGTGTAACTGGGACTCTGATTCGAACCCTTAAGGTATACCACTAGATCACCCGTATCCTGGGGGAAAGACGATACTCAGTGCATTGTAGAGTTTGAAATTCAGAAGCTGAAAAGACATTCTCCTGCTTCGTCTCCCAAGAGTTCACTGCACCCTGCTGTGCTAAAGAGATTAAAGTTTCGAAATCCTCGAAAATCCTGTGATAAATCTATGATAGCATCTAGCTGGACCAAGAAATTACTGTATCTCCGATGGGCTATTTGTTTTCGATCAATATCTCATGAAATGGATCTTCAGCGAGATCGGCATGTATCCCCACTGCATTGACTACGTGACCAAGAAAGTGTACCTTCCTAATCCTGAAGTCACACTTAGGTAGACCTCGCGTGGAGTTGCTCCTCCCCTAGGAGTTCTAGGACCAAATACAGGTGTTGTTTATGGTGTTCCTTTCCCCTGGTAGCGATTCTAAACATCACAGATAAACGCGATCGACGAATCTGACAAAACGAGGTTGACGCATACGACTCATGTGATTCCTGAGGCTGCTGGTGTGTTGGATATCTTAAATAACTTAAACAGGAAATTGTAGTGGCCATACTGGATCTGTAACGTCGTGTTAGGAATCATCCTCCCCATGGTTTTCCATCAGATGACAGTCCGGTCTTAAGTCAGTTTCCGGATAGATTCTTGATTATTGCAACGGGTCAAGCAGGTTGTCGATGCGAGACAGAGGGGGTGATAGACTATGATGGCCACCTTGTGATAGTCTGTACACGTACAAAAGGACTCATCCTTTGTTTCCACAATAGAGAATGTTTCCCCAAAACGAGGTGCTAGATAAATAAAATTTCCATCCTGTAGTTTCCTGAAGTTGGTTGGACAGTTCTTGCAACTTTCCAAGCGTCAGACAATAAGGAGTACGAGTAATCAAGGCTGCCTCTTGTCGTGAGATCAATCTGAGACTCTACCTAATCAGTGGTGGAAGTAAACCTGAAATTCCTCAAGTAGCATGCTGAGTGAAGTCACGAACAATTGGTGGATCCTCGATCCTATTTCCTTAGCCCAAACATTAGTAACGGTTGCCAACATAGCGGGGTAGTCCCTTCGTAGACGCTCCTGGCTGTTATTGCTGAAATGACACTAACCTTTACACCGCACTGGTTCTTTAGGGTAGTCGACAATTCGTCACTAGGGAGAGGGATACTCAAAATTTTCTCCTCACAAGGTATATCCACGCGTTATCTAGATAACTAATCCACACTAACTACTACAACAAAACTTATCAAGGGTAGATGTCGAACACTTTGTCCCACAAGGTTGAGTTTGCATCCCAACGAACATAGGAGGTTTCCATTGACTTGCCATCGATCAGTTCCACAACAGGTTTGTTTTCCAGAAGCATCAGCGTTAAGCAGAACAGAGACGAAGCGATCAATTACCAAGAACGCGCAGGGCATCATGTTGCTATATTCCTGGCGTCGTCCATGCCAATCCTAAATGCTCTTCCACGGGCATCATTTCTAGGGTTGTTGTTTCGGTCACGTGGATTCCCAATATTGTCATTGTTCCCTTGGTTGTTGATATTTTGACTTAACAATAGTCAATCCCTGTCGAAGTCACCTTCATTTCCATACTGTAAGCTACGATTATGAGCACCTCGATGTCGCCGTGACTGTTTCCCCTAATGTCACTGCTTGTAACGGGTTCCTACGACCTTTCACCAACAGGGTACATCCTTCACATTCCGTGCCACGTACTAAGGCACTACTCACTGCGTGGGAAGTTACACATCCCACCCTATAATCAATTGTCATCGTTTATGTCCCGATTGATTCGTAGGAGTTGATTCCCATAAGTCGCTGGCTAGGGTTAAGGATCCGATTGAAGTCGATTCGCTGGCGTTCATTGCCGGTAATCATGGTCATCCAATTACTGAGGTTGGTAAAGTACTATGCTCATCCTCTTGTCCATCGATCTAACAAGTTAATTGAGTAGCACATGGTACGTTACGAGGGGGTTGCAGAAGAGATCGCACTTCGGGATCTAAGACGTCAATACATTGAGTTCCAGCAAACAAAGAGGAGTGAGAGGGGTATAGACTAATCATTCGACACTACGACATCCAACTCAGGGATGTTCGTACTAGCACCTAACATTCTACACAGTTTGCTAGGTGTTCAGATGAGTGTTCAGGTATCACTCGATAACATTGAGGTTCGTAAGGATTCAGAGAGGAGTGAAAAGATCACGTTCGAGTAGGAGACAATCACTGCTATGACTCCTATAGATTTGTTACGTTCACACTGTTCGAATAACAGAACAGAACCCCTTTTTCACTTGTTAAGTCTCACTGGGACTCACATGCACCCCACATTATTATTATTATGTGTGCACCCACAATAATATTGTGTTTTGCATGTGATACGTGTGAAGTGTCGTATAGTTTTTAATGTATATTTTAATCCCTTTAACACTTTTTAGCCAAGTTTTAAATTTATAAAACATGATATTTACTAACACTAAGCACACATATGGCCAAGTGCACCCATCGTGAGCGTAGTATAGTGTTGGTAAGATACCGAGGTCGTCCAAGGACACAAGAGCTTTTAGTACCGGTTTATCCTCAACATCTAATCAAAAATAAAAATAAAAACAGATAGACAAGATGAATCACTTGGATCCGACTCGTGTTTAGTGTAACCTTTGATTATTTCTGCACTTTTGCACTTTTTAAGAGATTATCTTAGTTATTGTAGTAGGCCCCTCTTCTGAAGGTGACGTTACCCTCAACCCAGTAGTTTGAGTCAGCAAGGATACAATACTAAAGGGTTGGATTATTGAAAAATAATTAATTAAGTTATTAATGCATATTGTGGTAGGCCCCTCTTCTGAAGGTGACGTTACCCTCGGCTAAGTAGTCTGAGTCAGCAGGGATACAATCCTAAGTAGCCGGGTTAAAGTATTAATAGTAGTTTACATATGAGGGGATCAAGGAGTTCGGACCCCCGCCATCCAATACCAGTGGGTATTGAAGGAGGTCCTACTAAAGTTGACCCAGGTCCTTGCAGGATCTATACACTGAACAAGGCAAGACTCTTACCAAATTGTTCCCTTAACCCCCGACCAGGTAGCCAACATACCTCCATATAGACCGTGGAGATATGAATGGTGAAAATTTTTTTATATTGACAGTAAAATAATGCCAAGACACCACGGACAAACGATAAGGAAGACTCACCTTCAACATAAGAAACTAGTTATTAAAGTCATTAATACAGAACCAAATAAAAAATGTGAAAAGATAAAAAATAAAAAGTATTACACTAGACACTTGTCTTCACCAAGTGATGTAAGAGACTTAGGCAAACATGGCCTTTGATTGTTAAGAACTCTTACGATCAATCTTGGATCCCGAGACTACTACACACACTCTATGATGGATGATGGTGGTGGATGATGGTGTGTGGTGGTGGCGGAGTGTGGGTGAAGTGTGAGAGAGGTGGTTTGCCAAGGGATGGTTTGCAAATGAGCCAAGCACCCCTATTTATAGCCTGCCCAGAAGCCCAGACACGGCTCCGTGTTCATTGGGCACAGCCCCGTGTCCACCCATCTTCTCTTTCTTCATTAAATGAAGTTTGTTTGCATTAGTTGACCATGCCCCCGTGTCCGCTGGGCACGACCCCGTGTGCAGAAGCGTATCTGTACTATCAAGATTTCCTCAGATTCTGCGAATCTTAGAGTTGACCACGGCCCCGTGTCCGCTGGCCACGCCCCCGTGGTGGGTGATAGAAGCTTCTACGGCTCTGTCTTTTCTGCGAAAACTTGGGCACGCCCCCGTGTTCAGCCTTCTGTTCTCTTGTTTTGCTTGGGAAGATGCTGTCGGGGGGTCGGGCATGCCACGTTTATTCATTTTCTTTTATTTATGCTGGATTTGGCTGCATTTTTGCTTCTTTTGTTCATTTATGCTCTTTTAACCCTGAAAATACAAAAGGAAGACAAAAGCACACTTTTTCCAACATTAGTACTAAAAAAGGGTTAGTTTTATGCCTTATTTGATGTAATTTATTTGTTGCATTTTGCACACATCAAATACCCCCACACTTGAATCTTTGCTTGTCCTCAAGCAAAACTCTTTATTTTGTGGCTTACACTCCCAAATGGAATGGGTAGAAGAGAAGGTTTTGGGCTTGTCGTAGAGTGTCGGGATTTTCAAGATTCTTTATTAGGTTATATTTTTATTTTATTTACAATCCTATTCGTCATGATTTATTTAAATATTACATAAGATAAATTACTTATTAGGGTATAACATGCCTTTTTTAAAATTCCATTTATATACAAGTTCACATACCTCACGGGGGATTACTCAACACTCGGCCGAATGTGTATTTTTGTGAAAACTCTCGAGAGCGGCATGGAACTTATTCCTACCATAAGCTTGCCAAGTAATCAATCCTCATCCTTTTTAACTATACACCTTTGTAAATATCAAGAGGACTTTGGGGGAAGGGTTAGGCTTGGGTTAAAGGTAGGTGGTTGGGTTAGTGGTTAGTAGAAAAGGGTGAAAGGCGTAAAAAGCGTCGGTTGTGACTTTTTATTCCAATGAAGCATTATTCAAACAAGCCTTCTTTTGATGAGCTTTGTTTGTTTATTGCTAACTTTATTTTTTCTTTTCTTCTTTATCTAAATCTTTTTTTTACGTAAGGAAGTCACACGAAAACCGAGCTTTGTTACTAAAATAAAGGGTTTAAAAAAAAGGATTTTGGTGGGTAAAATGGTGTTTGTTTTGGGTTAAGAAATGAAAAGGTTTAGGCTCAAATGGGCTAACTAGGGGGATTTTGGGTAGGTGGTAAAAAAAATAATGGTGTAGAAATAAAAAGGGTTTGTCCTAATGCCTCCATCATTTACTTACTTGGGTTTAAGTTGGTAAGGACCGGAAATGTATTGTCGTGGCAAGTTCTAGAGTTGTAAGAACCAAGCGGCTATTCACACAAGAAACGAAAAATGAGCATTTAGTTTAAAGACGTATATTTGTATGCTCAATAAAGGCTCAAAACTCACTTTTTGTGGGAATGAGTTTTTATGTGATCAAGTATATATAATCAAATTTTAACTAGATTTGTCATGCCGTTTCATAATTTTCTTACGTTGTTTCTTTTTATCACGACGCTATCGGTTGTAAATTTGTAAAAATATCACCTTTTTAGAATTTGAAATTCCCAAATTAAACCTAGATAAGTAAAAAAAATGAAATTTTTTTGAAAAAATTTGGGGTGTTTAGCGGTTCCAATAGAGTTTTGTGTAAGGCTTGTAATTAGGACTTGCAAAATTCAAGGTTTTAGCATCCCCCCCCCCACACTTAAATTACACATTGTCCTTAATGTGTCCCAAAAATAAGTTTTTAGGTTGATTGAATGTGTAAAAAGCTGTGAAAAAGCAAAAATTTATATTACTGGGCGTCTGGACACGGCCCCGTGGTGTCCGGTCACGGCCCCATGTTCAGATTGCCAGTAACAGAAAATGAAATAGAGTAACAGAAGGCTGGACACGGGGGCGTGTTCAATGAGCACGCCCCGTGTCCAGGTACCTGAACTGGGCATTTTTCTACAGATGGTTGAGCACGGGGCGTGTTGGGTGAGCACGACCCCGTGCTGAACTTGCTGTATTGAAGAAAAATCGTCGGGTGGCCCTGTTTTTGTGCATCGGGTGCTGGTGCAAGTTTCCCTTGGTATCCTTCACCATCCCGAGTGTGTTTTTCCCATTACATCATCATCCAAACACCAAATTATTTGTAAAACCATCATTCATTAAAACTAGCATATTACATTAGGTCCTAGAAAATTGAAAGAAGAAAAATAAAACTAACGGCCCTAAGATAGATAGGTCAAGTGATACATAAAATCATTATAAGGAGTTCTATTTTTATCAAAATTTCCGGAAATAGCTTTCTGGTTTTTAAAATTTTTGTAGAACTTCGGACCGAGGGGTATTCCCTAGATGTTATTAAAGTCATTCTTCTATTTCTCTCGGGAGGAAGAAGGCGGGCTCGTTTTCTTCAACATCTTGCGGAGGGGGAGTGACACCAACCGGAACCCCTTGTAGTATGTCTCGAGGGGGCTCCGGGTGTATGTGTGACACCCCAGGAAAAGCCAGTAAACACCGCAACTTAACTAGCTTCCTCAGTAACCACGCACTAAATTTCGGGACGAAATTTTCTTAACAGGGGGAGAATGTGACAACCTTCATAATTCCATGTATCCGTACGATTCATTTATGATAATTAAAGTGCTTGATGACTGTGTTGAACCATTTAAGTGCTTTCTGATTTCTGTGCCATACTTACATGTGCTTGTTAACACACTAGTCATGTGCAGAAAAGTTACTAAATAGTCTTGTATGCTTTCCTATGTGTTAGGAATTAAAAGGGTTACAAATATATATATAATAAACACTTTACGGAATAATTAAACACTTTAAAGGAACAGTATCTAATCAAATAACCGGACATTACCCGGGACACCAAATAATTGTCAAACACATTGTTTATTTATTTTTGACTAGGCATTATCCCCGTTTACCATAACACCCATTAAAAAGCAACAAACTAACATATGGAAGTTAATACTTGGAAACTAACTAATGATTACCAATTTAGTTACAAAATATTTTCAATTAACCCCCCCCCCATGTGCAACCGTCCCCATCCCCAAGTGGGACCCCCACAACATTCTTGCCATGCTTAATATCTACTAACTTGATTTAATCTCATTATTTTAATAAGTTGTTGCTTGTGAGTTTGGTCATGATATGAGAAGAAATCTCTATAAGTATGGTCTTGTAAGAACATCATCATCACACTCCCTCACCTCACACTCTCTCTCTCTCTCTCTCATTTTCGGCTCCCCCAAAACCGAAACCATCACCACCACATAACCATCATCTTCTTCCAAGATTCAAGTTCCATTCAAAGCTTGAAGGTGATCCATGGAGGTTGCATCTTGAAGGGCATTCAAAGGAGCTTTGTTTTAGTCTTGTTCATCATCATTTCTTATCATCTCCTTCACTAGATTTTCCCTAGCTTCAAGCTAGTAGTAAGTCTCTATTTAACCCTTGTTCATGTCTATTTTGTGTAGTTAAAAAGATGTAATATGTTAAATCTACAAGAACACTAAAAGGGTTTAAACAAGAAGATGAACATAAAAGTTACATGAAGATTTACATGATGAAGTGTTGTAGTGAGATGTTGTAGTGAACATGTTGTTGATTACTTGATGATTTACTTGCTAATATTGATGTTAAAGGTCGTTGTTGATCACTAAACATGTTAACGGAATCAATCGAACACACTTTAGAATGTTAAAAGCTGAAACAGGATGGCTGTTTGGTGATTACAGCCAACTTCAGTTGGCTGTAACTGGACCCTAATAAAGAGAAAAATGTATTTTCTGAAGTCTAGATTTATGTATTATGAAATACGGTTCTAATGGCACTGGAATCATAATTTTTGTACATCGTTTACTCTTTTTAAAGTGTTGTTTTGTAACAGCAGCTAGAGCTGCATTTTTACTGTTGAAAATATGCGCTCTGTTTTCCATCATAACTTGGATTTTGTGTAGAGTCAGATCATGAAATTTGTACTGTAAATGACCACCGATGTATTTGTAATTCTCCCACTAGAATTTCGCAAATCGGACGTACAATGAATTTTTAATAAATTATTCCGTGGGCTGCAATCAGAAAAAGATGAATCTGATTGCAGTCCGGAAAATAATTTTTTATAAAATATTGATGATGAATTGGATCCCGAGATTTTTACACAATAATATTTGTATCGTTTAAGACCTTCTATAAAAAGTTGGGAATTTTTGAAACAAGTTAACTATTTTATTAAAATCCCCGAAAACAGCCCAGTTTTGAATATAAAAGCTGAAACGACATAAGTAGTGATTTGCATGTCTAAATGTCGGGTAGGTTATCCGAGAATGATATTACATGTTATATGTCTATAAAAGTGTTATGTGCAATGTCGTATGTTTGTTTATGAGTGGGGAATAGATGGGAAGTTTATATGGGCATGAACCGTTAATGTGATGCATGTTATGTGATAGATACGTGTAGGAACTTTGTGTTCTATTTGAAGTCACTAATAAACTAAGTGGTAATTATACTAGGACGTGATTGACCGACCTTGAAGATTAGCTATATTTGAGAGTCAACCCGAGCAACCGAGGTGAGTTCACACTTTTTACAAGGCATGGGATTCCCGGTGGTTTGGGAATGGGTTAAGAAACTAAAATGGAATCTACATGTCCTCCTTGGGTAGGATATGTACGGCCATCCTCCTTGGGTAGGATGCCAATATTTAATCCTGCGTATTCTCCTTGGGTAGAATACGTACGTTCGTCCTCCTTGGGTAGGACAACAACCTTAAAACTTACTAGACAAAACTCTATCATGAAGTCCCTCATTTTATATCGACTTAATCGCCGAGGCCAATGGCGAACGGGTCACTAGTTAATAGCGCTATTAGGTTTAACAAACCTCACACCGTGTCATCCGAACGGGCGTGTACTAATGTACTATGGCAAACTGTCAATGATGATAGAACATTGACGTAGGGCACAACTATCGTTCGTAGTAGTCGATATCATACCGTCTAGTGGTTCATACGGGGAAGCTCCCCACTAATTATGGATATGGTTTGGGCAATAAAAAGGATCTGGTTAAACATACTTTCAACTATGGGGTAACCCCCACGGCAAATATGCCAACGAAAGTCAAACCACGTTTTCAAAAACAACTTAAAACTAAACAACCAACCGTGAACTCACTCAACTTTGTTATTGACTTATTGTTACATGCCTTACAGGTCGCTAGACGCTTATGGATCTTGCACGAGGAGGAGATCGTTTTGGGATACGGACTGTTATGTTCCGTGCTTAATATTTAAATCCTTATGAACTTATTAAACCTACGTTTTAGACTTTAAACTTATGAACAACGAACTTATGTTTTGGTTTAATGTCATATGCTTCCGCTGTTTAAATTAAACTTGGTTAACTTCCTTTTGGTCACCAATCGCATTGTGGTTGGTCTTAGTTACTTAAATACGTTGTTCAATATGATTGGTGGCTCGATCCTGGTCATGTCACGCCTCCAAGCGGTGGTACTCCGCAGGGTGGATTTTGCGGGTGTGACAGTATGGTGTACCATTCGGCCAGTATGATGACTTCCGGTACCACATTCCATGCCCTTTGGGTGATAATTGGCACCAAAGGAGGAGAAGCGAGAATGTTCAACCTCTGGTGCAAAAGGTTGACCTCTCGAAGACATCCCTCTAGTCCCACCGTCAAATGATTGATACGTTCGACCAATGCTTCTTCCACTCCCGTTATTTCATCAATAGCTTCTCTTAAAGCGTAAACATAGTTTACAAGAGAATCTTCAACCGTTGATGACCTTCTCCCTTGTCGGTTGTTTCTGGAGTGCGATGAAGATGTTCCGCTAGTTCTGCTCACCGTTCTGAGAAAACATACCGAAAAGAGTTCAATTTCATGGAAACAGTACCTCGGACACGGCCCCGTGCTCAATGAGCACGGCCCCGTGTTCAGATGTCTGCAGATTTTTGGAACAAGGAATCTTGGAGTTTTAATTTGTTTTCATGATTTTTAAAACGTTTTTAAGCAGAAACAACTTAAAACATTGTTGTAGAACTTATTTTTAACAAGATTTCTTGAATAAAAATCTAACAAACATCTCAATAAAGCTTGGAATTATGGAGATTTCAAGCTCTAATGGAGGTATTAAGGAAAAATTGAAGAAGAAGGTAATGGATAAAAGTGGAAAAGACAAGATGGTTGTTGGGAACCTTCTTTAGAATATACATAGGATGGTATGTGTGAAGATCCACCAGATCTTTGTCTTTGGAGTGGTCCAAATGTGCAGGAATCTTGCTACATTTATAGAAAACGACAGCTCGCTGCACACGGCCCCGTGTGCAGGCAAGATCCTGACACATTTTGTCCATATTCTGACACGAAATCAGACGGGAATCTTTGGGTGGACACGGGGGCGTGCTAACCTGGACACGGCCCCGTGTCTAGAGGCTGTTTATGAAGTTTGTTCTATTTCTAAGGAATTCATCTGGATCGGGTGGTTCCTTACTGGATGGAATAACCCCAAAGTGCCTGAGATACCTTAATTGCTCTAGACTAAGATGAGAACGCAAGAGGTTGTCGGTGAGGGTGATTCCTATGCTAAATGTAGGTGGACAAGTCCAACCCTTTCCTGGGCTCTCGTTAAAGAAGGTGTATGCCGAATTGCTCAGGTCTATGTATGCACCGAACGAAGTCGATGGGGAGTCCTTCACGGCACAATCGACACAGGGACGACTATCGCTCAAGTCTCCACTAGAGTTAGAGGTGATTTCGGGAACAACGAAGTTGTTTTTATTCGAATGCGATCCCAACAATTCTTCTTGGGTATCTTCTTGAGATGAATTAATGGTATCCATTTCAAGTTCCTTTACCCAATTAAGAATTAAATCCTCCATTTGAAATAATTCGTCAAGAAGCATTTCTCCTAGAATATTCGATTGGGAGCATTCGAGGGAGAGATAGGGATTATTTTTACGTTCGCCCCTCATAAGGCTACAGGAAAATAATGGGTCTATATAATGGGGCTTATAATTTAGAAAATAACATTCTAAATCTTTATGAGGGCGCCACATATTTGACACCACGTACCATAAGAGTGCCGAAAGTAAAAAATATCAGTATCACTCATGTTTGTGTCAGAAATTACCAACCGTCGGGATCTTACGGTTCTGTTTTTAGTAACTGAGACTTAGCACGGGGCGTGTTGAGTGGGCACGGCCCCGTGTTCAGCTTACTGTATGACTTAAAATAGGATTGCCAGTTCCAAAGATTGGGCACGGGGGCGTGTTCAGCGGGCACGCCCCGTGCAGAGTTCTGCAGAAGCTGAAAATTAAGAAAAATCCTAAAAAAATAGAAAAATAAAAAAAACGATTAGGCTGTTGATTCCTAACTTTCTTAAAATCCTTGTGTCCCCGGCAACGGTGCCAAAAACTTGATGCGTGTGAAGTGTCGTATAGTTTTTAATGTATATTTTAAGCCCTTTAACACTTTTTAGCCAAGTTTTAAATTTATAAAACACAATATTTACTAACACTAAACACACATATGGGTAAGTGCACCCATCGTGAGCGTAGTATAGTGTTGGTAAGATACCGAGTTCGTCCAAGGACACAAGATCTTTTAGTACCGGTTTATCCTCAACGTCTAATCAAATCAAAAGTTTAGAAAAAGGTTTTAAACTAGAAAAATAAAAATAAAAATAAAAACAGATAGACAAGATGAATCACTTGGATCCGACTCGTGTTTAGTGTAACCTTTGATAATTTCCGCACTTTTGCACTTTTTAAGAGATTATCTTAGTTATTGTAGTAGGTCCTCTTCTGCAGGTGACGTTACCATCAACCCAGTAGTTTGAGTCAGCAAGGATACAATCCTAAAGGGTTGGATTATTGAAAGATAATTAATTAAGTTATTAATGCATATTGTGGTAGGCCCCTCTTCTGAAGGTGACGTTACCCTCGGCTAACAAGTCTGAGTCAGCAGGGATACAGACCTAAGTAGCCGGGTTAAAGTATTAATAGTAGTTTACATATGAGGGGATCAAGGAGTTCGGACCCCCACCATCCAATACCAGTGGGTATTGAAGGAGGTCCTACTAAAGTTGACCCAGGTCCTTGCAGGATCTATACACTGAACAAGGCAAGACTCTTACCAAATCGTTCCCTTAACCCCCGACCAGGTAGACAACATACCTCCATATAGACCGTGGAGATATGAATGGTGAAAATCTTTTATTTTATATAGACAGTAAAATAATGCCAAGATACCACGGACAAACGATAAAGAAGACTCACCTTCAACATACGAAACTAGTTATTAAAGTCATTAATATAGAACCAAATAAAAAGTGCGAAAAGATTAAAAATAAAAAGTATTACACTAGACACTTGTCTTCACCAAGTGATGTAAGAGACTTAGGCAAACATGGCCTTTGATTGTCAAGAACTTTTACGATCAATCTTGGATCCCGAGACTACTACACACACTCTATGATGGATGATGGTGGTGGATGATGGTGTGTGGTGGTGGCGGAGTGTGGGTGAAGTGTGAGAGAGGTGGTTTGCCAAGGGATGGTTTGCAAATGAGCCAAGCACCCCTATTTATAGCCTGCCCAGAAGCCCGGACACGGCTCCGTGTTCATTGGGCACGGCCCCGTGTCCACCCATCTTCTCTTTCTTCATTAAATGAAGTTTGTTTGCATTAGTTGACCATGCCCCCGTGTCCGTTGGGCACGACCCCGTGTGCAGAAGCGTATCTGTACTATCAAGATTTCCTCAGATTCTGCGAATCTTAGAGTTGACCACGGCCCCGTGTCCGCTGGCCACGCCCCCATGGTGGGTGATAGAAGCTTCTACAGCTTTGTCTTTTCTGCAGACACTTGGGCACGCCCCCGTGCTCATTGAGCACGGGGCGTGTTCAGCCTTCTGTTCTCTTGTTTTTCTTGGGAAGATGCTGTCGGGGGGTCGGGCATGACACGTTTATTCCTTTTCTTGTATTTATGTTGGATTTGGCTGCATTTTTGCTTCTTTTCTTCATTTAAGCTCTTTTAACCCTGAAAATACAAAAGGAAGACAAAAGCATACTTTTTCCAACATTAGTACTAAAAAGGGTTAGTTTTATGCCTTATTTGATGTAATTTTGTAACACCCCAAAAACGGGTTTGGTAATCAAGCCACGTTAATAGTGACGACGGGTAAAATACCGTTAGTGGTAAAAATTAACCCGGTAAATATTAGGTTTTTAAATAAATTATCCTAATATTAAATAAAAGTTATACAAAGGCTTATGGATAAATAAAGTGTTTAAAAGGCCCGAGTTGACGGGAACTAAAATAAACTTAGTCATAAACATTCCCGAACCCGCTAAGCTAACTAGGAATGTTTGACCCGGTTAATAAGAGGGAATATGGATTGTAAATAAGTAGGTTATAACCTACTTAATAATTAACGAAACAAGAGGGACCAAAGTTAGATATTTGGAAAAGTTTAGTTAATTAAAACAAATAATAAAACACAACACACACACTAAGAGGCGTACGACTAGGGGAAGCTCCCCATGGAGCCAAACCCTAACCTTCAACAAATCTACCAAATTGAAGGTCAATCCAAGACCCAAATCGATGCATGAACGCATAGAAACGATCACCAAGTCATGGGGATCACAAGGTATGTCACAAAACCTAGATTGGTTGAAGTTGAAATTCGAGACAAGTAGGTTACTTGCAAATAAATTGATGGATTATGATCCAATGATGAAATTAGGAATGATTTTATGTCTAGGAGTAAACCCTAGACATTTACTTGTTGAATTGAGGTTCACAATTGTGAATTTCATGATATTCCATTTATGTGTTAAATGGGTTTTGTAGAAGTAAGATGAACCCTAGAATTATGACTATTAAAATGGTGTTAATTGATTTCCATGAGATGAATCTGAGAATGGTATGCATGCTAGACATAATAGAATTGAAATTATGTTTATGTTTATGTTTAGTAGAAATAACTAGCTATGAACTAGTTGTAAAATGTGTAAAAACAATGTATGCACATTAGGTGTTTGTTAAAATGCCAAAATGAAAACTAAACTGTTGAAATTAGAGTGAAAATGTGCAATGAATAAGTTGATAAGTCGATTGACTTTAAAAAGTCAAATCGACCAAGTGCATGATCGGATGGTAAATTCGATATAAGAAGAGTAGGATGGAATAGTCGTAAATGATTATGACTAACCTAACCATCTTACAATTACAATGATAGTTTGACGCTTGGCAAGCTAGGTGAAGGCTTGGGGAAGGAAGCGGGTCAAACGAAGCAAGAATGACGGAAAAGCATAATTCGGATGCAAGGTAAGTATAGCTTACACTAGTCTTATATTTCAGAATATTCTTTTATCGTATTAGTTATGAATAAGATAAATACAAAATCGAGGTATGATGTTCCGGCGTGTAGACGTACGGAACAAGATAGTCGAGCATAATAAGAAACCATGTTAATGGTTTAAAAGGAGTTAAATCGGTAATTCGATCATTTTATGACAAATGGAAAAATGAACTTTTGAATGGTTACCTTATAGGGTAAACCAAAACAAACAATAAGGGTAAAACGGTAAATTGGTCATGCGTTGACCATAACTATTGGTTTTGAAGGACACGGTAGGACGTAAGCCATGATAGACTAAAAATCGTTAAGAAACGATTAATAAGTGAAATGACCGCACGGTGTAAACCAGAGCGAGTCATGTAGATGAGATGGTAATAAATATCATCTCGCCAACAAAATCGGTCACTTAGACCAAATGGGTCAAAAGGTGAAGGTATCACCTTTTGACAATAACGACTAATGATTATTGTCGAGTTATATTATTTCAGGAGTAAATGTCAAATGGGTATTCGCAACGCTAAGAATTTGCAATTATAAAAGCAAGGTATTAAAAACGGGTCAATATATTGGTCCGCGCCAGGTACGTGAAATAGGGTAACACTCATTTAGAACATGTGGTTCAAGGAGTGTTAAAAGTAGTCAAAATGGACATATGGTTACTTGATAAGTAAACCGAATGTTTTAAATAATGAACATTGCGTTTGGAAAGCTTAATGACTTTTCAAACAAAATCATAAGTTAAAAGAGGGTTTATGGGTCAAATATACTTTCAAAAGTCCTTCATCGTAAATGATTGGCTAAATGGACTAAAACGCCCTTATAAGCTAATTTCGACAAACGACCTTTAAAGGTAGTTTTGAAACGAGTTTTATGATCAAATAAATAATTGGAATAAGTGTAAGAAGCGAAAGATGTAAATCTTCGGTTAAATGACTCTATATGAATCTTTGTCGTAAATTAGCAATCCGACGAGAAAAACTCGGATTATATAGATCACCTCATTAAGTCCACCACGAATATAGTTGTGGTGGAAGATTACTTGATAAGAAATGTTGTATAATAACGCTAGAAACGAATGAAAGCGTTTCATGCTCAAAATATGTCTAAATACCCTTAACGGGTCAAAATACGCAAATGAGCATAAACGGGTTTATGATACGTAAGAGACCCGTGACTTGAACCTAATATGATAGGAATTATTGAAATTATGAATATCATGAGAATAAGGATCAAATAAACATGTTTGTTTGATAAAATCGCGAACGGGTCAAAATTTGGTAAAAATGGTAATAAGCCGAAGACTTAAAAGTCTTAAATTTTGTTAATCCGGATGTTGGATTTTGACTCCATATGATGAAGGGTCAAATTACAATCATGTAGGAAGAAACGGTGGGTCAAACGGATAAGCGGATTGAAAGATACGAAAGTTTTCGTGTCAATAAACGGCAAAATGGAAAGCTGGAATGCAGAGGCCACCGTAACTTACGGTGCCACCGTAAGTTACGGTGGAGGCCAGTTGGAAATCTTTGTTTTTAGATCAAGAGTTTAACGTTGGGATTCTTTTTCCTTCCATTATCATTACCGGATTTGTTTAGACACATTTTAATCCCCGTATGACTAAAGCATTTCATGTTTATGAAATGTAGGTACATTTAGAATGCCGGAAGACGACCAAGCTCATCGAAGAACCGAACACGATATAGATTCATGCTTCCGCACTTGGTCACGTTGTAAATTTTTAAACGACGAATTCGCTCTTGTTATGTTGAATGACTTATGATTGTAAAAGTTTTAATAAACCCGTATTTCCAATGTTTATGTAATCTTAATTACATGATTGTTTTTCGTAAAATATACGTTAAACCTTGAATAATAAGAACGGGTGTTACAAATTTATATGTTGCATTTTGCACACATCACCATGCTCATCTCAGTTCCTCCTAACTCATGTCAAATGGTTTCTCAAATTCAAGTGTCAAACGGAGGTTATCAAGGTAATAAGATCACATAAATCCAAAGACTACGACAAACTATCAACGCACCATGATATTATCCGATTTGGCAGCCAACACGCTCTCATCACCCGCCCCTCATAGTTTTAAAATGCATCATAACGTAAGCAAGCAATTCATGCAATCATGCTATAGTGACGAGTGTGTGTTCGTATGTTGCGTCATAAGCAAATGTGTACTAGTCATGTAATGTATGCAACAAGTGAGAAAGACGAACCTTGCAACCTGGAGCTGAGTGTCATGGTCGTATTCACGTGTTCAGAACCGTTCGGTTATAGTTTGGTTTTTACAAAAACGTTTTTTTTAAACCAAGTTCACTATAACCAGTGGCTCTGATACCAAACTGTCACACCCCCAAAAAATACCCCAAACGGAAACCCCTGCAAGGCGTGTGACGTACCAAGATCTAGCCACCAATCACATTGAACTCATACAAGATTTTAAATAAAACTTTCTTACATTATTATGAGGTGTTACAAACGGTAATTACAAATCATCGTATTTAGCGGAAGCACAAATCATAGTTAAGTGTTTCATAATCCTTATGTGTAATAATCATTAGACTCATCCCGTGATTTCCTTGTATCTCGACCCATGACCACTCCAGCATCCCAGACAACAAGTTCCACATCCACACATACCTATAACCTGCGAGCATGCACACACGTGTATCAGACAACGCTGGTGAGTTCATTGTTTTACGAAAACGTTAGTTACCAAGTGTTTAGTTTCGTTCATTGATTACAGTGTTGATAATAACTAGAGTACCGTACAAGATGGCTTCCAGATTGTTTTGCTCGTCCCCAATGCCCCCTATCTAAGCATTGGTCATTATTTAAGGTCATTAGTTCACGCCCATCCTCTCAGGTACGGTGTGAGGTTGTCAAGCCTAATAGCGCTATCAACTAACACCTCGTTACCTCTCTGGTAACTATTCGGTATAAGATGAGACTTAAAATGATAGGAATGAGTGTATTATCTAATATTTCCAGTTTTACCCACAAGATGTATTCCTCTCAGGAATACCCAGTTGATTTACCCAAAAACCTATCCCTCTCAGGGATACCCAATGACTGTCCCAACCACCGGGACTCATGCTCAAGAGATGAACTCACCTTTGGTTTGCTCGGTAGGTTATGTTACTTGTTCCAAGTTAGCCAACCAACCCTACCGTGTTTACCAAAGTCAATTAGTTTTGAATGCACATACATTACATACTATCCGTACACATTACACGAGTAGCACACAAGTAAACATTCATCGTTATACAAACCATACAAAACACCACCTAGTACAACAACTCATAACGTCATGTGGCATGTATTCCAGTCAGAAACATGTTTTCATCACAATTCGTGTTTCACAATGTACTGATTAGTAGACTCAATGTTCATACGAGTGGGTGTGTGATTATTCCTAACGCGTGTGGTCCATCGTTTGACTCGGCTCAGACTTGACACATCGCCCATACATGATGCGCGACCCAAACAAAGGTGTGTGTGCGTTGTGCAGACTTGTTTTGACATAGGATTCTTAACATATCCCGGCCCATCAATGTATACGGCCAGATCTCACTTGTGTGGTCGGTTGGGCTTGAAGCCCATTGTTTAAGGTGCGGCCCGAACTGAATATGCGGCCCAATTACAAATAAATTAGTCCAATTAATCTAGCAGCCCATTTAACATATAACGGCCCAACTAAAAATGTATGCGATATGTCAAGGTATTAGGCCCAGATTCATTGTGTAATGGATATGGTGCAAGGATTAATTATTTATCTTGCAATTTGGTTTATACAAACCGTAAGTCATGAGATTAATAACATGTTTCTCAATCAACAAATCCCAACCAAATAATTACCAAACCAATCCCATGAGTCTTAATCCTAACCGAATCTTGACCAATCATTAATATTAACATATAACCATTATCATCTAACTAATACCCCTAATAAATCAAACCTCATATTCGTCAACATGAAACCTCAAATCCAAGAGCTAAGCGATTCAAACAATCACTAATTCAATCACCATCGCTATCGATACCCTGATTATGATATATTAAGCATCACGATTAACAATTCATAACTGATCTATGCGTAGTCAACCATATACATCCTAGAATGCATGTTTTGACAAAACGTTCCATTAACAATCCCATGCCATAAATCCATATACTTCCTAGATAACATGTAATCCTATATCTTAGTTGCTATGAAAAATTCACGTATCAAACAATTACACACCACTGAGCAAGATTAAACAAAAGTTAAATAAACATCTTCATACTCTCATGACCATAATGGATTATTATTCTAATCACACATCAATCCACAACCATATTTACAACCAAATACATCACGTAATTAATCCAAAACATATGCTAACCTGATTATGATACACAAGAATACAGAAATCGAGGGGAGTGGGGTTTCGTCTGCCATCCAAGATAGAGAGGTGGGGAAAATAGTAGGGTTTGCAAATAAATTAATGTATTCCTATAACATTTCACGTAAACAAGTAATTGAGAAAAGGGCTTGGACTGGTTTGGGCTTGCGAGACCGGGCCAAGGGTAACAAAAGTTTAAATAATCAAACATATACAAATAACAAACTCATAACGGTGGGCCGAAGACTAGCTTGTGTGTGGGCCGAATTGATTTGGAGTTTAAAGGGGAAGTGTGTACGTGGTCCATCACCCGTGCGGCCCAAGTATGCATGCGTCCTAAGAGTAGCTCGACCACACACTCAACATACACGAGTACATTTATACTTGACAAGTTTAATGTAACAGAATGCGTAACAGTTTAACATAGCAAGAACGTTTAACACGTTGGAGAGGGAGGTTGAGAAATTAAGATCACAAGATTGAGCAACACTAACCTAGAAAGTTCGGTTTGTCACAATTCAGATGTTGCCAAACAGCCCTAACCCACCTTAAGACTACAATGATCAGTTAGTTATTGATTACCGAAAGATTTGGTCCAATGTGTTAGGCCTAATTTCATTATTTTGGACCAAAATATTTTTTGTTCCAAAAGTTTAAGACCAAGCGGTAAAACTAAAATCAAACTAACCCACAGGGCCGGCTATGATGGTGTGTAAGGAGAACTTCCGCATAAGGCCCGTGATTTCGAGGGGCACGAGATTTATTGAGAACATCAATATATATATATATATATATATATATGTGTGTGTGTGTGTGTGTGTGTGTGTGTGTTATTTTAAAAAAAAGTAAACACATACCAATTCCAATATAGGCTCATTATCAAATACTTTTTAATGGTTTATAATTTAGCCCACTACACATTAGGTTTATTGGCCCAATACTAATACGATTTTAATAAAAAATTATAACACATGAATGCAATTTCATGGACTCTTGGAATCTGAAAGTACGAGACGAACAAACTTATCAGAGTAATGAACAGTCGAACATCATCAGTTCATCAGAACTTCGCTGAACCGTTGGACCTGGGATGCTACGAACAGAAGATTTAGAGACATGAACAAGAACAATATAGATCAGAGACGCGAACAAGACACATCGATCAGAAGATTCAGAATTCAATATGTTCGTTCGTCGGTTTAGTGTTAATTGTTAAACTGTTAGTTTGTAAATGTTGTTGTTAACATCAGAACCATGTTGCCCGTATCCGCGTACGTCATATCGTATTGAATTGACTATTGAGTATTGTCCTATATTGGTAGATCGCGGTAATCTGCAAATAACGATGTAAATTGTATATTAATCATACTAGACAGTTGTGTTGTGATCCGCGAATGGTTGTAATTTGTAAACCATGTATTAAATATTAGTTTCAGTAAAAGAAGAATCATTTTTATAAGTTTCCATAAGTGGAGGAATCATTGTATGGAATTCTTGTTAATTGAACATCGATTATTATTTTTAGGTGTTAATGGCTCCTAAACAAGCATCCGGATGGCAAAAACGTCAAAAAAGGAAACGAGCTGAAGAATCAGTGAAGTCTCAAGCCGGTGTTGTACAAAAATGATTGGAAATAAGTCCTTTTGAGAATCGTTGCCGAACAGTTGATCCAACAATTTGCTATGAAGAATGCAAGGAAGGCTGCACAAATCATTTGTTAGCTATTAACTTATTAGTTATTACGGTGTGTAACTCATTAGAATACTATGATTTTGTCATTATCATAATTGCATTTTTTATCAAATACTGCATTTTTGTCATTTTCGTAATTATATTGTTTATCGTTAAAGCATATGGGCATATTTTTCGAGCTCGAACAGGGTACGTAAATTCTCAGAGACGCCACTGCTAACTCATATAGAAAACCAAGAAAACCATAAGCGAATGATTTTTAAAAACCTAAAACGATTTTTTAAAACCTAAAAATAGAATTTAATTATTGTTTTGAGTCTAAAAATCAATCAAAGCCGACCCATACATACCCCAACTTTATATACATATTTGTTGCATATCGTTCCTCAAAGATCATTTTTCACCACCTTCTCTTCTTCTATCATATGATCTCCTTTCTTCGAATTGTCCGTTCTTGGATTTGCGTGTATGTATAGATTAGACATTATCCTATATATTAAAAAACTAAGTTTATGAATAGTTCCTTCACTATTCAAACTATTCAAAGCTTGCCACGTGGCAAGCCTTTTGTTTTTTTTTTCATTTAAAATGAATAGTACCTTCTCCATTTACAGCTTGCCGCGTGGCAAGTTTTTTTCCCATTTATCCATCTTTTATCAAAATACCGTTACGGTCCTGTTCGGTCTCGGTACATGAAGGTAAAAACCGGCACCAGCTTGGTACAGAAAACATCAAATGTAGGTACCGAATTGATATTGAAAATTTTTAGTTCGGGAAATTAGGTACTTCTAACCAATACCATTTGCTCATCCCTGATCACGGGTACCGTACAAACACCAACGGTATCGTACAACTTTTTTTTATTGATTTTCTTCAACTTTAGTGTTTTTTTAGTTTAAGGGCTAGGGATGAGCTCGGTGCCAACCGATACTAAATTGGTACTGGTACCGAAAATACCGGTTACGGTACAGGTATATGAAGGTAAAAACTGGTAGCAAACCGGTACTAGGAATGCCAAAAGTTGCTACCGAATTGACTTAAAATCTTTAGGTTCGGGAAATTTGGTACCGGTACCCAATACCATTTGCTCATCTCTGACCACGGGTTTCATACGAACAACATCATTACCATAAAACTTTTTTTATTGATTTTCTTTCGGTTATACCATTTGCTCATCCCTGATCACGGGTACCGTACAAACACCAACGGTATCGTGCAACTTTTTTTATTGATTTTCTTCAACTTTTAGTGTTTTCTTTTTTTTAGTTTAAGGGCTAGGGATGAGCTCGGTGCCAACCGATACTAAATTGGTACTGGTATCGAAAATACCGGTTACGGTACAGGTATATGAAGGTAAAAACTGGTAGCAAACCGGTACCAGGAAAGCAAAAGGTTGCTACCGAATTGACTTAAAATCTTTCGGTTCGGGAAATTCGGTACCGGTACCCAATACCATTTGCTCATCTCTGACCACGGTTTTCATACGAACAACATCATTACCATAAAACTTTTTTTGTTGATTTTCTTTCGGTTATCTTATACTGTTTTTTTTTTCTACATTTTATTTTTATTCTTATCAGCGGTTCTGTGCGTAACGCGCTCGTAGTGATTTCAAAACACATGTAAATACAGACTAAATGACAAAAGAAGTTCGCCGCAACGCGGCCATAGTAATAAACCTAGTTATTTTATTTTAAAAGTAAAGGCAAACGTATAAATTCGTTATCTTAATGTGCCCTCAAATCTAATTTTCTCCCAAATATTATATATTAATTGTAGCCAATGATTGCATGGTTGTACTTGATGCATAGAGCATTATATATTGTACATACGCCCATTCATGTCATGCATAACAGTGTCAGTAAGTAATAACCCATGTGGAACTAAAATTTGGTACGTTGAATCTGAAACAAATGTGGAATATTTGCCATATTCCAACCAAGAATTTTGAAATATGAACCAAATTCTTGATGACATACGACTTATCAATATCACAGGCCAAGTAACAATAAAAAATAATAATAAAAGTATACATGAAGAGTTGTCTAGCTAGTTAATAGATAGACTTTAATTTATTAGTTAATTTAATTAAATTAATTTAAAACCTAGTTATGTTTTACATATTTATTAGTTAATTATATCCTAATATAGGTGAATGAATTGAAGGGTAACATATATTATAATATAATAAAATATTATTATTTAATGTATACAAACCTCATGAGGGGCAATAGTACTACATGCCTACTGGTGGGCTTGGGTAGCCACCTTTTTTTTAATAGTTTTCTTTTGTGATTTGCTAAAAGTGTCGGTGCTATTTTCTTTTATTAATAAGTTTATAATAGTTGTCTATAACTTCTGCTAAATTACAACTTTATCCCAAGTTTAAAATTACGATTTTTCCCCCCGTTAAAAATAAAAATTTTATTTTGCTCTCAGTTAAAATTACGATTTCGCCCCCATCTGCGAAATTACGATTTTATCCCCAGATTGAAATTACGATTTCGTCCCTAGTTCAAAATAAAATTTTGGTTTTGCTTCCAGCTAAAAATTACGATTTTGCCCTCATCTAAAAATTACGATTTTTGCCCACAGTTCAAAATAAAATTATGGTCTGCACTCAGTTCAAAATATGATTTTGCCTCCATTTCAAAATTACGATTTCACCCCAGTTCAAAATTGCAATCTTGCCACCATTTTTTTTGGCAAAACTATGGTGGTGTTTTATTTTACTTGGTTCACTCAATATAGTTTTTATTCGTGCCAACAGCCTAGCACTCGCTAATTGGTCCTGACAAATTATTGTTTTGCCCCAGCTCTAAATTGCATGCTTGCCATTGTTTTAGTTATTTCTTAAGCATAACTATGATAGTGTTTTGGTTTAATTGGTTGACTCAATGCATCTTTCTTTGAGATCGTGTTACAAGTAGCATGTATAAGTAACCGAAATAAAGGCATACATGTTGTTAAACTAGGAAATATTCGGTTTGACGCCCTACAACGCGGGCGGCGCATAACCCTAGTTTAATTTAAAACTTGGTTATGTTTTACACTAGTATTAAGCCCCTGCGTTGCAGCGGTTGTCATAAAACTATGTTAAGTAATAGCAATACTATACCATTCTCAGCGACCACCAACACCGGAAAAGCTCGTAAAAACAAAATAAATAAAAACGGAAAAAAAATAACGCCAATCGAAAAGCAGACATAAAATCTTTAAATCACGCACGCTCGTTGCTGAGAAATTAAACCGAAAAGTAAAACATAGAAAAAATAACTAAGTCCATCCAGTACCCGCGTGTTGGACGAACTTGTCAAACGCAAAAAATAGATGTGACGCTACGGGCCAGTCAAACGGGAAAAAAATATACGAAAAAAATGTTGAATCCCACACGCACGTTGCGGTGTGTTAACTCACAAAATTTAGAACGAAACGAAAAACTTGGGAAAGAAAAAACGTATGGTGGACCAAAATTGAAAATAAAAAAGAGTTTGGATTAAATTGCAAAAGATGAAAAACTTTGGGTTAAAAGTAAAAAACAAATGGTCTAAATTGCGAAATTGAAGTTATTTATTAATTTTAGATAAAGATAAGAATAAAAATAAGTGATATCTATATATTGGTTATTAATTAATATTAATATTAAAAGAAATTTATTAAACAAATATAAATAAAATTTATGAGGTTGAAGGAGAGAATGCCATGTGGCATTATTTGGAGTCTTTAATTATACGTTAGATATCTTACTTTTAACACAAGTAACATTTCAGATAACATAAAGTTTTATTTCTTATTATTTATCTTCCTATATACTAATAAACGAAAATCTTTTTTAACATATGTAGTCTCTGGTGTCTTCTTATCTTATTTGTCATTTTTTTCCTATTAAACAACAACAACAATAAACAATAGTTTAACTAAATAGTTTAATAAGTAAATAGTACATCGAATTCATCATCAACAACAACAACAACAGCAACAACAACAACAATAAACAATAGTTTAACTAAATAGTTTAATAAGTAAATACATATCTTGACGACTGTATGTGTTAATCGATTGCATTGTATTTATTTAACTCGTGCAATAGACAAGGAATTTTACAGATATAACTATATGGGTAAGGATAGTATACATTAATTCAAAAGTGTGAGAAGTGTTTTAAACCATTAGATCTTTGATCTAATGGTTGAGATCAATAGAGACCAAATTATAAATTGTGTTTTAATTATTTAGACTGATTTGAAAATTGTACGGGTAATAGTGTCTTTGTATATGTTTCAAATTACGCAACCTCTCCTAAATTCTAGCGATTCACTCCTAAATTCTAGCGATTCAATTTTAAACTTATTCTAAAATTCAGACATTCTAAAAAATCCAGAAATATGTAACTGCTACAAGAAATATATAATACTATACATCCATCATATAACACTATATAACACCAAAAAAACACTATATAACACCATATGACACTATATAACACTATATAAAAATATATAACACTATACAGTTCTGAACGAGATGACACAAATTCGTAGATTAATTCTTAATTCGTATTTCTATAATTAAGGGTGACGGTTATGGAAGATTATCAATTAATTAAATCAATACTTCTTATCTTATTTGTCAATTTTTTTTCCTGTTAAACAACAACAACAACAACAACAAACAATAGTTTAACTAAATAGTTTAATAAGTAAATACATATCTTGACGACTGTATGTGTTAATCGATTACATTATATTTATTTAACTCGTGCAATAGACAAGGTATTTTAAAGGAGTTAATTACATAGTTAGTCCCTGTGGTTTGCACAAAATAACAAACTTAGGTACTAATAGTTTAAAATCACCTTCTAGGGTATTAACTTTTCATTTTGTAATGTTTGGAGGTATTAACTTCTAAGGTAATAACATAGGTAGTCCCTGTGGTTTGCACAAAATAACATACTTAGGTACTAACAAAATGTGATTTTAAGCCTACAAATAAGCTTAATACCCTCAAACGTTACAAAATGAAAAGTTAATACCCTAGAATGTTATCAGAAACTATTAGTACCTAAGCTTGTTTGTAACACCTCGAAAATTCACGTCCTATAATGTGTTGACACGTGTCATAAAGTTGGAACGTGTGAAAGAATGTTATAAAAGGACTAAAGTTGACAATCATGGAAATTATGTGAATGTACGTATTCTAAGTGTCAACTGTGAATAAATATACTTCATAATAACCCTACATGATGTTTATAACATCAAACGAATAAATCATGGATCATACGAAGCTAAAAGTGAGAGATTACAAACTACAGGGGTTAAATGTGTCAACATGTTTAAAGATATACCTCTGAGTGACCTTTTGACAAACCTGAAGCTTTGTAAATGTTAATTATACTCACTTGAATGCACGATTAAAATTTCATTAAGTTTCGTTGTCGTATGAGAAAGTTATGATCAAATTCGTGTGCGAGGGGTTAAAGTGCAAACATAGAAAGTTAAGACTTTTCGGGTTAACCGGAAGTGTTCGGGGACTTGGCAAAGTGGGTATAAGTCCTAAAGCCCTTGTGGGTAAAGATAAGGGGGTCAAAATGCAATTAAAAAGCTTGATTGCCCTTTCAAATAAACCAAGGGTCAACATTGCATTAAATGAAAAATAAAAATCTGAGTTTTGGGGCCAGGCGGCCCGCGTTGGATATCTTAAATCCTCAGGCGGGCCGCGTCAGGAGCCCAGAGACAGAAAACGGGGACAGACCCCTGTATACGCGGAAATTCGACTTTTGAACGACATTTTTGCATTATGGGCGGCCCCTAAACTATACTAGGGCACTAGAGACACATGTTGAATGGTTGTGGTCGATCATAGAGCTATGTGTCAACCAATTGTGGTGTGTAATTCACTATAAAAGGCCACCTTGTGCAACACAACTCCTCACACCTTCATCTGCATAATTTGATCATTCCTGGAGCTCTCAAGCAGGTCCAACTGATCTTAAGTCGTGCATAGGACTCTTGTAAGTCTACTAGTCCTTCTTTATTTGAGTTTAGCTTGGTTAATTAGCTAAAAGTCAAACCGTCGTAATTACGGTTTGACTTCGAGATTAGTCAATAATGGCTCAGTCATATCTCGAATTAAAAGTAGTTATAAGTTGGTATTTATGTGGGTAATAAAACCTCAAAAGGGTTTCCCCTGATCACCACTCTAACCAGGTCAAAAGTCGGGTCAAACTTATAATTAAAAAGTCAACAGGATGCTTAAAATGTCATTTATGCATAATTAGCTATCTAGAACATATACAACCTGTTTGATCATTGTTATAACTTAGTAATTAGTGTAAGAACATGTCTAAACATGTTCAACCCGACTATTTCCTGTTTAGACCCGGTTCGGAACCGAAAGTCACATAGTTTGACTTTCACTTTGACTTTCAGTTCTGACCCGTTAAGGCATGTTTTAGAAATTCCTCAGAGCTTTAAATTGGACTAGGTTACATGTTAGAACAACCCTCTGTGATTATACACCTTGGTTCATTAGTTATCCAATTAATATGCATGTTTCCGTTAATTGCTCATATGTTGACCGTTATGCCCTTATTACCTTAAAAACGTGATTTATGAAAATGTAAAAGTGTAGAAACCTTAAATACTGATATATAAACTTGTATGCAAAGTTTGACATCATTTTGACTTGTAGATTAAGAGTTATGCTCAATATCGCAAATTTAAAGCTTTATGTTAATTAAACGGCATAATTAGCATATAGCCTAGTTAAGCCTACTTTTTGGTATCAAACTTAATACCCACTGATGTAATATATTATTTTGGGATTTTTAAAGATTTTTAATTAATTTTAGGCTGAGCATAACTCATAGTCATAGGCTTAATCCGGTAAATGTCGGTTTTGCCCTTACGGGCCATAAAATGAGTTTTACATATCTAAACGACTCCAAACCTTTTGCTACTGATCACATATGGTAAATAAATTATTTTAAGACTTCTGGAAATATAAAAATATCAGATTTAAGTATCGAACCCGGAAATGGCCTTTAATCGCCTTTTTAAGCGTTTATAACGCATAGTATGTACTAGAAGTATTTTAAACATACAAGGGTTGATACCTGCTGATATTTGAGGCAAATTATGATATTTTAACAGTAAGCAAAGGTTGTTAAACTCAGACTTCAGTTTTGAGCTTTTCGGCTTATGTGAAATTACCAAAATACCCCTACGGGGCATAGTTTGGTTATAATTGGTAAATTTCACATATAAACTTTATCCTACTGTTATAACTCATTAATTTGAGTATGTTTGCTGATTACATCAGACCTGTAACTCAGTTAAACACTTAAACTCTTTTATAATCTTTAAAATGACCAAACTACCCCTACGGGGCCTAGTTTGTGTTTAAACACGTTTCGGGCATAATGAAAGACATCTTACTGATGTCACAACATATTTGAGGCATAATTAACTTAGGAAACCTGTATATAGCTCTCATGAATACCCGTCACGCTTATTACGCGTACGGTTCGGTTTATGTAACAAGTTTACATAAATTAGCCGAATCGGGTCAAACCTTAACGGTTTTATCTCAAAATCCAGAATGTGAATAATAAACCCATATTAAACAAGTCTTCAAACTTTTCGGGTCTAAATCACGTTCTATTCGGTCTTCGCTTAATCGTGCGTACGAACCGTATCTTTGAAACTAGCCGGTCTAAGCTTAAGCTTAATTAAAGACCCGTTAGGATTCTAATAGGTTATTATAAAACCTTCGTTCCAGATTAGGAGTACCAGTAAAAGCTACGTGCATTTTCTTATTGTGATTTATACATTGCTCAGGTAAATACTTTTAACTTATTTTCCCTATACGGGCTTGGGTTACGGTATATAGCATACCGCTTGATCGGGCATCAAATCTCCACATTAAGTGGGTAGTTGAATAATTTGATCGGCTCGTTTAAACAGTCTTGTTTACTTTACAGCCTTTGGGGGGTTAATGACCATGTCCCGGATATCCTTGGCATCATCTTACGAGATGGCCACGACCTGAGCACGGGGTGTAGGCGTACACCTGTCAGTGTATAACTCAATGATGTGGTGTGTCTATTGATCTTTAACCCGAACAAGATCCGGGCTACTGAACGCATAAGTAACATGTAATTCGTTCACAAGATTATAATATTAAATAATTCTCCCAAGTTAAAAAGATTAATTTTGCCTCTGTGCATTTTAATCAAATTATAAAAGATATTTTATGCCATGTGCATCCAAACCAATTTTTAAATCATTTTCCAAAATGAGTCAGTTGATTGTATTTACCAGTGTAAACTGACGTATTTTCCAAAAAGGCTAAATGCAGGTACTATACGAAATTGGCTGGATATTTCTCCTTAGCATCAATAGAAGTCTCGCAAGCTTAAGATGCCTAAAAGTCTGTTGAACTAATGTTTCCATTTTATGTTCGATCCTTCTGTGGATAAACTTCCGAATATTGTGACATTTGATATTACAATAATAAATTCGGTTGTATTATATTTTCAATTGCTTCCGCTGTGCATTATTAAATATTGTGTTGTTTGACTATTATGTTGCCAACCACGTCACGATACTCCCCCACCGGGCCCACCGGTGACGCGTGGAAATCCGGGGTGTGACATTGTTATTTTGTGCAAACCACAGGGACTAACTATGTAATTAACTCTATTTTAAAGATATAACTATATGGGTAAGGATAGTGTACATTAATTCAAAAGTGTGAGAAGTGTTTTAAACCATTAGATCTTTGATCTAATGGTTGAGATCAATAGAGACCAAATTATAAATTGTGTTTTAATTATTTAGACTGATTTGAAAATTGTAGGGGTAATAGTGTCTTTGTATATGTTTCAAATTACGCAACCTCTCCTAAATTCTAGCGATTCACTCCTAAATTCTAGCGATTCAATTTTAAACTTATTCTAAAATTCAGACATTCTAAAAAATCCAGAAATATGTAACTGCTACAAGAAATATATAATACTATACATCCATCATATAACACTATATAACACCAAAAAAAACTATATAACACCATAGGACATTATATAACACTATATAAAAATATATAACACTATACAGTTCTGAACGAGATGACACAAATTCGTAGATTAATTCTTAATTCGTATTTCTATAATTAAGGGTGACGGTTATGGAAGGTTATCAATTAATTAAATCAATAAGAAAATTACTTGTTTACGCTTTTGAATTAATTTAGATTGAGGACACATGTCATCTCCACAATATTTCTCACCCTTCTCAGACTTTTAGATTAATGTACATGATCCTCTACCATAACTATATTATTTATTATATAAGATATAACTATATTTATTTATTATATAAAATAAATTTTACGCAACCAGTGTAAAACACGAGATTTTAAACTAGTTATATAATATAACAGAATATAATTAAAATTATAAACATTCTTTTCGGCATCACCATATATAAAGTTCTATAAGATTTAATCCACCTTTCAGTATTCTTATGCTGCATTATGATATAGAAACTATCTTAGCATTTTTAATAGCTTTCATATTGGATATGTATACAAAATACAAGGGATTGATCCTCATTAGCAAGTGTTTAGCCTTTATTCTATTCACAACATTCCAATTAACCTAATTAGCGATTTTAACCAATTTTTAATTATGGAGCCTTTTGTTTTTATATATCAAACTAGGTTAGAACCACTTATAATACACGGGTTGAAAAAATGTAATTTTATATAATAAATAATAAAAAATATATCTTTAAAAACCCCGTTTATTACACGGGTTGAATAAATGTAATTTTATATACCAAATAATAAAACAATATATCTTTAAAAACCTCGTTTATTACATGGGTTGAATAAATGTAATTTTATATATTAAATAATAAAAAAATTATATCTTTAAGAACACCGTGTATTGTATGGATTGAGTAAATTTAATTTAATATTTTATTTAATGAAAAAAGTTACATTTTTAAGAACCTCAAGTATTGTATGGGTTGAGCACATGTGATTTTATATATCAATTAATAAAAAGTTATATCTTGTTATATTTTTATAAACCCTATGTATTATACGGATTGAATAAATCTAATTTTATATACCACATAATAAAAAAAGTTAAATTTTAAAAAACCCGGTGTATTACACGAGTTGCATAAATGCAATTTTGTATAGTAAATAATAAAATATTATATCTTTAAAAAACCTTTTTTTATTACACGGGTTGAATGAATCTAATAAAAAATTATATCTTTAAAAAAACTAACGAATATACTCAATATATGATGGATGGGGTGATTGCGGTGATGATTCTTATAAATGACACGTAAACATAATGAATATCGTATTTGAGTTGAGAGTTGAACAGAAAATAAAAGTATAGAACCAATAAACATTGATTAATGTTTTGTTTACCATTTATAAACATTTTTGAAAATAGATTCTACCATTACCTACTTTAGTTTAATAAAATAAATAAATCATTTAGCTTATATTAATTTATATTTAAATTACATGTAACCTTTCTTTTGCATCTTAACCTCCCTGTTACTTAGATCACCGCGAGCTGCCGTACTATTTGTTGATTAAAAATATTTCTAGCTTATTATGGTATTCAAGAAACATGACTTATTCAGGTTTGGTCTACGTTTTAATTTAATTTCAAAATAAATAATTGTGAAATCTAATAAATATTTTAAAATATTATATTATCTTCTATACGAATTGTTTAAATTTATATTAAATTTAATTTTATAATTATCTTTTAATTAATATTAATTATCTATAATTAGTTAGGAGATAAAGTTCTATAAGATTTAATCCACCTTTCAGTATTCTTATGCTGCATTATGATATAGAAACTATCTTAGCATTTTTAATAGCTTTGATATTGGATATGTATACAAAATACAAGGGATTGATCCTCATTAGCAAGTGTTTAGCCTTTATTCTATTCACAAAATTCCAATTAACCTAATTAGCGATTTTAACCAATTTTTAATTATGGAGCCTTTTGTTTTTATATATCAAACTTTTCCTCTTGTGCAAAAGCAATAAACATCCCTTTTGCCAAATTTTGATTCGTAGTGCGTGGTTACCGGAGGAATGATGTCATGTTTACTTGTTATATAAACTATTTGAATAAATACACAAGCGTGCAAGTTACGTAATGGAAGGATAATAGAACTAAATCGTTTCCTTACTTTTTTTTTTTCTTCTTGATTAACCACTAGTTGAATTGGTTTAAACTTGTTTAAAATTATGTTAATAGACAATGAATGTAAAGAGTTAATGGTAACAAAGAAAGAAAAAAAAAAAAAAAAAAAAGATTTATAGAGATTTTAGTGGATGTTAACTAATCCACTCTCTGATTCCCCAATCAAGAGTTTCTCTACTAAAACATTCTCTTAGATGGAAAAGATCACCGGTACAAACACCTTCACTAATCCAAGATACTGATCACTTTTTATAGCCCACTATCACTAGTATTCACTATTGTATCTTTATGTTTCTTCACTAGTCCAAGTTAGTGATCATCTTCTTTACTAGCTACACCTAGGGGTGTGTATACACACCGGTTTTAGCCCAAAACCATGATCAAAAACGTGATGTCGGTTAATGGATAACCATAATCATAACCGATTGGTTATGGTGTTTTGGTTAATCGGTTTTGAAGGTTATAACGGGTCGGTTATGGGTGGTTAACCGTTAATTTAGGTCTAGCTAAAAATAACTTATTTTTTTTAACATGGTATAAATTGTTATTACATATTTCTATACATTAATATATTAAATAGTATTAAAAAACATATAATCTCTAATATTAATATCATTATTCCCGAATATTCAAACAAAGTGATTTGATATATTCATATAAATTCAAATAAACATTTAACCAAAACGATATGAAATAACCCTTAAATACTAAAATCTTTCAACAAAAAACATCAAATATTAAAAAAAGAGTTAATTACATAGTTAGTCCCTGTGGTTTGCACAAAGTAACATACTTAGGTATTAATAGTTTAAAATAACATTCTAGGGTATTAACTTTTCATTTTGTAACGTTTGGGGGTATTAAGCTTATTTGTAGGCTTAAAATCACATTCTGTTAGTACCTAAGTATGTTATTTTGTGCAAACCACAGGGACTACCTATGTTACTACCTTAGAAGTTAATACCTCCAAACGTTACAAAATGAAAAGTTAATACCCTAGAAGGTGATTTTAAACTATTAGTACCTAAGTATGTTATTTTGTGCAAACCACAGGGACTAACTATGTAATTAACTCTTAAAAAAATGGTGAAAAGTCCAAAATCCTACTAAAGATTTACTACATGTCGGGTCGGGTCGGTTCGGTTACGGTGGTTATGAAAATATTGATAACCATAGCTAACCCGCTACTTTCGATTTCTAGAAAACCATTAACCGACCCACCGGTTTATGATTTCGTTTAGTGTTTCAGTTAATTTAGTTATGGGTTAGTTAATTCGGTTTTTTTCATACCCCTAGCTACACCAAGTAACTAGCTTTACGTTTCTTGCATGCCACTAAATAACAATGGTTAACAACCTTACAACACCATCTCCTAAATATGGTTTTACAATAATCACTAACCGATGGTAAGACCCCTTACAAATATATCACTTAACATGCCAGTGAATCACGAATACATACATTGAATATTTAAGTTGAAGCACAACTTTTTCCATTTATTCTTGATCTTCGATCTTTAATCTCTCCTTGATGTGATGTGATGTGATGTGTAAATCTCAACAGAACTATGAGAAAAATACGTGAGTTAAAAAGGTTGGTGCGGGCTTGTATTTATAGGCAAAACACAATAAACAAGAAAACAAAATCGGACAAACCCACGGTCGATCCCATCGACCATATATTGTCTGATTTCTTTTTTTGTTTCCTTTTCAATCGTAAACTTTGTGTAATGACTATAATCTGCCCCAACACCTTTTCCACACCCATACCTCTAATTTTTGATTTTTCAAAGAAACCCTTTGACATCTATCAAGATAGATATTTACTTTTCAAAGCATGGTTGCTTTCTTTTCAATTATGGCAAACCTTTGTCTCCCACCATGATTGCATCGCACATATGAAAATAAATCAGCTACACTCTTTCATTTTCAAAATTCCTCTGATTATCAATTTGTTTAGTTCCATTTGGGGCTTTGGTAAAATTAGAAAAAGTTTAATTTGTTATCTTAGGAATAAGTTTGATTAATTGTTTTTCTAATCCTTAATTAATTTTCTTAATGTATCATGCTTTGATCTTTATAGATTCTAGATGATCTTTTATTCTTGAACTTGTAAACATGAATCTTCATCACTTTTTGTTTTGCTCTTTCACCTTTTCATATGACAATCTTTAACATTGTGTTGCACTTAGTGATTTGTTGCTCTTGATGATTATTGTAACTGATGATTTGTTGCATTTGATAAGTTGTAATTCATTTCCCAATTTTAGTCATTGTAGTGTAGATTCATCATTTGATACATATTGATCCTTGCAGTTGATGAACTTTGTGAATCATTAAGTATTAAGTGACATGTATATAACACATGCACATCCTTAATTTAACAACCATTAACACAAATAATATATTCAATTCATTATCAAACATGACATTATTTGAGATTTTAATTATTCAATAATCTTTTCTCAATCATTGTTTTCCTAGCACATAAAAAAAACTTCCTTTAACATACATGCTTAATTTATTAAATTCCATTAACAAGTAGCAAATGGTTGAAATATATGATTTTACATACATGCTTAATTCATTAAAAACTTCGTTTAACATATCCGTTTTGCAGTGTAATCATAATGTAACAACCTTTTCAATGCTTGATTATGGTTAGGTCAATATATGTGAATAGACATTCTGTTGTGAGCTAACCAATACAATTACAATTACAAATCACACTTGCCTTAGAGCAAAAACCCTTGATTGGTTTTTTACTACTGTGTGTCTCTCTCGAACCCTAGTTGATGACATTAATCATATCTTCTCTATATGCTTCCACTGCTAAGCATATATATCTCTTATCGAGAATGGCCAACTGGCGTCGTCGCATGGTTTCTCTCATACTCCTCTCTTTTCTAACAAACTGAGATGGTCGCTAGCTATGCAGCCATGGCAGAAATACTTTAATATTCTGCATCTTGGCAGGGCATTTAATTTGAACAGTCATGCTTGGGCTGCTATTAGGATTGATTTAAAACTTCTCATTTTTAATGTTCTTGAGCCATTCGTATGATGGAACTTGGATATTATGGTTCCTATGTAGAGGCTATGACAATGTAAATTTGTGCTTTGCAAAACAAACTAAGATGGTCATTTGATTGGTAACTTTGATATTGTTTTGTTCTTTCTGAAATTCATCGTTGTTACCATTTGGTGCTATTTTTATTAAGCTTCCTATCTTGATGTTGTGATCATAAGGATATTGTATGCAACACCTTCCTTTACTTGTATTGAAGCTACGATGATGTGCATTTTGTATGCTACCAAATAAATTGAAACGGTTATTGGATTAGCAACTTGTAACATCCCATTTTGGGATTTACATAAATTGTAGTTTGGGTCCATAATCTCAAAGATCAAACAATAATGATCATTTGTGCAATTTCACCTATTAGATTACATGATAATTTGAACGCAAGGGTAAACTCGTAATGCGGTTAGTGTGAACTAACAACGCTAGCAAATTTGTAAGAAAAGTGAGAGTTTTGACTGATAGTGGTAAATACCCAACCACATAGATTAAAGTTGTAATTATGCCTAAATTGGTTAAACTCCTATAAATTATGTTGAAAGGAATTAGTTATCACATGATGGGATCATAAGGGATAAATACAGATGAAAGTTTTGTGTTTGGTTATAATTATGACAACCCAAGATCTCAAGGTTCTTCGTCACAACTCTCCTGGACGAAGTATAGTTCTTCGTCATCTTAATTCTTGACGAAGATAGTCCTTCGTCACAAACACATCTTGACGAAGATAGTTCTTCGTCATCAACACTCTTGACGAAGTATGGTTCTTCGTCGAGAGTATTGTTCGCCAAGATGGGCTTCCGGCCCAAATGAAACCCCGTCAGGGCCAGGCCCTGTTCGCACCATATACTTACACACGGTTGTACGATTTCACAAACCCTACGTCCTTTCCTCTCTGTTTTTCTCTCTGGTAACTAACGCCAACCTCCTCTATTGGGATCCTCTCCCATCTCGATCCGAAACAAACTCTGTGCATCTCGTATTCGGGTAAGCATCATACCTTTATCTGATTCAGTACATGGCAGTAATCATATTTGATGAATTACGTGAATGTTATGGGTATTATGATGACCCATGATTTATAGAAAACATGTTAAATATTGTTTAGATTGTATGAGTAATGATACGATTTATTTAAGTTTGATACGAGCACGGCAACTCGTAAAGTTCTGGAATAAACGACGATTAGGAACATTTATAATGGTCAAACAGTGGACATCATTTGAGACAATAATATTAATTGTGAATTCGGAATTTAGGGATGATAATTTGGTTAAAAGTGTGCATTCGATCTGATGTGTGTTCGATTATATTGTTAATCATGTGATTGATGATTTGGTTCTAAGTGCGCATGATGTTTATAGGGGTTTTGATGGATTTGATAATATGATTGCCCGACGATTGTGTTTATGATCCAAATTAGTTTGATAGCATATTATTGTTCATGAACTGTTAAACTGTTCTATGAATTATCAGGATGATTTGATTCGAATGAATGGTGGATTGTAACTTTGTTAATGAGTTAATGATGATTAAAGGTTCATGAATATTTGGAAAGTCGTTTCGAATGTAACTGATTTAGCGGGAATGTAGGAAATCATGAAACTGTTGGGGTGCAGCGACGAAGATCCCTCCCCCACGAAGAATCCAAGCCAACGAAGACTTGATTCTTCGTCGACTGTCCTTTGACGAACCATTCTGATTCTTCATCGCGATCTCTTCATGTCAAAGTATGATTCTTCATCGTGAGGATTGTTCGCCGAAAGGTCCTTCGCCAGGAGGGTACCCCACAAACAGAACTGAGGTTTAGGATATGTATGATGATGAATGCTTATGATTGTTTAAATACTAATTGCTGTCTGTTAATAATGTTAGTCATGACTGAGGAACCTGATGTGGCTCGTGTGAATAGTAAACTCATCTGTTAAGTGTTGTTATGTGATTTGAGTACTCGCTATCTGTTATGCGATGATCTTTGCTATGAACGCATACTATGAATATACGTGAACAACGTGAATGTAAACTGATTACCTGTACATGAACATCATAGGCTTTGACTGATTAAGTGTGAACAAGTAACTAGTCATACCGAGCAAACCAAGGTGAGTTCATTTCTCTCAAACAAGCATGCGTCCGGTGGGGACAATCAAACAGACAAACATATAAATGGATTTTCACAAACCCATATCCTTGTAGGGGATATGAGGCGGTTTTCATAAACTCACATCCTTGTAGCGGATGTGAGGCAGTTTTCACAAACCCATATCCTTGCAGGGGATATGAAGCAGTTTTCAGTAAATGTTGATGTTGGATAATACACTCACTTTCTATCACTTAAGTCCCATCATACTACCGGGTTAGTTGCTTGTAGGGCAACAGGGTTATTAGTTGATAGCGCTATTAGGTTTGGCACCCTCACGACGTACCTGGATAGGACGGGCGTGAACTAATAACTTTAAAATCATGACCAATGTTTGATAGAGCATTGGAGAAGGACAAAAAGGAGCCGTCTACGGTATCGAGTTATTATCAACATAACATAACATAAGTCAATACTTGGTAACAAATGGTTAAACAAACTGTGAACTCACCAGCGTTGTCTGATACACTTTCCTGCATGCTTGCAGGCCTATAGGTACATGTCGTTGGAACTTGCTGTCTGGGATGCTGGAGTGGTCATGGGTTGAGATACATGGAATCACGAGACAAATCTAATGGCTTACACATACTTGGATTATGAAAAACAAAACTAATGATTTATGCTTCCGCTGAACACGATGAATTATATTTAATGTTTTGTAACACTTTATTTTAATAAATGAAATTTTTTATTTGAAATCTCGTTATGAGTTCAATGTGATTGGTGGCTAGATCCTGGTACGTCACACGCCTCGCGGGGGATTCCACATGTGGGATTTTTGGGGTGTGACAGTTTGGTATCAGAGCCACTGATTATAGTGAACTTGGTTTTAAAAATGTTTTTATAAAACCAGACTATAACCTTACAGATCTGAATATGTGAACACAACCATGACCCTCAGCTCCAGATTGCAAGGTTAGTCTTTTTTTACCTGCTATATACATTACATGATTAGCGTAGACTTGTTTATGATGTTGCATTCCGACACTCGTCACCACAACACGATTTCATAAATGGCTTGTTTACATTATGATGCATTAATTAGTATGTCGTAGCCCTTGGATTTCTGTGATCTCGTCATTTTGACAACCTTCGTTTGACATTTGAGTTTGAGGAACCATTTGACATGAGTTAGGAGGAGCTGAGATGAGCATGCAAGTCACAGTATTATTGTTGGTGCACACATAATAATAATGTGGGGTGCATGTGAGTCCCAGTAAGGCTTAACAAGTGAAAAAGGGGTTCTGTTCCGTTATTCGATCTAATCAGAAACGTAACAAATCTATAGGAGTCATAGCCGAGCGTGAAATTTTCACTTCCCTCTAAGTCCTTATGAATTACGTTGATATTGGGTGTTGCTTAAATGCGTATCTGAACACTTAGTGACCCGCATGAGAAAGTTAGGTGCTAGTGCGAACACCTCTGAGCTAGTTGTCGAATCGTTGAACGTTTGGTTTGTACTTTCCTCACTTTTCTCGAATAGCTGAACCTGACGAATTAACTCTTCAAATCCCGAAGTATCATCACTTCTGTGCCCTCTAGCAACTTACCGTGTATTGTTCAATCGAATCGTAAGGCCGATGGATAAGCAGGTGAACGTGATACATTACCAACCCTAGTACGAGGACGACACCAGCAGATTGATTTCAATCAAGCCACTAACCCTAGTCAGTGACCTTTGGGAGCCAACTCTTACGAATCGATTGGGGCGTAAACACTGGATATCAACTAGAGTATGGGGTGTGTAAATTACTAGCGTCATGGGCATTACCCTAGGACGAGACAAGAACAGTGAGAAAATGGACCCTATTGGCAATAGATCGCTGAGATCTGTTCACAAAGCAACAACGTTAGGGGAAATGGCTACGGTGACAGCAAGGTACTCGCAATCATAACTTTTGATATGAAAATGAAGATGACTACGTCAAGGGATGGCCTTTATTAAATCAAGACGTCAACAACTAAGGGAACAATGACAGTACTGGGAATCCTCGTAATGATAACAACAACACTGAAAGTGGTGCTTATGGAAAAGCATTTAGGATTGGCGTGGGTGACGCCAGGTATAATAGAAACATGGTGGTCTGTACGTTTTTAGTGGTTAATCGCTTCATCTCTGTTTTGTTCAACCCCAACATCTCTTGACGTCAGACACATTGTAGAAGTGGCTGGTGGCAAGCCAATTGAAGTCTCACACGTTCGCTTGAGGTGCAACCTCAAACTTTTAGGTCACGTGTTTAACATTGACTCTTCTTCTGTTACCCTGGAAAGCTTTGTTGTAGTCGTCAGTATAGACTGGCTGTCCGAGCACCGAGCAGAAACCTTTGTAAAGATAAAAATCGCCCGTATATCTCTCCCTGGTGGGGATTCACTGAATGTTAGTATCACTTCGGAAGTCTAGAAGCGTTTCAGCTATCCTGTTATCTTAACGCTAGTTATAAGTACTCAAACCCGAGGAGAGGAAAAATTGAAGACCTACCAATTTGTATCACGATAGAAAAAACCTTGATTTCTAGTACCCCTAATCGTCTCGCACTAGGAAGGTTGCAAGAACTGTTTAATCAACTTCAGGAACTACGGGGCAGGGGTTTTAATTGACCTAGCTTCTCGCTATGGGTAGCCCGAACTCTATTTGTGAAAGCGAAGGACGAGTCCTTTTAGTATGGGTATCGACTACCGTAAACTCAGCAAGGTGACAGTCGGAAACCGTCACCCTTTACCTCACATCGGCAACCCGCTTGATCAGCCGCAAGGGTCGAGCTTCTATTCGGAAAATCGACCAAAGATCGGGCTGTCACCTGATGGAAGATCCAGGGGAGGATATTCCTAACACAACATTACAGACGCAGTGTGACTATTATAATTTTCTGTCCATATCATTCAAGTTACCCAACGCACCAGCAACCCCATGGATCACATGAATTGTATGTGTAAACTTCACCGCGCCGAACTCGTCAACCCTGTTTATTAATAATGTTTCGAACCATTTTCTAGAGAAAGGAAAACCATGAGCGGCACTTGTATCTATTCTTAGAGCTCCTAAGGGAGGAGCAACTCTACGCGAAGTCTTTCTAAGTGTGACTTCTGGATTAGAGAAGTACACATCCTCGGGCATATAGTCAACGAATTGGGAATATACGTGGAACCCGCTAAGATCCATTAGGAAATGTATGACACCGGAGAGTCCTTCGGAGGTGCGGCAATCTCTTGGTTTCGCTACATACCGTCACAGATTCATCAAGGGATTCTCGAAGATTGCACAGCTTTTATCGCTACAACACAGCAGGGTGCTGTGTGTTCGTGGAAGACAAAACATGAGAACGTCTTTTCAGCTTGGAAACTAAACTTTACAATTCCCTGTGTATTGTCCTTACCTGATGGTACGGGTGATATGGTAGCGTGCCATGTTGTTTTGATTCAGGGTCTTGGTTACATGCGGATGCAATGCGAGAAAGTGAAAGCCTACGTTTCCCAATAGTTGCAGATCTACAAATTGCACGACTCACAACCTGGGGTGGAGATCATGGTCTTCGAATTTAATATCTGGAGGCATTACTTGGACGGTACCAACTGCAATATTTATATCGATCACAAGAGCCTTCAGCATATTAGTGAATCGGAAGAAGTTGAACATGCGGCCGCGTCGCGGAATGGAACTATTGTATGATTATGGAATCTAAACGTGTACGAGCTTTTGCGGCTCATCAGCTACGCTAGCCTACCTGATCAGATTTGTTCTACCAAAGCCGAAGAAATGAAGGAAGAGAATCTTCAAGTTGAATCCAGACGAGGCATGGAGAGGCAACTTCTGGCAAAATCGGACAACATTCGCTACTTTATGGAGCGAGTATGGGTTCCACCATCCGACCACCTTCGGGAACTTGTGTAGGACGAAGCACACAAGTCTCAATAATCCTATTCATCTGGGTTTTAATAGGTTGTGTTAGGGACTGAAGACCTTGTACGGATGACCGGGCATGAAGGCCCACATAGCAATGTATGAGAATGATGTTTGACTTGTGAGAGAGTCAAGGTGGAATATCAGAGACCAACTAGTTTGTCTCAGCAACCAGAAACACCCATATGGAAATGGGGGCAGATTGCCACGTATTTTCGTCGCTGGCCTACCAGAAACTCGAAACGGAAACGATACCATTTGGGCGATCGTTAATTGTCACACAATGTCAGCACACTTTCCTGCAATCAAGAGACCTGACAAATCTTCGTAGCCAGCGGACGCTTTTGGAGAAAGCGGTACCTAGGTACGAAATGCCAACCTCTATCATCCCGGATCGTAATCCGCATTTAGCGTCTGATTTGTGGCAGGCGATGCACAAATCTTCTGACTCACGTCTAAACATGAACACTGTTTATCACACCCTCGGACATATGGTTAGAATAAGCGGACCAACCAGACACTCGAAGACATGCTGCGAGCATGTGTGATTTACTTGGGTAAAAGTTGAGACATTTACCTTTGGTAGAATTTCGCTGCAACGGATACCATTCTAGTATTCAGGCAGCACCGTTCGAGGCATTGCATGGACGGCAATGTCGATCTCTTTGTTGGGCTGAGATGGGTGACAGCCTAATCACAGGCCCAGGGCTTGTGCTTGAAACTCATGAGAGGATTGATGAAAACGCAAATCGTATGGTGGCAACGCGTGACCGCCAGAAAAGCTGATAAGCTTAGGAAACACTGGGAGTTCGCTGCAGTCGAGCGAGTCATGTTGAAAGTCTCACCCTGGGAGGGTGTGATACGCTTTGGGAAGCGCCATCAGAACTCTAGTTACCTGAGGAATTGGGTAACGTTCACGATGTCTTTTATATCTCGAATCTAAAGAAGCGTTTGTTCGATGAAGCACTTGTGATACCCTTACTAGCGCCTAAGATTAACGACAAGTTGCAGTTGTCGAGGAACCTATTGAAAACATGGACCAGGAAGTCAAGGTTTGTTAACATAGTCGATTTCCAATCGCGAGAGTTCGTTGGAACTCAAAAACGTGGATTGAAGTTCACGCGAGAACGCAAAGATCTGATGAAGCTCTAGTATCCTCGATTGTTCTAATGGTTGAATCAACTTCTGATGTCATTGGCGAATTTTGGGACGAAATTCCCTTTTAAGTTGGAGATGATGTGGCACCTAAGGAAAATCCATAGTCATCCTGATCTAACACCTTGCCGTTTTTGGGTTACTTATCAAATTTCGGGACGAAATTTCTTTCAAGTTGGGGATGATGTGACAACCCGAGATCTCAAGGTTCTTCGTCACAACTCTCCTGGACGAAGTATAGTTCTTTGTCATCTTCATTCTTGACGAAGATAGTCCTTCGTCACAAACACATCTTGACGAAGATAACTCTTCGTCATCAACGCTCTTGACGAAGTATGGTTCTTCGTCGAGAGTAATGTTCGCCAAGATGGGCTTCTAGCCCAAATGAAACCCGGTCAGGGCCAGGCCCTGTTCGCACCATATACTTACACACGATTATATGATTTCACAAACCCTACGTCCTTTCCTCTCTGTTTTTCTCTCTGGTAACTGACGGTAACCTCCTCTGTTGGGATCCTCTCCCTTCTCGGTCCTAAACAAGCTCTGTGCATCTCGTATTCGGGTAAGCATCATAGCTTTATCTGATTCAGTACATGGCAGTAATCATATTTCATGAATTACATGAATGTTATGAGTATTATGATGACCCATGATTTATAGAAAACATGTTAAATATTGTTTAGATTGTATGAGTAATGATACGATTTATTTAAGTTTGATACGCGCACGACAACTCGTAACGTTCCGGAATAAACGACGATTAGGAACATTTATAATGGTCAAACAGTGGACATCATTTGAGACAATAATATTAATTGTGAATTCAGAATTTAGGGATGATGATTTGGTTAAAAGTGTGCATTCGATCTGATGTGTGTTCGATTAAATTGTTAATCATGTGATTGATGATTTGGTTATAAGTGCGCATTATGTTTATAGGGGTTTTGATTGATTTGATAATATTATTGCCCGACGATTGTGTTTATGATCCGAATTAGTTTGATAGCATATTATTGTTCATGAACTGTTAAACTGTTCTATGAATTATCAGGATGATTTGATTCGAATGAATGGTGGATTGTAACTTTTTAATGAGTTAATGATGATTAAAGGTTCATGAATATTTGGAAAGTCGTTTAGAATGTAACTGATTTAGCGGGAATGTAGGAAATCATGAAACTGTTGGGGTGCAGCGACGAAGATCCCTCCCCCACAAAGAATCCAAGCCGATGAAGACTTGATTCTTCGTTGACTGTCCTTTGACGAACCATTCTGATTCTTCGTCGCGATCTCTTCATGACGAAGTATGATTCTTCTTCGTGAGGATTGTTCGCCGAAAGGTCCTTCGCCAGGAGGGTACCCCATAAACGAAACTGAGGTTTAGGATATGTATGATGATGAATACTTATGATTGTTTAAATACTAATTGCTGCGTGTTAATAATGTTAGTCATGACTGAGGAACCTGATGTGGCTCGTGTGAATAGTAAACTCATCTGTTAAGTGTTGTTATGTGATTTGAGTACTCGCTATTTGTTATGCGATGATCTTTGCTATGAACGCATACTATGAATATACGTGAACAACGTGAATGTAAACTGATTACGTGTACATGAACATCATAGGCTTTGACTGATTAAGTGTGAACAAGTAACTAGTCATACCGAGCAAACCAAGGTGAGTTCAGTTCTCTCAAAACAAGCATGCATCCGGTGGGGACAATCAAACAGACAAACATATAAACGGATTTTCATAAACCCATTTCCTTGTACGGGATATGAGGCGGTTTTCATAAACCCATATCCTTGTAGGGGATGTGAGGTAGTTTTCACTAACCCATATCCTTGTAGGGGATATGAAGAAGTTTTCAATAAATGTTAATGTTGGATAATACACTCACTTTCTATCACTTAAGTCCCATCATACTACCGGGTCAGTTGCTTGTAGGGCAACAGGGTTGTTAGTTGATAGTGCTATTAGGTTTGGCACCCTCACGACGTACCTGTACAGGATGGGCGTGAACTAATAACTTTAAAATCATGACTAATGTTTGATAGAGCATTGGAGAAGGGCAAAAAGGAGCCGTCTGCGGTATCGAGTTATTATCAACATAACATAACACAAGTCAATACTTGGTAACAAACGATTAAACAAACTGTGAACTCATCAGCGTTGTCTGATACACTTTTCTGCATGCTTGCAGGCCTATAGGTATATGTCGTCGGAACTTGCTGTCTGGGATGCTGGAGTGGTCATGGGTTGAGATACATGGAATCACGAGACAAATCTAATGGCTTACACATACTTGGATTATGAAAAACAAAACTAATGATTTATGCTTCCGCTGAACATGATGAATTACATTTAATGTTTTGTAACACTTTATTTTAATAAATGAAAGTTTTTATTTGAAATCTTGTTATGAGTTCAATGTGATTGGTGGCTAGATCCTGGTACGTCACACACCTTATGGGGGATTCCGCATGTGGGATTTTGGGGGTGTGACAATAATTAACCAAAAACCCAAATGGAGGGACAAGAGTGACAAGTGAGGAAACTTTATAAGGTTCAGGATTTTGTGTGTGTGTGTGTGGTGTGTGTCGACATACACATGGAGAAGAATAGAGGTTCTTCCCCAAACCACCACAAAATTATGAAATTGAAGAAAGATTTGAAGCCAGATACTTGCACGTTGAAGGAATTCAAGCCATCTGGTAGTAACAATCATGTGGTAAGTTGTAGAGTTCAATTTGGTGATCTTGCAAGTAATGAGTATGTGATAAATCTTTGAATTTGTATGAGTATGAATGTGTGTTAGAATCACCAAATTGAACTTGAATTATGAATGATTTCAAGTAAATTGATGTTTTGACATAAAACTCATTTGTGATGGTGAGGGTGTCGACAGGGGTGTGTCACCCATGTTCACTTCTTGTGAAAATTTTGATGTATTATGTTATATGTGATGGATACTTGTTAGATAGTTTGAGTATGGTATGTAAGTAAATTGATGTTTAGTTGTATTTGGTGAATGAAAGCAAGAAGTAGGAAGATAAGCATGGAATACTTGTACATTATGCTTAAATAGTAGTTGTTATGGGTGGAATTCTAAGCCCATATCCTGAAATTATATCTTGATTTTTTGAGATCTGATTACAATCAGGATACCGGGTCAGGATATTAGTAACATCCTGATGTGGTATCTTGGAAGTTACTAATTATTTGCTTGCAGGACATGGCTGCAGGATCGTAACGTTCACATGGACCATTTCTCCTGAAGACTCGTTCCATTTGGTTGGGAGGAAGATGTGACAACTCGAGATTTCAAGGTCTTTCCTCTACGCACCACTTGTTTCACAATCTTGTTTTCACAGTTCATTTTACGTTGTATCAATGTGTAAGATATTTGATTGACTGTAGTATTGTTACAATTGGGCGTTACATGAAGACTTAAGTATTGTGTAATGTTTAGTCATAGCATATTTATGTTTAACTCTAATTGAGAAACACACTTGATGAAGAACCAGGGTTGCTCGTCACAACTAATCTTCAACGAAGAAGGCTCTTTGCCGAAAGAGTCCTTCGCCAAAACACTCGACGACGAAGAAGGATTCATCGTCGAGGGAGTTGTTCGCCAAAAGGGCCCTCGGCCCAGGTTTCTTCGTGGCCTAGAGTGGGCCTGACTGTCATTATATGTGTGTATAACCTCTCATTTTATGTAACCGCAAATCCCACCAAACCCTAAGGCTCTCTCTCTTCCTCTCTTCCCTGTGTGACGACATCTAGGTCTCGAAGACCCCATCTCGAGCAAACTAATCAGTCCGGTATTTCGGTTAGTGTCTTGTTCTCGTTGATTGGATTAATACCCGACACGTGATTTCGTGTAGTGTTGATTTTCTATGAGTATGTAGGGTCTTACGTATATAATGTTTCATTGGTTATTTACTGTATGAATATTGATTACGTAGTTAGGGTTTGTATGATGTTAGTGTTGAAGATTCTTGTGTGTTTCGATGATCATTGTCCTGATTGGATTGATGATTTGTATTAAGAAACTAATGGCTCTGGTGGTACATGTTTAGCATGCGATTATGGCCAATGATTGTTAGAATGATGTGTATGTTAAGTGGTAACTGTTACGTTTTGAGTAATTGATGATTTTTCATAATGAGGGTGTATAATCATGGTTAGAATTGTCGATTAATTTGATATGGGAAACTGTCGAACTTGTTAACTGTTGTTACGAAATCAAAGGAGCTTTAACTGTCTGATGAGGGGCGACGAAAGACCTCCCCCACGAAGAATCTAGTTCGACGAAGAATTAGGTCCTTTGTCGACTGATTCTTGACGAACCTCCATGGTTCTTCGCCGTACTCATCCACAGCGAAGATTAGTCCTTCGCCAATATGATCCTTCGTCGCAACACTCCTAGACGAAGAATGATTCTTCATCAATATGGTTCTTCGCCATGAGAACACCCCACGAAGAATAGATTCTTAGTGGAGATGCTGCATGTGTGTAAACAAACAGAATAGTTTATGATGTTTAAGATGATGGATATTTGGGCTTATAAGATCTATCTGTTGCATGCTAATAAGAATGAGAAATCTGGTTTGACTTGTGTGAGTAGCAAACCCACCTGTTATATGTTGTTAAGTGACATGCACATGGGATGTGGACTTGTATGAGAATTGGATATGTGCTACATGTTGTATAATGATCTTCGTGATGAATGCAATCTGTGATAAATACGTGCCTTAATTGACTATGAAACTGACTTGATTGGTAACCACGGTAGGGTTTGGTTAACCAATTAGAACGGGTAACCTATCATACCGAGCAAAACTAAGGTGAGTTCATTCCTCTTGAGCATGCGTCCCGGTGGGTGGGATAATCAAATGGGTATTCCTGAGAGGAATAAGTCTTTTGGGTAAAAACTGGGATGTTAGATAATACACTCATTTCCTATCACCTTAAGTCCCATCTTATACCGAATAGTTACATGAGAGGTAACGGGGTATTAGTTGATAGCGCTATTAGGCTTGGAAACCTCACACCGTACCTGAGAGGACGGGCGTGAACTAATGACCTTAATCATGACCAATGCTTAGATAGGGGGCATTGGGGAGGGGCAAAATAATCTGGAGCCATCTTGTACGGTACTCTAATTACTGTCAACATTATTATCAATGAACTGAACTAATCATTTGGCAATTAATGTTTTCTTAAAACTATGAACTCACGAGCGTTGTCTGATACACTTGTTGCATGCTCGCAGGTTGTTAGATTCATGGATATGGAACTTGCTGTCTGGATTAGCTGGAGTGGTCATGGGTCGCGCTATTTGGATACGCTTGATAGACTCACTGTTTTTACATACATTTGGTTTTAAAACATTTGAACAATGGTTTACATATTGCTTCCGCTGGTCATGTTGAATTGTATTAAACTTATGATTGAACCATTTTTAGTAATCAATGGCAACTTTATTTGAAATCTTGTTATATGTTCAATGTAATTGGTGGCTAGATCCTGGCACGTCACACGCCAGCGGGGTGTTCCGCTAGTGGTATTTTGGGGGTGTGACATTTTGGTATCAGAGCCACTGGTTATAGTGAACTAGGTTTTAAAACGTTTTCATAAAACCAGACTATAACCGAACAGTTCAGAAATTGACCATGACACTCAGCTCCAGACTGCAAGGTTCATCTCTCGTTTACTTATTGCACATCATATTTAGTGATCACTTGAGTATGACATTGCATGTGAATGCACACTTAGCACTACAGTATGAGTACCTGTGTTACTAGCCTATGTTATGTGTTTGATTGTGTGACACTCCTCTAAACCTTCATGATCTATGTTATGGTGCTATTTGTTTTGATACTCGAATTTGCGGAACCTTTTAGCGCGAGTTGGGAAGAGCTGAGGTGAACATGCAAATCGCATTGTTATAATAGGTTCACACATAATAATAATGTGGGGTGCATGTGAGTCCCAGTAAGGCTAACGAGTGTGAAAGGGGTTCTGCTCTGTTGTTTGATGTAATGATAGAACTTAGTAGTCTGTAGAAGTCATCGTGATGTTTGACTCCTACTCAATCCCGACTTCTAATCTTTTCCACTTTTCATATAGAATCATGAACGGACGAAATGGTGGACGTGGTGGAGGCCGCGATGGTGGACGTGACAACATCGTTATGTCCCAAGCTGAATTAACTGACCTGATCAACACTCGAGTGGCTGAAGCCTTAGCGGCTCAGCAGGCTGGTACGATATGTGCCAAATACTCTTTATCCTCGTGTCGCGTACTCGAATCTTACCAGTGTGTTGTGTTTTCTTTCGTCTTTAGGTCAACACGTGAATCAGAACAATCCGCCTGTGTACACGTTTAAGACATTCATGGATTGTAAGCCATAGACGTCCAGTGGGACTGAAGGAGCTGTGGGACTACTACGTTGGTTTGAGAAGGCGGAATCGGTGTTCTCGATGTGTAACTATCCAGCTGGGGACAAAGTGAAGTATGCTTCAGGCATACTTGAGGATGGTGCCTTGACTTGGTGGAATGCCCAGGTCCAAATGCTGGGTATCAAAATGGTAAATGCCACCACTTGGGATGATTTTAAGGAACTGATGAGGGAGGAGTACTGTCCTCGTGATGAGATCTAGAAGCTGGAAAATGAATACTAAAATTTGAAGATGGCAGGGTCCGAGATTTAATCGTACACGAAACGGTCTCATGAGCTCGCGAACATGTGTCCCAACCTATCACGACCACCCCACCATAGGATTGAGCTGTACATCAATGGTTTAGTACCACAGGTCAAGGGTTTGGTCACTGCAGCGAATCTTGAAAACTTTCCCCGGATCATTCGCCTAGCTCACAAGATTACCGATCAGGAGGTGGAGCGTGGCTCGCTACCACCACGTGTTTCTGCTACTGCTGCTACTACTGTTGCAGCTACTACTCCTGCTACTGACAGTAAACGTAAATGGAATGATGTGGACAAGGTGTTTAACTCGAATCAGTCACAGAAGAAGCCAGACAACAGTGGCAATCACAGTTTTAGTCAGACATCTTCTGTAAACCAGAATCAGAGCAACAACTCGAACCAAGGCTCTTATGCAGGGAAGCAGCCAAAGTGTAACAAGTGCAACTTTCATCATCGTGGGCCATACACCCGAGTCTGTCATAGGTGTAACAAGGTGGGCCATATGGCTAGAGATTGCATAGCTCAATTCCCAAAACAGCAGCAACAACAAACCCCATAGCAGCAGCCGTAGAAGCAAGAAAGGCAGCAGCCTCAGCAGAATCAGGGAAATCGCAAGGGCTGTTTTCAGTGTGGGGATGAGGGTCATTTTAAGCGTGATTGCCCTCAACTGAATCAGAATGCTGGTAATAATAACAACAACACTGGGAACAACAATAATGGGAACAATGGTGGGAACGGTGCACGTGGAATAGTGTTCACTATTGGTGCTGGGGAAGCTAGGAATGATGGCAACGTGGTGACCGGTACGTTTTCTGTGAACAATCTATCTGCTTCTATTTTATTCGACTCTGGTACCGATTGGAGTTACGTGTCTTTAGGGTTCAGTCATCAGTTAGGGTTGACTCCTATACCTCTTGTAAACAAACATGTGGTAGTATTAGCTGATAGCAAATCGATTGAAGCTTCACATGTCCTTTTTGGGTGTAAACTCGATCTTATGGGTCAAGTGTTCGACATCAACCTACTCCCCGTTACTCTTGGAAGTTTTGATGTGGTCGTTGGTATGGATTGGTTGTCTAAGCATCAAGCAAAAATTCTCTGTAAAGAGAAAATCATACGTATTCCCCTCCCTAGTGGAGAATCTTTGTTGGTTCAAGGTCATCGTAGTGGCGCAATGGTTGGCATCATCTCAGCTATGAAAGCCCAGAAGTGTCTACGGAAGGGCTATCCTGCTATTTTAGCGCTTGTTACCGATACTCAGCCTGAAGAGAGGATAATCGAAGACTTTCCAGTTGTTCATGAGTTTTCTGATGTATTTCGTAAGGAACTTCCTGGTTTACCTCCACACTGTCAGGTGGAGTTTCAAATTGACCTTACACTAGGAGCAGCCCCGATTGCCTGTGCTCCTTATCGTCTTGCACCAGGAGAGTTGCAAGAGCTGTCAAATCAAATCCAGGAACTTTTGGATAGAGGTTTTATCCGACCCAGTTCTTCGCCTTGGGGAGCCCCAGTTCTGTTTGTGAAGAAGAAAGACAGGTCCTTTCATATGTGTATAGATTACCGTGAACTCAACAAGGTGACCGTCAAGAACCGTTATCCTTTACCACGTATCGATGATTTGTTTGACCAGTTGCAAGGGTCAAGTTTCTACTCGAAGATCGACTTAAGATCGGGCTATCATCAGGTGAGAGTCCGAGAGGAGGATGTTCCAAAAACAGCTTTTCGAATGCGGTATGGCCATTATGAGTTTCTGGTTATGCCATTCGGGTTGACAAACGCACCAGCGGTTTTCATGGACCTCATGAACCGTGTGTGCAAACTGTATCTCGATAATTTCGTCATTGTGTTTATCGATGACATCTTGATCTACTCTAAGAGCAAGGAGGACCACGAGCGACACTTGCGTCTTATCTTGGAGCTTCTGTGGAAGGAGCAACTCTACGTGAAATTCTCTAAGTGTGATTTCTGGATTCGAGAGGTACACTTCCTCGGCCACATTGTTAACGAAATGGGGATACACGTGGATCCTGCTAAGATTGATGCCATCAGAAATTGGGCGGCACCGAAGAATCCTTCGGAGGTGCGACAATTTCTCGGTCTCGCTAGGTACTATTGCAGATTTATTAAGGATTTCTCAAAGATCGCTCAACCTCTTACCTAGTTGACTGATATTCACCAAAATACGCATACTTTATTCCCCCATTTTACCCCCATTTTACGCATTCTCGGCCGTAAAACCGAGAATTGGATACTTAATCGGGTATACGCCTAAAACAGCGTGCCAAACAAGAAGATGATGAAAACGAGGATTTTCCGGGTGAAACGGCAAAGCTGCGAAGATTCTGTGAAGAAACTGACCTGGGCGAGTTGCACGGTTGTGCATATGGTGGCACCACCGTGCAGATCCTACAACAGGGCTCATCCCGGCATTGCACAACCAGTGCGATCAGGAGTGCAAGGCATCATCGGAGTTGCACGACCGTGCGTCTGTTGGCACCTCGTGCGGATGCGATGACCAACCTCAGCCCGGCAATGCACTGCCGGTGCAGTTGCCCATGCCTGCCTTATCTCGGAAAAGAACGACCATGCATCCAATGGAACGCCCGTGCAATAACGAAGACCAGTCAAGACTTGCTGATGTCACATGGTATGGTGAACAGTCCCATAAAGTGAACGGTCGTGCACTTTAGTCGCACGACCGTGAGATCTGAAATTGTTATTAAAAACAGAAGACATCATTCTGTTCAAAATTCTGGACTTTTGGGAGCTTCACAGGCGATTATTCAGGCTCCGGAGGCTCTTGCTTTCACCTGGATTCAAGCCCCATTGTGCCGTTTAGCTCCGTTACTATCCGGATACTCAATCTTGTGCTTGTTTATGGTTTGATTCTTCAATCTTTCCATGTTTTTGTTCATGTTTCAAGCATTTAGATTGATGATTATGTATTATTGTAAGCCTAAGGGCAAAAACACTAGTATCCCTTGCTTAATTACAACCATTAGTATGTTAATTATGTTTGTAATGACACTTTGAAGCATTTTCTATGTTAATCTTTGATGATTAGTTTGCAACCTTGTTTATTGATGTTGAATTCTTGATTATAGTTAATTATCTTGGATGATTAGTATGTGGTTAGTTGAGATATTTGCAAGAAGATGCTTAATTATTCATGTATTAGTGACTTTGAACTTGCTTAACTAGTTTAACTTGTTTAAATTGTTTGCACCATGATACTAGAAATGTTTAGTGGTTTAATAAGGGGTAATTATTGTTAATCAAGAATGCTTTCCCTCACGAAAGGACCTTAACGTGTTAAATGGTGTTGTTATGAATTATTGACATAAATTGTTAGCTTAGTTAGTAGTTTAGGGCAAAATTGCTATCTTGGTGAATTTATGTTCAAGATTTGTAAAATGAACTCGGTTGTGATTTAATCTAGTTTATGCTTGTCTCGGTGGTTGCATTGTGTTTATCGGTGTCACTTTCCTTGATTAAGTGAGGTTAGAAAACTCTTAACGGATGACTGACTTATCTTTAGGGGATTTTCATAGACACTTGTCATTTGGGCATTAAAGAACAATTTTAGGTGGTTAAAGTGTGTTTATCGTTTTAGTTTTCCAAAGAATTGTCATGTTAGGATTCCCGAAAAGGATACTAATTGTCTTGAAAAAGGAGAATTGACCAAGTGTTTTAAGTGACAAAACCGACTTAATTCATATACTTTGGTTGTGCATAAAGCAAGGCTATATATTTATTTTTGTTGGGATTGAACCCTATCAGAGGAACAAATAATAAGAGCCAAAACCGGATCACAACAGTGGATTCATAATAAGCAACTGTTTACATCAGACTTTCCTCTTGAAAGTGGTTATAATATCTGATGGTCCTCATCCACTGCTCATATACTACAACTGCTGTCCATTAAAGCACTGCTCGTGTACAACAACTACTGAAGACAAAAGTACTGCTCCTTAATCTACTGCCCGAAGTCAAGTGCTGCCAAATACCAAAGCCCTGCTTGGAATAAAGCAGTGGTATGAAGAAACAGTTGTTTACTTTGTCTATTGTAATAGTACCAGTGGTTAGCTAGCAGTAGTTATATGTATCAGTGGTTACAGGTTGTCAGGTTGGTGACGTCAGCTTAGATGCTTCAGTGGTTTGATTTGCCTATAAATGGAACAGTACTCTGTACTGTTACATTTGATGGACTGAGTGAGTTCTTCTCCTCTGATCCAATCCTTTCATCTTGTGCAATCAACCATGGAGTATCAGGCTGAGGGGGAGTTTAGTTTGTAAGCATGCTTTGTAATCTTTTGATTTGTATTGTAATAATTCGACTCAATGAAAAGCATGTATTTATCAAAACTATTTTCCTTTTTGATTGTGCTTACAAAGTTTGTTTTTCATTTCCGCTGCACTTAAACTCTGTTCATTTCTATTGATTTGTTCAAATTATACAAACAAACACAATCATGAGGAGCCTTCGATCCTAACAATTGGTTTCAGAGTCTGGACAGTCAAATTCGATCTAACAGTCAATTTGACATAACAGTTCAGCTCAAAATTCATTGATACTAAGGTTGATTGTATTTAGTTGAAAAACAGAGTAACGAGAAATCATGTTCAACGTGACTACTCAAAAGCTATGTAAAACGACCAAGATGTCATAAGACACACAAACTTCACACAACAAGTGATGTCATACATAAATCACCTATAGTTTTCAGATCTGAAAATATATCTGATAACTATAGTATAATTATTTACAAAATTGATTTCAATTATTGTTATGAAGCTTGTGATGTACCATCATGATTGCAACTAAAGGTATTTACCTCATGTCAACAAAAATCTATGTTCGGATAAAAACACTAGTGTTTTTGTTTACATAAAAAGAGGGAAATTAAAACTTTAGTCATTTAGATCTTATGTATTGAAAAACAGGTTGAGAATCCTTCAAAAGGACCAAAATCAATTGTGTTAAGAATACATTAAGAAAATCAGCAGTCAAAAAATGTCCAGATCATGGGTAATGTGAAATTTGGCATAAGCATGTGCAGAAATGACCAAATCTCTCAAAACATTGCTGCAAAATGATTCTGGAATAAGTATTCCTTCAATAAATACCTCCCAGTGAGTATTTCAATACTTATGTATGAGAAGGGTAAAAAGGGAAGAAGAAAATTACAAAAACTCAAAAGTGTGTCTATCTCAAAACTTTTGAAGTAAAGAGTATAAATATAAAACACTTAAGAGTACAAAAATAGGGTGGACAATGGTCATCAAGCAACTGTGTGCATTCATTGGTACAGGGAAGTTCAGGTAAAAATAGTATCACCAGTGATTAAACTTAAAAGAGGACTAGACAAGTTTTGCAGAATCATCACATGGTAACAAACGTATGTGAACATGTCTCCTCATTTTTGCAATCAACTGACAAGGAAATGGTTCCAAACAGTGGTCAAAATGCATTTACAACAACTTACCATTTTCCTAAATTTGAGATTGATGTGATCATGATCCTATAACAAGTCATATTTAAAAATATACCAGTTCCTATTGATGATGTTTTCAGAAAAACCTTTAATTTAAAAAAAAAAGGTTTTTCTCAAATAAAGCAGGATATATCATTCCTTATTTTTTTTCTTAAGAATGATATATTTTGAACTTTTACTTGTTTTTGATAGCAAAAGTCTCAAACACCTGTCTGGATGTAGAACCCTTATTTTTGGTAATATTATCCTTGAAAATGGATCAAAAAGGAATTGGTACAAGTGTCAAGGTCATGTCAAACTCAAGTTTGTTTTAACACTGATCAAAAGATTGATTGCTAACAGACCTTAAAATACTTGGCTATTCATGTTCTAATTCAGATAATATGACACAAAATAAGTAGCCTTAGTAAAAGGGGTCTCCATCATCTGGGGTACTAAACCACTGTCAGGAACCTATAAAAGTTTCAAAACCTATAATTGACATGTGGCAAAACCTTGAATGAAAATTTCTGTAAAAACTGCTGACATATTGAACTTGACAATCTGCATCTAAAATGTATTTTATTGAGGATAGTAATCTTGCAGATATTTCAGAATCACCATCAACAGATGTTAGACATGATATTGTGTTTTCACAAGATAAAGTCATTCCTTTCATCAGAATAGCCGATGCTCAAATATTTGTCAAAAGTTTATCCACTGGTGCACTAACAGTTGCTGATATACTAGTCTTTCAAATCTTTACCATTACCTTACCCCTAACCACTTCTTTGTTCAAACATCTGTTTCCTAATTACTGTCCACTGCTGAAAGTCAACCCCTGTTCTTTCATTTTCATGGTAATCACTGTTGTTTAAAACCAGTGTTTTATCCACTGATGAAGCTATCCACTGATGGTTAAAATCATCCACTGTCTTCCCTTTAACCATTGCAACCAATGATATTTGCTTAATCAGTGGTTTCCTAAACAACTGTCCTCCATTATTCATCTTTTCATCAGAGGATGGCACGTGGTCAGTTCTTAGCCATCGGATCTTTGTAACCGCTGCCACATCAGTATTCACTTTTTCCCTAAACAAAACCCTGACCAAAACCCCAAACAGGTTTTTACACAGTCGAATTGAATTCCAAAATTCTCTTCTCAAAGCAGTTTCCAACCTTCCATCCCAAATCATCCTTCGTTCTTCTTCATCAAGATGACGAAATCAAAATCATCCTCATCTTACAAAGAAGTCACTCAAATGGCCGCTGAACCCATTGAAATCCCATACAAATCTCCTCACAATTACTTGGGTCTACTCACAAAACCCACTACCACCAACACTTTCGACTCCATCATTGACATCATGTCTACATCAAAATACAAAACTTTGCTAACAGCAGATGCTCCAATCTATCAACAAACCCAGAGAGAGTTTTGGAAAAATGCTACCCTTGACAAACAAGGCGAGAAAGTCATAGCCATCAACTCTTCCATATAGGGTAAAACGATTCAAATTACTCCGCAATCCATCTCAGAAGTCTTTAAACTCGATGATCAGCAAGGTAAAACTTCTTTTCTTAAAAGCGAGTTGAAAACTGATTTTCTGGAAACGGGGTATGCAGAACAAACAAAAAGAGATACCTTACAAAAAGGTTTCTTCCCTTCTGCACCTAGGTTTTTATTCCATACACTTTTGATGTGTGTTTCAAATAAAACAACTGCTTTTAACGAAATACCATTGAAGATCCAATGTCTGGGTTATGCTATTTTACATAATGAAAATTATAACTATTCCCAGGAGATCTTTGATGACTTGGTAAAAAATGTTGATAGCAAATCATTTTTACTTTTTCCAAGGTTTCTAAGCTACTATTTTAAACAAAAATTTGGAAAGGAAAATGAAAATCTGCTCAAACAAGGTGCTTATTTTCAAATAAAAGGTTTAACACCTGAAACATTCACTAGAATGTTAACACCTTCAAAAACAAAAGCAGAGGTGCCTGTGCAGAATTTAGCAGCTACCACTGCTCCTCAGGTATCAGCTGCTGAGCCTACTGCTCCAGGTGATCATAGCAGCACAACCACTGCTTTGAAACCCACACCTGCCATTACCAAAAAGACCAAAAAGAAAACATCTAGAAAGCCCCCCAAACCCAAAATAAAGGCAACTCTGGAAGATGAGATCCCAGAGCCACTGCCAGTGACAACACAAATGTCACCTATAACCACTGCTGCTACTTCCTCACAGCAGATGGAAGAAAGATCTCCACCATTGCCTCAAACTCCTCCAGCATCCTCACAAAAGGATCAGGTTGTAAGCATAGGGACCCCACATTATGAAGCTCTGGACCCAATTGGATCCATCTTCCTCAGTCCTGATCCCAAGGACATGTCTCTTTCAACACCCTTATCTTCACCCCTCACATTACCACAATCCATAATACCCTTGTTGTATGCAATGGATATAGCTCAGACACAAACCAGTTCCTCTCAATCACCTATCACTGAGAGCACACTCCCACAAGTGACTGGGTCTGATGATTATGCCTCTGCTATCCCAGAAACAATTGAGGAGGTTACACTGCAGGAGTTACAAGTAATTCCTGTCAGTAGTTCAAGTGAAGCAGCTACTACAAATGTTGAACCCACTGGTTTACATTTGGACAGTGGTTACATCTATAAGACTTCCTTGAAGGAAATTCCTTCTATAGCACCTCTGATAATCACCAGTGAGTATGTTATCACCACTGGCACCATTAAAAGGCTATCAAGTGTTGAAGGAAGAAGACCCCAGTACCAAGAACAAGGGGCATCAATGAATGAGTTTTGGGACTCAGTTCCTAAGTCACACATTGATACAACCACTGCTGGTGGGGAATCAGATGATCCAATTAAATTGGGTGATGATTTACAATATCAGGAATTGACGGGGAGAATTGACAACCTTGAAACATCTGTTGCTGAAATAAAGGATATGGTGCAACAGCTGTTAAAAGCTCAAAATGCACAATCCACTGCTGCTCCAGCTCAAGCACCTGCACAACCTGCACCTGCTGCAAATGAGCTATGGAACCTATTTCAACCCCTGCTTGAAAAACAAAGACAAATGGCAGATCAGCAACACGCAATATATGTGCAAGAACTGAGAAACATGATTGAATCAAGGTTTAGAAACACCCAAGCAGACATCAAGGCTTTAAAAGACCACATTTTGAACACCATTGGCACTGCTCCTTCCAATGTTCTTTTCATTGATCAATTTCCCCCAGATAATGCCAAAAAGGGGGAGAAAATTAAGAAATGGAAGAAAAAGGGAATAGATGATGGCCTTCATGTTGAACCAGAAAAAGAAGAGCATGTTTCTAAACCATCTACCCAAACAGCTGATGTAACTCCTGCTGTCTCAACAACTGTTGGTACATCAGTAGTTTCAGCAGTTGTTAAAACCATCACTCCAACACACACTACAACCACTGCCCTAGCCCCACCAAAAGCTATCACTTCAACTACACCACCACCCATCAAATCACCACCTGCTCAAAAGCAGAAGACATCTACTGACACATCAGTAGTTGTAATGACAACAGAGGTTGAAACACCAGTTGTTTCAACAGCTATTTTCCAGCCATCCACCACTGCTCTTACCATTTCTACAATCACCATACAACCCAGTGTCACATCACAACCAAAACCTCCTTCACCCAAAAGGCTTTACACAAGAAAAAGGAAATTTCAGAAGAATAATAATGATATACCAGCACCTATTCCTTTATCCTCCACACCTTACAATGTTGTCGAGCCACAACCATCCACTCCACCAACTCTGGTCAAACCAATAAACCCTGCTAACCTTGTATCTGTTGCTGAAAGTTATCCACTGGAGTTGGAAGCTGTAAAGGATGAGATGAAACAATTCTATACAGAAGATGATCCTTGGAAAAGAAGATTTCCTTCTCTCATTGGCTTCAGGAATCCAGTAAACATGAATGAGTATCTAAAACTCAAAGCCAGGCAAGCAGATATAAGAGCTAGAATTGAATGCAAAGATCAAGGTGATAAAGCCATTTATGAGAGAATGGAATTTTTACTCACTAAGGTCAAACAAATAGAAGATTATGCAAAAGACCTGAGCAAAGATATGTCAAATATGCCGCCTGATGCTGCCCTACAAAAGGTAATGAGAAAGGAGTATCTTGAATTCACCATGAAAGAAAAATTTTATCCAGCCAAGGAAGAACAATACAGTGAATGGCTACTCATTGCACTAAAGCATGAGGTAAATAGAATCAAGAGAATCAAGAATGATCCAAGTAAGAAGAGAACAACTCCAAACTAGAGCAAATACAAACAGGCCATTGATAAACTTACTTCAGAATACAAAAGAAAGAAGCAGGAGTTGGTGGATGCAAAGGTGGGAACTGCCAAAACCATAGCAAAATGGATAAAGCAGTATACAAATGAGGCTTATGAAAGGCTTAAGAAAAGAAGGATGACAGATTATGACACTCCAAAGAAGCCTGACTACAAAAATCCAAAATAGCAGATCAAAACTTCTGAACCACTGATCACATCAGCAGATGTTTCAGTCACTGAGCTAGAACAAAGAAAAAGGCAAGCGCAGATTGAACAAGAAACTGCAGAAGACATAGCTGCTGCAAATGAAATCATAAAAAAGGCTTTCAAACAAATGTCAGCTGAAAACTCTGAAGCAGCAAAAGTTCAGAGTACTGATCATGCTGAAAACTCTAAACTATCAAAAGCTCAGAGTAATGATCAGGCTGAAAACTCTGAACCAGCAAAAGCACAGAGTTCTGATCAACAAATTCTCACAAGGCCACAATCCCCCAACTCATCAGTAAATAAACCTCTCCCAAGAAACCCATTGGGTTCAAAAATACTAAAATGGATGTCTGATCAAAAGACCCATGTATTGAGCCTGTTCAGATCCAATGGAGAAGTAAAGCACATATCAAGGGAACAAGCACTAGGCCTGAGTGTTGAAGATCTACAAGATCTCCTTGAGCTTATACTGTGTAGGGATGAGGAGGATACAAGTTCTATGGATTTTGAATTGCAATTTAAAGGATAAGTTAGGGAACTTCTGATAAGATAATAAAGATCCAGAATAATGAAGGGTTTTGGCATTATCTGTTCCAGGGGGAGATTGTTGGGATTGAACCCTATCAGAGGAACAGATAATAAGAGCCAAAACCGGATCACAACAGTGGATTCATAATAAGCAGCTGTTTACATTAGACTTTCCTCTTGAAAGTGGTTATAATATCTGATGGTCCTCATCCACTGCTCATATACTACAACTGCTGTCCATTAAAGCACTGCTCGTGTACAACAACTGCTGAAGACAAAAGTACTGCTCCTTAATCTACTGCCCGAAGTCAAGTGCTGCCAAAGACCAAAGCCCTGCTTGGAATAAAGCAGTGGTATGAAGAAACAGTTGTTTACTTTGTCTATTGTAATAGTACCAGTGGTTAGCTAGTAGTAGTTATATGTATCAGTGGTTACAGGTTGTCAGGTTGTTAGATGTCACTTTCATGGTGACGTCAGCTTAGATGCTTCAGTGGTTTGATTTGCCTATAAATGGAACAGTACCCTGTACTGTTACATTTGATGGACTGAGTGAGTTCTTCTCCTCTGATCCAATCCTTTCATCTTGTGCAATCAACCATGGAGTATCAGGCTGAGGGGGAGTTTAGTTTGTAAGCATGCTTTGTAATCTTTTGATTTGTATTGTAATCATTCGACTCAATGAAAAGCATGTATTTATCAAAACTATTTTCCTTTTTGATTGTGTTTACAAAGTTTGTTTTTCATTTCCGCTGCACTTAAACTCTGTTCATTTCTATTGATTTGTTCAAATTATACAAACAAACACAATCATGAGGAGCCTCCGATCCTAACAATTTTCTTATTTAGATTCATTGTAAAAACATGTATATACGCGCATACGTCAATTTTTTGGCGCCGTTGATTGGATCCCAACGTGTGTCCTTGATGTCTCCATCTCCAACCGAGAAAGATGGTCAGCCTCTACATTCAACACACCCTTTTTGTCCTGAATTTCGATTTCAAACTCCTGCAGCAATAAGATCCATCTGATGAGACGCGGTTTAGCGTCCTGTTTGCTGAAAAGATATCTGATGGCTGCGTGATCAGTATACACAATTGTCTTCGAAAGCACCGAATACGATCTAAATTGGTCGAATGCGAAAACAACCGCCAAGAGCTCTTTTTCTGTCGTGGTGTAGTTCTCCAAAGCGTCGTGAAGAGTCTTGCTCGCATAATAGATCGGGTGAAAGTGCTTTTCTTTCTTCTGACCCAGAACGGCCCCTATAGCGAAATCGCTCGCGTCGCACATAATTTCAAATGGCAGACTCCAGTCAGGTGCAACCAAAATAGGGGCCTCAATCAACTTTTGCTTGAGAAGGTCAAAAGCCTTCAAGAAATCATCTCCAAAGATAAACGGTGCATCTTTCTCCAACAGACGGGTCATGGGCCTAGCGATTTTTGAAAAATCCTTGATGAATCGTCTGTAAAACCCCGCATGACCAAGAAAGCTCCGAATCGCTCTTACAGAGGTGGGAGGCGGAAGTCATGAAATAATGTCAACTTTAGCTGGATCGACCTCCATACCAGCACACGAAATCTTATGTCCCAGAAATATGCCCTCTCTTACCATGAAGTGGCACTTTTCCCAGCTTAGGACAAGATTCGTTTCTTCGCACCTCTTCAACATTTTCTTCAAATTTTCCAAACTATGATCGAAGGAATCTCCAAATACCGAAAAGTCATCCATGAAAACCTCCATAGAATCCTCGATCATGTCATGAAAAATCGCAACCATGCATCTCTGAAAGGTCTCCGGTGCATTACACAACCCAAAAGGCATACGCCGGTAGGCGAATGTGCCAAAAGGGCAGGTAAAGGTAGTCTTCTCCTGGTCCTCAGGAGCGATAGGAATTTGAAAGTATCTAGAAAACCCGTCCAGGAAACAGTAATACGACTTCCCCGACAGACGTTCCAACATCTCCTCGATGAATGGAAGTGGGAAGTGTTCCTTACGAGTAGCATCGTTGAGTTTGTGGTAGTCAATGCAAACTCGCTACCCAGTGACGGTACGAGTAGGAATAAGTTCATTCCTATCATTTGAAACTACACTAATACCACCTTTCTTGGGTACTACCTGCACTGGACTCACCCACACAGAGTCAGATATAGGATAAATCAAGCCAGCATCCAACAACTTAATCACTTCTTTCTTCACCACGTCTTGCATATTTGGATTCAACCGCCTCTGAGGCTGTGCATAGGGCTTGTACTCGTCTTCCATTAGAATCTTGTGAGTACAAAAAGAAGGATTGATGCCTTTGATATCCATAATCTTCCAAGCCATGGCTTTCTTATGAAGTCTAAGAACCTCGAGAAGCTGTTTCTTCTCCTCTTTTGCCAATGATACTGAAATAATGACCGGCAAGTGACACTCCTCTTCCAGAAATGCATACTCGAGATGTGGAGGGAGTTCTTTTAACTCCAAAGACGGCGGATCTTCAATCGAAGGTTTTGATTTCTCATCTTCTACATGACCAATTTCTAGAAATTGATCTGGACTTTGGGGACCATCGTCACCAATCTGATAGACTAACTGCTCGAAATCGTGGCCCTCCTGCGTAATGCCAATCAGGTCCCCACACGACAGACGTGTGTCCGAATCAATCTATTCAATAGTGCCTTGGAAATGAGAGCACACACATGCGTCGACAATGCCAACATAATAAAGCATGTCATCGTGACTTTGCAGATGTTGCATTGATCTTTTAATATCAAATGTCATGTGCTCGTCATTTACTCGAAGCATGCTTTGGCCAGCTGCCACATCAACAATCGTCCTCGCAGGGTTGAGGAATGGGCATCCAAGTATCAATGGCACTTTTGAATCTTCGTCCATGTCAAGAATAACAAAATCCACGGGGAAAACAAATTTATCGATTTTAACAAGCATGTTTTCAACGAATCCACGCGGATATTTGATTGAACGGTCTGCAAGTCGAATGCTCATTCTAGTGGGTGACGGCTCACCCAGATCCAGTTTAGTAAAAACCTTATAAGGCATAAGGTTGATACTCGCTCCCAAATTAGCCAATGCATGGCTAACAGACATGTTTAGGGAGCGTGAAACTACCCGGATCTCCCATCTTCGTGGGAAGACGGTTTTGCAGAATGGCAGAACAGCTTTCATTCATCACCACACAGGATATATCCTCGAGCTTCTGCTTATTCGAGAGGATGTCCTTTAATAATTTCACATACTTTGGCATCTGGGCCAGGGCTTCAACAAACGGTATGTTTATGTGCAGTTGCTTAAACAATTCAAGGAACTTACCATATTGTTTTTCATTTTTCTGTTTCTTAAACCTGCCCGGATATGGAATTGGAGGAGTATACTCTTTAACTGGCTCCTGGACTTGCGCTGTACTTGCTGGGCCTCGCCTGGCTTGCACCTCGTCTTGAGCATTAGTCGGGACCGCTTCATTGATCGGTGGTGAGTCCGATATGTTGGGTCCGGTAGTCTTTCCACTCCTGGTCATAACAGCATTTACATGCCCGCACGGATTTGGCTCGGTATTGCCCGGAAGACCACCTGGGGGTCTTTCAGACATCATCTTCGCCAGCTGACCAACCTGGTTCTCGATATTTTGGATTGAGGCTTTTTGACTTCTCATTTCTCCCTCATGGGCTAGAAAACGATATTTGCTTTGTTGGTATCGTTTTTCAGCCAACTGATTTGCACTCGTGGATCTAGTAAGAAGCTGAGCCATCATATCCTCCAGCTTGTAACTTGACTGAGGGGCCTGCTGCTGGGAGCTACTCCCGGCACCCCGATTTTGGTACGAATATGGATGCGGCTGGAAAGATTGGTTGTAAGGCTGGAATTGCTGATCGTGAGCCTGCTGCAGCTCTGGAGCCCGCTGGGAAAATCCTAGTGGGTTTTGATTACCCACATTCGCTCGCCACCCAAAATTTGGGTGATTCTATCACACCCCCAAAATACCACATGCGGAAACCCCCGCGGGGCGTGTGACATACCAGGATCTAGCCACCAATCATATTGAACTCATCGATATATTTGAATAAAACTTTCATTTATTAACATTAAGTATTCCAACATTACAAATAAATTATAGTGTACAGCGGAAGCATAATTCATTCGTTAAGTGCTTATAAACCACAAGTAAAATCCATTAGTCTTGTGTTGCGATTCCATGTATCTCGACCCATGACCACTCCAGCTTCCCAGATAGCAAGTTCCCACAATATGCACCTAGAGGCCTGCAAGGCATGTAACAACGAATCAACAACAAAGTTGAGCGAGTTCACAGTTGGGTGTTCGTTTTAAGTTGTTTACGAAAACACAGTTTGTCTTTAGTTGGCTTACTTGCCGTGGGGGTTACCCCATAGTTGAAAATATGTTTAACCAGTTTCTTCTTTTCCAATACCATAACCCGTACCTTGATTTCCCAAACCTTCTCAATAATTAGTGGGGGCTTCCCATGTGAATTACCAGACCGTACCATATCGACTACTAACGAAAGTAAGTTGTGCCCTAAGTCAATATCTATCATCATTGACCCTTTGCCTTAGTCCATTAGTACACGCCCGTTCGAACGACACGGTGTGAGGTTTGTTAAACCTAATAGCACTATTAACTAATGACCCGCTCGCCATCGGCCTCGGCGATTAAGTCGATATAAAATGAGGAACTTCATGATAGAGTTTTGGTCCAGTGTGTTTAATCTTGTTGTCCTACCCAAGGAGGACGAACGTACGTATTCTACCCAAGGAGAATACGCGAGGTTTAATCTTGGCATCCTACCCACGGAGGATGGCCGTACATATCCTACCCAAGGAGAATATGTAGTTTTCCATTTTAGTTCATTAACCCATTCCCAACCCTTGGGAATCCCATGCCTTAGAAAGAGTGTGAACTCACCTTGGTTTGCTTGGTAAGATTATCTACTTGTTTACCAGTTGATCAAACGCGTCCTAACATGGTTACCGACACAATCAGTTTTGGGTGCACATATTCCACATATTACACGTACAAATAGTTCATGCATCCCCTATTCACATAACACGCCATTAAGTTACATGTAGCACACACATGTAATTTGTGTCATAATAGTTAGTCTATCAATCCAGTGTCACCAAATAATCACTTAGCATGAACTCGGTTCATAAGGGGATTCATCTCATGGTCTCATATTTACAAGACATTTAATACTTAACTCTACAACACAAGAACACATCAACTAGTCAAGTTAATAATACACAAGTTAATATTTCACCTAGGCGTGATGTGGTCTGTGATAACATTATACCCATTATAATTTGCTTGTGGCCCATTCCCTTAACAGTTAGTAATCAACTGATTGTAAATTATAAAGTGATCACTTAATTCACAATATTCTTGTGGACTACTTACATTCTCGTATCACTAGCATATATGATAAGCAACAACTTAATTATCCTATCCCTATAACCCAAACCTGGTGCGGCCAAGTACCAAACCCAGAAAGCATGCATGTGAGTGCATGTGGCCCATTGCAGCCCAACAGTATGCGATAACTCAAACAATACACGACGAGACTCCCATGTTTCGTCTCTACCTGCTCCGGTGAAACCCCAGTGTTTCGTCATCCCAAGTCCCGACAAAACTCCGACGAAACCCCCGCCCATGTTTCGTCGCCACCTGCTCCGACGAAACTCCCTCTGATTCACGTAACCGACAGTGAACAATTCCACAATTTCAACAAACATCAATCATTCTACGATTATGCCTATTAATCACATACTTTTGTTAATCAGTCAAGATCCTTGTTCGAAACAAACCGAAACATATGGCGACTCAGCAATTACTCAACATTCTACCAGTTTGAATCATCACCCATCAATTTATCAGGTTTATACTAACAAGCAATCCCTACATTCTAATTTATTTTCCTGAACAACACAATAACATCAATCAAGTATAACACAATCCACAGCCGTAAAGACGATCAACGTAGGATTTAGGATTACACACATACCACGAAACAGAGGGTGCACGAAAAAGGAGATCTTCTGATCCGCGAAAAGCTTCGACAAAGAGAGGGGGTGTGGGGTGTCTGCCGCTGTCGTACGTACAAAAGAGGAGTAGGGTTTTCTTTGTTTGAGTTTTTATGTTAAACAAGAACCACGTATACATTTACATATGAGGAGGAGTTGGGCCAATTGTGTTTGCTAACAAAACAAGTGGAGTGGGCCGAGACTTCATAACAAGCGGAACAAGATTGGGCCGAGACTAAGGGTTCATTCGAGTGTCACATGTCATGTTTGGGCCATGTTCAAATATACAGCTGAGTTTCAAACAAATAACACACACATTGCGGCCCAATAATACATTACGTCCCAATCATATACACGTCATAGAGATTGGCCCATTACACACACATTCAACTACAATATACTTTAACACGTTTATCAAAGTCACAGATTGATCAGATTGATTGAAACAAGAACAGGAAAATCACAAAACCGAAGGCACTAATCTTAAAGTTCGGGTTGTCACATCATCCCCAGCTTGAAAGAAATTTCGTCCTGAAATTTAGCACGTAGTTACTGAGGAAGCTTGTTAAGTTGTGTGGTTTACTGGTTTTCCTGGGGTGTCACATCATCCCCCCGTTGGTTTGGAATTTCGTCCCGAAATTCCACAGTAGCTTCAGCCTCAGTAGTGGTTGTACTTTTCTCGAATAACTGGGGATACTTGAGTTTCATTTGGTCTTCTCGTTCCCAGGTAAACTCTGGGCCATGACGGGAGTTCCAATGAACTCGAACAAGAGGTATTCTGGTGTGCATGAGAACCTTAACGCCTCAGTCTGTGATTTCAACTGGTTCCTCGATGAATCGCAGCTAATCGTCGATAGTGAGCTCCTTCAAAGGAACTATGAGGGTTTCATCTGACAGACACTTCTTCAGATTTGACATGTGGAATACGTTGTGAACTCCACTGAGTTCTGCGGGTAGGTTTAGTTTGTAGGCCACTTCGCCTATCTCTCCGTGATTTCGAAAGGTTTAACATATCGCGGTTTGAGTTTCGTCTCGCATACCAAATCGAAGTACACCTTCCCAAGGTGAGACTTTAGATAGTACTCGATCCCCAACTTGGAACTCGAGTGGTTTCTTGCGCTTAACAGCGTAGCTTTTCTGGCGGTCACTAACTGCCGTCATTCGTTGTCGAATCTGAGCAATCTCCTCTACTGCGTGTATGACAAGTCTGGGGCCGGTGATTTGGCCGTTTCCGACTTCTACCCAACAAGAGATGATTGGCACCTTTGCCCGTACAATGCCTCGAACGAAGTAGCCTGAATGCTGGTGTGGTAACTGTTGTTACACGAAAATTTCACTAAAGAAATGTGTCTTTCCCAGCCGTTGCCAAAGTCGGTTTCATGTGCTCGAAGCATGTCTTCAAGGGTTTGGATGGTGCGTTCAGACCGCCCATCCGTTTGCGGGTGATATGCTGTGCTCATGTCTAAACGCGAGCCAAAGGGTTTGTGCACCGCTTGCCACAAATCAGATATAAATCATGGGTTACGATTAGAGGTAATGAAGGTTGGCACCCCGTGCCTAGCAACTGCTTCCTTTCGATAGATGACTGCAAGTGTAGAAACTTATCCGTTTCTTTGATGGTTAGAAAGTGTGCTGGTTGCGCAAGACAATCAATGAGTATCCCGGTGATGTTGTTTCCGTTTCGAGTTGTAAGTAGACAATCGACCAAATCCATGGCAGTCTGTTTTTATTCCCATGAGAGTATTGCTGGTTGCTGGTGTTACACCTTGACTTTCCACAAGTCAACCCATCATTCACTTACTTAACTAGATGAGCCTTCATGTCCGATTACCAGTACAAGGTTTATAAATCCTCATGCCTTCCATCAAAACCCAGACGGCTAGAATGTCAAACTGGTGTGCCTGCTCAACGCGAGTTTCCCTATAGTTGTCGTGTAATGAGACCCACATTCGTTTCATAAAGTAGCGAGTATCGTCCAACTGGTCAAAGGTTGCTTCTCCATGCCCCGCATGGGTTCAACTTGAAAATTCCTCTTCCTTCATTTCTCCAGTCTGAGCAGAGCGAGTCTGATACTGGTAAGTTAGAGTCGACAGCGAGCTGCAGAGCTCGTGTACGTTCAGGTTTCGTAGTCGGGTTAATCCAGAGTTCCATCCAGCGATGTCATTGCATGCTTTAGCTCTTTCGAACATTGGTATATGGGAGGCCCTTGTGATCGGTCTAAATAACACATCTGGTACCGTCCAAGTGATACCTCCATCCAAAATCCCAAAGCCAGGGTTTTCACCGTCAGTCGAGTGTCTCGTGCAGTTCCTCTATGTATCTCCAACACGTATGTCATCACTTCCTCGTGTTGGGTCGATGTGCAGCTGGGACTCTGATTCGGACCATATGAATATACTACTAATTCACCCGCATCCTCGGGTAAAACGATGCTCATTGCATTGCAGAGTCGGAATTCGAAAGCTGAAGGGACGTCCTTCTATTTTGTCTTCCATGAGCACAGCACCCTGCTGTGCTAAAGAGATTAAAGTTGCATGATCTGTGAAAATCCTATGATGAATCTACAACAGCATCCACCGAAACCAAGAAATTACTGTACCCCCGAAGGAATCTTTGGCGTCAATTAGTTTCTAACAAGATGGATCCTAGCACGATCCACGCGTATCCCCACTTCGTTGGTTACATGATCAAAATGCTTTTCTCATATCTAAGTGTTACATTTAACAAGACTTCTCACGTAATGACTCCTCCCCCCAGGATTTCTAAGATACAACATAGGCGTCGTCCATGCTGTCCCTTCCTCCAGGAAATGACCCAAAATGTCACCAATAAATACAGTCGATTCATGTGATCCCTGAAGCTGCTAGTGTTGAGCCACTCAGTGATCACAATGTATAGAGTTGAAATGGCTGCATTGGGTTCGACGTGCTGTTCTAAAAGCATTCTCCTCTTGGGCAATAATTCGTTTGCAAGCGAATTTTCGAATGGAAGCTTGTTCCTCGCAATTGGTCGTCGGGTTGTCAATACGTGGTCAAGGCAGACGGTTCTTGACTGTCACCTTGTTGGGTTTTCGATAATCAGTACGTATACATAAAGGCTTATCTTTTCTGGTATAACCGAGTTTCCCCAAAGAGAAAAACTAGATCCGATGAAACTCAAGTCCAATAATTCCTGAAGTTGATTAGGCAGTTCCTGCAACCTTCCTGGTGCAAGATAATAAGATATACTAGTAACAAGGGCTACTTCGGGCATGATACGGATCTGATATTCCACCCGACGATGTGAAGGTAAACCTGACAGTTCTTCTGGTAACACTTAGGGAGAAATCACGAATAATTGGTGGATCCTCGATCCTCCTTTCCTTAGCCTTGACATCAGTATCGAGCGTTAACATTGCGGGGTAATCCTTCTGTAGACACTCCTGGCTTTTCTTGCTGAAATGTCTCTAACCGTTGTGCCACTCTGGCGCGTTAGAACAGATAACAATCCTCCACGAAGGAGAGGGTTACGTAGAATTGTCTCCTCACGGGGTACACCTATCAAGAATAATAGAAGAAGGTCGTTGTCGAACACTTGTCCCACAAGGTCGTGTCTGCATCCCAACGATCATATGAGGTTTCCGTGATCTTGCCATCAGTCGATTCCACAACAGGTTCATTTTTTTAGGAGTATATGGGTCAAACGGAAAAGCGACGAAACAGATTGCTGCTCATACTAGCTACCATGTCGTTAAAGTCCTGACGTCGCCCACGCCAATTCTAAGTGTCCCTTCCAAGAGCATCATTTCTGGTGTTGCTGTTTTCATTACTAGGATTCCAAGTACTGTCGTTGTTCCTTTGCTCGTTGTCCTCTTATCTTAACCACGGCCAATCCGCGTTGTGGGCACCTTTATTTCCTTACTGTAGGTTAAGGTTACGAATACCTTGTTGTCACTGTGACTGCTGCTCCCAATGTCGTTGCTCGAAACGAAGCCCTACGATTCTTCACCATCATTGTCCATCTTTTCACATTCTGAGCCACGTCCTATAGCGCTACTCATGGTGCTGGCCGTTACGCATATCCCACTAAAGTTAATTATCATCACTTATGTCTCGATTGATTCGTAAGAGTTGGCTCCCATGGGTCGCTGACAAGGGTCAAGGATTCGATTGAAGCCAATTCGCTGGTGCTCATTGCTGGTAATCAGGGCCTCCAAAGTACTGACGTCTGTAAAGTGCTACGCTCATCCTCCTGTCCATCGATGTTGCAGGTGGTTCGAGTAATGCTCAATATGTTGCAGGAGTGTTGCAGAAGTGATCGCATTTCAGAATCTGAGGCTTCAATACGTTAAGTCCCAGTAAGCGAAGAAAGGTGAGAATGATATCGATCAATCATTCGACGCTGCGACGTCCAGCACATGGACGTTCGTATAAGCACCTAACATTCTACACGGTTCACCGAGCTCAGAGGGGTGTTCAGGTAACACTCGATAGCATTGAATTTCGAATGGATCCAAAGATAAATGAAAAGTTCACATTTGAGTTTGAGTTTGAGTAGGGGACAATTACTGCTAAGACCCCTATAGGTTTGTTATGTTTCTCATCGATCAAATGACGGAACGGAATCCCTTTTCCACTTGTTAAGCCCCACTGGGACTCACATGCACCCCACAGTATTATTATGTGTGCACCCACAATAATATTGTGATTTGCATGCTCATCTCAGCTCCTCTTAACTCATGTCAAATAGTTCCTCAAACTCGAGTAGCAAACAAAGAGTATCACGAAGCGTAAGTCATGAAGGTTTAGGGAAATACCACCCTATCAGTTACATAGCACGTGCAAGTGTACATGAATTCATACTGTTGTGCTAAACGTGCAATCACATGCAATATCATATGTAGGTGTTCACTAATTATGTAGTACAATGAGTATACGAGAGACGAACCTTGCAATCTGGAGCTGAGTGTCATGGTCATATTCACGTCTTTAGAACTGTTCGGTTATAGTCTGGTTTTACAAAAACGTTTTTCCCCTTTTTAAATAAAACCAAGTTCACTATAACCAATGGCTCTGATACCAATCTGTCACACCCCCAAAATACCACATGTGGAAACCCCCGCGGGGCGTTTGACATACCAGGATCTAGCCACCAATCATATTGAACTCATAGATATATTTGAATAAAACTTTCATTTATTAACATTAAGTATTACAACATTACAAATAAATTACAGTGTACAGCGGAAGCATAATTCATTCGTTAAGTGCTTATAAACCACAAGTAAAATCCATTAGTCTTGTGTTGTGATTCCATGTATCTCGACCCATGACCACTCCAGCTTCCCAGATAGCAAGTTCCCACAATATGCACCTAGAGGCCTGCAAGGCATGTAACAACGAATCAACAACAAAGTTGAGCGAGTTCACAGTTGGGTGTTCCTTTTAAGTTGTTTACGAAAACACAGTTTGTCTTTAGTTGGCTTACTTGCCGTGGGGGTTACCCCATAGTTGAAAATATGTTTAACCAGTTTCTTCTTTTCCAATACCATAACCCGTACCTTGATTTCCCAAACCTTCTCAATAATTAGTGGGGGCTTCCCATGTGAATTACCAGACAGTACCATATCGACTACTAACGAAAGTAAGTTGTGCCCTAAGTCAATGTCTATCATCATTGACCCTTTGCCTTAGTCCATTAGTACACGCCCGTTCGAACGACACGGTGTGAGGTTTGTTAAACCAAATAGCGCTATTAACTAATGACCCGCTCGCCATCGGCGATTAAGTCGATATAAAATGAGGGACTTCATGATAGAGTTTTGGTCCAGTGTGTTTAATCTTGTTGTCCTACCCAAGGAGGATGAACGTACGTATTCTACCCAAGGAGAATACGCGAGGTTTAATCTTGGCATCCTACCCATGGAGGATGGTCGTACATATCCTACCCAAGGAGAATATGTAGTTTTCCGTTTTAGTTCATTGACCCATTCCCAACCCTTGGGAATCCCATGCCTTAGAAAGAGTGTGAACTCACCTTGGTTTGCTCGATAAGATTATCTACTTGTTTACCAGTTGATCAAACGCGTCCTAACATGGTTACCGACACAATCAGTTTTGGGTGCACATATTCCACATATTACACGTACAAATAGTTCATGCATCCCCTATTCACATAACACGCCATTAAGTTACATGTAGCACACACGTGTAATTTGTGTCATAATAGTTAGTCTATCAATCCAGTGTCACCAAATAATCACTTAGCATGAACTCGGTTCATAAGGGGATTCATCTCATGGTCTCATATTTACAAGACATTTAACACTTAACTCTACAACACAAGAACACATCAACTAGTCAAGTTAATAATTCACAAGTTAATATTTCACCTAGACGTGATGTGGCCTGTGATAACATTATACCCATTATGATTTGCTTGTGGCCCATTCCCTTAATACCCAAACCAACCGATTATAACCGGGTCCACTACCATTAACAGTTAGTAATCAACTGATTGTAAATTATAAAGTGATCACTTAATTCACAATATTCATGTGGACTACTTACATTCTCGTATCACTAGCATATATGACAAGCAACAACTTAATCATCCCATCCCTATAACCCAAACCTGGTAGGGCCCAGTACCAAACCCAGAAAGCATGCATGTGAGTGCAAGTGGCCCATTGCAGCCCAACATTATGCGATAACTCAAACAATACGTGACGAGACTCCCATGTTTCGTCTCTACCTGCTCCGGCGAAACCCCAGTGTTTCGTCATCCCAAGTCCCGACAAAACTCCGACGAAACCCCCGCCCATGTTTCGTCGCCACCTGCTCCAGCGAAACTCCCTCTGATTCACGTAACCGACAGTGAACAATTCCACAATTTCAACGAACAGCAATCATTCTACGATTATGCCTATTAATCATATACTTTTGTTAATCAGTCAAGATCCTTGTTCGACACAAATCGAAACATATAGCGACTCAGCAATTACTCAACATTCTACCAGTTTGAATCATCACCCATCAATTTATCAGGTTTATACTAACAAGCAATCCCTACATTCTAATTTATTTTCCTGAACAACACAATAACATCAATCAAGTATTACACAATCCACAGCCGTAAAGACGATCAACGTAGGATTTAGGATTACACACATACCACGAAACAGAGGGTGCACGAAAAAGGAGATCTTCTGATCCGCGAAAAGCTTCGACAAAGAGAGGGGGTGTGGGGTGTCTGCCGCTGCCGTACGTACAAAAGAGGACTAGGGTTTTCTTTGTTTGAGTTTTTGTGTTAAACAAGAATCACGTATACATTTACATATGAGGAGGAGTTGGGCCAATTGTGTTTGCTAACAAAACAAGTGGAGTGGGACGAGATTTCATAACAAGCGGAACAGGATTGGGCCGAGACTAAGGGTTCATTCGAGTGTCACATGTCATGTATGGGCCATGTTCAAATATACAGCTGGGTTTCAAACAAACAACACACACATTGCGGCCCAATAATACATTACGGCCCAATCATATACACGACATAGAGATTGGCCCATTACACACACATTCAACTACAATATACTTTAACACGTTTATCAAAGTCACAGATTGATCAGATTGATTGAAACAAGAATGGGAAAATCACAAAATCGAAGGCACTAATCTTAAAGTTCGGGTTGTCACAGATTCCTCCATCCCGGGTTGTATGTATTGCTGTAAGGGTTGTTCTGCGGCCTCACCTGGTTACTCATGAAATCCACTTCTTCTTGTCCCTCATACACAACTCCCTGAAAGCATGCACCAAGCTCGTGTGACACTCCACACTAGTCACACCCTGAACTGGCTTGCGCAGCTGTCTGGGATCTATCAAACTTCGCCGAAAGAGTCGAGATTTGTGTAGTAATGGTTGTGTAGTCATCCACGGCATGAACTCCTGGGTGAGATGATGATGATGTCCGGCCTCTCTCTCCTTCACGACGCGAGCTAGACTTCAATGCAGCTTTTTCGATGATCGCATAGGCTTCATTTGGCGTCTTCGTCCCCAGATCGCCTCCTTCATTCACATCTAATCTCTCATGCGTATCATAATTAAGACCTTGGTAAAACGTCAATACCAGTTGTCTTTTGGAGAAGCCATGATGTGGAACATCAAGTAACAAATCCTTAAACCACTCCTAGGCCACGTGCAACGACTCTCCCTCGTCTTGGCGAAAAGTCACAATTCGGTTCCGTAGGTTGGTTGTTTTCTCTGGCGGAAAGTATTTCTGCATGAATAACTCCGCCAGCTCATTCCAGGTCCTGATGGACCCAGATGGAAATGACATAAGCCAGGCTCTAGCTTTGTCATGCAGTGAGAATGGAAACAACCTCAACTAAACAGCGTCCTCTGAAACACCCCTAATCCTGAACGTCGAACATACTTCGAGAAAAGCAACAATATGTCGTCCGAGGTCCTCATGTTTGCACCCGTCAAACTGCACCGAATTCTGCACCATAGTAATAATACTAGATTTAATTTCAAAAGTAGGTGCATCTACAGTAGGTTAAGTAATGCTCGGCTCCAGGCCTGTTCCTCCGGGCATATTCAACTCATTCAATGGTCGCTCGTCGTCCGCCATGATTGCGTTTCCTCCGTCCCCTGAGCCCTCGGCTTCAGCGGGTACCACCTGCTCGTCCTCACCAGCTGCGAGTAGCAGCGCGACCGCGTCGGATCTCTCACGAAGATGTCTCCTCAGATCATGCTCGGGCTCGTCTGAAGGCTCAACAGCGTCGGGAGCGGGGGTTGAGGACATCAACCTGCAAACGAAAAATTAACACAATGAATATTATATTTTTATAATAATGCTGTTTTTTTTGCTGAATTAAAACAGAATTTCTGTAAATAAGGCTGAAAAATTTTATAAAAATTCGATAATGGGCCCAAAATTTTATAAAAATCAAAACAAATAAAATAATCGAATCGGCTAGTATAAAAACGATTTTTCGGAGCCAAAAACTCAAAGAATAAACAAATAAGTAGTTCGAATTCGAACAAATAAATGAAATAAAAATTTACAAGAGTTTATAAATAAGCTTGAAAACGAATAAATTGAATTAAAAACAAGAAATATTAACAAATAAATAATCAAGAAAGTATTCACAAATATTCACAAGTATGTACACCAATAAAATAATGACTCGGGTCGTTCCTAAAGCTAGCCACATCCCCGACAACGGTGCCAAAAACTTGACGTATGCGCGTATATACATGTTTTTAAAATGAATCTAACACACGATTCGGTTTTAAATTTATAAAAGTGATTTATACTTCAACATTAAAACACACAAAAAAGGGCAAGTGTACCCCGTCACATATGTTATTAAATTACCGGTAGAAAGATAAGTGTGTGATTTTCTAAAAGCTAAAATAAGCATAAACAAATATTTATAAAAACATAGTAGACTCCAAATAAGAAAATAAATATATAGCCTTGCTTTATGCACAGAAAGGCGTTGTATATTCTTGGGGAACGAAGCAGGAAGATGCCTTCCAACTCTTGAAACAAAAACTCTGCAGTGTGCCGATATTGTCATTACCTGAAGGTACCGAGGATTTTGTGGTATATAGTGACGCTTCTATTCAGGGTCTCGGATGCGTGCTGATGCAACGCTAGAAAGTTATAGCTTACGCTTCTCGGCAGTTGAAGGTTCATGAGAAGAATTACACGACTCACGACTTGGAGTTGGGGGCCGTGGTTTTCACGCTAAAGATTTGGAGGCATTATCTGTACGGTACCAAATGCACAATCTATACCGATCACTGGAGCCTCCAGCATATTTTTTATCAGAAAGAGTTGAACATGCGACAGCGTCGGTGGGTAGAACTCTTAAATGATTACGACTGTGCCATCAAGTATCATCCAGGGAAAGCTAACGTTGTAGCTGATGCCCTTAGTCGAAAGGAGGCAAAACCTAAACGTGTACGAGCCTTGCAGCTCACTATTCACTCAGATCTCCCTGACCAGATCCGTTCTGCTCAAACCGAAGCAATGAAAGAAGAAAACCTTAAGGTTGAATATTTACAGGGCATGGAGAAACGACTCGTAGAGAGATCTGACGGCATTTATTATTTTATGGAACGGATATGGGTCTTTTTGTATGGTAATCTTAGAGAGCTCGTGATTGACGAAGCACACAAGTCTCGCTACTCTGTTCACCCAGGTTCGGATAAGATGTATCAGGACCTCAAAGTCTTATATTGGTGGCAGAAGATAAAGGCTCACATCGTGACGTGTGTGTGTAAATGTTTGATTTGCGCGAAAGTTAAGGTGGAATATCAGAAACCATCTGGTCTGCTTCAGCAACCAGAAATACCCATGTGGAAATGGGAGCAAATTGCTATGGATTTCGTCACTGGGTTGCCCAGAACTCAAAACAGAAATGATACCATCTTGGTGATCGTGGACCGTCTCACGAAATCTGCGCACTTCCTCGCGATAAAGGAAACCGATAAGTTCTCACAACTTGCCTCTATTTATCTAAAGGAGGTGGTTTCCAGGCACGGGGTGCCAACCTCTATTATCTCTGATCGTGACCCGCGTTTTATATCCGATTTGTGGCAGTCAATGCATAAATCGTTTGGCTCACGTCTCGCGTCTCGACATGAGTACTGCTTATCACCCACAGACGGATGGTCAAAGTGAACGAACCATCCAGACACTTGAAGACATGTTGCGAGCATGTGTGATTGATTTTGGTAAAGGCTGGGAGAAACATTTGCCACTGATAGAGTTCTCTTACAACAACAGTTACCATTCTAGCATCTAGGCAGCTCCGTTCGAAGCATTTTACGGACAGAAATGCCATTCTCCTCTCTGTTGGGCTGAGGTGGGTAACAGCCAGATCACAGGTCCTGAACTTGTACTTGAAACTTCAGAAAAGATTGTCTAGATCAGAAACCGTATGGCGGCAACGCACGATCGTCAGAAAAGCTACGCTGACATGCGTAGGAAACCTTTGGAGTTCACTGTAGGCGATCGCATTATGTTAAAAGTCTCACCCTGGAAGGGTGTGGTACGCTTTGGGAAATGTGGCAAGCTTAATCCGCGTTATGTTAGGCCATTCAAAATTTTGGAGCGAATTGGTAAAGTGGCTTACAAGCTCGAGTTACCTGCTGAGTTGGGTAATGTTCATGATGTCTTCCATGTTTCACAACTAAAGAATTGTTTGTCTGACGAAACACTTGTGGTACCACTTCAGGAGCTGAAAATTGACGACAAATTGCAGTTTGTCGAAGAACCCATCGAAATTATGGATTGGGAAGTCAAGGTCTGAAACCATAGTCGAATTCCAATCATAAGAGTTCGTTGGAACTCAAGACATGGACCGGAGTTCACGTGGGAACGTGAGGATCAGATGAAGCTCAAGTATCCTCAACTATTCCCAACTGACCAATCTAGTTCTGATGCAACTGGTGAATTTCGGGGCGAAATCCCCTTTCAAGTTGGGGATGATGTGGCACCAGCAGAAAATCCACAGTCATCCTGATCTAACATCTTGCTGCTTTGGATTACTTATCAAATTTCGGGATGAAATTTCTTTCAAGTTGGGGATGATGTGACAACTCTAGATTTCAAGGTCTTTCCTCTACGCACCACTTGTTTCACAATCTTGTTTTCACAGTTCATTTTACGTTGCATCAATGTGTAAGAAATTGATTGACTGTAGTATTGTTACGATTGGGTGTTACATGAAGACTTAAGTATTGTGTAATGTTTAGTCATAGCATATTTATGTTTAACTCTGATTGAGAAACACACTTGACGAAGAACTAGGGGCGAAATTCCCTTTCAAGTTGGGGATGCTGTGGCACCAGCAGAAAATCCACAGTCATCTTGATCTAACATCTTGCTGCTTTGGATTACTTATCAAATTTCGGGACGAAATTTCTTTCAAGTTGGGGATGATGTGACAACTCTAGATTTCAAGGTCTTTCCTCTACGCACCACTTGTTTCACAATCTTGTTTTCACAGTTCATTTTACGTTGTATCAATGTGTAAGATATTGATTGACTGTAGTATTGTTACGATTGGGTGTTACATGAAGACTTAAGTATTGTGTAATGTTTAGTCATAACATATTTATGTTTAACTCTGATTGAGAAACACACTTGACGAAGAACCAGGGTTCTTCGTCACAACCAATCTTCGACGAGGAAGGCTCTTCGCAGAAGGAGTTCTTCGCCAAAACACTCCACGACGAAAAAGGATTCTTCGTCGAGGGAGTTGTTCGCCAAAAGGGCCCTCGGCCCAGGTTTCTTCGTGGCCCATAGTGGGCCTGACTATCATTATATGTGTGTATAACCTCTCGTTTTATGTAACCATAAATCCCACAAAACCCCAAGGCTCTCTCTCTTCCTCTCTTCCCTGTGTGACAACATCTAGGTCTCGAAGACCCCATTTCGAGCAAACTAATCAGTCCGGTATTTCGGTTAGTGACTTGTTCTCGTTCATTGGATTAATACCCGACACGTGATTTCGTGTAGTGTTGATTTTGTATGAGTATGTAGGGTCTTGTGTATATAATGTTTCAATGGTTATTAGCCGTATGAGTTTTGATTACGTAGTTAGGGTTTGTATGATGTTAGTGTTGAAGATTCTTGTGTGTTTCGATGATCATTTTCATGATTGGATTAATGATTTGTATTAAGAAACTAATGGCTCTGGTGGTACATGTTTAGCATGCGATTATGGCCAATGATTGTTAGAATGATGTGTATGTTAAGTGGTAACTGTTACGTTTTGAGTAGTTGATGATTGTTCATAATAAGGGTGTATAATCATGGTTAAAACTGTCGATTAATCTGATATGTGAAACTGTCAAACTTGTTAACTGTTGTTACGAAATCAAAGGAGCTGTAACTGTTTGATGAGGGGCGACGAAAGACCTCCCCCACGGTAGGTTTTGGTTGACCAACTTGGAATGGGTAACTTATCACACCGAGCAAAACTAAGGTGAGTTCATTCCTCTTGAGCATGCGTCCCGGTGGGTGGGACAATCAAATGGGTATTCCTGAGAGGAATAAGTCTTTTGGGTAAAAACTGGGATGTTAGATAATACACTCATTTCCTATCACCTTAAGTCCCATCTTCTACCGAATAGTTACCTGAGAGGTAACGAGGTATTAGTTGATAGCGCTATTAGGCTTGGCAAAATCACACCGTACCTGAGAGGACGGGTGTGAACTAATGACCTTATTCATGACCAATGCTTAGATAGGGGGCATTGGGGACGGGCAAAATAATCTGGAGCCATCTTGTACGGTACTCGAATTATTATCAACATTATTATCAATGAACTGAACTAATCAGTTGGCAATTAATGTTTACGTAAAACTATGAACTCACCAGCCTTGTCTGATACACTTGGTTCATGCTCACAGGTCGTTAGATTCATGGATATGTGTCACACCCCGGATTTCCACGTGTCACCGGTGTGCCCGGTGGGGGAGTATCGTGACGTGGTTGGCAACATAATAGTCAAACAACACAATATTTAAATGCACAGCGGAAGCAAAGTATAGATTCATTTCAACCAAACAATATTGTAATATTAAGTATCACAAGTAGTCGAATATAAATCCACAGGTAGATCAAAATAAAAAGGAAACAACGTTCAACAGTCTAAGACATCCAAGCTTGCGAGACTTATTGTGGATGCTAGGAGAAAAGCCAGCCTATTACGCGTAGTACCTGCACTTAACCTTTTTGAGAAAATACGTCAGTTTACACTGGTAAATACAATCAACCGACTCATTTTGAAAAGAGTTTAAGAAAATGCATTTAAGGCAGAAGGCACAAATAATATTTTATAACTTGGGATAATTATTAGAATATAATTCTTGTAAAGGATTTACATGTTTCTTATGCGTTCAGTAGCCCGGATCGAGCCGGGTTAAAGATCAATAGACACACCACATTATGTATATGAGACACCGACGGGCGTACGCCTACGCCCCGTGCTTAGGTCGTGGCCATTTCGTAAAATGATGCCAGGGATATCCGGGACATGGTCATTAACCCCCCAAAGGCTTTAAGCAAACAAAACAATTTAAACGAGACATCTCAATACTTTAACCATCATACAATTAAAGATTCAATGCCCGACCAAGCGGTATTTTATATACCGTACCCCAAGCCCGTATAGGGAAATAAGTTAAAAGTATTTACCTGAGCAAGTATAAATCAAAATCAGCGAGTGCAAGTATCTTTTACCGGTTCTCCTAATCTGGAACGAAGGTTTATAATAACCTATTAGAATCCTAACGGGTCTTTAGTTAAGCTTAAGCTTAGACCGGTTAGTTTTAAAGATACGGTTCGTACGCACGATTAAGCGAAGACTGGATAGAATGTGATTTAGACCCGACAAGTTTGAAGACTTTCTTAATATGGGTATATTATACACATTCTGGATTTTGAGATAAAACCGATAAGGTTTGACCCGTTTCGGCTAATTTATGTAAACTAGTTACATGAACCGTACCGAACGCGTATGAAGCGTAACGGGTAACCATAAGAGTCCTAAACAGGTTTCCTAAGTTAACATGCCTTAAATATGTTGTGATATCACTAGGATATCTCCCATCATGCCCAAAACGAGTTTAATCACATATTAAGCCCCGTGGGGTATTTTGGTCATTTTAAAGATTATAAAAGGGATTAATTTATCTTCTGTGATCCGGGTCTGAATAAATCAGTAAAATAGCTTATTTTAACAGGTTATAACATTTGGTTATAAGTCTTATATGCCAAAATAATTTTAAACCCAAACTATGCGTATAATACGCGTATAAAGCCGTTTTAAGCGACATACGGGTTAAAATAGGATTCTGAGTTTTTTTTTGATGAGTTAAACAGGTTCAAAACACTTCATTTATTATTTAAAATCAGTAGCAATTGGATTGGCATCAAAAGGATTTGTAAAACTCATTTTATGGCTTAAAAGGGCATATTCGGTATTTACCGAATTAAGGCACTAATCCTAGCTTATGATCAGTTTAAAAATAATTAAAAATCTTCAAAAATCCCAAAATATTATATTACATCAGTGGATAGAAGTTTTGGTGTCAAAGATTGGGTTTAGATAGGCTTTACGCTAATGACGCCGTTTAATTACTAAGAAGCATTCTAATAACGTCATTAAGCATAACTCCTAATCTAGACCTCCAACTGATGTGAAAATTTAGGGACATGTTTTATAATCAGTAACAAAGATTATTGTACTTTCACATTTCCAAAATTCTCGTTGTATGGTCATAAGGGCATTATGGTCCATATTTAAGCACTTAACGGAAACGTCGGACAATTAAGGATTTATTGTCACACCCTGGCTTTGCGGAAGCGTGGTTAATTTTGGTGTGACTTCTTAATACCATAGCTTAATCATACCAAAGCTATATGAGTTAAAAACATGCAAGATCATCCATTAAGTTTTGAAAATCAAACACAATACCATTGTTTTAACATACCCTGACAACCATAATCTTGTTCAACAAACTTTACAAACTGAAACATAATATAGACATGGTTTAAGGACTGTGTCTTTTCCAGGAAAGAGACACATCCCCTAAACCCCGGATGACCTTTGAAACTAGTGCAGCGGAAAACGTGCCATACCGTGCCAGATCTCGTTAATTTCCTGAAATACATGTAAGTTGAAAAATCAACAATAATGTTGAGCGAGTTCATGTGCAAGTGAGTAAGTAAAACACTTGTAGTATAAAAGTTGTCGTGGTATGTAGCAGTGTAAGAGGACTTGTGATCACCAATGGTTTGCAAGGCCATTAGCATGTTGTGAGATGCAAGTAGGAAGACACAACCCTAGCCGATTTTTGCGTTGGGCAACCAAGTCACTCCAGGTCCGTTCTGTTGGTCCTCAGAGAGGTCCGTTCTGTTGGGCCTAGAGCCGGGCTCGCTACACCCAGATAGATCTACCGCTTAAGTCCCTCGGTGTTCTAACTACCCATTCACATGATCTAAAACCTCCTTACGTTAATCATACCGTGTATAAAGTACTTGTAAACAAAGTAACATGTATTTCACCCCCGCAGTTAAGAAAACTGAAAACAGTTAGAGAAAAGGGGGACATGAACTCACAGTCGGTGCGTCTCTACCAAGTGTCTCCAAATCTGAAAGCTGTGCGACGACCTACAAGTGCTAATTCTATTAGACGGACGGCCGTGCCTTAGCTTTATAGTTTATGTTTTTGGGAAATAGTTAGACAACTATTTCGTGTTTACTTTTTGTAAATACTTGGTAGTTATATTCCTTCCCAAGGATGGTGGATACAATACATGTGCGTAAGTTACGTTTTAACAATCGTGTGGTAATGTAATTACCGGTGTAACTTATATATTCATAGTGAAAGCGTTCGCAAAGTTTTGGAATCATTAACGCTTGTAAATATTATTTTTACTCTAAAATAATATTTATGTAATTTCACAAAATAATCAATAACAGTGTTGTGACAAACATATTTATCACGTTGACTTAGTGAAAATCCCACCTCCGAATATTTAGTAAAATATAGTTCTGGCGAAATTTATGTTTCGAAAATATGTCAAAAATAGTTCTAACACTTGTTGTGTAAATAATTCTAGGTGTTAGGTTTTTAGAAAATTTCGCCAGAGTTTCCTCTGTAACTGGAGGTGGCCACGCTTTCAAGCGTATCATTTTCTTTTAACAAATCGATTCAACAACTTCTTTATTCAATCAAACAATTTCCGACACATCAAACTAGTCGATAAGTATGTAAATCGCATAATCGCATGAACTTGTAGTTTTTCCGCATCTATAATGTAAATCCCATTATATTTTGTAGATCTTTATATAAAGTAACCTTAATCTCATAAAAACCTCGTGTTTAGAGAAATTCGACTTTACAACTTCTAGTAACAAGTGACAAATCTAGTTCTTTGTCGGATCTTTTCATTTCACAAGTGTTTACACACTTGTGGTTTATAAAATCATGTTTGTTAGTGTAAGATCCATCTTTTTAGAAAACATGATTTCTTTGACGTGTGGTTCTTTGAAAATACCACTTGCGGATACGTAGATCCGCTAGTTTTAAACACTACCGTACAAGTTAAATCACTTTTACACAAGTAAAATATTTTTACACAAGTTCATGTCTCGTGTGTGGTAGAGTTTCACCTTTTAACCCTTGTGTTAACTAAAAACGAGCTTATGTGAAGATCCATGATCTTACAAAGTCGGGTTAAACGATGATCCGAGCTACCACATCATAGATCGGGTCTCAAAAATCACAAATTCCAAATACTACAACTTTTACACATGTTACAAGCTATTAACCACCATTTTTAGAGTTTTTACTAGACTTTAATGCTTCAAAATGTATGTTATCGATATTTAACCGACACGAACCCTTTTAACCACTTTAGATAAGTGTAAAAACGAGTTTTAAATGTTATACCTCTAGCTCAAGGCTAGGGAAGATCTTTGGTGAAAAATGGGTGGATAAAAGCTAACGGAAGTGGTCCTTCGCGTTCCGAGTGCACCAAAGCTCCTATTACGTAACCTTTAACACTTGAATGATGGTGGAATTGCTTGAACAAGAACCGAAAGTATGATGGTGGGAGGAGTGGGGTTCGGCCGAGATGAAGGGAGAGCAAGAGAGAGAGTTGAAGTTGGTGTTGTGAAGTGATAATGAGCATGTGTTAAGTGTTTATTTTATAGACAAATTAAGAGGTGATTATCCATTGGGTTTTATGTCACAAAGATACTAAACACACCTAAATAAAATAATCCACTTTAGTACTTGTATGTTCCCCATGGTTGGGGCCGATTCCAATGGGGGGGGGGGGGGTATCTAGTTCGATTGCAAGTAGATAGTTAGGGAGTTTAGTTAGGTTAGTTAGGTTAGTTTAGTATTAAACTCCGTTAGTAATATATAGCGTGTTATGACGGGTGTTAGGGTAATCAGGGACCCTAACTGGCTCAGAAAAATATAATTAGTGAAAATAGTAATATTTTCATGTTCCGGGTAAAGTCCGGTTGTTCGGTTGGATAGTAATCCGTTAAAGCGTTACAAAAGCTTTAAAGTGTCGTTATTGTTATTTTTTAGTGACACATTTTGTTTCCACACTTTAGAAAGTGTCTAGTAGTATTTTCCCCATGCTTTGGCACTTTACTAGTCAGCTAGAAGCTGGGTTATTTATTAAAGTGCTGTGTTTTGTACTTAAAGTACGTTTTAGGCACATCCAATCAGTGTATCTTATTCCTAGAGACGCAGTTCCACAACCCTTATAACCCTACACTCACTACCAGTGTAGTCAGATATTTGAGGCTCTTAACAGGCCTTAGAGGCAGTGTTTGCCTGATGCTGGTTATATCAGCATGTTCACTGTGTATCCGTTTAGTGCTACTGTGCTTTTTGTGCATCATGTTTGTCACTAGGGTTCAGCATGTAAATAATGTAGTGACAGCAAATAAAGTATGATGCAAGTAAGTGCATGTATCAGTATGCAGGTAGCAGTTTATCAGCAATTTCAGTTAAGCACAGTAATTTAGCAGTAATTAATCATTAATTAAGTCGTACGGATACCTGGTTTAGTGCGGGTTGTCACATTCTCCCCCCGTTAAATAAATTTCGTCCCGAAATTTAAGTTCTGCTTGTAGATGCAGAGTTCTTAGGAAATAAGTGGGGGTATTTCTCTTTCATCCGGTCCTCTCGTTCCCAGGTGAATTCAGGACCATGTCTGGCATTCCAACGAACTTTGACGAGTTTGACACTGCTCCGGCGGGTCTTGTTAACTTTCCAATCCGTGACCTCAACAGGTTCTTCAACGAAGTGGAGCGTGTCGTCAATATGAATCTCGTCGATGGGAATGGCAACGTCAACTTGAGTTGGACTTTTCTTCAGATTGGATACATGAAATGTATCGTGAACACCATTCAGTTCAGCAGGTAGGTCCAACTTGTATGCTACTGTTCCAATTCTTTCCAGAATTCTGAAAGGACCAATGTAGCGCGGATTTAACTTCCCACGCTTTCCAAAGCGTGCCACCCCCTTCCAGGGTGAAACTTTCAATAACACCATTTCTCCAATTTGGAAATCCACATGCTTCCGGTTTGGATCCGCATAGGCCTTTTGTCTGTGGCGAGCTGCTTCGATGCGTTTAAGTATTTGCGCGATCTTGTCTGTCGTCTCTTGGACGATCTCGGGACCAGCAAGTTGCCTATCACCTGCGTCAGCCCAACATAGTGGTGATCGGCACTTGCGTCCGTAGAGGGCTTCAAATGGCGCGACACCAATACTGGTGTGGTAGCTGTTGTTGTATGAAAATTCGACCAAAGGTAAATGTTTATCCCAGCTACCGCCCAAATCCATAACACATGCCCTCAGCATGTCTTCCAAAGTTTGTATCGTTCGCTCGCTCTGGCCGTCAGTTTGCGGATGGAATGCAGTGCTCAGATTCAACTGTGAGCCAAAGGCTTCTTGGAAGGATTGCCATATTCTTGACACAAACCTTCCGTCTCTATCAGAGATGATCGAGAGAGGTACTCCATGACGTGCTACGATCTCTCTCATGTAAATTTCAGCTAATTTGCTCGTGCTATCTTTCTCTTTGATTGGCAGAAAGTGTGCGGACTTTGTTAGGCGGTCAACTATCACCCAAATCATATCATGGCCTCTTGGCGTTCTTGGCAATTTTGTAATAAAGTCCATGGAGATTTCTTCCCATTTCCACTTGGGAATCTCAGGTTGTTGCAGGAGTCCCGAAGGCTTCTGGTATTCCACCTTAACCTTAGCGCACGTTAAACATTTGCTCACGTAGATAGCAACCTCGCCTTTCATTCTAGGCCACCAATAATATTTTTTTAAGATCCTGGTACATCTTATCCGATCCAGGGTGGATAGAGTACCGTGACTTGTGCGCTTCGTCGAAAATAACTTTCCTTAGTCCACCAAACAGAGGAACCCAAATCCTTTTCTCAAAACATAATGTTCCTTCCTCGTTTGGTACCAAAAGCTTTTCCATTCCACGGAGATATTCTTCCTCAAGGTTTCCCTCCTTGAGAGTTTCCTTTTGTGCAGCACGAATGCGCAAGGAAAGATCGGTCCGTATGATCATTTCCAAAGCCCTGACCCTTATGGGCTTGATTCTCTCTTTACGACTTAGGGCATCGGCGACTACATTCGCCTTCCCTGGATGATACTTTATCTCGCAGTCGTAGTCGTTTAACAATTCAACCCATCGTCTTTGCCTCATATTTAACTCCTTCTGGTTAAATATATGCTGTAGGCTTTTGTGATCTGTGAAGATTGTGCACTTCGTACCATATAGGTAGTGTCTCCAGATCTTTAGTGCAAAAACCACTGCGCCAAGCTCTAAATCGTGTGTGGTATAGTTCTTTTCGTGCACTTTCAGTTGACGCGATGCATAAGCAATAACCTTCTGGCGTTGCATCAACACGCAACCCAATCCTTGTCGCGATGCGTCGCAGTATACCACAAAATCGTCAGTACCTTCCGGTAATGCTAAGATTGGCGCGTTACAAAGCTTATCTTTCAGTATCTGGAATGCTTCATCCTGTTTGATTCCCCAATCAAACGTCTTATCCTTCTGCGTGAGGAACGTCAAAGGTTGAGCGATCTTTGAAAAGTCCTCAATGAACCTTCGATAGTAGCCAGCCAAACCCAAGAATTGCCGAATCTCGGTTGGCGTCTTTGGCGTTTCCCAATCCTTGATCGCCTCGATCTTTGTTGGGTCCATGTGGATTCCATCTCCATTCACCACGTGCCCAAGGAATTGGACTTCTCGTAGCCAAAACTCGCACTTGGAGAATTTGGCGTACAGTTGTTCCTTCTTTAGCAGCTCCAAAATGGTTCTAAGATGCTGCTCGTGTTCAGCCTTCGTCTTTGAGTAGATCAAGATGTCGTCGATGAATACAATCACGAACTTGTCCAAATATGGCTTGCAAACCCTATTTATTAAATCCATAAAGACTGCAGGTGCGTTTGTCAGACCAAACGGCATAACAAGGAACTCGTAGTGTCCATAACGAGTTCGGAAGGCTGTTTTCGGGATACTTTCCTCTTGAATCCTTAACTGATGATATCCAGATCGAAGATCGATCTTAGAGTAAAAGCTAGAGCCTTGCAGTTGATCAAACAGATCGTCGATTCTTGGCAGAGGGTACCTATTCTTGACCGTTAGCTTATTCAATTCTCGGTAGTCGATACACATGCGGAAGCTACCGTCCTTTTTCTTGACAAACAGGACCGGAGCTCCCCAAGGCGAGAAGCTTGGTCGGATAAAACCCTTGTCTAACAACTCTTGAAGTTGTGTCGACAATTCCTGCATCTCAGACGGAGCAAGTCTGTAAGGTGCCTTAGCTACAGGCGCGGCGCCTGGAACTAAGTCAATGTGGAACTCTACTTGCCTCTGAGGTGGCAGTCCAGGTAAGTCTTCTGGGAAGACTTCTGGATATTCCCTCACGACAGGGATGTCTTCGATTCTCGGCTCAGCAGCCTTCTTATCCACAATGTGTGCCAGAAAAGCAACACATCCTTTCTGTAAACACTTCCTTGCTTTCAAGCAGCTGATAAATCTTAGCGGTGTGTCACGCTTCTCTCCGTGAACCACAATTGTCTCACCATCATCGGTTGGGATACGAACAACTTTCTCGTGACATACTATCTCAGCCTTGTTGCTTGATAACCAATCCATTCCTACCACCACGTCGAAGCTTCCCAATTGGACTGGTAGTATATCCAAAGTAAACTCACGTTCTCCCAATTCTATCACACAGCCTCTGATTACTTCGTTGGCTTCAACTAACTTTCCATTAGCTAATTCGATCGAGTAGGGAATATCTAACTTATTGGCGGCTAACCCAAGCATATTCTTAAATTCTAACGACACGAAGCTATAATCGGCACCAGTATCAAATAAAACGGATGCATAGCGTTGATTGATAGGGAACGTACCGGTAACAACATTGGGATCCTGGCGCGCTTCCCTAGCTTCGAGTTGGAACACTCTACCACGGGCTTGGTTCAACGTTGGGCAGTTCTTCTTAAAATGCCCGATTTCCCCGCAGTTATAGCATCCGAGTCTCTGCCCGTTTCCACCTCCATTTCCAGCTGGGTTGTTGTTCTGGTTGGCATTTCCAGCCTGATTTGCATTGTTGCCTCGATTCCCGTTTCCTCCGTAGTTTCCTTGTGGGCGGTTTCCATTTCCACCACGGTTATCATTCCTATTTCCAAATCCTCCCTGGCCTCCACGGCCAGCACCAACCCAACAAGAATCCTTCAGGTGACCACGTTTCCCACATACTTCACATACTTTTAGCCCACATTGACCAGAATGGTGACGCTGGCAGGCATTACACTTGGGCTGGGTGCCCATATATCCTCTTCCTTTCCTTCCACTACCAGCTGTAACCTGAGCTGGTGCGTTTGTTTCCCCTTTCTTACCAACATTGCCAATGCCCTGTTTAAAGTTCGAGAACTTTCTTTTGTTGCCTCCTGATGACTCAACGTGAGTCTCTGCCTTCTTCGTCTTGATCTCATCAAACTTGTTCAAACGAATCGCCTCCTCGGTGAGAGCCACGCTCAAATCGATGGCTTCAGTGATAGTCGCTGGTTTGGAGGAGGTTACCATGCTTATGATTTGGGGAGCCAAACCCCAAATGAAGCGCTCGATTCGCTTGTATTCTGGCGTAACCATGTAAGGAACCACTTGAGATAAGTCATGGAATCTTTGAACGTACTCCGCTACCTTTGGACCGTCCATTTTCAAGTGCCAGAACTCGGTCTCCAATCGCTGGATTTCTGTGCGGGAATAGTACTTCTTGCGCATGAGTTCCTTTAGCTCGGTCCAGGTCAGCGCGTAGGCAGCAGCCTCGCCTAGTGTTTGTACTTGTAGATTCCACCACGAGAGGGCTCCATCTAGAAACAGCCCTGAGATATAAGTGACTTGCTGATCTATCGCGCATTTGCTCATTCGTAAGACAGAATCGGTTTTCTCAGCCCAGCGGGTAAAGGCAACTGCACCTCCTGTGCCATCGAAGTTGACCGGTTTGCAGTCTAGAAACTGCTTGTAGGTGCATCCTGCACGTATGGTAAAACATGTGTTTGGCATTAGCATCATCGCTAAAAAAATTCCGACTAGATCATGGTAGGTCCAAATGGCTTGGTATTACCGTGAGGTGGATTGTTATTGCCTTGGTTAACACTCCCGCTCGCTCCTGGCTGAGAAGCTGCGTACTGCGCTATGGCAGCAGCAATGATTTGTTGTAGCTCTTCCTGAGTGGTAGGCATAGGCTGTTGTTGACGTCTTGGCGGCATCTTCTAAAAGATGGTTTACGTTGGTCAGGTCATAGCAAGTGAAGCGTACGTATGCATTCAACAATACCAACACATAACATCTCATGCTATCAACAAATCAATCACATAACATCTTATGTTATAGGACATAAACAATAGATTGAATCATCACAAGTGATGAGAATACTGCGATTGTATTGCCTCAATTCGAGACCACAATGTAGAGCTTACAAGTACACCACTATTTCATACGACATCAATGACTTAGTAGGGGACGACCCTAGACAAGTCGTGCGATCGCTGGACATGTTCAGGAGTCTCTGGTTCGTCCATTCTCAAATTCCAGGACTCCACGTCAAGCTTCTGAACTTCAGTCCTAAAACAACATTTCCTCTCAATCGTTTCCTTGAGCTCGTCCCAGCTCAGCGTATAAGCAGCGTCTGTGCCAAGGGTCTGAACCTGGAGGTTCCATTAAGAGAGGGTGCCATCTAGAAATATCCCCGAGATGTAGGTAACACTCGGTTGGGGCGATCAATTACTCATCCTTAGAATGGAGTTGGTCTTTTCGGACCAACGAACAAATGCAACGGTGCCTCCTGTTTTATCAAAGTTCAAAGGCTTGCAGTTCAGGAACTGTTTATAGGTGCAGCCAGTTGGATGGTTATTTCCAGTAATGCCATCGTTGTACTTAGAGCGGAGGGCTTCATGTCATGCATTTATTGGTGAGATGCGTTCTTGCAGCTCGGCTTCTGTCCTTGGCAACGTACTGGTGTTTGTGTCATGTCTAGGTGACATTCCCTTTTGTCGAAGTGGTGTGAAGCGGGTTAGACCATGTTTCAATTGTCTATGAGGTATATAGCAACATAAGCCATCGTGTAACCACCCGATTTCATACGCAAATATACTCAATGTATGAGTGGGGAAATAAATTTCTGAGCCTTCACATAGGCTTGTCAATTTGGCTTGTTGCTTGTAATATGTCACACCCCAACCAATGGCGGAAACATCGGGATGAGACGAAGTGTGAAGATTGCTCGAGACATCATAACGCTATTTGTGACAATATTTAAATAATTCAAATTTCATTCCATAACTTCAAATTGTCAACATTACATCAATTCAAGTAACAACAAGTTTAAAAGAAATACATATAGCATAAGCAAAATTGATACGACATATTAAACCTAACGTCTAAATGTGTATCTAGGCATCACGCTACTTCTTTGCGTATCATCGTCATCAACCTGTAACATGTTTAAAGTAAAAGTCAATGCAAAAGCAAAGGCGAGTATACAAGTTTGGTACATACATAGCAAAAGATACGTTTTGAACAATTCCTCATAACAAGCATGTGATCCAAGATATCCACTAAATATGGCATGTGTCTAACATATCAAACCAAGAAAACGCAATATGCTCATGACATTACCCCAAGTTTCGGGCGGGTCGTTAATCCTATAGCGCTACATATGTCAAGGTTTGGCTCGTACGAAGTTAATGATAAGTTCTACACATAAGTCTCACCCACATTTATGTATCAAGCAATCACGTATACAAGTATGTTAATAGGAATGTTCATGTGTTTAAGCAAAATGTTCATGTGCAAGTTTGTTGATAAGTAAACATGTTACACCCCAAAAGTGTAAAAGTAAAAAGGGGAAAATACGAGTATACTCACAATATCGCATAAGCTTTCCGATTATCCAATGTGACGAGTGTATGAGATTAGGAGGATGGAACACCGAGATCACCCTATGTGGGTAAACGAAAGTGTATGAGTATGCGGAATTTTGACGGAGGAATCGAAGTGGATATTAAAGTATATCTAGTTGATATAAATGTAAATATATATAAAAATATATATTTATATGTATCTTATATAGTTTAAGTGACATTTCTAAATCAGTTCTTTCAAAATATAGTGGAAGTGTTGTCAAACATAAAAATAAGTATACGTTTATATCCATTTTATAAAAATAGTCGAATTTGATGGATTCCGATTTATAAAAGTAACATGTTTCGTTTTACGGGATTTTACGAAAAACGGGCAGAGTTTCCTCTGTTTTTGGATGATCCCGACAACACAAGTTGTCGATATATTTGTCAAGATTCAACAACAATTAATCCACAATTATAAACAATATACATAAAATGTATCAAACGCGAATATTTAATAAATGTATCGGTTCAACGTCTAAAGAAATATATACGTATATTAAAACAAAAATGAAGTTTAGCGTTGTTTGAATTGTACCGAAACTCAAATGAGCCGTTGATTCGATACTGTTTGACCGATGTTGACTATAGTTGACTGAACCAACACCACTCGCCGGCTCGCTGACTTGTGTTGACCGAGACCCGTCAGCAAATTAACCCGACAACCAACGGATCTGATCGACGAAACTGAAGCAAGAACCGATCTAGACCAAACCCGATTAAAATTACACGAATTAGGACTTAAATAAACAAGAAAACCGGATTAAACTGAGATTTAGCTTTGGAATGGAAACATAACCTGAACCGAGCCGAAACGAGTTAACTTGCTGACTCGAGCTTCAACTTGACCCGAGCCGAATCTCGTGCCGACAACGGTTGGCCGGACCTGAACTGTGTGAACCGAGACTGAACAGGGTTGTCCGAAACCGCATCGAACCAGATTCAAAACAATCTGAACCGGAAACCGAGTCACTTGAACCAAAACGACATTTGAAGCTTGACTAACCTGGATGAAACCGGGACTGAACCGGCTGACCCGAAATGAATCGTGTGACCCGAACAAACCACGTTGACCTGATATCGGCTGAACTCGAACGGAATGAACAGAACTCGAACCAATTCACCGCCTCGGGAATTGTCGGAGGAGATGAAGGGGGTATCGGTGTCGCGTCGGAGAAGAGGGGTCGCCGTGAGGGCGGCTGCTGCTGCCGATGTTCATCGCGTGCCACCACCACCGAGTGGTGGTTGGCCGGTTGTCCAGAGAGAGAGAAAAACGGGAGTGGAGTGGGTGTCAAGAGGTGTGTGCTTGCTGCGACTGCTCGTGTAGGTGTGTGTGTAAATTTGTCTAGGGCTTCAATTGTAGAAGATGGGATCAATGGTGTGTTTGGGGAGGATGAAGGCACAGGATTTTTGTGTGTTTGTGTTTTGTGTTGCAAATAACAGAAGACAGAAACAACACATTATAAGCGGCTGCTAGTAAGGGTGTTAGGGTTAGGTTTCTTTATTATACTTTCAATTGTTTACACTAATAAACCCTCCACTTACGAGTTAATCAAAACCAACTAACTTAACTTGGTTTATGTGATTTCATCTAACTAACTAGTTTATTTTAAAAGTGGTCTTACTAACTAAGTTATCATACCTATATATGTATATATTTTTACTTAAAGAAGTTAACTTTATAACACCAACCAACTAGGTTAGTTTACTCGTTTTTTTTTAAAATTTAACGAGGTTACTAGATTATTATAAAAGTAAACTTTTAAATAATAAAAATTAATTAATTTAATTACTTAAACAAGGAATAGATGAGTAATAAAAAAAAATTAATCTTTATAACGAATTGTGTACAAATAAAAGGTTTCTCGATGATTAACCATTTCGAAAAGGACAAGCTTCTAAAAATAGATTTTCAAGGATCATTTTCTAAATTAGGAAAGTTATGAAAACGCGGGGCGTTACAGTCTCCCCTCCTTTAGGAAATTTCGTCCCGAAATTTATTCAAAAGGAAGACTTGAAAGAGTTTTTTTTTGGCAACCAGAAGAGGATTGTGTAAAATTGAGGCTTTGGAGTTTGGGACAATGGAGAATAGTTGAGGTTTAAGGGTGAACGATTGATCTAATAACGATTATGAGTGTAAGAATAGCATAATTATCAGATAGACGAAGTAGCGTGTTAAAGATGAAGTCTCGTCGTGGATAATCGGATGAAATGCGTTTGTGAGTTGTTTAAAGTTTGTATTAAGTCCAAAAGGTCTGCAAAACACTGAATTTCTCATGGCACGTTTTACGAAATTTGGTAATATGGTGAAAACACTTATATATAGGAAGTACCAACGGCGTATCCACCATGTTTTGACCATGTTACGTCTGTTTCGTATTCGGTGTCAGGCTACGTTCTGTGTTTTATCATACCCAGTAGTACACTCTATGGTTTTCATACGCCCATCACTATAATCCCGTGTGCACCCGTGATTATATTGATCGTCGCATGATCCGCATAGCTTGTACTAATTGTATATGAATCAGGGTATACATAATTTAAAAATTAAGAATGTGCACGTGCAAGAATGTAGCGTGTAAGCAAGTCTATGTTTAAGTATGTATAGGACCCACGCAAGCGAATCCCTCGGATTACGCTCGCGTATAGGTACGAATGTATGGATCATGAGTATGAATGAAAGTGTGAGCATAAGTATAAGTTTAGGTATGAATAAGCACGCAAGTATGTGTATCGACATAGCACGTACGAGTAGTATGTGTATATGTATAAGCACGCAACGTATGAGTATAAGTGAAAACATGAAATATATGAGTATAGGTAAAATCATGAAACGTATGAGTATAAGTACGAATCCGATTAATAATATAGGCATAAAACGTATGAATGTAAGTGTAAGTACGAATATTTAAATTTGCGTATATAGTGTATGTTGGAACATCACGGATTTAGGTGTATAAAATCGTCCAAAAAGATTAAGTATGTAAATACGAATGATTATAAGTGAATTGTTGCGTTAAAACGACTAAAACGTGCAGGACGATACGTGGGTATAGTTGTTTAAATGAAACGTTGAGTTTATCGTATCAAAATTAGATTGAGCTTGGTTTGAAAGGTAGAATATGGTTGCATATGAAAAAGGACATAAGGTACTCACTGGTTAAGCCCAATGCATTTTGTAATAAATGGAAATGCTACTTTTGTTTTGAAAAGGTTTACGAAATCCAAGGGTGGTCGGTCTCCAAGAAGTCTTCTTGTCCACGTGTTTTGTAAATCGGTGTAAAAAGGTTTTCAATCAAAAGTACTTTCATTTCATCAAACAAGGAGTTATGAATTTAGGAGGTTCTTATGAAAACGAGGATTCTTAGAAAAGATTTTTAGCAAAAGGGCTTTGGGATTGTTAAAAAAATCTAACAAATGATTTGTTGGTGTGAAAAGAATCTTTGGTAAAACGATCACATAACATCCATAAGATTTTATAGGTGTAAAAGAAAGGTTGGTTTGATCCTCTGATTGAGAATGAAAGTCTTTCGTTTGGTGATATATATCATGAGTGCGTTTTAGTGATTAAGTCGAATATAGAGTTCGTGGGCATAAGATTCCTTGGACCGCTTAAGTTGATAAGTAGCATTTCGTAAGGTTTGGAAATTTGCGTAGTAAAACGTTTAAGATATGTTTAAGAATCTTGTGTATATGAGTTAGGTGAAAATAGGTTGTAGGATAGAAACTACGCTTGGTAAAGCAATATATTTTGAAGTCGTACACGTATGTATTTTGAATAATGGTCAATAATGTAGATACAAAACATGATCGAGTTTGCATAATAAGATATTTTGAAGAGGCGTTTAGGAAACGGCCACCTAGGTAAGGGAATCACCCCGAACTCGTTGGTGCGGTCGTTTTAAGAAAGGGAAGTGGAGTTAATCGTCAAGGTAAGGAAATCACTCCTATCTCGATGATATGTCTCCACCTTTCGTTACAAGAAATATGACTTTAAATTATATAAAATCATGCATACGTATAAATGTATGGAAAAGATTCAATATGTTGTGTGTGTGAGGAGAAAATATCGAAAGTAAATTCGAATTCGAAAGATTGCATTACGTAAAATAAATAGTAAAACACGTTTGATCAAAATTCGGATGGTCCCAAAACGGAACCTTTGACTAACCAAGTAGTCGAAAAGTCTTTCGAACTTGAGGAGCATGCTTTGGCCTAATAGGTGAAATACTCTCGCCGACTAGTCGGTTGACGGTATTTACCCTTCCAGTTACTACATGTCCCCAATTCAATTGAAATTTCGAGACTTGGCGGGATTAATGAAAATCAAGGAGTGGAACTAGTCGACAAGGTGCGGGTTTCACCCCTAACTTGGCGATTTAGTATCCTAAGTGTGGTTGGTACTCGTCGGGTCAAAAGTTAATTTTGACACTTTGACGAGGGTCCACTAGAATTTGAAATTTGAATTTCTCCATCAAGGTGAGGATTTCACTCCTAACTTGGCGGTGAATTTCGTGTAAAAAGAAAAGTAGAAGGATTGAGAGTCATTCACCAAATTGTGGGTTTCACGCCTATTTTGGTGAAGTCGTCTCGTTTGTGTATTATGAGTGTTTTCGGATTTAGAAATACCGAGAAAATTGTATGAGGGAAGTGTATGTCAAGGAAATACATAAACAAGTATAAACACATAAGGGAGCATATCAGGAATGGTGTTTGGATAACGAAATGATAAAACATGTATTAACACATAGAGAAATATGTTTAGAGTAACACGTAAAGAATCGAATAATGAAGCAAGTATTAACACATACTAAGACAAGCATTAATGCATATGAATAACATGTTGAATATTTCTCACGAGTGATACATATGTCTAAAATAGCATAAATAAGAAACAAATAAAGTATCATGTAGTTGTTCAAGCAAAACATACGAATAAGGCTCTAAAAACTATAGACTAGGTAAAAGCATGGCATTTCTACCTAATTCCCTATAGTTATGGCTCTGATACCAATCTGTCACACCCCAACCAATGGCGGAAACATCGGGATGAGACGAAGTGTGAAGATTGCTCGAGACATCATAACGCTATTTGTGACAATATTTAAATAATTCAAATTTCATTCCATAACTTCAAATTGTCAACATTACATCAATTCAAGTAACAACAAGTTTAAAAGAAATACATATAGCATAAGCAAAATTGATACGACATATTAAACCTAACGTCTAAATGTGTATCTAGGCATCACGCTACTTCTTTGCGTATCATCGTCATCAACCTGTAACATGTTTAAAGTAAAAGTCAATGCAAAAGCAAAGGCGAGTATACAAGTTTGGTACATACATAGCAAAAGATACGTTTTGAACAATTCCTCATAACAAGCATGTGATCCAAGATATCCACTAAATATGGCATGTGTCTAACATATCAAACCAAGAAAACGCAATATGCTCATGACATTACCCCAAGTTTCGGGCGGGTCGTTAATCCTATAGCGCTACATATGTCAAGGTTTGGCTCGTACGAAGTTAATGATAAGTTCTACACATAAGTCTCACCCACATTTATGTATCAAGCAATCACGTATACAAGTATGTTAATAGGAATGTTCATGTGTTTAAGCAAAATGTTCATGTGCAAGTTTGTTGATAAGTAAACATGTTACACCCCAAAAGTGTAAAAGTAAAAAGGGGAAAATACGAGTATACTCACAATATCGCATAAGCTTTCCGATTATCCAATGTGACGAGTGTATGAGATTAGGAGGATGGAACACCGAGATCACCCTATGTGGGTAAACGAAAGTGTATGAGTATGCGGAATTTTGACGGAGGAATCGAAGTGGATATTAAAGTATATCTAGTTGATATAAATGTAAATATATATAAAAATATATATTTATATGTATCTTATATAGTTTAAGTGACATTTCTAAATCAGTTCTTTCAAAATATAGTGGAAGTGTTGTCAAACATAAAAATAAGTATACGTTTATATCCATTTTATAAAAATAGTCGAATTTGATGGATTCCGATTTATAAAAGTAACATGTTTCGTTTTACGGGATTTTACGAAAAACGGGCAGAGTTTCCTCTGTTTTTGGATGATCCCGACAACACAAGTTGTCGATATATTTGTCAAGATTCAACAACAATTAATCCACAATTATAAACAATATACATAAAATGTATCAAACGCGAATATTTAATAAATGTATCGGTTCAACGTCTAAAGAAATATATACGTATATTAAAACAAAAATGAAGTTTAGCGTTGTTTGAATTGTACCGAAACTCAAATGAGCCGTTGATTCGATACTGTTTGACCGATGTTGACTATAGTTGACTGAACCAACACCACTCGCCGGCTCGCTGACTTGTGTTGACCGAGACCCGTCAGCAAATTAACCCGACAACCAACGGATCTGATCGACGAAACTGAAGCAAGAACCGATCTAGACCAAACCCGATTAAAATTACACGAATTAGGACTTAAATAAACAAGAAAACCGGATTAAACTGAGATTTAGCTTTGGAATGGAAACATAACCTGAACCGAGCCGAAACGAGTTAACTTGCTGACTCGAGCTTCAACTTGACCCGAGCCGAATCTCGTGCCGACAACGGTTGGCCGGACCTGAACTGTGTGAACCGAGACTGAACAGGGTTGTCCGAAACCGCATCGAACCAGATTCAAAACAATCTGAACCGGAAACCGAGTCACTTGAACCAAAACGACATTTGAAGCTTGACTAACCTGGATGAAACCGGGACTGAACCGGCTGACCCGAAATGAATCGTGTGACCCGAACAAACCACGTTGACCTGATATCGGCTGAACTCGAACGGAATGAACAGAACTCGAACCAATTCACCGCCTCGGGAATTGTCGGAGGAGATGAAGGGGGTATCGGTGTCGCGTCGGAGAAGAGGGGTCGCCGTGAGGGCGGCTGCTGCTGCCGATGTTCATCGCGTGCCACCACCACCGAGTGGTGGTTGGCCGGTTGTCCAGAGAGAGAGAAAAACGGGAGTGGAGTGGGTGTCAAGAGGTGTGTGCTTGCTGCGACTGCTCGTGTAGGTGTGTGTGTAAATTTGTCTAGGGCTTCAATTGTAGAAGATGGGATCAATGGTGTGTTTGGGGAGGATGAAGGCACAGGATTTTTGTGTGTTTGTGTTTTGTGTTGCAAATAACAGAAGACAGAAACAACACATTATAAGCGGCTGCTAGTAAGGGTGTTAGGGTTAGGTTTCTTTATTATACTTTCAATTGTTTACACTAATAAACCCTCCACTTACGAGTTAATCAAAACCAACTAACTTAACTTGGTTTATGTGATTTCATCTAACTAACTAGTTTATTTTAAAAGTGGTCTTACTAACTAAGTTATCATACCTATATATGTATATATTTTTACTTAAAGAAGTTAACTTTATAACACCAACCAACTAGGTTAGTTTACTCGTTTTTTTTAAAAATTTAACGAGGTTACTAGATTATTATAAAAGTAAACTTTTAAATAATAAAAATTAATTAATTTAATTACTTAAACAAGGAATAGATGAGTAATAAAAAAAAATTAATCTTTATAACGAATTGTGTACAAATAAAAGGTTTCTCGATGATTAACCATTTCGAAAAGGACAAGCTTCTAAAAATAGATTTTCAAGGATCATTTTCTAAATTAGGAAAGTTATGAAAACGCGGGGCGTTACATAATAGAATGAACTCGAGGCTACATCGCCTAGGTCATTCGTGTTTAAGTTATGTCCTGCTGCATTGGTTATCATTAGCTTGACCTGCAGAGTCCACCAGGATTCCTGTGCACTACAAATCGTTATTACGTGGGCCCCCGTAATAATAAATTGTCTTGCACAGTTACCCCAAATTTTCTCTCATCCAAGCAGATGATCAATCAAGGAGCAACAGTAGGTGCATCGGCATGAACAGGGTCATGCTCCAATGCGGGGTCAGGAGCAACGCCTGGCTCAGGGGCCACGGCCGGCTCCGAATCAAAAACTCCATCTCAAAATCAGCTGGGTCAACAAACACAGGGGCCGACAGGGCTACAGGATCCCCCAAGGGCTGGTCTAAGTGCATGAACTCAATGTCATGGTCTGGATCAACACCAGGCGGAAAAACAGAACTGTCCTCATTATCGCGATCAAACTCAAATCTGTGTGCGGGATCCGGTGTAGCTGATGATGCCATATCAGGGTCGGCGTCGTGTAAGTGGTGCTGCATTCCCTGTATGTGCGAAGATGCGGATGTCAGAAACCCAAATGTGTCTGGGATAGGGGAATGGTCATGAGTTTCCCCTACCGGAGCGTCCGCATGCAGTAGTCTAATACCAGCAGCAATAGGGCCCTGCCCTCGAATGGGTCCTCCTCCAGTAGATCGTTATCGTCGTCAGAGGCCACGTCGGGAGGGCATATCATCAACAGGATAAGCGGCAAGGGGGCAAATTCCCAACAATGTGGCCATTAGTAGGCTCTGCTACGACTTCAGGCAGCGCACAGAGGGCTGAAAGTTGTCGTTGTTTGTGCCGGTAGTATCGGAAATGTACACCTCGTGCTTCGATAAAACTATGTCGTCTGATACTATGGCCATGGGATTCGTAGTGTCCATCTTTCTAGTACTTGATGAAAGCATGACGTTTGTAACACAAACACATATACGTATAATAATCAGTCATATAGTCATATAAACATGTAGTCACCACGTAAACATTCAAATCATTCTCCTAGTCTTACTAGCCAATTTCATCCAGTCTATAAGACTGCTCTATCCTCCACCTTGATCACTTAGATCGATCCTCGGTCTCCTTGACCGAGCATTCAGTCGTTATGACTGAACCTACTCTTCCTAGCCTTGCTAGACCACTACCTTGGTCACCTAGACCAAACCTCGATCCTCCAGACCGAGCCTTATAACAAACCAACGTGCTTAACTACTTCGATCACCTCCGTCCTCCAGACCGATTCCTCAGCCCTCCAAGCTGAGCCTATAAATAATAAAATGTGCTCAACATTCGTTTGTAAAAAGTTTTGGATCTGGACTTAAGTGGTATGCAGAAAAATGTTTTCGTGAGAGCCCTAGTGATCATAGTCTAGACTCGAGAAAGAATCCTAGTTCGCTATGATCAGAGCTCTGATACCAAGCTGTCACACCCTGGCTTTGCGGAAGCGTGGTTAATTTTGGTGTGACTTCTTAATACCATAGCTTAATCATACCAAAGCTATATGAGTTAAAAACATGCAAGATCATCCATTAAGTTTTGAAAATCAAACACAATACCATTGTTTTAACATACCCTGACAACCATAATCTTGTTCAACAAACTTTACAAACTGAAACATAATATAGACATGGTTTAAGGACTGTGTCTTGTCCAGGAAAGAGACACATCCCCTAAACCCCGGATGACCTTGGAAACTAGTGCAGCGGAAAACGTGCCATACCGTGCCAGATCTCGTTAATTTCCTGAAATACATGTAAGTTGAAAAATCAACAATAATGTTGAGCGAGTTCATGTGCAAGTGAGTAAGTAAAACACTTGTAGTATAAAAGTTGTCGTGGTATGTAGCAGTGTAAGAGGACTTGTGATCACCAATGGTTTGCAAGGCCATTAGCATGTTGTGAGATGCAAGTAGGAAGACACAACCCTAGCCGATTTTTGCGTTGGGCAACCAAGTCACTCCAGGTCCGTTCTGTTGGTCCTCAGAGAGGTCCGTTCTGTTGGGCCTAGAGCTGGGCTCGCTACACCCAGATAGATCTACCGCTTAAGTCCCTCGGTGTTCTAACTACCCATTCACATGATCTAAAACCTCCTTACGTTAATCATACCGTGTATAAAGTACTTGTAAACAAAGTAACATGTATTTCACCCCCGCAGTTAAGAAAACTGAAAACAGTTAGAGAAAAGGGGGACATGAACTCACAGTCGGTGCGTCTCTACCAAGTGTCTCCAAATCTGAAAGCTGTGCGATGACCTACAAGTGCTAATTCTATTAGACGGACGACCGTGCCTTAGCTTTATAGTTTATGTTTTTGGGAAATAGTTAGACAACTATTTCGTGTTTACTTTTTGTAAATACTTGGTAGTTATATTCCTTCCCAAGGATGGGGGATACAATACATGTGCGTAAGTTACGTTTTAACAATCGTGTGGTAATGTAATTACCGGTGTAACTTATATATTCATAGTGAAAGCGTTCGCAAAGTTTTGGAATCATTAACGCTTGTAAATATTATTTTTACTCTAAAATAATATTTATGTAATTTCACAAAATAATCAATAACAGTGTTGTGACAAACATATTTATCACGTTGACTTAGTGAAAATCCCACCTCCGAATATTTAGTAAAATATAGTTCTGGCGAAATTTATGTTTCGAAAATATGTCAAAAATAGTTCTAACACTTGTTGTGTAAATAATTCTAGGTGTTAGGTTTTTAGAAAATTTCGCCAGAGTTTCCTCTGTAACTGGAGGTGGCCACGCTTTCAAGCGTATCATTTTCTTTTAACAAATCGATTCAACAACTTCTTTATTCAATCAAACAATTTCCGACACATCAAACTAGTCGATAAGTATGTAAATCGCATAATCGCATGAACTTGTAGTTTTTCCGCATCTATAATGTAAATCCCATTATATTTTGTAGATCTTTATATAAAGTAACCTTAATCTCATAAAAACCTCGTGTTTAGAGAAATTCGACTTTACAACTTCTAGTAACAAGTGACAAATCTAGTTCTTTGTCGGATCTTTTCATTTCACAAGTGTTTACACACTTGTGGTTTATAAAATCATGTTTGTTAGTGTAAGATCCATCTTTTTAGAAAACATGATTTCTTTGACGTGTGGTTCTTTGAAAATACCACTTGCGGATACGTAGATCCGCTAGTTTTAAACACTACCGTACAAGTTAAATCACTTTTACACAAGTAAAATATTTTTACACAAGTTCATGTCTCGTGTGTGGTAGAGTTTCACCTTTTAACCCTTGTGTTAACTAAAAACGAGCTTATGTGAAGATCCATGATCTTACAAAGTCGGGTTAAACGATGATCCGAGCTACCACATCATAGATCGGGTCTCAAAAATCACAAATTCCAAATACTACAACTTTTACACATGTTACAAGCTATTAACCACCATTTTTAGAGTTTTTACTAGACTTTAATGCTTCAAAATGTATGTTATCGATATTTAACCGACACGAACCCTTTTAACCACTTTAGATAAGTGTAAAAACGAGTTTTAAATGTTATACCTCTAGCTCAAGGCTAGGGAAGATCTTTGGTGAAAAATGGGTGGATAAAAGCTAACGGAAGTGGTCCTTCGCGTTCCGAGTGCACCAAAGCTCCTATTACGTAACCTTTAACACTTGAATGATGGTGGAATTGCTTGAACAAGAACCGAAAGTATGATGGTGGGAGGAGTGGGGTTCGGCCGAGATGAAGGGAGAGCAAGAGAGAGAGTTGAAGTTGGTGTTGTGAAGTGATAATGAGCATGTGTTAAGTGTTTATTTTATAGACAAATTAAGAGGTGATTATCCATTGGGTTTTATGTCACAAAGATACTAAACACACCTAAATAAAATAATCCACTTTAGTACTTGTATGTTCCCCATGGTTGGGGCCGATTCCAATGGGGGGGGGGTATCTAGTTCGATTGCAAGTAGATAGTTAGGGAGTTTAGTTAGGTTAGTTAGGTTAGTTTAGTATTAAACTCCGTTAGTAATATATAGCGTGTTATGACGGGTGTTAGGGTAATCAGGGACCCTAACTGGCTCAGAAAAATATAATTAGTGAAAATAGTAATATTTTCATGTTCCGGGTAAAGTCCGGTTGTTCGGTTGGATAGTAATCCGTTAAAGCGTTACAAAAGCTTTAAAGTGTCGTTATTGTTATTTTTTAGTGACACATTTTGTTTCCACACTTTAGAAAGTGTCTAGTAGTATTTTCCCCATGCTTTGGCACTTTACTAGTCAGCTAGAAGCTGGGTTATTTATTAAAGTGCTGTGTTTTGTACTTAAAGTACGTTTTAGGCACATCCAATCAGTGTATCTTATTCCTAGAGACGCAGTTCCACAACCCTTATAACCCTACACTCACTACCAGTGTAGTCAGATATTTGAGGCTCTTAACAGGCCTTAGAGGCAGTGTTTGCCTGATGCTGGTTATATCAGCATGTTCACTGTGTATCCGTTTAGTGCTACTGTGCTTTTTGTGCATCATGTTTGTCACTAGGGTTCAGCATGTAAATAATGTAGTGACAGCAAATAAAGTATGATGCAAGTAAGTGCATGTATCAGTATGCAGGTAGCAGTTTATCAGCAATTTCAGTTAAGCACAGTAATTTAGCAGTAATTAATCATTAATTAAGTCGTACGGATACCTGGTTTAGTGCGGGTTGTCACATTCTCCCCCCGTTAAATAAATTTCGTCCCGAAATTTAAGTTCTGCTTGTAGATGCAGAGTTCTTAGGAAATAAGTGGGGGTATTTCTCTTTCATCCGGTCCTCTCGTTCCCAGCTGAATTCAGGACCATGTCTGGCATTCCAACGAACTTTGACGAGTTTGACACTGCTCCGGCGGGTCTTGTTAACTTTCCAATCCGTGACCTCAACAGGTTCTTCAACGAAGTGGAGCGTGTCGTCAATATGAATCTCGTCGATGGGAATGGCAACGTCAACTTGAGTTGGACTTTTCTTCAGATTGGATACATGAAATGTATCGTGAACACCATTCAGTTCAGCAGGTAGGTCCAACTTGTATGCTACTGTTCCAATTCTTTCCAGAATTCTGAAAGGACCAATGTAGCGCGGATTTAACTTCCCACGCTTTCCAAAGCGTGCCACCCCCTTCCAGGGTGAAACTTTCAATAACACCATTTCTCCAATTTGGAAATCCACATGCTTCCGGTTTGGATCCGCATAGGCCTTTTGTCTGTGGCGAGCTGCTTCGATGCGTTTAAGTATTTGCGCGATCTTGTCTGTCGTCTCTTGGACGATCTCGGGACCAGCAAGTTGCCTATCACCTGCGTCAGCCCAACATAGTGGTGATCGGCACTTGCGTCCGTAGAGGGCTTCAAATGGCGCGACACCAATACTGGTGTGGTAGCTGTTGTTGTATGAAAATTCGACCAAAGGTAAATGTTTATCCCAGCTACCGCCCAAATCCATAACACATGCCCTCAGCATGTCTTCCAAAGTTTGTATCATTCGCTCGCTCTGGCCGTCAGTTTGCGGATGGAATGCAGTGCTCAGATTCAACTGTGAGCCAAAGGCTTCTTGGAAGGATTGCCATATTCTTGACACAAACCTTCCGTCTCTATCAGAGATGATCGAGAGAGGTACTCCATGACGTGCTACGATCTCTCTCATGTAAATTTCAGCCAATTTGCTCGTGCTATCTTTCTCTTTGATTGGCAGAAAGTGTGCGGACTTTGTTAGGCGGTCAACTATCACCCAAATCATATCATGGCCTCTTGGCGTTCTTGGCAATTTTGTAATAAAGTCCATGGAGATTTCTTCCCATTTCCACTTGGGAATCTCAGGTTGTTGCAGGAGTCCCGAAGGCTTCTGGTATTCCACCTTAACCTTAGCGCACGTTAAACATTTGCTCACGTAGATAGCAACCTCGCCTTTCATTCTAGGCCACCAATAATATTTTTTTAAGATCCTGGTACATCTTATCCGATCCAGGGTGGATAGAGTACCGTGACTTGTGCGCTTCGTCGAAAATAACTTTCCTTAGTCCACCAAACAGAGGAACCCAAATCCTTTTCTCAAAACATAATGTTCCTTCCTCGTTTGGTACCAAAAGCTTTTCCATTCCACGGAGATATTCTTCCTCAAGGTTTCCCTCCTTGAGAGTTTCCTTTTGTGCAGCACGAATGCGCAAGGAAAGATCGGTCCGTATGATCATTTCCAAAGCCCTGACCCTTATGGGCTTGATTCTCTCTTTACGACTTAGGGCATCGGCGACTACATTCGCCTTCCCTGGATGATACTTTATCTCGCAGTCGTAGTCGTTTAACAATTCAACCCATCGTCTTTGCCTCATATTTAACTCCTTCTGGTTAAATATATGCTGTAGGCTTTTGTGATCTGTGAAGATTGTGCACTTCGTACCATATAGGTAGTGTCTCCAGATCTTTAGTGCAAAAACCACTGCGCCAAGCTCTAAATCGTGTGTGGTATAGTTCTTTTCGTGCACTTTCAGTTGACGCGATGCATAAGCAATAACCTTCTGGCGTTGCATCAACACGCAACCCAATCCTTGTCGCGATGCGTCGCAGTATACCACAAAATCGTCAGTACCTTCCGGTAATGCTAAGATTGGCGCGTTACAAAGCTTATCTTTCAGTATCTGGAATGCTTCATCCTGTTTGATTCCCCAATCAAACGTCTTATCCTTCTGCGTGAGGAACGTCAAAGGTTGAGCGATCTTTGAAAAGTCCTCAATGAACCTTCGATAGTAGCCAGCCAAACCCAAGAATTGCCGAATCTCGGTTGGCGTCTTTGGCGTTTCCCAATCCTTGATCGCCTCGATCTTTGTTGGGTCCACGTGGATTCCATCTCCATTCACCACGTGCCCAAGGAATTGGACTTATCGTAGCCAAAACTCGCACTTGGAGAATTTGGCGTACAGTTGTTCCTTCTTTAGCAGCTCCAAAATGGTTCTAAGATGCTGCTCGTGTTCAGCCTTCGTCTTTGAGTAGATCAAGATGTCGTCGATGAATACAATCACGAACTTGTCCAAATATGGCTTGCAAACCCTATTCATTAAATCCATAAAGACTGCAGGTGCGTTTGTCAGACCAAACGGCATAACAAGGAACTCGTAGTGTCCATAACGAATTCGGAAGGCTGTTTTCGGGATACTTTCCTCTTGAATCCTTAACTGATGATATCCAGATCGAAGATCGATCTTAGAGTAAAAGCTAGAGCCTTGCAGTTGATCAAACAGATCGTCGATTCTTGGCAGAGGGTACCTATTCTTGACCGTTAGCTTGTTCAATTCTCGGTAGTCGATACACATGCGGAAGCTACCGTCCTTTTTCTTGACAAACAGGACCGGAGCTCCCCAAGGCGAGAAGCTTGGTCGGATAAAACCCTTGTCTAACAACTCTTGAAGTTGTGTCGACAATTCCTGCATCTCAGACGGAGCAAGTCTGTAAGGTGCCTTAGCTACAGGCGCGGCGCTTGGAACTAAGTCAATGTGGAACTCTACTTCCCTCTGAGGTGGCAGTCCAGGTAAGTCTTCTGGGAAGACTTCTGGATATTCCCTCACGACAGGGATGTCTTCGATTCTCGGCTCAGCAGCCTTCTTATCCACAATGTGTGCCAGAAAAGCAACACATCCTTTCTGTAAACACTTCCTTGCTTTCAAGCAGCTGATAAATCTTAGCGGTGTGTCACGCTTCTCTCCGTGAACCACAATTGTCTCACCATCATCGGTTGGGATACGAACAACTTTCTCGTGACATACTATCTCAGCCTTGTTGCTTGATAACCAATCCATTCCTACCACCACGTCGAAGCTTCCCAATTGGACTGGTAGTAGATCCAAAGTAAACTCACGTTCTCCCAATTCTATCACACAGCCTCTAATTACTTCGTTGGCTTCAACTAACTTTCCATTAGCTAATTCGATCGAGTAGGGAATATCTAACTTATTGGCGGCTAACCCAAGCATATTCTTAAATTCTAACGACACGAAGCTATAATCGGCACCAGTATCAAATAAAACGGATGCATAGCGTTGATTGATAGGGAACGTACCGGTAACAACATTGGGATCCTGGCGCGCTTCCCTAGCTTCGAGTTGGAACACTCTACCACGGGCTTGGTTCAACGTTGGGCAGTTCTTCTTAAAATGCCCGATTTCCCCGCAGTTATAGCATCCGAGTCTCTGCCCGTTTCCACCTCCATTTCCAGCTGGGTTGTTGTTCTGGTTGGCATTTCCAGCCTGATTTGTATTGTTGCCTCGATTCCCGTTTCCTCCGTAGTTTCCTTGTGGGCGGTTTCCATTTCCACCACGGTTATCATTCCTATTTCCAAATCCTCCCTGGCCTCCACGGCCAGCACCAACCCAACAAGAATCCTTCAGGTGACCACGTTTCCCACATACTTCACATACTTTTAGCCCACATTGACCAGAATGGTGACGTTGGCAGGCATTACACTTGGGCTGGGTGCCCATATATCCTCTTCCTTTCCTTTCACTACCAGCTGTAACCTGAGCTGGTGCGTTTGTTTCCCCTTTCTTACCAACACTGCCAATGCCCTGTTTAAAGTTCGAGAACTTTCTTTTGTTGCCTCCTGATGACTCAACGTGAGTCTCTGCCTTCTTCGTCTTGATCTCATCAAACTTGTTCAAACGAATCGCCTCCTCGGTGAGAGCCACACTCAAATCGATGGCTTCAGTGATAGTCGCTGGATTGGAGGAGGTTACCATGCTTATGATTTGGGGAGCCAAACCCCAAATGAAGCGCTCGATTCGCTTGTATTCTGGCGTAACCATGTAAGGAACCACTTGAGATAAGTCATGGAATCTTTGAACGTACTCCGCTACCTTTGGACCGTCCATTTTCAAGTGCCAGAACTCGGTCTCCAATCGCTGGATTTCTGTGCGGGAACAGTACTTCTTGCGCATGAGTTCCTTTAGCTCGGTCCAGGTCAGCGCGTAGGCAGCAGCCTCGCCTAGTGTTTGTACTTGTAGATTCCACCACGAGAGGGCTCCATCTAGAAACAGCCCTGAGATATAAGTGACTTGCTGATCTATCGCGCATTTGCTCATTCGTAAGACAGAATCGGTTTTCTCAGCCCAGCGGGTAAAGGCAACTGCACCTCCTGTGCCATCGAAGTTGACCGGTTTGCAGTCTAGAAACTGCTTGTAGGTGCATCCTGCACATATGTTAAAACATGTGTTTGGCATTAGCATCATCGCTAAAAAATTTCCGACTAGATCATGGTAGGTCCAAATGGCTTGGTATTACCGTGAGGTGGATTGTTATTGCCTTGGTTAACACTCCCGCTCGCTCCTGGCTGAGAAGCTGCGTACTGCGCTATGGCAGCAGCAATGATTTGTTGTAGCTCTTCCTGAGTGGTAGGCATAGGCTGTTGTTGACGTCTTGGCGGCATCTTCTAAAAGATGGTTTACGTTGGTCAGGTCATAGCAAGTGAAGCGTACGTATGCATTCAACAATACCAACACATAACATCTCATGCTATCAACAAATCAATCACATAACATCTTATGTTATAGGACATAAACAACAGATTGAATCATCACAAGTGATGAGAATACAGCGATTGTATTGCCTCAATTCGAGACCACAATGTAGAGCTTACAAGTACACCACTATTTCATACGACATCAATGACTTAGTAGGGGACGACCCTAGACAAGTCGTGCGATCGCTGGACATGTTCAGGAGTCTCTGGTTCGTCCATTCTCAAATTCCAGGACTCCACGTCAAGCTTCTGAACTTCAGTCCTAAAACAACATTTCCTCTCAATCGTTTCCTTGAGCTCGTCCCAGCTCAGCGTATAAGCAGCGTCTGTGCCAAGGGTCTGAACCTGGAGGTTCCATTAAGAGAGGGTGCCATCTAGAAATATCCCCGAGATGTAGGTAACACTCGGTTGGGGCGATCAATTACTCATCCTTAGAATGGAGTTGGTCTTTTCGGACCAACGAACAAATGCAACGGTGCCTCCTGTTTTATCAAAGTTCAAAGTCTTGCAGTTCAGGAACTGTTTATAGGTGCAGCCAGTTGGATGGTTATTTCCAGTAATGCCATCGTTGTACTTAGAGCGGAGGGCTTCATGTCATGCATTTATTGGTGAGATGCGTTCTTGCAGCTCGGCTTCTGTCCTTGGCAACGTACTGGTGTTTGTGTCATGTCTAGGTGACATTCCCTTTTGTCGAAGTGGTGTGAAGCGGGTTAGACCATGTTTCAATTGTCTATGAGGTATATAGCAACATAAGCCATCGTGTAACCACCCGATTTCATACGCAAATATACTCAATGTATGAGTGGGGAAATAAATTTCTGAGCCTTCACATAGGCTTGTCAATTTGGCTTGTTGCTTGTAATAGAATGAACTCGAGGCTACATCGCCTAGGTCATTCGTGTTTAAGTTATGTCCTGCTGCATTGGTTATCATTAGCTTGACCTGCAGAGTCCACCAGGATTCCTGTGCACTACAAATCGTTATTACGTGGGCCCCCGTAATAATAAATTGTCTTGCACAGTTACCCCAAATTTTCTCTCATCCAAGCAGATGATCAATCAAGGAGCAACAGTAGGTGCATCGGCATGAACAGGGTCATGCTCCAATGCGGGGTCAGGAGCAACGCCTGGCTCAGGGGCCACGGCTGGCTCCGAATTAAAAACTCCATCTCAAAATCAGCTGGGTCAACAAACACAGGGGCCGACAGGGCTACAGGATCCCCCAAGGGCTGGTCTAAGTGCATGAACTCAATGTCATGGTCTGGATCAACACCAGGAGGAAAAACAGAACTGTCCTCATTATCGCGATCAAACTCAAATCTGTGTGCGGGATCCGGTGCAGCTGATGATGCCATATCAGGGTCGGCGTCGTGTAAGTGGTGCTGCATTCCCTGTATGTGCGAAGATGCGGATGTCAGAAACCCAAATGTGTCTGGGATAGGGGAATGGTCATGAGTTTCCCCTACCGGAGCGTCCGCATGCAGTAGTCTAATACCAGCAGCAATAGGGCCCTGCCCTCGAATGGGTCCTCCTCCAGTAGATCGTTATCGTCGTCAGAGGCCACGTCGGGAGGGCATATCATCAACAGGATAAGCGGCAAGGGGGCAAATTCCCAACAATGTGGCCATTAGTAGGCTCTGCTACGACTTCAGGCAGCGCACAGAGGGCTGAAAGTTGTCGTTGTCTGTGCCGGTAGTATCGGAAATGTACACCTCGTGCTTCGATAAAACTATGTCGTCTGATACTATGGCCATGGGATTCGTAGTGTCCATCTTTCTAGTACTTGATGAAAGCATGACGTTTGTAACACAAACACATATACGTATAATAATCAGTCATATAGTCATATAAACATGTAGTCACCACGTAAACATTCAAATCATTCTCCTAGTCTTACTAGCCAATTTCATCCAGTCTATAAGACTGCTCTATCCTCCACCTTGATCACTTAGATCGATCCTCGGTCTCCTTGACCGAGCATTCAGTCGTTATGACTGAACCTACTCTTCCTAGCCTTGCTAGACCACTACCTTGGTCACCTAGACCAAACCTCGATCCTCCAGACCGAGCCTTATAACAAACCAACGTGCTTAACTACTTCGATCACCTCCGTCCTCCAGACCGATTCCTCAGCCCTCCAAGCTGAGCCTATAAATAATAAAATGTGCTCAACATTCGTTTGTAAAAAGTTTTGGATCTGGACTTAAGTGGTATGCAGAAAAATGTTTTCGTGAGAGCCCTAGTGATCATAGTCTAGACTCGAGAAAGAATCCTAGTTCGCTATGATCAGAGCTCTGATACCAAGCTGTCACACCCTGGCTTTGCGGAAGCGTGGTTAATTTTGGTGTGACTTCTTAATACCATAGCTTAATCATACCAAAGCTATATGAGTTAAAAACATGCAAGATCATCCATTAAGTTTTGAAAATCAAACACAATACCATTGTTTTAACATACCCTGACAACCATAATCTTGTTCAACAAACTTTACAAACTGAAACATAATATAGACATGGTTTAAGGACTGTGTCTTGTCCAGGAAAGAGACACATCCCCTAAACCCCGGATGACCTTGGAAACTAGTGCAGCGGAAAACGTGCCATACCGTGCCAGATCTCGTTAATTTCCTGAAATACATGTAAGTTGAAAAATCAACAATAATGTTGAGCGAGTTCATGTGCAAGTGAGTAAGTAAAACACTTGTAGTATAAAAGTTGTCGTGGTATGTAGCAGTGTAAGAGGACTTGTGATCACCAATGGTTTGCAAGGCCATTAGCATGTTGTGAGATGCAAGTAGGAAGACACAACCCTAGCCGATTTTTGCGTTGGGCAACCAAGTCACTCCAGGTCCGTTCTGTTGGTCCTCAGAGAGGTCCGTTCTGTTGGGCCTAGAGCCGGGCTCGCTACACCCAGATAGATCTACCGCTTAAGTCCCTCGGTGTTCTAACTACCCATTCACATGATCTAAAACCTCCTTACGTTAATCATACCGTGTATAAAGTACTTGTAAACAAAGTAACATGTATTTCACCCCCGCAGTTAAGAAAACTGAAAACAGTTAGAGAAAAGGGGGACATGAACTCACAGTCGGTGCGTCTCTACCAAGTGTCTCCAAATCTGAAAGCTGTGCGACGACCTACAAGTGCTAATTCTATTAGACGGACGGCCGTGCCTTAGCTTTATAGTTTATGTTTTTGGGAAATAGTTAGACAACTATTTCGTGTTTACTTTTTGTAAATACTTGGTAGTTATATTCCTTCCCAAGGATGGTGGATACAATACATGTGCGTAAGTTACGTTTTAACAATCGTGTGGTAATGTAATTACCGGTGTAACTTATATATTCATAGTGAAAGCGTTCGCAAAGTTTTGGAATCATTAACGCTTGTAAATATTATTTTTACTCTAAAATAATATTTATGTAATTTCACAAAATAATCAATAACAGTGTTGTGACAAACATATTTATCACGTTGACTTAGTGAAAATCCCACCTCCGAATATTTAGTAAAATATAGTTCTGGCGAAATTTATGTTTCGAAAATATGTCAAAAATAGTTCTAACACTTGTTGTGTAAATAATTCTAGGTGTTAGGTTTTTAGAAAATTTCGCCAGAGTTTCCTCTGTAACTGGAGGTGGCCACGCTTTCAAGCGTATCATTTTCTTTTAACAAATCGATTCAACAACTTCTTTATTCAATCAAACAATTTCCGACACATCAAACTAGTCGATAAGTATGTAAATCGCATAATCGCATGAACTTGTAGTTTTTCCGCATCTATAATGTAAATCCCATTATATTTTGTAGATCTTTATATAAAGTAACCTTAATCTCATAAAAACCTCGTGTTTAGAGAAATTCGACTTTACAACTTCTAGTAACAAGTGACAAATCTAGTTCTTTGTCGGATCTTTTCATTTCACAAGTGTTTACACACTTGTGGTTTATAAAATCATGTTTGTTAGTGTAAGATCCATCTTTTTAGAAAACATGATTTCTTTGACGTGTGGTTCTTTGAAAATACCACTTGCGGATACGTAGATCCGCTAGTTTTAAACACTACCGTACAAGTTAAATCACTTTTACACAAGTAAAATATTTTTACACAAGTTCATGTCTCGTGTGTGGTAGAGTTTCACCTTTTAACCCTTGTGTTAACTAAAAACGAGCTTATGTGAAGATCCATGATCTTACAAAGTCGGGTTAAACGATGATCCGAGCTACCACATCATAGATCGGGTCTCAAAAATCACAAATTCCAAATACTACAACTTTTACACATGTTACAAGCTATTAACCACCATTTTTAGAGTTTTTACTAGACTTTAATGCTTCAAAATGTATGTTATCGATATTTAACCGACACGAACCCTTTTAACCACTTTAGATAAGTGTAAAAACGAGTTTTAAATGTTATACCTCTAGCTCAAGGCTAGGGAAGATCTTTGGTGAAAAATGGGTGGATAAAAGCTAACGGAAGTGGTCCTTCGCGTTCCGAGTGCACCAAAGCTCCTATTACGTAACCTTTAACACTTGAATGATGGTGGAATTGCTTGAACAAGAACCGAAAGTATGATGGTGGGAGGAGTGGGGTTCGGCCGAGATGAAGGGAGAGCAAGAGAGAGAGTTGAAGTTGGTGTTGTGAAGTGATAATGAGCATGTGTTAAGTGTTTATTTTATAGACAAATTAAGAGGTGATTATCCATTGGGTTTTATGTCACAAAGATACTAAACACACCTAAATAAAATAATCCACTTTAGTACTTGTATGTTCCCCATGGTTGGGGCCGATTCCAATGGGGGGGGGGGTATCTAGTTCGATTGCAAGTAGATAGTTAGGGAGTTTAGTTAGGTTAGTTAGGTTAGTTTAGTATTAAACTCCGTTAGTAATATATAGCGTGTTATGACGGGTGTTAGGGTAATCAGGGACCCTAACTGGCTCAGAAAAATATAATTAGTGAAAATAGTAATATTTTCATGTTCCGGGTAAAGTCCGGTTGTTCGGTTGGATAGTAATCCGTTAAAGCGTTACAAAAGCTTTAAAGTGTCGTTATTGTTATTTTTTAGTGACACATTTTGTTTCCACACTTTAGAAAGTGTCTAGTAGTATTTTCCCCATGCTTTGGCACTTTACTAGTCAGCTAGAAGCTGGGTTATTTATTAAAGTGCTGTGTTTTGTACTTAAAGTACGTTTTAGGCACATCCAATCAGTGTATCTTATTCCTAGAGACGCAGTTCCACAACCCTTATAACCCTACACTCACTACCAGTGTAGTCAGATATTTGAGGCTCTTAACAGGCCTTAGAGGCAGTGTTTGCCTGATGCTGGTTATATCAGCATGTTCACTGTGTATCCGTTTAGTGCTACTGTGCTTTTTGTGCATCATGTTTGTCACTAGGGTTCAGCATGTAAATAATGTAGTGACAGCAAATAAAGTATGATGCAAGTAAGTGCATGTATCAGTATGCAGGTAGCAGTTTATCATTAATTTCAGTTAAGCACAGTAATTTAGCAGTAATTAATCATTAATTAAGTCGTACGGATACCTGGTTTAGTGCGGGTTGTCACATTTATGTGGTATAAACTCAGAGGGTTATACACACATGTAACTAGGTCCTAATGGAACTTTAAGGCATGTCTAAACCTATCAAAACCGGGTCAGAACTGAAGTCAAAGCAAAAGTCAAACTTTTGCGTCTTTCGATTCCGAATCGGTTCAAAACAGAAAGTTGTCGAATCAAACAAGCGTAGACAAGTTTTTATACTTATTAACAAGTTATATGAATGATTAAATAGGTTACACGCCTTCTATAATGCTAATCGTGTGTTAATTCGAAAATCACAATTCTGTTGACTTTTTCTAACAACGTTTGACTCGACAAACGACCTAGTTAGGATGGAAATCAGTGGGTGCCCTTTTAAGGCTTTAAATCCCACATAATTACCAACTTATAACAACTTTCATTTCGGCAAAACACTGGACCATTTTTGTTTTATCATTAAGTCAAACCGTAATTACGACGGTTTGACTTCTAGGCTATAAACTAAGCAAGACTTAATTTAGAAGGGTTAAACATACTTACTCGTGTCTAATGATGATTAGGAAGGTCTTGTGTCTGCTGTTGTGCTCCTCAAAATGTCCAGAAGTTGAAGTGTGGTTGCATGTTGCAACATGAGACTTATATATGAACTTTGATCATACTAGATTGATGCCAAATGGGTCTACTAACCATCAAGGATGTAAACATGTGTCTCCTATTGGCTAAATACCATCATAGGCAACCCATGGTATCGAAAACTTGAGTTTTAAGTCGGTTAAAGACACAACAGGCAGCTGGCTATTGTTTTCTGCATCTGGGGTCCTGATGCGGCCCGCGTAAGGTATTGGCAATCCTTACGCGGCCCGCATGGAGGCTGGCTTTAGGTTTCAAACTTTCCTTTTATTGCATTTCAGTCCCCGGTCCTCCTAAACGTCGCTTTCACTTTCATTCTTGCATTTTAAACCTTTAAAATTGACATTTAGGGACTTTAAGACTTATACCCTCTTTGTCAAGTCCTCGGGTAACTTTGTGATCACCCGAAAAACCCTAATTTTCAATGTTGACGATTTTAACCCTCACACACGAAATTTATCATAACTTTCTCATACGGTAACGAAACTTGGTGAAATTTTTATGGTGCATTCTAGTGAGCATAATTAATTGTTACAAGGCTTCGGGTTTACTAAAAGGTCACTCAGAGGTATATCTTAAACATGTTGACACATTTAACCCCTGTAGTTTGTAATCTCTCACTTTCTTTCACAATTCGCTTCGTATGATCCATGATCCATTCGTTTAAGGTTATAAACATCATGTAGGGTTATTGTATAGTATGTTTATTCATTGTTGACACTTTGAACCCTTATATTTACATATTTTCATTGTTTGTCAACTTTAGTCCTTCAAGAACATTCTTTCACACGTTCAAAGGTTATGACACGTGTCAAGACATTATAGGACGTAAATTTTCGAGGTGTTACATCCTCACCCCCTTAAAATAAATCTCGACCTCGAGATTTACTGAAACAGATAAGGGTACTTTTCTTTCATCATGGACTCAACCTCCCACGTATACTCGGGACCTCTACGGGCATCCCATTTGACCTTTACAATCGGTACATGCTTCCTTCGAAGCTTCTTAACCTGTCGATCCTCGATCGACAATTGTTTTTCCAAAAATTTTAAGCTCTCGTCTATATGCACATCCGTATGTGGTATAACCAGTGATTCGTCAGCGAAACACTTCTTCAGGTTGCAGATGTGGAACACATTGTGTATACTATTGAGCTCTTCTGGTAAGTTTAACTTATAGGAAACTGACCCGACACGTTCGATAACCTCGAAAGGTCCTATGTATCTCGGGCTTAACTTGCCTTTCTTACCAAATCGCATCACTCCTTTCCAGGGTGACACTTTAAGTAGGACTTTGTCACCTACTTCGAAGTGAAAATCCTTACGCTTGGGATCAGCGTAACTCTTCTACCTATCCCGGGCAGCTTTGAGACGGTCTCGAATCTGGACAATCTTGTCCGTCGTTTCGAACATGATCTCTGGTCCTGATAACTGGACATCTCCAACTTTCGCCCAGCAAATAGGCGATCTACACTTTCTACCGTATAATGCCTCAAAAGGCGCAGCCTTAATGCTGGTATGGTAGCTATTGTTGTAGGAGAATTCGATTAATGGTAGGTTCTTATCCCAACTACCACCCAAATCGATCGCACATGCACGTAGCATGTCTTCCAACGTTTGAATAGTACGCTCACTCTGACCGTCAGTCTGAGGATGAAAAGTCGTACTAAAATTCAAACGTGTGCCCAAGGATTGTTGGAAACTCTTCCAAAAATGCGACGTGTACCTAGTATCTCTATCAAAGATAATAGCCACAGGTATGCCATGTAAGGCTACAATCTTATCCACGTATAGCTGGGCTAACATGTCGGAGCTATAAGTCTCCTTGATGGGTAGGAAATGAGCTGACTTAGTCAGTCTGTCAACTATAACCCATATCGTATCATTTCCTTTCCTGGTCTTAGGTAACTTGGTAATAAAATCCATCATCACCATTTCCCACTTCCACGTAGGAAGTTCAGGCTGTTGTAGCAAACCTGACGGTTTCTGATGCTCGGCTTTGACTTGCGCACATGTCAAGCATTTAGCTACATGAGTGGCTACAGACTTCTTCAAGCCTATCCACCAATAATTTGCCTTTAGATCCTGGTACATCTTATCTGCTCCAGGATGAACGGAGTATTTGGAACTATGGGCTTCCTGGAGGATAACATCTCGAAGTCCTCCATAAATTGGAACCCATATTCGTCCATTTAATCTTAGTATTCCGTCCTTGCTAAGTGTTAACTGCTCCTCAGTTACCCCTAGCTTTTCGTTAGGATAGTTAGCTTCCAACACAGCTTCCTTCTGTGCAGCTAGCAACCTTTCAATCAAATTGTTCTTTATTTCCATGCGCTTGGCATTGATTCGGATGGGTTTCACCTTCTCCTTCCGACTCAAGGCATCGGCGACTACATTCGCCTTGCCGGGATGGTATCTTATTTCACAATCGTAATCATTCAGAGTTTCCATCCAACGGCGTTGCCTCATGTTCAAGTCCTTCTGATTGAACAGATGTTGAAGGCTCTTGTGATAAGAATAGATCACACATTTGATTCCATATAAGTAGTGCCTCCAAAGTTTTAGTGCGAATACAACGACACCCAATTCCAAGTCATGGGTAGTGTAATTCTTTTCGTGCACCTTTAACTGGCGTGAAGCATAGGCAATGACTTTGCCTTTCTGCATAAGCACACATCCCATCCCGGTGTGTGACGCATCACAATAAACTACAAACTCCTCTATTCCTTCAGGCAATGTCAGTACTGGAGCATTACTCAACTTTTGTTTCAGAATATCGAAGGATTCCTGCTGCTTAGGACCCCAGTCAAACTTAATCTTCTTACGTGTCAGCGAAGTCAGGGGTGCAGCAATCCTCGAGAAGTTTTCAATGAATCGCCTATAGTATCCTGCCAAACCTAGGAAGCTACGAATTTCTGTAGGCGTCTTTGGCTCATGCCAATTCATGACAGCTTTAACTTTAGCGGGATCTACTTGGATACCACGCTCACTAACAACATGTCCAAGAAATTGGACTTCTCGAAGCCAGAATTCACACTTCGAGAACTTGGCATAGAGCTTTTCTTTATGAAGTAGTTCCAAAATGCAGTGAAGATGCTTCTCGTGGTCAGCTTGGTTCTTCGAGTAGATGAGGATATCATCGATGAAAACGATGACGAATTTATCTAAGTGCGGCTTGCAAACGCGATTCATGAGATCCATGAATGCGGCAGGTGCATTAGTGAGCCCAAAAGGCATCACTAGGAACTCGTAATGACCATAACGAGTCCTAAATGCTGTTTTGTGCACGTCTTCATCTCTAACCTTCAATTGATGGTAGCCTGACCTCAAGTCAATCTTCGAGAAGAAACTTGCCCCCTGAAGCTGATCGAACAGATCGTCGATTCTGGGCAAAGGATACCTATTCTTGATAGTGACCTTATTAAGCTCGCGGTAGTCGATGCACAGACGCATCGATCCATCCTTCTTCTTGACAAATAAAACTGGTGCTCCCCAAGGAGACGAACTAGGTTTGATGAAACCTTTGGCTAGCAAATCATCTAGCTGCGTTCTCAATTCCTTCATCTCTGTTGGTGCCAATCTATAAGGCGCCCTTGCTACCGGTGCTGATCCAGGAATAATGTCAATTCTGAATTCTACTTGCCTATCTGGTGGCAAACCAGGTAGTTCTTCAGGGAAAACTTCGGGGTATTCAGAAATGACGGGGATATCCCCAATCTTGGGCTTCGGCTCATCAATAATCACTTGTGCCATGTAGATGACACAACCCTTCTTCAAACACTTAGAGTCCTTGAGCATAGACATCTTCTCAGGCAGCCCATACTGGGTATCTCCCTGGATAGTAAGTGATTCACCAGACGGAGTCTTGAGCATCACTTGCTTCTTATTGCAAACAATCTGGGCCTGGTTATGAGATAACCAGTCCATACCCAAAACTATGTCAAAACCAGCTAGTTTCAAAGGAAGTAGGGACAAAGGAAAAGAGTGGTTCTTAATGGATATGAAACATCCATCTAATAAGGTTGAGGCGGTTTCTAAAGTGCCATCTACTAGTTCCACCTCATACTTCACAATTAAGGTCTTAACAGGTAATTTCAACAATTCACAAAACTTATTATCTATGAACGACTTATCAGCGCCTGAATCAAATAACACTCTCGCATAAACATCATTTACGAGAAAGGTACCTGTTATCACATTGTCGTCCTTGACGGCTTCCTTAGCATCCATCCTGAAGACCCTAGCATTGGCCTTCCTAGCCTCTTCGGGCTTCTTGGCGTATTTTGGGCAGTTGGTCTTGATGTGCCCCTTTTCATTGCAACCGTAGCAGGTCGCATCCTTCATCTTTTTGCAATCCAAGGTCTTGTGTTCCTTGGACTTGCACAAACCACATGCAAAAGCTTTCCCTTGTGAATTTGAATTCGATTCAAACCTGCACTTCCCAAAGTGCTGTCTCTTGCAGATTTTACATCTGGGTTTTTCACCCGACTGCTGACCATCCTTCCTAAATCCTGACCCCTTCTTGTGGTCATTGTTTCCCTTCTGGTTCTTGTCTGAACGTCGTGAGTTGTCATCCTCACGCTTCCTCTTTTGGGTATCAGTGTTCCTCTGCGATTTCAGCCTGACCGCATCCAAGGTAAGAGACAATGATATGTCCGCTACAGACCGAAAAGTAGCTGGTCTGGAGGCCTTCACACTTGCCTTGATCTCCGGGGCCAAACCCCCGATAAAACGAGCTATACGTTTGGGTTCCGGGGTTACTAGATATGGAACCAATCTTGACAAAGTGTTAAAGCTGGTGAGGTAGGCCTGACAGTCTAGGTTTCTCATGACCAGCGACAAGAAGTCAGCTTCAATTTTCTCAACCTCATGCTGAGGGCAGTAATTTTCCTTGATCAGTGCCATGAACTGTTCCCAGGTCATATTGTACAACGGGACTTTCCCCGTAGCTTGGATCAAAGATCTCCACCAAGCTAATGCTTCCCCCTTAAAAGACTGAGACACGAATTTCACAATGTCCCTATTATCACAACCACTGATATCCACAACCGTATCCATCTCGTCCAACCAAGTCATGCAATCTACCGCTCCTTTTTCCCCAGTGAAATCCCTGGGTTTGCACGAAACGAAGTACTTATAGGAGCAACCCTTATTACGGGGTTCTTGATTCCGTATGACTCTTTGGGATGGAGCACTCCTCTGGTTTGATGAGTGGTGAGAATTACTGTTGTGGGCAGTGTGAGTCCTGGAGGGTGTTCTAGAGTGTGGTGCAGATTGGGTCCTTGTATGGTTACCACCGGATTCATGGAGCTGTCTATCCATAGCTCGATTAACGGCATTATCTATCATTGCCTGTAATTCTGCACCCGCTACATTTACTCGAGCATTATCATGATCTCTCCCTGGGTGACTGTTGACCTCATTTGAGTCTGCCATGTAGCTTGAACTGTTACATATCGACATCAATTTATTGGTGAGTTTATTATAGAATTGTCTTTTATGGCAATTTATTAACCGTGGTAAACGTAGACCATATATGGGTAATTTATTACTCACATTTATTTAGGATTTCTAATATAATTTATCCTAATTATAAACAATAACAGTTTTATTAGCACATAAGGCCTAGTCACAGGGACAATTTAGACCATAAGCTATGATTTCAGAGAATCAAAGTATGAAGGGTTGAACACAGTTCATTACCTTTATCAGACAGGGTCACAGACTATTACTGTCTTTTGTCTCATATGAAAATGAGAAGGGCCCGTAGGCATTCTATTACCATTGGATGGTAAAGAGAATTAATCATATTTATTGATGATTTAACCCATGATTCAGAGATCATTTAGTTGGGTTAGGAATCTTTGAAAAGATCCATATATAATAATAACACGTGTGTGTTTTTAACGAATCATGTCTGCCAGGAGTGTTAACATGTTTTCAGATGTTAACAGGGAATTTGAATCTTTTTAACGGGTTTTACCATCTTGGCCAGGTCTTAAAATGACATGCAGACTAGGTTATACCTTTAAGATCCTAAATTAAAAATATACATAGGCAGATAGATTTTAAAAGGAATGATTCTGATTTTTTTATTTCATATCTAATTTAATTATGCATAATATGGCAAAGATGAAATTTATAAACTTACATTCCATTTAAAACTTAAAAGTAGTACACTTTGCCCTAAACGGGACTTTTCACAAAAACACTTGCCCACGCAGGAGCTATACAGATAACACATGTCCTCACAGGGACGGTTTACAAAAGTAAATGTCCACGTAGGGACTAATAGAGACAAGTCCTCGTAGGGACTAAGTACAAAGATAGATGTCCACGCAGGGACTACATACACACATAAATAAGTGTCCACGTAGGGACTTGATTTAAACAAGGAAATACAACAATATATATTGAGATTTAACGATCCCGTTTCTTCTTTCCTTTCAGCAAACTTGCCAAACCACTCATGAATCCCTCATTCTTCTTACGCTCTTTCTGGAGGTCTCACTCAACCCTGCCCAGTCTTTGACGGAGATCCTCCTGCTCTGGTGGAGAAAACCGTGGTGGCTGGTACGGTGGCGGCGGCTGAGCAGGTACTTGATACCCACGAGCTGGATGTCCCATTCCTCAAGGGGTTCCATATGGTCCCTCAGGATTTTGGGTAAGGTAGTTTGCTGCCACTTGGTATGGGTCGGCCTCGGCATAGTTATAGTTATGGTATGCTGGCAGTCCGTATGGGTTGTAAGCTGCCGGAGCAGTATAAGCAGGGATAGGGTTACCAAAACCCGGTGATGGCGGTGCAATAGGTGCCGAATTCACCTCTGAAACTGGAACTGAAGGTCCACCCATTTGTGGGTCTTCATATATTGGCGGGTAGTGGCTGCCGCTAGAGTGTTGAGGGGTACTGAAATGAAACTCCCCTCCTCGTGCTGACATCCATGCGCTAGTCCTCCTACGTCTTGGTGGTTCTGGAGGCTCTAGATGAACTGGCGGCGGTGGTGGCGGTGGCGTGACTGCCACGAAACGTGGATCCTCAGAGGGATCTCGCTGCTGCTGTTGCGGCTGCTGGTGAGGCGATGAGTGGTAGGATGGTGTATAGTACCACTCACACCGTTCGAACCGTGCCTGGTGACTATCCGGACCTTGGTATGGTGTTCCGTGAAAAGACGAACCATCAGAGATCTCCACAGGATGGTTCGGGGTTCCGGTTGCAGGCTCGACGGGATCTGTGTCCTCGTCCATATCCATCGCTTGATCACCTGAAAAGTGATCCTCTGGTCCTAGTGGATTAAAACCCCCTTGTTCTGGTAGGTAGTCTGCCGGGTTAAACTGGCCCCGAAAGACAGGAGTAGGGTCGTCGAAGGAACGGTGCGATGAAGATCGTTGCAAAGGTATGTATGAAGGTGGCGGATTGTTGGGCTCATTCTCGGACTGAGGCCCATATGAGTGATGATATGGAGGCGTTGAGCTATACGAAGTAGATCGTCTGGAAGGCTCCTCGTAAATCCTCCAAGGTTCTTGTGGATCTGCACTCCTTGTAGAAGAAGGAGTTCGCCGGCCCGAAGGCCCGGCCTTGTGGTCTTTAGGGGCGCTCATTGGCTCCTTTCCTCGACTTCCCCGCCTGAATCTTGGCGGCATTTTTAAACCTGTCCATATAAACAAAGGTAATAACAAGGAGAAAATAAAGGATAAAGTTAAAAGTAAAATAAAAACATTTTGGATTATTCCTAAGTTCTTTGTCTAGACTCGAAGATTTAGGAATGTGCAATTGTGTCATTGAGATTAAACACAAAAGGCTAGTGTTTAATTCGCCCAACGTTGGCTCTGATACCAACCTGACACACCCCGGATTTCCACGTGTCACCGGTGGGCCCGGTGGGGGAGTATCGTGACGTGGTTGGAAACATAATAGTCAAACAACACAATATTTAAATGCACAGCGGAAGCAAAATATAGATTCATTTCAACCAAACAATATAGTAATATTAAGTATCACAAGTAGTCGAATATAAATCCACAGGTAGATCAAAATAAAAAGGAAACAATGTTCAACAGTCTAAGACATCCAAGCTTGCGAGACTTATTGTGGATGCTAGAAGAAAAGCCAGCCTATTACGCGTAGTACCTGCACTTAACCTTTTTGAGAAAATACGTCAGTTTACACTGGTAAATACAATCAACCGACTCATTTTGAAAAGAGTTTAAGAAAATGCATTTAAGGCACAAGGCACAAATAATATTTTATAACTTGGGATAATTATTAGAATATAATTCTTGTAAAGGATTTACATGTTTCTTATGCGTTCAGTAGCCCGGATCGAGCCGGGTTAAAGATCAATAGACACACCACATTATGTATATGAGACACCGACGGGCGTACGCCTACGCCCCGTGCTTAGGTCGTGGCCATTTCGTAAAATGATGCCAGGGATATCCGGGACATGGTCATTAACCCCCCAAAGGCTTTAAGCAAACAAAACAATTTAAACGAGACATCTCAATACTTTAACCATCATACAATTAAAGATTCAATGCCCGACCAAGCGGTATTTTATATACCGTACCCCAAGCCCGTATAGGGAAATAAGTTAAAAGTATTTACCTGAGCAAGTATAAATCAAAATCAGCGAGTGCAAGTATCTTTTACCGGTTCTCCTAATCTGGAACGAAGGTTTATAATAACCTATTAGAATCCTAACGGGTCTTTAGTTAAGCTTAAGCTTAGACCGGTTAGTTTTAAAGATACGGTTCGTACGCACGATTAAGCGAAGACCGGATAGAATGTGATTTAGACCCGACAAGTTTGAAGACTTGCTTAATATGGGTATATTATACACATTCTGGATTTTGAGATAAAACCGATAAGGTTTGACCCGTTTCGGCTAATTTATGTAAACTAGTTACATGAACCGTACCGAACGCGTATGAAGCGTAACGGGTAACCATAAGAGTCCTAAACAGGTTTCCTAAGTTAACATGCCTTAAATATGTTGTGATATCAGTAGGATATCTCCCATTATGCCCAAAACGAGTTTAATCACATATTAAGCCCCGTAGGGGTATTTTGGTCATTTTAAAGATTATAAAAGGGATTAATTTATCTTCTGTGATCCGGGTCTGAATAAATCAGTAAAATAGATTATTTTAACAGGTTATAACATTTGGTTATAAGTCTTATATGCCAAAATAATTTTAAACCCAAACTATGCGTATAATACGCGTATAAAGCCGTTTTAAGCGACATACGGGTTAAAATAGGATTCTGAGTTTTTTTTTTTGATGAGTTAAACAGGTTCAAAACACTTCATTTATTATTTAAAATTAGTAGCAATTGGATTGGCATCAAAAGGATTTGTAAAACTCATTTTATGGCTTAAAAGGGCATATTCGGTATTTACCGAATTAAGGCACTAATCCTAGCTTATGATCAGTTTAAAAATAATTAAAAATCTTCAAAAATCCCAAAATATTATATTACATCAGTGGGTAGAAGTTTTGGTGTCAAAGATTGGGTTTAGATAGGCTTTACGCTAATGACACCGTTTAATTACTAAGAAGCATTCTAATAACGTCATTAAGCATAACTCCTAATCTAGACCTCCAACTGATGTGAAAATTTAGGGATATGTTTTATAATCAGTAACAAAGATTATTGTACTTTCACATTTCCAAAATTCTCGTTGTATGGTCATAAGGGCATTATGGTCCATATTTAAGCACTTAACGGAAACGTCGGACAATTAAGGATTTATGTGGTATAAACTCAAAGGGTTATACACACATGTAACTAGGTCCTAATGGAACTTTAAGGCATTTCTAAACCTATCAAAACCGGGTCAGAACTGAAGTCAAAGCAAAAGTCAAACTTTTACGTCTTTCGGTTCCGAATCGGTTCAAAACAGAAAGTTGTCGAATCAAACAAGCGTAGACAAGTTTTTATACTTATTAACAAGTTATATGAATGATTAAATAGGTTACACGCCTTCTATAATGCTAATCGCTTGTTAATTCGAAAATCACAATTCTGTTGACTTTTTCTAACAACGTTTGACACGACAAACGACCTAGTTAGGATGGAAATCAGTGGGTGCCCTTTTAAGGCTTTAAAGCCCACATAATTACCAACTTATAACAACTTTCATTTCGGCAAAACACTGGACCATTTGTGTTTTATCGTTAAGTCAAACCGTAATTACGACGGTTTGACTTCTAGGCTATAAACTAAGCAAGACTTAATTTAGAAGGGTTAAACATACTTACTCGTGTCTAATGATGATTAGGAAGGTCTTGTGTCTGCTGTTGTGCTCCTCAAAATGTCCAGAAGTTGAAGTGTGGTTGCATGTTGCAACATGAGACTTATATATGAACTTTGATCATACTAGATTGATGCCAAATGGGTCTACTAACCATCAAGGATGTAAACATGTGTCTCCTATAGGCTAAATACCATCATAGGCAACCCATGGTATCGAAAACTTGAGTTTTAAGTCGGTTAAAGACACAACAGGCAGCTGGCTGTTGTTTTCTGCATCTGGGGTCCTGACGCGGCCCGCGTAAGGTATTGGCAATCCTTACGCGGCCCGCATGGAGGCTGGCTTCAGGTTTCAAACTTTCCTTTTATTGCATTTCAGTCCCCGGTCCTCCTAAACGTCGCTTTCACTTTCATTCTTGCATTTTAAACCTTTAAAATTGACATTTAGGGACTTTAAGACTTATACCCTCTTTGTCAAGTCCTCGGGTAACTTTGTGATCACCCGAAAAAACCCTAATTTTCAATGTTGACGATTTTAACCCTCACACACGAAATTTATCATAACTTTCTCATACGGTAACGAAACTTGGTGAAATTTTTATGGTGCATTCTAGTGAGCATAATTAATCGTTACAAGGCTTCGGGTTTGCTAAAAGGTCACTCAGAGGTATATCTTAAACATGTTGACACATTTAACCCCTGTAGTTTGTAATCTCTCACTTTCTTTCACAATTCGCTTCGTATGATCCATGATCCATTCGTTTAAGGTTATAAACATCATGTAGGGTTATTGTATAGTATGTTTATTCATTGTTGACACTTTGAACCCTTATATTTACATATTTTCATTGTTTGTCAACTTTAGTCCTTCAAGAACATTCTTTCACACGTTCAAAGGTTATGACACGTGTCAAGACATTATAGGACGTAAATTTTCGAGGTGTTACTATATGGAACTTGATTTCTGGATTAGCTGGAGTGGGCATGGATCGTGCTATTTAGATACGCATGATAGATTCAATGTTTTTACATACATTTGGTTTTAAAACATTTGAACAATGGTTTACGTATTGCTTCAGCTGGTCATGTTGAATTGTATTAAACTTATGATTGAACCATTTTTAGTAATCAATGGCAACTTTATTTGAAATATTGTTATATGTTCAATGTAATTGGTGGCTATATCCTTGCACGTCACACGCCAGCGGGGTGTTCCGCTAGTGGTATTTTGGGGGTGTGACAGAAGATGTTGAAGCCGGAAGAATAGGTCTCCAACGTTCAAAAGGGAATATTCCGGAGTATCCCTAGTTTATAGGATAAGTTGTTTGATATTTGCAACTATAAATAGGAGTGCCAGATCATAGGAACACTTCACCTCACTCTCTACTCTCAAACTCTTACACATTTCTCTTGAAATCGCACATTAACACTTATCACTTACAATCATTGTAACACTTAGTATCGATCTGAGCATTATCCTGCACTGTATCCTGAATATTCAAGCAACAAGAAGAACAAGGAAGCCGATGATTGTCAGCTCCCGAGGTTTTATGCTAGAGATCTAGATTGATCAAGGGCTTTCCTCGTACATCCTGTGTCTAATTTTACGTATTCAGCTCATTGTTTGATTATTGGTATAGTTTCATATCCTGAGGCTATATCCTGAAACTATTTTTATAAACAAACAAACCAACATATTCTTCACAAGCATTGCTAGCACACTACCTCACAAACTAATTTGATCACTTAATTGCTTCGGTAATTTTTGACCAAAATGATTTGGCGCCCACCGTGTGGCAAGTGGTGCTATTTCTACTAAAAGCTTTGTTAGAATCACTAATTTTCTTCTTGTTTTCAAAACTTTTTACACAACTGTTTGCAAATATGAGCTCTTCTATGCTTGTTACAACCTCTGCTACAACCGGTTCGGTGCTTCCACCACCTCCACAGATGCAAGCTTCATCACAAGCTCAGGCTCCACCAAGGAGTGTTGAAACTCATATATCCCGAGACATTGTTTCTGCTTAAAATGTCCACAGATCTGGTGTCCTAGGGAGAACTCCTATTATGGGTTCTAATGATGAAATTTTAACTTTGTTTGGTAGTATACAAGATCAGATGAAGCAACAACAAGAGACTAACCAGATAATAATGAGGGAAATACAACTCTTGAAATCTAACTCCAAGAGACCTGCTGAGGATACTATCACTCCCTTGTAGCCTAGGGCACTGAACTTTATTTCAGCAGTGTATACTGAGGATAGTCAGGGCAATGTTGTACCAAGTCATTCCCAGGGCAATACTCCTGAAATACCCTCAACAGCCAGGATGTTGACTGTCAGGGGACCAGGATATGCTCCAGGATATGGCCAGAATCCTCAAACTGGTAACTTACTTAATAATGTTAATACTCTTGCTACTAACAATCTTGGATCTTCGCAGGATACAGGTGTGACGTCAGCACTCTCCAGAGAGCTTCAGAAGCTGAAGGATATGATATCCAGTGTACCCGGGGTGGTGCAGCCTATACCGGAAGTATCCCAGGACAGTCATAGGATATCCTGGTTTGCATATCCTATATGTGATGCTGAAATCCCAAAAAGATTTCAAACTCCCAATATGAAGCTTTATGACGGGACCACGGATCCTGAGGAAAATATTGCTCAGTATAGGGAGAGGATGGAGATTCACCCTATTCCACCGAAACTTAAGGAGGCATGCCTCTGCAAGGGCTTCGGCTCGACTTTAACAGGATCAACCTTGAAATGGCTCTTAAACGTTCCACCTCATTCAATTACATCATTTGCTCATTTGTATAATTTGTTTAACAGTTAGTTTTCTTGCAGTAGAAGCTTTGAAAAACTAACAAGTGACCTCTACAGGATAACTCAGGGTCCTCAAGAATCGTTAAGGGATTACGTGAACAAGTTCAGTAGGGAATCCTTGGATATCCCAAATCTTGACGTTGCTACACCTGTGCAAGCATTCAAGATGGGATTGCAAAAGGATTCCCAATTTTATCAGTATCTTGTGATGAATCCTTGCAAGAACTTAGATGAAGCTCGGAACAAGGCTTTGAGATATACCATACTTGAAGACGACAAGAAAATGCAAGAGAGGATGAATTCATCCTCAACATACGAATCGATGAATAGGAAATCGGAGTCCTCGTAAAAACCATACCGCTCTAGGCCGTATGGTAAAAATGACAGCAAGAAAGTGAATGTTGTTGAGGATAAAGATGGCGAAGAATGTCCTGAATTATCAGAATGTTGTTTTTCTGTTAATATACATGAACTGATGTATGCCATGCAGGGTTTAGGACATAAAGCGAGGTGGCCAAGGAAGAACCAGCAAAAGGCCAATTGGAAGGATAAATCTAAGTGGTGTGCCTTCCATGAGGATTTTGGACATGTGATGGAAGATTGTATAGCCCTGAGGAAGGACATAGGCTACCTGTTGAGCAAGGGCTATTTGAAAGATATTTTGGGCAGAAAGAAGAATAAGGGTCAGGATACTGAGAAGGATTCTGAAGGAGTAGCATCACCTCCTCCAGATGTTAAGATAATCAATTTCATATCCGAAGGATCCGATATATGCAGAACCTCATACTCTACAGCTAAGAGACATGCCAAGGAGGCTAAGGCAGAAAGAGGGGACAAGCCAATGAGGATGACAACACTTACAACAGACAAAGTGATAACATTCGAAAGCGATGACCGGGATAGCATTCAGGATCCTCATCATGATGGTCTAGTAATCACTTTATATATTGCTAATCATTTTGTATGTAGGATACTGGTGGATAATGGCAGTTCAGTTAACATCATCCAGTTGGAAACCCTGAAGAGAATGAACATTCCGCAAATCGAGATCACTTCAAAGTCCACTGTGCTTGTAGGGTTCAGTGGAGAGGCGAAAACCACTGTTGGAGAAATAAAAATGCCTGTATATGTTGAAGGAGTGAACTCAATGCGACGATTCTGTTTCATGGACTCACTGTCCAACTATAATATTATATTAGGCAGGCCTTGGATTCATGATATAAAAGCTGTGCCATCAACCTATAATCAGTGCATCAAGATCCCTACTCCTTGGGGGGTGGTCAAAGTGGAAAGCGATCAACAGGAGGCGAAGGAATGTTATTCCTCTTCGATGAAAGCCTCAACACAATCCAGAGCAGGATAACAATTAAAGATACAAGCCCAGGATATCGTGGAAGCTTCAGAGTAGGATGTTAAGAAAATTATCTTGGATCAGGATTATCCGGATATCTCGGTGCTTGTAGGGGCTGATATCCCTCAAGATATTGAGATTCAGCTTACTAACTTCTTAAAATGCTGGATGTCCACGTTTGCATGGAAACACGAAGATATGACATGTATTTCAAAAGATATTATAACTCACAAGCTTGGAATTGACAGGTCTTTCAATCCCGTTCAGCAAAAGAGAAGGAAATTTGCTCCTGAAAGAAATGTGATTATACAAGAAGAGGTTGAAAGATTATTGAAGACCAAGATGATTAGGGAAGTCAAATTCCCTAAGTGGTTAGCAAACGTGGTGGTGGTTCAAAAGAAAAATGGGAAATGGAGAGTTTGTATAGACTACACAGACCTCAATTAAGCTTGTCCTAAAGACCCATTCCTGTTGCCTCATATAGATTCGATGGTAGATGCAACCGTCGGTCATGAAATGCTGACCTTTATGGATGCATCATCAGGATTCCAGTAAATCCAGATGGAGCCATCCGATCAGAAAGATATTCATGACATCGACAGGTATATACTATTATATTGCCATGCCTTTCGGTTTGAAAAATGCAGGTGCAACGTATCAAAGACTGGTGAATATGATGTTTAAAGATAAAATGGGGGACACCATGGAGGTGTATATTGATAATATGGTGGTGAAATCCAAGAAAGCGGAGGATCACCTCCAGGATCATGAATGTGCCTTCAATATCCTGGACCAGTATAATATGAAGCTGAATCCTGCTAAGTGTCATTTCGGAGTGGGGGCAGGAAATTTTTTAAGGATATATGGTAACCTAGAGGGGGATAGAAGCAAGTCATGAACAAATTAAAGCTATCCTGGATCTCAAATCACCATCCAACATGAAAGATGTGCAAAGGTTAATAGGACGAGTAGCGGCGTTGAACAGGTTCATATAAAGATCTTCAGAAAAATGCAAGGAATTCTATGATATCTTGAAGAAGAACAAAAAGTTTGAATTGGGAAAAAAAACGCAAAGCTGCTCTACAAGAATTAAAGCAATATCTTTCAAGTGCACCTTTGCTGATGAAGCCTGGGGATGGTGAACCCTTATCCCTGTATCTTGCAGTATCAGGGAATGCAGTGAGTGCTGTTCTGGTAAAGGATCATGAAGGTCAGTAGTTCCTGTTTATTATGTCAGTAAAAGTTTTTTAGATGCTGAAACTAGATACTCACACTTAGAAAAATTGATATTAGCTCTAGTTATGGCATCAACTAAGCTTAGACATTATTTTGAAACATAAAAGATTCATATAAAAACCAATTATCTTGTTAGAAATATGCTTAGGAAACCTGAAATGTTTGGTAGGATGGCTAAGTGGTCCGTAAAACTAAGTGCATACGATGTAGTATATGAACCTAGAAATGCTATAAAGTCTCAGGCTTTTGAAGACTTTGTGGCTTATTTTAGTAGTGATATTCAAAATGAAGCTGACCTAGAGGTACAACAACTAGGTGAAGGTTCAAGACTTTGGATATTGTATACTGATGGTGCATCTAACGTAAGAGGTGTAGGATTAGGGATACTACTCACCACAGGGGGACATATTACCCCAGGCTATTAGATGTAAATTCCCTGCTACTAATAATGAAGCTGAGTATGAAGCGCTGATTGCAGGATTAGAATTAGCCAAGGATATGAATATTAAATTTTTATAAGTGTATGTTGATTCCCTGTTGATCACTAACCATTTCAATGGATCTTATGCAGTCAAAGGTGAAAAGTTAGTCGAATATCTTGAAATTGTTAAAAATTAGCAGGATATTTTGAAGTTTTTACACTTGAACAGGTACTAAGAGAGGAAAATGCTGAGGCAGATGCTCTATCAAATTTAGGATCTACAGTCAGAATACCGGAAGGAACTTGGATACCAATACTACATATCTTGTATCCTGAGATGGAACACTTCAAATCTCAGGATAAGGAGGTAGCAAGTATCCAAGATCCTGGTGATGGATATCCTGAGAAGAATCCTGAATCCTGGATGGCTCCAATTGTGAAATATCTTGAAAAACGAGATATCCCAAAGGATGAAGATCCTAAGGCTTTCAGAATGAAGGTATCCCATTTAACAATTATAAATAATATTCTGTATAAGAAATCCCTCGCAGGTTCGTACCTAAGGTGCTTGGAAGATCCTGAAACCAAGGAGGTACTTCAGGATATACACGAAGGAGACTATGGCAACCATATTAGGGGCAAATCTTTGTTCTCGAAGGTATTAAGAACATGATACTACTGGCCAACCATGAGAAAGGATGCTGCAGAGTATGCTCGAAAGTGCGATGTATGTCAAAGACACAGTAATATACTACATCAGCCTGCTGAACCAATTTATCCTATCGTATCCCCTTGGCCATTTATGAAATGGGGTATGGATATAGTGGAGAAACTCCTAAAAGCTCCAGGAGGAAAAGTTTTCATGCTGGCAATGACAGATTATTTCTCCTAGTGGGTCGAAGCCGAAGCTTTTGTCATCCTTCATAAAGAGGAATATCCTGACAAGGTTTGGGGTATCGGCTGAGATAATTTGCGATAATGGCTCTCAATTCATCAGCAAAAGAACTACTGATTTTTGCAAAAGTTGGGGAATCAAGATGATCATGTCAACACCAGTGCATCCTCAAACAAATGGACAAGTAGAATTCTTGAACAAGATAATTGTTAACTTAAAAATCAGGTTAGGTGCCAAAAAAGGAAAGTGGGCAGAAGAACTACCATTTGTTCTATGGGCTGATAGAAGAACTGTGAAGAATGACACTAGGAAAACCCCATTTTCTTGGGTGTTCGAAGTAGAAGCAGTGATCCCGACGGAAATGGTGATACCGACAGCAAGATCAAACCTACGGGATCCTGAATCAAATCCTGAAGTCTTATGTCAAGAACTGGATATTGTTGATGAAACTAGAGATGCAGCAAAACTGAGGATGGCAGCATATCAGCAGAGGATATCCAAGTCATACAACAGGAATTTAAGGACTAGGAGATTTCAATTTGGAGATTGGGTGTTAAGGGAAGCTTTTCAGAACACAACCAATCCTTCCGATGGTAAGCTAGCTCCAAAATGGGAAGGACATTATGAAATTGAATCAGAATCCGGAAAGGGAGCATACCGACTGAAGACTATGGAGGGGGATATGTTTCCAAGATCCTGGAATACTATATACCTTAAAGCTTATTTCAAGTGAGTTTAGAATTTTATTTTTAACTCAGGATGGTATAAATTCTATCTCTTTTAAATAAATTTGATTTAATTTATTATTTGAAACCCAATACTAACTTAACCATCAGAGGGGTGTTAGCCAAGCTAACACCCACCTTAGTTTAAAGGCGTTTTGCAGAATATGCTTCGGGATGTTACTCCAGGATATATACCCAAGATGAATCGAAAGTTTAGAGGACTGGCCCTCTCTCTCACGTTTAAGGGATCCTTATCCCTTCAAAGGTTTAAAGGTATTCACCTTTCTCTCGAATTGGGTTTAAACACCCCGCCTGGAGCGCAAGTTATCCAGGAATAGTTCAAGATATCAGGACCAGTTCATGTAACAGTGGATGATAATTTCGTTATTATTGGCTATATCCTGGATCCTTAAGGTATACGAGGATTGGTCACCCTCTCTCATGAAAGGGTTTTTTCATACTCGCTAAGGTTTAAAGGTTTTCACCTTTCTAGGTCTTGGAGTTTATACACTCCCGCTTGTAGCGCACAAAAATAAGGGTTTATCCCCAGGATACTAAGGGTTTATCCCCAGGATACTGAAGGTTTATCCTCAGTAAAACTAAAGTTATTGACAACTTCTAAATATGTGACATCGACTATGATTGTGTTTATACATTCTCTTGTGAGTGGAAAGTTGCAAAGTTTAGATACTAAGTATTCAAATATGTCATTTCCTGCACAGACAGGGGACATCCATGCTGGGGACATTGCGAATGGTTCGATGGATGAAGTTTGAATCTATTTCCTAAGTGTTTCTAGTATGGTTTTTTATTTCTCAAGTATTAAAAGCCTTATCTAAATGGTCTAGGTTTTTTATAAAGTTATATTCAACCAAGTTTAAATATAACATTTTTGAAAAAGGTATTGAGCTTGATATTAGTATCCTGGCCAAGATATTTGGTCAGAATATTCAGAACATAATTTTCAAAATAAAAAGAAAACAATTTATCAAAGTCCTGAATAGGATAAAATACACAAAGTATAACTTTCAAGAATAAAAACATGGCAACAACGGATAAGGCTAAAAGGTTAGTTTATTATTAACATACCAAAATATTGCATTCTTGGCTTCGTCTCAAAACGAGACCCATCCACCAAGAATACAATTAAATTTTCAAAAGCATATTAACATTGATGACCAAGGGCTTCATGACCAAGGGCTTCGTCCTAAAACTCAAGGATCCCTCCACCTTTGGCCACCATATTGTATCTAAGTGCAGGAAAGTAAATTGTTCAACATGCAAATAAAGTAAATTGTTTTACAAAAGATCAACCATCAAATTTTAAAAAGTGGGCTCCGGCCTAGGCATGAACATCCATCATCGCCCACTTCACTGCTCTCAAGCAGCAGAACCTTCAACCACGGCTTCACCGTCTCCACTAGCACCTGCATCAGCTTCAAGCATAGGATCCTAGCCCGCTTCGCCACCTGCCTCTGCCTCCACCTCAGCTGCCTTGGATGAAGCTCAAGTCTCATGCTTGGCAGGATACTCCACAGGATTGCCGCCAATATCCTTCAACTTCGCCTCCCAAGCATCAATGTTCCAGGAGGGGCATTCAAAGCCCGCAGCCTTGGCTTTGTAAGCCATTTTTAGCCTAGCTTGGAGGAGGGAAATCACAACAGAACCTTTGAGATCTGCCGGATAAGAGTTCATATCCTGCTCGTGTTGAAGTTGGGCAGCATCCAACTTGGCCTGGGCATCCTGGTTGGCCTTCTTGACAACGATCTGGGCTTCTTGAGTCACTGCTTTGAATTTGTCCATAGTATTGTGACTTGGCGGCAACAATCATCCCCTGCTATGCAATGGTGGTTTCAGCCTTCTTCAACTTGGCTTCCAGCATCTTATTGACCCCGCAAGCTTCCTCACAGAGATTCATCAGACGCTCAAGGCCCTACAATCTAGAATGCAGGAATCAACATATACTATCTAATCAGCATATATGTGCAGGATGCAGGATAAGGATACTTACCTGGTTAAGGAACGAAGTCATGAATCCACTGAATTCGAGGAATCTGTGGTTCTCATACGGGAAAGCCTCGTAAGTAGCAGGGGAGTCTGCCTCTTTTCTCTTACAAGAACTGGAAGCATGTGGCTTTGTGGCAGGAGAAGGCTTAGGCATAGCCATTGCCTTGGAGCTGGTTGAAGGCTTAGATACGGCGGATGGTTTGCCGGGTTCCTTTTTCACTTGGACAGGGGCAGAGTAGCTATCAAGTTCTTAGAGATCAAAAACTTGAAGCATCTTGATTGGCTTTGCACAAAAGGGAGAATAGTCACTCTTAACTTTAAATTCATAATTAAATAAGTATGTACAGAAAAATATGCAATCCTTACTAGATGTGTTCGAGGAAGAGTACAGGCTTGAACTTGGCTGATGGGACAAGAAGCTTCTATCACTATCAGGTAACTTGTATATCGCTTTGATTCTCTCTTCAGACTCTACAGTGGGAGGAGCTAGTTCCTTGAAGTTTGCTACATAAAAGACATGAGGATATCAGTTTAGGATACAACATCAAGATATATTTGGGGATAATCTAAAACCCTAAATCCTACCAGTGGTCAACCACTTCACCGGAAGGCTGTCACCTTCGGCAATGGAGTCACGTCTAACAAAGAAAAACACGTTTCCATTCATCCTCATTTTTTGTTACTTTGAGGATGAGGGGGTTGTTAGAAGTGGAAAAGATTAAGAAACGACTGTTGCCATGGGATCGAACACGGTAGGCTATGGGGATATCTTCAATGCAGAGATCGGAGACGTGAAAGGTTTTAATTTGGTTGAGTACAATCAGCACCTTCCAGACCATGGGCATAGTTTGAGCGAAGCTAAGACCGGTAATACGGAAAAACTGCATAATGAACTCAGGGAAAGGATACCGGAGACCAAGGGAGAAAGGGTACGTCGAAAAACAGATCCACTCTTTAGATGTCACATCTGACCGGAGAGTTCGGTCAAACGGACTCACTGCACCGTTAGGGAAGGCACCGGAGGCCCTAAGGGCGGCAATGTCGGCGTTATCGAAGGAACATATCTCCTTCTCTGGGTTCTTGAGCAGGTTTTGGACTGTGAAGGAGGAGGCTGATTCGCCGGAGTGAGAACGAGTTCTTGCAGCCAAGAAAGGAAACAAACAAATACAATTTCGAGAGAGAGAGAAAGAAGTTGTACCTGGAAATTCTGAGAAGGATGCCTAATTATCAAACAAGAAATGAGAAGATATATGGGCAAAATAGATAGGCATGGAGTGAATTTCGCGTGGGAAGTTGCAACCTGTCAAATCATTAGTCACGTCCATTTAATTGCCTCGGTCAACACGTAGAAAAATATACCCGCTTGAATTTGGGGATTCCAATCGATATATTTTTTGGGAAAATTGTTATGGGTGGAATTCTGAGCCCATTTCCTGAAATTATATCTTGATTTTATGACATCTGATTACGATCAGGATACCGGGTCAGGATATTGATAACATCCTGATGTGGTATCCAGGCAGTTACTAATTATTTTCTTGCAGGACATGGCTGCAGGATCGTAACGTTCACATGGACCATTTCTCCTGAAGACTCGTTCCATTTGGTTGGGAGGAAGACGTTGAAGCCGGAGGAATAGGTCTCCAACATTCAAAAGGGAATATTCCAGAGTATCCCTAGTTTATAGGATAAGTTGTTTGATATTTGTAACTATAAATAGGAGTGCCAGATCGTAGGAACACTTCACTTCACTCTCTACTCTCAAACTCTTACACATTTCTCTTGCAATCGCACATTAACACTTATCACTTACAATCATTGTACACTTAGTATCGATCTGAGCATTATCCTGCACTGTATATTGAATATTCAAGCAATAAGAAGAACAAGTCAGCAGACGATTGTAAGCTCCCGATGTTTTATGCCGGAGATCTAGATTGATCAAGGGCTTTCCTCGTACATCATGTGTCCAATTATGCTTTTTCAGCTTATTATTTGTTTATCAGTATAGTTTCATATCCTGAGGCTATATCCTAAAACTGTTTTTATAAACAAACAAACCAACATATTTTTCACAAGCATTGGCACACTACCTCACAAACTAATTTGATCACTTAATTGCTTCGGTGATTTTTGACCAAAACAGTAGTATGCACACCAAGTGTTAAATGAAATGCCTAGTATCAGTTAGTATGTAAAATTGTATGCCAGCAATGGATGAACATAATGTGATAATGACACGATTCATAGTAAACTAACATGGAAAACGTGTCTAAGGTGGAAATATAGTTGATTTTATGTTTCGGTGAGAAATCTGCATTAGTAGCTTGTGTTCTATGCTTGAATGGGTTTAATGCAAACTAAGTGTTGATTGATTGTTAGTTGAGATTAAGAAGCGGGTTGATGTTAATGGTGAAGAATGTAAATGCACTAGGAATGGATAATGTTGGAATGAAGTTGGGTTAGCTAAGCATGAGTTATGGTGCTAATTGTAGAATTATGAAGATACTAGTGTGGATGGGATTTATTTTGTATATGTGTGCATGTAACTAGGTGATCATATTGTAGCATGTGTCTTAATACATGAGTATGAAGTGTGTATAGTATATGGTCTACTATATCAATATGGACATATGTTCCTAAATTGGAAGTTTGTATACTTGATAGTTGGCTTTCTGAAAAGTCAACGAATATGAGAATAGCGTGGTTAGATGTTGATACATTTTGTGTTTGTACCTTGTATTCGTTTCATTTTATATATGTAATTTGATCTATAAACACTTGTTTTGTTTAAGTATAACATTATGTAAGTTGATCAAGTGATGATATCCTCCTATCATCACTTGAACAACATTCTGTGATGGTTTTTGATATCCATCAATAGTGTGTATCAATGTGTTTTGTACATAGATAGTCCTTTAGTGTCACATGTCTATAGATGTGCGTAAAATACAACATATAAATTATATCAAATACGACGAAAAATCAACACTTTTTCAGTACTAATGTTGGAAAAAGCATGTTTCTTTGTTTCTTGAGTAAACTGCCATTTTGGTCCCTAGGGTTTGGTCACTTTTGCCACTTTAGTCCAAATCTGAAACCTTTTGCATCTGGCTCCCTGTGGTTTCAGTCTTATTGCTATTTTGGTCCAAAAGTGAAATCAGGTCATATTTGTCTTATAAAATCCTGCTATTTTGTCCTTTTCCTCAGGGGCAAAATGGTCATTTTAAGCATTAATATATATAAATAAAATAAAAAAAACCTCAAAATACCACTCTTAGCTCCTTCTCTTACTTTCTTCCCCCCTCTATCTCTTTCTCTCTCTCTCCCTCTCTCCTCTCTCTAACACCACCGCCACCATGAACTCCACCACCGCCACCTCTTCCCCCCTTTTCACCACCACCATCACTACCTACTCACCACAGTTGCCACCACCACCACCACCACCTCCTTCTCACCAATCTCCATATATGAATTTCCCCTAATCTCAATGTGAGCCCTAACCCTAGCCTAAAACACATCCGAATTGTGTGAGCTGCTTGAAAGGGTTTCAATGGCTGTTGAAATCGGAGAGAAGGGGAACTATAACGATGGACTGTAGTGATGGGTTTCAACCGGTTTCACTAATATCAAACCCATTTCAATTCCATGATAAAATAGCAAAAGTTAGAAAACTGGAACTGTTCGGTCCGGTAACAGGAGGTACGACTTAAATAGGTATTGGGGTTAGCCGGGTCAGTGAGGATGTGGGTTGGTTCGAGTGTAGTCACCGGAGCATGGAGTGTTGCAGAACATAGGCAGGCCTCTTGAAGTCGGGTTTCTCGGGACATCGGTAAAAAGACAGAAGAGAAACAGTGACGTACCTGAGTCGGAGACCGGCTGCGAGTGGCGGAGGGGATACGGCTGTGGTTGAAGACGGAGGTTAAAGACGACTGCCGGTGGTTGAAGGAGATGAGCGGCGAAGATGATGGTGTTGTAGAGGGTTGCTGGTTCGGAGTGAAGATGGAGGATGGTGTTTGGTGATGGAAAACGGTAAGTAGGGGTGGGGTGGATAAGGCGATGGTTCTGTTATTAGGGTTCAAACATAAAATGGAGTTGTGGGGAAGGAGATGGTTCTGTTATTAGGTTCAAACATAAAATGACCATTTGGCCTTAAGGAAAAGGACAAAATAGCATGATTTTATAAGACAAATATGACCTCATTTCACTTTTGGACCAAAGTGGCAATAAGACTGAAACCACAGGGACCCAGATGCAAAAGGTTTGAGATTTGGACTAAAGTGGCAAAAGTGACCAAACCTCAGGGACCAAAATGGCAGTTTACTCTTGTTGTTTCTTTTTAATTTACAGTGTCAAAAGAGCTTAAACTCACAAAAGAAGGAAATTTACAGCAGAAACCAACATAAATACAGAGAAGAAGGATTGACACAACTCGCCAAGTCTCCATCCACATACAAACCAACACAATAACAAGAACAGAAGCTCTGGCACGGGGTCGTGCCCACCAGGCATGGGTCATGCCCAGTCAAGATTCTCTGCAGGAGAAAAGATAACAGCAAACGATAAACCAGACACACCAACATGGGGCCATGCTAAGGCAACACGGGGCGTGGTTAACTCTAAGATTCGCAGAATCTAAGATAGTACAGCAAGTACAATGACCACGGGGCCGTGTTAGTACAAGGTCTGACATTGCAGTTAATGGGGGAGGAGAGAGATTGAAAGCCACGGGGCTGTACCAGGTGGGCACGGGGTCGTGTTGATTGTCTGACTTCAGCTATAAAAAGGGGTGCTTGGTTTCATTCCAATCCATCCCTTGGTAAACCACGTCTCTCACACTTGCCACCACTCCACCACCACTACAACACCAACACCAACACCTACCACCATCATCCATCGTCCATCATTTAGAGTGTGTAGTAGTCTCGGGATCCAAGATCGATCATAAGAGTTCCTGTCAAACAAAGGCCATGCTTGGCTAAACTCTTACATCACTTGGTGAAGACAAATCTTTTATGTATTACTTTTTGATTTCTAACCTTTGGCTCCTTTTTATTTGGGTATGTATTAATGACTTTAATAACTAGTTTTCTATATTGAAGGCGAATTTATTTAACCATTCTTTATGTTTTGTTGATTCACTCATTCGTGTCTTTACGGTCTATATAAAGCACTTAATTGCCTAGAAGGGGGTTAGAAGGGTGGTTGGGAATTCTATGTCTCATTCAGTGTATAGATCCTGTGAGAACCTTGTTCAAGCCTAGTAAGACTTCACGAGTGGGTGGTACAATCTGCCTTGGGAGAAGTAAGAACCGCTTGAATCCCTTATCTATAAACTACAATTAAAACTTTAAACCAACCTTGTGGGATTGTATCCTTGCTGACTCAGACCAATAGGTTGAGGGTAACGCTGCCTGGAAGGGGGGCCACCACTTTTCGCATTAATAACTTACTTAATTATCTTTCAATAATCTGACCTTGCGGGACTGTATCCCTTCTGACTCAGACCAATAGGTTGAGGGTAACGCTGCCTGAAAGGGGGCCTACTACTATAATTTAAAGATAATCTCTTAAAATGCCCAAAGTGCGGAAATCATTAAAGGATACATAAAAGAGGAGTTGGAACCAAGTGATTCCTTCTTGTCTATTTGTTTTTCCTTATATTTTATTTTTATTTTCTAGTTTATAATTTTTTAACTTTCAAAACTTTTTATCAAGATTTGGTTAGATTAGACGTTAACAATAAGCCGATACTAAAAGTTCTTCTGTCCTTGGACGACCTCGGTATCTTGCTATCACTATACTACGTCCGCGATGGGTGCCCTTGCCCTAACGTGTGTAGAGTGATAGTATTATATCGTGTTTTATAAATTTAAAACTTGATTCGCGAGTAAAAAGAGCTTAAAAAATATCTAAAATTTATAACCTCACACGTCAAATTTTTGGCGTCGTTGTCGGGGGGATAAGTATTTGAGAAAACTTAAAATTAGCGGCCTAATCAAATTCTAAACATTTTTCAAGACTGCGCGCCCGTTTTCAAAACTTTTTTTCTTTTTACAGTAGGTTTAACACGGGGCCGTGCCACTTGGACAAGCCCCCGTGCTGCAAATTTTCAGAAAAACTTTTTCAAATGCCCAGATACAGAATTCCCCATGGGGTCGTGCCAGTTCAGCACAGGGCCATGGTCAACATTTTATTAAATTTTATTTTTTTGTTTTCTGATCCCGAGGCTCGTTATTCTTCTGGGTATCTTCCAATACAATGGATTACTACTCAGAAGACTACAGCTAATATATTGAGGATGATTATGGGGAACCTTATTGTACCATTTGCGGTGAGTCCCATTCGGTACAACATTGTTACCTTTTTCAACCATCAACCTCCTACACCAAATATGAAGAACCAAGGTTTGAGCTCCCAAATTCAAGCTTTAACTGGGATGCCAATCCGTTTAAAACATACGACACGCCACCAACAATTAATCCCGATGCCGAAAGCCTTATACAAAGTCTCAAAAATCTAGAAATCTTAATTAAGAGATCTCGTGAAAAGGAGGAGACCATTTGTACTAAAGAGGTAATAATCGAAAAGGGAAAAATAGAAGAGCAACAAAAAGAAAAACTCATGCATGAACCAAACCAAGAAGAAGGTAAGTCTAAAACTAACGATTTTAAAATAAAACAAAACTTTCAAGAAATTCAGGTTTTACAACCTTTTTTTGAAAATCATTGTTTGGTATCTTCTCATGCCAATTTTTTAAAAGAGTTAAACACTACTACTAAAATTGAAGAGTTAGTTAGCATCACGTTAACAAATGATCAAACTTCACTAATACAATATGAATACCATGAACTAAACATAAAACCGGTACCATGTTTTTTTTCAAAACATCTTTGTTAGTAACATGCTAATTGATAAAGTTCTTTGTGTTAACATAATGCCAAACTATATTTTCGAAAAATTAGGTACTAGTGATTTTTCTCCTCTTAGAATCCCTATTTTTCTCTCTAACCGAAAAATGATAAACGCCACGGGAATGGTTGAGCATGTCTTAATTCAAACAAGCCAAGCGGTAGTACCAACCGAATTTATCATCCTAGATGATACCCCCTTCGTGTTGGGACCGTTCATAAAATCCCATCAAACCTTAGTCAAACGGAAGTAAAAGAATCTACCACTTCAATTACGGGCCGACAAAAGGTACGTCAATCTCGACCAATCAATGAAATACCCAATTGGCAATGACGACCCCCTAATTGAAGATGAAACAAAGCCACCGATACAGAAGAAACAGAGGAACAATTCGTCGAAGTGGAAGACGCCATCGAACAAACCTTTTCGGCCATCGACCTTAAAAAAAGAAGAAAATAAGCGGTCTCTTGAAGACCCACCACCACTCGAACTCAAGGAACTACCAAAAGGTCTAGAATACACATTCTTGGACAAACATGGTAAGCTCCCTGTCATCATTTCTTCTAAACTAACACTTTTTGAAAAAGAAAAATTCATTAAACTTTTGATAAAAACATAAAAACACAATCACATAGAAACTTATGGGCATCAAAGGCATCAATCCTTCCATGTGGACACCCAAATTTTAATGGAAGATGACTATAAAACGGTAATACAACCACGAAGAAGAGTAAATCCAAACGTACAAGAAGTGGTTAAAAATGAAGTCATCAAGCTACTAGACGCCAGACTTATCTAACCTATATCCGATAGCCCATCGGTAAGTCCCGTCCAAGTAGTGCCAAAAAGGGAGGTATGATAGTAGTAACTATCAATTAAAATGAACTTATACCAACAAGAATCGTCACCAAATGGAGATTTTGTATCGACTATCACAAATTAAACGAAGCAACAAGGAAAGACCACTTTCCTTTACCCTACATCAACCAAATTTAGAAAGACTATCCAGTCATAAATTCTAGTGTTTTCTCGATGGTTTCTCTGGATATTTTCAAATTCCCATAGCACCAGAGGACCAAGAAAAAACAACTTTTACATGTCCCTATGGAACTTTCGCTTATCGACTCTTGCCTTTTGGTCTACGCAATGCCCCCGCTACGTTTCAAGGTTGCATGGTGGCTATCTTCCACGACATGATAGAAAAAACCATGGAAGTTTTCATGGATGACTTTTTTATCTTTGGAGATACATTTGACCAATGCCTCGATAATCTTGAACGAATGCTATCCCGATGTGAGGAAACTAACCTCGCCCTTAGTTGGGAAACATGTTATTTCATGGTAACTGAAGGAATAGTACTCGGTCATAAAATCTCAAGCGAAGGAATGGAGATTGATCGCGCAAAAATAGACACTATTTCCCGACTACCTCCACCATCCTCCGTTCGAGCCATTCGAAGTTTCCTAGGACATGCCGGATTTTATAGGCGATTTATCAAAGACTTTTCAAAAATCTCTAGACCTCTAATAAAATTACTTGAAAAAGATGCACTATCATCTTCGACAAGGAATGCAATAAAGCTTTTCTTACCCTAAAATAAATGCTAGTCAATGCACAAATCATGATAGCACCCGATTGGAAACTACCTTTTGAAATCATGTGTGACGCAAGCGACTTTTCAGTTGGAGCCATCTTAGGACAATGAAAAGAAAAACACTTTCACCCAATATACTATGTAAGTAAAACTTTTAGCGATGCTCAAGAAAATTATACAACAACCGAAAAAGAGTTACTAGCCGTACTATTTGCTTTTGATAAATTTTGTTCCTATCTTATTTCTAAAATAATAGTCTATACAGAACACACCGCCATTCGATACCTTTTCAAAAAAACAAGATGCCAAAACACGTTTGATCCAGTGGATTCTTCTCTTCTAAGAATTCGACATTGAAATAAAAGATAAACGAGGAGCCGAAAACACCGCCGCCGATCATCTATCTCGCTTAGAAGATCCCGCTTTGGAGCTAGCTCGGGAAGAACTCATCAATGAAAAGTTTCACACCGAATCCTTGGAAATGGTCGAATATCAAGAAGAACCATGGTACGCCAACTATGTTAACTGCCTAGCTAATGGCATTCTAGTCAAAGGTTGGTCACATCAACAAAGAAAAAAATTCTTTGCCGATATAAAACACTATTTTTGGGAAGACCCATATCATTTTAAAATATGTGCTGACCAACTCATCCGAAGATGCGTCCATGGTCAAGAAGCAAGAAAAATTATCCGTCATTGTCATGAAGGATCGTACGGAGGACATCAATGAGTCATAAGCACCGCACGAAAGGTACCTGATTCAAGATTTTATTGGCCAACCATCCATAAGGATGCATACAATTTAATTAAAACATGTGACGCATGCCAACGAACAGGTAATATCTCATCAAGAAATGAAATGCCCCAAAACGACATTCTTATTTGTGACATTTTTGATGTTTGGGGTGTGGATTTTATGGGACCCTTCCCACTGTCAAAAAGGGACAAATACATTCTTGTGGCAGTCGATTACATGTCCAAATGGGCTGAGGTCGAAGCTCTTCCAACTAATGATGGGAGAGTTGTGGTAAAATTCCTAAAACGATTATTCTCTCGTTTTGGCACTCCAAAAGAACTCATTAGTGATAGAGGTACCCATTCTTGCAATTATCAATTAAATAAAATTTTAACAAAATATGGTGTTTATCACCGTCTTTCAACAGCTTATCATCCTCAAACTAACGGTCAAGCCGAAGTAACAAACCGTAGGTCAAAATAAAAAAGATTGGGTAGATAAACTAGACGATGCTTTATGGGCCTTCCGAACTGCCTACAAAACACCAATAGGCACCACCCCATATAAGCTCGTCTATGGAAAAAAATGCCACCTCCCTGTAGAAATTGCACACAAAGCTACTGGGCGTTAGAAAACGTAAACCTAGACCATGAAACTGCCGGTAAAAATTGATTATGTTAGTTAAAAGAATTGGATGAAATGAGAAATCAAGCATACTCTAACTCCGAAATTTATAAGGAACGCATGAAAAATATACACGATAAAATAAGAAAACCTAAAGAATATCGGGAGGGGGATCAAGTGCTATTGTGTAACTCGAGACTTCGGTTATTTTCGGGAAAACTTAAGTCAAGGTGGTCAGAAACTTTTTCCATTATCCAAATCTTTCCACGCGGAGCCGTAGAAATTAAGCCTCCAAACATAGAACCTTTCAAGGTAAACGGACAAAGGCTTCATTGAGGATGAGGAAGTTGAAGTGACTCTTCAAGAAGTAGATACGTGATCGGAAAAACAATCAAATGTTAATTGTAAATACGCATGTTTTTCTTTTTAATCATCTTGAAAGAGCAATTGGGAAGCATCATCCTTGAAGATTTGACAAGAAACAGGTAAGTACAAAAAGGGAACCCTCGGAAAAATGGTCACACACACGTGCACATTAAAAAAAATATGTTACTGGAACTCTGACCATGGGGTCGCGCCAACTTGGCACGCCCCCGTGTCCAAACGCTCAGTAACACAAAATAATTAATAACACGGTACGGGGTCGTGCTGCATCAGCACGGGCCCGTGGCCGACGTACAGACAGAGTATATAAAGCATGTCTTCACTTTTTCAACATAAACCACGACCTGTTTCTCTAGAGGCTCTAGTTCCTGACCATTTTCCGACAAATTTCAACGATCATCCAACCAAATCTGACTACAAGGTATGATTTTAACATCATAGTTAGTTAGTTTAGCGATTTGCATATAGTATAACATCAAAAATTCGGGGTTAATCTAGGGATCTTGAACTAGACCCGTGCCGATCTTGAATTTTTGTTTAGATCATGTTAGTAGTAGTTAGTACTAGTGTTTTGAGAAGTAAATCAATGAACATTGTTGGAAAAATCGGGTTGTTCAAGAAATTATTTCTAAACCCTTGTTCTTGACCAAAAAATCTAAAATCGAAGGGGTAAACAAGTGTTTTATGCAAAATTGATACTTAGGGTTTGATTTTTGGGGTAAACCGCACCTAATGTACCAAAACTTTTGAATTTTTCAAAGTCGGTTCGAAAACCTTAATTTTTGAAGTTACAGATAATTTGACACGGGGCCAGGTCCATTGGACACAGGGCCGAGGGCAACGTAGACCCCAGACACGGGCTCATGTTTGAAAGACACAGGGTCGTGTGCAGACCATCTGATTTCAATTTTTCGCCTAATTTTGAACATGCCAACTGTCTTACTGGTTCTTTCTTGCAGGAATGGCACCACATAAGTTCCTAAGGTTCAAATCTTTTGAGCTTGACTACCAAAATCGGTTGGAGGTTTGACAAGCTAGGCATGAAGAACCTCCGAGACAAGTTTGCTATGAGACACTTGAAATTGTGGCACAATAGGAAAGATATGATGCTCTCGTCACTTGTCCTCTCTACATATTCTTAGAGACTCAGCTCTGGTTAGTCCCTAAGTATAACATGGAGTTTCTGAGCACGCTGACTTTCAACAAAACCGAGGCGGATCTCTTTGATTCCGATGCAGTACAATTCAGGTGTGGGGTGAGTGGTACAGTCTATCAGTCGCCCAATTCGGTGTTAATATTGGGCTTTAAACCAAGGAAGATACTACTTAACCCGAATTCATGGAAGCTATACGCGAACTACCAGACAACCTGAGGCAGGCTGCATGGGCACGGATCGGAGACGGCCCCTATAACCCGAGCACCATGAAATGCACCATGATTAGGGGCCTGCATATCCGCTACATCCGCAGGGTCCTTAATGGTTCTTTGTGCCAACGGAAAGATAGAGGTGGTGTGGTGAACCTTCGTGAGCTCACTTGCTTTTATTGCCTCGTGACCAACCAACCTATCAACGTCGCCCACATGCTTTTGAGAAACATGGCCACCAACGCCACCGCAGACACTCGCACACCCATCTTTTATGGGGGATGGATCGCCAAACTTTTCAAGAACTACATTAGGCGAACCCCGACTGTATTTCACAAGGGTGTAAGTGTGATGCGAGATGATCTTGCTTTGTGCCGAAGTGTGAATCTGATCATCGATTGCAACAACAGATTAATGTGCTTTAAGGATGCACGCGGCCGGGTTTGGAACCTGAATGACCCAGATGAAATCCTTGCGATCGAAGATGTCCCAAATCTTCCTCCACGCCCCGGATCATTTCCTGGTTCCTCATCCTAGGTGGGGGAGATTTTCCAAACCTCCATAATTTATATAATATCGTGCAGGAAACCCTCCAAGTCTCGAAGAACTCCTACAACCTGGGCCAAAGTTCGAGTTCCCGGATCGGAAGCATGGAGCGCAACATCATCACAATGCAAAACGATATCAGCTACACCTGGGACAACATGGTGCTTCACGGCGAGGAGGATGAGGAAAAGGAGGAGGGTCAGGACATGGACTCAGACTAGGCGATGGTGGTAGCAGGCGATATGGGTATCTTGCAGGTTATGTTTCCTTAACTTTTGAACAAACTCATATTTCCTAGGCTACGTCCTGTTGAACAATTTACTTTTTTGCATTTGTTTTATTCTCTTATGATGTGGTGTTGGTAGAACAAATTAAACTTTGGTAATTTAGGATGTTATTATGTTTGCATTGGATTGTTGTACTGCGGTAGTATTGTAGCTTACAGATACCATGAGAGGCTTGGACACACTAAGCATAGTGGTCCCCAAGCTCGGAAAACGCAATCCAAACAACACCCGAGTTTTTAACTGAAACAGACGATTACCATGGGGCCGTGCTCACCAAACACGCCCCCGTGCCCACATACCATATGCCAAAAAATTTCCTCCCCAGAAAGTGACACGGGCCGAGTCCTCCAATCACGACCCCATGCTCACTCCACTGTAAGTTTTCAGAAAAAAACCTATTATTGGCACTTTGGCCATGGGTCGTGTCCACCAAACATGTCCCCGTGCCCAGTGCCCGGTAATTTCAAATTTTTGTTATTGTTACCCAATTTTTACACATTTAATCAAAACAAATCCTATTTGGGACACATTGAGGACAATGTGTAATTTAAGTGTGGGGGGGGGGGGGGGATGTAAAAACCTTGAATCGTTTGTCCTAAAAACAAGCCTTGCACAACACTCGCCTTGGAAAACCGCTAATCACCCCAAACTTTTTTCAATTTTTTTTTTATTTTCTTTTTACTTATTGTGGTTTAGTTGGGAAAAATAAGTTCAAAAATATTATGTTTTTACTACTTTACACCTGATAGCGTCGTGATAAAAAGAACCAATTAAGAAAATTATAAAACGAGCATAACAAATCGTTGTAAAATTTAATTATATATACATTTTTACACTATAACCCCTTTTCCCACAAAAGTGAGTTTTGAGCCTTCACCGAGCATATAAATACACTTCTATACTAATTGCTCAATTTTTGTTTCTTGTGTGAATAGTGATGTGTGCAAAATGCAACATATAAATTACATCAATTGTGGCAAAAAACTAACCATTTTTTAGTACTAATGTTGGAAAAAGTGTGTTTTTGTCTTCCTTTTGTATTTTCAGTATTAAATGAGCTCAAATTAACAAAAGAAGCAAAAAGGCAGCTAAATCTAACATAAATACAAGAAAAGGAACAAACGTGGCATGCCCGACCTCCCCGAAAGCATCTTCCCAAGCAAAACAAGAGAACAGAAGGCTGAACACACCCCGTGCTCAGTTAACACGGGGGCGTGCCCAAGTGTCAGCATAAAAGACAAAGTTGTAGAAGCTTCCATCGCCCACCACGGGGCCGTGCTCAGCGGACACGGGGCCGTGGTCAACTATAAGATTCGCAGAATCCAGGCAAATCTTGATAGTACAGATATGCTTCTGCACACGGGGTCGTGCCCAGTGGACACGGGGCCGTGGTCAACTAATGCAGACAAAATCAATTAATGAAGAAAGATAAGAGGATGGACACGGGGCCATGCCCAATGGACACGGGGCCGTGCCCGAGCTTCTGTTCAGCCTATAAATAGGAGTGCTTGGCTCAAGCTCAAACCATCCCTTGGCACACCACCTCTCTCACACTTCACCCACCACCCACCACCACCATAACACCATCATCCATTGTCCATCATAGAGTGTGTGAGTCATCTCGGGATCCAAGATTGATCGTAAGAGTTCTTGACAATCAAGGCCATGTTTGCCTAAGTCTCTTACATCACTTGGTGAAGACAAAGTGTCTAGTGTAATACTTTTTATTTTTAATCTTTTCGCACTTTTTAATTGGTTATGTATTAATGACTTTAATAACTAGTTTCTTATGTTGAAGGTGATTCTTCCTTATCGTTTGTCCGTGGTGTCTTGGCATTATTTTACTGTCTATATAAAATAAAAGATTTTCACCATTCATATCTCCACGGTCTATATGAAGGTATGTTGGCTACCTGGTCGGGGGTTAAGGGAACGATTTGGTAAGAGTCTTGCCATTGTTCAGTGTATAGATCCTGCAAAGGACCTGGGTCAAATTTAGTAGGACCTACTTCAATACTTAACGGTATTGGATGGCGGGGGTCCAAACTCTTTGATCCCCTCATAAGTTAAACTACTATTAATACTTTAACCCGGCTACTTAGGACTGTATCCCTGCTGACTCAGACTACTTAGCCGAGGGTAACGTCGCCTTCAAAAGAGGGGCCTACCATAATATGCATTAATAACTTAATTAATTATCTTTCAATAATCCGACCCTTTAGGATTGTATCCTTGCTGACTCAAACTACTGGGTTGAGGGTAACGTCACCTCCAAAAGAGGGGCCTACTACAATAACTAAGATAATCTCTTAAAAAGTGCAAAAGTGCGGAAATAATCAAAGGTTACGCTATACACGAGTCGGAACCAAGTGATTCATCTTGTCTATCTGTTTTTATTTTTATTTTTATTTTATTTTTCAGCATTTTAGTTGGTTTTTATTTTTCTAGTTTAAAACCTTTTTCTAACTTTTGATTTGATTAGACGTTGAGGATAAACCGGTGCTAAAAGCTCTTGTGTCCTTGGACGACCTCGGTATCTTGCCAACACTATACTACGCTCACGATGGGTGCACTTGCCCATATGTGTGTTTTGTGTTAGTAAATATCGTGTTTTATAAATTTAAAACTTGGCTAAAAAGTGTTAAAAAGGGCTTAACATATACATTAAAAACTAATAACACTCACGCACATCAAGTTTTTGGCGCCGTTGCCGGGGACACAAGGATTTTATGAAAGTTAGGAATCAGCGGCCTAATCGTTTTTTTTTTCTATTTTTTTTAGGATTTTTCTTAGTTTTTCAGCTTCTGCAGCCCAATCATTGGAACTGGCAATCATGTTTTAAGTCAGACAGTAAGCTGAACACGGGGTCGTGCCAACTCAACACGCCCCCGTGCCCAAGATTCAGTTACTGAAAACAGAACCGTAAGATCCCGACGGTTGGTAATTTCTGACACAAACATGAGTGATACTGATATTTTTTACTTTCGGCACTCTTATGGTACGTGGTGTCAAATATGTGGTGGTTCCCATAAGGAATTAGAATGTTTTTTCCTAAATTATAAACCCCACTATATGGACCCATCGTTTCCCTGTATCCTTAAGAGGGGCGAAAGTAAAAATAATCCCTATCTCTCCCTCGAATGCTCCCAACCAGATTTTCTAGGAGAAATGCTTCTTGATGAACTATTTCAATTAGAAGATCTAATTCTTAATTGGTTAAAAGAACTTAGGATAGATTTCAATAATTTATCTCAAGATGATAACCAAGAAGAAGTGTTGGGATCGCATTCAAACAACTTCGTTGTTCCCGACGATACTTCTAACTCTAGTGAGGACTTGAGCAATAGTCGTCCCTGTGCCGATTGTGCCGTGAAGGACTCCCCATCGACTTCGTTTGATGCATACATAGACATGAGCGATTCGGCATACACTTTCTTTAACGAGAGCCTGGGAAAGGGTTGGACTTGTCCACCTACATATAGCATAGGAATCACCCTCACCGACAACCTCTTGCGTTCTCGTCTTAATCTAGAACAATTAAGGTATCTTAGGCACTTTGGGGTTGTTCCATCCAGTAAGGAACCTCCCGATCTGAAAATGTTCCTTAAAAGAAGCCAAATTCCATAAGACAGCCTCTAGACACGGGGCCGTGTCCAGGTCAACACGCCCCCGTGTCCACTCAAAGATTCCCGTCTGATGTCGTGTCAGAATACGGACAAAGTGTGTCAGGATTTCACCTGAACACGGGGCCGTGTGCAGCGTACTGCCGTTTTCTATAAATGCAGCCAAGAATCCTGCACATTTGAACCATTCAAGGGACAGAGATTTGGGAATATTATCACATACCATCCTAGGTATTTTCTAAAAGAAGTTTCCCAACAAGCTTCTTGTCCTTTCCTCTTTTATCCACTTTTATCTTCTTCAATTTTTCTTTCATGCTTCCATTAAAACTTGAAATCTCCACAATTTCAAGCTTTATTGAGATGTTTGTTAGATTTTTTTCATGGGATCTTGTTAAAAATAAGTTCTACAACAATGTTTTAAGTTGTTTCTGCTTAAAAACGTTTTAAACATCATAAAAACAAATTAAAACTCCATGATCCCTTATCCTAAAAAATCTTCAGACATCTGAACACGGGCCGTGTTCAGTGAACACGGGGCCGTGTCCGAAGCACTGATTCCATGAAGTTGAACTCTTTTCGGTATGTTTTCTCAGAATGGCGAGCAGAACTAGCGGAACATCTTCATCACACTCCAGAAACAACGGACAAGGGAGAAGATCATCAACGGTTGAAGACTCTCTTGTAAACTATGTTTACGCCTTAAGAGAGGCCATTGATGAGATAACGGGAGTGGAAGAAGCATTGGTTGACCGTATCAATCATTTGGCGGTGGGGCTAGAGGGTTGTCTTCGGGAGGTCAACCTTTTGCACCAAAGGTTGAACATTCTAGCCTCTCCTCCTTTGGTTCCAATCATTACCCAAAGGGCATGGAATGTGGTTCCCGAAGTCATCATACCAGCTGAATGGTACGCGATACATCCATAACCCCCTCGGGAAATACTACAAGGGGTTCCTGTTGGTGCCACTACCCCTCCACAAGATGTTGAGGAACATGAAGCCGCCTCACTCCTACCGAGAGAGATAGAGGAATGGCTCTAACAACATCTAGGGAACACCGCTCGGCTTGGAGTTCTACAAGACTTTTAGATACCGGAAAACTATTTCCGGAATTTTGGTTCTTATTGTAGAAGTAGAACTCCTTAGGATGATTTTACGTATCACTTGACCTATCTAATTTAGGACCCTTAACTTTTATTTTCTGCTTTGTTTTCCAATTTTTAGGACTATTATGTAATTCTCTCTATGACTTAATGAATGATGATAATTTGGTATTTGGATGATGTTGTAATGAGTAAAGCACACTCGGGTTGGTGAAGGAATAACAAGGGAAACTTGAACCATCACACCATGCAGGAAAACAGGGCCATCCAACAAACTTTCTTCATTACAGCAGGTTCAGCACGGGCCGTGTCCGCCCAACACGGCCCCGTGCTGCATAGTCTGCAGAAATGACCCAGTTCAGGTAAACTGGACACGGGCAGTGTTCACCCAACACGCCCCCGTGTCCAGGCTTCTGTTTCTTTTGTTCAACTTTTTGTTACTGCACCTGAACACGTGGCCGTGCCCGGACAACACGGGGCCGTGTCCAGGCGCCCAGTAACACAAATTTCTGCTTTTTCACACCTTTTACACATTCAATCAACCTAAAAACTTATTTTTTGGACACATTGAGGAAAATGTGTAATTTAAGTGTGGGGGGATGTTAAAACCTTGAATCTTGCAAGTCCTAATAACAAGCCTTACACAAAACTCTATTGGAACCGCTAATCACCCCAAATTTTTTCCAAAAATTTTCATTTTTTTTACTTGTCTAGGTTTAACTTGGGAATTTCAAATTCTAAAAAAGGTTATATTTTTACAAATTTACAACTGATAGCGTCGTGATAAAAAGAACCAACATGAGAAAATTATGAAAAGGCATGACAAGCTTAGTTAAAATTTAATTATATATACTTGATCACATAAAAACCCATTCCCACAAAAGTGAGTTTTAAGCCTTTATTGAGCATACAAATATATATCTATAAACTAAATGCTCATTTTTCGTTTCTTGTGTGAATAGCCGCTTGGTTCTTACAACTCTAGAACTTGTCACGACGATACATTCCCGGTCCTTACCAACTTAAACCCGAGTAAGTAAATGATGGAGGCATTAGGACTAACCCCTTTTTTTTTATTTCTACACCATTATTTTTTTTTACCACCTACCCAAAATCCCCCTAGTTAACCCCTTTGAGCCTAAACCTTTTCATTTCTTAACCCAAACCAAACACCCTTTCAACCACCAAAACCTTTTTATTTTTAAACCTTTGTTTTAGTGACAAGCTCGGTTTTTTTTTTTTCGTATGACTTTCAAAAAAAAATGTTGATGATGAAGCAAAAGAAATAAACAAGCAAGTTCATCAAAAATAACTTTGTTTGAATTACGGCTTCATCAAAATAAAAAAAATTGGAAAAATAAAAAGTCTTACGAAAAACCGATGCTTTTTACGCTTTTCGCCCTTTTCTACTAACCACTAACCCAACCACCCACCTTTAACCCAAGCCTAACCCTTCACCCAAAAGTCCTCTTGATATTTACAAAGGTATATAGTTAAAAAGGAAGAGGATTGATTGCTTGGCAAGCCTATGGTAGGAGTAAGTTCCATGCCGCTCTCGAGTGATTCACTAAAATACATCTTCGACCGAGTGATGAGTGATCCCCCGTGAGGTATGTGAACTTGTATATAAATCGAATTTTAAAAAGGCATGTTATGCCATAATAAGTAATTTATCTTATGAAAATTTTAAATAAATCATGACGAATAGGATTGTAAATAAATAAAAAAAAACTTAATAAAGAATCTTGGAATTCCCGACACTCTATGACTAGCCCAAAAACCTTCTCTTCTACCCATTTCGTTTGGGAGTGTGAAGCCACATTATATAGAGTTTTGCTTGAGGACAAGCAAAGATTCAAGTGTGGGGGTATTTGATGTGTGCAAAATGCAACATATAAATTACATCAATTGTGGCATAAAACTAACCCTTTTTTAGTACTAATGTTAGAAAAAGTGTGTTTTTGTCTTCCTTTTGTATTTTCAGGATTAAATGAGCTCAAATTAACAAAAGAAGCAAAAAGGCAGCTAAATCAAACATAAATACAAGAAAAGGAACAAACGTGGCATGCCCGACCTCCCCGAAAGCATCTTCCCAAGCAAAACAAGAGAATAGAAGGCTGAACACGCCCCGTGCTCAGTGAACATGGGGGCGTGCCCAAGTGTCAGCATAAAAGACAAAGTTGTAGAAGCTTCCATCGCCCACCACGGGGCCGTGCTCAGTGGACACGGGGCCGTGGTCAACTATAAGATTCGCAGAATCCAGGAAAATCTTGAAAGTACAGATATGCTTCTGCACACGGGGTCGTGCCCAGCGGACACGGGGCCGTGGTCAACTAATGCAGACAAAAGCAATTAATGAAGAAAAAGAAGAGGATGGACACGGGGCCGTGCCCAATGGACACGGGGCCGTGCCCGAGCTTCTGTTCAGCCTATAAATAGGAGTGCTTGGCTCAAGCTCAAACCATCCCTTGACACACCACCTCTCTCACACTTCACCCACCACCCACCACCACCATAACACCATCATCCACCACCATCATCCATTGTCCATCATAGAGTGTGTGAGTCGTCTCGGGATCCAAGATTGATCGTAAGAGTTCTTGACAATCAAGGCCATGTTTGCCTAAGTCTCTTACATCACTTGGTGAAGACAAAGTGTCTAGTGTAATACTTTTTATTTTTAATCTTTTCGCACTTTTTAATTGGTTATGTATTAATGACTTTAATAACTAGTTTCTTATGTTGAAGGTGATTCGTCCTTATCATTTGTCCGTGGTGTCTTGGCATTATTTTACTGTCTATAAAAAATAAAAGATTTTCACCATTCATATCTCCACGGTCTATATGGAGGTATGTTGGCTACCTGGTCGGGGGTTAAGGGAACGGTTTGGTAAGAGACTTGCCATTGTTCAGTGTAGGACCTCCTTCAATACTTAACGGTATTGGATGGCGGGGGTCCAAACTCTTTGATCCCCTCATAAGTTAAACTACTATTAATACTTTAACCCGGCTACTTAGGACTGTATCCCTGCTGACTCAGACTACTTAGCCGAGGGTAACGTCGCCTTCAAAAGAGGGGCCTACCATAATATGCATTAATAAATTAATTAATTATCTTTCAATAATCCGACCCTTTAGGATTGTATCCTTGCTGACTCAAACTACTGGGTTGAGGGTAACGTCACCTCCAAAAGAGGGGCCCTACTACAATAACTAAGATAATCTCTTAAAAAGTGCAAAAGTGCAGAAATAATCAAAGGTTACACTATACACGAGTCGGAGCCAAGTGATTCATCTTGTCTATCTGTTTTTATTTTTATTTTATTTTTTAGCATTTTAGTTAGTTTTTATTTTTCTAGTTTAAAACCTTTTTCTAACTTTTGATTTGATTAGACGTTGAGGATAAACCGGTACTAAAAGCTCTTGTGTCCTTGGACGAAATCGGTATCTTGCCAACACTATACTACGCTCACGATGGGTCCACTTGCCCATATGTGTGTTTAGTCTTAGTAAATATCGTGTTTTATAAATTTAAAACTTGGCTAAAAAGTGTTAAAAAGGGCTTAACATATACATTAAAAACTTCTTACACGTTAGTCAAGTTTTAAATTTATAAAACACGATATTTTACTAACACCAAACACACATATGGGCAAGTGCACCAATCGTGAGCGTAGTATAGTGTTGGCAAGATACCGAGGTCGTCCAAGGACACAAGAGCTTTTAGTACCGGTTTATCCTCAACATCTAATCAAATCAAAAGTTAGAAAAAGGTTTTTAAATAAGAAAAATAAAACTAACTAAAATGCTGAAAAATAAAATAAAAATAAAAACAGATAGACAAGATGAATCACTTGGCTCCGACTCGTGTTTAGTGTAACCTTTGATTATTTCCGCACTTTTGCACTTTTTAAGAGATTATCTTAGTTATTGTAGTAGGCCCCTCTTTTGAAGGTGACGTTACCCTCAACCCAGTAGTTTGAGTCAGCAAGGATACAATCCTAAAGGGTCGGATTATTGAAAGATAATTAATTAAGTTATTAATGCATATTATGGTAGGCCCCTCTTTTGAAGGTGACGTTACCTTCAACCCAGTAGTTTGAGTCAGCAAGGATACAATCCTAAAGGGTCGGATTAAAGTATTAATAGTAGCTTACATATGAGGGGATCAAAGAGTTGGACCCCCGCCATCCAATACCGGTGGGTATTGAAGGAGATCCTACTAAATTTGACCCAGATCCTTGCAGGATCTATACACTGAACAAGGCAAGACTCTTACCAAACCGTTCCCTTAACCCCCGACCAGGTAGCCAACATATCTCCATATAGACCATGGAGATATGAATGGTGAAAATCTTTTATTGTATATAGACAGTAAAATAATGCCAAGACACCACGGACAAACGATAAGGAAGAATCACCTTCAACATAAGAAACTAGTTATTAAAGTCATTAGTACATAACCAAATAAAAAGTGCGAAAAGATTAAAAATAAAAAGTATTACACTAGACACTTGTCTTCACCAAGTGATGTAAGAGACTTAGGCAAACATGTCCTTTAATTGTCAAGAACTCTTACGATCAATCTTGGATCCCGAGACGACTCACACACTCTATGATGGACGATGGATGATGGTGGTGGATGATGGTGTTGTGATGGTGGTGGGTGGTGGGTGAAGTGTGAGAGAGGTGGTGTGCCAAGGGATGGTTTGCAAATGAGCCAAGCACCCCTATTTATAGCCTGAACAGCAGCTCGGGCACGACCCCGTGTCCATTGGGCACGGCCCCGTGTCCACCCTTCTTCTCTGTCTTCATTAATTGCAGTTTGTCTGCATTAGTTGACCACACCCCCGTGTCCGCTGGGCCCGACCCCCTGTGCAGAAGCGTATCTGTACTATCAAGATTTCCCTAGATTTTACGAATCTTAGAGTTGACCATGGCCCCGTGTCCGCTAGGCACGCCCCCGTGGTGGGTGATAGAAGCTTCTACAGCTTTGTCTTTTCTGCTGACACTTGGGCACGCCCCCGTGCTCATTGAGCACGGGGCGTGTTCAGCCTTCTGTTCTTTTGTTTTGCTTGGGAAGATGCTGTCGGGGAGGCCGGGCATGCCACGTTTGTTCCTTTTCTTGTATTTATGTTAGATTTAGCTGTCTTTTTGCCTCTTTTGTTCATTTGAGCTCATTTAATCCTGAAAATACAAAAGGAAGACAAAAACACACTCTTTCCAACATTAGTACTAAAAAAAGGGTTAGTTTTATGCCACAATTGATGTAATTTATGTGTTTCATTTTGTGCACATCAATACATACAAAGATTAAAACGTCAACAAGAAGGAGATTTGATTACTTTTTAAGCTTATAGTTGGAGTAGGTTCCAAATCGGGACTGAGCGTTTTCACTTATACATCTTTGGCTGAGTGTTGAGTGGCCACTTGTGAGGTGTGTAAATTTGTATATAACTAAATAAAATTTTATAAAGGCATGTTATGCCTAAAACAAATAATTTTCCTTACTATGTGTTTTACATAAATCATGACGAATAAGATTGTAAATAAAATAAAAACAAAGTAAATTTAGAACTTGGATTACGAACACTCTAAAGATAAGCCCAAAACTTTTCTTCTACCAATTCCGTTGGGTGTGTAAGCCACATTATAGAGTTTTGCTTGAGTACAAGCAAAGATTCAGGTGTGTGGGTATTTGATTTGCGTAAAATACAACATATAAATTATATCAAATACGGCGTAAAATCAAACTTTTTTTAATACTAATGTTGGAAAAAGCATGTTTCTTTGTTTTTTTTAATGTACAGTGTCAAAAGAGCTTAAACGCACAAAAGAAGCAAATTTACAGCAAAAACCAACATAAATACAGAGAAGGAGGACTGACACAACTCGCCAAGCCCCCATCCACATCCAAACCAACAAAATAACAAGAACAGAAGCTCTAGCACGGGGCCATGCCCATTCAAGATTCTCTGCAGAAGAAAAAACAACAACAAAAGACAAACCAGACACACCAACACGGGGCCGTGCTAAGGCAACACGGGGCGTGGTCAACTCTAAGATTCTTAGAATCTAAGATAGTACAGCAAGTACATTGGCCACGGGCCATGTCGTTGACACATAGGGTCGTGTTAGTACAAGGTCTGACACTGCAGTTAATGAGGAGGAGAGAGATTGAAGCAAACGGGGCTGTGCTAGGTGGGCACGAGGCTGTGTTGATTGTCTAACTTCAGCTATAAATAGGGGTGCTTGGTTTCATTCCAATCTATCCCTTGGCAAACCACTTCTCTCACACTTGCCACAACTCCATCACCACTACAACACCAACACCTACCACCATCATCCATCTTCCATCATTTAGAGTGTGTAGTAGTCTCGGGATCCAAGATTGATCGTAAGAGTTCTTTTCAAACGAAAGCCATGCTTGGCTAAACTCTTCCATCACTGGTGAAGATAAATATTTTATGTGTTACTTTTTGATTTCCAACCTTTAGCTCCTTTTTATTTGGGCATGTATTAATGACTTTAATAACTAGTTTTCTATATTGAAGGCGAATTTATTTAACCATTCTTCATATTTTGTTGATTCACTTATTCATGTCTTTACGGTCTATATAAAGTACGTTAACTACCTAGAAGGGGGTTAGAAGGGTGGTTGGGTAATTCTATGTCTCGTTCAGTGTATAGATCCTGCAAGAACCTAGTTCAAGCCTTGTAAGACTTCACGAGTGGGCGGTATAATCGGTGACACCCGGCTTTTCAGGCCATACCGTACAATTGTAACACGTGTTGTGAATAGGTAACAGGGCTATATTTGACTGGTTATGATGTTTATATGTGAAATTTAATGTGTTGGTAAAATTAAACTTTGATAAAAATTATGTTGGCAATGGTAAGATAAACGCTTATCGCGTAACGATTAAAATGCGAAACGAACGTCGGTGACCACCCGATCAGTGTTAAAATCCTAAAAATAATCTATGATGGTTAGAATAATAATTTTAATCATATCCATGTGGAAAAATAATTTAAAACTCTAAGAAACTCTATTTTTCGAGTTTGAGCACGTACCGCTCGATACTGCGCAAATTAAATAAAATACTGTCAACGTAGCCAGTCAAGCCAACTGGTAATTATTTCAGTAATAATTTAGTTTGATTATTTTTATATAATGATAAAAATAATTTAAAACGTACTAAAACGGGGTTAAAACGCTAGACAAAATAACCGGTATCCAGTAAAATACCTGTTTTTCACACTAATTTATATATAAGTGTGTATGTATATGATAAGTATGTGTGTAAGGGGATAGGTGGCGGCATATAGGGCAGCCCACATCTCCTTGATTCTTCCAACATGCCACTTGTAGCAACTAGAGAATGGTTATGATGATTAAAACCTTACAAAGCTTCCATAATCTTTCATTCTCCAAGAAACCTTTTCAAAAAAAATTCACTCTCTCTCTCTCATACCAAGCTCGGCCAAACACCCCTTAGAACATCCACATTTTCATTTTCTAACTTAATCTTGAAGGCTCATATCCATTTCAAGGTGATTTCAAGCTAAAATGGGTGTTTAGAAGTGATTTCAAGGCGTTTCAAGCAACAACCAAGTCCCATATCATCAAATCATTACTAAAAATCATTCAAGAACTTGAAGGAATAAATTTTATTTTATAAACCTTGTTCTTGATTCTTGATGATCTTGATGATGATAGAAGTTTCTCTTGTTCTTGAGTTTAGTCACAAACTTGAAACTTAAAAGAAATGGGTTTTTGAATGAAATAAAAATGGATGTATATATATGTATATGTGTGGCCGTGAGTGTGTGTGTGGATGTAGATGATTGTGTTTTTGATTTTTATTAAAGGATTCTTGAGTTACATGATTTCTTGAAAAGTAGGATGCATGAAAGAAGCAATATGTGTCATAAAAGAATGTTCTAAAGATGATTCAAGATTTGAAAGTGACTTGATGAAAAGTGAACTTTTGGAAGTTCATATATGTATATGTATTTCGTATGTATGTATGTATGTATGTATGTATGTATGTATGTATGTATGTATGTATGTATATATGTGTGCATGCTTGTAAAAATTTGTCATATATTCATAAATGTGTAGGATACTTGCATTTATGAATGAATGATTGAATGATCAAGATGATTACATGATGTGTTTTGTAAGAACATGATACTAATGTGTTCTTGAGTATGATTAGATCATAAATGATGTTGATGATGTTGTATGAGTGCATTAGATGCACATATGTGAACATCCATGATAATATGAAAGCATGAAATGATCATTTGAGCATGATTTGATAAAAACCAATTTTGATCAGAATATAAACACTAAAATAAGAGTATTTTGAAGTGATTAATGATATATAACCTTGTCATAATTTTTACTAGTCTTGCTTGTTGTACTTGGTGCATTAAAAGTTGTAAAATACGTGAAATCGCATGATTTGTGTGACTTAAATAAAAACTTCACTAATCTGATTATAACCATTATTTAAATCAGTAAATAACATGTATTATGTTAAAATATCAAATCGTTTCGAGTTGGGATGGTTATGGTAACGTTTAACGCAAAACTATGCGTTAAAACGGTCAAAAATCGGCTTTTCGAGTGATTTTTGTAAAACTGATTTAGATCAGTAAATAAACTGATGTTTTTAGTTTAAAAACAAGTATTTTAACTAATTTTAAGTTTAGTTGGTGTTTGGTTGGTCATACGTGACTTCCGACGCCTGAAAACGTTATCGAATCGCTAAAATACGCATTTTTCGATGAACACTAGTATGGATAAATTTTGAGTGAACCTTATGTGATAAAATGTGTTAAGTGATTTAAACATTTAAATGTGATAAAATGTTAAGTGTTAACTTGATAGTGGGAAATTTAGACTATGCATGTATGCATGTACGTTTTGTGCGGTAGAAACAGTGAAAATTGTGTTAGACATGAAACTTGTTTGTCGAGCATGAAATTTGATACATATATGATATTTTATGTATATTTGATTTAAAAATTACAAAATAGATAAGTTAGCAACATTTCGTGTGTTTCGGTGTTAAATTATATGAACGTTTATGTATATATATTACGACGCGCAAATCGTAGATATATTGCGTATAAACGGGAAAGTTAACGGATTTACACAATAAGGGTCACCAATAAAATCGTTCAAGTAGAAAAATCATAAAAATATATATATATGGACTCATATATATATTAACGTGCCCACATAATAAAAAATGAAAACTTTTCGAGAAAATCTCAAAGTTATGTGATAATTCTAAGAAACGGAGAAACTTAGGATTTTTGTGTGTTATGTATATTGATTTAGAATCGTTCCTATTTTAGGACGTGTAGAAAATCAAACTCTGGGATTGCGATATTAAAATACGCACCCAAAGGTGAGTGTCACTAAACCCCTCTTTTTACTGCTTTGTATATATTTTGGGGGTAGAACACGTCAATAAAAGGGTTTAATAATGTTTTCGAAATAAAACATACCTTTTAATATAAAATATATATTTTCGTTGAAAATATATGAAATTTGATAAGTCATACGTTTCAAAGTAAAACGTTTTGATGAATGAATATTGAAAGTACGGTATTTCCTCATCGAAACATGACCGTACAGTTGGGGACGAATTCTTGACTAGGTCTCAAATGATGGAGTGTCAGGGGAATTCGTACAACGTCGTGTATTAAATTGTTATATTAGTAGGATATATATATTGTACGTGAGGCAGACATCATATTGTCTTTCAAGAGGACCCTGCGCCCATGATATCATTTAATCATTTAAGTATTGCACGCGATGAATTGTTGGTAGATCTATCGGTTTGACAACCCCGTCGTGACCGGTCGCCCCGTGTCAAGTCAAACGACGAATTTAAATTATGTTTATTGTCTAGCTTTGATTATCCCTGCATGGTTAATATATAGTTTGTATTGTCTAGCTAACATACGAGTCTGAAAGTTGATGCAATAATTTAATATACAAAACCTGGGTAATATATATTACAGTTGTCGGATTAATGAACCGACGGAAGGCCCATGGATTTTATTAAGGAAGTAAAATGGAGTTTCTAAAAATTTATTTGGATGTTTTCAAATAAACACCTAATCAGAAAGTTTTCCTTGGATTAAAATTGTGTGTGAGTGAATATGTGAACTCACATTCCTTTGTGTTGACACTTGATTTTAACGTGTTCTACAGGTACTTGAGTTCGGCTTCGGGAAATCATGGCGTATCTTGTGTTTGATGATGCATGTTGTGTAATTTGAAAATGTTGGACAACTTTTAAACTTTTTGGGACGTTTTGTAATAAGATCCGCGAGGATCAAAGACAATTTAACTATGTGGTTGTGTCGTGTCTTAAAACGTAATGTTTAATAACTTATGTTTAAAATAAATCAATATGTCCAACAATAAAATGCATCGCTCGACAAGATATAAATGGGCACCAACCTCCGTCACCACTACGTTTAATATTCCGATTTTTTGGGGTGAAACAGAAGTTGGTATCAGAGCCAATGGTTGTTAGCAAACTAGATGTTTTCGGAGGAAAACACTAGACTTCAACCGGAAAATTTTGAAATATAAGTCCAAAATTCTCAAAGCCAAGAATTTTAAATAAAAAAGAAAAATTGTATCATGTATGTAAACCCTTATGTGTTTATATGCATACGTGATTTTCTGTTTATTTTGGGCCTTATGTGTTACTATTCATGTTGATCACACACTTACTTGTACGGTTACATATGTGTCACAGATGTCGCACGAGCACGAGGTCATCGAGATCAACGACTCAAGTAGCGAGCCAGATTTCGAGACTTCACCCAGATCCATTTTACCAGAGACACCTATCACGGTCCCACAGATGGTTGGTATGGCTGAGTTTGCTTCATCATTCTGTGTCGACCATGCTTTCGCTAGCCAGATAGACCCCCGATATGCTTTCACAAGCAATGGGTGGATTTATGACAACGATGACGCTCCTCTCTCGATTCACAAGACGGGACAATAATCTGGAACAGTACCAGTTATCGATGACGTGATTAGAGATATCCCTGTATTTGGAGGACCTTTTAGTATTGCACCAGCAGTAGATGCCACTATTGTCACAGCTCGACCATTAGAGTCGTCTGTTGCTCCACCTACTACTGTGATCGAGCCTGTTGCTGAGGTCCCTCCACCTATTTTGTCAGAGTCATCTTTACCTGTCATTGAGTCACACGCATCTTCTAAGCCTCTATTAGTGTATTATCGCCGCGGAAAGAGAGTTAGGCCTGCTGGAGAGGTTGCTTCTACATCACAAGTTGAGACTGTATCTGCTTCTAAGAAGCAAAAAGGAGTTTGGGTGGATCGATGTTTCCATTGTGACCGACAGTTTGCTGCCATGCGTGAAGAACTGGAGACGACTATGGGTAAACTGAAGGACCTCGAGGGGCAAATGGATTGGTACGATGAGTTGAAGGAATTAGATGACAGCGCAATGGATCAGATGCATTGGAGGATAGTGGATCTGGAGGAGTTGGTTAGGAAGATGCTGGATTTCATAGGGATGAAGCGTTAGATGTTATCTTTGTTTGTTTGTGGTTGTTTGTTTTTGGTTGTTGTGATTGGATACTCTTTTGGTTTTGGGGGCCTGCGTGCTGATTATATTTTTGTGATATTAGGTAGATATTTTGTCAAAACTTGTTATGGGTGTCGACGTAGACATACCAATGATAGATGTGATGTACTGAAAAACAAGTTTGTTAATTTCTATGATAATATCGGATGATTAACTTTTTGTTTAAAAATTGTTCTCATTAATATGTGGATGTTATACATGCGCAATGTTTGATCCACTAATATTTAATGATTGAATTATTTTTATTTTGGTTATCGTCTCATGTGATTATTATTGTTGTAAATAATAGAAACGACGAAAATGCCGCCAAAAGCGAGACATGATACTGGACTACCTGCCACCCTAGAGGAGTTGGCACGACTCATAACCCAACACATTAATACTCCCTTGGAACAGCGTGATGCTAACCAAAATGATGGCCAAAAACCCTTCAGGTAAAATAATGATCGGAAAGTTTTGATTGTTCATCTATTGTGATCTCATTGGAACGTATTCCTGATTTCTATTAACCAAATGAATAGTGCACCAGAGCGTACCCAAACAATCCAGGGATGTAGCCCAAGATCATTTACTGGTGTCCTATGCAATGATGGGACATCGATATGCGTGATATCGGGCTGTCAAAATGAGTCGGTTATCCGAGTGTTTCAGCGATCTAAACCTGGAATTGGAGATTCGAAGAAGCGCAAACCCGAGAGCTCCAAGAAGACTCCCGAAGTTGAGAGTAGAAAGAAATGCAACTTGGAGAAAGCAAGTGTAGCTAACCCTAAAGAGTCAGGAAAGGGTAAGGACGGTGATGGACAAGAGAAGTGCGCCAGATGTAGCCGAACCGGACATGTGACTTCCCAGTGTTACACTAAGAGTTCATTGGATGGAGCTGCACTTGAAGGATGCTTTGCATGTGGTGAACAAGGACACTACAAAAGGGAATGCCCAAAATCGAAAGGACAGGACGTTAAGAGCAATTCCGTTGGGGTAAGTCTCAGGAAGGCATGTGAGAGTCCTGCTACTATTACCGGTATGTTTCAAATAAAAAACCAATCTATGTTCATACTTATAATACCAAAGCTGACTTGAGTTTTGTTCGAAAACCTATGAACCATTGTTGTGTTCACCTACAAGTAAGCTAAGTATAAAGTGTCCGATAGAACTAATAGTTGGTAAATTGATAGAAACTAGCGAGGTCGTTCGTGGTTATAGTATTTAGTTAGGCAATTGTAGTTCTAGAGGTTGGTTTATTATCAGTGGAGCTGAGAAGCTTTGACGAAGATGCAAGAATGAATTCACTTTCTTAGGATGAAGTGGGGACTATCGCTCGAAGAAGCTAGTTGGAATATCTCATCCTGATGACAGTAGAAAGGCGGAAGTTGTTCGCGGAAATCGATTGAGTCGAGTGTTGAGTGTTAATAGTCGAGAGTGGTCAGTGTTGTGAGGATGCTTGAGTTGTTGCGAAAGGACTATCCTGTGTTTTCAGTGAATGTGATGGATGCGGAAACCGAATGTAGGAATGTCGGAGAGATTTCTATCAATCGCAACTATCCGGAAGTCTTCCTAAAAAGACTTACCTGGATCTCCCCTGCGAGATGAATCGAATTTCGAATCGATATGACTCACGGTGCTGCGCCCAATTGCACAATCTTCTTATAGATTAAGCACCGCCCGAAATGATAGAAATGACGAGATAGTTTTAAGAGCATTTGGACAAGGGTTTCATTCGATTGAGATTTTCGCCTTAAGATACATCTGCTATGATGCGGTAAAAAAGGATGGATTTTCAGGATATGTGAGGATTTCAGAAAGCCGAGCAAGTTGACCATCAAGAATCGGTACCTTATTACCGAGAATTTGACAATTTGTTCAATCAGGCTACCGGGACTCAACTGCTACACAAGGATCGATCTACGACTGGAGTATTATCAGTTGAAGGTTCTTACAAAGAAATTTCGAGGACTGCTTTTCAAACATGATATGGCCATTAAGAGATATTAGTCACGCCCTTTGATTTAATTAATGTGCCATTTAAATTCATAAATCTCATGAATAGGGTATGAAAACCCTAATCGGGTAAGTTCGTGATAACAGTCATCGACGACATGTTTGTCTATACACGAACCAAAGAGAATCATGAGTAACGTTTGAAGTTAACTATGGAATTGGAAGGGATAATGAAGGTATGCTATTAGATCAGCTTGAGGTTGGGAAGCGTGTATTATGGATTTAGAAGGAAGTTAAGATAACTCACGTGCCCTTGGCAGAGATATCATACAACAATACTTAACACACTAGTATTTAGGTTGCTCAGTTTGAAGCCTTGCATGGATGAAGAGTTGATCGTCACTTCGTGGAGCTAACATGACAAAGGACAAGTAACCAAACCTTAGTTTATCTAGGAAAACCAGCGACAGGATTTGCCTAGATCGAGGGAAGGTTAAAGGTTGCCAATTGATCAACAGAAGAATTACATGGACAATTAAAGATTTAGTTCTGTTAAAGGAGTTATATTGAGAGAGATGCTATAGGGTTTTAGCAGAGGAAAGAAAAGCTGAGCCACATTGACTTGGTCATTTCGAGAGCCCATCTTGAGTTGGATCAGTCGCATATGGGCTCAAGCTATCATCAGAATTGAGTGGTGTACAAGATGTACTATTCGGATGCATTTGAAGAAGTGTATAATGGACGATACACTAATTTTGCGCTTTGTAAATATTACTTGGGAGATAAATGGAGGTTTATCGAAGCATCGAAGAAGCAGTGCGTATAGCTAGAAGAGTTATGTTACTAACCGGAAAGGCGATTTCAGCATTCTAGTAGTACCTGCGATTTATAGGTTGTGTAACCGGTGGATACCCGAAATGGTGGGACCATGACTTGAATCTTCTTGATTAAGAGCCTGTGAATGTTGGACCCTGAAGAGGGTGGAGAGCGTTGAGACGTGAGTTTAGGAATCAAGGATATGTGTAATATGGGTCTACAAGAATTCTTTGTAAGAATCCAAGTTTCTCGCAGAAACTATAAGACTCTATTCATTAGATTCGTTTTTGTTATTCTTATTTAGTGCGAAAACAAAACCTGTAGAGTAAAAATTTCGGGGACGAAATTTCCTAAACATGGGAGACTGTGACACCCGGCTTTTCAGGTCGTACCGTACAATTGTAACACGTGTTGTGAATAGGTAACAAGGCTATATTTGACTGGTTATGATGTTTATATGTGAAATTTAATGTGTTGGTAAAATTAAACTTTGATAAAAATTATGTTGGCAACGGTAAGATAAAACGTTTATCGCGTAACGATTAAAATGCGAAACGAACGTCGGTGACCACCCGATCAGTGTTAAAATCCTAAAAATAATCTGTTATGGTTAGAATAATAATTTTAATCATATCCATGTGGAAAAATAATTTAAAACGCTAAGAAACTCTATTTTTCGAGTTTGAGCGCGTACTGTGCGATACTGCGCAAATTAAATAAAATACTCTCAACGCAGCCAGTCAAGGCAACTGGTAATTATTTCAGTAATAATTTAGTGTGATTATTTTTATAGAATGATAAAAATAATTTAAAACGTACTAAAACGGGGTTAAAACGCTAGATAAAATACCCGATATCCAGTAAAATACCTGTTTTTAACACTAATTTATATATAAGTGTGTATGTATATGATAAGTATGTGTGTAAGGGGATAGGTGGCGGCATATAGGGCATGCCACATCTCCTTGATTCTTCCAACATACCACTTGTAGCAACTAGAGAATGGTTATGATGATTAAAACCTTACAAAGCTTCCATAATCTTTCATTCACCAAGAAACCTTTTCAAAAAAAAATTCAATCTCTCTCTCTCTCTCTCTCTCTCTCTCATACCAAGCTCGGCCGAACACCCCTTAGAACATCTACATTTTCATTTTCAAACTTAATCTTGAAGGTTCATATCCATTTCAAGGTGATTTCAAGCTAAAATGGGTGTTTAGAAGTGATTTCAAGGCGTTTCAATCAACAATCAAGTCCCATATCATCAAATCATTACTAAAAATCATTCAAGAACATGAAGGTATAAATTTTATTTTATAAACCTTGTTCTTGATTCTTGATGATCTTGATGATGATAGAAGTTTCTCTTGTTCTTGAGTTTAGTCACAAACTTGAAACTTAAAACAAATGGATTTTTGAATGAAATAAAAATGGATGTATATATATGTATATGTGTGGCCGTGAGTGTGTGTATGGGTGTAGATAATTGTGTTTTTGATTTTTATTAAAGGATTCTTGAGTTACATGATTTCTTGAAAGGTAGGATGCATGAAAGAATCCATATGTGTCATAAAAGAATGTTCTAAAAATGATTCAAGATTTGAAAGTGACTTGATGAAAAGTGAACTTTTGGAAGTTCATATGTGTATATGTATTTCGTATGTATGTATGTATATATGTATGCATGCATGTAAAAATTTGTCATATATTCATAAATGTGTAGGATACTTGCATTTATGAATGAATGATTGAATGATCATGATGATTACATGATGTGTTTTGTAAGAACATGATACTAATGTGTTCTTGAGTATGATTAGATCATAAATGATGTTGATGATTTTGTATGAGTGCATTAGATGCACATATGTGAACATGCATGATAATATGAAAGCATGAAATGATCATTTGAGCATGATTTGATAAAAACCAATTTTCGAGTGATTTTTGTAAAACTGATTTAGATCAGTAAATAAACTGATGTTTTTAGTTTAAAAACAAGTATTTTAAGTCATTTTTAGTTTACTTGGTGTTTGGTTGGTCATACGTGACTTCCGACGCCCGAAAACGTTACCGAATCGCTAAAATACGCATTTTTCGATGAACACTAGTATGGATAAATTTTGAGTGAACCTTATGTGATAAAATGTGTTAAGTGATTTAAACATGTAAATGTGATAAAATTTTAAGTGTTAAATTGATAGTGGTAAATTTAGACTATGCATGTATGCATGTACTTTTTGTGCGGTAGAAACAGTAAAAATTGTGTTAGACATGAAACTTGTTTGTCGAGCATGAAATTTGATACATATATGATATTTTATGTATATTTGCTTTAAAAATGACAAAATAGATAAGTTAGCAATATTTCGTGTGTTTCGGTGTTAAATTATATGAAGGCTTATGTATATATATTACGACATGCAAATCGTAGATATATTGTGTATAAACGGGAAAGTTAACGGATTTACACAATAAGGGTCACCAATAAAATTGTTCAAGTAGCAAAATCATATATATATATATATACTCATATATATATTAACGTGCCAACATAATCAAAAAATGAAAACTTTTCGAGAAAATCTCAAAGTTATGTGATAATTCTAAGAAACGGAGAAACTTAGGATTTTTGTGTGTTATGTATATTGATTTAGAATCGTTCTTATATTTGGACGTGTAGAACATCAAACTCTGGTATTGCGATATTAAAATACGCACCCAAAGGTGAGTGTCACTAAACCCCTCTTTTTACTGCTTTGTATATATTTTGGGGGTAGAACACGTCAATAAAAAGGTTTAACAATGTTTTCAAAATAAAACATACATTTTAATATAAAATATATATTTTCGTTGAAAATATATGAAATTTGATAAGTCTTACATTTCGAAGTAAAACGTTTTGATGAATGAATATTGAAAGTACGGTATTTCCTAAGCGAAACATGACCGTACAGTTGGGGATGAATTCTTGACTGGGTCTCAAATGATGGAGTGTCAGGGGAATTCGTACAATGTCGTGTATTAAATTTTCATATTAGTAGGATATATATAATGTACGTGAGGCAGACATTATATTGTCCTTCAAGAGGACCCTGCGCCCATGATGTCGTTCAATCATTAAAGTATTGCACGCGATGAATTGTTGGTAGATCTATCGAGTTGACAACCCCGTCGTGACCGGTCTCCCCGTGTCAAGTCAAACGACGAATTTAAATTATGTTTATTGTCTAGCTTTGATTATCCCTGCATGGTTAATATATAGTTCGTATCGTCTAGCTAACATACGAGTCTGAAAGTTGACGCAATAATTTGATATACAAAACCTGGGCAATATATATTACAGTTGTCGGATTGATGAACCGACGGAAGGCCTATGGATTTTATTAAGGAAGTAAAATGGAGTTTCTAAAAATTTATATGGATGTTTTCAAATAAACACCTAATCAGAAAGTTTTCCTTGGATTAAAATTGTGTGTGAGTGAATAAGTGAACCCACCTTCCTTTGTGTTGACACTTGATTTTAACGTGTTCTACAGCTACTTGAGTTTGGCTTCGGGAAATTATGGCGTATCTTGTGTTTGATGATGCATTGTAGGATCGTGTGACGATCGAAACGAGTCTATCAGAAGAGTTCTCGGTCTAATCAGAGGCGGAATTCATTGATTAGACTTTGTAACAGCTTGTTTCACTTCTAATTGTCTTGTTTTATTGATTTAACACGTTTACAGATCAGTAGACACGTCGGCAGCACTTCGGTACCGGAAACATGATCGTTACAAATGAAACCGCATCAAGGGTATTTATAGGGGTTGTGATTTCGCACGGAATTAACACTTGCTATTTCGTGCGAAATTAACCTTTCACACACAAACCCTAAATTTCTAGAACTACGTGCCCTGATCTAACATTTCTAATACATGACTCGATACAAGACGAAGTCGACAGACGTATGCACCAACAGACTCCCCCTCGGATGTTGATGAGTCTTCAGTGTCGAGTCTTCACAGATCTTCAGCCTTGATCAGTCTTCGGGCTTTCTCCAAAGTATCTAACAGTGTAAGCATCCTCAATCTTCTCTTCACATTCTCTTGATCAGATCTCTTGATTCTTTAAGTTCATCAGCATCAGCAGCTAGTGTGAACATCAATTCAGGATCTGAAGCTGGCTCTATTCATCTACAGACTCCCCCTTAAAGAATGCTTGGGGTCTTAGGTTGGCTTTCACAATTTCTTAGAATCGTAACTTGGCTCTCTCATAGCCATAACCTGCACATTCTCTACCTCAATGTAAATTTCACAAATTTAATATTTGACAAATTTAAACTTTCTGCTTACCACTTGTATTAATTAAATTCAAAACATCATCTTGTAATAATATGACATTTCACAAATTCTCTTAACCACTTTAATATGACACTTTCAAATTTGGTTTCAACTGAATGAACCATTTAATCATTTCAATAACATTTTTCATTTCAACAAACTCTCCCAACCCTGTTGTTCATCATGTTTAGCACTCGGAATTTTGAAAATCAGCTTTTCATTATCAGTTGTCGAAAATCTTTTTGGATTTTAATAATAATGAAACACAGTATAGAAATATTTACAAACAAAACTTTTTGTGAGCTTGAGTAAGAGGATCATATCAGTTTATGAGACAAATCACCAACACCGTTAAGCTTTAAACATTTTAAGTTCTAAACAATTCACTTAGATTGTCAGTATATTGATCCACTTAAATTTTCACACAAAGTTCAACTATTTCGAGATACGAGATTAATGTTTTAGAGACTTAAACTTATTCGCGTGTCCCACCTCAGAATATACTCCCGTATCCAGATCCCAATATTCAGTCTTACAGGTGAGTATACCTAGATGATATCTGTAAGGGGTTAATTGCGAGGGCCATGAGAGCTCAGGCTATTGCTTCCGCAAAATCAGAGAGATGATGGCTTCCACTTTAAGTGGCTCCCCTTTAGAGGATCTTTTTTACAATAGCCCATGATTAGCATTTTGCAATGTTTCATCATTTTTTATGTTGAGGGGGGTGCTATTTTTCAAGCAAGCGAAAAGTATTATACGGGGACTAGGCCATTGCTTCCGCAAACTCAGAAGTCCCGGGATAATACCCCAGATATCACTAAGCATAAAGACCTAGTATATCAGAAAAAGGGGTCTTTCAAACAAGATTTCGGGGGTTACCCATATATCCGAGAGATGTTCCCCACGAGATAAGCAAGTTTGATATTTAGGTTTATATCTCGAACACAATCTACTAAGCGTGTAAAAACCTACTGGCACATTATCAGTGAGACCGTTTATCACATTTTAAATTTCCAATTCTTTAGCATGCTGTGATAGTCCACTGATGTACTATCATTTCCTCTTTTTACAACAAAACTCGTTTTTGATTTTATCATGTTTTTTACTTTTTTTTTTTGAATTTTTCAAATTTTCTAAATGTTTTTTTTTTGGATTTTCTAGAATTTCTTACTCCCCCTAAAATTCAAAATCATTTAAAGGAAATTTGAAAACAAACTGTACACATAAAATGACAACTGTTGTGAATTGCTTCAAATCGCCATTCACTTGGCATAAACAATCAGAACTCCCTCTGACAACAAACTATTTTCCCATTATGATTTCAAAACACTTAAGTTTGTTTTAATCAAAATGGTTTTTCCGGAAAATAAGTTTTGTTGATTTTACCACTTGTAAAAATGGGGATTCATTCATCACATTGTTTTCCAATCACTTAAATGAAAGTTAAATCAAGTTCAACTTAATGACCTTGATTAACCACTTGTAAATGAAAATTTCTGTTTTCAACCACTTGTAGGTTCAACTCTACCAGTTGTAAAGCAAAATATAACAATTTAAAGAATAACTACCACTTGCAAACTGAAATACCACTTGCAAGAAAATGCCGATTCCTACTCCACACTTACCAACCTGGGAGTTCCGGCAAGTCCACAACCTGTAGAATTTAACAATTTTAGACTTTTCTTAAACACAATTTTTCAAGAATGATGCCGATTCATGCTCCACGATTACCAACTTGGGAGCTCGGCAAGTCAGGATTTTAGTTTGAAAACGCTATCACCTAAGCCTGACCAGCCTTGGGTGATTTTGAATCAATTCTATCCCAACCTCCTTTCGATTTATAAAAATCTTTTACACTTTTCACTTTCCCATCTACCATCTTCCCAAATATATGTTTGACTTTCCCATTGAAAGCCTTTTCAGCATTAAATTCTCCTTTACCAGCAAAGAATTGATCTGAAATTTCAACTTTACCAACTTTCAACTTCAAGTTTTCTTTTGACAATGGAGGAAAATGTTCATCGTTCAACTCTGGAACGGAATTCTCATTCTTTTTCTCAACACATGACTCCTCTGATTTTATGGAATCAGATTCATTGTCAGAACTACTCTCTGATTTAACAACCCATCTTTGTTTGTTCAAATCAACTTTTCTTTTGTAAAAATGCTTCGAACTTTCACCAATTTCGAAAGTCGAATTGTTGAACAATTTAAAATTTTCAATTTGTTGTTTCTTTTCATCAACACATTTCTTTTTCATTTCAAAGTTATAAGAAACTCCCTATTTTGAATAAGTGGACTCGTGGCAATTCCAAGCAATGTGTCCAGCTTTTTGACATTTAAAACAGATTCTTCGTTCAACCCTTTTCTCAGATTCTTTCACCATCTTCTTTTTCTTCTCAGCAAGAAACTCTTTGTTTGACTGTCTCCAGAATTGTTTCTTCTCTTCTTCTACTGAGCGTGTTCCTGAAACAAATTTAGTTTTTGGTTTATAATTTTTCTCATTTTTATGACTTTCCGGGGGAATGAAACCTAATCCCAGCTTTTTGAAATTACCGTTATGGTTTGGTTTCTTTTGATAACCCGAACCAGAACTGTAACCCTTTTTCTTGTTCAATCTCTGTTGAACTCTTGAAATGTATTTTTTAGGTTTTTCATGAAGATTTAAATATTTTATTTCAGAAATATTAATTTCTGTTAATTTGAAAACCTGTTTGATCATTTCAGTTTTGACACTTCTTATAGGAAATTCCTCATTAGAATATAATTTATCTGAATCATTCAAAGTATAAGCCACTTTGATTGGTCCATCATTCAAATTAGATTTTGATAACATGAATTCTTTATTATAAACCCGTTTAACCGGTGAACTCGGACTCTTTTCTGACGAACTCGAACATTCAGATTTTGACTCCGACTTTGACTCTTCATCCATATCCAACACCTGATCGACCACTTTCTTTAACAACTCAGACTCATGATCAGTGTCAGACGCTGTAAATGTGACATCAATATTGTCTGGTAACTCATCAATAGTTTCAGACTTTAACTTTAGGTTGAGAGCCTTATTTAAATGTTCCTCATTTGGCTTTCTGGGAGAATAACTATTCCAAATCGGGGGCAGACACTTGTTATACTTGACACTTTGTTTCTTACCAGTATCCTCTTCATTCTCCTTATCTTGGAAAGCTTCAAGACCTGCAACAGTAGGATAAACTCGATCAATCAAATAATCATACGTTGTATAACTCAACAACAAATGTTTGATTCTTTCACTCTCAATCTTTTCAAGTTCCAAATCCTGCTTCAGCTTTGCACAGTCTTCAATATACTCATTGATGACCTTCTGCTTTGTCATTAATGTGGAACTCATCATTGTCATAGCAGCATCAACTTCTGAGTTTGTCTTTTTCAGGCCATCAACTGTTCTGTTCAGCACATCATATGATTCCTTTACATACTTCAAATCAGAAAACAATTTTTCTTTCAGCTCTTCCTGTTCACAAATCTTCTTGTCTTTTTCTTCACAATGTTTGCAAGACTCCAAACATTTCTGACAAGGTTTAATGACCTCAACTATCTTTTCAACCTTGATGATTTTCTCAACTTCGACGATTTTTTCAACAATCTTTTATACTTCAACAATTTTCTCTATTTCGACAATTTTCTCTACCACTTTCTCCACTTCGATTTTTTCTATCACCTTCTCAATTACTGGTTCAACATTTGCTTCTTCAGCTTCCATCTTTGACTTTTCATCAGCTATTCTTCTTACTTCCAGTTCTTTCTTCAATCTGGAAATCTTCTTCTCATTCAGCATCTCAACTTTATCTGCAAAAAACAAATTAAAATTGTCAGGATCTAGACCTTTTCTAGATTTATTGATGTATTCTTCTTCATCATCAGTATCTACATCACTTCCAAAATCTGGAAAAATCGGTATTCTTTTCGGACTAGATTTGACTTCATCTTCTCCCAGAATTCTAGCAACGAGACCTGAACCAGGTGGAATGTATTTATCCCAGCTAAATCCCTCTGCAACCTTTTCATAGTATTGGTCAATTATACCATAACAAGCTCTTTTCTCTTTTTCTTCAATGGCACGTGCATGTGCAGTTTGTGGTTGTTGAGCAATCTGATGAAAAATTAATTTTTGATAATAATTTTTTTTTCCAGACTGATCTTGTCTTTCATTTGCTTCTTTGTTTTTGCATTCACGCTTAAAATGACCTTTTTCTCGACAACGGAAACACGTAACCTTTGATTTGTCAAACCCTATCGGAGATTTAGACAATTCACTAAACTCATCTCTACCAGTGATTTGTTGAAACTTTTCTGCCCTTCTAACAGCACTTGCTAAACACCACTTGACGTCCATCAACTCTAGTTCCTCAGCATCAATTTGGTCATAATCTTCTTTGGTAAGCATCGGATTTCCAATTTTGCCAGCAATCAAACTTTCATATGATTCCAACATAACAACGAGTGATGCCATGTGTTGCTTAGCTATTTCCGGAGAAAATTTTTGACCATTTTGAACGTTCAAAGTAACATTGCACTGCAGATTTGTAGAATTCTGTCGTTGAGGACTTGGTGTTGTATGATTTGGATCAAAGCTTGAATACGAAGACGAATGTCCACCACTCTGAGTCACAGTACTAACTTTCGTTCCAGAAGAATTATCAGCACTGAAACCAGTTTGGATCTTTGGGCTGGGAGTAACTTCAAATTTGTTTCCTCTGTAGTATAAACTGACATCTTGTTGAGCATTTGGATTCTTCATGATTGCCGTTTTCTGGATATCCAACTCGTGCTCTTCTATATTCTGAATAAACTTCGCCAGATTCATACTTTCAGATTTTCTCATGTGTTTTAAGATCAACAAATAAGTTCCCCATTTCTGCTGTGGTAATGCATCAGCCAGTTTATCAACCCATTCATCATCGTCTTTCTTTATGTCCAATCTTCCCATTTCCAAAACAAGATGACAATATCTGTCAATGGTCATTTTTGTTGTTTCATGTTCAAAAGCCACAAAAATATCAAATGATTTCTTCAATAACGCCTTTTTGTTCTTGATCATATCTGCACTTCCTTTAAACTTTTGAATTAACGCTGTCCAAATCGATCTAGCAGTACCCTCATGCTGGAGCAAAACAAAGATATCTTCTTTAACTGCTTGTTGAAGAATACTAATCATCATCTTTTCACTTGTATACTTCAATTTTTCAATCTCTGAAAAGTCACTGAAATGTTTTTCAAGTCCACGTTCATTTTTCGGTTTCTCGTAATCTTTCTCTAATGAACACCATGCATCAAACTTATAAGCTTGCACCCAGTTTTCAAACCGATTCTTCCATCCTTTAAAATCTTCAATGTACATAAGCTTTGGTGGTTTCTGGTAAGTTCCTGTCTCATTCTCATTGTACAATGTTTCGGCAGCTGTAACTGGTGTAGCAAATGCATTGTAAAATTCCTCTTCCATGATTCAGTAATCTGTATCACAAAGTCAACAAAGTTCAAACAACAATGAAGGTTTACACGAAATATGAGTTCAAACGAAATAACACACTGATGCGAAATCAGTTTGGTGCAGAATAACGATTTGGTGCGAAATAGCCTTTCAAACGAAAATACCACTTTCAAACGAAATCTGTAATTTGATTTCGTACGAAATTAGATGTATGCCTCACACGAAATAATATTTTCAAACGAAATCACACTTTGGTGCGAAATTAGTGCTAATTTCGTGCGAAATTATGTAATTTCGTGTGAAATGAAACTCAACCAGATAATTTCGCGTGAAATTAGATAACAAATTCACACGAAATCAGCTATTTCACGCGAAATACTGCTGACGTCATCATGTTCGATCTGATTTTCAAGCGAAATTACGAATTTTACCAATTTTAGATCGAATTTAAGTCCAATTCTCTCAAAGATTCATTAAAACACTTTTTCGCATGATATGTATAAAATTCAATCCATTTTAACCAAGATTTCACGGTTAATTTTGAAAAGAAGGTGTAGAAGTCATATTTTTGAAGAAAACAAGCTGATTTTGGTATGAACTCTTCCTCCTGAGCTCTGATACCACATGAAGGATCGTGAGACGATCGAAACGAGTCTATCAGAAGAGTTCTCGGTCTAATCAGAGGCGGAATTCATTGATTAGACTTTGTAACAACTTGTTTCACTTCTAATTGTCTTGTTTTATTGATTTAACACGTTTACAGATCAGTAGACACGTCGGCAGCACTTCGGTACCGGAAACATGATCGTTACAAATGAAATCGCATCAAGGGTATTTATAGGGGTTGTAATTTCCCACGGAATTAACACTTGCTATTTCGTGCGAAATTAACCTTTCACACACAAACCCTAAATTTCTCGAACTACGTGCCCTGATCTAACATTTCTAATACATGACTCGATACAAGACGAAGTCGACAGACGTATGCACCAACATGCATGTTGTGTAATTTAAAAATGTTGGACAACTTTTAAACTTTCTGGGACGTTTTGTAATAAGATCCGCAAGGATAAAAGACAACTTAACTCTGTGGTTGTGTCGTGTGTTAAAACGTAATGTTTAATAACTTATGTTTAAAAGAAATCAATATGTCCAACAATAAAATGCATCGCTCAACAAGATATAAATGGGCACCAACTTCCGTCACCACTACGTTTAATATTCCGATGCGACGTTTTTGGGGTGTGACATAATCTGCCTCGGAAGAAGTAAGAACCGCTTGAATCCCTTATCTATAAACTACTGTTAAAACTTTAAACCAACGTTGCGGGACTGTATCCTTGCTGACTCAGACAAACAGGTTGAGGGTAACGCTACCTAGAAGGGTGCCTACCACTTTTCACATTAAAAACTTACTTAATTATCTTTCAATAATCCGACCTTGTGGGACTGTATCCTTACTGATTTAGACCAATAGGTTGAGGGTAACGCTGCCTGAAAGGGGGCCTACTACTATAACTTAAAGGTAATCTCTTAAAATGCCCAAAGTGCGGAAATCATTAAAGGATACATAAAAGAGGAGTTGGAACCAAGTGATTCCTTCTTGTCTATTTGTTTTTCCTTATATTTTATTTTTATTTTCTAGTTTATCTTTTTATAACTTTCAAAACTTTTTATCAAAATTTGGTTAGATTAGACGTTAACGATAAGCCGGTACTAAAAGCTCTTGTGTCGGTGGACGACCTCGGTATCTTGCCATCATTATACTACATCTGCGATGGGTGCACTTGCCCTAACGTGTGTAGAGTGATAGTATTATATCGTGTTTTATAAATTTAAAACTTGATTCGCGAGTAAAAAGAGGTTAAAATATATCTAAAATTTATAACTTCACACGCACACGTCATCTATCGATAGTGTTTATTGATAGTATTATGTTTGTCTATCAATTAATGAAAATCATCGATAGTCACACTATCAATGATCATAAGGACTATCGATATGGTTTATGTTCGTCGATATAAGACCTGCTGGTATGTAGTATAAATACAAGAAGTGTCATTTTGTTTGATCAAAGAGCACATTCAGAGAGCTGGAGAGAAATTGTGTATTCATGTGTTATTACTCTGCTGAAATCAATATAAGGAAACTTTGAAGTTATGTTCTGGTGTTATTGATCGTGGTCTTGCTTCAGTTTGTGTATAAACTTGGATTCCACACTGGTTTATGCATAAAACAACAAGGAATAGGTTTTGTAAAGATCTTATAAGGACCTACAAGTGGTATCAGAGCTTTGGCTCGATTCCTTGTTGAAACCAAGCATTTTGGTGTGATTTTTGAAGATTTCTTTGACCAAAACTTAAAACCCACCTTCTTGAATGATATTATGGATTAAAACTAATTATTATGATATCTTGGTTAGAAACTTGTTAAAATCAATGGAGACAATAAAAAACATGACTTTTATTGAGTTTCAGGCTTAAAAAATATGAACTCCATTTTTTCTGGTGATAAGCTTGGCCGAAATTCTCACCAGAATAGTACATTAGGGTGGTGAAATTTGATTGGTTGACCTGCAAAGTTATGGTGGAGCAGATTTGTCCTTTTTGTCTCCTTGTCGGATCAGAGTTTGTCCCCTGCAAGCTCACTGTCGATTGGATTCCTCACCAATCGACAATCCCTTTCATTCGATAGTTAATTACCATCAATAGTCATTGGCCTTCGATAGTTAACCAAGTTCGATAGTCACAACCGCCTTCGATCCACACCCACCTTCGATAGACACGTACCTTCGACCCACACCCACCTTCGATACACACATACCTTCGACCCTCACCCACCTTCGATACATACCTTCGATCCACAACCACCTTTGATTCAAACTTAGTGTCGATGTAGTGAAAATTTTAAATACTAGCCTTATAACTTTTTAATTCCACATCCTTAGACAACATTCTCATCATTTTCTGATATACAAAATGCGTACAAATCTTTGGGGTTGGGATCCGAATTCATATTCAAACTCTAGCAGTAGTACACCACAAAACAACCATTCAACATCTTGGTTAAAATCACTCATTCCTTCGCAATCTACAATGATTACCGCTAGTGAATGGGCATTTTCCGCCAACCAAAATCAGAGTATTCAAAATCTCCCTTTGAGCAAAAATGAAACTTGAAGCAATAACCGAACACCAAAGCTTATGCATATAAATGATTATCTAGGTTGGAAAGGGAGGTTTCATACTTATATTCTTGGACAAAACACGGAATTGTGGATGTGTTTGACTACTCCATACAATGAGGCACGTGAAGAAGCCGGATCAAATCCTGCTGCATTGGCAAGGCTTTCTGAAGAAGAAGAAAAGAAGGCATGTGATCTTGAAAACAAGGCATTCGCTATTCTAACTCAATCAATCGTCAGGGATATTTACCATAAATTTGTGTGGTGTACAACCACTAAAGGGTTGTGAGATGCATTACAGATAAGAGGAGAAAGCAATGCAACATCACGTAAAATTAGACACGATTTAGTCAAAAGGGGGTTTGAAGGTTTCATGTGCATGGAAAATGAGTCATTTGGAGAAATGGCAAATAGATTCTATCATCTATTAAGCTAGTTGTGAATGCGATTTAGGATCGAATACAAACTCCCAACGATTGCAAAGAACACGTATGATGTGCGGAATCCATGTATGTGTGTGGATCGAACACAAGAACGTAATTAACAATGATTTTATTGAATGATCTGACAATGTTTACCCCTTGAATCACCTTGAATGCTGCTTTCTCTCTTTAGAAGCTCTAGTCTCCAAAAGTTCAAAAATAGCAAATCTTGCCAAAAATTATAAATGAAACATAACAAGGCCTATTTATAGGGTTTACTTAATGAAGCACCCCCTCATAAGATTCCCTCCATCCTTCCAGATGGGCAATCCTCCATCCGTCCGGATGGACCTTCCCTATATAAAACAATCTTTAAACCTTGTCTTGATCTGTTTCTGCTACGATGTACGATTGACGGAAGTGATAGACATTATGCACTCACAGACTCCCCCTTGGATATTACCGCAGTCAATCTCGTATCTTTCTATCTTCTCTCTCTTTCTGAGTCTTCTAGAAGCTTTAACAATCTTCAGTAACCACAGATTCCCTCTTCAAGCTTCTCTTGATTATGCGTTCTAAATCAGCTCCCCCTTTCAGTTGACTCTATCTCCAAGCACCCCTTTTCGTTAAGCTTTCGTGCTTTTTAGGATCGACACGTGGTTCTTCGATTACAAGCTCCCCCTTGCTTTAAGCTTGTCTTCAAACTCCTCTTTAACCTCAGCTATCGGGATCATAATCTGGTTTAATATCCGCAAATCTCAAACTATTTGTAAGATTTTTGACAATATAAGTTCAGAATTGAAAACCTAGCTCTAACAATTTAACATGAATAAGCTGGAGCATTTCAAATATGTGACTGCACATGACATCGTTTGTTCACAGAAATCTGATTTTTACATCTAACATTGAAAGATTTTTAGACTTCTAGAATTAGTGACATGGCTCAATGTATCCAAAACCTCACGATTTATCATCCAAGTCCAACTTAATGACCTTGGAGATTTCACAAACTGTTTTTGAAAATTTTCATTTTAAAAACCTCAAGTTTCAAATTAATGAACTTGTTTAATTTTCATAAACATGTTTAGCATACTCAGATTCTGAAACTTAGCTTTCAGACATCGGTTGTCGAAAATAAAGTAGAAACAAATAGTTTTGAATTTTTAAAGTTTATGCTAAAACACTCCAAAATCTTTTTGTAATTTTTCTGTAAAGTAAGGCAGTAAAGAAATTTTTACAGAAAATATTTTTGATTGAGTTCGTGTCAGAGGATCATATCAGTTTATGGCAAATCATTAGCACCGTTGAGCTATAAACACTATAAGTTCTAAACGATTCACTTAGATTGTCAGTATACTGATCCACTTAAATGCTCACACAAACTTCAATTGTTCCGACATACGAGATTAATATTTTAAGCACTTAAACTTATTCGCGTGTCCCACCTCAGAATTTACTCCCGTATCAAGATTCCCTAGATTCAGTCTTACAGGTGAGTATACTATATTGATATCTGTACTCTGGGTTAGTGCAAGACCTTGAGAGTTCAGGTATGAACTACCGTTCAGTCAAAGAGATGAAGGCTCGACTTTAAGGTGTGTCCCACTTAGGGATCTTCTTTACAACTGCACTTGATATATATCTTTTGATATTTTTCAATTTTTATGCAGAGGGAAAGCTTTTAAAGCGCATAAAGTGTTATACGAGGTCTAGGCCATTGCTCACGCAAAATCAGAAGACCAGGTATAATACCCCATATATTAAACAGTATAAAGACCTAGTATCTCAGAATCTTGCAAACTCTCAGACGAGATTTCAGGGTTTACCCATATATCCAAGAGATGTTCCCCACGTAATAAGAAAGCTATTGATATTTAGATTTATATCTCGAAATCAATCTACTAAATGTGTAAAAACCTACTGGCGTATCATTAGTGAGATCGTTTATCACATTTGACTTTCCATTTTTTTAGCGTACTGTGATTGTCTACTGACGTACTATCATATCCTCTTTTTACACAAAAACTCTTTTGAATTTTATCATGATTTTGGCTTTTTCAAATTTTTAAATGTGTTTGTATTTTCAAAATTCTTACTCACCCTAAAATTCAAAACATTTAAAGAAAATCTAACAACCCGATGTAGATAGCTTTGTCCCGCCATCCATTTTCTGCCTTGCATTCTCTGTTTTGCAGAAAGTACCCCCATGATTTACAACACACTGATTTTTAAAAATGTTAAAACCATTTAATCACTTGTGGAATAATCATGTTTGTTCAGCCGTGAGAGTTTCAGCATAGTCAATCAACATTTTTCAGGTTTTTGAATTTTTAACAAATAAAAAAAAAAACATTTTTTCCATTATTCAATTTTTGACAAAATAAAAACATATTTTTGGTTTTTTAAATTTATCTGTTTTTAGGATTTTTGATTTATGGTTTATTTATGTATAATAACAAACAAACTCCCTGTTTTCAGAAGCAGGGACCTGCAGCCTCCTGTGCCAGACTGCTCCTCTCCTCAGTTTGACTTTCATTCTTCTTCAGGAGTACCTGCACATTCAAACAATTCAATCATTTGAACAATGCAAACCCAGGCCTGTTTGACCTTGGGTAGTGTTATACAGTACGAATTGTTCAACTTTGGAAAATCTTTATCATTTTTAACAAAGACTTTTTCGTTGGTTGAATCGTTTTTCCGATTTGCACTCACAGAAGTTGTTTGTTTCTTTGCCACCCAAATTTGACCTTTTGAACCATTCCTTTAATAGAATTGTGAATCATTTTGACTGTTTTGTTTTGTCAAATCAATTTTTGGTTTCCATATTTGTTTTGGTTCTGAAACATTTACTTGTTGTTTCAAAATCTTTTGTGGCACAACTTTGGGCGTCGTTGGTTTTGGTTTCCAAGTTTGTTTTGATCCAAACTTGGTTAACTTCTGTTTCTCTTTTTCAACTTTCTTATTATTTACAACATCAACAGGTTTCAGATTCGGACTCTTGCGACCAAGATGTCCAATTTGATCACACTTAAAGCATGTTCTCTTGGAAACATCTTTCAGTTGTTGTTGTTGTTTCTTTTGAGCATTGAACTCTTCATTAGTCTGTCGACTAAATTGGAGTTCTTTCTCTTCCTCAGAACTTGTTCAGTGAACAAAGTTCGTCTTTTTCTAAAAATTTGTCTTTTCATATCGTTTCTTTTGATTTTGTTTCTTTTTATAACCCAACCCAACCTTCATGTTTTCTTTTTGTAACTAGGTTTGTTATAAAAAATTTTCTTTCTCTTCCCAGCAAATTTTGAAATTTCAGACTTTTCAATCTCTACCAATTTCAAAACTTTGTCAATCTTTTCCAAAATCACATTCTGAATCGGAACTTTAATATTTGAGAATAATTTGTCCAATCCAATCATGGTATATGCCAATCCTGATGGATTATCATTCGCATCTTTCTCAGATTTTGAGTTTTCAAGATAACTTTCATGAAAACTTCTCTCATTTTCATCATGCGACTCGGACTTATCTGTTTTGGTAGACTCCTCTGTCAGAACACTTTCAACAACCTTACCTACCACCTCTGAATCACCAAGATCATCAGATTTGGTGTAAATCACATCGATGTTGTCAGGTAATTGGTCAACCATGTTTATTGCTTTTTCCACTTTTTCGTCATCATAGAATGTATAATTATTCTCCAACGGTGGTGGAACTTGATGGTATTTGTGACAACCCTCACCAAACCAGGTATCCGTACGATTTAATTAATAATTAATTACTGCTTAATTACTGTGCTTGTTTGAAATTACTGATGAACTGCTACTTGATTACTGATACATGTACTTACTTGCATCATACTTTACTTACTGTCACTACATTATTTACATACTGAACCTTAGTGACAAACATGATGCACAAAAGCGCAGTAGCACAATGAACGGATAACCTATTGAACATGCTGATAGAGCCAGCATCAGGCAGACACTGCCTCTAAGGCCCGTAGGAGCCAGAAATATTTTACTACACTAGTGGTGAGTGTAGGGATACAAGGGTTGTAGAACTGCGTCTCTAGGAATAAGTACAATGACTGGATGTGCCTAAAACGTGCTCTAAGCACAAAACTCAGCACTTTACATAATAATTCAGCTTTTAGCTAACTAATAAAGTGCCAAAACATGAGAAAAATATTGCTAGACACTTTCCAAAGTGTCAGAAATGAGTTGTGTCACTAAAAAGGGTATTAACGACATTTTAAAGCTTTGTTAAGCACTTTATCGGATTACCATCCAACCGAACAACCGGATTTTACCCGGAACACGAAAATATTGTCATTTTTATTGTTTATCTTTTTCTGAGCCAGTTAGGGTCCCTAAATACCCTAACACTCGTCATAACACACTACACACTAGTAAATGGTTTAACCTGGTTAATCACTTAACTTAACTAACTAATATACCTAACTACTAGTTGGAATCGGACCAAGACCCCCCCCCCCTTAACCAAACCGTCCCCAAGAGGGGGACACCCTTTTGTCCTTCTTGAATATTATAATCCTAGTGTTTAATATCTAGGATACACATAAACCATTGGTTATTCACCTTAAGGAATGTCTTTAAGTTCAAGGTTTGATCCACCATCACTTCACTTAACACAAACTCAACAACAAACACTCCTCTCTCTCTCTCCTAGAGCTCTCGGCCGAACACACCCCACCCCCATTCACCATTTTCGATTCTTAATCATCACTTTCCAAGCTCATACAAGTGTTAAGGATCACGTACAAGGAACCTTGGTGCAATCGGAAGGCGAAGGACCTCACTCTATTGCTTTTATCCACGCATTTTTCGCTTAGATTCTTCCCTAGCCTCGAGCTAGTAGTAAGTTGCTTAAATCACCTTCTTGAACTACTTTAAAGTGGTTAATATGATTTGTAACGGTTAAAACTCGTAAACATACAAGATGACACACAAAAGTCTACTTAAAATGCTATAAATGTTGGTTAAAAGCTCATATGTTGTGTAAATCATGTAGTATTTGATTAGTGTGAGTATTTGGACCCGATCTATGTTGTGGTAGCTCGGATCATCAATTAACCCGGGTTGGTCATGATCATGGATCATGACATAAGGTTGTTTTGGAAGTAACAAGGGTTAAAGGATGAAACTCTACCACACACGAATCATGAACTTGTGTAAAAGCGATTTTGCTTGTGAAATAGTGTTTAAAACTAGTAGATCTACGGATCTACAAGTGGTATTTTCAAAGGACCAAGTGTCAAGAGAAAACATGCTTTTAAAGGCGGATCTTACACCAACACGAATGGTTTTTAGAACACACAAGTGTGTAAACACTTGTGTAACACAAGGTTTCGACAAAATAACTATTTTTGAAAAAGATTACAAGAAGTTGTAAAGACGGAACTTCCCTAAAAACGAGGTTTTTACAAAATCGGATTGTTTTATATAAAGATCCACTAAAAATGATGGAAAGATACTACATATTTTGGAAAAACCACAAGTTCATGTATTTTTGCGATTTACATCTATTTTGACTAGTTTGATGGTTTGAATAATGCTTATTGATGATTGAGAAAATTGTTGGTTTGATTTATAAAAGAAAATGATACGCTTGAAAGCGTGGCCACCTCCAGTTACGGAGGAAACTCTGGCGAAATTTTTCTAAAAACCTAACACTTAGAATTATTTCACTATAGGTGTTAGAGATACTTGTCGACTTGTTTTCAAACTATGAATTTCGCCACGACTTTATTTACAAAATATCGGAGGTGGGATTTCACAAAATAAAACGTGATACATATATATATTTAGTATATATTTTTCACAACATCACTTGTATAAGTGCTTATGATTATTTTGTGAACTACGTAAATATTATTTTTTGGGTAAAAATAATATTACTAAGTATTATTTTGGGAAAATCACATGTATTAAAGTATAATATTTTTGAGAAGAATATTTATATTTTGAAGTTGGAAATAAAATATATTTTAAGTGAGACTTAATAATATATTTCGAAATTATACACACATGTATTAAATCCCCCATCCTTGGGAAGGAAAATGACTACCAAGTATACCGAATATAAACACGAAATAGTTGTCTAACTATTTCCCAAAAACTTAAACCTTAAAGCTAAGGCACGGCCGTCCGTCTAATAGAGTTAGTACGTGTAGGTCGTCATACAGCTGCTTGATTTGGAGGTATACCTGGTAGAGACGCACCACTGTGAGTTCATGTCCCCCTTTTCTCTTAACTGTTTTCAGTTTTCTAAACTACGGGGGTGAAATACATGTTACTTTGATTACAAGTACTTTATACATGGTATGGTCAGCTAAGGAAGGAACTGTTAGGTTATGTGATTGGGTAGGTGAAATCTTAAGAACATTAGTCCTCGTAGTACGATCGAGGGATACAAGTGATAGGTCTATTTGAGCATAACAAACCCCACCCATGCGCCCTAAGGTTGGACCATGTGGTGACCTTGTCTTAACACCACCCATGCGCCCTAAGGTTGGACCATGTGGTGACCTTGTCTTAACACCACCCATGCGCCCTAAGGTTGGACCATGTGGTGACCTTGTCCTATCCCCTCCCATGCGCCCGCAGGTTGGACCATGTGGTTACACATTAACTGATATGTTTCCTTATTTGCTTTCATACCAGAGTTTACAAAACCTTCATACTTACAATGATTATAAAGGTTTATTCGCGCGCACATACTAAACACATGAACTCGCTCAACATTATTGTTGATTTTTTTTCCAACTTACATGTATTTCAGGGAATTAAAGATCTGGCGCGGTATGTTATGTTTTCCCGCTGCATATGGGTTCCGAGGTCATCCAGGTTTAGGGGATGTGACTTTTACCTGGACGAGTCACAGTCCTTAAACTGCGTTTTATTCACGTTGATGTTTATGTCTTTCAAAACAATGCTTTATGTTAAGATGGTGTAGTTCCAAGACAATGTTATGTTACCTTGGTTTTAAAACTTATTTTAATGGATGATCTTGCATGATTTTATTTTCATATAGCTTTGTTATGATTAAGCTATGGTATTAAGAAGTCACACCAAATTAACCACGCTTCCGCAAAGCCAGGGTGTGACAGCTTGGTATCAGAGCTCTGATCATAGCGAACTAGGATTCTTTCTCGAGTCTAGACTATGATCACTAGGGCTCTCACGAAAACATTTTTACTGCATACCACTTAAGTCCAGATCCAAAACGTCTTTACAAACAAATGTTGAGCACATTTTATTTATTAATTATAGGCTCAGTCTTGAAGGCTGAGGCTCGGTCTTGGAGGCCGAGGCTCGGTCTGGGAGATCGAGGTAGTTGGCTAGTGGGACTAGGAGAATTGGCTAGTGGGACTAGGAGAATTGGCTAGTGGGACTAGGAAGAGCAGTCTGAGAGGCTGGGAGGCTAGTGGGACTAGGAGAATTATTTGATTGCTTACTTGGTGACTAATATGTTTATATGATTATATGATTGATTGTTATACGTATGTGTGTTTGTGTTACAAACGTCATGCCTTCATCATGCACTAGAAAGATGGACACTACGAATCCCATGACCATAGTATCAGACGACATAGTTTCATCGGAGCACGAGGTGTACATTTCCGATACTACCGGCACAGACAATGACGACTTTCAGCCCTTTGCGCTGCCTGATGTCGTAGCAGAGCCTGCTGATGGCCATCTTGTTGGGAATTTGCCACTCGCAGTGATCCCTGCTCCTGTGCCCTTACCGCTTCTCCCGTTGTTGATATGCCCCCCGACGTGGTCTCTGACGACGATAACGATCTATTAGAGGAGGACCCATTTGAGGGCGAGGCCCTATTGCTTTTGGTGATAGCCTGCTGCTTGCTGACGCTCCTGCAAGAAGAGGCTCATGTCCATTCACCTGTCCCAGACTCATTTGAGTCTGTGGCATCCGCATCTTTGCATACACCGGGAGTGCAACATCACTCACACGACGCCGACCCCGATATGGCGTCATCAGCTGCACCAGTTCTCGCGCACAGCTTTGAGTTTGATCACGATATTAAGGATAATCCTGTTTTTCCACCTAGTTTTAATCTAAACCATGACATTGAGTTCATACACTTAGACCAGCCCTTGGAGGATCCTGTAAGCCCCGTGTTTGTGATCCAGCTAACTTTGAAATAAAGTTTGTTGATCTGGAGCCGGCTATGGCCCCTGAGCCAGGCGTTGCTCCTGACCCCGCATTGAAGCATGACACTGTTCATGCCGATGCACCTGTTATTGCTCCTTGATTTATCATCGGCTTAGACGAGAGAAAATTTGGGGTAACTGTGAAAAACAATTTATTATTACGGGGGCCCACGTAATAACGACTTGTGGTGCACAGAAATCCTGGTGGACTCTGCGGGTCAAGCTAATGAAGACCAATGTAGCAGGAAATAACTAAAACACAAATGACCAAGGCGATGTGGCCTCGAGTTCATTCTATTACAAGCAATAAGCCAAATTGGCAAGCCTATGTGAAGGCTCAGAAATTATTTCCTCGCTTATACACCGAGTATATTTACGTGTAAAATTGGGTGAGTACATGATGGCTTATGGTGCCATATATCTCATAGACAATTGAAACGTTGTCTAACCCGCTTCATACCACTTCGACAGAAGTGAATGTCACCCAGACGTGACACAAACACCAGTACGTTGCCAAGGACAGAAGCCGAGCTGCAAGAGCGCATCTCACAAGCAACTGCACGACGTAAAGCCCTCCGCTCTAAGCACAGCAATGGCACCACTAGGAACAACCCCCCCCCTAACTGGTTGCACCTATAAGCAGTCCCTGAACTGCAAGTCTTTAAACCTTGACGAAATAGGAGGCGTCGTGGCATTTGTTCGTTGGTCCGAAAAGACCGACTCCATTCTAAGAATGAGTAACTGTTCGCCCCAACAGAGTGTTACCTATATCTCGGGGTTATTTCTAGATGGCACACTCTCATAATGGAACCTCCAGGTTCAGACCCTTGGTACAAGATACTGCTAATACACTGAGCTGGGACGAGCTCAAAGGAATGATGGAGAAGAAATACAATTCTAGGGCTGGAAACCAGAAGCATGAGGTAGAGTTCCGGAATTGAAAATGGACGGACCAGAGATTCCTGAATACATCCAGCAATCTCACGACTTGTCTAGGGTCGTCCCCTACTTAGTCAAACCGGAGTTCAAAAGGATGGAACGATTCATTTGGGGACTTGCACCCCAGATCAGGGGCATGGTTACTACCTCGAAGCCCTCAACCATTGCAGGGGCTATCAATATGGGTGATTGATTTATAACATGAGATGTTATGTGTTGATATTGTTGTATACTTACGTACACTTTACTTACTATGACCTGACCCATACGATCATCATTTAGAAGATGCCTCCAAGACGGGATGTACGCATACCCACCAACGAGGCGGAACTTCAGGGAATCATTGCTGCAGTCATCGCACAATTCGAGGCCCATCACTCCGAGCGCAACGGAGGTACCTCAGGAAATAACCCACCCAACGGCTGCACCTACAAGCAGTTCTTAGGCTGCCAGCCCCTATATTTCGACGGCACTGGGGGTGCCGTAGCCTTCGTACGCTGGATTGAGAAGACGGACACTGTTTTGCGTGCGAGCAAATGCGCCCCAAGAGATCAGGTCACGTACATTTCCGGGCTGTTCCGAGATGGGTCTCTGTCATGGTGGAAACTTCAGGTTCAGACAATGGGCGAGGCTGCCGCGTATGCTCTATCATGGGACGAGCTGAAAGAGCTAATGCAAAAAAGTACTGTTCGAGAACAGAAAGCCAGAAGGTAGAAACTGAGTTCTGGAACTTGAAGATGGAAGGTCCAAAAATAGCTGAGTATGTGGAGAAGTTCCAAGTTCTATCGCGTATCATTCCTTACATGGTAGATCCGGAGTTTAAGAGGATTGAGCGTTTCATTTGGGGATTGGCACCCCAAATCATGAGCATGGTAACGACATCAAAGCCTGCAACAATCACTGAGGCCATCAATCTAAGTGTAGCCCTGACGGAAGAGGCAATCAGGATGAACAAATTTTCAACCTCTGAGGAGAAGAAGGAGACTCATGTAGAGTCATCTGGGGACAACAAGAGGAAGTTGGCGAATTTCAAACAGGGTACCCAGTCGAGTAGCGACGACAAGGCCAAAAAGAGAAAAGAGTACACGGGTATCCTACCAAAGTGCGATAATTGTCGACGTCACCATAACGGGCGGTGTAGATATGGAAAATGTGGCAAGGTGGGACATGTCAAGGAAACGTGTCGGCAAGGTACTAAACATGGAAATAGAGGTCAAGAGGGTAACGGAAATCGCGGAGGAAATAACGACGACAACAACTATCAAGGAAGTGATGGTGACGATCAAGGCTGTGGCCAAGCATGTTTTAATTGCGGTGATGTGGGGCATTTCAGGAAGTATTGCCCTAAGAACACTCAGGCACGTGGATGAAAGCTCAACAGCGGGGATAGAATCCAAGCGTGGATATCGGTACGTCTCATAATAGTCAATGTTATGCTCTATTTGACAGTATTGTCAAATTTTAGCTTCAGAAAATATAGTTGTTTTAGTAGTAAGTAACCTAGATACCCAGTTCTCGATAGAACAAGCCTAACGGAAGCTTCGATGTGATAATTGGGATGGACTGGTTGTCGAACAACCCGGCGGAGATTGTCATCCGCGCCCCGATGACGAACGGAGAAATGATTATGATTCATTTAGCAGGATACGCTCCTACGGATTATCAGGCAAAGAAGACAGAAAAATTTTCGCACAAAGGATGTGTTGCATTCTTGGCTCATGTCGTGGAAAAAGAAGCCGAAGAACCAAAACTCGAAGATATCCCTGTGATTGGAGAATACCCCGAAGTCTTCCTCGAAGACTTGCCGGAATCGTCTCCTCAACGATTAGTCGAATCCCGCGTCGATCTAATTCCATGCACTGCACCCGTAGTCGATGCATCGTAGCGACTTACATTTTCGGAGATGCCAGGATTGACAGAGAAGTTTTAGCAATGGATAGAGAAGGAAGATAACAGACCAAAATTTCCTTTTGGGGTAACCCCATTTCTACTCGTCAAAAAGAAGGATGATGATTTTCAAATAAACATCAACTACCGGGAGCTGAACAAGCTGACGATCAAGAATAGATAGCCTCTGCCAAGGATTGATGATCTATTCGACCAACTGCAAGGTTCAAGCTTTTATTCAAAGATCGACCTTCAATCTGGATACCATCAGTTAAGGATACAAGAGGAGAGTATCCCAAAGACAGCCTTCAGAACTCGTTGTGGACACTACGAGTTCCTTGTTATGCCGTTTGGTTTGACAAACGCACCTGCAGTCTTTATGGACTTGATGAATAGAGTTTGCAAGCCGCACTTGGACAAGTTCATGATTGTGTTTATCGACGACATCTTGATTTATTCAAGAACAAAGGCTGAGCACGAGCCGCATCTAAGAGCTATTTTGGAGCTGCTAAAGAAAGAACAGCTGTATGCCAAACTCTCTAAGTGCGAATTTTGGCTACGTGAGGTCCAATTTCTTGGACATGTGGTAAATGGAGATGGAATCCATGTGGATCCAACCAAGATCGAAGCGATTAAGAATTGGGAAACGCCAAAGACGCCAACCGAGATTCGACAATTCTTGGGTTTGGCTGGCTACTATCGAAGGTTCATTGAGGATTTTTAAAAAATCGCTCAACCTTTGACACTCCTCACGCAGAAAGATAAGAAGTTTGATTGGGGAATCAAACAGGAAGAAGCGTTCCGGATATTGAAGGATAAGCTCTGCAATGCGCCAACCTTAGCACTACCGGAAGGTACAGATGATTTTGGTGGTATACTGCGACGCTTCGCGTCAAGGATTGGGTTGTGTGTTGATGCAACGCTAAAAGGTTATTGCTTACGCATCGCGTCAATTGAAAGTGCACGAAAAGAACTATACCACACATGATTTGGAACTTGGCGCAGTGGTATTTGCATTAAAGATCTGGAGACACTACCTTTATGGTACGAAGTGTACAATTTTTACAGATCATAAGAACCTACAACACATATTCAACCAGAAGGAGTTGAATATGAGACAAAGACGATGGGTTGAGTTGTTCAATGATTACGACTGCAAGATAAAGTATCATCCAGGGAAGGCGAATGTGGTCGCCGATGCCCTAAGTCGAAAGGAGAGGATCAAGCCCATAAGGGTTAGGGCTTTAGAAATGATTATCCGAACCGATCTTTCCTTGCGCATTCGTGCCGCGCAGAAAGAAGCTCTCAAGGAAGGAAACCTTGAAGAAGAATATCTTCGTGGGATGGAGAAGCTACTGGTACCAAACGAGGAAGGAACGTTATGTTTTGAGAAAAGGATTTGGGTTCCTCTGTTTGGTGGTTTAAGGAAAGTTATTTTTGATAAAGCTCACAAATCACGGTAATCTATCCATCCAGGAGCGGATAAGATGTACCAGGATCTCAAAGATTATTATTGGTGGCCTAGGATGAAAGGCGATGTTGCTGTTTATGTGAGCAAATGTTTAACATACGCTAAGGTTAAAGCCGAATACCAGAAGCCTTCAGGACTTCTGCAACAACCTGAGATTCCCAAGTGGAAATGGGAACAAATCTCAATGGATTTTATTACAAAGTTGCCAAGAACGCCGAGGGGCCATGACACTATTTGGGTAATAGTGGATCGATTAACAAAGTCAGCACACTTCTTACCTATCAGAGAGAAGGATAAAACGAGCAAGTTGGCCGAAATTTACATGAGAGAGATCGTTACGCACCATGGAGTACCTCTCTCAATCATCTCTGATAAAGACGGAAGGTTTGTGTCAAGGATATGGCAATCCTTCCAAGAAGCTTTTGGCTCACAATTAAATCTGAGCACTGCGTTTCATCCGCAAACTGACGGTCAAAGCGAGCGAACGATACAGACTTTGGAAGACTTGCTGAGAGCGTGTGTTATGGATTTGGGCGGTAGCTGGGATAAGCATTTGCCTTTGGTCGAATTTTCATACAACAACAGCTACCACACCAGTATTGGAGTCGCGCCATTTGAAGCCCTTTACGGACGCAAGTGCCGATCACCCCTATGTTGGGCTGACGCAGGTGATAGGCAGCTTGCTGGTCCCGAAATCGTCCAAGAGACGACAGACAAGATTGCGCAGATTCTAAAACGCATCGAAGCAGCTCGCCACAGACAGAAAGCCTATGCAGACCCAAAACGGAAACACTTGGAATTTCAAGTGGGAGAAATGGTGTTATTGAAAGTTTCACCCTGGAAGGGTGTGGCACGCTTCGGAAAGCATGGAAAGTTAAATCCGCGCTACATTGGTCCTTTCAGAATTCTGGAAAGAATAGGACTAGTAGCATATAAGCTGGACTTACCTGCTGAACTCCATTCAGTTCACGATACCTTTCATGTATCCAACCTGAAGAAAAGTCCAACTCAAGATACCATTGCCATTCCCATCGACGAGATTCATGTTGACGACACGCTCCATTTCATTGAAGAACCGGTTGAGGTTACGGATTGGAAAGTAAACAAGACCCGCCGGAGCAGTGTCAAGCTCGTCAAAGTTCGTTGGAATGCCAGACATGGTCCTGAATACACCTGGGAGCGTGAGGACCGGATGAAAGAGAAATACCCCCACCTATTTCCTAAGAACCCTGCATCGACAAGCAGAACTTAAAATTTCGGGACGAAATTTTTCTAACGGGGGGAGAATGTGACAACCCTCACCAAACCAGGTATCCGTACGATTTAATTAATAATTAATTACTGCTTAATTACTGTGCTTGTTTGAAATTACTGATGAACTGCTACTTGATTACTAATACATGTACTTACTTGCATCATACTTTACTTACTGTCACTACATTATTTACATGCTGAACCTTAGTGACAAACATGATGCACAAAAGCGCAGTAGCACAATGAACAGATAACCTATTGAACATGCTGATAGAGCCAGCATCAGGCAGACACTGCCTCTAAGGCCCGTAGGAGCCAGAAATATTTTACTACACTAGTGGTGAGTGTAGGGATACAAGGGTTGTAGAACTGCGTCTCTAGGAATAAGTACAATGACTAGATGTGCCTAAAACGTGCTCTAAGCACAAAACTCAGCACTTTACATAATAATTCAGCTTTTAGCTAACTAATAAAGTGCCAAAACATGAGAAAAATATTGCTAGACACTTTCCAAAGTGTCAGAAATGAGTTGTGTCACTAAAAAGGGTATTAACGACATTTTAAAGCTTTGTTAAGCACTTTAACGGATTACCATCCAACCGAACAACAGGATTTTACCCGGAACACGAAAATATTGTCATTTTTATTGTTTATCTTTTTCTGAGCCAGTTAGGGTCCCTAAATACCCTAACACCCATCATAACACACTACACACTAGTAAATGGTTTAACCGGGTTAATCACTTAACTTAACTAACTAATATACCTAACTACTAGTTGGAATCGGACCAAGACCCCCCCCCCCCCCCCCTTAACCAAACCGTCCCCAAGAGGGGGACACCCTTTTGTCCTTCTTGAATATTATAATCATAGTGTTTAATATCTAGGATACACATAAACCATTGGTTATTCACCTTAAGGAATGTCTTTAAGTTCAAGGTTTGATCCACCATCACTTCACTTAACACAAACTCAACAACAAACACTCCTCTCTCTCTCTCTCCTAGAGCTCTCGGCCGAACACACCCCACCCCCATTCACCATTTTCGATTCTTAATCATCACTTTCCAAGCTCATAAAAGTGTTAAGGATTGCGTACAAGGAACCTTGGTGCAATCGGAAGGCGAAGGACCTCACTCTATTGCTTTTATCCACGCATTTTTCGCTTAGATTCTTCCCTAGCCTCGAGCTAGTAGTAAGTTGCTTAAATCACCTTCTTGAACTATTTTAAAGTGGTTAATATGATTTGTAACGGTTAAAACTCGTAAACATACAAGATGACACACAAAAGTCTACTTAAAATGCTATAAATGTTGGTTAAAAGCTCATATGTTGTGTAAATCATGTAGTATTTGATTAGTGTGAGTATTTGGACCCGATCTATGTTGTGGTAGCTCAGATCATCAATTAACCCGGGTTGGTCATGATCATGGATCATGACATAAGGTTGTTTTGGAAGTAACAAGGGTTAAAGGATGAAACTCTACCACACACGAATCATGAACTTGTGTAAAAGCGATTTTGCTTGTGAAATAGTGTTTAAAACTAGTAGATCTACGGATCTACAAGTGGTATTTTCAAAGGACCAAGTGTCAAGAGAAAACATGCTTTTAAAGGCGGATCTTACACCAACACGAATGGTTTTTAGAACACACAAGTGTGTAAACACTTGTGTAACACAAGGTTTCGACAAAATAACTATTTTTGAAAAAGATGACAAGAAGTTGTAAAGACGGAACTTCCCTAAAAACGAGGTTTTTACAAAATCGGATTGTTTTATATAAAGATCCACTAAAAATGATGGAAAGATACTACATATTTTGGAAAAACCACAAGTTCATGTATTTTTGCGATTTACTTCTATTTTGACTAGTTTGATGGTTTGAATAGTGGTTATTGATGATTGAGAAAATTGTTGGTTTGATTTATAAAAGAAAATGATACGCTTGAAAGCGTGGCCACCTCCAGTTACAGAGGAAACTCTAGCGAAATTTTTCTAAAAACCTAACACTTAGAATTATTTCACTATAGGTGTTAGAGATACTTGTCGACTTGTTTTCAAACTATGAATTTCGCCACGACTTTATTTACAAAATATCGGAGGTGGGATTTCACAAAATAAAACGTGATACATATATATATTTAGTATATATTTTTCACAACATCACTTGTATAAGTGTTTATGATTATTTTGTGAACTACGTAAATATTATTTTTTGGGTAAAAATAATATTACTAAGTATTATTTTGGGAAAATCACATGTATTAAAGTATAATATTTTTGAGAAGAATATTTATATTTTGAAGTTGGAAATAAAATATATTTTAAGTGAGACTTAATAATATATTTCGAAATTATACACACATGTATTAAATCCCCCATCCTTGGGAAGGAAAATGACTACCAAGTATACCGAATATAAACACGAAATAGTTGTCTAACTATTTCCCAAAAACTTAAACCTTAAAGCTAAGGCACGGCCGTCCGTCTAATAGAGTTAGTACGTGTAGGTCGTCATACAGTTGCTTGATTTGGAGGTATACCTGGTAGAGACGCACCACTCTGAGTTCATGTCCCCCTTTTCTCTTAACTGTTTACAGTTTTCTAAACTACGGGGGTGAAATACATGTTACTTTGATTACAAGTACTTTATACATGGTATGGTCTGCTAAGGAAGGAACTGTTAGGTTATGTGATTGGGTAGGTGAAATCTTAAGAACATTAGTCCTCGTAGTACGATCGAGGGATACAAGTGATAGGTCTATTTGAGCATAACAAACCCCACCCATGAGCCCTAAGGTTGGACCATGTGGTGACCTTGTCTTAACACCACCCATGCGCCCTAAGGTTGGACCATGTGGTGACCTTGTCTTAACACCACCCATGCGCCCTAAGGTTGGACCGTGTGGTGACCTTGTCTTAACACCACCCATGCGCCCTAAGGTTGGACCATGTGGTGACCTTGTCCTATCCCCTCCCATGCGCCCGCAGGTTGGACCATGTGGTTACACATTAACTGATATGTTTCCTTATTTGCTTTCATACCAGAGTTTACAAAACCTTCATACTTACAATGATTATAAAGGTTTATTCGCGCGCACATACTAAACACATGAACTCGCTCAACATTATTGTTGATTTTTTTTCCAACTTACATGTATTTCAGGGAATTAAAGATCTGGCGCGGTATGTTATGTTTTCCCGCTGCATATGGGTTCCGAGGTCATCCAGGTTTAGGGGATGTGACTTTTACCTGGACGAGTCACAGTCCTTAAACTGCGTTTTATTCACGTTGATGTTTATGTCTTTCAAAACAATGCTTTATGTTAAGATGGTGTAGTTCCAAGACAATGTTATGTTACCTTGGTTTTAAAACTTATTTTAATGGATGATCTTGCATGATTTTATTTTCATATAGCTTTGTTATGATTAAGCTATGGTATTAAGAAGTCACACCAAATTAACCACGCTTCCGCAAAGCCAGGGTGTGACAGTATTCTGACCCAATTCCCTTTTTGTTCTTTTCAAACTCTTTATCATCGGGTGTGATGTTGAAAATACGTTCCAGAATGTATGATGAAGCATGATAACTTTGAAGTTTATCATGGTTGTTCCTACATTTTTGGAGACCCTAAGCGAACTAGGAAATGGAGGCCCTTTTGCAAAATTATCCTTTTCAATGTATTTAGTAACAAAACTCTCCTCCTTTACCTAGTCTTGGGACCAGAAAAGTTTATAATTGGCGAAGTTGAAAGTTTTTTTGAAAGTTATATGTTTACAGATATCTTTAGAAACATATAACTTTAAAAAAAATTTACTTCGCTGATTATAAACTTTTTAGTTTTTAATTGCCCAATAAGCTACACAATTACACTACACAAAAGATCTTAACTATATTAATAAGTTGTTAATAATTTAACTTCATTAAGATACACCCAAGATCAAACAACAGTTAACTATAACAAAAGCACCCTTTGCACTATGGTGTGGTTGTATGTTTTATTTTTATTTTTTTGACACTCTAATTGTTTCTTTGAGGTTTTACTTTCTGAGACTCATAGCAAAACTTAATTGACCATAAACAGACACTAATAAACTGTTGTTAACCGTTCAGGAAAAATTTAAAAAACAATTTAACTTCATTAAAGTTGTTGTTAACAATTTAATAAACTTCATTAATAAACGATATTACACAAAAAGATCTTAACCATACTAATAAATTTCATTAAAGCTGCTGTTAGCAATTTAACCATACTTAATAAGCTGAAAACAAATAAGATAATAACCATATTTGCGGCTGGAACAAATAATATGTGAACATTGAACAAATAAGTTGGAAATCAGAAGAAGAAACCTACCTTATGCGAGTTGCGACCAAGAATTGAGTACATAATGTTTCGAATATACATGATTAATGTGGATTAATTTAACAGAATCGAAGTGTACCTGGATTATTTCGCACAAATTGATTGTTACTCAACCGATGCCACAGATTTCGAAGTTCATCAATTAGCCGCCCGTCTTTCACGTTTCTTTATGAACTACAACTTGGGTTTAGCAAATCTTATAGTTTGGAGGATTGGGCCTGGGCTATTTAGTGTAATATTGCATATATGGGCTTAGTATCATAAAAAAACATATCAAAAATTTGGAGGCCTTTTAATATTGGTGGCCCTAGGCCTGTGCCTAGATTCTTAAACCTGTTGGGCCAGCTCTGAAGTTTATTAACCAACTTTTCTTTTTCAGCCAGTTCTTGTTTAAGTTTAGCAACATCATCAATATACTGACTTAAAACCATTTGTTTTCCTTCATATCTGGCTTCAAGAAACTAAGTTGTTTTCTGACATGTTGACAATATATCATCGAGACTTTTGACTTTACTCTTCAAAGTTTCATAAGCTTCTTTTACCATGTGATATGACAATTTCATTCCATCATATTCTTTTTGCAACTCTTGAATAGTTTTACTTTTTGAATACATTCGTTGCAATCAGCTGAACACTTTTGTTTTAATTTTGTTTTCTTTTTCAAGATTTTCACATTTCTGTGTTAGCTCTTTTTCTTTTTCTTTCAAAAATCTCTCATTTTCAATCATTTCGTTACATTTTTCTTTAAAAATTCTTTCTATTTTAGTAAACTCAATGTCTCTAGATCTCAGATTTCTATCTTTTTCAGTACAGGCACTACATGTTTCCATGCATTTCCTGCACTGTTTGTCAGTTTTATTATCAATTTCATCAATTTTATCAGTTGACTTAGCATTATCAGAGGACTTAGTAGTTTCAGTTTGAGTTGTTACCTCAACGTGATCTTTTTCTGATATGTTGTCGGTAGTCTTCTTCAGAATTTCTTCTTTCGGCTTCTTGCTTTCATCAACGATTTCCTACACAGTCTTCTTCTTTTTCTCTAGACTTGCATAGATCACCTTCTTTATTCCTTCATCTACCTTTTCTCTATAGTTTGGAATCTCTTCGAGTCCTTTACACCAAACTCCCATAGTTGGAATAGCAGCAACAAGTGCTTCAAAGTTTACCTTATCAGGATCAACTATTGGGTTCCATTTAGGATCGACAAAACATTATTTCTCTTCACTCCATCTATTTGCCCACTTACTTCCTTGTAAGCCTTATACACATCACTCAAATTCATTCGGGCATGTTGTTCCTCTCGGATCTGTTTAAACTCAGCAACCAACGCCTTTTTCTCTTCCTTTATGTATTTACTCCAGTCAAACCCTTCATCATCATGCATTGTTATACAAGCCTACTTCCTCTCTTTTGATGACCCTTCCTCAATCTGCCTTTGATTTGTTCTTGAAGGTTGCTTGTTGTTGCGATGATAGATGGCCTTTTTATAGTAATCTTCATGAAAAGGATTCACGCTATCATCAGCAGTACACTCTCTTTTGAAGTATCTCTTCTATTTGCACTTGAAGCAAGTGATTTTTGCTTTGTCGAATCCCAGTTTCATATCAGGACCTTCCAAATACTTTCTCCCAGTGATCTCCATGAAATGTTGAGCTCTCCTGATCACGCTAGCCATACACCAGCGAATATCCATGAGCTCCATATCTTCTGGGTCTACTTGATCGTAATCCTCCTTTGTCATATTTGGATTGTTGATCTTTCCTACGATTAAACCTTCATATGACTCCAGAACAGAAGCTAAGAAACTTATGTACTGTTTAGCAAAATCAGTGTTTAAATGCGGAGAATCTTTCCAGTTCTGACTAGGATTGGATTTGATGATGAAGATGATGAATGATATCCCGAATCATAACTCAGAGATTTTCCCTTTGATGAATCACCAACATTGTCAGTATTGAATGCTGTACCAACCTTTGGTGACTGATTGTTCAGCAGCATACTTCGTTGGTAATACATATCAACATTCTGCTGGTAATTTGAACTAGTCATTCTGTTTTGTTTTTGTAATTCTGGATCATGACTTTCAAGTTTCTTAATCAAACCATCCAATGTAATCTCATCAAACTTAGCATCATTTTTCAACACAATCACAAACGTTTTCCAGTCTTCAACGTGTGGCAATGCCTCGACCAGTTTTTCAATAATCTCTTCCCTATCCTTCTTGATTCCAAACCTTTCTTACTTGATCTTCAGATGACAAAATATTTTAATCATTTGTCTGAGAGTTTCTCCTTTCATGCATTCGATAATAAATCGAATTCTTTTTTCAGCAATGAAATTTGTTTTTTCTTGATGTCTTTACCGCCTTCGGCTTTCAGTTTCAATGCTTCCCACATCGACTTAGAGGTTTCACCATGTTGAAGTAAAAAAAAAGATATTCTCTCTAACAGATTGTTATAATAATGTTACCATTTTTAGTTCGTTAGAGTGATTTGTCTTATCTTTTTCAGAAAATTGTTTAACTTCAAGCAATTCATTTTTATCGTTCACTGGTTTTTCATATCCAAAAATTAACATCACCCAACTCTCATAAGCATAAGCATGCACCCAGTTTTCAAATTTGTTGTTCTACCAATGGTAATCTTCGATATTCATTAGTTTCGGTGGTCGTTGATGATTTCCATACACGTTATCATACTTCAGACTCTCGGAAATAACGTTTGAAACAGTTTTTGTCCCGGGTGTTCCTTTGGTTGTTTTTTCGGATGTAAACGCGTTATAGAACGTGTTGTAGAACTCTTCATCCATGCTTGACATCTTTGTATCTTCTTAAATCCCTTGATTATCACACCTTGTATATCACCTATAAACAGATAAAACAAACGATTTTAGCAAAAATCTTTATATCGAACATTTAAACCACTTGAAACGTGTGAATGATGAACACTATGAAGTTTCAATGATATGAATAAATCTTCACGCTCAATTGTTGGTGCATATTCGGTGATAACAACTTAATAGTTTTTTATTTAGTCTTTGGATGTTTTGTAATGGGCTTAGCATATTGGTTAGGGAGTTAATTGTTATAATGGGCTTGGAAAATGGCCTTGCCCAGTAGGAAGCCCAGTTCACAGACATGTGGTATATAAACATTTTTTGTGATTAGGGTTTGGAACACTAAGAAAATTCTAGAGAGAGAAAAAAATGTGTAGAGAGAGAGATAGACATTTTTTAGAGAGAGGCAAGATCACAGAGAGTTGATGTGAGGTTGGGCGAGTCTTGAATTGATTGTAAAACTACTCGTTTGGATAATCAATAGAAGACCAATTAATTGTGAATTCTGTTTCTACTCGTTTATGTGCTAATCTGGTCTAGAGGATTCCGCACTCTAGATCGGATTGACAATTCCGTGATGATCCGTACGAACAAGGGGACCTACAATTGGTATCAGAGCGTTAGGCTCTTGAAGAGGCTCGGTTCAGAATTGTGGACTGCAAATTCGGGTGGAAGATTGGAAAATTTTTCAAAAATCTTTAAATCTGAAATCTAGGGTTTCGAAATTTTTGAGTTTCTGTTATTTTTCTGCATTTTTGTTTGTGTTTTGATCGTTCTGCATATTTAATTTTGCTGTGTTAGTGATTTTGGTTGCAGGTTTGGTTGATTTTTGAAGGATTTTCGCTAGAAAGTCTTGAGGATTCGAAGAGTGTTCTTCGTGTTTTTTGATCAGTTCTTCATATTTTCATTAAAGTTCTACTGATTTGGTTGTCTGATTTTGCAGGAAATTGATAGGAGATCAGGATAAAATCTTTTCAAACTTTGGAAAGATATGGTTTTGGTGATTTTGGCTTGGCTTGGAGAAGAAGTTGCTGAAATCGGATTAAATACGCTGACAAACCAAAGTAATTATCTGATCTGGCGCATTTGACATTTACACAGATCTGGACATGCGAAATTGTATGACCGGCGTAATTAAAATCCAAAGGCGACTTTGGTAACCGTTTTAATTGTCCTCAGCGACATTATTACGGTGATCAGCGAAGTTACACATCGTCGTAATTGCGAACTGATTACCAGCTAAATTAATCTGAGCGTAGTTAAACATCGAACCAGCATAATTACACAACCTTAGTGAACATCGAACTTGAGCAGCGAATTTAAATTGATTAACCAGCGAAATAAGTAGAGTATTTAGAAAGGGGTGGAATTTTTCTAGGCAAGCGTCGATAAAAATTCATTGTTTCGCAAATAAAAAAGATCCATAGCTCATCTCGACAAACCGTTTGCACGGTTGGATTCCTTGGATTTTTAGGACAAAAAAAAGTCTGGAAAATCCCGAATTTGGTGTTTGACATTATATATCATTGGATTTGTAATCTCAAAACGAGTCTAACGATGTAATTAGGTAATCACAGTTTTTGGAAAAAAATTGTACGGTTTTAACAGTACGGTTACGGTAAAAACGTGACTAGGACCAGTAGAGAAGTTAGATTTGGATTTTGACACAGGTTACTAAAATCCATTTAAACTTTTAAGCTGCGTGTTTAAAGATGGTCAGAATGGACAATGTCAGTGAGACAGTTAAAAATTGGCCAAAGCTGATAAACGTTAAACAATATGCTTTCTGGAAAGAGGAATTTGAGGTATTTGCGAAAAGTGAAGATACCAGAATGTGGAGCTGTATGATTGATGGATATGTTGCCCCTACACGTCATATTGAAGGAAGAGTTAAAGTGATTTCTTATGAGAAGATGGATGAATCTGAGAAACAGGTGGTTGATGCTGAGAATAAAGCTTTAGCAGTGATAAAGATGTCCTTGCCTGAGGGCATCAAACATACCTTTAAGAAGTATGGGACTTCTAGAGAGCTGTCGGAAGCTTTAAAAAACGTTATCAGAGTTCATCTAGACAAAGTGTAGGAGCTCGTGCTTCAGATGTAGAAGCAGATGTTGTGGTAGAAGAGAAGAAGAAAGCTGACGAGGAGAATGTTGAGAAGAAGGAAGCAGAAGTTTCAAAGGGCTTGAATGATGTGAATGGACTTACAGTAGAGGCGAAGGTATCATCAGAATCTGTAATTCATACATGTCATAATTGCACTGCACTACAAGGTAAAGTTAACAGACTATCGGGGCAAAGCAAAATTCAGCTAGCTGAATTAGAAAAGTTAAAAGAGTTAAATGTTCTTTTGTTTAAACGAGAGTTAAATTGTTTAAATAAGCTCAAATCAAATGAACAGGAAATCATCAGTTTAACAAGCAAAGTCAATGAACTGTTACAGATCATTGATTTGGCTCATGAAACTGTAAAGGATAAAACTAATTAACTTTATGAAAAGTGCAGGGAATTGGCCATTGCACAAGACCAAATTGTTGAACTTAAAGGAAAGTTAGACAAATTTGGAAAATCTTCATTAGTTAGGACTCAAATTCAAAAAGGGCTGAAAAAGAGTAATGATAAAACGGGAATGGGGTTTAGTAAAGCTTCACCTTCTAAGGATCAAGACTACTCTTTTTTACCTTATGAGAATGAGTTAACCGATTTTGTGCCTACTACACAAGCTGTAGTGGATCTGATAGCTGTGGACTTGCTAAATAGTCCAGTTTCTTTGAAAGAATCTGTTGAGTCTAACAGTACACCTCATAAATCGGATGAGGATACTGAAGACGAAAAGAAGAAAACATTTAAAAAGAGATTTAAGAAAAAGAGAATTTATAAGAAAAAATCTTGTTTTAAATGTCACAACAAAGGACATGTGGCTAGTTGTTGTCCTTTGAAGAAAAATAAGCAAAAAAGTTAATGAGGTTAAGGATGGGAATAGGGTTGATTTAAATAATAATGTTCAACAACATTGTCAAAGTAATCAACCAAGATTTCAATAAGAAACTTCACAATCAGGGAGATTTGATAGACCAAGAAGTATTTCTCCACAATTTAGTCATTATAATGGTAAATCAAATCGGTTTCAAAGTCAAATAAAAATTTTGGATATCAAAATCGATACCAGACTTCTGGTAATCAGAATTTTTAAAGAAGAAGTGAATATAGGGGTTTCAGTAACTCAAATGTGCAACATAATCCAAAATTTTCTCAAAATTCATGTTATGTTAATGGGAGAAGAAGGTTTGAAAAGGGTAACTTTCAAAGGTCGGAAAATCCGAGAGTTTATTGGAATTCTCGGTTTCAAAGACCTAGTGGAAATTATCAATCTTGCTCAACAACGGGGAAGACATCCAAGACACCAGTAAGGTGTGATGGATATTGGTTAGAAGCATCGTATATGGGTTTACATGGTCAACCCAAAACCGGTAAGGTTTGGGTTCTCAAGTCTAACTGAGTTGTTGAGATTGTGCAGGATGACCAAGAAGGACTGTTGATGTGTTAAACAGTGGTTGTTCCTTTAAGGCATCTGAGGTGAATAGTAGGTTAACCTTGGTAACGAACTATTTGTTTTAGTGATTATTATGATTATTCTAAAACTCTAAAAGTGAAAAACTTATTGTCAGGTTAAAGTGGGAGTCTGTTTGTTTTTAAATTTGTGTTTTTAAAACTTGCTCCATAAAAACAAAAATTTAGGGAGAGAAATTTCCCTAAGCCAAAAAGATTTAGTTAGTGTGTGTGTGTTTAGGGGGAGAAATTTCCCTAAGCCAAAAAGAGTTTATATAGTGCGTGCGTTTAGGGGGAGTAAGTTATAAAATTTAAAAAAAATTACAAAAACATTGAAAAAAGAAAAACAAAAAAAATAAAAAATTGAAAAAAAGAGTTATCACTGTGTGAAAAAGAAGAGAATAGTACATCAACAAGTTAGACTGTCACACTGAAAATGAATTAAATTGCTTAAGTGTGACAGCAGCTTCATCATATGATGTACCAGTAGGCAAAAATCATGAAATAATCAACTTACCAATGTCATATAAACATAACGAACTGTGTATGAGTGGGGAACACATCAGTGGCGTATGGTTTAATGACTATAAATCTTGCGTTGATAGATTGCCAAAATATGAGGTTTTGGGTCTTTATACTGTTATTTCATCCGGGGTATCAGGGTTGTCCTTCTGCTGCATCCAGATATATGCTGACCTAGGCACAACCAGGATATCTTAAAAGAGCTAAAAATGTCAAAACCTATAAATGAAGAAGCTCTCCCAGAGAGTCATTCAAAATGTGCAAAATGCATAAGTCGTACCAAAATTGGTATTTGTCTTGGCCCTCGTTAGATATTTTGGTCTCTTTGCTGTACGAAAGTACTGACCTGATCACCAATTATCTATCGTTGAAAAACAAAACGGATGAATTTGGTATACTCACCTACTACGATGAATCTTTTTGCATACCTTGATCGCGGGGGTACATCCTGAAGTGGGACAAACTAGTACATCAGTATAATATTACCTTAACGTATCATACGGTAATGGAACTTGAAATGTTCATGCATTTTATTTAAGTGGACAAACATATTGGTAATCATCTTTGACTGCTTTTCACGAAAATAAATAAAGAATTAACTGCAGGTGTGAAACAGTTTGATTTTGTTGATATGAACTTCTTGCACATGATTCTCACAAAAAGATGAAATTGTAAATAATTTTGAGTTTAGTTTAGTTTGTTTTGGAAAATATCAAAAATACTAAAAAGATTTTTTTAAAAGACTTCCATTTTGAACTGAAAGGTAATTGTTTTTGCATGACAAGATAAAATATTGGTTTATCTTTAAATGTGAAAAAGACTAATGGTTTTTCAAGATACTTGCTTGTGTTTCTAAACAGATTGATGCAGTTATCAAAATGAAGTGCAGAATACAAGTAAAGTGCAGATTGAGAATGAAGTGAAGAATGTGTGAAGATGCATGGTAGGATCCTTCTACTACATTGCAGAAAGAGAAAGAGATGTGTAAGAGTTAAAGCTTACTTGCTTAACCAAAGATTGCTAGTTCACTGATCTACAACGAATGAAAGTTTTGGAGATTGGAAGCATCAGCTAAGGGGGAGTCTGTTAATGTCAGAAACTGTGTAGTTGAAGCTATCCAAAGATCAAAAGACTACAACATGTTTGAAGACAAAGTTACACTATGAAGCTATTGTCAAGGGGGAGTCTGTTGGTGCATATTCAGTGACAACAACTTAATAGTTTGTTTATTTAGTCTTTGGATATTTTGTAATGGGCTTAGCATATTGGTTAGGGAGTTAATTGTTCTAATGGGCTTGGAAAATGGCCTAGCCAAGTAGGAAGCCCAGTTCACAGACATGTAGTATATAAACATGTTTTGTGATTAGGGTTTGGAACACTAAGAGAATTCTAGAGAGAGAGAAAAACGTGTAGAGAGAGAGAGAGACGTTTTTCGAGAGAGAGGTAAGATCACAAAGAGTTGCTGTGAGGTTGTGCGAGTCTTGAATTGATTGTAAAACTGCTCGTTTGGATAATCAATAGAAGACCGATTAATTGTGAATTCTGTTTCTACTCGTTTATGTGCCATATCTGATCTAGAGGATTCCGCACTCTAGGTTGGATTGACGATTCTATGACGATCCGTACGAACAAGGGGACCTACATCAATGCGACGAATAGACTTGAATGACGATATACTAAAAACTTCAAATGATCCTGTTAAGCAAATGGGCTTCGATAATTGATACGTATGGGCCTTAACAGTTCTCCAAATAAAAAATTAAGTTTGGGTTGTGTGAGAGTTAAGTCCAAATAATATTTTCTGGATGAGTGATGTCTCCAGATGGGCTTTAGTATCAAATCTTGATTCGGATGAGCAAAACATTGGTCCGGATGTATCTTCGGATGGGCTTCATGAATGGACTGTTTATTGGACTTTCAACATGGGCCGTATGGACTAATGGATAATTGCTAACACTTGTTTCGGATGGACTGTCCGGATGGACTAAAGAATGAGGCCTGAGAAACTTTTCGGATGGGCTTTAATGAACTTCGAATTGACCTAAATAACACCAAAAACCAGCGGATGGACAAATAGCCGGAAGGACCTGCACCTCTATACGGGCGGATGTAATTAACTACTTCAGTCTGGATGGACTCACTTGTGAACGGATGGGCCAAAACAAATAAATAGACACCCGGATGGGCCTATCCTCTATCCGATCGGATGTACCTCAGCAGTTCAGCAAACAGTCCGAATGGACTTCAATACCTGGATGGGCCTTGTATACTTATAGAAGTCCGGATGGACTCAAAATAACATATAGACTCTATTCCACTTCCATACGTCCGGATGAAGAACACAGTTTAACTGAATGAACAAACAATAATGAATGGACCTACTGGCCCGGATGGGCCTGTTGGTCCGGATGGGAGTCTATCCGAGCGGATGGACTCGTAATACTCTTCGGATGAACTGATATCCACCCGGATGAACCTTAAACAGCAGCGACACACTCAACTTTTCAGACCTTTATTCATCAAAGTGACACCTGAAATCTTTGAATTAAACTCTAAAATTTTGTAGGATTATAAAAGCATGTATTACGCATATTATATAATAAATCTAGCAATTTTTAACCATGAAATCTCTTTGAATTTGTGTTTTAAGTTCATAAATGTGAAAATGAGATGAAGAAGAAATGTAACAAAACTGATCCAAATCAGCTTTGAATCTGATGAAATCACATAGATTCTTGCATCTCTGAACTGTGCAATCGCTCTCCTTCTCTGATACCATTTGTGAATGCGATTTAGGATCGAATGCAAACTCCTGACGATTGTGAAGAACACGTACGAGGTGCGGAATCCGTGTACGTGTGTGGATTGAACACAAGAACGTAATTAACAATCATTCTATTGAATGATCTGACAATGTTTACACCTTGAATCACCTTGAATGCTACTTTCTCTCTCTAGAAGCTCTAGTCTCCAAAATTTCAAAAATAGCAAATGTTGCCAAAAATTATTAATGAAAATAACAAGGCCTATTTATAGGGTTCACTTAATGAAGCACTCCCTCATAAGATTCCCTCCATCCGTTCGGATGGGCAATCCTCCATTCGTCTGGATGGACCTTCCCTATATAAAACAATCTTTATACCTTGTCTTGATATGTTTCTGCTACGATGTACGATTGACGGAAGTGATAGACATTATGCACTCACACTAGTTGCATATGTTTGATGTGATTTTAAGTCCACAAAAAGTTGTTTTAAAATTTGTTGATGCTTTACCACCTAAATGGAGTGGATTTCTAGAAGTTCTAAAGTATAATGGTACTCGATACAAAAAATATTTATGAGTTCATTTAGACTTTGGAAAACAAGAATGCAAGAGAGATTAGAAAAGCGAAAAGAACTTTTGTTCCACAAAAACCATGGATGTATCTCGGAAATATTGGTGGAATCAACGGAGCGACTGAACCTTCTCAACACTCAAAGCTACAAACCTCCTTTGTCTCAAATACCAATTCATATATGCAACAACAACCAGTTACTCCCGAACCCAATGCTCAAACTTTTGGCGTACCACCGTTCCTTGATCCTCGCTACAATATTCAACAAACATGTTATGGAAACAACTCGTCAACTTTCAAGGTTGGTGAATCATCTAACCCTAATGTAGTTCGTTTAGATACATCAAGTTTTTGAAAAGTAAGTGTAGAGGTTGCAAAGGAGCATATGGAACTGCTAAACACTTTAGTAAGTGCATATGCAGATTAGTGTCCGGTCAAATTGGTAATATCAATCTAACACATGAAGATTACCAACAAATTGACAAGGATGAGATGGAAATGATAGACATTAAGTGGGACTTTTCAAGTGTTGTACGACGAGCAAAGGATTTCATCGATAGAAAGGGTAAAACAAGTTTGGAAAGCAAGAAGGATATAAAGTACGGGTTTGATAAGCAAGTGGTTAGATGTTTCAATTGTGTAGAAAGCAGTCACTTCAAGAGAGAGTTTACAAGGCCAGCACAACAGGGAAACCACAATCCTTTCAGAAACTAAACAAATCAGTCAAACTAGAACACCAACCAACACCCAGGCAAAAATGTCAAACGTGCATTGATACCTATCAACAATTCAAATCAGGCTGGATCCTCAAATTTAAACAACACTAGAGCCTTGGTCGTGCAAGCTGACAAGAGTTGTGATTGGTCGATACAGTTAAGCGGTGATGGCCAAGGTGGAACAACATGCTATGCCAAAGTGATCAAGCATATGAAGCATGTATGTAATGGTGATTCTTCAGAAGATGACGAGAGTTCCGGGTATAGTGGATTTTTGGACGTTATATTTTTAAATTGAACCATAAAAACGAGCGATTTTTATCTTTAAAACGAGTACACTATTGCTGTACTTTTGAAAAAAAAATCAAAAATTCAGATGCGTTAAACACAATGGACAACACAACACAACATAACACAATGAACATCAAATTAAGGAGACTCTGTTTTAAATGAAAGCTTGATTACATACCCGGGTCATTGTGTTTTAAATGTGAAGCTTGCTTACATAGTGTTTTTAGCATTGTGTTTTAATATAACGTTTTAAATGAAAGCTTGATTACATAGTGTTTTAGCATTTAAAAGACAATTAATAAACGCAATAAACTATGTTTTATCTTTGTGTTACAAAACACAATGATATATCTCCAAAACTTTAGCAGCCCAAATGTAACAAAGCTTACACTTAAATGATATTTCTCGAAAGCGTAATGATAAAAAATCTAAAAAGTTGCTTAAAATGAAATGATAAAAAATCCAAAACGTCAATCTTACATTTTAATGTATGATACAATGACGGGTGAGATAGGTTAGGTATAGATATCATAACCACGTTACCAATGCATGATTTAGCTCCGACGAGTACATCATGAGTAAAACTTCGAATTTGGCGAGTGACGGAGTTAGGGTTTGGAGAGAGTAGATGCAATAGAGGTATAAACCGACAATTAAAGGGATGAACGAGAGGACGGCGAGATTGAGGTGGTGGTTGCGAGCCAAATTATGGGAGTTGGGTTTAGGTAAGACTGTGGATAAATGGTGGATGTGAGACCGGGCTTTGGAGACGGATTCCCACCATAAGTACCCTTACTTATGGCTGTGGTGGTGGTGGAGTAAAGGTGGCCATGGAGATGACAAAGACGTAATTCATATCTAAATGTAAGGCTTTGAGATAAAGAAGTAAATAGATCAAAATGCCTTCCACCTTAAATTTTTGAAAAGACACATGCCAATACCATATGGCTTCTCAGGCTTCTCATAAAAAAAAAAAAAAAAACATAATTCCGATTTGATCCTGGACGGCTTCTCACAAAAAAAGAAAGATAATTCCTATTTGATCTGGGACCTATTTATTTTGAATAAGTGACGAAACTAAAAGCTTTTCATAAGTTATCTTTTGCACATTACATCTAAGACTATAAGGTGTGGGAGGAGAATGAAGAGGGGCATGAAGCGCGACGTCAGGAGTGTCAAATTTCCCCTTCAAGCCCAAAAAAGTGTGGGGTGAGATGGGTCGTGAAAGACTGTTGTGGAGTGACATGTGTCATGCACTTTCTCCTTTTGGGCGTTCCTTCGTTTTTGGATGTTACTGAACGTATAATATGTTGATTTGGGTTGGCTAAGCCTTCAGTGTAGTCTACACCCGAAGTATATGATTTTTGAGCCCGTAACTTGAAGAGGAGGGAAGTTTTGAGGGGAAGTAGTATTTGGTATTTCGCCACGACCATATAGGTTGTTTGGATCGAATTGACGGTTGTGGAGATGCTTTTTTTATAAAACGTGAGAGAATTTATAAAATTTAGAGTGTAGTGGAAGAGTTTCTGGTAAAAAATGGTGGAATGGTATTGGATTAAATAGAAAGTGTTAATTTATTTTTTAAAATAAAAAAACTTTAAAAAAATCGTCGCCCAACGGCAAGATTTTTCCACCACTAAAATTGTGCCACGTCACCAATCACTCCTGATCCACGCTGGGCAAGAACTATCCGCCTCAAACCCCACGCCATGGCACGGGCTGGTATGTTGGCGTGGTTTAGGCCTTCACGTTTCTACACCACTTAGTCTAAGGGGTAAAACTTGTATTTTTATTAAAAGAATTGATACCATGAATATAAAAATCTAACAAACTCTTAAGAGACCCTCTTGACGTCGGAACCAAAATAAAAATCTAACAAACTCTTAAGAGACCCTCTAGTATATATATAAGTTGATAGAAGTTTAAACACTTAATTGAGTAATGAAAGAATTAACGTGTACGAATGCATCTCTTTCTTAGAAAAGATATACCCTAAACTCTCTCCCTCACACACACATATACATGTGTATATACATTCCAGAAGAACTATTGTCGTAAGGAATTGAATACCTAATAAAAAAAACCATTTTCCCTTACTAATTTAATTACCGGAATATATACCTCAACATCACTAACCCACCCACCTCCTATTTAAACCTCCACTTTGGTACCGAATCTAACCATCTTCAGTTTTCATCTTATTCTTCACAAAGATAACCATGTCTGGTGTTTGGGTGTTCAAGAATGGTGTAGTTAGACTCGTAGAGAACCCGGGTGGGGACTCCTTGCAAGGTTCGTCTCGCGGCAAGGTGCTGGTGCACCTGCCCACGAACCAAGTGGTCACCTCATACCAAGCTCTTGAACAAATGTTGACATCTATTGGCTGGGAAAGGTACTATGACGACCCTAGCCTTCTTCAGTTTCATAAACGATCAACGATTCACCTTATATCTCTCCCTAAGAACTTCAACAAGCTCAAGTCGATGCACATGTATGATATCGTGGTCAAGACTCGCAATGTCTTCGAAGTAAGGGATTCGTAGTTACTATTGCTCGTGGTTACATATGATCATGGGCTTGACCTTGCATTTGGTTGGTTGCTTTGTTCAATTCATCTTTTGTTTGTGACATGTGTGGTTTGGGGATTTTTTTGGAACTCTAGGTGATTTAGAGAATCGCTAAGTGTTTCTAGGCGTTTTTTTTAAACTACTTGCACAAATAAGCATTTCGCTATTATGGGTAGCGAACTCATGCAAAAGCACGCAATATGCTTTTAAGTTTGCTTGTCAAATGAGCGAACTGCTTATCAGAGATTTCATGCGATCGAGTGAGTTTGCTTGAGTTACTTGCCCCACCACGCACTCCCTGAATTTGCTTGCCACCCAGCATACTCCAATTCCAGTATATTAGCTTTTGCATGGTAGCGAACCGTCTATTTGTACAAGCTCTTTCAGAAAAAAGCCAAGAAACACTTGGGCACCTCCGAATAACATAGAAATCCAAAAAAAAAAAAAAAAATAGTTTATTCATGTAGTTTTGAATTAATTAGGGCTTGTTTGTATTCCAAGTATTTGTATATAATATCGTGGTGTTTTTAGAATGTTCAAGTATGTGTATGTACTCCTTTTATTCTTTGTGATATGATTAGAGGTGGCAAAATGGGTGGGTTGGGTAGGTTTGGGTAATGGGTTAGGATAGGTATGGGTTAGAATGGGTTTGGGTTAAGATGGGTTTTTTAAGAAAAAGGTCAAGATGGGTTTAGGTCATAATGGGTTTCGGTCATGATAGGCTAAAAATTTTAAAAAAATCAGAAAAATTGAAAAAAATCAGGAAAAATAAAAAAATTCAAAAAGATAAAAAAAAATCAGAAAAACTAAAAAAAATAAAAAAAAAATCAGAAAAGTTAGAAAAATCAGAAAAACTAAAAAAAAGTCAAAAAAATATACAATATCTGAAAAATTAAAAAAATAAGAAAAATTAAAAAAAAATCAAAAAACTAAAAAAAAAATCAGAAAATTTCATGACCACACCCACTTAGACATTTTCAAACACTGTGTATAAACAAGTAACGCAAATAAACCTTCTAGTTCCAAACTGAAATTCATTTTTATCTCATTTAACTATGACATCACCCAGAATCTATCAAAACAACTAATTTAATCACCATCCTGACTCCTATTTCCATTCAAAACACAAAATTTCACGACCACAACCACTCAGACATTTCATCAAGCATTTGGTGTGCATAAAACAGTCAACACAAACAGACCACTCATCTCAACACAAATCGATGATACAGCCACTAGTGAACCGAGAAAAGAAGAAGATGATATAAAAGTTTAACTGCTAGATATTGTGGTGTTGAAGGATCTTATCGAATATCACAAGAAGAATGGGGTTTACCCGTTTGATGATGCAGGTGGATGGAAAGCCAAAATTGAACACTTGAAGAACAAATTCAAGAATCATGATTATAGTTGAGTCGATCCTTCCTGGAGATAAAGCGGAATTCGTAATGTGGACGATGGTCTTTGGAGATCAAGAAAATTAGCGGTGGTGATGGTAATGTGTAAGATGGGTGGTCTGTTAATGAAAATATGCATTCATTTTGTGCTAGAAGTAGTAAGATGGGCTAAGTTTTAGGGTTAGATAGTTAAAACCTATCCTGACCCATGTTAAAATTTAGATAGGTATTTTAAAACCCATCCTAACCCATATTAACTAAATCACCAGCCCATTCTGACTTATATCCTTTTTTAAAGAGGCCCAAAATAACCCAAAATATCATGGTTGGGTTTTATTGCCACCCTTAGATATGATATAATATATCAGTTATATTAATGGCTTGATTGCTTTATGCTATATGTTAGTGGAATATGTTTAATTGTTGGACTAAAATATATAATTGGTAGCATGCTTACATTAAGATGTTATTCACTTAACTTGTTTTGTTATGGGGGAATGATCCACTAAAAAGTGAATTTTGCCTAAGTAACCTAAGAAGGAATCTTAACCATTCATTTTTCAAATCAATGGTTAAGATGAAAGTGTAGGAAAAAGGAGGAGTGCAAGGGTATCTTGGGAAAATCCTATTTATGGACTTTCTCTCTTCACATGCAAGGCACATGCATATTTCACCTCCATTTTTTAAACGTTCATAACTTTTTTATACGACATTATTTTTTCATAAACATTTCACCATAAAATCGAGCGTCTTTTTATCTTTAATTTGAGTACTATATTGCTATATAAAATATGAAGACTAAAAAAACCCACTAAAATGTGTTGTGTTTCTATGTTGTATAACATTTTTTTGTGCTGGATTTTTGTACTATATTTTATACTATATTTTTGTACTAAATTTTTTGTGCTAAATTTTTTTGTCTTAAATTTTTTTTTCTCAATTTTTTGTACTGGATTTATTTGTACTACATTTTTTTTGCTGAATTTTTTTGTGATATATTTTTTGTACTAGATTTTTTTGTGCTATATTTTTTTGTACTACATTTTTTGTGCTATATTTTTTGTACTATATTTTTTTTGTTGTATTTTTTTGTACTAGATTTTTTGTGCTAGATTTTTTTGTACTAGATTTTTTTTGTATTTTTAAAGAACAAAATGGGTGCCACATGTCATTTTCACTCCTATTTATAAGGACCAAAATGCCCTTGATTCCTACTTATTAGGAGTGCCACATGTCATCATCACAATCCTTCTTAGACTACTTAGGCAAAATCCACTTTTTAGTGGATCCTTCCCCTTGTTATGGTCAAAACTTATTTATGATAACTGCATGCATGCATACTTACTCTCTCTCTATATATATATATATATATATGTGTGTGTCATTTTAACTAGCTATTGTTTGATTATTGCTTGTATATATGGTATATAATGTATGCTTAGTGAATTATCAGGAATAGATAGGAAATGTTCACATCCTCAGAATATGGTTTTTGATTCTTTTCTTACTTTAAAAAAGAAAAGTCGAATCAATGTGCATAATCCTCCATGATCATTAATTATTCAAATTTAAGGTCTTTATTCGATGCTGTGTACCAACCATTACAAGTTTTTGATCCAATAGGTATTTAATCGACTTTCAAAAACTAATAGCATATATTCAAATTAAACTTACATGCAAAAAGAACAATAATAGACACAAATCGGTACGATAGATGTGACAATTCCTACCACCACACAAACCCCATCAACACATAAAAAATTGAGGTGGTCAACCCTCTAAGGGTGTATGCCTGTATGGTATGGATCCCGAATCTAAAAAATTTCATCGGCCCTGATTTGGATGGGAAGGTGTTTCACTTGGGCCCGATCATCCAGCCCTCATCTCTTCCGCTTTTCTTCTTTGCTTTAGCCCAAATCTTGGTATGCTTTTTGAATTTGAAGGAATTTGTCGCCCCGAATGGGAGGAACGGTGTTCTCGCACGACCCCGAGCTTCCAGATCAGCCTTTCCGAGACCTATGCACTCTAATAAACAAATTATGTTTAGGTTAACATATCTGACCCATTAACGGATCGTGTTAGGTTTGTATCTAAATCAAACTTGCGGAGGCATCATATAAGTATTTGTTTAATATGTAGTTTGTACGTTTTCAGATCAGCCATCCCAAGACCTATGCACTCTAATAAACAACTTGATTACCACTAGTCAACTCTTTTTATATGTCAACACGTTTTGACTTGTCTGTAAGAGATGAGTCACAATTTTTTTAAAATGATATTAGCAAAAATAATAGAGATGATCTCTTTATATATTTAGGAAATTGTAGTACATGTACCGTATACAAATCCAAACGAAAATAACATTAGATACAACATATGTAAATAAATCGATTCAAACATTAGTGTTTGACAAGATCTTGAATCGTGTCTTCTTGTACAATACTTTGTGTAATCTTCACCGAGAGCTTGAATTACATTTTCTTGTACGACCCTTGGTTACAAGAAAGAACAAACAGGCGTTGACAATTTTGGATGAGGATTGGTGCTCAACACGGGTCTCATAAAACAGATTTCGCATCTTTACTTAGACAAGGCGTCTGTCTCACAGCGTAGAACAGCTGAATCACTATGTACTACCGAAGAAGGCCACATGCCTAATGTTACATTGGTAAAATTGTAGTGTTAGTACTTGTGGAACAAATAAGGATGTGAAGGTAGCGGAGTCGAGTAGAGAGTACATCTCTCTATTTAGTTCTCAAAAATATGGGTCTTCAAATGTTCACATCTTCTCCAAGAATTCTTATTTTTCAAATGAGACACAAATCCTACTATTTATACAAGAACCATGGGTTAACGAAGAGTCTAACATTATTAGAGACTTAATTTCAGAGATAAAAACTCTAATCAAGTGACATAAAAATTTTGCTCAAGAGTTTAATTTTCAATTCACCGCATTAAGAGTCTCATAAATAAATTCACTAAATTCCATTCACCACCTGTCCACCAGTTGTCACGACCCCCGGCCCGGCTTGACCCGGTTCAAGAGCCGTGGAACAGGAATCCCATGGTATTTATTTAATTGAGTTGACAGCGGAAGATTTTAGCAGGATCTTTTTAAAACTGAAAATGCCTGATTATTTTATTTCATAATTCGGGATAAAACCCCGGTAGTTTACAATAAGGTGATTTCACTAGGAAATCTTTATTTTACAAAACATGTTTCTTTATTTATATTGAGCCACTTCCTTAAGCTTGTAGTGCTTCGCGGCACTTTTCCTGGATCACAACAGATCACCTGAAACATGTTTGAAAAAGGTTTTTGTCAGCGGGGAAATACTGGTGAATCATTCTTTTTACTAAAAATGATGCGTTGTTATAATTTACAGTATTAAGAGCGATTACAATGTTTATACATATCAACCATCTACCCACGGTTTTTATCACTCGTCCACCTATTGGCTATCTCGTTGTCCAATGGTGTATGTGATTATGGTCATATCACCCCTTGGCTAACCCGTTGTCCAATGGTGACGGTTATCAAGTATTGTATACAAAACCCCACATACCGACTGTAATTTGGAGACTACAAAGACTTAATCCCTGTAATTATAACTCTGAAAACAAGTAGGGTTTTGGAATTTGATAAAAAGAGAATGACTCACATTGCAGATTTATATGCGGGCAAAGGTTTAGCCTACTGATTATCCTGATAACCTAATTTAATGCACACAAAAACTAGGTTAGTAACTTTAATCCAACTTTTACGATAACTCACGAGATAAAACCTTCACAACGAATGACAAAGTGCAATACTTAAACATCCATCGAATTCACGACGAATGACAAAGTATAACCCAAGTTTGAGCAGCACTTAAAGATCCATTGGATTGGTTTCTATCGATCAGACATTGAATTGTAGCAGTGATTGAGTTATTACCCTGTTATTGCAGCAGAGGTTCGGGACAGTGTGTGTTTTGAAAGAAACAACAGTTAAGTAAGTGTACGTAACAAAATTTAACGTCGAAACATGCAAACTGATCAAGTCCCAAGCCCCTGAATTTATAGCCCAAATTTGGACCTCCCACGTGTCGCGACAGGATCCCCGGGATCTGTCGCGTGTCGCGGGGAAAGCCAAAGTAGGGTAGGCTTGCTTTGTCACCTACTTAGCCCTGCTGAGTCGACGAAATTCGAATTTACGTGTTTTATAACCGTTTTCGAAGGATAAACATAATTAGGGAATACCCCCCTTGAGTTTTAGGGGTCCTGATCCTAATTCCGATTGTTCTGAAAATTTTAGGGGTTATGAAGAATTACTTGGGGGTCTTAATTAGGGTTTCCTATTGGACAAAATAAAATAATAAATAGGACTTTTGATGAGAGTTGTTACATCCTCCCCACCTTAATAAAAAACTCGTCCTCGAGATTTACTGGAATAATTGAGGATATTTCCGTTTCATTTCTGATTCTAACTCCCAAGTATATTCAGGTCCTCTCCTTGAATCCCATTTAACTTTGACCAGCACTAGTCGTTTGTGCTTGAGAAACTTGATCTACCGGTCTTCTATTTGAAGTGGTTTTTCTACGAATTTTAACTTATCATTTACCTTTATGTCTTGAAGAGGTACCACCAGGGATTCGTCTGATAGACATTTCTTGAGATTGGATACATGAAATACATCATGTACTCCAGCTAGTTCTTCTGGTAGTTGTAAGCGATAGGCAACTGGTCCTATACGTTGGATTACTGGAAATGGTCCTACGTATCGTGGACTTAGCTTTCCTTTCTTACCAAACCGAACTACTCCTTTCCAAGGAGAAACTTTCAAAAGTACCTTATTTCCGACTTGAAATTCCAGTGGCTTGCGTCGATTATCGGCATAACTCTTTTGACGATCTCGAGCAGTCTTTAGTCTTTCCTTGATTTGAGTAATCTTGTCGGTGGTCTCTTGCACGATTTCAGGACCTGATAATTGACTTTCTCCTATTTCTGTCCAGCAAACTGGAGATCTGCACTTTCGTCCATATAGGGCTTCGAATGGGGCAGCTTCAATGCTTGCATGATAACTATTATTATAGGAGAATTCGATCAAAGGTAGGTGATCGTCCCAGTTTCCACCAAAATCTATTACACATGCTCGAAGCATGTCTTCCAGGGTTTGTATCGTCCTTTCACTTTGCCCGTCTATTTGAGGATGATATGTCGTACTTAAATTTAGTCGGGTTCCCATTGCTTCTTAGAAACTTGTCCAGAAATGGGAAGTGAAACGACTATCCCTATCCGATACAATGGAGAGTGGAACTCCATGTAAGGATACTACTTCGTTTACATACAACTTGGCTAACCTTTCCATGCTAAAAGTTTCCTTCATGGGTAGAAAATGAGCTGACTTGGTTAATCGATCCACAATTATCCAAATCGCATCATTACCTTTTCTGGTTTTGGGTAACTTTGTAACAAAGTCCATTGTTATGAGTTCCCATTTCCATACAGGCATTTCTAATTGTTGAAGTAGACCCGAAGGTTTCTGGTGTTCTGCCTTAACTTGTGAACAAGTAAGGCACTTAGAAACATATCTAGCTATGTCCTTTTTCATACCTATCCACCAGAAATTATTCCTTAAATCTTGGTACATCTTATTGTTACCGGGATGCAAAGTATACCTAGATTTATGAGCTTCTTCTAAAATCTTATCTCTTAATTCTCCCTGTTTAGGCACCCATATCCTTTTCTTGTGGAATCTCCAAATTCCATCACTTCCTTGTTCTAATTCTTTTACTCGTCCCTTCATTCCTTCAGCATCATCTTCGATTGCTGTTTCTTGAACATTCTTCAGTTGTTCCATTAAATCTAATTGTAGATTTAATCTAAGAGCACGAACTCGCTTTTGCTTTTCATGATATTTACGACTTAAGGGATCTGCAACTACGTTTGTCTTTCCTTCGTGATATTGAATCTCACAGTCGTAGTCACTTAGAATCTCCATCCATCTCCTTTGCCTCATGTTCAATTCTTTTTGCCCAAATATATACCTTAAACTTTTATGATCCGTATAGACAGTAAACTTACTTCCATACAGATAATGTCTCCAAATCTTAAGGGCAAAAATTATGGCTCCTAACTCTAAATCATGAGTCGTATAGTTTTCCTCGTGCTTTTTCAATTGCCTTGATGCATACGCAATTACCTTCTTGCGTTGCATTAGCACATATCCAAATCCTAGTTTTGAAGCATCACAGTATACTTCAAAATCTTCTGTTCCTTTTGGTAAGGCTAGAATTGCAGCATTTGTTAACTTTTGCTTTAAAATCCTAAAGGCTTCTTCTTGCTTAGGTCCCCATTCAAACTTAACCGCTTTACAAGTTAGCTTAGTTAATGGCACCACTATTTTAGAAAAATCCTTAATAAAGCGCCTATAGTATCCAGCTAATCCTAAAAAGCTTCTAATTTCCATGGCTGACTGCGGGACCTTCCATTTAGTAATTGCTTCTATTTTAGAGGGATCTACGTGAATACCTTCGTGGTTCACCATGTGTCCTAAAAATTGCACTTCCTGTAACCAAAATTCATACTTCGAGAATTTGGCGTAAAGCTTTTCTTTTCTTAACAAAGTTAAGAGTGCATGCAAATGCTGACAATGCTCGTCCTGACTTTTGGAATAAATAAGTATATCGTCGATGAAGACAATTACAAATTTATCCAAGTACGGTTTACAGATTCTATTCATCATGTCCATAAATGATGCAGGTGCATTCGTTAATCCGAATGGCATGACTGTAAACTCGTAATGACCATACGTAGTTCTGAAAGCAGTTTTAGGTATGTCTTCTTCTTGTACCTTTAATTGATGATATCCAGAGCGTAAGTCGATCTTAGAAAAGTATCTAGCTCCTTGAAGTTGATCGAAAAGATCATCAATCCTAGGTAATGGGTATCGATTCTTAATTGTAACCTTATTCAGTTCCCTATAATCGATACACATTCGCATCGAACCATCATTTTTCTTTACAAACAACACTGGTGCTCCCCAAGGGGATGAACTAGGTTGTATGAATCCTTTACTTAACAATTCATCTAATTGTTTCTTTAGTTCTAGCATTTCTGTGGGTGCTAACCGATAAGGTGCCTTGGCTATCGATGTAGTTCCAGGAATTAAATGAATTCTAAATTCTACTTCCCTATCTGGTGGTAATCCTGGTAACTCTTCTGAGAATACATCTGGGTATTCTGAGACTACAGGAATCTCCTTAAGTTCTTTATCCTTAGTACTAATGATTACTGAAATCATATATACTATTCCTTGCTTTCGTTCATAACTAGCAACTTTCATTACTGAAATGAACTTCATGGATTTACGTGGCTTATCTCCTGTAATCATGATCACTTCTCCGGTGGGTGCCCGAATCTCTATAGAGTTCTTATCATAAAGGATTCGAGCATGGCTGGCTACTAACCAATCCATTCCTAACAAAACATCGAACCCAGCTAAATTCATTGGTAATAGGTTTGCATGAAATTTATGACCTGAAAGTTCTATATTTTCTTTTTTCAAAACCTTATCTATGTTAATAGAATTCCCATCTGCCATTTCGACTGTAAAAATCTGCCTAAGGTTGGTTAATGGTAAGTTAAGAGCTTGGCAGAATGAAGTATTTATAAAACTTTGGTTTGTACCATAGTCAAATAATACTTTTGCGTAAACGTTGTGAACTAGGAACGTACCAGCTATCACATCTGGAATGAATTCTGCCTCCTGAGTAGTTAATTGGAATGCTCGAACATTCTTCTTGGTAGCTCCGTCGGTCGGTTTGGCTTTATTGTCTGCTGGTTTGACCAACTTAGGGCATTCTGGTTTGAAATGCCCAGCTTCTCCACAGTTATAGCAGACCCTTGTTTTCTTTCTGCAGTCTTCTTCACGATGTCCTACAACTTTGCAAAAGTTGCAGGTTACATTGCATTTTCCAAAATGTTTCTTTCTGCAATACCTGCAGAACGGCGGAGTTGAGGATTGCCCGGTTCCTTTCTTCTTGAAGTTGCTATTATTACCCACACGAAATCCTTGGGTAATTTTCTGAGCTAATTCCTTCTTCCGGTTTTCATCTCTTGTGCGTACCAGCTCGTCAGTTAGGGTGTTAGCTAATTCTACCACATCGTCAATAGTGCGAGGTCTCGCAGCTTTAACGATATTACGGATTTCACCAATCAATCCCCAAATGTAGCGAGAAATAAGTACCGGTTCTGGCGAAGCCAGTGTTGGTACCACTCTAGCATATTCGAAGAATGTCGAAGTATATCCTCGACAATCTACCCCAATCATTCGATGGTTTAGGAACTTATTCGCCATTTGTTCCTTTTCATATTCGGGGCAGAATTTTCTTTCTATTAGTTGCTTAAATTCTTCCCAACTCATGGCATAGGCCATATTTCTTCCTTTGGCTTGAAGTACCGTATTCCACCATTCTAGCGCCCCTTCTTTAAAAAGATGCGACGCATACATAACCTTGTCCTCTTCAGCACATTTACTTATCATAATTACTGCTTCGGTTTTCTCCAACCAACGCAGTGCCGCAGTCGTCCCTTCATTGCCTGCAAATTCAGCTGGTTTACAAGCAAGAAATTCTTTGTAAGTGCAACTAGGCGTTGCAACTTTCATTTTCTTAGAGAGTGGGGCCTGCCATGGATCATTATCGTGATTAGTATGGTTGCCGCCTCCGTTTACACTATTACTGAAGTTATCTTCTTGAGTACATTTACTAGGAATGATTTGTTGAGGTTCAGCAGGTTTCTGGGTAGCAGCAAGGATTGCTGGAATAGCATTGGCTATTCCTTGGGCAACGATATTCTCGATATCTTGCCTAGTCATGAATTGATCTTCTTGGTTTTGCTCAGATTGATTAACTTCATTAACTGGTTCATTATTAGCGTTTTCCATCTGGTATTTAATATATATAAATTATTAGCATAAAAATAAATAATAACTATATGCATTTAATCACTCAATTTCACAGCACATGTTTAGTAAAATTGTTGATTTCTCAACTGCCATTTTTATATATTATAATATGCATCAGTACACACTTTTATCTTACAAAAGTTTTATTTGTAGGTTTATTTACAGACTTATTTTATTATTACTATCACTATTATACAATCACAGCTTCACAACCATCCTATCCCTGGGCATCTTAGAAGCGACGTTCCCTCTCATCGCATTTCCAGGAGATTTTTTCTCCTACCTCCCAAATTCTATTCCCTGCTTTCATCAGTTCCTCACCAAAATGGTGGAGTTCAACTAAGTTTTCATTGCTCATTGGTGGGTTTGGTATAGGTTATGGGTCGAACTGACGGAAAAAGGTATAAGGATTATTAAGGAGGTTTTGAAACTGCCAATCATTGGTCCACCACTCGTCCATTTCTCCTATAGGTTGGGTGTGGATCAGAGGGTCTGGAATAGCCGGTTCTAAGTTTATTGGAAGTTGGGTTTCAGCAGAATAAGGGTAGAGGTTGTTGTTGATAGGTCTAATGATATCACAACTTGCCAGTAGGCGATCTAATTCTTCCTGTAATGGCAACTCCTCGACTTGCCTAGAACTTTCCCCAATTTCCATTTCTATTTTCCTAGCATTCTCCTCAATTTCGATCCCTTTTCCTTTATCAATGGGATTTTCTATTTTGGGAACTTTCCTAGTTGCTGGTTTTCTCCTGCATACACGCCTCTAGCCTACAAATCTTCTCCTTTTCTTAGGCTTTGGTTTCTCCGGAGGTGGAGCTTGAAATTCCATAGGTTCCTCTACATCGGGTAAGTAACCAGTAAAGTCTTTGGAAACTTCCACTTTCACAGGATAGAGATTGAGATTCTGAAGGGCTTCAGATAACTCATTCATGTTGTTTAGCATATATGTAAAAATGCACAAAAAATGCTAAGTTAAAATTTTATAATAAAATTTCACAGATAAATATTCAAATATTATTGCATACCGTGTGACTAATTTAATACAAAGGATAACTGAAAATTAAAACATACTAGAGTTTATTGTAAACTTATTTATTTACTGGATAAAATTTTCTTTAGAGTTTCTGGCTTGTAGATGATATGGGTGCTAGGACTGGGTCAGGGTATTTAAACGTTAGCATTTACTGCTACAGTGGCTAACATATAAAGATCTGCCCATTTTTCATCTAATTTGTCTTCCCATGGTGGGTTATTGCCTATTTCTTGAGTTTCCTTAGGAATCATCACTTCTTTTGGTTGTGGCTTCTTTATTTTCTCTTGATTTTTCCTAATAATCAAACTTCTTTTATTAGGAGAAAGTGGTTTCTCAAACTGTGCCTTAAGGACAAATATTCCTTCCTCAGTATTTACTGAGTGTTTTGAGGATGATGATCCCTTATCTTTTGGTGAACTATCTAATTTAAGATAGATATCCGAGATTCTTTGCTTATCCATACTGTAACTAACAAATAGTCAGTTAAAGAAACATATAATCACAAGATGATAATCAGGAAAATTAAGTATTTTAAATACTTAATAGGCTTAAATCAGTGGCTCTGATACCACCTTTTCCTGTCATGACCCCCGGCCCGGTTTGACCCGGTTCAAGAGCCGTGGAACAGGAATCCCGTGGTATTTATTTAATTGAGTTGACAGCGGAAGAATTTAGCAGGATCTTTTTAAAACTGAAAATGCCTGATTATTTTATTTCATAATTCGGGATAAAACCCTGGTAGTTTACAATAAGTTGATTTCACTGGGAAATCTTTATTTTACAAAACATGTTTCTTTATTTATATTGAGCCACTTCCTTAAGCTTGTAGTGCTTCGCGGCACTTTTCCTGGATCACAACAGATCACCTGAAACATGTTTGAAAAAGGTTTTTGTCAGCGGGGAAATACTGGTGAATCATTCTTTTTACTAAAAATGATGCGTTGTTAAAATTTACAGTATTAAGAGCGATTACAATGTTTATACATATCAACCATCTACCCACGGTATTTATCACTCGACCACCTATTGGCTATCTCGTTGTCCAACGGTGTCTGTGATTATGGTCATATCACCCCTTGGCTAACCCGTTGTCCAATGGTGACGGTTATCAAGTATTGTATACAAAACCCCACATACCAGCTGTAATTTGGAGACTACAAAGACTTAATCCCTGTAATTATAACTCTGAAAACAAGTAGGGTTTTGGAATTTGATAAAAAGAGAATGACTCACAGTGCAGATTTATATGCGGGCAAAGGTTTAGCCTACTGATAATCCTGATAACCTAATTTAATGCACACAAAAACTAGGTTAGTAACTTTAATCCAACTTTTACGATAACTCACGAGATAAAACCTTCACAACGAATGACAAAGTGCAATACTTAAACATCCATCGAATTCACGACGAATGACAAAGTATAAACCAAGTTTGAGCAGCACTTAAACATCCATTGGATTGGTTTCTATCGATCGGACATTGAATCGTAGCAGTGATTGAGTTATTACCCTGTTATTGTAACAGAGGTTCGGGACAGTGTGTGTTATGTTAGAAACAGCGGTTAAGTAAGTGTACGTAACAAAATTTAACGTCGAAACATGCAAACTGATCAAGTCCCAAGCCCCTGAATTTATAGCCCAAATTTGGACCTCCCGCGTGTCGCGACAGGATCCCCGGGATCTGTCGCGTGTCGCGGGGAAAGCCAAAGTAGGGTAGGCTTGCTTTGTCACCTACTTAGCCCTGCTGAGTCGACGAAATTCGAATTTACGTGTTTTATAACCGTTTTCGAAGGATAAACATAATTAGGGATTACCCCCTAGAGTTTTAGGGGTCCTGATCCTAATTCCGATTGTTCTGAAAATTTTAGGGGTTATGCAGAATTACTTGGGGGTCTTAATTAGGGTTTCCTATTGGACAAAATAAAATAATAAATAGGACTTTTGATGAGAGTTGTTACACCAGTCACCCACATGAATGGAGACAGTCAAAACACATAAAATTTCCAATGCAACCTCGACAGTTAAGTATAGTAGGATAGGTAAGTATTAGCTTTGAACCTTTTTTTGTGAAGCATACTTAGCCTCCTAGCAGCGATGTCTTCAAACAAAGCCCCTATTTGTGTAAACGATAGTACACTTCACACAATACTCTCCATGGCTTAGCCATCCCCTCACTTTCATGTCAAATAATGGTCCTAGAACACTACCCTGGTTCTGTGAGAGTACTAAGAATTGTGACCCAATTCGTTCAAAGTGACCCCACTTCTCTCTAACATAGTTTATTTTCCTTAAATCATTGAAAAACATCATGGTTACTATGATTTACCAAAATTATTTACCACATATTATGCTTAGCCTCACAATTTGTCGGTGAATGTTATAGGAATGGACTAGGACGTATTTACACACCCTTTATGGGCTATTGAACTTGGATCTTGGGATCTCCAATCAACTAAGTTAGGTTTCCTTTACTCGCCCTCTTTCCATGGTCTTTATTCTCATTCCGCATTATCTTTGACTTTGTCATGTCACTACGGATAATTCAGTAGTTGAGATCAGGTGCCATTTTGTGTTCTTAACTCGTAAGTTAATGTTCTTAATTGAAATTAGTTATAATATTTGTCTTTGAAGGATAAACTTATTATTTAAGGCAAACACATTTTCTTTATACGTTATGACCTTTGTGTATTCCACTTAGTCATGTGTTTGCAATTATAGATTGGATTACAAAAATCCTTATTGCTAAATGTCACACCCCAACCGATGGCGAAAACATCAAGGCGAGACGTAATAGATTGCTCAAAGACTTCATAGCACTAAGTTGCAACAATAATTGAAATTTAATTTTTCATTTCATCAAGTCAAGCAATACATTGTTTAGAAAAAAGGAAGTACAACATACTGGAAGTAAACATATAACTAAACATTGAAATACATAAGTAAAATTTGGGTGAGTTTGTAATTCCACCCTAAGTAGTTTTTCGTGTAACGTTATCATACATTTCCTGCAACATTTAATTAGTAACCGTTAACACAAATAATGTCGGTGAGCGTAGTAGTTTTTTTTCTACATAGCATTTAAAAGATTGATTCTCAAATCCACATGTTAAAGTATACTAATCATGTTACATACTAGCATGCATAATTATATATCAATCCAAAGTTTCCACTAGCGTAATCTTATCACCAAAGTGAATAAGACCGTGAGCATCATCTTGTCACCGAAGTAAACAAGACCGTAAAGTATAAGTTAACAATGACCACAAACGGGCAGTGTGCTAATCCTATAGCGCTATACAGGTTAAGGGAGGCTTGTAAGGTTAATGATGCATTAATAAGCATGGAATCATAATAAGCATATCAATTAAGCATGTATACAGATTGAGTGTTTGCATAAGATTGTTTGTATGTGTGTACATGAATTTAGTATGTTTACATGTTACAACCCAATTAAAGATTAAAACAGAAAATGGGTCAAGTATACTCACGGTTTGCGAAGATTAGTTTTCCGCAAAGATGCGAGTGTGTGGGGTTGTAGTATGGAATCACCAAAGTTACCCTAAAAGTATAAATAAAGGTGTATGAGTTTATGGAGTTTAAAGACAGAATGGATTCAGGAGTTTATAAGTATGAAAATACACAAAAAAATATATCTTGCTTAGATACTTATTCGGACACCATTTTATTTAGTGTTTTTCATGGGCTCTAAGTCACCCATTAGAAGTCCAAAATAAGGATTTTAATACTAAGATAATATCCACCTTAACATATAACATTCAATCATGGTTCTGCTTGATGTTATAGTTTGGTTTTGATAGTATTATATAGGTACATTACTAGATAAATTATAGTCATATATTTGTCATGTATTAGAGGTAGGGTAATCCAATAACCTCATGATGTTCACCATGCAAAAATCACCATAAGAATGATTTGGATGGTCATGAATACAAGTATGAAGTACATAAATGAAACACCTAAATTACTAGGTAACCAAGTGAGTACAACTAGACGAGTGCATTTCAAACATGGTTATGATTGGAGACTTGGTGTAGTTTGTTCACTTTGTTACTTGGAAGTTACTTAGTGACTTAGAATGCATAAAATGGAAGCTTTTGAACCTTAATATTTATGGAACAAAACCCTAACACAATCCATTCAACATTGAAGTTATTTGATGGGTTGGGTTGGTTTGGTTTGCAATTGTTCCAAGAAACCAAGTACAATGAACAAGTTTTAAAAGTTTTGAAAGAAATCAAGAAAAATCCCATCTTTGGACCTCAAAATGGTGATGTACCATGGTAAACATGTACTAACACTCCTAGAGGTTATCCAAGGAAGAAGAAAGTAAGAAAACAAGAAGAAGTTGTAAGAAAAAGGGTCCAAAACTCACTATTTTGAACTTGGAGTTTTATGCCCTAACTTGAGAAATTTAGAGATTTCGGATAGTTTAGGAGTGTTTGAGAGGTGGTGAAAGTGTTTAGGAAGTGTGGAGGAGGTGTATTTATAAGTGGGTATTAGGGCTTGGTGTTTAATGTAGGTAGTTGGGGGTTAGGAAGAGGGAAAATGGAGTTTAAACACTAAAATTCACGAAGTAAACAATTCTGCTGTCAGACCAGGTCCTTGCTGAAAGTCCCCGGGACCCGCTGGATCATCGACGAACAACCTCCAATGCACTTGATTCAAGACATGAAACATCAACAACATGAAAAAAAGTAGAAAGATGTAGAAGATAATCTCTTTATTATTGAAACAATCATCACAGATTTATAACTGAAGGAGTATACATCATCTTCCCCAACCTGGTTTAGCTCACACATACCTAAACCAGGACTTTCTCTCTCTAGACACAGAGTCTCTCTCTAGGCTCACCCAGAACTCTCTAGAAAGCTCTCTCAAATCTTACCCTAATATATGCTATACAACACATATATATATACTAGGGACTAAACCCGGACAAAACATATGTCCAACAAAACTTTTCGAGTTTACCACTAACAAACTCGGACTCAACAAACACAAGAAATCTCATCTGAATTTAACTTATAAATTCAGAATACCCATTAAACTAAAGTCTTTTGAGTTTAACAATTAAACTCCGAATTACATGACTGACTCCTAAACTCGGAATGTTACAAGCCTTGCAAACTCAGAACCCACTATTTCGAGTTTAACCTTGTAATCCGGAATCCTGTATGCTACATCATTTTTGACTTCTTTGACTTGGACCTTTGACTTTATTGACCAGAACTGATAAAGCACAGTTACCCAACAGGAACTGTACTTACAGACTCCCCCTTAACTGTTGCTATCAGTTCGGTCTGACACTTATATCTTCAGTCACCGGATACTACACTTATACTTGCGGACCATAAGATGTTTGGTCTTGCGGTCTGTAAGGCCTTTCAAAAATACCAAAATTCCATTTTGGCACTTGTGGTTAGGTTTGGTTGTTATTTGGGGCCATAAACGCACAATTAAGCATGTTTTGGACATTTTAAGGTGTAAGGAAGCATGTGTAATGTATGAATTTGTTTGAATATAAATCTGAGAAAATATATTCTCGGTGTATGAATCGGTTTTTAAATATAAATGAATATTTCATGATTGTTTACATATTATGCATGAATGATTAAACAAGTATGATATAAAATATGATTTCCATTTCGATCAAAGTCTCGAGATTACAAGGATTGAAATTGAAATACAATTTACAATAAATTGAAAATAAAATGAAAAATATAGAATGTTACACTAAACTTTTCTGATTCTAATGCAAGACAATGTAAGTGTTATTGGATAACATCAAGATGGGGTAATGAAAGGTTCCCCATTTCAACATAGGTTGGAGAAAACTTCTCATAAAACCATTTCCATACCCCTTGAGGGTTGTTTCTTAAATGGCTCCATAACTTCACTTATGGTGACACTTAGACACCTATGATTTGAAACAATATCAACCCCATTGTATCAGTGAATTCATCAATGTTTATTTCTCAGCTTATATTGCATTAGCTCACATAAGCTTCTGACCAAAGCAACACATGTCATTTTCATAAGTTTGTCATCAGCTTAGAAGGATTCTAAGTTACCATCTAGAATAAACAAGACAATAAGTTCTCCTCATTAGCTTTTGGAATACGTTTCTCATAAGTTATATGTCTTTTCCTTATAATGTACAAAAGTTCTCTTTCAAGTTTGTCTATACACAAATTCATTATGTGTTCATGCACATTTAAATTTTTAGAGTTAATTAGCCTCTATGGAGCATCATAATTAATCACACACTAGTCTAGCATGCTTTAGACTACAATACTTTAACATGGAACAAAAGATGCATCATTTTGATTCTTCACAACCCTAAGGATATCACAATATCACTTTGCAACGTTCATCCCTTATTTTAGCCAACATTATGTGACTTATTCACAATTATAAAACATTGATATTTCAGAAAATCACACAAGTTACTATATATAGATAAAAGTTACTCGCTTGTAATAACTATTATGTCTAAGATAAGGTCAAATAGATTAACACCTAACAACATGAAATTCATAAAGTTTGTTATAATTGATTTGCAAACATATGTTGTTGTTCCTTAGAAGATATGAATATTTAGTTCCAACAGCATTTAAATGCTAGAATTCACTATGTGAATTTCCACGATGACTTAAAATGAAGTACGTCGACATGTATCGTATTTGTGTATTTCATCTCAATACACTCACCACGTTCTTTTATTACTCGCTTATGATGTGGTTACACATTTAACGTCGCGTCTCCGACTTTTAGTCAATGCAACAACTCTTAAGTTGTTTATGTTTAGATCTTTTCATGTACAATCCATTTAAAACCATATTATTTTTAAATATTGTATATTTGACATTATCAATTCATGTGTCACAAACATTAGTGATTTATTTCTCTAAAAAATGTATGTGTTATCCAAAGATGTCGAACACAAAACAATAAAATACATCCAAAACTAAATTATAAGTACACCACTTTTAAATACTTTAAACAAACTCATAGATGATATCAAGACATCGGATCCCAATGTGTCATTTTCTTCAATACTTTTATCATCCGATCAATATCATCATAATGGTATTGTTGGGTGGCATGTCTTGAGATACTCCCTCAATAGAACTCCATGCATACATATCCTTTTGTTCTCATTTCATTTTTCTTACTCTAGTCTTAGAACAAATATTCTCATGACAACACCAAGTTGTTACAAAAACAACATTTAAGCAGTGAAGCTTGAGCTGTTAATCTTGTTCACAATAACTCTGTATTGTATTCCACCATAAAGTGTCATCCGGAACGTTACTTTGATTCAACATATGATTTTGGTATAATGGTAATACGCATGTACTAACATGCATGTTGGAAAAAAGTTGTTTTTTTATAGCAAGCAAGTTATAAAAATGAACTTTTACATAAAACTTTTTCTAAGAAAAGAGTTTATAAAAGAAATTATTTATAATCACTTCTAATACACGCGCTACAAAATTAAAATGCTTGCATAAAACATTTTCGGTCGTTATAGTTTATAAAATAAATTGTCTCTAAAGAACATGTTAGAAAATAAACGACAAGTCGTTTTAAACTGACGTTTTTATAAACCGTTTCTAACATGCAGGCAAGAAGATAAATTATTACAAAAATCGTTTTTAAAGTTGACAGTTTTATATACCGTTTTAACGTACTCATTAGATATTAACGATGACAAAAAAACGTTATAAAACTTATCAATTAATCGCTTTTAACATGTTGAAATATCAATATTTATTGGATGCTCCTGCGCGGTCGCCGCCCTAGGCTGGGGTGCCGGATAGACTGGTGGAAACACTATCGGCAGCAGAACTGGTGCGTAGAGCTATCTGGTCCGAGTGCGGAGCCGCTCGTTGAAGACGGGGAACTTCCTAAGAAGTTTCATCCCCCACATAGTGCTTATCCCCAACCTCGACAACTGTATCGACAGGCGTAAGAGCGAGTCACCCTCTAGGAAATGTAGAAGAGATGTGTAAATATGTAGTTGCTTGTTTTAACATAAAAGATCACATCTTTTTATATATTTCTTTTAAAATAAAAGTTAATTAAAAAAAAAGAAATTGGATTTTAATAATCTCACCTAAAGTGGTTGGTCACTAGCAGTCCCACCTTTGAATATACCCACAGACAGTCCCACCTTTTAACTATTTTGCCTTCAACAGTTCTCAGTTCGAATTACAAACTAATGTTTTAGAGATTTTGATCAGAACGAGGATACGAGTCGATTGATGTAAAACTTACCTTGAAATGGTGCTCCAAACGACAAAACGGTGCTTCAATTCAGGTGTTTAAACTTCCAATTAACAAAAATCAAGTTGTTTAGAGCACTCTTTGAAGGTAATTTTTACATCAATCGACTCACATTTCCGTTCTGATCAAAATCCCTATAATATCAGTTTGTAATTCGAAAAAAAAACTTAACTCCGTAAAGTTTTTTCAACTGAGAATTGTTGAAGCCAAAATAGTTAAAAGGTGAGACTGCTAGTGGAGATATTCAAAGATTGAATAAGTAATGGCCAAGAACGTCAACTTAGGATTATTAGAATCCAATTTCCCTTAAAAACAATAGTAAAACATAATATATTAAGTTAATTAGGTATTGACACGTGACATTTTTTAGACTCGTTAATTAATAAAAATAAGGATTAAGTGATTTTTGTAGTTAAAAATTGTGTTTAAATACATGTGTTTAAAAGGGGAGGTCTTGGATTCAAGTCTCACAGACGATTGTGATTAAAAAATATTTACCGTTAGTAAAATAATAAAGATAGTAATTAGTGAGACCAAGGATGAGACAAAATTGTATATATATTATATATATATATTGTTAGTGAAGCTTGATGAATAGTACTTTTAATTTTATAATAATACATAGCTTTTTTATTATTTTTTATTTTTAATAACATATTTTTAATTATTTTTCTTTTTTTTAAAACCATATATTTCCTATACTGTTTTTTTTAATAATTCTCTTTTCTTTTTTTAGAACATATATTATCGATTAATTTGATACTTCTTTAATATTATACGTTTATAACTTTTTCTTAAAACTTAAGTACGTAGTTATGATTGATTTTTTCCCGGATATTTCGTTATAAGTTTTGTTAAAAACTAAATTGTACTTATACTCTTATAGTAAAGTATTTATTTGATATCATAAAACAGTACGATGGCAAACTAAACCGTTCTAATGGTTTAGCTTTCTAAACAACATGTTTTATTTTCAAATCATGTTTATTTTACATTATCATTTGCTCGGTTTCGCCGCAATGCGCGACAACAAAAAAACTAGTTATAAATTAAAGAAAACTATGTTGTGATGCTGTATGGAACAACATAGAAAGTGGGTACATTCTTTGATGGAAGAGAAGAATCCTTAAAAGACAACTTTTACCAAAGAAAAGAAAAAAAATACTTGGTTAGGTGAATGTTTTATTAACTTTATTTTCTGAGATATTCTTACGTATGAAAGAATAAAATCCTGTGTTTTAAAAAATATTCGAGTTTAAATGCAATACAACAAGAAAGATATAATTTAGTATACTATAGTTTAATGGATGGAATTTTTAATATTCCTTTTTGTTTTATATAAAATGATTAAAAGCTACAGTCTAAAATGTATAAAAACTAACTTATAATCTTTCTATACTAATAAACAAAAATCCTTTTTGAACACGTGTCATTCTCTGATAATTTCTCACCCTTTAATTTTTATTTATCTCTTTTATAATAATAATAATAATAATAATAATAATAATAATAATAATAATATTAAACATCAATTTAACTAAATCTATTTATCTCTTTTGTTTTTCATAATTTAAAATTGATTTCTTTTTTAACTCTAAAGTTTCAATCTTTGCAAATTTAAATCTAAAGTTTTAATCTTTGGTATTTTAACCCCTTTGATTAATTTGGTTTTTCACTTCTAATTTCAAAAGTTTTCATCTTTTGCAATTTAACACCTTTAATTTTTTTTACTTTCAACCCAAAGCTTTTCATCTTTTGCAATTTAATCTCAACATTGTTTTTACTTTCAACTTTAGTCTCTTATATACTTTTCATCTTTCATAAGTTCTCCGTTTAACGTGTCGTTCTAAATTTCCGAGTTAACATGCCGTAACGTGCGTGTGCGGTTCAACGGTTTTTCATCTATTTGTTTCCTGTTTGAAATGTCCGTCGCAGCACGTCTATTTTTCCCCGTTTGATAGGTATGTCGCAACGTGCGAGTCAGAGATCGACTTAGTTATTTTTTTCTCGGTTTTACACACAGGTTCGTGATCATGTGAGAAACATAGAACAATTATTCATTAAAGGTTATTTGGACATAACAAAATACTTGAAACACTTCAAATAAGTTTTAGTTTTGTTATTTTGTTTGATCAAGTATTAAAAACGTATAAATTATTTTGTTTCTCTATTTTTAATATATTTTTATATTTTTATATTTTTTTGGCGTACCTGTGTCTTGGATTTTTGAGTTTTGCTGTTTTCCGTACCCGTATCGTCCCCATACCTCAGTCTCGTAACTGTTCCTGTGCTACATAGACTCGGGGTGTACTCGGACATGTTAAATATAAAGAAATTTGTTTTTGAAAATTAAATATATGTCAAATAACATAATTTACTAATATTTATAACAAAATACATGAAAATTGTATCATTCTTTTATATAATAGACATAGAAATTATGTTTTATTTATTTGAAGTCAAACTCGGCCCGAGTTGACTTACTAGATCTGATTCTGGCCGAAGTTGACCGCGTTTAATCAATTCTGAGTAATTAGGCGGAGTTGAAGAAAGTCGATTCGACAGCCTACCTTGAAATAATTACTCGTGATGTACTCGGCCTTGGAGTGTTTTACAACCATGGTTAGTGTATATCAAGACAAAATGATGATACCTCAAAGAGAAATGTATCGTCAAGCATGTAGAGCACGATAAGAGGCCACTAAAAGTGGACATTTTGTACGCAAAACCTTTTTTAGATGAATTGAAATCTATCAAAAGAATTGGATTTTGAACTGAAATTTACTAAAAAAGATGAAAATTGAAGGAATGGAATCTAGTAGAAGTGGTTATTGCGTCGACTTTTACCTTAGTTGTCTCCTAAGGTTATGTGCACATACCATCTTCACTAGTCTTAGAAGAGCTCAAATCACATGTAGATGTGTTATGAGAAGAAAAGATAAATAAATATCAGATTAGATAAGATGATAGTGCAGGCTGTGTTGGATGAGCATGTTTTAACTCGCTTGACTCGTATTTATAGATTAAGAAGATCCAATACTCATATGCATTTACATGGTTACTTGAGTAATCATCATATCAATGTTAGATGTGAAACATGATAGGCGGATAAAACGATTTAGCAAAGTATCCTGATGTTTCTGGAGTTGCAACCTACATATGCGGTATCACCGCATATGGAGGTCTCGACTAGCGAATATCTTGGGTTGAAGATATTTTGAGTTTGCAAAAGTTGAATTCACAAAATTTGAGATTCTTTTTTAAGCGAAGTCTTATGAGGGTTTTCTTGAAGACTTGAGTTATCTTTATATCTACATGCACATATATGAATTATTCTCAAGTTTATGTAAATTAATATTGAAGGGGTATGGTCTCAAACATCGCGCAAGCCATGCGCGTGCAGGACTATACCCGCACTTAATTGCTAAAACACTTAGTTTGTTCCAAGGTTCTTACACGGGGTTCACCCGCGCATGCGCAACTATGACAGCCCATAAGAATTCAACCAGTACAAGTTGCAGCAGCCTGCAACCAATGAGCATTTGCCAGGCTCTATCACAACCAATCCCCACGATGATCAATCATTCAGGGGAGAAACAATACAAAAGGACAGTGACGTGTAGTCAATCAGCTTGTGCCACTTGCTGCTCCATGATCACCACTTACAGCTAATAACAGACGCGACAACAAGTGCACTTGGCAGACAACGTGTAACCAATCATGGTGCGCCAACACCCTTCACCTCTGCAAACACTACATGTCGTGTCAAAGGGGACCAAAGGGGTATTCCTTGCTAGCGATGTCCGGCCCATGAGCCCATCTCATTTTCCAACCCTTCGGCTACAAATACCAACCTTTAACCATGGTTTAAGGATCCGATTTCTCACTCTCTCACTCTTAACATACCCAATGTTTTATTTCCCTTAGAACAGTTACTTATTCTCATGTTGGAGGGTGGTTATAAGAAGACCCCCCCCACCTTTCCTTTCTCGTAACGAGCTCATGGTGCTTTGTTTTGCAAATCGTTCCAAGCTTAGTGATCGAAGAATAGATTAAGAGGATACCCCCATGTCGATACTACCATCTTAGTTCTATCCCAAGCGGATTAGAACATGTGTTTCTTCATTGGCGCCATCCAATTTACTAGAATAACACTCTTTTCATTTCTCTCATCTACTCGATCACATGACTGCTTAGATTCCACCTATTCCAACTTTCGGTTAAAACTCAAAGTCGGCGGCCGTTGGGACTGCCTCACACGGTCCTTGTCCCCAAGAAAACGGGTATAAACACATGGAATACACCATTGTCACGGTTACCAGTAACCACAACGGTACTCCAAGGCGGAACTAGAACTCATCCCTCAATCTCCAATAGGTAGAATCAGGTGCGCAGCTCGCATTACTACTTCCATAAGAAGAAACTCTTGCGTCTTGGATTTTCAAGTAGCATATGCTGCCGTGTACGCACAAACACCACAACAAGGGCAAACGATAGCACACCATGAACTACGAGTCTCCACCACACACCCGCGCACCGTCACACGAGACGGTCGGTCATGCGGGTGGAAGTCGACAAGTGCATAGGAGCAAAGATGCTCACCACAGTGTAAGCGCCACGCGCAACATGCGTGGTGACACAGGAAGGTACCGTGATGATCACCATGGGCATCAACACACAAGCACACTTGTTTGTGCACATCATCCCCCTCAAAGAATACTTGATGATTGGGACACACACACCGAAGAATACGATCCAACATACCATGAGAGAGACGACACCAGTGTTTACATCACCAGAATGCAAGGAAGCTGCACAGTCTATAAAACACATGTGCGGCTAGCATACAACCCATATGCAGAAGATAACGACACAACCGTCACGCATCCAAGGGGAGATGTCATAGGGGCTTTAATATGGTAGCCTCATCGCCGCACACGGCGATAGGCTTCCCAATATAGACAACAAAGAGTGTGCCTTGTTAATAAAATGGCACGCCCCACAAAAACAACAAAAGTTACCCCAAGAACTAAACCGGAAATGTGGGCTCTCAACCCCGAATTCCCGGAACAAACCATCACTCGCTCCCCACCTTGTCTGAGAATATTCGATCCCACTTGAAACAACTCCTGTTCAAGAACATGGATATTTTCACGTGGATGCATTTCGACATGGTAGGGGTCTCGCACGACATAGCAGAGCACCATTTAAACACCTTTCTCTCTATAGAGCATGTCGTATAGCGAAAGCGGAGCTTTGGCGTGGGAAAAAGCCGAGCAATAAACGAACAAGTCACTGACCTCCTCAAAGCGGGGATACTCCGTGAGGTTAAGTACCAAACATGGGTTGCTAATCCAGTCATGGTTCCCAAGGCAACAGGGGTTGGCTCATGTGTGTCGATTATAAAGATTTAAAAAAGCTTGCCCAAAGATTGCTACTCGCTACCAAAAATCTACAAGAAGGTAAACTCGTTTGCTCCTTTGAGATGGAAATGTTTCTTGGATTGCTACAAGGGCTACCACGAGGTTCAAATGGCCCTCGATGATGAAGACAAAACAGCATTCCACACTGAAATGGGCATCATTTGTTACACCAAATTGCCATTCGGCCTATGGAATGCTAGAACAACATACCAGCGATTGGTGGACAAGACGTTCGTCGATTACATCAGCAAGAATGTGGAAATTTATGTTGACGACCTTGTCATCATGAGCATGGAGGAGGATCTTATTCTCAAGGACATTGAGTAGACCTTTGAGACCCTCTAAAGCATCCGCATGAAACTTAACCCGGGCAAGTGTTCGTTTGGAATGGAAGAAGGCAAATTTTTGGGATTCACTGTCACCAAAGATGGATTCCGCGTAAACACATATATTTCAAGAAATTTATTGCATGCCTTCCCCATCTACTATTAAAGAGGTCCTAACCCTTTCGAAATGATTAGTTGTACTAAACAGATTCCTTGCAAATCATGCCTCCAGATATTTTCCATTCATCAGCACGTTTCATAATTGCCTCAAGAACAAGCAATTTAAATGGACACTAGAGGCGAAGCACACATTCAACAAAATGAAGAAATGTTTAATGAAACTCCCAACCCTTACCGCGCCACGCGAGAAGGAGCCACTAACGTTATACATGTCTGCATCTGACAAGGCGCTAGGTGTAGTGCTCTTTGTGGACAGGGGGATTCAAACGCTGATCTATTATGTTAGTCGGGTACTTACATATCCAGAAACCCGCTATTCCATAATGGAGAAGTTTATGCTTGCATCCAGGCGCTTGCGCCGTTATTCCCATAAGCACCCAATCAATTTCCTCATGGACTACAAGATTGGTCACATCCTTCACAAACCAGAATTATCAAAATGCCCTGCCAAATGGGCAATAGAATTAACTGAACACACCATGTTCTACAAGCCGAAGCCCACCATACAAGGACAAATTCTTGTTGATTTTGTCACAGAAGTGCCCACATAATGAATCAAAGAATGTGAAGCTGAGCAAGAGCCAACTCCCGCCCCACCCACCACCTGCATTTGGTCCCTATACCTTGGTCGAGCCTTAAATAAGGATGGTTTAGGTGTGGGCCTGCTCCTCATCAACCCAGACAATAAAGAATTTGCGTATACCATCTGCTTAGATTTCAAAAGTACTAAAAATGAAGTGGAGTACGAGGCATTCCTTGCAGGTCTGCGCCTGGCAGAAAAGATGCTCGCAACCTCAAGGCACATGTTGATTCACTCTTGGTTGGGGGTCAAATCAACGACATTTACAAAGCGAAAGATTCAACCATGGATGATGCCTATAAACAGAGGTTGTGGGAGGATGGAACTTGTCGTGTGCCCCAATGGCCGAATCCGCGGCTCGTAGGCCGGGTTAGTGGAACTTGTTTAACTCCCACAACCAACAGAGGTTACGGGAGGGTGAAACTTGTCCTAAAACCCTACAAACTATTACAAGGGAAACTTGCCCAAACACTACACACAGGTCGGTCCACCTCAAGCTCCGGAGGTACCTTCACCACCACCACCCTGGTTGGTTGCTGGTTCAAAAACTGCCTTTAGCCTGTCAACGAAATCATCATCCTTCAAGGCATCTACAATGCAATCCATTATAGGAAGCTGACGTGTGCGGGTGTAGGTATAAATTTTAAGATATATTTTAAGCACTTTTTACTCGCGAATTAAGCTTTAAATTTATAAAACATGATATAATACTATCACTCTACACACGTTAGGGCAAGTGCACCCATCGCGAACGTAGTATAGTGATGGCAAGGTACCGATGTCGTCCAAGGACACAAAAGCTTTAGTACCGGCTTATCGTTAACGTCTAACCTAACCAAATTTTGATAAAAAGTTTTGAAAGTTTTAAAAGATAAACTAGAAAATAAAAATATAAAATGTAAGGAAAACAAATAGATAAGAAGGAATCACTTGGTTCCAATTCCTCTTTTATGTATCCTTGTTGATGATTTTCGCACTTTGGGCCTTTTAAGTGATTATCTTTAAGTTATAGTAGTAGGCCCCCTTCCAGGCAGCGTTACCCTCAACCTATTGGTCTGAGTCAGCATGGATACAGTCCTGCAAGGTCGGATTATTGAAAGACAATTAAGTAAGTTATTAATACGAAAAGTGGTAGGCCCCCTTCCAAGCAGTGTTACCCTCAACCTATTGGTCTGAGTCAGCAAGGATACAGTCCTGCAAGGTCGGTTTAATGTTTTAATAGTAGCTAATAGATAAGGAATTACAAGTGGTTCTTACTTCCCCTGATTTGATGCTATCTGCCTGAAGGGAAGTCCTACTAAGCTTGAATCAGGTCCTCACAGTATCTATACACTGAACGAGGCAAGAATTTTACCCAAACACCCCTATAACCCCCTTCCAGGCAGTTAACGCGCTTTATATAGATCGTAAAGACACGAATGAGTGAATCAACAAAACATGAAGAAATGATTAAGTAAAATTCACCTTCAATATAGAAAACTATTTATTAAAGTCATTAATACATACCCAAATAAAAAGTTTGCCAAAGGTTGGAAATCAAAAGTAATACATAAAAGATTCGTCTTTACCAAGCGATATAAGAGATTAGCCAAGCATGGCCTTTGTTTGACAAGAACTCTTACGATCGATCTTGGATCCCGAGAATACTACACACTCTAAAAGATGAAAGATGGATGATGGTGGTGGGTGTTGGTGTTGTAGTGGTGGTGGACTGGTGACAAGTGAGAGAGAAGTGGTTCACCAAGGGATGAGTTGGAATAAAACCAAGCACCCCTATTTATAGCTGAAAGCACACTACTCATACAGCCCCATGCCCACCTAGCACGGCTCCATGGCCTTCATTCTCTCTCTTCTTCATTAACTGCAGGTGTCAGGTCCTGTACTAACACGGCCCCGTGTGTCAACGGCACGGCCCGTGGTGAATGTACTTGTTGTACTATTGCAGATTCTGCGGATCTTAGAGTTGACCACGGCCCATGTTGAGTTGGCATGACCCCGTGTTGGTTTGTCTTTTGCTGTTGTATTTTTCTGCATGGAATCTTGACTGTGCATGGCCCCATGCCCGATAGGCAAGGCCCGTGTCTAAGTTTCTGTTTTTGTTATTTTTGTTGGTTTGGATGTGGATGGGGGTTCGGCGAGTCATGTCAATCCTTCTTCTTTGTATTTATGTTGGTTTCTACTGTTAATTTGTTCCTTTTGTGTGTTTAAGCTCTTTTGATCCTGTAAATTAAAAGTAAACAAAGAAACATGCTTTTTCCAACATTAGTACCGAAAAAGGGTTGATTTTATGCCTTGTTTGATGTAATTTATATGTTGTATTTTACGCACATCAAATACCCCCACACTTGAATCTTTGCTTATCCTCAAGCAAAACTCTTTAATGTGGCTTGCACACCCAAACGGAATTGGTAGAAGAGAAGTTTTGGGCTTATCTTTAGAGTGTCTAGAATCCAAGTTCTAAATTTATTTTGTTTTTATTTTATTTACAATCTTATTCGTCATGATTTATTTAAAACACATATTAAGAAAAATTATTTTTTTTAGGCATAACATGCCTTTATAAAATTCTATTTAGTTATATCCAAATTTACACACCTCATAAGTGGTCACTCAACACTCGGCCAAAGTTGTTTAAGTGAAAACGCTCGGACCCGGTTTGGAACTTACTCCTACTATAGGCTTGACAAACAATCAAATCTCCTTCTTTTGACGTTTAATCCTTGTAAATATCAAGAGGGCTTTAAAAGGGTAGGTTGTGGCTTGGGTAGGTGTGTTTGGTAAAAATAACGAAAAGCGTAAAAAGTGTCGGTTTTTCCATTGCATTGTGGCTTAGCAAAAAAAAAGACTTTGGCTTTTTTTTTTTTCCAAAATTGAAACTGAGCCACACTCGTAATTTTTATAACTGAAATTTTTACAAAAATAAAGGGTGTAAATAAAAAGGTTTGTGGATGTTGGTGGTTGTTTTTGCAAAAGTATATATTTTTGCGGGTTTAGAAATGAAAGGGATAAGGCTCAAAGGGGTTTATCTAGGGGATGTTTTTGGTAAAGGATGAAAAGAAAAAACAAAGGTTTGAAACAAAAAATGGGTTTAGTCCTAATGTCTCTATCATTTACTTACTTGGATTTTTGTCGGTAAGGATTTGGAATGTATCGTCTTGGCAAGTTCTAGATTTGTAAAAACCAAACGGGCTATTCACACAAGAAATGAAAATTGAGCAATTAGTATAGATGTGTATTTGAATGCTCGGTAAAGGCTCAAAACTCACTTTTGTGGGAAAAGGGGTTATAATGTAAAAATGTATACATAATCAAATTTTACAAAGATTTGTTATGCCCGTTTTATAATTTCCTTATTTGGTTATTTTTATCACGACTCTATCAGGTGTAAATTAGTAAAAAAAAACATAATTTTTAGAACTTTTTTTCCCAACTAAACCAAGATAAGTAAAAAAATGAAAAATTTTGATAAAAACGTTTGGGGTGATTAGCGGTTTTCTAAGGCGAGTTTTGTGCAAGGCATGTTTTTAGGACAAACAATTCAAGGTTTTAACATCCCCCCCCCCCCACACACTTAAATTACACATTGTCCTCAATGTGTCCCAAATAGGATTTGTTTTGATTAAATGTGCAAAAAGTGGGTAAAAATAACAATTTTATGGTAACTTGTCACTGCAGCACGGGGGCGTGTTTGGTGGACACGGCCCCGTGGCCAAAGTGCCAGTAACAAATTGAAACAGAACTTACAGTATGGTAGACACGAAGTTGTGCTGAGTGGGCACGGCCCGTGCCACATTCTCGGCATAAAAATTTTAGCATCAGACAATTGGTCACGTGGGCGTGCCTGGTGGGCATGACCCCGTGCTTCAAACTCTGATCTGCATTTTTTGAAGCAGATGGCTCTGGTTTACGTGCATGGGGTCCCTTTTTCAACGTCCCTTTGGCTTTCAACTTCTCTCAAACATTTATTGTTACCACCATCAAAGATACTTTCATTTCATTCAAATAAAAAGGAAAATACAAGGAGAAATAAAAATTACAATCCTAAATTAGATAGATAGAGTTTTGAGAGGTGCCCCCATGAGATCTTATTCTAAACCTCTAACAGCTACTTCCTAGATCTAAGAATGGTTAGTGAAAACCAAGGTTAATCTTCGGAGGGCTTCAAGTTATTTCCGGAAATACCCGCTTAGAGGTCGTTGAGCATTTCCACTATCTCCCTCGGAAGGAAGATAAAAGGTTCATCATCAACTTCTTCTTGAGGTAGGGGAGCGGGATTGATCTGAACCTAAAAGGCGACATTAAGAGGAGGAGGTTCTGGTATCCCCTCTTCCCATCCGGTGGGGTGGATGACCTCGTTAGCAAGGTTCCAATCTTCCTTCTTGGGGCAAAATTGGTTCCATTGGAGGCACAACCAAGATATTTAACCTTTGATGTAAAAGCTTGATTTCCCTGAAGCAATCTTCCAATCCCATGGAGAGGAAGTTCACTCGGTCGATTAGAACCTCTTCTACCGTGGTCATCTCCTCAAGAGATTCTCTTAAAGCACTTATATACCGAACGAGAGTTTCTTCAAGAGAAAGTCTCCTTACTCGGCGGTTATTCCTCTAGCTGTTGGACGATGTTCCACTCTGTTGGCTTGACATTCTAGGAAATATGACAAACCATTAACGATTTTGGAATAACAGACGAATTAACACGGCCACGTGCCCATGTGGCACGGCCACGTGCTGCACCATCAGCTCTGAAATGTTAGCTCAATAATTTTTATTTTAAGTTAAATGTGTTTGATTTCTTACTTTTCTGGACGTTATAACTTAAAATAATGTTTTGATGTAGTAGATTTGCAAAACGTTGAGCTAAAAATCAGGCTTTTGACTCTCCAATTGAAGTAATTTGAGCTTGAAGCTTCAAGATTCAATGGAGGTTTGGTAGAAGGAAGAAGAGGAAATGACTATAAGAAGCAAAGACAAGAAGGTTGTAGAAAACCTTTTTAAGAACATACCTTTTTAGGTATATGTGCAAGATCTGCAGGATCTTGGTCTTTCTAGAATGGCTCCAAAAATTCTCCTCAAGGCTGACTTTATAGACAGTGACAGAACGTCGACACGGGCCCGTGCCTGGGCAACACGGCCCCATGTCGCCTGCATGAGTCAGAGAATATTGTCCGTTAGTGAGACACGGCCCATGTCTAGATTGATACGGCCCCGTGTCGAAAAATACGAGGAGCACGACCCCGTGTTTATCGAACACGCCCCATGTTTGGAAGAAAAATGGACACGGCCCCATGTTTCAGGGTATTTATGAAGTTTTATCTAGAGTTTTTAAGGAATTGTCCGTTATCGGGTGGTTCCTTACTGGTTGGAACAACACCGTATTGCTGGATATACCGTAGGCTCCGGCAAGAGGTACGAAAATGCAAGAGGTTGTTGGAAAGATAGAAGCCTAAATTAAAAATGGGAAAACGGAACCTTCCCTTATTTACCTTATCCAGGCTCTTGTTAAAGAAGGTGTGAGTCGGTCGCTCCCGTCCAAACCGTCGATGTGAAATTTACGCACTGTAGAGGGGACTGTCATCGCGAGGTCGATACAGGGACGACTATCGCCTTCGTCTTTGCAAGTGTCTAGGGTAGGTTTGTTGGTCTCGGTGTTGTCTGTACCTGAATATTCCTCCATAAATTCTCCTTCGCTTAAATTCCTTAATGAACATCGCGCCTTCATCATGGATTCTATTTCTTTGAGTTTTTGGAGAATCCTCCTTTCTATTTGACTTACGTCTTCTAAGTCTCCTAGGTAAGAGGGTTGATGGGGTTCAGGTGGATGGACGTCATTATCGTTTTTACTCCCGCCCATCTTAAGGTGATCGTCACAGAAAAACGATGGGGCTAAATAGTGGGGAGTGAATTTTAGAATGACACATTCTAATTCTTCATGCATTCCGCCACATAACTCGCACCATTCACCATGTTTTCCAGGTTTTCCAGAGTGTTTTTAATGTTGGGATCAGGCGGTTACTATTTTCTTACAAACTGTTGATCTGACACAGCCTCGTGTGAAGGTCAGACCACCCCATGCTGCAGTCTGTATCTGGCATAAATAGCTCTGAAGTTACTGGAGGTATGACACCGCCCCGTGTAGATCACACACGGCCCCGTGTCACTTTTGCAGAAAGTGAAAGATTTAAAGAAAAAGAAGAAAAACCTAAAAAGAAAAGATAAAATGATTGGGCCGTTAATTTTAAGCTTTCTCAAAATCCTTGTGTCCCCGGAAACGGCGCCAAAAACTTGACGTGTGTGGGTGAAGGTATAAATTTTAAGATATATTTTGTCACACCCCCAAAATACCACATGCGGTGACCCCGCTAGGCGTGTGACGTACCAGGATCTAGCCACTAATCACATTGAGCCAATATCAAGTTATAAAACAAGTTTCCATTTATCATGATAAAACATTCATAACATAATTCCAAGTTTAACATATTCAGCGGAAGCAAATAGTAAAACATTGTTTAAACGTTTCAAAACCAAATGTATGTTAAATCAGTAAACAAATCATGCATATCCAAGCAGTGCGACCCATGACCACTCCAGCCATCCAGATAGCAAGTTCCTTGTCCATAGTACCTAACGACCTGTGAGCATGCAACAAGTGTATCAGATAACGCTGGTGAGTTCATAGTTTTACGAAAACGTTGGTTACCAAGTGTTTAGTTTAGTTCATTGATAATAATGTTGATAATAACTCGAGTACCGTACAAGATGGCTCCAGATTATCTTTGCCCTTCCCCAATGCCCCTATCTAAGCATTGGTCATGACTGGGTCATTAGTTCACACCCGTCCTCTCAGGTACGGGAAGAGGGTGCCAAATAGCGCTATCAACTAATACCCCGTTACCTCTCAGGTAACAAACAAGATGGGACTTAATGGTGATAGGAATTTAGTGTATTATCCAACATTCTAGTTTTTACCCAAATGACTTATTCCTCTTAGGAATACCCAATGATTGTCCCACCCACTGGGACGCATGCTCAAGAGGAATGAACTCCCCTTAGATTTGCTCGGTTTATCAAGTTACCCGTTCCAGTTAATCAACCAAACCCTACCGTGGTTATCAATCAAGTCAGTTTCATAGTCAATCGAGTCACGTATTTAGCACAGATTGTATTCATCACAAAGATCGTTGTACATCATATAGCAAATACCCAGTTCTTATACAAGTTCACATCTCATGTGAATGTCACATAACAACGCATAACAGGTGAGTGTTTTGTCCACACAAGTCAAATCAGAATTCTCATTCTTAACTATTGTTATCCTACAACATAAGTATCTAATAACACAAGTATTCATCATCATATGCATCGTAATTGTCTACTGTTCCTCCTATTTTCCTTCACGGCGAAGTATCCTTGTGACGAAGGATTAACCTTCGTCGAGTTTGCTTTTGACAAAGACCCTCGGGGTTCGTCAGACATCCTTCAACGAAGAATCAACCTTCGTCGAGATGAAGTGTGACGAAGAACCCCTTCTTCATCGAGATGGGGTTCGGCGAAGACCCACCATGGTTCGTCAAGAATCATTCTTCGTCATATACTGTTGATGGAGAATATCCATTACACCTTAACCATTAACATGACACATTTAAACATTCAACATTTCACATTAAACATGAACATATACCTTAATCATTCAAATAAACTACATGACACTACTAAAACAAATTGTAAAACAAGATTGTGACATAAGTGATGCGTAGGGGAAAGACCTTGAAATCTCGGGTTGTCACATCATCCCCAACTTGAAAGAAATTTCGTCCCGAAATTTGACAAGTCATCCAAAGCGGCAAGATGTTAAATCAGGATGACTGTGTATTTTCCGCATGTGCCACATATTTTAAGCACTTTTTACTCGCGAATCAAGCTTTCAATTTATAAAACACAATATAATACTATCACTCTACACACGTTAGGGCAAGTGTACCCATCGCGGACGTAGTATAGTGATAGCAAGATATCGAGGTCGTCCATGGACATAAGAGCTTTTAGTACTGACGTTTTGTTAACGTCTAATCTAACCAAATTTTGATAAAAAAGTTTTGAAAGTTTTAAAAGATAAACTAGAAAATATAAAATGTAAGGAAAACAAATAGACAAGAAGGAATCACTTGGTTCTAACTCCTCTTTTATGTATCCTTTGATGATTTCCGCACTTTAGGCCTTTTAAGAGATTATCTTTAAGTTATAGTAGTAGGCCCCCTTCCAGCCAGCGTTACCCTCAACCTATTGGTCTGAGTCAGCATGGATACAGTCCCACAAGGTCGGATTATTGAAAGACAATTAAGTAAGTTATTAATACGAAAAGTGGTAGGCCCCCTTCTAGGCAACGTTACCCTCACCCTATTGGTCTGAGTCTGCAAGGATACAGTATCGCAAGGTCGGTTTAATGTTTTAATAGTAGTTAATAGATAAGGAATTACAAGTGGTTCTTACTTCCCCTGATTTGATGCTATCTGCCTCAAGGGAAGTCCTACTAAGCTTGAATCGGGTCCTCACAGTATCTATACACTAAACGAGGCAAGAATTTTACCCAAACACCCTTCTAACCCCCTTACAGGAAGTTAACGCGCTTTATATAGACCGTAAAGACATGAATGGGTGAATTAACAAAATGTGAAGAAATGATAAGTAAAATTCACCTTCAATATAGACAACTAGTTATTAAAGTCATTAATACATACCCAGATAAAAAGTTTGTCAAAGGTTGGAAATCAAAAGTAATACATAAAAGATGTGTCTTCACCAAGCAATGTAAGAGACTAGCCAAACATGGCCATTGTTTGACAAGAACTCTTACGATCGATCTTGGATCCTGAGACTACTACACACTCTAAAAGATGAAAGATGGATGATGGTGGTGGGTGTTGGTGTTGTAGTGGTGGTGGACTGGTGGCAAGTGTGAGAGAAGTGGTTTGCCAAGGGATGAGTTAGAATGAAACCAAGAACCCCTATTTATAGCTGAAAGCATACTGCTCACACGGCCCCATGCCCACTTGGCACGGCCCCGTGTCCTTCATTCTCTCTCTTCTTCATTAACTGCAGGTGCCAGGTCTTGTACTAACACGACCCCGTGTGTCAACGGCATGGCCAGTGGTGAATGTACTTGCTGTACTATCTCAGATTCTGTGAATCTTAAAGTTGACCACGGCCCACGTTGAGTTGGCATGGCCCCATGTTGGTTTGTCTTTTGATGTTGTCTTTTTCTGCAGGGAATCTTGACTGGGCACGGCCCCGTGTCTAAGTTGTTTTTGTTATTTTTTTTGTTTGGATGTGGAAGGGGGCTCGACGAGTCGTGTCAATCCTTCTTCTTTGTATTTATGTTGGTTTCTGCTGTGAATTTGTTCCTTTTGTGCGTTTAAGCTCTTTTAATCCTGTAAATTAAAAGTAAAAAAAGTAACATGCTTTTTCTAACATTAGTACCAAAAAAGGGTTGATTTTACGCCTTGTTTGATGTAATTTATGTGTTGTATTTTACGCACATCAGAAGCTACAAAATATCATAGGCTTCATGTCCTACATCCAACTATGCTTGTGTATCTATGCCTTACAACTTGTAATATTGCTCTATGAAGGCAACATCCAGGGCATACTGAACATGCGCAATACACTCCTGATGGCCCAACTGAAGACCATTGCGGCGCTCAGCAAGCGACAACACCGCAACGGAATTGGAGAATTCAGGGGAGTTATATATAGCATTAGCAACCTAGCAAAAGCAAGCAAAATATGAGCATAATCAACAATTCAAGAACACGACAAAAATTGAAACACTTACATGCGTGATGCCACGTTGCCACACCCACAGGTTTTCATTACCCACAACCTCCAAAAAAAGCTCCGCGTCCGCAAAAGCTTTCTTAATCGCATTCAACTCAAACTCAGCGGTAGCCAACTTCTCATCATCTTCATCGACGCAACTTTTCTGATCGCCCTCATTAATCTCTTTCGCATCATAGTACTCTTTGCTTGCAGCTAAGTCATGCTTTAGCTGCTCGATCTCAACATCATTACATTGAACATCTACGGCGCACAACATTCTCATACTCTGAAAGATCAAAATGAACCTTCTCAATCTCCGCGTCTTTAACCGCTACAGACTCGGCTAACTCAACACTTTTCTGCTCTGCTCGCTCACGATGGAGTTTAACCCCAACAATTTGCGCCTTAAGTTCATCACTTTGTGCTTTTGGATTATTTTTTTGTTCACGAATAGTGAACAAAGTGTTGTTGTCCCTTTTGCAAGCTTCGACCCAGTCTTTCCTCATACTCGCTAACTCTACAACAGCTTTCTCAGCCCTTTTGTTGGCACCAGTAACTTGTCACTGCATGACTTTTTTTCTTCATCAAATTTGGCTTACGCCTCTACTAATTTCTCTTTCACAGCCTAATGCTTGGCCATTATCCTCCACTCACGTGAAATTTCAGCGCAAAAGGAAAGTGCATTGGACATCGCAAAAACATGTTGGCTATACAAGTTGTAACGGGAGCGCATCCTTTGATATATATATATATATATATATATATATATATAGGGTCAGGATTTAGAGAAAACGGTGGAAAGTGTGAGAACGGTGAGAACGCTTATGGATCGTCAGATCAAAATAATCCATGGACTAGATTGCGAGGTGGTGTTTTCGTAAATAACATCATTTTTATTATGTGGGACACGCTTCATTAAGGGTAAAAGGGTCTTTTACAGCTCAAATTCAAAACGCCATCAAATGATAACACGCCATTCAAAAAAAATAAAACTCCATTAAAAACAAAACGCCAAAAATTAGTGATAAAACGCGTTGGATATTACAGGAAGAGGAAACAACACAGTAACTGAATTTCAGTTATTAACATTTATTAAAAGTAATTCCCTCCTAAATTACGCGCCAAAAACATCATTATATAAACGACGTAGAAACATCGCTTCCATAATCACTTCAATCTATCCATTTCTACAAAAACATCTTTAACCAAAAACGCCAATTTAACCAAAACGCCAAAAATGCCAACAATAGTTTCGTGGAGATACACTCTGGCAATCAGGCGATTCATCCTGCGTTTTGACAACAGAAGGAGGGTGTATGTTAGGACAATCAAGGCAATTTTGAAGATGAAAGAAGAGGTACAGAGGGGTATCCTATCCCTTGGCATCACTCTGGACAACGAATGCCATGAAACACATATGCTTATGAAAGCATTAACAAGGAAATTTGGACCAATCAAAGAAGATGTAAAGCCGGACCCTGTCATGACATCATGGTGTTTTGATGATGAAACAGACATGGTGATCGTTATATACGACAGCGGAGAGCAGGAAGTCTACTGGCTTGAAAACATCATGACAAAGCAGGGGCTTGGTTTCATGGAAGAATTGCATAACGCCACTTGTGTGAACACAGAAATGGACTCAAAATTGGAGTTAATGCAAAACATGTTCAACTGGAGGCTTCAGAATCTTCAGGAACAGGAAGCCGATGAAGGTGAAGGTGATGACATGGATGAATATCCAGATGAAGACTCCGAGGAAGAAGACGACGCAAGTGAAGGATACTTTTCGGATAAAGTACCTTCTGACGAAGGGTTTTAATTTTCTTTTTCTTTTTTTTTCTTCACTATAATCTTCTTTTTTTAAGATAATTAAATGATATATTTCTCTATTTATTTGCAAAACGCCAAAAAAATACTAAAAAAGGTTATTGCCTACAAAACGCGAGAAATGACAAAAAATATTTTTCCTGCTTAATATATTATTTTCTCCGTTATTGTATTTTGTCATCTTGGTCTGCATAAAGCCATTAAAAAACGCCAAACTTAAAAGATGGGACGTCTAACACCTATAAAACTGATAAAGCTGATCAAAACAGTAAATACAAAAACAGTAACTGAAAAGACGGTTACTTTATTACTATCATTTATTACAATAAAAAAGTCCTGCTTAAACTACGCGCCAAAAAACTCCTATAAGAGAGGGGTCTATACACAATGAATTGATCACACCCAGAAAAACAAACTCCATATCCTCTAGAAACCACTCACTTTAAAATTCCAAAAAATGTTAGTTAAAATAAACATAGATGGCAAAGCTTTCACTGAATGGATTCTTCTTCTGAGGGGGTTATCTCAATAATATTTTGCTGAATGAGATGGACAAATATTCAAGAAAAAGAGGCTGATGACAGTGATATGTCATCATGTGAGCTTTATTCTTGATGACTATATGCATGGAAGAAAGGGATCAACACAAGAGTAAAATGCTATTTTGGACTCCATTATTATAAATAGCATCAAGCAAGAATTGATCTTCAATGACATGCCACCAAACAAGAATATCACACCAAAACACAGGATGCCACTAAGCAGCTTCGTCTGAAAAAGTTTCAAAACGCCAAAAGAAATTCAAGAAGAAAGAGGTTGATGACAGTGAAGATTCGGAAGAGAAATTAGATTACCATTTTTAATTTTTTTATTTCATTTTATATTGTTTTGTTATCAAGTTATATGTTGTTTTGTTATCTAATTCTCTACAAATAAAATACATTATTATATAAAACGCCAAAAACTACAAACGCCAAAACGCTAGTAGTATAAAAACTGTGAGAACGGGCGCTGGCAAAGCACCTTGTCAAATGTATTAAACGCCAAAAAATTCATTAAACGCCAAAAAACATTTGGTCTTATTCTAATCTTATGAAAATATTAATGACTCGTAGTGAATTATTATACAAAACGCCACAAAACGCAAAAAAAAATTGACCAGAAAACGGTATAACGCCAAAAAAATATCTATATGACACAAAAACAATTAATTCAACGCCAAAAAGTTTAATAAATACAATTAACGCCAAAAAAATCTTAGACACCAGAAAATGTTATACCGCGTTGGGAAAATAAAAGAAGATTGAAAAGACAAAAAAAACCCATCGGACCCGAGACACGTGTTTGGCCAGAATGCGTTCTCAACGTTCTCACACTTTTGGGCGTTTTCTTCTGATCCCGTTTCTATATATATATATATATATATATATATATATATATATTAAAATACACACACCTATATACATATAAACGCACATGTCTACATACACCACCCACCTACCACCCATCTCTCTCTTTCTCTGTCCATAACCACCATACTCCCTTCTTTCTGTAACTACACCACTACCACAACCACCATACACCATCACCACTGCCCATCTCTCTCTCTCTATCTATCTCTCTCTTTCACCCCCGCTCCCCCCTCTCTTTCTCTCTCTATCCATAACCACCACCATACTCCCTTTCTCTACACCACCACCATAAACCACCACTACCACAACCACCATACATCATTACCACCACAATACACCACCGCTGCAACCAGAATAAAAGAAATCACTATTCCTACAATAACAAGAATCTTTTAGAGTAAATTGTTTTTTAACTATTTGAGCAGCGATAGTGGTGTCGAATTGATAAATTAGAGTAAGTTCCTTGGTTATGGTTAGGATGGTGTTAATCTCAGTAGCAACACAATGATGACGTCAGTTGTGGTGATGAGTTAGGGTTCCTCTCTGAGATCTCGGATCTAGCATTTTCTCTAAACATGGGGGTTGGGTGGGGGGATGACGGTGGGATTTTTTCTCTTTGATCTAGACTCCGGTTTTGCTTTTAGATTGTAGGGGTGGTGTTTTTCGGTAGTGGTTTAGTGGTGGGGTGGGGTGATGTAGTGGTGCGATGTAGGGGTGGTGGTGTTTGTAATTGGGGTTTAGTGTTGCGGGCGGTGGGGTGAGAGTGGTGGTGGTGGTGAAGGATGATGGTTGTGATGTGTGTGAGGTTTGTGTGTTGAATGTGTGTTTATATATTATATATAGAAATACAATAGATATATAATAGATATATGACTGAAATACCCTTATAGTTAACAAACTTGGTTGATGGCATTAGAAAATTGGACTTAAATAGCTACAAATTAAAAAATCAGGCACTCGGATAGTTAATTTTTTGATTTTGGACTCAGATGGTTAAAACCAATAAAACAAAGGGACTGAAAAAGGAATTTACTCTTGTATTTTTTTTGAGTATATGAAACATCATGAATAGTGAACAACCGTCATGTATAACAATGTACCACCATGAAATGTACATGGAATAGCGATGAACCATCATGAATATCAACCAACCATCTTCAAATGGAAAATCATCATGAACTTGGTTTATTGGCTTATCGTTTTCATCCTTAATTGTTACGAAAATCTTTTTATGAAAAAAGAACTAAATACAAATTTTGTTTTAAGCACCCAATAAGTATAACCTAACTAGGTCTTCTTTTTCTACCTTGTTTGGTTGAATTTGGTTTGGGACCAACTAACCCGTAAGATTGAAATTGGTTTGCAATCATATAATTTGAAATCGATTTAGACCCGATAAACCCGGACACAAACCGGGTAATACCCAATTTCAAACCTGATCTCTACTTGCTCAAACACGATCCTTTTCTCTACAAAAAATGGATTTAAAGTCTGGCAGGGTCAGCCCTAAGGAGGGGCAGGGTGGACGACCACCCAGTGCCTACTCTCTAGGGGTGTGATGGGTCCATTTGGTTCGGTTTTTACCATTAATCATAACCATAATTGAACTTTCGTTATGGTTAATTGGTTTTGAATTCGATTATGGGTGTTTGGTCAAAAACTTCAACTAAAACTAACTTTCGGCTAAAGTTCAAAACCTTTAAGCCAATGTGTGTACAAAAAAAAATAGAACCAACCATGTTGGACTTAGCTTTGTTTTTATATAAGACGACCAAGACTACGCTTTCTATTTAAACTACCTATGTGGAACCCCTTTTAATAAAATATTTCTCAACAAAAAACAAAACTTACTTAAGTCTTTGATTAGAAGTACAATTATTTATCAAAATAAATCGCACCTACATTAAGATCATTGTGTTACAAATATACTTTTATCTTAATAAAAAAAACATTTGCTTGGTTAGTGTTAAACGAAAATATATGACATAGACTTAACATTATAAGTTCGGTTCAATTTCGGTTATATCAGTTAACCAAAGCTTCATAACACTCGGATGGTTAAACAAATTTCATAACCATTGTTATGGGCCATTTTCTGAGCGTATATATCCTGACTAATATTCTGCTTTTGATTGTTTACTTGTGACCAGGATACCGGATCAGGATATTGGTAACATCCTGGTTCGATATCCTGGTGTTAACTAAATAATCCACGTGCAGGTAAGAAGCTGTAGGTCACTAACGGTTAGATGGACTTCTTCTCGTTGAGACTCGGGCAAACCAGTTATTTAAGAGACGTTGGACCCGAAAGACCAGGTCTACAACGTTCAAGTGGGGAATATCCGCCGGATCCCGGTTTAATAGGGTAGTTTGTTACATTTCTTTTACTATAAATAGATGGGGCGGATCAGATTAAGGCACGCAACTCTACACACACACTCTTTCGCACACTTTTGCTCTCTAGCTTCTAGCAAACACTATACACAAACACTTTTACTCGAATTACATTGTAACACCTAGTTGATCCGCATCACATCCTACACTGTATCCTGACATTTGAAGTAATAGAAGAACAAGGCAGCTGTGATTGTCAGCTCCCGAGGTTTTGTGCCGGTGATCTAGATTGATCAAGGGCTTTCTTCGTACATCACGTGTCAACCTTTACCTTTTTGCTCATTGTTTGATCACATATACAGCTCTATATCCTGAGCCGTATCCTGAAACTGTTTTTTGCAATTAGTTTGATTAACATTTTTTCGACACTCATTTCTAGCACACTACCTCACTTAACTAATTTGATAACTTAATTGCTTCGGTAATTTTTGACCAAAACAATTTGGCGCCCATCGTCGGGCAAGTGGTGCTATTTTTGCTAAAAACTTTAGTAAAATCATTACTCGGTTTTCTATTGTCAAAACTTTTTGCTACATTGTTTTCAATGGCCTCGAGATCAAACAAGAGCTCTTCCACCATGTCTGCTACAACCTCTGCAACAATCGGTTTGGTGCTTCCACCTCCTCCTCCACGAATGCAAACTTCTTCGCACGCAACTGAAATTCATGTGGCTCGGGATGCTATCTGGTCCTGTTTTGGCTTCTAATGATGAAATTCTGAATTTGTTTGGTAGTGTACAGGAACAGATGAGGCAGCAGCAGGAAACTAATCGGATGCTGATGAGAGAGATACAACTCTTGAAATCCGGCCCAAGTAGACCTGCTGAAGAAACTGTCACTCCTTTGCAGCCTAGAGCTTTGAACTTCAGTTCAGCAGTTTAACTGAAGATAACTGGGGGAATATCATGCCAAGCCATTCTCAGAATCATACTCCTGAGATACCCTCCTCGGTCAGGATGTCAACTGTGAGGAGCTCAGGATATGCTCCAGGATATAGCCAGAATCCTCAGACCGGTAACATGTCAAATAATAATACTCGTGCTACTAACAATAATGGGTCTTTGCAGGATGCAGGTATGACGTCAACATTTACTAGGGAGCTTCAGAAATTGAAGGACATGATATCCAGTGTACCTGGAGTGGTCCAGCCAATTCCGGAAGTATCCCAAGACAGCCACAGGATATCCCGCTTTGCATATCCCATCTGTGATGCTGAAATCCCAAAGAGATTTCAAACCCCCAACATGAAGCTGTATGATGGGACTACGGATCCTGAAGAGCATATTGCCCAGTATAGGGAAAGAATGGAGATTAACCCCATCCCTCCGGAGCTCAAGGAAGCATGCTTGTGCAAGGGTTTCGGATCTACCCTGACAGGATCAGCCTTAAAATGGTTGTTAAATGTTCCTCCTCACTCAATTACTTCATTTGCTCATTTGGTTAATTTATTTAATAGTCAGTTTTCTTGCAGCCGGAGTTTTGAGAAACTAACCAGTGATCTTTACAGGATAACTCAAGGGCCTTAGGAATCCTTGAGGGATTATGTGAACAAGTTTAGTCGGGAATCCTTGGATATCCCACATCTTGATGTTGCAACAGCTGTGCAGGATTTTAAGATGGGGTTACAAAAGGATTCTCAGTTTTATCAGGATCTTGTAATGAATCCCTGCAGGAATCTCGACGAAGCTCGTAACAGGGCCTTGAGATATATTCGCTTGGAAGATGACAAAAAGATGCAAGAGAGAATGAATTCTACCTCAACCTATGAATCAACCAACAGGAAATCAGAATCCTCGTATAAACCATATCGCTCTAAGCCATATGGCAGAAATGACAACAAGAAAGTGAACGCTGTTGAAGACGAGGATCCTGAAGAATATCCTGAATTATCTGAATACTGCTTTTCTGTTAACATACCTGAGTTAATGTATGCTATGCAGGGTTTAGGAGACAAAGCCAGGTGGCCTCGAAAGAATCAACAAAAAGCTGATTGGAAGGATAAATCCAAATTGTGTGCCTTCCATGAAGATTTCGGACATGTGACCGAGGATTGCATTGCTCTAAGGAAAGAAATAAGCTACCTATTGAGCAAGGGGTATCTGAAGGATTTGCTGGGAAGAAAGAAGAATAAAGGGCAGGATCCTGAGAAGGATCCTGAACGAGCAGCATCACCCCCAGCAGATGCCAAAATAATTAACTTTATTTCAGGGGGATCCGACATTTATGGAACTTCGTATTCTGCGGCCAAGAGACATGCAAAGGAGGCTAAGACTGAAAGGGGACACAAACCAGCCAGCATGACTACCCTTACAACTGATAAAGTGATCACTTTCGACAGTGATGACAGGGATACTGTCCAGGATCCTCACCATGATGCTCTCGTAATAACATTATATGTTGCTAACCATTTTGTACGCAGGATATTAGTGGATAATGGCAGCTCTGTCAACATAATTCAGCTGGAAACATTGAAGAGGATGAACGTATCTCCAATGGACATTACTTCAAAGTCCACCGTGCTCGTTGGTTTCAGCGGAGAAGCTAGGAATACCGTAGGGGAGATAAAGTTACCAGTATATGTTGAAGGGGTCAACTCGATACAACGTTTTTGTGTGATGGACTCCCTATCCTGCCATAACATCATACTAGACAGGCCATGGATCCATGACATGAAGGCTATGCCATCAACTTATCATCAATGCATCAAGATCCCTACCCCTTGGGGGGTTGTCAAGGTTGATAGTGATCAGTAGGAGGCGAAGGAATGTTACTCATCCTCAATGAAATCCTCAACCAAGCCTAATGCAGCATAGCAATTAAAGATGCGGGCCCAGGATATCATGGAGGCTTCGGAGCAGGATGTAAATAAAGTTATCCTGGATCAGGATAATCTGGATATCTCGGTGCTCGTAGGAACCAATATCCCTCAGGATATTGAAAACCCATTAACTAATTTTTTGAAATGCAGGATGTCAACATTCGCATGGAAGCACGAGGATATGACAGGTATTTCCAAGGATATTATAACACATAAGCTTGGTATTGACAGGTCATTCAAGCCGGTCCAACAAAAGAGAAGGAAATTTGCTCCGGAGCGAAATGCGATCATCCAAGAGGAAGTTGAAAGACTACTAAGAAGCAAGATGATTAGAGAAGTGAAGTTTCCTAGATGGCTTGCGAATGTAGTCGTGGTACAAAAGAAAAATGGGAAATGGAGAGTTTGTGTAGACTACACAGACTTAAACAAAGCCTATCCAATAGACCCGTTTCCTCTACCTCATATTGATTCAATGGTAGATGCTACCGCCGGCCACGAAATGTTAACCTTCATGGATGCCTCTTCAGGATTTCAGCAAATCCAAATGGAACCCTCCGATCAGGAGGATACTGCTTTCATGACACCCACATGTATTTATTGTTATACTGCTATGCTCTTTGGCTTGAAAAATGCAGGTGCAACATACCAGAGGTTGGTAAACATGATTTTTAAAGACAAGCTGGGGGACACCATGGAGGTATATATTGACGATATGGTGGTAAAATCTAAAAAGGCTGAGGATATTAAGGGAGCATTTGATATCCTGGATCAATATAACATGAAACTGAATCCTGCTAAGTGTCATTTCGGAGTGGGGGCAGGAAAGTTTCTAGGATATATGGTGACAAAAAGGGGGATAGAGGCAGGCCCGGAGCAGATTAAAGCTATCCTGGATATAAAATCACCTTCAAATATGAAGGATGTTCAACGGTTAACAGGCCGAGTAGCAGCGTTGAACATATTTATTTCAAGATCCTCGGAGAAGTGCAAGGAATTTTACGATATCCTCAAGAAGAATAAGAAGTTCGAATGGGGAGCAAAACATGAAGCAGCCTTGCAGGATTTGAAGCAGTATCTTTCAACCGCACCCTTTGTTAGGCGAGGATTTTCCAATGATCAGTGATCCTCAATTACTATAGGGCTTAGGGATCCTCAATTCTGTTTGAATTAGTGATCCTCAGAGAGTATTGTAGGATCAGGATCCAGGATCATCATGAGGATCCTTACACTAACGATTGTCTGCTTTGAATATGATGTTGTTTTGCAGGAGTACGCGTTTGGACTTGGTCTTGGCGATATTCCTGGAGCATATTCCCTTTTTATTCCGCACGTGCTTGACTAATATGGACGTTATGGAGTTCGTGGAAGACTTGCATGAAATGCGGATAGTTAGTTAGATTAGATATTTTCCAAATTTAAAAGGGGATAGCGAGCTAAATTAGAACACTTGGCTATTTTTGGCTAAACACACACACTCGTAACTGCTCTCATCAGCTCTCGACAGTTTGCTTAGCGATTACACACTTTTTTGCACATTACACTCTAGTGATCCTTGTAACAAGCTCGCTATCATCCAAAGTTGTAATACATTTTTGTTTAATCTGAGTTGGTGATCGGTAGTTTCCATCACCCGAGGTTTTTTATGCCGGAGATCAACTCTTGATCAAGGGCTTTTTTCTCGTATAAATCATTGTGTCACTTGTTCATTACATTTCTGAGTGATCCTTAGCATTGTTCATTGATTCAAGCATCACACCTCACAACAGAAAGTTTGGTTGCATTATCTTAGCTTGATTTTTGACCAAAACAGTTTGGCGCCCACCGTGGGGCAATTGGTGCTTCATTCCTAAGAAGATTCATATTTTTGTGGTCATTTCGGTTCGTTACAGCCAAGCAGATGGCTTCCTCAACAAAGAACACATCAAGCTCTATGCCGGCAATGAGTTCTTCATAGGGCGTTCCTCCTTTGCCTCCACCACCTTCTGGATCCCAGAAGAATGCTGAAAATGCTACGAAGAGACAAACCCCTATTTTCTCAAAACCACCAACTTCTTCTGTTTCTTCTAATCCTACTACTAATGATCTTTTCACTCTGATTTTGCAAATGAGGAATCACGCACAAGAGCAGGACAAAACCAACGAAAGGATCCTCCGGGAGATCGCTGAGATCAAGAAACAGAAGAAATCAGTGGAGGATCACTCTCCTCTGATGCCAAGGTCATTGAATTTTGAGACTCCAGTTGTAACTACCCTACAATCGGCAGTTCCGGGCATCCAGTATCAAAGTGGTCCGTCAGAAAGGCGTTATGGAATAGCAACTATGAGTCAAGCATTTGGCCCTCACTCCCAGCCTCAGGGATCCTATTTTCAGCCATCGGGATCCTCTTTTCAGCATCAGGGATCCTTCGTCAGCTCAGGAGGATATTTGGGAATGCACACGGTCCAAGGATCCTCCCAGGTCCAAGGATCCTCCCAGGTCTAAGGATCCTCCCAGGTTCAAGGATCCTCCCAGGTCCAAGGATCCTTTATGGTTCCAGGATCCTTTCAGGTTCAAGGATCCTCTCAGCCTCAAGGATCTAACATCTTTCAGGATCAAGGATTCTTAAGAAGTGTGCAGCCTCCAAGCTCGGATGTTCATCAAGGAGACTTCATACCAATGCAGACTATCGTTTCCTTTGGTCCTTCAATCATACCAGAGTCCCGTCAATATGTATTCACATCTGGAATTCCAAACATGAATCCTCTGGGAGGTAACACTTTTAATAATTCATATAACACTAACCATGGCTCTATGCAGGATACATGTATCAATCAGGCTATGGCCAGGGAGTTATAGAAGCTCAAGGATATGATATCCAGCGTACCAGGAGTGGTTAAACCCATTCCTGAAATTGCAGATGGTAGCCATAGGATATCTCGCTTTGCACCACCTATTTGTGATGCTGAGATACCCAAGAGGTTCCAAATACCAACTATGAAGCTATATGATGGTTCAACGGATCCAGAGGAACATGTAGCTCAATACAGGGAGAGGATGGAGATCAATCCAATTCCTGAGAGGTTAAAAGAAGCATGTCTATGCAAGGGTTTTGGAGCCACACTGTTTTGGTCAAAAAATCTGATGAGGATAATGCAACCAAACTCTCTGTTATAGGGTATGATGCTTAAAATGTAGAACAATGACAAGGATCACTTCAACGTAAATTGCACAAATGACACAAGGATTTATACAGGGAAAAAGCCCTTGATCAAGAGTTGATCTCCGGCACAAAAAACCCCGGGTGATGGAAACTACCGATCACCAAGCTCAAATAAATCAATAAACGTTTACAACTTCGGATAGTAACGAGCTAGGTACAAGGATCACTATGGTGAAATGTGTAAAAAATGAGTGAAAACTAATAAGTGTTCGTCGAGAGCTTCAAGAGTGCGATTGTATGAGAGTGTGTGTAGCTGAAAAATGGCTAAGTGTTCTAATTCTAGCTCGTCACCCCTTTAAAAATAGAAGTTAGCTACAATAACTAACTATCCGACTTTCGTGCCAAGCTCCCACGTTCTCCACAACGTCCATTTCCAGTCAAACGTGTGCGAAATACCCGTGGAATATTCCATAGTAACGTTGCCAAGACCAAGTCAAGCTTGTTACTCCTGCAAAGTAATACAAAACACAAACAAACAATCGTTAGTATGAGGATCCTTAAGGTGATCCATGATCCTGATCCTGAAGCTCTTCTGAGGATCACTATCTGTCACAGAAGAAAGGATCACTAATTAGGATAACAAGTAAGGATCACTAATTGTTAGAAAATCCTCCCCTAACAATTGCCCCCAAAATATAAGGAGTAATATGTTAAATAAGCGAATTATATTTTCCTGATCTTATCCGCAACTAACTATCATAAATATAGCCGTTATTGTTGAACTATCCGTTGCAACCATGACGTCACATAAGTGACAACCCTGCACGATCATGATTATAAATAGGAGATAGAGATAGGATCAAATGCATTTAAAATTTCAGAGAGACTCCCTTTATAACTGCATTCCGAAGATAATCAGGTATTCTCTCTTCATCTTCTTCCCTCTCTTGCTCTGTTTTTATTTCTTTCCATCATTCCATCAAAGATGTTGCTCTGGAATTCCCCAGCTAAGGATCACCCGAAGAACAGCCCTCCGAAAAGCCAGGGGATCATCGAAGATTCCATTAAAGAACGCTGCTGTTTCAATGATGCACAGATTGATAGGATCCGCCACTGCTTCCCGGCGAACACCGAGTTTAGACCTTTTGATCCCAATGCCCTGAGTGATCATATCTCCGACAAGTGGGTTGCTTTCCCCGTCACTCCGTTCACCATAGGCTATACATATCCTTTTCCAGCCTTCACCCAATCTTTCTTTTCCCTAACCGGCATCTCTTATATCCAAGCCATGCCGATGATTTAGAGGGTTTTGTACACCCTCGAAAGGATCATCGAGCAGGAAGGGATAGACCTAGGAATGTCAGAGCTGGGAGAGCTGTATGATCTTACTACCTTTGGTTCTCATCGCTATTTGTTTAAACGTAAGCCCGGTGAGGAACACCCGATCTTCAAAGCCACCAAGAACGATGCTAATTGGAAGCGGCGTTTCTTTTTTATCAAGAGAGATTCTATTGAGGATGGAAAGGATCTACCCAAGAAATGGGCTACCCATGGTAGGGTGGAGGATCCTGAGAAGGATCACCAGAAACTTTCTTTTGATGTAAGGATCACTTATATTTTTGCTTTCTTGTTATGCAGCTATCACCGTCTCACACCTCAGATTGTCTCCTGCTGCTAAAGAGAGACTCCTCGCTTTCAAGAAACTTGATCCTGAAACAAGATCTTTCAAGACAACAACCCAAGATTCACAGGAGGTATCCTCAAGCTCTGTCACGATGTCAAGTAAGTATCCTTGTTTAACATTTAAATAAATAGTGAAATATAAGTTAAGTGAAGATACTTATCTTGTTTTGGTTATGTAGGTGCTGGAAAATCCACCAAGTCTGCTTCAAAGTTCAATGTCACTGATCTCACTACCGTCAGATCCTCCAAGAGAAAAGCTCCTACCTGTCCGACAGCTTCGGTCCCCAAGGCACCCCTCAAAGGAAAGGCAATCAAGAAGTGAAAGGCCTCTGAAGCTGAGGATCTGCAGGGTCTGCCTCTGATCCACCACCAATTCCTCGAGTACTTCAATGAGGTAAGGATCACTGTCTCTGCTCGTATATCCTGTTGACATATCCTGCTGATTTGAGGATCACTTAGTCCTGACCTTATCTTTTATCCCTTTTGCAGAAATTCTCTGAGATTGAGGATTATGTTGGCCACGTTGAGGATCAGGATAGGAAGATTGCCGACCTCCAGCAGGTTGCATTGCTAAAGGACCTCACAATTCCTGATCTTCAGAAGGAAGTCCGGGATGCCAAACAGGAGACGGCCAAGGTGCTGGTTAATGTTGACTATGAGAAGCGTGAGATCACCGAAGACGTCAAAGTCTCTGCCGCCATAACAATGTACAAGACCAAGCTGCAAATGGCCTTGGAAGCTCAGGATCCTGCTTTTGACAAGAGCACCTGGGATGTTGAAGGTTGGAAGGCAAGGCTGGCTGAACTGGACGATGAAGAGGCTGAGGAGGTTGAAGAGATCCTGACAATTGAGGCTGGAGGCAAGGGTGAGGGTGGCGAAACAAGTGGAGCTGGAGGTGGTAATGCAGCGAAGGTTTAGGCTGCATGATTGGGCGATGATGGACATTCTTAGACGCAGCCGGAGCCCAATTTTTAAATTTGGTAGTAGCTTTTTGTGGTTGTGATGTCGAACAATTTAATGGTTTGTACTGAACAATAGTTTTTAGGATTAAGGATCATGTATGATCCTTTGGACAATAGGCAGGATTGCAATTGGTGGAGGGATCCTCTGTTTGGGGGATGAAGCCATTGTGATCCTGCCGCCTTTATATTCCTGCACTACTTTTTGAACTTATTATCATGGACACCCTTTACCTACCCCAGCGGACGGGCCACGTTTTGCTGGTAGATGCTCGGGGTAGGTAATTTTGACAACCTTTTTGTTAGGGGAGGATTTTCTAACAATTAGTGATCCTTATTCGTTATCCTAATTAGTGATCCTTACTTCTGTGACAGGTGGTGATCCTCAGAAGGGCTTTAGGATCAGGATCATGGATCACTTTAAGGATCCTCGTATTGACGATTGTTTACTTATGTTTTGTAGCATCTCGCAGGTATAACAAGCTTGACCAAGTCTTAGCGACATTCCTGGAGAATATTCCTAAACTATTCTGCACGTGCTTGACCAAAAATAGACGTTATGGAGAACGTGGAGGCTTGGCACGAAAGTCGGATAGTTAGTTTAGGTGGTTATTTCTATTTTAAAAAAGGGAGTAACGAGCTAGTAGAAAACACTTAGTCATTTCTCAGTTACACACACTCGTACAAACGCTCATACAAGCTCTCGTTCAAACACTTAGCAATCTCATACACTTTTTACACATTTCACCGTAGTGATCCTTGTACCTAGCTCGTTACTATCCGAAGTTGTAAACATTTAATCATTTATTAGAGCTTAGTGATCGGTAGTTTCCATCACCCGGGGTTTTTTGTGCCGGAGATCAACTCTTGATCAAGGGCTTTTTCCCCGTATAAATCCTTGTGTTGTTCGTGCACTTTACATTGTAGTGATCCTCATCGCTGTTACATATTTAAAGCATCATTCCCCCATAACATAGAGTTTGGTTGCAATATCCTCAACAGATTTTTTGACCAAAACAGTTTGGCGCCCACCGTGGGGCAATTGGTGTTTTGTCCTTAGAAGAATTCGCATTTTTGTGCTCATTCCGGTTCACTACAACCAAGCAAATGGCTTCCTCAGCGAAGAATACTTCAAACTTGATGCCTTCATTCACTTCTTCACAAGGCGTCCCTCCTTTGCCTCCACCACCTTCTGGATCCCAGAAGAATACTGAGAATGCTGCGAAGAAACCAACTCCCATTTTCTCAAAACCACCTACTTCTTCTGTTTCAACTAATCCTACTACTAATGATCTCTATGCCTTGATTTTGCAGATGAGGAATCATGCACAAGAGCAGGATAAGACCAACGAAAGGATCCTCCGGGAGATTGACGAAATTAAGAAACAGAAGAAAACGGCAGAGGATCGTTCCCCACTGATGCCCAGATCTTTGAATTTTGATACTCCGGTGATTACTTCTCAGCCATCAGTGGTCCCAGACGTTCAATATGTGGGTGGACCAAAAGGAGTGCACCACGGAACAACAGCTATGACCCAGGCATTAGGTTCATATTTCCAGCCAGCGGGATCCTATCCTCAGCATATGGGGTCCCTCACGAGTACAGGAGGATATTCAGGAATGCAGCAGTTTCAAGGATCCTCCTTCGTTCCGGGATCATCCCAGGTTCAAGGATCCTCCTTCATTCCAGGATCATCCCAGGTTCAAGGATCCTCCTTCGTTCCGGGATCATCCCAGGTTCAAGGATCCTCCTTCGTTCTAGGATCATCCCAGGTTCAAGGATCCTCCTTCGTTCCAGGATCATCCCAGGTTCAAGGATCCTCCTTCTTTCCAGGATCATCCCAGGTTCAAGGATCCTCCTTTGTTCCAGGATCATCCCAGTTTCAGGGATCCTTCCAGATGCCAGGATCCTTGAGGAGTTTGCAAACAGGAAGTTCAGATGTCCATCAAGGAGATTTTATTCCAATGCAGACCAATGCCTCTACTGGTCCCTCGATCATTCCAGAGTCTCAACAATATGGATTAACATCCATTCTTCCTAACTTGAATCCAATGGGAGGTAACACTTTTAATAATTCTCATACTACTAACCATGGTCTTATGCAGGATCCAGGTATCAATCATGCCATGGCCAGAGAATTGCAAAAGCTAAAGGATATGATATCAAGTGTTCCGAGAGTGGTCAAACCTATCCCAGAGATTGCAGATGGGAGCCACAAGATATCTCGTTTTGCACCACCAATCTGTGATGCTGAGATACCCAAGAGGTTCCATGTGCCTACAATGAAGCTGTATGATGGTTCGACTGATCCTGAAGAACACATAGCACAATATAGGGAAAGGATGGAAATCAATCCAATTCCAGAAAGGTTAAAAGAAGCATGCCTGTGCAAGGGATTCGGATCCACTCTTACTGGATCAGCTCTCAAATGGCTGCTAAGTCTTCCTCCTTATTCTATTACCTCATTTGCTAACCTAGTTAACTTGTTTAATAATCAGTTTTCTTGTAGTAGAAAATTTGAACGATTAACTAGTGATTTATATAGGATAACCCAGGGTCATAATGAATCATTAAGGGATTACATTACCAAATTCAGTAAAGAATCCTTAGACATTCCCAACTTAGATATAGCCACGGCTGTTGAGGCCTTCAAAATGGGATTGCTTAGGGATTCGTTATTTTATGATGATCTTGTTATGACACCATGCAGGAACCTAGATGAGGTAAGAACCCGGGCCCTCAGGTTCATCCGGCTAGAGGATGATAAGAGGATCCAGGAGAGGTTAACAGGATCCTCAAAGCAGGATAAGCAAGGATCCTCATTCAGGAACAACAAGTTCAGATCCTACAACAGATCTGATAATCAGAACGTGCATTCTATTGATCAAGAAGAGGATGATGAGGATTATCCTCCAATTTCTGAATATTGCTTTAGTGTTGATAACAATGAACTAATCCTTGCCATGCAGAACCTATGTGATAAAGCTAGATGGCCAAGAAAGAATGATAGGCCGGCTGCAACTAAGGATAAATCAAAGTGGTGTGCATATCATGAAGATTTTGGGCACCTCACAGAAGAATGCATTGCGTTAAGAAAGGAAATTGGATACTTGTTGAGCAAAGGGCATCTAAAAGAGTTGTTGGGAAGAAAAATGTCAAGGACTCAGGATCCTGAAAGGATCCCTGAGAAGGCTCCAGCTCCTCCAGCAGATGCACAAGTGATAAACTTTATTTCTGGAGGATCCGACATTTGTGGCACATCCTTCTCAGCAGCTAAAAGGCATGCAAAGGAAACTAAAATGGATAATGGAGAAAGACCAGTTCGAACATCAAGTGTCTCCGAAGGAAAAGTCATAACCTTTGATGAAGAGGATCGTGTTGATATCCAAGATCCCCATCACGATGGTTTAGTTATTACTCTTTTTATATCTAACCATTTTGTCCGCAGGATCCTTATAGACAGAGGAAGTTCAGTGAACATTATCCAGCTTGATGTTCTAAAGAAGATGGGTATTCCTGAATTAGAGATCATACCGAGATCCTCCGTGCTCGTGGGATTTAGTGGCGAAACTAAGAACACCGTGGGGGACATTAAACTCCCAATATACATTGAGGGCTTACACTCTTATAAAAAATTTTGTATTATTGACTGTTTATCTTGTTGTAATGTTATCCTTGGCAGGCCCTGGATACACGATATGAAAGCAGTCCCATCTACTTACCATCAATGTGTGAAGCTCCCTAGTCCTTGGGGAATAGTAAAGATTGATAGTGATCAGCAGGAGGCTAAGAATTGCTACACTTCATCGATGAAACCAGCCTCGAAGTCAAGGGAGCAATAGCAATCAAGGTATCCTGCAAGGAATGTCTTGGAGGCCAGAGAGCAGGATGTGGTAGAAATCCTCATGGATCCCGATGATCCTGAATCCAAAATCTATATCGGATCAGGGATCCTTGGCGAAATGAAAGAAGACCTCGTATCCTTCCTCAAAAGGAGAAAGACTACCTTTGCATGGAAACACGAAGACATGACTGGTATATCCAAAGATGTTATCACCCATAAACTCGTCATTGACAGATCCTTCAAACCAATCCATCAAAGGAGAAGAAAGTTTGCACCGGAAAGGAATGCCATTATCCAAGAAGAGGTAGAGAAATTGCTCCGGGCAGGTATGATTAGAGAGGTCAAGTATCCAAGATGGTTGGCCAATGTGGTTGTTGTTCAAAAGAAAAACGGAAAGTGGAGGGTATGTGTCGACTTTACCGATTTAAATAAGGCATGTCCCAAGGATCCTTTCCCTTTACCCCACATTGACTCCATGGTGGATGCAACTGCGGGTCATGAACTGTTAACTTTTATGGATGCTTCATCTGGATTCCAACAAATCCAAATGGAACCATCCGACCAAGAGGATACAACCTTCATGACTCCAACTGGTATATACTGCTATATTGCTATGCCGTTCGGATTAAGAAATGCAGGTGCAACATATCAAAGGCTGGTGAATATGATGTTCAAGGATCAGATTGGACAAACTATGGAGGTTTACATAGATGATATGGTGGTAAAATCCTTAAAAGCTGAGGATCACCTAAGAGACTTGGAGGAAGCATTCGATATCCTTGACAAATATAACATGAAACTTAATCCTTCAAAATGTCACTTTGGTGTTAAAGCAGGTAAATTCTTAGGATATATGGTGACAAAGAGAGGCATCGAAGCTAGCCCGGAACAAATCAAAGCAATAGTGAATATCAAATCTCCGGTCAATACTAAGGATGTTCAAAGGCTAACAGGAAGGATAGCAGCCTTGAACAGATTTATATCCAAGTCCTCCGAGAAGTGTAAAGAATTCTATGATATCCTAAGGAAGAACAAGAAATTTGAGTGGACGGAGAAGCATGAAAATGCTTTAAAAGCCCTCAAAGATTACCTATCCTCGGCCCCGGCTTTGATGAAACCAGAAAAAGGTGATGTGTTATCCTTGTATCTTGCAGTATCCTCAAAAGCAGTAAGTGCGGTCCTTGTTAAGGATCATCAAGGTACACAACATCCTGTCTATTATCTAAGTAAAAGTTTACTTGATGCCGAATCCAGGTACTCACACCTTGAAAAGCTCATTCTTGCATTAATTATGGCATCTACCAAGCTAAGACATTATTTTGAAACTCATGTTATCATTGTTAAAACTAATTTTCCAATTAAGAATGTCCTCAGGAGACCAGAGATGTCAGGAAGGATGGCTAAGTGGGCAGTGAAGCTAAGTGCATATGATATAAGATATGAGCCTAGGACAGCCATCAAATCCCAAGCATTAGCTGACTTTGTGGCTGATTTCAGTAGTGATTTACAAGAAGAAGCTAAGCTAGAAGTCCAGCAGCTAGAAGAGACCAAGGATCCTTGGATACTTTATACTGATGGATCCTCAAATATCAAAGGCACAGGACTTGGAATACTACTAAAATCGCCACAGGGGGACATAATACCCCATTCTATAGCTTGTGAGTTCCAAACCACTAACAATGAGGCTGAATATGAAGCCTTAATTGCTGGTTTGCAAATCGCTAAGCATATGGGAATCAGGTATCTTGAGGTACACGTAGATTCTTTGTTGATTACAAACCACTTTAATGGATCATATTCTGTTAAAGGTGAAAAGCTAACCAAGTATTTGGAGATAGTCAAAAGTTTGGCACTCTCTTTTGTTTCCTTTAGTTTGTCACAGGTACCAAGGGAAGAAAATACAGAAGCTGATGCATTGGCTAACTTAGGATCATCTTTGAAGATCCCAGAGGATATCAAGATTCCTATTATCCATATCCTGACCCCGGCTATCGAGGATCACCAGACTATGGAGATAGGAAATGATTCTGCAGTTATCCCTGGTGAGGATACTCAATCCTATTCAGGATCAGGATCATGGATCTCACCAATTATGAGATACTTACAACATGGAGAGATTCCTACAGGAGAAAACCCTAGGGCTTTCAAATCTAAGGTATCTCAATTCACAATTATAAATAATATGTTGTATAGACGATCTCTTGCAGGACCATACTTGAGATGCATTGAGGATCCTGAAGTTCAAGAAGTTTTAAAAGACTTCCATGAAGGAGATTGTGGAAACCACACTGGGGGCAGGGCTTTATTCTCAAGGATCCTGAGGACAGGATACTACTGGCCAACCATGAAGAAAGATGCTGTGGAGTATGCCAGAAGATGTGATCCTTGCCAGAGACACAGCAATATCCTTCATCAACCAGCTGAATTATTGCATCCTATATCCTCCCCTTGGCCATTTATGAGATGGGGTATGGATATAGTTGGAAAGCTCCCTAAGGCACCTGGTGGGAAAGTATTCATGTTAGCTATGACTGATTACTTCTCCAAGTGGATAGAGGCTGAAGCTTTTGCCCAAGTCAGAGAAAAGGAAGTTATATCCTTCATTAAAAGAAATATTATAACTAGATTTTGAATTCCTTCCGAGATTATATGTGATAATGGTTCCCAATTTATTGGGGGCAGAACCACTAACTTTTGTGACAGCTGGGGGATTAAGATGATAACTTCAACACCAGTCCACCCACAAGCTAATGGCCAAGCAGAATCATCCAACAAGATCATCATCAACAATTTGAAGAAAAAGCTTGGATCCAAGAAAGGGAAATGGGCAGAAGAACTACCCTATGTGCTTTGGGCTGATAGGACAACCCCCAAGAATGCTACTGGTCAAACACCATTCTCTTTGGTGTTTGGGGCAGAATCAGTGATCCCAACAGAAATGGTGGTTCCTACTGCTAGAACAAGTACCCGTGATCCTGAGGAAAATGATGAAAACTTGGCTCAAGACCTGGATACTATTGAAGAAATCAGGGATATGGCTAGGATAAGGATGGCCAGTTATCAACAAAGAATGGCTGGTGCTTACAACAAAAATGTCAGGATCAGGAGGTTTCAAGTTGGAGATATGGTGTTAAGGAAAGCATTTCAGAATACCACCAATCCTGCTGATGGAAAATTGGCTCCAAAATGGGAAGGCCCTTATTTGATTGAAGCTGAAGCAGGAAAGGGGGCATATAGATTGCTAACCATGGAAGGTGATTTGCTACCAAGAGCTTGGAATGCTGTCCACTTGAAGAAATATTTCATGTAAGCAGGATCCTTATGGCATAGGTGATCCTCACAATAGGGATATCCTTAAAGGATCCTCAAAGTATCGGTGATCCTTACTCAGGTAATATCCTAATCCTGAACTATTTCATTTCTTTATTTTCTCATATAAGGATAAGGATCATGTATCCTTTATCCATCTCTCACGTGAGTTCAAGTTTTGAAAGTTCAGGTATCTTTAGCACAACGTTGGTTATCCACAGAAGCAATCCGTCTTTTGGGTTTAACCCCAGTTATTTGGGCTTGTCCCCAGATTCCGCCTGTAGCGCACGATGATCCTGGTGTAGTTCAAGGCTTTGGGACCAGTACTCGTTCTAGGGGCTGATAATTCCATTGTTCTGGCTATGCTTAGGATCCTACGTATAATGGTAGACGTACCATACATCCGTTCATAAGGTTTCTAACGTTTTCACGTTAGCTAAGGTTTCTAACGTTTTCACGTTAGCTAAGGTTTTGGCATCTTCATGTCACCAAGTTTGGATAGTCGCCAGATAGGGCCATACTACAGTTTACATACGATCCTTGGGCTTGTCCCCAGTTATCCTTGGGCTTGTCCCCAGTTATCCTTGGGCTTGTCCCCAGTTGCTAACTCTTTTCTTATATCGGCTTAGTCCCAAGTTATGCTCTATTTCAGGTCCTTGAAGATAGGCAGCTAGGGATCCTTGATCCTTATTTCACTCTAAGGTTTATCTTATAGTTATCCTTATTATGGTTAGGATTCTAACTTGGGTCCTCAGGTATGATCCTTAACTCTTTTGATTTTATTCATTATTCTTCTAAATAACCCCTATACTTGACAACTGAACTTGTGATTCTTAAACTATATCACTTTTTAGAACTTATCGGTTATGGGGTATGTGATCCTTGATCATATCCTAAACTTTGTGGATATCTTTTCTAATTTTTCAAGGCTTGATAAATATAAACAGAATGAACATTACAACATTTGGAAAGTAACATACTAAAAGGGATAACAACACAAGATAAGCGACAAAAGGTTAAGTTTTTATTTATCAACATAAGGCTAACCCTTTAAAGGTTGTCAAAATTACCTACCCGAGCTTCTACCAGCAAAACGTGGCCCGTCCGCTGGGGTAGGTAAAGGGTGTCCATGATAATGAGTTCAAAAGTAGTGCAGGAATATAAAGGCGGCAGGATCACAATGGCTTCATCCCCCAAACAGAGGATCCCTCCACCAATTGCAATCCTGCCTATTGTCCAAAGGATCATACATGATCCTTAATCCTAAAACCTATTGTTCAAAGTACAAACCATGAAATTGTTTTAAACATCACAACCATCAAACTAAAAAATTGGGCTCCGGCCTTGGCACATATATCCATCATTGCCCAATTGTGCAGCCTACACCTTTGCTGCATCCTCTTCTCCTCCAGCTGCGGTATCCTTCACCTGATCCTTCCCACTGCCACTTGCTTCAATCGCCAAGACCTCAGTAGCCTCCTCCTCGTGATCCTCAAGATCAGCCAACCTTGTCTTCCAACCCTCAACATCCCAGCTGTTTTTATCAAAGCTAGGATCTTGAGCTTCCTGGGCCATCTTCAATTTTGTCTGGTACATCGTAATGGCGGCAGAGACCTTAGCATTTTCAATGAGGTCATGCTTCTCATAGTCAAGGTCGATCAGAAGTTTGGCTGTCTTAGTCTTCTCATCTAGGAGTTCCTTCCGAGCATCAGCAAGTGCAAGATCCTTGAGCACGGCAACCTGTTGGAGGTCGGCAATCTTTTTATCTTGATCCTCAACGTGGCCCACGTAATCCTCAATCTCAGCAAATTTCTGCAAAAGAAAAGGATAAAAGCAGTTCAAGACCAGGTGATCCTCATACGAGTAGGATACCAAGGCAGAATTAAGGATCCTTACTTCATTGAAGTATTCAAGGAATTGGTGGCGGATCAGTGGTAGGCCTTGAAGATCCTCAGCATCAGAAGTTTTCCTCTTCTTGACACCCTTTCCTTTAGTGGGTGCCTTTGGAATGGAGATGCTAGGACTGGTGGTGGATCTCTTCTTCCTGGATCGTACGACATCAAGGTCAGCCGTGTTGAATTGGGATACAGGCTTGGCAGATTTTCCAGCACCTACACAATTAAAACAAGATAAGTATCTTTTCCTAGTTCATATTTCACTATATATTTAAATTTTAAACAAGGATACTTACTTGACATTGTGACAGAGCCTGAGGATACCTCCTGTGAATCTTGGGTTGTTGTCTTGAAAGTTCTTGTCTCAGGATCGAGTCTCTTGAAAGCAAGGAGCCTTTCCTTAGCAGCAGGGGACAGTTTGAGGTGTGAAACGGTGATAGCTGCATAACAAGAAAGCAAAAATATCAGTTATCCTTACATCAAAAGAAAGTTCCTGGTGATCCTTCTCAGGATCCTCCATCCTACCATGGGTAGCCCATTTTTTAGGAAGATCCTTTCCATCCTGGATGGAATCTCTCTTGATAAAAAAGAAGCGCCGCTTCCAATTAGCATCATTCTTGGTAGCTTTGAAGATCGGGTGTTCTTCACCAGGTTTACGTTTGAACAAATAACGGTGAGAGCCAAAGGTGGTAAGATCATACAGTTCTCCCAGCTCTGCCATTCCTAGATCTATTCCCTCTTGATCGATGATCCTTTCAAGGGTGTACAAAACCCTCCAAATCATCGGCATGGCTTGGATATATGAGATGCCGGTTAGGGAAAAGAAAGATTGGGTGAAGGCTGGAAAAGGATATGTATAGCCTATGGTGAAAGGAGTGACGGGGAAAGCAACCCACTTATCGGAGATATGATCGCTCAAGGCATTGGGGTCAAAAGGCCTAAATTCGGTGTTCGCCGGGAAGCAGTGGCGGATCCTATCTATCTGAGCATCATTGAAGAGACAGCGCTCTTTAATGGAGTCTTCAATAATCCCCTGGCTTTTCGGAGGACTGTTCTTTGGGTGATCCTTGCCCGGTGAACTTCGGAGCAACATTTTCGAAGTGACGGAGATAAAGATAGAGAAACAGAGTAAGAAGGAAGGAAGAGGAGAAAGAATTACCTGGCTGTTCGTCGACTGAGAATTTAAAGGGAGTCTCTTTCGAATTTGAATGCATAATGATCCTATCTATATCTCTATTTATAATTATGATTCTGCAGGATTGTCACTTCCGTGACATCATCATCGCAACGGCTAGTTCTATTTTAACGGCTATATATCCGTTAATTAGTTACGGATAAGATCAAGAAAATATAACTCGTCAATTTTACAAATTACTCCTTATATTTTTGGGGCAATTGTTAGGGGAGGATTTTCTAACAATTAGTGATCCTTATTCGTTATCCTAATTAGTGATCCTTACTTCTGTGACAGGTGGTGATCCTCAGAAGGGCTTTAGGATCAGGATCATGGATCACTTTAAGGATCCTCGTACTGACGATTGTTTACTTATGTTTTGTAGCATCTCGCAGGTATAACAAGCTTGACCAAGTCTTAGCGACATTCCTGGAGAATATTCCTAAACTATTCTGCACGTGCTTGACCAAAAATAGACGTTATGGAGAACGTGGAGGCTTGGCACGAAAGTCGGATAGTTAGTTTAGGTGGTTATTTCTATTTTAAAAAGGGAGTAATGAGCTAGTAGAAAACACTTAGTCATTTCTCAGTTACACACACTCGTACAAACGCTCATACAAGCTCTCGTTCAAACACTTAGCAATCTCATACACTTTTTACACATTTCACCGTAGTGATCCTTGTACCTAGCTCGTTACTATCCGAAGTTGTAAACATTTAATCATTTATTAGAGCTTGGTGATCGGTAGTTTCCATCACCCGGGGTTTTTTGTGCCGGAGATCAACTCTTGATCAAGGGCTTTTTCCCCGTATAAATCCTTGTGTTGTTCGTGCACTTTACATTGTAGTGATCCTCATCGCTGTTACATATTTAAAGCATCATACCCCCATAACATAGAGTTTGGTTGCAATATCCTCAACAGATTTTTTGACCAAAACACTTTTAAGGGTTAGTCTTTTGTTAATAAATAAAATCTTAACCTTTTGTCGCTTATCTTGTGTTGTTATCCTTTTGTTTCTTTAATTCTCCTTTGTTTTGATGCACACTTATTGAATAAACCATACTTATTGAATAAACAAATTTTGAATAAGTCAGATTGAAAATATTTAGGACATGATCCATGACCAAATATCCCCTAGTTAAAGAATCCCAAAAAGTCATATATTTTAAGGATCACAGATTTAGTTGTCAAATTCTAAGGGTTATTCAAATAATCAATAAAAAGGATAAAAACAATTAAGGATCATACCTGAGGATCCAAGTTAGGATCCTAACCATAATAAGGATAACTATAAGATAAACCTTAGAGAGAAGTAAGGATCAAGGATCCCTAGTTGCCTATCTTTAAGGACCTGAAATAGAGCATAACTTGGGACTAAGCCAATATAAGATAAGAGTTAGCAACTGGGGACAAGCCCAAGGATAACTGGGGACAAGCCCAAGGATAACTGGGGACAAGCCCAAGGATCGTAAGTAAACTGGAGTATGGCCCTAACTGGCGACTATCCAAACTTAGTGACATGAAAATGCCAAAACCTTAGCTAACGTGTAAACGTTAGAAACCTTAGGAACGGATGTATGGTACGTCTACCATTATACGTAGGATCCTGGGCATAGCCAGTACAATGGAATTATCAGCCCCTAAAGCGAGTACTGGTCCCACTGCCTTGAACTATACCAGGATCATCATGCGCTACAGGCGGAACTGGGGTCAAGCCCAAATAACTGGGGTTAAACCCAAAGGACGGATTGCTTGTGCAGATAATCAATACTTTGCTAAGGATTCCTGAACTTTCAAAACTTAAAATCACGTGAGAGATGGATGAAGGATACATGATCCTTATCCTTATATGAGAAAATAAAGAAGTGAAATAGTTCAAGATTAGGATATTACCAAAGTAAGGATCATCGATGCTTTAAGGATCCTTCAAGGATACTCCTAACGTAAGGATCATCTGTGTCATGAGGATCCTTCTCACATGAAATATTTCTTCAAGTGGACAGCATTCCAAGCTCTTGGTAGCAAATCACCTTCCATGGTTAGCAATCTATATGCCCCCTTTCCTGCTTCAGCTTCAATCAAATAAGGGCCTTCCCATTTTGGAGCCAATTTTCCATCAGCAGGATTGGTGGTATTCTGAAATGCTTTCCTTAATACCATATCTCCAACTTGAAACTTCCTGATCCTGACATTTTTGTTGTAAGCACCAGCCATTCTTTGTTGATAACTGGCCATCCTTATCCTAGCCATATCTCTGATTTCTTCAATAGTATCCAGGTCTTGAGCCAAGTTCTCATCATTTTCTTCAGGATCACGAGTACTTGTTCTAGCAGTTGGAACCACCATTTCTGTTGGGATCACTGATTCTGCCCCAAATACCAAAGAGAATGGCGTTTGACCAGTAGCATTCTTAGGGGTCGTCCTATCGGCCCAAAGCACATAAGGTAGTTCTTCTGCCCATTTCCCTTTCTTGGATCCAAGCTTCTTCTTCAAATTGTTGATGATGATCTTGTTGGATGATTCTGTTTGACCATTAGCTTGTGGGTGGACTGGTGTTGATGTGATCATCTTAATCCCCCAGCTGTCACAAAAGTTAGTGGTTCTGCCCCCAATAAATTGGGAACCATTATCACATATAATTTCAGAAGGAATTCCAAATCTAGTTATAATATTTCTTTTAATGAAGGATATAACTTCCTTTTCTCTGACTTGGGCAAAAGCTTCAGCCTCTATCCACTTGGAGAAGTAATCAGTCATAGCAAGCATGAATACTTTTCCACCAGGTGCCTTAGGGAGCTTGCCAACTATATCCATACCCCATCTCATAAATGGCCAAGAGGAGGATATAGGATGCAATAATTCAGCTGGTTGATGAAGGATATTGCTGTGTCTCTGACAAGGATCACATCTCTTAGCATATTCCACAGCATCTCTCTTCATGGTTGGCCAGTAGTATCCTGTCCTCAGGATCCTTGAGAATAATGCACTGCCCCCAGTGTGGTTTCCACAATCTCCTTCATGAAAGTCTTTTAAAACCTCTTGGATTTCAGGATCCACAATGCATCTCAAGTATGGTCCTGCAAGAGATTGTCTATACAACATATTATTTAAAATTGTGAATTGAGATACCTTAGATTTGAAAGCCCTAGGGTTTTCTCCTGTAGGAATCTCTCCATGTTGTAAGTATCTCATAATTGGTGAGAACCATGATTCTGATCCTGAATGGGATTGAGTATCCTCACTAGGGATAATTGCAGAATCATTTCCTATCTCCATAGCCGCATGATCCTCGATAGCCGGGGTCAGGATATGGATAATAGGGATCCTGATATCCTCAGGAATCTTCAAAGATGATCCTAAGTTAGCCAATGCATCAGCTTCTGTATTCTCTTCCCTTGGTACCTGTGTCAAACTAAAGGAAACAAAGGAGAGTGCCAATTTTTTGACTATCTCTAAATATTTGGTTAGCTTTTCACCTTTAACAGCATAGGATCCATTAAAGTGGTTTGTAATTAACAATGAGTCTACATGTACCTCAAGATACCTGATCCCCATATGCTTTGCAATTTGCAAACCAGCAATTAAGGCTTCATATTCAGCCTCATTGTTAGTGGTTTGAAACTCACAAGCTATAGAGTGGGGTATTATGTCCCCCTGTGGCGATTTTAGTAGTATTCCAAGCCCTGTGCCTTTGACATTTGAGGATCCATCAGTATAGAGTATCCAAGGATCCTTGGTCTCCTCTAGCTGCTGGACTTCTAACTCAGCTTCTTTTTGTAAATCACTACTGAAATCAGCCACAAAGTCAGCTAATGCTTGGGATTTGATGGCTGTCCTAGGCTCATATCTTATATCATATGCACTTAGCTTCACTGCCCACTTAGCCATCCTTCCTGACATCTCTGGTTTCCTGAGGACATTCTTAATTGGAAAATTAGTTTTAACAACAATAACATGAGTTTCAAAATAATGTCTCAACTTAGTAGATGCCATAATTAATGCAAGAATAAGCTTTTCAAGGTGTGAATACCTGGATTCGGCATCAAGTAAACTTTTACTTACATAATAGATAGGATGTTGTGTACCTTCATGATCCTTAACAAGGACCGCACTTACTGCTTTTGAGGATACTGCAAGATACAAGGATAGCACATCGCCTTTTTCTGGTTTCATCAAGGCCGGGGCTGAGGATAGGTAATCTTTGAGGGCACTTAAAGCATTTTCATGCTTCTCAGTCCACTCAAACTTCTTGTTCTTCCTTAGGATATCATAGAATTCTTTGCACTTCTCTGAGGATTTGGATATAAATCTGTTCAAAGCTGTTATCCTGCCTGTTAACCTTTGAACATCCTTAGCACTGGCCGGAGATTTGATGTTCACTATTGCTTTAATTTGTTCCGGGCTAGCTTCAATGCCTCTCTTTATCACCATATATCCTAAGAATTCTCCTGCTTTAACACCAAAGTGACATTTTGAAGGATTAAGTTTCATGTTATATTTGTCAAGGATATCGAATGCTTCCTCCAAGTCCTTTAGGTGATCCTCAGCTTTTATGGATTTTACCACCATATCATCTATGTAAACCTCCATAGTTTGCCCAATCTGATCCTTGAACATCATATTCACCAGCCTTTGATATGTTGCACCTGCATTTCTTAGTCCGAACGGCATAGCAATATAGCAGTATATACCAGTTGGAGTCATGAAGGCTGTATCCTCTTGGTCGGATGGTTCCATTTGGATTTGTTGAAATCCAGATGAAGCATCCATAAAAGTTAACAGTTCATGACCCGCAGTTGCATCCACCATGGAGTCAATGTGGGGTAATGGGAAAGGATCCTTGGGACATGCCTTATTTAAATCGGTAAAATCGACACATACCCTCCACTTTCCGTTTTTCTTTTGAACAACAACCACATTGGCCAACCATCTTGGATACTTGACCTCTCTAATCATACCTGCCCGAAGCAATTTCTCTACCTCTTCCTGGATAATGGCATTCCTTTCCGGTGCAAACTTTCTTCTCCTTTGATGGATTGGTTTGAAGGACCTGTCAATGCCGAGTTTGTGAGTGATTACATCTTTAGATATACCAGTCATGTCTTCGTGTTTCCATGCAAAGGTAGTCTTTCTCCTTTTGAGGAAGGATACGAGGTCTTCTTTCATTTCGCCAAGGATCCCTGATCCGATATAGATTTTGGATTCAGGATCATCAGGATCCATGAGGATTTCTATCACATCCTGCTCTCTTGCCTCCAAGACATCCCTTGGAGGATACTTTGATTGCTATTGCTCCCTTGACTTTGAGGCTGGTTTCATCGATGAAGTATAGCAATTCTTAGCCTCCTGCTGATCACTATCAATCTTCACTATTCCCCAAGGACTAGGGAGCTTCACACATTGATAGTACGTAGATGGGACTGCCTTCATATCGTGTATCCAGGGCCTGCCAAGGATAACATTACAACAAGATAAACAGTCAATAACACAAAATTTTTGATAAGAGTGTAGGCCTTCAATGTATATTGGGAGTTTAATGTCCCCCAGGGTATTCTTAGTTTCGCCACTAAATCCCACGAGCACAGAGGATCTTGGTATGATATCTGTTTCAGGGATACCCATCTTCTTTAGAACATCAAGCTGGATAATGTTCACTGAACTTCCTCCGTCTATAAGGATCCTGCGAACAAAATGGTTAGAAATGAAAAGAGTAATAACTAAACCATCGTGATGAGTGTTTTAGTCAGAAAATCTGATGATGATATTGCAACCAAACTCTTTGTTTAGGGGAATGATGCTTAAAATGTGTAACAACAATGAGGATCACTTCAATGTAGAATGCACAAACAACACAAGGATTTATACGGGGAAAAAGCCCTTGATCAAGAGTTGATCTCCGGCACAAAAAACCCCGGGTGATGGAAACTACCGATCACCAAGCTAAAATAAATGGTTAAATGTTTACAACTTCGGATAGTAACGAGCTAGGTACAAGGATCACTACAGTGAAGTGTGTAAAAAGTGTATGAAATCGCTAAGTGTTTGAACGAGAGCTTGTATGAGAGTGTTTGCGAGTGTGTGTCACTGCCAAAATGACTAAGTGTCACTAATTAGCTCGTTACCCCTTTAAAATAAGAAAAATATCTAGCTAACAAACTCTCCGACTTTCGGGCCAAGCCTCCACGTTCTCCATAACGTCTAGTTTTGATCTAGCACGTGCAGAATACTTCGGGAATATTCTCCAAGAATGTCGCTAAGACTTGGTCAAGCATGTTATACCTGCGGGATGTTATAAAACATAAGTAAACAATCGTCAGTATGAGGATCCTTGAAGTGATCCATGATCCTGATCCTAAAGCCCTTCTGAGGATCACCACCTGTCACAGAAGTAAGGATCACTAGTTAGGATAACGAATAAGGATCACTAATTGTTAGAAAATCCTCCCCTAACAATTGCCCCCAAAATATAAGGAGTGAAATTGTAAAATTAGCGAGTTATGTTTTCTCGATCTTATCCGTAACAAACTAACGGATATATAGCCGTTAATTTTGAACTAGCCGTTGCGATGATGATGTCACGGAAGTGACAACCTGCAAGATCATGATTATAAATAGAGATATAGATAGGATCAAATGCATTTAAATTTTCAGAGAAACTCCCTTTATAATCCACATTCCGAAGACGTTCAGGTATTCTCTCTCTCTATCCTTTTCCTTCTCTTGCACTGTTCTTCTACCTTTATCTTCGTCAGTACGAAAATGTTGCTTCGAAGTTCACCAGCCAAGGATCACCCAAAGAACAGTCCTCCGAAAAGCCAGGGGATTATCGAAGACTCCATTAAAGAACGTTGTCTATTCAACGATGCTCAGATAGATAGGATTCGCCACTGCTTTCCGGCGAACACCGAATTCAGGCCTTTTGACCCCAATGCCTTGAGCGATCATATATCCGATAAGTGGGTTGCTTTCCCCGTCACTCCGTTCACCATAGGTTATTCTTATCCTTTTCCAGCCTTCACCCAATCTTTCTTCTCCCTAACCGGCATCTCTTATATCCAAGCCATGCCGATGATATGGAGGGTTTTGCACACCCTTGAAAGGATCATTGATGAGGAGAGAATAGATCTAGGAATGGTAGAGCTGGGAGAGCTATATGATCTTACCACCTTTGGATCTCATCGTTACTTGTTCAAACGTAAACCTGGTGAGGAACACCCGATCTTCAAAGCCACCAAGAATGACACTAATTGGAAGCGACGTTTCTTTTTTGTCAAGAGAGATTCTATCCAGGATGGAAAGGATCTTCCTAAAAATTGGGCTACCCATGGTAGGATGGAGGATCCTGATAAGGATCACCAGGAACTTTCTTTTGATATAAGGATAACTTATATTTTTGCTTTCTTGTTTTGCAGCTATCACCGTCTCACACCTCAAACTGTCCCCTGCTGCTAAGGAGAGGCTCCTTGCCTTCAAGAAACTTGACCCTGAGATAAGAACTTTCAAGACAACAACCCAAGATTCACAGGAGGTATCCTCAGGCTCTGTCACAATGTCAAGTAAGTATCCTTGTTTAAAATTAAATATATAACGAAATATGAACTAGGAAAAGATACTTATCTTGTTTTAATTGTGTAGGTGCTGGAAAATCTGTCAAGCCTGTTTCCCAATTCAACACAGCTGACCTTGATCTCGTACGACCCAGGAGGAAGAGATCCACCAACAGTCCCAGCATTTCCATTCCAAAGGCACCCACTAAAGGAAAGGGTGTCAAGAAGAGGAAAATTTCTGATGCTGAGGATCTTCAAGGGCTGCCACTGATCCGCCACCAATTCCTTGAGTACTTCAATGAAGTAAGGATCCTTAACTTTGCCTAGGTATCCAGCTCTTATGAGGATCACTTGACCTTGAACTGCCTTATCTTCTTTTTGCAGAAATTTGCTGAGATCGAGGACTACGTGGGTAATATTGAGGAGCTGGACAAGAAAATAGCTGATCTTCAACAGGTTGCCATGCTCAAAGATCTTGCACTTGCTGATGCTCGGAAGGAACTCCAGGATACCAAGCAGGCAATGGCCAAGGTGTTGGTTAACTTTGATTATGAAAAGCATGACCTCATCGAAAATGCCAAGCTCTCTGCTGCCATCACAATGTATCAGACTAAGTTGAAGATGGCCCAAGAAGCTCAAGATCCTAGCTTTGATAAGAACAGCTGGGATATTGAGGGTTGGAAGGAAAGGTTGGCTGAGCTTGAGGATGAGGAAGAGGAGGCTACTGAAGTCTTGGTGATTGAAGCAAGTGGCAGTGGGAAGGATCAGGTGAAGGATACCGCAGCTGGAGAAGAAGAGGATGCAGCAAAGATGTAGGCTGCACAATTGGGCGATGATGGATATATGTGCTAAGGCCGGAGCCCAATTTTTTAGTTTGGTGGTTGTTTTTTGTGGTTGTGATGTTTAAGACAATTTCATGGGTTGTACTTTGAACAATAGGTTTTTAGGATTAAGGATCATGTATGATCCTTTGGACAATAGGCAGGATTGCAATTGGTGGAGGGATCCTCTGTTTGGGGGATGAAGCTATTGTGATCCTGCTGCCTTTATATTCCTGCACTACTTTTGAACTCATTATCATGGACACCCTTTACCTACCCCAGCGGACGGGCCACGTTTTGCTGGTAGAAGCTCGGGTAGGTAATTTTGACAACCTTTAAAGGGTTAGTCTTATGTTAATAAATAAAAACTTAACCTTTTGTCGCTTATCTTGTGTTGTTATCCTTTTTAGTATGTTATTTTCCAACTGTTATAATGTTCAATTTGTTTATACTTATCAAACCTTGAAAAATTAGAAAAGATATCCAAAAAGTTTAAGATATGAACAAGGATCACATATCTCATAACCGATAAGTTTTAAAAATGGTATAGTTTAAGAAACACAAGTTCAGTTGTCAAGCATAGGGGTTATTCAAATGAATAATGAATAAAACTAAAAAAGTTAAGGATCATACCTGAGGATCCAAGTTAGAATCCTAACCATAATAAGGATAACTATAAGATAAACCTTAGAGTGAAATAAGGATCAAGGATCCCTAGCTGCCTATCTTCAAGGACCTGAAATAGAGCATAACTTGGGACTAAGCCGATATAAGAAAAGAGTTAGCAACTGGGGACAAGCCCAAGGATAACTGGGGACAAGCCCAAGGATAACTGGGGACAAGCCCAAGAATAACTGGGGACAAGCCCAAGGATAACTGGGGACAAGCCCAAGGATCGTATGTAAACTGGAGTATGGCCCTAACTGGCGACTATCCAAACTTAGTGACATGAAGATGCCAAAACCTTAGCTAACGTGAAAACGTTAGAAACCTTAGCTAACGTGAAAACGTTAGAAACCTTATGAACGGATGTATGGTACGTCTACCATTATACGTAGGATCCTAAGCATAGCCAGAACAATGGAATTATCAGCCCCTATAATGAGTACTGGTCCCAAAGCCTTGAACTATACCAGGATCATCGTGCGCTGCAGGCGGAATCTGGGGACAAGCCCAAATAACTGGGGTTAAACCCAAAGGACGAATTGCTTCTGTGGATAACCAATGTTGTGCTGAAGATACCTGAGCTTTCAAAACTTGAACTCACGTGAGAGATGGATAAAGGATACATGATCCTTATCCTTAGATGAAAAAATTAAGAAATGAAATAGTTCAAGATTAGGATATTACCTGAGTAAGGATCACCGATACTTTGAGGATCCTTTAAGGATATCTCTTCGATGAGGATCACCTATACCATAAGGATCCTGCTTACATGAAATATTTCTTCAAGTGGACAGCATTCCAAGCTCTTGGTAGCAATTCACCTTCCATGGTTAGCAATCTATATGCCCCCTTTCCTGCTTCAGCTTCAATCAAGTAAGGGCCTTCCCATTTTGGAGCCAATTTTCCATCAGCAGGATTGGTGGTATTCTGAAATGCTTTCCTTAACACCATATCTCCAACTTGAAACCTCCTGATCCTGACATTTTTATTGTAAGCACCAGCCATTCTTTGTTGATAACTGGCCATCCTGATCCTAGCCATATCCCTGATTTCTTCAATAGTATCCAGGTCTTGAGCCAAGTTTTCATCATTTTCCTCAGGATCACGGGTACTTGTTCTAGCAGTAGGAACCACCATTTCTGTTGGGATCACTGATTCTGCCCCAAACACCAAAGAGAATGGTGTTTGACCAGTAGCATTCTTAGGGGTTGTCCTGTCAGCCCAGAGCACATAGGGTAGCTCTTCTGCCCATTTTCCTTTCTTGGATCCAAGCTTCTTCTTCAAGTTGTTGATGATGATCTTGTTGGATGATTCTGCTTGACCATTAGCTTGTGGGTGGACTGGTGTTGATGTTATCATCTTAATCCCCCAGCTGTCACAAAAATTAGTGGTTCTGCCCCCAATAAATTGGGAACCATTATCACATATAATCTCAGAAGGAATTCCAAATCTAGTTATAATATTTCTTTTAATGAAGGATATAACTTCCTTTTCTCTAACTTGAGCAAAAGCTTCAGCCTCTATCCACTTGGAGAAGTAATCAGTCATAGCTAGCATGAATACTTTTCCACCAGGTGCCTTAGGGAGCTTGCCAACTATATCCATACCCCATCTCATAAATGGCCAAGAGGAGGATATAGGATGCAATAGTTCGGCTGGTTGATGAAGGATATTGCTGTGTCTCTGGCAAGGATCACATCTTCTGGCATACTCCACAGCATCTTTCTTCATGGTTGGCCAGTAGTATCCTGTCCTCAGGATCCTTGAGAATAAAGCCCTGCCCCCAGTGTGATTTCCACAATCTCCTTCATGGAAGTCTTTTAAAACTTCTTGAACTTCAGGATCCTCAATGCATCTCAAGTATGGTCCTGCAAGAGATCGCCTATACAACATATTATTCATAATTGTGAATTGAGATACCTTAGATTTGAAAGCCCTAGGGTTTTCTCCTGTAGGAATCTCTCCATGTTGTAAGTATCTCATAATTGGTGAGATCCATGATCCGGATCCTGAATAGGATTGAGTATCCTCACTAGGGATCATTGCAGAATTATTCCCTATCTCCATAGCCACATGATCCTCAATAGCTGGGGTCAGGATATGGATAATAGGGATCTTGATATCCTCTGGGATCTTCAAAGATGATCCTAAGTTAGCCAATGCATCAGCTTCTGTATTTTCTTCCCTTGGTACCTGTGACAAACTAAAAGAGACAAAAGAGAGTGCCAAACTTTTGACTATCTCCAAATATTTGGTTAGCTTTTCACCTTTAACAGCATATGATCCATTAAAGTGATTTGTAATTAACAAAGAATCTACGTGTACCTCAAGATACCTGATCCCCATATGCTTTGCGATTTGCAAACCAGCAATTAAGGCTTCATATTCAGCCTCATTATTAGTGGTTTGGAACTCACAAGCTATAGAATGGGGTATTATGTCCCCCTGTGGCGATTTTAGTAGTATTCCAAGCCCTGTGCCTTTGACATTTGAGGATCCATCAGTGTGAAGTATCCAAGGATCCTTGGTCTCCTCTAGCTGTTGGACTTCTAACTCAGCTTCTTCTTGTAAATCACTACTGAAATCAGCCACAAAGTCAGCTAATGCTTGGGATTTGATAGCTGTCCTAGGCTCATATCTTATATCATATGCACTCAATTTCACTGCCCACTTAGCCATCCTTCCTGACATCTCTGGTTTACTGAGGACATTCTTAATTGGAAAATTAGTTTTAACAATGATAACATGAGTTTCAAAATAATGTCTTAACTTGGTAGATGCCATTATTAATGCAAGGATAAGCTTTTCAAGGTGTGAGTACCTGGATTCGGCATCAAGTAAACTTTTACTTACATAATAGACAGGATGTTGTGTACCTTGATGATCCTTAACAAGGACCGCACTTACTGCTTTTGAGGATACTGCAAGATACAAGGATAGCACATCACCTTTTTCTGGTTTCATCAAAGCCGGGGCCGAGGATAGGTAATCTTTGAGGGCTTTTAAAGCATTTTCATGCTTCTCCGTCCACTCAAATTTCTTGTTCTTCCTTAGGATATCATAGAATTCTTTACACTTCTCGGAGGACTTGGATATGAATCTGTTCAAGGCCGCTATCCTTCCTGTTAACCTTTGAACATCCTTAGCATTGGCCGGAGATTTGATATTCACTATTGCTTTGATTTGTTCCGGGCTAGCTTCGATGCCTCTCTTAGTCACCATGTATCCTAGGAATTTACCTGCTTTAACACCAAAATGACATTTTGAAGGATTAAGCTTCATATTATATTTGTCAAGGATATCAAAAGCTTCCTCCAAGTCTCTTAGGTGATCCTCAGCTTTTAAGGATTTCACCACCATATCGTCTATGTAAACCTCCATAGTTTGTCCAATCTGATCCTTGAACATCATATTCACCAGCCTTTGGTACGTTGCACCTGCATTTCTCAATCCGAACGGCATAGCAATATAGCAATATATACCAGTTGGAGTCATGAAGGCCGTATCCTCTTGGTCGGATGGTTCCATTTGGATTTGTTGGAATCCAGATGAAGCATCCATAAAAGTTAACAGTTCATGACCCGCAGTTGCATCCACCATGGAGTCAATGTGGGGTAAAGGGAAAGGATCCTTGGGACATGCCTTATTTAAATCGGTAAAATCGACACATACCCTCCACTTTCCGTTTTTCTTTTGAACAACAACCACATTGGCCAACCATCTTGGATACTTGACCTCTCTAATCATACCTGCCCGGAGCAATTTCTCTACCTCTTCCTGGATAATGGCGTTCCTTTCTGGTGCAAACTTCCTTCTCCTTTGATGGATTGGTTTGAAAGATCTGTCGATGCCGAGCTTATGAGTGATAACATCCTTGGATATGCCAGTCATGTCTTCGTGTTTCCATGCAAAGGTAGTCTTTCTCCTTTTGAGGAAGGATATGAGGTCTTCTTTCATTTCGCCAAGGATCCCTGACCCGATATAGATTTTGGATTCAGGATCATCAGGATCCATGAGGATTTCTACCACATCCTGCTCTCTGGCCTCCAAGACACTCCTTGGAGGATACCTTGATTGCTATTGCTCCCTTGATTTCGAAGCTGGTTTCATCGATGAAGTGTAGCAATCCTTAGCTTCCTGCTGATCGCTATCAATCTTTACTATTCCCCAAGGACTAGGGAGCTTCACACATTGATGATAAGTAGATGGGACTGCTTTCATATCGTGTATCCAGGGCCTGCCAAGGATAACATTACAACAAGATAAACAGTCAATAACACAAAACTTTTGATAAGAGTTTAAGCCTTCAATATATATTGGGAGTTTAATGTCCCCCAGGGTGTTCTTGGTCTCGCCACTAAATCCCACGAGCACGGAGGATCTTGGTATGATCTCTGATTCAGGGATACCCATCTTCTTTAGAACATCAAGCTGGATAATGTTCACTGAACTTCCTCCGTCTATTAGGATCCTGCGGACAAAATAGTTAGATATAAAAAGAGTAATAACTAAACCGTCGTGATGAGGATCCTGGATATCAATACGATCCTCTTCATCAAAGGTTATGACTTTTCCTTCGGAGACACTCGATGTTCGAACTGGCCTTTCTCCGTTATCCATTTTAGTTTCCTTCGCATGCCTCTTAGCTGCTGAGAAGGATGTGCCACAAATGTCGGATCCCCCAGAGATAAAGTTTATCACTTGTGCGTCTGCTGGAGGGGCTGGAGCCTTCTCAGGGATCCTTTCAGGATCCTGAGTCCTTGACTTTTTTCTTCCCAACAACTCTTTTAGATGCCCTTTGCTCAGCAAGTATCCAATTTCCTTTCTTAATGCAATGCACTCTTCTGTGAGGTGCCCAAAATCTTCATGATATGTACACCACTTTGATTTATCCTTAGTTGCAGCTGGCCTGTCATTCTTTCTTGGCCATCTAGCTTTATCACCTAGGTTCTGCATGGCAAGGATTAGTTCATTGTTATCAACACAAAAGCAATATTCAGAAATTGGAGGATAATCCTCATCATCCTCTTCTTGATCAATAGAATGCACGTTCTGATTATCAGATTTGTTGTAGGATCTGAACTTGTTGTTTCTTAATGAGGATCCTTGCTTATCCTGCTTTGAGGATCCTGTTATCCTCTCCTGAATCCTCTTATCATCCTCTAGCCAGATGAACCTGAGGGCCCGGGTTCTTACCTCATCTAGGTTCCTGCACGGTGTCATAACAAGATCATCATAAAATAAGGAATCCCTAAGTAATCCCATTTTGAAGGCTTCAACAGCCGTGGCTATATCTAAGTTGGGAATGTCTAAGGATTCTTTACTAAATTTGGTAATGTAATCCCTTAATGATTCATTATGACCCTGGGTTATCCTATATAAATCACTAGTTAGTCGTTCAAATTTTCTACTACAGGAAAACTGAGTATTAAACAAGTTAACTAGGTTTGCAAATGAGGTAATAGAATAGGGAGGAAGACTTAGCAGCCATTTGAGAGCTGATCCAGTAAGAGTGGATCCGAATCCTTTGCATAGGCATGCTTCCTTTAACTTTTCTGGGATTGGATTGATCTCCATCCTCTCCCTGTATTGTGCTATGTGTTCTTCAGGGTCCGTCGAACCATCATATAGTTTCATTGTAGGCACATGGAACCTCTTGGGTATCTCAGCATCACAGATTGGTGGTTCAAAGCGAGATATCTTGTGGCTCCCATCTGCAATCTCTGGAATAGGTTTGACTACTCCCGGAACACTCGAGATCATATCCTTTAGCTTTTGCAATTCTCTGGCCATGGCATGATTGATACCTGGATCCTGCATAAAACCATGGTTAATAGTATGAGAATTATTAAAAGTGTTACCTCCCATTGGATTCAAGTTAGGAAGAATGGATGTTAATCCATATTGCTGAGACTCTGGAATGATCGAGGGGCCAGCAGAGGCATTGGTCTGCATTGGAATAAAATCTCCTTGATGGACATCTGAACTTCCTGTTTGCAAACTCCTCAAGGATCCTGGCATCTGGAAGGATCCCTGAAACTGGGATGATCCTGGAACAAAGGAGGATCCTTGAACCTGGGATGATCTTGGAACGAAGGAGGATCCTTGAACCTGGGATGATCCTGGAACGAAGGAGGATCCTTGAACCTGGGATGATCCTGGAACGAAGGAGGATCCTTGAACCTGGGATGATCCTGGAACGAAGGAGGATCCTTGAACCTGGGATGATCCTGGAACGAAGGAGGATCCTTGAACCTGGGATGATCCTGGAACGAAGGAGGATCCTTGAACCTGGGATGATCCTGGAACGAAGGAGGATCCTTGAACTTGGGATGATCCTGGAATGAAGGAGGATCCTTGAACTTGGTGCATTCCTGAATATCCTCCTGTACTCGTGAGGGATCCCATATGCTGGGGATAGGATCCTGCTGGCTGGAAATATGAACCTAGTGCCTGGGTCATAGCTGTTGTTCCGTAGTGCACTCCCTTTGGTCCACCCGCATATTGAATGTTTGGAACCACTGACGGCTGAGAAGTAACCACCGGAGTGTCAAAATTCAAAGATCTGGGCATCAGTGGAGAATGATCCTCTACCGTTTTCTTCTGTTTCTTAATTTCATCAATCTCCCAGAGGATCCTTTCGTTGGTCTTATCCTGCTCTTGTGCATGATTCCTCATCTGCAAAATCAAGGTATAGAGATCATTAGTAGTAGGATTAGTTGAAACAGAAGAAGTAGGTGGTTTTGAGAAAATGGGAGTCGGTTTCTTCGCAGCATTTTCTGTATTCTTCTGGGATCCAGAAGGTGGTGGAGGCAAAGGAGGAACGCCTTGTGAGGAAGTGAATGAGGGCATCAAGTTTGAAGCATTCTTCGATGAGGAAGCCATCTGCTTGGTTGTAGTGAGCCGAATTAAGCACAGAAATGCGTATTTTCTTAAGGACGAAGCACCAATTGCCCCACGGTGGGCGCCAAACTGTTTTAGTCAGAAAATCTGATGATGATATTGCAACCAAACTCTTTGTTTAGGGGAATGATGCTTAAAATGTGTAACAACAATGAGGATCACTTCAATGTAGAATGCACAAACAACACAAGGATTTATACGGGGAAAAAGCCCTTGATCAAGAGTTGATCTCCGGCACAAAAAACCCCGGGTGATGGAAACTACCGATCACCAAGCTAAAATAAATGGTTAAATGTTTACAACTTCGGATAGTAACGAGCTAGGTACAAGGATCACTACAGTGAAGTGTGTAAAAAGTGTATGAAATCGCTAAGTGTTTGAACGAGAGCTTGTATGAGAGTGTTTGCGAGTGTGTGTCACTGCCAAAATGACTAAGTGTCACTAATTAGCTCGTTACCCCTTTAAAATAAGAAAAATATCTAGCTAACAAACTCTCCGACTTTCGGGCCAAGCCTCCACGTTCTCCATAACGTCTAGTTTTGATCTAGCACGTGCAGAATACTTCGGGAATATTCTCCAAGAATGTCGCTAAGACTTGGTCAAGCTTGTTATACCTGCGGGATGTTATAAAACATAAGTAAACAATCGTCAGTATGAGGATCCTTGAAGTGATCCATGATCCTGATCCTAAAGCCCTTCTGAGGATCACCACCTGTCACAGAAGTAAGGATCACTAGTTAGGATAACGAATAAGGATCACTAATTGTTAGAAAATCCTCCCCTAACAATGAGGATCCTGGATATCAACACGATATCAAAGGTTATGACTTTTCCTTCGGAGACACTTGATGTTCGAACGGGTCTTTCTCCATTATCCATTTTAGTTTCCTTTGCATGCCTTTTAGCTGCTGAGAAGGATGTGCCACAAATGTCTGATCCTCCAGAAATAAAGTTTATTACTTGTGCATCTGCTAGAGGGGCTGGAGCCTTCTCAGGGATCCTTTCAGGATCCTGAGTTCTTGACTTTTTTCTACCCAACAATTCTTTTAGATGCCCCTTGCTCAACAAGTATCCAACTTCCTTTCTTAGTGCAATGCATTCTTCTGTGAGATGCCCAAAATCTTCATGGTATGCACACCACTTTGATTTATCCTTAGTTGCAGCTGGCCTATCATTCTTTCTGGGCCATCTAGATTTATCACCTAGATTCTGCATCGCAAGGATTAGTTCATTGTTATCAACAGAAAAACAATATTCAGAAATTGGAGGATAATCCTCATCATCCTCTTTTTGATCAACAGAATGCACGTTCTGGTTATTAGATATGTTGTAGGATCTGAACTTGTTGTTCCTGAATGAGGATCCTTGCTTATCTTGCTTTGAGGATCCTGCTAACCTCTCCTGGATCCTCTTGTCATCCTCTAGCCGGATGAACCTAAGTGCCCGGTGTTTTGGTCAAAAAATCTGTTGAGGATATTGCAACCAAACTCTATGTTATGGGGGAATGATGCTTTAAATATGTAACAGCGATGAGGATCACTACAATGTAAAGTGCACGAACAACACAAGGATTTATACGGGGAAAAAGCCCTTGATCAAGAGTTGATCTCCGGCACAAAAAACCCCGGGTGATGGAAACTACCGATCACCAAGCTCTAATAAATGATTAAATGTTTACAACTTCGGATAGTAACGAGCTAGGTACAAGGATCACTACGGTGAAATGTGTAAAAAGTGTATGAGATTGCTAAGTGTTTGAACGAGAGCTTGTATGAGCGTTTGTACGAGTGTGTGTAACTGAGAAATGACTAAGTGTTTTCTACTAGCTCGTTACTCCCTTTTTAAAATAGAAATAACCACCTAAACTAACTATCCGACTTTCGTGCCAAGCCTCCACGTTCTCCATAACGTCTATTTTTGGTCAAGCACGTGCAGAATAGTTTAGGAATATTCTCCAGGAATGTCGCTAAGACTTGGTCAAGCTTGTTATACCTGTGAGATGCTACAAAACATAAGTAAACAATCGTCAGTACGAGGATCCTTAAAGTGATCCATGATCCTGATCCTAAAGCCCTTCTGAGGATCACCACCTGTCACAGAAGTAAGGATCACTAATTAGGATAACGAATAAGGATCACTAATTGTTAGAAAATCCTCCCCTAACAATTGCCCCCAAAATATAAGGAGTAATTTGTAAAATTGACGAGTTATATTTTCTTGATCTTATCCGTAACTAATTAACGGATATATAGCCGTTAAAATAGAACTAGCCGTTGCGATGATGATGTCACGGAAGTGACAATCCTGCAGAATCATAATTATAAATAGAGATATAGATAGGATCATTATGCATTCAAATTCGAAAGAGACTCCCTTTAAATTCTCAGTCGACGAACAGCCAGGTAATTCTTTCTCCTCTTCCTTCCTTCTTACTCTGTTTCTCTATCTTTATCTCCGTCACTTCGAAAATGTTGCTCCGAAGTTCACCGGGCAAGGATCACCCAAAGAACAGTCCTCCGAAAAGCCAGGGGATTATTGAAGACTCCATTAAAGAGCGCTGTCTCTTCAATGATGCTCAGATAGATAGGATCCGCCACTACTTCCCGGCGAACACCGAATTTAGGCCTTTTGACCCCAATGCCTTGAGCGATCATATCTCCGATAAGTGGGTTGCTTTCCCCGTCACTCCTTTCACCATAGGCTATACATATCCTTTTCCAGCCTTCACCCAATCTTTCTTTTCCCTAACCGGCATCTCATATATCCAAGCCATGCCGATGATTTGGAGGGTTTTGTACACCCTTGAAAGGATCATCGATCAAGAGGGAATAGATCTAGGAATGGCAGAGCTGGGAGAACTGTATGATCTTACCACCTTTGGCTCTCACCGTTATTTGTTCAAACGTAAACCTGGTGAAGAACACCCGATCTTCAAAGCTACCAAGAATGATGCTAATTGGAAGCGGCGCTTCTTTTTTATCAAGAGAGATTCCATCCAGGATGGAAAGGATCTTCCTAAAAAATGGGCTACCCATGGTAGGATGGAGGATCCTGAGAAGGATCACCAGGAACTTTCTTTTGATGTAAGGATAACTGATATTTTTGCTTTCTTGTTATGCAGCTATCACCGTTTCACACCTCAAACTGTCCCCTGCTGCTAAGGAAAGGCTCCTTGCTTTCAAGAGACTCGATCCTGAGACAAGAACTTTCAAGACAACAACCCAAGATTCACAGGAGGTATCCTCAGGCTCTGTCACAATGTCAAGTAAGTATCCTTGTTTAAAATTTAAATATATAGTGAAATATGAACTAGGAAAAGATACTTATCTTGTTTTAATTGTGTAGGTGCTGGAAAATCTGCCAAGCCTGTATCCCAATTCAACACGGCTGACCTTGATGTCGTACGATCCAGGAAGAAGAGATCCACCACCAGTCCTAGCATCTCCATTCCAAAGGCACCCACTAAAGGAAAGGGTGTCAAGAAGAGGAAAACTTCTGATGCTGAGGATCTTCAAGGCCTACCACTGATCCGCCACCAATTCCTTGAATACTTCAATGAAGTAAGGATCCTTAATTCTGCCTTGGTATCCTACTCGTATGAGGATCACCTGGTCTTGAACTGCTTTTATCCTTTTCTTTTGCAGAAATTTGCTGAGATTGAGGATTACGTGGGCCACGTTGAGGATCAAGATAAAAAGATTGCCGACCTCCAACAGGTTGCCGTGCTCAAGGATCTTGCACTTGCTGATGCTCGGAAGGAACTCCTAGATGAGAAGACTAAGACAGCCAAACTTCTGATCGACCTTGACTATGAGAAGCATGACCTCATTGAAAATGCTAAGGTCTCTGCCGCCATTACGATGTACCAGACAAAATTGAAGATGGCCCAGGAAGCTCAAGATCCTAGCTTTGATAAAAACAGCTGGGATGTTGAGGGTTGGAAGGCAAGGTTGGCTGATCTTGAGGATCACGAGGAGGAGGCTACTGAGGTCTTGGCGATTGAAGCAAGTGGCAGTGGGAAGGATCAGGTGAAGGATACCGCAGCTGGAGGAGAAGAGGATGCAGCAAAGGTGTAGGCTGCACAATTGGGCAATGATGGATATATGTGCCAAGGCCGGAGCCCAATTTTTTAGTTTGATGGTTGTGATGTTTAAAACAATTTCATGGTTTGTACTTTGAACAATAGGTTTTAGGATTAAGGATCATGTATGATCCTTTGGACAATAGGCAGGATTGCAATTGGTGGAGGGATCCTCTGTTTGGGGGATGAAGCCATTGTGATCCTGCCGCCTTTATATTCCTGCACTACTTTTGAACTCATTATCATGGACACCCTTTACCTACCCCAGCGGACGGGCCACGTTTTGCTGGTAGAAGCTCGGGTAGGTAATTTTGACAACCTTTAAAGGGTTAGCCTTATGTTGATAAATAAAAACTTAACCTTTTGTCGCTTATCTTGTGTTGTTATCCCTTTTAGTATGTTACTTTCCAACTGTTGTAATGTTCATTCTGTTTATATTTATCAAGCCTTGAAAAATTAGAAAAGATATCCACAAAGTTTAGGATATGATCAAGGATCACATACCCCATAACCGATAAGTTCTAAAAAGTGATATAGTTTAAGAATCACAAGTTCAGTTGTCAAGTATAGGGGTTATTTAGAAGAATAATGAATAAAATCAAAAGAGTTAAGGATCATACCTGAGGACCCAAGTTAGAATCCTAACCATAATAAGGATAACTATAAGATAAACCTTAGAGTGAAATAAGGATCAAGGATCCCTAGCTGCCTATCTTCAAGGACCTGAAATAGAGCATAACTTGGGACTAAGCCGATATAAGAAAAGAGTTAGCAACTGGGGACAAGCCCAAGGATAACTGGGGACAAGCCCAAGGATAACTGGGGACAAGCCCAAGGATAACTGGGGACAAGCCCAAGGATCGTATGTAAACTGGAGTATGGCCCTATCTGGCGACTATCCAAACTTGGTGACATGAAGATGCCAAAACCTTAGCTAACGTGAAAACGTTAGAAACCTTAGCTAACGTGAAAACGTTAGAAACCTTATGAACGGATGTATGGTACGTCTACCATTATACGTAGGATCCTAAGCATAGCCAGAACAATGGAATTATCAGCCCCTAGAACGAGTACTGGTCCCAAAGCCTTGAACTACACCAGGATCATCGTGCGCTACAGGCGGAATCTGGGGACAAGCCCAAATAACTGGGGTTAAACCCAAAAGACGGATTGCTTCTGTGGATAACCAACGTTGTGCTAAAGATACCTGAACTTTCAAAACTTGAACTCACGTGAGAGATGGATAAAGGATACATGATCCTTATCCTTATATGAGAAAATAAAGAAATGAAATAGTTCAGGATTAGGATATTACCTGAGTAAGGATCACCGATACTTTGAGGATCCTTTAAGGATATCCCTATTGTGAGGATCACCTATGCCATAAGGATCCTGCTTACATGAAATATTTCTTCAAGTGGACAGCATTCCAAGCTCTTGGTAGCAAATCACCTTCCATGGTTAGCAATCTATATGCCCCCTTTCCTGCTTCAGCTTCAATCAAATAAGGGCCTTCCCATTTTGGAGCCAATTTTCCATTAGCAGGATTGGTGGTATTCTGAAATGCTTTCCTTAACACCATATCTCCAACTTGAAACCTCCTGATCCTGACATTTTTGTTGTAAGCACCAGCCATTCTTTGTTGATAACTGGCCATCCTTATCCTAGCCATATCCCTGATTTCTTCAATAGTATCCAGGTCTTGAGCCAAGTTTTCATCATTTTCCTCAGGATCACGGGTACTTGTTCTAGCAGTAGGAACCACCATTTCTGTTGGGATCACTGATTCTGCCCCAAACACCAAAGAGAATGGTGTTTGACCAGTAGCATTCTTGGGGGTTGTCCTATCAGCCCAAAGCACATAGGGTAGTTCTTCTGCCCATTTCCCTTTCTTGGATCCAAGCTTCTTCTTCAAATTGTTGATGATGATCTTGTTGGATGATTCTGCTTGGCCATTAGCTTGTGGGTGGACTGGTGTTGAAGTTATCATCTTAATCCCCCAGCTGTCACAAAAGTTAGTGGTTCTGCCCCCAATAAATTGGGAACCATTATCACATATAATCTCGGAAGGAATTCCAAATCTAGTTATAATATTTCTTTTAATGAAGGATATAACTTCCTTTTCTCTGACTTGGGCAAAAGCTTCAGCCTCTATCCACTTGGAGAAGTAATCAGTCATAGCTAACATGAATACTTTCCCACCAGGTGCCTTAGGGAGCTTTCCAACTATATCCATACCCCATCTCATAAATGGCCAAGAGGAGGATATAAGATGCAATAATTCAGCTGGTTGATGAAGGATATTGCTGTGTCTCTGGCAAGGATCACATCTTCTGGCATACTCCACAGCATCTTTCTTCATGGTTGGCCAGTAGTATCCTGTCCTCAGGATCCTTGAGAATAAAGCCCTGCCCCCAGTGTGGTTTCCACAATCTCCTTCATGGAAGTCTTTTAAAACTTCTTGAACTTCAGGATCCTCAATGCATCTCAAGTATGGTCCTGCAAGAGATCGTCTATACAACATATTATTTATAATTGTGAATTGAGATACCTTAGATTTGAAAGCCCTAGGGTTTTCTCCTGTAGGAATCTCTCCATGTTGTAATTATCTCATAATTGGTGAGATCCATGATCCTGATCCTGAATAGGATTGAGTATCCTCACTAGGGATAACTGCAGAATCATTTCCTATCTCCATAGTCTGGTGATCCTCGATAGCCGGGGTCAGGATATGGATAATAGGAATCTTGATATCCTCTGGGATCTTCAAAGATGATCCTAAGTTAGCCAATGCATCAGCTTCTGTATTTTCTTCCCTTGGTACCTGTGACAAACTAAAGGAAACAAAAGAGAGTGCCAAACTTTTGACTATCTCCAAATACTTGGTTAGCTTTTCACCTTTAACAGAATATGATCCATTAAAGTGGTTTGTAATCAACAAAGAATCTACGTGTACCTCAAGATACCTGATTCCCATATGCTTAGCGATTTGCAAACCAGCAATTAAGGCTTCATATTCAGCCTCATTGTTAGTGGTTTGGAACTCACAAGCTATAGAATGGGGTATTATGTCCCCCTGTGGCGATTTTAGTAGTATTCCAAGTCCTGTGCCTTTGATATTTGAGGATCCATCAGTATAAAGTATCCAAGGATCCTTGGTCTCTTCTAGCTGCTGGACTTCTAGCTCAGCTTCTTCTTGTAAATCACTACTGAAATCAGCCACAAAGTCAGCTAATGCTTAGGATTTGATGGCTGTCCTAGGCTCATATCTTATATCATATGCACTTAGCTTCACTGCCCACTTAGCCATCCTTCCTGACATCTCTGGTCTCCTGAGGACATTCTTAATTGGAAAATTAGTTTTAACAATGATAACATGAGTTTCAAAATAATGTCTTAGCTTGGTAGATGCCATAATTAATGCAAGAATGAGCTTTTCAAGGTGTGAGTACCTGGATTCGGCATCAAGTAAACTTTTACTTACATAATAGACAGGATGTTGTGTACCTTGATGATCCTTAACAAGGACCGCACTTACTGCTTTTGAGGATACTGCAAGATACAAGGATAACACATCACCTTTTTCTGGTTTCATCAAAGCCGGGGCCGAGGATAGGTAATCTTTGAGGGCTTTTAAAGCATTTTCATGCTTCTCCGTCCACTCAAATTTCTTGTTCTTCCTTAGGATATCATAGAATTCTTTACACTTCTCGGAGGACTTGGATATAAATTTGTTCAAGGCAGCTATCCTTCCTGTTAGCCTTTGAACATCCTTAGTATTGACCGGAGATTTGATATTCACTATTGCTTTGATTTGTTCCGGGTTAGCTTCGATGCCTCTCTTTGTCACCATATATCCTAAGAATTTACCTGCTTTAACACCAAAGTGACATTTTGAAGGATTAAGTTTCATGTTATATTTGTCAAGGATATCGAATGCTTCCTCCAAGTCTCTTAGGTGATCCTCAGCTTTTAAGGATTTTACCACCATATCATCTATGTAAACCTCCATAGTTTGTCCAATCTGATCCTTGAACATCATATTCACCAGCCTTTGATATGTTGCACCTGCATTTCTTAATCCGAACGGCATAGCAATATAGCAGTATATACCAGTTGGAGTCATGAAGGCTGTATCCTCTTGGTCGGATGGTTCCATTTGGATTTGTTGGAATCCAGATGAAGCATCCATAAAAGTTAACAGTTCATGACCCGCAGTTGCATCCACCATGGAGTCAATGTGGGGTAAAGGGAAAGGATCCTTGGGACATGCCTTATTTAAAAACGTAAAGTCGACACATATCCTCCACTTTCCGTTTTTCTTTTGAACAACAACCACATTGGCCAACCATCTTGGATACTTGACCTCTCTAATCATACCTGCCCGGAGCAATTTCTCTACCTCTTCTTGGATAATGGCATTCCTTTCCGGTGCAAACTTTCTTCTCCTTTGATGGATTGGTTTGAAGGATCTGTCAATGCCGAGTTTATGGGTGATAACATCTTTGGATATACCAGTCATGTCTTCGTGTTTCCATGCAAAGGTAGTCTTTCTCCTTTTGAGGAAGGATACGAGGTCTTCTTTCATTTCGCCAAGGATCCCTGATCCGATATAGATTTTGGATTCAGGATCATCGGGATCCATGAGGATTTCTACCACATCCTGCTCTCTGGCCTCCAAGACATTCCTTGGAGGATACCTTGATTGCTATTGCTCCCTTGACTTCGAGGCTGGTTTCATCGATGAAGTGTAGCAATTCTTAGCCTCCTGCTGATCACTATCAATCTTTACTATTCCCCAAGGACTAGGGAGCTTCACACATTGATGGTAAGTAGATGGGACTGCTTTCATATCGTGTATCCAGGGCCTGCCAAGGATAACATTACAACAAGATAAACAGTCAATAACACAAAATTTTTTATAAGAGTGTAAGCCCTCAATGTATATTGGGAGTTTAATGTCCCCCAGGGTGTTCTTAGTTTCGCCACTAAATCCCACGAGCACGGAGGATCTCGGTATGATCTCTGATTCAGGAATACCCATCTTCTTTAGAACATCAAGCTGGATAATGTTCACTGAACTTCCTCCGTCTATAAGGATCCTGCGGACAAAATGGTTAGATATAAAAAGAGTAATAACTAAACCATCGTGATGGGGATCTTGGATATCAACACGATCCTCTTCATCAAAGGTTATGACTTTTCCTTCGGAGACACTTGATGTTCGAACTGGTCTTTCTCCATTATCCATTTTAGTTTCCTTTGCATGCCTTTTAGCTGCTGAGAAGGATGTGCCACAAATGTCGGATCCTCTAGAAATAAAGTTTATCACTTGTGCATCTGCTGGAGGAGCTGGAGCCTTCTCAGGGATCCTTTCAGGATCCTGAGTCCTCAACTTTTTTCTTCCCAACAACTCTTTTAGATGCCCTTTGCTCAACAAGTATCCAATTTCCTTTCTTAACGCAATGCATTCTTCTGTGAGGTGCCCAAAATCTTCATGATATGCACACCACTTTGATTTATCCTTAGTTGCAGCCGGCCTATCATTCTTTCTTGGCCATCTAGCTTTATCACCTAGGTTCTGCATGGCAAGGATTAGTTCATTGTTATCAACACTAAAGCAATATTCAGAAATTGGAGGATAATCCTCATCATCCTCTTCTTGATCAATAGAATGCACGTTCTGATTATCAGATCTGTTGTAGGATCTGAACTTGTTGTTCCTGAATGAGGATCCTTGCTTATCCTGCTTTGAGGATCCTGTTAACCTCTCCTGGATCCTCTTATCATCCTCTAGCCGGATGAACCTGAGGGCCCGGGTTCTTACCTCATCTAGGTTCCTGCATGGTGTCATAACAAGATCATCATAAAATAACGAATCCCTAAGCAATCCCATTTTGAAGGCCTCAACAGCCGTGGCTATATCTAAGTTGGGAATGTCTAAGGATTCTTTACTGAATTTGGTAATGTAATCCCTTAATGATTCATTATGACCCTGGGTTATCCTATATAAATCACTAGTTAATCGTTCAAATTTTCTACTACAAGAAAACTGATTATTAAACAAGTTAACTAGGTTAGCAAATGAGGTAATAGAATAAGGAGGAAGACTTAGCAGCCATTTGAGAGCTGATCCAGTAAGAGTGGATCCGAATCCCTTGCACAGGCATGCTTCTTTTAACCTTTCTGGAATTGGATTGATTTCCATCCTTTCCCTATATTGTGCTATGTGTTCTTCAGGATCAGTCGAACCATCATACAGCTTCATTGTAGGCACATGGAACCTCTTGGGTATCTCAGCATCACAGATTGGTGGTGCAAAACGAGATATCTTGTGGCTCCCATCTGCAATCTCTGGGATAGGTTTGACCACTCCCGGAACACTTGATATCATATCCTTTAGCTTTTGCAATTCTCTGGCCATGGCATGATTGATACCTGGATCCTGCATAAGACCATGGTTAGTAGTATGAGAATTATTAAAAGTGTTACCTCCCATTGGATTCAAGTTAGGAAGAATGGATGTTAATCCATATTGTTGAGACTCTGGAATGATCGAGGGACCAGTAGAGGCATTGGTCTGCATTGGAATAAAATCTCCTTGATGGACATCTGAACTTCCTGTTTGCAAACTCCTCAAGGATCCTGGCATCTGGAAGGATCCCTGAAACTGGGATGATCCTGGAACAAAGGAGGATCCTTGAACCTGGGATGATCCTGGAAAGAAGGAGGATCCTTGAACCTGGGATGATCCTGGAACGAAGGAGGATCCTTGAACCTGGGATGATCCTTGAACGAAGGAGGATCCTTGAACATGGGATGATCCCGGAACGAAGGAGGATCCTTGAACCTGGGATGATCCTGGAATGAAGGAGGATCCTTGAACCTGGGATGATCCCGGAGCGAAGGAGGATCCTTGAAACTGCTGCATTCCTGAATATCCTCCTGTACTCGTGAGGGACCCCATATGCTGAGGATAGGATCCCGCTGGCTGGAAATATGAACCTAATGCCTGGGTCATAGCTGTTGTTCCGTGGTGCACTCCTTTTGGTCCACCCACATATTGAACGTCTGGGACCACTGATGGCTGAGAAGTAATCACCGGAGTATCAAAATTCAAAGATCTGGGCATCAGTGGGGAACGATCCTCTGCCGTTTTCTTCTGTTTCTTAATTTCGTCAATCTCCCGGAGGATCCTTTCGTTGGTCTTATCCTGCTCTTGTGCATGATTCCTCATCTGCAAAATCAAGGCATAGAGATCATTAGTAGTAGGATTAGTTGAAACAGAAGAAGTAGGTGGTTTTGAGAAAATGGGAGTTGGTTTCTTCGCGGCATTCTCAGTATTCTTCTGGGATCCAGAAGGTGGTGGAGGCAAAGGAGGGACGCCTTGTGAAGAAGTGAATGAAGGCATCAAGTTTGAAGTATTCTTCGCTGAGGAAGCCATTTGCTTGGTTGTAGTGAACCGGAATGAGCACAAAAATGCGAATTCTTCTAAGGACAAAACACCAATTGCCCCACGGTGGGCGCCAAACTGTTTTGGTCAAAAAATATGTTGAGGATATTGCAACCAAACTCTATGTTATGGGGGAATGATGCTATAAATATGTAACAGCGATGAGGATCACTACAATGTAAAGTGCACGAACAACATAAGGATTTATACGGGGAAAAAGCCCTTGATCAAGAGTTGATCTCCGGCACAAAAAACCCCGGGTGATGGAAACTACCGATCACCAAGCTCTAATAAATGATTAAATGTTTACAACTTCGGATAGTAACGAGCTAGGTACAAGGATCACTACGGTGAAATGTGTAAAAAGTGTATGAGATTGCTAAGTGTTTGAACGAGAGCTTGTATGAGCGTTTGTACGAGTGTGTGTAACTGAGAAATGACTAAGTGTTTTCTACTAGCTCGTTACTCCCTTTTTAAAATAGAAATAACCACCTAAACTAACTATCCGACTTTCGTGCCAAGCCTCCACGTTCTCCATAACGTCTATTTTTGGTCAAGCACGTGCTGAATAGTTTAGGAATATTCTCCAGGAATGTCGCTAAGACTTGGTCAAGCTTGTTATACCTGCGAGATGCTACAAAACATAAGTAAACAATCGTCAGTACGAGGATCCTTAAAGTGATCCATGATCCTGATCTTAAAGCCCTTCTGAGGATCACCACCTGTCACAGAAGTAAGGATCACTAATTAGGATAACGAATAAGGATCACTAATTGTTAGAAAATCCTTCCCTAACACCCGGGTTCTTACCTCATCTAAGTTCCTGCATGGTGTCATAACAAGATCATCATAAAACGACGAATCCCTAAGCAATCCCATTTTAAAGGCCTCAACAGCCGTGGCTATATCTAAGTTGGGAATGTCTAAGGATTCTTTACTGAATTTGGTAATGTAATCCCTTAATGATTCATTATGACCCTGGGTTATCCTATATAGATCACTAGTTAATCGTTCAAATTTTCTACTACAAGAAAACCGATTATTAAACAGGTTAACTAGATTAGCAAATGAGGTAATAGAGTAGGGGGAAGACTTAGCAGCCATTTGAGAGCTGATCCAGTAAGAGTGGATCCGAATCCCTTGCACAGGTATGCTTCCTTTAACCTTTCTGGGATTGGATTGATCTCCATCCTCTCCCTGTATTGTGCTATGTGCTCTTCAGGATCCGTCGAACCATCATACAGCTTCATTGTTGGCACATGGAACCTCTTGGGTATCTCAGCATCACAGATTGGTGGTGCAAAACGAGATATCTTGTGGCTCCCATCTGCAATCTCTGGGATAGGTTTGACCACTCCTGGAACACTTGATATCATATCCTTTAGCTTTTGCAATTCTCTGGCCATGGCATGATTGATACCTGGATCCTGCATAAGACCATGGTTAGTAGTATAAGAATTATTAAAAGTGTTACCTCCCATTGGATTCAGGTTAGGAAGATTGGATGTTAATCCATATTGTTGGGGCTCTGGAATGATCGAGGGACCAGTAGAAGCATTGGTCTGCATTGGAATAAAATCTCCCTGATGGACATCTGAACTTCCTGTTTGCAAGCTCCTCAAGGATCCTGGCATCTGGAAGGATCCTTGAAACTGGGACAATCCCGGAACAAAGGAGGATCCTTGAACCTGGGATGATCCTGGAACAAAGGAGGATCCTTGAACCTGGGATGATCCTGGAACAAAGGAGGATCCTTGAACCTGGGATGATCCTGGAACAAGGGAGGATCCTTGAACCTGGGATGATCCTGGAACAAGGGAGGATCCTTGAACCTGGGATGATCCTGGAACAAAGGAGGATCCTTGAACCTGGAATGATCCTGGAACGAAGGAAGATCCTTGAATCTGCTGCGCTCCTGAGTAACCTCCTGCATTCATGAAGGATCCTATATACTGAGGATAGGATCCTGCTGGCTAGAAATAGGAACCCGATGCCTGAGTCACTGTTGTTGTTCCGTAGTGCACTCCTTTTGGTCCACCCACATATTGAACATCTGGAACCACTAATGGCTGAGAAGTAATCACCGGAGTATCAAAATTCAAATATTTTGGCACTAGTGGGGAATGATCCTCTGCCGTTTTCTTTTGCTTCTTGAGATCTCCGATTTCTTTGAGAATCCTTTCATTGGTCTTATCCTGTTGCTGTATATGATCATTCATCTGCAAAATCAAAGTAAACATGTCACTAGTAGTGGGAGTGTAAGAAGAAGAAGAAGTTGGAGGTTTTGAGAAAATGGGAGTTGGTTTCTTCGCAGCATTCTCAGCATTCTTCTGGGATCCAGAAGGTGGTGGAGGCAAAGGGGGAACGCCTTGTGAAGAAGTGAATGAGGGCATCAAATTTGAAGCATTCTTCGCTGAGGAAGCCATTTGCTTGGTTGTAGTGAACTGAAATGAGCACAGAAATACGAATATTTCTAATAGTGAAGCACCAATTGCCCCACGGTGGGCGCCAAACTGTTTTGGTCAAAAAATCTGATGAGGATAATGCAACCAAACTCTCTGTTACAGGGTATGATGCTTAAAATGTAGAACAATGACAAGGATCACTTCAACGTAAATGGCACAAATGACACAAGGATTTATACGGGGAAAAAGCCCTTGATCAAGAGTTGATCTCCGGCACAAAAAACCCCGGGTGATGGAAACTACCGATCACCAAGCTCAAATAAATCAATAAACGTTTACAACTTCGGATAGTAACGAGCTAGGTACAAGGATCACTATGGTGAAATGTGTAAAAAATGAGTGAAAACTAATAAGTGTTCGTCGAGAGCTTCAAGAGTGCGATTGTATGAGAGTGTGTGTAGCTGAAAAATGGCTAAGTGTTCTAATTCTAGCTCGTCACCCCTTTAAAAATAGAAGTTAGCTACAATAACTAACTATCTGACTTTCGTGCCAAGCTCCCACGTTCTCCACAACGTCCATTTCCAGTCAAACGTGTGCGAAATACCCGTGGAATATTCCATAGTAACGTTGCCAAGACCAAGTCAAGCTTGTTACTCCTGCAAAGTAATACAAAACACAAACAAACAATCGTCAGTATGAGGATCCTTAAGGTGATCCATGATCCTGATCCTGAAGCTCTTCTGAGGATCACTATCTGTCACAGAAGAAAGGATTACTAATTAGGATAACAAGTAAGGATCACTAATTGTTAGAAAATCCTCCCCTAACACACACTTACAGGATCTGCTCTTAAATGGCTGCTAAGTCTTCCCCCTTACTCTATTACTTCATTTGCTAATCTAGTTAATTTGTTTAATAGTCAATTCTCTTCTAGTAGAAAATTTGAACGATTAACTAGTGATCTATATAGGGTAACACAAGGTCAAAATGAATCACTTAGAGATTACATCACTAACTTTAGTAAAGAATCCTTAGACATTCCTAACCTGGATATTGCTACGGCTGTAGAAGCCTTTAAAATGGGATTGCTTAGGGATTCCTTATTCTATGATGATCTTGTCATGACCCCTTGCAGGAATCTTGATGAAGTAAGAACCAGGGCCCTTAGGTTCATCCGATTAGAGGATGATAAAAGGATCCAGGAAAGACTGACAGGATCCTCCAAACAGGAAAAGCAAGGATCCTATTTCAGGAACAACAAATCAAAGTCCTACAACAAATCTGATAACCAGAACGTGCATGCAGTGGAACAGGAAGAAGATGATGAGGATTATCCTCCCATTTCTGAATACTATTTCTCTGTTGATAACAATGAACTAATTCTTGCAATGCAGAATTTAGGTGAGAAAGCTAGGTGGGCGAGAAAAAGTGATAAACCAGCTGCTACAAAGGATAAGTCCAAGTGGTGTGCATATCACGAGGATTTCGGGCATCTCACTGAAGAGTGTATTGCACTTAGAAGGGAAATTGGTTACTTGTTAAGCAAAGGACACTTGAAGGAGCTTTTGGGATGAAAGAAGTCAAGGATCCAGGATCCTGAAAGGATCCCGGAAAGGGCTCCTGCTCCTCCAGCAGATGCACAAGTTATAAACTTCATATCCGGCGGATCAGACATTTGTGGTACTTCCTTTTCAGCAGCCAAAAGACATGCCAAGGAAACCAAGATGGATAATGGAGACAGACCCATCCGGACGTCCATTGTTACCCAGGATAAAGTCATAACCTTTGATGAGGATGATCGTGTTGATGTCCAGGATCCTCATCCTGATGGTCTTGTTATTACCTTATTTATATCTAACCACTTTGTTCGCAGGACCCTAATCGATGGAGGAAGCTCTGTGAACATCATTTAGCTTGATGTCCTCAAGAAAATGAATATTCTGGAGTCTGATATTGTCCCAAGATCCTTAGTGCTTCTGGGATTCAGTGGGGAAACCAAGAACACATTGGGGGACATCAAACTCCCTATCTATATTGAAGGACTCCATTCTTATCAGAAGTTTTGTGTTATAGATTGCTTATCTTGTTGTAATGTTATCCTTGGCAGGCCATGGATACATGACATGAAGGCAGTCCCATCTACTTATCATCAGTGCGTGAAGCTTCCTAGTCCATGGGGAGTGGTGAAAATTGAGAGTGATCAACAAGAAGCTAAGAATTGCTATACCTCATCAATGAAGCCAGCCTCAAGACCAAGGGAGAAATAGCAATTAAAGTATCCTTCAAGAGATGTCTTGGAGGCAAGAGAGCAGGATGTAAAAGAAATCCTCACGGATCCTCATGATCCTGAATCTAGGATCTTCATAGGATCAGGGATCCTTAGCGAAATTGAACAGGATCTAGTATCCTTCTTTAAAAGAAGGAAAACTACCTTTACCTGGAAGCATGAGGATATGACAGGTATATCTAAAGATATAATTACTCATAAACTCGGCATTGACAGGTCATTCAAGCCAATTCATCAAAAAAGAAGGAAGTTTGCACCAGAAAGGAATACTATTATCCAGGAGGAGGTAGATAAACTACTTCGGGCAGGTATGATAAGAGAGGTTAAGTATCCAAGATGGTTAGCCAATGTGGTTGTTGTTCAAAAGAAAAATGGAAAGTGGAGGGTATGTGTCGATTTTACTGATTTAAACAAGGCATGTCCCAAGGATCCTTTCCCATTACCCCACATTGACTCCATGGTGGATGCTACCGCGGGTCATGAGTTGTTGACTTTTATGGATGCTTCATCTGGATTTCAGTAAATTCAGATGGAACCATCTGATCAAGAGGATACAGCCTTTATGACCCCAACTGGTATATATTGTTATATTACTATGCCATTTGGACTAAGGAATGCAGGTGCTACTTATCAAAGGCTAGTCAATATGATGTTCAAGGAACAAATTGGACACACTATGGAAGTCTATATAGATGACATGGTGGTTAAGTCCAAGAAAGCTGAGGATCACCTTAAAGACTTGGAGGAAGCATTCAATATCCTTGATAAATTTAATATGAAACTAAATCTTTCCAAGTATCATTTTGGTGTTAAAGCAGGCAAATTCTTAGGCTATATGGTGACAAAGAGGGGCATTGAAGCAAGTCCAGAGCAGATTAAGGCTATTGTGAATATCAAATCTCCTGCCAATGCCAAGGATGTGCAAAGATTGACAGGCAGGATCGCAGCCTTGAACAGGTTCATATCCAAATCCTCAGAAAAGTTCAAGGAATTCTATGACATCCTGAGGAAGAACAAGAAATTTGAATGGACTGAGAAGCATGAACGTGCCCTCAAAGTTCTTAAGGATTACCTATCCTCAGCCCCCGCCTTGATGAAACCAGAAAAGGGGGATATATTATCCTTATACCTAGCAGTATCCTCAAAAGCAGTAAGTGCGGTCCTTGTTAAGGATCACCAAGGTACACAACATCCCGTTTATTATGTAAGTAAGAGTTTACTTGATGCTGAATCCAGGTATTCACACTTAGAGAAACTTATCCTTGCATTAATTATGGCATCTACTAAATTAAGACATTATTTTGAGACTCATGCCATTATTGTTAAGACTAATTTTCCAATTAAGAATGTTCTCAGGAAACCTGAAATGTCAGGAAGGATGGCTAAGTGGGCAAGGAAGCTTAGTGCATATGATATAAGATATGAGCCTAGAACTGCCATTAAATCCCAAGCCTTAGCTGACTTTGTGGCAGATTTCAGTAGTGACTTGCAAAAGGAAGCTGAGTTAGAAGTCCAACAGCTTGAAGAAACTAAGGATCCTTGGATACTCTTCACTGATGGAGCCTCTAATGTAAAAGGAACAGGACTTGGAATACTACTAAAATCGCCACAGGGGGACATAATACCCCACTCCATAGCTTGTGAATTTCAAACTACCAACAATGAGGCTGAGTATGAAGCCTTGATAGCTGGTTTGCAAATTGCCAAGCATATGAGGATCAGGTATCTTGAGGTACATGTGGATTAATTATTGATCACTAATCACTTTAATGGATCCTATGATGTTAAAGGTGAAAAGCTAATCAAATATTTAGAGATAGTCAAAGAATTGGCACTCTCCTTTGTTTCCTTTAGTTTGACACAGGTACCAAGGGAAGAGAATGAAGAGGCTGATGCATTAGCCAACCAAGGATCATCCTTGAAGATCTCAGAGGATATCAAGATCCCTATTATCCACATCCTGACCCCTGCTATCGAGGATCATATAGCCATGGAGATAGGAGAGGATTCTGCAATCATCCCTAGTGATGATACTCAATCTCATTCAGGATCATGGATCGATCCAATCATGAGATACATTCAACATGGAGAGATTCCTAGAGGAGAAAACCCTAGGGCTTTCAAAATCAAGGTATCTCAATTTACAATATTGAATAATATGTTGTATAAACGATCTCTTGCAGGTCCATATCTAAGATGCATTGAGGATCCTGAAATCCAAGAAGTCCTAAAGGATTTCCATGAAGGAGATTGTGGAAACCACACTGGGGGCAGAGCATTGTTCTCAAGGATCCTGAGGACAGGATACTATTGGCCTACTATGAAGAAGGATGCTGTGGAGTATGCCAAGAAATGTGATCCTTGTCAGAGACACAGTAATATCCTTCACCAACCAGCAGAACTTTTGCATCCTATATCCTCTTATTGGCCATTTATGAGATGGGGAATGGATATAGTTGGTAAGCTTCCTAAAGCACCTGGTGGAAAAGTATTCATGCTTGCTATGACTGATTACTTCTCCAAGTGGATAGAGGCTGAAGCCTTTGCTCAAGTAAGAGAAAAGGAAGTGATATCCTTTATTAAAAGAAACATTATTACTAGATTTGGTATCCCTTCTGAAATTGTTTGTGATAATGGATCCCAATTTATTGGGAGTAGAACTACTAACTTTTGTGACAGCTGGGGGATTAAGATGATAACATCAACACCAGTCCACCCACAAGCTAATGGTCAGGCAGAAGCATCCAACAAGATCATCATCAACAATTTGAAGAAGAAACTTGGATCCAAGAAAGGAAAGTGGGCAGAAGAACTACCATATGTACTATGTGCTGATAGGACAACTCCCAAGAATGCCACTGGCCAAACTCCATTTTCTTTGGTATTTGGGGCAGAATCAGTGATCCCTACAGAGATGGTGGTTCCTACTGCAAGAACAAGCATTCGTGATCCTGAAGAAAATGCTGAAAACTTGGTTCAAGATTTGGATACTATAGAAGAACTCAGGGATTTGGCAAGGATAAGGATGGCCAGTTATCAACAAAGGATGGCTGGAGCTTACAACAAAAATGTCAGGATCAGGAAATTCCAAGTTGGTGATATGGTGTTAAGGAAAGCATTTCAGAATACCACCAATCCTGCTGATGGAAAGTTGGCACCAAAGTGGGAAGGCCCTTACTTGATCGAAGCTGAGGCAGGAAAGGGGGCATATCGATTGCTAACAATGGAAGGTGATTTGCTACCAAGAGCTTGGAATGTTGTCCACTTGAAGAAATACTTCATGTAACAAGGATCCATGATCCTTAGCTAACGAGTATCCTTGAAGGATCCTTACAGGACAGATGATCCTCATTTTGGTAATATTCCAATCTCAAACTATTTCATTCTTTAATTATCTTATATAAGGATAAGGATCTTGCATCCTTTATCCTCCTTTCACTTAATTCTGAGTTTTGAAGGTTCAGGTATCCTTAACAAAGGATTGAGTATCCTCAGAAGTATCCAGTTATTTGGGCTTGACCCCAGTTATTTGGGCTTCACCCCAGTTTGGGCCTACCCCCAGTTTCTCCAGTAGCGCATGATGATCCTGGTACAGTTCATGGCAATGGGACCAGTACTCGCTTTAGGGGCTGACAATTTCATTGTACTGGCTGTATTCAGGATCCTACGTATAATGGTAGACATACCATACATCCGTTCCTAAGGTTTCTAACGTTTTCACGTTAGCTAAGGTTTTGGCATTTTCATGTCACTAAGTTTGGATAGTCGCCAGTGAGGGCCATACTCCAGTTTACACCCGATTCCTTGGGCTTGTCCCCAGTTATCCTTGGGCTTGTCCCCAGTTATCCTTTGGGCTTGTCCCCAGAATTGTTGGGCTTGTCCCCAGTTACTAACTTTTATCTTATATTGGCTTAGTCCCAAGTTGTCTCCTATTTCAGGTTTTTGAAGCTAAATGACCAAGGATCCTTGATCCTTACCTTTTGCTAAGGTTTGTCTTTTGGTTATCCTGATTGTAAATGTTAAAGGTTTAGGATCCTAACTTGGATTCTCAGGTATGATCCTTAATTACTTTAATTTTATTCATTATTTATGTAAGTGACCCTTATCCTTTGACAACTGAACTTATGATCCTTAAACTACACTACTTTTCAGAACTTGTCGACTATAGGATATGTGATCCTTGATCATATTCTAAACTTTTTGAGGATATTTATTAAATTTTTTCCTCTTTACTTAATAAATGCAGACAAAATATATATCACAACAATTAAAAAGTAAAGTATTCACAAGGATAACAACACGGGAAATAGCCAAAAAGTTAAGATTTTATTTATTCACAAAACGTTAAACCCTTCAAGGTTGTCAAAATTGCCAACCCACGTTTCTACCAGCAAAACGTGGCCCGTCCACATGGGTTGGCAAAGGGTGTCCATTGTTAACGGGTCTTAAGAGTGCAGGAAATAAAGACGGAAGGATAACGAGTGGCTTCATCCCCCAAACAGAGGATCCATCCACCACCCATTATCCTACCTATTGTCCAAGGATCAATGATCCTCAACCCTAGAAACTATTGTCTAAAGTTATTACAGACCAGCATTGTTCGGAAAAACATCATCAAAACAAAAACCACTACCAAATTCTAAAAAATGGGCTCCGGCTGCGTCTAGAAATGTCCATCATCGCCCATTCCTGCAGCTTACACCTTTGCTGCATCACCATCACCTTCACCAGCTCCTCCAGCTCCGGCATCACCCGCATGATCCTTAACCCCACTGCTGCCAGCCTCGATTGCTAGGACCTCACCAGCCTCTTCTTCGTCATCCAGCTCAGCTAACCTAGTCGTCCAGCCCTCTATGTCCCAGTTGCTCTTGTCAAAGTCAGGATCCTGAGCTTCTTGGGCCATCTGCAACTTGGTTTTGTACATAGCAATGGCAACAGAGACTTTAGCATCATTTGTGATTGCAGCCTTCTCTTGGTCAGCAGTGATGTGAGCTAGGACAAGTTCCCTCTTCACCAGATTGACATCATTTTCAAGGGAGGCAATCCTCTGATCCTTGGCCAGCATGATCTTCTGGAGGTCCAAACACTTTTGCTCAACCTCTTCAATACTCCCTACGTAATCTTGGATTTCAGCAAATTTCTGCAAAAGAAAGGATACAATCCCTTACCCTCAGTATGGAAGGATCATGTACATGGATCACATTAAAGGATCAGTTATTCTTACCTCAGCAATGTATTCCTCGAACTGATGCTGGATCAGAGGCAGACCTTCTAGGGTATCAGCAGTCTTCCTTTTCTTTCCACCCCTTCCCTTTGAAGTGGTTGCCTTGGGGATTGTGACGGATGGACTAGCAGCAGGCTTCTTCTTTGAGGATCGAACAGTATCAAGGTCAGTGACACTGAAACGAGTAGCAGACTTCGATGATTTTCCAGCACCTACACATCCAAAACAGATAAGTATCCTTATTTCATTTTAATTTAAACATTTAGTTATGCACAAAATGGGATACTTACTTGACATTGTAACAGAGCCTGGGGATACTTCTTGAGAATCCTGGGTATTTGGTTGAAATGATCTTATTGCAGGATCAAGCCTCCGGAAAGAAGCAAGCCTTTCCTTCGTTGCAGGTGTTGTAATAAGGTGTGAAACAGTAATAGCTGCAAAATAGAAACAAAAGGATGTTAGTGATCTTCAGCAGAAACAAGGTTATCCTGTGATCCTTCTTAGGATCCTCTATCCTAGCATGAGTGGTCCATTTTCTAGGCAGATCCTTTCCATCAGGGATAGAATCCCTTCTGACAAAGAAGAATCGCCGTTTCCAGTTGGTGTCATTCTTAGTGGCTTTGAAGATGGGGTGTTCTTCACCAGGTTTATGTTTGAATAGATATCGATGAGATCCATGACTCACAAGGTCGTACATTTCTGCTAACTCCGACATTCCCAGATCAATACCTTCTTGCACAATGATTCTTTCAAGGGTATACAAGACCCTCCATATCATTGGCATTGCTTGGATGTAGGAGATGCCGGTGAGAGAGAAGAAAGATTGGGTGAAATTAGGAAAAGGATACGAGTATCCTATCGTAAATGGGGTGACCGGAAAAGCTACCCAGGTTTCAAAAACAAAGTCGCTTAGGACGGTGGGATCAAAAGCTTTAAAAACGGTGTTCGCCGGAAAACAATGGCGAATTCTGTCTATCTGTGGGTCAGTAAAGCAACATCGTTCCTTCGCAGAGTCTTCAATGATCCCTTGGGTCTTTAAAGGACTGTCCTTTTTGTGATCCTTAGCCGGTGAGGATCTTAGCATCATCTTGGTCATGATGATGGTGAAGAAGATGAAACAGAATGAGAAGATGAAGAGAGAAAGGAAAGAGAAGTACCTGATCAAATCTTCGAATGGGGATTTAAAGGATGAAATGCACGAATTTAAATGCCTCCTAACCCTTATCTCTAACTTCAATTTATAATCATGATTTTGCAGGATAGTCACCTCAGTTACGTCAGATTGGCAACGGCTAGTCAGAAAGTAACGGCTATATATCCGTTGGTTTGTTACGGATAAGAACGAGAAAATATAACTCGTTTATTTACAAATTACTCCTTATATTTTGGGGGCAATTGTTAGGGGAGGATTTTCCAATGATCAGTGATCCTCAATTACTATAGGGCTTAGGGATCCCCAATTCTGTTTGAATTAGTGATCCTCAGAGAGTATTGTAGGATCAGGATCCAGGATCATCATGAGGATCCTTACACTAACGATTGTCTGCTTTGAATATGATGTTGTTTTGCAGGAGTACGTGTTTGGACTTGGTCTTGGCGATATTCCTGGAGCATATTCCCTTTTTATTCCGCACGTGCTTGACTAATATGGACGTTATGGAGTTCGTGGAAGACTTGCATGAAATGCGGATAGTTATTTAGATTAGATATTTTCCAAATTTAAAAGGGGATAGCGAGCTAAATTAGAACACTTGGCTATTTTTGGCTAAACACACACACTCGTAACTGCTCTCATCAGCTCTCGACAGTTTGCTTAGCGATTACACACTTTTTTGCACATTACACTCTAGTGATCCTTGTAACAAGCTCGCTATCATCCAAAGTTGTAATACATTTTTGTTTAATCTGAGTTGGTGATCGGTAGTTTCCATCACCCGAGGTTTTTTATGCCGGAGATCAACTCTTGATCAAGGGCTTTTTCCTCGTATAAATCATTGTGTCACTTGTTCATTACATTTCTGAGTGATCCTTAGCATTGTTCATTGATTCAAGCATCACACCTCACAACAGAAAGTTTGGTTGCATTATCTTAGCTTGATTTTTGACCAAAACACCCTTATTGATGAAGCCTGAGGATGGCGAACCATTATCCCTGTATCTTGCAGTATCAGGGAATGCAGTAAGTGTTGTTTTGGTCAAGGATTACGAAGGTTAGCAGTATCCTGTCTATTATGTTAGTAAAAGTTTATTAGATGCTGAAACTAGATATTCTCATCTAGAAAAAGTGATATTAGCCCTAGTTATGGCATCGACAAAACTTAGACATTATTTTGAAACACATAGGATTCATGTTAAAACCAACTATCCTGTTAAAAACGTGCTTAGGAAACCCGAGATGTCAAGCAGGATGGCTAAGTGGTCAGTAAAATTAAGTGCCTATGATTTAGTTTATGAGCCTAGAAATGCCATAAAGTCTCAGGCTTTAGCTGACTTTGTGGCTGATTTCAGTAGTGACATTCAAAATGAAGTAGACTTAGAAGTACAGCAGCTAGGAGAAAACTTAGAATGCTGGACATTATATACCGATGGTGCATCTAATGTAAGAGGTATAGGCCTAGGTATACTACAAAAATCGCCACAGGGGGACATATTACCCCAGGCTATTAGATGTGAATTTCCTGCCACTAATAATGAAGCGGAATATGAGGCTTTGATCGCAGGATTAGAATTGGCTAGAAACATGAATATTAAGAATTTGCAAGTATATGTTGATTCCTTGTTAATTACTGTTAGGGGTCATTTTCTTAACGTATATATCCTGACCAATATCCTGCCTATGTTTGTTCATTTGTGACCAGGATGCTGGAAGGGGATATTGCTAACATCTTGGGCGATATCCTGAGGCTTATTGAATTAACCACGTGCAGGTTAAGGGCTGAGACTTGCTAACGGTCAAGAGGACTTCTTCTCCTCAAGACTCGGACGAATTTGTTGAGAGAGAGACGTTGAGCCCGAAAGACCAGGTCTACAACGTTCGAAGAAGGAATATTCGGTGGATCCCGCAAGTTTAGGATAGTTTGTTATTTTATCTTAACTATAAATAGATGGGGACGGATCAGCTTAGAACACACAATTTTTCACTAACACTTTCATACACTTACACTCTCTAGCTCATTGCAAACACCACACTTGTATTCAAGTTTCGTTGTAACACTTAGTCGATCCGTACCACATCCTGCACTGTATCCTGATTTTTGAAGCAATAGAAGAACAAGGCAGCTGCGATTGTCAGCTCCCGAGGTTTTATGCCGGCGATCTAGATTGATCAAGGGCTTTCCTCGTACATCTCGTGTCGTTTACTTTATTTTTGCTCATTGTTTGATCATAGATACAGCTCTACATCTTGAGCCGTATCCTGAAACTGTTTTTACAAATCAACTTGATTAACATATTTTCGACACTCATTTCTAGCACACTACCTCACTTAACTAATTTGATCACTTAATTACGTCGGTAATTTTTGACCAAAACAATTTGGCGCCCACCGTGGGGCAAGTGGTGCTCTCTTTACTAAAATTTTTTGTCAAATCGTTAATCGGTTTTCTATTTTCAAAACTTTTTGCCACATTGTCCATAATGGCCTCAAGATCAAACATGAGTTCCTCTACCATGTCTGCTATGACTTCTGCTACTACCGGTTCGGTGCTTCCACCACCTCCTCCAAGGATGCCAGCCTCTACACAATCTCAAGATGTTATCCCAACTCGGAGTGTCCAGGGATCTGCTCCCGTTTTAGCTTCTAATGATGAAATTTTAACCTTATTTGGAAGTGTGCAGGAACAAATGAGGCAGCAACAGGAAACAAACCAAATGCTTTTGAGGGAAATACAACTCCTGAAGGCTGGCTCGAGCAGATCTGCGGAGGACAATGTCACTCCGTTACACCCCAGAGCGTTGAACTTTAGTTCAGCTGTATATACCGAGGATAATAGGGGGAATATTTTGCCCAGTCTTCCTCAGAATCATACTCCTGAAATACCCTCCTTGGTCAGGATGTCAACCATAAGGAGCTCAGGATATGCTTCAGGATATGGGCAAAATCCTCCAACTGGTAACGTGTCTAATAATAATAATACTCATGTTACTAACAGTGGTGGATCTTTGCAGGATACAGCTGTAACATCAGCACTCACCAGGGAACTTCAGAAGTTAAAGGACATGATATCTAGTGTACCTGGGGTGGTCCAGCCAATCCCGGAAGTATCTCAAGATAGCCACAAGATATCTCGTTTTGCATATCCTATCTATGATGCTGAGATCCCAAAGAGATTCCAAACTCCCAACATGAAGCTTTATGATGGGAGTACGGATCCTGAGGAGCATATTGCTCAGTATAGGGAAAGAATGGAGATTAACCCTATCCCTCCGGAACTCAAGGAAGCGTGCTTATGCAAGGGATTTGGTTCTACTCTAACAGGATCGGCCTTAAAATGGCTATTAAACGTTCCTCCTCACTCAATTACTTCATTTGCTCATTTGGTTAATTTATTTAACAGTCAATTTTCTTGTAGTCGGAGTTTTGAGAAACTAACCAGTGATCTTTACAGGATAACTCAAGGGCCTCAGGAATCCTTGAGGGATTATGTGAACAAATTTAGTCGAGAATCCTTGGATATCGCACATCTTGATGTCGCAACAGCTGTGCAAGCTTTTAAGATGGGATTACAAAAGGATTCTCAGTTTTATCAGGATCTTGTAATGAATCCCTGCAGGAATCTCGATGAAGCTCGTAACAGGGCTTTGAGATATATCCGTCTGGAAGATGACAGGAAGATGCAAGAAAGGATGAACTCATCCAACACTTATGAATCAACCAATAGGAATTCAGAATCCTCGTTCAAGTCATATCGGCCTAAGCCGTATAGTAGAAATGAAAACAAAAGAGTGAACGCTGTTGAAGATGAGGATCCTGAAGAGTATCCTGAGTTGTCCGAATATTGCTTTTCTGTTAATATTCCTGAATTGATGTATGCTATGCAGGGTCTAGGAGACAAGGCTAGATGGCCTCGAAAGAATCAACAAAAGGCTGACTGGAAAGATAAGTCAAAATGGTGTGCTTTCCACGAAGATTTTGGACATATGACTGAGGATTGCATTGCTCTGAGGAAAGAAATAAGCTATCTTCTAAGCAAGGGATATCTGAAAGATCTCTTAGGAAGAAAGAAGAATAAGGGTCAGGATACTGAGAAGGATCCTGAACGAGCAGCATCACCTCCCGTGGATGCCAAGATAATCAACTTCATTTCAGGAGGATCCGACATTTGTGGAACATCGTATTCGGCGGCAAAGATGCATGCAAAGGAATCCAAGGCCGAAAGGGGAGACAAACCTGTCAGGATGACTACCCTCACAGCTGATAAAGTGATCACTTTTGACGCTGATGACAGGGATACTGTCCAAGATCCTCACCATGATGCTCTGGTAATAACGTTATATGTGGCTAACCATTTTGTACGCAGGATACTGGTTGATAATGGCAGCTCCATCAACATAATCCAACTAGAAACTCTGAAGAGAATGAACGTATCTCCAATGGATATCACTTCAAAGTCTACCGTGCTTGTTGGATTCAGTGGAGAGGCTAGAAACACAGTGGGAGAGATAAAGTTGCCAGTATACGTTGAAGGAGTCAATTCGATACAATGTTTCTGTGTGATGGATTCTCTATCCTGCTATAACATCATACTGGGAAGACCGTGGATTCACGATATGAAGGCCGTGCCATCAACATATCACCAATGCATCAAGATACCTACCCCTTGGGGAGTGGTCAAAGTTGATACTGATCAGCAGGAGGCGAAAGCGTGCTACTCATCCTCGATGAAATCCTCAGCCAAACCTAGTGCAGCATAGCAATTAAAGACGCGGGCCCAGGATATCGTGGAGGATCCGGAGCAGGATGTGAAGAAAGTTATCCTGGACCAGGATAACCCCGATATTTCGGTGCTCGTAGGGACCAATATCCCTCAGGATATTGAAGAACAATTAATTAACTTTTTGAAATACAGGATGTCTACGTTTGCATGGAAGCATGAGGATATGACAGGCATATCTAAAGATATTATCACTCACAAGCTTGGAATTGATAAATCAATCAAGCCTGTGCAACAAAAAAGAAGGAAGTTTGCTCCTGAGCGGAACGCGATTATCCAGGAGGAAGTTGAAAGATTATTAAAGTCCAGAATGATCAGAGAGGTTAAGTTCCCAAGGTGGCTAGCAAACGTGGTTGTAGTACAGAAGAAGAATGGGAAATGGAGAGTTTGTGTGGACTACACAGATTTGAACAAAGCTTGTCCTAAAGACCCATTTCCTCTTCCCCACATTGATGCAATGGTAGATGCCACTGCCGGGCATGAAATGCTGACCTTCATGGACGCATCTTCAGGATTTCAACAGATCCAAATGGAACCTCCTGACCAGGAGGATACTGCCTTCATGACACCAACAAGTATTTATTGTTATATAGCTATGCCTTTTGGTTTGAAAAACGCAGGTGCAACATACCAAAGATTGGTAAACATGATGTTCAAAGACAAACTGGGGGACACCATGGAAGTATATATCGATGATATGGTGGTGAAATCTAAAAAGGCTGAGGATCACCTCCAGGATATCAAGGGAGCATTTGATATCCTGGATCAATACAACATGAAGCTGAATCCTGCTAAATGCCATTTCGGAGTGGGAGCAGGAAAGTTTCTTGGATATATGGTGACAAAAAGGGGGATAGAAGCATAAAATCACCCTCAAATATGAAGGACGTACAAAGATTGACAGGCCGAGTAGCAGCCCTAAACAGGTTTATCTCAAGATCCTCAGAGAAATGCAAAGACTTTTATGATATCCTGAAGAAGAACAAAAAATTCGAATGGGGGGAGAAGCATGAAGCAGCCCTGCAGGATTTGAAACGATATCTCACAACCGCACCTCTATTGATGAAGCCTGAAAATGGTGAACCACTATCCCTGTACCTTGCTATATCAGGGAATGCTGTAAGTGCCGTTCTTATAAAAGACCATGAAGGTCAGCAATATCCTGTTTATTATGTTAGTAAAAGTTTGTTAGATGCTGAAACTAGGTATTCTCATTTAGAAAAATTGATACTAGCATTAATTATGGCAACAACGAAACTTAGGCATTATTTCGAGACACATAGGATACATGTTAAAACAAATTATCCTATCAAAAATGTGCTTAGGAAACCAGAGATGTCAGGCAGGATGGCCAAGTGGTCAGTAAAGTTGAGTGCTTATGATTTAGTATATGAACCTAGGAATGCCATAAAGTCTCAGGCTTTAGCTGACTTTGTGGCTGATTTTAGTAGTGACATTCAGGATGAGGTAGATCTAGAAGTTCAACAGCTAGGAGAATCCTCAGGATCCTGGACATTATATACTGATGGTGCATCTAATGTAAGAGGATTAGGATTAGGAATACTACTAAAATCGCCACAGGGGGACATATTACCCCAGGCTATTAGGTGTGAATTTCCTGCTACTAATAATGAAGCAGAGTATGAGGCTTTAATTGCAGGATTAGAGTTGGCTAAGAGCATGAGTATCAAAAATTTGCAAGTATATGTGGACTCTTTGTTAATTACTAACCATTTTAATGGATCCTATGCAGTTAAGGGAGAGAAATTAATCGAATATCTCGATATTCTCAAAAAATTAGCAGGATATTTCGATGTTTTTATACTTGAACAGGTACCAAGGGAAGATAATGCTGAAGCAGATGCCTTAGCAAATCTGGGATCATCGATCAGGATACCTGAAGGGACACAAATACTGATATTACATGTCTTATATCCTGCAACGAATCCTCAGGATAAAGAAGTAGCTGGTATTCAGGATCCTGGGGCAGAACATCCTAAAGAGGTTCCTAAACCCTGGACGGCTCCAATCATGAAATATCTCAAAGAAGGACACATCCCTGGAAATGAAAATCCTAAGGCATTTAGGATGAAGGTATCACGATTCACTATTATAGATAATATTTTATACAAGAAATCTCTTGCAGGACCGTATTTGAGGTGCTTGGAGGATCCTGAAGCCAAGGAAGTACTTCAGGATATACATGAAGGGGATTGTGGTAACCATGCTGGGGGCAGGTCGTTATTCTCAAAAGTATTAAGAACAGGATATTATTGGCCAACAATGAGAAAAGATGCCGCAGAATATGCTCGAAGATGTGACTCATGTCAAAGACATAGTAACATATTGCATCAACCTGCTGAACCATTGTATCCTATTGTTTCCCCTTGGCCATTTATGAAGTGGGGTATGGATATAGTGGGAAAGCTACCGAAAGCTCCGGGAGGAAAAGTCTTCATGCTAGCAATGACGGATTATTTCTCTAAGTGGGTTGAAGCTGAAGCATTTGTTCAAGTTAGAGACCAAGAAGTAGTATCCTTCATAAAGAGGAATATCCTGACCAGATTCGGAGTACCAGCTGAGATAATCTGTGACAATGGTTCTCAGTTCATAAGTAAGAGGACTACTGACTTTTGCAAGAGTTGGGGAATCAAAATGATCACATCCACTCCGGTACATCCTCAAGCAAATGGACAAGCAGAATCCTCAAACAAGATAATTGTCAATAACTTAAAGAAAAGGCTTGGAGCCAAAAAAGGAAGATGGGCAGAAGAATTACCCTTTGTTTTATGGGCTGATAGGACAACGGTAAAGAATGCAACAGGCCAAACCCCGTTTTCCTTGGTGTTTGGAGCAGAAGCAATGATTCCAACGGAAATGACGATACCTACTGCAAGATCTGTCTTAAGTGATCCTGAGAAGAATCCTGAAGCCTTGAGTCAGGATTTAGACACTATAGATGAAAAGAGAGATGTGGCAAGGCTAAGGATGGCAGCATATCAACAGAGAATATCCAGGGCATATAACAAGAATATTAGAACCAGAAGATTTAAGGTTGGAGATTGGGTGTTAAGAAAGGCTTTCCAAAATACTACTAATCCTGCCGATGGCAAGTTAGCTCCAAAATGGGAAGGACCATATGAAGTTGAATCAGAAGCAGGGAAAGGAGCATATAGACTCAAGAATATGGAGGGGGATATGCTACCGAGATCTTGGAATGCTATACACCTTAAGCTCTATTTCAAGTGAGTCTAGAATTTAATTTCTAACTCAAGATGGTATGAATTCTACTTCTTTTAAATATGTTTGGTTTAATTTGTTCTTTGTAACCTGATACTGACTTAAGCATCGGAGGGGTGTTAGCCAAGCTAACACCCACCTTAGTTTACATTTGTTTTGCAAGATATGTTTCAGGATATAGCTCCAGGATATGCACTTAGGATAACTCAGAAGATTAGAGGATTAGCCCCCTCTCTCACGTTTAAGGGATACTGATCCCTTCACAGGTTTAAAGGTATTCACCTTTCTTCCGAATTGGGTTTAAACACCCCGCCTGGAGCGCAAGTTATTCAGGGATAGTTCAAGGTGGCGGGACCAGTCCATGTAAAAGTGGCTGACAATTTCGTTACCATTGGCTGTATCCTGAATCCTAAAGGTATATGAGGATTGATCACCCTCTCTCACGAAAGGGTATTTTCATACTCTCTAAGGTTTAAAGGTTTTCACCTTTCTAAGTCTTGGAGTTTATACACTCCCACCTGTAGCGCATGAAAAGTTGGGATTTTCCCCAGGATACAAAGGATTTATCTCCAGTACATCCTTGGGTTTTACCCTTGGGATGTAAAAAATTGCTTATGCAATGGAAACTGACATTAAGTAGATTTCTAAGATACTTGAAGACATTGTGCACAGGGGACATCCCTGCCGAGGTGGTGGTGTAAAGCTAAAAGGATGAAGTTTGCGACTAATGCACTAAGTACCTTGCACTGGGGACATCTTCATTAGAAGAGTTGCAAAGGGATTGAAGTTTGGTAATAGGTTTATATCCTATTTCTGGTATGATCTTTCCTTTGTAAGCCTCATTTAAGTTTTTAGTGACATTATGTTAAGTATCCTGATATATATCCTCAAAGTCCTTTTACGGATATTTGATTAGGATGTTTGAAACTAGTATTGGTTTGGAACTTTGATCATTTAAATATTATCAAAACTTGATTTTGAAAAGATAAACTATTTTTTTACTTCCTAAAAGAAATTTTTACAAAGTTGAAGGAGCATTTGGAAGATCTATCAAATACAAGGCTTTTGCAGTATGTTACTGAGCATACTGATCAGGATATTTTATAAGATACCAATACAAAATCTTTACAAAAATAAGACTCATACTAAGTAATGCAAGGTAACAGAAAATAAGTCAAAAGATGAAATTATTCTTAAAGCGATCAATACTGGTTGATAACCGAAGGTTTCATCCTGAAACCCAGGACCCATCCGCCTTCGGTTATCAAATTGTTTAGAGACAGAAATGAAAATTGTTCATAAAGACATAAAATTGTTCGAATGAAAATAAGCTCTAGGGGGTAGTGCCTTCTTGCTCCATAGCGGTTTCAGCAACATCCATTTTGGGATCCGCCTCAGCATCCTTGTCAGCATCGATTGCCTTTTCAACTGCTTTAGAAGGTTCATCGACAGTTGATTTGGAAGAGGTACCGCCAAGATTCTTCAGCTTGGTCTCCCAAGCACCAACGTCCCAAGAAGGGCATTCGAAGCCTAATGTTTTGGCTTCGTGAGCCATCTTCAACCTAGCCTGGAGAAGAGAAATGACGACGGAACTTTTGAGGCTTTCTCGGTAACTGACCATATCCCGTTCGTACTGCACATGGGCAGCTTCCAGATCGGCCTGGGCTTGAAGAGTAGCTTTGTTAAGAGCAACTTGATGTTCCTGGGTCATAGCTTTGTATTTCTCCTCGTAATGACGAGACTTGGCGGCCGCGATCATACCTTGGTCAGAGATTGTGATTTCTGCTTCCTTTAGCTTAGATTCAAGTGTTTTGTTAAGCTTGCAGGATTCTTGATATAAGTGAACCAAACGCTCAAGACCCTACAAAGGTAAGAGGACAGGGATTAATATTATTAAATCTTTGAAAATAGTCTAAATTGCAGGATATGATATAAAGATACTAACCTGGTTGAGAAAAGAAGTCATAAAACCACTGGCTTCAATGAACCCGTGCTTTTCATAAGGAAAGGTGTCAGAAATGACAGGGGAATCGGGTTCTTTCCTTTTGCGGGAACTTGAACTCCGGGGCTTGGTAGCCGGTGAAGGTTTAGGAATGATGATGGCTTTGGAGCTGCTGGGTTTGGATGTAGCAGTGGTCTTGGAGCCAGGTTCTTTCTTGACCTGGATCTGGTCAGAATAGCTATCCAGTTCATCAAGATCAAAGACTTCAGGGATCTTAGCTGGTGCTGCGTAAAGGGAAAAAGTTTTACTCTTTTTCATTATATTGTTTTGACTAATTATTTTGAAAGGAATTCTTACCAGACATCTCGGATGATGAGTACTGACTTGAACTCGGAACGTGTGTGGTAAAAGTCCTGTCTATTGCAGGTAACCGGTAAACGGTATTGATTCTCTCTTCTGACTCAGCGGTAGGAGGAGCAACTTCCTTAAAGTTCACTGCATAAAGGTCAAAAAGAAGAATATTAATAGAGGATAACAATCAAATCGTCTATGAGGATATTTATGATCCTACCGGTGGTTAACCACTCCACCGGAAGGTTGGCACCCTCAGCAATGGAATCTCGTTTGACAAAGAAGAATTTGCGTTGCCATCCGTCTTCGTTTTTGGTGGCTTTGAGAATCAGGGGTTTGCTGGAGGTTGAAAAAAGCAAGAACCGGCTAGAGCCGTGGGATCGGAGGCGATAAGCAATAGCTAAATCCTCGATGCAGAGGTCAGAGCAATGGAGGTTTTTGATTTGGTTGAGTACAATCAAAACTCTCCAAACCATGGGCATGGTTTGAGCAAAAGAGATGCCAGTAATACGAAAGAATTGCATCATGAATTCAGGAAAAGGGTATCGAAGACCTAGTGAAAAAGGATATGCTGGAAAACAGATCCATTCGGTAGAAGAAACATCCGATCGGATTGACCGATCGAATGGCCTAAAGACTGTGCTGTCAGGGAAAGCGCCGGAGGCTCTTAAAGCTGCAATGTCTGCGTTGTCAAAAGCGCAGATCTCCTTCTCGGGATTTTTGAGAAGATTCTGCTGGGTGAAGGTCTCGGCGGCCATTGCTAGAAAGATGAAGTAAATTGACAGGAAGGAAATCAGAAATGGAGAATTACCTGAAGGGTCTGTTGAAGATATCTGCTTTTCAAACAAGAAAAGAGAAGATATAGGGGCATCGTGGATCTCCATTGAGTAAAAAACGCGTTGGAAGTTACGATGTGATCTTGACCGTCGCTTCGTTTTAAATGCCTTGAGTTGTGGGATAAGATTTTTGAAATATATCCGTTGGATTGGTATACCAACCGATATATTTGGGGACAATTGTTAGGGGTCATTTTCTTAACGTATATATCCTGACCAATATCCTGCCTATGTTTGTTCATTTGTGACCAGGATGCTGGAAGAGGATATTGCTAACATCTTGGGCGATATCCTGAGGCTTATTGAATTAACCACGTGCAGGTTAAGGGCTGAGACTTGCTAACGGTCAAGAGGACTTCTTCTCCTCAAGACTCGGACGAATTTGTTGAGAGAGAGACGTTGAGCCCGAAAGACCAGGTCTACAACGTTCGAAGAAGGAATATTCGGTGGATCCCGCAAGTTTAGGATAGTTTGTTATTTTATCTTAACTATAAATAGATGGGGACGGATCAGCTTAGAACACACAATTTTTCACTAACACTTTCATACACTTACACTCTCTAGCTCATTGCAAACACCACACTTGTATTCAAGTTTCGTTGTAACACTTAGTCGATCCGTACCACATCCTGCACTGTATCCTGATTTTTGAAGCAATAGAAGAACGAGGCAGCTGCGATTGTCAGCTCCCGAGGTTTTATGCCGGCGATCTAGATTGATCAAGGGCTTTCCTCGTACATCTCGTGTCGTTTACTTTATTTTTGCTCATTGTTTGATCATAGATACAGCTCTACATCTTGAGCCGTATCCTGAAACTGTTTTTACAAATCAACTTGATTAACATATTTTCGACACTCATTTCTAGCACACTACCTCACTTAACTAATTTGATCACTTAATTACGTCGGTAATTTTTTACCAAAACAATTACTAATCATTTTAATGGATCCTATGCAGTTAAAGGTGAGAAGTTAATCGAGTATCTCGATATTCTCAAGAAATTAGCAGGGTATTTCGATGTTTTTACACTTGAGCAGGTACCGAGAGAGGAAAATGCTGAAGCTGACGCCTTGGCAAATCTAGGATCATCGGTCAGGATACCGGAAGGAACCCGAATACCAATATTACATATCCTATATCCTGCGACAAATCCTCAGGATAAGGAAGTAATAAGTATTCAGGATCCTGATGATGAGTATCCCGAGGAGGATCCTAAGTCTTGGACGACTCCAATCATGAGATATCTCAAGGAAGGACACATCCTAAAGAATGAGAATCCTAAGGCCTTTAGAATGAAGGTATCACAATTCACTATTATAAATGACGTTTTGTATAAGAAATCTCTTGCAGGACCATATCTGAGGTGCTTGGAGGATCCCGAAACCAAAGAAGTGCTTCAGGATATACACGAAGGGGATTGTGGTAACCATACTGGGGGCAGGTCGTTATTCTCAAAAGTGTTAAGGACAGGATATTATTGGCCGACGATGAGGAAAGATGCTGCAGAATATGCTCGAACATGTGACGCGTGTCAAAGACATAGTAACATATTACATCAGCCTGCTGAACCGCCGTATCCTATCGTTTCCCCTTGGTCGTTTATGAAATGGGGTATGGATATAGTGGGAAAGCTTCCAAAGGCTCCAGGAGGAAAGGTTTTCATGTTGGCAATGACGGATTATTTCTCCAAGTGGGTTGAAGCAGAAGCATTTGTTCAGGTTAGAGATCAAGAAGTGGTATCCTTCATAAAAAGGAATATCCTGACTAGGTTTGGAGTACCAGCTGAGATAATTTGTGACAATGGATCTCAATTCATAAGTAAAAGGACTACTGACTTTTGCAAGAGTTGGGGAATCAAAATGATCACGTCTACTCCGGTACATCCTCAAGCAAATGGACAAGCAGAATCCTCGAACAAGATAATTGTCAACAACTTAAAAAAGAGACTAGGGGCTAAGAAAGGAAGATGGGCAGAAGAATTACCCTTTGTTTTGTGGGCTGATAGGACAACGGTGAAGAATGCAATTGGCCAAACCCCGTTTTCTTTGGTGTTTGGAGCAGAAGCGGTGATCCCCATAGAAATGGTGATACCTACGGCGAGATCCAACCTCAGGGATCCTGAGCAGAATCCTGAAGTCCTATGCCAGGAACTGGATACTATTGATGAGACAAGAGACGCTGCAAGGCTAAGGATGGCAGCATATCAACAGAGGATATCTAAAGCATATAACAAGAATATAAGGACTAGAAGATTTCAGGTTGGAGATTGGGTATTAAGAAAAGCTTTTCAGAACACTACTAATCCTGCTGATGGAAAATTGGCTCCAAAATGGGAAGGACCTCATAGGACCCTATGAGGTTGAATCAGAATCAGGAAAAGGAGCATACCGACTCAAGAATATGGAGGGAGATATGCTACCGAGATCCTGGAATGATATACATCTAAAACTCTATTTCAAGTGAGTTTGGAATTTAAATTCAAACTTAGGACGGTATGGATTCTATCTCTTTTATTAAAATTTTGATATTATTTACTATTTTGAACCCATTACTGACTTAAGCATCGGAGGGGTGTTAGCCAGGCTAACACCCACCTTAGCTTACGATTGTTTTGCAGTATATGCTTCGGGATGTACCACCAGGATACACATTCAGGATACTTCGGAAGATTAGAGGATTGGCCCCCTCTCTCACGTCTAAGGGATCATGTTCCCTTCACAAGTTTAAAGGTATTCACCTTTCTTCCGAATTGGGTTTAAACACCCCGCCTGGAGCGCAACTTATTCGGGAATAATTCAAGGTGGCGGGACCAGTTCATGTAAAAGTGGCTGACAATTTCGTTACTATTGGCTATATCCTGAATCCTAAAGGTATATGAGGATTGATCACCCTCTCTCACGAAAGGGTATTTTCATACTCTCTAAGGTTTAAAGGTTTTCACCTTTCTAAGTCTTGGAGTTTCTACACTCCCGCCTGTAGCGCATGAAAATTTGGGATTTTCCCCAGGATACTAAGGATTTATCTCCAGTGTTGTAGGATCGATTTCGTGACCCAAACGAGTCAATTAGAAGAGCTCTAATCCGTTTCAGAGGCGGAAACTAAGAAACGGACAAGAAAAACAGCTTGTTTCACTTAAATTTGCCTTGTATATTGATTTCACACTGATTACAGTCAAACAGCACTTCAGCAGCAATTTGGTACCGGAAGAATGAACAGTTGCAAATGATTCCGCTTTGAAGGCTATATATAGGAGTGGGGGTTCCGCTTGAAAGGCATAGATGACAGTTCAAGCGGAATCACAAACTTTGTGATTTCGCTTGAAAGTTCACATATCACTTTCGAGCGGAATCAGGTGTTCAAGCGGAATCAGATGAACAACATCCTAAAACAACCTATTTTCTCGAACAACGCGCCCTGATCTAACATATCTAGCACTAGACTCGATACAAGACGAAGTCGACAGATGTATGCACTAACAGACTCCCCCTCAGATGTTGACGAGTCTTAAGTGTCGAGTCTTCTCATCTTCACTCTTTATCAGTCTTCGAACTTCCAGATTCTCGATCTGATTCTTGTCTCACTCTATCTTCTCCTGAATAACAGTACCAACAGATAATCTCCCCTCTGATGAAGCTTTAAAACTCTTGCATCTTCAGGATTAAACTTCTAGCTCTTGCATCTTCAAATTCTTTCTCTAACAGACTCCTCCTCAAAACATACTGGGATCGTAGTCTGTCTTTTACAGGATCAGGATCAGGATCGGAACCTGGCTTTCTACAAATACCGAGTCTTCAGGTATCGGAACCTGTCTCTCCTCTAGCTCAGGTTATCCTGCACATCCTCTACCCAACACATAAGATTTATAAAAGATAAGATATAACAAATTTAGAAACTTTGCTAATCACTTGAAGACACAACCCTGAATACATCATTTTCAAGTATCAAATAAAATGATTTATCATGTCAATTTCTAATGAACCACTTGAATATATATCATTTTCATTTCATACATCTTCAAACAAACTTTCCCAAACCTGTTCGTCATGTTTAGCACTCGGAATTTTGAAAATCAGCTTTTCAACATCAGTCGTCTAAAATCTTTTTGAATTTTTCAAAATTTATGCTAAAACACACCGAAAATATTTTTGGATTTTTTTTTAACATAACATAAATGAAATGTAGAAAAAAAATATTTACATACAATATTTTTGTGAGTTTGTGTAAGAGGATCATATCAGTTTTTGAGATAAATCACCAACACCGTTAAGCTTTATACATTTTAAGTTCTAAACAATTCACTTAGATTGTCAGTATACTGATCCACTTAAATCTTCACACAAAGTTCAACTGTTTCGAGATACGAAATTAATGTCTTAATCACTTAAACTTATTCGCATATCCCACCTCGGAATATACTCCTGTATCCAGATCCCAATATTCAGTCTTACAGGTGAGTATACCTAGATGATATCTGTAAGGGGTTAAATTGCGAAACCGTGAGAGCTCAGGTCAGAACTTCCGTTCAGCAGAGAGATGAACGCTCGACTTTTGGTGGGTCCCCTTTAGAGGATCTTTTTTTCAACAACATTGATTAGCAATTTTATTGTCTCATCATTTATGCTGAGGGCGGCGCTATTTTTCAAGCAAGCGTAAAGTATTCTCCGGGGACTAGGCCATTGCTTTCGAATTATCAGAAGTCCCGGGATAATACCCCAGATATCACTAAGCATAAAGACCTAGTATCTCAGAAAGAGGGGTCCTTCAAACAAGATTTCGGGGGTTACCCATATATCCGAGAGATGTTACCCACGATATAAGCAAGTTTGAAATTTAGGTTTATATCTCGTCACAATCTACTAAGTGTGCAAAAACCTACTGGCATATCATCAGTGAGACCGTTTATCACTATTTAACTTTCCATTTCTTTAGCATGTCGTGATCGTCCACTGATGTACTATCATTTCCTCTTTTAAACAACAAAACTCATTTTTGAAAATTTATCATGTTTTTTACTTTTTCAAATTTTCTAATGTTTTTGGATTTTCTGAAAATTTTTACTCCCCCTAAAATGCAAACACATTTTAGGAAATTTGAAAACAAAATATTGATACTCTACCTGTACAGTTTGTTTTCTTAAAAAAATTGACAACCGATATCAAATCGCTTCAATTCGCCATCCACTTGGCATAAACAATCAGAACTCCCCCTCACAACAAACTATTTTCCCATTGTGATTTCAAAACACTTAAGTTTGTTTTAATCAAATGGTTTTTCCAGAAAATTAGTTTTGTTGATTTTCAAACCACTTGTATGTTAGGGGTTTGGTTCATCACATTGTATTTTTTTTTAAATATGAATTTATCCCCATTTTTAACCACTTGTAGGTATGGTCCAATCAAGTTCAACTTAATGACCTTGATTAACCACTTGTCAATGAAAACCTCTTTCAACCACTTGCAGGTTCACTCATCAACCATCCCATTTGTAAATCAAAATATAACAATATAAAGATATAACCTGTAGATTTACCAACCAAACATTTCAAGAATGATGCCGATTCCTGCTCCACTACTACCAGCCTGGGAGCTCCGGCAAGTCAGGAATTTATGGTGAAAATGCTGTCACCCAAGCCTGACCAGCCTTGGGTGATTTTGGTGGCAAACATCTGTCCCACCAACACTTTGATTTATAAAACTCTTTGGCACCTTTTACCTTTCTGTCAACCATCTTACCAAAAATATGCTTGACTTTTCCATTGAAAGCTTTCTCAACATCAAATTCTCCCTTATCAGCGAAGAATTGATTTGAGATCTCTACCTTTCCCACTTTCTTCATCAAATTTTCCTTTGACAATGGAGGAAAATCCTCATCGTTCACCTCTGGAACGGAATTCACAACCTTTTTATCAACCAAAGACTCCTCTGATTTTATGGAATCAGATTCATTGTCAGAATTACCCTCAGATTTAACCACCCACTTTTGCTTGTTCATATCACCTTTTCTTTTGTAAAACCGTTTTGAACTTTCATTTTTTTCAGAACTAGAATTTTCAAACATTTTATCCTTTTTCAAAGATAGTTCTTTCTTATCAACAAATTTTCTTCTCGAATCAAAGTTAGAAGAAACTCCCTGTTCTTTGTAGTTGGACTTGGGACAATTCCAAGCTATGTGTCCAACTTCTTGGCATTTGAAACAGGTTCTTCTATCAACTCTTTAAGCAAACTTTCTCACATTCTTCTTCACTTCAGCAAGAAACTCTTGATTCGATTGTTTCCAGAACGGTTTCTTTTGTTCTTCTTCTGAACTTCCTCCTGAAACAAATTTTGTATTTGGTTTATAAATTTTCTGATTTTTATAATTTTCTGATGAATTGAAGCCAAGACCTTTCTTTTTGAGATTAACATTATGGTTTGATTTCTTTTGAAAACCATAACCACAATTATAACTCATTTTCTTGTTTAATCTCTGTTGAATTCTTGAAGAAGTGTACTTGTTAGATTTTCCATCAAGATTTAAATCTTTTATTTCAGAAATATTAATTTCTGTCAGTTTGAAAACCTGTTTGATCATTTCAGTTTTTACACTTCTTATTGGAAATTCATTATCAGAATATAATTTGTCTGAATCATTCAAAGTATAAGCTACTTTGATTGAACCATTACTCAAATTAGATTTTGATAACAAGAATTCCTTATTGTAAACCCTTTTGACCGGTGAACTAGGACTCTTTTCTGACGAACTCGAACTATCAGACTCAGACTCCGATTTTGACTCTTCATCCATATCTAACACCTGATCGACCACTTTCTTTAATAACTCGGACTCATGATCAGTGTCAGACGCTGTGAATGTAACATCAATATTATCTGGTAATTCATCAATCATTTCAGACTTTAACTTGATGTTGACTGCCTTTTTTAGACGCTCCTCATTAGGATTCATGGGAGAATAACTTTCATGGATCGGGGGCGGACATCTGTTATACTTGACACTTTGTTTCTTACCAGTATCAGTATCTTTAGTCTTTTTCTCCATGAATGCTTCAAGACCTGCAACAGTAGGATAAACACGATCAATCAAATAATCACATATTGTATAACTCAACAATAATCGTTTAATTCTTTCACTTTCAATCTTTTGGAGTTCCACTTCTTTCTTCAACTGTGCACAATCTTCAATATACTCATTAATGACGCTCTGTTTTGTCATTAATGTTGCGCTCATTTTTTCAATTTCTGAATTTGTCCTTTTCAGACCATCAACTGTTCTATTCAGCACATCGTATGACTCTTTCACATACTTCACATCAGACAATAAATCTTCTTTAACTTTCTCTAATTCAGCAATCTTCTTGTCTTTCTCCTCACAATCTTTGCAAGATTCTGAACATTTTAAACATGGTTTTTCAACTTCAACCACTTTTTCAACTATCTTCTCAACTTCGATAGTCTTTTCTACTTCAACAAGTTTCTCGAATTCAACATTTTTTTCTATTTCGACAAGCTTTTCTACTTCAACAACTTTTTCAACTTCAACTATCTTTTCAACAATTTTCTCAACTTTGACAATTTTCTCAACCACTTTCACCACTTCAACATTTTTTTCTATTGCATTTTCAGTCACTGCTTCAACTTTTGTTTCTCCAGCTTCTGTCTTCGCCTTTTCATCAGTGAGTAACTTTGCTTCTTCCAGCTCCCTCTTTAAGCGGTCAATCTTCTTCTGATTCAGTATCTCAACTTTATCTGCATAGAAAAAATTAAAACTGTCAGGATCAATGCTTTTTCTACATTTGTTAAGATATTCTTCCTCATCATCAGTATCAACATCACTTCCAAGATCTGGAAAAATCGGGATTCTTTTCTGATTAGTCTCATCTTCACCCAGAATTTTAGCAACAAGAGCTGTTCCAGGTATGTATTTGTCCCAACTAAATCCCTCAGCAACAAACTCATCATCTTGATCTATTATCCCAAAATAAGCTTTCTTATTTGCATCTTCGATCATTTTTCCATGAGCAGTTTTCTGATCCTTTTGTTGAGGTTGTTGATCAATCTGATGAAAGATTGATTTCTGATAATAATTGCTCTTTTCTTGATTCCCAGTTGCTTCTTGGTTTTTACATTCTCTCTTAAAATGGCCCTTACCTTTACAACGGAAACATGTAACTTTTGGTTTGTCAAAACCTAATGGAGAGTTTGCCAGATCACGAAAACCATCTCTGCTCGTGATTTGTTGAAACTTCTCAGCTCTTCTACAAGCACTAGCTAAACACCATTTCACATCCATCAATTCAAGTTCCTCGGTATCAATCTGGTCATAGTCTTCTTTCATAAGCATAGGATTACCAATTCTTCCTACAACTAAGCTTTCATACGACTCTAACATGGTGACAAGAGATGCCATGTGTTGCTTAGCCAATTCAGGAGACAGGTTGTGACCATTCTGAATGTGCAAAGTCACATTGCATTGTAGATTTGTAGCATTCTGCTGTTGAGGACTTGATGTTGTGCTATTTGGATCAAAACTTGAAAACGATGAAGAATATCCACCACTATTAGTTGTGGTGCTACCATTTGGACTAGATGAACCATCAGCACTAAAACCAGTTTGGATTTTTGGACTTTGGCTGGAGGTAGCCTCAAACTTGTTTCCTCGGTAATACAAACTAACATCTTGTTTGGCATTTGGATTTGTCATGATACCAGTTTTTTGAATATCCAATTCCTGTTCTTCAATTTTCTGAATGAACTGTGCCAAATTCATACTCTCGGATTTCCTCATGAGTTTCACAATCATCAAATATGTTCCCCACTTGTGCTGTGGTAAAGCTTCAGCTAGTTTATCAACCCACTCATCATCCTCTTTCTTAATGTCCAATCTACCCATTTCCAATACCATATGACAATATCTATCAATTGTCTGCTTTGTTGTTTCATGATCAAACGCTGTAAACATATCAAACGATTTCTTCAATAAAGCCTTTTTGTTTTTGATCATATCTGCACTCCCTCTGAATTTCTGAATCAAAGCTTCCCAAATTGATCTAGCTGTACCATTATGTTGAAGCAAAACAAAAATATCTTCTTTAACTGCTTGCTGAAGAATGCTGATCATCATCTTTTCACTTGTGTATTTCAACTTGTCAGCTTCTGAAAAAATCATTAAAACCCTTTTCAAGCCCACGTTCATTCTTTGGTCTCTCGTAATCTTTCAGCAATGAACACCATGCATCAAATTTGTATGCCCGAACCCAGTTCTCAAATCGACTTTTCCATCCCTGAAAATCCTCAATGTACATCAGCTTCGGTGGTTTCTGATGAGTTCCTGTCTCATTTTCACTGTACAATGTTTCAGCAGCAGTCACAGGAGCAACCGGTGTCGCGAATGCATTGTAAAACTCGTCAGCCATGATTCGATAACACGTTTTTCAAAAAACAATCAATTTCAAGCGGAATAACAATTTGAGCGGAATCACAAGTAACTTGGAGCGAAATCACAGTTTTCTGTTTCAAGCGGAATAACCCAAACAACCTTTTCAAGCGGAATCTCAACTAACAGTTTGAAGCAGAATCTCTGGTAAATCTCAAGTGGAATCAGCCAGATAATGTCAATCTCAAGTGGAATAAAACACCCTCGAGCGGAATCAGAATGTGTATTTTCGAGCGGAATCACTTCTCGAGTCCATTTTTGTCATTTTTAGGTTGAATTTTGCTGTGAAACTTTCAAAGGTTTGTTAATATTGAATCTTGTATAATCTGTGAAAAAATCAGGACCTTTTGACCGTTTAATCTTGTGCAAATAAAGAAAGAAGGTGTAGAAGTAGAAAAACGCAATGAAATCCAGCTGTAAACTGCAGAAATCCTCCTCCTGAGCTCTGATACCAATTGTAGGATCGATTTCGTGACCCAAACGAGTCAATTAGAAGAGCTCTAATCCGTTTCAGAGGCGGAAACTAAGAAACGGACAAGAAAAACAGCTTGTTTTACTTAAATTTGCCTTGTATATTGATTTCACACTGATTACAGTCAAACAGCACTTCGGCAGCAATTTGGTACCGGAAGAATGAACAGTTGCAAATGATTCCGCTTTGAAGCCTATATATAGGAGTGGGGGTTCCGCTTGAAAGGCATAGATGATAGTTCAAGCGGAATCACAAACTTTGTGATTTCGCTTGAAAGTTCACATATCACTTTCGAGCGGAATCAGGTGTTCAAGCGGAATCAGATGAACAACATCCTAAAACAACCTATTTTCTCGAACAACGCTCCCTGATCTAACATATCTAGCACTAGACTCGATACAAGACGAAGTCGACAGATGTATGCACTAACAAGTGTATTTTTGGGTTTTACCCCTGTAACACAAGAATCTTCTATACAGTTGGAATTAATGTTCAATAATTTTCTAAGTGTTCGAGGACATCATGCACAGGGGACATTCCTTCTAAAGCAATTGTGTGAAGTTCGAAAGATCAAAATTGGGCTAAGTGTCTCGGAATGGGGACATCTTGGTAGGAGAAGTTGCAAAAGGGGTTGGTGTTTGATGCTAGGGTTACACTCAATTCCTGGTATGATCTTTCCTTTGTGAATCTTACATGAATTATTTAACTCTGATTAACGACATATCTTTAGGATATGCTTTCAGAATGTGTTTTTGGATATGTTTCGGGATATCTGATTGAAATATTTGGGAAGTAATACTTGGTTGAAAATAAAACTCTGATCAAACAAGTGTTATCAAAACAGGTTTTATAAAATGGACTATCTTTTATCTAAAATTGATTGAATTTTTAGAAATTCTATTCAATAAAAATTTCCACAATATATCACTGAGTATATTGATCAGGATATGAAAGCAATAGCAAGCCAATTGAAAGATGAAATTATTTGAAATAAGCAATACCAGTTGATAACCGAAGGTTTCATCCTAAAACCTAGGACCCATCCACCTTCGGCTATCAAGTTGTTTTAATATAGAAATAGAAACTGTTCATATGACAAGAAGTAAAATTGTTCAAACATAAGCATAACTCTCAAATTTAAAGAAAATAAGTTTTAGGAGGCAGCGCCTTCTTCGTTCGTGGTATTTTCAGCAGCATCCGCCTCGGGATCAGCCTCAGCATCCCTCTCAGCACCAGTTGGTTTTTCGACTACTTTTGAAGATCCTTCAGCTGCAGGTTTAGTAGAAGTGCCGCCGAGGCTCCTTAGCTTTGTTTCCCAGGCATTGACGTCCCAAGAAGGTTATTCAAAGCCCAGTGCTTTGGCTTCATGGGCCATCTTTAGCCTGGCCTGGAGGAGGGAAGTGACGACGAAACTTTTAAGGCTTTCCCGGTAGCTGACCATATCCCGTTCATGTTGAGCATGGGCAGCATCAAGATCGGCTTGGGCCTGGAAAGCAGCTTTGTTGAGAGCGGTCTGGTGTTCTTGGGTCATAGCCTTGAACTTCTCCTCATAGTGCCGAGATTTGGCGGCTGCAATCATGCCCTGATCGGAGATGGTAACCTCGGCTTTCTCCAACTTGGATTCAAGCGTCTTGTTAAGCCCACATGATTCTTGATATAGATGAACCAGACGTTCAAGACCCTGCAAAAATAAGAGGATAGGTATTGGTTTTAATAAATACTTATAAGTGAAATAAGCTGCAGGATATGGCTCAAGGATACTAACCTGGTTGAGAAAAGAAGTCATAAATCCGCTTGCTTCGATGAACCCGTGATTCTCATAGGGGAATGTATCAGAGATAACAGGGGAATCGGGCTCTTTCCTTTTATGAGAGCTTGAACTCCGGGGCTTGGTAGCTGGCGAAGGTTTGGGAATGATGATGGCCTTGGAGCTGCTGGGCTTGGATGAGGCCGTGGCCTTGGATGAGGCCGTGGCCTTGGGACTAGGTTCCTTCTTGTCTGGACCTGATCGAAATAACTGTCTAGCTCGTCGAGGTCAAAGACTTCAGGGATCTTGGCTGGTGCTGCGTAAAGGGAAGAGTCTTACATCTTTATTACCCTTCATTATATTATATTGCGCTAATTAATTATTTCAAAAGTAATCTTTACCAGACATTTCGGATGATGAGTATTGACTGGAACTCGGGATATGTGTAGTAAAACTCCTGTCACTTGCAGGTAATTAGTAAACTGTTTTGATTCTTTTTTCTGATTCCGCAGTAGGGGGAGCTACTTCCTTAAAATTCACTACAAAAGGATCAAATAAGAGGATATTAGCAAAAGATAAAAGTCTAGAGGTACGTGGGGACATTCATGATCCTACCGGTGGTTAACCACTCCACCGGAAGGCTAGCACCCTCATCAATGGAGTCTCGTTTGACGAAGAAGAACTTGCGCTGCCATCCGTCTTCGTTTTTTGTGGCTTTAAGAATAAGGGGTTTGTTGGAAGTTGAAAAGAGCAACCGACTAGAACCATGGGATCGGAGACGATAGGCGATTGGCATATCTTCGATACAAAGGTCGGGACAGTGAAGGTTTTTGATTTGGTTGAGTACGATTAATACCCTCCAGACCATGGGCATGGTTTGGGAAAAGGAAATACCGGTAGTCCGGAAGAATTGCATCATAAATTCAGGAAAAGGGTACCGAAGACCTAGCGAGAAAGGGTATGTCGGGAAGCAGACCCAATCAGCAGAGGAAACATCCGATCGAATTGACCGATCAAATGCTCTAAAGACCGTGCCATTGGGGAAAGCACCGGAAGCTCTCAAAGCCGCAATGTCTGCGTTATCAAAAGCACAGACCTCCTTCTCGGGATTTTTTGAGAAGATTCTGCTGAATGAAGGTCTCGAATGATTCGCCGGTTTGAGAATAAGTTCTGGCAGCCATTGCAAGCAAAGGAAAAGAGATTGACAGGAAATGAATAAGAAGTAGGGAATTACCTGGAGACTCCGTTGGAGATATCTGCTTTTCAAACAAGAAGAGAGAAGATATAGGAGCGTTGTGGATCTCCATCGAGTTAAAAGCGCGTTGGAAGTTATGGTGTAATCTTGACCGTCGTCTCGATTTAATTGCCTTGATTTACGAGATAGAATTTTTAAAATATATCCGTTGGATTGGTATACCAACAGATATATTTGGGGACAATTGTTATGGGCCATTTTCTGAGCGTATATATCCTGACTAATATTCTGCTTTTGATTGTTTACTTGTGACCAGGATACCGGATCAGGATATTGGTAACATCCTGGTGCGATATCCTGGTGTTAACTAAATAATCCACGTGCAGGTAAGAAGCTGTAGGTCACTAACAGTCAGATGGACTTCTTCTCCTTGAGACTCGGGCAAACCAGTTATTTAAGAGACGTTGGACCCGAAAGACCAGGTCTACAACGTTCAAGTGGGGAATATCCGTCGGATCCCGGTTTAATAGGGTAGTTTGTTGCATTTCTTTTACTATAAATAGATGGGGTGGATCAGATTAAGGCACGCAACTCTACACACACACTCTTTCGCACACTTTTGCTCTCTAGCTTCTAGCAAACACTATACACAAACACTTGTACTCGAATTACATTGTAACACCTAGTTAATCTGCATCACATCCTGCACTGTATCCTGACATTTGAAGTAATAGAAGAACAAGGCAGCTGCGATTGTCAGCTCCAGAGGTTTTGTGCCGGCGATCTAGATTGATCAAGGGCTTTCCTCGTACATCACGTGTCAACCTTTACCTTTTTGCTCATTGTTTGATCACAGATACAGCTCTATATCCTGAGCCGTATCCTGAAACTGTTTTTTGCAATTAGTTTGATTAACATTTTTTTCGACACTCATTTCTAGCACACTACCTCACTTAACTAATTTGATCACTTAATTGCTTTGGTAATTTTTGACCAAAACAACCATAACCATTGGTTATGTCGTTTATTGGTTAAAATTGATTCGGTTATGTCGGTTATGATTCAGTTATCTGTTATGGTGGTTAATTTTCTCACCCCTATCACTCTCCTAGGTGGCCTGAAGTTTTTAAATTATATATATCCAGTTCAACAAGGACCTCCCCTGAGTTTCAAGAACTTGAGAACCCCGATGGAAATCCTACTTCTCATGCAATTTTTTAACTAAATTTTACACAAACATAGATGGACATATAATTAAACATTTGCAGTAAAGAAAAAATGCCGAGCGGGCATTTATCGATCATTTTACACTTACGCAAGTTTTTTTTCCTGAAAAAAGTTAATAATATTAAAATATTTTGGTAAAAGAATTTTATGTAGTTCAAATGGTTCTCACTACTCAAGAGAGTTTTTATTTTAACCCATCTTCATATATATACAACGAAGGGTTAAAATAGGAACTAAATCGAGTTGTGAGAAGTCGTAGGAACTCAACTTCCATTTTTTTTTTAAATTCACCAAAAATATTTTCAAAAAATTAGCTTTCGAGTAAAAAAAGTTTAAGGCATTTTTTTACGATAGGGCAATAGCCACATTTATCTGCTACTATAGTAATTTACACCGCTATAAATCAAACTTACAAGTCAAAAAAATCCCGGCTTATAATTTTTTTTTCGGATTTTTTTCCACAGGAGCCTTTTGTTATGTGTTGCTCTAGCTTTGTACAAAATTTGGTTGAAAAAATCACACTAGAAGAGGGGTTCTCACGAGTTCTCTCAACTCAATGATGGTTTCCATTTGAAAGTCTCCATGTATATATATATATACTAGTGGGGAACCCGTGCGTTGCAGCGGAGTCGACAATATGGGCCGAGAACATAATTCAAACCTAAAAACGTTAAAAAATCGTATATGCGTTGTGTGTGTATATATAAAAGCACTCGCGCTTCGCGGCTGTAATGCACGGAAAATCCTTATGATAAACAGGGGAACCCTTATGATAAACATTTTATAGAATAATGCAACATTTTTTATCTAGTGGGCAACCCGCGTGTAAGGACCTTCAAAATGTCCCAAAACAACTCGTAAATGAAAAACCCGGACCCCTGAAACCCTAATCCATATTAAAATCCAAGAAAACAAGAAATCTGGTCTTCAGGCGGGTCGCGTAAGGGTTAAGAATAGCCTCACGCGGGCCGCGTCAACTTATGTTTGACCGGATAAGCGTTCCCAGGCCACGTGGCATACACGTGGCAGCACTACTGATGACACACTAGCCCTAGTCTATGACTAGGGTTCCTCGCGGGCCGCGTAAAGATCAAGAGGGGGCTTACGCGGGCCGCGTAAACCCCAAATTTCAGCTATAAATTTTTCAGTTCACGAGCAGTTCATCTGTGTCGAAATTTCAATCAAAAACACGAAGAATACTGCTTAAAAGTCGAAAATCACATTCACAGTAGTGAAACGCTGCTACGATACAGGGTATTAACTCGATCGCTGCTACGATTCAATGTCCGATCGATTGAAACTATCCAATAGGATGTTTAAGTGCTGCCCAAATTAGGGCTATACTTAGTCATTCGTCGTGAATTCGATGGATATTTAAGTGTTGCCCTTTGTCATTCATTGTGAGGGTTTAATCTCATGAGTTATCGTAAATGCTGTATTAGTTACTGACCTAGTTCGTGTGCACTGTTACTTAAATTAGGATACAAGGCTAATCAGTAGGCTAAACTCTGCCCGTTTAAATCTGCAATGTGAGTCATTCTCTTTTATCAAATGTATTTTACAATACTCCAATTATTTTCAACAGTTATAATTACAGGGATTAAGTCGTGGTTATCTTGAATCACTGGCTAGTGGGGTATTGTGCACATTACTAATTTCTCACAGTTAGGCTAATAAATCCTAACTGTGATAATCATCACTACTTGGGGGAAAAGACCCAATAGTGGTATGACCATCGTCACTAGGTGGTGACACGGCACCAGATAAAAAATAAGATAGAAGCCATTGTAATCGCTCTTATGTTGTAATTTATAACTATGTGTCATTTTATTAAATTTGAGTGACTCGCCAGTATTTCCCCGCTGATAAAATATTTTTAAAACATGTTTCAGGTGACTACTGTGAACCAAGGAAAAGTGCTACGGAGCACTAACAAAGCTTGAAGTAGTGGCTCAGTTAAACAAATAAACATGTTTTGTAAATTAGGGAATTTCCTTGTGAAATTCCTCTATTGTAAACTACGGGGTTCATCCCTAATTATGAAATAAAATAATCGGGCATTTCAAGTTTTAAAAAGATCCTGTAAAATCTTCCACTGTCAACTCAATTAATAAATACCACGGGTTTCTGTCCCGCGGCTCCTGGACCGGGTAAAACCGAGACGCGGGGGCCGTGACAGGAAAAGGTGGTATCAGAGCCACTGATTTAAGCCAACTAAGTATTTAGAAATACTTAATTTTTCTAATTGCCATCCTGTGATTATGTGTTTTTTGTGTTATTTGACTATTTGTTTACAGTATGGGTAAGCAAAAACTTTCGGACATCTATCGTCAATTAGATAGTTCACCAAAAGATAAGGGAACTTCATCTCAATCAAATTCCTCAAAATACTCAGCAGATACTGAGGAAGGAATATTTGTTCGTAAGGCACAGTTTGAGAAACCACTTACCCCTAATAAAAGAAGTTGGATTATTAGAAAAAGTCAAGAGAAAATAAATAAGTTACAACCAAAAGGAGTGATGAGTAATAAGGAAACTCATGATATAGGCAATAACCCACCATGGGAAGATTAATTAGACGAACAATGGGCAGATCTCTATATGTTAGCTACTACAGCAGTAAATGCTAACCTATAGTTAAATTGCCAAACTCGTACCAGTACCCCTATCATCTATAAGCTAGAAACCTTGCCCCTTAAATAAACAACTTAGTAAGAAAAGGTAGACTAAAATAAATTATGAATGCACAATCCCTATTATAGTTTACATTCCCGTTGTAATTTGTAATAGATATATAAAATTCATAATATTTTATTTTAATCAATTTGTTTATATAAATACTTAATTGTTTTGATTACCATTTTGTGATTCTGTGAAAATTTAATTTACAAAATTTTAACCTAGAATTTTGTGTGTTTCTTCATATCTGCTAAACAGCAGGAATGAGTTGTCTGAAGCTCTTCAGAACCTCAATCTCTATTCTGTTAATGTGGAAGTTTCCAAAGACTTTACTGGTTATTGTGCTAACATTGAGGAACCCATGGAATTTCAAGCCCAGCCTCCGGAGAAACCCAAGCCAAAGAAGGGGAGAAGAATTGTGGGTTGGAGACGTGTGCGTAGAAGGGAACCAGTAATTCGGAAAGTTGCCAAGACGGAGGACCCAATGGATAAAGGGAAAGGAATAGAGATTGGAGAAAGCTCCAAGCAAGCCGAGGAAATGCCATTGTGGGAAGAATTGGACCGCAAACTGGCAGACTGTGATATCCTTAAGCCTGTCAATGAAAACCTTTTTACTTATCCTGCTGAAACCCAACTCCCAATGAATTTGGAACCAGCCATCCCAGATCCCCTTGTCAACACCCGACCTTTAGGAGAAATGGAAGAATGGTGGACCAACTACTGGCAGTTCTAGAATCTCTTAAATAACCCTTATACCTTTTTCCCTCAGTTTGACCCAGAGCCTGCACCCAATCCACCGATGAGCAATGAGAACCTAGCTGAACTCCGCCATTTTGGCGAGGAGCTGGTGGATGCAGGAAATCGAATCCGGGAGGTGGGAGAACAGATCTCCTGGAAGTATGACGAGAGGGAACGTCGTCTCTGAAAATATCAGCTGATGGGATAGTATGTGGTAGTGGCAGCATATGTTTAATAATAATATAGTAATAAAAATACAATTATGTGAAATAACCTAAAAATAAAACTTTTGTAAGATAACGGGTGTGTACGGAAGCATATTATAATATATAAAAAAATGGAAGTCGACCAAATCGACAATTTTGGCTATACGTGTTGACGTGATTATGTGCAATTATTTTATGTTTAATTTTAATTTAATTTCTGCTAATCATTTATATAAATTAATTACCATATGGAACACGCTGGTAATGAACCCGTTAACGAAGTTAACCAATCTGAACAAAATCATGAAGATCAATTTCTGAATAGGCAAGATATCGAGAATATCATTGCTCAGGGAATAGCCAATGCTATTCCAGCAATTCTTGCTGCTGCACGAAATCCAGTTGAACCTCAACAAATTATTCCTAGCAAACGAACACACGGCGACAATTTCAGTAATAGTGTAAACTGAGGCGGCAACCATACTAATAATGATAACGATGGGATGCAAGCCCCACTCCTTAAGAAAATGAAAGCTGCAACGCCTGGTTGCACTTATAAGGAATTTCTTGCCTGTAAACCGGTTGAATTTGCAGGCAACGAAGGGGCGACTGCTGCACTGCGTTGGTTAGAGAAAACCAAGGCGGTAATTAAAATAAGTAAATGTACTGAGGAAGACAAAGTCATGTACGCGTCGCATCTTTTTAAAGAATGGGCGCTAGAATGGTGGAATACGGTACTTCAAGCCAAGGGAAGCGATGCGGCCTATGCCATGAGTTGGGAGGAATTTAAGCGACTGGTGGAGAGAAAATTCTGTCCCGAATATGAGAAAGAACAAATGGCGAATAAATTTCTGAACCACCGGATGGTGGATGTGGATTGTCGAGGGTATACTTCGACATTCTTCGAATATGCTAGAGTGGTACCAACCCTGGCTTCGCCAGAACCGGTACTTATTTCCCGCTATATATGGGGATTGATTGGTGAAATCCGTGATATCGTTAAAGCTGCGAGACCTCGCATAATTGACGATGCAGTGGAATTAGCCAACACTTTAACTGACGGACTAGTACGTACGCGAGAAGAAAATAGAAAGAAGGAAGTGGCCTAAAAGATTACCCAAGGATTCCGTATGGGTAACCGTAGTAATTTCAAGAAAAAGGGAACCGGGCAATCTTCCACTGTTCCATTTTCCAATGCCTGTAAAAGAAAGCATTTTGGAATATGCAAAGGGTATTGCAATTTCTGCAAAATTCCGGGGCATCAAGAGGAAGATTGCAGGAAGAAGAAAGCAACAATCTGCTACAACTGTGGAGAAGCTGGACATTTTAGACCAGACTGCCCGAAATTGGTCAAACCAGCTGATAATAAAGCCAAACCTGCAGAAGGAACTACCAAGAGAAAAGCAAGAGCCTTCCAGTTGACTACTCAGGAAGCAGAACTAATCCCTGACGTAATAGCTGGTACATTCCTAGTTCACGACGTTTATGCAAAGGTATTATTTGACTCTGGTGCAAACCAAAGTTTTATAAATACTTCATTCTGCCAAGCTCTTAACATACCCTTAACCAATCTTAGGCAGATTTTTACAGTCGAAACGGCATATGGGAATTCTGTTAACCTAGATAAGGTTTTGCGAGAAGGAAAGATAGAACTCTTAGGCCATAAATTTTCTGCAAACCTATTACCTATGAATTTAGCAGGATTCGACGTTGTATTAGGAATGGATTGGTTAGTAGCCAACCATGCTTGAATTCTCTGTGATAAAAACTCCATAGAAATTCATACACCCACAGGAGAATTAGTGGTAATTACAGGAGATCAGCCACGAAAACCACTGAAATTCATTTCAGTAATGAAGTTGGCCAGTTATTCAAGAAAACAAGAGGTGGTGTATATGATTTCAGTAATCATTAACACGAAAGGTAAGAAACTTAAAGAAATTCCCGTAGTAGCAGAATACCCAGATGTATTCCCAGAAGAACTACCGGGGCTACCACCTAATAGGGAAGTCGAATTTAGAATTCATCTAATTCCTGGAACTACACCGATAGCTAAGGCACCTTATCGGTTAGCACCCACCGAAATGCTAGAATTGAAAAAGCAATTAGATGAATTATTAAGTAAAGGATTCATACAACCTAGTTCATCCCCGTGGGGAGCTCCAGTGTTGTTTGTGAAAAAGAAAGATGGGTCAATGAGAATGTGTATCGATTATAGGGAATTAAATAAGGTTACAATTAAGAATCGATATCCATTACCTAGGATTGATGATCTTTTTGATCAATTGCAAGGAGCTAGATACTTTTCTAAGATAGATTTACGCTCAGGATACCATCAGTTGAAGGTACAAGAAGAAGACATACCTAAAACTACTTTCAGAACTAGGTATGGTCATTACGAGTTTACAGTCATGCCCTTCGGACTAACAAATGCTCATGCAGCATTTATGAACATGATGAATAGAATCTGTAAACCGTATTTGGATAAATTTGTAATTGTCTTCATCGACGATATACTTATTTATTCCAAAAACCAGGAAGAGCATTGTGAGCACCTACATGCACTCTTAACTTTGTTAAGAAAAGAGAAACTTTACGCCAAATTCTCAAAGTGTGAATTTTGGCTACAAGAGGTACAATTTTTAGGACACATGGTGAATCACGAAGGTATTCACGTAGATCCTGCTAAAATAGAAGCAATTACCAAATGGAAAGTCCCGCAATCAGCTATGGAAATTAGAAGCTTTCTAGGGTTAGCAGGATACTATAGACGATTCATTAAGGATTTTTCCAAGATAGCTATACCATTAACTAAGCTAACCTGTAAAGTAGTTAAGTTTGAATGGGGACCTAGGCAAGAAGAGGCTTTTAGGATTTTAAAGCAAAAGCTAACAAACGCCCCAATACTAGCCTTGCCAGAAGGAACAGAGGATTTTGAAGTTTACTGCGATGCTTCTAAGCTAGGATTAGGATGTGTACTAATGGAACGCAAAAAGGTAATTGTGTATGCCTCAAGGCAATTGAAAAAGCATGAAGAAAATTATACGACTCATGACTTAGAATTAGGAGCCATAATTTATGCCCTTAAGATTTGGAGACATTATTTGTATGGAAGTAAGTTTACTATCTATACAGACCATAAAAGTTTAAGATACATATTTGGGCAAAAAGAATTGAACATGAGGCAAAGGAGATGGATGGAAATCCTAAGTGACTATGACTGTGATATTCAATATCACGAAGGAAAAGCAAACATAGTTACTGATGCTCTAAGTCGTAAGTATCATGAAAAGCAAAAGCGAGTTTGTGCTCTTAGATTAAATCTACAGTTAGATTTAATGGAACAACTGAAGAATATTCAGGAAACAACAATCAAGGATGATGCGAAAGGAATGAAAGAACGAATAAAGGAATTAGAGCAAGGAAGTGATGGAATTTGGAGATTCCATAGAAGAAGAATTTGGGTACCTAAACAGGGAGAATTAAGAAATAAGATTTTAGAAGAAGCCCATAAATCTAGGTATACCGTGCATCCTGGTAACAATAAAATGTACCAAGATTTAAGAAATAACTTCTGGTGGATAGGAATGAAAAAGGACATAGCTAGGTATGTTTCTAAGTGTCTAACTTGTTCACAAGTTAAAGTAGAACACCAGAAACCCTCAGGTCTACTACAACAATTAGAAATGCCGGTATGGAAATGGGAACTTATAACTATGGACTTTGTTACTAAGTTGCCCAAAACCAGAAAGGGTAATGACGCGATTTGGGTAATTGTGGATCGATTAACCAAATCAGCTCATTTCCTACCTATGAAGGAAACCTTTAGCATGGAAAGGTTAGCCAAATTGTATGTAGATGAAGTAGTATCCTTACATGAAGTTCCACTCTCCATTGTATCGGATAGAGATAGTCGTTTCACTTCCCATTTCTGGACAAGTTTCCAGGAAGCAATGGGAACCCGACTAAACCTAAGCACTCCATATCATCCTCAGACAGACGGACAAAGTGACAGGACGATCCAAACCCTGGAGGACATGCTTAGGGCATGTGTAATAGATTTTGGTGGAAATTGGGATGACCACCTACCATTAATTGAATTCTCCTATAACAATAGTTATCATACAAGTATTGAAGCTGCCCCATTTGAAGCACTGTATGGACGCAAGTGTAGAACTCCAGTTTGCTGGGCAGAAATAAGAGAAAGTCAATTATCAGGTCCTGAAATCGTGCAAGAGACCACCGACAAGATCACTCAAATCAAGGAAAGACTGAAAACGGCTCGAGATCGCCAGAAAAGTTATGTTGATAATCGACGCAAGCCACTAGAGTTTCAAGTTGGAGACAAGGTACTCTTGAAAGTTTCTCCTTGGAAAGGAGTAGTTCGGTTCGGTAAGAAAGGAAAGCTGAGTCCAAGGTACGTAGGACCATTCCCAATAATACAGCAAATAGGACCAGTTGCTTATCGCTTACAACTACCAGAGGAGCTAGCTGGGGTACATGACGTATTTCATGTATCCAATCTCAAGAAATGTCTATCGGACGAATCTCTGGTAGTGTCTCCTCAAGATATAGAGGTAAATGAAAAGTTAAAATTTTTTGAGAAGCCATTACAGATAGAAGACAGAAAAGTCAAGTTTCTCAAGCACAAGAGACTAGTACTGGTCAAAGTCAAGTGGGATTCAAAAAGAGGACCCGAATACACTTCGGAGCTAGAATAGGAGATGAAGTGAAAGTATCCTCACTTATTTCAGTAAATCTCGAGGACGAGATTTTAAATAAGGTGGGGAGAATGTAAGGACCTTCAAAAATGTCCCAAAACAACCCATAAATGAAAAACCCGGACCCCTGAAACCCTAATCCATATTAAATTACAAGAAAACAAGAAATCTGGTCTTCAGGCGGGCCGCGTAAGGGTTAAGAATAGCCTCACGCGGGCCGCGTCAACTTATGTTTGACCGGATAAGCGTTCCCATGCCACGTGGCATACACGTGGCAGCACTACTGATGACACGCTAGCCCTAGTCTATGACTAGGGTTCCTCGCGGGCCGCGTAAAGATCAAGAGGGGGCTTACGCGGGCCGCGTAAACCCCAAATTTCAGCTATAAATTTTTCAGTTCACGAGCAGTTCATCTGTGTCGAAATTTCAATCAAAAACATGAAGAATACTGCTCAAAAGTCAAAAATAACATTCACAGTAGTGAAACGCTGCTATGATACAGGGTATTAACTCGATCGCTGCTACGATTCAATGTCCGATCGATTGAAACTATCCAATAGGATGTTTAAGTGCTGCCCAAATTAGGGCTATACTTTGTCATTCGTCGTGAATTCGATAGATGATTAAGTGTTGCACTTTGTCATTCATTGTGAGGGTTTAATCTCATGAGTTATCGTAAATGTTGTATTAGTTACTGACCTAGTTCGTGTGCATTGTTATTTAAATTAGGTTACAAGGCTAATCAGTAGGCTAAACTCTGCCCGTTTAAATCTGCAATGTGAGTCATTCTCTTTTATCAAATGTATTTTACAATACTCCAATTATTTTCAACAGTTATAATTACAGGGATTAAGTCGTGGTTATCTTGAATCACTGGCTAGTGGGGTATTGTGCACATTACTAATTTCTCACAGTTAGGCTAATAAATCCTAAGAGTGATAATCGTCACTACTTGGGGAAAAAGACCCAATAGTGGTATGACCATGGTCACCAGGAGGTGACACGGCGCCAGATAAAAAATAAGATAGAAGCCATTGTAATCGCTCTTATGCTGTAATTTATAACTATGTGTCATTTTATTAAATTTGAGTGACTCGCCAGTATTTCCCCGCTGATAAAATATTTTCAAAACATGTTTCAGGTGACTACTGTGAACCAAGGAAAAGTGCTACGGAGCACTAACAAAGCTTGAAGTAGTGGCTCAGTTAAACAAATAAACATGTTTTGTAAATTAGGGAATTTCCTTGTGAAATTCCTCTATTGTAAACTACGGGGTTCATCCCGAATTATGAAATAAAATAATCGGGCATTTCAAGTTTTAAAAAGATTCTGTAAAATCTTCCGCTGTCAACTCAATTAATAAATACCACAGGTTTCTGTCCCGCGGCTCCTGGACCGGGTAAAACCGGGACGCTGGGGCCATGACACCGCGTGTTGCGGCGTAGTCGACAATTTACATCTAAATTTTTAGCTAACTTCTCTAAAATTACAAAACACATTTTTTGTTAAATTTGATTAATTTTGGTTCACTGATTAGTCTTTTAAGCCAAATACACAAATACAATAGAATGTAGTTTTTAATATATGTTCTTGATTAATGTGATGAGTTTATTATTCATAAGCTTATTTTTTATTATTTATAAATAATATAATATATAGTATAGATTTATTAAGCATAAATGTCATTGATTGGAAGGAGGGTATGAATGAAAAAAAAAACATAAAGTTAAGCATTTTAACTTAACCCTTCATATGCCATTTTAAAATTTGAAGGGAATTTTTCATTTTGTACATAGGAAATGCTTTATATAGTAATATAGATGTGGTGAAGATCATTTAGGAACCACCATTTATTGCGAGAACTGTGAGAACCTGTGTGAAAACTGCCAAAACTACTTAAAAACCCTTAAAAGCACACAAGAATATTTTTTTATAATTTCCATTAAAATCGCAACATTTATTTATATATATTTTAAAAAAAAATTAATCCGAATAACAATTACTGATGCATATGTGCATATTTCATATTTCTTGAACAACAATTACTGATGCACATATGCGTATTTCATATTTCTTGACAACACTTATACAATTGCCCTTCCATCTACACTACCATCAGTAATACATTACCAATATTATACAGTTTCACTTCTGTCTACACTACCATCCGTAATACATTGCCAAAATATATAATATTTCAAACTATGCACATGTGTGTTACCAACCTTAATACCATACCAAATAATATATTACATTATAAACAGAAAAATATAACCAAACTATCAACCACCAGATAAAATTAACCAAAATAAGCATATGTGCATACAAGTAACAACATCATAAAGTGATGCACATGTGCATCTCTTCCCAACTTCATCATTAAATAACAAACAACAATTTTTTAACTCTTTGATTAACCATTATGTCATCGTCCTCCATAGCATCATTACTTCATCATCCTTCATAGCATCTAGCATTTTTTGTACCCTTCATAGCACGTGTGCATCGAATGACCTTAGTGATTTAATAAAAATATTTATAAGGGTTTTAATTTTATAAATTGTAATGTAGACGAAAGGAAAATAGTATAATATTGGTAAAATATTACGGATTGTAGTGATTGTATAGGTGTTGTCATGAAATATGACATATGCACATGTGTATCAGTAATTGTTATTCGGATATAAAAATTTCAATAAATAAATTATAAATAAAATGTTGCGATTTATAATTAATTTTTTTTTAAAAAATTGTGTGTTTTTAAGCTTTTTTTAGTAGTTTTTTATGTGTTCACGCTGGTTCTCATGGTTCTCGCGATAAAGGTGGTTCTCGCATAACCCTACCCTATATATTTAAAACCTAGCAAACTGTTTTTCTAAACAAAATGAACCAATTCTGGCCATTGATTTGGTAGATCTTAGGAAGTTATATTAATGGCATTTTTGTAAATAATAATAAACTTATTTAAGTAAAATGTGATCACCAAGGGTAAATCTGGTAGTTTCCTAATCATTTATTTAAAACCCAGGAAACTGTCATCTCCCATCTACATTTAATTTCGATATATATGCATTATTTTTATCTACTTCAAAGCAATCAAATCATATTCTCACTCATGCTAATAAAAATTAGGGTTAGTATTAAGTGGAGGTTATAACAATCAGAGTTTATACGTTTCTCTTTAGTAGAACCTACATTATACATATGTGTATCATACCATTATACGTTGGTGGATTGCTAACAAAATCAATGTGTTTATGCTAGGTGTATAAAAACTCATACGTATACATTTATGCATTGCTAAAAAAGACGTGTTTTGCAAAATACAGTAGTGTAATAATTATTTAATCAAAATACAAACAACTTTTAAAACTTTTTAACCAGTGTCTTTAATTAGGTTGGAGCATGTGTACATATGTGTATCATGAAACAATACATCCATATATTAGAACCCATGTTATACGTATGTGTAACAACCCGCACGTTCGTGCGTTGTTACTACTCGATACACTCGATACGCCTAGCACCAGAGATTCGGATCATAATGTAACTATATCGCATACATCGCTATATCGCAATATTTTCGCATGTTATCGCATATTTTATCGCTATCACATCACATTGTACTTGTTGACAACCACGAAGATGTCGAGTGAGGACCAATTCTACCCTCCTTGATAGCCATGATGTGTCGCAATGCAACTTATTACTCAAAACGCACATCGCATCACACACATTAACGTTCACGATGACGTTGAGTGAGGACCTATTCTACCCTCCTCGATGACCGTGAGCCGTCGCAAGTAGCACGTACTAGAAACAAAACCCGGTTATTGTATCGCAACTTTGAAATACGGATATGTACATACGACCCCCTTGTGATTAATTATTTATATAATAAATAAATATAGGAAAATGTGTAACCAAAACTATCGCAACGCTGGCCACATAAATTGGAACAATGAAGTTCTTCGCACCAAATATCCAACCGGATTGCCTATCCGAATGCATTGGCTATCCGAACGGATTGCCATCCGAACGGATTTCCATCCGAACGGATTGGCTATCCTAACGGACTGCCCATCTGAGCCGGAGCACAACATCACCTCCTCCTCCTCTCTTGCCTATAAATAGCCTTGCCACTTCACTTGAACAGTGATGTGACAGCCTTCACTCGCCCAGAACGCTCTTGGCCCCTTTTCTCTCGATTTCTCGCGATTCCGGTAAGATCTCAACCTAAATCTTGTACTTCTATGATCTACACTCAATCCTACACCTTTCTATCTTTTAAAAATCAGCTTTTAACCGTGAAATCTATTGATTTGAGATGTTCTAAGATGATGTCAACAAGAGTTCATATGAACTTCAAAGTGTGACCTCATCTCACCATGAAAAACTCAGATCTGAGTGATTTTCACATGTTTTTGTAACGATCGCACCTAAAATCTATGTACCTAATTAAAGTGTTATGTGATTTCGGGTTAAACATGGAAAAACCGTCAAGAACGGCCTGATCTGATGTAACGGGATGGTTCCTGGCTGTTAGAATGGGTCGGATTTTATAGAATTTCAGTTGTTTAACACGATGTCACACCGTCTCGGTCAAACCACCTGTATTCTTTCCAAAAACCATCAAGTACAGTTGACCAGGACATTGGAACGGACTGCTGTCCGATCGGACTATCCATCAATTTCGACGCCATCCGACCGGATAAGGTCATCCGACCGGATAAGACCATCCGACCGGATAAGGTCATCCGACTCAGTGTCATCCGACCGGATAAGATTACCCGACCAGTGCCATCCGACCGGACAGCTCACCAATGCTATCCGACCGGACAGACCATTAGTGCAATACTGTTCGACCGGACTGCTGTCCGATCGAACTGACCATTCGGTTTAAGCCATCCGACCGGATTGATATCCGATCGGATTGCCACTAGGCCGATTACTCAACTCTTCACGTTTAGCACACCGTGCATCGCTTATGATACCATTCCATGTTTAGGCTAACTCAGACGCACTCTCAACCGATCCAATCAAGTTGTGTTCTCGTTGAATACGCACTGTGAGTATACTTGAACCCTTTTTGCTTTTGCACGTTTGGGTGTAACATACGTTGCTATCAAATCAAATCACATCAAATGCTTAAACTATTTATCACTTGCGAATGACCAATGTGCATAGTTATACGTGATGCTAGTTACATATGTGCTAGGACTTATACTCGCGACGTCCCACCATGACTAGTATAGTACTATTGCGCTGACGGGGTCTAGTTTAGCAATCGCGATCGAAGCTCGAGGACTTAGCTGGTAGTATCAGTTTTGTGAGTATATATGTCGTGTATTACGTTTTTGTATGTGGAAATTCGCAGCTTTTATCTATTACGCTATTACATATCAAACCTGTATACTCGCCAATACTTTTGTATTGATATTATTTTAACGTATGTTGCAGGTTTAGTCGCAGACTACATCAAATCAAGCTAGGAAGTCTAGAAACACACCTAAAATCTAGGTTGTCGGATTTGAATTGTTTGAGAAAACAGGAAATTCGTGACAACTTATGTGATTGTAATTGTTTATTAGTATGGGATAATGAACACATTAAATACTGTCGCAATATAGTTGTTATGGATTCTCATGAGCAATCTGATTCGCCTAGTGCCGCACCTCGATGATTCCGCCATCGGTTGGGGTGTGACAGATTGGTATCAGAGCCATAACTATAGGGAATTAGGTAAAATTTTGTGACTCGACCTAGTCTGGGTCGACGTCTTAGAAATTGACCTAGTCTATAGTCTAAGTACCAACAGGCTGACTCGTACGAACCCAGCAGGATTTGTATGGGCCTACTTGATACTCTCATTCGAATTTGCTAAAAGCTACTACTTCGAGCGAACACCGCATAGTATAATTTCACGTGAAGAGCCTTTCCTAAGGCTAGAATTTTACTTAGCCTTTCCTAAGGCCACATAATACACACGTTTTCGAAAATACTCGCATAACACAACCGAGTGATCCAGTCTAGATCAGGCATGAAAACCAAGAACTCTCGATGAAATAGCTCACTCAGCGCATTTTTCTAGCACGAGAACTTTTCGTCGAGCTAGGAGTGACATCCACAACTCAACGAAAGTCTCCATCTCAAAGTCTAGTGGAACTCCCGAATTTATTCGAAGAGCACGACCACAGCTAGGAACGAAGTTATTAAGTCAGGGGTGAAACCCGTAACTCAATAAACTGTTCCACTCTCTATAAAATGGTTTTCAAAAGCTCTCACCAAGGACTCGGCTATAACGATAACTCGAGCCACGCGATGACTAGGAAGACGAATGCCATGAGCTGCATCCCAGTGGAAACATAAGTCTTCTAGGGCAACGCGCGTGCACGAACTTGTTGGGTATAGTTGGGTAGTCGACGCCTAAACACCTAAGGCACTCTACCTATTTTTCTAATCATACGACTCGTCGGTTTTACGCTATATGGAATCTATTTACGCTCATGTGTTTACAATTTAAACTTTACGCTTTATCGATTTCTCGATTTATCGATTTTAGCTCCCTGCTTTTTGCAATCGCACAACTCGCACAGCCATCGCAATCTAAAACGAAAACCGAATGTTCGCAACGAAACTAATGTCTAATTGCTCGTTTTCGCTCTCGCTCTCTCCCTCTTCATCGCGTCCTCGCGCATACTACCCCGGTATGTGTGTGTGTAAGTACAAACTACAACTAATTATATATATACAAGCAAATCAATTGTGTGAGAACTTAGGAATCTCGTGTCTCCTATGTGGCTCCTATGTGAAATCTAATATATTACACGCTACAAGTTTTGATCGCGCTCAATCACATCGCAAACTCAAAATCATTATGATCGAATCTCACTCCAAATCTCTCTCTCTGTCTAGATGCCTTCCAACGACTCTACCTCGAGACGAACAGCCAGGAGAAGAGACAAATGAAGCGCCGAAAAGAGGATTGCCTCGCTTGTGGTCAGGGAAGTGGCTAAGGTCATTCCTCAAATTGTCGCTCAAGTGCACTCTCTCAGCAACTCTCGAGTCTCGGAAGACTCTAAGACGGAAGCGCCGCAATCTGCTTTCCTCTACAACCACTTCAAAGCCTGTGACCCGATGGAGTTCACGGGTGAAGGAGGTGTGTCCCAACTACTCCAGTGGTTCGACTCTATCGAAGTTACCCTTCGTCAGAGTGGGTGTCCTGATGGGTTTCGTACTACTTGCGCTACCGGAGTATTTCAATCGCGAGCACTCGACTGGTGGACCGCCGAATGTAACAAACGTGGGATCCCCGCAGCCTACGCTCTCTCATGGGATGAGCTGAAAGAGCTCATGAAGAAAGAGTACTGCCCTCCCCACGAAGTCCAGAAACTCGAAGACGAATTTTGGAAAATCAAGCAAGTCGAAGGTGACAATAATGGCTACACCGCATGGTTCAAACAGCTTAGCCTAATTTGCCCAAGTCAAGTCAACACATCAGAAAGAGCCATCACGAAGTATATTCGCGGCTTGCCTGATTGTGTGGGAGATTTTGTTGAAGCTGCGAGACCTGCTACCATCGAAGAAACCTACCGATTGGCCGCAGAAATCAACAGCAAACGAGCCTTAGACGGATTTTTCTCCAAGAATCCTGTCAAACAAGCTCATCAAGCAATCATCATCAATTCTTCTGAAAATTCTTCCAACGAATCTACCAACGATTCTTCTGAAGATTCCTTCGACGATATCTCCAGCGAATCATCAGACGAATCCGCCGACGACACTGCATCATCTCAGGAAGCTCAGCCCAGCCGTAAACGAAAGACCATGAGCCCAAACTTTTCAACAACTGGACTGTCGCAACCAGAACTTCTCCGAGTAGCTCCAGTTCACTTGAAATGTGCCTACAACGAAACTCATCCCCTGTGTTACACGTGTACGTATCATCACCCGCCAGAAGCTAACTGTCGCTATTGCACAAATTGCAACTGGTATGGTCATCTTACGCAGCACTGTCGTACGGGACCGCAACCTTGAGGAATTTCAGCAGCAACCGCAGTCTCCTCAGAAGTACTCCATAGCAACGTTATTTTGCTTCTAATGTTGTTATAATAATACGACTTATCGCCGTCAATTTCTTTTATGTGTGGAACTTATTCTATCTCTCGACGCATGTGAATTATATTTCTCTCTTATACTCGCGCACAATCTAATGCTAGCACAAGGTACTATATAATGTATTTTACCCCTACTATGCGTTCTTGAGATAAGGTACGATAAACGTGCAAGAATCAAATTAATCACGGGTGCACACGGGATTATTTTGGTAAGTGCACGAAGATCGTAGTGAGTTTCAATGATGCCTTAACGTACAGGGCATGGTTAAGCGTAGTGGATACGCCGCTGGTACTTCCTATATATAAGCGTCTTGACCATGTCAGACGAAGAGTGACACCTATTCACGGAACAGAGTCGCATGGTTGAAACATGACGGTGTTTCCCTGTGCCAACTGAAGTTTTGTTAAGAAAGTGCCATGTGGAGTTGGAACGTAGACCTATTATGCTATTATGGTTATTTTCGACACACTATACTACATCGCAAGGCGTAACAATCTCAATCGCAAACCAAAGCGTGTAATCGCAAGACTTTTCGTAAGTCAACACGCTCGCAATTGCATTATCGCTGGAATCTATCTCGCAAATCTCAATCATTTATTATGTGTCTCGTGCTATCGCTTATTGTGTATTTGCAATCTCAAACGTTTATTATATGGATCGCTATCGATTATGGTGTTTTCGCTTAATCGCATATTTTGTATGTATCGGACCATCGCTTACCGCTTACTGTGTATCGCTTGCTGTGAATCGCGTATCGTGAATCGCTTGACGAGTATCGCACATCACTCGTCGCTTTTCGCCACAATGCTTCTCGCACCTATCTCATCGCTTCGATATTTTCATCGCTTATCGCAATCACTATTTGTGTTATCTGTGTTATCTGCGTTATGTTAGCACTCATGACCTCGCTTCACGAGACGAAACTAATAGGGCTAAGACATGGTGGTATTTTAGCTGTATCAGCAGACTTTCATGGAAAAAGGCCATGTGGGTTAATGGTAGTTAAAATTGTAGTGTTACTAAATCTAATCGAATCGCATGTCTCCATCACTTGCAACGCATCAACTGTCGCTTATCGCTCGACGCTTGTCGCTTTTCGCCCATCGCCCCCGTCTTCATTTTACTACGCTTGGTGTTTGGTGTTTGTGTTGTCAATTATCGCGTACTGCTTATCGCACTCGCTTGTATCGCTAAACTGAGTTCGAAAACGACTCCATCACTCAGTTCGCCTTCCAAGACTTAATCCAACCGTTTCCCGTTTGGATCAAGTCATCGCAAATCTGTCCGTACTATGTTGACACGTATGACACGGCCTCACGAGACGGAAGCCATAGGACTAAAACATGGTGGATACGCCGCTGGTACTTCCTATATATAAGTGTTTCGGCCATATTGCAGAACTTTCATGGGAAAATGCCATGCGGGGCCGACCTTAAATTTAAATTTTTGGTATAAATAAAAAGGCCTTGTTTACACAAATTTTAAAACTGACCTTTTCTTACAAAACTTTTTCTAAAAACTAACCAAAACCTTTGTTCAAAATGAGATTTTCTTGTGACACTGGTGTGACAATCGACTCAAGTCAACGCCGTGTGGCGAGAAAATTTCGTAAGACGAGCCTTGATCACTTTAAAATCTTCTAATAACCTAACAAAACCTTTCTCATCGTCCCGGTGTGAACATCGCTACAGTTAACGCCGCACCGTGAGGAGATTTTCCTAAGCAAGTTTTCCATAATTAATCGACTTTTCAAAATTAATAACGCTTTGGAATCGCATTCTTGTGTGTGTGTGTGTGTGTGTGTTATCGCCTTTTGGATATACGAATCGCATTTCTCGTCGCTCTCGCTTGGTCTTCGCAATCCCCTCGCACGCGTATACTCAATCGATCGCTCGCTATCTGGTCCACTTATCGCTTACTCGCTCGCATCGACTCTCGCGACCCTTCTTGTGGATTAATTTCGGGACAAAATTTCCTAAAGCAGGGGAGACTGTAACAACCCGCACGTTCGTGCGTTGTTACTACTCGATATACTCGTTACGCCTAGAATCAGAGATTCGGATCATAATATAACTATATCGCATACATCGCTATATCGTATACATCGCTATATCGCAATATTTTCGCATGTTATCGCATATTTTATCGCTATCACATCACATTGTACTTGCTGACAACCACGAAGATGTCGAGTGAGGACCAATTCTACCCTCCTTGATAGTCGTGATGTGTGGCAGTGCAACTTATTACTCAAAACGCACATCGCATCACACACATTAACGTTCACGATGACGTTGAGTGAGGACCTATTCTACCCTCCTCGATGACCGTGAAGCGTCGCAAGTAGCACGTAATCGAAACAAAACCCGGTTATTGTATCGCAACTTTGAAATACGGATATGTACATACGACCCCCTTGTGATTAATAATTTATATAATAAATAAATATAGGAAAATGTGTAACCAAAACTATCGCAACGCTCGCCACATAAATTGGAACAATGAAGTTCTTCGCACCAAAGATCCAACCGGATTGGCTATCCGAACGGACTGCCCATCTGAGCCAGAGCACAACATCACCTCCTCCTCCTCTCTTGCCTATAAATAGCCTTGCCACTTCACTTGAACAGTGATGTGACAGCCTTCACTCGCCCAGAACGCTCTTGGCCCCTTTTCTCTCGATTTCTCGCGATTCCGGTAAGATCTCAACCTAAATCTTGTACTTCTATGATCTACACTCAATCCTACACCTTTCTATCTTTTAAAAATCAGCTTTTAACCGTGAAATCTATTGATTTGAGATGTTCTAAGATGATGTCAACAAGAGTTCATATGAACTTCAAAGTGTGACCTCATCTCACCATGAACAACTCAGATCTGAGTGATTTTCACATGTTTTTATAACGATCGCACCTAAAATTTATGTACCTAATTAAAGTGTTATGTGATTTCGGGTTAAACATGGAAAAACCGTCAAGAACGGCCTGATCTGATGTAACGGGGTGGTTCCTGGCTGTTAGAACGGGTCGGATTTGATAGAATTTCAGTTGTTTAACACGATGTCACACCGTCTAGGTCAAACCACCTGTATTCTTTCCAAAAACCATCAAGTACAGTTGACCAGGACGTTGGAACGGACTGCTGTCCGATCGGACTATCCATCAATTTCGACGCCATCCGACCGGATAAAGTCGTCCGACCGGATAAGACCATCCGACCCAGTGTCATCCCACCGGATAAGGTCATCCGACCGGATAAGGTCATCCGACTCAGTGTCATCCGACCGGATAAGATTACCCGACCAGTGCCATCCGACCGGACAGCTCACCAATGCTATCCGACCGGACAGACCATTAGTGCAATACTGTTCGACCGGACTGATGTCCGATCGAACTGACCATTCGGTTTAAGCCATCCGACCGGATTGATATCCGATCGGATTGCCACTAGGCCGATTACTCAACTCTTCACGTTTAGCACACCGTGCATCGCTTACGATACCATTCCATGTTTAGGCTAACTCAGACGCACTCTCAACCAATCCAATCAAGTTGTGTTCTCGCTGAATACGCACTGTGAGTATACTTGAACCCTTTTTTGCTTTTGCACGTTTGGGTGTAACATACGTTGCTATCAAATCAAATCACATCAAATGCTTAAACTATTTATCACTTGCGAATGACCAATGTGCATAGTTATACGTGATGCTAGTTACATATGTGCTTGGACTTATACTCGCGGCGTCCCACCATAACTAGTATAGTACTATTGCGCCGACGGGGTCTAGTTTAGCAATCGCGATCGAAGCTCGAGGACTTAGCTGGTAGTATCAGTTTTGTGAGTATATATGTCGTGTATTACGTTTATGTATGTGGAAATTCGCAGCTTTTATCTATTACGCTATTACATATCAAACCTGTATACTCGCCAATACTTTTGTATTGACATTATTTTAACGTATGTTGCAGGTTTAGTCGCAGACTACATCAAATCAAGCTAGGAAGTCTAGAAACACACCTAAAATCTAGGTTGTCGGATTTGAATTGTTTGAGAAAACAGGAAATTCGTGACAGCTTATGTGATTGTAATTGTTTATTAGTATGGGATAATGAACACATTAAATACTGTCGCAATATAGTTGTTATGGATTCTCTTGAGCAATCTGATTCGCCTAGTGCCGGTGCCGCGCCCCGATGATTCCGCCATCAGTTGGGGTGTGACAGTATGTGTATTACTTAATAATACATTTGTGTACTGTGTGAATAAGAAAAAATAATATATGAATGTGTAGAATACTCCACAAAAAACATAATCACAATGAATAAACTGATGCAAAGATATAAGAAGCTGCCGAATATTATTTTGTTCGAATATTGAATTTTGTAATCTTGATAGTATTGGATCAATAAATTAAAAATCACATGAAAATAGGAAACGGTTACCTAACATGGTAACTGATTTAATTTGATTAATCAATTTTAAAATTTGTTTACAATTAATAAAATTAAGTTAAATGACAATCCTACCCTTATATTTAGTGAAGAAGATCTATGGCCATGATTTGTTCGTTTTGTTCACAAACAGGGAAGTGTTCACAAATGAACGTAACCCTATATATATATATATATATAGGGGAAGATTCAAATGAAAACACTTTTATTGTGAAAACTCGAAAACTAACTAAAAAAACCTAAAAACACACAAATTTTTTTTTTCAATTTTTTTATAAAAATCGCAGGTTTTTTTATATAAAAAAAAATTTCCACAAAAAAAAAAATTTTTTTGGTAGTGCACATGTGTAATACTACACATGTGTAGTATACACATGTGCACTACAAAAAAAAAATTAATTTTTTTATATATATAAAAAACTGCGAAAATTGGTATGCAAAAAAAAATTTGGTATGTTTTTTTTGCTTTTCTAATTAGTTTCGAGTTTTCACAATAACTAGTGATTTTCATTTGAACCTTCCCCTATATATATATATATATATATATATATATATAGTGAGGTTCATTGGGGAACACTAAAAAAGTGGAGAACCGACTCAAACGAACTCCGATTGGACTCATTCCAGCGGCGTTGGAACCGGCTCGTCTAACCCTAACTAGGATCCCTTAACCCTAAATCCTAAATCATAACCCCTAAACCCTAAATATATTAGGGTTTGGCTTTTAGGGTTTAACTTTAGGGTTTAGCCTTAGGGTTTAGCCTTAGGGTTTAGGGTTTAGGTTTAGAGTTTAGCTTTAGGTTTAGCCTTTAGGGTTTAGCTTTTAGGGTTTATAGTTTAGATTTTACGGTTTAGCTTAGGTTTTAGCCTTATTTTTTAGTTTTAGGGTTTAGAGTTTAGGAGTTAGGTTTTAGGGTTTATGGTTAAGAGATCCATGTTATGGCTCAACGAGCCGGTTCCAACGCCGCTGGAATGAGTCCAATCGGAGTTCGTTTGAGTCGGTTCCCCGCTGTTCCCCACTTTTTTAGTGTTCCCCAATGAACCTTCCCCTATATATATATATATGAGATGGATCATGAGAAAACTAGTTTAAATGAGAAAACAAAAAAACTAACCAAAAAAGCCTAAAAAAAACCTAAAAACATACCATTTTTTTTACAATTTTTTTTAGAAAAATCGCTACTTTTTATGTATGAAAAAAAAATTTCAAATTTTTTTTTTTTTTTGTTGTACTGCACATGTGCACTAATACATAAAGCTTAAACCACTTAACCCACCCCCCACCGACACCCCCCAAAAACCTAAACCCCCCACCCCCCCCCCCCCCCCCCAAAAAAAAAACCTAAATTCACCCTCCCACCAAAAGCCTAACCCCCCCCCCCACCCCCACCCTCCACCCTCCTGAAAACCTAAAACTAAACCCTAAACATAAACCCGAAAAAAACCTAAACCCCCCCCCCCCCCACCCCCACCCCCAAAAACCTAAACCCCCCACACCCAAAAACCTAATCTTCATCCTAAACCTTCAAAAAAACTAACCCTAAAAGCTAAACTATACTCAAAAAGCTAATTTTAAGCATGTAATGCAATTGTAGTACATGTTATATTGCACATGTGCACTACTATAATAATAGTATTGAAAACAAGACGACACCATAAATCTTTTTTTATGTCATAAAAAATATGCTCTAATATACTTGAATGAAAGATACAAAAATTTGTGATCTTATGGTGCCATTTTTGTTTTAAAATGATAACGTATGGAGAAATGAGAAATGTTTGAAAAGTTATATATTTTTTTTTTCAATTTTACCCCTCCTTCATTAACACCCCCCCCCCCCCCCCCCCTCCTTCATTAAAAGTCTCTCCCCTCCTTTTTAGTGGTTTTTAGTTAGTTTTCTAGTTTTCTCATTTATATCTAGTTTTCTCATGATCCTCTACCTATATATATATATATTGCTACTTTGAGTAGATTGATGGTTGTTTTTAATCATAACTGGTTCATATATTAAGTTTAATGATTCTATGTCGAAAAGTGCTAAAACGATATATGTAATCAAAATAATCTATATTAGTATCATTTTAGTTTGTGATGAACATACATGATTAATATAGATAAAAAAATGTTAATAATATGTGGCTCATATTTACCTCAAAACGAAGTTGTATCATAAATTAATTGGTTTACTTGATTTAATTGAGTTAATGCATTATTGAAATTGAAATGCAGGAGGAAACGAAATAGTTGAAGTTGGCTATTCTAATTGGATGACAACAATAAATTAGTTGGGCCAATGGGCTTTCACGAGACAAAAGCCGACACAAGTCAGTTAGAAAAGAGAAGAAGTGGGCTCATCACACGAGGGGAATTGGCGGCAGAACACATCGCATAATATATATAAAAAAAAAAGACGTACTGTTATAATAACCCTACGGCAGAAAAGAGAAAAAAAGCATACTGTTGGACGAAGAAGAGAAGGCAACTAGAGACAAAATTTTCAAAAAGGGAACGAAGCTGTGTGATTGAAGATTAAGCGTAACGGTTCATAGCTTGTTTGGTTAAACTTGTTTATTTTAATTAGGTTTGTTAAACTTGTTTATTTTAATTTGGTTTTCTTATTTGACTTGCTTTAAATTTATTTTTGTTTCGCTTCCGATTATGAGTAGCTAAGCTTGTTAGGTTGCTTAGGATTGATGAACTAGACGAATGGTTTGAATAATTAATTTTTGGTTTTGAAGAACTGTGTTGATTTACATGTCATAACTTAGAAAGCCAATTATAAATAATTGTGTGCTAGTGTTGATTGGTTTGATAACATATTTGTTGGTTTCATTGCCTCTAGATACTTAAAAATATACTCTAGAGCTGGAAGTTAGCCTAGTTTGTTAATCTGCATTTTCAGTCTAGACCTTGAAGGTAAAAATCTAATTAACGTTTAATAATTGTTAAAACCCAAATGATTAAAAAGTGCAATATTTTCTAGAGGTGAGAAATCTAATTTAGAATTGCTATGTTATTTACTGGCGTTGTTAGACAGTTTGGGTAGCCAATCACTCGGGTTCACCTGTTTATTGGCGTCTAAAGTGTCATAGGGTTTCGGTGTTCTTAGTTGTTTTTGCTTCATAATTTGAGGGTTTTAGTACATAAATAACTTTATACATGATAGTTGTGGGACTTGTTGGTCGATAACTCGAGTCAGTCTGTTTTAGCACTTTTTCACATGTCAAATTGTTGTGTTCGGTTTACCTTTCGGGGGTTTATCAAGTTAGACAGAGTCCTCATTCAAAACCAAGGTTAGGATTTTAATCATGAGTCTAGAGATTGTTGCCTGGGTAACCTATTTTTTCCATACTTGAGTTCCAGTCTAGTCTCCAGTTATTTGTGCTTGTTGTCTGTTTGGTCGTATGTTTGTTTCATTTGCTATTTAGTTTAAAAAAAAAAACATTCTCTTACAAAACCAAATTATTAGGCTCGTGGTCGATAGAGATTTAGTATTAAGGATCACTATTATTGTGTCCACGATTTAATAGTCAGACTTACTTATTTCACACATCAGTCAACTACCTTAGTTAAGATCGAGCCCGCCTCTTATCCATCAGTAAAAAAAAGCATCTGTGTTGTGCAATCATCGATAACGAGTGTTAGTCTTCACAACCAATCTTCAACGGTAACTACTTTAGCATATTATTAGCAGTAACAAGGTTACATAAACAAATTATCAACATAACAGAAATAACTAATTACCAAAATTAACCGTAACCATTATAACTGCAAAACTGACACTCATTTATTAAGCATTGAGTTAGTATGGTGATGATTTCCAACTTACATAACGATAACCTTTGGCCCCCAAAATAAACTTGCACAACAGAAACATACAACATGCTTACTTATTCTTATTTTTTAATTGCACAACAGAAACATACAACATACTTATTCTTATTTTTTAAATTATTATATAATGAATTCAAGTTTTGGGGCAAATGTCCAATAACCTAAAACTAAACCCACTACATCACCACAAAAAACCTAAACACCCACCCCCACCCCACCCCACCACCACCCAAAAACCTAACCCCCCCCCCCCCACCACCCAAAAACCTAACCCCCCCCCCCCCCGGCAAAACAAAACAAAACAAAAAAAAACTATACCTCACCAAAAAAACCCCCAAAAAACCTAACTCCACCCCCCCCCCCCCCCGGCAAAACAAAACAAAAAAAAACTATACCTCACCAAAAAAACCCCCAAAAAACCTAACTCCACCCCCACCCCCCAAAAACCTAAAAAAAACCTAACCCCCCCCCCCCCCCCCCCCCCAAAAAAAAAAAACCTAAAAAAAAATCTAAAAAAAACTAAATACCCACCCCCACCACCACCCAAAAACCTAAACCCCCACCCCCTCGGCAATGTGGGGGGGGGGGGGTTAGGTTTTTGGTGGTGGTGGATTTTTAAGGTTTTTTTTTTTGTAGTGGGGTTTTTTTGTGTAGTGGTTTTTTTAGGTTATTGCACACTTGTCACTCTATAAATCCTTCTTACACTTCTTACAATTAGGATCCTTTGTATTTGATCCTAATCCCAAGTTTTGTCATTTATTTTTATTCCACATTTCAAGCGATGATGTATTTTGTCTTTAAAATTGATGTGATTTGTACTTTATGTTTCCAAATCTAACACGTTATGTTCTTTGAGCTTAACTCGGTTAATTTTTTTCATTAAATCAGGTCACTCAAGTGTAGTTTAGTCTTTCTACCAATCAGGTCACTCAAGTGTAGTTTAGTCTTTCTACCATAAAAGGAAAAATTACAAGTTTTGTCCTTTATCTTTATAGTACTTTACAGGCGGTGCCCTTTTTTTCAAAACTTTACAAGCGGTGTCCTTTATAGGGAATTTTGTTGCAAGTTTTGTCCTTTGAGCCTAACCTAGTTAGATTTTTTTGTTAAATCTGATTACCCAAGGGTATTTTAGTCTTTTTACCTCTTTATTATTATTGTTATTAATATTATTATTATTATTATTATTATTATTATTAGATTATATATCAAACTCCCTTCCTCTCTCTCTCTCTCTCTCTCTCTAGAGAACTCTCTGCCTCTCTCTCTACAACTCTCTGCCCCTCTCTCTACCACACTCTCTCACCACCATCCATCCACCGGTTCACCACCATGGCAACCACCGCTTCCCACCGCCCCCCACCCAGACCCCTAGACCTCGAAATCACCATCGTCTCCGCCAAACACCTGAAAAACGTCAACTGGCGAAACGGAGATCTCACCCCTTACGTCATCTTCTGGCTGGACCCCGATCGCCGCCTTGCCACCAAATCCGACGACTCCAACTCCACCAAACCCATCTGGAACGAACACTTCCTCATCCCGGTCCCACCATCCCCCTCCCCTCTCCTCACCCTCGAGATCTTCCACTCCAAACCCTCCGACACCCCCAAACCCTTAGTCGCTGCCCACACATCTCCCACCTCCCATCACAACCACAACCATCTGTCGCTGCCCACACATCTACCACCAACATCATCTCCCACCTTCCACCACAACCATCCGCCGCCGCCCACACATCAACCACCATCATCATCTCCCACCTCCGATTAATAAACGACATCAGATTAATAAACAATTTGTTCTCAATTTGATCAGCAAGAGAAAGGGAACAATTTGAAACAAACCAACATTGTGTGAGTTTTATTTCATCTCTGTTGACATTTCTTGTTTACCATTCTAACTTTTACCCGGTTGTTCAAGCATTGAACTTGTTCCCATTTGCACGGATTTGGGTCGGACCAGTCCAGTGATTCGAGTGGACTCAAGTTCTTTTTGAGAGCTTGCATGACGTCAGCATCGGTTGATTGAGATTGAACAAATGTGAGTGTAGTTGAGATGAATAAGATGATGGGTAGATGAAATGGATGGTAAATTTTGAAACCCTTTTGAAACCCAGAAAGATTTTCGTCATATTTGGGTGGAATGTTGTAGATCTGAAGTGGATTGGGATGAATGATTTAGGGTTTTGATGGGGAAACTGCAGAGTGATTAGGGAAAAGAAGCTTTTTGTGAAAATTATATATATATAATTTTTTAAAGAATAAATTACAAGTTTTGTCCTTTAAATAACTAAAAAGACTAAATTACCCATAGGTAATCAGATTTAACAAAAAAATCTAACTAGGTTAGGCTCAAAGGACAAAACTTGCAACAAAATTCCCTATAAAGGACACCGCCTGTAAAGTTTTGAAAAAAAAGGACACCGCCTGTAAAGTACTATAAAGATAAAGGACAAAACTTGTAATTTTTCCATAAAACAAACTACAAATTTAGAATTATTTTCTGTATATATTAATTGATAACTTGCTAATGAATAGTGTTATTTTGTCATTTAGTTTTTTTTTTGTTTTTTGGTTTTTGTTTCACCTTAATTTTGACATTGACATTTATAGTCTCTTAACTTTCTAAAAATTTGTAAAAAGTTATATTTACTCCTTGAAGTTTTACATGTTTTCTTCTATGTATGCATCGGTATGGATACAACTCAGTTAACATTCCGGCATAAATTGTTACCTGAAATGCGTCGGATCAAATATAATACGTTTTCGTTATTATTATTTTTTTTATTTTTCAGTTGGTCACTCGGTGTTATAAATTCGTTTTTTTTTTCATACACGCCCCTCTACCCTACGCTGGCAGCACGGTTTTACACCCTTACTCCGCAACACAGGGCTTAAGACTAGTTAATATTATTATTAATATATAACAAACACCAATTAGTTTAGTCTCATCTCTCCCTCTCAACGACCACCCCCACCTGCCACTACCTATTGCCACCACCACCCACCCCCCCCCCCCACAATCTGCCACTACCACCACCCACCCCTTACAATCAACCACCACCACCAGTTCACCACGAGTTGCTTTTGGAGTTGACATGAGTTGCTGTTGGAGTTGGATTCTACAAGTAAGTGAATCAATCTCCTTGTCACTTATAGTTGTTACATGTTAATATTTAAGTGTTCGTATAACTTTGAAATACTTTCGTAAATTATGGAGACTAAGTTTTAATGGTGAATTAAAAAAAACATATGACGACTGCGATCTAGGGTTTCTGAATTGTGAAGAAGGTCTAATTGTTCGTTCTAAAAATAATTTTTCTTAATTTGTCACATAGGATCCAGTTGTTAATTTTGTATTGAGCCCAAACGAAAAAAATATATTAACAGCCCATGTCATAACAAAATTTATAATTTAGTCCTTTAACCAGTATATAGAGCAATTCCAGAATACATCGTTTAGTAGAATAAATTGTTTGCTTAAAAATCAAATATTTGTGTTAATTGTTTTAGAGTATGTGTTGCACATTTTATTATATTATTATCATATCTCTCTGGTACATTTTATTATATTATTATCATATCTATCCTTAATTGGTAAATGTGTATAGGAACTCTTGATAAGGATAAACAAAAAGAAAAAAAATACTTGTACGTAAATTGTATTCATAACGATTATATTACGTATGTGTAGTTGCATTATGATTTTCACACTGACCATTGTAAACATTAATTTGTGGATATAAAACGAAAATATATAAATATTTATATTGATTAATGTATAAATATTTGTTTGTTATAATAAATGCTTAGTTAAAAGTTTATTTAAGATAGTGATCAATATATTCTGTTGATCCTCTTTGATAGAATTATATAAAGACAATATGATTTAACCTATTTTGAAGATTGGATGATAATTTGATAAACCTTTTGTGTTGAAGTTGAAAACAAAAGGAAAATGATGGAGGTATGAATGATATAATTTGTTAGCTTTTACTTGGTTGATTATAACGTTTATCCTTTTATGTCATGAAAATCAAAAAATTAGGTCGGACCAATATGGGATTTTGATTACATTTCATCAATATGCTTAGTATGAATAGCATATTTGTATATGTTTATATAACTGTAATTTATGATTCAAGATATAGCATTTTGTGGTGTCTTTCTTCATATATCAATGTTGTCTTTTTATAGAACTGTAATTTTAATGCAGCATGTTTAATGTTGATAAAATAGAGAATGGTGTCTAATCTTTTTATTGTAAAATTATCGGTGTTGCCATTTTACTAGTATCATTGAAGTTATAAATATAACTTGTAAAATGGTAGAAATTTTAATGATATGCTTTAAATATTTGTATAGGCAAGTGGAGATGTATATGTGATAAGAAAAATTGTTGTGCTATATCTATGTGCATTTATGTATGCATGTTTTCGTATGAATGATGAAAGAAAAAACATCTTATATTATAGATGTATTTAGCATAGCTTGTTTTATATAGTGACATATTATAACGTTAGGTGTTGCATAATTTAACTTTGTGTATATTATCACTATTGCATTTATATATGTCTTTTATATGCAATCATTTATTTGTATCGATAATATTAAATATAACAACCAAACAAGGTTGTGGTTCATCACCATATTATATGACACCCGAAGTGTCATATCTTATTATCATTTTATAGGTCATAAGATTTTAGACCAAAAAATGTTATATCACTTAGTCATGTAACTATATCTCAATTATATTCTATGTAGTCAAGGACTGATATTTGAAATATCGGTTATTTCGGTGGGATATCTGTAATAACCCGACTTTCCGGGTCATTACTTGTATTTGTCATTTCTTGCTTAATTGCTTGTACTCTCGAGATTTCGATTATCGCAAAGGGTTTAAACTATATTTTTATGCGTACTAAACGCATTATCAAACGCTTATTACAACGCTTATTCAAAACGCAGTTATCGCAGTTAACGCAGTTTATAACGCTTACTATTTAACGCATTTTATCACTTGTTTATGCTAAACGCTATCGCAATGCTAACGCAACGCAATTACAACGCAACTCGAAACGCAGATTTACCTTATGCTATACTTGTATTATGTGTGTTACTTGTGTGATTACTTTTTTAAATGTTATGTGGTTATCAACGTAACGCTTATACGCTCAATGCTTACTCGCAACTCGATTAAACACAACGCAACGCTTAACACACGAAACGAAAGTTGGAAAACTAACTCGTACAACTCGGCCGATCGAATGGACAACCGATCGAATGGACACCCGCTCGGATGGCCATCCGACCGAGCACACCTCGCATCCTCCACCGACTTAACTCACCACTCACCTCTATAAATAGTGCCTGTACACTCCCTTTCACTGATTTGACACCTCCATAAGACCACCTGCACTCAAGTCACTCTCAGTCATTTTTCATCGAGATTCAAGGCTATTTCGTAAGTATTTCTCCTCAAATCTTGTACAATCTTCGTCACTAAACACTTCTACATCATCTTCTCCATCAAAATCACACACAAACACTAGTTTTCTTCTCGAAATCGCCTGATTTGGACTCCTTGAAGGTGGTTCTCACTCGGTTGCTTATGCAAACCATTATGTGACATCATCTCATCAAGATTGGTTCAGATCTAAAGGATTTCCACACTTTTCAACCAAATCTTAACAAGATTTCAACACTTTTCAACTGTTTTCAACTTTTCTTCAACTTTCTTCAACTTTTCTACTCAAAACTGATGGAATCTGGACCCAAACTGACCGTAGACTCGTTCCTTAGTCTAGAGTCGGCATGAAGACGGATTTCCACCGGAGAGATGACCGACTAACGGGTTGAACATGAAACTTTGTCAAGAACAGTGAGTCTGATCGAATGGGGTGATTCCCATCCGATCGAATGAGCTGGACCTTGGTGTGTTTCCGTTGTTTGACATGTCATCACGCCGTCTCCGTTAAAACTCAAAACTTTTACTTAGAAAATTTTACAAAGTTTTTCCAAGTAACAGATTGCCCGCTCGAGTGGCCATCCGATCGAATGACCATCCGATCGAATGACCATTCGACCAGGTGACATGTCCCTCATACTATTCCTTGTTCAAAACGATTTGATTAAACTTCAAACTTAAACAATTTTCCAAACCAACATGCACTCATTCGAATGGCCATCCGTTCGAATTGTCATCCGCTCAAATGGATACTCATTCGATCGGATCACCATCCGACACGCTGTTCAACGCTTACGCTACTGTTCTATACTCAGGCTAACTCCAACGCGCTCCCTTCAATCCAAGTCTGTGTTTACTAGCTAAACACGCACGGTGAGTATACTTGAACCCATTTTCTTTTAACGCACTTTGGGTGTTACATATATTCTATATCAAAACACAACAACACACAACGCAAACACTTTATAACGCTAACTGCTCCCGCATGCTATACGTGATCTATGAATGCTTGTACTATGCTTATATTGTGTTACACTATACCGCCTCTAGCAACGATAGTACTATAGTTTGGACTCAGCACCTGTCGTGGACAGGGGTTGCTAGGGATCACATCACTTTACTTCACGTGTCCGCTGGACATGTGTCGCACATACTCTACAACGTAGTCTCATGGTTAAGTGTGAACTTAGTTTTGATAGTTACTTGCTTCGCCCATTACGTGATACATGCTGGTAATGCGTAAACGCTTTCTCTACTATTTGCTATGCAAACTTGTGTATTTACCTTTACATTTTATGTATTGACTTTATTTTAACGTATGTGACAGGTTGATAGGATGCTATGCTTTGCTATGTTGTGACGAATCGAGATAGGCAGTCTAGAAACTACACCAAGAGAAATCTAGGTTGTCGGACTTGTTTTGTTCGAGAGAAACTCGTTATCTATAATAATTACTTGTTGAATATTTGTTGATTGGTATGGGACAATTAACCTTTAAAATATTGGTAACAATTAGTTGTTATGGATCTCTTGAGCAATCTGGTTCGCCTAGTGCCGCGCCCCGATGTTTCCGCCACCGTTTGGGGTGTGACAGATTGGTATCAGAGCCATAACTATAGGGAATTAGGTCGTATCTTAGGATTGACCTAGTCTTTAGTCTAAGTACCAACAGACCAGCTCTGTGCGAACCCAGTAGAGGTTCCGTACGAGCCTGCTTTTGATACTCTTGCTCGAACCCGCGAAAACTACATCTTTGCGCGAACACCGCATACTACAGCTTCTTGCAAAGACGACCTTTCCTAAGGTCGAACACTATTTTCCTTTCCTAAGGCTGACACAATACACACGTTTTCGAAAACACTCGCATAACACAATCAAGTGATTGGATCGAGATTAGGTGTGAAAACCAAGAACTCTTGATAAGATTACTCTCTCTACGCGCATTTTTACTCTCAGCATGAGGATCTTCGTTGAGTTAGGAGTGACATCCATATCTCGACGAAATTCTCCATCTCTATCTCGTGGCTTTGCCACCCTTTCGGAATGACGTTGTTAAGTTAGGGGTGAAACCCGCATCTTAATGGCCAGTTCCACTCTCTACATTGGTTTTACAAAACTTTCACCAAAGTCTCGATGAGTCACGTAGTAACCGGAAGGATGCGTGCCGATTGTCGTATTTTGGCGAGAGCACAATCTATTAGGCCAAAGCGTGTACCCGAGGTTGTTGTGAATAGTTGAATCACTTTGGGTAGTCGATCCAAAGACGTTCTGTTACCATTCGGAGCCCGAAACCGCTGATTTTACGAATTATCGATTTTATGTGGTTATATGTTTATATGTTTATATGTTTCGATTTTTGGAAATTTACGCTTTATCGCTTTTCTCTTTCATCGCTCCGCTTTACTAAACGCGCACAACTCGCACAGCTATCGAACCTCAAACGCTAACTAATCGCAGACAAACTAAGAACTCTTGTACGTTACTTGCGATGCTACTCCCTATCTCACACACGCTATACTACCCGTAACGCTACTCGCTACGCAACTCGCTATCTCGGGCTGGTAGCGCACTCAGGTTAGTATGCGATCCATACGCTGTTATACGCTACACCATGCATGACTCTCAAACGCACCACACGAACTTGAAAGATAGGTGAATACGTGCAAAATATATATGTGAATACGTGCAAAATACGTGCTTACGTGGATTATGTGCTCCTCTGTGCTTACGTGCTTATGTGCCTACGTGCCTATGTGACTATGTGCCGACGTGTTCCTGATGCTTTACCTAATGATAATAATAAGTATGTTGGTTAGTCGCTAAAATTTTCGAAACCTGATATAATTGAATCTCGTCTAAGTCATATGACGATGTCTGCTGCAGACAGTGTCGTCATTTGGTTCCCACACTTCACGTGCTACTCGACGTAACCATCCTGACAAGCGCATCGCTTCACTGGCAGCTAAGGAAATGGCCAAGGTCATACCTTAGATCGTCAGTGAGATCAACGATGTCAGCAGTAAGTCCTCTGTTGAATCTAAGAGCGACTATCCAAAAGCGCCTTTCAGCTTTAAACAATTCAAGGCATGCGGTCCTGCAAACTTCACTAGTGAAGACGGATCCAATGCTATGTTCCAGTGGTTTGACTCAATCAAAGTCACCTTCAGGCAAAGCAGATGCCCAGAAAATCTGCGTACTGTTAATGCTACTGGAGTTTTTCAGTCCAGGGCTCTGGACTGGTGGACTGCTGAGCGTAACAGGCCCGGTAATGATTCAGCTTATGGCCTTTCTTGGGAGGAACTCAGGGAGCTTATGATGAAGGAGTTATGTCCTCCTCATGAAGTTCAAAAGTTGGAGAATGAATTCGGGCATATCAAACAAGATGGAGGTGACAATGCAGGTCTCATCGCTCGCTTCAAGCAGCTCAGTATTATCTGTCCTGGTCAAGTGACAACACCTGATATAACAATCAAGAAGTACATCCGCGCTCTACCATACTGTGTAGCTGACTTTGTTCAAGCAGCTAACCATGCTACTATTGAGGAGACTTACCAACTCGTAGCCGAGATCAACGGCAAGCGAGTCTTAGCTGGGTATTTCAAAACCTCAACCAAGAGTCTCAATCAAGTCACTGCTACTCCCGCTACCGAAACTGCAGTATCACAAGTTTCAAGGTCCTCACGCCAGAACCACAAGCGCAAGGGTAACAACAACAAGAACTATGCTACTACCGCCGCTCCTCTCCACCCTGTCCCTGCACCACCCAACCAGAACCATCAAGTTGCAGCTCCTAACACCAACGCGCCGCCTGCTAAGTATGCGTATACTGGTGTTCACCCTCTTTGCCCTACTTGCACCTACCATCACCCTGCAGGGGTGAATTGTCGTTTTTGTGCCAACTGCAACATTTATGGGCATTTTACTGCTCACTACCGTTCAGGCCCACGTCAACAAGCTCAAGCTCCTCCCATACCACCAGCTCAAACCCTCGCTATTCAGGGTAACCGACCAGCTCCTGCGCCCGCTGCTCGTGCGCGAGATTGCTACTCTTGTGGTGACCCGAATCACTTCTCTAACGTCTGCCTGAATCGAGTTATGAAACAAGAACCACAGCAGCTGTAACGCCCCGCGTTTTCATACTTTCTATATTTAGAAACCATCGTTTGTAAAACTATTTTTGGAAACTTCGAAGTCTTGTAATCGTTCTTTCATTAAAAGCAATGCAAAATCCGAGACTTGGATCATGAATAAAACTCGTATTTTGTTACAAATATGTTAAACACACTTTATATATGCTCGTATGTTTGAAACGGTGAATCAATTGATGTTTAATCGTTATTCTTGGAAACTATGTGCTAAACTTGTAATTAAACTAAACTTATGCCCAAAACGTGTTTTGAACATAAACGACACTTGATTATGATACTTTTGCACTCGATTATACTTAGTTTATACTCCTCATACTTGAATTTATCTTAAAATATGCTTTTGTGGCAAGATTGGTCCTTAAAAGTCCCAAAAACACCAAAATAAACAAGTCCGGGGGCTAAAGTGTCATTTCTGAAACTTATGACCTATAACCAAACCCCGGGCGGCCCGCTTTGACTTGCATGAAACCTCATGCGGGCCGCTTTGTCCCTTATTACGCAGAAAACACATTCAGCTTCGATCAGACGCGATTTAGACACGAATCCCACCATTTTAATCACCTCCAATCACCATTTAAGCACCTCCAAACACCTCCAATCACCTTCAAACTCTTCCACTATAAATATATACCCTCTCCAAGCCTTCATACACTTTCAACACTCTCAAATCACTCCAAATTCACTCTCAAATCAGTTGCAAACTCAAGATTCGGGCAGATTCATAACCTTACACAAAAGTGAGCATAACTTGCTCATTTCTTAATGAAATCACTTGATTCTTCTTCCTAATTGCTTGGATAATCATAGGGTATGATTCCTTGACTTCTCCTTGGAGAAATCAGACCTAGAAATCCCCTGAAATGATCCAAAACTTTCTGTTTTGATTTATGTTCTTACAAACTTGTTTAAACTTCACCCAACTTGTGTCTAACACATCTCACACCAATGTCCTAATGCTTACAACCCCTTTTATGGTTGGTTAAGCTTAAAAACATGGTTGAGACACTATAAATCAGAGGTTAAAACCTCAAATAATTCTGTTTTGATAAGGGTTTTGACCCACAAATCATGTTCAAGCTTATGCTTTGATGAAGAGTGATTATGGAACAACTTGGGTTGTTCCAACATAAAATCCTCACGTGGTTTGATGATTTCTCTTAGTATAGCTTGTTATATTATTGTATGTACCTTAGTTCATGACCCTCCTTGGTTGTTTTTACATCAAGTGTAGTGGTGAACATACGAGGGGTTCCTAAATGGAAGCTTGTTCTTCCTACCCCATACGTGACTTATATGATAAACTCGAGGTGCCTAAATGGAGATTTAATCTCCTACCTCCTACTTGAATTATTGGACTAAAGAATATGTATTACTTAACCTAAATATGTATATATACTCATTCGAACCTTTGATGTTGAACTTGTGTTTATATGTTAAAGTAGTAGAACACCATCTAAAACCAAAACCTTGTTGTGATTCTTATGGGTGTTCAACTCATGAAAACATTATCATAACCCTTGTGGTTACCAAGTGTCATACAAGTGTTAAGTGTTGAAGATAATTATTTTCACATGTTAGACTCATATCTTATTTTTATGATGTTTTAAATACCGAATCTCGACCCTAAACCTACTTGAACCTTAACCCTTACGCATTCAATCTTTAACCTCATCAACTCGTCAATAATTGGATAATTGGAAAGCATATGCAAACCTTGTGAGTATACTCGTATTTTCACCTTTTTACTTTTACACTTTTGGGGTGTAACATGTTTACTTATCAACAAACTTGCACATGAACATTTTGCTTAAACACATGAACATTCCTATTAACATACTTGTATACGTGATTGCTTGATACATAAATTTGGGTGAGACTTATGTGTAGAACTTATCATTAACTTCGTACGAGCCAAACCTTGACATATGTAGCGCTATAGGATTAACGACCCGCCCGAAACTTGGGGTAATGTCATGAGCATATTGCGTTTTCTTGGTTTGATATGTTAGACACATGCCATATTTAGTGGATATCTTGGATCACATGCTTGTTATGAGGAATTGTTCAAAACTTATCTTTTGCTATGTACGTACCAAACTTGTATACTCGCCTTTGCTTTTGCATTGAACTTTATTTTAAACATGTTACAGGTTGAGGATGATGATGCTATGAAATGAAGTAGCGTTGATGCCTAGATACACATATAGACGTTTAGGTCAAATACATCGTATAAATGTCATATTTGTTGTCGTATTGTTTTTCTTGTATTTAACATGTTGTATTTCAACTTTCATGTATTGTAACATTTATTTATGAAAGAAATCAACTTATCTTTAATTCTATTGTCACAATTAGCGTTATGATGTCTCGAGCAATCTTCACACTTCGTCTCATCCCGATGTTTCCGCCATTGGTTGGGGTGTGACAGATTGGTATCAGAGCCATAACTATAGGGAATTAGGAAAAGTAGGAATGCTTTAACCTAGTCTATAGTTCTAGAGCTTTATTCGTATGTTTTACTTGAAACTTCATGCATGCCACTTTATGTGTTTCTTATTTATTCTCTTTGAGCCTTATAAACATATATGTCATTTTATCCTTATGTATCATACATCATATGCTATTCCTATGTGTTAATACATGTTTTGTTGTGTGTTAATATTTGTTTTAATATGTCATTCTTTATGTGCCATTCTTGACATGTTTATACTTGTTTGTTTAATCTTCAATATACACTTTTCCACATACATTTTACTCGACTATTCTAAATTCACAAACACTCGTAATACACAAGCGAGACGAGTTCACCAAAATAGGCGTGAAACCCACAATTTGGTGAATGACTCTCGATCCTTCTACTTTTCTTTTCTTACACGAAATTCACCACCAAGTTAGGAGTGAAATCCTCACCTTGATGGAGAAATTCAAATTTGAAATTCTAGTGGACCCTCGTCAAAGTGTTGAAATCAAATTTTGACCCGACGAGTACCAACCACACCTAGGATACTAAATCGCCAAGTTAGGGGTGAAACCCGCACCTTGTCGACTAGTTCCACTCCTTGATTTTCATTAATCCCGCCAAGTCTCGAAATTTCAATTGAATTGGGGACATGTAGTAACTGGAAGGGTAAATACCGTCAACCGACTTGTCGGCGAGAGTATTTCACCTATTAGGCCAAAGCATGCTCCTCAAGTTCGAAAGACTTTTCGACTACTTTGGTTAGTCAAAGGTTCCGTTTTGGAACCATCCGAATTTTAATCAAACGTGTTTTACTATTTATTTTGCGCGATGCAATCCTTCAAATTCGAATTTACTTTCGATATTTTCTTCTCACACACACAACATATTGAATCTTTTCCATACATTTATACATATGCAAGATTTCATGTAGTTTAAATTCATATTCCTTGTAACGACAAGTGGAGACATATCCTCGAGATAGGAGTGATTTCCTTACCTTGATGATTAACTCCACTCCCCTTTTCTTAAAACGACCTCACCAACGAGTTAGGGGTGATTCCCTTACCTAGGTGATCGTTACCAAAACGCCTCTTCAAAATATCTTATTATGCAAACTCGATCATGTTTATATCTAAATTATTGATCATTATTCAAAATACATACGTGTACGATTTCAAAATACATTGTTTTGTCAAGCATACTTTCTATCCTACGACCTATTTTTACCTAACTCATATACACGGATTCTTAACTTATCTTAAACGTTTTACTACACAAATTTCCAAACCTTACGAAATGCTACCATCACTTTAATTGGTCAAACAAATCTCTTGCCCATGAACTTCATATTCGACTTAATCACTAAAACGCACTCATGATATATATCACCAAACTAAAGATTTTCATTCTCAATCGGAGGATCAAACCAACCTTTCTTTTACACCTATAAGATCTTATGGATGTTATAAGATCGTTTTACCAAAGATTCTTTTCACATCAACAAATCATTTGTTAGAACTTTTAACAATCACAAAGTCCTTTTGCTAAAACTCTTTTCTAAAGGATCCTCGTTTTCACAAGAACCTCCTAAATTCACAACTTCTTGTCTAATGAAATGAAATTACTTTTGATTGAAAACTTTCTTACACCAATTTACAAAACACATGGGCAAGAAGACTTCTTGGAGACCGACCATCCTTGGATCTCGTAAACTCTTTTAAAACAAAAGTAGCATTTCCATTTATTACAAAATGCATTGGGCTTAACCAATGAGTACCTTATATCCTTTTACATATGCAACTATATCCTACCTTTCAAACCAAGCTCAATCAAATTTTGATACGATAAACTCAACGTTTCATTTAACAACTATACCCACGTATCGTCCTACACGTTTTAGTCGTTTTAACGCAACAATTCACTTATAATCATTCGTATTTACATACCTAACCTTTTGGACGATTTTGTACACCTAAATCCGTGATGTTCCAACATACACTATATACGTAAATTTAAATATTCGTACCTACACTTACATTCATACGTTCTATGCCTATACTATTAATCGTATTCATACTTATGCTCATACGTTTCATGTTTTACTTATATTCATACGCTTCATGATTTTACCTATACTCATATATTTCATGTTTTCACTTATATTCATACGTTGCGTGCTTATACATATACACATACTACTAGTACGTGCTATGTCGATACACATACTTGCGTGCTTATTCATACCTAAACTTATACTTATGCTCACACTTTCATTCATACTCATGATCCATACATTCGTACCTATACGCGAGCGTAATCCGAGGGATTCGCTTGCGTGGGTCCTATACATACTTAAACATAGACTTGCTTACACGCTACATTCTTGCACGTGCACATTCTTAATTTTCAAATTATGGATACCCAAATTCATACACGACTAGTACAAGCTATGCGGATCAGGCGACGATCAATATAATCACGGGTGCACACGGGATTATAGTGATAGGCGTATGAGAACCATAGAGTGTACTACTGTGTATGGTAAGACACAGAACGTAACATGACACCGGATACGAAACGGACGTAACATGGTCGAAACATGGTGGATACGCCGCTGGTACTTCCTATATATAAGTGTTTCCACCCTGTTACCAAGTTTCGTAAAACGTGCCATGAGAAATTCAGTGTTTTGCAGACCTTTTGGACCTAATACAACTTCACACAACTCACAAACGCATTATATCCGATTATCCATGACGAGACTTCATCCTTAACACACTACGTTCATCTATCCAACACTTATGCTATTCTCATACTTGTACTCCTTAAGAGTCATTCGTTCATTCTATACTCGTATCATTCTCCTTATCCTTTTAGTTCATACAAACCTCGTCCGCCATGAGGCTTGTTTAAACATTCGAGTCCTAACTTACCTCGCTACCTATAAAATAGTCGTCCTATTTTGGATTCTTGTGTAACTATACTTAGTATACCTTTAATGCTTTACCTAAAGTGCCAAACCTTCTCGTTTCACTCAATAAACAATCTTCTACAAATGCGATTTCGTTACCACGTCCCATCAAAATACAAACCGTTTGTCAATATCTTCTTCCTTAATACGTCACCTTTTAAATACGTCACCAATTTAAGTTATTCAAACTTGCTTAGACTCACTGCACCTATATATGCACCTACATGTTTTCAACTATGTTAGATACCTCAAATCATTTTAAACAATGAACACACTCACAAATTTACCTTGTCACTCTCCTAAGTTTTGTGCCTTTCAAAATGTTTCAAAATTTCAAGTCTCAAATTTTTACAAAACTTTTCAAGTCTACCTCTTGAATAAATTTCGGGACGAAATTTCCTAAAGGAGGGGAGACTGTAACGCCCCGCGTTTTCATACTTTCTATATTTAGAAACCATCGTTTGTAAAACTATTTTTGGAAACTTCGAAGTCTTGTAATCGTTCTTTCATTAAAAGCAATGCAAAATCCGAGACATGGATCATGAATAAAACTCGTATTTTGTTACAAATATGTTAAACACACTTTATATATGCTCGTATGTTCGAAACGGTGAATCAATTGATGTTTAATCGTTATTCTTGGAAACTATGTGCTAAACTTGTAATTAAACTAAACTTATGCCCAAAACGTGTTTTGAACATAAACGACACTTGATTATGATACTTTTGCACTCGATTATACTTAGTTTATACTCCTCATACTTGAATTTATCTTAAAATATGCTTTTGTGGCAAGATTGGTCCTTAAAAGTCCCAAAAACACCAAAATAAACAAGTCCGGGGGCTAAAGTGTCATTTCTGAAACTTATGACCTATAACCAAACCCCGGGCGGCCCGCTTTGACTTGCATGAAACCTCATGCGGGCCGCTTTGTCCCTTATTACGCAGAAAACACATTCAGCTTCGATCAGACGCGATTTAGACACGAATCCCACCATTTTAATCACCTCCAATCACCATTTAAGCACCTCCAAACACCTCCAATCACCTTCAAACTCTTCCACTATAAATATATACCCTCTCCAAGCCTTCATACACTTTCAACACTCTCAAATCACTCCAAATTCACTCTCAAATCAGTTGCAAACTCAAGATTCGGGCAGATTCATAACCTTACACAAAAGTGAGCATAACTTGCTCATTTCTTAATGAAATCACTTGATTCTTCTTCCTAATTGCTTGGATAATCATAGGGTATGATTCCTTGACTTCTCCTTGGAGAAATCAGACCTGGAAATCCCCTGAAATGATCCAAAACTTTCTGTTTTGATTTATGTTCTTACAAACTTGTTTAAACTTCACCCAACTTGTGTCTAACACATCTCACACCAATGTCCTAATGCTTACAACCCCTTTTATGGTTGGTTAAGCTTAAAAACATGGTTGAGACACTATAAATCAGAGGTTAAAACCTCAAATAATTCTGTTTTGATAAGGGTTTTGACCCACAAATCATGTTCAAGCTTATGCTTTGATGAAGAGTGATTATGGAACAACTTGGGTTGTTCCAACATAAAATCCTCACGTGGTTTGATGATTTCTCTTAGTATAGCTTGTTATATTATTGTATGTACCTTAGTTCATGACCCTCCTTGGTTGTTTTTACATCAAGTGTAGTGGTGAACATACGAGGGGTTCCTAAATGGAAGCTTGTTCTTCCTACCCCATACGTGACTTATATGATAAACTCGAGGTGCCTAAATGGAGATTTAATCTCCTACCTCCTACTTGAATTATTGGACTAAAGAATATGTATTACTTAACCTAAATATGTATATATACTCATTCGAACCTTTGATGTTGAACTTGTGTTTATATGTTAAAGTAGTAGAACACCATCTAAAACCAAAACCTTGTTGTGATTCTTATGGGTGTTCAACTCATGAAAACATTATCATAACCCTTGTGGTTACCAAGTGTCATACAAGTGTTAAGTGTTGAAGATAATTATTTTCACATGTTAGACTCATATCTTATTTTTATGATGTTTTAAATACCGAATCTCGACCCTAAACCTACTTGAACCTTAACCCTTACGCATTCAATCTTTAACCTCATCAACTCGTCAATAATTGGATAATTGGAAAGCATATGCAAACCTTGTGAGTATACTCGTATTTTCCCCTTTTTACTTTTACACTTTTGGGGTGTAACATGTTTACTTATCAACAAACTTGCACATGAACATTTTGCTTAAACACATGAACATTCCTATTAACATACTTGTATACGTGATTGCTTGATACATAAATTTGGGTGAGACTTATGTGTAGAACTTATCATTAACTTCGTACGAGCCAAACCTTGACATATGTAGCGCTATAGGATTAACGACCCGCCCGAAACTTGGGGTAATGTCATGAGCATATTGCGTTTTCTTGGTTTGATATGTTAGACACATGCCATATTTAGTGGATATCTTGGATCACATGCTTGTTATGAGGAATTGTTCAAAACTTATCTTTTGCTATGTACGTACCAAACTTGTATACTCGCCTTTGCTTTTGCATTGAACTTTATTTTAGACATGTTACAGGTTGAGGATGATGATGCTATGAAATGAAGTAGCGTTGATGCCTAGATACACATATAGACGTTTAGGTCAAATACATCGTATAAATGTCATATTTGTTGTCGTATTGTTTTTCTTGTATTTAACATGTTGTATTTCAACTTTCATGTATTGTAACATTTATTTATGAAAGAAATCAACTTATCTTTAATTCTATTGTCACAATTAGCGTTATGATGTCTCGAGCAATCTTCACACTTCGTCTCATCCCGATGTTTCCGCCATTGGTTGGGGTGTGACAGCAGCAACCACCGCAGCAGCAGCAGCAACAACAACCACAGTAGCAGCAACAGCCACAACAAGCAGCCCGCGGAAGAACTTTCAACATCAATGTCCGCCAGGCTCAAACTGAAAACAACGTTGTCAATGGTACGTTTCTCGTTAAAGGTATTTATGCTTCGTGTTTATTTGATATTGGAGCCGATAACTGTTTTGTGTCGTTTGAATTCGAAAAGCTCCTAAACCGTAAACGCGCTAACCTCCCAACGACGTTCGACGTAGAAATTGCCACCGGAAGAACAGTCACCCTTAGTTCTGTTCTTCATGATTGTACTCTTGAACTCAACAATCATGTCTTCCCGATCGATCTCAATCCGATGTAACTTGGTAGTTTTGATATTATACTAGGCATGGATTTTCTTCGTGAAAATCGTGCTGAAGTCGTTTGTTTTGAAAAGATGATTCATTTCTCTCTTTCTAATGACGACCAACTCTGTGTTTATGGCGAAGTGTCCTCGAAAGAACTTAAACTTATGTCGTGCATACAAGCAAGCAAGTATCTCCGAAAGGAATACATGGCTTTCTTAGCACACATTGTAGTACCGGAGAAGGAAAAGAAGCCGATGGAGAAGGTACTTGTGGTTCGTGATTTTCCTAATGTCTTTCCTGACGGTTTACCCGGTCTACCCCGACTCGTGATATCGACTTTCGTATCGACCTCATTCCTGGAGCTAACCCTATCGCTAAAGCCCCTTATCGCCTCGCACTGTCCGAAATGCGTGAACTTTCTAGTCAACTCTAGGAATTACTTGATAAAGGCTTCATTCGCCCTAGAACATTTCCATGGGGCGCACCTGTCCTTTTTGTGAAAAAGAAGGATGGATCGGTCCGAATGTGCATCGATTATAGGGAACTCAACAACCTTACAATCAAGAATCGCTACTCTACCCCGAATCGACGATTTATTTGATCAACTACAAGGCGTAGGGTGTTTCTCTAAGATCGATCTACGCTATGGTTATCATCAACTGTGAATCCAGGAGGAAGATATCCCTAAAACCGCTTTCGAACCCGCTATGGCCATTATAAATCCGTTGTTATGCCTTTTGGACTTACCAACGCACCCGCGGTTTTCATGGATTTGATGAATCGCATGTGTAAACCCTTTCTTTATCGCTTCGTTATAGTATTTATCGATGATATCCTTATCTATTCGAAGTCAAAAACTGAACATGCGCAACATCTTTGTTTGGTTCTCGAGTTTCTCCAAGGGAATCCCCTCTACGCCAAGTTCTCCAAGTGTGAATTTTGGCTCGAGGGGGTTCAATTCCTCTTTCACATCGTCAACAGTCAAGGTATTCACGTCGATCCCATGAAGATTGAAGCAGTTAAGAGTTGGATTACACCGAAAACCCCGTCCGAAGTTCGCTCTTTTCTCGGATTGGCGGGTTATTACCGTCGATTTATCGCTAATTTCTCTAAAATCACCATTCCTCTCACCTCTCTTATGCATAAAGACAAGACTTTTGTTTGGGGAACCGAACAAGAGGATGCCTTTCAAACTCTTAAGCGTATGCTTTGCAACGCTCCCGTACTTGCACTACCCGATGGAAACGACGACCTTGTTGTCTATTGCGATGCCTCTAACCTAGGTCTTGGTTGTGTGCTTATGCAATGAGACAAGGTTATCACGTACGCATCTCGCCAACTCAAAGTCCACGAGAAGAACTACGCAACACACGACCTCAAACTTGGTGTAGTTGTTTTTGCATTAAAGATATGGCGACACTACCTGTATGGTACCAAGTGTACGGTCTTCACCGACCATAAGAGCCTACAACACATCTTGAACCAGAAAGAAATAAATATGCGCCAACACAGATGGGTTGAACTCCTTAACGACTACCACTGTGAGATACGCTACCACCCAGGCAAAGCAAATGTCATTGCCGACGCTCTTAGTCGATGAAGCTGTTTACATAGTGTTCGTAATGTTCAAGCCCAACACAACTTCGAAGCTCTCGTTCGTGACGCTCAACACGCTTGGTTTCTCGAAAACACCTTGAAGGAAGAAAGAATACTTGGAACCAAAAACCAACAAGTGAATAAACCGAATGGTATCTTTCACTATCTCGATCGCATTTGGATTCCTAGTCGGAACAATATCCGAGAGATTTTGCTGACTGAAGCCCACAAGTCACGATATTCCATTCATCCCGGTGCCGACAAAATGTACCAGGACCTCCGTGCCAGGTATTGGTGGCCAGGAATGAAGAAAGATATCGCTCTCTACGTTTCAAAATACCTAACTTGCTCTAAAGTTATGGCCGGGCACCAACGACCCTCTGGCTTACTCGAACAACTCGAGCTTCCTATGTGGAAATGGGAGAGTATAGCCATGGACTTCGTTATGAAACTCCCTCACACGCCATCAGGTCATGATAGCATTTGGGTTATCGTTGATTGTCCTTACTAAATCCGCGCACTTTCTACCGATACGAGAAGACTATAAGGTTGCACGATTAGCACGGATCTATACCGACGAAGTCATTTCTCGACATGGGACAATTTACTTCGCGTCTCTGGGAGACATTCCAATCCGCTCTTGGTACTACTCTTAATCTCAATACCGCATTCCATCCCCAGACCGATGGTCAGACTGAGCGCACGATCCGCACCCTTGAAGACATGCTTCGCTTGTGCGTTATAGATTTTGGTGGTAATTGGGATTTGCATTTACCTTTAGTCGAATTCTCGTACAACAATAGTTATCACGCTAGTATTCAAATGACACCCTTTGAGGAAATATATGGAAGAAAATGTCGATCGCCTATCGTATGGCACGAGATCGGAGACGCGCAAATTATCGGTCCTGAGCTGTTACAAGAAACGACTGACAAGATCCTCCAAATACGAGACAATCTCTTGAAAGCTCGGAGTCGTCAAAAGAGTTACGCCGATAAACGCCGCAAGCCCCTTGAGTTTGAAGTTGGTGATCACATACTCCTAAAGTTTTCACCTTGGAAGGGGTGATCCGATTCGGCAAGAAAGGAAAGCTAGTGCCACGATACGTTGGTCCCTTTAAGATTCTGGAAAGAATTGGTAAAGTGGCCTACCGACTCGAATTACCGGAGGAACTCAACAACGCACATCCGAATTTCCACGTCTCGAACCTTAAGAAGTGCCTAGCTGAAGAAAACCTGCATGTCCCTCTCGAGGATTTGCAAGTTAACGAAACTCTACACTTTGTGGAAAAGCCAGTAGAAATCATGGACCAAGAGACCAAGAAACTCCGACGCTCTCGCATTCCTATAGTGAAGGTTCGCTGGGAAGGCAAATGCGGCGCCTAGTTCACTTGGGAACTCGAAAGTGATATGAAAGCTAAATATCCATAAATCTTTGTTATGTTTGCGCCTTAATTTCGGGACGAAATTCCCTAAAGAAGGGGAGGCTGTAAAACCCGACTTTCTGGGTCATTACTTGTATCTGTCATTTCTTGCTTAATTGTTTGTACTCTCGAGATTTCGATTATCGCAAAGGGTTTAAACTATATTTTTATGCATACTAAACGCATTATCAAACGCTTATTACAACACTTATTCAAAATGCAGTTATCACAGTTAACACAGTTTATAACGCTTACTATTTAATGCATTTTATCGCTTGTTTATGCTAAACGCTAACGCAACGCAATCTTAACGCAACTCAAAACGCAGATTTACCTTGTGCTTTACTTGTATTATGTGTGTTACTTGTGAGATTACTTGTTTAAATGTTATGTGGTTATCAACGCAATGCTTATACGCTCAACGCTTAATCGCAACTCGACTAAACGCAACGCAACACTTAACACACGAAACGAAAGTTGGAAAACCAACTCGCACAACTCGGCCGATCGAATAGGCAGCAGATCGAATGGACATCCGCTCAGATGACCATCTGACCGGATGGCCATCCGACCGAAAAGCCATCCAACCGAGCACACCTCGCATCCTCCATCGACTTAACTCACCACTTACCTCAATAAATAGTGCCCGTACACTCCCTTTCACTGATTTGACACCTCCATCCGACCACCTGCACTCAAGTCACTCTCAGTCATTTTTCATCGAGATTCAATGCTATTTCGTAAGTATTTCTCCTCAAATCTTGTACAATCTTCGTCACTAAACACTTCTACATTATCTTCTCCATCAAAATCACACACAAACACTAGTTTTCTTCTCGAAATCGCCTGATTTGGACTCCCTGAAGGTGGTTCTCACTCGGTTGCTTATGCAAACCATTGTGTGACATCATGTCATCAAGATTGGTTCAGATCCAAAGGATTTCCACACTTTTCAACCAAATCTCAACACTATTTCAACACTTTTCAACTGTTTTCAACTTTTCTTCAACTTTCTTCAACTTTTCTACTTAAAACCGATGGCATCTGGACCCAAACTGGTCGTAGACTCGTTCCTTAGTCTAGAACCGGCTTGAAGACGGATTTGCATCGGAGAGAAGACTGACTAACGGGTTGAACATGAAACTTCGTCAAGAACAGTGAGTCTGATCGAATGGGGTGATTCCAATCCGATCGAATGAGCTGGAACTTGGTGTGTTTCCATTGTTTGACATATCGTCAAGCCGTCTCCGTTAAAACTCAAAAATTTTACTTAGAAACTTTTACAAAGTTTTTCCAAGTAACAGATTGCCCGCTCGAGTGGCCATCCGATCAGATGACCATTCAACCAGGTGACCTGTCCCTCATACTATTCCTTGTTCAAGCGATTTGATTAAACCTCAAACTTAAACAATTTTCCAAACCAACACGCACTCATTCGAATGGCCATCCGTTCGAATGGTCATCCGCTTAGATAACCATCTGTCTGGATGACCATCCGCTCTAATGGATACTCATCCGATCGGATCACCATCCGACATGCTGTTTACGCTGTTCAACGCTTACGCTACTATTCTATGCTCAGGCTAACTCCAACGCGCTCCCTTCAATCCAAGTCCGTGTTTACTAGCTAAACATGCACGGTGAGTATACTTGAACCCATTTTCTTTTAATGCACTTTGGGGGTTACATTCTGTATCAAAACACAACAACACACAATGCAAACACTTTATAACGTTAACCACTCCCGCATGCTATACGTGATCTATGAATGCTTGTACTATGCTTATACAGTGTTACACTATACCGCCTCTAGCAACGATAGTACTATCGTTTGGACTCAACACCTGTCGTGGACAGGGGTTGCTAGAGATCACATCACTTTACTTCACGCGTCCGCTGGACATGTGTCGCGCATACTCTACAACGTAGTCTCGTGGTTAAGTGTGAACATAGTTTTGATAGTTACTTGCTTCGCCCATTACGTGATACATGTTGGTTATGCGTAAATGATGTGTGTAAAATGCAACATATAAATTACATCAAATGAGGCATAAAACTAACCCTTTTTTAGTACTAATATTGGAAAAAGAGTGTTTTTGTCTTCCTTTTGTATTTTCAGGATTAAATGAGCTCAAAAACGCAAAAGAAGCAAAAAGACAGCTAAATCCAACATAAATACAAGAAAAGGAACATTAGTGGATTGCCCGAACCCTCAACGGCACCTTCCAAAGCAAAATAGAGAAAACAGAAGGCTGAACACGCCCCGTGCTCAGCCAGCACGGGGTCGTGCCCAAGAAGCAGCAGAAAAGACAAACCTATAGAAGCTTCTATTTCCCACCACGGGCCGTGCTCAGCGGACACGGGGGCGTGCCGAAAGTACTGCAGGCGCATTAATTGTAATTGCGAATTACAATTAATGAAGAGAGAGAGTGTCAGACGGGCACGGGGCCGTGCCCAGCGAACACGGGGCCGTGCCCAGGCCTCTGTTCAGCCTATAAATAGGAGTGCTTGGTTTCATTGCAACTCATCCCTTGGCACACCACCTCTCTCACACTTCATCCACCACCCACCACCATCACAACACCATCATCCACCACCATCATCCATTGTCCATCATAGAGTGTGTGAGTCGTCTCGGGATCCAAGATTGATCGTAAGAGTTCTTGACAATCAAGGCCATGTTTGCCTAAGTCTCTTACATCACTTGGTGAAGACAAAGTGTCTAGTATAATACTTTTTATTTCTAATCTTTTGCACTTTTTATTTGGTTTTGTATTAATGACTTTAATAACTAGTTACTTATGTTGAAGGTGATCTTTCCTTATCGTTTGTCCGTGGTATCTTGGCATTATTTTACTATCTATATAAAATAAAGGATTTTCACCATTCATATCTCCACGGTCTATATGGAGGTATGTTGGCTACCTGGTCGGGGGTTAAGGGAACAGTTTGGTAAAGGTCTTGCCATTGTTCAGCGTTTAGAGGTCCTGCAATGGACCTGGGTCAAATTTAGTAGGACCTCCTTCAATACTTCACGGTATTGGATGGCGGGGGTCCAAACTCTTTGATCCCCTCATAAGTTAACTACTATTAATACTATAACCCGGCTATTTAGGACTGTATCCCTGCTGACTCAGACTACTTAGTCGAGGGTAACGTCACCGCCAAAAGCGGGGCCTACCACAATACTGCATTAATAACTTAATTCATTATCTTCCAATAATCCACCCCTTTAGGATTGTATCCCTGCTGACTCAAACTACTGGGGTGAGGGTAACGTCACCTTCAAAAGAGGGGCCTACTACAATAACTAAGATAATCTCTTAATTATGTGCAAAAGTGCGGAAATAATCAAAGGTTATACTAGATACGAGTCGGAACCAAGTGATTCATCTTGTCTATCTGTTTTTATTTTATTTTTATTTTCAGCATTTTAGTTAGTTTTTATTTTTCTTAGTTTAAAACATTTTTCTAAACTTTTATTTTGGTTAGACGTTGAGGATAAACCGGTACTAAAAGCTCTTGTGTCCTTGGACGACCTCGGTATCTTACCAACGCTATACTACACTCAACGATGGGTGCACTTGCCCATATGTGTGTTTAGTGTTAGTGAAATATCGTGTTTTATAAATTTAAAACTTGGCTAAAATAAGTGTTAAAAAGGGCTTAAAATATACACCTAAAATATACAACACTTTATCGCACATCAAGTTTTTGGCGCCGCTGCCGGGGACACAAGGATTTTAAGAAAGCTTAAAATCGACGGCCTAATCAGTTTTTTTCAAAACCTTTTTAAACGTGCGCACATTTTTCTGCATTTAGTTTAGTTTTGCATTTACAGTATCCTGTACACGGGGCCGTGTTCACTGAACACGGGGCCGTGCTGCAGATTTTTCATAAACGCCCAGTAACAGTAGCTTGAACACGGGCCGTGCTCACTGAACACGCCCCGTGCTCAACTAGATCAGTTAATTTAATTAAAACGCCCAGATACAGATTCTGAACACGGGGCCGTGTCCACTCAACACGGGGCCGTGTCCAGCCTCTGTTTCCGTTTTTATTTTTGTTTTCTGATCTCTAGACTCGGTTGTGGTCTACTGAGTGATTCTTATGGATCAATACTCAGGAGGTTACAACTACACCTATGATGAGGATGATTATAGGGGTAATTATTGCACAAATTGTCGTAATACACGTTCAATTCAAGATAATCACTCGTACCAACCATCCAATTCATACACTTACTATGAGGAACCCAGGTACGAACCATCAACTTCATACACATCCTATGAAGACCAAAGGTATGAACCTCCTCCCTCATACTCATATTTTGATGAACCAAGGTATGAGCCTTCTTACTCATACTTTGAGGAACCAAGGTATGAGCCACCACCTTCATATGCTTATTATGAGGAACCTTGGCATGAACAACCCACCTCATATGAGTATTATGAAGAACAAAATTACGAACCTTATCCATCATATGCTTACAATGAAGAACAATGGTGCGAACCATCAACTTCATATGGGTATTATGAGGAACAAAGGGTCGAACAACCGGATTCAAGCTTAGAAAATAATGATTCTTTTTCTATAACCGAAGTGACCGATAGGATATTAGAGCACATTAGAGTTATCGATCGATGTATAAAAGAAGCTCGCGCAAGGGAAGAGGAGTCCCGCGCGAGAGAAGAATTAAAAAAGGAAGAGATAACTAAAAATGAAAAAAATGGAAGAACAAATAAGTGAAAAACCGACACATGAGTTAAACAACGAAAAAGGTGAGTCCGACAACGTTAAAATCCAAGAAGAGTCTAATTTTGAAGAAATTCATCTCTTGTCACCTTCTTTCGAAAATCATTGTTTAGTACCCACTCATGCTAAGTTTCTAAAAGAATTAAACACTAACACTAAAATTGAAGAAACGGTAAGTGTTAAGTTAACTAATGATCAAACTTCACTAATAAAAGAAGACCCATTTGAAATTAACATCACACCGGTTCCATGTTTCTTTCAAAATTCATTTATTAGTAATGTCACAATCGATAAAGATCTTTGTGTTAACATAATGCCTAACTACCTTTTCGAAAAATTAAGTATTAGTGATTTTTCTCCACTTCAAATACCCATTTTTCTATCCAATCGGAAAGTAATAAAATCAATCGGTATAGTTGAAGATGTCTTGGTTCAAACAAATCAAATGGTAGTTCCAACCGACTTTGTCATCCTCGATGACGCTCCTCTAGTGTTGGGGCGACCATTTGTAAAGACATACGAAGCTTTGAAAAACCGGAAGTTCACTAATCTACCTCTTCAATTAGGGGCATTTAAAAGAAGTATCGATCTCGAACGATCAATGAAATATCCATTCGGCAATAATGACCCCCTAATTGAAGATGAAGATGAGCCACCCGATACAAGTGAAGAGACGGATCACTTTGTTGAAGAAGAGGTCGCCATAGAACAAACTTTTAAAGTTCTTGATCGAAACGAGCAACCAAATAAGGAGTCTCCTAAAGACCCACCACTTGAGCTCAAAGAACTTCCAAAAGGTTTGGAATATGCTTTTCTAGACAAAGATGGTAAATTACCTGTAATTATTTCGTCTAAATTAGATAACCTAGAAAAAGAAAAACTAGTTAGTCTTTTGAAAAAACACAAAAATGCAATAGCTTGGAAACTTGTTGACATAAAAGGAATTAGTCCTTCTATGTGCACACACAAAATTTTGATGAACGATGACTACAAATCTGTCATACAACCACAACGTCGAGTAAATCCAAATGTTCAAGAAGTTGTTAAAAATGAAGTCATCAAATTACTTGACGCAGGACTTATCTATCCTATTTCCGATAGTCCTTGGGTAAGTCCCGTCCAAGTAGTTCCAAAGAAAGGAGGTATGACGGTAATTACTAACGAAAAAAATGAATTAATACCGACAAGAACCGTCACAGGATGGAGAGTATGTATAGATTATAGACGATTAAATGAAGCAACAAGAAAGGATCATTTTCCTTTACCCTTCATTGATCAGATGTTAGAAAGATTATCCGGTCATAAATTTTACTGTTTCTTGGATGGTTTTTCAGGTTACTTTCAAATCCCGATAGCACCCGAAGACCAAGAAAAGACAACATTCACATGCCCCTATGGAACTTTTGCATATCGACGCATGCCGTTTGGTCTATGTAATGCCCCCGCAACATTCCAACGTTGCATGGTAGCCATTTTCCATGACATGATAGAAAAGACAATGGAAGTCTTCATGGACGACTTTTCTATCTTTGGGGATTCATACGACCAATGCCTCGATAACCTTGAACGAATGCTATCCCGATGTGAGGAAACTAACCTCGCCCTTAATTGGGAAAAATGCCATTTCATGGTAACAGAGGGAATAGTACTCGGTCACAAGATCTCAAGCGAAGGAATGGAGGTGGATCGAGCCAAAATAGATACCATTTCTAGGTTACCTCCTCCATCCTCCGTAAGAGCGATTAGAAGTTTCCTAGGGCATGCCGGATTTTATAGGAGGTTTATCAAAGACTTTTCAAAAATCTCAAGACCTCTAACAAAGTTACTTGAAAAAGATGCTCCTTTCATCTTTGACAAGGATTGCAATCAAGCATTTCTAACCCTGAAGGAAATGCTAGTCAATGCACCTATCATGATAGCACCTGATTGGAAATTTCCTTTTGAAATCATGTGCGATGCTAGTGACTTTGCAGTTGGAGCTGTCTTGGGACAGAGAAAAGAAAAGCATTTCCACCCAATATGTTATGCTAGTAAAACACTTAACGATGCACAAGAAAATTACACAACAACTGAAAAAGAGTTACTAGCTGTGGTATTTGCTTTTGATAAATTTCGCTCTTATCTTGTTCTTTCTAAAACTATAGTCTACACAGACCATGCAGCCATTCGATATCTCTTTAAGAAGCAAGACGCAAAACCACGTTTGATTAGGTGGATTCTACTCCTCCAAGAATTCGACATTGAAATCAAAGACAAAAGAGGAGCAGAAAATACCGCAGCAGATCATCTTTCGCGCTTAGAAGACCCAGCTTTGGAGGCGACCAGGGGCGAGCAAATCAACGAAAAATTCCCAACTGAATCCCTGGAAAGGGTGGAATTTAAGGAAGAACCATGGTACGCCGACTTTGCCAACTACTTAGCTAGTGGAATAGTCGCAAAAGGATGGCCACATCATCAAAGAAAAAAATTCTTTGCCAATGTGAAACACTATTTTTGGGAAGATCCATATCTTTTCAAAATGTGTGCCGACCAACTCGTCAGACGATGCGTACATGGTAGTGAGGCCCGAAGAATTCTTCGCCATTGTCACGAAGGTCCATACGGAGGACATCATGGTGCTGCCAGTACCGCACGAAAGGTATTTGATTCAGGATTTTATTGGCCAACCATTTACAAAGATGCCCAAAATCTTGTAAAGACATGTGATGCTTGCCAAAGAACAGGTAATATTTCTTCCAAAAACGAAATGCCACAAAATGGCATTCTTGTTTGTGAAATTTTTGATGTGTGGGGACTCGACTTTATGGGACCTTTTCCACCATCGAAAGGAAACAAATACATACTTGTGGCAGTAGATTACCTGTCTAAATGGGCCGAGGCCGAAGCACTTCCAACAAATGATGGAAGAGTAGTGGTAAGATTTCTGAAAAAATTATTCTCTCGTTTTGGCACACCCAAAGCTTTAATAAGTGATAGAGGTACCCATTTTTGTAATCATCAACTTGAAAAAATTTTAACAAGATATGGGGTCTATCACCGGGTTTCGACAGCTTATCACCCTCAAACAAACGGACAAGCCGAAGTGACCAATAGAGGGTTAAAACGAATACTTGAAAAAACCGTAGGGTTAAATAGAAAGGAATGGGCTGATAAATTAGATGATGCTTTATGGGCTTTTTGAACTGCTTATAAAACAACGATAGGTACAACCCCATATAAGCTAGCCTATGGAAAAAGTTGCCACTTGCCAGTAGAAATTGCACACAAAGCCTACTGGGCAATCAAAAATGTAAACTTAGATCTAGAATTTGCTGGTAAAAATCGATTTTGTCAAATAAATGAATTAGACGAACTTAGGAATTATGCATACTCAAACTCTGAAATTTATAAGGAAAGAATGAAAGATTGGCATGACAAACATATTAAACCTAATGAATTTCGGGTAGGAGATTTAGTTCTTTTGTTTAATTCACGACTTCGATTGTTTCCTGGTAAATTAAAGTCTAGGTGGTCAGGACCTTTTTCCGTCACCCATATTTTTCCACACGGTGCAGTAGAAATTAAACCTCGAAATGGGTCACCATTTAAAGTCAATGGCCAACGGCTGAAACTCTATCAAGGATTTATTGAGGATGAGGAAGAAGAGATCTCGCTTCAAACCGTGGAAGAATAAAAACATCATGCCTGGTAAGTTATGAACGATTGAGGCGGCAAAATAAAGCGGTAAGTTTTCTAAACCATAGCTTATAGGAGAAAGGGGCACTCACACGCGCACTAAAAAAAAAAAAAGAGAGAGGCTCGACACGAGGCCGTGTCCGCTGGACACGGGGCCGTGTTCGCGCTGCAGACGGGATAAAACCCCTTTTTCAAAACAGTTTCTTCATTCCACACGCCCCGTTTCCCCACAAAAGCTCTGGTTCCAGGCGATTTTCCGCGAGATTCCAACGTCTCTTACCAATCTAACAACGTCAAGGTATGATTCTGTCACTCGTAGTAGTTAGATTAGTCACTTGCATGTAGTTAATACACCACAAATTTGGGGAAAAATCTAGGGTTCTTGATGTTCATTCGGATCGAGCCTAAAATTTTTGCCTAAATCTGTTTGCATTTAGTTAGATTAGTGTTAAGGGAAGTAAATACACTTGTATTGTTCATAGATTCACCCGATTTCTTGCAAAGACCCCAAACCCTTGTTCTTGAACCGAAAAAGATAAAATTGATAGGGTAAACGGGTTATTTTGGGAAAAACGGAACTTAGGGTTTCATTTTCGGGGGAAACCGCACCTATTGGTTCAAAAATTTTCAAGTTTTCGAAACCGGGTCGAAAAATGGGATTTTTGAGTAACAGACCCCTGAACACGGGGCCGTGTCCGCTGGGCACGGGGTCGTGTCCAGCCCGCTGTTTGCAGTTTTGTCCAAAAATATTTCTGTTTCATGCTAACTTTTGGTGTATTCTTGCAGATGGCCAGGAAGTTTACTAGATTCAACGCCAATGAGCTAGATGCAAGAGCTCGATACGAGCTTCTCCAAACAAGGCCGGAGGAATACCCGAGGCAGGCATGCACAGAACTACTAACCTTGGTGAATCAAATTGACCGTTTCAACAACATTGTCACGGGACCACTCAGAGTCGCACTAACAACCCGACTCCGTTCTGTTCATGAATGCACCTTGGAATTCTACAGCACCTTTGCATTCAAGTCAAGGTGCGAGCCGTTCGATGAAGAAGGGGTGTCATTCAGGTGTGGCGGAACGAGGTATTCGATTTCCATGGCACAATTCGGGTTGATTATCGGGTTGTATGCGGAGGAGGATGCGGGAGACGAAGGAAATACAGGGGGGGTGAGAGAGATCGAAGACAACGAGCGCCAAGCCATGTGGGCTCAGATTGGGGAAGGGTTCTACAATCCGAGCAGCACTAAGAGTACCAAGCTGAGGGATCCGCTTTACAGATACATTCATAGGCTCCTCGGCTACTCTCTTAGCCAAAGGCATGACAGTGGTGGCGTCGTTGGGTTAAGAGATTTGCTTATCCTCCATTGCATTCACAACCGTAGGCCGCTCGATGTTCCGTACCTTATGCTCCGAAACATGCATCACAACCGCCTTGCTAGTGCACCAACTCCTCTTTTCTTCGGGGGGTGGGTGCACCGTCTCTTCAGGCACTTCGCCCACATTCCGAGGGCATTTGAGAGAAGCCCATGGTCGGGTACGGTGGATATTCACATATGCCGCTCGATGAACCTGGTTTATGAGGCAGAAGATGGGACGGTAACCTTTCAAAGGATGCAAGGTCATGCATGGAACCCGCAAGAAGCACTTGTCCTCCCAGCACCGCAACATCATCAGTACCAATACCCACCCCACGGTGATCCGGGCCAATCATCCTCCTCGGGAGGCAGTTTTCCTAATTTTCAAAGTTTGCATGATTTGTTGCAGGAAAACCTCATGTGTACTCGGAACACCTATAACATGGCGAGCAACACCTACCACCGGGTCGGAGCTATCGAGAGAAACCTATCCGAGATACAAGAAGACGTCGGATACATACGAGACCACATTGCACGCCATGGAGGGGGTGACGATGATGATGATGATGATGCCATGGAATAGGCGGGAGGAGCATAGGAGGAAGCGGTTGATTGGTGGCTCCCCAGGTTAACCCTTTGCAATCTTGAACAATTGATGGCCTGCGTGCCAAGTGTTAGACAATTTACTTTTCCTAACTATTTTCTGCATTTTATTTTTCTTACTTTATGCGTGGAACAATTAACTTTGGTAACGTAGGATGTTGGTATTGCTTGGTGTGGTATTAAGTGTTCAAACACGTACAAACCAAGGCTTAAGGTGTTAAGCCTCAGCACCTATAAGGCTAGGATGGAAAAACCGGAGGACGAAACCTGTTTTTCAGGCTTCTAGACTGTCCACACGAGGACGTGTCCAGCCAGCACGCCCCCGTGCTCACCTCCCTGACCTGCTGTTTGGCTTCTGTTCGGCAGAATTTTGTCAGACACGTGGCCGTGTCCAGTGGACACGGGGCCGTGTCCAGTGGACACGGGGCCGTGTCCACCTTCTGTAAGTTCTTGTTACTGGCACCTGAACACGGGGTCGTGCCCACTCAACACGGGGCCGTGTTCAGTGCCCAGTAACACAAATTTTTGCTTTTTAAACACTATTTTACACATCTAATCAACCTAAAAATTTATTTTTGGGACACATTGAGGACAATGTGTAATTTAAGTGTGGGGGGGATGCTAAAACCTTGAATTTTGCAAGTCCTAAATACAAGCCTTACACAAAACTCTATTGGAACCGCTAATCACCCCAAATTTTTTCAAAAATTTCATTTTTTTTACTTGTCTAGGTTTAACTCGGGAAATTCAAGCTCTCAAAAAGGTTATATTTTTACAAATTTACAACCGATAGCGTAGTGATAAAAAGAACCAACATAAGAAAATTATGAAAAGGCATGACAAACTTATTTAAAATTTGATTATATATACTTGATCACATAAAAACCCATTCCCACAAAAGTGAGTTTTGAGCCTTTATTGAGCACTCAATTTCATACCATTTGACTAAATGCTCATTTTTCGTTTCTTGTGTGAATAGCCGCTTGGTTCTTACGACTCTAGAACTTGCCATGACAATACATTCCCGGTCCTTATCAACTTAAACCCGAGTAAGTAAATGATAGAGGCATTAGGACTAACCCTTTTTCATTTCTACACCATTATTTTTCTTTTTTTCACCACCTACCCAAAAAAATCCCCCTAGTTAGCCCCTTTGAGCCTAAACCTTTTCGTTTCATCACCCAAAACAAAAACCCTTTCACCCACCAAAACCTTTTTCATTTTTAACCCTTTATTTTAGTAACAAGTTCGGTTCTTCGAAAAAAAAAAATGAAGCAAAAAGAAAATAAACAAACAAAGTAATCAAAAATAACTTTGTTTGAATAAAAGCTTCATCAAAAATAAATAGATATACACCTAAAATACGAAAACCGACACTTGTTACGCTTTTTAGCCCTTTTTCTACTAACCACTAACCCAACCACCTACCTTTAACCCTAGCCAACCCTTAACCCACAAAGTCCTCTTGATATCTACAAAGGCATAAAAGTTAAAAAGGAGGAGGATTGATTTCTTGGCAAGCCTATGGTAGGAATAAGTTCCATGCCGCTCTCGAGTGATTCACTAAAAATACACCTTCGGCCGAGTGTGAGTGATTTCCCCGCAAGGTATGTGAACTTGTATATAAATAGAATTTTAAAAAAAGGCATGTTATGCCCAAATAAGTAATTTCTTTTATGAACAGTTCTAAATAAATCATTACGAATAGGAGTGTAAATAAATAAAAATAAAACCCTAAAAAGATCTTGGAAATCCCGACACTCTATGACAAGCCCAAAACCTTCTCTTCTACCTATTCCATTTGGGAGTGTAAGCCAAATATTAAAGAGTTTTGCTTGAGGACAAGCAAAAGTTCAAGTGTGGGGGTATTTGATGTGTGTAAAATGCAACATATAAATTACATCAAATGAGGCATAAAACTAACCCTTTTTTAGTACTAATATTGGAAAAAGAGTGTTTTTGTCTTCCTTTTGTATTTTCAGGATTAAATGAGCTAAAAAACGCAAAAGAAGCAAAAAGACAGCTAAATCCAACATAAATACAAGAAAAGGAACATTAGTGGATTGCCCGAACCCTCAACGGCACCTTCCAAAGCAAAATAGAGAAAACAGAAGGCTGAACACGCCCCGTGCTCAGCCAGCACGGGGTCGTGCCCAAGAAGCAGCAGAAAAGACAAACCTATAGAAGCTTCTATTGCCCACCACGGGCCGTGCTCAGCGGACACGGGGGCGTGCCGAAAGTACTGCAGGCGCATTAATTGTAATTGCGAATTACAATTAATGAAGAGAGAGAGTGTCAGACGGGCACGGGGCCGTGCCCAGCGAACACGGGGCCGTGCCCAGGCCTCTGTTCAGCCTATAAATAGGAGTGCTTGGTTTCATTGCAACTCATCCCTTGGCACACCACCTCTCTCACACTTCATCCACCACCCACCACCATCACAACACCATCATCCACCACCATCATCCATTGTCCATCATAGAGTGTGTGAGTCGTCTCGGGATCCAAGATTGATCGTAAGAGTTCTTGACAATCAAGGCCATGTTTGCCTAAGTCTCTTACATCACTTGGTGAAGACAAAGTGTCTAGTATAATACTTTTTATTTCTAATCTTTTGCACTTTTTATTTGGTTTTGTATTAATGACTTTAATAACTAGTTACTTATGTTGAAGGTGATCTTTCCTTATCGTTTGTCCGTGGTGTCTTGGCATTATTTTACTGTCTATATAAAATAAAGGATTTTCACCATTCATATCTCCACGGTCTATATGGAGGTATGTTGGCTACCTGGTCGGGGGTTAAGGGAACGGTTTGGTAAAGGTCTTGCCATTGTTCAGCGTTTAGAGGTTCTGCAATGGACCTGGGTCAAATTTAGTAGGACCTCCTTCAATACTTCACGGTATTGGATGGCGGGGGTCCAAACTCTTTGATCCCCTCATAAGTTAACTACTATTAATACTATAACCCGGCTATTTAGGACTGTATCCCTGCTGACTCAGACTACTTAGTCGAGGGTAACGTCACCGCCAAAAGCGGGGCCTACCACAATACTGCATTAATAACTTAATTCATTATCTTCCAATAATCCACCCCTTTAGGATTGTATCCCTGCTGACTCAAACTACTGGGGTGAGGGTAACGTCACCTTCAAAAGAGGGGCCTACTACAATAACTAAGATAATCTCTTAATTATGTGCAAAAGTGCGGAAATAATCAAAGGTTATACTAGATACGAGTCGGAACCAAGTGATTCATCTTGTCTATCTGTTTTTATTTTATTTTTATTTTCAGCATTTTAGTTAGTTTTTATTTTTCTTAGTTTAAAACATTTTTCTAAACTTTTATTTTGGTTAGACGTTGAGGATAAACCGGTACTAAAAGCTCTTGTGTCCTTGGACGACCTCGGTATCTTACCAACGCTATACTACACTCAACGATGGGTGCACTTGCCCATATGTGTGTTTAGTGTTAGTGAAATATCGTGTTTTATAAATTTAAAACTTGGCTAAAATAAGTGTTAAAAAGGGCATAAAATATACACCTAAAATATACAACACTTTATCGCACATCAGTAAACGCTTTCTCTACTATATGCTATGCAAACTTGTGTACTCACCTTTACATTTTATATATTGACTTTATTTTAATGTATGTGACAGATTGATAGGATGCTATGCTTTGCTATGCTGTGACGAATCGAGATAGGCAGTTTAGAAACTACACCAATAGAAATCTAGGTTGTCGGACTTGTTTTGTTCGAGAGAAACTCGTTATCTATATTAATTACTTTTTGAATATTTGTTGATTGGTATGGGACAATTAACCTTTAAAATATTGGTAACAATTAGTTGTTATGGATCTCTTGATCAATCTGGTTCCCCTAGTGTGTCGCGCCCCGGTTTTTCCACCATCGATTGGGGTGTGACAATATCGGTGGGATATTGGTAATTTATAATATCATGCATATATATATATATATATATACACATACTAAAACCTGTATAATATTAATTGGTAAGACTATGTGCACGTTCCATTTGTAAGCCCATATGCAACTAATTTTACTGTGCAGCCCATTATTTAATTAAAACCCATACACCTCGTAAACCCATTGCAAACCCTAAAATACTAAATGACTTTTCAAACTGCAAACCATCAAAATATAAAATTATCCCGCTGATGTCTTCTCTATCTCATTATACTTTGTTTCATCTTGCAATACCTTGTTTCATCTTATTCTATTTTTTTTTCAAACCATACCTTGTTGACAAAATATCACAGACCCACATGCCAACGCATCCCACCATTCAAAAACGTCCCCCCTAAAGCCGTGGTTCGCCCTCAGGTGCATGCCCCGCGCTGTCGATTGGTGGTGTGTTGGGCGTTGATGGTCCGGCGTGGCATGGAATCACGCCCCTTGCCGTAGTGATAACACAGAGTCATAAAGAAAAAGATAAAAACTGGGCCTATCGATATTCTCGCTGATACGACCGTTATAAGAATCACAAAATATCGGCGATATCTCCGTATATATCACTGATATTCTCGCTACCGATATTATATCCAATATTTTAAACCAATATTTTGGCCCAGGTCTGATAACCGATATATCGGTGATATAGCACCGATATATCGTCAAGATTGACAACATAGATTATATTATAGAGTAAATTACAAAAATCGTCCTTTATGTATGTCACCTATTGCAAAATGTGTCATTTGTCTTCGATAATTACAGAAGACGTACTCGATGTTTGCAAACCCTTGCAATTTATGTCTTTTAGCCCTAACTCAGTTAATTTTTGTGATTAAATCTGACCAAATAGACCCCACATAGTATATCGGTCATCTTACCTTAAATACTAAAAAAAATCATAAAAAATCAGATCTTTTCTCTCTCTCTCTCTCTCTCTCTTTGAATGGCAGATCTCTCTTTCATCTCTCATTCTCTTTCTCTGTCTCTTAACTCTCTCTCTCTCCCTCTCTCCCTCTTAACACTAGCATTCTAGCACCACCACCACCACCATAAACAACCCACACTTCTCTCACCCATTTCTCTCTGTTCTACATAACCACCACTCGACCATCGTCACTTGACCACCGCCCTCATGTAGGGTTATGACTCCTGCTGAAACTCTTGGATTTTACTCAATCACCCTATCCACCAACAAAAACGGAAACCTGCAAATAAATAAAATCCCACCAAAACCCTACTTAAATCTCAAATCTCCACACCCAAAAACCCCAAATCACAAACAATAACAAACCTATATGGCAAACTCTCACGAATCTGATTAATATCAATCACAGTTGAAAAAGAAGGAAACCCTGAAACAACCAACAGCAGTATTACACAACATAGTTATCAAATCAAAAGAACAAGATATAAAGTTCAAATCTTTCAATCAAGAAATACTGTTGGAAACCCTAAAACAATCAACGCTATGCAACAAAGTTATCAAATCAAAAGAACAAGATGTAAAGTTCGAAACTTTTAATCAAGAAATTAGAAATTACGTGCGAAGTTCAATTGGGGTTTTATCTTTTAAGTTGTTATCACTTGCAGGTGAAGAACAGTTGGTTATGAAACTAGTTTTCGATTAGCTTGATAAAACAGGGGATCTGGAGATGGATCGAAGTGAATATGGGTTGAATGAGCAGAGAGATGTGGGTTTGGGGCGATGGTTGGAGATTGGTGAAGTGATTTAGAAAAAGAGGGAGTGAGAGAAAGTGTTGGAAGACATGGTCAGATTTATGGTAAAATGACCAATATACCCTCATGTGGGGTCCATTTGGTTAGATTTAACCACAAAAATTAACAGAGTTAGGGATAAAGGACATAACTTGCAAGGGTTTGCAAACATCGAGTACGTTTTCTGCAATTATTGAAGACAAAGGACACAGTTTGCAATAAGTGACATACATAAAGGACGATTTTTGTAATTTACTCTATATTATATGAAAAGAAGATTCTTTGTTAGGAAAAGTTGGATAATTTTTTTTCCATTGCTCACACTTGATATATGACTCTAAAGTAGCAATATCATCAATTAAAGAGTATGAATAATTTAAAATGATTTCATACCCGTGTGATTGAGTAAATAATGAAAATCCATAATAGTTTTCAATTTTATCTCATTCCCTATTCCCTGAAGTGAATGTGATTACGTATCGATAGTCATCATAGACATAATTGAGAAAGTTGTATGATGAGATCGACCATTTAGAATTGTAATGATGGTCATGTTAATGATGAGATAGACCACTAAAAGTGGCAAACTAAGGACTGGTTATATAACATCTTGGTTGAACTTTAAAGTTATCTAACATTTTGTATTGCATAAGTGCAAGTAATACATATACGATCATAAACTAGAAGTTTATGGATAGTAATTATTTAATTAATTGGCATAACCGGTTAGACCACACCGAGTCAATGAAGATGTGAGACGTATTGAAGAACTAAAATATTCTTCCAGTTGGTAATTAGCATGCAATATTTGCTCTCAAGCGAAATTAATTATATGCCAAGGAAAGTAGGTTGTGAATCCCTAAATATCCTGGAAATGACTAAAGGATATAAATATCCAACATGATACCATTTAGTGTTTTAAATCGATGCATCGTCTAAGTGGTTATCAAATCCACAATCTAAAGTTTGTGTAATTGTGGCTTAGCTAATGTGATACCAAGCATATTAGTCCAGATTGGTATATTTATTTTGGTAACGGTGAATTCAATTTCCAAGTTATTAATGATTATTGGAATAAATGTTGAACTTCATATAACTTATATTTATACAAGAATTGCATTGTTGAGACGATCACTAAACGTTCACAATTGATTGCAAAGCCAATGATCATAAGTGCAGGAGTTCATATTTGTATCTGGGTACATGTGATTTTACATGTATAACATTAATTCACATCAAGCCAATATGTCATCATACTTCCCCCGTTATAGTTGGTTTTTGGTCAGGAACCAAATACATCCCTTCTAAGATTTTGGTTGTGCGGTATATATAATTGTTATGGGTGATTTTCTGCTCATATATCCCGACTAATATTCTGACTTTGTTTGTTTTTATGTGACCAAGATACTGGATCAGGATATTGGTAACATCCTGATACAATATCTTGGTAGTAACTAATTAACCCACGTGTAGATTAAATGGTGTAAGTCTCTAACGTTCAAATGGACTTCTTCTCCTCAAGACTCGGGCAAATCAGTTAGATTATGGACGTTGAAGCCGGAAGACGTGGACTACAACGTTCACAAAGGGAATATTCCATATATCCCGGATTTATAGGCTAGTTAGTTAGTTTCTTTTTACTATAAATAGATTGATCGGATCAGATAAGAACACACACAATCTCTCGTACACTCTTTCTCTCTAGCTGCAAACACTCACAATAAACTTACACTTGTATCAAATTCACATTGTAACACTTAGTCGATCCGCATCATATCCTGCACTGTATCCTGACATTTGAAGTAATTAGAAGAACAAGGCAGCTGCGATTGTCAGCTCCCGAGGTTTTGTGCCGGCGATCTAGATTTATCAAGGGCTTTCCTTGTATATCCCGTGTCACCCTTTATATTTTTGCTCATTGTTTGATCGTAGATACAACTCAATATCCTGAGCCGTATCCTGAAAACTGTTTTTGCAAACAACTTAATTAGCATATTTTCAACACACTTTCTTAGCACACTACCTCATTTAACTAATTTGATCACTTAATTGATTCAGTAATTTTTGACCAAAACAATTTGGCGCCCACCGTGGGGCGAGTGGTGCTATTTCTACTAAAAGCTTTTGCAAAATCATTACTTGGTTTTCTATTTTCAAAACTTTTTGCTACACTATTTTCAATGGCCTCGAGATCAAACATGAGCTCTTCCACCATGTCTGCTACCACCTCTGCAACAATTGGTTCGGTGCTTCCACCACCTCCTCCGAGAACCCAAGCCTCTTCACTGCCTCAGGATGTTATCCCCGCTCGCAATATTCAGGGATCTGCTCCTGTTTTGGCCTCTAATGAAGAAATTCTAAATTTGTTTGGTAGTGTACAGGAACATATGAGGCAGCAGCAGGAGACCAACTAGATGCTGATGAGAGAGATACAACTCTTGAAATCCAGCTCAAGCAGGCCCGCTGAGGATACTGTCACTCCCTTGCAACCCAGAGCTTTGAACTTCAGTTCTACAATATATACTGAGGATAACAGGGGGAATATTGTGCCTAGCCATTCTCAGAATCATACTCCTGAGATACCCTCTTCTGTTAGGGTGTCAACTATGAGAAGCTCTGGATATGCTTCAGGATATGGCCAGAATCTTCAGACTGGTAACATATCTAATAATAATAATACTCTTGCTACTAATGGTGTTGGATCTTTGCAGGATGCAGGTATGACATCAGCATTTTCTAGGGAGCTTCAGAAATTAAAGGACATGATATCCAGTGTACCTAGAGTGGTCCAGCCAATTCCAGAAGTATCCCAAGACAGCCACAGGATATCCCGGTTTGCCTATCCTATTTGTGATGCTGAAATCCCAAAAAGATTTCAGACCCCCAACATGAAGCTCTATGACGGAACTACGGATCCTGAGGAGCATATTGCCTAGTATAGGGAAAGGATGGAAATCAACCATATCCCTCTGGATCTCAAGGAAGCATGCCTATGCAAGGGTTTTGGTTCTACCTTAAAAGGACCAGCCTTAAAATGGCTCTTAAACGTTCCTCATCACTCAATTACATCATTTGCTCATTTAGTGAATTTATCTAATAGTCAATTTTCTTGCAGTCGAAGTTTTGAGAAACTAACCAGTGATCTTTATAGGATAACCCAAGGACCTCAAGAATCCTTGAGGGATTATATGAACAAGTTTAGTCGGGAATCCTTAGATATCCCACATCTTGATGTTGCAACAGCTGTGCAGGCTTTCAAGATGGGGTTGCAAAAAGATTCTCAATTTTACCAGGATCTTGTAATGAATCGCTGCAAGAATCTGGATGAAGCTCGAAACAGGGCTTTAAGATATATTCGGCTGGAGGATGACAAAAAGATGCAAGAGGGGATGAATTCATCCACAACCTATGAGTCAACCAACAAAAAATCAGAATCCTCGTATAAACCATATCACTCTAAGCCATATGGTAGAAATGATAGCAAAAAAGTGAATGCTGTTGAAGACGAGGATCCTGAGGAGTATCCTGAGTTGTCTGAATATTGTTTTTCTGTTAATATACCTGAACTGATGTATGTTATGCAGGGTTTAGGAGACAAAGCAAGATGGCCCCGGAAGAATCAACAAAAAGCTGATTGGAAGGATAAGTCCAAATGGTGTGCCTTCCACGAGTATTTCGGACATGTTACTGAGGATTGCATTGTTCTAAGGAAAGAAATAAGCTATCTATTGAGCAAGGGATATTTGAAGGATCTCCTGGGAAGAAACAAGAATATGGGTCAGGATACTGAGAAGGATCCTAAACGAGCAGCATCACCTCCTGCGGATGCCAAGATAATTAATTTCATTTCAGGAGGATCAGATATTTGCTGGACATGATATTCTGCGGCGAAAAGGCACGCGAAGCAAGCCAAGGCAGAGAGGGGAGATAAGCCGACCAGGATGTCGACCCTCACAACTGATAAAGTGATCACGTTCAATAACGATGACATGGATACTATCCAGGATCCTCATCATGATGCTTTGGTAATAACGTTATATGTTGCTAACCATTTTGTACGCAGGATTCTGGTGGATAATGGCAGCTCCGTCAACATAATTCAGCTGGAAACCTTGAAGAGGTTGAATGTATCCCCGATGGATATTACTTCGAAATCCACTGTGCTTGTTGGTTTCAGCGGAGAAGCCAGGAATACCGTAGGGGAGATAAAGTTGCCCGTGTATGTTGAAGGGGTCAACTCAATGCAGCGCTTTTGTGTCATGGACTCCTTATCCTGCTATAATAATATATTAGGTAGGCCTTGGATCCATGATATGAAAGTTGTGCCGTCAACCTATCATCAATGCATCAAGATCCCTACCCCTTGGGGAGTAGTCAAGGTGGAAAGTGATCAGCAGGAAGCAAAGGAATGTTTTTCTTCTTCGATGAAATCCTCAACAAAGCCTAGTGCAGCATAGCAATTAAAGATGCGAGCCCAGGATATCATGGAGGCTTCAGAATAGGATGTAAAGAAAATTATCCTGGATCAGGATAATCCGGATATCTCGGTGCTCGTGGGAACCAATATCCCTCAGGATATTGAAAACCAATTGACTAACTTTTTGAAATGCAGGATGTCAACATTCGCATGGAAGCACGAGGATATGACAGGTATTTCCAAGGATATTATAACTCACAAGCTCAGAATTGATAGGTCTTTCAAGCCTGTCCAACAGAAACGAAGGAAATTTGCTCCTGAGCGGAACACAATCATTCAGGAGGAAGTTGAAAGATTATTAAAGAGCAAGATGATTAGGGAAGTGAAATTTCCCAAATGGCTGGCAAATGTAGTTGTGGTGCAAAAGAAAAACGGGAAATGGAGAGTCTGTGTAGATTAAACAGACTTGAACAAAGCTTGTCCCAAAGACCCATTTCCTCTACCTCATATTGATTCAATGGTGGATGCTACTGCTGGCCACGAGATGTTAACCTTCATGGATGCCTCCTCAGGATTCCAACAGATCCAAATGGAACCCTCGGATCAGGGGGATACTGCTTTCATAACACCGACAGGTATTTATTGTTATACTGCTTTGCCTTTTGGTTTAAAAAATGCAGGTGCAACACGCCAAAGATTGGTGAACATGATGTTTAAAGACAAGTTGGGGGACACCATGGAGGTGTACATCGATGACATGGTAGTAAAATCTAAAAAGGCTGAGGATCACCTCCAGGATATTAAGGGAGCATTCGATATCCTGGACCAATACAACATGAAACTAAATCCTGCCAAATGCCATTTTGGAGTGGGAGCAGGAAAGTTTTTAGGATACATGGTGACGAAAAGGGGGATAGAAGCAAGCTCGGAGCAGATTAAAGCTATCTTGGATATCAAGTCACCTTCAAATATGAAAGATGTTCAAAGATTAACAGGGCGAGTAGCAGCATTAAACAGATTTATCTCAAGATCCTCGAAAAAATGCAAGGAATTTTATGATATCCTGAAAAAGAATAAGAAATTCGAATGGGGGAGAGAAGCATGAAGCAGCCTTGCAGGATTTGAAGCAGTATCTTTCAACCGCACCTCTATTGATGAAGCCTGAGGATGGTGAACCATTATCCCTGTATCTTGCAGTATCAGGGAATGCAGTAAGTGTTGTCCTTGTAAAGGATCATGAAGGTCAGCAGTATCATGTCTATTATGTTAGTAAAAGTTTATTAGATGCTGAAACTAGATATTCTCATTTAGAAAAAATTGATATTAGCCCTAGTTATGGCATCAACAAAACTTATACATTATTTTGAAACACATAGGATTCATGTTAAAACTAACTATCCTGTTAAAAATGTGCTTAGGAAACCCGAGATGTCGGGTAGGATGGCTAAATGGTCAGTGAAATTAAGTGCCTATGATCTAATATATGAACCTAAAAATGCCATAAAGTCTCAGGCCCTAGCTGACTTTGTGGCTGATTTCAGTAGTGATATTCTAAATGAAGTAGACCTAGAAGTGCAACAACTAGTAGAAAATATAGAATCCTGGACACTATATACTGATGGTGCATCTAATGTAAGAGGTGTAGGTTTGGGTATACTACTAAAATCGCCACAGGGGGACATATTACCCCAGGCTATTAGGTGTGAGTTTCCTGCCACTAATAATGAAGCAGAATATGAAGCTTTAATTGCGGGATTAGAATTGGCTAAGAGCATGAATATCAAGGGTTTACAACTATTTGTTGATTCCTTGTTAATTACTAATCATTTTAATGAGACCTATGCAGTTAAAGGTGAGAAGTTGATCGAGTATCTCGAAATTCTCAAAAAATTAGCAGGATATTTCGATATTTTTACACTTGAACAGGTACCTAGAGAGGATAATGCTGAAGCTGATGCGTTGGCAAATCTAGGATCATCAGTCAGGATACCGGAGGGAACCCAAATACCAATAATACATATCCTGTATCCTGCGATGGATACTCTTAAATCTCAGAATAAGGAGTAGTAGGTATTCAGGATCCTGATGATGAGTATCCCGAGGAGGATCCTAAGGGGGTGTTTGGTTCGCGGAATGTGTAGGAATTGGAATTGGAATCCCTATGTGAATTGGAATTTGATGGAATCCTTTGAAATCCATAGATGTGTTTGGTTGATAAGTATATTAATGGAATTAGAATTTAAAAATACCTAAAAAGACAAAATTACCCCTAGTTATAAACAAGTGGCAAAAGTTTTAGAAACAACTATCTTAGATAAATATTCAAAAAAATTCTAAAAAATCAAAAAAATTCAAAAAATTCAAAAAATCATAAAAAATTATAAAAATTAAAAAGAATTCTAAAAAATCCAAAAAATTCAAAAGTATAAAAAAAATCTAAAAAATAATAAAAAGTTCAAAAAATTATAAAAAATCAAAAAATATCTAAAAAAAAATCTAAAAAATAATAAAAAATCCAAAAAATCCTAAAAATTCAAAAAAAAAAATCTAAAAAATCAAAAAAAATTCTAAAAAATAAAAAAAAAAAATTCTAAAAAATAATAAAAAGTTCAAACAATTATAAAAAATAAAAAAAATTTCTAAAAATTCAAGAAAATTCTAAAAAATAATAAAAAATACTGAAAATTCAAAAAAATAATAAAAATACAAAAAATTATATAAAATCTAAAAAATAATAAAAAATTCTAAAAAATAAAAAAATAATAAAAAATAATAAAAAATCCTAAAAATTCAAAAAATTCAAAAAAAATCTAAAAAATAATAAAAAATCCAAAAAATTCTAAAAAATAAAAAAAAATCTAAAAAATAATAAAAAGTTCAAAAAATTCTAAAAAATAAAAAAATTCTAAAAAATAATAAAAAAATCCAAAAAATTCTAAATATTCTAAAAAATCAAAAAAATTCTAAAAAATTATAAAAAAAGTCATAATATTATAAAAATTCAAAAAAATGTTTTTTTAAATTTCTTGATTTTTTAGAATTTTTTTAGATTTTTTATTATTCTTTTGATTTTTTTTTTAATTTTTTTGGTTTTTTAGAATTTTTTTTTGGTTTTTTAGATTTTTTTTATTAATTTTTTGATTTTTTAGAATTTTGTGGATTTTTTTTATTTGTTGGGTTTTTTATAATTTTTTTGTTTTTTTATGATTATTTGGATTTTTATTATTTTTTTATTTTTTAGAATTTTTTTGATTTTTTTGAATTTTTTTGATTTTTTATTATTTTTTTTGAATTTTTATTATTTTTTTGGGTTTTTATTATTTTTTTGATTTTTTAGAATATTTTGGATTTTTTATTATTTTTTTTATTTTTAAGAATTTTTTGGATTTTTTATTATTTTTTGTTTTTTTTTTTAGAATTTTTTGGAATTTTTATTATATTTTTGGTTTTTTAGATTTTTTAAATTTTTTGGTTTTTTAGAATTTTTTTGGGTTTTTTTAGATTGTTTATTATTTTTTTGATTTTTTTGGATTTTTATTATTATTTTTTATTTTTAGAATATTTTGATTTTTCAGAATTTTTTGGATTTTTTAGATTTTTTATTATTTTGTTTATTTTTTAGAATTTTTTGGATTTTTTTATTATTTTTTGGATTTTTTTAAGAATTTTTTTGATTTTTTAGAATATTTTGGAATTTTTATGATTTTTTAGAATTTGTTGGATTTTTTATTATTTTTTAGAATTTTTTGATTTTTTATTATTTTTGTATTTTTTGGATTTTTTAGAATTTTTTTTTTATTTTTTTATTATTTTTTTGTTTTTAGATAAAAATGAAAGAGGCAAGGGGTTATTTCCGTAACTTTGGAAACATTCCCGTGGTTTTTTAAACTTTCCTTTGAAATTTAGAAGGAATCTGAATTCCATTAAATAAGGGATTTTGTGGAATTGAAATCCAATTCCCTTCAACTAATTTGTTCAACCAAACACACAAAGGAATGGAATTCAAATTCCAATTCCCTTGAAATCCTATGGATTCCTGTCAACCAAACAGACCCTAAGTCCTAGACGGCTCCAATCATGAGATACCTCAAGGAAGGACACATCCCAAAGGATGAAAATCCTAAGGCCTTTAGAATGAAGGTATCACGATTCACTATTATAAATAATGTTTTGTATAAGAAATCTCTTACAGGACCATATCTGAGGTGCTTGGAGGATCCTGAAACCAAAGAAGTGCTTCAGGATATACACGAAGGGGATTGTGGTAACCATACTAGGGGCATGTCATTATTCTCGAAGGTATTAAGAACAGGATACTATTGGCCGACGATGAGGAAAGATGCTGCAGAATATGCTCGAAGATGTGATGCATGTCAATGACACAGTAATATATTACATCAACCTGCTGAGCCACTTTACCCTATCACTTCCCCTTGGCCATTCATGAAGTGGGGAATGGATATAGTAGGAAAATTCCCAAAGGCTCCAGGAGGAAAAGTCTTCATGCTGGCAATGACTGATTATTTCTCTAAGTGGGTTGAAGCTGAAGCATTTGTTCAAGTTAGAGACCAAGAAGTAGTATCCTTCATTTAAAGGAATATCCTGACTAGGTTTGGAGTACCAGCTGAGATAATTTGTGACAATGGTTCTCAGTTTATAAGTAAGAGGACTACTGAGTTTTGTAAGAGTTGGGGAATTAAAATGATCACATCTACACCGGTACATCCTCAAGCAAATGGAAAAGCAGAATCCTCAAACAAGATAATTGTCAACAATTTGAAGAAAAGACTTGGAGCTAAGAAGGGAATATGGGCGGAAGAAGTACCCTTTGTTTTATGGGCTGATAGAACGACATTAAAAAGTGCAACTGGCCAAACCCCATTTTCCTTAGTATTTGGAGCAGAAGCGGTGATCCCAACAGAAATGGTGATACCTACGGCGAGATCCAATCTCTGGGATCCTGAGCAGAATCCTGAAGCCCTATGCCAAGAATTGGATACTATTGATGAGACGAGAGATGCGGCAAAGCTAAGGATGGAAGCATATCAACAAAGGATATCCAGAGCATATAACAAAAATATAAGGACTAGAAGGTTTCAGGTTGGAGATTGGGTATTAAGAAAGGCTTTTCAGAATACTACTAATCCTGCTGATGGAAAGTTGGCTCCGAAGTGGGAAGGACCCTATGAGATTGAATCAGAATCAGGGAAAGGAGCATACCGACTCAAGAATATGGAGGGGGATATGCTACCAAGATCCTGGAATGCTATACACCTAAAGTTCTATTTCAAGTGAGTTTAGAATTTAACTTCTAACTCAGGATGGTATGAATTCTATCTCTTTTAATATATTTGATATTTTTATTCTTTTGAACCCAATACTGACTTAAGCATCAGAGGGGTGTTAGCCAGGCTAACACCCATCTTAGTTTACGGTTGTTTTGCAGTATATGCTTCAGGATATAGCTCCAGGATACACACTCAAGATACTTCGAAAGATTAGAGGATTGGCCCTCTCTCTCACGTTTAAGGGATCCTGATCCCTTCACAGGTTTAAAAGTATTCACCTTTCTCTCGAATTGGCTTTAAACACCCCGCCTGGAGCGCAAGTTATCCAGGGATAGTTCAAGATAGCGGGACCAGTCCATGTAAAAGTGGCTGACAATTTCGTTATTGTTGGCTATATCCTGGATCCTAAAGGTATATGTGGATTGATCACCCTCTCTCGCGAAAGGGTATTTTCATACTCTCTAAGGTTTAAAGGTTTTCACCTTTCTATGTCTTGGAGTTTATACACTCCCGCCTGTAGCGCATGGAAATTTGGGATTTTCCCCAGAATACTTATGGGTTTATCCCCAGAATACAAAGGATTTATCTCCAGTATATTTTAGGGTGACATAAGGACTGTTCAAACAGTTAGAACTAATGTCCAGAAAATTTCTAAGTGTTCGAAGACATTATGCATAGGGGACATTCCTACTGAGGCAATTGTGTAAAGCTCAAAGGATCAAACTTGGACCTAGTGCACTAAGTATCTCGGACTGGGGACATCTTCGTGGAAAAAATTGCAAAAGGATTGAAGTTTGAGAATAGGGTTACACTCTATTCCTGGTATGATCTTTCCTTTATAAACCCTATTTGAATCATTTGAATTTTTGAAACTATGTTTGACAAAAGCTTAAATATCCTGATTAGGATATATTCTCAGGATATATTCTCAAAATGTATTTTCAGAATATGTTTCAGGATATTTGGTTGGAATATTTAGGATATGGTGCTTGGGTTAAAAACTAAAATTGTATTCTAGTCGAACAAGTATTATTAAAACAAACTTTGTAGAAATAAAACCATATTAATTGATGACCAAGGGCTTCATCCTGAAACCCAGGACCCATCCACCTTTGGCCATCATATTGTTTTAGTGCAGGAAATGTAAATTATTCAAAGACAAGAAATAATAAATTGTTTAACAGACCACAACCATCAAATTTAAAAAAGTGGGCTCCGGCCTAGGTATAAACATCCATCACTGCCCGCTTCACTGCTTTTAAGGGGCAGCACCTTCTTCATTCATCATGTCTTCACCAGCATCCGCTTCAGGATTAGCTTGAACATCCTTCTCAGCCTCATCACCAGCACCAATTAGCTTTTCAATTGCTTTAAAAGGCCCCTCAGCTGCAGATTTAACAGGATGCTCCACAAGATTACCGCCAAGATCCCTTAGCTTCATCTCCCAGGCGTCGACGTTCCAAGAAGGGCATTCGAAGCCCAAGGTCTTGGCTTCATAAGCCATTTTTAGCCTAGCCTGAAGAAGGGAGATGACAACGGAGCTTTTAAGGCCTTCCCGGTAAGTGGCCATATCATGTTCATGTTGGGCCTGGGCGTCATCGAGATGGGCTTGGGCTTCATGAGTGGCTTTCTTGAGGGCAGCCTGATGCTCCTGGGTCATGGCCTTGAACTTGTCCTCGTAATGTCGAGATTTAGCAGCAGCAATCATACCTTGGTCAGAAATAGTAACCTCGGCTTTCTTCAATTTGGACTCGAGCACCTTGTTGAGCCCACAGGATTCTTCGTACAAATGAACCAGACGTTCGAGTCCCTACACCGAAAAACACAGGTATTATTGTATAATAACCAAGATATTGGTTTGACATATATGTGCAGGATATGGAATAAGGATCTATACCTGGTTAAGAAAGGAAATCATGAACCCGCTTGCCTCGATAAACCCGTGATTCTCATAGGGGAACGTCTCGGGAGTCGCAGGTGAATCAGTCTCTTTCCTCTTGCGAGAACTTGAGCTCCGGGGCTTAGTAGCTGGCGAAGGCTTGGGAATGATGATGGCTTTAGAGCTGCTGGGCTTGGATGAGGTAATAGGTTTGGGACTTGGCTCCTTCTTGACCTGGACAAGATCGGAGTAACTGTCCAACTCCTCAAGGTTGAAAACTTCTGGGATTTTTGGCTGGCGCTGCATAAAGGAGAAGTTCTAAATCCTTACTACTCTTTCATTATATTACACTAATCAATCATTTACAAAATGACTCTTACCAGACATATCAGATGATGAATATTGACTGGAACTTGGGAGGTGTGTGGAAAAGCTCCTATCACTTTTCGGTAACCGGTAAATTGCTTCGATTCTTTTTTCAGATTCTTAAGTAGGAGGGGCTACTTCTTTGAAGTTCACTGCATAAGGGCCAAATAAAAAAGTATTAGCACAGGATATAGGCCTAGAGATATTTGGGGATATTCTTGAAACCCTAAACCCTACCGGTGGTTAACCACTCCACCGGGAGGCTAGTACCCTCGAAGATGGAATCTCGCTTAACGAAGAAGAATTTCCGTTGCCATCCGTCCTCGTTTTGGTGGCTTTAAGGATGAGGGGTTTACTGGAAGTGGAAAAGAGTAAAAACCGACTGGAGCCGTGTGATCGGAGACGATAGGCGTTTGGAATATCCTCGATGCAGAGGTCAGGAAAGTGAAGATTTTTTTATTTGGTTAAGTACGATCAGTACCCTCCAAACCATGGGCATTGTTTGGGCAAAGCTAAGACCGGTGGTTCGAAAAAATTGCATCATGAATTCAGGAAAAGGATACCGAAGGCCTAGCGAGAAAGGATATACCGGAAAACAGACCCAATCGGCAGAAGAAACGTCTGATCGAACTGACCGGTTGAATGGTCTAATAATCGTGCTATCTGGAAAGGCGCCAGAGGCTCTCAATGCTGCGATATCTGCGTTATCGAAGGCACAAATCTCCTTCACGGGGTTTTTGAGAAGCTTTTGCTGAACGAAGGTCTCCGTCGACTCGCCGGTATGAGAACGTGTTCTAGTAGCTGTTGGAAGTGGAATGAAGAAATTGGCAGGGAATGAAGAAAGAATGGATAATTACCGGGAGATTCTGTTGATGATATTTGGTTTTCAAACAGAAAGAGAGAAGATATAGGGGCGTAATAGATATCCATCGAGTGAAAACCGTGTTGGAAGTTGCATAATGTTTTCTTGACCGTCGTTTCAGTTTAATAACCTCGATTTAAGAGATAAGCTTTAAAATATATCTGTTGGAATTGGTATACCAACATATATATTTTGGGGACAATTGTTATGGGTGATTTTCTGCTCATATATCCCGACTAATATTCTGACTTTGTTTGTTTTTATGTGACCAGGATACTGGATCAGGATATTGGTAACATCCTGATACAATATCCTGGTAGTAACTAATTAACCCACGTGTAGATTAAATGGTGTAAGTCTCTAACGTTCAAATGGACTTCTTCTCCTCAAGACTCGGGAAAATCAGTTAGATTATGGACGTTGAAGCCGGAAGACGTGGACTACAACGTTCACAAAGGGAATATTCCATATATCCCGGATTTATAGGCTAGTTAGTTAGTTTCTTTTTACTATAAATAGATTGATCGGATCAGATAAGAACACACACAATCTCTCATACACTCTTTTCTCTCTAGCTGCAAACACTCACAATACACTTACACTTGTATCGAATTCACATTGTAACACTTAGTCGATCCGCATCATATCCTACACTGTATCCTGACATTTGAAGTAATAAGAAGAACAAGGCAGCTGCGATTGTCAGCTCCCGAGGTTTTGTGCCGGTGATCTAGATTGATCAAGGGCTTTCCTCGTATATCCCGTGTCACCCTTTACATTTTGCTCATTGTTTGATCGTAGATACAGCTCAATATCCTGAGCCGTTTCCTGAAAACTGTTTTTGCAAACAACTTAATTAGCATATTTTCAACACACTTTCTTAGCACACTACCTCACTTAACTAATTTGATCAGTTAATTGCTTCGGTAATTTTTTACCAAAACAATAATATTGATCCACCACTAGCACATATGTTGCGACCTCTAAAAGGGTTGAGAATATATGTTGGGTAAAAATAATTATCTATGATTAAATACTTAAAGCCATTGGTGAGAGATTTGCTTACGGTTCATTGGTTTTCACTTTAGTGAATGAATGTTCCCAAGATTAGGGGGAGATAACAAGCAGTTGGAAAGTGAAAAGTAGAATGAATTATCATGTCATCTTGATCCTCAGACTATAAATGGTGAACCAGAAGTTCAAAGGATAATAATTTACCAATATTAAAGAATAAATTACCAAACAAGTTCATTGAGGACAACCACATATTTTATAATGAGTCTATATTCGTGTCCCAAGAGGACAACCACATATAGAGTGACTAAGTAAGTCACATAATCAACTGCTTATGCTCCAGTTATATTCGTGTCCCAAGAGGACAACCACATATTTTGTAATGAGTCTATTGCACGCCTAAAGCATGCTAGACTAGTTGATTACAATAATAAAATTCCTCAAAATTGGAGCAAGTAATTAAGATGGTTAAGTCAAGGTTATAGTAATAAGATCTCCTGAAGAGACAGTAGACATCAGGTTATATTAATAAGATGATGGTTCAAGAAGAACCTCAAGTGCCTGAAAATAAAGAGATCACGATAAGTTGTATCTTGTCTAAGATATGTATGGAATCAAAATAAAAATCGACGTCGTTATACTTTTGTATATAATGTAGCGCTTGAAATGATTAAGTAATGAGGATCATGATTTGAGATATGCCTATGAACATAAACATAGAAATGATTGGCCAAAATGCAAATAAGACAAAGTTGAATTCTCTAATAAAATGGAAAGATGTCGGACCAACAACCCATACAACTGAAGTTATGAAATATTTTGGATATAAACGGGTCTTTTATGCGAACCATGTGAAAATCAAATTGAGTGATATAAGGAAAAATTGGTGGCACGAGAATTTTCGCAAAGACCTGTGATTGATTATGAGGAGATGAATTCTCGTGTGGTGGATGCCTTGACTTTCCAATATCTTATTAGTTTGGTAATAAACAGACAATTGATATGCGTCTTATAAATGTTATGTATCACTTGATACTGAAAGTTTACATGAAAGTCTCGAAGGATTAAATTATGTAAGTCATGTAAAGTAAGTTCTCGAGAACAATGTGATCATTGTATACATATTCGGATTTGAATAGGTTATGATTTTTTACATGTATATAATTGAAACTCCTAATGAGTTTCTAAATAAAAGGTTAATTGAAATATCTTAACGATGTAATACTTGTACACCAAAAAACGTACATAGAAACTTGTACCCAGTGATTGCAATATCTCAATAAATAGTGTATACGCATGGTATAATATGGATTTTGGAGATAACAGCAAGTTCATGACATTTTTGCATATGATATAGAAATATCTATGTGTTATATGGGCAAGTGCATGTAGCAAAACTCATGAAGAGTGAATGTGTGACAACTCATGTTTTGCAATTCCTTTACGTTTTGTTTTATAGTATAACTGACGTATACAATGTATGAATAATTATGTTCGATGATAATCCGGTGGTTGGGATACGCTAATGTTTATGTGAATAGTTATTGGTTTATAATTCTGGTCACGCACTAACATGGGGATCGCACACCCCTTTCAACTCATACACCGCTCTTCGAGTCGCACACCTCTAGCTTGGGCCGGATATTCTTTTGGTAGGCTGAATCATTGTCGGCCCAGTTCCCCTAAGCCCAAACCGAACCTAACTTCTTTAATTGAGGGCTTGCATGCATACATCTATGTATACGGCTTCACTATCTCAGCAACACACACAAACCCATCAAACCCTACTTCCCCTTGGACGACAACAGGAGGCAGATCCAACCCAGTCGCAACCTTCCTCTTGTGCTAACTATCTCTATCTCCTCGCTCCATGTGCCTGGTTAGTATGTTACCCTTGGTTTTGGTTGATAATTATTGATGACTTAGGATATGTATTATGTATCGATGCAAATCTCTGTGGACATATGTGATTGTGTTATTGATTGATTGATTATTAATTGTTTCTTTTTGTTGAGTGGGTTGGTCTTGTACAACAGGGGTTCGAGTGGGCCGAGTAAATTGGTGTTCAACTGGATGTTAGTTGTAAATTGGTATTATTCATTAATGATTTTCTGAGATGTATGGTTATGATGTTAGGAGTCGGTTTAACTGATTATGACATTAGATAGAAGTAGCCTGCGATGTTTAACCTTTGATCTTGGTTGTGTAACGATGAATGTTCATGAGATTGGATTCAGGTTGATTTGAATGTCGATGATGATGATATTAGTTATTAGGGTCTGAATTTGTTAACCTCTATAGCAGTCCGAGTATATTAGGTGTTCATATGAGAATTGTTTTGGTCAGTATATAACAGTTTAGGTCAGGGTTTCTTGAAGTAATGGGTGGCCAGTTGTTTAAGTGGGCCGAGTATAAGAGTGTATGGGCCGGATATATATTTCATAATTTAGAAAAGAAAATTCCGATCATGTATAAGTTCCGAGTATAAGGGGGAGGGGGTGTTTCAGGTACTTGATAAATCCTGATTATCACTTGTGATATACATTGGTCCGAGTTTTTCATATATGTAATAAATATGCATGTTCAAGTTAATCTGGTAAGCATGTATTGAAATTTACTTGATTAAGTGGGCTCCGATTTGTTTTATGATATCATACCTACTCAATGTCTAAAAAGTGTGTATGGGAGTCCGACATTATTTTCATGGATTCGAGTTTAATAGACATAGGTATTTATCCGGGTTTGTGTAATAGTTATGAACCTGCTTACACGCCTATATGTGTTATTCGAGAATGTATGTCGCTACCTGAATTTACATGTGTATCTGTGCTAAACGTGCTATGCATACATGCGCCCGAGTTTCTTAAATCATAATATTTGTTACCAAGAAGAGAATCCACGGTATGGCACAGCATGATGAAAAATGTTAATCTGTTTACATAAACACTGAACACTGAGTTGTTTAGATACTCAGGGTGTTGCAAACCCTACATGTATGCTCACTTACATGATATTGTACCTTAGGTTGCGTGCAACGGACTTAACAGTTAACGAATATTAGAAGTATATTATCAAACCGAGCAAACTAAGGTGAGTTCATTACTCTTGAGCATGCGTCCTGGTGGTTGGGATAGTCAGTGGTATCCCTGAGAGGGATAGGTTTTGGGTAAATCATGGGTATTCCTGAGAGGAATATGTCTTTTGGGTAAATCTGGAATGTTGGATAATATACTCATCCTATCACCATTAAAGTCCCTCCTTGTTGTTTGTTACCTGAGACGTAACAGGGTATTAGTTGGTAGCGCTACTTAGGTTTGGCACCCTCACCCCGTACTGAGGACGGGTGTGAACTAATGACTCAGTCATGCCCAATGCTTTGATAGGAGCATTGGGGAAAGGGCAAAATAAATCAGGAGCCGTCTTGTATCCGAGGTATTATCAACATTGTAATCAATGAACTGAATTAAACACTTTGTAACTAACGTTTTCACAAACTATGAACTCACCAGCATTTTCTGATACACTTGTTGCATGCTCGCAGGTCGTTAGATGTCTTGGATTGGAACTTGCTGTCTGGTGTAGCTGGAGTGGTCATGGGTCGAACTGGATGGATGCATGTATTGGAATTATTGATATGACTCGTTGGTTTTGAAACAGTTAAACTATGATTCCTTTTATTTGCTTCCACTGAACATGTTGGTTTTCATTTAAACTTAATGATGGTACTTTTCATAATAAATGATGATTTTATTTAGAAACTTGTGATTGGTTCAACATGATTAGTGGCTCGTTATTGGTTTGTCACACGCTTAGCCGGGTTTTCCATGGGTGGTATTTTGGGGGTGTGACAGTTTGGTATCAGAGCCACTGGTTATAGAGAACTTGGTTTTAAAACGTTTTATAAAAACCAGACTATAACCGAACAGTTCCGAAATCGACCAGGACACTCACTTGTTCGTCTTTCTCACTTGTTGCATACATTACATGACTAGTACACATTTGCTTATGACGCAAGATACGAACACACACTCGTCACTATAGCATGATTGCATGAATTGCTTGCTTACATTATGATGCATTTTAAAACCGTGAGGGGCGGGTGCTGAGAGCGTGCTGGCCGCCAAAGCGGACAATATCATGGTGCGTTGATAGTATGTCATAGTCTTTGGATTTCTGTGATCTTATTACCTTGACAACCTCTGTTTGACATTTGAGTTTGAGGAACCATTTGACATGAGTTAGGAGGAACTGAGATGGGCATGCAAATCACAATATTATTGTGGGTGCACACATAATAATAATGTGGGGTGCATGTGAGTCCCAGTGAGACTTAACAAGTGAAAAAGGGGTTCTGTTCCATTATTCGAACAGTGTGAACGTAACAAATCTATAGGAGTCATAGCAGTGGTTGTCATCTACTTGAACGTGATCTTCTCACTCCTCTCTGAATTCTCACGAATCTCGAAGCTATCGTGTATTACTTGAACACCCATATGAACGCCTAGCAAACTGTGGAGAATGTTAGGTGCTAGTACGAACGTCCCTGAGTTGGATGTCGCAGCATCGAATGATTGGTCGATACCTTTCTCACTTCTCTTCGTTTGCTGGAACTCAATGTATTGGCGTCTTAGATCCTGAAGTGCGATCACTTCTGCAACACTCTCGTAACATACCATGTATTACTCAATTAACTTGCTAGATCCATGGGCAAGAGGATGAGCGTAGTATCCCACCAACCTCAGTATTAGAACAGCCTTGTTTACCGGCAACGAACACCAGCAAATTGACTTCAATCAATTCCTTAACCCTAGCCAGCAACTTAGGGGAATCATAAACAATGACAATTGACCATGGTGTAGAATGTGTAACTTCTCGCACAGTGAGTAGCAGTTTAGGACGTGGCACGGAATGTGAAATAGGTGAACCCGGTAGGTGAAGGATCGTAGAGCTTCGTTTCGAGCAACGACATTAGAGGGAACGGTCACGGCAACAACAAGGTACTCTACAAGGATTGACTGCTATTAAGTCAAAATGTCAATAACCAAGGGAATGACGACAGTACTGGAATCTTCGTAATGAAAACAACAACGCTGGAAATGATGCTCGTAGAAGGGCATTTAGGAATGGCGTGGGCAACGCCAGGAATATATAGCAACCTGATGGCCTGCACGTTCTTGGAACTAATTGTTCCGTCTCTGTTCTGTCTAACTCTGATACTTCTTGAAACTGAACTTGTTGTGGACTCGGCCGATGGCACATCAATTGAAGCCCCTTATGTCCATTGGGATGCAAACTCGACCTTTGGGACAAGTGTTCGACCTCGACTTTCCTCCTGCTATCCTTGATAGTTTCGATACGGTAGTTAGTATGGATTGGTTATCCAGATATCGCGCAGCTATACCCGGTGAGGAGAAAACTTTGCGCACCCCTCTCTTTAGTGAAGAATCGTTATCTGTTCTAAAGTGTCAGAGTGCATGTCAGCAATGAAGGCCCAGAAGTTCCTAAGGAGGGATTACCCCGCTACCTTAACAAACGTTACTGACGTTAAGGCTAAGGAAGTGAGGATCGAGGATCCACCAATTATTCGTGATTCCTCTCAGTGTGCTACCCGGGGAACTTTCAGGTTTGCTTCCACAACTGTTAGGCAGAATCTCAGTTTGATCTCACGCCAGAGGCAGCTCTAATTACTCGTACGTCATACCGTCTTGCACCAGGAGGGTTGCAAGAACTATCTAATCAACTACAGGAACTGTTGGACAAGAGTTCTGTTGGACATAGTTTTTTTTCCGGTTTGGGGAGCCCTAGTTATATCTGTGAAGATAAGTCTTTTCGTACGTGTACTGATTATTGAGAACTCCACAAGATGACAGTCAAGAACCGTTTGCCTTGACCATGTATTGGCAACCTGTTGACCAGCTGCGAGGGTCAAACTCCCATTCGAGGATTGACTAACGAACGAACTAGTGTCAGATGGAAGTCTAAGGGAAGAATGTTCCTACAACGGGATATCAAACGCAGTGTGGCCATTACGACCTTGTATTCCACGACCTTTGGGCAAATCATTACACCAGCAGCTTCATGGATAACATGAATTGTAACACCTCGAAAATTCACGTCCTATAAAACGTTGACACGTGTCATATGTCTGAACGTCCGAAAGAATGTTATAGAAGGACTAAAGTTGAAAATCATGAAAAGTATGTGAATATACGAGTTCTAAATGTCGACAGTGAAAAAATATATTGTACATTAACCCTACATGATGTTTATAGCATCAAACGAATAAATCATGGATCATGCGAAGCTAAAAGTGAGAGATTACAAACTACAGGGGTTAAATGTGTCAACATGTTTAAGTTATACCTCTGAGTGACCTTTTGACAAACCCGAAGCTTTGTAACTGTTAATTATACTCACTAGAATGCACGACATAAATTTCATAAAGTTTCGTTATCGTATGAGAAAGTTATGAACAAATTCGTATGCGAGGGGTTAAAGCGTTAACGTTGAAAGTTAGGACTTTTCGGGTTAACCAGAAGTGTCCAGGGACTTGGCAAAGTGGGTATAAGTCCTAAAGCCCTTGTGGGTAAATAATAAGGGGTCAAATTGCAAGTAATTAGCTCAATTGACCTTTCGGAAGGGCCAAGAGGTGAGATGCAACAACCTGAAAACGTTTTTGTCTGATCAGGGAACCCAAGCGGGCCGCGTAAGATCAGCAACACCCTTACGCGGGCCGCGTAAACCGCCCAGATACAGAAACTTCGAACAGACTCCTGTATTCGCGGGTATTCGACCTTTAATCGATCTTTTCTCATCTTGGACGACCCCTAGGCACCCCCTAAGCACTAGGGACACTTGTGGGCAGCTTGTGGTCAGTGCTAGACTTGCTTGTCAACATCTTATGGTGATTTGATCACTATATAAAGGATCTTAGTTGCAACCATTGCTCCTCACACCTTCATTTGCACTTCTGATCATTCTTGGAGCTCCCAAGCAGACTCAAGTCTTCACATTTCGTGCATAGGACCTTGGTAAGTTTGCTAAACCTTTCTTAATTAAGTTTTAGCTTAGTTTTAGCTTAAAAGTCAAACCGTCGTAATTAACGGTTGACTTTAAGATTAATCACCATTGGTCCAGTGATTAGTCGAATCAAAAGTAGTTATAAGTTGGTAATTATGTGGGTAATAAACCCTCAAAAGGGTTCCCCCTGATTCCCACTCTAACTAGGTCAAATGTCGGGTCAAACTTGTATTTAAAAAGTCAACAGAATGTGTAAATTACAATTTATGCATAATTAGCAATGTAGAACACATACAACCTATTTGATCATTAATATAACTTGGTAATTAGTGTAAGGACATGTCTAAACATGTTCAACCCGATAATTTCCTGTTTAGACCCGGTTCGGAACCGAAAGTCGCATAGTTTGACTTATACTTTGACTTTCAGTTCTGACCCGTTTTGGTATGATTTAGAAATACCTAAGAGCTTCATTTGGACCAGGTTACATGCAAGTATAACCCTCTGTGATTATACACCATGGTTCTTTAGTTAACCGATTAATACGCATGATTCCGTTAATTGCTCATATGTTGACCATTATGCCCTTTTCACTTTAAAACGTGTTTTTTAGAAATGTAAAAGAGTAGAAACCTTTGTTACTGATATATATACTTGTATGCAAAGTTTGATATCAGTTAGAGGTGTAGTTTGAGAGTTATGCTCATAAGCGTAAATTGAAAGCTTTATGTTAATTAAACGGCGTAATTAGCGTATAGCCTAGTTAAGCCTACTTTTTGATATCAAACTCTTTACCCACTGATGTAATATATTATTTTGGGATTTTTGAAGATTTTTAATTAATTTTAGGCTGAGCATAACTTATAGTCGTAGGCTTAATCCGGTAATTGTCGGTTTTGCCCTTACGGGCCATAAAATGAGTTTTACATATCTAATCAACTCCAAACCTTTTGCTACTGATCACATATGATAAATAAATTATTTTTAGCCTTCTGGAATAATAAAAATATTAGCCTTATGTATCGAACCCGGAAATGGCTTTAATCGCCTTGTTAAGCGTTTTTAACGCATAGTATGTGCTATAACTATATTAAACATACAAGGGTTGATACCTACTGATATTTGAGGCAAATTATAATATTTTAACAGTAAGCAAGGGTTGTTAAACTCAGACTTCAGTTTTGAGCTTTTCGGCTTATGTGAAATTACCAAAATACCCCTACGGGGCATAGTTTGGTTATAATTGACAAATTTCACATATATACAATACCCTACTAATATAACTTGGCAAATTGATTATCTTTGCTGATTACATCAGACCTGTAACTCAGGATATTACTTAAACTCTTTTATCACCTTATAAATGACCAAACTACCCCTACGGGGCATAGTTTGTGTTTAAATTCAATTCGGGCATAATAAATGATATCTTACTGATGTCACAACATATTTGGAGCAAATTAACTTAGGAAACCTGTAAATGGCTCTCATTATTACCCGTTACGCTTATTACGCGTTCGGTTCGGTTTATGTAACTAGTTTACATAAATTAGCCTAAACGGGTCAAACCTTATCGGTTTTATCTCAAAATCAAGAGTGTGTATGAAATACCCATATTAAGCAAGTCTCTGAACTTGTCGGGTCTAAATCACATTTTATCCGGTCTTCTCTTAATCGTGCGTACGAACCGTATCTTTGAAACTAACCGGTCTAAGCTTAAGCTTAATTAAAGACCCGTTAGGATTCTAATAGGTTATTATAAACCTTCGTTCCAGATTAGGAGGACCAGTAAAAGCTACTTGCAATTTGCTTATTGTGATTTATACTTTGCTCAGGTAAATACTTTTAACTTATTTTCCCTATACGGGCTTGGGTTACGGTATATAGAATACCGCTTGATCGGGCATCAAATCTTCCATCGTTGGGTGGTTAATTGAATAATTTGATCGGCTCGTTTAAAAAGTCTTGTTACTTAAAGCCTTTGGGGGGTTAATGACCATGTCCCGGATATCCTTGGCATCATTTTACGAAATGGCCACGACTTAAGCGCGGGGTGTAGGCGTACACCCGTCAGTGCACAAAAGAATAATGTGGTGTGTCTATTGATCTTTAACCCGGACATGATCCGGGCTACTGATCGCACAAGGAACATGTAATTCGTTCACAAGATTATATATTTAAATAATTCTCTCAAGTTAAATAAAATGTTTATGCCACGTGCATCCAAATCAATTTTCAATCATTTTTAAAATGAGTCAGTTGATTGTATTTACCAGTGTAAACTGACGTATTTTCCCAAAAAGATAAAATGCAGGTACTAAGCGAAATTGGCTGGGATTTCTCCTTAGCATCAATAGAAGTCTCGCAAGCTTAAGATGCCTAAAGTCTGTTGAACTATTGTTTCCATTTTTATTTTCTATCCGTCCGTGGATAAACTTTCGAATATTGTGACATTTGATATTACAATATTAAATTCGGTTGAATAATATCTTACAATTTGCTTCCGCTGTGCATATTAAATATTGTGTTGTTTGACTATTATGTTGCCAACCACGTCACGATACTCCCCCACCGGGCCCACCGGTGACACGTGGAAATCGGGGTGTGACAGGTTGGTATCAGAGCCAACATTTAGTGAATTAAACACTAGCCTTTTGTGTTTAATCTCAATAACACAATTGCACATCTCTAAACTTTCGAGTCTAGACAAATAACATAGGACAAATTCTACCCTGTTTGGTTTTGTTTTTTCTTTTAATTTTTATATTTTGTTGTTGTTATCTCATGCTATATTGACAGGATTAACAAAATGCCGCCAAGATTCTTTAGAAGAAGAGGACGAGGCAAGGGGCCAATCACCGCCCCCAATGACAACGAGGCAGGACCTTCAAATGTGCGAGCTCCTTCGACCACCGAGAGCGACGATCCTCGGCAGAACCGAAGGAACCTCTTCGAGCCGGCTAGACGGTCGGTCTCGCACAGTTCGACACCTCCTATTCTTAACCCTTACGGGCCACAACCGGAGTATGAGCCCAACAACCCTCAACCTTCATACATACCATTACAGCGATCCTTATTGCACAACTCTTTTGGAGACCCTTCACCGGTCTTCAGGGGCCGGTTTAACCCGGCGAATTACATACCAGAACCAGCGGGTTTTAACCCACTGGGGCCAGAGGATCATTTCTCGGGAGATCACGCGGAAGATATGGACGAGGATACGGACCCCGTCGAACCTGCCAGTGGTACACCAAACCACCCGATAGAGATCTCTGACGGATCTTCTTTCCACGGATCACCCTATGTTGGTCCAGATAGTTTCAAGCTATGTTTACCAGGCACGAATGGTACTATACACCTCCTCACCATTCACCGCCTCAGCAGCAGCAACAGCAGCAACAGGATCCCTCTGTGGATTCACGGTTTATGGCAGTTACGCCACCACCACCACCTCCACCGCCACCAGTTCAGCCGGCACCTCCGCAACCGCCGAGGCGTAGGAGATCTGGACCGCGTATGACTACACGGGGAGGAGATTTCCATTTCAGCTCTCCTCGTCAATCAAGTGGTAGCCATTACCCGCCACATCAAGAAGATCCACAAATGGTTGGACCTTCACAACCAGTTGCACCGCAACCACCGCCGATGGGTTTTGATAACCCAATTCCAGCATACATGGGTTCCATGGCGTATAAACCGTTTGAACAGCCAATGCACACCAACTACAACTACGCCGAAGCTGACCCATACATGGTAGCGGCTAACTACAACACCCAAGGACCCTATGGAGATCCATGGGGAGTAGGGTACCCAACACATGGGTACCAAATACCTCCAAGACCTATTATCAGGCAACAATCGCAACCACCAAGGTTCTCCCCACCAGAGCGTGAAGAAATTCTGCAAAGGTTGGACCATGTAGAGCGAGAGTTTCACAGGGAGCGACAAACTTTCTTCCAAGGGTTAACGAGCCTAATTAAAGGGAAGAGCAAGAAGGACCACTAAATCCTTCCAATTGTTGTTAAACCCCTGCGTGGGTATGCTTGTTTTTTTTTTACCCCTGCGTGGGTCTATCTTTCTGTTAACCCCTACGTGGGTATGTTATTTGTGTAAGTCCCTGCGTGGACTATTATGTTATTAAGCCCATACGTGGGTATGTTTGTTATTAAGCCCCTGCGTAGGTAAGTTTGTTTATTTGAAAAGACCCGTTTAGGGCAGCGTGTAATATTTTAATAAATTAATGGAATGTAAGTTTATAAATTTCATTTTTGCTTTTAATCGCATAAATATATTACATGAAATAAATAAATCGAAATCATTTCTTTTGAAATAATCTGCCTATGTAACTTTTAAATAAGAATCTTAAAGAGTGAAACCTAGCCTTCGGTCATTATAAGACCGGGCCAAGATGGTAAGACCTGTTCAAAAGATTCAAATCCCAGTTAACATCTGAAAACATGTTAACACTCCTGGCAGATGTGATTCATTTAAAATCACACACGTTATTATATAAGGATTTTTCAAAGATTCCAAACCCAACTAAATGATCTCTGAATCATGGGTTAAATCATCAATTAAGATGATCATATTTAGACCATACGTGGTAATATGGTGCCTACGGGCCCTGCTCATTTCCATATGATCCAAAAGACAGTGGTAGCGGTGCCTCCCTGTCAGATAAAGGTAATGAACTAGGTTCAAACCTTAAAAGCCTTGATTCTCTGAAATCATAGCTTATAATTAAAAATGTCCTTGTGACTAAGCCTTATGTGCTAATATATATTGTTATTGTTTATAATTAGGATAAAATTATAATTGAAATCCTAATTGAATACGATTAATAAATTAACCAAATATGGTCTCTGTTTACCATGGTTAATGAATTACCCTAAGGGGCAATTCCATAATAAACTCCCAAATAAACTATTGTCCTTGTTTTCTGTAACAGTTCAATTAAAATGGCTAACTCAGACGAGATAAATAGTCATCCAGTGGAGAACATTGATAACACCCGGATTAATTTAACGGGTGCGGAATTGAAAGCGTTGGTAGACGACGCAGTTACAAAGGCTTTAGAACGGCAGTACGAAGAGTATAGTGGGACTTGGAGTAGGACCCTATCTACGCCACACTCAAAGCCTAAAACACACTCTGAGGCACACAGCAAGCCACCTCCCAAAAAGGATGAACCCAAGAAGGGGGATGACGATCGTCAGTCCACCAATCATCAAAGTGTTCCATCTTAACAGGTTGTACTAAATCAAGGACCCAGTAATAAGGGATGCTCCTATAAATACTTTATGTCTTGCAAACCCAGGGATTTTACTGGGGAAAAGGGAGCCATAGACTGCATGACGTGGTTAGATGAGATGGACACGGTTGTGGATATCAGCGGATGCGCTAAGAGGGATGTGGTCAAGTTTGTGTCGCAATCATTTAAGGGTGAAGCTTTAGCCTGGTGGAGATCACTGATTCAAGCCACCGGGAAAATCCCATTGTACAACATGTCATGGGAACAATTTGTTGCCCTTATCAGGGAAAATTACTGCCCTCAGCATGAGGTGGAGAAGATAGAGTCTGATTTTCTATCATTGGTGATGACAAACCTTGACTGTCAAGCTTACCTAACAAGCTTCAACACGATGTCCCGGTTGGTTCCATATCTGGTAACCCCGGAACCAAAAAGAATAGCTCGTTTTATCGGTGGTTTAGCCCCGGAAATCAAGGCAAGCGTGAAGGCTTCTCGGCCAGCTACTTTTAGATCTGTAGCTGACATATCCTTGTCCCTCACTTTGGATGCGGTCAAGCAAAGATCGCTGAGGAATAAGGAGGCTGAGAAGAGGAAACGTGAAGATGATAGTTCACGCAGATCGAACAAGAAGCACCGTGGGAACGGTGATAACAAGAAAGGATCTGAGTCAAGGAAAGATGGGCATCATTCTGGTGAGAAGCCCAAATGCAAGATATGCAAGAAACAGCACTTTGGAAAGTGCAGACTTGAGTCGAACTCACTATGCATGTGGAATATGCAAGTCCACGGATCACAAGACCTTGGATTGCAAGAAGATGAAAGACGCAACGTGCTACCGTTGCAATGAAAAGGGGCACATTAAAACCAACTGCCCTAAATATGCCAAGAAGCCTGAAGAGGCCAAGAAGACAAATGCTAGAGTCTTCAGAATGGACGCAAAGGAAGCGGTTCTAGACGACAACGTTATTACAGGTACTTTCCTTTTAAATGACGTCTATGCTAGAGTACTTTTTGATTCAGGCGCTGATAAGTCTTTCTTTGATAATAAGTTTTGTGAATTGTTGAAATTACCTGTCAAAACCTTAAATGTGAATTATGAGGTGGAGCTAGCAGATGGCACCCTAGAAACCGTCTCTACTGTGTTAGATGGATGTGTTATATCCATTAAGAACCATTCTTTTCCTCTGTCTCTACTTCCCTTTAAGTTGGCCGGTTTTGACATAGTTCTGGGTATGGACTGGTTATCTCATAACCAGGCCCAAATTGTCTGCAACAAGAAACAAGTGGTAATAAAGACTCCGTCTGGTAAATCACTTACCATTCGGGGAGATACCCAGTATGGGCTGCCTGAACAAGTGACTATGCTCAAGGCTTCAAAATGTTTAAAGAAGGTTTGTGTCATCTACATGGCACAAGTGATTATTGATGAGCCTAAACCGAAGATAAAAGACATCCCTGTCATTTCTGAATACCCAGAAGTTTTTCCGGAAGAACTACCTGGTTTGCCACCAGATAGGCAAGTGGAATTCAGGATTGATATCATCCCCGGAGCAACACCAGTTGCTAGAGCACCCTATAGGTTGGCACCCACGGAAATGAAGGAATTGAGAACTCAACCGGATGAATTGCTAGCCAAAGGTTTCATAAAACCTAGTTCGTCTCCTTGGGGAGCGCCAGTCCTGTTTGTCAAGAAGAAGGATGGATCGATGCGTCTGTGCATCGATTATCGTGAACTTAATAAGGTCACGATCAAGAATAGGTATCCTTTACCCAGGATCGACGATTTGTTCGATCAATTGCAAGGAGCAAGTTATTTTTCGAAGATTGATTTGAGGTCAGGCTACCATCAACTGAAGGTTAGAGATGAAGACGTGCACAAAACAGCATTTAGGACTCGTTATGGTCATTACGAGTTCCTAGTGATGCCTTTTGGGCTCACTAATGCACCTGCCGCGTTCATGGATCTCATGAATCGCGTATGCAAACCTTACTTTGATAAATTCGTCATCGTTTTCATCGACGACATTCTTATTTACTCGAAGAACCAAGCTGACCATGAGAAACACCTTCGCTGTATTCTCAAACTCCTACATCAGGAGAAGCTCTATGCCAAATTCTCTAAGTGTGAATTTTGGCTTCGTGAAGTCCAATTTCTTGGACATGTGGTTAGCGAGCGTGGTATCCAAGTGGATCACGCTAAGGTTGAAGCAGTTATGAACTGGTATGAGCCAAAGACGCCTACAGAGATTCGTAGCTTCCTGGGATTGGCAGGATATTACAGGCGTTTCATTGAAAATTTTTCAAGGATTGCTGCACCCCTAACCTCCTTAACTAAGAAGAAAGTAAAGTTCGTTTGGGGCCCTAAGCAGCAAGAGTCCTTTGATATTCTGAAGCAAAAGTTGAGCAACGCCCCAGTACTAACATTGCCTGAAGGCACCGAAGAGTTCGTAGTTTACTGCGATGCATCGCACACTGGCATGGGGTGTGTGCTTATGCAGAAAGGCAAGGTTATTGCCTATGCATCACGACAGTTAAAAGTGCATGAAAAGAATTACACCACCCACGACTTGGAGTTGGGTGCCGTTGTATTCGCACTAAAACTGTGGAGGCATTATTTGTATGGTATCAAGTGTGTGATCTATTCTGATCACAAGAGCCTTCAACATTTGTTTAATCAGAAGGATTTAAACATGAGGCAACGCCGTTGGATGGAGACTTTAAATGATTATGATTGTCAAATCAGATATCATCCCGGCAAGGCGAATGTAGTCGCCGATGCCTTGAGTCGAAAGGAGAGGGTGAAAACCATCCGAATCAATGCCAAGCGCATGGAAATAAAGAACAGTCTGACTGAAAGGTTGTTAGCTGCACAGAAGGAAGCTGTGTTGGAAGCTAACTATCCTAATGAAAAGCTAGGAGTAACTGAGGAGCAGTTATCTCTTGGCAAAGACGGAATTTTGAGACTGAATGGACGAATATGGGTTTCAATTTATGGAGGACTTCGAGATGTCATCCTCCAGGAAGCCCATAGTTCCAAATACTCCGTTCACCCTGGAGCTGATAAGATGTACCAGGATCTAAGGGCAAATTATTGGTGGATAGGCTTGAAAAAGTCTGTAGCTGCCTATGTAGCTAAGTGCTTGACTTGTGCGCAAGTCAACGCAGAACATCAAAAGCCGTCAGGCTTACTACAACAGCCTAAACTTCCTACGTGGAAGTGGGAAATGGTAACCATGGATTTTATCACCAAGTTACCCAAGACAAGGAAAGGAAATGATACAATATGGGTTATAGTTGATAGACTGACTAAGTCAGCACATTTCCTACCCATCAAGGAGACTTATAGCTCCGACATGTTAGCCCAGTTGTACGTTGATAAGATTGTAGCCTTACATGGCGTACCTGTGTCTATTATCTCTGACAGAGATACTAGATACACGTCGCATTTTTGGAAAAGCTTCCAACAATCTTTGGGCACGCGTCTGAATTTTAGTACGGCTTACCATCCTCAGACAGACGGTCAGAGTGAGCGTACTATTCAAACTTTGGAAGACATGTTACGCGCATGTGCGATCGATTTAGGTGGTAGTTGGGATAAGAACCTACCGTTAATCGAATTCTCCTACAACAATGGCTACCACACCAGCATCAAGGCTGCGCCTTTCGAGGCATTATACGGTAGAAAGTGTAGAACGCCTGTTTGTTGGGCGGAAGTTGGAGATCTCCAATTATCAGGACCAGAGATAGTCTTTGAAACGACGGACAAGATTGTCCAGATTCGTGACCGTCTCAAAGCTGCCCGAGATAGGCAGAAGAGTTACGCAGATCCAAAGCGTAAAGCTTTTCACTTCGAAGTAGGTGACAAAGTGTTGCTGAAAGTATCACCCTGGAAGGGAGTGATGCGATTTGGTAAGAAAGGCAAGCTAACCCCGAGATACATAGGACCTTTCGAGGTTATCGAACGTGTCGGGTCAGTTGCCTATAAGTTAAACTTACCAGAAGAGCTCAGTGGAATTCACAATGTGTTCCACATCTGCAATCTGAAGAAGTGCTTCGCTGATGAATCACTGGTCATACCGCATACAGATGTGCATATAGATGAGAGCTTAAAATTTGTGGAAAAACCTTTGTCGATTGAAGATCGACAGGTTAAGAAGCTTCGAAGGAAGCATGTACCTATTGTAAAGGTCAAATGGGATGAGCGTAGAGGTCCCGAATACACGTGGGAAGTTGAATCCATGATGAAAGAAAAGTACCCTTATTTGTTTCAGTAAATCTCAGGTCGAGATTTATTTTAAGGGGGTGAGGATGTAACACCTCTAAAATTCACGTCCTATAAAACGTTGACACGTGTCATATGTCTGAACGTGCGAAAGAATGTTATAGAAGGACTAAAGTTGACAATCATGAAAAGTATGTGAATATACGAGTTCTAAATGTTGACAGTGAATAAAGATATTGTACATTAACCCTACATGATGTTTATAGCATCAAACGAATAAATCATGGATCATGCGAAGCTAAAAGTGAGAGATTACAAACTACAAGGGTTAAATGTGTCAACATGTTTAAGTTATACCTCTGAGTGACCTTTTGACAAACCCGAAGCTTTGTAACTGTTAATTATACTCACTAGAATGCACGACATAAATTTCATAAAGTTTCGTTATCGTATGAGAAAGTTATGAACAAATTCGTATGCGAGGGGTTAAAGCGTTAACGTTGAAAGTTAGGACTTTTCGGGTTAACCAGAAGTGTCCAGGGACTTGGCAAAGTGGGTATAAGTCCTAAAGCCCTTGTGGGTAAATAATAAGGGGTCAAATTGCAAGTAATTAGCTCAATTGACCTTTCGGAAGGGCCAAGAGGTGAGATGCAACAACCTGAAAACGTTTTTGTCTGATCAGGGAACCCAAGAGGGCCGCGTAAGATCAACAACACCCTTACGCGGGCTGCGTAAACCGCCCAGATACAGAAACTTCGAACAGACTCCTGTATTCGCGGGTATTCGACCTTTAATCGATCTTTTCTCATCTTGGACGACCCCTAGGCACCCCCTAAGCACTAGGGACACTTGTGGGCAGCTTGTGGTCAGTGCTAGACTTGCTTGTCAACATCTTATGGTGATTTGATCACTATATAAAGGATCTTAGTTGCAACCATTGCTCCACACACCTTCATTTGAACTTTTGATCATTCTTGGAGCTCCCAAGCAGACTCAAGTCTTCACATTTCGTGCATAGGACCTTGGTAAGTTTGCTAAACCTTTCTTAATTAAGTTTTAGCTTAGTTTTAGCTTAAAAGTCAAACCGTCGTAATTAACGGTTGACTTTAAGATTAATCACCATTGGTCCAGTGATTAGTCAAATCAAAAGTAGTTATAAGTTGGTAATTATGTGGGTAATAAACCCTCAAAAGGGTTCCCCCTGATTCCCACTCTAACTAGGTCAAATGTCGGGTCAAACTTGTATTTAAAAAGTCAACAGAATGTGTAAATTACAATTTATGCATAATTAGCAATGTAGAACACATACAACCTATTTGATCATTAATATAACTTGGTAATTAGTGTAAGGACATGTCTAAACATGTTCAACCCGATAATTTCCTGTTTAGACCCGGTTCGGAACCGAAAGTCGCATAGTTTGACTTATACTTTGACTTTCAGTTCTGACCCGTTTTGGTATGATTTAGAAATACCTAAGAGCTTCATTTGGACCAGGTTACATGCAAGTATAACCCTCTGTGATTATACACCATGGTTCTTTAGTTAACCGATTAATACGCATGATTCCGTTAATTGCTCATATGTTGACCATTATGCCCTTTTCACTTTAAAACGTGTTTTTTAGAAATGTAAAAGAGTAGAAACCTTTGTTACTGATATATATACTTGTATGCAAAGTTTGATATCAGTTAGAGGTGTAGTTTGAGAGTTATGCTCATAAGCGTAAATTGAAAGCTTTATGTTAATTAAACGGCGTAATTAGCGTATAGCCTAGTTAAGCCTACTTTTTGATATCAAACTCTTTACCCACTGATGTAATATATTATTTTGGGATTTTGAAGATTTTTAATTAATTTTAGGCTGAGCATAACTTATAGTCGTAGGCTTAATCCGGTAATTGTCGGTTTTGCCCTTACGGGCCATAAAATGAGTTTTACATATCTAATCAACTCAAACCTTTTGCTACTGATCACATATGATAAATAAATTATTTTTAGCCTTCTGGAATAATAAAAATATCAGCCTTATGTATCGAACCCGGAAATGGCTTTAATCGCCTTTTTAAGCGTTTTTAACGCATAGTGTGTGCTATAACTATATTAAACATACAAGGGTTGATACCTACTGATATTTGAGGCAAATTATAATATTTTAACAGTAAGCAAGGGTTGTTAAACTCAGACTTCAGTTTTGAGCTTTTCGGCTAATGTGAAATTACCAAAATACCCCTACGGGGCATAGTTTGGTTATAATTGACAAATTTCACATATATACAATACCCTACTGATATAACTTAGCAAATTGATTATCTTTTCTGATTACATCAGACCTGTAACTCAGGATATTACTTAAACTCTTTTATCACCTTATAAATGACCAAACTACCCCTACGGGGCATAGTTTGTGTTTAAATTCAATTCGGGCATAATAAATGATATCTTACTGATGTCATAACATATTTGGAGCATATTAACTTAGGAAACCTGTAAATGGCTCTCATTATTACCCGTTACGCTTATTACGCGTTCGGTTCGGTTTATGTAACTAGTTTACATAAATTAGCCTAAACGGGTCAAACCTTATCGGTTTTATCTCAAAATCAAGAATGTGTATGAAATACCCATATTAAGCAAGTCTCTGAACTTGTCGGGTCTAAATCACATTCTATCCGGTCTTCGCTTAATCGTGCGTACGAACCGTATATTTGAAACTAACCGGTCTAAGCTTAAGCTTAATTAAAGACCCGTTAGGATTCTAATAGGTTATTATAAACCTTCGTTCCAGATTAGGAGGACCAGTAAAAGCTACTTGCAATTTGCTTATTGTGATTTATACTTTGCTCAGGTAAATACTTTTAACTTATTTTCCCTATACGGGCTTGGGTTACGGTATATAGAATACCGCTTGATCGGGCATCAAATCTTCCATCGTTGGGTGGTTAATTGAATAATTTGATCGGCTCGTTTAAACAGTCTTGTTACTTAAAGCCTTTGGGGGGTTAATGACCATGTCCCGGATATCCTTGGCATCATTTTACGAAATGGCCACGACTTAAGCGCGGGGAGTAGGCGTACACCCGTCAGTGCACAAAAGAATAATGTGGTGTGTCTATTGATCTTTAACCCGGACATGATCCGGGCTACTGATCGCACAAGGAACATGTAATTCATTCACAAGATTATATATTTAAATAATTCTCCCAAGTTAAATAAAATGTTTATGCCACGTGCATCCAAATCAATTTTCAATCATTTTTAAAATGAGTCAGTTGATTGTATTTACCAGTGTAAACTGACGTATTTTCCCAAAAAGATAAAATGCAGGTACTAAGCGAAATTGGCTGGGATTTCTCCTTAGCATCAATAGAAGTCTCGCAAGCTTAAGATGCCTAAAGTCTGTTGAACTATTGTTTCCATTTTTATTTTCGATCCGTCTGTGGATAAACTTGAAAATATTGTGACATTTGATATTACAATATTAAATTCGGTTGAATAATATCTTACAATTTGCTTCCACTGTGCATATTAAATATTGTGTTGTTTGACTATTATGTTGCCAACCACGTCACGATACTCCCCCACCGGGCCCACCGGTGACACGTGGAAATCAGGGTGTGACATGAATCGACTACGCTTATTGATGACGTGTTGAATCATTTCCAAGAGAAAGGAACATCATGGATGGCAACTGTATCTTATTATAGAGCTCCTGAGGGAGGAGCCATTACATGTGAAGTCTTGTTAGATGCAACATCTGGATTTGAGGGATACATTTTGCCCACGTAGCCAACGAATTGGGAATACACGTGGATCTAGCTAAGATCTATCTTGTTAGAAACTGATCGACACCAAAGATCCCTTCGAGGATACAGTAACTTCTTGGCCTGGCTAGATACTATCGTATAATCATCACAGGATTTTCGAGGTTTTCGCAGCTTCAACCTCTTTAGCACAGCAGGGTGTTGCGTATTCTTGGGAGACAAACAGGGGAACGTCTTTGCAGCTTTTAAAACCCAACACTACAATGCACGGAACGTCTTTACCAAATACTACGGGTGATTTAGTGGTATACCATGATGGTTCGAATCAGAGTCTCAGCTACACACAAGTGTAACACAAGAGGGAAATGGCTTACGTGGTGGATTAACAGGAAGAATAACACGACTCACAACCTGGGGTGGAATCCACGATCTCGGATTTGAGCTGGAGGCATTACTTGGACGGTATCAGATGCACAACTTAGACCGGTCACAAGAGCCTCCCGTGTACCCTTGTTTCGAAAGAGAGCTAAACATGTGATGGCATCGCTGGATGGAACTCCCAAGCGATTACGACTATGGAACCTACACACGCAGCTCACCATCGACTCTAACCTATCTGATTAGATTCGCCCTGTTCAAACCGAAACACTGAAGGAAGAAAAGTTTCAAGTTGGGTCCATGCGGGGCATGGAAGAGCAACTTCTGGCAAGTTGGACGATATTCGCCACTTCATGGAACGAGTATGAGTCTCGCTATACAACAATCCAAGGGAACTTGTGTTGAGCAAAACACACCCGCCTTGATATTCTAGTAGTTTAGGTTTTGATGAGAGGTAGTAGGATCTATAAATCTTGTACTGGTGGTCGGGCAAGAAGGCCCACCTAGTTGTGTAGGTGAATGATGTTTGACTGGTGGGGAGGTTAAGGTGGGTATCAGCAACCAGAAACACGCATATGGAAGTGAGAACGGACTGCTATGGATTCTGTCACTAGCCTACTTACAACTCAGAACGGAAATAGTATCACCTGGGTGATCGTTGATTGTCTCACGTTACCAGAACACTTTCTTGCAAATCAAGGAAACTGACGAGTCTTCACAACTGTGAATGTCCCTCTGAGAGAGGCGGCTTTTAGGCACGGGGTGCCAACTCTTGTTATCTCTGATTTTGATCTGTACCTGATTTATGACAGGCACTAGACAACACTCTTGGCTTACGTCTAGACATGAGCATTGCTCATCACCGTAGGACAAACGGTCAGAGCAAACGAACCATACAGACACTCGAAGTCGTGCTGCGAGCATGAGTAGGACTAACATTAGTAAAACTGGAAGGACGCTCACCTTTGGATGAGTCCTACTGCAGCAAATACCACTCTAGTATTCAGGCAGCTCCGTTCGAGGCATTGTTTGGACGACAATGTCGATCTCCGTGTTGGACTAAGGAGAGTGACAACCTATTCACAGGCCCAGGACTTGTACTCAAAACTCTTGAGAAGATTAATTAGATCGGAAATCGTGGGGTGACAACGCGTGAAGCGACAGGAAACCTGATAAGCTTAGGAAACACTGGGAGTTCGCTATAGGCGATCGTATCATGTTGAAAGTCTCACCCTGGGAGGGTGTGGTACGCTGGGAAGCGTGGCAAGCTTAATTTATGTTACGTTGAGTCATTCAGAATCCTGGAAAGAATCGGTCACGTGGCCTACAAACTAGAGTTACCCGACGCATTGGGTAACGTACACAATGCCATTTATGTCTCAAATCTAAGGCAGTGTTTGACCGATGAAACACTTGTGATACCTTTGCTAGAGCCTAAGGTTAACGACAAGTTGTGGTTTGTTGAGGAACCCACTGAAAACATGGACCAGGAAGTCAAGGTCCATAAGTATAGCCGAATCCCAATCCTGAGAGCTCTTTGGGACTCAAGACGTGGAGCGGAGCTCACATGGGAACGTGAGGATCAGGTGAGGCTCAAGTATCCTCAATTGTTCAAAACTACAGAATCGAATCTTGATGTGACTGGCGAATTTCGGGACGAAATTCCCTTTCAAGTTGGGGATGATGTGGCAACCGAGGGAAATCCACAATCAACTTGAACTACCATTACATTTCTCTGTTATCACTTATCAAATTTCGGGACGAAATTTCTTTCAAGTTGGGGATGATGTGACAACTCGTGTTTTGCAATTTCTTTACGTTTTGTTTTATAGTATAACTGACGTATACAATGTATGAATAATTATGTTCGATGATAATCCGGTGGTTGGGATACGCTAATGTTTATGTGAATAGTTATTGGTTTATAATTCTGGTCACGCACTAACTTGGGGATCGCACACCCCTTTAAACTCATACACCGCTCTTCGAGTCGCACACCTCTAGCTTGGGCCGGATATTCTTTTGGTAGGCTGAATCATTGTTGGCCCAGTTCCCCTAAGCCCAAACCGAACCTAACTTCTTTAATTGAGGGCTTGCATGCATACATCTATGTATACGGCTTCACTATCTCAGCAACACACACAAACCCATCAAACCCTACTTCCCCATGGACGACAACAGGAGGCAGATCCAACCCAGTCGCAACCTTCCTCTTGTGCTAACTATCTCTATCTCCTCGCTCCATGTGCCTGGTTAGTATGTTACCCTTGGTTTTGGTTGATAATTATTGATGACTTAGGATATGTATTGTGTATCGATGCAAATCTCTGTGGACATATGTGATTGTGTTATTGATTGATTGATTATTGATTGTTTCTTTTTGTTGAGTGGTTCGGTCTTGTACAACAGGGGTTCGAGTGGGCTGAGTAAATTGGTGTTCAACTGGATGTTAGTTGTAAATTGGTATTATTCATTGATGATTTTCTGAGATGTATGGTTATGATGTTAGGAATCGGTTTAACTGATTACGACATTAGATAGAAGTAGCCTGCGATGTTTAACCTTTGATCTTGGTTGTGTAACGATGAATGTTCATGAGATTGGATTCAGGTTGATTTGAATGTCAATGATGATGATGATATTAGTTATTAGGGTCTGAATCTGTTAACCTCTATAGCAGTCCAAGTATATTAGGTGTTCATATGAGAATTGTTTTGGTCAGCATATAACAGTTTAGGTCAGGGTTTCTTGAAGTAATGGGTGGCCGGTTGTTTAAGTGGGCCGAGTATAAGAGTGTATGGGCCGGATATATATTCCAGAATTTAGAAAAGAAAATTCTGATCATGTATAAGTTCCGAGTATAAGGGGGGAGGGGGTGTTTCAGGTACTTGATAAATCCTGATTATCACTTGTGATATACATTGGTCCAAGTTTTTCATATATGTAATAAATATGCATGTTCGAGTTAATCTGGTAAGCATGTATTGAAATTTACTTGATTAAGTGGGCTCTGACTTGTTTTATGATATCATACCTACTCAATGTCTAAAAAGTGTGTATGGGAGTCCGACATTATTTTCATGGATTCGAGTTTAATAGACATAGGTATTTATCCGGGTTTGTGTAATAGTTATGAGCTTGCTTACATGCCTATATGTGTTATTCGAGAATGTATGTCGCTACCTGAATTTACATGTGTATCTGTGCTAAACGTGCTATGCATACATGCGCCCGAGTTTCTTAAATCATAATATTTGTTACCAAGTAGAGAATCCACGGTATGGCACAGCATGATGAAATATGTTAATCTGTTTACATAAACACTGAACACTGAGTTGTTTAGATACTCAGGGTGTTGCAAACCCTACATGTATGCTCACTTACATGATATTGTACCTTAGGTTGCGTGCAACGGACTTAACAGTTAACGAATATTAGAAGTATATTATCAAACCGAGCAAACTAAGGTGAGTTCATTACTCTTGAGTATGGGTCCCGGTGGTTGGGACAGTCAGTGGGTATCCCTGAGAGGGATAGGTTTTGGGTAAATCATGGGTATTCCTGAGAGGAATATGTCTTTTGGGTAAATCTGGAATGTTGGATAATATACTCATCCTATCACCATTAAAGTCCCTCCTTGTTGTTTGTTACCTGAGAGGTAACAGGGTATTAGTTGGTAGCGCTACTTAGGTTTGGCACCCTCACCCCGTACCGGAGAGGACGGGTGTGAACTAATGACTCAGTCATGCCCAATGCTTTGATAGGAGCATTGGGGAAAGGGCAAAATAAATCAGGAGCCGTCTTGTATCCAAGGTATTATCAACATTGTAATCAATGAACTGAATTAAACACCTGGTAACTAACGTTTTCACAAACTATGAACTCACCAGCGTTGTCTGATTCACTTGTTGCATGCTCGCAGGTCGTTAGATGTCTTGGATTGGAACTTGCTGTCTGGTGTAGCTGGAGTGGTCATGGGTCGAACTGGATGGATGCATGTATTGGAATTATTGATATGACTCGTTGGTTTTGAAACAGTTAAACTATGATTTCTTTTATTTGCTTCCTCTGAACATGTTGGTTTTCATTTAAACTTAATGATGGTACTTTTCAGTAATAAATGATGATTTTATTTAGAAACTTGTGATTGGTTCAACATGATTAGTGGCTCGTTATTGGTTTGTCACATGCTTAGCAGGGTTTTCCATGGGTGGTATTTTGGGGGTGTGACAGAATGTACATGCATATTTGGATAAGATGGGCAGAATTCCCTCATGGATTGATAATGCCAGAAGCATTGATATGAAAACCTCAAGAACGTACTATATCAAGTTCACAATGAATATGTCTACTAAAATAGTTGGGCAAGTGTTGTAAAACTCGAGATATTCTGGTAAAGATGGATATATGTTTGATTAAATTAGTCATTGCTTTTATAAAAAAATTACTTTTAAAGTTCACTATAATCGCAGTTTACAGTCATAATGTCCCGCATTATCCAGAGAAACTATCGAGCTTTTAGATGGAGAATATTTGAATGACCTTGACACATTGTAATTATTGCTCGACTTGCAGTTCGAGTATATGTGCAATCAATCAAACTATATCTGTAAGAGGTTGACGTGTTTTACCATGGATAAAGCTTATCCTTTAACTACGTTAAAGGCTGTTCAATTACTTGATATATAAAATGACTGTTATAGCCTCATATGAAAGAAATTGAAATTTTTGGTCTAGAGGTACCAGGGGCGATGCTTTGAAGGGGCCAGGAGGGGCGCCCGACCCCCCGAACTTTTCGGCCAGTAGTGTTATATATGTAGTTTTCGTATAGAAATTTTTTGGTATATATGTTTTTGACCCCCCCCCCCCCGGTTCTATAAAAATTTTAGGGTATATACGTTTTCGACCCCCCCCCCCCCCCCGTAAAAAAATTCAAGCTTCGCCACTGAGAGGTACCATCTTTAAGTGCAATTGTGCATTATTATTTCTTTCTATCTATTCATGATTTTATATATCTTTGTTGAATTTATCGATTTGATATAGTATGTGTTAAACGACGAAATATTGAAATGGGAAAACATCTATTTCAATACATCTAAGGTATGTAAGATATGATTTATATTTTACTAACCTATCAAAACAAGTTTGGTTAGTTTTGTAAATGCAGGGAATGTAACAAATCACAGTTGTAGATCTTATGATATTTGTTTAAAAGAAGAGGCACTAGAAGGCTCATATGAAGATATACAACATTGAGAACATAAAGAATTGCACATTAAGGGATCAAGCGGAAAAACTTTGAGCAACTTTCAAGAAAAATAGGCACTAGTCACTTGAAGAATACATGTTCAAATGGAGGGGAGTATTATACAAGTTGCATTCTTTTTCCCTTCACTGAGTTTTATCCCATTGGATTTTCTTAGTAAGGTTTTTAATGAGGCAACGTACATGATCCAGAAGTATCAGGGGGAGACGATAAGCGATGCACTCTTTACCCTTAGCTAAGGTTTTGTCCCATTGGGTTTTCCTGGTAAGGTTTTTAACGAGCCAACATCTCCAATCGTATCAAGTTGATAACCAAGGGGGAGTGTTATAAATATATTATTAAATATTATGGTTATCAACACCAAAAATATATTAGCTTCTTCTCCAAATTTTCTTCTCCTATATATACTTCCCATTGTATCTATTCTATGGCATCTCTTTGTAACATCCCAAAAATGCGTAATTTATTTATTTTACCTTAAATGTTCTAAGTATGTAGTATTATAACTTCAGTTGACTAACTAAGTTAAAGAAATGTGATGTTAGCATAGAAAGAATGAAAGTTTGTGCATTAATAAACAACAAGTAGAACTAGAAGGGCTGAAGTTAAACAATTAAATGAAAGCTTATCAATAATACCTTATTAAGTAAACTAGGTTTTCTACTCTTATGGTAATTTTACATAATGTATACATTTTGAAGCAACATGTATAAGAGAGCCAAGCTATTTTAGAGGGGGTAGACTTGCACATTGTCCAAAAATTTAAGACACTTTAGGGGCATTTTAGAAATTTTGGCACCTTTGTAAATAAAAGTAATTTAAAGAGTTATGGGTACTAATCAATATAAATTAACAAGTAATGATCATCAAGGCCATCATTTATTGAATTAATGAGGAAATTAAATATTAGTATTTGAAGAGTTTAGCCTTGCACTAATCTATATACAAAGCAAAACCTATAACCGATTTTGAAGTTAAAATTGTTAAGTAAATGCTAAACACACTCATGTGTATATAATATGTATTCCACTCATGTGATTATAAGATTTTGATCTCTTATTCTCTCCTAAAAGTCGGTTTCTTCGTCTTCTGATATATCGTTCAAACCCTATCAAAATCAGCATCAGCATCAGCCTCATCTCTCCGATCTTATTCTGTAAGCCAGTGAATTCCACCAAATTGTCTCCACCATGTCTGATGTGGTTTACACCGCCACCACCACCAAGTCCATTGGTTGTAGTACATAGGCTGATGAACCCGAAGACGTCCTGAAAGAGCCCAAAGCGCCGTCTACAAGTTACACTAGATTCACTCGCCATCAACGAGTCCAAAGTATTTAATGATTTCCATGAAGATTCCAACATTGTATATTTAACACACTCTATGATTCTTCGGTTTTATTTAAAAAAAAACTAACTAGGGTTTTTAGGTTACCACACCTTATACTTCTGGTGTAAGATTTGAATCTTTCTCCTGAGTTAATGAAGGGTTGTATGTGGAGATGAAGTTTGAGAGGCCCAGTAAGATCCAATCAATGAGTTTGCCGAAGATACTAACTCCACCTTACAAGAACTTGATCGCTCAGGCACATAATGGCAGAGCCGGCCCCGAGTACTCTCAAAAAAATTTAGGCCTCGGGCTACAAAATAAAATTGGGCCCAAAATTGTAGTTAAGGAGAAATGAATTAGTAAAATAAAACGTTGGTGGTGGTGCCAAGACTTTTTTACATAATGAATGGATGCATATATTAAATATGTAATTTATTATATATATCAAAGTTTATAAAAACCTTTTGGGCCCTTTTAAAATTTGGGTCTATACCAACGACACGAGTTTGCCGGCCCAAGAGTCGGCCCTGCATAATGGATCCGGAAAGACAACTTGTTTTGTGCTTGGTATGATGAGTTGCATTGATCTGACACTAGCTGCTCTTTGTATATGTCCTACTAGAGAACTTGCCCTTCAGGTAATTCAAACTTCATATCAAGTCTGCATGCATGCATGTGATATATTATATAAGTTTAATTCTATTATTACAAATGAAATATCTTTGTACTTGCTTTTGTGATTTCGTAATATCTTTGATGGTGCAGAACATGCAAGTGCTACTGAAGATGGGAAAGTTTACTGGCATAACATCATAATTGGGTGTTCCTGCGGATAACGCTAACTATACTCCAATCTCCAAGAGAGCACTAGTGACGGCAGAAGTCATTATCGGCACACCGGGTACTATTAACAAATGGATGGCAGCCAAGAAGTTAGGTACATATTTTTTGAAGATCCTTGTGTTTGATGAGGCGGACCCTTTTGGTAATTTTACCATGTGTATAAGTTTTGAAGCCACGTGTATAAATAAAGCAAACCATTTTAGAGGGGTTAAACTTGGACATTGTCCAAAGTTTTAAGACACTTTGAGGGCAATCTAGACATTTGATCCATGGAATCCATGCCCACTTATGTCTTCCATTAGTTGAATTAAATTAAGGAAATAAATAAAATTTTTCAAATAATTAAAGGAATTAATTGATTAAATTAAAGGTTAGACATGCAACTTTTGGGATTTTCATGATTTAATAGTATGTCTAAATATAATAAATAGATTAATATGGACTATAATATCTATACTATATTATAATACATTTCACAAGGATGACTGCAAAATTACAAATTTTTGCCACCATCCGACCTAGAGTTCAACCAAAATCAAGTATTTTTTTTGGTAACGTACGCGATAGCGATTGACGTGGTAACGTACGCTATAGCGATTGATGTTACGGTTGCGGTATTGTGTGCACAAACCCAGCTACTTATGAGAGAACATCGTTGTCAGTATTTTGTGCTAATGGAAACCAGTGTTCACCTTTATGATTTTTGGCAGGTCAAACCAGATAACAACCAAACTCTTGCCACGTTGCGTGTGAAAGAAAACGGCAACACTCCTGCCGCTAAGCGCCGAGAGAAACTAATACCATTATTATATAAAATTACACACTAAATTCATTTAGTAGAGATTTAGAATATTACGATGAAAATGGATGTGTAAATTTTAAGTTCTTTTATCTTCTTTGGAAGCCATTGTTGAGGCACACAATTGAAATTATGTGAAACTTACATAAATTCATATATGGTGGCTCGTAATAGACGTTATAATTGAATATGATATTAGTCCGAACACCCGCCGCAACGTGCGGGCATTCCCACTAGTTTTAAACAAATAAAACACACAACACACATTCAGTGTGTATGCTGGGGATCGGCCAGGAAGAAGAAGAACAAGGAAAACCCTTGTTTTCAGAAATCAACAAGATTAGAAGGGAAATCTAAGCGAAACTAAATGCATGAACTCAAATTCTAATCATCTAAGCTTTCTTATCAAAATGGTAAGTCGAATTTCTTAAATTGATGATTTGTAGGAAGTGGGTTTCGACCCAATCATGAGTTCATATGAAAACTCGTGTAATTGGGAGTTAGGATTACACTATAGAACATGAATTATGCTTGAAATCGGTTGAATTGATGATTTAAAGTAAGAACCCACTTGATTTAGGAGTATTGTGAAGAATAATGATGAATTATGTGCATATTAGTGTAATGGTTAAGTCTGAAATTGCTTATAGTGAGTAAATGTTAGATGAAACTGATTTGGAATGAATGTTGTATGAGATTTGTTGAACTTGATGATCTTGACATGAACTAGTGAGGATGTGCATATGATACTTATACATTATGCTTTATTAATGTTATGCGTACCATGTGTTTGATGAAATGCTTAAGTATTGTCTATTATGTGATGTTAATGATTTCATATGCATATAATAAAAAATGAATTGGATTGGTAAAATGATGAGTTAGTAACTCACTATGTAAATGTAAATATGAGATAAAAGCGTGAGATTAAAAGAATGTTGAATGTGTAACTTGTAGGAGTGAAGGAAGAAAGTACGAGCCAATCCGGATCGCAAGCATTGCCAAGTAAAGGTAAGTTCGTATGAACTTCGCTTCATACTAATGCATTTCATTATATTAGTTTCATATTAATACTACTAGCTTGTTAATATTACTTTAAGTATGGTAATATGATGCGATGAACGAAGAAATAGTTTGATAGTATGGTATGAACTTGATTACAAATGACTCGTTGTAAACGTGTTAAGTAGAATGAAATGGTAAAGGATGGACCCGAATAAACGGGTCGGATAAGGTATTTCTTAAATTTTAAATGGAAAATAAAGATCTATTTAAAAACGATTCAGAAGAGACAGAACAAACAACTGAAGTAATAAACTTTAGTCAAAACGAAAAGGATTTTGTATCAGATTATATGATTAACTCTGATCAACTAACAAAAATTAACACGCTTAAATTCAAGCTTGACACAAAACAAGTTTTTAATCAACCAAAAACTTTACAAAGTTTAGTTTCTAGAGCTTTTTCTAGAAAAAAAATAAAATATTTTATTGTTTTAACACTAAAGAACTTTCAGTTGACATAAAAAATACATCTTGGGAAGTTTATTTGCCACTCCTAACAAAGGGAGAAATAGCAAAAAGCTTTTACATATTAAACCAGAGTTGAGAAAATGTCTCAATATGGTACATATAGGAGCAGTCAAAATTCTCCTAAAAGCACAGTTTAGAGATGGAATTAATTTCCTATAAAAATGGCCCTTGTTGATAATAGAATTATCAATAGGCAAGACGCTCTTCTAGGAGTGATTCAAGGAAATTTAGCTTATGGAAAATTTATGTTTACTATCTATCCTAAATTTGCTTTTCATCGAGATTCAAAAGATTTTGATAAAACTCTAAGTTTTATACATAAGTGTGAAAGAACTGATCTTATGGAACCAGGAAATAAAGTTTTTACGAGTAATTATTTAATTTCGTATGCTTTAACTAATAGTACCATTCAATTGAGTATAAGGAAAAAGAAAATATAACAATTGAAGATATTTTCTCAGAAATTGGAGTTGTTGAAGGTAGTAAATTCTCTGAACCTTCACAGTTAAAAGAAAATTGGGCAACTGATATTGCACGAAATAAACAGATTCTAGGAACAAAACCTAGGCACAGTTTTGCTGGAACCTCTTTACAAACAAGAGAATCTAGTAACACTGAACAATTAATACGATCCATGTCGGAAAGAATAGACAAGCATGGAAAAATTTTAAAAGAGTTTATTGGGACATAATGTCTTTAAAACATATTTTAAATTATTTATGTATTCTTGATGAGCAAATCGCTTATGAAGAAGAAGACATACACATTTCTTTAATTCGGATACAACAATTAAAGGAAAATTTTATGATGAGTCATAAAATAAAATCTCTCAACATAGGAATTGTTAAAATAAACATTATTGCCTCTAAACAAAAAAAAATCTTGAGCTTAAAGCTAAAAAAGCAACAGTATCTATAGCATGAGTTCTCATGGTAAAATAGAACTAGTTAGAGATTTAATTAAGAAGGTGGAAAGTTTATCTACCAACGAAAATCTTGAAGCCATTGCTGCAAAAGTCATCAAAGATATTTCAGACAAAGTTGATGAAAAAATGAATCCAGAAACTCTTTTGCCCGAAAAGCAAAAAGAAAAAAAATGGTCAATGAAAAAAGCTTTCAAAAATATTCATTTCCAAATTTCAACGTTGGAAATCCATCATTAGGAAGCTCTAAAAGTCCAAACACATTAACATGGCCTTTTGGACCACCTAAACCACCCACATGACTAGTTTTGAATACATAAAACTATCTTTTCAAAAACTAGACATGAAAATCTCAAGATGCCATTTACTTCGTCAAAATGCCATCAATTTGCTTTTGAAAACTACAATTGGAGCATGCATCCAAAAGACAAAATGAATAACATAATTTTTCATAAAAGTCAAATAAAAAGGCTTGAATAAATAATTAAAAATCTTAAAGATAAAAAGATTATTTTATCTTGCGGGTAAAATGAGCTCTATCACTCAAAGATTGGAGCAAATTTTAGATGAACAATTGGAAACCCTTCCAGTTGAACAGATAAATGAGCTTGTTCACCTCATTTCATTAGATGACAAAGAATATGAACACAAGTTTTTTGAAAATAAAATCTTAAATGAAAGATATTTTTCTGAAAATAAAGAACGGATCTTTGCTTTAAAGGATGAAGAACCCGAAACCGAAGAAAGTTCTTCAGATATTGAAACGTCTTCAAACCATAGAGTAAATAAATCCATTACTAGCAGTAATAACAGATGTTCTAATAGAAAAAAAGAATACGGAATTTTCCGTACCGTATAATAATAATAATGATGATAATGATAATAATGATGATAATGATCATATCATAATAATCATAAACCACCACCACCACAACAACAACAATGGTAGTTCAACTACTATTAATACTATTAAAATTGATTGTATCTTTAACCTCAACAAAAGAAAAGAGGTAATTGATAAATGGAACACTGAGATCAGTCTAATCATTCAGACCAATCCAGAAGAGTTCTCTCATGCTAAGGCTTTGTTATTATTAGTTGAACATAAATCTGCAGGATTATCCACTTCATCAAAGGAACAACTTGGAATGAAGATTTGCATGGTGAGAATCTTTTTAATCAAATAATAAATGCAATATACATGATGTTTTTAGGTCTTGACTTCATGACAGATAAAGACCTAGAAAATCAAAAGTTGCTAGAAAAAGCAAGACAAAATCTTGCTAAAGCACAACTTTGTGATATATGTCTTTTAGACGATTTCACTTGTCTTTATGAAAAAAATTTATATAAATTTGGCACAAGTGAATTCAATTCTTGGATTGATGCCTACTTAATGAAAATTCTCATCATCGGAGAAAAGGCAAAAGAATGATGGACTACAGAAAAAAATCAGTTTACAATGCATTCTCTTGGGTTTGCTACAAGAATTGTTAAAGAGGAAATTGCAGCGTATTGTGATTTTTCTAATAAACAAAAACAATTAAAACGTTTTAATAAAAACGGTTGTTAAAAACTCACTGAGTTACCACAATTATCTTTTAGCTATGAACCAACAAAAGATAAAGGTTATTTCAAAAAGAAATATAAAAATAAATATAAAACAAAAACTAAAAAACGTTTTTGGAAAACTAAGAAAAGAAAATTTTCATCGGAAAAATATTTTTCTAAAGAAAAACCTAAGGTCTGTCCTCAAGGGAAGAAAAAATGTTGTTGCTGGATATGTTCTGAAGAAGGACATTATGCCGACGAATGTCCCAACAGACAAAAATTTTCGGAAAATTTAAAATTTATCTCGAAAGCTGAAATTGAAGGATATTTTCCTTCTGAAAATATTTTTGATGGCTTTACGCAAGTATATACATTAGAAATACTAGATAACTTGTCATCCGATTCTTCAACAGAAGACAAAGAATGAATTCTAACCATTCTTTTAGTTGGGGGGATGAGAATCATAAACAAACTCATTGTTTTGAATTAGCCTATTCAAATATAACTAATCCAAATTCAATTTATATCAAAGGAAAAATATTTTTCAAATGATATAAAACAATTGCTCTACATTGTTATTTAGATACAGGGGCAAGTCTTTGTTTAGCAAGCAAACATGTAATTCCTGATAATCTATGAGAAAACACTCCCAAAGATATTAAGGCAATTATTGCTAACAGAGAAGTCATTAAATTAGATAAGGTTTGTAGAAATCTTATAATCTATTTTTCTGGAGTTCCATTTACCATTCCTACTATCTATCAACAAGATTCAGGTATGGATTTACTTCTTGGAAATAATTTCTTTCAAGTTTATGGACCTTTCACTTAATGGTTAGACAGTGTATCTTTTCATCTTAATCAAAAAATGATTTTGATTAAAAAAGTTACAAAGGCTTTTCAAATCGGAAAACCAATTTTTCTTGAATCCATGAAAAAAGATTCAAAGATAAAACAAATTCCTGGAACTAATATAGTTCAAGAGGTTATAAAACCGGAAAGAATATTTTTACTTGAAATACAAAAGTTTCAAAAAATTGAAGAACTACTTGAAAAGGTTTGTTCAGAAAATCCTATTGATCCTGAAAAATAAAAAATAAATGGATGAAAGCATCAATAGAACTTATAGATACTAAAACTGTTATCAGGGTAAAACCTATGAAATACAGTCCACAGGACAGAGAAGAATTTAATAAACAGATTAATGAATTACTTGATTTAAAATTACTTATTCCAAGTAAATCACCTCACATGTCTCCAGCATTCTTAGTTGAAAATGAAGTTGAAAAAGAAAAGGAAAAAAACGCATGGTTGTAAATTACAAAGCAATTAATGCAGCTACTAAAGACGACAGCCTTAATCTTCCTTGTATGCAGGAATTATTAACCCTCTTAAGAGGAAAAACCTATTTTTCTAGTTTCGACTACAAAAGTGGTTTCTGGCAGGTATTGTTGATGAAGAATCTCAGTTACTAACCGCATTCACATGTCCAGATGGTCATTATCAGTGGAAGGTAGTTCCTTTTGGATTAAAACAAGCACCGAGCATATTTCAAAGACATATGCAAAATGCTTTAAGAGGTTTAGAAAATTATTGTACCGTCTACGTCGACGATATTATACTTTTCTCAAAATATGAAGATAAATACTATTTTCATGTTTGATCAGTTTTAAAAACAACTGAAAAATATGGAATTATTTTATTAAAAAAGAAAGCTAATCTTTTTAAAACAAAGATAAACTTTTTGGGTCTTGAAATAGATCAAGAAACTCATTGTCCACGAAAAACATATACACAAATTCTCAGATACATTAAAAGATAAAAAACATCTTCAAAGATTTTTTGGAATTTTAACCTATGCTGAAAGTTATATTCCTAAAAACGCAGAACTTAGGAAACCTTTACAGGTAAAATTAAAAAAAGGATTATATATGGGAATGGAAAAAATCCGATACAGACTATATCAAAAAGATAAAGAAAAACTTAACCGGTTTTCCAAAACTTTATCTTCCAAAAGAAAATGAATTTTTAATCATAGAAACAGACGCTTCTCATGATTATTGGGGAGGAGGTTTGAAGGCCAGAACAACCGAAAAAGAAGAAATATGTAAGTATACTCCTGGAATCTTTAAACAAGCCAAAAGAAATTACTATAGTAATGAAAAAGAATTACTTGCGGTAAAAAACACTATTTCTAAATTTTCTATTTATCTTACTCCTGTAAAATTTCTAGTCAGGACATATAATGAAAATTTTACTTATTTTCTTAAAACAAAAATTTCTGGAGATAACAAACAAGGCCGTCTTGTCAGATGGCAGATGTGGTTTTCAAGATATTCTTTCGACATTGAGCATCTTGAGGGGGACAAAAACGTGCTAGCTGATTGCTTGACACGAGATTTTCAAAATACGTAAACAAATACGTACTTCAAATGCTTTTCATGCTTATTTAAGGAGTACAAATCCTTCAAACGAAGGCATGACCTATCACTTTCACAAAAGTAAGGTTTATTTTTAAAAAGAAATGGAGAATTTAAAGGCTTTACACCTGAAAGAAAAAATTCTTTTGATAGAATTAAAAGCTATTCAAGATCAAATAGCTCTCTATGACAAAAGTCTAGAACCAACTGCTAATTCAGAGCAGGAATCCGCAAGGAAACAATCTGAATCTATTGCCTCTCAAACAGCGAAGGGTAAAGAAAAATCAAGTCCGTTTACTCCTGTTGCTTTGGAAAAAAGCAAAAATAGAGTAAATGAAGAACTAAAATCTTCATCTAGCCCAGAAGCAAACGGCTCTGGTAAAGGCATATGAAATCCGTTGATGGCTGACAGTTTACCAAAAACTGAAAAGGTCTCTGTCAGACCAAGTTACTCTCAAGTCACTGAAGCACCAGAAAATCTTAAATCAAGATTTTATGTTATCTTTGATGGTGAACACAGAGGAATCTACGAAAACTAGTCTATAGTCAAATGTTATATTGATAAAACTGACCATCCCTTCAAAAAATTTGGGTCATTATTACAAGCCCAACAAGAAGCCATCCGATATTCAGCAAACTTCGGGAAAAGAGATACCTTTAAAGGTAACCATTTTTTCTGAACCTTTGAAGCCCAAGAAAAAATAAAAGGTCATTGAATTCAGAAACACTTTCTCAAAACCAACATTAAAAGAAGAGAAAGAAGAAAAAGATAGCATATCTTTAGACGAATTCAGAACAATTTGGTCAAAGGCTAGAGCCCTAACCCAAAACGATTTCGAGTTCGAACATATTTACACGGAAGATAAGGCTACTTAAAGTCTAATTATCTTTTGTCTAGGTGCAAACCCAAAACTAGTTTCTCTAGCATTGTCTGCTGGATTAGCAAAGTTCATTTACCATTCTCCCAATTTACTTGAAATAAGTAATTTATCTGAAGGAGTGAAGAAAGCTATCAAAAACTTTCGAAAGAAAATTGCTGCTGCAAGAGATGCAAATATCTTCATCAAGTGTAGTTCTACACTCCCTGACTGGTATCAACGAAAAACCTTTCCAAGTTACCATCATTTAGAAATTGGTATTGCCAAAACAAGAACAAAAACCTTCAAGGGTTATAAAGGAAGACTATGAAGACTTCGAGAAATGGATAGATATCAGGATAAAAGGATTTTTACAAATCCTAAACAACCTGCAAAAAAATAAAGCAGGAAGCTTTAATAAAGTAAATTATTGCAGCACCAACTACATAATTACTAGCTATAGTGGAACTTCAATACCACTACAAGAAAAAGAAGTTCTAGAAAGGATGGAGCAATGCATTATTTTCAATAAAATAGAAGCAGGCCCCGCCACTAAAGAACAACTTTGCCGAAAGTTACAACGCACATTTGAAAATCATCAGTGCGAATACTGTAAAGCATCTTCAGAAGAAGAAAACAAAACCTCTACTGAAAAAGGCAGCTATTCTTCAGAAGAAGACACTCGAGAGCTGGACCAACACATGGGTTTGTCGATTAAATAACGTCATCCATGACGATTAATTAAAGGCTATAATGGTCTTTTTTAAAACTCACTTCTGCTATATAAAGAAGTAGAATTCTTTAGTTTAAGGATCATCTCTCGTACCCTCTCCTTTCCCACTTTTTTCTTATTTGCAACTTAATGTGTGTAAGCGAGTAGACTCCTTGCTAAAGGAGAGTATTATGTAAATATCAAGAAGTTCTTCCTTAGGGAAGAACAATTATGAATAAAAATATCAGCTTCCTTTTATCCATTATGTTCATCTTTAAAATTTTGCAAAACCTGGAGCCCTGGAGCCATAAGAGTATCGTTTATAGGCATGAGGCCATAGGGAAGAATTTGTTGGGTTGGTCACTTGGAAAAATCAACTTAAAGATTTATTAGCTGAATAAGGAAGAAATGTATATTTTATTCTAACTGTTAAATTACTTCAAAATATTTACGTTAATGATTTATTCAATCAAAAATTTTAGTCAAGAAATGACTATAAATAATGAATTTCGTAAATTCAAAATTATGAATTTTATATTCAAAGGATTGATTCCGCAATTCAAAACGATTCCAAAATCGTACGCATTAGTCAAAATATGGCCGAGAAGACCGACTCGGTCATTCGGATGAGCAAGTGCCCTTTTGAGCAAAGGGTTACTTATATCACTGTACTCTTTATTGATGGGGCACTGTCTTGGTGGAAACTCCAGGTCCAAACTAAAGGCGAAACTGCTGCATACGGCCTGACCTGGGAGGAACTCAAAGAATTAATGAGGAAAAAGTATTGCTCGAGGTCGGAAATTCAGAAGTTAGAAACAAAATTCTGGAAATGCATCGTGCTATTAGACAAATAATTACAAGTTTACAAAGCGACCGGGGGGAGAACATTTGTTAGTGCCAAGGAGTTTTCATGATAGGAACATTTGGCAGTCATTTCAAAAATCACTTAGGGATACATACCCCTAGCCAGTACAAGTTTACAATAAAAAAGTAAGATTTTCATGCTACATTGTTTCTTCATGCCTTCAAGTTGTCTTCCAAAAGTCTAGATCTTTATAAGTTTTAGTCTTCACAAAAGCGGGTACTCATCCCAAAAGATAGATACTGACTGACATGCTGCTGACACACTACTGACGTGGAGAAGGCGGAGGTGGTGACTGTGGTAGTGGTGGCGGTGATGGAGGAGGTGATGATGGTAAAGGTGGTAATAGTGATGCAGGTGGTGGTGGTGGTGGGGAAGTGATGGCGGCTCTGATCGCGGCTAGCTCGGCCTGGAGCTCGCTGACCCTACGAAAGAGTATAGAGATCTGAACATCATGAGATATCATCCTGTCATCCGTAGTGGTCGGAGGGAAGTGAGAGGGATGATAAGGATCAGAAGAGTCCATGCCCAATGGGGGTATAGGAGTATGCATGTAAGGTGGTCTGACTGAGGATGGAGGTCCAGCAAAGTGAGAAGGTCCAGCAGCATAGGGGTCGTGAAATGTGTGAGGGAACGGCTAATGTGACGACTGTCCAAACTGATGATGAGACGGGGGATACAGAGAGTGTGAAAATCCCGGCAAATGCATGGGATCGCAAGTAGGGGTAGATGGTACCGAAACAGGGGAAGACACAGGGGTGAGAGTAGTGAGGACAACAGTAGATGTAGTGGACGAGACATCAACGACAGACACGACCAGAGAAGAGGGGATTAGTTCCTGTTCCCTTAAGATAAACAATTTTAAAATAAATTTTAAACGTTTTTTTTTTTAAATTTAAAATGAGTTTTAGAAATTCGTTTGAAGATTCGAAAGAATCAAACGAACAAGAAGTAACTGAAGTTTTAAATTTCAGTGAAAACGAAAAAGGTTTTGTATCAGATTACATGATTAATTCTGATCAATTAACTAAAATTAACAAGCTTAAATTCAAGCTTTACACAAAACAAGTTTTTAATCAAACAAAAACTTTACAAAGCTTAGTTTCTAAAGCTTTTACAAGAAAAAATAAAGTATTTTATTGTTTTAATACTGAAGAACTTTCAGTCGACATAAAAAATACAGCTGGAGAAGTTTATTTGCCACTCCTAACAAAGGGAGAAATAGCAAAAAAAACTTTTACACATCAAGCCAGAGTTGAGAAAATCTCTCAATATGGTACACATAGGAGCAGTCAAAATACTCCTTAAAGCTCAGTGTAGAGATGGAATTAATTTTCCTTTAAAAATGGCTCTTGTTGATAATAGAATTATTAATAGGCAATACGCTCTTCTTGGAGCAATTCAATGAAATTTAGCTTATGGTAAATTTATGTTTACTGTCTATCCTAAATTTGCTTTACATCGAAATTCAAAGGATTTTGATAAAACTTTAAGTTTCATACATCAGTGCGAAAGAACTGACCTTATGGAACCAGGTAATAAAGTTTTTATGATTAATTATTTAATCTCGTATGCTTTAACCAACAGTACTCATTCAATCGAGTATAAGGAAAATGAAAATATAACTCTTGAAGATATATTTTCTGAAATTGGAATTGTTGAAGGGTGTAAGTTTTCTGAACCTTCACAGTTAAAAGAAAATTGGGCAATTGATATTGCACGCAATAAACAAATTCTAGGATTCGAACCTAGACACAGTTTTGCTGGAACCTCTTTGCAAATAAGAGACTCTAGTGACACCGAGCAATTAATGCGAACTATGTCGGAAAACATAGACAGGTATGGAGAAATTTTAGAAAAGGTTATTAAGACTTAATGTCTATACATCTTCTTGATATGCAAATTGCTTATGAAGAAAGTGATATTTTTAGCCATAAACATCAAATACAACAAGTTTATGAAGATATCATGATTAGTCACGAAATAAGATCTCGTAACAAAAAATTTCTCAAAAGAAACATTGTTTTTACTAAACAAAAAATTCTTGAGCTTAAAGCTAAGAAAGCATTAATCTCTGTTGCATGAGTTCTCTGAGTAAAATTGAAGAACTGGTTAGAGAATTAACCAAGAAGGTAGAAGATTTGTCTACCAATGAAAATCTTGAAGCAATTGCTGCCAAGATTATCAAGGATGTTTCTGACAAACTTGATGAAAAAATAAATTCAGAAAATCTTTTACTCAAAAAGAAAGAAAAGATTTTTAACGAAAAAAGCTTTCAAAAATATTCATTTCCAAATTTCAATGTTGGAAATCCATCTTTAGGAAAGTCTAAATGTCCTAATGTATTAACTTGGCCTTTTGGATCAACTTCAAATGACCAATAAAGGACAATTGAGAAACTCTTTTAGAGACATAAATCGAAAGGTTTCTATGCATTATTTCTATTTAGAAAGAAATAATCAAAGAATTTTGGAATTACATTCAGATTGGAGTATTCATCCTTCTGATAAACTTTTTAAATTAAATGCTTTAAAAAGAAAAAAATTCTTTTATGAAAAAAGATATTCAAAGACTTAGAGAGACAAAAATTATTTTATCTGGTGGATAGAATGATTCCAATTACTCAAAAGTTAGAAGGAATCTTTTTTGATCAAATGGAAACCCTTCCACTTGAACAAATGCATGAACTTGTTCATCTCATGTCATTAGATGACGATGAATGTGAACAAATGTTTTCTGAAAATAAAATCTTAAATGAAAGATATTTTTCTGAAAATAAAGAACGGATTTTTCCTTTATCTGTAAAGGATGAAGAACCTGAAACTGAAGAAAGCTCTTCAGACATTGAAACGTCTTCATACCATAGAGTAAATAATGCTACTTCTAGCAGTAGACGTTCTAATAAAAAGAATACGGAATTTTCCATGCCGTATCACAAAGGAATACCTAATTCTGATAGTAATAAAAATGGTAGTTCTACTACTATTGATACTATTAATATTGATTGTATCTTTGGCCTCGATAAAAGAAAAGAGGTAATTGACAAATGGAACACTGAAATCAGTCTAATTATTCAGACTAATTAAGTTGAATTTTCTAATGCTAAAGCTTTGTTATTATTAATTGAACATAAGTCTGATATTATTAATTTTCTAATGCTAAAGTTGAATTTTCCATGCCGTATCACAAAGGTATACCTAATTCTGATAGTAATAAAAATGGTAGTTCTACTACTATTGATACTATTAATATTGATTGTATCTTTGGCCTCGATAAAAGAAAAGAGGTAATTGACAAATGGAACACTGAAATCAGTCTAATTATTCAGACTAATTCAGTTGAATTTTCTAATGCTAAAGCTTTGTTATTATTAATTGAACATAAGTCTGCAGGGATAATTCAAAATTTCATCAAAGGAACAACTTGGGATGAAAATATGAATGGTGAAGATCTTTTTGATCAAATCATAAATGCAATATATGTGATGTTTTTGGGTCTCGACTTTATAACAAATAAAGACCATGAAAATCAAAAATTACTAGAAAAAGCAAGACAAAATCTTGCAAAAGCACAAATTTGTGATATTTGTTTGTTAGACGATTTTACTTGTCTTTATGAAACAAATCTATACAAATTAAGTACAGGTGAATTCCACTCTTGGATTGAGGCTTACTTAATGAAGATTCCTATCATTGGAGAAAAAGCCAAAGAACGATGGAACAAAGAAAAGAATCAGTTTGCGATGCATTCTCTTGGGTTTGCAACAAGAATTGTAAAAGAAGAAATTGCGGTTTACTGTGATTTTTCTGATAAACAAAAACAACTAAAACGTTTTAACAAAAGCTGTTGCAAAAAGCTTACTGAGTTACCACAATTAACTTTTGGTTGTGAACCAGTAAAAGATGAAAAAAATTTCAAAAAGAAATATAAAAATAAATATAAAACAAAAACTAAAAAACGTTTTTGGAAAACCAAGAAAAGAAAGTTTTCTCCTGGAAAATACTTTTCAAAAGAAAAACCTAAGGTTTGTCCTCAAGGGAAGAAAAAATGTCGTTGCTGGATATGTTCTGAAGAAGGACACTATGCCAACGAATGTCCCAACAGACAAAAGTTTCCGGAAAAATTAAAAATTATTTCGAAAGCGGAAACTGAAGGATATTTTCCTTCTGAAAATATTTTTGATGGCTATACGAAAGTATATACATTAAAGATATTAGATAACTTGTCATCAGATTCTTCAACAGAAGACTCAGAATGAAGTCCAACCACTCTTTTAGTTGGGGGGATAAAGATAAACAAAATGAATTTGTTTATTCAAAAAATTATTTATTTTCTGAAAACAAATTTTTTTTTTGGGAAATAATAATCAGGGTCGTCTTGTCAAATGGCAGACACGGTTTTCAAGATATTCATTCAACAATGAGCATCTTAAGGGGGCCAAAAACGTGTTAACTAATAACTTGACACGAGATTTTCAGAAATCGTAAGCAATGATGTCATTATTATCCTTGCTCCTATAAATTGAAGGCTTTCCTTCATCCAAAATCATCACCTTCATTTACAAAAAACTTTTGAAAAAAGAAAGGGAGATGAAAAATTAAGGGTTTTACGCCTAAAGAAATTGTCTTTATAAAAAAAAACTTCCAATATGGAAGAAGTCTTAAAGCTCTACGTCTCAAGGAAAAAATTCTAGAAATAGAATTAAGATCCATCAGAGATCAGATCAGTGTCTACACGACCATGATCTTAACTGGAAATTCTGTCCAGGATGCTGAAAAGCTAAAAACAGAATCTAGTCCAGCGCAAACGGCGACTGGTAAAGACTCAACAAATCCGTTGATCCCTGATGCTTTGGGAAAAAGCATGCCAAAGGCTTCACAAGCCAGGCGAGATCTTCATTCAAAGAAGGCTAACATCCGATTGACCCCTGGGTCTACATTTTCGGAGGTTGTCCGTTTACGATAAATGGAAAGAGAAGGTTCATCTTCTCCCAGCAGCTCAGATGCAAACGGCTCTGTAGCTAAGAAGTCAAATCTGTTGACTCCTGACAACTTGGAAAAAGTTGGAGAAACTAGTCTTCAGCCTAGTTATGCGGACAAGACAAGAATGCCAGCAAAGGATGATTCAAAGTTCTACGTGATATTTGAAGGTCCAAATGCAGGAATCTATGATGATTGGGACATTGTATCCAATCTAATAAAGGAGACATCTTTCGTCCACAAGAAGTACAGGACACTTTTTCAAGCTCAACAAGAAGTAGATAAGTACCAAGCTAACTTCGGAGGGAAGAAGATAATCTTCAAAGCACCAATCTTAGTGCCCAAAGTCCAGAACCATACTGGTCAAAGAAGACAGGTGGTCTTCATAAAAAAGAAAGAAGAAGCTCCATCCAAAGATCCATCTTCAGAGATTTTAGAAGGAATAAGCTTCCCAGATTTCAGAATCCTATGGTCCAAAGCAAGAGCTCTCTCCATAAAGGATTATGAAGCAGAAAAGATTTATTCAGACGATAAAAAGTCCAGAAGTCTTTTCGTAATCTGCCATGATGCAGATACAGTTTTCACTTACCAAGCTTTTTGTGCAGGGTTAGTCAAGGCCATTTATCCCAGCAAGGATCTTAAGGAGTTAAGGTCATTTCCTAAGGGATTAAGAAAAGCAGTTGGAAAATTCATCCAAAAAATTGCTAAGGATGCTAATATTTACATCCAGCATTCCAGACTGGGTTGATGGAAAAATCCTTCCAGCCTATCACTATATTGAGCTAGGCTTAGCGGCAAAAAGAGAAGTTCAACCGTCCAAAGTCATAAACAAAGAAGATGACTTCATCAGCATGGGAATCTATGCCTACCGAGTTGAAAAGATTATTTCCATAATCATAAAGACACAAAAGCTTAATACAAAAAGCAAAGCCAAGGTCAATTATGCCAACCCAAATTGCCTGATCACCAGCGCTACAGGGAAGACGCTCTGTCAAGAAGATCAACGCGCAATCCACGCGCTTGAGGATAAGATCTTAAAGAATCAGATCGCGGCAGGTCCTACCACAAAGAAGATGCTTTGTGAAAGGCTCCAAAAGGTCGACAAAGACCATCAGTGCACATTATGTAAAAGCACCAAAGTTGATAGGGACACTACACCAAAAGCAGATGCTTTGTCTACTACCAGCAGTGAGGGGTCCTTCACAATAATTCTATGAAAAACGTAAGCACTTACGTCATTCAATAGAAGACAAGCGGCTACAGCTCTAAAGGCATCTTTAATTCAATGAAATTATTGGTAGGTCTTGTAAGAGGAAATCTCCGTCTATATAAGGAGCAATACCTCAGAAGGATGGGACATCCCCTGCTCAATCCCAAAATCCCTCGTTCACATTCTCAACCACCCTCACCTACTTTTCTTTTTCTTTGATCATTCTTATGATCATTTTTCTTTTCTAGTTTATGTGTGCTAGGATGGAGTAGAAACTCCTTTAAGGAGTTGATGTAAATATCAAGAAGTTCTCCTTCGGGAGAACTGTTATGAAATAAAAACTCCTTTGTAAACCTCTATCTTTTATCTTCTTTCATGAAAATTTTTATTCTGTAAAACCTGGAGTCCTGGAGCCCGTTGAAGTACCGCTGAGGCAGGAGGCCGTTAGGGAAATTAAGGGTTGGATTGGTCCCTTGCAGAAAGAAATAGAAACTTTCAAGAAGAAAATACAAGAAGAAAAAAGGTATAGATTTTATTTCAAACTGTTAAATTACTTCAAGATTGATATTTCACATCTCTCCTTAAAATCTTAAAAAGAATTTAATTCAACACAAAAACTAAGATTTTGATTAAATCAAAAAATGATGTTTATAAACAAACACAAAAAGAAATCGATTAACAACTATCGAAACAAATGATTTTTCAATCTAAAAAATTTAGTCAAAATATGACTACAAAAAATAATGAATTTTGTAAATTCAAAGAATTAATTCCACAATTAAACAATTTCAAAATTGTTTATGTTAGTCAACAATTGTCGACTAATAATTCATATTCAAATTATCTATTGATTATTTTAATCGATGAATAATTCATTTGAATTTTATATTCAAAATACTGTGCATCTTTTACTTTTAGTCATTCGATTAATTAAAAAAAGATTCCTTTAAAAAGAATTTTATATTCTAATTTGTAAATTTCACTTACAGAAACCAGGTATACAATGAGTATGAACCAAGATTTCCTTAAAAAAGAAATCCGTCGGGTTAATCAAGAATTAACCAAAAATCAAAGTCTAATTAACCAATTAGAACAGTCTTTTAAGAGATCACCTAGAAATAGGACAGCTGAACGTGTTCAGTTTAATGGTCTTAAAGCTAACCGCTTTAGGCTAAAAGTAGAACTCAACCGTCTTATTGACCAAGTTTTCTAGCCAATGAGTCTTAACCAGACCACAACAGCGTGCGGAATCATTTTAAGGATTAAAAAATTCTCTAAAAATGATACTAAAGGGTTCATTAAGTCCTTTAGAAGTTTTGTGGTCTGGTTAAGACTCATTGGCTAGAAAACTTGGTCAATAAGACGGTTGAGTTCTACTTTTAGCCTAAAGCGGTTAGCTTTAAGACCATTAAACTGAACACGTTCAGCTGTCCTATTTCTAGGTGATCTCTTAAAAGACTATTCTAATTGGTTAATTGGACTTTGATTTTTGGTTAATTCTTGATTAACCCGACGGATTTCTTTTTTAAGGAAATCTTGGTGCATACTCATTGTATACCTGGTTTCTGTAAGTGAAATTTACAAATTAGAATATAAAATTCTTTTTTAAAGGAATCTTTTTTTAATTAGTCGAATGACTAAAAGTAAAAGATGCACAGTATTTTGAATATAAAATTCAAATGAATTATTCATCGATTAAAATAATCAATAGATAATTTGAATATGAATTATTAGTCGACAATTGTTGACTAACATAAACAATTTTGAAATTGTTTAACATAAACAATAATGAATTTACAAAATTCATTATTTTTTGTAGTCATATTTTGACTAAATTTTTTAGATTGAAAAATCATTTGTTTCGATAGTTGTTAATCGATTTCTTTTTGTGTTTGTTTATAAACATCATTTTTTTATTTAATCAAAATCTTAGTTTTTGTGTTGAATTAAATTCTTTTTAAGATTTTAAGGAGATATATAAAATATCAATCTTGAAGTAATTTAACAGTTTGAAATAAAATCTATACATTTTTTCTTCTTGCATTTTCTTCTTGAAAGTTTCTATTTCTTTCTGCAAGGGACCAATCCAACCCTTAATTTCCCTAACGGCCTCCTGCCTCGGCGGTACTTCAACGGGCTCCAGGACTCCAGGTTTTACAGAATAAAAATTTTCATGATAGAAGATAAAAGATAGAGGTTTACAAAGGAGTTTTTATTTCATAACTGTTCTCCCGAAGGAGAACTTCTTGATATTTACATCAACTCCTTAAAGGAGTTTCTACTCCATCCTAGCACACATAAACTAGAAAAGAAAAATGATCATAAGAATGATCAAAGAAAAAGAAAAGTAGGTGAGGGTGGTTGAGAATGTGAACGAGGGATTTTGGGATTGAGCAGGGGATGTCCCATCCTTCTGAGGTATTGCTTCTTATATAGACGTAGATTTCCTCTTACAAGACCTACCAATAATTTCATTGAATTAAAGATGCCTTTAGAGCTGTAGCCGCTTGTCTTCTTTTGAATGACGTAAGTGCTTACGTTTTTCATAGAATTATTGTGAAGGACTCCTCACTGCTGGTAGTAGACAAAGCATCTGCTTTTGGTGTAGTGTCCCTATCAACTTTTGTGCTTTTACATAATGTGCACTGATGGTCTTTGTCGACCTTTTGGAGCCTTTCACAAAGCATCTTCTTTGTGGTAGGACCTGCCGCGATCTGATTCTTTAAGATCTTATCCTCAAGCGCGTGGATTGCGCGTTGATCTTCTTGACAGAGCGTCTTCCCTGTAACGCTGGTGATCAGGCAATTTGGGTTGGCATAATTGACCTTGGCTTTGCTTTTTGTATTAAGCTTTTGAGTCTTTTGTATTATGGAAATAATCTTTTCAACTCGGTAGGCATAGATTCCCATGCTGATGAAGTCATCTTCTTCGTTTATGACTTTGGACGGTTGAACTTCTCTTTTTGCCGCTAAGCCTAGCTCAATATAGTGATAGGCTGGAAGGATTTTTCCATCAACCCAGTCTGGAATGCTGGATGTAAATATTAGCATCCTTAGCAATTTTTTGGATGAATTTTCCAACTGCTTTTCTTAATCCCTTAGGAAATGACCTTAACTCCTTAAGATCCTTGCTGGGATAAATGGTCTTGACTAACCCTGCACAAAAAGCTTGGTAAGTGAAAACTGTATCTGCATCAGGGCAGATTACGAAAAGACTTCTGGACTTTTTATCGTCTGAATAAATCTTTTCTGCTTCATAATCCTTTATGGAGAGAGCTCTTGCTTTGGACCATAGGATTCTGAAATCTGGGAAGCTTATTCCTTCTAAAATCTCTGAAGATGGATCTTTGTATGGAGCTTCTTCTTTCTTTTTTATGAAGACCACCTGTCTTCTTTGACCAGTATGGTTCTGGACTTTGGGCACTAAGATTGGTGCTTTGAAGATTATCTTCTTCCCTCCGAAGTTAGCTTGGTACTTATCTACTTCTTGTTGAGCTTGAAAAAGTGTCCTGTACTTCTTGTGGACGAAAGATGTCTCCTTTATTAGATTGGATACAATGTCCCAATCATCATAGATTCCTGCATTTGGACCTTCAAATATCACGTAGAACTTTGAATCATCCTTTGCTGGCATTCTTGTCTTGTCCGCATAACTAGGCCGAAGACTAGTTTCTCCAACTTTTTCCAAGTTGTCAGGAGTCAACAGATTTGACTTCTTAGCTACAGAGCCGTTTGCATCTGAGCTGCTGGGAGAAGATGAACCTTCTCTTTCCATTTATCGTAAACGGACAACCTCCGAAAATGTAGACCCAGGGGTCAATCGGATGTTAGCCTTCTTTGAATGAAGATCTCGCCTGGCTTGTGAAGCCTTTGGCATGCTTTTTCCCAAAGCATCAGGGATCAACGGATTTGTTGAGTCTTTACCAGTCGCCGTTTGCGCTGGACTAGATTCTGTTTTTAGCTTTTCAGCATCCTGGACAGAATTTCCAGTTAAGATCATGGTCGTGTAGACACTGATCTGATCTCTGATGGATCTTAATTCTATTTCTAGAATTTTTTCCTTGAGACGTAGAGCTTTAAGACTTCTTCCATATTGGAAGTTTTTTTTTATAAAGACAATTTCTTTAGGCGTAAAACCCTTAATTTTTCATCTCCCTTTCTTTTTTCAAAAGTTTTTTGTAAATGAAGGTGATGATTTTGGATGAAGGAAAGCCTTCAATTTATAGGAGCAAGGATAATAATGACATCATTGCTTACGATTTCTGAAAATCTCGTGTCAAGTTATTAGTTAACACGTTTTTGGCCCCCTTAAGATGCTCATTGTTGAATGAATATCTTGAAAACCGTGTCTGCCATTTGACAAGACGACCCTGATTATTATTTCCCAAAAAAAAAAATTGTTTTCAGAAAATAAATAATTTTTTGAATAAACAAATTCATTTTGTTTATCTTTATCCCCCCCAACTAAAAGAGTGGTTGGACTTCATTCTGAGTCTTCTGTTGAAGAATCTGATGACAAGTTATCTAATATCTTTAATGTATATACTTTCGTATAGCCATCAAAAATATTTTCAGAAGGAAAATATCCTTCAGTTTCCGCTTTCGAAATAATTTTTAATTTTTCCGGAAACTTTTGTCTGTTGGGACATTCGTTGGCATAGTGTCCTTCTTCAGAACATATCCAGCAACGACATTTTTTCTTCCCTTGAGGACAAACCTTAGGTTTTTCTTTTGAAAAGTATTTTCCAGGAGAAAACTTTCTTTTCTTGGTTTTCCAAAAACGTTTTTTAGTTTTTGTTTTATATTTATTTTTATATTTCTTTTTGAAAAAATGTTCATCTTTTACTGGTTCACAACCAAAAGTTAATTGTGGTAACTCAGTAAGCTTTTTGCAACAGCTTTTGTTAAAACGTTTTAGTTGTTTTTGTTTATCAGAAAAATCACAGTAAACCGCAATTTCTTCTTTTACAATTCTTGTTGCAAACCCAAGAGAATGCATCGCAAACTGATTCTTTTCTTTGTTCCATCGTTCTTTGGCTTTTTCTCCAATGATAGGAATCTTCATTAAGTAAGCCTCAATCCAAGAGTGGAATTCACCTGTACTTAATTTGTATAGATTTGTTTCATAAAGACAAGTAAAATCGTCTAACAAACAAATATCACAAATTTGTGCTTTTGCAAGATTTTGTCTTGCTTTTTCTAGTAATTTTTTATTTTCATGGTCTTTATTTGTTATAAAGTCGAGACCCAAAAACATCACATATATTGCATTTATGATTTGATCAAAAAGATCTTCACCATTCATATTTTCATCCCAAGTTGTTCCTTTGATGAAATTTTCAATTATCCCTGCAGGCTTATGTTCAATTAATAATAACAAAGCTTTAGCATTAGAAAATTCAACTGAATTAGTCTGAATAATTAGACTGATTTCAGTGTTCCATTTGTCAATTACCTCTTTTCTTTTATCGAGGCCAAAGATACAATCAATATTAATAGTATCAATAGTAGTAGAACTACCATTTTTATTACTATCAGAATTAGGTATACCTTTGTGATACGGCATGGAAAATTCAACTTTAGCATTAGAAAATTAATAATATCAGACTTATGTTCAATTAATAATAACAAAGCTTTAGCATTAGAAAATTCAACTTAATTAGTCTGAATAATTAGACTGATTTCAGTGTTCCATTTGTCAATTACCTCTTTTCTTTTATCGAGGCCAAAGATACAATCAATATTAATAGTATCAATAGTAGTAGAACTACCAGTTTTATTACTATCAGAATTAGGTATTCCTTTGTGATACGGCATGGAAAATTCCGTATTCTTTTTATTAGAACGTCTACTGCTAGAAGTAGCATTATTTACTCTATGGTATGAAGACGTTTCAATGTCTGAAGAGCTTTCTTCAGTTTCAGGTTCTTCATCCTTTACAGATAAAGGAAAAATCCGTTCTTTATTTTCAGAAAAATATCTTTCATTTAAGATTTTATTTTCAGAAAACATTTGTTCACATTCATCGTCATCTAATGACATGAGATGAACAAGTTCATGCATTTGTTCAAGTGGAAGGGTTTCCATTTGATCAAAAAAGATTCCTTCTAACTTTTGAGTAATTGGAATCATTCTATCCACCAGATAAAATAATTTTTGTCTCTCTAAGTCTTTGAATATCTTTTTTCATAAAAGAATTTTTTTCTTTTTAAAGCATTTAATTTAAAAAGTTTATCAGAAGGATGAATACTCCAATCTGAATGTAATTCCAAAATTCTTTGATTATTTCTTTCTAAATAGAAATAATGCATAGAAACCTTTCGATTTATGTCTCTAAAAGAGTTTCTCAATTGTCATTTATTGGTCATTTGAAGTTGATCCAAAAGGCCAAGTTAATACATTAGGACATTTAGACTTTCCCAAAGATGGATTTCCAACATTGAAATTTGGAAATGAATATTTTTGAAAGCTTTTTTCATTAAAAATCTTTTCTTTCTTTTTGAGTAAAAGATTTTCTGAATTTATTTTTTTATCAAGTTTGTCAGAAACATCCTTGATAATCTTGGCAGCAATTGCTTCAAGATTTTCATTGGTAGACAAATCTTCTACCTTCTTGGTTAATTCTCTAACCAGTTCTTCAATTTTACTCAGAGAACTCATGCAACAGAGATTAATTCTTTCTTAGCTTTAAGCTCAAGAATTTTTTGTTTAGTAAAAACAATGTTTCTTTTGAGAAATTTTTTGTTACGAGATCTTATTTCGTGACTAATCATGATATCTTCATAAACTTGTTGTATTTGATGTTTATGGCTAAAAATATCACTTTCTTCATAAGCAATTTGCATATCAAGAAGATGTATAGACATTAAGTCTTAATAACCTTTTCTAAAATTTCTCCATACCTGTCTATGTTTTCCGACATAGTTCGCATTAATTGCTCGGTGTCACTAGAGTCTCTTATTTGCAAAGAGGTTGCAGCAAAACTGTGTGTAGGTTCGAATCCTAGAATTTGTTTATTGCGTGCAATATCAATTGCCCAATTTTCTTTTAACTGTGAAGGTTCAGAAAACTTACACCCTTCAACAATTCCAATTTCAGAAAATATATCTTCAAGAGTTATATTTTCATTTTCCTTATACTCGATTGAATGAGTACTGTTGGTTAAAGCATACGAGATTAAATAATTAATCATAAAAACTTTATTACCTGGTTCCATAAGGTCAGTTCTTTCGCACTGATGTATGAAACTTAAAGTTTTATCAAAATCCTTTGAATTTCGATGTAAAGCAAATTTAGGATAGACAGTAAACATAAATTTACCATAAGCTAAATTTCATTGAATTGCTCCAAGAAGAGCGTCTTGCCTATTAATAATTCTATTATCAACAAGAGCCATTTTTAAAGGAAAATTAATTCCATCTCTACACTGAGCTTTAAGGAGTATTTTGACTGCTCCTATGTGTACCATATTGAGAGATTTTCTCAACTCTGGCTTGATGTGTAAAAGTTTTTTTTGCTATTTCTCCCTTTGTTAGGAGTGGCAAATAAACTTCTCCAGCTGTATTTTTTATGTCGACTGAAAGTTCTTCAGTATTAAAACAATAAAATACTTTATTTTTTCTTGTAAAAGCTTTAGAAACTAAGCTTTGTAAAGTTTTTGTTTGATTAAAAACTTGTTTTGTGTCAAGCTTGAATTTAAGCTTGTTAATTTTAGTTAATTGATCAGAATTAATCATGTAATCTGATACAAAACCTTTTTCGTTTTCACTGAAATTTAAAACTTCAGTTACTTCTTGTTCGTTTAATTCTTTCGAATCTTCAAACGAATTTTTAAAACTCATTTTAAATTTTTTTTTTTAAAACGTTTAAAATTTATTTTAAAATTGTTTATCTTAAGGGAACAGGAACTAATCCCCTCTTCTTAAAAAACGAGCACATGGCTCTGATACCAGCGTGCGGATGTCTCATCCACTAAATCTACCGTTGCCCCCACTACTCTCACCCCTGTGTCTTCCCCTGCTTCGGTACCATCTACCCGTACTACCGATCCCATGCATTTGCCGGGATTTTCACACTCTCTGTATCCCCCGTCTCATCATCAGTTTGGACAGTCTTCACATCAGCCGTTCCCTCACACATTTCACGGCCCCTATGCTGCTGGACCTTCTCACTTTGCTGGACCTCCATCCTCAGTCAGACCACCTTACATGCATACTCATTTACCCCCACTGGGCATGGACCCTTCTGATCCTTATCATCCCTCTCACTTCCCTTCGACCACTACGGATGACAGGATGATATCTCATGATATTCAGATCTTTATACTCTTTCGTAGGGTCAGCGAGCTCCAGGCCGAGCTAGCCGCGGTTAGAGCCGCCATCACTCCCCCACTACCACCACCACCACCTACATCACCATTACCACCTTTACCATCATCACCCCCTCCATCACCGCCACCACTACCACAGTCACCACCTCCGCCTTCTCCACGTCAGTAGTGTGTCAGCAGCATGTCAGTCAGTATCTATCTTTTGGGATGATTACCCGCTTTTGTGAAGACTAAGACTTATAAAGATCTAGACTTTTGGAAGACAACTTGAAGGCATGAAGAAACAATGTAGCATGAAAATCTTACTTTTGTATTGTAAACTTGTACTGACTAGGGGTATGTATCCCTAAGTGATTTTTGAAATGACTGCCAAATTTTCCTATCATGAAAACTCCTTGGCACTAACAAATGTTCTCCGCCCCGTCGCTTTGTAAACTTGTAAATATTTGTCTAATAGCTCGATGCATTTCCAGAATTTTGTTTCTAACTTTTGAATTTCCGACCTCTAGCAATACTTTTTCCTCATTAATTCTTTGAGTTCCTCCCAGGTCAGGACGTATGCAGCAGTTTTGCCTTTAGTTTGGACCTGGAGGTTCCACCAATACAGTGCCCCATCAATAAAGAGTCCAGTGAGATAAGTAACCCTTTGCTCAGAAGGGCACTTGCTCATCCGAATGACCCAGTCGGTCTTCTCGGTCATATTTTGACTAATGCGTACGATTTTGGAATCGTTTTGAATTGTGGAATCAATCCTTTAAATATAAAATTCATAATTTTGAATTTACGAAATTCATTATTTATAGTCATTTCTTGACTAAAATATTTTATTGAATAAATCATTTGATTTCGATGATGGTTAATCGATTGTTGCTTGTATATGTTTATAAAAACAGATGTTTATAAAAGGAGATTAACGTAAATATTTTGAAGTAATTTACCAGTTAGAATAAAATATACATTTCTTCCTTATCCAGCTAAGTAAATCTTTAAGTTGATTTTTCCAAGTGACCAACCCAACCAATTTTTCCCTACGGCCTCCTGCCTAAACGGTACTCTTATGGCTCCAGGGCTCCAGGTTTTGCAAAATTTTAAAGATGAACATAATGGATAAAAGGAAACTGATATTTTTATTCATAATTGTTCTTCCCTAAGGAAAAACTTCTTGATATTTATATAATATTCTCCTTTAGCAAGGAGTCTACTCGTTTACACACATTAAGTTGCAAATAAGAAAAAGTGGGAAAGCAGAGGGTACGAGAGATGATCCTTAAACTAAAGAATTCTACTTCTTTATATAGCAGAAGTGAGTTTTTCCAAAAGACTATTATAGCCTTTAATTAATCGTCATGGATCACGTTATTTAATCGACAAACCCATGTGTTGGTCCAGCTCTCGAGTGTCTTCTTCTGAAGAAGATGCTTTACAGTATTCACACTAATGATTTTCAAATGTGCGTTGTAACTTTCGAAAAAGTTGTTCTTTAGTGGCGGGGCCTGCTTTTATTTTATTGAAAATAATGCATTGCTCCATCCTTTCTAGAACTTCTTTTTCATGTAGTGGTATTGGAGTTCCACTATAGCTAGTAATTATGCAGTTGGTGCTGCAATAATTTACTTTATTAAAGCTTTCTGCTTTAATTTTTTGCAGGTTATTTAGGATTTGTAAAAATCCTTTTATCCTGATATCTATCCATTTCTCGAAGTCTTCATAGTCTTCCTTTATAACACTTGAAGGGTTGACTGTTCTTGTTTTGGCAATACCAATTTCTAAATGATGGTAACTTGGAAAGGTTTTTCCTTGATACAAGTCAGGGAGTGTAGAACTACACTTGATGAAGATATTTGCATCTCTTGCAGCGGCAATTTTCTTTCGAAAGTTTTTGATATCTTTCTTCACTCCTTCAGATAAATTACTTATTTCAAGTAAATTGGGAGAAGGGTAAATGAACTTTGCTAATCCAGCAGAGAATGCTAGAGAAACTAGTTCTGGGTTTGCACCTGGACAAAAGATAATAAGACTTTTAGTAGTCTTATCTTCCGTGTAAATATGTTCGAACTCGAAATCATTTTGGCTTAGGGCTCTAGCCTTTGACCAAATTATTCTGAATTCGTCTAAAGATATGATATTTTTTCTTCTTTCTCTTCTTTTAATGTTGGTTTTGAGAAAGTGTTCCTGAATTCAATGACTTTTTCTTTTTTTCTTGGGTTTCAAAGGTTCAGAAAAAATGGTTACCTTTATAGGTATTTCTCTTTTCCCGAAGTTTGTTGAATATCGGGTGGCTTCTTGTTGGGCTTGTAATAATGACCCAAATTTTTTGAAGGAATGGCCAGTTTTATCAACATAACTTTTGACTATACATCAGTCTTCGTAGATTCCTCTATGTTCGCCATCAAAGATAACATAAAATCTTGATTTAAGATTTTCTGGTGCTTGAGTGACTTGAGAGTAACTTGGTCTGAGAGAGACCTTTTCAGTTTTTGGCAAACTGTCAGCCATCAAGGGATTTGATATGCCTTTACCAGAGCCGTTTGCTTCTGGGCTAGATGAAGATTTTAGTTCTATTTTTGCTTTTTTCCATCAAGGGATTTGATAGGAGTAAACGGACTTGATTTTTCTTTACCCTTCGCCGTTTGAGAGGGAATAGGTTCAGATTGTTTCCTTAGGATTCCTACTCTGAATTAGCAGTTGGTTTTAGACTTTCGTCATAGAGAGCTATTTGATCTTGAATAGCTTTTAATTCTATCAAAAGAATTTTTTTCTTTCAGGCGTAAAGCCTTTAAATTTTCCATTTCTTTTTAAAAATAATCCTTACTTTAGTGAAAGTGATAGGTCATGCCTTTGTTTGAAGGATTTGTGCTCCTTAAATAGGCATGAAAAGCATTTGAAGTACGTATTTGTTTACGTATTTTGAAAATCTCGTGTCAAGCAATCAGCTAGCACGTTTTTGGCCCCCTCAAGATGCTCAATGTCGAAAGAATATCTTGAAAACCACATCTGCCATCTGACAAGATTGCCTTGTTTGTTATCACTGAAAATTTTTGTTTTCAAAAAATAAGTAAAATTTTTATTATCTGTCCTGACTAGAAATTTTACAGGAGTAAAATAAATAGAAAATTTAGAAATAGTATTTTTTACCGCAAGTAATTCTTTTTTCATTACTGTGGTAATTTCTTTCGGCTTGTTTAAAGCTTCCAGAAGTATACTTACATATTTCTTCTTTTTCGGTTGTTCTAGCATTCAAAACTCCTCCCCAATAATCATGAGAAGCGTCTGTTTCTATGATTAAAAAATCATTTTCTTTTGGAAGATAAAGTTTTCGAAAACTGGTTAAGTTTTTCTTTATTTTTTTGATATAGTCTGTATCGGATTGTTTCCATTCCCATATATAATCCTTTTTTAATTTTACCTGTAAAGGTTTCCTAAGTTCTGGGAGTTTAGGAATATAACTTTCAGCATAGGTTAAAATACATAAAAATCTTCGAAGATGTTTTTTATCTTCTAAAGTATCTCGGAATTTGTGTATATTTTCCAAGATATGTTTTTGTGGACAATGAGTCCCTTGATCTATTTCAAGACCCAAAAAGTTTATCTTTGGTAAACGTGTCAAGTAGAATGAAATGGTAAAGGATTGACCCGTATGGTATGAACTTGATTACAAATGATTCGTTGTAAATGTGTCAACTAGAATGAAATCGTAAAGGATGGAGAACGGGTCTGATGAATCGTGGATTTGTCGATTAAAAGAAGGAACACTAAGATTTCATAGTTTGTGAGACTATTGAAAGAATGGAATGTAAGTAAGAAATATGACGCAATAACCAAGACCATGATAACGGATCAAACAAAAGGTTAAAGGTTAAATGAAAGTTTTATGTTTAATGAGTTACTTATAAATTCTTTTGTGTTGTGATTGATAAAGGAAATTGCAATCGTGATAATCGTGCGCTTGGAACGAACACACTGCATCGCCCTCTACGCGCTTCCGTTTCAAGTTGATGTTAATGGGTCAAAATGCTTTTGTTATTAAATAGTTAAATTTAGTTTTTAAACTTTAAGCGATACTTATGTTATGTCTTTTGTAAACTTTGGTTAGTTGGTAGATGTTTAAAATGATTGTTAAGTTTTGTTTTAATGGTGCGAAAAAGCTTAAATTGGGTCGTATAATTCGTTGTTTAAGTATTGTTTTTTACCATGTGGAAACGAGCGTTACACTCTTCCTCTTATTGTTTGCTATTAGGCTAGTTTCACAACACGAATGAGTAAAATTAAAATAAAAACAGAAAAGAAGAATCTTTGACTTCATGTAATTATAACACGACATAATCAGATATTTATTTATGTTAGGTCTAATCGTAAATAAAAGGATGAATATCTTAGGGCACGAATATAGACTCATTACAAAATATGCGGTTGTCATTATCCTTTGAACTTCTGGTTCACCATTTATAAAATGATAAATGTTTGGTAATTTATTCTTTAATCTTAATTTTTCAAAGACCTCATAATCTCATATCAACAAATCTTCGTGTTTAAAGAACGTTAGCAAGTCACAAGATTTTTTTCCACCCAAGCTTCATGAATCTTAATTTTTCAAAGACCTCATAATCTTATATCAACAAATCTTCATGTTTAAAGAATGTTAGCAAGTAGCAAGATTTTTTTCCACCCAAGCTTCATGAATCTGAATCATCAATTTATATGGGAAATTATAAGAGTTATACGGCATCTTTAAAAGGAAAGATGAAGATCCAAGATCCATTTCATAGAACACAGGATCTTGATGAGATCGAAAGGCAAAAACCAATCATTTATTCACCTAGGATATCTCATGAAAATAGTGAAACATATGAAACAAATCGTTCATATAAGAAAAGCAACACCTTTGAAGTAAAACGACAATCCTTTTCTTCCAAAAATTTGGATCTTAATATGGGTAATCTTATTGCTAGTAAACTAAAAAGTATGTCTCCAATTCAGATCTTAATATGGGTAAAAAGACCATCTTTTTATCCGCCGTCTGCAACCCTAACCACCATCCTCCTCCGGCGCATCACTCCCTCCTCCTCCGTCGTCTTCAACACCCTAATCTAAAAAATGCTAGATTCAAAAGTCGAGAAAAATGCTTGATTTGTTACAGATCTATGGCAAAACCTTTGAAAATTTTGAACGACGGTGGCTAGGGTTCCATTACCATCTAAATCAGTTGATTCGGATCTTCATCGTCATCATCGTAGTTCGTCTTAGCCGTTTGAACGGCCAAAAGTAGGTGAGGAGGGAGAACGGTGGTCGTGGGTGGTGGGAGATATGTGGTAGCTGACGGTTCGGTCCCTTATTCCGTTTGGACGGCGGCGGCACCAAAAATCTCGCCAGAAAGAGAATCTGGTCTTCCTTTTCTCCTGCACACACACACCCTCTCTAATGTGGTTAGGTGTGTAAGTGTTTAAAATGAGGATTAGAATGTAGTGACAGGTTAGATCTGGTGGTGGGTTGGTGGTGGTAGTGGGTTGTTTGTGGTGAGTGGTAGTGAAAGTGGGGTTTATAAGAGGAAGAATCAAAGGTGTAAAAAGACATAAATGCCCTTACTTAATATAACTTAACAGTTTAAATCAAATCGGTTAGTGCCATGGTTGTAAAACAAGGTTTCCAAGGCCGAGTACTCCCCGAGTAGTCGCTACAAGGTATGCTGCCAAGACGACTTTCTCTAACTCCGCCTAATTACTCGGAATCGATCAAATGCGGTCAAACTCGGCCAAAATCGGATCTAGTAGGTCAATTCGGGCCGAGTTTGACTTAAAAAAATAATAAAACATAATTTATATGACTATCATATTAGATTATTAGATAATGAATATCATTTTCACGTATTTTGTTACAAATATTAGTAAATTTATGTTATTAGACATATATTTAATTTCCGAAAACTAATTTCTTTATAATTTAACATGTCCGAGTACTCCTCGAGTACTCTTCGCCTATGCCGAGTACTCTCAACTCCCCGGTCGACCGACTAGGGAGCGCCTAACGACTTTTGCAAACATGGTTAGTGCTAAAGAACGTAGGGTGTAATTTGTTTTCCAAATAAAAAATTGTGACTGTAATTATTGAAATTAAAGGAGATCCATTTCAATCGACATAAACATAAAGAAGGAAAAGTATAATTTACCCTTAATAAAAATACATTTAAAACATTCGAGTCTCTATCTCTAGTTGGTGTTATTGGCCCACGACTAGAATCCTATGCTCTCATGTCACGATGTAAGTGGAAAGTACGCGGAAACCCTTGGTCCCCACCCTCAATGTAATATATACTTTTAATTAATAAGCTTTTATTAGAAAAAAAAATGAACGATTATTACAAGGCCACACACCATATGGATCAGTTTTACTTTGGTTCTCTATGGTTCGATTTTCAGTTTGATTTCGGTTCTCTTTAGTTCGATGTGGTTCGTTTTAGCCCCCATGTTCAATTTTAGATATTCCTAGTTAACATTTATTAAAAAAAAAATGTATGACGGCCATTACATGGCAACACACTATATAACCGGTTCCAGTTCGGTTCAGCTAGCTTTAACTGACAATAAATATTACATATTCCTGATTAACATCACCATCATCATACTCAATATATTCTACCGATAGCAAATCTAAGGCAGGGTCTGAGAAATAAAAAATGTATGAGGATTATTATTACAATACAACACACAATGTAACCACTTTTCGATTCGGTTTAGTTTTCAGTTTAAACGAGTTTGAAACCGAATATCAAACACCCCTAACACTAGTTATCACTTTTTCAATCATGCATATAGTAACTAGTAGTTACTAAACTACATACATACCTTAGGTTTCATTGTTTCAAACTTCAAAAACCACCGCAACCACCACCACCACAACCGCCTCCGCAACCGCTAGCGGCATCCGACACAATATCTCCGATCAACAAACCGCCCAACGCTCCGCCCAACAATCCAGCTCCCAGTCCCATACCAAACTTCCCCTTCTTTTGAGTCTGTTGTGGTGGTTGAACCACCGGCGGTGGATAACCATACCCTGGCTGCGGAGGATATCCACCGTACCCCGCCGGTGGCGGCGGAGGATAACCACCGTACGCCCGTTGCTGCTGGTACGGATATCCAGCCGGCGCTTGTGGATATCCAGCCGGCGCTTGTGGATATCCAGCAGGAGGCGGATAATACGCACCTCCGGCAGGCGGATAAGGTCCGGGAGCCACCGCTGCAGCCGGCGGTGGATAAGATCCGGTAGCTACGGCAGCGGCAGGCGGTGGATAAGCACTGGCCGGCGCGTACGGCGGCGGATATAGCGAACTAGATCCAGATCCGGATCCAGAATTAACCGCTGGATACGCCGTAACAACATCATCGGTTTTATCAACTTTTCCGGCGACATTAGGTTTAGTGACGTCATCCACCTTATTATCAACTTTTCCGGCAGGATACGCCGTCACCGGCTCATCAACAGCACCAACACCGTTAGTTTTTTCACCAAATTTATAGGAAAAACTGAGTTCACCTTTCGGTTTACCGGACGGTTTCCTAACCTGATAACTAACAAACTGTAACGGCTTACCTCCGGTGGACGCACCTTCTAGAAGCTCCTTAACCGGCACGTGTACTTCACCGAGATCCTTATCGCCGAACATGCCTTCGGTTTTGATCTTCACAACGAGAGTAGATCGGTTCTGTAGCGCTTCAGATTCGTTGATTATAAACTTCATCGGATGGTTCCAGTTAGGGTTTGCGTCTCCGTTGTTATCGACCGGAGTTTTCTGCTTCTGGTCTTGATTCTTGGTGCCGTTGATGTAAACGACGGCGTATACGTCCATTTTTCCGACGAGATTGACTTTGTTGAGGCCTTTTGCGGAGATGATTGTTAGGTCTAGTGCTCTGTCCGCCATTGTTTGGCTGCTTGTTTGGAAAATTGAATTAACTGAATTCAAGGGTTGAAGATATAGGAGGGATTGGGTGCGGGTGTGGTCCACCGTAGAACAATGAATGATTCGGTTGATGTGAACCGTTGGATGGTGTTTGATGATGTGATATAAAATAATAATAAATTGGTTACTATTTAACTAAAGCATCAATGGTTTAATTTATATAAGAAGGTTGTTTCTAACGTCTAGATTATAAGAAGGCTGTTTCTAAAGAAGGTTGTTTCTAACGGCTAGATTATAAGAAGGCTGTTTCTAACGTCTAGTGCTAGCCGGCGGTGTGTTTTTTCAGAGAAACACTCAAGCCAGACTCTGAAGCAAATGTGTGCCTAGTTATGAAACACAGTCTGGCCAGATAGGACAACAGGACTCTCCAAATTTGAAAAGTGTAATGGCCTAACACAAAAGAGAGTTGCCGTTCAAAAAAACATCAGTCTTGTAATCATGATGTGTGATATGTCAAACCACACGTTTTGCATTTGTTCTCCGGTTGGCGTGAAAGGATTTGGTCCTGAGATTGTTGAAGTGTTAGCTACATAAACGGTTAGTAAAAACATTACTTGGTTGACGTTGGGGTTAGAAGATATAAGAAAATACAAATACAAATTTATCATAACTAGAATTACCATCTGCCGTAATGTGGCGGGAATTCGTTAATTATATATATCATATTAGATGAAAGTCAAATGTTTCTTACATGACCGTGAACCTGTGTGTAAAACATAGAAAAGAATAACTAAGTTGATCTCTGACCCGCGCGTTGCGACAGACTTATCAAACGGGGGGAAATAGACACGTTGCGACAGTCATGTCAAACGGGAAAAAGTAGATGAAAAAACATGGAACCCCACACGCACGTTGCGGCGTGTTAACTCGAAAAATTTAGAACGAAACGTTAAACGGAAAACTTACGAAAGATGAAAAGTTTAAGGGGCCAAACTTGAAAGTTAAAAAGTGTTAGAGTTAAATTGCAAATGATGAAAAAATTTGGGTTAAGAATAAAAAAAACCAAAAGGGTTAAATTGCAAAAGATAGAAAGTTTTGAATTATAAGTGAAAAATAAAACTAATCAAAGGGTTTAAATTACCAAACAATTAAACTTTTAACTTAAATTACTAAAGATTGAAACTTTAGGGTTAGAAAGGAAACAATATTTTCTTTTTGAAAAACTCTCAAAACCAATGGTACAACTATCATTTGCACATAGACGTGCTTATTTATAGTTTATAATTTATAATACGTCCTCTAAATTAAAATTTATTTAATATTAAAATATATAAATGTTTAAGCTTATATTTTATATGTCCTCTAAAATAAAATTTATTTAATATTAAAATATATAAATGTTTAAGCTTATTCTGGAACGCATGTCAAACGGGAAAACTAGATGAAAAAGACTTAATCTTGCTTAATTTTCTTTTATTTTGAATAAACGTTAAACAATGAAAGTGACGTACACGCATTATTGAATAATTAAAGTTTTAATTTGATTACTAGTGAACATAATAATACTTCTAATTTTTCAACTAAGAGGTTGCGGTCTTAAACAAAAGTCCTTATTCTTACCTGTCCCTATTTATATATTATGCTTCTACAGATGGGAGTCCTTCATTGATCATTGCCGGACGTTAATAACAATATCTTAATACAATTTTTATTTTGGGTCATATATATAAAATGGAGTAAAGAACAAAAACTACACTCATTATACAACTTGTAGCCTGTAGGGGGTTGGCGCCCGAGGCCATCTACCACCCACAGGCATCAAACATCATTCCTTATCGATGTTTTGGAGCACTAAGGGATGGCGGCCTTATCAGTTTGACGAGGGAGAGGGACGATGATGTGTATTTAACCTTTTTTTAAGTTAATCAGACCCATGATAAATCACACTTCTTTTTAATATTCTTTTACTTGATTTAATTTGTTTTAGTTAAAATTACATAGCTTTCAGGGAAAAACTAGCAAGAGTCTGACTTGACGATCAAATTTTCTTTTTTTTTTAAAACCATTACACTTAGTCTTCACACATAACACATTTTTTGGTTTTCAATGTGTCCAAATTAGATGTTGAAAAGTAACATCCAACTGTTGGTTCAGTTCTGTTTAAACATATAGGAAAACATGAAAACATACATGTCACCGCAGACAGTACAGTGGAGAATCCAGATGGAGTCGCAACAATAAGGTTTGACATGGTTGTCAGCTTGATCTGGTTCCTCCTTAGGGTGCTGACTGATGATGGTGACTGATTAAACCGAATAGGGGATTCGGTTATGGAGAAGAGGTTTCGATTATGATGTTATGCTTATGGGTTTTTTTTTTTTTTTTTGTGTCTAACTGTGTAACTGAGTAACCCTTTAACCTCCACATAATTCTCCTTATATAAGCACCCAGGAAGAAACCTAATTAGTTAATAAGGGTAATATGGTCCATCAACAATTACCAACTAATTATTTAATAGGTTATTATATATTTTGATCTTTATTATGTAAAAGATTATAATGGCTATAGATTAAATATTAATACATAATATATTTAATCTTACATTCTCCCACTTAGCCGAGTAATCATTTACTATGAGTATTAGATAAGCCTGATCAGGAGTTAACACTCATTTTAGCCTTAAACAAGTACTATAGCAGAGAAATACAGCCGTTGAATCATTATGCGACTCAGGACCCCCATTAATCATACTATAGCCTTAATTTAAAATCTAATCGTTATGATCAAAATACGCATAAGCCCTTTGTTTGATTTGTAACTATATTTGTCTATATGCCATTATGCTAGCGTGACATATTCTTAGAGACATACAAAATCAAACTGATGAGGAAAATTAACTAATACTTAGTCATTCATAGTACGATATGCAATTGCGCATGACCATCAATTAATACCCGTCTATGAGCTCTCTTAATAAGACTTATGGGTAGTGGCCCTTCAGATATAGGATCCTTAAGCATATCATGAATGTGTTCGATACAAAGAATTAGTTTCCTCAATTCGTTCATAAACGAATATTAATTGTGTATCGAAACTTAATGCAGCACCTCTTGAACTGTTACTGTTCAAGGAGTTATGGTAGATGACTTTATCACACTAAGTCTTCAAAACATTAATCATATGGAGTTAATAAATTTATGAGTCCACTGATAAATTTCCAACAACATTTAGTGACTATATTATGTCATTATAACTTAGGTCGTTATTATCAGTTTATTATGACTTCTCCATGAGATAGGTTTTGTCTGCTAACATAAGGATATACCCGAAATTACATTTTATCATCTTTGAATATTTCAAAGTTAAAGTAATAAACCGGTTTTAATTCTCACTCCTTCTTTAAATTGTAGCCTCTCGTTTCTTTTAAAGATATTGTAATACTCCATTAGATGCTTCACATTAATCTAGACATATCTAGTGTGTTGCAATGTGAGTAATATCTAAACGAGTATAGACTTGAACTTACATAAGGCTTCTAATTAATGAAGCATAAACAAACAATCTCATTTATCCTATTATCCTCTAAAGGAGAGCAGTATTGTTTGTTACACGGGTAAGGACCCATTTAATGTTAAACTTATGGAACGGAACTAATATCCCATTGGGTCTATCTCAGTATGTTATGATATCAATCACGTAAGAGATATCTCTGAGATTTATTATATCAAAGTTTGTGTTAACAATGCTTTGACTTATGTAACATATACTTGTCAAAAGAATATCATCTATATTGACAAGTTTATCTTAGTTGCTCCCACTCATTTTGAGGTAGGTACATTAATCAACTTGATTCTTGATGAAAATAATTACGTTAGCTTTTCATCACATTATGATGTTTGCATTAACCCATACATGGATATTATTGGCTTACAAATAAAGTGTTCTTTAACCTTCAGTTTGAAACTTTAGGTTGTTATCTAATGAACATGTAAATGTGTCAGCCATTTGTTAGGGAAAATCGTTTTAATGTTCATCTAATGTAGCTTAAAACTATTATAAGCTACTAGAACAGTGATGATCCTCAAAGAAATCTTCTGTAAGATAGGTAAGAAAAAACTCTTTGATAATTTATCTCTTTCTAAGTATGACCTTTGACAATCAATCATGCTTCTTCGTGTCTTAACGCTTATATTAGGATTTGGTTTAGTTATGAACACTCTTAGGTAATTCAATCAAATCCTAAACGTTATAAGAACACATAAAATCAGTTTTACTAGAAAACAGTTTTATTTCATTCAGAGGATTGATTGACACTAATGGCTTAATTTGAAGAGATAGGACCAGTAAACATTTCCCAAATCCATTTCAACTTTAGTTAGGGAGGTTATGTAATCATCAAAGTTAGTAGGCTTTTAAACCTAGATGACCTCCTGAGTTGATTATTGGGTTTATTAGAAGTTTTAGTTTTATGAATTAGCTCTTGGTTAGGTTGCTATCAATTTCAGGATTCTAAGTTTGTAAGAGTTGGTGCAGTATGGTGTACAAGAGGTGTAGTCGGCGTTAAATTCGGAGTGAAATTTAATGACACTCTTCCCCCCGCCTCATGTATTCCTTGCAAGTCATGATAAGGACTTTGACTGCTCCCACTGACCTTAGAAATCTTTAGGAACTCAGCATGCTTAGGGTCAATATTTAACGACCAACAGGTTCTAATAGAGAAAACAAATTAATGACGTTAGTCGTTGTGATTTCTCTTGTTGAGGATTATGTTAGTTTAGGTAAGAAATCTAAGTGCGCCCACAATCAGGCAACAATGAAACTTTTGTAAGAGTAGCATTAAATTTTAAAGAGACAAGTTTTGATAGAACAGTGTTGAGATGGAGCAGTGTCTTGTACAAGAGGTGTAAATTGAAGTAATATGAAGTTTTCACTCCCCCACCTCTTGCAACTATTGCAAGTTGTTTTAAAACACTTAATGCTCCCACTGATCTTTTAATATCTCTAGAATGCTACAAGAGAAGTTTCAATGAGCTACGTGACGTGGGAACCTATCACATATACGTTAGACTTTATTTGATTTCTTTAATGTCCAGACATCACAAGAAACTTTAGGGACATATTTAATAGAAATCTTATTAAGTATATATATTAATAGATTTCTTCTAAGACCGTGGGCCATATACGATAAAATTTAGATACAAGTAGATAGTCTTTAATTGATAAATGAATTATGCCTGAATATTCCATTTAGAATAAGTTCCAAGAATGTCAACAATGACTTATGATGGACCCATACTTATTCCTTCAGTAAAATCATATTTAGGGCTTTAACAACATGATTTAAAATCACTTAGAATGAGATTAGATGAAAAATCATCCTCATTAACCATGTCATGATTTCTCATGAATTTCGGTTATAATGGATAAAATTTATAAGTCTCATTTTCCTTTTGTCAAATTCTTATTTGCATGATGAAAAAAGTTGTGAAAGTGTAAGGTATCATCTAGTTTTATCTTAGTAATGTTTCAATCCAGATATTTAGAACAAATAAGATGAGAGTTTAAGGTAAGTGTGACTTTATGTTGACCATGCAAACCTCACAACCTTCATAACATTGCTTAATTATGATACTATATTCTGATTAATCTTCAGAATATATAAGGTATCGAAAAGCGTTGTTAGAAGACTGCTTATATGGTTCTTATAGCCTTAACATTAATTTTGTCACTAACTCTCATGTTAGTTATTTGTCGAGTTGTGGTTAGGAAACGTATGAAACTAGAGTCAACTAATCATGTGTTAATTGGAATATTAAAATTATCAGACTTAAATATCATTAATAAGTAACTACCTTATTAACTTATCCAACTGTTCTTTAGAATAATGGATAGTCTCATTACTTATGTCTAGTCTAATGGCATAATTATGCAGTGAGATTTTCCCTTGAAGAACCTTAAAGTTGGAATTTTTACTTGTAATTTGTCTATGGACCTTAGAACAATCCTCTTTTTTAAAGTTTAAGTGGTTGTAAGGTGAGTAACAACTTATTTTCCAGCTTCAAACTTTTATTTCTTTTGTACATATGTTGCTTATCAACACACTCATTATACTTTTGTACTTTTGAGTGTTATAGTTGATTTATAAGGCATCAAATTGTACAAGTGAAAATCTTAGTATGTAATGTACTGGAAAATGTACTTATTTCCATGCGTAAGCCCTTAACTTTATGGGTCATGGTATTGTACATTATTATGTATTCACATATACCACTTAGCTTATAGTTTAGAATTTTAAATGAAGGCATGCATCTTAGGAGTTCTTGTAATTAATCAACACATAATAGATTAGTCTTAGGAAAGACTTAATCTAGAATAACTTTAGTGATATCATTATGTTAGAGAGTTCTTGATTATCATAAGAGACATCATGTTCGATTTGTCCTGTTCATCATGCTCTAATTATCTTCTGTAGTACCTTTACCAGAAGAGTGCAATAGGATTATCGTGTCTTAAGAGATAATCAAGTATTTAATTTAAGAGCTAATCTTATAGAAACTTTAAATAAAGCAAACATTTTAGGTTTAGGAATTAGAGTGGATGAGATATATATAGAAGAATATTATAGTGAGTAAAATTATGGGTACTAAGAATAAGGCAGACGAAATGATCATAAAATTAATTAAGGATCATTAATATAAGGATCATTATGTGAAGAGATTGTGATATGTCTATTACTAACATCAAAATAATAGACTATTTAAAGTTCTACTTAAACAAAGACAAATCAGCTTTGGCCAGAAGTGTAATCATTTAAGCATGTGTGCAAAGTGGTTGTAACAAATCAGCTTTGGCCAGAAATTGAGACAATCACTTTAGTTATGCACTCGTTAAGTATGCCATCTATGAAGGAATTAAATCAGCTTTGCCCAGATATTAAGACATTCATGTTTATGATGCATACTTAACATAGCTTTCGTAATACTTGAACGATAAGTAGACGCATCAAATCAGCTTTGGCCAGAAGTGATACATCAGAAGCTCATTCAAGTTAAGCCATTTTGGTTTTCTAAAACATTATTTGATCCTTATTAATTAACTAAGTATTTACAAAACTAAACATTTAAACAGCTTAAAAATCTTGTGCGATCAGTAATGCCCAAGTTTTGTGCGATCAGTAAAGCCCAAAACTTGTGCGATCAATAAGGCCCAAAACTTGTGCGATCAGTAATGCCCAAAAACTTGTGCGATCAATAATGCCTTAAGACTTGTGCGATCAATAATGCCTTGTGCGATCCACAAGTCTTGTGCGATCCATAAGTCTTGTGCGATCCACAAGTCTTGTGCGATTATGCAGTCTTAATTTGTACAATGTGCTTAATTAGTTGTACAAATCTTGTGCGACTGTCTTGTGCGATCAGATCATCTCTTATGTGATCTGATCTTGTGCGATTCAGTTACTGTTTATTGTGATAACATAACTGAAAATTCGAAAATTAAGAATTGTGATAGAGTTTCCTATTATAACATTGATCTAATTTTATCATAAAATTTCGAAAATCATAATCTGTTTATCTTATTAACAGATTTCGAAAAAACTTATTAGATAAAATAAGATCAAAATTAGGAAAACATTCCACAATTCAAATCACATTCCAAAACATAAAGGAAATTTTGAATTTCAACTAAGAACATGATGAACCCTAAAAAATAACCTTAACCTTATATCCGAAATCTGGAAAATTTATCAATCATTTAATCAATTCTAGAACATTATGATTTCGGAACAGTAATATTTGATGAAAACATATGATCCGATATAGTTTGAACAGATCCGAGATGGGGGGTTTCGGATGAAAAATCCGAAATTTATTTAGGGTTTTCTAATTCCGTTTTCCTGCTTTAATCCAGATTTACGGATACAAAACAGAACTGACTAATCAACATATGCTCTGATACCACATGTTGGTTCAGTTCTATTTAAACATATAGGAAAACATGAAAACATACCTGTCACCGCAGACAGTACAGTGGAGAATCCAGATGGAGTCGCAGCAATAAGGTTTGACATGGTTGTCAGCTTGATCTGGTTCCTCCTTAGGGTGCTGACTGATGATGGTGACTGATTAAACCGAATAGGGGACTCGGTTATGGAGAAGAGGTTTCGATTATGATGTTATGCTTATGGGGTTTTTTTTTTTGTCTAACTGTGTAACTGAGTAACTGAGTAACCCTTTAACCTCCACATAATTCTCCTTATATAAGCACCCAGGAGGAAACCTAATTAGTTAATAAGGGTAATATGGTCCATCAACAATTACCAACTAATTATTTAATAGGTTATTATATATTTTAATCTTTATTATGTAAATGATTATAATGACTATAGATTAAATATTAATACATAATATATTTAATCTTAAACCAACAAGTAAGTGGAAACAACAAAGGAGGAAAACATACAAGTCTAACAAAGAAAGTCATATACAAGGTTGAACACGTGAGTTAAATAACGTGGACAATAGCTTTAATTTACTTACTTTTCAAAAATCATATACAAGGTCCAACAAGTAATTTAAGTAAGTAGTTTTATATTAGGTAGCGTTGTAAATGAATTTCAGTGAACAATTCATATTCATGAACTGTTTGACGAGAAGTTCATTTGTGTTCGTTCATTTATCAGACATTAAGTAGTCTAAATATGTGTGATGTTGTATGATCACATGCACAACCATCAGTTATGGCGAAAACTCGAAAACTAACTAAAAAACCCAAAAAAAATACCAAAATTTTTTTTCCATACCAATTTTCGCTAACTAAATTATATAAAAAAAACTTTTTTTCAAAAAAAAAAATTGTAGTGCACATGTATAATATTACACATGTGTACTACAATTTTTTTTTTGAAAAAAGTTTTTTTTATATATATAAAAACTAGCGATTTTTAATAAAAAATTTTGGTGTGATTTTTAGGCTTTTTTTAGTTAGTTTTCGAGTTTTCGCGATAACTAGTGGTTTTCATTTGAACTTTCCCCTATATATATATATATATATATATATAGGATTAGGTTCAAGAGTGAACACTAGTGTAGTTTGCGAACTGAGCGAACTAATCCTGGCCATACATGTGTGTAGATCAATGGCCATGATTTGATGATGAAATACACTAGTGTATTTTACGATTTGATGATTAAATCCTAGCCATCCACATGTGTAAATCAATGGCCAAGATTTATTCACTCAGTTCGCAAATACATTAGTGATCACTCTAGAACCCCACCCTATATATATAAGATTTCAAATCAAGTAATATATACCACTTACAAAAAATAAATTTATATTTCTTCTTTTTGTAAATAACTCTATGCATGACTTCAGCAAATGATACTAAAATAGTTAACCATACCATTCAAATCTAAACAATATTTTATATATTAGATTACTCTCAGAATTTATAAGGAAATCAAAGAATATATATATATATATATATATATATATATATATATATGAGCGCTAAAATGAAAACCACCTCCAGTTGTAAGAACCGTGAGAACCACTCTCCACCAATCAGATTACGCCAACAAAAAGGGTGTTTTAGTCATTTACTCCAAATGTCTAATCTCTTTCTCTCTCTCTTCATTAATGGTAACAGACATTTAATCTCTCATCTCCCTTCTCTCTTCTCTTTCATATGTGTCATTAAAATTCAAAATCCATATCCTATTTTATCTCTCACATCTAGAGACACAAACCCACCACGACTGACCAACATCCTATAGCATTCAAGCTAATAGCATTCAAGTTATATATCCTATTTCATCTTTCATAGTTATGGTGGTTGGTCGATGATGATGATGACCATACCCACCACGACTGACCACCACCGATTATCCCTCTCCCACCTCCTTCTCCATTACCGCCGACACCTCCGATTTCCGATCACCTCGCCGCCGTACCCACCACCGGTCACATAAACCCACCGACTACCACCTACCACCGACCATCTCCGATTAACCTCCATCACGGCAACTACCTAACTCACCTCTCTGTTACACCACTGCCGGCTGACCACCGTGGAGCTCCGATTAACACCAAAGTTCATAGTTTCTGTTAAACAAAGAGACAAAACACCCCCTGTTTCCGGCGACAACCCACGGCGGCGGCGGCGACGAACAGAGAGACAGAGAAAAACAGAGAGAGAAAGAAGAATCGGGGTTGTGGAGGGAGCCCGACGGTGGTGCTCGATTCGAGTTCCAGTTCAGGTAATGGTCAGTCCATCTCAGTTTTGCTGCTCAGTTTTGAGTTTGGTTCGGGTTTCAGCTATATTGGTTTGAGTTGTTTTAAGCGGGAGTCTCGGTCAGATTTCAGGTTGCGGGTCATCAGGTTTCGGGCCAGACTCAAGTATGGTTCGAGTTTTTGTTCAGGTAAACCGTGGGTCGAGTTTCGGGTCAGTGGGTGCGGGTTTGGTTCAACCCGGTTCGGAAGCTTCGAGTCGGCGGCTCAGTCAAACCCGGGTCAGATTCAGAGTTGTTCGGGTCGGCGGCTCGAACCAATACTTTAGTGACTTGTTACGTTTGGCATTTTGATAGAAATTTTATATATTGTGTTTATATTGTTGAAAATTGTTGAGTTTTGAAAAGATAACGACAACTTGAGTTGTCGGCTTATTCCAAAAACAGGGGAAACTCTGTCCGTTTTCCGTAAAAACGTAAAACGTAAATAGTTTAACGTAAAACGTAAAAACGTAAAACGTAAAAAGTTTAACGTAAAACGTAAAAAGTTTAACGTAAAACGTATAACGTAAAAAGTTTAACGTAAAACGTAAAAAGTTTTACGTTTACGTTTTACGTAAAACGTAAAAAGTTTAACGTAAAATGTAAAACGTAAAAAGTTTAACGTAAAACGTAAACTTTTTAAAACTTTTTATGTAAAAACTATTTAACGTAAAACGTAAAACTTGTTCTACGTAAATTGTAGAACGTAAAAAACCGCGTGATAAAACGATGCCTAAACAAGGGGCATGAATACGGGGAATAAAAACGCCGCGAAAAAAACGGGACGTAAAAAACGCCACGTTAAAACGGGACGTAAAAAATGGCGCGTTAAAAAAACGACGCTTGAAAAAGGCGAGCGTAAAAAATGGCGTACAAAAACGACGCGTTAAAAACGATACGTGAAAAAGCCGGGCGTAAAAACGGCGTGCAAAGACCGGCGCGCAAAAAAAAAATTTGTTTTGCTAGAAAAATTTGAATTTAAAAATGCTTTTAATATAAAAAATCTATTTAAAAAATAAAAAGTAATATAATAAAACAAAAGAGTAATAAAAAAATAATAAAGACAAAAAAGAGTAATTTTACTAAACTACCCTTTTTTATTAAAATATTAAAGACATAAAAAGACAAAATGTATTTAATATCAAACTTAATTACTTTTAATCTCATCTATCCATCTTGTTGATCTAGTGGCTAGAAAGTGGTTCTCTTGGTTCTTACAACTGGAGGTGGTTTTCATTTTAGCGCTCCCCTATATATATAGGGTCAGGATTTAGAGAAAACGGTGAAAAGTGTGAGAACGGTGAGAACGCTTATGGATCGTCCGATCAAAACAATCAATGGACTAGATTGTGCGGTGACGTTTTCGTAAATAACATCAATATTATTATGTGGGACGCGCTTCATTAAGGGTAAAAGGGTATTTTTACCGCTCATATCCAAAACGCCAAATATGATAAAACGCCAAACAAAAAACAAAACGCCATTAAAAACAAAACACCAAAAATTAAAAATAAAACGCGTTGAATATTACAGGAAGATGAAACAACGCAAATAACTAAATTACAGTTATTAACATTTATTAGAAGAAATTCACTCCTAAATTACACGCCAAAAACATCATTATATAAACAAAAGTAAAAAACAAAGCTTCAATAATCACTTCAATCTATCCATTTCCTGCAAAAAACACCTTTAACCAAAAAGAGCCAAATTAAACAAAACGCCAAAAATGGCAACAATAGTTTCGTGGAGATACACTCTGGGAATCAGGCGATACGTCATCCATTTTGACAACAGAAGGAGGGTGTATGTTAAGACGATCAGGGCTATTCTGAAGATGGAAGAAGAGATACAGAGGCAAATCCTATCCATTGGCATCGCTCTAGACAACGAATGCCATGAAACGCATATGCTTATGAAAGCATTAACCAGCAAATTTGGACCAATCAAAGGAAATGTGAAGCAAGACCCTGTTATGACATCATGGCGTTTTGATGATGAAACAGACATGGTGACAATTACACACGACAGCGGAGAGCAGCAAGTCTACTGGCTAGAGAACATCATGACAAAACAGGGACTGGGTTTCATGGAAGAATTGCATAACGCCACCTGTACCAACCCAGAAATAGACTCAAAATTGGAGTTAATGCAAGACATGTTCAGGTGGAGGCTTCAAAATCTTCAGGAACAAAAAGCTGATGAAGGCGAATATGATGACATGGATGAAGATCAAGATGAAGACTCCGAGGAGGAAGAAGATAACACAACTGATGGATACTATTCAGATAAAGTACCTTCTGACGAAGGATTTTAATTTTTTTTCGTCTTTTTTTTTCTACAATGTAATCTTCTCTTTTTTTTTTAAGATAATTAAATGATATATTTATATCTTTATTAGCAAAACGCCAAAAAAAATACTAAAAAATGGTTAACCCTAACAAAACGCCAAAAATAACAAAAAATATATTTCTTGCTTAAAATTTTATTTACTCCGTTATTGTATTTTGACATGTTGTTCTGCATAAGGCCATTTAAAAAACACGCCAAACTTAAAAGATGGGATGTCAATAACCTATAAAACTGATAAAAGCTAATCAACTCAGAAAATACAAAAAACAGAAACTGAAAAGACAGTTACTTTATTACTATCATTTATTACAATAAAAAGACCCGCCTAAACTATGCGCCAAAAAACTCCTATAAGAGAATGGTCTATACACATTGAAATTAAACAAACCCAGAAAAACACAAAAACGTCATATCCTCTAGAAATAACTCCCTTTAAAACGCCACAGATGGCAAAGCTTTCACTGAAATGCATCCTTTTTCTGAGGGGGTTAACTCAATAATATTTTTCTGAATGAGATGGACAAATATTCAAGAAAAAGAGACTGATGACATTGATATGCCATCATGTAAGCTATGTTCTTGATGATTATTTGAATGGAATAAACAGATCAACACAAGGATAAAATGTTATTTTGGACTCCATTATTACAAATAGCATCAAGCAAGAGTTGATCTTTAATGACATGCCACCAAACAAGAATATCACACCAAAAAACAGTTTGCCACTAAGCAGCTACTACTAAAAAAAACGGGGTTTATGACGGAAAGTTGGCATCTAGCTAAAGTATTCAAAAAGGTTCAAAACGCCAAAAACAAATTCAAGAAAAGAAGAGGCTGATGACATTGAAGATTCGGAAGAAAAATTAGATTACCATTTTGTATTATTTTTGTTTTCATTTTATATTGTTTTGATATCAAGAAATATGTTGTTTTGTTATATAAATAAAATACATTATTATATAAAACGCTAAAAACTACAAACACCAAAACACCGGTAGTATGAAAACTGGGAGAACAGCTGCTGGCAAAAGCACCTTGTAAAAAAGGGGTATTAAACGCCAAAAAATTCACTAAACGCCAAAAAAATTGGTCTTCTGTAAACTTATGCAAATTTTAATGACTCGTAATGAATTTTTATACAAAAGGCCAAAAACGCCAAAAAATTAACCAGAAAACGCTATAACGCCAAAAAGTTATATATGTGACACAAAAACAATTAATTCAACGCCAAAAAGTTTAAAAAATACAATTAACGCCAAAAAAAACTTAGACGCCATAAAATATCATACCGCATAGGGAAAATAAAAAGAAGAATGAAAAGACAAAAAAGCCCCTCTGCCCTTCTCTATGACGCGGGACACGTGTTGGGCCAGGATGCGTTCTCACCGTTCTCACACTTTTGAACGTTTTCTCCTGATCCTATATATATATATATAGGATTAGGTTTAGGGATGAGCACGGTACCGAACCGATACCGATCCCGAAAATCCTGATCCCGATTTTCCTCAAAAATTGATCCCGATCCCGAATACAAGTGGTATGGTATCGGTATGGTACCGGTATCGGTACCGGTTTTCCGGTATGATACCAAAAATTACCGAATTCTTAAATTGATAAATTGCCACCAAAATCATCAACCAGCTCTGTCCACCACTTTGGATACCAAGATTTGCCAAAAAAGTTAGTCATGCTCATCCATGTAAGAAATAACATGGATTTATTTACAATAGTCAAAACAGATAACTCCTAAGAACTAATAACATGATCATAAGGTATGTAAATAATATGGATTTATTTACAATATTTTCATTTCTTTTCAGCCCTTTTTAATTTTTCATACTAAGAAGTAAGAACTCTTTTATGGTTGTAACTTGTAAGTAAACCACTGTTGCGATAAAGTATAAACCCATTTTGATTTTTCATTCAAAGTATGTAAGTAATAAATGCTCTTTCTGTTGCTTTCACACAAAGATTATTCAATAATACTTGATATAATACAAAAGAAGCTAAAACGACCCTTCTACTACCGAGCTTGACACCTCCCAAAACAAAGTCACCTACAAATTCTACCAGAAAATGTAAGACAGTAAGAGTGTACCTTGATTTGTTCAGCAATGAGACAAAATTAGGGCACTTACAAAACATCCACAAGTCCAGCGGGAAAGAACGAACAAAGACAATCACCAGTTCACCACCGACCCTTAATTTTTTTTTTGCAGAACTTTCGATGGAGCGCAGCAACGGGTTAAGACTTAGGGGGAATTGGGATCGTCATGTTTTGTTTCTGAAGTTGGATTTGGAATTTGATTTGGATTAGGTAAGGGATATGAGTTAATGAGAAGACTTACAGTTCACCACCCTAGTTCTAAATTACATTTCACCACCCTACTACCATGTAACAACTCTCATTAAAATTACTATTTCTTATTTTATTTTGTCCAATAGGAAACCCTAATTGAGACCCCCAAGAAATATGGCATGACCCCTAAAATTTTCAAAACAATCGGAACAAGGATCAGGGCCCCTAAAACTCAGGGGGGGGGGGTATTCCCTAATTGGTATTATCTAAACAGTTCGTTATTTAAATCGAATTTCGTCGAAATGTCGACTCACCCAAGCTAGGAAGACACGGGGCTACCCTATGCTAGAGGGGGTGCCCTCGCGCCACGCGCCAGGCTCTCGCGCCACGTGAGGGAGCCGGTTTTTCAGTATAAATACTAGGGTTTGGCACTTGAATTTTGGCGTTGGTTCAACGTAAAAACTCGTTTCGTACATTGAGATATCGTCTGTTTACTTCAAAACACACACACAACACGAAATTCTGCCGCGATAACAGGGTAATAACTCGATCACTGCTACGATTTAATGTCCGATCGATTGAGACCGGTCCAATGGATGTTTAAGTGCTGCCCGTAACTGGGCTATACTTTGTCATTCGTCGTGAGGGTTTCGATCTCGTGAGTTGTCGTAAAAGTTGTATTAAGTTACTGACCTAGTTTTCGTGTACATTGTTATTTGAATTAGGTTAATCAGGCTAAAAATCAGTAGGCTAAACGCTGCCAGTCTAAATCTGCAATGTGAGTCATTCTCTTTTTATCAAAATGCTTTCCAAACCCCTATTTATTTTCAAGGTTATAATTACAGGGATTAAGTCTTTGTAATCTTCAATTACTGCCGGTATGTGGGGTTTTGTATACATTACTTGATACCCGTCACCATTGGACAACGGGTTAGCCAATGGGTGATCTGGCCATAGTCACAGATACAGTTGAGTGACAAATACCGATTTGGGGTAATTGGTTGATAAAAACAATGTAATCACCCTTAATACTGTATATTATAACAATGTGTCATTTTGTGCAACTTGAATGACTCGCCAGTATTTCCCTGCTGATAAAACCTTTTTAAAACATGTTTCAGGTGATCTGCTGTGATCAAGGAAAAAAAGCCGCGTAGCACTACAAGCTTGAAGAGGTGGCTCAATAAAATGAGTAAACATGTTTTTTGTAAAATAAGGGATTTCCTTGAGAAATCACCTTTATTGTAAATTATGGGTGTTATCCCCAAATTATGAAATAAAATAATCGGGCATTTTCAAGTTTTAAAAGATCATGTTAAACTTCCGCTGCCAACATAATAATTACCACGGGTTTCTGTCCCGCGGCTCCTGGACCGGGTAAAACCGGGACGGGGGCCGTGACAAAAAAGGTGGTATCAGAGCCACTGATTTAAGCCAATTAAGTATTTAGAAATACTTAATTTTTCTAATTGCCATTCTGTGATTATGTGAAAATTTAATTTACAAAGTTTTAACTTAAAATTTTGTGTGTTTCTTCATGTATGCTAACAGCATGAATGAATTATCAGAAGCACTTCAAAACTTTACTATCCATACCACAGATATGGATACCACCGATACCTTCACTGACTACCAGGCTGATACTGAAGAGCCAATGGTATTCCAAGCCCAACCTCAGGAAAAACCGAAGCCGAAAAAGAGGAGAAGATTTGTAGGCTGGAGGCGTGTGCGTAGGAAGAAACCAGCAACACGGAAAGTTGTAAAGACTGAGGATCCAAATGATAAAGGCAAAGGAAAGGAGATCGGGGAGAGTTCCGGGCAAGCTCAAGAAATGCCATCGTGATAGGAGCTGGATCGTAGATTGGGACTTAGTGACCTCATCGGACCTGGCGATGAAAACCTCTTCAATTACCCAGTTGAAATACAACTTCCAGTTAATTTGGAGCCTGCTATCCCAGATCCTATTATCCACCCCCGACCTCTACCAGAAGAGCTAGAAGAATGGTGGACAACTGGCTGGCAATTTCATAATATCTTGAATAACCCTAATACATTTTTCCCTCAATTTGACCCTAAGCCTCCACTACACCCACCAATGAGCACCGAGAACCTGGCTGAACTTCGCCACTATGGCGAGGAGCTGGTGGACACAGGAAATAGAATCCGAGATGTGGGGGAGATGATATCATGGAAGTACGACGAGAGGGAACATCGTTTCTGAAATGCCAGCTGATGAGGATCGTATGTGGTTGTGGGAATGTGTGTTTAATAATAATAATATAATAAAAATATAATCATGTAAAATAACTAAAAATAAAACTTTTGTAACATATCTGGTAATGTACGGAGGCATATTAAAATATATAAAATATTAACGTCGTAAAATCGACAATTTTGGCTATACGTGTTGACATGATTATGTGCGATTGCTCTATTGTGCTTGATTATTATTTATTCTATTTGGTGCCAATAACTTTTATATATATATATATATATATATTGTTAATTATCAGATCAAACATTCCGTTAATGAACCAGTTAATGAAGTTAACCAATCTGAACAAAACCATGGAGATCAATTTCTTAATAGGCAAGATATAGAAAACATCGTTGCTCAAGGAATAGCCAATGCTATTCCAGCAATTCTGGCTGCTGCCCGAAACCCAGTTGAGCCTCAACCAATTATTCCTAGCAAACGTACTCATGAAGACAACTTCAGTAATAGCGTAAATGGAGGCGGCAACATTAATAATAATGATAATGATGGGATGCAAGCCCCATTCCTTAAAAGAATGAAAGCTGCAATGCCTGGTTGCACTTACAAAGAATTTCTTGCCTGTAAACCTATTGAATTTGCAGGCAATGAAGAGGCGACAGCTGCACTGCGTTGGTTGGAGAAAACCGAGGCAGTAATTAAAATAAGTAAATGTGCCGAGGAGGATAAAGTCATGTATGCTTCTCACCTTTTCAAGGAAGAAGCATTAGAATGGTGGAAGCCAAGGGAAGCGACATGGCTTATGCCATGAACTGGGAGTATGCTTCTCACCTTTTCAAGGATAAAGTCATGTATGCTTCTCACCTTTTCATAGTGTTGCAAGCCAAGGGAAGCAACATGGCCTATGCCATGAACTGGGAAGAGTTTAAGCAATTGGTGGAAAGAAAATTCTGCCCAGAGTATGAAAAAGAACACATGGCAAATAAATTCCTGAGCCACCGAATGGTGGATGTTGACTGCCGAGGGTATACTTCGAAGTTTTTCGAATATGCCAGAATTGTACCAACTCTGGCCTCGCCAGAACCGGTACTAATTTCACGCTACATTTGGGGTTTAATTAGCGAGATCCGTGATATTGTCAAAGCTGCGAGACCCCGCACGATCAATGATGCGGTAGAATTGGCCAACACTTTGACTGATGGACTGGTGCGTACGCGAGAAGAAAACAGGAAAAAGGAGACAGCCCAAAAGATTACCCAAGGATTTCGTGTGGGTAATAATAGAAATTTCAAGAAAAGAGGAACTGGGCAATCTTCCACTCCGCCGTTCTGCAGGAACTGTAAAAAGAAACATTTTGGAAAATGTAATGAACCCTGCAACTTCTGCAAAGCTACAGGACATCGTGAAGAAGATTGCAGAAAGAAAACAAAGATTTGCTACAACTGTGGAGAAGCTGGGCATTTCCGACCCGAATGCCCTAAATTGGTCAAACCAGCAGATAACAAGGCCAAACCTGCTGTAGGAACTAACAAGAAAAACGCAAGAGCCTTCCAATTGACCACGCAGGAAGCTGAACTTATTCCTGATGTAATAGCTGGTACGTTCTTAGTTCATGACGTTTATGCGAAAGTATTATTCGACTCTGGTGCAAACCAAAGTTTTATCAATACTTCCTTCTGCCAAGCTCTTAAACAACCTTTAACCAAACTTAGGCAGATTTATACAGTAGAAACGGCAGACGGAAACTCTGTTAACATAGATACGGTTTTGCAAAAAGAAAATATAGAACTTTCAGGTCATAAATTTTCTGCAAACCTATTACCCATGAATTTAGCTGGATTCGATGTCGTGTTAGGAATGGATTGGTTAGTAGCCAACCATGCTCGAATCCTTTGTGATAAGAATTCCATAGAAATTCGTGCACCCACGGGAGAAGTAATTATGATTACAGAGGATAAGCCGCGTAAACCAATGAAGTTCATTTCAGTCATGAAAGTTGCTAGTTATGAACGAAAGCAAGGAATAGTGTATATGATTTCGGTAATCATTAGCACTAAGGGTAAGGAACTTAAGGAAATTCCTGTAGTATCAGAATACTCTGATGTATTCCCAGAAGAATTACCAGGATTATCACCAGATAGGGAGGTAGAATTTAGAATTCATCTAATTCCAGGAACTACACCCGTAGCTAAGGCACCCTATCGATTAGCACCCACAGAAATGTTAGAATTGAAAAACCAATTAGATGAGTTGCTAAGTAAAGGATTTATACAACCTAGTTCATCCCCTTGGAGAGCACCAGTGTTGTTCGTAAAGAAGTAGGATGGTTCGATGCGAATGTTTATCGATTATAGAGAACTGAATAAGGTTACAATTAAGAATCGATACCCGTTACCTAGGATTGATGATATTTTTTATCAACTTGAGGGAGCTAGATATATTTCTAAGATAGATTTACGCTCCGGATATCATCAGTTGAAAGTACAAGAAGAAGACACACCTAAAACAGCCTTCAGAACTAGGTATGGTCATTACGAGTTTACAGTCATGCCCTTTGGATTAAAAAATGCTCCTGCCGCATTCATGGACATGATGAATAGGATCTGTAAACTGTATTTGGATAAATTCGTAATTGTCTTCATCGACGATATACTTATTTATTCCAAGAGTCAGGATGAGCATTGTGAGCACCTACATGCACTCTTAACTTTGTTAAGAAAGGAGAAGCTTTACGCCAAATTCTCGAAGTGTGAATTTTAGCTACAGGAGGTGCAATTTTTAGGTCACATGGTGAATCACGAAGGTATTCACGTAGATCCCTCCAAGATAGAAGCGATCACCAAATGGAAGGTTCCGCAATCAGCTACAAAAGTTAGAAGTTTTCTAGGATTAGTTGGGTACTATAGGCGCTTTATTAAGGATTTTTCCAAGATAGCTGTACCATTAACTAAGCTAACCTGTAAAACAGTTAAGTTTGAATGGGGGCCTAAGCAAGAAGAGGCTTTTAGGATTTTAAAACAAAGGTTAACCAACACTCCAATTCTTGCCTTACCAGAAGGAACAGAAGATTTTGAAGTATATTGTGATGCTTCTAAGCTAGGATTAGGATGTGTGCTAATGCAACGCAAAAAGGTAATTGCGTATGCCTCAAGGCAATTGAAAAAGCACGAGGAAAACTATACGACGCATGACTTAGAATTAGGGTCAATAGTTTTTGCCCTTAAGATTTGGAGACACTATCTGTATGGAAATAAGTTTACTGTCTATACAGATCATAAGAGCTTAAGATATATATTTGGGCAAAAAGAATTAAACATGAGACAACGAAGATGGATGGAAATCCTAAGTGACTACGACTGTGATATTCAATATCATGAAGGAAAGGCAAATGTAGTTGCAGATGCCTTAAGTCGTAAGTATCACGAAAAGCAAAAACGAGTTCGTGCTCTTAGATTAAGTTTACAATTAGACTTAATGGAACAACTGAAAAATGTTCAAGCCACAGCAATCAAGGAAGATGCTGAAGGAATGAAAGGACGAATAAAGGAATTAGAACAAGGAGCCGATGGAATTTGGAGATTCCACAAAAGAAGGATTTAGGTACCTAAGCAAGGAGATTTAAGAAATAAAATTTTAGAGGAAGCCCATAAATCTAGGTATACCATGCACCCGGGAAATAATAAGATGTACCAAGATTTAAGAAATAATTTATGGTGGATAGGAATGAAAAAGGACATAGCTAGATATGTATCTAAGTGTCTAACTTGTTCACAAGTTAAGGCAGAACACCAGAAACCTTCAGGGTTACTCCAACAATTAGAAATGCATGTATGGAAATGGGAACTCATAACCATGGATTTTGTTACTAAGTTACCCAAAACCAGAAAAGGTAATGATGCGATTTGGGTAATTGTGGATCGATTAACCAAATCAACTCATTTTCTACTCATTAAAGAAACCTTTAGCATGGAAAGGTTAGCAAAGTTGTATGTAGACGAAGTATTATCTTTACATGGAGTCCCACTCTCCATTGTATCAGATAGGGACAGTCGTTTCACTTCCCATTTCTGGACTAGTTTCCAAGAAGCCATGGGGACGCGATTAAATTTAAGTACAGCCTACCATCCTCAAACAGACGGAAAAAGTGAAAGGACAATCCAAACCCTGGAAGACATGCTCAGGGCATGTGTGATAGATTTTGGTGGAAACTGGGATGCCCACCTACCCTTAATTGAATTCTCCTATAACAATAGTTACCATGCAAGTATTGAAGTTGCCCCATTCGAAGCACTGTATGGACGAAAGTGCAGAACTCCGGTCTGTTGAATAGAAATAGGAGAAAGCCAATTATCAGGTCCTGAAATCGTACAAGAAACCACTGACAAGATCACTCAAATCAAGGAAAGACTGAAAACGGCTCGAGATCGCCAGAAGAGTTATGCAGACAATCGACGCAAACCACTAGAATTTCAAGTTAGAGACAAGGTACTCTTGAAAGTTTCTCCTTGGAAAGGAGTAGTTCGGTTCGGTAAAAAGGGAAAGTTAAGTCCAAGATACGTTGGACCATTCCCAATAATCCAGCGGATAGGACCAGTTGCATATCGCTTACAACTACCAGAAGAATTAGCTGGAGTACATGACGTGTTTCTTGTATCTAACCTCAAGAAGTGTTTGTCCGACGAATCCCTGGTAGTACCTCTTCAAGATGTAGAGGTAAATGAAAAGTTAAAATTTGTTGAGAAGCCACTACGGATAGAAGACAAAAAGGTCATGTTTCTCAAGCACAAACGACTAGTGCTTGTCAAAGTCAAGTGGGATTCAAAGAGAGGACCAGAGTACACTTGGAACTGGAATAAGAGATGAAGCGAAAGTATCCCTACTTGTTCCAGTAAATCTTGAGGACGAGATTTTAATAAGGTGGGGAGGATGTAACAACTCTCATTAAAATTACTATTTCTTATTTTATTTTGTCTAATAGGAAACCCTAATTGAGACCCCCAAGAAATATGGCATGACCCCTAAAATTTTCAGAACAATCGGAACTAGGATCAGGGCCCCTAAAACTCAGGGGGGGTATTCCCTAATTGGTATTATCTAAACAGTTCGTTGTTTAAATCGAATTTCGTTGAAATGTCGACTCACCCAAGCTAGGAAGACACGGGGCTACCCTATGCTAGAGGGGGTGCCCTCGCGCCACGCGCCAGGCTCTCGCGCCACGCGAGGGAGCCGGTTTTTCAGTATAAATAGTAGGGTTTGGCACTTGAATTTTGGCGTTGGTTCGACGTAAAAACTCGTTTCGTACATTGAGATATCGTCTGTTTACTTCAAAGCACACACACAACACGAAATTCTGCCGCGATAACAGGCTAATAACTCGATCACTGCTACGATTTAATGTCCGATCGATTGAGACCGGTCCGATGGATGTTTAAGTGCTGCCCGTAATTGGGCTATACTTTGTCATTCGTCGTGAGGGTTTTGATCTCGTGAGTTGTCGTAAAAGTTGTATTAAGTTACTGACCAAGTTTTCGTGTGCATTGTTATTTGAATTAGGTTAATCAGGCTAAAAATCAGTAGGCTAAACGCTGCCAGTCTAAATCTTCAATGTGAGTCATTCTCTTTTTATCAAAATGCTTTCCGAAACCCTATTTATTTTCAAGGTTATAATTACAGGGATTAAGTCTTTGTAATCTTCAATTACTGCCGGTATGTGGGGTTTTGTATACATTACTTGATACCCGTCACCATTGGACAACGGGTTAGCCAATGGGTGATCTGACCATAGTCACAGATACAGTCGAGTGACAAATACCGATTTTGGGTAATTGGTTGATAAAAACAATGTAATCACCCTTAATACTGTATATTATAACAATGTGTCATTTTGTGCAACTTGAATGACTCGCCAGTATTTCCCTGCTGATAAAACCTTTTTAAAACATGTTTCAGGTGATCTGCTGTGATCAAGGAAAAAGTGCCGCGTAGCACTACAAGCTTGAAGAGGTGGCTCAATAAAATGAATAAACATGTTTTTTGTAAAATAAGGGATTTCCTTGAGAAATCACCTTTATTGTAAATTATGGGTGTTATCCCCAAATTATGAAATAAAATAATCGGTCATTTTCAAGTATTAAAAGATCCTGTTAAACTTCCGCTGCCAACATAATAATTACCACGGGTTTCTGTCCCGCGGCTCCTGGACCGGGTAAAACCGGGACGGGGGCCGTGACATACCACCCTACTTGAAACTTGAAAGTTGAAACTTCTTCAGTAAGCATGGGAATTATGGGTGGGAAATTGGAATAAGTGGGATCACCTTATTTAATTCGGTACTGCCATAGTGCCATGTTTGTAAATGGTATATTCCCTTTTAAATATGCTAACCTCACAATCGGTATTAATTCGGTATTACCGAAAAATACCGGTACCGATCCCGCAAAATCCCGATCCCGAAAAATGGTAAAATGTAATACCGATACCGAATACAAGCGGTATGGTATCGGTACGGTACGGTATCGGGATGGTATCGGTATCCGGTACCACATGCTCATCCCTAATTAGGTTCACTTGTGAACAACATCTTCATAGTGAACTGTGTGAACTAATCAGGACCATTGATTTCCATTTTACTTGTTAAGGGTATGATTGTATTTATACAATAAGTTAGTTTTAAATCTTTATTTTAATCATTGAATTTCAGTTACACATTTAATTTTGGTAGTTTTCTTAAATTGCATAATTATCTTCTCAATCTCTCTTAATTCAAAATAATGGATTTTTTAATTGCATATTCATGTAAGAATGAATTATATTTACAGAACGTTTGATTACACATTTTTTATTTTTGAATCAAATTTTTTTTTTTTACAATTGCATATCCATGAGTATTCTTCATGTATTCATCAAGAATCTTGAGTGATAATGTACACTTGTTCTGAACATAGGAGTGATAATGTACATATGTGTACATTCGTGTTAAGAATATGAGTTGTTAATGTACATATATGTATATATGTGTTGAGCAAGTACATATCAAGACACATTATGTAAATATACGTATAGCAAGTATCTGAAAAAAAGAAGTTAATGATACGTATATGTACATTATGTAATGCCGAACAATCATTTCAGATACTTGCTATACGTATATGTACATTATGTTCAACATGTATAATGTACACACATATGCACACAGCGATGCGGCCTAGCACTGCATCCTATCAAGACACAAGTGGGACTAACACCTTGACTCAGGTGGCCAAAACAGCAAGTGGCACTGACAGCAGCCGCCTGTCAACCCACACGTAAGCAACGCTGGCATACAGACTGACAGCCACAGTAGGACGTGGCACCACCTCCGTGATCTACGAGCTTGACACACCTGCAAGGGGCTGCGCGTTGTTAGTCTAGCCACTCAATTACCCTCCACCACTCCTCGGCTATAAATACCCATCCCAAACCAAGTTTGAGGTATCGCTTTTCAAACTCTCTCACTCATACTACTATCACACACTTTGCTTTCAAGCAAATTACTGATTCTCAGGCCGGAGAGTGGTAACAAGGAGCACCCCCACCCCATCCTCCTTGTTACGAGTCACGGTGTGTTTCCTTGTGCAGGAGACAGATCAAGCGGACGATCCAGCCATCGATCCTCGGAAAGAAGGGATTAACCCTACTTGACGAGACCAGTGGATTAACCACCCTTGGTTAACCACTGTTTCATCATTGGCGCCCACCGCTACTCTTAGCACTTGTTTCCATATCTCTTTCTTGAAGATCATGTCTGATCGTTAACATAATGCTAATGGGGAAAACCTTACCCTCGAAAATGTAGAACATAAGGGGAACAATCCCCCGGTCCAACACACTGGCCACAATGGCACATCCGCACAGGGGGGCGCTCCCCCCATGTTCATTCCAGACTTCTCGCAGTATGTCACAATACTGCCACCAGGAGTGGATCTCCACACCTGGTACTCCCAACAACAGGCTACTCTCGCTGTGGTCTATAGCAAAGCTTGCGCAGACGCGCAAACACCGGGAGGACCCACGCCCGCACCATACACACATGCGGCTCGTATCTTGCAATACGAGGGCAGGGCGCCCACAAATCCCGCTTCTCAGGATAAGCGGGATGCACGCGGATCCTCCTACTGTACCGTCCACACTGTGACAACCGGTGATTTATGGCTCTTAATTACGTGATTAACAGATTATTAACGCAATAATAAATAGTGTTTACAGCGCAAATTAACTTAATTAGGCCTTTGGAGTGCCTAGGAACGTATATTCGACTATACAGTGCGCGGATGGTGATTTACGGGAAATCTGCTGAATATTACGGGACAACGAACTGAAACCGAACAAAATACTGACAACGCGGACAAATATGGATTTCCTACGAATATTTTATGTTTATGAAATTAATTTTGTGAATTTATTTCGCTTCCGCACATCGCAAAACGCAAATAGGAACAAGAAACGCGACTACAGGAAATGCACCAGAAGAGTTATGCAGACAATCGACGCAAACCACTAGAATTTCAAGTTAGAGACAAGGTACTCTTGAAAGTTTCTCCTTGGAAAGGAGTAGTTCGGTTCGGTAAAAAGGGAAAGTTAAGTCCAAGATACGTTGGACCATTCCCAATAATCCAGCGGATAGGACCAGTTGCATATCGCTTACAACTACCAGAATAATTAGCTGGAGTACATGACGTGTTTCATGTATCTAACCTCAAGAAGTGTTTGTCCGACGAATCCCTGGTAGTACCTCTTCAAGATGTAGAGGTAAATGAAAAGTTAAAATTTGTTGAGAAGCCACTACGGATAGAAGATAAAAAGGTCATGTTTCTCAAGCACAAACGACTAGTGCTAGTCAAAGTCAAGTGGGATTCAAAGAGAGGACCAGAGTACACTTGGGAACTGGAATAAGAGATGAAGCGAAAGTATCCCTACTTTTTCCAGCAAATCTTGAGGACGAGATTTTAATAAGGTGGGGAGGATGTAACAACTCTCATTAAAATTACTATTTCTTATTTTATTTTGTCTAATCCCTAATTGAGACCCCCAAGAAATATGGCATGGCCCCTAAAATTTTCAGAACAATCGGAACTAGGATCAGGGCCCCTAAAACTCAGGGGGGGTATTCCCTAATTGGTATTATCTAAACAGTTTGTTGTTTCAATCGAATTTCGTCGAAATGTCGACTCACCCAAGCTAGGAAGACACGGGGCTACCCTATGCTAGAGGGGGTGCCCTCGCGCCACGCGCCAGGCTCTCGCGCCACGCGAGGGAGCCGGTTTTTCAGTATAAATAGTAGGGTTTGGCACTTGAATTTTGGCATTGGTTCGACGTAAAAACTCGTTTCGTACATTGAGATATCGTCTGTTTACTTCAAAGCACACACACAACACGAAATTCTGCCGCGATAACAGGCTAATAACTCGATCACTTCTACGATTTAATGTCCGATCGATTGAGACCGGTCCGATGGATGTTTAAGTGCTGCCCGTAATTGGGCTATACTTTGTCATTCGTCGTGACGGTTTTGATCTCGTGAGTTATCGTAAAAGTTGTATTAAGTTACTGACCAAGTTTTCGTGTGCATTGTTATTTGAATTAGGTTAATCAGGCTAAAAATCAGTAGGCTAAACGCTGCCAGTCTAAATCTGCAATGTGAGTCATTCTCTTTTTATCAAAGTGCTTTCCGAAACCCTATTTATTTTCAAGGTTATAATTACAGGGATTAAGTCTTTGTAATCTTCAATTACTGCCGGTATGTGGGGTTTTGTATACATTACTTGATACCCGTCACCATTGGACAACGGGTTAGCCAATGGGTGATCTGACCATAGTCACAGATACAGTCGAGTGACAAATACCGATTTTGGGTAATTGGTTGATAAAAACAATGTAATCACCCTTAATACTGTATATTATAACAATGTGTCATTTTGTGCAACTTGAATGACTCGCCAGTATTTCCCTGCTGATAAAACCTTTTTAAAACATGTTTCAGGTGATCTGCTGTGATCAAGTAAAAAGTGCCGCGTAGCACTACAAGCTTGAAGAGGTGGCTCAATAAAATGAATAAACATGTTTTTTTGTAAAATAAGGGATTTCCTTGAGAAATCACCTTTATTGTAAATTATGGGTGTTATCCCCAAATTATGAAATAAAATAATCGGTCATTTTTAAGTTTTAAAAGATCCTGTTAAACTTCCGCTGCCAACATAATAATTACCACGGGTTTCTGTCCCGCGCCTCCTGGACCGGGTAAAACCGGGACGGGGACCATGACATACCACCCTACTTGAAACTTGAAAGTTGAAACTTCTTCAGTAAGCATGGGAATTATGGGTGGGAAATGGGAATAAGTGGGATCACCTGATTTAATTCGGTACTGCCATAGTGCCATGTTTGTAAATGGTATATTCCCTTTTAAATATGCTAACCTCACAATCGGTATTAATTCGGTATTACCGAAAAATACCGGTACCGATCCCGCAAAATCCCGATCCTGAAAAATGGTAAAACGTAATACCGATACCGATACCGAATACAAGCGGTATAGTATCGGTACGGTACGGTATCGGGATGGTATCGGTATCCGGTACCACATGCTCATCCCTAATTAGGTTCACTTGTGAACAACATCTTCAAAGTGAACTGTGTGAACTAATCAGGACCATTGATTTCCTTTTTACTTGTTAAGGGTAGGATTGTATTTATACAATAAATTCGTTTTAAATCTTTATTTTAATCATTGAATTTCAGTTACACATTTAATTTTGGTAGTTTTCTTAAATTGCATAATTATCTTCTCAATCTCTCTTAATTCAAAATAATGGATTTTTTAATTGCATATTCATGTAAGAATGAATTACATTTACAGAACGTTTGATTACACATTTTTTATTTTTGAATCAAATATTTTTTTTTTACAATTGCATATCCATGAGTATTCTTCATGTATTCATCAAGAATCTTGTGTGATAATGTACACTTGTTCTGAACATAGGAGTGATAATGTACATATGTGTACATACGTGTTAAGAATATGAGTTGTTAATGTACATATATGTATATACGTGTTGAGCAATTACATATCAAGACACATTATGTACATATACGCATCCCCATGTTGAACAACCATATCATTAACTTCTTTTTTTAGAAGTATATTATGAATGTACATATGTGCACATTACAAATCCGACATGTACACTTAAAGAAGATGATCGGATGGAACAATATTTGTTAATGTACATATATGTACATACGTTTTAAATTTTGAATACGTATAATAAATATATGTACATTCACTTCTACAATATTTTTAATCATGTTCTAGATAGAACAATATATTATAAAATGGTTATATTTTTTTAGAATTAAAAATTAGTTAATTTGTGAGAGAAAAAAATGAGAGAGAATGTAATTAATATTTTAATTGGAGAGAGAAGTAGTTAACAATTTACCTTTATGCCCTTTTCATTTATTTTTTATACATAAATAATTAGAAAACTGCCATTATTAAAATTTCCAAGATCTAAACAATTAATGGCTCAGATTAGTTCACACAGTTCACTCTCACCCTAATGTTCACTCTAGAACTGAAGGGGTATGGTCCCAAGTCTCGCGCCAAAGCAGTCGCGAGTGACCATCACCCTTATCGAATACTCCCACCAGCAAGAACTTATATGCGTCCGTGCGGGCATGCGCGAACACAGCTACATGAATCCAATCGGTCAGGTGATGAGAAGACTTACCTTGTGTATGAAAACGGATGTTGCACATGGTGATGCAGCTTAGCATTGCATCCTATAAACGTCTGTCGTCACAAGGGCTGGGGTAACAACGGTAGTTACCGCACATAGCGATGCGGCCTAGCACCACATCCTATGAACATTTTTGTCACAGCAAGGGATGTCATAACAACAGCAGTTACCGCACACAGTGATGCGGCCTAGCACTGCATCCTATCAAGACACAAGTGGGACTAACACCTTGACTCAGGTGGCCAAAACAACAAGTGGCACTGACAGCAGCCGCCTGTCAACCCACACGTAAGCAACGCTGGCATACAGACTGACAGCCACAGTAGGACGTGGCACCACCTCCGTGATCTACGAGCTTGACACACCTGCAAGGGGCTGCGCGTTGTTAGTCTAGCCACTCAATTACCCTCCACCACTCCTCGGCTATAAATACCCATCCCAAACCAAGTTTGAGGTATCGCTTTTCAAACTCTCTCACTCATACTACTATCACACACTTTGCTTTCAAGCAAATTACTGATTCTCACGCAGGAGAGTGGTAACAAGGAGCACCCCCACCCCATCCTCCTTGTTACGAGTCACGGTGTGTTTCCTTGTGCAGGAGACAGATTAAGCGGATGATCCAGCCATCGATCCTTGGAAAGAAGGGATTAACCCTACTTGACGAGACCAGTGGATTAACCACCCTTGGTTAACCACTGTTTCATCATTGGCGCCCACCGCTACTCTTAGCACTTGTTTCCATATCTCTTTCTTGAAGATCATGTCTGATCGTCAACAAAATGGTAATGGGGAAAACCTTACCCTCGAAAATGTAGAACATAAGGGGAACAATCCCCCGGTCCAACACACTGGCCACAATGGCACATCAGCACAGGGGGGGCGCTCCCCCCATGTTCATTCCAGACTTCTCGCAGTATGTCACAATACTGCCACCAGGAGTGGATCTCCACACCTGGTACTCCCAACAACAGGCTGCTCTCGCTGTGGTCTATAGCAAAGCTTGAGCAGACGTGCAAACACCGGGAGGACCCACGCCCGCACCATACACACATGCGGCTCGTATCTTGCAATACGAGGGCAGGGCGCCCACAAATCCCGCTTCTCAGGATAAGCGGGATGCACGCGGATCCTCCTACTGTACCGTCCACACTGTGACAACCGGTGATTTACGGCTCTTAATTACGTGATTAACAGATGATTAACACAATAATAAATAGTGTTTACAGTGCAAATCAACTTAATTAGGCCTTTGGAGTGCCCAGGAACGTATATTCGACTATACAGTGCGCGGATGGTGATTTACGGGAAATCTGCTAAATATTACGGGACAACGAACTGAAACCGAACAAAATACTGACAACGCGGACAAATACGGATTTCCTACGAATATTTTATGTTTATGAAATTAATTTTGTGAATTTATTTCGCTTCCGCACATCGCAAAACGCAAATAGGAACAAGAAACGCGACTACAGGAAACGCACCGGTAACGAAACGGAAGCATCAGACACGTGTGTTACCTTCAAAACTTAAATTTTACGATATATTTTATTTCGTAATTAAATTTTAACTACTCTAGTCGAAACCGGATCGAAAAACGGATTAGAATGACCAACGTCGTATTTTACGCGATTTTTACCGTTAACGACGCACGAACACTACAACAACTACTACTGGTACTATATCATATATTTTTGTATCCTACATTTTATTTTAGGACGTTTCTTGGAGCTCGGGTTCGTAAATGGATTTCGTAGAAGTAACGGACCGTTTAAAATTCGAGGATTGGGCTTGTGGGCTTGTGGGCCCAGGCCCATTAAGAGAATAAAACCCAAGTATAAAAGGGGGGTTCCACCTAAAATCCATTCATCTCAACATTCAGACAGACACACGCACACCTCGATTTCTCTCTCTCTCCGGCGAAAGGCCGATGGCGGAACCAGGCAACAACCGGTGGAGACACGGCGGCGCCGACAACTGCGGCGGCGGCGGTGGTGGCTCCGGCGAAGTATCCGACAAAGAAATACCCTACCCCCACTATAACAAACGTTCCGGACACGATGGCGGTGTCCGTTTTCAAAGAAAACCAGCCGTTTGAGCTCACGCGCAACTCCGGTGAAGTTCCGGTCAAAATTTCGGCGGAGCATTTTTGGAATTCTAGCTCCATGCATGCGTAGATCGGGTTATTAGGAGCTTTTCTGCAAGTTTTCAAAGTTTTTTATTTCTCCGGCGATATTCCGTTCAGGATGATAACGATGATGACGGAGACGACGATTTTGATGATGACGATGAATTCAGGCTACGGCGGTGGAGGGTGGTGCTCAAAGCCAGCCGGTCGGCGTCAGGGTCATCGGCGACGGCGAATGACGTCCGGGAGGTGAGTCGGGTCAACAATGTTCGATTTTGGTTTAACTTAGTTCAGTCTCCACTCGATTCAGTTTCTTGGTTCGAGTAAACATGACTACATGTTTCTGATGTCATCTTTGGGTCAAGTGCGGTTTCGGGACTTGATTCGGTTCAGTTAGATTTCAGTTCCGGATCGACTCGGTCAACGCTCAGTCAACGGAAGTGTTCGAGTCAGATTTCATTTCAGGTCAGATTTCGTTTCGGGTCAGATGGTTCGGTGAGCGGGTTCGGTTTCGGGTCAGACGGTTCGGGTCAAGGTTTGATTCAACTCGGTTTAACTCGGTCAAACTTAGGTCAACAGTGAGTTGACTCGGCCAACTCAGTCAAGCGGCTCGGCATTTCGACTTACGACTCGGTAAAGTTTTAACGACGCGTTAAACATTTTTATATACGTTAGTCTTGTTTTATTTTGCGCGAAACCGAGCTCTAACTAGAACAATTTATCAAGATCGTGAAGAAAATAAAGTTTTAGAGATTTATACTTGATTATGTCGATATATCTTGCATACGTATATACGTATATATTAGTTAAAACAAACCGATGTGCCGAGAAATAATATATATACAAATACATAAACTAGACTCGCATTCGGTATAATTGATGCTTTAAACATGGTAGAAACTTATATACATTGTTGAATTGTTTATTGTATTTTGAAAAATAACGACAACTTGAGTTGTCGGGGCGTCCAAAAACAGAGGAAACTCTGCCCATTTTTCGAGAAAACCCGTAAGACGAAAACACGTTTTATTCACATAAAACAAGACGCGGATGCATATTTTCTCAACGGCACTTTATAATTTACAAATGCTTCAATAACGCTAAGTATTTTACAAAATAAATATAATAATTTTTATATTTATTTTCAAACATTTAACGACTCGAATTCTCTTATAAAAACAAGAAAAGAATAGCTTTTATACTTACTTCGGACATTATTTACGACAATAAATATAGCTATTATATTTATTCTAAACTACAAAGTCTCGACAATTCTTTTATAAAAATAAATATAATTATATATTTATTTCGAACATTAAACAAACGACGATTCTTTTATAAACTTAAATATAGTTTATATGTTATTTCGAATATCAACGACACGAATTCGTTTTATGAAAATAAATATAGTTTTTATATTTATTTTAAATACCGTACCACACGAATTCCTTTACAAAAAATAGATATAATATATCTATTTATTTCAAACATTCAACCACTTGATGATACTTTTGTAAAATAAATACAACTTTTTATATTTATTTCAAACGCCGAAACGCCATATACGTATATTTTGGCAAATATATACAAGATGCAATATATATAATACAAGTTTATTATATATTACTTTCACACGAATATTCCAATATACACAACGATTTCTCGAGACGACAAGCGACCTTAACAATATATTTATAAGTTTTGATATAAATATTTATTTATTTCTAATATCTCGAGAATCAAGTCTTTTCAAGGCTTATTGGTTATTATCGACAATAAATGATACTTATCAAATATGACCTAATCATTTCCGATAAGTTAACTACTTACAGTTGAATCGTTCGACTAACGATTCGGTAGAGCTCGGTGACACGTAGACTAGTTTCCGCTTTTATTTAGAAACTTATAAAATATTCCGTGTTAGGAATATTGTAAGAATGCACGCTAGTGAATCACGTATTGGAAACGACATCACGAAGTCGTATATAGCTAACTTTGCATAGGAATATTCAGGTGAGTTCATAACCCCACCTTTTTACGGTTTTACATTTTTAGGAATGTTTTCGGGGTGGAAAGACATGCACGTTTTTCAGAAACATACAAAGTTTTCGATAAACAAAGACTGCATATTTTTAGACAAAGCACGTTGTGCAAGAACATACAAAGCTTTTGAACGAACGAAAACTCATATTTCTAAATCATATTACGAATGGATTTCGAGGAACTCAAATGGTTTACGAATGGGTTATACTAAATATACCGGTTTTTACAAAACAAATGCGTATTATCGAAATGTGAATGATTTTCATGACTAGGGATGGATCGTCTAGTGATAATATAGAGAGACTGGGGAGTTGGCCTTAGAGGCTGGGAAGGTTCAGCCTTAGAGGCTGGGGTAAAATACATGTTACAATTACTTCAGACATTTTATACATGGTATGATTAGCTTAAGGAGGGTTTACTACTAGATCATGTGAGTGGTGGGCACAACACTTAAGGCCATTAATCCTCATTGTAGGACCAAGGGACATGACTGATAGATCTATTTGGGTGTAGCGAGCCCACACCCATGAGGCCGGGGCGGCCCATAGTGGTGACTATATCTTCATACGGAGACAAATTTGCTAGGTTTGAGTCTTCCTGCACCATTTCACACATACCATTAGCTTTGTAACCCATTGGTGATCTCTTTTTCCTTATTGCTACATACCAGGGGCATACATACTTACAGAAATACTTGATTTTTACAAGTTACATACCATATTTTATACAAATTCAAAGCATAGGATTATGCGGGCATGGAGTCAAAGTCAGGGTGGGCATTGACGGTTATACGAACATTACAAATACGAGAGTTTACAAATACATGGTTTTACGAACATAATGCGTTACAAATACAAAGTTTCCATATAACTTGGCAAGAAAACGATTTCTAAATTCGTTTTCTCAATATTATTTTACAAACCGGTTATTCAAAAGATTTATTTCAAATCTTTTACAAACAAACTATGAACTCGCTCAACTTTATGTTGACTTTTTCGCATGTTTCTTTCTCAGGTTACCTTTCAGAAACTATGGCACGGTTGGAATAGGGGAACCATGTGGAGTCGAGTACTTAGTGGGCGTTCAATTTCTAAAAGACTTAGATTTTATTTGCTTCCGCTGTGCAATGAAGATACCAGTCCAGCCACGCCAGCTCTGATAATTTCTGGGTGTGACAGATTGGTATCAGAGCTATAGGTTACAGCAAATAAGGTTTTCTGTAGGAATACCTAGGCTCTAACCTCACTTTTCTCTGGGACTTAGACTAATAAGACTTTGAATACGTGCAGAACGCCTAAGACTCGAATATGGTCTCCAACCGTTGCCGAAAAACAAACAGTCAAAATTTTGTTTTCAAACATACGCTAAAGTGGTGTTTTATACATGGTACACAAAAGCAATTACATACAGTACACAAAACTCTGAGAGTTTAGGAAACATGCATTTAAGACCTTCAGAAACTTATGTTGAAGTTCATTAAAGGTCACCACGTAGGAACCGCGGATATTAACTCGGGCACACACTATTATCCATATTGTCTATGATATTTTAACTTCCCGAGCAGGAAACCTACGCATAACGAAACACTAGTGCACGAGAATACATGGAACTTAAATTTTACGTCAACGGATGTCGGAGTACATCACATTATACGAGGAACGAAATGCTAGTGCACAGGTATACGTGAAACTTAAGCTATACATCAACGGAGGTTGAAGTACGACACATATGACTATCAAGGCGAGGCCTTTGAAAAGACACGATGACGCAATTCAACGACGAAGCTAGATTCCTGTCAGCAGGAGAACTAACGATCAGGAAACGAAAACATGTCCCGCGATCCTGCAACGACACGAATCACGCCAGGGAGAAGACGTATTTCTTCACATTCCCCCTATCTCATTAACGACGAATACGATATGTTCGACATTCCATGGTAATGTCATCACACGAAACCCCAGGTAAAGTCCTTAAATTTCTTTTATAGAAATTCCGATTTTTGCATCTAATGAGTAGATTTTCACATCTCTACTCCTCTTAAGGGTCATTGTATCACGATCATTTCTTTACAAGTTACATACATGGTTTTTTCGTTGTGACCATGCCGAAAGTTTTCTTGTCGATACATATATTTATTGTCGGATTGCGCTAAAACCAAGTTCAATTGTTTGAACTTGTCCATTACACATATTCACTACAGAGCATCATATGATGTATTGGGAGCATCATATTCAAAATTCATTTTAACAAGTGTTTCATTTGTTCCGAGTCGAAGTAAACTTGTTTGGCATTCGACTCCATTAAATTGATTGTTGATTTCAACCCCTTGTGGTGGTATTTTCACTTATTTGAAGCTTGCGCTAAACTCGTTTACACATCTTATGCATGGATTTAATTATTTATTTATTGATTTGTTTTTCAACTCACTTCGATTTATTATATCAAAGCGGTCTTAATACAATAGTGTGTTAAGACAATAGTACACAAATTCATTTTATATTTCGGTGTACCTACTAACGGTTCTTTCATTATCGATCGAAAGTTTTGCGATATTCATTGCTTCTTCATCTTCGATCGAAACAGTAATTCTTTGGTGTTCCATCTTCAATTGAAAATCCTTTGATGTTTGTTTGGAACAAACATTCAAATTTGCTTCGTTGGACCTTCATTTGGTTTCAAACACGGTGATACTTGTACGGTCACCGCTACTATTAAATTATTTCAATCACTACGACACCTTGTGGTGTTAGTATAAACTTGCAGCTTGTGCTGATCACGATCGAGCGTTTCATGCAAACTAATACATTTGAGATTGTTGATTCTAAGTTCATCCAGTGGATGCTATTGCTTCTAGAACTCATTTACTTATTGTGAACGTTCATATGGAATTCGATTGGTCGAAGTTCCTATTCATTGTTGGATCCCTGTTAACTTAGTCACATTAGTGACCGTACCTATACGTCTTGTTTCCTTTGACATCAATTTTTTTTGAAACACATTTCTTATAAACCATTGGGTTCTTATTGTTGAGGAATGTCCTTGAATTCACATGATTTGAATAAGTCTTGATTCGATTTTGTGGTCATCCATTTTGATACTATTCGTATTTATCAACACATAACATAACTCTAAGGAGTTAACGTAGTCTAAATTTCGAGGATGAAATTTCTGTAACAGGGGGAGAATGTGACAACCGGTGATTTACGGCTCTTAATTACATGATTAACAGATGATTAACGCAATAATAAATAGTGTTTACAGCGCAAATTAACTTAATTAGGCCTTTGGAGTGCCCAGGAACGTATATTCGACTATACAGTGCGCGGATGGTGATTTACGGGAAATCTGCTGAATATTACGGGACAACGAACTGAAACCGAACAAAATACTGACAACGCGGACAAATACGGATTTCCTACGAATATTTTATGTTTATAAAATTAATTTTGTGAATTTATTTCGCTTTCGTACATCGCAAAACGCAAACAGGAACAAGAAACGCGACTACAGGAAACGCACCGGTAACGAAACAGAAGCATCAGACACGCGTGTTACCTTCAAAACTTAAATTTTACGATATATTTTATTTCGTAATTAAATTTTAACTACTCTAGTCGAAACCAGTTCGAAAAACGGATTAGAATGACCAACGTCGTATTTTACGCGATTTTTACCGTTAACGACGCACGAACACTACAACAACGACTACCGGTACTATATTATATATTTTTGTATCCTACATTTTATTTTAGGACGTTTCGTGGAGCTCGGGTTCGTAAATGGATTTCGTAGAAGTAACGGGCCATTTAAAATTCGAGGATTGGGCTTGTGGGCATTGGGCCCAAGCCCATTAAGAGACTAAAACCCAAGTATAAAAGGGGGGTTCCACCTGAAATCCATTCATCTCAACATTCAGACAGACACACGCACACCTCGATTTCTCTCTCTCTCCGGCGAAAGGCTGATGGCCGGAACCAGGCAACAACCGGCGGAGACACGGCGGCGCCTCCACCTGCGACGGCGGTGGCGGTGGCTCCGGCGAAGTATCCGACAAAAAAATACCCTACCCCCACTATAACAAACGTTCCGGACACGATGGCGGTGTCCGTTTTCAAAGAAACCCAACCGTTTGATCTAACGCGCAACTCCGGTGAAGTTCCGGTCAAATTTCCGGCGGACCATTTTTGGAATTCTAGCTCCATGCATGCGTAGATCGGGTTATCAGGAGCTTTTCTGCAAGTTTTCAAAGCTTTTTATTTCTCCGGCGATATTCCCTTCAGGATGATAACGATGATGATGATTTTGTAATGCTGAAGATCGATGATGACGGAGACGATGATTATGATGATGACGATGAATTCAGGCTGCGGTGGTGGAGGGTGGTGCTCAACGGCAGCCGGCCGGCGTCAGGGTCACCGGCGACGGCAAATGACGTCCGGGAGGTGAGTCGGGTCAACAATGTTCGATTTTGGTTTAACTTAGTTCAGTCTCCACTCGATTCAGTTTCTTGGTTCGAGTAAACATGACTACATGTTTCTGATGTCATCTTTGGGTCAAGTGCAGTTTCGGGACTTGATTCGGTTCAGTTAGATTTCAGTTCCAGATCGACTCGGTCAACGCTCAGTCAACGGAAGTGTTCGGGTCCGATTTCGTTTCGGGTCAGATGGTTCGGTGAGCGGGTTCGGTTTCGGGTCAGACGGTTCGGGTCAAGGTTTGATTCAACTCGGTTTAACTCGGTCAAACTCAGGTCAACAGTGAGTTGACTCGGTCAACTCAGTCAAGCGGCTCGGCATTTCGACTTACGACTTGGTAAAGTTTTAACGACGCGTTAAACATTTTTATATACGTTAGTCTTGTTTTATTTTGCGCGAAACCAAGTTCTAACTAGAACAATTTATCAAGATCGTGAAGAAAATAAAGTTTTAGAGATTTATACTTGATTATGTCGATATATCTTGCATACGTACATACGTATATATTAGTTAAAACAAACCGATGTGCCGAGAAATAATATATATACAAATACATAAACTAGACTCGCATTCGGTAAAATTGATGCTTTAAACATGGTAGAAACTTATATACATTGCAGAATTGTTTATTGTATTTTGAAAAATAACGACAACTTGTGTTGTCGGGGCGTCCAAAAACAGAGGAAACTCTGCCCGTTTTTCGAGAAAACCCGTAAGACGAAAACACGTTTTATTCAAACGACTTACATAAAACAAGACGCGGATGCATATTTTCTCAACGGCACTTTATAATTTACAAATGCGTCAATAACGCTAAGTATTTTACAAAATAAATATGATAATTTTTATATTTATTTTCAAACGTTTAACGACTCGAATCCTCTTATAAAAACAAGAAAAGAATAGTTTTTATACTTACTTCGGACATTATTTACGACAATAAATATAGTTATTATATTTATTCTAAACTACAAAGTCTCGACAATTTTTTTTATAAAAATAAATATAATTATATATTTATTTCGAACATCAAACAAACGACGATTCTTTTATAAACTTAAATATAGTTTATATGTTATTTCGAATATCAACGACACGAATTCGTTTTATGAAAATAAATATAGTTTTTATATTTATTTTAAATACCGTACCACACGAATTCCTTTACAAAAAACAGATATAATATATCTATTTATTTCAAACATTCAACCACTTGATGATACTTTTGTAAAATAAATACAACTTTTTATATTTATTTCGAACGCCGAAACGGCATATACGTATATTTTGGCAAATATATACAAGACGCAATATATATAATACAAGTTTATTATATATTACTTTCACACGAATATTCCTATATACACAACGATTTCTCGAGACGACAAGCGACCTTAACAATATATTTATATGTTTTGATATAAATATTTATTTATTTCTAATATCTCGAGAATCAAGTCTTTTCAAGGCTTATTGGTTATTATCGACAATAAATGATACTTATCAAATATGACCTAATCATTTCCGATAAGTTAACTACTTACAGTTGAATCGTTCGACTAACTATTCGGTAGAGCTCGGTGACACGTAGACTAGTTACCGCTTTTATTTAGAAACTTATAAAATATTCCGTGTTAGGAATATTGTAAGAATGCACGCTAGTGAATCACGTCTTGGAAACGACATCACGAAGTCGTATATAGCTAGCTTTGCACAGGAATATTCAGGTGAGTTCATAACCACACCTTTTTATGGTTTTACATTTTTATGAATGTTTTCGGGGTGGAAAGACATGCACGTTTTTCAGAAACATACAAAGTTTTCGATAAACAAAGACTGCATATTTTTAGACAAAGCACGTTGTGCAAGAACATACAAAGCTTTTGAACGAACGAAAACTCATATTTCTAAATCATATTACGAATGGATTTCGAGGAACTCAAATGGTTTACGAATGGGTTATACTAAATATACCGGTTTTTACAAAACAAATGCGTATTATCGAAATGTGAATGATTTTCATGACTAGGGATGGATCGTTTAGTGATAATATAGAGAGACTGGGGAGTTGGCCTTAGAGGCTGGGGTGGTTCATCCTTAGAGGCTGGGGTAAAATACATGTTATAATTACTTCAGACATTTTATACATGGTATGATTAGCTTAAGGAGGGTTTACTACTAGATCATGTGAGTGGTGGGCACAACACTTAAGGCCATTAATCCTCATTGTAGAACCAAGGGACATGAGTGATAGATCTATTTGGGTGTAGCGAGCCTACACCCATGAGGCCGGGGCGGCCCATAGTGGTGACTATGTCTTCATACCGGAGACAAATTTGCTAGGTTTGAGTCTTCCTGCACCATTTCACACATACCATTGGCTTTGCAACCCATTGGTGATCTCTTTTTCCTTATTGCTACATACCAGGGGCATACATACTTACAGAAATACTTGATTTTTACAAGTTACATACCATATTTTATACAAATTCAAAGCATAGGATTATGCGGGCATGGAGTCAAAGTCAGGGTGGGGATTGACGGTTATACGAACATTACAAATACGAGAGTTTACAAATACATGGTTTTACGAACATAATGCGTTACAAATACAAAGTTTCCATATAACTTGGCAAGAAAACGATTTCTAAATTCGTTTTCTCAATATAATTTCACAAACTAGTTATTCAAAAGATTTATTTCAAATCTTTTACAAACAAACTATGAACTCGCTCAACTTTATGTTGACTTTTTCGCATGTTTCTTTCTCAGGTTACCTTTCAGAAACTATGGCACGGTTGGAATAGGGGAACCATGTGGAGTCGAGTACTTAGTGGGCGTTCAATTTCTAAAAGACTTAGATTTTATTTGCTTCCGCTGTGCAATGAAGATACCAGTCCAGTCACGCCAGCTCTGATAATTTCGGGGTGTGACACACACGCTCCGTGAGGATGACTCCACATATGGGTCCCGGGCTATGGGACCAGTACATGACCGCCTGGGCCCACATGGCGAAAATCGCACGACAGTCAACTACTCGCCGAGGGTCCGGCATTCATAGCCGTCTTGGGCCACACCCCCACAACGAGGGGTACGACCACACCGACCCAGACGACCACACCTACTGTGGGGACTCCGAATCGGCTTACAGCCGACCGAGGGATTACAATTACTATCCCCCCACGCAACCCCGCACTGTATACGATCGCGCTGCAAAGCGCAATCAGGCCTAACCCTACAGGCCAAGATCCGCAGCTGAAAACTCCAAATTTAAACAGGAGATCGCCTCGGCCCCACTCACCACGAGCAAACTTCCGATCACGGTGGGGAAGTACAATGGTTTGTCAGACCCTGACGAGCATATGCATGTCTTTACCGGGGCCGGGTGCATCGGTCGTTGGGACGAACCCAGCTGGTGTCATTTTTTCCCCCAGACCCTCACCGGACTAGCGAGGGCCTGGTTTGATTCTTTGCCAGTAGGATCACTGGCTTCATTTGAACAGCTGTAAGAAAAATTTCTTGCCCATTTTTGCCAGTAAAGTCGTCACAAGCGTGATTCGCTAGACGTCATGAACATCTGGCGCAGAGAGAACAAAAGCTTGGAAGCCTTCGTCATCCGCTACAATAAAAAATGCCTCGAGATTGGCGGGGTAGCGGACCAAATGGCCCGCAACCATTTCCTCCGAGCGGTCAATCATGACGAAATGATTATGACAATCTCGGGCAAGGAGGGCTTGCCAGAAAAATGGGACGACGTCATGGCGACAGTCAAGATGTATGCCCAGACCAACCAGTCTCTCAAACCGCACACTGGAAAAACCTGCCCTCAGACGGAAGGTCAATCCTCCCATCAAGAGGTCAAGCGCAACAACAACAAGCGCAACCGGGATACATGGAATCGAGGGAACGATTCCAAACCATACACCCCGCGCGGGTATCAGCCCGACGCGAGGGCCACTATCAATGCCCAACGAGATCAGAGGGCATAAGAAAAGAAGTCTTGGGACCGCAATTGGACCGAGCTCACGAAGTCACCAAGAGAGGTCCTTCAAACGGAGGCTCAGTTCTTGCGATCGGCCCGACCAATGAATACAAAAAAGGGCAAGACTTGACCCTTTATTATGAATATCATAAAGACTCGGGCCACTCCATAAACAATTGCATCAGTCTTCGCTTGGAGATTGAACGAGCCCTAAAAGAGGGGAAGCTACAACACCTGTTGTCAGCTGTGCCAAAACAAACAAAGCGCACAACCCCCAACGATGAGGGCACCTCGAGCGGCAAGAAGGCCATGTATGTGGCAACCACTCACATGATCAATCATAGCAGGAGACAGCCGCGCAAAGCGGCAAGAAGAGGGGACGATGACTAGCGTGGCAAACAAGTCATCTTCCCCAAAGTCCCAGGCGGACCGCGCGATAGACGCGCCGTCGTTATCACCGGCTACTTAGCTCATTACTGCACCGAGCGTCTATTTATCGACCCGAGCAGTACCTCTGATATCATCTATGAGCAATGCTTCAACCAATTCGATCAAGAAAACAAGGATCGGTTGCAGCCGGTGGACTACCCGTTGGCCGGGTTCGCAGGGGAAACCGTGTTCCCCTTAGGCCAAATCACATTCCCCGTACGCCTTACCAATGGTAAGCACACGCGGGCCAAGGAGGTAAATTTTATGGTCTTACCCCATACCTCCCGTTACGATGTACTTCTCGGGAGAGAATCACAGGGCGATTTCAACATGATAACGTCCGTTCCCCACTCTACTATCGGTTTCCCAACCGAAACGGGGATCGTGATAATCTACACCCGCAGAGAAGTAATGTCCATGGACGAATTGCATCCGACCAAGACAGCAAGGCTGACCCCCAACACCGAACCGGAAAAATGGGTACTTAATGTAAGGTACCCTGAACAAGCGGTTACACTGGGTCATGCTTTGTCCAACAGCACAAGAGCGCGCCTGAAGCAACTCCTCTTCAGGAATCAAGATATCTTCTCATGGACACCCGCCGACATGATAGGTGTCCCACGCAAGGTTACGCAACACTACTTGAATACCCTACCGGGTATCAAGCCTGTGATCCAGGGATAACGCCACCTTGGATCCGCAAAGAAGGAGGCGATGAATGAGCAGGTCAAGGAACTGCTCACCGCAGGCATTCTACGGGAAGTCAAATACCAGACTTTGTTGTCCAACCAAGTCATGGTAGAAAAAGTGAGCGGAGGCTGGCGCATGTGCGTCGACTATAAAGACCTTTAAAAAGCCTGCCCTAAAGATTGCTACTCACTTCCGGAGATCGACGAAAAAGTCGACAATCTCGCCCCGTTCTGATGGTAGTGTTTCCTCGATTTCTACAAAGCCTATCACCAGGTACAGATAGCAATCGAGGACGAAGACAAAACGGCATTCCGCACCCCTACCGGAAATTACTGCTACACAAAAATGTCGTTTGGGTCGCGCAATGCGGGCGCAACCTATCAAAAACTGATGAACGACACTTTTGGCGATCAAATCAGCAAGAGTGTCGAGATCTACATGGACGACTTAGTCATCATGAGCATGGAGGAGGATACCATGCTCCATGATATTTAAAGAACATTCCAAACTCTACGAAGCGTTAATATGAAGCTCAATCCAGGGAAATGCACGTTTGGAATGGAAGAAGGAAAGTTTCTTGGATTCATCATCACAAAAGATGGATTCAAGGTCAACCCGAAAAAGGCCCAGGCGATCGAGCGCATGCAATCGTCTTCCATAATAAAGGAGATGCAACGACTAGCCAGCCGGCTAGCCGCATTAATAGATTCTTAGCCAATCACGCGGCCAAATCTTACCCCTTTATCAATACCTTGCGCCACTGCCTAAAGAAAGAACAGTTTCAATGGACTGCGGAGGCAGAGAGCGCTTTCCGAGAAATGAAAGAGTGTTTGATCCAGCTACCAACTCTCACCGCACTACACAAAAAAGAACCACTCGTCATGTACTTATCCGCCGAGGAAAACGCGGTGGGCGCGGTACTCATAGGGGAGAAAGAAGGAGTCCAAACACCAATCTATTATGTCAGCAAAATGCTCAACGATCCGGAGACTATATACTCTATCATGGAGAAGTTGGTTCTCGCACTGGTACACGCTTCTAGACGGCTACGCCGATACTTTGCAAATCATGTCATCACCGTCTTAACCAACTGCAGGATCGGGCAAATCCTCTCCAAACCCGAAATTTCCAGACAACTTGCCAAATGGGCTATTGAACTCGGAGGGCACACCCTTGTTTATAAGTCGCGCCCAGCAATCAAGGGGCAAGTTTTAGCTGATTTCGCTGCAGAAGTACCAGCGAATCGCATCCAAGAATGCGAAGATGAACAAAATCCTACACCCCCGCCGTCCCTGTTGGACATCTGGGCACTATACACTGATGGTGCGTCCAATGAAGACCACGAGGGTGCAGGTCTGCGACTCGTCAGCCCTGACGGACAAGAACTTACTTAGGCTATACTCCTCGACTTCAAAAGTACAAACAACGAGGCGGAATACGAAGCGTTACTCGCAGGGCTACGGTTGGCAGTCAAACTCGGCGTGCAACATTTGGAACCTCACGTCGATTCATTACTAGTTACGGGGCAAGTACGTGGTGACTATGCCGCAAAAGGGGACATCATGATCCTCTATCTTGAACAAGCCAAGCAACTAACTTCGCAGTTCACCTCCTTCAACATTCGACATATCAACTGGAGTGAAAACAAACCCGCGGATGCACTTTCAAAACTCGCATCCACCAGTTTCCAACACCTGGCAAAGGAAATACATATTGAGATCCTGCAAAAATCCTTCAGTACCCCTGTGCCAAGTTAATGTCATCAAATGCGGTACAACATCTTGGATGACATCAATCATAAGATACCTACAGTCAGGCATTGCCCCCGACAATAAAGCAGAGGCATGCAAACTACAATACAAAGCGTGCCACTACCAAATAGGGGACGGTATCTTGCCACGCAGGCCCGCGCATGGTAGTGGCCAAAATCATGAACGCTGTGTATTACTAGCATGGCATGCACCTGAACGCTGTTAAGATCCTACGCAAGTGTTTCAACTGTCAACGATATGCACCAAAAACATTGCGCCCAAAGAACAACCTGATCCCTGCAACCACCGCATGGCCTTTCCAAAAATGGGCAATCGACGCGGTGGGACCCTTTCTAGACGCACCAGGTGCAGTGAAATTTATCATAGTGGCGGTCGACTACTTCACCAAATGGGTAGATGCAAAACCGCTAGCCTCTACCACCGCTATGATAACAAGGAAGTTTGTCTGGGAACACATCATCTGCTGTTTCGGTCTACTAATGTGCGTCGTAACCGATAACGGCACCAACTTCGCTGCCGATGATTTCCACAACTGGTTGAAAGAACTAAACATTGAACACGTCTTTTCTTCAATGGCGCATCCGCAAGGGAATGGCCAGGTAGAAAGCATCAATAAAAGTTTAGTCGAAGGCATAAAGGCATGGTTGGGAACAGCCAGGCGTGGCTGGGTCGACGAACTCCCAAGTATCCTATGGGCGCATAGGACCAACCCGAAGACAAGCCATGGCGAGACACCCTTCAGCCTAGTCTATAGCTCTGAGGCGGTGATCCCAACCGAAATTGGTCTCCCTTCACCAAGAATGTTGGCCGTCAACAAAGTTGACAACGGCGATGAGCACAAGCTTGACTTAGACCTCTTGGAAGAAAGGCGTGAAAATGCAGCAATCAATGAGGCTAAGTACAAAACAAAGCTTGAAAAATACTACAACGCGCGCGTCCACATTTGCACGTTCAATCCGGGAGATTACGTCCTTCGCGATAGTGAGGCTTCTAACGCAGAGCGCCCAGGAAACTTGCACCTAAATGGGAAGGCCCCTAACTCATCCAAAAGGTCTTGGGAAAAGGCGCATAAAAACTACAAACTTTAGAAGGGGACACTATCGCAAGGACCTGGAACACACAGCAGCTACGACGCTGCTATATGTAAGCAACAGCTTACACTTTCTATGTAACCCAATGGCCCACGGGCCATCTATGAATAAATAAATAGTTCAATACAATATTGTTTACCTTTTATATTACAAATGCGTGTTCCACTTTGCGGTATCTACAAAAACAGATTAGCAAAATCTCCATTCGCGATACCCATACAAAGTGGCAACCACACACAAATATTGTAATAAGTCAGCATGGGCAAACGTTGCAGTGTATCCGGCCGGATGCATACAGCGGAGTGCTCACGATTTTTTCAAACCAAAACACAATTCCTAGGCCCTAACGAGATAAAAACGGGAATTGACAACTACTTACATGACAATGGTGTACGGTATACTCATTACTTCACGCATTCCCTAACCAGTGGAACGTGACGGATGAAAGGTGTCGACTCACCCGTGCTCTACAACCAGCAGAGTCACACATTAACATACTTGCGTGTCACCTAGACATGAAAATGGCTAACTTTGACATAATGTTATTTACATGCGCCTAAAACATTGGCCTTAAATAATATTAACTCACCCGCGCTCACACAAAGTCAAAGTAAATACTCTTTACTTATATACTTTGAGTCGCACATACTTCCATGTCACCTAGACATGCAAATGGCAAACTCTGACTTAATGTTATTTACATGCGCCTGAAACACTAGCCGTAAATAATATTAACTCACACACGTACAAACAAAAGCAATAAGTAAAAACACTTGCATACTTTGAGCCAATACAAAAATTCTATATCCAAAATACTTATGCACCTATCCGGTACATAAGAGACAACCTTTACATGGGTTCTGGAAATTTACATGAAAGAAAACAAAAGAAGGCACATAGACCCAACCTATTCTGCGTTTGCACCACTAGTGCCTCCATCCTCTTTCACCGGCTCGAACAGCATGCGCAAATGATCCACGTAATCTTCCGCTCCTAAACATTTCTCAATCTGATCAAGGGCGGCAAGGGAAAGGTTGTTGTACAAATCCACCGCAGCATCATAAGCAGCTTCGGTATCTACACCGTGGAACCCAGACCGCTCATAAGTGAATTTATTGATGAAGAATGGGTTCACATCACTAAGGCATTTGTTATAACCAGCCTTGAACCCAGCCTAGCATGCACACTCGTTCATTTCAGCAACCGCAGTCACGTTCTCAGGGGCGTTAAGGATGGTCTCCACAATCTGATAACATAACAGTAATGAGAATACCAAGACAAACACGAGAATAAAGAAGACACAGGGTACTTACATGACCGATATCGTGTTGACGCATCCACTCATGACCCTCAGTAACTTGGCCCAAGGAGGTAGTCAACCCATCTTTGACTTCCTCAGCTTGGTGTGCCCGCACCTTAGCCTCAGTGGCGCGAGAACTCACCTCCTCAAGGATAGTTACTCGGCTCTGCACCTCCGCCTGTTCACAATAAGCACAGACGAGTATAAGCGGATAATCTATTACACTTATCAAAACAAGGAAACAACTCATGCATAGTCATAGTTCATACATGGAGTTCTTCCACAACCTTGTTTAACCTGGTGCGGTCAGCATTCGTATCCGTAAGCTCTTGGGCAACACGTGCCTCCGCCTCCTTCAGCGGTAGCACCGCGTATCTCCGCATCTTTAACGGCCGCTTCAGCTGCGGTTTTCTCCTTGAGCAAAGCGGCATTAGCGGCCTTAAGATTATTAAGCTCCTGACGAACAGGGAAACGTTTTTCATTCTCTCTAGCACAAGCTTCCTTCCAAAGCTTGCGCTCATCAGAAAGTAGTTTTGCAAGAGAATGAACCTGTTCAAGGCCGGCGGATGCAGCCCACCTCTCAGTCTGCTTTAGCTTCGCAAAAGCAGCTTTATCCTTCTCCAACTGCTCCTTACCCTCTTGAGCAGCCTTCATCATCGCCTCAGCCTGCGCCCTTAACCGAATGGTTACATCTTCCCTGTGGGTCAGGACATTATAATCCTCCATAACCGCATTCGCGATTATGGAGCCTCCAACTAGCATAGAGGTGAGCTGACCCTGCAAATTTTGGCGACTTAGGCCACGAGCCCAAGTCGTCTCAGCAGGGGTCCCCAATCCCCTCAAAGTCTCCCTACAAGCAGAAGGATCATTCATCACATCACCCCCCGTGCAAAATATTCCAAGGGGGACGGTGGAAATCAAAACTCCGCTCTGCCGCATAGGAACGATAATAATACTCCAATTCAGTCTCCCCCAGCTGAATTGGAGGCTGATCCTCAGCTCCCTTGCCCGCGGTAGCAAAATTAGGCACCTTCTAAAAAATAGGGGACTTTGGCTTCTCGCCCCCTAATCACCGTCACCGAGTGGATCGATCAAGTTGTCGGACGAATCCAACGTATCAACAATCGTGTCACCACCGGTTTTCCTTGAGGCATGCTCCGCATGCACAGTAGGAGGAGTACCCTAACTGCTCACCACCTCAATGGAAGGGTTTTCTCCACTCTTCTGCATTTCCACATCCACCACTTTCGGTGAAGAAGGCGGTGTAGCAAACACAGGGACCGGTTCCTCCAACTGTTCTACAAAAGATAAAGGCAGCTGTCAAATACTCTCTGGCAATAAAACTTGCAAAGTATACTATCAACTTACCAGTTGAGACCGCAGGCTTTTGCTTCGGGACCGCAGTCGCCCGTGTCTTCCAGAACTTAAGCACCTTCTCCCCTCCGACAACAGGGCAGCCGCCTTCGGTTTCTTATCATCAACGGGCTTACTGCCCGCGGTCGTGCTACCCGCACCCGCAGAAGCACCTGGAACACCCAAACCCTCAAGGGTGTCAGATACTACTACGTAATCTTCATATTTGCGTAAACGAGTACGAAGGATACCTGCTATTTCTGGCACCAAGGGGGGAATAACAACCTCCTCATGCGCCTTTTTCTTGCGCTTATGCTTATCACCAAACTTCTCCACGATCACCTTTGGAACACCCGTCGCAGCAGGGTCTCCCAAAGCCCCAAGATGACCTGCATTTTCATCACAAAACACTCATCAAGGACAAGTTACTCAAGGACAACACAGACAAAATAAAAGGACTATACCTTTGCTTTCCGGCAAGACTGCATTCAATGCGGCATCATCAGGCATCCGGAAGTTACTGAGAATGATTCGGTTTCATCCTTCCTCGTCCGGACCGCACTTCACTACCTCAATCTTGCCCTCGAAGTTAGGGTAAAACATCCTCCACAAGGGAGCTTCCACTGCCAACCCATCTACGAAGATTATTAACACAAACAGGATGGCAAATAAACACAAAAAATGCAAGGACACTTACCTTTGTTCTTCTCCCGCAACACAGGCCTTGCATTCCTATTCAGCCTCCCAATCATCATCCGCAGTATCCACAATTGCCTGTTATCCAACTTCTTGGAACCAATGATACGCAACCTGGGGAACCAATCTTGTTGCCCCGCTTTAGGGGTACTCAAGTTCTCGGTTATGATGGGCCCCGTCACATTCCTAAACTGCAGCTTTGCAGTAACCGTGACAGCCTTAACATAGAAGAACTTGGTCTTCCATTTAGTCATGCCCTTGGGTGGGCTCATCAGCTTGGGAGCACCTTCCCGCTGACAGAAGGAAAAGAAACCCAGTTACACAGTCAACTGGTAGAAACGCCGGAAATCTCCTACCGAAGGCTCTATACCTAGAGCACGAAATGTATACTCAAAACTCCGAACTCGGATCATTCCCAGCGGACTCAGTTTAGATATATGGAGTTTGTAATACTCCAATATTTCCACCACAAAAACTGTCAAGGGTAACCGGAGATTACAGTCCCCAAACCAGTCGGCAAACATGCTGACATACCCGCCGGAGCATCACCGGCGGTGTCACCCTCCTGGGGAAACCTAGCCCCGTATTCATCAGGAATTTGGATACCCGTCATCAATGTCTGAAATGCTGATTCAGTCCACCTCAAAACTAGCAAGTTCTTGCCAGGAGCATTAACTTTAGCCTCCTCCTCCGCCGCCGTCGGCGACGACGACGGTTCAGGATTTTCAGCGGCAGTAGACAAAGGATTGGAAGGTTCTACCATTGAGAAAAAGAAACAACGAACGAGTGCAAGGAGCTCTAAAAAACTCTCACCGGAAAAAATCAAGGTTTTGATCGGAGACGAAGAAGAAACTAATTCTCTCACCGGAAAATTTTTTGAAATTTCGAAAAGTGAGGGGAAACCCTAAAAGGTTTCCCTTTTTATACTAATCGCAATTAATGTGATCACAATAACCGAACATACGTACAAATTCGGAGCCCGTCATACACTGCCACGTGTCAAGCAACGGTTTCTTTGACGGTTATCACGTGCGCGTGGCCGCCCACGCGCCCCACAATACACGAATATTGCACTCCTGCTACAGTACATTTATTACCTCGGGCAGTGAGAAACACCTTTCATTTCAGCACATGCCAGCTATATCTCACCAACTGCCACCAACCCGCACGTGCGGTCTACAACGTTTGCAAAAAGCGACAAGTGAAGACAAAAGTTGTATACGCGGCATGCGGTTTTCCTGGTTTCTCATACCACAACTTAAACCGCATATCGTTTTTTACATACCCCCTCAAAAAAGATAATATACATATTTACCCTATGTAAAGGGGGATAACCAATATCTTCATATCTCCACTTCCACACGTGGAATATGCGGAGATGACACACATGAGCCCGCACAGGTGTGTCAGATACTCAGAACCAGCAATGTTCTTTTTGCTGTGAAAACTGTATCTCTGGAGCAGGCAAACCACAATGCCTTAAAGCTTCTTCAAGCTTCAAATCCCTCGTCTCCGGTTCACAACCACGGAGAGGGACCAAACAACTTCTCCATAGGGAAATGATAGGTATGATGAGCGATCGCACACCAGCAACCCTGACTCCTGAACCTTCAAGAGCTACATCCACTGCAATCCTCTTTTAAAGCGAGTTTTCTGTTATCCACCGCAGACACTCATGAGTCGCTACGACCGTTCCATGACTATGGAAACGGTAGCTACGGAAGAGCCACGACTAAGTCATCACACAGATGATCAAAGCTACTTCAAGGAAAACGGCTCACTAACTTCCTGTGAAGGAAAGTGGCAACAGAACAAACGCGAACGAGTTTCACCTAGATTCCTAAGCATCCGTGGTGATCTCCTTGAGCAACAAGCCAAGCAATGGTGGTAACAAGTCTACTTATGACTTTGTTTACCTACCAATTGGCCGCATAGAATAAACAATGGTGGGCATGAGCATGCCTATGACCATGTTTATTTGACCATCGTTCACCTGAACGATTCACATTGTTCGACCAAACATGTCCAACGATGCTCGGAACGAGGTAACCACAAAGGACGTGCGGTTACTTGAGAGCTAAACTGGAAGAAAACGAACACCCCACAAGGTAGGGATCATCGTTTCATGTCCAGTTCATCAACATAAAGCGCCAACATGGCGCTAAACGCATTGCATCCTCAGCCGCAGAGGTTACAGCTAGAGTTGCGGATACTGAAGAATTCATACTCATCTTTAGTCACCGTCTCAAAGGTTGGTTCAGCACACCAACAGGTGACTGACAATCATGCTTGATGACATCAGAAAAAGGTAGAGCACACTACCAGAGTCATCAGCTGATGTTAGAGCATCAGCCTGAACTTGCTCACCGGTCCGGAAGAGACGTCACACGACTCTACCAAATCTCTGGCTTGATTTACTTGAAGTAGGAGCCACCGGTCAGGCTTAGAATCTTCTCTAAACCGACTTCAAAAATACCTGCTTCACCCAATAGTCCAGTAGTCCTCCCACCTGCAACTTGCATGAGGAACAAACACTAGACTGGGGGGACTTGAAGGGGTATGATCCCAAGTCTCGCACCAAAGCAGTCGCGAGTGACCATCACCCTTATCGAATACTCCCACCAGCAAGAACTTATCTGCGTCCATGCGGGCACGCGCGAACGCAACTACATGAATCCAATCGGTCAGGTGATGAGAAGACTTATCTTGTGTATGAAAACAGATGTTGCACATGGTGATGCGGCTTAGCACCGCATCCTATGAACGTCTTTCGTCACAAGGGCTGGGGTAACAACGGTAGTTACCGCACATAGCGATGCGGCCTAGCACCGCATCCTATCAAGACACAAGTGGGACTGACACCTTAACTCAGGTGGCCAAAACAACAAGTGGCACTGACAGCAGCCGCCTGTCAGCCCACACGTAAGCAACGCTAGCATACAGACTGACAGCCACAGTAGGACGTGGCACCACCTTCGTGATCTACGAGCCTGACACATCTGCAAGGGGCTGCGCGTTGTTAGTCTAGCCACTCAATTACCCTCCTCCACTCCTCGGCTATAAATACCCATCCTAAACCAGGTTTGAAGTATCGCTTATAAAACTCTCTCACTCATACTACTATCACACACTTTGCTCTCAAGAAAATTACTAATTCTCACGTCAGAGAGTGGTAACAAGGAGCACCCCCCCACCCCATCCTCCTTGTTATGAGTCACGGTGTGTTTCCTTCTGCGGGAGACAGATCAAGCGGACGATCCAGCCATAGATCCTCGAAAAGAAGGGATTAACCCTACTTGACGAGACCAGTGGATTAACCACCCTTGGTTAACCACTGTTTCATCAAGAACCCTGCCATATATATATATATATATATATATATATATATATATATATATATATATAACACTCCGTACAATCATAACACCATATACAGGCACGGTTGTTAGGATCTGAGGGTCGAATCATATCGTATAACAAAGTCATAATAAATTAAAGAAAGTAAATTATCCCAATACGTGGCTAGTTAGATTATGTTGAAGAACCAAACCAAACCTTTTATTCCATGACCAAGCCTCCGAACAACAAGAAGATATGCAGAGACATACACTAAAAAAAACTAAAGGAATTTCCCAAATAAAACCAAACAAAGCCCACACCTACCCATAAGACATTACATCTTCCTCGACCCTAACCAAAGTCTAAACTAGAAAACGCAGACCAGTTAACATTATCTACGCCCCTAACTTTTGATCTCTTGAGCACCCACCATAGAGTATTCTCCTTAATGTCTTGGAACATTTTCAACTATGATGTGTTTGATCCCTTAAAGACCTTGTCATTCCTCGCCTACATATCGTCATAAAGAATACGGCTTGAATCACCTTCCTTTTTTACTGACCCATCTTGATTTAGGCAAAACTCTAAAATCTGCTAGAGCGAGTCGAACTAAGAAGGGCGGAAGGGACTTGCATCTTGAGCCAAGTACAAATCTGCCACCATAAGGATCTCGCCAGGATAAAACCAAAAAATAAATGATCGACTGTTTCCAAACCAGTTCCACATCCTACACTTCTTCCTTCCCCAAAAACAATACCTCTATCGGTTAGGTCCCAGCAAGCCTCATTAATTAGTCATCATATAATATCTTACATACTTTTTTTAACAGCTAATTTTTTTGTCAACAATGAGATTGAACCCTCACCACATGAAAAGGCAAAGTCTTATCCAGCACTTTTAGAATGAGAGTACAAGGCAATTATATCTACTAGTTTTTTTGTCGTCACGCGTTGCGGTGAAACCGAACAAATGATAATATAAAACAAACATGATTTGAAAATAAAGCATTTTGTTTAGAAAGTTAAACCATTAGAACGGTTTAGTTTATCATAGTACTGTTTTATGATACCAAATAAATACTTTATTATAAGTACAATTTCGTTTTTAACAAAACTTATAATGAAATGTCCGGGAAAAAATCAATCATAACTACGTACTTAAGTTTTAAGAAAAAGTTATAAACATATAATATTAAAGAAGTATCAAACTAATCGATAATATATGTTCTAAAAAAGAAAAGAGAATTATTAAAAAAAGGGTATAGGAAATATATGGTTTTAAAAAAGGAAGAATAACTAAAAATATGTTATTAAAAAATAATAAAAAGCTATATATTATTATGATATTAAAATTGATAATATATGTCCTAAAAAAGAAAAGAGAATTATTAAAAAAATGGTATAGGAAATATATGATTTTAAAAAAGGAAGAATAATTAAAAATATGTTATTAAAAAAATAATAAAAAGCTATATATTATTATAAAATTAAAATTACTATTTATCATCCTTCACTAACAATATATACTAGATTTTTGACCCGTGCCGCGCGGTGGGCGGCATCGTCGCGTTTACGGCTTCGTTACACACGTTATGATGTTGACATTAACGTGTGATATCAGCTCGTGACTAGATTCGAACCCGAGGCGACTGAAAGAGAAAACTCAAAAAATAAAGTCGTGATACGCCCGATTATTATAAAAAAAATAGTGTGATTAACTAATTACTAATATCCTCGTTCAATCTCGAACTAACAAACAGTAACCATCGTTCAATCTCGAATTAACGAACAGTAACATACTAATATACAAACAAACATAAACATGAAGAAGTATGTCAAAGATCATTTCCAACTTATGTTTCACATTATACCGTCAGCTACTACTTTGTAGTTACTTTTAAGAGTTTGTTTATTAAAATAAATTAACTCCCTCTCAAATATGATATATTAATAGTCAAATGTAAGCAAATGTACCAAAAATTACAAAACTGTGTATTTAAAACTTTTGCACTACATCCAAACACCCCTTCCAAACAAAATTACAATGATAATAATGCTTATCACCACATGCAAACAGTCATGAAACTGAACAAAAAAATTCAAATTCCTAATCTGGTGAAAGCAACAATTTTGAAAAAAGGTGCATAAGATTCCATACCATGAAAGACGATCGATTATACCATTATATGTTTCATCTCTTCTCGCCGTTGCTTTCTAGTTCCCTCTCCAGTGCAAAGAGAAATCGTTGTTCACATCATCACCATCCTAATGGTCTTCACATTGTTGAGTTACTTCCTTTAAGGTAAAGTATAGAAAGGACAGTTTGACTATGAATTGGTTTCTAACTTCATGACATCAAAATGTAAAAAGCATAAGTACAGGGCCAAGGGTTGTTATTATGTCACTTGCATTTGCTTGTTGTAACTTCATCTTGTGAAAACAACACGTCACCATACCCATATTTTATTAAAATTCAAAATTCTTTTAGCAAAAACAGAGAAAGGTAGCAAAGATGACGATAATGATGATGATGATGATGATGAAGAGTAAAAGTCAAAAGAAGAAAGCAAAATTATTTTGAAATATTACAAAGGCTTTGGATTTTGCTCAAGTTATATCAGCTGGAGATGAACAGCTTATTGAAAATGTTAGGTACTTAAAACCCAGTTTCATAGTGGATTTCAAAAACAACCATGATCAAACATGTACTTAATTTAACTAATTTTGAATTATAAACAAATATATATTTATAGTGCAATGAACTTATAAAATAAATTCTAAAACATGAAACTTCTTATCCAAGATAATGACGATACATTACCATCATCGAATTTAAACTTTTCAAACTCATCGTCATCTTCAAAGAGTTCTTAGCTTCTTTAGTAGCAACTCTAGTTTGTTTAGTTCTTGCCATTCTTGCTTCATTTCCAAACACATGCAAAAGGCAACATAATGTAATAATTTAATCCCCAAATTTCTAGCCCTAGTACATACATAAGTTGAGTTTAAATGTAAACTTCAATCAAGTTGAATCATAGTGTCTACAGAGGAACAATCAAACAAAAGAACATTCAGTATGAAACTATCATGATAACACATGCAACAAAATCGAACCCATATATAATCTTCATACACTTACCAAGAACAATTAAAAGATCAACGATATATAAAGACATGGCCTCTTTGCTGCGAGCAAGCTGGTTGCCATGACAGAACTGGTCATCGTTGACTCGAATTAGAAGTGGTGGACCGGCTTTAGGTCTGGACATCTCGCCGGTGAGCCGAACAACGGAGATAACAGGATCCTCGTCAGACAGAACGACCGATGGCAGTTGCGGTCTGTAACGGGGACTTTGCTTGATCTCTTCAGGGTAACGCAAATAACAATCGAGCAAGGGAAGAAAAAACCCTAGATGCCTACTGGTATACTTTACTCAGTACTCAATTCAAAATCAATTTCACAGTCTCTACAAACACAGCGAAATCACCATTGGTACGCTAATAGTAATTATTCGCTTGATTCTTATTTGCTTTGTAAAGAAAAGAGATGGGAGATAAAGGAGAACGTTTGCTAGTGTAGGAAGAGAGAGAATGGCCAGGGACAGCTGTAGCAAAGCAGGGGAAGCAATAAAGAGACTGCACAGACATGTTAAGAAAAGGGACTAAACATGCTAAAAAAAAGTTGAGGGGTGAAAGTCGGGCTCATGCATTTAGCACCGACCTTTCATTTTAAGATATAGATAATATAATTGCATGCATAACATACTAAAGGTACAATAATCCAAGTATACAACAATGACATTATAAATCAAATAGCAGATACAAATTAACACAAAACATGTAAAACAACTAATCCGACAAACATATCATAAAATCAAGAACGCTTCGTAGTTTCAAAATCAAGCCGGCTCGGTTTAAAAACGAGCCGAGCCTGAGGTAGGCCTAGCTCGGCCTGTGTGCTCGTGAGTTGGCTCAAATTATTTTATTTTTTTATATTAATTTTAATGGAGACATAAAAGTGTGAATTTGTTAGCTTATATATATATATTTTTTGAGTAAACTGCCATTTTGGTCCCTGTGGTTTGGCCAGTTTTGCCACTTTAGTCCAAATCTCAAACTTATTACATCCAGGGCCCTGTGGTTTGCATTTTGTTGCCATTTTAGTCCAAAACTCAAATTTGACCAGATTTCCCACTTTTGACCCCCCTGTTTTGTCCTTATCCTCAGGGGTATTTTGGGTATTTTGTAATATTATATCTCATATTTAATAAATATAATGCCTGATTATCATCATCTTCAACATATCATCATCTTCAACATATCTTCATCTTCAACAGACATCTCTCTCTCTCTCTCCACTGTTCTCTCTTCATCACCATCATCAGTCTACTCCATCTTCATCACCATCATCTCATCTTCATCATCAACATCACCGTCCCCGCCATCTTCATCACCATCATCATCACCATCATCTCACCACCGTCGCCGCCAACACCACCGTCCCCGCTATCTTCATCACCATCATCTCATCTCATCTTCATCACCATCACCCCCACCACTGTATCATCACCATCATCTCATCTTCATCACCATCTTCGCCAACACCACCGTCGCCAACACCACCGTCGCCTCCATCTTCATCACCATCATCTCATCTTCATCACCATGGCAGTTTCATATCTGAATCGAAATCAGGGGTTTGAGCTTTGAGTTTCAGATCTGAATCGAAAGAGGAGAGAGAGAAGAGAGAGAGTCAGTTAGGGTTTTGAGCTTTGAGTTTCAGATCTGAATCGAAATCGGTATTTTGTTTCAGTTTTTTGAGAGAGAGGCAGTTTGATCGAAAGAGGAGAGAGAGAAGAGAGAGAGGCAGTTTGTTTCAGTTTGATTGAAATCTAAATCGGTATTCTGATGTTGTTTGATTGTTTGAGTTTGATTGAAATCGAAATCGGTATTTTGTTTCATTTTGTTTCAGATCTGAATCGAAATCGAAATATTTTGATCGAAAGAGGAGAGAGAGAAGAGAGAGAGGCAGTTTGATTGATTCGGTATTCTGATGTTGTTTGATTGTTTGATTGTTTCTGATGTTTTCATTTCAAATTCGGTATTTTGTTTCAGTTTTTTTCAAGTTAGGTTTTGTTTCAAATTAGTTTTTTTCATTTCAAACCTCCGTTATATATGTATATGTATTGTGTGTTGTTACTTGTTCTGTTATGCTTGTTCTTGATTTGGTGGATTTTCTGGGTTTGGTGGATTTTCTGGGTTTTGATTTTTAGGCTGTGATGATGTTCTTGATTTTTAGGCTGTGATGATGTTCTTGATTTGGTGGATTTTCTGGGTTTTGATTTTTAGGCTGTGATGATGTTCTTGATTTTTAGGCTGTGATGATGTTCTTGATTTTTAGGCTGTGATGATGTTCTTGATTTGGTGGATTTTCTGGGTTTTTTTGATGATGTTCTTGAAGATACAGATCTGAGCCTCGTTTTTTCTTGAAGATGTTCTTGATTTTCTGGGTTTTGATGATGAACTTTGAAGATGTTCTTGATTTTCTGGGTTTTGTTGTTGTTGTTGTTGTTGAATTGCCTTAAATAAAACATAAATGACCAAAATACCCCTGCACTAAAGGACAAAATAGGCAGCTCTCAACAGTCAAAAAGGGGTTTTTTTTGGATTTTGGACTAAAATGGCAACAAAATGCAAACCACAGGGCCCTGGATGTAATAAGTTTGAGATTTGGACTAAAGTGGCAAAACTGGCCAAACCACAGGGACCAAAATGGCAGTTTACTCATATTTTTTTTTCAAATCTTAATATTTAGTTAGTTATTACAATTACCAATCTTGTGAATTACTACAGTTTTTTTGGATGACAGCTTTCATTAGAAAAACACAGCGCCTAGCAAGCCGCTAGGTCCAAAAACAAAAAGAAAAAACACATTACAACGAGAACTTCATCCAATCCTTCCAATCTAATGAACTACGGCTAAACCTATTTTTGAACCAAAGGAAACCCAATGATTTAATCTCCTCCTTAATCTTGGGGATACTCGTCATCTTGTTCGCGAAAATAACACGGTTCCTAGCTTTCCAAATACACCATGTCGTCGTTAAAATAATTGCTTGAACGCCCTTCTTCTTTTGCTTATTAACATTAAACAACTTGTGAAGGGAGATAAGGTTTTTTACCGACATAGCAGGATGTAAGAAGATGATCGATGTCTTCAATTCATTCCCCGCATAACTTACAACTCTCTGATTCCACGTTTATATTTCTCTTTCTCAGCCCTACAAGCGTTAGCAATCTGTCTCTGACTGCTTTCCAAATAAACGCATTAATTTTCTTCGGAACCCATGAGTTCCATTTCCACACAAAAGGATCAGGCTCCTTAGATGCTTTGAACAAAACATCCTTCATAGATCCCGCCGTAAACGAACCTACCATTATTCAAGCTGACACGATTCTGAATCAAGGTAGCCTTGTCTTTTACCTACAGAAAAAAAAAATTAGGGAATACCATCTTTAGGGGTTCACTCGTGATCCATGGATCAAGCCATATTCAAACCCTATCACCTTTACCAACTATTCCCACGAAAAGATTAACCAGTGTGATGTTCGTATTTGATAACTAATTTTGCATATTTACAATAGTCTTCTAGGTTCGAGAACATTTTGTACCGATCGGAATCGCGGCACAAGATCTATAGGATAAGTGCAACGCATCGATCGCCTTTTTCCATAAAGCATTAGGTTCCATCTTGTATCGCCCCCACAATTTCGAAAGGAGGACGATATTGACGTCATGGATAGGATAGCCTAACCCGTCCGCTTCTACTGGTTTTGTAATATTATCTAAGCTGACCCAGTTTAATCTATTTCTATCATCCGCCCCACCCTAAAAGAACTGTGCCGCTTAGCCTCCAGGATGTCGATAATTTTAGTAGACGTCTTAAAAAGAGAGAACAAATATGTCGGGATTGATTCCATAACCGCTTTGAGCAATATAAGTCTTCCCCTTCAGACAAGACACTAGTTTTTCAGCTCGAAAGCCTTTTGTCAAACTTCTCAATCACCCTATTCCACTGAGCTATCTTATTCGTGTTTTCTCCAATTGTCAAACACAAATACGAACAAGAAAACTGACCAACTTGACAGCCGATCTAATTAGAAAGCATGCTCACCTCCTCCCTACTAGTCACCAACCTGAAAAGCTTGGATTTGTGGTAGTTTATTTGTAATCCCGAAACAAGGTGAAATACCCTGAGAAGTCTAGCCCATTTTCAACATGTTATCCCTGTTCCATTCTTCAACAAGTAAAGCATCATCGGTGAACAAAAGGTGAGAAATAAAAGGGTCGTCATTTGGCAATTTTACACCTTTAAAAATGCATTTCTTCGTAGCTTTATTCATCATACACGAAAAGTTTCCATACCGATAAGGAATAAAAACAACGTAATAGGATCCCCTTGCCTAATACGGTGATGAAATTGAAACTCAAACGAGGGGGACCCGTTGATAAGCACCAAGGATATAGCCGAAGTAAGAATTGCCCAAATCTATCTACGCCATTTTGGAGGGAAATTTATTTGTTCTTGAATAGAATCCAACCCCCCCCCCCCAATATAGATGACTGTAAGCCTTTTTGAAATTGATTTTGAACAACATCAACTTAAATTTTTTTCTTAGACCACGCAAGGATTTCGTTAATAATCAGTGGACCATTTATGTGTGTAAAATGCAACATATAAATTAGATCAAATAAGGCATAAAACTAACCCTTTTTTAGTACTAATGTTGGAAAAAGTGTGCTTTTGTCTTCATTTTGTATTTTCAGAACCAAATGAGCTTAAATGAACAAAAGTAACAAATATGCAGCAAAAACTAACATAAATACAAAGAAAAGAAATAAACGTGACATGCCCGACCCCTCGACAGCATCTCCACAAGCAAAAACAAAAAACAGAAGGCTGACCACATCACGTGCCCACTGAGCACGGGGGCGTGGTTAGATGTCTGCAGAAAGGAAAAAGCTGTAGAAGCTTCCATTGCCCACCACGGGGGCATGCCCAACTCAGCACGCGGCATGGTCAACTCTAAGATTCGCAGAATCTTGCGAATCTTGGTAGTACAGATACGCTTCTGCACACGGAGCCGTGCCGCGAACACGGGGCCGTGTGGAGCCTAATACAGACAATTGCAATTAATGAAGGAAGATAAAATGGTTGGCCACGGGGGCGTGTCCAGCGGACACGGGGCCGTGGCCGGGCTTATGTTCAGGCTATAAATAGGGGTGCTTGGCTCACTTCAAAGGCATCCCTTGGAAAACCAGCTCTCTCCCACTTTGCCACCACTCCACCACCACTACAACACCCACACCCACATCCACCACCATCATCCACCTTAGAGTGTGTGTAGTAGGCTCGGGATCCAAGATTGACCGTAAGAGTTCTTGTCAATCAAAGGCCATGTTTGGCTAATTCTCTTACATCACTTGGTGAAGACAAGCATTTAATGTATTACTTTTGATTTTTAATCTTTTCGCACTTTTTATTTGGTTTTGTATTAATGACTTTAATAACTAGTTTCTTATGTTGAAGGTGAAACTTCTTTATCATTTGTTCGTGGTGTCTTGGCAATACTTTACTGTCTATATAAAGTAAAAGATTTTCACCATTCATATCTCTAAGGTCTATATAGAGATATGTTGGCTACCTGGTTGGGGGTTAAGGGAATGGTTTAGTAAGGTTCTTGCCTTGTTAAGTGTATAGATCCTGCAAGGACCTGGGTCAAGCTTACTAGGACCTCCTTCAATACCCACTGGTATTGGATGGCGGGGATGCGAATGGCTTGATCCACTCATATGTAAACTACTATTAATACATTTAACCGGCTATTAGGGATTGTATCCCTGCTGACTCAAATCACTTAGCCGATGGTAACGTCGCCTTCAAAAGAGGGGCCTACAACTTTTTCTGATTAATAACTTAATTAATTATCTTTCAATATTCCGACCCTTTGGGATTGTATCCTTGCTGACTCAAACCACTGGGTTGAGGGTAATGTCACCTTCAAAAGAGGGGCCTACTACTATAACTAAGATAATCTCTTAAAAAGTGCAAAAGTGCGGAAATCATCAAAGGATACATTAAAGGCGAGTCGGATCCAAGTGACTCATCTTGTCTATCTGTTTTTATTTTTATTTTTCAGCATTTTTTGTTTTTATTTTTCATGTTTAAAACCTTTTTCCAAAAATTTTAGATTGATTAGACGTTGAGGATAAACCGGTGTTAAAAGCTCTTGTGTCCTTGGACGACCCCGGTATCTTACCAACACTATACTACGCTCACGATGGGTGCACTTGCCCATGTGTGTGTTTAGTGTTAGTAGAATATCATGTTTTATAAATTTAAAACTTGACTAATGCGTAAAATAGGCTTAAAATATTAATAAAACATATTACACCTAACGCACACCAGCCATCAATAATGTTTTGATTCTTTAAAAACACCGATTGATTATCCGAAACAGTCGACTTCTTAACTTGTTTTAATCTCTCTGTAAGACATTTTGAGATAATCTTACTAATACACCCAGGAGGTTGATGAGCCTAAAATCATTAAACCCCGAGGGGTTTTTAACTTTTGGAATCAAAGCAATGAAAGAAGAAGAGCATCTCTGGGAGATAGGTTCAGACTCATAAAAATTGTTGCATAGTGTTCAGGATATCCTATCCTTAAATATTCCAGAAATGTTGTACGAAACGAAAATGAAATCCGTCCGGACCGGGCACCCTATCGTCACTACATTCCCACGCCGTGTGCTTAACTTCCGAATCAGAGAAAGGTGCAATCAGCATAGAATTCTATGCAGTTAATCTTTTAATGTTGGAACAAGTAATCCTAGGCCTATTAACCATGCTTTATTGAAAATGTGTGGCAAAGATGCTCCTCGCTTCACGTTTGATCAATTTCAGATTAGAGCACCAATGACCATCAATATCCATACCATAAATTTCAATTTAATCTCCTTACTTTTTATTAGCCCGCGAAAGTAGGCCGAGTTTTCATCTCCTAACAAGGCCCATTTAGCCCTCGACTTCTGCTTGATGTCTTTCGCCTTGATAGCGTCCAACTATGTGTGTGTGTTTATGGAGAATGTAGCGAGTAAGCTTATTCTGCAGATGATGTAACGAGATCAATAAAGAACTAATAATATGATTCCATGGATCACAAATAACATCTTTTAATATCTTTGCAGCACTATAACATACTTATCACATAAGCAATGAAATAAAAAGGTAAGGGACCTATTTGTTACCGTCAAAGTTAGCAAAATTCACAAGATTAATACATAGATAAGTCTTGATAACACTATATAATCAAGATCATATCTGTACAAAGCTATCTCAAAATCATTTTTGTCCCACATTGCTAAGACCACAAACGCCTGAGGGAGCAACTCCCCAATAAAACCAAGGTGAAACCAACTAAAGAATTAATAAATTATACTAACATATTTTGTCCTCTGTCCAGAGAAAGTTGTATATTTAGCCCTTTGGCTTAAATACATTGCAATTAAACCATGTTTGAGTGCTTTTATACTGGTAAATTTAATTGTTCTTTAATTAGATCGAGCTGAATCGAGCCAAATTGGTTCGAATTTAATCTGAGTCGAGCTCAAGCCCCAAATCACAGCTCGATTTAAAATTTGATTTCGAGCCGAGCTAGCTCCATTTGAGTTCGAGCTGAGCCCAAGCTGGGCCTGACTCGACTCGGCTTGTTAACAACCTTATTCTGGGGAAAACTAGGGAAAGTGGAGAAAGTTGGCGTAACGCTGATGTGTCACACTGGGAAATCTAGAGAATCTGGGATGACTCTATCCCTCCTAATATACATGTATCATGTATGAAGATTTTAGTAAGTGTTATGTTATTTCTTTACTATTTTTCTTGATCATTAGCTAACCTAGTTGTAACGAATTATCTTCATCAACTTAATAGGTGGTGTTTGATTTTCTAAAAAAAGATTTTTATCTGCGTCGCGCAGACCACACGCAGACATTGTCATCTGTAGACTATTTGTTTTTTCAAAAACGTTTGATTAAGAAACGTCTGCACGAGCTCTTCTTGGTGCAAACTTGGCCCAGCCACTTCTAAGATCTTCTAAGGTCTGCAAAGGGTTAAATACCACCGCCCACTACCACCGTCAACCTTCCATCACCGTCCATCATCACCACCACCACCACTACTTTATTTTTGAAGTCCACATACTGTCAACAAGACAATATCAGAGACTGTAATCAATACCCAAACCAAAGTGTTTATTATCCAAAACTCTCCTGAGATCATAAACGATACAACCGGAAATCAGAGACAATACAGCCAACAACTCTCAACTATAATGATCATCAACACGATGACCACCACTAACATTCACAAGATCTCACACCTAAACACTGATTCAAGGCGAATCAGAGTTAAAAATACAGAACCCTAACTGAAGCTTCTAGAGACAGAAACGAGAGAGCAGTTGTGAAAGAAAATATCTCTGAATGAATAGTTGAGCCAAAGACACTAGCGATATATAAGCTCCAATAGTTTATTATAACAAACTGATTTAAGACTTCCAGTAGCCCATATGACTTCTAGCAGCAACCGTAAGCCCACGCCATACAGCCCATCAGCCCCATTATCTCCATACAGCAGCCCATTCACACATGCACATTATAACAACATATTAGAAAATGAATACTTAAAAATAAGAATTAAAAAGAAGTTGTCATAACCTGATAATAAATTGAAATATTAAACTGTTGTCTTCTTTTATTTTAACACCCCCCTCAATTTAATACCCAAACACATTATGCATGTGAATCTTTGAACACAGATCATCATGCTACCAATTAACAAACCCTTTATCATTAAGTCTGCAAGTTAATCCTTTGAACCAACTCCAGTTGGCTTTATAACCCCTTTAGAGATTAAATATCTTAAAAAACAAGTCAACTTTGAAGTGTTTAGTCCTGTCGTGAAACACAGGATTTGCAGCAATTGATAGTGCGGCTGTATTATCACAAACCAACTTAACTGGCAACCTTGCAACAATACCCAACTCTTGCAATACATTTTTAACCAAATTACTTTGCAAGTTGCGGCACACATAGATCGATATTCAGCTTTCGCTGAAGATCGAGATACTGTAGCTTGCTTTTTACTCTTCCAAGACACCAAGGAGTTGCCCAAAAATATGCAAAACCCAGTTATCGACTTTCTAGTATGCAAACATTTTGCCCAATCTGAGTCGGCATATGTAGTAAGAGTTGATACTGACCCCATACTAAACAAAACCCCTTTTCCAGGAGCATGTTTCAAGTATCTTAACAATCGAAAAGCAATTTTTAAGTGACCATTGGTAGGACTATGCATAAACTGACTCAAGAAATGCACTGTGTATGATATATCATGTCTAGTATGGGCAAGATAGATTAACTTTCCAACTAGTTTTTGATAACCAGTAATGTTATCAACTAAATCACTATTTTCTGTACACAAAGATGTTACTACATGATTCTGCTCTATTGGATTACTAACAGGTTTGCAACCACTCATGCCAGACTCTGTTAGTAACTCTAAACAGTATTTCCGTTGGAACAAACACACACCAGTATTAGATCTAATGACTTCTATCCCAAGAAAATACTTTAATTCTCCTAGATCTTTAATTAAGAACTTATATCTAAGATGGTATTTTATAGCATCAATCTTTAAAACAGAACTGCCAGTAATTACTATGTCATCAACATATACTAATAAATATAAGGTAACATCTTTGTCAATTTTGTAAAACAATGAATGGTCACATTTACTTTGACTAAATCCTAATTGACATAACACAGCAACCAGCTTTGCATTCTACATTCTCGGAGCCTGTTTTAATCCATACAGCGATTTCTTTAATTTACATATACGTTTTTCATCTTTAGAAAAATACCCATCAAGCAAAGACATATACACATCTTCATTTAAACTACCATATAAGAACGCATTATTAACACTAACTGAAACAATTTCCAATCATTTTGAACAGCAATAGATATAATGCATCTAACAGTTACAAGTTTCACAACAGGAGAAAATATTTCATCAAAGTCAACACCTTGTTTTTTACTATAACCTTTAGCAACAAGCCTGGCCTTAAACCTTTCCAGCCGTAGGGTTCTCAATCTTTGGCTATCTAGCCCGGCACTCCGGCCGTGGGGGCTACCCCATGTTTAAACTACCAGACTCGTTACCATATCGACTACTAACGTTCGTCATGTTTATGTGCCCTCGTTAATGTCTATCATCATTGACGTGCCTAGTCCATTAGTCCACACTCGTCCTCTGCGGTACGGTGTGAGGTTTGTTAAACTTAATAGCGCTATTTAACTAATGACCCGTTCACCATTGGCCTCGGTGATTAAGTCGATATAAAAGGAGGGACTTCGTTGATAGAGTTCTAGTCTAGTAAATCTAAATCCGTCCCAACAGGACGAGGTTTACACATAAGCTAGTGGTCAACCACGTCCTAACATGGTTACCATACAAGTCAGGTCTAGTTTCAAGCTGCTAGTGGTCAACCACGTCCTAACATGGTTACCATACAAGTCAGGTCTAGTTTCAAGTAGTGCACGTAGGTTTACACATAAGCTAATAAGTTACAACACATAACGAGCATGGCAAAACATCGATCATATATCAGTAGCATACAATTCACATAGACATAACCCAAACTTGTGCGACTTTGAGTGATTGGGCTGTTATGGTTGTGCAAGCCCAATCCTCTTGTACGATCCAAAAGATGAAGCCCAAAAAGGTAACCGGCCCAACCTGTTGTGCGTTCAGCACAATCTTTTGTGACGCACAATGGGTTGTGCGACTCAGAAGCATACTCGGCCCAAAACATGCAACCCAATACCCATTCGGCCCAAACAATTAAACAAACACTTAATCTTATGCGGTCCAAATAGACTTGTGCGACTACAGACAACTTGTGCGATTGGAGCCTTGGGCTGTTCGGCCCAACAACATAATATAACCTAAACCTTTGTGTGGCCCAAGGTATTGTGCGATTGTCACTGTCTTGTGCAATCCACAATACCTTGTGCGATCATGCATAAGTGAATTGTACATAGTGTTTAAACAATTGTACCACAGCAATCTATAGCTTGTATGACCAATCCTTGTGCGACCAAGGACTTGTGCGATTGCTGTTGTGCGACCAGAAACATGTGAGATCAGATCAGATCTTGTGTGATCTGATCTTGTGTGATTAAAATGGGGACTTGTGTGATTAGTTATAACATTCCAAAAATCATGCAAATCAGTTACAACAATTCAACAGTTTCCAATTTACACGTTCAGTCAATCAATCAAGGAATTTCCATTCAATCGATCTAACCAATTGTTATTTCCAAATTTTGTGCTCATTATACTCACAACAATTTCTAACAAGTATGGTAGTTTTCCAATTAGATCAACAACAATTTCTTACAACAATCATATGCATTCATGTGACTAGATTCATGAACAAGCAATTATCCTAATCAACCCTCAATCCAACCCTTAATCAAAATCATGCAGCAAAACTATTTTAACATGCCAACAGTCGATCTCATGGCCATCATATAACTCGGATCGATAATCAACAATACTACCAACGTTCATGTTTTCATGGATTACTAAACCCTAGCATCATTCGGTTATATCATGCATTTATCTAATCAATTCTATCAGTTTACTATTCGAATTAACCGATCCACTCGGTTCATGTTAATCAAGAAATCATCATACTTTTGATCTTAGCATATCATCTATTCACATAATCTCATAGCCGTATATTAAACAAGAACATAAACCAAAACAAAACCAAGGATACTAACCAAGAGTTTGAGTGCACACTTGATGGAACGAGGGAGAAGTAGTGCGGTGATCCAAGAGGAGCTTCGAAGGGAAGGATTGTTGCCGTCACACAAGAAGGAGGAGAAGAGAGAGTTTTAGGGTTTGTATGTTTTCTTGTGTTGTACAATTATGAGGATTATGCCAATCCTCATGTGGTTATGCGAAACATGAGTGGGCCGAACCCACTCTTGGGTTGCCCTTGGGTCACGGGTTCAAGGTGAGTGAGGTTGGGCCGAGAGAGAGAGAGAGAGAGGTGCGATTAAAGATAAGATGTGCGGCCCAAAAAGGGTTTGTGCGATCGGGTGTATGTTGTGCAATTTAAGCTTTATATACATATTTACACACAATCACGTAACATAACATTTCATTGCAATCAATAATATTAGCTAATCACATAACGTAGTAAATCACATAGCGTACATACTGGTTACATCAAAGTACGAGGAGAGGTTCTAAAACACGAGGTGTCACATCATCCCCAAGTTGAAAGAAATTTTGTCCCGAAATTTAGCACGTAGTCACTGAGGAAGCTAGTTAGGTTGTGTGGTTTTTCCTGGTTTTCCTGGGGTGTCACATCCTTCCCCCGTTGGTTTGGAATTTCGTCCCGAAATTCCACAGTAGCTTCAGCCTCAGAAACGGTTTCATTTTCTCAAACAACTGGGGATACTTGTGTTTCATTTGGTCTTCTCGTTCCCACGACGGGAGTTCCAACGAACTCAAACTATGGGTATACTGGTGCGTTTGAGAATCTTGACCTCCCAGTCCAATACTTCCACTGGTTCCTCGACAAATAACCCATTGTCGATAGAGAGTTCCTTTAAAGGAATTATGAGGGTCTCATCTGACAGACGCTATCTCAGATCTGACCCATGGAATACGTTGTGAACTCCGCTGAGTTCTTTAGGTAGATTCAGTCTATAGGCCACCTTGTCAATTCTTTTAGTGATTTCGAAAGGTCCAACATAACGTGGGTTTAGCTTTCCCCGTTTTACCAAAACGAATCACACCTTTGCAAGGTGAGACTTTGAGTAGCACTCGATCCCCAACCTGGAACTCGAGTGGTTTCCTGCGCTTATCAACAAAGCTTTTCTGACGGTCACGAGCTGCTGCCATTCGTTGTCGTATCTGAGCCATCTTCTCTATTGTGTCTACGATGAGTTCTGGGCCAGTGATTCGACTATTTCCAACTTCTGCCCAACAAAGGGTTGATCGGCACTTCTGTCCGTATAATGCCTCAAACAGAGCAGCTTGGATGCTGGTGTGGTAACTGTTATTATACGAAAATTCCTCTAAAGGGAAGATGGCTTTCCCAGCTGTTTCCAAAGTCGGTTACACATGCTTGGAGTATGTCTTCAGGAGTTTGGATTCTACGTTCAGTCTGCCCCTCAGTCTGTGGATGATATGATGTGCTCATGTCTAGACGTGAGCCAAAGGATTTGTGCATCGCTTGCCACAAATCAGATGCAATTCGTGGGTCGCGATCAGAGATAATGGAGGTTGGCACTCCGTGCCTAGCAACCACTTCTTTCAGGTAGATGACTGCGAGTATAGAAAACTTACCCGTTTCCTTGATGGCTAGAAAGTGTGCTGGTTACGTGAGACAATCAACGATCATCCAGGTGATATTGTTTCTGTTTCGAGTTGTAAATAGGCTAGCGACCAAATCCATGGCAGTCTGTTTTCGCTTTCAATATAGTTGTTTCTGGTTGCTAACGCTTCACTTTGACTTTCCCACAAGTCAAACATCATTCCCATACCTAGCTAGGTGGGCCTTCATGCCCGATTACCAGTACAAGGTTTATAAATCCTAATGCCTCTCATCAAAACCCAGACGACTAGAATATCAAAGCCAGTGTGCTTTGCTCTACACGAGTTCCCTATAGTTGCCGTATAATGAGACCCACATTAGTTCCATGAGGTAACGAGTATCGTCCGACCTGTCAAAGGTTGATTCTCCATGCCCCGCATGGGTTCAACTTGAAAATCCTCTTCCTTCAGTTCTCCAGTTTGGACAGAGCGGGTCTGATCAGGTAAGTTAGATTCGATTGTGAGCTGCAAAGCTCATGCACGTTCAAGTTTCATAGTCGTAATCATCCTAAGTTTCCCTCCAGCGATGCCATTAACTGATTTAGCTCTGATAAAGTCAAGGTACACGGGAGGCCCTTGTGATCGGTCTAAATAACGCATCTGGTACCGTCCAAGTGATGCCTCCATCTAAAAACCCAACACCACGGTGTTCACCGCCGGTTGCGTGTCATGCAGTTCCTCTTTGTAACTCCATCACGTAAGTCATCACTCTCTCGTGTTACGTCGGTGTGTAAATGGGACTCTGATTCGGACCATCATGGTATACCACTAAGTCACCTGCACCCTCGGGTAAAGACGATGCTTAGTGCATTGCAGTGTTGGGATTCGAAATCTTAAAAGACGTCCTCCTATTTTGTTTCCCACGAACACAGCACCCTGCTGTGCTTAAGGGAGTTAAGCTGTGCGATCTTCGAAAACCCTGAGGGTAAACTGCGATGGTATCTAGTGAAAAACGAGTAATTGCTGCATCCCCGAAGGAATCTTTGGTGTCGATCAGTTTCTACCTCAGCGAGGTCTACGTGTATTCCCACTCCGTTGGTGACGTGATCAAAATGCATCTCTCAAATCTAGATGTGGCATTTAACAAGACTTCGCGCGTAATGGCTTCTCCCACAGAAGCGCTGAGATATGATACATATGCCACCCATGGTGTTCCTTCCTCCTAGTCATGATTCAGGACGTTGTCAATAAATACGGTCGATTCACGTGATCCCTGAAGCTGCTGGTGTGTTGATCAATTCTCATGGTGTACAAAGTTGAAATGGCTGCGTTGCGTTCGACGTGCTGTTCTAAGAGCATCCTCCTCTCGGACTTCTATCTGATGATAGTTCGTTCGCTCGCCAATCCCCGAATGGAAGCTTGTTCCTTGCAACTGGTCGACAGGTGGCCAATACATGGTTGAGACAAGGTGTTTCTAATTGTCGCCTTGTTACGTTCTCGCTAATCGGTACACATACGAACAGGCTTATCTTCTCTGGTATAACCGGGGCTCCCCAAAGCGAAGAACTAGATCCGATAAAACTCATATCCTATAGTTCTTGAAGTTGATTAGGCAGTTCCTGCAACCTTCGTGGTGTAAGACAACAAGGAATACTAGTAACAAGGGTTGCTTCTGGCATGATACCGATCTGATATTCCACCTGACGGTGTGAAGGTAAACTTGATAGTTCTTCTGGTAGCACTTAGGGAGAAATCACGAACAATTGGTGGATCCTCGATCCTCTTTTCCTTAGCCCTGACATCAGCAACGAGGGCTATCATGGCGGGGTAATCCTTCCGTGGACATTTTTGGCCTTCACTGCTGAATTGATGCTAACCTCTGCACCACTCAGATACTTTATGACAAACGAAAAATTTTCCCCTCACAGGGTATAATTGTGCGATGTCTGGTTAACCAACCCATACTGACTACTGCATCCACACCATCGTGGATGGTAGAAGGGAGATCGATGTCGAAAACTTGTCCCTCACGGTTGAATTTGCATCCCTACAAACATATGATGCTTCGATTGACTTACCATCAGCCTTTCGAGAAGCATCAGGGTTAAACAGGACAGTGACGAAACGATTAGCTGCCCGTACAAGCTTCCAAATTGCCACCATCCTGGTGTCGCCTACGTCAACCCTAAATGTCCTTCCATGAGCATCATTTCCAGTGTTGCTGTTTTCGTTACAAGGATTTCAAGTACTGTCGTTGTCCCTTTGGTCTTCGCCTACTTAACTTAGCCACAGCCAGTCCATGTTGTAGGCACCTTTATTTCCATACTGTAGGCTGGGGTTACGAATACCTTGTTGTCGCTGTGACTGCTGCTCCCAATGTCGTTGCTCGAAACGAAGCCCTACGATTCTTCACCATTAAGGTCCATCTTTCCACATTCTGAGCCACGTCCTAAAGTACTACTCATTGTGCTGATAGTTACACATTCCGCGTTATAGTCGATTGTCATTGCTTATGTCCCGATTGATCCGTAAGAGTTGACTCCCATGAGTCGCTGACAAGGGTTAAGGATTGGATTGAAGCCACTTCGCTGGTGCTCGCTACCGGTAATCAGCGTCGTCAAATTACTGAGGTCGGTAAAGTACTACGCTTAACCTCCTATCCATCGATGTTGCAAGTTGTTTGAGTAATACACAGTATGTTGCGGAAGTGTTGCAGAAGTGATCACACTTCGGGGTCTAAGACGTCAATGCATGAGTTCCAGTAAATGAAAAGGAGTAAGAAAGGTATTGATCAATCATTCGAAGCTGCGACATCTGTTGGTGCATCCATCTGTCGTCTACGTCTTCAGTAGTGTTTCGTGTTCGTTGCGAAGACGTTCAAGCATGATGTCATCATGACATCATCAAAGTGATGTCACAATGACATCATCATCACAAAAGACAAAGCCACGAAGTGCTGCCGAAGTGTTGATTTGCTTGTACACGTCATTCAGATTAATAGAATCAACAGTTTAAATTGAATTCTTGCTGAATTGTACTCGTTTTGTATGTTTCCGCCATTCAAAATGAGATAGACTCTTCTACGCGACTCGTTTAGGTCGAAACACGATCCTACAACATCCAACTCAGGGACGTTCGTATAAGCACCTAACATTCTACACTGTTCACTAGGTGTTCAGATGGGTGTTCAGGTAATACACGATAGCATCGAGATTCGAAAGGATCTAGAGAGGAATGGAAAGTTCACGTTTGAGCAGGGGACAATTATTGCTATGGCCCCTATAGGTTTGTTATGTTTCACATCGATCAATTAACGGAACGGAACCCCTTTTTCACTTGTTAAGCCTCACTGGGACTCGCATGCACCCCACATTATTATTATGTGTGCACCCACAATAATATTGTGATTTGCACGCTCATCTCAGCTCCTCTTAACTCATGTCAAATGGTTCCTCAAACTCGAGTAGCAAACAAAGAGCATCACGAAGCGTAAGTCATGAAGTTTTAGGGAAATACCACCCTATCAGTCACATAACACATGCAAGTAATACACTAATTCATACTGTTGTGCTAAACATTCAATCACATGCAATATCATATGTAAGTGTTCACTAGTTATGCGGTACGATGAGTATACGAAAGACGAACCTTGCAATCTGGAGCTGAGTGTCATGGTCGTATTCTCGTTTACATAACTGTTCGGTTATAGTCTGGTTTTACAAAAAACGTTTTCCCCTTTTCAAAACCAAGTTCACTATAACTAATGGCTCTGATACCAATCTGTCACACCCCCAAAATACCACTCGCGGAAACACCGCAGGGCGTGTGACGTACCAGGATCTTAGCCACCAATCACATAGAACTTGTAAAGATAAAATAAAACTTTCCTTTATTAAAATTAAGTGTTACACGTACATAATAATTCACAGTATACAGCGGAAGCATAATTCATTCGTTAAGAGTTTATAAACCACATGTAAAAACCATTAGTCTTGTGTTACGACTCCATGTATCTCGACCCATGACCACTCCAGCCTCCCAGACAGCAAGTTCCAACGTTATGAACCTAAAGGCCTGCAAGGCATGTAACAACGAATCAACAACAAAGTTGAGCGAGTTCACAGTTGGGTGTTCGTTTTAGTTGTTTCCAAAAACATAGCTTATCATTAACCGGCAGTCCTGCCGTGGGGGTTACCCCATAGTTTAAAACGTTTATTAGTTAATCCATTTTTACTTCGGCCATTCCAGCCGTGGGGGCTACCCCATGTTCTCAATCTTCGGCTATCTAGCCCGGCACTCCGGCCGTGGGGGCTACCCCATGTTTAAACTACCAGACTCGTTACCATATCGACTACTAACGTTCGTCATGTTTATGTGCCCTCGTCAATGTCTATCATCATTGACGTGCCTAGTCCATTAGTCCACACCCGTCCTCTGCGGCACGGTGTGAGATTTGTTAAACCTAATAGCGCTATTTAACTAATGACCCGTTCACCATTGGCCTCGGCGATTAAGTCGATATAAAAGGAGGGACTTCGTTGATAGACTTCTAGTCTTGTAAATCTAAATCCGTCCCAACAGGACGAGGAATCCCTATTCCTTAACCCATTCCCCAATCCCACCATTACCATGCCTTGTAGAAAGTGTGAACTCACCTCGGTTTGCTCGGCAGATACACAAAGAGGTCAATCAAGCTGCTAGTGGTCAACCACGTCCTAACATGGTTACCATACAAGTCAGGTCTAGTTTCAAGTAGTGCACGTAGGTTTACACATAAGCTAATAAGTTACAACACATAACGAGCATGGCAAAACATTCGATCATATATCAGTAGCATACAGTTCACATAGACATCACCCAAACTTGTGCGACTTTGAGTGATTGGGCTGTTATGGTTGTGCAAGACCAATCCTTTTGTGCGATCCAAAAGATGAAGCCCAAAAAGGTAACCGGCCCAACCTGTTGTGCGTTCAGCACAATCTTGTGCGACTCACAACGGGTTGTGCGACTCAGAAGCATACTCGGCCCAAAACATGCAACCCAATACCCATTCGGCCCAAACAATTAAACAAACACTTAATCTTGTGCGGTCCAAATAGACTTGTGCGACTACAGACAACTTGTGCGATTGGAGTCTTGGGCTGTTCGGCCCAACAACATAATATAACTTAAACCTTTGTGTGGCCCAAGGTATTGTGCGATTGTCACTGTCTTGTGCGATCCACAATACCTTGTGCGATCATGCATAAGTGAATTGTACATAGTGTTTAAACAATTGTACCACAGCAATCTATAGCTTGTACGACCAATCCTTGTGCGACCAAGGACTTGTGCGATTGCTGTTGTGCGACCCGAAACATGTGAGATCAGATCAGATCTTGTGTGATTTGATCTTGTGTGATTAAAAGGGGGACTTGTGTGATTAGTTATAACATTCCAAAAATCATGCAAATCAGTTACAACAATTCAATAGTTTCCAATTTACACGTTCAGTCAATCAATCAAGGAATTTCCATTCAATAGATCTAACCAATTGATATTTCCAAATTTTGTGCTCATTATACTCACAATAATTTCTAACAAGTTTGGTAGTTTTCCAATTAGATCAACAACAATTTCTTACAACAATCATATGCATTCATGTGACTAGATTCATGAACAAGCAATTATCCTAATCAACCCTCAATCCAACCCTTAATCAAAATCATGCTGCAAAACTATTTTAACATGCCAACAGTCGATCTCATGGCCATCATACAACTTGGATCGATAATCAACAATACTACCAACGTTCATGTTTTCATGGATTACTAAACCCTAGCATCATTCTGTTATATCATGCATTTATCTAATCAATTCTATCAGTTTACTATTCGAATTAACCGATCCACTCGGTTCATGTTAATCATGAAATCATCATACTTTTGATCTTAGCATATCATCTATTCACATAATCTCATAGCCGTACATTAAACAAGAACATAAACCAAAACAAAACCAAGGATACTAACCAAGAGTTTGAGTGCACACTTGATGGAACGAGGGAGAAGTAGTGCGGCGATCCAAGAGGAGCTTCGAAGGGAAGGATTATTGCCGTCACACAAGAAGGAGGAGAAGAGAGAGTTTTAGGGTTTGTGTGTTTTCTTGTGTTGTACAATTATGAGGATTATGCCAATCCTCATGTGGTTATGCGAAACATGAGTGGGCCGAACCCACTCTTGGGTTGCCCTTGGGTCACAGGTTCAAGGTGAGTGAGGTTGGGCCGAGAGAGAGAGAGAGAGGTGTGCGATTAAAGATAAGATGTGAGGCCCAAAAAGGGTTTGTGCGATCGGGTGTATGTTGTGCAATTTAAGCTTTATATACATATTTACACACAATCACGTAACATAACATTTCATTGCAATCAATAATATTAGCTAATCACATAACGTAGTAAATCACATAGCGTACATACTGGTTACATCAAAGTACGAGGAGAGGTTTTAAAACACGAGTTGTCACATATACTCCGGTGACAAATTTGAGTAATTAATTACCTTTTCTAAACCATACTTTACTTTCCCCTCAACAATATAGTCACTAAGGTTTCTAGGTAAAGTAGAACTCCTAGTCGATCTTCTAGGTGTAGCCTGAACCTCTACTTGATCAGTATTAATTCCCTCAGAATTTTAACCCTCAGCATTGCCAGTCATCACATGCTCAACCTGATCAACGTTGGTACTACCTATACCATGCTGCTCAACTTGAGCCTCGCCCACAGTATCAGTACTTCCTAACACAGATCTTTGAGACCCATGTGTCCCTGACCTATTTTGGTCTTGATTTGTTTCATCATTGAGAGCTTCGAATGTTTGGCTTTCTGGGATTTCATATATGTCAAAAAAATTAATGTTTGTGACATCAATGTTACTGGTTTCATTAATAGAGTTCGAAATATTTTTATCTTTGAATGGAAAGACTGATTCAAGGAATTTAACATCTCTCGAAAAAAATTTCGTTTTATTATCCAGGCTAAACATTTTATAGCCCTTCTTTTCATTTGAATATCCTAAAAATACACACTTTTCAGCTCTACTGCTGAGTTTATCATGCTTATTCAAAACGGAACAAAACCCCAGACAACCAAACACTCTCAAATGATCTAAAAAATGTTCAAACCCATACACGATCTCATACGGAGTCCTACCACCTATCACTGAAGAGGGAGTCCTATGGATCAAATAAGCGGTTGTTAACACACAATCAGACAAAATCTAACAGGCACACAACTTTGAAATAATAATGCCCTAGCAACATTCAATAAATGCCTATGTTTACGTTCAACTACCCCATTCTGGTGTGGAATATATGTGCATGAAGTCTAGTGCAAAATACCTTTAGTTTTACAAAAATTATTCATTTGATGATTAATGAATTCACTTCCATTATCGCTTCTCAAACACTTAACATCTTTTTTGAACTGAGTTTTTATTATATTAACAAACTCGAACACATTTTCAAAAACCTCTTATTTAGACTTCATAAGAAATATCCATACAGCTCTTGAGTAGTCATCAACAATAGTCAAGAAGAACTTGAAGCCTTCTTTACTATGAACCTTGTAAGGACCCCATACATCAAGATGTACAAGTTCCCCCAGTTCTGGTGTTGAATGATTACTCAACAGAAAAGGTTCACGATGTTGCTTATCCCTTTGACACGTTTCACAAGGTTTGGTAACCTCAACTTTAACATTTAACTTGTGTTTAAAAACACTTAAAGCATCATCAGACGGATGACCAAACCTTGCATGCGATAGGTTAGACACACTAATGCTATTATAACACACCTTGTTAGATACATATGGACTGCCACAAAAATATAACCCATCAAATTGACTACCAGTCACCAGGACTTTCTTGGTTAACAAGTCCTGTATAAAACAAGTGTTTTCATCAAACCCTACATACACCTTATTATCTTTAGCCAACTTATGAACAAAAATTAGGTTAATGTTGTACTCAGGAACAACAAACACATCTTTTAAAACAACCTTATCAGCTAGTTTTAAGTTTCCAATTTTAGTGACTAAAGCATTGGTTCCATTTGGATGTTTTATTTTAATATCAAATTCGGATACATTAACCATATTAGTTAAACCAGTTTCATCTCTAATCATGTGTTGATTAGCTCCTGAGTCCACTATCCAACCAGTTTTATTCTGTTCATCTAGACTATTAGAAAAACAAAACATAGTATGACAATAACCTGACACATTGCAACTTTGATGACCTTCATTAGACTTGTCACTCAACAACCTTAACAACCTAGTAATTTGATCACTAGTTAGAGTATTAACAACAGCTTCACAATTATCAACACTATTGTTACTACTTGCAGTTGCCCGTTTTCCTTGACCGCCACTTGGTTTCATCCATGAAGGATATCCAGTGATTTCAAAACACTTATCAATGGAATGTCCTATCTTGTTAGAGTGAGCACACTTAAGGTTTTGATTTGAAACTTTGTTTGTTTTCTTAAACTAAGGAGGTTGATTAACTTTAGACACAAACGCCAAACTTTGATTCTTTTTACTAACACTACTATAATTTCTATGAGATTCCTCTCTAGAGACTATAGCAAATGCCTCTTTCACTGTAGGTAAAGTTTCTTTCGTCAACAGATTAGTTCTAACCCCTTGATAGATACTATCTAAACCCATTAAAACTGCATTACCTTGATCATATGATTAAACCCATTAAAATCTTTGGCAGCATCACAAGTACAGGCAGACACTTGCAATATTTGATCTAATTGTCTCCACATTATATTCAACTTATGATAATACTCAGAAACACTAGACCCATTCTGAGTAAAGGAATTAATCTTTTGATACAGATCAAAGACAACAAACCCATCAATCTTGTTATATGTTTCTTTCGAATCAGTCCAGACATCACAAGCAAGTTTAGAAAAAAACATGCCCCATGTATAAATCCTCACTAATAGAGTTCAAAATCCAGGTTAACACTATTGAATTGCACCTATCTCATTGCCTTGACAAGACATCATTGTTTTCAGATTTAACACAACTTTTATCTATAAAACCCCACTTATTTTTAACTTGTAAGGCAAGTTGCATAGCATTAGACCAAACTGTGTAGTTTTCAGACCCTTGTAGTTTAATAGAAACAATTGTCAAGTTACTTGAATCAGATGGATGCAAGTACAAAGGGCCATTTGCATTAAGTTTACTCACAAGTGTCTCAGGTGGTGGATCACTAGAACCAGGACCACCACTTGTGATAACAGGTCCATCAACCATTGTAAACACAAAAACAGGTAACAATCAAGAAACACTTAAACAGAAAGTTTCAACAAGAGTACAGAACTACCACACAATAAAATCAGAAAACAACTAAGGCGAAACGTTGACAGGGACCAGATTAGAGGTTCATCACTCAAAGGTGCCTCTGCAAGTCTTATCAAGGGAGCCTCTGACCTAGACACAATATAGCAACCAGAGATAGACAACAACAACAAGAAACACAGAATATAACAGCAGCAATAAGAATGCCTAAATGCAATAAGATGTACACAACAACAACAAGAAACACAGAATATAACAGCAGCAATAAGAATGCCTAAATGCAACAGGATGTACCCTTCCTGTGTCCTAATCAATCAAACCGGTCCAACTACCCTGATAACAAGAATGCCTAAATGCAGAAAAACGAAAAAACAGAAATATACCAAGGAAAGATCTCACCAACAAGATGAACCCGAGTCAAGGTTCCTCCAAATCTGATTAGGGTTTTACAATCTTCAAGGATTGAACCCTAATCAAATCGGCAACTTCCAATAATCCTTTCCAAGTAGTCACAACACACGGCTCCGATGTCGGAAAACAATAAAGTTCACCAAGGCTCAAATCGATTCACAAACCCTAGACTTAGGGTTTCTGCAACTCGAACAACACAGATTCCGAGGTAGCAACTCTTCAAGATCAAGAATGGCAGCAAGACAAACACCCAGATCCACCAGAAAACAGGCAGATCTACCAAGAATACATAGTGGAACAATGATCGGAACGATGATTGAAACCCAAATATCACTGACAAACTCCCAAGAGCAATCAAAGCTCTGATACCATGTCAACAAGACAATATCAGAGACTATAATCAATAAACCCAAACCAAAGTGTTTATTATCCAAAACTCTTCTGAGATTACAGACGATACAACTGAAAATCAGAGACAATACAGCCAACAACTCTCAACTCTCAACTATAATGATCATCAACACGATGACCACCACTAACACTCACAAGATCTCACACCTAAACACTGATTCAAGGCAAATCAGAGTTAAAAATACAGAACCCTAACTGAAGCTTCTAGAGAGAGAAACGAGAGAACAGTTGTGAAAGAAAATATCTCTGAATGAATAGTTAAGCCAAAGACACTAGCGATATATAAGGTCCAACAGTTTGTTATAACAAACTGATTTAAGACTTCCAGCAGCCCACATGACTTCCAGCAGCAATCGTAAGCCCACGCCAAATAGCCCATCAGCCCCATTATCTCCATACAGCAGCCCATTCACACATGCACATTATAACAACATATAAGAAAATGAATACTTAAAAATAAGAGTTAAAAATAAGTTGTCACAACCTGATAATAAACTGAAATATTAAACTGTTGTCATCTATTATTTTAACACATACGTTAAAAAACAAACAGTCTTCTTCTTGCAAACTGCAGAGGTTTGGTCCACATATTCTTTAACACTATCTGTTTTGGATGAACTTTTACTTACATCTTTATAAACTATTTTAAACCTGTACAATTTTACATCTATCTTGCTTCTAGTCAAGCCTATGACTAAGGAGCTTGTGTATGGTGAATTATCATGAGTTTAGAGGTGTAAACACCCTCTAAACTTTTTGTTTTGATAAGGTTCCAAGAAACCTTCAAGTGTGTGAGTGATGTGTACAAAATGCAACTTATAAATTGCATCAATAGAGGCATAAAACCAACCCTTTTTAGTACTAATGTTGGAAAAATCGCGTTTCTTTCTTCCTTTTGAATTTACAGGACTAAATGAGCTTAAAAGAACAAAAGGAACGAATAAGCAGCCAAAAACCAACATAAATACAAGAAGAAGGAATAACGTGACATGCCCGACCCCTTGGCAGCATCTCCTAAGACAAAAACAAGAAAACAGAAGGTGGCCATGGGGCCGTGCCCAGCCAGGCATGGGCCGTGGTCAGACCTCACACAAAAACACAAGACCAGCAGAAGCTTCTACGCCCACTACGGGGTCGTGCCCAGCTCACCATGCGGCATGGTCAACTCTCAAATTTGCAGAATCTTGATAGTACAACAAAGAGTTGACCACGCGGCTGTGTCTAGAAGCCACGGGGTCATGTGGGGCCCTCTGCTGACAGCTGCAATTAATGAAGGAAGAGAAGGAGCTGGCCACGGGCCATGCCAAATGGACACGGGGTCGTGGCCGGGATACTATTCTGGCTATAAATTGGTTCACTTCAAAGGCATCTCTTGGCAAATCACTTCTCTCTCACTTTGCCACCACTCCACCACCACTACAACACCAACACCCACCACCATCATCCATTTTTCATCTTTAGAGTGTGTAGCATTCTCGGGATTCAAGATTGATAGTAAGAGTTCTTGTCAATCAAAGGCCATGCTTAGCTAATCTCTTACATCACTTGGTGAAGACAAGTCTTTAATGTATTACTTTTGATTTTTAATCTTTTGGCACTTTTTAATTGGGTATGTATTAATGACTTTAATAACTAATTTCTTATGTTGAAAGTAAATTTTCTTTACCATTTCTTCATAATGTCATTGATTTGCTCATTCATGTCTTTATGGTCTATATAAAGCGCATTAACTACTTGGAAGGGGGTTAGAAGGGTGGTTTGGTAAAGTTCTTATCTCGTTCAGTGTATAGATCCTGCGAGGACTTGGTTCAAGCTTACTAGGACCTCCTTCAATGCCCCAAAGGTATTGGATGGCGGGGGTGCGAATAGCTTGAACTACTCATATGTAAACTACTATTAAAACTTTAAACCGGCTTTTTGGGATTGTATCCTTGCTGACTCAAACCACTTAGCCGAGGGTAACGTCACCTTCAAAAGAGGGGCCTACCACTTTTAGCATTAATAAATTTTTTAATTATCTTTCAATATTCCGACCCTTTGGGATTGTATCCCTGCAGACTCAAACCACTGGGTTGAGGGTAACGTCACCTTCAAAAGAGGGGCCTACTACTATAACTAAGATAATCTTTTAAAAAGTCCGAAAGTGCGAAAATCATCAAAGGGTACATTAAAGAGGAGTTGGATCCAAGTGATTCTATCTTGTCAATTTGTTTTTCATTTTATTTATCTTTTAATTTTTAGATTTACTTTCTTGTTTAAAAACTTTTCTAAAAAATTTAGATCGATTAAACGTTGATAATAAACCGGTATTAAAAGCTCTTGTGTCCTTGGATGACTTCGGTATCTTACCAACACTATACTACGCTCGCGATGGGTGCACTTGCCCTAGTGTGTGTCTAGTGTTAGTACAATATCGTGTTTTATAAATTTAAAACTTGACTAGTGCGAAAACAAACTTAAAATATTAATAAAATCTACCACGCTTCACGCACACCAAGTTTTTGGCGCCGTTGTCGGGGACACAAGGATTTTAAGAAAGTTTAAAATCAACGGCCTAATTTTTTTTAGCATTTTTTCTTTTTTTTAGGATTTTTCTCAATTTTCAGCAAATTTTGCGCTTTCTGCAGGCTACAGCACGGGGCCGTGTCCATTCTGCACTCCCCCGTGTCCAATAAACAACAGCACCAATTCTGTTTTATGTCAGACAATAGCGGACCACGGGGCCGTATCCATCCAGCACGCCCCCGTGTCCTAAAAACAGGACCGTAAGATCCCAACGGTTGGTAAAATCTGACAAAAGCATGGATGATATTGATTATTTTTACTTTCGCCACTCTTACGGTGAGTGGTGTCAACTATGTGGTGGATTTCATCATGATTTAAAATACTATATTCTAAATTTTGATCCCCAATATTTAGACCCATCGTTTTCCTGTAATCACCTTATGATGGGCGACTGTAAAAACGATCACTATTACCCGCCCGAATACGCTCAACCATCTCTTCCAACCGACATAACCTCTAATGAATTATGTCAAATGGAAGAAAGAATTCTACGAAAATTAATGGAAATAGAGCTTATGGTGAAAATGAGGTATTCATCACAAGACAAAAATCAAGAAGAAATGTTGGGATCACATTCGGATATAACCAACATTGATGCCATCACAAGTGCCTCAACCTCTTGTGAAAGTAATAATGATAGTCGTCCCTGTGTTGATTGTGCTGCGAAGGACTCTCCATCAGCCCCCACTGATGCGCTCATAGACCTGAGCGATTCGACATATACATTCTTTAACAAGATCCCGGATAAGGGGAATAAAGGTTGGTTTCGCCCACCGGTAAGTAGTTTAGGTTTTACCCTTTCCGATAACATCTTGCGTTGTTGCATAAAACGGAGGCAACTAAGGTACATTCGGCACTTCGGTGTTGTTCCCTCCAGTAAGGAACCTCCCGATCACGGGAAATCCTTGAGATAAGCAAGACAACACTTCATTAAAACTCCAACCACGGGACCGTGCCCAGTTGACACGCCCCGTGCCCACCGGAAAACTCACCACGGGGTCGTGTTCAAGCCACCACCCCCCGTGTCTCTAATACGGACATATGTGTCAGAACCTTGTCTAACCACCGGGCCGTGCTCAACTAGCACAGGGCCGTGGTCAGTGTGCTGTCGTTTTCTATAAAGTCAGTCTTGGTGCTGCATGTTTGGACCCATTCCAAAGATAGAGATCTCCTGGGATTTTTCACATATACCTTAAAAGGTATGTTCTTGAAAAGGTTCCCTCAAACCATCTTGTCTTTGCCACTTTTGTCACTTTCCCTTCTTCTCCAAAGAACTTAAAACCTCCATTAAAGCTTGAAGCTCCATAACTTCAAGCTTTATTCATACAAAATAAATGTTTTTAACCAAAAACTATCAATAAACAAATGTTTTATTGTGTTGCTTTAAGTTATTTCTGTTAAAAAATGTTCAAAACAAAAGAAAAAACAAGTTAAAGCTATGAGTTCTTGAGTTCAAAAATGTTGCAGGGGAATGGGCACGGCCCGTGTTCAATGGGCACGGCCCATGTTCAATGGACACGGGGCCGTGGTGAAATTTAAAGTTTCTTTCTCTTGAAATTTCGCTTTTGTTTTCTTAGTATGTCGAGCCAAAAAAGTGGAACCTCATCGACAGGCTCAAGAAACAACCGGAGAGGAAAAAGACCATCGATTGAAGCCACCCTAGTCCGTTATGTGTATGCGTTAAGGGAAGCCATCGATGAAATGAAATCAGTGGAGGAGGCCCTCATCGACCGTATCAATTATTTGACGGTGGGATTGGAGAATTGCCTACAAGAAGTCAACCTTTTGCACCAAAGGTTGAACATTCTTGCGATGCCTCCCATGGAACCGATCTTCCCTCAAGAAGATTGGAACCTCGCGTAAGAAATCATTATCCCAACCGGATGGAATGACCTTCCTCCGAAACCTCCTCTAAACGAATTGCTCGAGATTCCGGTGGTCGTCGCACATCCCCCGTATGAAAAAATACGGAAGATGAGCCCTTCCTCTTCCTCCCTAGGGAGATCGAGGAAATGCTCAATGACTTTTGAGGGGTACACCCTCCGAATTGAAGTTTTAGAGCCCTTATTCATCGGAAAATCATTTTCAGGTTTTTGTTGTTTTTAACATGTAAACATCTAGGGTGGAACTTCATTATGGTTTAAAATTTCTTGCATATTAGGACCTATCTATCTAATTCTAGGACTTTTGTAATTTTTAATTTTTAGGACCGTTTGTATCTCGCACTCTAATATATGATGGTTTAAGTTATTGTGTGGTGTTTGGATCTTATATAATGGCTGAACAAACGAGAAAAGATGAAAACCGCCAAAGGGATGTTAAAACCACACCCCATGCACGTAAACAGTGCCTTCCGATAACTTTTTCAGCTTCCCAGCATTTGCAGCAAGGGGGTCGTGCCCAGCCCAACACGCCCCGTGCCCAGAGCTCTGCGGAAAAACTTTTGGTTAGGTAACTGACCACGGCCCGTGCCCAATGGACACGCCCCGTAGTCAGCCTTCTGTTCATTTTTGTTACTGGCACTCTGACCATGGGGCCGTGCACGGACCACACGGGCCCATGGCCAGGTGCCCAGTAACACAAAAACTTGTTTTTTACGCACTTTTACACATTCGAATCAACCTAACAACTTATTTTGGACACACTGAGGACAATATGTAATTAAGTGTGGGGGGGGGGGGAAGCTAAAACCTTGAATCTTTCAAGTCCTAATAACAAGCCTTACACAAAACTCGTATTGGAACCGCTAATCACCCCAAATCTTTTCAAAAATTTTCATATTTTTTTACTTGTCTTGGTTTAATTTGGGAATAACATTTTCTAAAAAGGTTATGTTTTTTACAAATTTACAACCGAGAGCGTCGTGATAAAAAGAAACAAATAAGAAAATTATAAAAAGGCGTGACAAATCTTTTTTTAAATTTGATATATATACTTGTTAACACTATAAACTCATTCCCACAATAAGTGAGTTTTGAGCCTTTATTGAGCATACATGCATACATCTTGAAACTAAATGCTCATTTTTGTTTCTTATGTGAACAACCGCTTGGTTTTTACGACTCTAGAACTTGCCAAGACGATACATTCCCGGTCCTTACCAACTTGAACCCAAGTAAGTAAATGATGGGGGCATTAGGACTAACTTTTTTTTTTTCAAAACCATTGTTTTTCTTCTTTTTACTTCACTACCTAAAACCCCCCTAGTTAACCCCTTTGAGCCTAAACCTTTTCGTTTCAAAAACCCGCAAAACAAACACCCATTACCCACCTAAACCCTTTTCCTTTCAAACCCATTTGTTTAGTAAAAAGCTCGGTTATCTTGTGACATGAAAAAAAATTATAGAATTTTGCAATAACCAAACAAGTTCCTCAAAAATCTTGTTTGAATATGCTTAGTTTGAATAAATGTAACAAAAACAAGTTTTACGACAATCGACGCTTTTTACGCTTTTCGCCATTTCGCTAACTACTAACCCAAAAACCACCTACCCTTAGCTCAAGCCTAACCCTTTCCAAAGTCCTTTTGATAGTTACAATGGTTTATAGTTAAAAAGGAGGAGGTTTGATCGCTTGGAAAGCATATGGTAGAAGTAAGTCACATGCCGGAATCGAGTGTTTCACAAAAATACACCTTCGGCCGAGTGTTGAGTGATCTCCCATGAGGTATGTGAACTTGTATATAAATTAATAGAATTTTAAAAAGGCATGTTATGCCCAAATAAATAATTTTTCTTAATAAGTCGTTCTAAATAAATCATGACGAATAGGATTGTAAATAAAATAAAAACAAAATTAAATAAAGATCTTGGATTCCCAACACTCAAGATAAGCCACAAAACTTCTTCTCTCCCTATTCCATTTGGGTGTGTAAGCCACATTTAAAGAGTTTTGCTTGAGGACAAGCAAAGATTCAAGTGTGGGGGTATTTGATGGGTACAAAATGCAACATATAAATTACATCAATTAAGGGGTTGTTTGGTAGCATCTGAATGGTCATTAAGAGGCTTCCTCTTAATGGAACCATTAAGAATTTTACCAATGAGAAGGTAGAAGAATGTGACATTTGATGACTTACCATTCAGAGGTTACCTCTTAACCATTCAGACTTGAGGTTACCTCTTATTCATTCAGAGATTTTAAACCATTAAGAGGTAGCATCTGAATAGTCATTAAGAGGCTACCAAACAGCCCCTAAGGGATAAAACCAACCCATTTTTAGTACTAATCTATACTATATTATAATGCATGAGGCAATGTCATTTTAAGATAACCAAAAAATAAGAACTTTTCCTCCCTTTATTTATAGAAAGACCCCTAAAATGAGGGTAGTTTGGTCTTTTAAACACTATTTATTTTTTAGCCCCTAAACTTATTACACTTAAATCCCTAAGGATTTAACAAAATTATAGATAATTAGTTACAATCCACCCCTCCACAACAAACTTATATTTTTTTACTTATTCTTGACATATCTTATAAACTATATTGTTTAAAAAAATCCAAAGATAGCATTACGACCTACACATTTTTGTCGACGTTTCGGTAGTTGTCTTGTTCAATATTGATGCACGGATTAAAAGGTACAAGTAGATAATATTTTAATGTACAAGTGATTAAAGAAGAATATAACAACTAATCTATACTATATAATCATTTAATATGTTAAATAATAGGTTCTATAACATTTTCATTCTAAAATTTTAAAAATTAAAACTATTGTCAAATAATTGATTAAACAATTTATTTATACTTTAGTCAAATTTTAACAGAACTTTCTAATTTTAAGGATAGATAGTATAACAAACCTTCTATAAAAAAAGATGGAAAAAACTAAGTGGGAAACAAATCTAGCAAGTTGGTATAGAGGTTGTTTATAGCAGCTCCTGCACCAAATGGTGGTGAGCTGGTGTCCAAACACAGTTTCGAAAACTTCAGTTAGGGTCTGTTTGGTATGGGGTAATGGAATGGACGAAGGAATGGAATGGACGAGGTAATGGAATGGACGAGGGAATGCAATGGATCATTACCGTTCCATGTCTTGTTTGGTTACCATGTGTGAATGGAATGAGTTATTATTGTGTATTGTTAGGTAGGCAAGAAAAACGGAGTAATAAAATCAGCGGTGAGTGGTGGTGGTGGTGGTAGCGATTGTGGGTGGTTATAGGTGGCGGTGGTGGGTGTCGGCGGCGGTGATGGGTGGTGGTGGTGGTGGTGGTGGCGAGTGGCGGTGCGGCGACAACGAGTGGTGGTGGTGGCCGTTGGTGGAGGGTAGCAGTAGAGGTGGCGGTTGGTGGCGGTGGTGGCGGTTGGTGGTGGTGGTGGCATCGACGATGGTGGTGGGCGGCGGCGGCGTGTGTCGTTGGCGGTTGGTTGCAGCTATGGGTGATAACGGTGGCGAGTGGGTGGCGGCGGTGGCTGTCGGGGTGAGGTGGTGGCGGGTGGCGACGATGGCGTCGGTGGTGGGTGGTGGTGGTAGTGGTGGGTTGTGGCAAAGGTGGTGGGTTGTGGTGTTGTTGATGAATGGTGCAAGGAGGGATGGAATGGAAAAAAACATGGGGGGTGGAAGGAATGATTTTGAGGGAATGGAATAGATTTTGGAATAGGTGATTCCATTTTATTGACCAACCAAACACCCTTTTCTTCATTCCCTCGTAATCATCCATTCCATTCCATCTCTCATTCTTGCATACCAAACACTACCTTAGGGTTTCGATGAACCCCTTTTCACTGTTTTCGTTCATACACAGCACAACGATGGTGAACCATTCGTGGTAGATGTGTTTAAGTAGCTAAACATGCTTCTCTTTCACCATTTTCAGTCTAAAGCTTTGTTTTCAGCTTCTAATATGTGCGTAAACTGAATGGTGTTCATCGACTTGTGTTGGTTGTTTTGGTTTTGGTGAAACCAGTATTTAATGACCACAATATCTTTGGTTGGAGGAGATTCGGTTGAATCAGTTATATTGCTAAATAAACCAGATCATCACATCAAACGAAAATTAAAATCTAATAAGTTAATTTGTTTCTTGCAGACGAAGAAATGTCAACTGGTGCATGAAAAGTAATTACTTTATTTTGCCCCATGCTTATTCGTTGAAATTCTCTTTTAGATCATATTCATTTTTGTTTGTGTATTGTGTGGTATGATTCAGGAAGCCAGGAATTTTTATACTAGAGATTTTCTTCGTTTATTGAGTAAGTTGAAAATATGCAAAAGCCTGCCCTACGAATTCGACCAACAATGATTATGAGGTAGTTTCTCCTAGATTTTTATGAAGATTTATGTTACGATCTGCCAATATGTGAACTATTCTATTACTATCATTGTACCATGTAATTGTATTTATATTGATTCTCTAGGGAACTCGAAGATAAAAGCATACAAGAATGACCAAGACCTCACGGGTAAAATCATACCCAATGAATTCTTCAAACATGAGTATTTCTCTTTTCTATTGTTTATTAATTCTGCTGCTATAATGAGTTCATCGTTGAGTACTTCTCTTTTCTATCGTTTATTAATTCCAATGGTTTTTCATCGTTGAGTATTTATCTATTTTTAGTTGCAAAATTGATATGATTTTGAACATTTTCTAGATGCATCTGATTACAACTTGAGGAATTTTTGTTGGTACTGTTATATATGCAATGTAGATAGCGATTTGTCACAAAAAAATTATGTTTGTAACGAGCACTTGAGGCTTCGAGTTCTCGCAGTCTTTAGCCACTAAGAATTAACCGATAGTTATAATCAACATGTAGGAATTACTTTTCAAGAATTTTAGTTTGTTAGCATTCCAAATTTAAAAAAGTTAGTAATTTCAAAGTCTATGTAATATTTTTTTTTCACTTTCATTTGCAGGGAGGTGTTGTCAACCAATGAAAGGATGATATGGGGATATTGCAGGAGGAAATTAATGCTTTGTTGGTTAGTATTTTATAAAAGTAGCAATAGCAATTGAGTGTACTTAACTCTCTAAGCTAAATGTTTTTACTCTATTAACACATGCTTGTTAGATTTACTATACAAATAAGGCTGGTGGGTGTGGTTTCGCCCCCTGCCACTTCATCAATTTTAGCGCCCCATGGCGCCCCTGCCCTGCCTCCACCAATGGGGACGCTATCCTTGGCCTCCGCCAAAGGAATGCCAGGCGTGAGAGGAAGATAGCAATGGTGTCCACCTTCATCAACCAATCAGATTTTTTTATTTATTTATTATTTAATATAGTTAAAAGGGGCTTTATAGGGGGCGATATTCCACACCGTGCAAGTCAACTATAAAGCCCCATGCTTATGTGTCGCCTATGTGGCGCTTACGTGGCGTGATAAAACTCTGAGGGGCTTTAAACCACACCCACCAGCATAAGAAAACTACTAGAAACGAGTACCGTAATGCAAAGTGTCGTCCCCGCCGCATCGCGCGGGCACCCTACTAGTGATGTATGGTACCGTAGTTTGTTGATGAAGAATATTAAAAGTTTGGTTACAGAATATGGGGAGTGTGTCTCTGATTCTAAACTTATTGAAAAACCAACTGTTGTAGAATCTAAAGGTCTAAAGTTAATATATGAGGGTTGTGATTGTAAAAGGTACATTTTTTTTCTTTTCAAGAAATCTTGACATCGGTTTCTATTTTAATTAGCTTAACGCTTTTGAGTTTTTGGATGAAGAAAAATGTTTATGCTTATTAATTTATTTTTGTTAGGGTAAAATATATTGTCTTTAAAACTGATAGTTCTTGATGAATATATAATTAGCTACGGATGCCAATGATCTCTAGATCAAGTGGTGGAGGGTTTGCATTTCTCTTGAGAGATGCAGGTTCGACTCTCACTTGGTGCAGAGTGAGGCACTGGTTGGCAATGATAGGAGACCCAGGAAACTGGGTTGGATCCTTGAGCCAAACGGGTTTTACCGGTAATTTCACCATCGTGCCTACGGGCGGGTGGGTTACCGGGTTTTCCCCAAAATTGGTGGTGGACTCGGGTTACTCTCGGAGTACTCCGTTTATCCAGTGGGTGCCCCGAGAGTGCTTGGGATTGAGTTTGTTGGCTGTTCAAAAAAAAAAACAATTAGCTACAGATAGTTCTTGAAGTGATAAAATAGGCTTAACTCGGCAATCATGAAAAGCCAGTAAAATCTCTAAAATCCTCACCTCAAAGTTTACTAAATCATTTAATTTTAAAATGTAATTGAGACAAGATATAAATGATAATAAAATTACAAAATAAAGAGGTGGAATTAGGAACTTGAAGTTATAAATAAATAGTAAATAAAATTCAAAGTGGAGTTATTTGCCACATCGATTCGTAACTAACCGAGGTCTTGAATGAGGGAACCATCACAAGCATTCATGAAGCCATCATTGGCATAATCAATTGAAACCATTTTGAGTTGTTTTAAGAAATTATTGCCTAAACTTTTGAAACTCTATCATATTATTTGCTGTCTCACCATCGTTCTCTCTTTCTTTGTTTTTTCCGACGTCGACGACCACCGTAACCACCAAAATCAACATTCAAATAGTAACAATTGTAATCAACAATCGAAGTTTGGTAGCTTTCCATCCTGGTCCATTTCGTTCGTCATCCTCGCATTATGATAGTTTATAAACGTCACAAGTGTTGCGCACCATCACCACTCCTTACCACTAATTTTGCTTTGTTTTGAGTTCAAGGTAAGAAATATAACTTTTAAATCAATTGGTAGAACCTTCATATAAAACCCAAAACTCAATATCTGTTAACGAACCTCCAACCAGATGTTAAAACATTTTGAGTACCGCAATGCAAAGTGTTGCCCCCGCCGCATCGTGCGGGCACCCTACTAGTGTTGGAAAAAGCGTGTTTCTTTCTTTCTTTTGAATTTACAGGACCAAATGAGCTTAAAAGAACAAAAGAAACAAATAAGCAGCCAAAAACCAACATAAATACAAGAAGAAGAAATAACGTGATATGCCCGACCCCTTGGCAGCATCTCCTAAGACAAAAATAAGAAAACAGAAGCTGACCACGGGGCCGTGCCCAGCCAGGCATGGGCCGTGGTCAGACCTCACACAAAAAGACAAGACCAGCAGAAGCTTCTACGCCCACCACTAGGTCGTGCCCAGCTCACCATGGGGTGTGGTCAACTCTCAGATTTGCAGAATCTTGATAGTACAGCAAAGAGTTGACCACGGGGCCGTGTCCAGAAGCCACAGGGTCGTGTGGGGCCCTCAGCTAACAGCTGCAAGTAATGAAGGAAAAGAAGGAGCTGGCCACGGGCCAAGCCCAATGGACACGGGGCCGTGGCCGGGGTACTGTTCTGGCTATAAATAGTGGTGTTTGGTTCACTTCAAAGGCATCCCTTGGCAAACCACTTCTCTCTCACTTTGCCACCACTCCGCCAACACTACAACACCAACACCCACCACCATCATCCATCTTTCATCTTTAGTGTGTAGTAGTCTCGGGATCCAAGATTGATAGTAAGAGTTCTTGTCAATCAAAGTCCATGCTTGGCTAATCTCTTACATCACTTGGTGAAGACAAGTCTTTAATGTATTACTTTTGATTTTTAATCTTTCGGCACTTTTTAATTGGGTATGTATTAATGACTTTAATAACTAGTTTCTTATGTTGAAAGTGAATTTTCTTTACCATTTCTTCATGATGTCATTAATTTGCTCATTCGTGTCTTTACGGTCTATATAAAGCGCGTTAACTACTTGGAAGGGGGTTAGAAGGGTGGTTTGGTAAAGTTCTTGTCTCGTTCAGTGTATAGATCCTGCGAGGACTTGGTTCAAGCTTACTAGGACCTCCTTCAATGCCCTAAAGGTATTGGATGGTGGGGGTGCGAATAGCTTAAACCCCTCATATATAAACTACTATTAAAACTTTAAACCGGTCTTGGGATTGTATCCTTGCTGATTCAAACCACTTAGCCGAGGGTAACGTCACCTTCAAAAAAGGGGCCTACCACTTTTCGCATTAATAACTTATTTAATTATCTTTCAATATTCCGACCCTTTGGGATTGTATCCCTGCTGACTCAAACCACTGGGTTGAGGGTAACGTCGCCTTCAAAAGAGGGACCTACTACTATAACTAAGATAATCTCTTAAAAAGTCAGACAGTGCGAAAATCATCAAAGGGTACATTAAAGAGGAGTTGGATCCAAGTGATTCTATCTTGTCTATTTGTTTTTCATTTTGTTTATCTTTTAATTTTTAGATTTACTTTCTTGTTTAAAAACTTTTCTAAAAAATTTAGATCGATTAGACGTTGACAATAAACCGGTATTAAAAGCTCTTGTGTCCTTGGACGACCTCGGTATCTTACCAACTCTTTACTACGCTCGCGATGGGTTCACTTGCCCTAGTGTGTGTTTAGTGTTAGTACAATATCGTGTTTTATAAATTTAAAACTTGACTAATGCGTAAAACGAAATTAAAATATTAATAAAATCATACCACGCTTCACGCACACCAGTGACCATCCAAGCTCACCATTGTTAATATGGTGAGTCTTGCATTTGTCTAAATGTGTGAACCATGGAAGCTTGGGCTCTCGAAACTTGTTCCACTACCTCACTTGCTTATTTGTTTGTGTTCATCTAAGTAGCTTCCAAGACCCAAAATAAGTTAACCCCGCCTCTCCTCTGACATTTGCCATGTGGGTATGACACGCCCGGGTTATTCTTATTTGGCTACTTAGTAATCTCAGCAGGTTAAAATTTTTATTTCTTATTATCATTCATGACCAACCGGGTTTATCAACTATGTTGATAAACTTGTGCTTTGGTGAATCATACAAAGAGGTTTAATGGATGGAAATCATCCTACCTCCATGCTAGACTTACATGATAATACATGATGGACAATCTATAACTTATATTATGTAATATTATATATATATATATATAAACCGAACTCTTGATACTAATCGGATTATGGTTAGATGTCAAGAACTTAGGTTAGATTATCTTAGTTTCTAGACTCCCCGTTTGTGATTCTAATGGCGACTTAGGACCCATGAAAACACATGAAAACATAGTGTCCAAACGAGTATCTAGAACAAGATATATTTTCATTACACTTATACTTCTTTGTATTAATTCAGAATCCAACTCCTTACGAACTCCATAAACTCATATGCCTTCGTTTCCCCAATATAGGGTAACTTTGGTGTTCTGAACTCTCAAACGCTTCAACTCATTTACGTGGGATTACTACACAAATCGTGAGTATACACGATCCCATTTTCCGTTTTATACACTTTGGGTGCAACATGTACACTTTATACAAATCACGAATCACGATTAAACTTGTTTACGAACATACTCTATCCGTTAAAAACATGATACTTGTATTATTATTGTTATCACATGGTATGTTATACTTGTGTTCTCTATGCTCGTTAACTTTGCAAGCCTACCTTAACAATTATAGTGCTATAGGATTAACGCACCGCTCGTATTCTTGTGGTATTGTTAAGTAAACTATTTTACAACCTTGTCGTTTCGGCGACAATGGTATGCACGATTGCGGTACACTTTGATTTGACTTATAGTTAACACATGCTAGTATGATAACGAACAATGTTGTAGGATCGATCCGTGACCCAAATGAGTCAATCAGAAGAGTTCTTGTCTGTTTCAGAGGCGGAAACAAAGAAACAGACTTGTAAAACAGCTTGTTTCACACATAAATGTCTTGTATTATTGATATAACACACTTTCAGATCAAAAGACACATCGGCAGCACTTCGGTACCGGAAATCAGAAAGTTACAAATGATTTCGCTTGGAGGCTATATATAGGCGATGTGATTCCGTTTGAAAGTGTCATTTGCCATTTCAAACGGATAGTTAATTTCGTTTGAACTAGCACATGTCACTTTCCAACGAAATTAACTCAAACACACTCAAAACCTCCTATATACCTCGTACAACGTGCCCTGATCTAACAATTCTAATACTAGACTCGATACAAGACGAAGTCAACAGACGTAATGTACCAACAGACTCCCCCTCGGATGTTGACGAGTCTTAAGTGTCGAGTCTTCAACGTCTTCAGTCTTTATCAGTCTCCGGGCTTCTCTTCAAAGTATCTAACAGTGTAAGCATCCTCAAGCTTTTCTGGAATTTCCAGGATCAAAATTTCTGGCTCTTTTCCTATAAGCTTCTCTTCTCTAACAGACTCCCCCCTCAAGTTGTACTGGGATCGTAGTCTGGCTTTTATTTTGCTTACATGTTTACAGATTCAAGAATCGCATCCTGGCTCTCTCATAGCCATAACCTACACATTCTCTACCCAAAAATAAATTTCACAAATATAAAATTTGACAAATTAAAACTCTGCTAACCACTTGATTAACTCAGTTCAAAACATCAATTAATGATATAACAATTTTAATTTATGATGACTACTTGTATGAATATCATTTTTCAAACACACACTCCCAAACCTGTTCATCATGTTCAGTACTCGGAATTTTGAAAATCAGCTTTTCAACATCAGTTGTCTAAAATCTTTTTGATATTTTCAAAATTTATGCTAAAACACACCGAAAATCTTTTTGGATTTTTGAAATATAACAGAAATGTAGTAACAAAATATATAAAAACAATATTTTTGTGAGTTTGTGTAAGAGGATCATATCAGTTTATGAGACAAATCACCAACACCGTTAAGCTTTAAACATTTTAAGTTCTAAACGATTCACTTAGATTGTCAGTGTACTGATCCACTTAAATTCTCACACAAAGTTCAACTGTTTCGAGATATGAGATTAATGTTTTAGAGACTTAAACTTATTCGCGTGTCCCACCTCAGAATATACTCCCATATCCAGATCCCAATATTCAGTCTTACAGGTGAGTATACCTAGATGATATCTGTAAGGGGTTAAATTGCAAAGGCCGTGAGAGCTCAGGTCAGAACTTCCGTTCAGCAGAGAGATGACGGCTTCGACTTTTGGTGGGTCCCCTTTAGAGGATCTTTTTTACAACAGCACATGATTAGCATTTTTCAATGTATCAATTTTTTATGCTGAGGGCAGGCTTATATTTCAAGCAAGCGTAAAGTATTCTCCGGGGACTAGGCCATTGCTTCCACAAAATCAGAAGTCCCGGGATAATACCCCAGATATCACTAAGTATAAAGACCTAGTATCTCAGAAAGAGGGGTCCTTCAAACAAGATTTCGGGGGTTACCCATATATCCGAGAGATGTTACCCACGATATAAGCAAGTTTGAAATTTAGGTTTATATCTCGTCACAATCTACTAAATGTGCAAAAGCCTACTGGCACATCATCAGTAAGACCGTTTATCACTTTTTGACTTTCCATTTCTTTAGCATGCTGTGAACGTCCACTGATGTACTATCATTTCCTCTTTTTGACAACAAAACTCATTTTTGAATTTTATCGTGTTTTTTACTTTTTCAAATTTTCTAATGTTTTTTGGATTTTCTGAAGAAATTCTTACCCCCCCTAAAATTCAAAATCATTTAAAAAAATTTGAAAACAAACTGTATAAATAAAGTGACAACAGATATCGAATCACTTCAATTCGCCATCCACTTGGCATAAACAATCAGAACTCCCCCTCACAACAAAACATTTTCCCATTGTGATTTCAAAACACTTAAGTTTTTTTTAATCAAATGGTTTTTCCGGAAAATAAGTTTCGTAGATTTTACCACTTGTAAAATTGGGGGTTCATCACATTGTTCTCAAAATACCATTTGTAGGAAAAACAAGTACAAATTAATGTCCTTGATTTACCACTTGTAAGTGTAACCCTTCTTCAACCACTTGTAGGTTCACTTATCAACCAAAACCACTTGTCAATCAAACTATAACAATATAAAGATATCTCCTGTAGATTTACCAACCAAACAATTCAAGAATGATGCCGATTCCTGCTCCACGATTACCAACTTGGGAGCTCCGGCAAGTCAGGATTTTAGTTAGGAAGTACTTTCCCCCAAGCCTGACCAGCCTTGGGAGATTCTGGTACACATCTATCCCACCAATATTTTGATTTGTAAAATTCTTTCGCACCCTTCACTTTACCATCAACCATCTTTCCGAAAATATGTTTAATTTTGCCATTAAACATCTTTTCAGCATCAAATTCTTTGTTACCAGCAAAGAATTGACCTGAAATCTCAGTTTTACCCACTTTCAACTTCAAATTTTCCTTAGACAATTTTGGAAAATTTTCATCGTTCACCTCTGGAACGGAATTCTCAGTCTTCTTCTCAACAAATGACTCCTCTGATTTTATGGAATCAGATTCATTGTCAGAACTACTCTCAGATTTCACAACCCATCTTTGTTTGTTTAAATCAACTTTTCTTTTGTAAAATTGTTTTGAAACATCACCAGTTTCGAAAGTTGAATTTTCAAATACTTTAGATTTCTCAGTTGATTGTTTCTTTTCATCAACACATTTTTCTTTCAATTTTGAGTTAAAAGAAACTCCCTGTTTTGTGTTGTTGGACTGTTAACAATTCCAAGCAATGTGTCCCATCTTGTGGCATTTGAAACACGTTCTTCTGTCAACTCTTGGAGCAAATTTCTTCACATTTTTCTTTATTTCAGCAAGAAACTCTTGATTTGACTGTTTCCAAAATGGTTTCTTCTGCTCATCTTCAGAACTTCCTCCTGCAACAAATTTTGTTTTTGGTTTATAATTTTTTTTATTTTTATAATTTTCTGAAGAATTAAAACCTAATCCTTTCTTTTTGAAATTACTGTTATGGTTTGGTTTCTTTTGAAAACCATAATCAGAACTGTAACCTTTTTTCTTGTTCAATCTCTGTTGAACTCTTGAGGTGTATTTTTTAGGTCTGTCATCAAGATTTAAATCTTTTATTTCAGAAATCTTAATTTCTGTTAATTTGAAAACCTGTTTGATCATTTCAGATTTAACACTTCTTATTGGAAATTCCTCATCAGAATATAATTTGTCTGAATCATTCAAAGTATATGCTACTTTGATTGGTCCGTCATTCAAATTAGATTTTGATAACAGGAATTCTTTATTATAAACCCGTTTAACCGGTGAACTCGGACTCTTTTCTGACGAACTCGAACTTTCAGATTTAGACTCCGGTTTTGACTCTTCGTCCATATCTAACACCTGATCGACCACTTTCTTTAACAACTCAGACTCATGATCAGTGTCAGACGCTGTGAATGTGACATCAATATTGTCTGGTAATTCATCAATGATTTCAGACTTTAACTTGATGTTGAGAGCCTTATTTACATGTTCCTCATTTGGCTTTCTGGTAGAATAACTTTCATGGATCGGGGGCGGACATCTGTTATACTTGACACTTTGTTTCTTACCAGTATCAGTATCTTTAGTCTTTTCCTCCTTGAAAGCTTCAAGACCTGCAACAGTAGGATAAACACGATCAATCAAATAATCACATGTTGTATAACTCAACAACAAACGTTTAATCCTTTCACTCTCAATCTTTTCAAATTCCAAATCCGGCTTCAGCTTAGCACAATCTTCAATATACTCATTGATGATCTTCTGTTTCATCATTAATGTTGAGCTCATTTTTGACATAGCAGCATCAATTTCTGAGTTTGTCTTTTTCAGACCATCAACGGTTCTATTCAAAACATCATACGACTCTTTCACATACTTCAAATCAGACAACAAATTTTCTTTCAGCTCTTCCAACTCACTCATCTTCTTGTCTTTCTCCTCACAATGTGTGCAAGACTCCACACATTTCTGACAAGGTTTAATGACTTCAACTATCTTTTCAATTTCTACCGTCTTTTCAACTTTAACAAGTTTCTCAACTTCAACTATTTTTTCTATCTCGACGATTTTCTCAACTTCGACTATTTTTTCAATTTCAACCAACTTTTCGACTTCAACTATTTTTTCTACCACTTTCTCCACTTCAACGATTTTTTCTACTACTTTCTCAGTTACTAGATTAACATTAGCTTCTCCAGCTTCTGTCTTTGCTTTTTCATCAGCAAGGATTCTTGCTGCTTCCAGCTCTCTCCTTAATCTGGCAATCTTCTTCTGATTCAGCAACTCAACTTTATCTGCAAAAAACAAATTAAAACTGTCAGGATCTATGCCTTTTCTAGCTTTGTTAAGATATTCTTCCTCATCATCAGTATCAATATCACTTCCTAGATCTGGAAAAATCTGTATTCTTTTCGAACTTGATTTGACTTCATCTTCTTCTAGAATTCTGGCAACAAGCCCTGAACCAGGTGGAATGTATTTATCCCAGCTAAATCCCTCTACAACAAATTCATCATCTTGATCAATTATACCAAACAAAGCTCTTTTCTCTTTTACTTCAATGGCACGTGCATGTGCAGTTTGTGGTTGTCGATCAATTTGTGGTTGTTGATCAATCTGATGAAAAATTGACTTTTGATAATAATCATTCTTTCCATCTTGTCTTCCTGTTGCTTCTTTGTTTTTGCATTCTCGTTTAAAATGTCCTTTTCCTTTACAATGAAAACAAGTAACCTTTGATTTGTCAAATCCTATTGGGGATTTGGACAATTCACTCAAGTCATCTCTTCCAGTGATCTGTGTAAATTTGTCTGCCCTTCGAACAGCACTGGCTAAACACCACTTTACATCCATCAACTCAAGTTCCTCTGCATCAATTTGGTCATAATCTTCTTTTGTAAGCATCGGATTTCCAATCTTGCCAGCAATCAAACTTAGCAACGAGTGATGCCATGTGTTGCTTAGCAATTTCTGGAGACAAATTTTGACCATTTTGAATGTTCAAAGTGACATTGCACTGCAGATTTGTTGAATTCTGTCTTTGAGGACTTGATGTTTTAAAGTTTGGATCAAAACTTGAATATGAGGATGAAGATCCACCACTTTGATTCATAGTACTTCCCTTTGATCCAGAAGAACTATCAGCACTGAAACCAGTTTGAATCTTTGGGCTTGGACTGGGGGTAGCCTCAAACTTGTTCCCTCTATAATATAAACTGACATCTTGTTGAGCATTTGGATTCTTCATAATTGCTGTTTTCTGGATATCCAACTCGTGCTCTTCAATCTTTTGAATAAGCTGTGCCAGATTCATATTTTCTGATTTTCTCATGTGTTTTACAATCAACAGATAAGTTCCCCATTTCTGCTGTGGTAATGCATCAGCAAGTTTATCAACCCATTCATCATCGTCTTTCTTTATATCCAATCTTCCCATTTCCAAGACTAAATGACAATATCTATCAATGGACACGTTCATTTTTCGGTTTTTCGTAATCTTTCTCCAATGAACACCGTGCGTCAAATTTGTAAGCTTGTACCCAGTTCTCGAATCGATTTTTCCATCCTTGAAAATCTTCAATGTACATCAGTTTTGGCGGTTTTTGATGAGTTCCAGATTCATTCTCACTGTACAATGTTTCAGCAGCAGTAACAGGAGCAATCGGTGTCGCAAACGCATTGTAGAATTCCTCTTCCATGATTCGGCAAATTTTTTTCACAAAATTACAAGTTCAAACGGAATACAGTTTCAAACGGAATTACTCTCAAACTAGATCACTTCTCAAACGAAATTCCCTCTCAAACGGGATCACCCTTCAAACGGAATAACCTGATTTCGTTTGAACAAGCACACTTTCAAACGGAATACCGACTTGAAACGAAATTATCTAATTTCGTTTGAAACGTCTCAAACGGAATAACACCCTGAAGCGGAATCAGGTATTTCAAGCGGAATTAGGTATAGATTTCAAGCGGAATAGCACTTTCAAACGGAATCAAGAGCTAATCTCGTTTGAAATGTAGCTGACGTCATCTAGTCCGATCTGATTTTCAAACGAAATTACGATTTTTACCAGTTTTAAATTGAATTAAGGTCCAATTCTTTCAAGGATTTGTTAAAACACAGTTTCACACATAATGTGTGAAATTCAGACCATTTTGACCGTTAAAACTTGTGAATTTTGTAAAAGAAGGTGTAGAAGACAGAAATTATGGCTGTTTTGGCAAGAACTCTTCCTCCTGAGCTCTGATACCACTTGTAGGATCGATCCGTGACCCAAACGAGTCAATCAGAAGAGTTCTTGTCTGTTTCAGAGGCGGAAACAAAGAAACAGACTTGTAAAACAGTTTGTTTCACACTTAAATGTCTTGTATTATTGATATAACACACTTTCAGATCAAACGACACATCGGCAGCACTTCGGTACCGGAAATCAGAAAGTTACAAATGATTTCGCTTGGAGGCTATATATAGGCGATGTGATTCCGTTTGAAAGTGTCATTTGCCATTTCAAACGGAATTAACTATGTTAATTTCGTTTGAACTAGCACATGTCACTTTCAAACGAAATTAACTCAAACACACTCAAAACCTCCTATATACCTCGTACAACGTGCCCTGATCTAACAATTCTAATACTAGACTCGATACAAGACGAAGTCGACAGACGTAATGCACCAACAAATGTATGTAATTTACCATGTTGGATATGAGACAACTTTTATTCACCATTATGCTATGTATTCAAACTTGTATACTCGCCAACTTTTGTTGATCTTTATTTTAATACATGTTGCAGGAAACTAGTTGATGACGAATGAAGAAACGATATTTAGGGTGGACTAGATACACACCTAAAACTTTATTTTATGTATTTGTTTCCATGTTGTTATGTTTACTTGCAATATGTTGTACTTTCTGTTTCAAACAATGTAACTTCCCATTTTTAGTATGAATGAAATTTAATTTCTTAAATATTGTCACAATTAATCGTTATGAAGTCTCTTGCAATCTCGTTTCCGTCTCACTCCGATGTTTCCGACATCGATTGGGGTGTGACATATTGGTATCACAGCCATAACTATAAGGAATTATGAAAAATTGTCATTCTTTTTTACCTAGTCTATAGTTTAAGAACCCTACTTGACCATTCTTGTTATCATGCTTAATACTTAAGTTTTTTCGTATTTTGCTTCTATCTTATCTTTTGTCTCAATTATACAAGTCTTTCCTATGACTAAACATAATACACATATGAAGAAGCGCAGACACTCTTATTTCACAAACGAGACGATCTTACCAAAATAAGTGTGAAAACCCTCCCTTTTGGTGAAATCCCTCAATTCATGTTACCAATTTTTCACGAAATTATACCATCAAGTCAGGAGTGATTTCTACGCCTTGATGGAGAATTTCCCATTCATATTCAAGTGGACCCTTACCGACGATTCGGAATTTATTTCCTTGTCTAGTTTGGTAAGTACCAACCACACTTAGGGAACGACGTTATCAAGTTAGGGGTGATACCCGCATCTTGATAACTAGTCCCACTCTTCGATTTTCTATCTCGCCAAAGTCTCGAACTTTCGTTTGACTTGGGACATGTAGTAACCGGAAGTGTGAATACCGTTAACTAAAAATTTCGGCCAGAGTATTCTACCTATTAGGCCAAAGCATGATTCCCAAACTCAAAGGAATTTTCGACCACTTTAGAATAGTCTTAGTTTCATTCCGAGACACTCCACATTTTACATTGAATATCTTTTATGTCATATCAATTTTAATGTGTTTTACATTTGACACCTCTTTCATTTCAAGTCGAAAACACGAATCGCACTTTACTCGCAATCTGGAACAATAATAAATCGTCGTGAACAAACTAAATTTACAATCGTTTTGTCATTATTTGTGATTATACAATGTGAATTCTTGTTACGCTTATGTGAACTACTTGGAACTTATGTGCTACTTGATATATTACATGCTAAATTATACAAGTCATTTTTTCAAACACATTATGATCAAGTCTCATCCCTCCCTTTTAATCAATATGGTAGATGTCTTTTAACCGTTTCTCAAACTCTAAGAAGGGTTCCAAGTCGAGCACTAACAAAAAGACGCTTTCGTTCATGGCCAAGCGAATGGCCCAAGTGATACCCAACATAGTAAGCAAGATCACCGCCAACACCCCTAACTCTTCGGTTGACTCCAAGGTTAACCAAGCTAAGCCGACCAACCTAAGCCAACCACCTTTAACTACAAGCACTTCATTGCTTGCAACCCTCTGACGTTCACTGGAAATGAAGGTACCACCAAAATGCTTGAGTGGTTCTATAGCATTGAGGTAACCTTCATCAATAATGAATGTCCCGAACACTTGAAATCCCGAAGCGTAACCGACGTCTTTCAGTCGAGGGCTCCAGACTGGGGGAAAACAAGTGCAATATCCGTAGCAACAAAGAAGCCTATGCCCTCCCTTGGGCTGAGGTCAAGTAAATGATGCTTGCATAATTCTGTCATCCGCACGAGCAGCAAAAGCTCGAGGAGGAGTTCTAGCACCTCAAACAAGTGGGTGACGATAACCTCGGTTACACCACTCGCTTCAAACAACTAAGCATCATTGTACCCCACCTAGTCCTCACGCCCGATTGTGCGATTAGGAAATACCTACAAGGCCTTCACCCTACTATCTGCGATGTCATCCAAGCCTCTAGGCCCGGCGCCATCGAGCTAGTTTTTCGCCTAGTCGCCGTCATCAACGAAAATCGAGTGAGGGACAACCACTCCTCAACCCCAATCACCACCAAATTCGTCAATCAAGCCACCACCGAAGTCAAGGACACCAAATCTCGACCGCGAAACAACAATGGCAAGAAATGAAAGTTCCAAACCAAAGTTGCAATGCTATCACACCCATTACCAACCCAAACCCCCACAAGAACCCCCTAGAAAACCGTACACTGGGACTCATCCCAAGTGTAACACGTGTCACTACCATAACCCAACCAACATCACATGCCTCCATTGCACAAATTGCAATCGTTTTGGGCATATAGCCGCCGCATGCCGAAGTGGCCCAGCGCCACAAGGCAACCAAATTCAACCACTGACACACCCTGACCGTGTTAAAACAACAAAACCGTGGCGGAAACGTCGGGGAATGGAGCGACATAATCATTGATTCACAACACATGGATTAAAGTTTCGTTTTATTTAAATATTAAGTGTTTACATTGTCTTGAAATTAAAGATAAAACACAACCACATTGTCTATCATTGTTATTAAGTCACTAAGGCCTCGTCCGATCCTATGTGAGCATGCATCCTAATCATCATCAACATCATCAAACACCACCTGAAACATATGTGAAAAATAAAGTCAGCAAAGAAATGCCGGCGAGCACATAGGTTTTGTGAGTGTGTCAGATTCATAGCTTGTATACATGTTGCAATACCTCGTACGACTACAAGAGTCGATAATCGAAAACCTTGTTTAGAAAAGTATTGGTACTGCAATATGATTAACCAACTAAAACAAGTTGGTTATATGTTTATGAAAATCTCATTGCTATGAATCTTGAATAAAAACATTTGCTTTTGTAAACCAAAACGTAAATCGTTCTTGTAATAAACTCGTATGGTTTATATCATTTAGTAAACATCGTTGCGTGTAATCACTCGTTCAAGTGAACTAAATAACGCCACGGAATGTAATATAATAAAAGCACTTATATATAAGAAGTACCAGCGGCGTATCTACCATGCTTTTATCACATTACACCCGTCCCGTTATCTAATCACATACCAAAAACCAATCGTTCAAAAATCGTTCAACTCGTTTGTGTTATCAATCGTTCGTTCCATTAGTTTAACTTGTTCAAATCATTTAGATCGTTCAAATCGTTCAGTCGTTCAAATCATTCAATCGTTCAAATCGTTCGTGTTTTAATTATGAAAACTAACTTTTGGTCGTCTCGTTGAATACATTCAAACCTGTGTGACTCATCCATCGTTCAACTCGTATTAGCAAACCACCAAAGGGTAAGTTAATAATCATCAGGTTCAGTCGTTACCCACATTACCCCCCATACATAACCATGGCGATAGTCCGATAACGGGATTTGTCAGATCCTATGGTACCATAACATACTACTGGTCAGCTCGGCCTAAGCTAATGAATGTCATTCGTTATGAAATTACGTCCCAACAAGTTCATTCACATTATCGAAATCGTTGTGTTTAATATAAACACTAGTGTTCGTTTTTGAAGACATCGAAATCGTTTAGCACATATGAATCACCCCAAAACAATTGAAAGTAGTAAAATAGGGGAACTATGTACTCACTAGAGATTGTAAGGTATCCTCGATCTAAATGAACTTAACAAAGCTCGGGCAAACCAAGGAAATCAAGTGGCACCTAGTAATTGGATCGTTATGTTAATAAATCGACACCTAAATCGGGAGATCGGGTAGAATGGGGTATCCTAAACCAAATGAGTTTTGAAACTCATGTGATATGGTTTAACAAAGCCTACATTCTAAATCGGAACCTATCCTAAGTGCTTACGACCCGTTATGACCTATTAAGGTAGTTTATGCTACTTAAACGCGTTATTTGCGTAAAAACGAAAACGAATAGCCTAACTAGTCCTATGACAAGTATTATATGCCCTAATATGTTTAAATATGTTGCATAATCAATTTAAGTGTCAAAATTTAAGTTACATATGCTTAAATTCAAATTATGCATGAAAAAGGCATTTTGGTCATTTTCCTAAGGCATATAAACTACCTATCATAACAACTAATTAAGCTAAGTGACCATAAGGTATAACCTCGGAAGGTTATTCCCTATACAACTATGGTCACAAAATACGTTCGGTCGGATCCTAACGATCGACGAAACGGGTCGGGTTTGAAAGTCTAAGCGGTTGTTTAGACCGCTTGACTTACGACCCTATACAAGCACTAAACTAAAAATGACGAGTTAAACATGTCAAAACATGTTTAACTAAATTAGAAAACTGATTTGATATCAAAACGAAGTGTTTTGATACCCGAAAATAGTTTCGTCGCAAAATGCACATAATCGTGCATTTTGACCGAAACTTTGACTCGTCACTTTGACTAATCAATGTGGTAATCAGTAGGTATAGTCACAAGGGACTATAATCATCGTGATTACGCTCACGTTGCAAAGTTCAAACGAACTTTGTCTTGACCAATTCATGGTCAAAGCTGAAAGTCAAACACTGTTTGACTTTCTTGCTTGAAATAAATCACCAAGCTTGAAAGATCACTTACAAAGGGTCCAAGCTAGGAAAATAGAACTAAGAAAACCAGATTGGAGGCCTTCAACTTAATGTGAGAGCCTCTCAAATGCAGATTTAAAGAAGAAGAAGATGATGTGCAAGAAAAACGGCCAAAACTCATTGCTATTTATAGCAATCTTGAAGCCTTAAGATCATTACATGTGTCCTATGAGTTGTCATGATCTCATGAGGGTGTTAACAAGTGTCAAATGCAGGTTAAATGGTGGCAAAATTGAGTGATTAGTCATGAAAATGGTGAATTTTGGGGCTGCCACATAGCTGCTGATGCAAAAATGAAGATTTCTATCGAAATAGGGAGCTCGCGTGCCGCCACAGCACCACCCCTTAGGGGTCGCGCGACGCTACCACCTACCTAAGCTAGAAACTTTCAAAAATTGGCAAGAATGGTCCCCTCATGCATGTTTAAGCCATTTTCGACGTGTTTAAACCCCGTTAACCCATTTTCGATGCTCTACAAGGATGTTAAAGCATAGGGGACTTGAAAAATTCTTGAAAACATATCGGATGTCGGTTCGTTTGGTCCCACGGTCGCGTTATTCGGTTAATTATGACGAAAACTCGAACGGACGCGAAATCGATCCAATTTACGCGACGAATGGTATTTTTGCAATTCAATCACTAAAATAAAATATTTTAATGATTACAAAAATTTTTGGATGTCCGGATGTGTTCAGAACGTAAGATATGCGTGTAAATGCAAACTTATGCACTTTTTGACGCTTTTAGTCCCTATTGATCAAATAAGCGCATTTTTGCATACCGAACCCCTCAAAGCCTATTTCTAAGCTATGTAAAGGATATTTAGGGTATGTTTAGCTTATGATCTTGTTCCAGAATGTTTGTTGCTATACGAATCGGCATACTTACGCAGTTTGACTTAAATAGTCCTTGTGATCGAATAAATTTGTTTTTGGCACACCAAACCCTCCAAAACTTATTTCTAAGTTATGTAAAGGTTATTTAAGGTATGTTAAGCTTATGTCACTATTTCGGAGTGTTTGTCGCGCTAAATGATTTCGTTTACGCATCAGTTTCCAGAAAGCGATTTAAAGCTTGAAATCGAACTAGAATCAAAACGTAAAAGTGTCAAACACAAATATACAAATATTGAGACCAAAACACATCGTTTCATTGATAATTGATATTGTTTTACATCATACATTGTTCACAGAGCACAAATGTTACAGTCTCCCCTACTTTAGGAAATTTCGTCCCGAATTTTTTTTAACTAGAGGAAACTTGTGAAAACAAATGTGGATATTTCGTCTTCATTTGGTCCTCACGTTCCGAAGTAAACTCTGGGCCACGTTTGGACTCCCAGCGAACCTTGACTAATCGTATTCGCTTGTTCTTCAGTCGCTTGACTTCACGGTCCATTATCTCCACAGGTTCCTCAACAAAGTGCATCGTGTTATCAACTTGAATTTCGTCGAGTGGAATGTGAAGATCAGTATCGGCTAATCACTTTCGTAAATTGGACACGTGGAATGTTGGGTGAATATTCCCGAGTTCAGGAGGTAGCTCAAGTCGATAGGCAACTTTTCCGATTCTTTCAACAATCTAAAATGGTCCAACATATCGTGGTGCAAGTTTTCCTTTCTTTCCAAATCTCACCACTCCCTTCCAAGGGGACACCTTGAGTAGGACATGGTCTCCGACCTGAAATTCCAAGGGCTTGCGTCGCATATCCGCATAACTCTTTTGACGGCTTCTAGCTGTCAGAAGATGATCGCGAATTTTCTTGATTTTGTCCGTTGTTTCCAGAATGAGCTCAGGTCCAGTAAGCTGAGCTTCACCGATCTCATTCCAACAGACAGGTGAACGACATTTTCGACCATATAAAGCTTCGAACGGTGCCATATTAATGCTAGCATGATAACTGTTGTTGTAAGAAAACTCAATCAATGGTAGATGAGAATCCCATTTACCACCAAAGTCTATCACACATGCTCTAAGCATATCCTCCAATGTTTGAATCATCCTCTCGGATTGTCCATCTGTTTGGGGATGATAAGCAGTGCTCAGATTTAGTTGAGTTCCTAAAGCAGATTGCATGGTCTTCCAAAAATGAGATGAAAATCGAGCATCACGGTCAGATATAATATCCAAAGGAACACCATGTCGAGATACAATCTCATCAACATAAATCTTGGCAAGTTTATCAGCAAATAGATCCTCGCGAATCGGTAAAAAGTGTGCTGATTTCGTCAGTCGGTCAATAACTAACCAAATGGCATCATGACCTCTAGATGTGCGCGGTAACTTTGTGATGAGATCCATCGCAATGTTCTCCCACTTCCATATCGGTATTTCTGGTTGTACAAGCAAACTAGATGGTCGTTGGTGTTCAGCCTTGACTTTGAGACAAGTTAGGCATTTTGATACATACAAGACAACATCCTTTTTCATACCAGGCCACCAGTACTGAGTACGAAGATCCTTGTACATTTTGTCATCACCAGGATGGATAGAATGACGAGACTTATGAGATTCATCCATCACTAAAGTGCGAAGATCGTCTTGTTTCGGAATCCACAAACGATCCTTGAAATAGAGTAACCCATCGTCTTTCGTTTCGAGTTTAAGCTCAAGTTGATGTAGTAATTCCTTACCCATCAAGTCTTGTGTAACACAAGCATGTTGAGCTTGAGAGATGCGAGTTTGAACATAGTAAAGCTTAACTCGTTCCTTTCGGCTAAGCACATCGGCTTTGACATTTGCCATACCAGGATGGTAGCGAATCTCGCAATCGTAATCGTTCAAGAGTTCAACTCAGCGTCGTTGTCACATGTTTAGCTCCTTCTGATTGAAAATGTGTTGGAGACTTTTGTGGTCTGTGAAAACCACACATTTCGTGCCATAGAGATAGTGTCTCCAGATTTTGAGTGCAAAAACCACAGCTCCTAACCCAAGATCATGAGTCGTGTAGTTGTTGATGCATATGTCTGCCGACTTCGTCTTGTATCAAGTCTTGTTTTAGATTAGAAAGATCAGGGCACGAAAATCGAGAAAAGTGTGATTGTGACCATTTCGCACGAAATGAGTTTTGCCCATTTCGTACGAAATGCTCTGCCTATATATAGTTGCCTTGTTCATTTCATTGGGAACTTTTCGATTCCAGAGCCGAAGTGCTACTGTAGTGTCTACTCGTTGTAAAACTCTGTTATATCAATAAATAAGACAATTAGAGTGTATATCAAGCTGTTTCTAAGTCGATACGTTAGTTTCCGCCTCTCGTTTTGACAAGAACTCTTCTGAACGACTCGTTTTGGTCGTGCAAACGATCCTACAAGTGGTATCAGAGCTCAGGAGGAGGAGTTCTTACCGAATTCAGCTTGATTTCATCATATTTCTGATTTCTACACCTTCTTTTCAAAATTAAACAAGTTTTCACGGTTAAAATGGGCTAATTTTCACATATTATAAGCGAAACACTGTTTTAACTAATCCTTGAAAGAATTAGACTTAAAATCAACCTAAAAATTGATCAATTGGACAAAAATCTGATCGAAAGTATGACATCAGCATCATTTCGCACGGAATAAACCCTCCTTTTCGCACGAAATCACATTTGTGATCCATTTCGCTTGAAAGAGTTCTCATTTTGCACCAGAGGGTCATTTCGTTTGAAAGTTAATCATTTCGTACGAAAACATCCATTTCGCACCAAAAGGTCATTTCGTTTGAAGGAGTCCATTTCGCACCAAAGTCAATTCGTTTGAAAAACATTTCATTTGAACAGGCTGTTTTGTGAAAAAGTTTATCGATTCATGGAAGAAGAGTTTTACAACGCGTTTGCTACTGCTCCAAGTACTCCTGTTGCTATTGCTCAGGGCATGAACATGGAAAATGAAACAGGAACTTTGCAAAAACCCCCGAAGCTAATGGGCATTGAAGAATACTATGGATGGAAAGACCGGTTTGAAAATTGGGTTCAAGCTAATCATTTGAGGGTCTTGGGAATGTATTGAGAAGAAGTATGTTAAACCTCTTACAGATGTGGGTGTTATTAAAACCATTTCTGAGTTGTCGGACAAAGAACGAGATATGTACAAAGCAGAAAAGATGATGATTAGTCTACTCCAGCAAGCTGTGAAAGAAGACATCTTCATATTACTTCAACATGATAATACTTCACGTTCGATTTGGGAAGCACTTCGAGTTAAGTTTGAGGGAAGTGAGAAGATGATCAGGAGTAAGAAATCATTGTTAAAGAAAGAATTTGATTTGTTTACGAGTTTGTCGGGTGAAACTTCAAAGAAACTGATCGAAAGATACTGTCATTTAGTGAGATCAATGTCTCTTTTGGATATCAACAAAGATCGAGAAGAATGGGTTGATAAATTAGCTGATGCTTTACCTCAGAAAGAATGGGGTACATATCTAATGATCTTAAAGAACACTGGAGAATATGACAAATTGACAATTTCTTAGTTCATTGAAAAAATTGAAGGACAAGATCTTGAACAGCAAAAGATTGCTAGAATGAACAATCCAAGTGGTCAATAAGACATCAAGATGTATTACAAAGGGAGTGTTCAGGATGTTGAAGCAAGTCCAAAGATCCAAACCGCGTTTAGTGCAGAAAACTCATCCGGATCAGTTAATCAAAGCTCAAACAGCAATAGTGTTTTTTCTTCATACTCGAGTGTTAGTCCGAATATTTCAACCTCAAATCAGCAGTTCCAAAGCTCAAACACCAGTAATGGTCATGTGTTACACTGCAACATCGCGTTGCATCTTCAGAATGGTCAAAATTTCTCTGAAGAAGTCGCTAAAGGTCATATGGCATTACTAGCTACTGTGTTAGAATCATATGAGGGATTGGTTGCAGGAAGGATCGGAAATCCTATGTTGACAAAAGAGGATTACGATCAGATTGATGCTGAAGAAATGGAGCTTATGGATATTAAGTGGTGTTTAGCGAGTGTTTTGAGGAGAGCTGAGAAATTTAAGATGATTACAGGAAGAGATGATTTCCGTGATGCTAATGTTTCTACTTTAGGTTTTGATAAATCTAAAGTTACTTGTTTTCGATACAGGGAAAAAGGACATTTCAAGAGGGAATGCACTAATCGAGAAGCAGGAGGAGCTCAGAATCCGTTCAGGAATAATGATTATTATCAGAAAGCTATATGTCAACAAGTTGCTCAACAACCATCATCATCAAATGCTATTGAAGATGGAAAGAAGAAGGCGATCGAAGAGTCAACAAAGAGAGCTTATTTTGGTATAATTGATCAAGATGATGAGAAAGTGGCAGAAGGTTTTAGCTGGGACAAATACATTCCACCTGATTCCAAGCTTAGAGCTTTCATTGCACAAATAGTTCAAGAACCAGATTTGATGAAAGAGTGGATGGATATGTTTGACAATAATGAGAAAAGTCAAGATGAAGAGTTTGTCTCTTCAGAGAAAAGCTCAGAAAAGACCCAAGTGTTTGATCAATCGTCATCTGATTGTAGTGATGATGAAGAAGAAACACTAATAAACATTGGAAAACCCAATTATCTCCTGAAAGTTTCAAATTTTATTTTGCAGATAGATTGGAGAAGCTAAAGGAGAAGCAGGCAGCAAAAGAACAGAAAAAGGTAAAATGTAAGAACATCGCTCAGAAAGAGATGCATGAACAGAGTGAAGAAGTTAAAGTTGCTGAGAAGATAGTCGAAGTTGAAAAGATTATTTAAGTTGAAAAAATTGTTGAGATCACAAAACCTTGTTTAAAGTGTTTGGAATCTTGCAAACATTGCGAAGAAAAAGATGAGAAGTTGAGTGAGCTCGACAAGTTGAAAGAAAAATTATTGTTCGATGTCAATTACGTAAAAGAATCATATGATGTGTTGAACAGAACAGTGAATAGTTTGTAAAAGACAAACTCTGAAAGAGAAGATGCTTTAACCATGATGAATGCAGTGATGATGTCTAAGCAAAAGGCTATTAATCACTATATTGAAGAATGTGCTAAATTGAAGCAAGAGTTGGAAATAGAAAAGATAGAGAATGAAAGAATCAGAAGATTGCTGCAAAGTTATTCTAGTTCTGATTATTTGATTGACAGAATTTATCCAACTGTTGCAGGTTTTGAAGCTTTTCAAGATAAGAAGCATGAAGAGAAGGATACTGGTAAGAAACAAAGTGTAAATTATAACAAGTGTCCGCCTCCGATCTGGGAAGGTTATTCTCCCAGAAAACCGAATGAGGAAAAAGTCAAAAAGGCTGTCAATATAAAATTGAAGTCTGAAACAACTGATGAGTTACCAGAAAACATTGACGTCACGTTCACGTCGTCTGACACTGATCATAAGTGTGAGTTAATAAAGAAAGTGGTCGATCAGGTGTTGGATAAAGATGAGGAGTCAGAGTCAAAGTCTGAGTCTGAAAGCTCGAGTTCATCAGATGATAGTCCAAAATCGTCGGTCAAAAGGGTTTACAATAAAGAATTTATGTTATCAAAATCTAATTTGAATGACGAACCAATCAAAGTGGCATATACTTTGATTGATTCAGACAAATTATATTCTGATGAGGAATTTCCAATAAGAGGTGTTAAAACTGAAATGATTAACAAGGTTTTCAAATTAACAGAAATTAATATTTCTGAAATAAAAGATGTAAATCTTTCTGAAAAACCTAAACCTTACACCTCAAGAGTTCAACAAAGGTTAAACAAGAAAAAGGGTTACAGTTTTGGTTCAGGTTATCGAAAGAAACCAAACCATAACGGTAATTTCAAAAAGAAAGGATTGGCTTTTATTCCACCGGAAAATCATAAAAATGAGAAAATTTCTAAAACAAAAACAGTATTTGTTTCAGAAGCAAGTTCGGAAGAAGAAAAAGAAAAGAGCACATTTTGGAAGCAATCAAACAAAGAATTCCTTGCTAAGAAGCAAGGGGGGATGAAAAATGAAGCTAATCAAAAGAAGAGGGAGACAAGAACCTGTTATCGGTGTCAAGAAGTTGGTCACATTGCATGGAATTGTCCAAAAGCAACCAACACAAAACAGGGAGTTTCTTCTAAACTGAAAGAAAAAGTTGTTGATAAAACTGAACCACCAACTGAGATATTCAAAGTGTTTAAAAATTCAACATATGCAGTTGGTGAATGTTCAAAAAGATTTTACAAAAGAAGAGTAAATATTGACAACCAAATGTGGGTTGTTAAGAAATCAAATGTGAAATCTGGCAATGAATCTGATTCGTCAAAGTCAGAAGAGCCACAAGTTGAGGTAAAAGGAGGAAATTCACTTCCACAAATGGATGAAGTTAATTTTCCACCATTGAGGGCTGAAAATTTTAAACAAAAAGTTAGTAATGTGGAGATTTCGAATCAATTCTATTCTGAGAAGAAAGAATTTGATGTCGAAAAGGTTTTTAATGGAAAAGTGAAACACATTTTTGGGAAAATGGTTGAAGGTAAGGCCAAAGGGGTAAAAGATTTTTATGAAGAAAAAAGAAATGTTCAAACCCCAAGTGAGACTGAACAGGTTACACCCAAAGATAGTCAGTCTTGGGTGTCTGTTTTTCATATGTAAAAATTCTGACTTGCCAGAACTCCCAGGTTGGTAATTGTGGAGTAGGAATCGGCATCATTCTTGATATTTCGATTTACAAGTGGTTGAAAAAGAGGTTTTTACCTACAAGTGGTTAATCAAGGTCATTAAGTTGAACTTGATATAAATTTCATATAAGTGCTTGAGAACAATATGATGAAACCTCTAACATACAAATGGTTTGTGAAAATCAACAAAGCTTATTTTCCGGAAAAATCATTTTGATTAAAACAAACTTAAGTGTTTTGAAATCTTAATGGGAAAATAGTTTGTTGTAAGGGGGAGTTCTGATTGTTTATGCCAAGTGGATGGAGATTTGAAACAATTCACAACAGTTGTCATTTTACTTGTACAGTTTATTTTCAAATTTTTCTTGAAAATCCAAAATTGAAACATATTTTTGATTTTAGGGGGAGTAAAAAAATTTTAGAAATTTCGAAAATTTGAAAAAGTCAAAAACATGATAAAATTTAAAAAGCCAAAAACATTGAGAAATTTAAAAAAAATTAAGTTTTGTTGTGAAAAAGAGGAAATGATAGTACATCAGTAGACTATCACAGCACGCTAAAGAATTGGAAAGTTAAAATGTGATAAACGGTCTCACTGATGATATGCCAGTAGGTTTTTATACGCTTAGTAGATTGTGTTCGAGATATAAACCTAAATTTCAAACTTACTTATTTCGTGGGGAACAACTCTCGGATATATAGGTAATCCCTAAAATCTTGTTTGAAAGATCCCTATTTCTGAGATACTTGGTCTTTATGCTTAGTGATATCTGGGGTATTATCCCGAGACTTCTGATTTTGCGGAAGCAATGGCCTAGTCCCTGTATAATACTTTTCGCTTGCTTGAAATAAAAGCACCACCCTCAGCATAAAAATGATGAAACATTGAAAAATGCTAATCATGTGCTGTTGAAGAAAAGATTCTCTAAAGGGAACTCACCAAAAGTCGAACCATCATCTCTCTGATTTTGCGGAAGTAATAGCCTGAGCTCTCATGGTCTCGCATTTAACCCTTTACAGATATCATCTAGGTATACTCACCTGTAAGACTGAATATTGGGATCTGGATACGAGAGTATATTCTGATGTGGGACACGCGAATAAGTTCAAGTGCTTAATACATTAATCTCGTATCTCGAAACAGTTGAACTTTGTGTGAAAATTTAAGTGGATCAGTATACCGACAATCTACGTGAATTGTTTAGAACTTAAAATGTTTAAAGCTTAACGGTGTTGGTGATTTGTCTCAAAAACTGATATGATCTTCTTACACAAACTCACAAAAATATTGTTTGTAAATATTTCTTGCTTTTCTTTAATAATAAAATTCAAGAAGATTTTCAATGTGTTTTAGCATAAATTTTGAAAATTCAAAAAGATTTTCGACAACTGATGTTGGAGAGCCGATTTTCAAAATTCCGAGTGCTAAACATGATGAACAGGTTTGGGAAAGTGTGTTTGAAAAGTTTCTCTTACAAGTGGTCATTCGAGTTTTTAAATGTTAAATCATTTTAGATGATATGTTCAAGTGATGGTTTGAAATTGATTCTACATGTGGTAAGCAGATATTAAATTTGTCAAATTTTAAATTTGTGAAATTTATTTCTGGGTAGAGATTTGTGCAGGTCCCCGTGTTTAAACCTGAGCTGAATAAGAGTCAGGTCACGATTCTAGAACAAGAGCTATGTCAGATTACGATCCCGGAACAATTTGAAGGGGAGTCTGCTAGCAAGGGGAGTCTGAAGTTAGTAGAGCCGAGATCGATCCTGAGATTCTTGCAAATTGCTGATACTAAAGAACTTAAAGAATCAAGAGATCTGATCAAGAGAATATAGAGTCAAGATGAGATTCTGGAAGAGTTAGAGATTGAGGATGTTTTACATTGTCAGATACTTTGGAGAGAGCACAAAGACTGATAAAGATTGAAGACTCGACTTTCTGAAGATTTGTACTAAAGACTCGTCGACATCCAAGGGGGAGTCTGTTGATGCATATGTCTATCGACTTCGTCTTGTATCAAGTCTTGTTTTAGATTAGAAAGATCAGGGCACGAAATTCAAGAAAAGTGTGATTGTGACCATTTCGCACGAAATGGAACAAGGCCATTTCGCACGAAATGAACACTGTCCATTTCGCACGAAGTGAGTTTTGCCCATTTCATACGAAATGCTCTGCCTATATATAGTTGCCTTGTTCATTTCATTGGGAACTTTTCGATTCCAGAGCCAAAGTGCTGCTGTAGTGTCTACTCGTTGTAAAACTCTGTTATATCAATAAACAAGACAATTAGAGTGTATATCAAGCTGTTTCTAAGTCGATACGTTAGTTTCCACCTCTCGTTTTGACAAGAACTCTTCTGAACGACTCGTTTTGGTCGTGCAAACGATCCTACAGTAGTTTCTCTCATGGATCTTCAATTGTCTTGACGCATAAGCTATGACTTTACCTTGTTGCATGAGAACACAACCAAGGCCTAGATTCGACGCATCACAATAAACAACAAAATCATCGTTTCCATCAGGCAAAGATAAAACAGGAGCATCACAGAGTTTTCGTTTCAGCGTTTGGAAAGCTTCCTCTTGTTTAGGTCCCCACTCAAAAGGTTTATTCTTCTGAGTCAAAGCAGTAAGATGAACTTTGAGAAGTTCGAAATAAACCGATGATAGTAACCAGCAAGACCAAGAAAATAGCGAACTTCTGTGGGTGTAGTAGGTGTGTTCCAATCCTTAATAGCTGCGATTTTGGAAGGACCCACATGAAAACCCTGCTCGTTAACAATATGGTCCAAAAACTGAACTTCCTTGAGCCAGAATCCACTCTTGGAGAATTTGGCGAAAAGTTGCTCCTTCTTCAGGAGTTCCATTATCAGACGAAGGTGTTGTTCGTGATCGGCTCGAGACTTCGAATAAATGAGAATATCGTCAATGAACACAATGATGAACTTGTCTAAATATGGTTTACAAACCCTATTCATTAAGTCCATGAAAACAGCTGGAGCATTCGTCAATCCAAAAGGCATAACGGTGAACTCGTAGTGACCATATCTTGTGCGGAAAGCAGTTTTGGGAATATCTTCTTCGAATACACGAAGCTGATGATACTCAGAACGTAAATCGATCGTGGAAAAACATGTAGCACCTTGTAGCTGATCAAAAAGATCATCAATTCGTGGTAGGGGATATCGATTCTTGATGGTAAGCTTGTTGAGCTCACGATAATCGATACACATACAAAAAGATCCATCTTTCTTCTTCACAAACAGGACTGGAGCGCCCCAAGATGAATAACTCGGATGGATAAATCCTTTATCAGATAACTCTTGAATCTGTTTTGATAATTCTTGCATCTCAGACGGTGCAAGACGATAAGGTGCTTTAGCAATCGGATTGGCATTAGGTACAAGATCAATATGAAACTCGACTTGACGAACTGGAGGTAAACCAGGCAGTTCATCAGGAAACACCTCTGGATAATCGTGTACAATCGGAATATCTTGAATACTTTTTCTCTTGCCTTTCTCCTCTGTGACATGTGCCAGAAAGGCCACATATCCTTTTCGTAAATATCCTTGGGCTTTAGTACACGACATGAGTTTCAAACCATTCGAAGGTTTTTCTCCACGAACTTCTAAAACTTCACCAGATGAAAGAGGAATACGAACAATCTTCTCGAAACAAACCACCTCAGCATGATATTTGGTTAACCAATCCATTCCTACGATAATATTGAAGCTTCTAAGTTGCATCGGTGTGAGGTCAATAGGAAAAAGATGGTTATCAAGGTTCAATTGACAATCGCGAATAATAGAATCGAGTACAAGAGGTTCACCAGTAGCAACTTCGACAGATAAGGGCTTCCTTAGTTTAGTTCTAGGCGTCGCAAGTAAAGGCTCAAATGCTAACGATACGAAACTTCTATCGGCGCCAGAATCGAAAAGAACAGATGCAGGATGATGGTTAACAAGGAACATACCATTAACGACGTTGTTATCTGCACAGGCCTCGCTAGCGTTGATGTTGTATGCTCGTCCACGAGCGGGGTTGGCGTTTGCGTTCACAAGCCTCGAACAATTGTTTCTAAAGTGACCCATCTCTCCGCAATTATAACATGAACCAGGTGGAAAAGGAGGTCTAGCAGCGTTTCCCTACGCTTGAGCTGGGTTTTGAGTAGCTTGATTCGGAACAGATCGACAAATGTTGGCCGTGTGGCCAAGTCTACCACAAGAGGTGCACTGTTTACACGCTTGCTGAACCACATGATGACCATTGCACCGATTACAGTGAGGTGCAGTACCAGCATACGGTTTCTTGGTAGGAGGCTGTGCTGGTGGACTCTGAGTGTTCGGATTGGGTTGTGCGGTAACAGCAAAATTTTGGGCAGCCTTCGCTTCCTCGACCTCCTTGAATACTCGCCTTTCTTACCCTTTCCCTTGTCTTGTGTGGTGCCGGCTGACTGTTTCTTGTCACCCTTGCGGGTCAATTTACACTTCCTGACTTGTGACTCAGTCAGGGTTGTAGCCAATTCGATAGCCTGACAAACAGTGGTAGGGTTACTACCAGTAACTATGTCTTGCACGGAGTCAGGCAAACCATCAATATACCACTCGATCGCTTTCTCCAACGGGGTAACCATAGTAGGATATAATAAACTCAGCTCCTCATAACGATCTGTGTAAGCACGGTGTTCTCCCTCATCTTGTTTCAGGTCATCGAATTCTCATTCCAAAGCCCTTATTTCGTGACGGGGGCATAACTCCCTCATCGTGAGAGCCCGCAGCTCTTCCCAAGTTTGTGCCAAAGCCACATCGGCACCCCTATCCCTCATCACCCCGTTCCACCATGTTAGAGTACGTTTCTAAAAAACACTAGATGAAAACTCGACCTTTCGCTCATTAGGACATTGAACATGTCTAAAGGTGCTTTCCAGAAGCTCGAACCATTGTAGGAGCGCAGTTGCTCCTTGAGACCCAGAAAACTTTAGTGGTTTAGCCGAATTAAACGTTTTGAAACTACACTGAGCATTGTTATTGTTGTTGTTCGCTTGATTAATCTGAGTTATTAGGTTCGGAATCACAGCACCAATTTGCTGAGCAAGAAGGGCTGCGAGTGCAGCATCCTGTGCTTGATCACGTCTAGGTGGCATATTTTAAAAAGAACAAAGAAACATGAGAAACGAGTGAGATTGACAATTGGATAAACAAAAGAGGTATTGAAAATATCGACAAAACATAAGGAAGGCGATCATTCGTTCGTTACCTCGAACAAACAAACGACACATAGTGACTAATCAAACTAAATGGGTCAATACAATGTATCGCGAAGACATGCTTTAGCCTATAAGTGGACACTCACCCCAAGAGTTCCCAGGTAAGAGTGACTGGTCCGATTATGTGGATTACGCTCACGTTGCAAAGTTCAAACGAACTTTGTCTTGACCAATTCATGGTCAAAGCTGAAAGTCAAACACTGTTTGACTTTCTTGCTTGAAATAAATCACCAAGCTTGAAAGATCACTTACAAAGGGTCCAAGCTAGGAAAATAGAACTAAGAAAACCAGATTGGAGGCCTTCAACTTAATGTGAGAGCCTCTCAAATGCAGATTTAAAGAAGAAGAAGATGATGTGCAAGAAAAATGGCCAAAAATCATTGCTATTTATAGCAATCTTGAAGCCTTAAGATCATTACATGTGTCCTATGAGTTGTCATGATCTCATGAGGGTGTTAACAAGTGTCAAATGCAGGTTAAATAGTGGCAAAATTGAGTGATTAGTCATGAAAATGGTGAATTTTGGGGGTGCCACATATCTGCTGATGCAAAAATGAAGATTTTTGTCAAAATAGGGGGCTCGCATGCCGCCACAGCACCACCCCTTAGGGGTCGCGTGACGCCACCATTTACCTAAGCCAGAAACTTTCAAAAATTGGTAAGAATGGTCCCTACAGCATGTTTAAGCCATTATCGACGCGTTTAAACCCCGTTAACCCATTTTTGAGGCTCTACAAGGATGTTAAAGCATAGGGGACTTGAAACATGCTTGAAAACATCTCGGATGTCGGTTCGTTTGGTCGCACGGTCGCGTTATTCGGTTAATTACGATGAAAACTCGAACGGACGCGAAATTGATCCAATTTACGCGACGAATGGTATTTTTGCATTCCAATCACTAAAATAAAATATTTTAATGATTACAAAATTTTTGGATGTCCGGATGTGTTCAGAACGTAAGATATGCGCGTAAATGCAAACTTGTGCACTTTTTGACGATTTTAGTCCCTATTGATCAAATAAGCGCATTTTTGCATACCGAACCCCTCTAATCCTATTTCTAAACTATGTAAAAGATATTTAGGGTATGTTTAGCTTAAGATCTTGTTCCAGAATGTTCGTTGCCATAAGAATCAGCATACTTTTGTAGTTTGACGTAAATAGTCCCTGTGATTGAATAAACTTGTTTTTGGAACACCAAACCCTCCAAAACTTATTTCTAAGTTATGTAAAGGTTATTTAAGGTATGTTAAGATTTTTTAACTATTCCGGAGTATTTGTCGTGCTAAACTTATTACGTTTACGCATCAGTTTGCGTATAACTTTTGAGAAAGCGATTTAAAGCTTGAAATCGAACTGGAATCAAAACGTAAAAGCGTCAAACACAAATATACAAATATTGAGACCAAAACACGTCGTTTCATTGATAATTGATATTGTTTTACATCGTACATTGTTCACAGAGCACAAATGTTACAACCACCACCCCAAAACCAAAACCGTCAAGCTCCCGCAAACAATGTTCAAGCTTGCTTCAAGTGTGGTGATCCTACTCACCTTCGACCTCAATACCCATAAAACATTCAAGAGCAATAACAGTAACAACTCGTGGACATGCATTCAACATCAACACGAATCAGGCGTAACACGACAATGCAGTCGTGAAGGGGTATGGTCCCAAAAACTTTGCGCAGGCACATAGAACCATACCACAACTTTATCCGTTAAGCATCCTAAATATAGACCCTGCGCGGCTGCGCAGCGGTCTTAAACAGGATTTGGGAAGAAACAGCTAGGAGACAAAGGAATATGGTCTAGGAAACCTCGCGTAGGATCACAAGACCATACCATAATATTATTCCAAGAAAACCTTTAAAAACCCTGTTCGGCTGCGCAGCGGTTCTGAATAAAGATGTGGAAGAAAACAGTCTTCGATAAACCATGTGCCAGAGAAAATGTAGAACGAACAATTAACTAACACCCTTGCGCAGGCGCGCGCAAGGGTACAGTTAGAATTAAAGAAAAGATCCTAAAAATAAGTCGATCACGCTCACGATCCCTTTGCATGGATGTGACGTTAGTAATTGACGGAAAAGGAAGTAACTGCCAACGGAAAATACTTTCCGTTACTATCTCCGTCAACAAAATTTCCGCCCAAATCCAGCTATAAATAAGTCATTCTAGGTATAATCTCACAAGTTACATTCACTTCACTTTTACTACTTCTTCTTCTTCATCGAGATGACTGTACTTATTCTCACGCTGGAGGGTGGTCATGGAGAGAACCCCCATTCTCCCCGTGGCGAGTCTAACGGCTTTTTGTTTTGGAGTGATCACTGGAGAAGGAGCTCAGTCGAACCCCCGAATCAAGCGAGAGGATTAACCTTTTTATGCAGAGACTAAACCCCTAGTCTGATTGATTCCGGTCAATCAAACCACTGTTTCTTCATTGGCGCCCACTGATTCTTCAATTTTCAATTTCATCTCCTCGTTTGATTCATTTCTTTTCAGTTTTTGTTCTCTATGACAGAAGTTCTGACACTCTACCAGTCAGTTCCTCGATTTGAAAATAGGGATGACTCGACTCGTGTTTCTCAGATCGAAACAGAATCACTGGAAAAGCATTTATTAGCAGCGAGATTCGACATGAGGTACACAGTCCTATTGCCTTAGAGGCTCAATCCGGAACTCAGATTGGCTCAGATCTAATTTCAGAAGAAACTCTGGTTTTTTGGTTTACCAAATTCCAGAATACCATAAAGAAAATTTTTGATTAAAAACCTTCTACTCAGGAACAGATTGTAGACATATCTAGATCTTATTATGACTCCTCAACCCTACCGACTAAAGTAACTGAGGTATACCCTCAGACAAGCACCGGATCTGAATTTCTCCATCTCAGATCTGGTTACCGGGAGTCTCGGAAGAAATTCGATGGTACAGTGTTAGGCCCATGTACACCACAAATGAAAACACCCAATCGTACGAAACAAGATATGGAAGATAACCACAACAACCCAAAAACCAATACAGAACAAACATACATGGTGCAAGGGGGACCCTCGCGCAAGCAAAACAAACGAAGCCATAGTCAACACTGGCGTGAACAACAAGTAATCTTCCCCGTTGTTACAGGCGGTCCTCAGGAAGAGCGGCCGGTCATCATAACTGGTATCTTCGGTCATTATCGTACTGATTACATGTTCATTGATCCGGATAGTTCCATGGATATTATTTACAAACAATGTTTCAAACAACTAGACCCAGAGGACAAGGCGCGCTTGAAACCAGTCGATTTCCCTCTAACTGGTTTCTGCAATGAAGCCGTCTTTCTGTTGGGTCAAATTGCCTTTCCTGTAACAATCTTGGATGGAGAGCACTCGCGCACCGTTACAGTCAATTTCATGGTTATGCCAGCTACATCACGCCATGATGTATTGCTGGGAAGACGCTCACAAAGGGAGTTTAGTATGATTACCTCCATACCACACGCTGCTTGTGGTTTCCTAACAGAAACCGGAGTAGCAATCTTATATTCAAGAAAAGAAGTGATGTATGTGGATGATGAACCACCAGTAAAGGCTGCAAAGCCATCGCCATCTAATGAACCAGAGAAATGGGTACTCAACAATGAGTACCCTAAGCAAACCATTCTGTCAGGGCACACCATCTCACCATCAATCCGCGCAAAGCCAAAAAAGCTCCTAGCCGAGAATATGGATATTTTCGCATGGTCCCCAACAAACATGACCAGCGTGCCAAGAGAAATAACAGAACATTGCTTGAACGTCCGACCTTCCGCATAACCAGTAGCACAAGGAAAGCACAATCTTGGTCCAGAAAAGGCTCGCGCGATGAATGAACAAGTAGCTGAATTACTTCAGGCTGGGATTTTGCGCGAAGTTCGATATCAAACCTGGGTAGCTAACCCAGTAATGGTGAAGAAGCACAACGGTGGGTGGCGCATGTGCGTTGATTTCAAAGATCTCAACAAAGCCTGCCCAAAAGACTGTTACGCCCTCCCAGAAAAGGCTTGCGCGATGAATGAACAAGTAGCTGAATTCCTTAGCATCCTTCCGCTGGAAATGCTTCCTAGATTGCTATAAAGGTTATCACCAAGTACGAATGAAGGAAGAAGACGAAGACAAAACAGCTTTCCGCATTGATAAAGGTATATATTGTGACACAAAAATACCTTTCGGTCTCCGGAACGCGGGAGCTACTTACCAGCGTTTAATGGATAGAGTCTTCGGCGTGTATATTGACGTAACAGTAGGAGTCTATATGGACGACCTTGACATTATGAGTTGCGAAGAAGAATCAATGCTTACAAACATCCAACGCACTTTTGACTCCCTGCGCAGAGTCAACCTAAAGCTAAACCCCGTAAATTGTTCGTTCGGAATGGAAGAAGGCAAATTCTTAGGGTTTATCATAACCAAAGATGGGTTTAAAGTCAACCTAGAAAAAGTAGAAGCCATTCAGCTCATGCCATCACTGGCATCCATCAAAGAGATGCAACGCCTAGCCGATCGGCTAGCGGCGCTCAACCGGTTTCTAGCAAATCACGCCGCCAAGTCATATCCATTCATCAGTACATTACGCAGCTGCGTAAAGAAGAGCCAATTTCAATGGACCCCGGAGGCAGAAAAAGCTTTCCAGCAAATGAAAGAATGCCTAATCCAACTACCCACTTTAACTGCTCCGCGAAAAGAAGAACCATTAATCTTATACCTCTCTGCGTCAGAAGTAGCAGTCGGCGCAGTGTTGATGGTCGAAAGGGAAGGAGTCCAAACTCCAATATATTACATCAGCAAAATGCTGACTGGTCCAGAAACGCGCTATTCCATCATGGAAAAACTTGTCCTCGCGCTAGTTCACGTATCGCGCAGGTTGCGAAGGTACTTTTATGGTCACGTTATAACCGTCCTTACCAATTACCATTTGGGACATATCTTGTCCAAACCAGACGTTGCGGGCAGATAACCTAAATGGGCCATTGAACTGGGCGGATATAACATTTTGCATAAACCGCGCCCAGCTATCAAGGGCCAAGTCCTAGCAGACTTTGCTACTGAGGTTCCCGCCGATAAGATTCAAGAATGCGAAGCCATACAAAATCCTACCCTAGTCTTCGATGACAGGGTCTGGACCCTACATACAGATGGCGCTTCCAACGACGATGGCGCGGGAGCTGGTCTCCGCCTAGTTATCCCCGTTAACCATGAACTTACCTACGCCATCCGGCTAGATTTCAAGAGCAACAACAACGAAGCAGAGTATGAGGCATTCCTCGCAGGTCTCCGCTTAGCGCTCAAAATGGGGGCAAAAAATGTTGAAGCACATGTCGACTCCAAGTTAGTAGTGGAGCAAATTAATGCTCGCTACGACGCAAAAGGCGAAGCAATGGCTCTATATATTGAGCAGGCGAGAACTCTGATCAACCAGTTTCAGACCTTCAAAATAATCCACATCAACAGAAGCGAGAACAAGCACGCGAATGCTCTAAGTAAGCTAGCTGCTACAAGCTTCAAGCACCTAGCAAAGGAGGTCCGCATTGAAGTTCTCTCAAATCCATCCGTCCCTCTGAGACATGACGGGTGGTCCGTAGGACAACCCTTAAGTGCCTTAAAGAGATTAAAATTCCATGCTTTACACGGTTAATTGCTTGAACTTGGTAACTACTAGTCGTTGGGTTTTGCATGTGCTAAAGTGCATAAGGAACGGGTTTTGTGAAGCTTGGATGGAAGTTGCAAGACGGATGAAACACAGTGGAGAAGTCTACATTTGATAAAGGAAACAAGAAAGGCAACCTCAGTCAGCGCCGTAGCCTACGGCTCTGGCCGTAGGTTACGGCCTCCACTTTTGCAAACATCATCGTCGTAGCCCAGTTTATGCGGGCCATAAGACTTATGTTGGCACCGTAGCCTATGGCTGGTGCCGTAGGTTACGGCACTATGTTGACTTGCCGGACTTTGTTGACCGCCGTAAGCTACGGCGGGTGGCGTAGCTTACGGCGTCGTATGGACCCAGGATGTAACTTATGCATTAATTGTCCTTTTGATGATGTTTTAAGAAGACTTATCATTGGTATTTCGGTTATCATTCACTTAGAGACAAAAATTGGTAAACTTTGGAGCTTGAAGACACTTTTAATCATTGTTCTTATGTTTCTAACTTTTTTGGGAAGATCAAGACTTTGTTATGATGTTTGTTCAAGCCATGAGTGGCTAAACTTGTTATGATTGTCTTTAGTTGAAGGTTTGTAAGACTTTATGCTTTGATTTCCTTATTTCTAGAATAACAAACTTTATCTTTATGTTTTGTTTGTTATGGTGTGTGATTAGTTGTTAGTAAATTATTGATTCTTATGCTAACCTAGTTTGAAATCATACGTTCTTAGTGTCATTGGCAATCGAGATATCATGGGTAGAATTAGGCTTGGGTAAGGGTTAATTGATCATCGGGTAACAACCTCACGTTCTAAGAATCTGAGTACTTAGTTCCCTTTCATCACTACAAGTAATCACACATGAACTATGTATATGTAGTTCTTTCTAGTGGAATGATAGCATAAATGTCAATGCAAACCGGAAACTAAAGATGATCATTTGTCTCTAAATTGTTTACAAACCAAAACTCTCATTTTGCAATTAGAATAGTAATCTTAGTTTTACAACTCAAATCAATCAATCCTACTCTTGAATTTACTTTTATTGCCATTAGTTAACTTAGAGAAACACTTTAAATAACACATATTCCACAAACTCGCTGTGTTCGATACCCACTTGCCACTAACTATTTAGTAGTATTTGGATTAAATTTGATTGTGACCACGACTTCACGTCAAGACACGTAAACGTAATAGAAGTCGGGAATCCATCTTGGATGTCCCCAATCATTATGTACTTGCAACATGGAACTTTCCCAAAAGGGAAAACAGAAGCAAGAAAAATTCAACACAAAGCGTTAAATTACGAGATGGCGGATGGAATTTTGTATCGCAAGTCTTACATGGATCCTCTCCTAAGATGCGTAGACAAGCACGACGCGCAGTATCTGGTCCAGGAAATCCATGAAGGACTGTGTGGAATCCACGCAGGCCCAAGCATGGTAGTAGCAAAATCATGAGCACGGGCTATTACTGGCCCGGCATGCATTTAGACGCTGTAGAGATCTTACGCAAGTGTACGTCATGCCAACGTCATGCTCCAAAGACACTCCATCCAAAGAACCCTCTAGTTCCAGTAACCGCCGCATGGCCCTTCCAACAATGGGGCATCGACTTAGTAGGTCATTTTCCCGACGCGCCCGGTGCAGTAAAATTTATAATAGTCATTGTGGATTACTTCACTAAGTGGGTGGAAGCTAAAGCCCTAACGTCAACCACCGCAATGGTAATCAGAAAATTCATCTGGGAATACATCATATGCCGGTTCGGACTACCCCTGCGCATTATCACAGACAATGGTACCAATTTTGGGTCCGAAGATCTACAGAAATGGATGAAGGAAATGCGCATCGAACATAGTTTCACCTCCGTGGCGCACCCACAGGCAAACGGTCAAGTCAAAAGCGTTAACAAGCAGATAGTAGATGGCATTAAAGCAAGGTTGGGAACCGCAAGGAGGGGGTGGGTTGATGAACTCCCGAGCATTTTATGGGTTCACCGCACTATGCCAAAGACTAGCACGGGAGAAACCCCATTCAACCTCGTTTACGGCTCCGAAGCAGTAATTACGGCAGAAATTGGCCTCCCGTCACCTCGAATGTTGGACATGGAGAAACAAAATAATGAGAATGAGCGCAGACTCGACCTGGATCTCCTTGAGGAGAGACACGAAAACACAGCCATCAACGAAGCCAGGTACAAATCAAAGCTAGAAAAATATTACAATGCTCGAGTACGCATATGCACTTTCGTACCAGGAGATTTCGTCCTGCGAGACAACGAAGCCTCGAACGTTGAGAAACCAGGAAAACTCGCGCCCAAATGGGAAGGGCCATACGTCATTAATGAAGTCCTAGGAAAGGGCGCGTACACCCTACTACGACTCGATGGAACAGACGTTCCACGAACTTGGAACGCGCAGTAGCTTCGTCGGTGCTATATGTAACTGAACCATTCGTACTTGAACAACATACAACGCTAACACAGTACAACAGTCATTGCTTATGTATGCATCATAATTATCATATTTATTTACTTTGTATCTACTGGCCCCTATGCCCTATCCAAATTAATACAAAGTTTTACTTCGATTATGCTTCTATGTTTATTACAAAATGCACGCAATTTCTTTTGGTAAGCGCAAAAACACTATGGTAACCTATTACAAGTCTCATGAACGGTCCGAGCTCACAGGTACCGCGCAAGGTCCAGCCCTACGTTCACACATGAGCTTTTTACCATCTTTATTCGCCTTACCTAAACAAAGTAATCGTACTCATGTAAAACATTGTAATTCGAACATACCATATATTCAAAAAAAAAGTTGTGCAATAAGCACATTAGCAAAAATTTACATGCACAACAGTGCATCAGCGATACTTACAAACAGGATATGCATCCCAAACCTACAATTAAAATGTTATAATAAACTACAAGTCGGAAACCATTGCCAACACTTCTTCAGGAGTGTGCAATGCTTCACCGTACCATTCCAAAGGGTGAGGATCAACGATCAAGTTGTCGTCATTCCCCTCACCAGTCAGAGCAGCCGTCGTCCTCCGAATACCGATCGGGTTTGCACATCGATGATCACTTTGACGTCATTCATACACCATCCTACATCGACGTCTCCGGTCAGGTGGAAAAGCTTGCATCAGGGCATCTGTTGTCAATAACACAGCACCTGTATCGGCATCAATCTCGGTAACGGAAGGGACATCATCCTTGTTACCCGTACCCGACAAATTCAGACAAGGCACCGTGTCAGGAAATTCTCCACTTCCTGCGGATTTATCCGGCACTTTGTCTTGGAGACGGACCATGGTATCAGCAGCATCAAGGGTTCTCAAGATATCGAAAACCTTCCGAAGAGGGTATTTGCAGCTCATGTTGCATTTACCAAATCTGGTAAAAAGGAGTCATGAATATATAAAGGCTAAAACGAGCTGACATAGATGACGAAAACATAATTAAAGGAGATGTAAGAAGTCATAATGATTAACGTCAAATTGCCACACTTCGAGTGACGGCGCTACAGTAATCATGGATTTCATAAATGATCCCTGACAACATCAAGTGCATACACAGATCCCAACAAAATATAGTTTTTACAAAATATCTTCCACAAGAAGATTCTTCATACTTCGCGCCAAGCAATACTGCTATTTCTCAAAGCAAAAGCGCACACTTCATAGTCCAGCGCTGCAACACTGGACTGGGGGGACTTGAAGGGGTATGGTCCCAAAAACCTTGCGAAGGCGCATAGGACCATACCACAATTTTATCCCTTAAGCATCCTGAATACAGACCCTGCGCCGCTGCTCAGCGGTCTTAAACAGGATTTGGGAAGAAACAACTAGGAGACAAAGGAATATGGTCAAGGAAACCTCGCGCAGGATCACAAGACCATACCATAATATTATTCCAAGAAAACTTGTTGATGCATAATGTCTATCGCCTGCGTCATCAGTCTATGTCGTGTCAGTTGTATGTAATAGGATAGTTTGAAATGTTAAAGTTATATATGTGTTTTTGTCGCAACCCCCGATCCCAGGTTCCCCGGGAAACGGGCGGCCGCGAGCCAGTTTCGGTGGTATCGTGTATTGTCTAATTTGGCGGCGGAATTTTTCATCAGGACCGTAGTTAGGAAATGTTTATCAGAGTAAAACCCCCATATTTAATATTAATAATCACATGGGCAAAACCCAAGTTTCTTATTACAATACGTTTATAGGGATAAACCTTATTTTATTGAATTTAAAACATCGTCTTTTAGGTAACTTTTATAGCCACATTTTTTCCAAGTCTTCAGTGCTCTCCAGCTGGCTTTTTACTAATTGGCTGTCACATTGTGTTACCTGAAACGCGTTTTAAAAACATTTGTCAGTGGGAAATACTGGTGAGTGAATCCCAGTTTAATCAAGAAACATTTTATCAATTAAAACAGTATTGAGAGCGATCACATTGTTTATTTCTACACAATTACTCCTTTTAGTACTGTCAAATCTGACTTGTGGGTCATATTACACATTGACTAACTCATTGTCCAATGGTAACGTATTGTCATCCCGACTTACTACTCACAGTGTAGTAAATTTTGTATACAAAACCCCAACATACCGGCAGTAATTGAAGAACTACAAAGACTCAATCACCGCTTAATCACATTGTAAAACATTTAAGGTTTTGTAAAATATTGCAAAAAGGTTAACAAAAACCGGATAAACTCACATTGCTATCTTAGACTTCGCGTAAGGGTTTCCTGGATATAATCTATAATTTATACAAATGTACATTGGTTAGTATCATAACCCTTTGAAAATATTAATGATACCCTCCCCGAGACGGCAATCCAACAACTACGTCGGGCAGAACCACGACAGTTGTTACGGAACCCTAAATCAATCGGGCAGCGTATCTATTACGAAACTAGGGTTATAATACTTACAACGGAGCAGAACCTCGCTAATTAGGGGGATATAATACCCGATTATAACTTCTACTACTCAGAATTCGTTTAAGAAAGAAAAGATGTGAGCGACGGAAATGAAATCCCGAGGCCTCCTTATATAGTTGTTGAATCTGGTCCTCTTGCGGCCCGCGTAAAGGTAAGCGAAGGCTTACACGGCCCGCGTCAACATCCGGTCAACGTATACCTGATCCGGGTCACTACCTAGCTTCGCCACGATGATGACACGTGTCATCACCGGGCTGTGCCACCATTTCACCTTGTCGCGACCCGCGTCAACTAAGGGGGTGCATTACGCGGCCCGCCTTAACTTAAAATTTCTTGTTTTTAATTTATTTTTAATGCTATATTGTATTTCGGGCTCGGTTTTCACGTATGGGTGTATTTTAAAGACATATTGGAATAATTTAAAATATAATAGGGTGTCGGAAATATTTGAGAGTGTCGGTTTAACTAAGGGTTGTTACATCCTCCCTACCTTGTTTTAGAGCTCGTCCTCGAGATCTACTGGAATAAGTGCGGATATTTTCTTTGCATTTCAGATTCGAGTTCCCATGTGTACTCAGGTCCTCTTTTGGAGTCCCACTTCACTTTGACCAGAACTAATCTCTTATGCTTGAGATTCTTGACTTTCCTGTCTTCGATCTGTAGAGGCCTCTCTACAAACTTGAGTTGTTCATTTACCTCTATATCCTTAAGAGGTACTATCAGTGATTCATTAGCTAAACACTTCTTGAGATTAGATACATGAAACACATCATGTATTCCTGCCATTTCCTCTGGCAGTTGTAGCTGATAGGCTACAGGTCCTATTCTTCTAATAATCTCAAAAGGTCCAATATACCTGGGACTTAGCTTTCCCCGTTTGATGAATCTTACTATTCCTTTCCAATGAGAGACTTTTAACAATACTTTATCTCCTGTTTGAAATTCCAATGGTTTGCGTCGGTTATCAGCATAGCTCTTCTGTCGATCACGTGCTGCTTTCAGTCGTTCTTTGACTTGAATAATTTTGTCTGTTGTTTCTTGCACTTTCTCAGGTCCAGATAATTGCTTTTCCCCAATTTCTGCCCAACAGACTGGGGTCCGGCATTTTCGTCCATAAAGTACTTCAAATGGTGCACCATTGATACTTGTGTGATAACTATTATTATAAGAAAATTCTATTAAAGGTAAGTGATCGTCCCAATTACCTCCAAAATCAATTACACAAGCTCTAAGCATGTCCTCCATTGTCTGAATGGTTCTTTCGCTTTGTCCATCCGTTTGAGGATGATAAACTGTGCTCAACTTTAACTTGGTTCCCATTGCCTTTTGGAAACTTGACCGAAAATGAGAGGTAAATCGACTATCCTTATCAGAAACAATTGATAAAGGAATTCCATGTAAAGAAACAATTTCATTTACATATAATTTGGCTAACTGTTCCATACTGAAAGTTTCCTTCATTGGTAAGAAATGAGCTGACTTGGTTAGTCTATCTACAATCACCCAGATTGTATCATTTCCTTTCTTTGTTTTGGGTAATTTAGTAACAGAATCCATTGTTATTAATTCCCATTTCCACATTGGCATTTCTAACTGCTGTAGCAATCCTGAGGGTTTCTGGTATTCAGCTTTAACTTGTGAACAGGTTAAACATTTAGAAACATAGGCTGCTATGTCCTTTTTCATTCCTATCCACCAGAAATTTTTCCTTAAATCCTGGTACATTTTATCATTTCCTGGATGCATCGTATATTTAGACTTATGGGCTTCTTCTAAAATACGATAACGTAGGTTTCCTAATTTAGGTATCCACATTCTCTTTTCATGGAATCTCCAAATTCCATCTGTTCCTTGTTTTAATTCTTTTAGCATACCTTTTAATTTTTCAGTATCATCCTTGATTACTGATTCTTGTGCTTCTCTTATTTGATCATTTAAATCTACTTGTACATTTAATTTAAGAGAACGTACCCTTTTTGGCTTTTCATGATACTTTCGACTTAAAGCATCTGCTACTACATTTGCTTTTCCTTCATGATACTGGATATCACAATCATAATCACTAAGTATTTCCATCCAGCGTCTTTGTCTCATATTCAATTCCTTTTGCTTGAAAACATACCTTAAACTCTTATGATCAGTGAATATGGTAAACTTACTACCATAAAGGTAATGTCTCCAAATCTTAAGAGCGAAAATTATAGCTCCTAGTTCTAGATCATGGGTTGAATAATTCTCTTCATGATTCTTAAGTTGTCTAGATACGTAAGCTATAACCTTTTGGCGTTGCATCAATACACATCCATAACCTAATTTGGAAGCGTCACGATAAACTACAAAATCTTCAGTTCCTTCTGGTAACGCTAGTATGGGTGTATTAGTTAATCTTTGTTTAAGAATTCTAAAAGCTTCTTCTTGTTTTGGTACCCATTCAAACTTAATAGATTTACAGGTTAACTTAGTTAAAGGAATGGCTATTCTAGAAAAAATCTTGAATAAATCTTCTATAATAACCGGCCAATCCTAAGAAACTTCTAACCTCGGTTGGTGACTCAGGGGTTTTCCATTTGATAATTGCCTCGATCTTTATTGGATCTACATGAATTCCTTCATGATTGACTAGGTGTCCAATAAATTGTACCTGTTTTAACCAAAACTCGCACTTGGAAAATTTAGCGTAAAGCTTTTCCTTTCTTAATAAACTTAAAAGTGCGTGCAAATGTTTTACATGTTCCTCTTTACTCTTAGAGTAAATTAAAATATCATCTATGAAAACAATTATGCATTTATCCAAATATGGCTTACATATTCGGTTCATCATGTCCATAAATGCAGCTGGGGCATTGGTTAAACCAAATGGCATAACAGTAAATTCATAATGTCCATACCTTGTTCTGAATGTTGTTTTAGGAATGTCCTCTTCCTGTACCTTTAATTGATGATATCCTGACCTTAAATCGATTTTAGAGAAAAATCGAGCTCCTTGCAGTTGATCAAACAGATCATCGATTCTTGGTAATGGGTACCGATTCTTAATCGTAACCTTGTTTAATTCACGGTAGTCAATGCACATACGCATTGATCCGTCCTTCTTTTTAACAAATAATATTGGCGCTCCCCATGGCGACGAACTTGGTTGTATAAATCCTTTTTCCAGCAATTCATCTAATTGTTTCTTCAGTTCTTGCATTTCGGCTGGTGCCAAACGATAAGGTGCTTTGGCAATTGGTGTCGTTCCTGGTATTAAATGGATTCTGAATTCAACTTCTCTATCTGGAGGTTGCCCTAGTAATTCTTCTGGAAATACATCTGAAAACTGAGATACTACTGGAATATCCTTTAAATCCTTTCTTTTAGTGTTAGTGATTATGGAAATCAAATACACTAATGATCCTTTTCTTATGTATCTTGCAGTTTTCATCACAGAGATAAATTTTGTAGATCTAGATGGTTTATTTCCTTTAATTGTGATCGTTTTACCTATTGGTGAATTTACTTGAATTGACTTTTGATCACATAAAATATTGGCTTTATTGGCTATTAACCAATCCATTCCTAATACAACATCAAATCCTGCCAGATTCATGGGATAAAGATTTGCAATAAATTTCTGATTTAAAATTTCTATTCTTGCTCCTTGCAAGATTTCAGAAATCCTAACGGTTTCTCCATTAGCTGTCTCTACTAGACATTCTTGTGGTAGTTTAGTTAATGACTGATTTAGAAATTTGCAAAATGATGTATTAATACAACTTTGGTTTGCACCAGAGTCAAATAATACTTTAGCAAAAACACCATTAACTAAAAACGTACCAGCTATGACATCTGGATTCATCTGGGCTTCATCTGCAGTAAGAACAAATGCTCTAGCATTTTTAGTGTTCTTGTTGTTTGCAGCTGGGGCTAGTTTTGGACAGTTTGGCCTGATATGACCTTTTTCTCCACAGTTGTAGCATAATCCATTACTGGATTTCTTCCTGCAATTTTCTTCCTTGTGCCCTAGCATCTTGCAATAATTGCAAAGAGTGGAGCATTTTCCCGAATGCTTTTTCTTGCAGACCTTGCAGAAAGGTGTAGAGGTAGAACCCATATTCCTACGGTTGTAATTCCCAGAACGGAATTCTTGAGTAAGCCTTTGGGTTAGGTTTCTCTTATGTTCTTCTTCTCTAGTACGAATTAATTCATCTGTCAAGGTATTGGTTAGTTCTACAGCTTCTTCTATGGTTTGAGGTCTAGCTGCCTTGACTATATGTCTAATCTCTCTAATTAATCCCCAAATGTAACGGGAGATTAATACTGGCTCTGGTGATGCAAGGGTTGGTATTATTCTAGCATATTCAAAGAATAACTTGGTATACCCCTTACTATCCACTCCATTCATCCTAAGGTTTAGGAATTTGTTTGTTATTTGTTCTTTTTCATTAGGAGGGTAGAATTTCCTTTCTACCATGTTCCTAAATTCTTCCCATTCCATATTGTATACCCTATCACTTCCTTTTGACTGGAGGATAGTGTTCCACCATTCTAAAGCTGAGTTCTTAAACAAATTAGAAGCAAACATTATTTTGTCTTCTTCAGCACACTTGCTTATTTTCAGAACAGCCTCAGTCTTTTCTATCCAGCGTAGAGCTGCAATAGGTTCTTCATTACCCGAGAACTCTATCGGTTTACAAGACCAGAATTCCTTATAAGAACAACCATAAGGCATGGTTCTTCTTCTTTTGGGAATGGACACTTGAAGTACAGGGCCATTTTTTATGCTGTGTTCTGGTTCTATTGGTCGCTTACTGCTATGTTTACTTTTATTATTCGCTTCTTGAATAATTTGAATAATAAATGGCATGGCATCTATGATTCCTTGTGCCACTATGTGTTGAACGGCACTATTATCCATTTGGTTTCCATTGTTATTGATGCTCGGATTCTCATTAACCACGTTAATGTTACTCTAGTTATCGTTATTCAGATTTCCTTGATTTCCTTCATCGGCCATCTGAATTTTAAACATTTATCCCATATTAATATCACAAGATAATATTTAATATAGTTAATCACATGATACGCAATCTAGCCAAAAACGTCGATCATTGCGACCTTTACTCTATTTTCATATACTATTATGCATCTATTACACACTAGTACTGAAATGAAATTACAATACCAACAGAAATAGAATCACACTAATAGTAATAGGCATCCGTACACACATATTTTATTTCATTTTTATTTAATTATATTATATTTTTATTACTATTACCATCTCCTCTATCACATTACGGATATGGATTTATCCAAAAATCCATATTGCGCTCATCGTATTTCCATACGAGACGCTCTCCCACCTGTCTCATTCTCTCACTGCTTTCTAAAATTTCCTCCCCAAAAGTCATAAGTTCTTGCACGTTTTCTGCACTCATTGAGGGTGCAGGTTCTAGGACTGGGTTCGGAATCTGGGGTGCAGGTTCCTGATATGGGGGTGAAAGTGCCTGAAATTGGTAAGGATCTTCTAAGATCTCCCTGATGTAGTTATCATGGTAATAAGGATCTAAAGGGTCCATACCTGGATAGGCTCCTATGTTCTGTATAGGTGTGTCTTCATGTATCTGGTAACGTTGCACAATGTCCCTATTATCGTCCCACCAGGGGTCGTAATTTGGGTCTAGAGGGTTCGGTGCAGGTACCCTAGATATTTCCTCTGGGTTAAAATCATGCATCTCCACCTGGTTTTCAGGGTTTTCTATCTCCATGGATTGGTCTGGGATTAGTGGTTGTGGGGCTACTAGTTGTTCCAGACTTGGGTCAGCAGTTGTAGCTAGGATATGGAAATTGGCTAGGCTTCTATTAAGCATATCCTGTGTATGGGCATCTGTCTTTCGCTTAACGGCTGCTAAGGCTCTTTGCTGTTGCAACTTTCGCATTCTTTTCCTACGTGCAAAGGCTTCCTTACTGAACCATCCTCGTTTCTTATGAGGGAATGGCTCTTCTGACTGAGCTTTAAAAGCAAACATTCCTTATTCCTGATCAGCAGAATACCCAGAAAGGGCAGGCTGTGATGAGGTACCTTCACTCCTAGGTGAATCAAACAACTGATGACACATGTCTGAGGGTCCTTGATCACTCATACTGTAAACTAACAAATAGTCAAATAACACATAACAAATAAATACAGTTATGCACATATTTCACTAATTTATTTCCTAACACAAAGTTTAAATTTTTAAGTGTCAGCAGAACACTTCTTTGGCTTAGACAAGTGGCTAGGCTCTGATACCACCTCCTGTCGCAACCTGCGATCCTAGGTTCCTCGGGAAACGGGCGGCCGCGAGCCAGTTTCGGTGGTATCGTGTATTGTCTAATTTGGCATCAGAATTTTTCATCAGGACCGTAGTTAGGAAATGTTTATTAGAATAAAACCACCATATTTAATATTAATAATCACATGGGCAAAACCCAAGTTTCTTATTACAATACGTTTATATGGATAAACCCTATTTTATTGAATTTAAAACATCGTCTTTTAGGTAACTTTTATAGCCACATTTTTCCCAAGCCTTCAGTGCTCTCCAGCTGGCTTTTTACTAATTGGCTGTCACATTGTGTTACCTGAAACGCGTTTTAAAAACATTTGTCAGTGGGAAATACTGGTGAGTGAATCCCAGTTTAATCAAGAAACATTTTATCAATTAAAACAGTATTGAGAGCGATCAGATTGTTTATTTCTACACAATTACTCCTTTTAGTACTGTCAAACCTGACTTGTGGGTCATATTACACATTGGCTAACTCATTGTCCAATGGTAACGTATTGTCATCCCGACTTACTACTCACAGTGTAGTAAATTTTGTATACAAAACCCCAACATACCGGCAGTAATTGAAGAACTACAAAGACTCAATCACCGCTTAATCACATTGTAAAACATTTAAGGTTTTGTAAAATATTACAAAAAGGTTAACAAAAATCGGATAAACTCACATTGCTATTTTAGACTTCGCGTAAGGGTTTCCTGGATATAATCTATAATTTATACAAATGTACATTGGTTAGTATCATAACCCTTTGAAAATATTAATGATACCCTCCCCAAGACGGCATTCCAACAACTACGTCGGGCAGAACCACGACAGTTGTTACGGAACCCTAAATCAATCGGGTAGCTTATCAATTACGAAACTGGGGTTATAATACTTACAACGGAGCAGAACCTCACTAATTAGGGGGATATAATACCCGATTATAACTTCTACTACTCAGAATTCGTTTAAGAAAGAAAAGATGTGAGCGACGGAAATGAAATCCCGAGGCCTCCTTATATAGTTGTTGAATCTGGTCCTCTCGCGGCCCGCGTAAAGGTTAGCGAAGGCTTACGCGGCCTGCGTCAACATCCGGTCAACGTATAGCTAATCCGGGTCACTACCTAGCTTCGCCACAATGATGACACGTGTCATCACCAGGCTGTGCCACCATTTCACCTTGTCGTGGCCCGCGTCAACTAAGGGGGTGCCTTACGCGGCCCGCCTTAACTTAAAATTTCTTGTTTTTAATTTATTTTTAATGCTATATTGTATTTCAGGCTCGGTTTTCACGTATGGGTGTATTTTAAAGACATATTGGAATAATTTAAAATATAATAGGGTGTCAGAAATATTTGAGAGTGTCGGTTTTACTGAGGGTTGTTACAGTTTTGGCCAGGTCGCACGACCTGAGGGGTCAGGTCGCACGAAGTGAGCTTGTCCAGCTCGTGCGGTCTAGAGTTGTTAGTCCGTGCGGTCTGGCAAGTCTATAAATAGGCTAGTATTGTTCTTCATTTGTAACTTTCTGGAGAATTTTGTACCGAAGTGCTGTCCGGTTCTCTCTGTACCAAAACGTCTAAAATCAATGAAGAACATGTTTAAAGTGACTTTCTACTCTTTTACTCCTGTTCTAACACTGATTGACAGTTTCAAGACTGATTCTGCCTTTCTAGAAACTAGATCTGACTCTGATTGACTCGTTTGGACGATTCATCGATCCTACAAGTGGTATCAGAGCTCAGGATGAGTCAAATCTGTTGATATCAGTGTTTTGATATCAGATGAATTCACAGATAAAATGGACTGAATTTTAGATATTATGTGTAAAACATCATTTTGAAAAATTGTACAAAGTTGCAGACTATAAATCACACTAAAACTGATCCAAAAATGTTAAAAACTTGAAGTTCTGATAAACTAAGTCTTCAAACGAGGTGAAACTGTCCAAATCGTATGAAAATGATGCTCAAATCGTGTGAAATTGATCAGATCGTTTGATTTTTGTTCAAACCGTTTGAAATTCTTGACCAGATCGCACGGATTGGACCAGATCGTTTGAAAATTTTCAAACTGTGTGACCAGTCCGCACGACTTGAGTGGTCAGAATGCACGGACTGAAAAATTTTAACTGGTATTTGTCATTTCACACGTTTTGGCAGTCCAGGTCATTTGAAACAGTCCAGGTCGTTTGAAAGGTCCAGATCGTCTGAAAGTCCAGGTCGCTTGAAATTGTAATTTTTCAAAACTTAGTAATTTTTTGAAACTTTTTTTTTAAATATAAAAATGGACAATCAAGAGTTTTACAATGCATTTTTCGGAGGAGGTATGACTGTTCAAACTCCAGCAAGTATAGCCCAGAATGTGAATATGGAGAACGAGCTAGGAACCATGCAAAAACCACTGAAACTGCTCAACATTGAAGATTATTCGGGGTGGTAGGATAGATTTCGCACGTGGGTTCAGGCGAATCACCTCGAATGCTGGCTGAAAGTTGAAACGAAATATGTATTTCCTATGAATGATGCTGGTCTTCCGAAAACACTTAACACGTTAACTCCGGCTGAACAAGAAAACTTTAAAGCCGAGAAGAAGATGGTCAGTATATTGCAACAGGCAATTAAGGAAGACATTTTGGTACTGTTACAGCATCAGGGTGACGCACAATCTATTTGGAATGCTCTTAAAATCAAATTTCTTGGGAGTGTTTCAATGATCAAAAGCAAAAAGGCGCTACTGAAAAAAGAATTTGACATATTTACTGCTATCAGTGGAGAATCAACGAAAGAGTTGATTGAGAGGTACTGTCACTTGGTAGTGGAGATGAAACGTTTAAATATAGATAAAACAGACAAAGAGTGGGTTGATAAGTTAGTTGACGCACTACCACAAGAAGAGTGGGGTACGTTCTTATTGGTTTTGAAGAACAATTGGGAATACATGGGTTTCAATTTGAGTACGTTTATCGAGTGAATTGAAGCTCATGAGCTTGAACTTAGGAAGATGAGGAAAATGAAATCTGCAAACGTACAGCAAGATGTTCAGCTTTATTACAAAGGAAACTCATCTGCCACATCTGCTCCGAGTCCAAAGATTCAAACGGCATTCAGTGCAGATTCTTCATCGGGAGTACCTCAAAGCATGCCTAACAACAACTTGTCACCGTTTACAAAATACGAACCGAATCCTAAAGTTCAGAGTTTTAAAGAACAGGTTTCTTCTCAAAGTTCTTCAGGATCGAATAATCAGAATTATAGTCATGGGATACAGTGCAATATCGCTGTTAATATAAAAAAACGGTTAAGATTTTACCGAGACAGCTGGAAAGCAGCATATAGCACTTTTAGCTTCTATACTTAAGTCTTACGAAAGTCTAGTAGCCGGACGAATTGGTAACCCAGACATGACTAAAGAAGATTACGATCAAATTGATCCGGAGGAACTAGAACTCACCGACATAAAATGGGGTATGGCGAGCATTGTGAGAAGAGCTTAGAGGTTCATGGAAATTACCGGAAGAAGTAGTCTCGCAGGTCCTGATCCTAAACTTGGATTCGAAAAATCAAAGGTGACTTGTTTCAAGTGTAAAGAGAAGGGGCACTTCAAGGGCGAATGTCCGAACAGAGAAGTTAATAACCACCAGAATCCATTCGCCAACGATTATTACCGACAAGCCATCTATCATAAAAACAGTCAACAACCATTCATTCCACGACCTCAAATCGAGAACAGTCAATCCAAACAAACAGAAAAAGCACTTTTGGTGAATCAAGATGACGAAAAGATTCCAGAAGGCTTCAGTTGGGATAAGTACGTTTCAGGAGGTGCTCTTGCAATGATGGCTAAAATTATTGAAGAGCCAGAACCGGAAATCGAGGATTGTGTTCCTGAAGTTGAAGAAGTCAGTGAAGTGGTAAATGAAGAAAGTTTTGCAGATCTAGAAGAGGAAGCAGCAGCGGTCTACTATTATCAGTCTGAACAGGAGGTTATTACTAATGCATTTAAATCTATAATGCCAGCTAATGTGTTTGATTCTTTTGCAGGTTTCTTTAGTGAACCGACAACGGGTTTTGCCCACAGTACGAAGTTAAACAAACTCCGGTTCAAGAGATCATTGATGTCTCAAAGGAAATGAATGAAGAGACTTTGAAAGAAATAGCAGACAGAGCTCTTATGGTCAAACTGCAAGAGGTAGAACAAACTAAAACACCTTTTGATAACAATGAGACCAAAGATGCAACTCACGAGTCAGTGTCTGTTGAAAAGGAGTCAATTATCGAGACTTGTGATACGTATGAGTCAGGAGAGAAGTCCGAGTCCGATGACAAATAAGAAAATGTGAAGTCCGAATCCGAAGAGAAATCTGAGTCTGAGTCCGGAGAGTTTGGTAAATCGGAAAGTAAAAATGATAAGCAAGAAAATGTTTTTGAAAAAGTTGATCCAATTCTTGAAAAGCCATGCGAAAACTGTTTGAAACCATGCATGGATTGTCTTGAAAAAGACAAACAGCTTCAAGAGTTGAAAAAGTTTAACGACAAATTAAAATTTGATTTTAATGATGTTAAAGAAGCTTATGACACTCTGTCACGATCAATTAAAATGATTCACACTGAGAGTAAAGAAAATGATAAAATTGCTAATTTGCTCAAAGCTACGGTCAAGGAAAAGCAAATTTCGATTAACATCCATCTGGACACAATCGCATCTCTAAAGAAGGAACTTGAACTGATGCGCATTGAGACAGAAAGAGTCGACAAAAAGTTGATTAGTTATCTTTCATCTTCATATGTGATTGATCAGATCGTTCCTTAACAAACTGAAGTTAAACCAGCTTTAAAAAATGTTCCACCCCCAATGTGGAATCATTATTCTCAGAAATATCCAGACGGAGTGGAAGAGGCATTGAATCTCAAACTGAGAACAAAAGAGAACGAGTTACCGGAAAACATAGATGTTACATTCTCTCCGTCTGACACCGACAACGAGTCACAACTGGTTAAAACAGTTGTAGACCAAGTGTTGGATGAAGAGAGTGATAACACTGATTTCGAAATGGTTAAAACTCATTTTGAGAATTCCAATTCAGAATCTGAAGATGACGGAAACTTTCTTGATAAGTTTATCCCAAAGTCAGATAAAGTTTTGGATGACGATTCGATCATTGTGGTTTACACGATGACCGGAACTGACAAACTATATACTGATTTTGAGTACCCGATTCAGAATGCGAACATGGAAAAGGTAGAAAAAGTTTTTAAACTCGTAGAAATTGATATCTCAGAAGTTAACAACAATTCGTTTCTATCAAAACCGAAAAAATCTTTTGTTAAACAACCGACAAACAACCCGGGAAAGAAAAATGAATGGGTGGGTAACAATGGTAATAACAAGAGACAATGTAATAATTACAAAAAGAAAGCTATTGGTTTTGAGACGAAAATGGCTAAGAAAGAAGTTAAGCCAAAAGAAAAATTGAGTGAAGTGTTTGTGTCTGGTAATAATACAGAAGTCGAAAAGGATTATATATTTAGTAAGCAAGCAATTGACGATTTTATTGCGGCCAAAAAGATAAGAGACGAGGCCAACAGATCCACTTTTGTTGAATATGACAAAAGAATTTGTTATCGATGCAATGAAATCGGTCACATGGCCAAACAATGTGTCAAAAAGATAATAAAATCAGTTTTCCATAAACCAAAACCAAAAATTTCAAAGGATGATAAGGGAAAATCACCTATGGTATCCCCTGTGCGTATTCTTAAACGTGGTGAATCATTGAAGTCAGAAGACAAACCAAAATCAACTTTTGAATTTGGTGAATCTTCAAAATCACAAAAGACTTCAAAGGTTTATTCTAAAACAAAGACTTTCTAAAGTCAATCATGGGTGGAGAAACCTAAACATTCTTTTGAGGAAAAGAAAATGGAAGAAGTTTTAAAATCTGAATCGAAAATCTTTGCAACCACTAATGAGAAAATTGAGTTTGAGTTAGATAAGCTGATTGAAGAATTCCCACCTATCAAGGAAGGAGCTCTAAAATCAAAAACCAGAATATGATGTTCCAAATGTTGTTTTTAACATTCCAAAAGTTGACATAGTTGCTCATGATATTGTTTTTGGTAGTGTACCAAATGTTGAAAAATCTTGGGTATCATTGTTTAAGTAAATGTCTTTTGATATGTGTAGGGGCTTCCAAGGTCTATCATTTCTAAATGGATAATGGATAGCGGCGCCTCACGGCACATGACAGGGATGTTAGTGCTGCTATACGATGTCAAGTCAATCAATGGAGGTTATGTCGGGTTTGCTGGAACTTAAGGTGGAAGAATTGTTGGAGAAGGAATACTTACTAACGGGGTCGTAACATTCGATAAAGTGAACTACATTGCTGAGTTAGAAAACAATCTGTTGAGCATTTCTCAGATTTGTGATAAGTCATTCACTGTTCATTTTACAAAAGATGAATGTCTGGTTCTTAAACCGGGGTTTAAAATACCAGAAGAAATGGTGTTGATGCGCGCTCCTCGTGAAAACGATCTTTATATACTAGACATGAGTGTTGCAACAACGACAGATAAAAAGGCACAATGCTTTGTGAGTAAGACGAAGGCGACTGAAAAAGAATCCATCATGTGGCATCGTAAAATGGGCCATATTCACTTGAGAAAGATGAACTTTTTAGTTCATAATGATCTTGTAGAAGGTGTTAATTTGAAAAGCTTCCATCTTAACGATGACTGTATTGAATGTAAGAAAGGGAAACAGACGAAGAAATCGCACCCGAAAAAGCTCTTGAATTCCATTAGGTTACCGCTCGAAAGACTCCATATGGATCTTTTCGGACCGGTAAATGTGAAAAGCATAAGTGGAGATATGTGTTGTTTAGTTGTTACCGACGACTTTACAAGATTTTCCTGGGTGATGTTTCTAGAGAGAAAAGAGGAAATGTTTGATTCTTTGATGAGGCTATTAAAAAAGATAGAGAATGTTTACAAACTGCCAATTAGACGTATTCGAAGCGACAATGGCACGGAATTCAAGAACAACCGTATGCTCGAATTCTGCAACGATAAGGGCATTCTTCATGAATTCAGCGCACCGTATACTCCTCAACAAAACGGTGTCGCAGAACGGAAAAATCGTACGTTGATTGAAACGGCCCGTACCATGTTAGCATATTCGAAATTACCGGTATATTTTTTGAGTGAAGCGGTTGCCACGGCATGTTACACGCTCAATCGGGTTCTTACGGTGAAGAAATACAAGAAAACTTGTTTTGAATTGCTTCATCTTTACAAACCGAATCTGAAATTTTTAGAACCATTTGGATCACCATGCACATTCATTGATCCAGACGGTAAATTTGGTTCGAAAGCTAATTAAGGTTTTTTTGTAGGATACGCAAGTCCGTTGAAGAGAGTTTTTGTTCCGAATTTAGGGAAGATCATACAAGTTCAACACGTTGACTGTCAACGGTTTACCGCTCCAAATCAACTTCCCGGAAATAGGTTGCTATTTGATTACGATAATCTCTGGGAGTCATTCCATTTACCGACAGAGCCGAATGAAGAGGAACTGGCATTCTTATACCAACAAAAGCAGTCTCTTTCACAAGAGCAAGTGCCGAGACCGTTGGTGGTTTCTTCGCCCACCGTTGGTGCAAATGATCATGAGGCTGGTCCTAGTGGAACTGCACATGTACTCCCAGAAGAAACAGCTCCAATATTTGACCATTCTGACGACTCAGAATCAGAAACCGATCCGATTTATGACGAGGAACCAAATATTGCGACTTCAAATGCTATTGATCACACGGGTAATCAGAATATTACGAATTTGCAATCGGAAGTGAGCGTACCGGATACGGTCATGCCAAGAACGTTATCTTACCATCCATCAGAGCAAATCATTGGTGACCTTCAAAGCGGCATAAAAACCCGCTGATGTGTGCAAAATGCAACATATAAATTACATCAATTGTGGCATAAAACTAACCCTTTTTTAGTACTAATGTTGGAAAAAGTGTGTTTGTGTCTTCCTTTTTTATTTTCAGGATTAAATGAGCTCAAATTAACAAAAGAAGCAAAAAGGCAGCTAAATCTAACATAAATACAAGAAAAGGAACAAAAGTGGCATGCCCGACCTCCCCGAAAGCATCTTCCCAAGCAAAACAAGAGAACAGAAGGCTGAACACGCCCCGTGCTCAGTGAACACGGGGGCGTGCCCAAGTGTCAGCATAAAAGACAAAGTGGTAGAAGCTTCCATCGCCCACCACGGGGCCGTGCTCAGCGGACACGGGGCCGTGGTCAACTATAAGATTCGCAGAATCCAGGCAAATCTTGATAGTACAGATATGCTTCTGCACACGGGGTCGTGCCCAGCGGACACGGGGCCGTGGTCAACTAATGCAGACAAAAGCAATTAATGAAGACAGAGAAGAGGATGGACACGGGGCCGTGCCCGAGCTTCTGTTCAGCCTATAAATAGGAGTGCTTGGCTCAAGCTCAAACCATCCCTTGGCACACCACCTCTCTCACACTTCACCCACCACCCACCACCACCATAACACCATCATCCACCACCATCATCCATTGTCCATCATAGAGTGTGTGAGTCGTCTCGGGATCCAAGATTGATCGTAAGAGTTCTTGACAATCAAGGCCATGTTTGCCTAAGTCTCTTACATCACTTGGTGAAGACAAAGTGTCTAGTGTGATACTTTCTATTTTTAATCTTTTCGCACTTTTTACTTGGTTATGTATTAATGACTTTAATAACTAGTTTCTTATGTTGAATGTGATTCTTCCTTATCGTTTGTCCGTGGTGTCTTGGCATTATTTTACTGTCTATATAAAATAAAAGATTTTCACCATTCATATCTCCACGGTCTATATGGAGGTATGTTGGCTACCTGGTCGGGGGTTAAGGGAACGGTTTGGTAAGAGTCTTGCCTTGTTCAGTGTATAGATCCTGCAAGGACCTGGGTCAAATTTAGTAGGACCTCCTTCAATACTTAACGGTATTGGATGGGGGGTCCAAACTCTTTGACCCCCCTCATATGTAAGCTACTATTAATACAATAACCCGGCTATTTAGGACTGTATCCCTGCTGACTCAGACTACTTAGCCGAGGCTAACGTCGCCTTCAAAAGAGGGGCCTACCATAATATGCATTAATAACTTAATTAATTATCTTTCAATAATCCGACCCTTTAGGATTGTATCCTTGCTGATTCAAACTACTGGGTTGAGGGTAACGCCGCCTTCAAAAGAGGGGCCTACTACAATAACTAAGATAATCTCTTAAAAAGTGCAAAAGTGCGGAAATAATCAAAGGTTACACTATACACGAGTCGGAACCAAGTGATTCATCTTGTCTATATGTTTTATTTTTATTTTTATTTTCAGCATTTTAGTTAGTTTTTATTTTTCTAGTTTAAAACCTTTTTCTAACTTTTTGATTTGATTAGACGTTGAGGATAAACCGGTATTAAAAGCTCTTGTGTCCTTGGACGACCTCGGTATCTTACCAACACTATACTACGCTCACGATGGGTGCACTTGCCCATATGTGTGTTTAGTGTTAGTAAATATCGTGTTTTATAAATTTAAAACTTGGCTAAAAAAGTGTAAAAGGGCTTAAAATATACTTAAACTTATATATACACTTCACACGCATCAAGTTTTTGGCGCCGTTGCCGGGGACACAAGGATTTTAAGAAAGCTTAAAATCGACGGCCTAATCAGTTTTTCAAAACCTTTTTAAAACGCGCGCATATTTTTCTGCATTTTAGTTTAGTTTTGCATTTACAGTAGGTTGAACACGGGCCGTGCTCACTGAACACGGGGCTGTGTTGCACGTTTTCATCAAAACACCCAGATACAGTAGTCTGAACACGGGCCGCGCTCACTGAACACGCCCCGTGCTCAACGAAATCAGTAACTTTAATTAAAACGCCCAGATACAGATTCTGAACACGGGGTCGTGTCTACTGAACACGGGGCCGTGTCCAGCCTCTGTTTCCGTTTTTATTTTTGTTTTCTGATCTCGAGACTTGGTTGTGGTCTGCTGAGTGATTCTTATGGATCAATACTCAGGAGGTTACAACTACACCTATGATGAGGATGATTATAGGAATAATTATTGCACTAATTGTGGTGACCCGCACTCGGTCCAATATTGTAACTTATATCAACCATCCAATTCATACACCTACTATGAGGAGCCCAGGTACGAGCCATCAACTTCATACACATCCTATGAAGACCAAATGTATGAACCTCCTCCCTCATACTCATATTTTGATGAACCAAGGTATGAGCCTTCATTCTCATACTTTGAGGAGCCAAGATATGAGCCACCACCTTCATATGCTTACTATGAGGAACCATGGCATGAACAACCCACCTCATATGAGTATTATGAAGAACAAAACTACGACCCTTATCCATCATATGCTTACAATGAAGAACAATGGGGTGAACCATCTACTTCATATGGGTATTATGAGGAACAAAGGATCGAACAACCGGATTCAATCTTTGAAAATCCCGATCCTTTTTCTATAACCGAAGTGACCGATAGGATATTAGAACACCTTAGAGTTATTGATCGCTACATAAAAGAATCTCGCGCAAGGGAAGAGGAGTCCCGCGCAAGAGAAGAATTAAATAAAGAAGAGATAACTAAAAGTGTAAAAATGGAAGAACAAATAAGTGAAAAACCGAAACATGAGTTAAACAACGAAAAAGGTGAGTCCGACAACGTAAAAATTCAAGAAGAGTCTAATTTTGAAGAAATTAATCTCTTGTCACCTTCTTTTGAAAATCATTGTTTAGTTTCCACTCATGCTAAGTTTTTGAAAGAGTTAAACACTAACACTAAAATTGACGAAACGGTAAGCATTAAGTTAACTAATGATCAAACCTCGCTAATAAAAGAAGACCCATTTGAAATCAACATTACACCGGTTCCATGTTTTTTTCAAAATTCATTTATTAGTAATGTCACAATCGATAAAGATCTTTGCGTTAACATAATGCCCAACTACATTTTCGAAAAATTAAGTATTAGTGATTTTTCTCCACTTCAAATACCAATTTTTCTATCCAATCGGAAAGTAATAAAATCAATCGGGGTAGTTGAGGATGTCTTGGTTCAAACTAATCAAATGGTAATCCCAACCGACTTTGTCATCCTCGATGACGCTCCTCTAGTGTTAGGACGACCTTTTGTAAAAACCCACGAAGCTTTGAAGAACCGGAAGTACAACAATCTATCTCTTCAATTAGGGGTATTTAAAAGAAGCATTGATCTTGAGCGATCAGTGAAATATCCAATCGGCAATAACGACCCCCTAATTGAAGATGAGCCAGAACCACCTGATAAGATGGGTCTAGCCAAGGACCCTTATAAACGTGGCGCACCACGGAGGCATTCCGCAGAACTATCCTTAGTTTTAGTTTAGATTAAATTTTATGCTTTCTAGTTTATTTTTAATTTTCAGGAATAAAACACACTCGGGATGGTGAAGGATACTAAGGGAAACTTGAACCCACACCCCCATGCACAAAAACAGAGCCTCCCGACAATTTTTCTTCATTACAGCAAGTTCAGCACGAGGCCGTGCTCACCCCAACACGCCCCGTGCTCAAGGTTCTGCAGAAAAACGCCCAGTTCAGGTACCTGTACACGGGGCCGTGCTCACTGAACACGCCCCCGTGCCCAGCCTTCTGTTTACTTTTGGTACTGGCAGTCTGGACACGGGGCCGTGCTCAGCCAACACCACCCCGTGTTCAGCTACCCAGTAACATAAAATCTTGTTTTTAACCCACTTTTACAAATTTTAATCAACCGAAAAACTTATTTTTGGGACACATTGAGGACAATGTGTAATCTAAGTGTGGGCGGGATGCTAAAACCTTAAATCTTGTAAGTCCTAATTACAAGCCTTACACAAAACTCTATTGGAATCGCTAATCACCCCAAATTTTTTCAAAAATTTTCAATTTTTTACTTGTCTTGGTTTAATTTGGGAATAACAAGTTCTAAAAATGTTATATTTTTACAAATTTACAACCGATCGCGTCGTGATAAAAAGAACCAACATAAGAAAATTATGAAACAGCATGACAAATCAAGTTAAAATTTGATTATATATACTTGATCACATTAAAAAACCCATTCCCACAAAAGTGAGCTTTGAGCCTTTATTGAGCATACAAATACACATCTTTAGATTAAATGCTCATCTTTCGTTTCTTGTGTAAATAGCCGCTTGGTTTCTTACGACTCTAGAACTTGCCATGACAATACATTCCCGGTCCTTACCAACTTAAACCTGAGTAAGTAAATGATGGAGGCGTTAGGACTAACCCTTTTTATTTCTACACCATTATTTTTCTTTTTTACCACCTACCCAAAAACCCCCCTAGTTAACCCCTTTGAGCCTAAACCTTTTCATTTCTTAAACCCAAACCAAACACCCTTTCACCCACCAAAACCTTTTTATTTTTAACCCTTTGTTTTAGTAACAAGCTCAGTTTTTCGTATAACTTTCAAAAAAAAAAATGTTGATGATGAAGCAAAAGAAATAAACAAGCAAGTTCATCAAAAATAACTTTGTTTGAATTATGGCTTCATCAAAATAATAAAAAATTTTGCAAAAATAAAAAGTCTTACGAAAAACCGATGCTTTTTACGATTTTCGCCCTTTTCTACTAACCACTAACCCAACCACCTACCTTTAACCCAAGCCTAACCCTTCACCCAAAAAAAGTCCTCTTGATATTTACAAAGGTATATAGTTAAAAAGGAGGATGATTTATTGCTTGGCAAGCCTATAGTAGGAGTAAGTTCCATGCCGCTCTCGAGTGATTCACTAAAATACATCTTCGGCCGAGTGTTGAGTGATCCCCCGTAAGGTATGTGAACTTATATATAAATAGAATTTTAAAGAGGCATGTTATGCCCTAATAAGTAATTTATCTTATGAAAAGTTTTAAATAAATCATGACGAATAGGATTGTAAATAAATAAAAATAAAACTTAATAAAGAATCTTGGAAATCCCGACACTCTATGACAAGCCCAAAAACCTTCTCTTCTACCCATTCCATTTGGGAGTGTAAAGCCACATTATAAAGAGTTTTGCTTGAGGACAAGCAAAGATTCAAGTGTGGGGGTATTTGATGTGTGCGAAATGCAACATATAAATTACATCAATTGTGGCATAAAACTAACCCTTTTTTAGTAGTAATGTTGGAAAAAGTGTGTTTTTGTCTTCCTTTTGTATTTTCAGGATTAAATGAGCTCAAATTAACAAAAGAAGCAAAAAGGCAGCTAAATCTAACATAAATACAAGAAAAGGAACAAAAGTGGCATGCCCGACCTCCCCGAAAGCATCTTCCCAAGCAAAACAAGAGAACAGAAGGCTGAACACGCCCCGTGCTCAGTGAACACGGGGGCGTGCCCAAGTGTCAGCATAAAAGACAAAGTGGTAGAAGCTTCCATCGCCCACCACGGGGCCGTGCTCAGCGGACACGGGGCCGTGGTCAACTATAAGATTCGCAGAATCCAGGCAAATCTTGATAGTACAGATATGCTTCTGCACACGGGGTCGTGCCCAGCGGACACGGGGCCGTGGTCAACTAATGCAGACAAAAGCAATTAATGAAGACAGAGAAGAGGATGGACACGGGGCCGTGCCCGAGCTTCTGTTCAGCCTATAAATAGGAGTGCTTGGCTCAAGCTCAAACCATCCCTTGGCACACCACCTCTCTCACACTTCACCCACCACCCACCACCACCATAACACCATCATCCACCACCATCATCCATTGTCCATCATAGAGTGTGTGAGTCGTCTCGGGATCCAAGATTGATCGTAAGAGTTCTTGACAATCAAGGCCATGTTTGCCTAAGTCTCTTACATCACTTGGTGAAGACAAAGTGTCTAGTGTGATACTTTCTATTTTTAATCTTTTCGCACTTTTTACTTGGTTATGTATTAATGACTTTAATAACTAGTTTCTTATGTTGAATGTGATTCTTCCTTATCGTTTGTCCGTGGTGTCTTGGCATTATTTTACTGTCTATATAAAATAAAAGATTTTCACCATTCATATCTCCACGGTCTATATGGAGGTATGTTGGCTACCTGGTCGGGGGTTAAGGGAACGGTTTGGTAAGAGTCTTGCCTTGTTCAGTGTATAGATCCTGCAAGGACCTGGGTCAAATTTAGTAGGACCTCCTTCAATACTTAACGGTATTGGATGGGGGGTCCAAACTCTTTGACCCCCCTCATATGTAAGCTACTATTAATACAATAACCCGACTATTTAGGACTGTATCCCTGCTGACTCAGACTACTTAGCCGAGGCTAACGTCGCCTTCAAAAGAGGGGCCTACCATAATATGCATTAATAACTTAATTAATTATCTTTCAATAATCCGACCCTTTAGGATTGTATCCTTGCTGACTCAAACTACTGGGTTGAGGGTAACGTCGCCTTCAAAAGAGGGGCCTACTACAATAACTAAGATAATCTCTTAAAAAGTGCAAAAGTGCGGAAATAATCAAAGGTTACACTATACACGAGTCGGAACCAAGTGATTCATCTTGTCTATCTGTTTTATTTTTATTTTTATTTTCAGCATTTTAGTTAGTTTTTATTTTTCTAGATTAAAACATTTTTCTAACTTTTTGATTTGATTAGACGTTGAGGATAAGCCGGTATTAAAAGCTCTTGTGTCCTTGGACGAACTCGGTATCTTACCAACACTATACTACGCTCACGATGGGTGCACTTGCCCATATGTGTGTTTAGTGTTAGTAAATATCGTGTTTTATAAATTTAAAACTTGGCTAAAAAAGTGTAAAAGGGCTTAAAATATACTAAAACTTATATATACACTTCACACGCATCACCCGCGAACAAATAAACAAAGGGCTTACATGTTTTTACTCATCTGTAGCACCTTTACAAGTAGACTTCTCATTAAAATGTTTTATCTCGCAGGTAAAGCCGAAAATGTACAAAGAAGCATTGACCGAAGAGAGTTGGGTAAATGCAATGCAAGAAGAGTTACAACAATTTGAAAAGCTTGGAGTGTGGAGGTTGGTTGATCTCCCGGAAGATCAGAAGTTGATCAAGACCAAGTGGGTCTTCAAATGTAAAAGAGATGATAGAGGGGTTATAGTAAGGAACAAAGCACGGTTGGTAGTCCAAGGAGTTAGTCAACAAGAAGGGATTGACTTTACTGAAGTATATGCTCCCGTTTCTCGACTTGAGGCAATCAGAATCTTCTTGGCGTTCGCTTCATGGAAGGGGTTCAAGGTCTACCAACTGGATGTCAAATCTGCATTCCTCTATGGCAAGATTAAAGAAGAAGTGTGTGTCGGTCAACCACCGGGTTTTACCGATCCTGTACACAAGGACAAGGTGTATCTACTCGACAAGGCGTTATACGGATTACACCAGGCCCCAAGAGCCTGGTACGAGACGCTTTCCCAGCATTTGCTAACCAATGGGTTCACCAGAGGGACTGTCGATAGTACCTTGTTCACTAAAGAGGTTGCAGGACATCTACTTATCGTGCAAATATATGTTGATGATATAATTTTCGGATCAACAAACGATGAGTTGTGTAAGGAGTTTGAGAAGGTCATGAAGCAGAAGTTTGAAATAAGTTCAATGGGGGAGATGAAGTTCTTTCTCGGGCTTCAAGTTAAGCAATTGCCCGATGGAATCTTCATACACCAGACCAAGTATGTGAATGATGTGTTGGACAAATTCAATATGTCTGAATCATCTCCCATATCAAACCCCTGGCTACGAACCATGGCATATGTCCGGATGAAAGTGGTGAGAAAGTGGATGAAACGCTTTATCGGTCAATCATAGGATCGCTAATGTATCTGACAGCATCATGACCGGACATCATGTATCCAACCTGCCTCTACGCCCGGTACCAGTCAAGTCCCAGAGCATCACACATGACGATAGTGAAGAGCATCTTACGGTATCTCAAAGGTTGCCAAAGCACCGGCTTGTGGTATCCCCGATCCGGTGACTTCTCTCTAACTGGATATTCTGACTCTGACTTCGGGTGCTGTAAGTTGAACGCTAAGTCCACAACTGCTGGTTGCCAGTTCTTCGGAACTCAGCTAATCACTTGGCAGTGTAAGAAACAGACCACAGTCGCTCTCTCGACTTGTGAGGCTGAATACGTTTCGGCTTCCAGTTGTTGTTCCCAGATTCTCTGGATTCAACAGCAAATGAGGGATTATGGTCTGCAATTCTTAGACACACCAATTTTTGTGGACAACGAGGCAGCCATTAATATCACTAAAAATTCGGTTCAACACTCAAACACAAAACATATTGAGATTCGACATCATTTTATTCGTGATTCCTACGAGAAAAAATTGATTCGAATTGATTATATTCACACTGATGATCAGAGAGCTGATTTTTACACTAAACCCTTTGATAAAAAAAAGATTTAATTATCTTTTAAAATTGAACGGGTTAAAGAATTTGTTTTATGGGAGGGTGGTAGAGTGTGTGGCCGAGGCGGACGGCGATCAGAAGTGATCTGCGTCTAGTTGTCATATGTTTCTGTACAGTTTCTTTACTTCTTTTGATAAAACCAAAAACACAAAAATATGTTTTTGATTTTAGGGGGAGAAAGTTTATAGAAAATACAAAAACATGATAAAATTTCATAAATACAAAAACATTGAAAAAGACAAAAAGAGGTTTGTGTAAAAAGAGGAAATGATAGTACATCAGTGGACTATCACAACATGCTAAAGAAATGGAAAGTCAAAATGTTTTTAAACGAGTCTCACTAATGATGTGCCAGTAGACTTCACACAATTAGTAAATTGAGTTCGAGATATAAATATAACGAATAACTGCTTATCTTCGTGGGGAACATCTCTCGGATATATAGGTAACCCCTGAAATCTTGTTTAAAGGGCTTTCTATTTCTGACATACTAGGTCTTTGTGCGTGATGATATCTGGGGTATTATACCGGGACTTCTGATTTTGCGGGAGCAATAGCCTAGTCCTCGTATAATACTCTGCACTGCTTTAATCATAAAGCCCACCCTCAGCATAAAAAATGATGAAACATTGAAAATGCTAATCATGTGCTGTTGAAGAAAAGATCCCCAAACGGGACACACCTAAAAGTCGAGCCATCATCTCTTTGTCTGAACGGAAGTTCTAACCTGAGCTCTCATTGCCTCGCATTACCCATTTACAGATATCATTAGTGTACATTCACCTGTAAGACTGATTATAGGAGTCTAGATACGGGAGTATATTCTGAAGTGGGACACGCGAATAAGTTCAGTCCTTAAAACACTAATTCGTATCTTGAATCAATTGAAACTTGTGTAGAAGTTTAAGTGGACAACAATACTGACAATCAGAAGTGAATTTGTTTAAAACTTAAAGTTAAATCTAGATCAACGGTGTTAGTGATAAGTCTCAAAAACTGATATGATCCTCTTACACAAACTCACAAAAGAAATTGTCTGTAAATATGTTCGTACAGTTTCTAGTTTTTTCAAATCCAAAAGATTTTCTATTTGATTAAAATGTTGAAAAATTCAAAAAGATTTATCGTTTCATCTTATTTTCGACAACAGACGTTGGGGATCTGATTATCAAAGTCCAACAGTGCTAAACAAGTTGGATCATTTGGGTTGGATAAGAAAAGTTTGAGAAAAGTGTTGGTAATTGCTCAAAATGATTAAAAGTTCATTAATTTGAACTTAAAATGTTTCAAAATTGTCAGCGAGATCATGATTTGGTCGGCCAAAGTCATTAATTTGGATTTGGCAAGCTAAACAGTTGACCAAGGTCATTAAATTGGACTTGGTTAACTGAGTGTGTTGGTAACAAGTTAAAAAATTAAAAATTAAAAATTAAAAAAAAATAATAATAATAATCTCACACGAGGTGCCAACTCGTGCGAGCTATCCAAATCGTTTCAAATACAGGCCAGACCGCATGAACACCTCAAACCGTTTTAACATCCAACTCGCACGACCTGGCATCCTCTATATAAAGGAGAGCCCAGATCGCGTGACAGGTTTCAGTTCTCACACCGCATCAAACACACGTCTTTCAAGGCGATTTGAGCGATTTCTTTGTTTTCAAGCCTTAATCTTGTAATTGTGTGTTCGGATTCCTTGTATAAGTTGGTTCACACAACTTATATCATGGGAAAGTTACAGATTGTTGATTAATTTGAACCAAATCACATGAACCCGTATGAACTCGGACGAACAGATTCTTTGAATTTAGATCTAGGCTTAAAAATTGGATTAAATCGAATAAAAATCATATCAATATGCTCGGATTATGTTGCAGAACAGATCTAGTGTTTCAATTTCATAATAAAAACATGTTTTAAAAACCTACAAATTCACTGTTCATCTATGAACGTTCAAACGAGGTGGAACAAGTCCACACGATGTGGATGGTTTCTTGATTCAGACCGCACGAGATGGCCAGACGGTGTGAATGTTCCAGATCGTTTGAGATTGGCCAACTCGTTTGAAGTTCCAGATCGTTTGGATTGGTCAGTTCCTTTGACCACCAGACCGTATGAATGGTCACATCGCTTAAACATCAGATCGTTTGAAAAGTCTAAATCAGTTTGGCACGAGGTCGCATGAACTGGCCACATCGCATGAGGCCAGATCGTATGAATGATTAGTTTGTCTTGAAACTTGTGCAAAATGTTTAACTTTTTTGTTTATGATTGTTTTTCAGGCATCGAATATGTTGTTTGATCCATCGCACAATACTTGTTGTGTTTCCGATGAAACACTACCAAAGATGAGTGTGTTTAAGGAGATTTTGCCATTCATGAGACGTTTACCAATTCAAAAAGCTTTAACAGATCAGCACAAAGTCTTCAAATCTCATGTTCATCATTTTTGGAAGAATGCTAGTTATGATGAAGTGAATGATGTTATTAATTCAAGTGTGAGTATAGATGATGAAGATAAAGAAATCATAATCACAGAACAGCTTGTACGAGAAGTATTAGAGTTCATGATATGCCAACATGGGGCTTGATGAAATTTGAAGCCTTCAGAGAATTTAAACACTGGAAGCCACATTATCCTAAGAAAGTCAAGAGGAAGGATCCTGTTACAGGTATTGAGGAAACAATTCTGAAGATCAAGAAGCCCAGGGTTATGAAGAATATTCCATTGCCAAAGATGGAACAAAATTTTCATGAAGGGTTTGTTTGCTGGGTTTATAGTTGCATGACGACCGAAGCAATAATTGTGTACATAGTTGAGAATGAAGTCAGATATATTCATCTGTACGATCCGATGTGGATAGTAAATTGTTCTGTAAAAGATATTGAATGTCTGTTTGTGAACAAGATCAGATATAAGGCAGAAGATAGAGAACAAGCTCTGCAATTTCAGAATGTAGCTACAGTATGCTTTCAAAAGGGTATAAATTCTGAAAATATGTGGTTATCAAGTTGGAGAGAGATTGAAAGAAAAGAGTTTCTGAAAGCAGAGAAGGAGAGAGAAGAGCGTGAAGAAAAAGACAGAATTGCTAGAGCTACATGGAGACAAAAGCTAGCTGAGGAAGAAAAGAGAGTTGCCAAAGAAAAGGAACAACTCAGGAAGGCGTTGTTGAAAAAGCCGAAGCAAAGGTAAGAATTTTTCAAGTCTATGTGAAGAATATTTTGAAGACAGGCTGACTGAAGACTGTGGCAATATCCAAGGGGGAGTTTGTTGATGCATAATGTCTATCGCCTGCGTCACCAATCTATGTCGTGTCAGTTGTATGTAATAGGATAGTTTGAAATGTTAAAGTTATATATGTGTTTTAGCCAGGTCACACGACCTGAGGGGTCAGGTCGCACGAAGTGAGCTTGTCCAGCTCGTGCGGTCTGGAGTTGTTAGTCCGTGCGGTCTGGCAAGTCTATAAATAGGCTAGTAGTGTTCTTCATTTGTAACTTTCTGGAGAATTTTGTACCGAAGTGCTGTCTGATTTTCTCTGTACCAAAACGTCTAAAATCAATGAAGAACATGTTTAAAGTGACTTTCTACTCTTCTACTCATGTTCTAACACTGATTGACAGTTTCTAGACTGATTCCGCCTTTCTAGAAACTAGATCTGACTCTGATTGACTCGTTTGGACGATTCATCGATCCTACAAAACCTTTAAAAACCCTACGCGGCTGCGCAACGGTTCTGAACAAAGATGTGGAAGAAAACAGTCTTCGATAAACCATGCGTTGGAGAAAAGGTAGAACGAACATTTAACTAACACCCTTGCGCAGGCGCGCACAAGGGTACAGTTAGAATTGAAGAAAAGATCCTAAACATCTCCGCGCGCCTGGAATCAAGACTTGAACAAAAGTATAGACACGTGGCAAGGGCATAGAGGTTTACAGTTGTAGATCTTCTAGAAGGTTGTTAATGCTCATCGGGCACAGCCATTCAGTTATAACTAACTGTGACGTGGCATGATCTGGAACGCTCATCTGATCATGGTGATGGCACTCCTCTGAAGATCAATCTACAACAAATCCACTTTCCACGTGGCACCTTCCCAGCCGTCGATCACGCTCACGATCCGTGTGCATGGATGCGACGTTAGTAATTGAAGGAAAAGGAAGTAACCGCCAACGGAAAATACTTTCCGTTACTATCTTTGTCAACAAAATTTCCCGCCCAAATCCAGCTATAAATAAGTCATTCCAGGTATTGTTTTGGTCAAAAATTACCGAAGCAATTTAGTGATCAAATTAGTAATGTGAGGTAGTGTGCTAAAAAGTTTAGGGAAAATATGCTTGTTGAATTATTTAGAAAATCAGTATTCAGGATACGGCTCAGGATATTGAGCTGTATCTGCGATCAAACAGTGAGCAAATAATAAGCAAAAAGTAAGGGAGACGACACGAGATGTACGAGGAAAGCCCTTGATCAATCTAGATCGCCGGCATAAAACCTCGGGAGCTGACAATCGCAGCTGCCTTGTTCTTCTTATTGCTTTAAACTTCAGGATACAGTGCAGGATATCAACCAGATCTCTAAGTGTTACAATGAATTCGTGTGAGAGTACAATTTGCGAGAGAGCAAGTGTTGGTGTGTAGTGAGTGTGATTGCAGTGAAATTGTTGTGTCCTATTCGATCTGGTGTTCCTCCTATTTATAGTAACGAAATACAAACAAATATCCCTATAAATATGGGATGCTCCGAATATTCCATCACGAACGTTGTAGACCGAGTAATAAGGCTTCAACGTCTTTCTTTGAACGGTTTGGACCGAGTCTTCCGCAGAACAAGTCTTTGTGAACGTTGCTAGCTTCCAGCCCACGTACCTGCACGTAATCCGTTAGTGATCCTGAGGATACCATTCAGGATATTACCAATACCCTGAATCCGCACCCCGGATATGAACAGATATTATTTAATCAAGATAAAAGCCAAGATATTTCTCAGGATATGAGCTCAGAAATTAGCCCACAACAATTGTCCCCAAAAATGTTACCGTTTAGTATCCTCATTACTAACGGTTACATTTTTTACGCAAACCGAGGCAATTAAGAGATAAGACCTGTGATGTGACCGTTTGCAACTACCCAGCCTATATCTACTCATCATACCCTATATCTTCTCATCCTCATCTTCTTTTTTAATCATAATCGACAAGGAAAAAGGTACATTTTCTCTCTATCTTTCATACTTATCTTCATCTTTTCTCTCCGGCGAAAAATTCAGTCGATCAAATGCCGCGCCAAACAAGATCCAGTTCAGGTGACTCGGCCCCTACGTTCTACCAACAAAACCTTCTCCAAGAACCGGAGAAGGAAGCCTGTACCTTTGATAGTGCCCACCTGTCTGCCTTAAAATCCTCCGGTATCTTCCCGGAAGGAACCATATTTAGACCGTTTGACCGTGAAATCCGGTCAGATATGGTCTCCAACGAGTGGATTTGCTTTAGTGCTTTCCCTTTTACCCTAGGGCTTCGATTCCCCTTTCCGGATTTCATCACCGAGTTCTTTAATATCACAAAAATCTCTTTTAGCCAAACAATGCCAATGCTCTGGCGTGTCTTAACTGTTCTTGACCAGATCAAGAGAAACCACATTCCTGATCTTTCCATCCATGATCTCCCCCTGGCTTACAAGCTTAGATGCCACGGATCATGTAGATTTCTGTTTTATTCTACTTCCGGTGACCCATTGATACTTCGTGCCACCAGGAACGAGGATGGTTGGCAATCCAAGTTTTTCTTCGTAAAAAGGGACTCAATCCCTGGTGGGACGGAATATCCGGTACAATGGTTGAGAAAGGGTAGGATTTAGGGTTTAAGAATGATCCTGTCGCTTATCCTGTTCCATATCCTGAACTAACTTATCTTCTTTATTGTGCAGCTGATTTCAGGAAGATTGCTCCTCCTCTCGCCAATTCTCAAGAAAGAATAGACGCCATTAGACTTCTCCCAGAGGCAGAAAGAAGTTTCAACCCTTCTCCACCAACTCCAAGTCCTCTTTCAAGTGCCAACATGTCTGGTAAGGATCCTGCAAGATATCCTGCACACATATGCTTCTTATCTGTTATTTATAGGAGGGATTTAGAATTTACTCCCTGTGTGCAGACTCCAGCAAAGTCCCAGTCTATCTAGACCTGGATGAACTTGACAGCTATCCAACTCCAGCCATAGTCAAGAAGGAGACTCCTGCTACCACCAGCTCCAAGCCACTCCCGGCTCCCAAGACCAATCCAAGAACCCGTGCTTCCGCAGCGAAAAAGAGAAAGGGCCTTGAGGTCAGTACTCCAGGCTCTGAAGGGTTCTCCTATGATGAGCTCAGCTTCTCCGACTCCTTAGAGCCAATGACATCCTTCCTCAACAAGGTAATATCCTGCCGCATATCCTTCATGTATATCCTGCACATATATCCTGCACGTATATCCTAACAGGATATCCTGGCAGGACGTCTTAGTCAGCATATATTCTAACCCCATACCTGTGATCAATGTACAGGGCCTCCAACATTTTCTCCACTTGTACAATGACGCGTGTGGTACTGTGGCACTTCATGAAGCCAGGATCAAGCAGCTTGAGAGCACCGTTGCCGACCAAGGTGCTATCGCCGAAGCAAAGAGCCGGCACTATGAAAGCTTGCTAAAGAAGGTCACCCAAGATGCTGAGGTCAAACTTGCCAGTGTTCAAATGGACCATGATCAGGCCTTAATCAGCTTTCGAGAGGGAGTCAAGGCTTCTGCTATCGTCTCCCTGCTACAAGCACGCATCAAGATGGCCTACGAGGCCAAGGAGACAGGCCTTGTTTGTCCATCTTGGCCAGTTGAATCCTGGGTGGCCAAGTTGAAGGAGCTCGGAGGCAAAGCTGTGCCACTTCCTGCTGAAGCCGGTGAGTCTTCCAAGTCAACGGAGGTAGTGGTCCAAGCTGGAGAGAAGAAGGATGCTGGAGGTGATGCTGAGATGGACATTGGTCAGGATGCTGCGCAGGATGCTGGTAAAAATGCTGGAGCAGAGAAGTCTGAGAAGGTTGGAGGCGATGCCGCTGTGTGAGGGCATTTAGGTGGGCGATGACGGATATACGTGCCAAGGCCAGAGCCCACCTTTTTAAATTTGAATGTTGGTTTGTAGTCCCACAAACAATTTACTTTTCCGCACTTTACTTTTCCGTACCTGAACAATTTATATTTCCTGCATGCTTTTTGAACAATACAACAGTTGAAGGTGGATGGGTCTCGGTTTGAGATGAAGCCCTCAACTGTTGGGTGAATATGGTTATGAACTACTAGTGCTCTTAGTGGATGGGCCTTGTTTTGAGGTGAAACTAAGAGCACATCTTTTGGTATGTTAATAATATAACTACTTTCTTTTGACTTTATTATTGTTGTCATTAACATACGAATTTTACTTGTGAAAATTGTTTGTTTTGAACATATATCATAAATGTATCCTGGGGGATATCCTGAAAGATATCTTGAAAAGGATATTGAAATATAACCCATAAATTGTCCAAATAAAAAGGAGAGATCATACCAGAGATTCTTAGAGAATCAGTTCCAATCCTTTATCATAAACTTGTCCCCAGTGCATACTTATAAACTTGGATCCATCCTTCGGATTAGAATAATGTGTGTCCCCTGCGTTTGACAAAGACACAAATGTGTTTACCTTTTGGCTCGAATGAATTCCGAATGCCCAAGGGCAGAACCCCCGATATCCTGAAAAGAATCCTTAGCATATTGGGGATAAACCCTCATATCTGGGGATAAACCCTGAATTTCATGCGCTACAGGCGAGAGTGTATAAACTCCTAGACTTAGAAAGGTGAAAACCTTTAAACCTTTGAGAGTATGAAAATACTCTTTCGTGAGAGAGGGTGATCAATCCTCATATACCTTTAGGATCCAGGATATAGCCAACAGTAACGAAATTGTCAGCCACTTTTACATGAACTGGTCCCGCTACCTTGAACTACACCTAGATAACTTGCGCTCCAGGCGAGGTGTTTAAACCCAATTTGAAAGAAAGGTGAATACCTTTAAACCTTTGAAGGGATCAGGATCCCTTAAACGTGAGAGAGGGGGCCAATCCTCTAATCTTTCGACTTATCCTGAGTATATATCCTGGAGCTATATCCTGAAACATATCCTGCAAAACAATTCTAAACTAAGGTCGGTGTTAGCTTGGCTAACACCCCTCCGATGCTTAAGTCAGTATTGGGTTCAAGATAATAAACAAATATATTTTAAAGAGATAGAACATATACCATTCCGAGATAGAAAATAAATTATACTCTTACTTGAAATAGAGCTTCAAATGTATTGCATTCCAGGATCTTGGTAGCATATCTCCTTCCACATTCCTGAGTCGATATGCTCCTTTCCCTGCTTCTGACTCGACTTCATAAGGTCCTTCCCATTTCGGAGCTAGCTTGCCATCGGCAGGATTAGTGGTGTTTTGAAAAGCCTTTCTCAGCACCCAATCACCAACTCGAAATCTTCTAGTCCTTATGTTCTTATTGTATGCTCTGGATATTCTTTGTTGATATGCTGCTATCCTCAGCCTTGCTGCATCTCTTTTTTCATCTATAGTATCCAGATCCTGACATAAGACTTCAGGATTCTGTTCAGGATCCTGTAGCATAGATCTTGCAGTAGGTATCGTCATTTCTGTTGGAATCATTGCCTCTGCTCCAAATACCAAGGAAAACGGGGTTTGGCCAGTTGCATTCTTCACCGTTGTCCTATCAGCCCACAAAACAAAGGGTAACTCTTCCACCCATCTTCCTTTTTTGGCTCCAAGTCTCTTCTTTAAGTTATTGACTATTATCTTGTTCGAGGATTCGGCTTGTCCATTCGCTTGAGGATGTACCGGAGTAGATGTGATCATTTTGATTCCCCAACTCTTGCAAAAATCAGTAGTCCTTTTGCTTATAAACTGGGACCCATTATCACAAATGATCTCAGCTGGTACTCCAAACCTAGTCAGGATATTCCTCTTTATGAAGGATACTACTTCTTGGTCTCTTACTTGAACGAATGCTTCAGCCTCGACCCACTTAGAGAAATAATCCGTCATTGCTAACATAAATACTTTTCCTCCCGGAGCCTTTGGTAACTTCCCTACTATATCCATCCCCCACTTCATGAATGGCCAAGGGGAAACTACAGGATATAGTGGTTCAGCTGGTTGATGTAGTATATTGCTATGCCTTTGACATGCATCACATCTTCGAGCATATTCTGCAGCATCTTTTCTCATTGTTGGCCAAAAGTATCCTGTCCTCAATACTTTCGAGAATAACGATCTGCCCCCAGTGTGATTACCACAGTCCCCTTCATGTATATCCTGAAGTACTTCTTTAGCTTCGTGATCCTCCAAGCACCTTAAATATGGTCCTGCAAGAGATTTCTTGTATAGAATATTATTTATAATAGTGAATCGTGATACCTTCATCCTAAATGCCTTAGGATTTTCATTTTCGGGGATGTGTCCATCTTTAAGATATTTCAGAATTGGAGTTGTCCAGGATTCAGGATACTGTTCAGGATATTCCACTCCAGGATCCCGAATATCCGCTACTTCTTTATCCTGAGGATTCGTTGCAGGATATAAAACATGTATTATTGGTATTTGGGTCCCTTCCGGTATCCTGACTGATGATCCCAGATTTGCTAAGGCATCCGCTTCAGCATTATCCTCTCTCGGTACCTGTTCAAGTGTAAAAACATCGAAATATCCTGCTAATTTTTTGAGAATATCGAGGTATTCGATTAACTTCTCACCCTTAACTGCATAGGATCCATTAAAATGATTAGTAATTAACAAGGAGTCAACATATACTTGCAAATTCTTGATATTCATACTTTTAGCTAGTTCTAATCCTGCAATTAAAGCTTCATATTCTGCCTCATTATTGGTAGCAGGAAATTCACACCTAATAGCCTGGGGTAATATGTCCCCCTGTGGAGATTTTAGTAGTATTCCTAATCCTACTCCTCTTATATTAGATGCACCATCAGTATATAATGTCCAGGATCCTGAGGATTCTCCTAATTGTTGAACTTCTAGGTCTGCCTCATCCTGGATGTCACTACTAAAATCAGCCACAAAGTCAGCTAAAGCCTGAGACTTTATGGCATTCCTAGGTTCATATACTAAATCATAGGCACTTAACTTTAGCCATCCTGCCTGACATCTCTGGCTTTCTAAGCACATTCTTGACAGGATAATTAGTTTTAACATGAATCCTATGAGTCTCAAAATAATGTCTAAGTTTTGTTGATGCCATGACTAATGCTAGTATTAATTTTTCTAAGTGAGAATACCTAGTTTCAGCATCTAACAAACTTTTGCTAACATAATAAACAGGATATTGCTGACCTTCATGGTCCTTTACAAGGACGGCACTTACAGCGTTCCCCGATACCGCGAGGTATAGGGATAATGGTTCACCATTCTCAGGCTTCATTAGTAGAGGTGCGGTTGAAAGATATTGCTTTAACTCCCGTAGGGCCGCTTCGTGCTTCTCACCCCACTCGAATTTTTTGTTCTTCTTCAGGATATCATAAAAATCTCTGCATTTCTCTGAGGATCTTGAGATAAATCTGTTTAATGCTGCCACTCGCCCCGTTAATCGTTGAACATCTTTCATATTTGAGGGTGATTTAATATCCAAGATGGCTTTGATCTGCTCCGGGCTTGCTTCTATTCCTCTTTTGGTCACCATATATCCTAGAAATTTTCCTGCCCCCACTCCAAAATGGCACTTAGCAGGATTCAGCTTCATATTATACTGATCCAGGATATCAAACGCTCCTTTAATATCCTGGAGGTGATCCTGAGCTTTCTTTGACTTTACTACCATATCGTCAATGTATACTTCCATGGTGTCCCCCAGTTTGTCTTTGAACATCATGTTTACCAATCTTTGGTATGTTGCACCTGCATTTTTCAAACCAAAAGGCATAGCTGTGTAACAATAAATACCTGTTGGCGTCATGAAGGCAGTATCCTCCTGGTCAGAAGGCTCCATTTGGATCTGTTGAAATCCTGAGGATGCATCCATGAAAGTCAGCATTTCATGCCCAGCAGTGGCATCTACCATCGCATCAATATGGGGAAGAGGAAATGGGTCTTTAGGACAAGCTTTATTCAAGTCTGTGTAATCCACACAGACTCTCCATTTTCCGTTCTTCTTCTGTACTACTACCACGTTTGCTAGCCACCTTGGGAATTTGACTTCTCTAATCATTTTGGACTTCAACAATCTTTCAACTTCTTCTTGAATAATTGTATTGCGTTCAGGAGCAAACTTCCTTCTCTTTTGTTGCACTGGCATGAATGATTTATCAATTCCAAGCTTGTGAGTGATAATATCTTTGGATATGCCTGTCATATCCTCATGCTTCCATGCAAACGTTGACATCCTGCATTTTAAAAAGTTAATTAATTGTTCTTCGATATCCTGAGGGATATTGGTTCCCACGAGCACCGAAATATCAGGATTATCCTGATCCAGGACAATTTTCTTCACATCCTGCTCCGGATCCTCCACGATATCCTGGGCCCGCGTCTTTAATTGCTATGCTGCACTAGGTTTGGTTGAGGATTTCATCGAGGATGAGTAGCATTCTTTCGCCTCCTGCTGATCGCTGTCAACTTTAACAACTCCCCAAGGGGTAGGTATCTTGATGCATTGGTGATATGTTGATGGCACGGCCTTCATATCATGAATCCACGGTCTTCCCAGTATAATGTTATAGCAGGATAGAGAGTCCATTACACAGAAACGTTGTATCGAGTTGACTCCTTCAACGTACACCGGCAACTTTATCTATCCCACTGTGTTTCTGGCCTCTCCACTGAACCCAACAAGCACGGTGGACTTCGAAGTGATATCCATTGGAGATACATTCATCCTTTTAAGTGTCTCTAGTTGGATTATGTTGACGGAGCTGCCATTATCAACCAATATCCTGCGTACAAAATGGTTAGCCACATATAACGTTATTACCAGAGCATCATGGTGAGGATCCTGGACAGTATCCCTGTCATCAGCATCAAATGTGATCACTTTGTCAGTTGTGAGTGTAGTCATCCTGACAGGTTTGTCTCCCCTTTCGGCTTTAGCTTCTTTTGCATGTCTCTTTGCTGCCGAATACGAAGTCCCACAAATGTCGGATCCCCCCGAAATGAAGTTGATTATTTTGGCATCCGCGGGCGGTGAGGCTGCTCGCTCAGGATCCTTCTCAGTATCCTGACCCTTATTCTTCTTTCTTCCTAAGAGATCTTTCAAATATCCCTTGCTTAGAAGATAGCTTATCTCTTTCCTCAAAGCAATGCAGTCCTCGGTCATATGTCCGAAATCTTCGTGGAAAGCACACCATTTTGATTTGTCTTTCCAATCCGCTTTTTGTTGATTCTTTCGAGGCCATCTTGCCTTGTCCCCTAGACCCTGCATGGCATACATCAATTCAGGAATGTTAACAGAAAAGCAATATTCTGATAATTCAGGATCCTCATCTTCGACAGCATTCACTCTCTTATTCTCATTTCTGCCATATGGCTTAGGCCGATACGACTTGAATGAGGATTCTGACTTCCTGTTAGTTGACTCATAAGTGTTGGATGAGTTCATCCTTTCTTGCATCTTTCTGTCATCTTCCAACCGAATGTATCTTAGGGCCCTGTTCCGAGCTTCATCCAGGTTCCTGCATGGGTTCATTACAAGGTCTTGGTAAAATTGAGAATCTTTTTGCAACCCCATCTTGAAAGCTTGCACAGCTGTTGCAACATCAAGATGAGGAATGTCTAGTGATTCTCGGCTAAACTTGTTCACATAATCCCTAAGGGATTCCTGAGGCCCTTGTGTTATCCTGTAGAGATCACTTGTTAATTTTTCAAAGCTCCTACTACAAGAAAACTGACTATTAAATAAATTTACTAAATGAGCAAAAGATGTAATTGAATGTGGAGGAACATTCAAGAGCCACTTCAAAGCTGATCCTGTCAAGGTTGAACCAAAACCCTTGCACAAGCATGCTTCTTTGAGATCCGGAGGGATAGGGTTGATCTCCATCCTCTCCCTATACTGAGCAATATGCTCCTCAGGATCCGTCGTTCCGTCGTAAAGCTTCATGTTGGGGGTTTGGAACCTCTTTGGAATCTCAGCATCACAGATAGGATATGCAAAGCGAGATATCTTATGGCTATCTTGAGACACTTCCGGGATTGGCTGGACCACCCCGGGTACACTTGATATCATGTCCTTCAATTTTTGAAGTTCCCTGGTAAGTGCTGACGTCACACCTGTATCCTGCAAGGATCCACTATTGTTAGTAGCATGAGTATTATTATTATTTAATATGTTACTCGTTGGAGGATTCTGCCCATATCCTGAGGCATATCCTGAGCTCCTTATGGTCGATATCCTGACCGAGGAGGGTATTTCAGGAGTATGATTCTGAGGAAGGCTGGGCACAATATTCCCCCTGTTATCCTCTATATACACGGCTGAACTGAAGTTCAAAGCTCTGGGTTGTAATGGAGTGACAATATCCTCAGCGGATCTGCTCGAGCCAGACTTCAGGAGTTGTATTTCCCTTAAAAGCATTTGGTTTGTTTCCTGCTGCTGCCTCATTTGTTCCTGCACACTTCCAAACAAGGTTAAAATTTCGTCGTTAGATGCTAAAACAGGGGCAGATTCTTGAACAGTGCGAGTAGGGATAATATCCTGAGGTCGTGTAGAGGCTGGCATTCTTGGAGGAGGTGGTGGAAGCACCGAACCTGTAGTAGCAGAAGTCGTAGCAGACATAGTAGAGGAACTCATGTTTGATCGTGAGGCCATTGTGGACAATGTGGCAAAAAGTTTTGAAAATAAAAAACCGATTAGCGATTTAACAAAAAATTTTAGTAAAGATAGCACCACTTGCCCCACGGTGGGCGCCAAATTGTTTTGGTCAAAAATTACCGAAGCAATTTAGTGATCAAATTTGTAATGTGAGGTAGTGTGCTAAAAAGTTTAGGGAAAATATGCTTGTTGAATTATTTAGAAAATCAGTATTCAGGATACGGCTCAGGATATTGAGCTGTATCTGCGATCAAACAGTGAGCAAATAATAAGCAAAAAGTAAGGGAGACGACACGAGATGTACGAGGAAAGCCCTTGATCAATCTAGATCGCCGGCATAAAACCTCGGGAGCTGACAATCGCAGCTGCCTTGTTCTTCTTATTGCTTTAAACTTCAGGATACAGTGCAGGATATCAACCAGATCTCTAAGTGTTACAATGAATTCGTGTGAGAGTATAATTTGCGAGAGAGCAAGTGTTGGTGTGTAGTGAGTGTGATTGCAGTGAAATTGTTGTGTCCTATTCGATCTGGTGTTCCTCCTATTTATAGTAACGAAATACAAACAAATATCCCTATAAATATGGGATGCTCCGAATATTCCATCACGAATGTTGTAGACCGAGTAATAAGGCTTCAACGTCTTTCTTTGAACGGTTTGGACCGAGTCTTCCGCAGAACAAGTCTTTGTGAACGTTGCTAGCTTCCAGCCCACGTACCTGCACGTAATCCGTTAGTGATCCTGAGGATACCATTCAGGATATTACCAATACCCTGAATCCGCACCCCGGATATGAACAGATATTATTTAATCAAGATAAAAGCCAAGATATTTCTCAGGATATGAGCTCAGAAATTAGCCCACAACAGGTATGATCTCACAAGTTACATTCACTTCACTTTTACTACTTCTTCTTCATCGAGATCACTGTACTTATTCTCACGCCGGAGGGTGGTCACGGAGAGAACCCCCATTCTCCCCGTGGCGAGTCTAACGGCTTTCTGTTTTACAGTGATCACCGGAGAAGTAGCTCAGTCGAACCCCCGAATCAAGCGAGAGGATTAACCTTTTTATGCAGAGACTAAACCCCTGGTTTGATTGATTACGGTCAATCAAACCACTGTTTCTTGAAGTCGTGAACGGTACGTTCCTTGTAAATAGTTTATATGCTTCTTTACTATTTGATACTGGTGCGGATTATAGTTTTGTATCCGTAGAGTTTGAATCAATGCTTGAATGTACACGCTCTAAACTTCCAAAACCATTCACCGTCAAAGTTGCCAATGGCAAGTCTATCACCACTAACTCCATCCTCCGCGATTGCATTCTCACTCTTAAAGATCACGAGTTTCGTATCAATCTCATACCCATGCAATTGGGTAGTTTTGATTTCATAGTATGCATGGATTGGCTTCGTAAGAACCATGCTGAAATCGTTTGCCATGAAAAGTCTGTTCGACTTCCTCTTCCGTCCGGTGATACCTTACACATCCACAATGAGAAACCTTCAAAAGGTATTGAACTCATGCCGTGCACTCAAGCGAACAAATACTTACGTAAAGAGTACCTTGCCTTGTTGGCCCACGTTGTGGAAGAGAAAACAAGGGAAAAGGCGCAAGTGATGTTCCGGTGGTGTGTGATTTCCCCGATGCTTTCCCCAAAGACCTACCTAGTCCTCCTCTAACTCGTTTCGTCGACTTCTGTATTGATCTCATTCCTGGCGCTACACCCATTGCTAAATCTCTTTACCGTCTCACACCTTCGGATCAGTGGCGGAGCTAGCCCATTAGTTTAGGGATATCCCGAAAAAAAATTACCAGGCAATTATAAAAAACAATAATAAATAAAGTAAAACAAATACCTAATAGATGCATCCTCTTTCTTTTTCATAGCTTGAAATCATTCCATCACATCGTCGTCTTTTACTTTATCAAAAGTTTATTTTTCGACCGCACAAACCATTGCATTGTTCAAATATTACGGGCCCATTCGATTGCGTAAATCCGTCTTGACATGCTTCAATTTAGAAAAAAATATATATTTCAACGATTGCGGTTGCGGCTGTGACCGGTAAAACCAAAGCTAGCTTCACTACCCGATAAACCAAAGGATAAGAACTATGTGTTTCGGTTTCCACCATAAGACGAGCGAGATCACTTATTCAACTATAATATCGTTCTGCGTCTTGGGTTAAGTTTATTAATTATATTCAGGGACCCCTTTCAATTTTATTATTGTTAATTTGGGCTTATTTTATCATTTGGACATAATTATTCTACAAGTTTTCAGGTTGAAAATGTTTGAGCTTATAAAAAATGGGATTTTAGTAATATCAAGTATCCTATTTTTTGGTTAGAGGTATCCTCGTATTTTTTAAGGGTATCCTTCATATAAAACGGGAAAAAAGTGTTACGAACACGGGGTTGAGCCGTAGCCTGTGCTACGGCTCATAATACTATGGTTCTACCACTGCTTTGTATATGCAAGAGCTATCAAGCTAACTTCAAGAATTACTTGATAAAGGCTTCATACGCCCTAGCACTTCTCCTTGGGGCGCCCCGATCCTTTTCGTCAAAAGAAAGATGGATCATTCCGCATGTGTATTGATTATCGTGAACTCAACAAACTCACCGTAAAAAACCATTAACCTCTTCCTCGCATCGACAATCTCTTCGATCAGCTCCAAGGCGCAATGTGTTTTTCCAAAATCAATCTTCACTCCGGTTACCATCAACTTCGAGCCCTCGAAGAGGACATTCCAAAAATCGCATTTTGTACTAGATATGGTCACTACTAGTTTGTAGTCATGCCTTTCGGGTTGACCAATGCACCCGCGGTCTTCATGGATTTGATGAACCGTGTGTGTAAGTTATACATGGATCATTTTGTGATCGTTTTCATAGACGAGATTCTCATCTATTCTAAAACCCAATCCAAACACGAGCGACATCTACGTTTAATCCAAGAACTCCTACGTGCCGAACAACTATATGCCAAATCCCCAAGTGTGAATTTTGGCTAAAATAAGTTCAATTTCTTGGCCATGTTGAACGAGAAAGACATGAGAAAGGCATTCACGTTGACCCAACCAAAATCAAAGCCATCAAAAATTGAATTGCACCGAAGTCTACATCTGAAATATGTTCCTTCCTTGGATTGGCCGGTTACTACTGTCGATTCATCTCCAACTTTTCAAAAATCGCCGTCCCGCTCACTTCGTTGACTCAAAAGGGTTATCGTTTTGTAATTATCCTATTCTCGCTCTTCCTGATGGTAACGAGATAAGGTTATCGCTTACGCATCAAGACAACTTAAGATACACGAGAAGAACTACACTACCCACGACCTTGAACTTGGTGCAGTTGTTTTTTGCGTTAAATATTTGGCAACAGTACCTTGACGGTACTAAGTGTATAGTCTTCACCGACCATAAGAGCCTACAACATATCTTTAACCAAAAAGAACTCAACATGCGTCAAAGATGATGGGTAGAGTTGCTCAACGACTATGATTGTGATATTCGCTACCATCCCGGTAAAACGAATGTCGTAGCCGATGCCCTTAGTCGAAAATCTCATGTGAAGAGGGTTAGTTGCTTCCAAATCTTAAACGACCTTTAAAACTGTATTTGTGAGGCACAATACTCCTCCATCAACGAGGATAACTTGTACGACGAGATGAACTGTGGTGCCGAAAGCCAACTCGCATCTAAATCCAAAGGAATCCTCTACTACCTCGATTTAATTTAGGTTCCGAACCGTAACAACCTCCGTGACCTCTTGATGAAAGAGGCACACAAGTCTCGATACTCCATTCATCACGGTGCCGACAAGATGTACCAAGATATTCGTAATCTTATTGGTGGCCCAGTATGGAGAAATCGCAACTTTCGTATCCAAATGTCTCACATGTTCCAAAGTCAAAGTCAAAGTCGAACATCAACGTCCTTCTGGCCTACTCAAACAACTTGAAATTCTGGTTTGGAAATAGGAGAGTATAGCCATTGATTTCATAACCAAGCTTCCTCAAACCTCGTCTGGTCATGATAGCATTTGGGTAATCGTTGACTGTTTGACCAAATCTGCTCACTTTCTCCCCATTCGTGAAGATTACCGAGTTTAGAAATTAGCTCGTGTCTACACGAATGAAGTCATTTGTCGTCATCGTATCCCCACCGATATCATTTCGGACCGCGATGGTCGTTTGACTTCTCGCCTTTGGCAAACATTTCATACCGCAATGGGTACACAACTAAATTTTAGTATGATTTTTCATCCTCAATCAGATGGCAAACCGAACGTACTATCCTAACCCTCGAGGACATGCTTCATTCATGTGTAATTTATTTTGGTGGAAATTGGGATGTAAATTTACCTTTAATAGGATTCTCGTACAATAATAGTTATCACTCCAGTATTCAAATAGCTCCTTTCGAAACACTGTATGGTCGTAAGTGTCGTTCGCCTATTTGTTGGCACGAGATCGGCAAGGCACAAATCACCGGCCCTGAGCTCATACAAGAGATGACGGACCAGACCTACAAATCCACGACAACCTCCTCAAAGCTAGAAGTCGACAAAAGAGCTACGCCGATAAACGTCGCAAACCATTGGAATTTAATGTTGGCGATTACGTACTCCTCCATGTATGCCCTTGGAAAGAAGTTGTTCGATTTTGTAAGAAAGGCAAGCTCGCTCCTTGCTTCGTAGGTCCTTTCAAGATTCTCGAAAGGATTGGCAAGGTAGCGTATCGACTGGAATTACCTCAAGAACTTAACAACGTCCATCCAACGTTTCATGTTTCGAATCTCAATAAGTGCTTAGCTGAAGAAGGACTTCAAGTTCCCCTTGATGACTTACAAATCAACGAGTCCTTGCATTTTGTTGAAAAACCGATCGAAGTCATGGACTGAGGAACCAAGCCGCTTAGGCGCAATCGAATTCCCATAGTCAAGGTGCGATAGGAACGAAAACGTGGCGCTGGTTATTACTTGTGTCACAACACTGGACCCTTGCCTAAATCTACTAGGGGGTCAGGTTGAGATGGTAGTTAAAAAAATAGTTTACGATTTGGACTTACACAATCATAGATTCATAATTCAATTCAATGAGAAACGCGTCATTTTCAGAAAGTTCAAGTGTTGATCTTGATCCAATGTCAAACTTGTATAATAGTTTAGCAAACGGAAATTCTAAACGACAACGAGTAATACTCCAAGTAGCGAACTCGGGAGGTATGGCGCAAAAGATTTTTTATTAGGTATGAGTCCAATCGTTTTTTTTAAGATTTGATATGTTGGCTTAGTGGAAATGTAAGGAAGACCAATTTTCGATCCTAGCGACGATGGCACGAGATTTACAAAATGTCCAAGCTTCTAAAGTAGCTTCAAAATATGTTTTTTTTTGTTAGTGGCAAGATTGTATTGCTACAAAGAACAAGACTCGCTCTTCCATCGATCGAGATGTCCATTTGCTTGAAACATTTCTTGGATGTGGTGAAACGAATGCAACATATTTTCTCATTTGAAAGCGAATTAGAATATGAACGGAGATATACAAGAACGAGGTAGAAAGTGGAATGATAAACCCAATGCCGACGAGGAAGCCGCATATGATGAGTACCTACGCAATAACTAGGGTTTGGGTCGCGAAGTTAACATATCACGAGATCGAAGAATAAAAAGATAAAACGTCAAAAAGATATTACCAATTGTATATTTTTTTTTATATAATTTGTGTTTCAAATAATGTATTTCTAAGTGTTTGAATATTAAATAAAAAAGAGAATTTTAGTTTTTTTCTAAAAGATATATGGTCTTATGATGTATTTGCTAAATGTCATAGCTAGCAACAATAACTACAAGTATGATAGTGTTATTCACGATGATCTTTCACTTGATAACTTTCTTAAAGGTTAGGAAATATGAAGGAAACAAATTTCTAGATATACTTATCAAAGCCTCAAAGGGAATCAAACATATTATTTTTAGTTATCTTGTCCTTTGTTTGGATTGGTTGATAAGTAGTTATATAAAATTATAAGATTTCATTGCTATATATGAGCATATTATAGACAGATACATGTGTTGCCACCCGTTCTTACATACAACTAATCGAAAAACCTTGTGAAAGAATCTTATCTGAAATCTTATCTATTTATCACCAATGGATTATCGACGAGTAAGTTCGTCAAAACGTGTTCCTACAAATAAACAATAAAAAAACATGGATTAGAATCCTACTCGAAGTCCTATATAAAGTATCACTTATAATCTCAAATTTGTACGTTAGGGCAACCGTCATCAATCACTGACAAATATTTCTAATTTTCCACATATTTTAATCGTGACCCATCTCTGACGAATCTAATTTTGTTGATGGATTATCATCATTCATACTCGTTTCTCTAGTAATGTTTATATTTATTTATTTGTCGTAAAACATTTCTTAACCTAAAAACCAATCTAGTAATGTTTATATCTATTTATTTGTCGTCAAAACATTTCTTAACCTAAAAACCAATAAATATACTTTTTTAAACTCAACTAAATTCCATACACCTTCTTTCTTCTTACAAAATGTCATATTTATTGGTTTTTAGATATAAACTCAAAACACATTCCTTGATTGAACTATTCAATATTCATTCTTGAATTAGGTTTAGGCCAAGGCTACATCAATCAACTTAACCAAAAGAGATAAAAATTGCAAAAACTTAGAAACAAATGGGGCAAAACTTATAACCATTCAATAGTCTAGGGCTACTTTTAACAATTCATACCTCCAGTTTCCCCTTTTTTAGTTCTTCATCTTACTTATACACACATCTCTCACATATACGCACATTCTTCCCCATTACAACCGTACCAAACCCCCCAGATTCACGGCGGAACCATACGGCGGCGCCGGAGCGGCTCACTGCGGCACATCCGGCAGTCTCTGATCGGCGGTCTTCTCCGATCGGTCGAACAATAACACGAGAAACGATTCGTTTCGCTAATTTGAAACCCTAAGTTCAATTAAATCAATATGCATTCAATTAACCGTTAAATTTTATCAATAATTTCTGTAAGGAGAAAGTTAATTGTTGTTATAGAGTTATAATGGCGGAATTAGGGCAAGAATCGGTGGAATTTACGACGTTAGTGAGTAGAGCGGTCGAGGAATCGTACCTTTCGTTGAAGGAATTGGTGGAGAAATCTAAAGGTGCTGAAATGTCTGATTCGGAGAAGAAGATTAGTATATTGAAGTATTTGGTGAAGACTCAGCAGAGGATGCTGAGATTGAATGTTCTTGCTCAGTGGTGTCAGCAGGTTTGTGTTTTGTGTTATTTGTTTGTGATGTTCAATTGTTTATGATAATAATAATGTGATATGCCGTCCTTTAAGTTAGAGATATGTTTTAGTTTAAGGGAATGTGTTAGATTCTGTGATGCAGGCAATGTGGATATTATATGAAGTTTTGATGGTGAAAATTGTGTTTGATTATGTGTTTGGAAATAGAGAAGAGTTTGTAAGAGTGGGGAAGGTCACTGATACAGTTTAAGCGGTAGGTTGTAATGTTGGTTTAGGGGACTTGCTGTGGTCTAGAATGAGATGTTAGGGTTTAGTAGGAGTTACCATATAGAAGGTTGAATAATGGGGATGATACTAGGATGGATTCTTTGTTTTAATATACAATAGCTAAATTTGTTTTGATAGTGTGACAGAACAAGTTTGGGAACATTTACTGGTTAACAAGGCCTTGGTGAAGAGGAAGATGGAGAGTTTTTAGTTTAGGGGTATGCACTGAGTTGTGAATGAATTAATGATTTGATGATGTGTTAAGTTGTGTGATGTGTGATTGTTTGTTATGAAATCATAGTTAATAAAGTGAGCTCCCAGGCGCGCCTAGGCGCAGGGCGGGAAAACGCCGCTTCGGGTTCCGAGGCATTTAATGCGCGTGGGGGCAAGTAATTATTATTATTAGAGTAAAATGCCCGGATAGTCCCTGTGGTTCGTTACCCAACTTTATAAAATTACACTCATGCTCCCTGTGGTTTGTTCGGTTGTTACTCGGATAGTCCCTGAAGTGGATGGGGGTTAGTTTTCTCAGTTAAGTCTATGTGAATTTACTAAACTACCCTTACTTAGAATTAAAACATTAAAAAAATAGAAAAAAGGACCCACTTTCCACTTCTTCTTCATCTTAAACAACCACACCTAACCTCCTAAAACCACCACCGGCCACCACCAACCACCACCTCCTTAAACCATCACTCTCCACCATCACCCTTTCTCCGCCATCCCTGTTCCATCACCACCCCAAAATCAACCACCACTTCTTTTTCATCAATCATCACCACTCCAAAATCAACCAAATATTCTTCATTTTCCCCTCAAAATCCCATAAAAACCCACCAATACCCAATCCCACAAAAACCCACCAAAATCTATACCCAAATTAAAGGATTTAAATACGCTATTATAAGCTAGCCATCATATCATACATTCTTTTCACAGACGCAAATTCTTCATAGAGAGTGAGAGAGAGAGAGAAGGGAATCTAACTACCTCTTCGACTAGTCTCCGGTGACCCTTCACAGCACCGGCGATGTCTGATAGTTCTTGATGGTTGGAGACGGTGGTAGAAGTCGACTAAGGTGGAGTTGGACCTAGTAGCGCCGGCCTCAAGAGGAGACAATAGTAGAAGTCGACTGAGGTACAGCTGGACCTAGTAGCGCCAGCCTCAAGAGGAGACGGTGGTGGTAGTTTTGGTTTGAGGATTACCTCCACCAACACCCTACACTCGAGATTTCAGTTCAGTGGCAACGTTTTCTTTCCTTGATTTGCAAGTTTATGTTGGATTGAAGAAATGGTGCAGGTGGTGAGATGTGTGTAGGTGGTGGTGGATGATTAAATTGTTGCAGGTGTTGATGGAGTGAAGAAATAGGCGAGGGTTTAATTAATGGGTGGGTCCCTCAAACAATCAACAATTTATTAATTAAAATTTTGTTCTAGTTATTGTTTTTCTAATAACTAAGGGTAGTTAAGTAATTTCTCATAGACTTAACGGAGAAAACTAACCACTATCCACTTCAGGGACTATCCGAGTAACAACCAAGCAAACCACAGGGCAAGGTTTAAAAAAACGGAAACGAATTTCGAGGCGTTTTCCCATCGCCTCACGAGGCGTAAGCCTCGAGGCGAACCGAGGCGTAAGCCCGAGGCGGAGTTAAAAAATAAATAGAAATATTATATCTTATAAAAATAGTAATAGTAACTAAATTCATCATCAAATTCATCAAAATAATCAAAAACACACATAAAAAAGACATAAATTGCTTTAAATTGACACAAAAACTCAAAAACATCAAAAACAAATATCAAAAACGCCTGAGGCGCACCTGAGGCGCAGCCTTTTTAGCGCCTCAGCCCCTCTGAGGCGCACATACAATATAAACCCCCTGAGGCTCAGAATCGTTTTTTGGCCGTTTCGCCTTGAGGCGCGCCTCGAGGCGCACGCCTCAACCGTTTTTTAAAACCATGCCACAGGGAGCATGAGTGTAATTTTATAAAGTTGGGGACTAAAGGTGAAATTTTAACGAACCATAGGGACTATCGGGGCATTTTACTCTTATTATTATTATTTTTTAAAGATTTGTATTTTAGCCTCTATCTATAAGAGACCTTTCAAACTCTCAACAAACATACACAATCACTGGATCTCAACATCGATTCTCAACAACAACTGTCAGTAATCTTCAGGTTAGTTCATGTATGCTAATAAAAGAAGGTTGATTGATGAAGATTCCGATGAAGACCTAATGAACAAAGGTGGAGATCCTCTTGTGTTTGAAGTTGATGACGAGTCCGATGGTTGAATGTTTTAAGACTTTGGTTTTTTTGGTTGTTTTGAATGTTTGGATTTGAAACTTTTGTTTTTTGGGTTAATGTTTTGCTTTTATATGATGAATTTGGTACTTTGGTTTTGTTTTAAGATATATTTTTATATAATTGCGCTTTTTTTTTCGGACCCACGCTTTTTTTTGCGCTTCTCACCTAGGCCTCTAGCCCAACAAATCGCCCTGAGTGCGCCTCACGCCTTTAATAACTATGTTTGAAACAGAGAAGAGTTTGAAAGGGTGACAGAGGTTAATAATACGATTGAAGCGGTAGGTAATAATGCTGGTTTATGGACATGTTGTGTTCTAGAATGAGATGCAAGGGTTTGGTATGTTTGAATGTTTGATTGCTGTCTACCGTTTTTCATAGTTATTAAAGGCGCGAGGCGCACTCAGGGCGATTTGTTGGGCCCGTGGCCTAGGCGAGAAGCGCAAAAAAAGCGTGGGCCCGAAAAAGCGCAAGTGACATAATTATATAAAAATATATTCTAAAACAAAACCAAAGTACCAAATTCATCATATAAAAGCAAAACATTAACCCAAAAACCAAAAGTTTCAAATCCAAACATTCAAACCAAAGTACCAAAGTCTTAAAACATTCAACCATCGGACTAGTCATTAACTTCAAACACGAGAGGATCTCCACCTTTGTTCATTAGGTCTTCATCGGAATCTTCATCGATCAACCTTCTTTTATTGGCATACATGAACTAACCTGAAGGTTATTGGCAGGTGTTGTTGAGAATCGATGTTGAGATCCAGTGATTGCGTATGTTTGTTGAGAGTTTGAAAGGTCTCCTATAGATCTATGTTGTCAAAAGCACGTGAGGCGCGCGACTGGGCGTAGCGAGGCGCGGCTGTAGCGCCTGGTGGTGGCTCAGGCGAGAATATGGGTTTTTTCTGGAAAACGCTGCTCAGGCGAGCGCCCAAAGCCAGGCGCGGGTGAGAAAAGGCGCAGGCTTTAAACATGTGAGGTGAAATGAAGAAGATAAAGGAGTGACAAACCGATTTAAGTGCAACAATCACCTTCCGTGTCTTCGTTCTTCTCACGTTCCTTTTTTTTTTTTCTATTTTGCAAGAGCGGCAGTCTTTTTCTTTGACATATACTCCTAGGGTTTTATTGTTTGCGTATTTAAAAAATATTGGGCGCCTTTTCTATTTTTGTTATATTTGAGCTTTCCTTTTTATTTGCTACTGAGATTTCTGTATTCATGATTTGTGCCATAAATCTTTCAATCAACCTTTCAATATTTGTTTTGATATAGTTTACTACTATTAACTTTTTTATATTTTAACTTGTTTATATCTTATTTTCTTATTTATAACCGCTTTTATTTTTCTTATATGAATTATATATTATAATAATTAGATTTTTATTGTATTTGTAAAATAGGATTAATGTAATAATTGTTAAGGCCTATTATTAAACTAGCCCTAAAAAAGTCTAAAACCCCTAAAACTAGTATTTTTATACTCAACAATTATATATATAATAATTAGATTTTTATTGTATTTGTAAAATAGTATTAATGTAATAATTGTTAAGGCCTATTATTAAACTAGCCCTAAACAAGTCTAAAACCCCTAAAACTAGTATTTTTATACTCTATGCCTCACTTAAAAAAGCCCTCGCTTTTTTAGCGCCTTGCGCCTAGGCTCCGGGCGAGACATATGCGCCTTAAGTGCGCCTTGCGCCTTTGACAACATAGTTATAGATAGAGGCTGAAATACAAATCTTTAAAAAAAAAAAATAATTACTTACCCACCACGCGCATTAAATGCCTCGGAACCCGAAGAGGCGTTTTCCCGCCCTGTGTCTAGGCACTCGCTTTAATAACTATGCCATTTTTTATGTGTGGGGCATTGTTTCAGGCTGTTTACTGTTTCTACATATAAGTTTCTTTTCTACATGGGCTTATTAGGGTATTTGGTACCCCATTTGGGTGGTTCGCGTATTGCGGCAACATTGCTGCATGCGGCTTGGGTAGTGTATGCCGAATTGGATATGTGGGGAAACCGATTTGAATGTGAGGGTGGCAATGAGGTGGTTGTCCCTCATTGGTTTGTGCCACTTGGGTACTTTTTCATGGGGGCCCCTACCAGTTCGGGTACTTTTTCATGGATTTGGTTTAAAATGAGGTGGCTGTATAGACCTTTGAATAATGGAAAACTGGTCAGCTAGATGCAAACAGTTAGTAGTTGAATCTTTACTTTGAATGCTCAATTCACCGTTTTTGCTCAAAATGTTTTTCGTGAAATTGGAAATGATTATCTGAAAATAGTTGTCTTAATGGCTGAAAAGAATAAGAAAACAAGTTGTAATGTTGTATATCGTGTAAGAAGGTCGTAATTAGTATCATTAGCACTTACATTATACATGCACTCATAGAATCATTCTTCTTTGTACATTTAATGACCTGTTTTCACATGAAGTGTCAAACAACATACTTTTGAAGTGCAATTTCTTTTTTGATAAAAAAACATTTTTACTTAAAACTACACAATAGAACAATTGAATTAGGAAAAGCGCTCTTAAAATTCATAATAACCTCAATCTGGTTAATATAGAATGGAGGGGGCTATTACTTTTATCGATTATGCTATGAATAAACACCAAGCTTATTCTTTAAAATTTAAAAATACTGCCCTATGATATGCAGGTACCACTAATACAATATTGTCAGCAACTTGCATCAACCCTATCAAGTCATGAAACATGTTTCACTCAAGCTGCAGATTCTATGTTTTTCATGCATGAGGGACTACAACAAGCTCGTGCTCCAATTTACGATGTTCCATCTGCCATTGAAGTTCTTCTTACCGGCACTTACCAGCGTTTACCAAAATGCACAGAAGATGTAGGCATTCAAAGCTCATTAACTGAAAAACAGCAAAAACCGGTGCTGAAGAAACTCGATACCATTGTTAGATCGAAATTACTCGAAACCACACTTCCCAAAGAGTTCTCCGAGGTTAAAATCTTTGACGGCACCGTAAATCTTTGTGTTCCAGGAGAGTTTAAGGTATTGTTAACACTTGGTTATCGTGGGCACCTATCAATGTGGAGAATATTGCATTTGGAGATACTCGTTGGTGAAAAAAGTGGTCCGGTGAAACTCGAAGAAACTAGACGGTTTGTTCTTGGAGATGATTTAGAACGCAGAATGGCTGCTTCCGATACTCCTTTCGCAATTTTGTATTCCATTTTACATGAATTTTGTGTAGCTCTTATTATGGACACTGTGATAAGACAAGTTCGAGAAATTAGGGTAGGTAGATGGAAAGATGCAATTCGGTTTGAGCTCATATCTGATGGTAATTCGGGTCAAAGTCAAAGTAACGCTGCTGGTCCTATGCAAGTAAGTCAAGATGGAGAAACAGATTCGGGTGGTTTACGGACACCTGGATTAAAGATTATTTACTGGTTGGATTGTGATAAAAACCCTGGAACATCAGACTCAGTATCATGTCCGTTTATCAAGATTGAACCGGGGCCCGATCTGCAGATAAAGTGTATCCACAGCTCATTTGTCATCGATCCTGTAACCAATAGGGAGGCAGAATTTTCAGTTGACCAGAGCTATATTGATGTTGAAAAATTGCTACTACGAGCTATTTGCTGTAATAAGTATACTCGCCTGCTTGAAATCTACAAAGAGTTGGGGCGAAATAGTCATATTTATAGAAGCGGGGGTGATGTTATTCTTCACCGCCAAGTTGATCAACGTGGTGCTGAATTCAATAAAGTTAGTATTGTGGTTTGACTTTTCATGGCTCATACAGTTGATTATGCTCGTTTTATTGATAAATAATGTACTAAATTTCTCTCTGCAGGATGACAATTTGGATTCAGATGGGCAGGAGGAAGTGTTGCGAGTCCGTGCCTATGGCTCATCGTTTTTTACACTTGGAATAAATATAAGGTCTTACTTCAACCCATGTATATACATATGTATGTTCATTGTATTATTTTTGCCATAGAGTAAAGTACACGGATAGTCCTTGTGTTTTTCCAAAATTTTGGATGTGGTCCACGGATGGTCCTGTTGGTTTGCACTTTGTAACGCATTTAGTCCCCAACTTTTCCAAAAGTACATGGATGGTCCCTATGGTTTGCACTTTATAACACATTTAGTCCCTAACTTAGACCTCTTTAAACCTTTAGATTTGTTGGCTGGGGACTAAATGCGTTTCGAAGTGCAAACCACAGGGACCATCCGTGTAGTTTTGGAAAGCTAGGGACCAAATCCAAAATTTTGGTAAACCACAGGGACTTACTGTGTACTTTACCCCTTGCTATATCTTCACTGAATGCTGATGAGTTCTTAAATGTGATTTAACACGTGTTTGCTTCTGTCATTCTTCAGTATAGATAATTCGCTTGGCTGAAATTTAACTAAAAAGGCGTCACTTAAGTAGGGACTCTTTTCACGGTTCCTGTTCACTTGTTTAGTTATTATTTATATAAAACACAATAATAGTATGCCTATTACCTTGTACCTACATCTGTTGTTTCTTTGGATAAACGAGTTTATTTAGTTATTTCCGAAGGTACTTTTCTACATGATTTTTTATTGTGTAGCGGAAGATAAATGTCATAGTAAAAAGTGTTTTTCTTATAACTTACAGGACCGGGCGATATCTTCTTCATTCATCTAGAAATATCATCGCATCTTCATCACTAAGAGAATGTGAGGAAGCATTAAACCAGGGAAGTCTGACTGCAGCTGAAGCATTTATAAGCTTGAGAAGCAAAAGTTTATTACATTTATTTGCATGTATCGGGAGGTTTTTAGGCCTTCAGGTAAGAAGTAACAACTATTGTTTTGTCAGAAATTTTGAATTATCTGAAGGTTGAATGTATTATCTGAAAAGTTCCATCATAAATGATAAATCACATATTCTTGCAGGTGTATGAACATGGATTTTCCCCTGTGAAGGTGCCCAAACACGCCTTAAACGGTTCCAACATGCTTCTTTTGGGATTTCCTGATTGTGGGAGCTCGTATTTCCTGCTGATGCAACTTGAAGAAGACTTTAGACCTCTTTTTAAGTTGTTAGAAACTCAGCTGGATCCATCGGGAAAACCTGATTCATCTGTTACCCGAGTTAAAAACGTTGATATAAATCATATGCATATGCTTGGAGGCGAACCCAATTTAAGCCTTCTTGATTATAACTCCCCGACGTCCTCCGCAAATAGTTCTTCTGATCGGAGTCTTCTTTCTGATTTGGTTGTCGAAAGTTCAGGTCTATCTGGTTTTTCTTCACTTGTGGATGAAATCTTCGAGCAAGAGAGACGATCCTCTGCTTCTTCCTTTTCTGTCCAGAGTTACAATCATGCGTCTGGAGCAATGAGTTCTCATATTGACAATCCAAATTGGAACGGTTCGTTGTATCCTATGAGTAATTACAAGGGTAGGGTAATGTCTGGTTCCACCAGTTCAATCACTTCTAGAAGCACAACCATGAAGAAGATGGCTGCTTCGAAGTCCGATCAAGATTTGGCTTCTGGGTCTCCACATTCTGTTGAAGTTGGTTCTTATATCACAGGTGGACCTCGAGTTTCTGCCGCAAGTGCAAGAGGAAATGCTTTCAGAAACCCTGCTTCAACTTCAGGTTGTTCATTTTAAGTCTCTTGATCTAATAGATTCAATCTTTTAATCAACCCGTTATTATTATTATTATTATTAATATTAATTATAATTATTATTAATATAACAAAAGAGGGTGTCTTAGGAATAGTAACTAAGGCACATCCTCTATTTTTATTTTTTTTCTTTGTCAAATTTACAACAATGTCATCCAACCCATGTTTTTTTTCCTTTTTATGTATTCAACCTTTTAACTTTTAGCATTGACACCTCCTCAGCTTTCTAAAAACTTTGTAAAATGTCATTTTGACCTTTTGAGTTTTACGTGCTTATTTTTATGTACGTGAGTCAAATATAATATGTTCCCGTGCTTATTTTTATGTACGTTTTTGTTGATCTACACTTTGTTCGGAAATAAGTTGGGTCAAATATAACACGTTTTCACTAGGCGGTATAAATTCGAGTTACCTTATGTAATGACTTCGCTGCAACCCGTGGTACCATTTAACGTAAAAAAACACTATTTTTTACGTACTTTTTTAAGTACGTTTCGTTATAAATCCAAGTTGGTTTACGTTTCGATGTAAATTTTCTCTGTAATGAGTCAGGTCATATATAATACATTTTCGTGCTTATTTTCATGTGCCTTTTCAGTTGATCAACGTTTTGAAGTAAATTTTGTTCAAAAACGAGTTAGGTCAAATATTTGACGGTATAAGTTCGAGTTACTTTCGACGCCGGCCGCAACGCGCGACGGGTCAAAATACTAATTTACCCATAAATGCCCAATGGGTCATTTTGGTTGACCGGTGAAATGGATGAAACTTAATATTTAGGTTAGTAGGTAAGTCGTCCAAAGCCTCTTTAGTGCACAGAACCTTCTAAATTATTTTTATGACAATGAACATTACTAAAACAGTTTAAAAACACTTTGGAATCCAGATCTAGCTTGTTGGTTGCAGATACAGATGGTTAAACAGGCATATATTGGGTAAGAATCTAATAACAAAAAATGGGTCGAAATTGTCACCTCTAGTTAGAACTGAAAGTATAATTCTTTTCACCTACCATATTGATTTTACTTTAGAATATTAGCAATGAATTTTATCTTACAGTTTACACGAAATACGTTCTTTTTTCAGATTCAACACCAGATTCCCACATTACTCATATCTCTAGAGAAAATGGATCAAGAAAACGAACATTATCGGACATGTTAGACTTACTTCCGTCACTCAAGTCCCAAAACATACTCGAACAAACCTCCAAAAGAAGAAAACTCACAAACACAACTTCTACGCAAAATCAGTTAGGCAGTGTAAGCAATGTTGAAAAATACAGTTATGTGAATCTTATAGCAGAAGCAAATAAAGGCGACACACCATCAAGTATATACGTGTCTGCTCTTTTACACGTGGTGAGACACTGTTCACTCTGCATCAAACATGCTCGGTTGACTAGTCAAATGGACGCACTTGACATTCCATATGCAGAAGAAGCAGGCTTAAGAACCCCATCTTCAAACATATGGTTCAAAGTCCCGTTTGCAAGTAATGATACATGGGAACATATATGTTTAAGACTCGGGAAACCTGGCAGCATGTATTGGGATGTCAAAATTAGCGACCAACATTTCATTGACTTGTTTGACCTTCAAAAGGGAAGCACTAGCACTCCGTGGGGATCTAATGTCAGGATTGCTAACACATCTGATATAGATTCTCATATTCGTTATGATGCAGATGGGGTTGTTTTGACTTATAATTCCGTTGAAGTCGATAGTGTTAAAAAGATGGTTGCGGACATTCAGCGGTTGTTTAATGCCCGGACATTTGCTTTAGGAATGAGGAAATTACTGATTGTTAGACCTGATGAGAAAACAGAAGAAAGTCGGTCCAATGGTGACATTAGATACTCAGAACAAATGAGGAAGGCGTTTAAAATCGAGGCCGTTGGATTAATGAGTTTGTGGTTTAGTTTTGGCTCGGGGGTTTCAGGGGTTCTTGCTCGTTTTGTTGTTGAATGGGAATCGGGTAAAAGTGGCTGCACGATGCATGTGTCACCTGACCAACTTTGGCCTCATACCAAGGTATGTTTTAAACTTTTAAAGTTACTACTTAAATGTAATGCATTTTAATTGACATAAAATGGATTTTTAGGGTTATGGAATTCTTCTTCTTCTTTATTTTTTAATTTTTGAGTTTTTCCACATAAAATAATAGAATGGAATTAAAGTTTAAAATAACAAATTTACCCATATATCATGTCATAAAATAATAAATACATGGTATCCATGTCAGTGTTCAACTTTTAATAGTGGTAAAATGCTTATATGTATGTTTTCAACAAGTTAAGGGAGTTAATCAAGTTAAAAGACATTAAGGTGGTGTTTGTTTTTTGCTAGAAGTACTTCAGAACCTCTTTATGTCTGCGCCGCGCAGACCACGCGCAGACATAAGGGTCTGCAGCTTGTTTGTTTTTTAGAAGAGGTTAGGTCTTCAAACCTTTTCCCCACCTCTGCGTCGTGCAGACTTGGCATGAGGTCTTCAAACCTCTTCCCCACCTCTGCTATTTTTCTATACCCAGACATTTTAGAGAACCTTATCCCCTCAATCACCTTCTCAACAAACACACCACACACCTCAGGTAATCGGCTCTCTCTCTCTATGCTCTTTGAAGACCGGCGAGACCACCGGCGGTGGCCGGTGACCCACCTGCGCCGCATCTTCGGCCCACACATTCCCCGACAAACCCCCATAACCCACACCCTCCCTCTGTCGCTTCTTCACCGGCGACAACAGTGGGGCCGGCCACCACACCTCGGTGGTGGCGGCGACAAGATAGAACGAGAGAGAGAGAGCCTAAGAGAGATCGGAGATAGGAGAGAGACGTAGAGATGAGAAGAAGGAAGAGGGAGTGACGGCGGCTGTGGCGCCGCCGTCTATGGTGGAGCGACGGAGGAGACAGGCGGCGTCGGTGGTTGATTTTTCCGACAAATCTCTGGTAAAATCAGTATTTCCTTTCATTTTGTTTTCTTTTTTTTTTCGAAAGATGATGTCGTGATGGATATTGGCAGTGATTATGAAGATAATGGTGATGAAGAGGTGGTGCTTGGTTGTGGTGAAATTAGGGTTTCGGTTGGGTGGTGGCTGAAGTGGTGGTGGTTGGTTATGGTGGTGGAGGTGGACGGTGGTGGAGGTGGACGGTGGTTGTGGTGGTAGAGGGAGGGAGAGAGAGAGATCAGACAAGTTGTGTGTGTAAAGTGTGTCTGTGTGTTGAGAAGATATAAAAAAAACAAACACTCTTCTCCTTGCAGACTGCAGACATTTGGTCCACATCTTCTCCTGCAGATGCCTGCAGATGTGGTCCGCAGACTGCAGACCTTTTCCCGCAGAAAAAATAAACAGCACCTAAGGTTCTTACCTGTGAAAAATAGGAAAGTTGGTTGGGTTTTCTTTGATTTGCCCACTTACCAAAAATTTTAACAAATACACATATTTTTGGTAACTCTTAACAAAATTTAAGGATTTACTTATGTAAAAAAAGTTCAGGGACTAATATGTGAGAACTCAGAAAGTACATTGGGTTTCTTTTTTCTTTTATCATGTCTTCACTGGTTGATTGATTAAAACTAGCGGGAGCTACCATGCATTGCGGCGGTGCGGTGTTGAATGTTTACGTGACGACGACATATTGGTAAATCACGAAAAAGCTACGTCATTGTAAAAATAAACCTTAAGAAATACAAAGCGAACTTTAAATATTCGTTTAAGAAAAAGTAAAAAACGAAAAATCATAAGAGAAAAATGAAGAAAAAAACCTACAAAACTTCGATGACTTGTTCGAACAAACTTATATCAAGACACAGATAAAAATAAGCACATTGCAACGACACGCTGGGAGCTTTATAAAAATTATAAGTTAAAAGTTGTAAGTGAAAGCAAAGTTCGTTTAAAAGTAATAATAATTACGAATGCTGCCGGTTCCGAAACCGATGTCAAGGCGATATCGGTTCGGTTCGTCACGGTAAAAATAATCAAATATGTTCGACCCATTTGACTTTAAACAAACCTTTTATTGAAATGTAGATGAAAATAAGCACGCCGTAACGGTATGTTTGGAATTTTACAACGCGTTATATTATATTATTAGAATGACGTAAAAGGTAAACGACATCACTTTATACAACAAAAAAAACTAAACCATGGGTCAACTTTGATGACATGCACATTTGTGATTCAATAACTTGTACATTACTATCCACCACTCGGTTTTAAACAAATTCTCGGTTTTAAACAAATTTTATATCAAGTCATAGATAAAAGCTAGCACGTCGCAGTGGCATAATCGGAACTGTATAAGATATCGTATCTTAAAATTTATAAGAGAGAAAATATGTTCAAAACTAATTACAGAAATAAATAAATAATAATTATACTATTCATTTAAGTTTAAAATTGTATATAGAGTAATAATAATAATAATTACAGAAATAAATAAATAATAATTTTACTGTTCATTTAAGTTTTAAATTGTAATATATAGAGTTATGCTTTTATTACTTGTACATTACTCTTCACAACTCGGTTTGAAACAATATTTATATCAAGATGCTGACAAAAATTAGCATGTCGCAACGGAATAATCAGAACTTTATAAAATATCGTATCTTAAATTATAAAAGTTATAAGAGAAAAACAAAATATGTTAAAAAATAATTACTGAATTAAATAATAATAATTTTACTATTCGTTTAACTTTCAAAGTGTACATAGAGTAATTCTTTATTCAGTTTTTAGAGGATTTCATCAACGGGACAGAAGTTTCATCTCTTTTGGACTGCATTCGTCTTACTGCGGGACCCTTACATGCTCTTGCTGCTGCAACACGTCCTGCACGGGCTGCTCCAGTTTCCGGGGTTCCTGGTGCTGCTTCATCTGTCTCAACACTATCAAAACCAAACGCTTACGGGCAGATGCCAAATGGTTCGAACCCGCATGCTGTTCACGGTCCCGGTTCTGGTGCGAACCCTGGTGCATCCGCCATGTTGACTGCTGCTACTGTGGCTGGGCGAGGTGGCCCGGGAATCGTTCCTAGTTCACTATTGCCAATTGATGTCTCGTTTGTTCTTCGTGGTCCCTATTGGATTCGGATAATATACCGGAAACATTTTGCGGTTGACATGAGGTGTTTTGCTGGCGATCAAGTTTGGTTACAACCCGCAACACCGCCAAAAGGCGGTCCAACAGTTGGAGGGTCATTACCTTGTCCACAGTTTCGTCCCTTCATTATGGAACACGTTGCTCAGGAGTTGAACGGGTTAGACCCGAATTTCACCGGTGGTCAATCTACAGTTGGACCAACTAATTCCAACAATTCAGTTGCATCTTCCAGTCCACAACTCTCGACCGCCAACGGCAACCGAGTCGGCCTTGCGGGTCCTACAATGTCTCGCCCAGGAAGCCAACCCGTTGGTTTTAACCGTGCTACAAATGCCATGTCAGGGTCGCCGAATTCGCCTTTAGTTCGTAGAGCACCTGGTACAGTTGTTCCTGCTCATGTTAGAGGAGAGCTTAATACCGCTATTATCGGGCTTGGGGATGATGGCGGTTATGGTGGTGGGTGGGTCCCTCTTGTTGCTCTCAAAAAGGTTCTTAGAGGCATTTTGAAATATCTTGGTGTATTATGGCTTTTTGCGCAATTACCGGAACTCTTGAAGGAAATCCTTGGATCGATTCTTAAAGATAATGAAGGTGCACTCTTGAATTTGGATCAGGAGCAGCCGGCCTTGCGCTTCTTCGTGGGGTAAGAGTATAATCGTAAATTATTTATGTTTTGGCCCGTTACTCGACCTGCCCGTTTTGCTTGTTTACATGAAATAATAGTTGATCTTTGCAATAAATATAATTAGAGATGGCAAAATGGGCAGGTCGGGCAGATTGGATAATGGGTCACCGAGCACTATGAGGGTTGAAATGGTTCAGTTAGGGCTGGTTGACTAGAAATACTCTTTTAAAGTTGTATATTTCAACAAGAGTAAAATGTCATTTTTGTCCTTGAGGTTTGGCCACTTTGCGACTTTTGTCCGAAGGTTGTTTTTCCGCATCTGGATCCAAAAGGTTTGAAATCTTGCCATTATCACCCAACTCTTTAACTCCATCCTTTTTTCTTCGTTAAATGAGGGGCCTTTTCGTCTTTTTAGACATTTTTATTAAAATAAAAAACACTATATAAAAGTCACCTCTGTTTGACTTTCTCCCATCCCAAACCCCTTTACTCATCGCAAAAATTGTCCAAAAGGACAAAAATGTCCCTCATTTAACGGAAAAAAGGGATGGAGTTAATGAGTTGGATGAAAATGACAAGGTTCAAACCTTTTGGATCCAGATGCGGAAAAACAAATCTTTAGATGAAAGTCACAAAAGTGACCAAACCTCGGGGACGAAAATGGCAATTTACCTTTTCAATAATAATATCATATTTTGACTAAATTGATTTGCGAGTTCCATACAGTAAAAATACAGTTTCAGACTTTTGGTTACCTTTGGCCCGTTTTCTTTTAGCTATATTTTTAAAATTCAGATTTAACCTGTTTGAGCGTTTAGAGAAAAAAAACGCTATCCAAACTGACCTGTATATAAGTAAACGCTCCCGAATTGCTACATCTTGATACAAAATATCAAAGCTTTCTTGTATTAATTAGATAATTTGATGCAGGGGCTACGTATTTGCGGTTAGTGTCCACAGAGTTCAACTTCTTCTCCAAGTTCTTAGCGTAAAACGGTTTCATAACGCACAGCAACAGCAGAACACCTCGGTAACCGGTCAAGACGAATTAAATCAAACTGAAATAAGTGAAATATGCGACTACTTCAGCCGCCGTGTTGCATCTGAACCGTACGATGCATCCCGTGTTGCATCGTTCATCACTCTTCTCACATTACCAATTTCCATTTTGCGAGAATTTCTAAAACTAATAGCATGGAAAAAAGGTTTAGCTCAGGCCCAAGGCAGTGATATTCCACCGGCACAAAGATCACGAATCGAGTTATGCCTTGAAAACCACACGGGATTAGTTACAGACGGAAGTTCGGAAAACTCATCAGCTTCAAAAAGTAATATTCACTATGACCGCCCTCATAATGCTGTTGACTTTGGGTTGACCGTCGTTCTTGACCCCGCACACATACCTCACATTAACGCTGCCGGTGGTGCTGCATGGTTGCCGTACTGTGTTTCCGTGAGGTTGAAGTATTCGTTTGGTGAAAACCCGAATGTGTGTTTTCTTGGAATGGAAGGCAGCCACGGTGGGATGTCGTGCTGGCTTCGGGTTGAAGACTGGGAGCTTTGTAAACAGAGAGTGATTCGGACAGTGGACGGGTCTTCGGGTGGAGATGTGAATCAAGGGAGATTGAGAACGGTGGCGGATAATGTGCAGAAGACGCTACACAACTGTCTTCAAGGGCTGCGTACTGGCGGAGGCGGTGTTGCCGGAGCCAACTCGACTTGACTTGTGGTTATTTATAATTGGTGGTATTTGTTTTGGGGATCACTATATGTAGTATTTTTAGGTTAAAGTTTTCCCTTTGTACAGATCAGGAAGTGTTATTTTGTGTTCTTATAAACATTGTCTTCATCTTCTGAACAATAACAAATAGTGGTTTCAGTGCATTATTTCAAGATAAGCTCGAGCACAGTACGTTTAGCTTCATAGAGCTAGAGCTTGTTTTGGACTATATATCCAAAGCTCGAGCTCGGATTGTGAGGTTTTCTAGACTCTGGTTCGGCTAATTTATTATTTATTTAATTACACTGTATGCTTGGGTAATATATACATTGTAGCATTCGATTTTGAACCTTAATGCTGTTGTATACTCTCACATAATCCATATGGCCTACTATTGAAACATTATGTCTAATCTAGCCTCTAGGATCGGCACTGAAATTACTGATCCCGAAAATAGCAAAAATGGTACCCTTGGTATGGTATGGTATTTTAAGGTGTTACCGAACTGAAAGTACAAATTCTGAAAATGGCAAAAAGTGGGTATTGAATTGGTACCTAAAATGACGGTTCGATTTAGGTGCCTGATACCATTTGCTCATTCTGGATGATACTCATTTTTTTAGTAATTGTTACCAAACATGATCTTAATTATGCTATGTTAATGTTAAAGACATAATGCCATCGTATATAAGTGTAAATTATACATTGGCAGCCGATACAAACATACGAACAAAGTTATGAGAAAAAAAAGACCCTGGAATATCAACAAGGCATAACATGAGACATAAAGAGCATCTAATGCCATTATCCACATCGCATCAACTCTTTAGTGGAGATAAATTATAAACACTAGTATTAGTTATCCACAATATTCATTCTAACCTTCAATCTTTCATGGATGCACCACCACCACCTCCGACGCAGCAGCTGCAGCCGCATGAAGAACACGGCGCACCAATCCTAAAATATAAGGTGATATAAGTTACCAACCATACATATACATATATAATATTATCAACTTTAGTTATGATCATTGCCTCATGCATGTTCTTGCAGACATGGGTTCTCAAAGTCTCCATTCACTGTGTTGGTTGCAAGCGAAAAGTTAAGAAAGTCCTCCAAACCATTGAAGGTATTTAAGCAAAAGCTACAAGTGATTTATATGGTTGTTATCAACATAATATTGGTTCTGAAAAAAAAGTATTTTTGTGTTTCTGAGCAAGAAAACTTTAGTTTTGCAGGTGTGTATATCATTGATATTGATTCCAAGCAGCATAAAGTTACAGTTGTAGGCAACGTTGAAGTGGATGCACTTATAAAGAAGCTGGTAAAGACCGGAAAGCATGCCGAGAAATGGCCGGAAAACCCCGCCAAAAAAGAGAAGATGCCTGTCTCCGGCGAGAGTAAAGGGTTTGAAAGCAGCAGTGATGAAGAAGATAACAATAACAATAATAATAATAATCACCCCCCAACTGGACCAAATGAGAATGGAAACACTCCAGGTAACTAGGGCGGAACCAAGGGGGTCAAGAGGGTCCGCTGACCCTCTGATCACCAAAACTTTTTAGATCATTATATATAGAATATGATTTCCTAAAGAAAACATAAGTTGGGAAAAAAAACCTATGATGACCTCTGACTAAAAAGTTCTAGTTCCGTTACTGCAGGTAAAAGCGGTGGTCCATCGGTAAAGTTCGCCGGTGTCCCGCAGAATATTCCAGCTCAGGCGAGTGATCAAATAGGTGGTGGCGGCGCTGGCGGTGGCGGAGGAGGGCAAGGTGGTAAGAAAAAGAAAAAGAAGAAGAAAAAAAAGAGTTCAGGTGCAGCAAAGGCTCCTGGTGGACCAGTTGACACTAGATTGGTACCTCCAGAACCGGGGACAACTCAAGTGGTTGATCGAATGCATCTCGGCTCTCCACGTGGCAACTCGTATCCGGTGCATGCTGGTCCAGCTTACGCTGTATGTTACAATGAGGCGCCCCCGAGTGGAAACAGTGGTCATGCGTACTATATTCCTACAACGCCATACACGTATGATTACACGGAGGATGATGATGGCTACGTAATGTCATCTCGTCCGTCCGATACATTTGAGATACTTAGTGATGAAAATCCATATGGATGTTATATTATGTAACTATGTAAGGCAATGTTCCTCCCCGTCTGAGTCGGCGGTTAGAGAGGTGTTATTATTCCCCTAATCTAACCGTAAGAATGTTTTGAAGGCGGTATTTTTCGCAACTGAATTGTTGGTTCATTTGGCGTGTACGGAATGAAAAAGTATTCAACAACAAGAATCCGTTTATCTAGAGATTGGTTGAAGATATAAAGCCTCAATGAGTGTCGAATAGAGCTAAGAATCTACGTATTGTGTGGGTAGAATGGTGTAATATTAAGTTTTCTAATCTCGTGTAGGATGATTGATATGTACTCGTGGTGTATCCCCTAGCATGTTGCTAGGGTAGTTTTTAACTTTTTATGATAATATACGTCGTTCAAAACTCAAATGTAACCATGTATGAGTTGTCCTTTATTTGAATATTATTGCAAAGTCATCATAGGGCCATCGTTAGATAAATTGAGGTTGGGGGCACAAATATAAAAAGATTCCTTTTTAGGATAATAAGGTAAAAGCGGTATAACTACAGGGGCTAAAATCGTAATTTACTTTAGTTTTTTCTTGTTCCTTTTATTTGAACTAGTATTTTGCCCGCCGCGCGTTGCGGCGGCGCGCGACGGGTAGAAACATATAGTAAGATAAAACACGATTCGTAAAACGCATGCGTAAAAGACAATTATAAAAAAAAGTGTAAAACACAAAGGTAGACACAAAGTGTTAAACACAATGCCTAAGACATTTTGTAAAACACAACGCATTGGCATTTGCAAAAGTATGAATTTTAGTTTAGGGGTTACAATTGCAATTTTTTTAAAGTTGGGCGGGTGTAAAAATAGAGTAATAGTGCAAGGGGTAAAAAAACAAAGTCTAAAAAAGACAAAGTGTAAAAGTATAGAGGTGGTGGCGGAAATGTGTAAAAGATGAGGGGGTGTTGGTGGAAATGTAAAAGAAGAGGGTTGGTGGCATAACTGTGTAAGAGCTAAGGGGGTGATGGTGGAAAACCAAAGTAGAGGGTTGGTGCTGACATAGTTTGAAAGATGAGGTAGTGGTTTTGAAAATTCAAAGTAGAAGGCTTAGAGACTAAATTTGTCATTTTATGAAACTTTGAAGGTACCAAAGTTAAGGGACTATTATTACAACATCATAAAAGTACGGGGGGTAGGGAGGCAAAGCCGGTGGGAAACCCACCGACTTTGTCTTTTAAGATTGTATACAATGTGATTGATATTTTTAATTTTTTATTATATATAACTAGGTTAGAACCCCGTGTATTACACGGGTTGAATAAATGTATTTTTATATAACAAATAATATAAAAATATATATATCTTTAAAAATCTTGTTTATTATACGGGTTGAATAAATATAATTTTATTTATCAAATAATAAAACAATATATAATTAAAAGTCTCGTTTATTATATGGGTTGAATAAATTTAATTTTATATATTAAATAATAAAAAATGTTGTATTTTTAGAAATCCCGTGTATTGTACGGGTTGAAATAATAAAAAAAGATATATAATTACCAATAGTTATATCCTATCAAAATAGCTAGTATGTTCGAGATTATGAAATTTCGTGTATGTAACATTTACACTTTAATGTATCTTCTTATTGTTCAATGGAAAACTATTTTTTTTAACGGCAAACTAATATTCATATACATGACTTAACCTACTCTTAAATATTTATATACAAGCATATTGTAAGATTACAAGCATTTTGTAAGATTTGAACTCTCAATTTCTAGGTCAAAGGAAAGATAGGTTACCACTACACCATGTCATCTGAGACATTCATGAATAAAATTATGCAATACTCTAGTAATGATAAATTGAATAGAATGAGGTTGTGGAATGCGAACGCTGATTTTTATTTGTTAAATTTTGAATTAACGATTTTGGTTTGAATTTAAAAGAAAAATCCAATAGGGCGACTATAGTTTGGTAGGATTTCGTTTGTCAAAATCGAACCGATAACTAATGTTTTTTAACAACAAATTTGGATCACTAATGAACCACTGGAGTATCGTCGTGCCACTAGCGGAACCACCCAATCATATTCAGGACCCCAAGGTCCCTAAATTCACCCCTAAAATGCCACTAGGCTATAATGACATGTCCAATAACTAATATTATTTTGGTTTTCACATGTTTAGTACCGATCAGTTTTGGTTACAAAATAATTCTGTTATTAAAAAAAGGTGATTTTTAATTTAGTTTACTGTTGACTTTGAAGGTGGTGGATTTAATATGTTTTGAAATAATAAATCCAATTATAGGTAAAGGTTCAAGTTAGGGATGAGCATGGTACCAGTACTGTATCGAAAATATCAGTACTGAAATTTGTCAAAACTAGGTATCGGTATCAAAATATTCGGTACGGTACCGGTATTTAAAGGTAAAATTTGGTATTTTACCGGTACCGAAAGTACCGACACCGAAAGTGCCAAAAAGTGGGTACCGGTACCGAAAAATCGGTACGGGAAATTCGGTACCGGTATCGATACCCAGTACCAAATACTCATCCTTAATTCAAGTTCTTGTAAAAATGATGAAGTTTGTGAAAAGTGTAAGAATGAGGCTCGTGATGTATGTGACACTAATTATATTTACAGATTAAGGGTAATTATGTAAATTTAATCAAAATTCAATTAAATGAATTAGATCATGGTTAACCGTTTTCGAGAGATTTTAGGAAACCATATAGCCAACACCATATCTTCCATTATTTAAAATCTGGTATCAAGTATTGTTTAATTCAAAAATTTCGTGTCAACATTTTTGTTAATTCGCAGGTATAAAACACCATATGAATTCCAAAAAAACACAATGACTTGAATCCTAATACAGTTATGGTGATTTAACATCTAAAATGATTTTGGTTATTTTGAAGTTACAAAACACCATACCAAGTAAAAAAAAAAAAAACACCATGGCTTGAATCCTAATATAGTCATGATGTTTTAACATCTGGAATGATTTTGGTTATTTTGAAGGTATAAAACACCATTCAGATTCCAAAAACACTACGACTTGAATTGTAATACAGTCATGGTATTTTAATATCTGGAATGATTGCATTGTTATTCAAGTCATGGTGTTTTAACATCATCTGCGAATGTTTGTACTGCTATTCTAGATGTTAAAACACGATAAATGTAATCACAATACAATGTTTCCAGATTCAAGATGTTAAAACATGATAACTTGAGTCATAGTCAATGTTTCCAGATGTTTAAAACACCACACCATAAATCTGAATACAGTTTTTCTAGACGCTAAAACACCACGCCTTGAATCTTAATATTGGTTCACTAGATGCCGCAAATGTGTTAGGACACTCCGATCTTGCTGTCTTCAACCTTTTCGCTAAAAAAATCGCCGAACAAATTTTTAGCGAATCCTAGATGATTCAAAGTACAGAATGAAGAAGATTTGTTTGATTACATTTATAACACAATCTAAACTTTTGATTTTCTTCCATGATATCTGATTTTGAATGGAAAGAATGAGAATTGTGGAACTTTGCCGGTGGTTTGATTGTTATGAGATATGGTTTTTTTAATTAGAGTAAAATGCCATTTTGGTCCCTGAGGTTTGAGCAGTTTTGCCACTTTAGTCCAAATCTCAAACCTTTTGCATCTGGGTCCTTGTGGTTTCAGTTTTGTTACCATTTTGGTTCAAAAGTGAAATCAGCTCAAATTCCTTAAATTAAATCATGATGTTTTGTCCTTTTCCTCAGGGGTAATTTGGTCATTACAAATATTATTTTAACAAATTATTAATTAAAATAATTAAATTAATTAATCCCATCATTCAATTGTCCCTATAGAAAAACACACACAGATCAACACATGATTGTTAACTTGTAAATGCGTCAAAAGAAACCCATCATTCAATTCGGTGAACAACAACGTTTTTCTGATTCAAAAACCCCAATTTCAAAACTCAAATCAAACTCTCATCTAATTACAATGAACTTCAACACCCACAAACCACAATGCAAAAAGCTCTGTTTTTTAACCATCAAAATCAACCTAACCTCATGAAAAAACCACCACAATAGAAGAACCCACAAGTCTTTAATATGTTGATCATCTTCTGAAGCTCTTTTAGCCACAAAGGCGCTTTAAAGCTCTTGAAGCTTAAAACCCCTTCAAGAGTTGATATCCTCCTCTGTTTTCCTTCAATCTATCTTTTTCGTTAAATTATCATAAAATTTTCTATCTTTATCTACTTTTCTTGATATTTGTTACCATTAATCTTTATCTACTTTTCTTGACAAACACACACAGCCGCAAAGGCAGGTCCTCAATAGGGTTGGATTTCATGTGCTTTAATATCTTACTTCAAAAAAAAAGATCTTTTATCCCGCCGTCATCGTTCACAATCACCACCAATACATATCAAATTTAGACTATTCATATCATCTTTGCCATGAATCTATCAAACGATTAGAGGGTTTGAGAGAAGAGGGAATGCTCCGTTTGTTAGGTATTGAGCGTTGACACTATATTTTATATTCATTCAGTTATCTATACTATATTATAAGACTATCCGCATCAGTGAAAGGCTATCCTTTCTACAAACAGCCTAATCAGCATGCCACATCAGCTTTTCACTTATTCTTCCCACAAACACTTTTTACCCACAACAATAACATATATATCATTCCCACAAACAACCTTGTAAAAAAAAAAAAGGACCCACCATTAGGCCATTCTTCACCATTCTTCCCCAAGAATTGTGAAGAATGAACACCCTCCATGTCATCCTCTACAACACCCACTAATCCATCCCTCTCACAAATGCCCTCCACATAGGAATGAACACCCTCCATGTCACCTACAAACATCCTTGATGTGGATAGTCTAATGCATGAGAGAGGGATTCCCAAAAGTTAAGAACTTCTTCCCCCCTTATTTATAAATAAACCCCTAAAATGAGGGTAGTTTGGTCTTTTAAACACTATTTATTTTTTAGCCCATAAATTTATTACACTTTAATCCTTAATTTTAACAAAATTATATGAATAACTATTTTTAGTTAGTTGCAACACATACGCACGCGTTGACCATAGGCGGGACAAACCAAAACCTAATTCTCATTTCAAAATTTAAACCCAGCTTTTTCTTGCTATAATTTCTGCTCTCTCTCTCTCAAAATTCTAGATCTGATTACTCTCTAGGTTCAAATCCTCCCTTCTTCTACAGGTTTTTTTTAATGATGCTGAGATTTTAGTAGAGAGATGGAAAATCTGGTGGGATTCATCTGCCGTCGATTTGAGCTTTAGCTGAGTACAAGACTAGATCATCAAGAGTATTCAAGAAACCATCAAACTCCACTTTGTGATTTACTTTCGTTTTCTTCAATCTCACATCCATATTTGTCTCCATGTAATATTCATTATATAGGCTTCAATCCCACTGTCTTTGACGGCGACGATACATCAGGTAAGTTTTAGACATCGATTTTGCTTTATGTTCTTTGATTCTTCAGTCTGGAATGTTATAAATGAAGGGTCTGTTTATATAATAGGATTGTTGAATGGAACCAAGAATCTGTTGCTGTTTTTAAGTTAGATGGGGTTTTCAGGGATGCTGCATTCATGGTGTTCGATGTAAGTCCTCAACCAAACAACCTAATCATTTATCATTGGATTCAGTTAGTTTATCATTCTGATTGTAATTGTATCGCGTTTATGTTTGATTGTATGAATTTTTATGTGTGATTTGACAGAGGAAAAGGCACGGTTAGCGTCGGCACCGCCTTATCTGTCTCTAGCACCAAAATATAAAAACTTGAGTACCACGCCGCTGTTACCGGATTGAGTTTTGCATCAGAATCTTCAACGGAACCGATAGAACTTTTGGTAAGAATAGATATACATAGGTGGCTTTTAATTTCGTAGTTGTTTTTTGAATTATGATTTATGCTCCATTGGGTGTTTCTTCTAGAACCTTCTTAAATCTAACCGGTTTTATCAAGTTTCATTAAAGTTATTGTTTTATGTGTGAAGATACGCAAATAATGGAGATTCTTACTGGACGGGTTATTTTACAAGTCGCCCTGCCCTCAAAGGACACGTACGATCATTGAGCGGATATTATTTGGTAAAACTATAAAAATAAGATGTTTTACTAACTTCCCATTTGTAGAAACAATTGCAAAATAAAAAGTTAAACATTTTTGGTGAGAAATAAATCAGGCATCAAGGCAGCTTGAGTTTTTGGTTGGAAGGCGAAATAACGGTCCGAACACTTTCAGTCTTGGGGATGCTTTAGGAATTGCGCAGCATCATGATGCTGTTTTCGGTACTGCTAAACAACATACAACAAATGACTACCAAAACGCTTAGCAATTGGAGCTCTCGAGGTAATATTGTAATTAATCTTTCGAGTAAATTATCATTTTCGTCTCTGAGGTTTGGCCACTTTTGCGACTTTCATCCAAAGGTTTGTTTTTCCGCATCTAGGTCCTCGTGGTTTCAAAATCTTGCCATTTTCGTCCCTAAGGTTTAGCAATTTATTGCGACGGCCCTCAGGGACGGAAATGACAAGATTTTGAAACCACGAGGACTCAGATTCGCGAAAACAAACATTTGGATGAAAGTCGCAACAGTGGTCAAACCTCATGGACGAAAATGACAATATACTCTTTTCAAACTGACAAGTTTTTATTTAGACCACCCGTAGTGGGGCGGTATTTTTTTAAAAAATTGAAAAAAAGGCTCAAAAACGCCCCTCCCCCCATTACATGGGGCGTTTTTAAAAAAAATTTCAAAAAATTGAGTTTGGCGTTTTAATAATAACGCTTAATATCTCCAAGTGAGAACTGAATGTCCAATGGGAGTGGTCCATTGGTTTGACTGGCCAATGATAAACTACTTTGCTTTTTTTTAATGATTGGAAGGGGCATTATTTAGGCATTATTTCCACTACGTCACTTTTGCAATAACGCCCCATGCTGACTGGACTGCCACGTGTCGGATAATGCCCCATGGTGGGGGCATTATTTTTCTTAACCACTACACATAGTCTTAACCAAAGGGTGACTTATATGCATATTCATTTTCTATAACTTCCCACAGGCTGAGGCTGTTGTCAATTCAGCTTTATCATGCCTAACAAGTTCTACAAGTAACTGCACCATATCCACATCCACATTTAGCCAGGTGATGATGATTTAAAATTATATTTAATTTTTTATATTTTAATATCACTCGCTTTGTTCTTTAATTTTTGTAACGATTCATTTGACAGTAATTTTCTATGTCAGTGTCCGCTGCTCAATATAAGTTTTTGCCCACTAGTGGAAAACATTCCTTCTGGGAAGAGTTTGGTAATGCAGCCTCAGTCTAGATGTGCAGGCTAAAAAGAAGGTTATCCATGCTATTTTCTTAATGACGGTGTCAACACATCACAATCAAGGATGTTTCTAAGATATTAAGGAGAATACTTTGTGGTGGATGCTTAAGAGATCGACGATCACGGGAGTCTATATCACAAACTGGGCGTCGTTCTCTGGTCTAGACTTGTAACTTTGTGTTTTTGTTTTGGTGTGTTATTATTGGTTTGTTTCTGTTCTTGGGGGGGGGGGGGGGATATGATGCAAGTGTGTGGTGTCTGGTCTCTTCCCAGCTCCTTGCTAGGTGGTGGCCTTAACTGTTTGGTTTGAAAAAGTCGGGTTTGGTTGTTAAAAAAAAGAATAGTGCCTAAGTGGTTCACCACCTGTGGGAATAAGACAATATTTGAAGTTTTCAAGTTGTTGTCACAAAAGTAAAGCAAATCCTCTTAGAAATAACATAAACAGAAAATTTAATATGCATTCTACTACCTTCATTGGACATTATTGACTTTTCAAAGTTGACCAGACTTTTAAAGTCAGCATGAATTTACAAATAAATATGAGTTTTTGATGAGCTAGCCTAAAGTATACAATGACGTTAAATCTATTAGTAACTAGACATGTGTAACGCTTATTATGTATATCCACCATAATGATGCGACAATAAATATTATACGAATAAGAGAATTACAAGAAACGGGTATTACAATACAAAATGTCACCCCCGCCGCATCGCGCGGGCACCCTGCTAGTAATATATTAATGGCAGTTTTATTTAACTTTTTTTTATAATATTTAGTTTTATATTTTTGTCATATTATGATGTAGAGAAATGATCAAATAGTAAGTTTGATCTTGTTAGGAAGGGTAGAACTTATCTTACCCTTACACGTGGCAAGATAGAAAAAAATGAAAAGGGTATTTTGGTCCACCATAAATTAGTTTTATATCCAAAAAAACCAGGTACATTTTTCATCTTTATTGTTTATCTCACCCCATCACCACCACCAACACACCCTACCACAACCAGTACCACCACTGTCATCGCCCACCACAACCACTGCTGCCATCGTCGCCCACCACCACCACCCACCGTCACTGTCCACAAATCACAACCCCACCCTTAACCCTAACCTAGATCATAGTTCATCATAGATCTGTTTTGTTTTTAACCGAAAGTTGTCTATGCCGTCGTTAGAGCCAATGCCGCCGCTGAAAGCCGTGAAAGAGTGAGAGAACCTGCCGCTACCGCTGTCGAAGCTAATGCCGGAAGTTTGTAGGAACCGTTCGCGTAATTAAATAAAATAAAACAAATTTTATTAATTCAATTACAATACAGAAATAAGAAAGCTAAAAATTACTAGTACGAATACAACTGAAATAATCAAAATAAAGGAAAGGTGTAGAAGCAGAGTGGCTGAGGCACGTGTTCACACGCTTCCCTTAAAACAAATTCCGAGTTTCACAGGAGTACTCGTTTTGTTTCCCAGGGTACAACAGCCGGAGCAGAAGTACTGCCGGAATTGGCACAGGAACCAGATGTCTACCTTGAAAGCTGCAAGAAAAAGAACAGAAGAATGTAGAGAGAGTTGTAGGTGCTGTTGTGTTTCTGGTGTATTCAGCAGCAAGGTATGGAGCTGTATTTATACAGCTCCTGATTTGAAACAGCCAAAAAACGAATTAAATAAGAGGTTTAAATTGCATTAAACGTCTTCAATGCAATTTAATACGTCATTTAATTCTCAGTCATAACCGTTTGACTTGGCAGTTTCGTTGTTGAAGTGTAACTGCATTTCTATTGAATGCTGGAAGCTTCTGTGTGCGCGCGCGCGCAAGACCGCACCAGGTCTGCACGCCCATGCGCGGTGCGTCCTTTCTTTTGGCTCACTACCATGCGCGCATGCGCTACACTGACTCAGGTCCATGCGCGCGTTCGCCACATCACCTGTGAGCCTATACGAGCACGCCACTCGCGCGCGGACTGCCATGTCACGCGCCTCCAACCCGCACGCTACTTCACCACTTGGTCCTTGCAGCCTCTGTGATCCATCACGCGCACGTGGTCAAAAATACAAAGGCGGCTCTCAAGCGGCTCGCGGCGATGCGAGCGTGCGAAGTGCGCCATCAAAGCGCCACATTGCGCCTCATCACCCACGCCGCGCGCACGTGTGAGTTAGGGTGCTCCGCACCTTTCGCGAGGACACTTAGTGTGTGCTTCCATGAAACAATAAGGATGGAGAGTTCCCACTTAAATACCCATTTAAGTTCCATCTCTCCTCCGATGTGGGACAATGTGCTACTTTCCCTTTTGTTTCAGCATTCAATGTTTCAAACACCCAACTTTGAGCATCGATATCTCATTCATCTTAGCTTCGTTTTAGACGTGGTTTAGTTTGTTGCGAAACTCTTCCAACATAGAACACAAACCCACAAATAAATATATAAAACCCGCTCATTTTATTATATTTATTTCTAGTCCAAAATAGGAAAAAATCATTTTCCTATATTTGTGAAAAATGCTATTTTAACCTATTTTTCCAACAAAGTTTTGGTGAGAAAGACCCATTGCATTCTAGCTGCTGTTTATATTATTGTTTTATACTACTCTTTTGGTGGTCTTGATTTTGTTGATCTATCAAAGTGTTGTAGAGAACCAAAGTTTGGCTAAGAAATGATGATATGCATTGTGCATTTATGTGTTTATTGAAAAATGTATTTTTTTTTTTTGGTAACATGTAAAACGCAATTGATTCAATTATATTATTTTTCTTATGCACAGGTCAAAAAACCACATGCTACTCTTTATATTGTTATTTTTCGTTAAAAGTGGCTTATTATTTTTTTTTTTTTGGTAATTTGAAAAATTGCAATGGTTTCAGGCTTCATTTATATTATTGTTATATGCTCAGTTCAAAACACTATCAACTTCTTTTATCTAATTCTTTTTCATAAGTTATTCTTCAAGTATCGGCTTCAATTATTGAAAAGTGGATTGAAAAAACACATTTTTTTTAGTCAATTGCGTTTTAGGTTAAAAAAAAAAACATTTTTATGTGTTTTGGGACCATTACGTTTTCTTCAAGTATCGGCTTCAATTATTGAAAAGTGGATTGAAAAAACACTTTTTTTTTGTTTTGCGACCATTATGTTTTAGAAAAAAACACATTTTTTTTTTTGTTTTTAGTCAATTGCGTTTTAGGTAAAAAAACATTTTTGTGTGTTTTGGGACCATTACGTTTTAGGAAAAAAAAACCTTTCTTTTGTGATTTTGTCTATTGCGATTTTAGGAAAAACACATTTTTATGTGTTTTTTGGTCCAATGCGTTTTAGAAAAACACATTTTGAAGTGTTTTTATTCCATTGCGTTTTAGATAAAACACATTTTTATTTGTTTTTAGTCCATTGCGTTTTAGAAAAAAAACACTTTCTTTTGTATTTTTTGTCTATTGCGTTTTAGGAAAAAACACATTTTTATGTGTTTTTTGGTGCATTGCTTTTAGAAAAACACACTTTGAAGTGTTTTTAGTCCATTGCGTTTTAGGTAAAACACATTTTTATGTGTTTTAGAAAAAAAAAACATTTTCTTTTGTGTTTTTAGTCCATTGCGTTTTAGAAAAAAATCATTCTTTTGTGTTTTTTTGTCCAGCGTTTTACGCAGTTGGGTTATCGAAAACTTTTTTTTTCAAAAGTATAACAATAGTGTGCTCGTTTTGAAGATAAAAAAACGTTTGTTTTTATGGTGCAATTTTTATAAAAAAATAATGTTGTATGAAAAAGTTATTAACGTTTTAGAAATAGGGGGAATTGGAGGACAGAAAACTATTGACTTGAATGGACTAGAATACCATTAAAATAACTCACACACCTCCTTTTTTTTGTTTAATCTCACTCATTTAATCTTACTAATATGATCAAGATTACTTTCTATCCTTACTACATAAACATACTTCTTATTATATCCTGATTCTACATAAACATACTTCTTATTATATCCTGATTCTTATTATGATGTATACTTTATCTTAATTAATAGGATATACGTAATAATATTAGTTTTGGTTGTGTTTATATATTACAGAGCTACGAGCTAGCTTGGACTCAAAGTTGAATGAATTTACCAGACCAGACTTTTATCTTAATAAGCTGGAAATTTTAGCTCAGTTTCAGCTTATCAAAAAGTTGAGTCAGGTCATTTATTATTTCCAAATTTTAAACCTTGTTTATATTTTCATTTTTCCAAATTTGATAACAAATTATATTTTCTATATAAATTCAAACTTTGTAAATAAATTTAATACGAGCCAACAAACTTACGTAAAACTTCGACTTGTTTGCTATTTAAGTTATAGCTTATAAAATTAAAATCTAGACCGAATTTATATGGGCCGAACAAGCAGTCTTTGCCTTGCCTCCATTCATTCACAAACAAACCCCCCTTGAGCGAGCTTTTTTTTAAAAAGAGCTTTAAGCCACGAGGTTTTTGCTCAGGACCACTTTTTTACTATGGTAAACCAACAAGCATCGTCAGCGTCTTGGATCAAACACAAACTCAACCACAACATCACCATCGCCGGTGAATCACCTATGTTAAAACCCTACAAATGTGATCAAACACCTAAACCCAAATCAAAATCTGCAAATCCATCTGGCATAACTGGCCATCGCGGGTCCTGTTCTGTTATCTAAACAGGAAAGAATACACAAAAAAAGAACATGATCCTCCAGAATATATGCTCACACACATAGAATATATTCATAAAGCTCAATCACTAACTGAAGCAAAGAAAGCCTGTTATTTGTATCCAAAGTTCTTGCTACTTTTAAATATGCTTCATACACAACCATACAAATTAACAAAGCTGACTAATTTGACATTCAAAAGTCAAAGATCAAGTCTTTTTGGTCAAAAGGGGTATATATGATTTTGATTTTTGAGTGAAAAAGACGATTCATATAACAAAACATTTACTAAAGTAAAAAGATCCATGAAGATACAACTATGACGACACGATAAAACTAATATTTTTGGAACTGTACGGCACTAGCTACAATCTATATCGATAATGTGAACAAACTATATGCAAGTTGAAGCCTTCGAAGTGCGTTTGTTTGTTCCGAGGATTATAACAATAACCGTTACATCATCATGGTATTTTCTTCTTCGGCCAGCAGGTACACTCATCAACTCTTCAGCACTGAAACCTGCAAGATTTTCGATTTTTCATTGATGTATATGATGAAAGATTACTTGATCTATAAAATTTTATACACCCCAAATTAACAAATTTCAATCTTTTGTAGGGGTGGCAATTCTTGACATGACGCGCAAAAAAATAAGTTTTGGGGTCGACTAACACGACCTGTTTAAATACACAGGTTGTGTTCGGGTTGACTTGTTTTCAAAATGGGACAGGTTTAGGTTGGTCCATATAACTCGTCAACACGTATGACTCATATAAAACAATGGGTTAATTGGGTTGTGTTCGGGTTGACCCGAATTCATGTGTTTGCAGGTTAGGCTTTGACACGAATATTAAAATGGGTTGGGTTCGGGTTGCATATTTCAACCCGCAACCTATCAACACGACACGATTGACACCCCTAAATTTTTGGTCAAAAGCATACAAACTTTACATGACTTATTGAGCCTACTATTATATCCACTTGCTTGATTCTCTTTAAAAGTCATTTTCATAATTGATAAAAATTCAATTTTAATCCGAATATTTGTTGATTGAATTAAAAAACTACATAGCTGGACCACGAATTCAACTCAAAAGGACTGTAAACTAAATATTTAAAAAAAAACTTCACATAAAAGAAACTTATGAATTTACCTGCAGAACAAGCAGCTTTGAGTACAAGTTGCTCCAGTAGATGTTTTGCCGGATCCCCATACGGTTTTGCGGATATGTAGGAATGAACAAGCTTCACGGCCTCATCATTTGAGAAGAAATCAAACAAACCATCACTCGCGAGTATTATAAAGTGATCAGAGCTTGAAACTTCATGCATATACAGTGATGGTTGTACAGAGACGTATGGAGGACTTATAAGATTGTGAACCCGTAGAATACCCATTAAAGCATCGTTCAAAACTTTCTGCACAAAATAGATAAAAAAAAACACAAAAAAACCGTATGACTAAAATGTTGACTACTGAGTACTCGGGCGTTTGGATACGTGTTTTAGAAGTGATTATCTGACATTCAATAAGCATTATAGATATTTCACGAAAATAAGACCAGTTGCATAATAGATAACTTTCTACCTTTTTCAAATAACCAACTCCAAATGCGCGAGTGACCTTCAACTTGCCTTTGACTTTTCCATGCACGATTGTCTTCGGATCATCGGGATGTTCACCAAGAACTCGGTTTCTTTCCACTTCATTATCTGCCGTATGGCTATCTGTTAACTGCACGGCTTTCAACCCCTTAGATTCATCGATCGTATTTTCGTCATCATCCATTGCTAAAACCGCCCTACTATCACCTAAGTTCATTATGTACAAATCCTTCCCATGAATAAGCCCGACAAGAACACACGAGCCCACCGACACTATATCGGGCCTATCCTCCATTTCTTGCTCAACCATGTATAAGAAATCGTTTTCCGCTTGATTAAGCGCTCGTTGTAAGCTATCAAGAACTCGGTTTTTAGGCCTCATAGTATTACTATTACTATAACTATTACCATCTCCTATAAAGTAATCAAACTCCATGTCTAATGAATTTAGATTACACCTAATTGTTTCGTAAAATGTGCCCGCTAGAAAATCGGCTGCATCTCGTCCGTTAAATCCATCGTAAATCGTGCAAAAAAGCCAACCATTTTCCTCAGAACAAACCGCCTGAACCCTATCTTCTCCTGCCGCACCACCCGCCACTTGTACTTCAACTGCGTTGAGAAAATCTTCGTTTCTTGATGGCGCACTTAACGGTTTTGATAAAAACGAATCAAAATCGAGATTTTCGGAGGGAGATAGGCTGCAACTTAAATTAGACATGCTACTTGGGAAAGATGATGATAATAAATCGAGTTTTGTGAACGACGATGAAGAGGGTATTCTTCGAAAGGATTTGGGGGAGTCTAACGATGGAAGAATTTCAGAGCTAATTAAACCGTTGCAGATATTTGTGTTCGCTAATGTTGCATTACCACTTATGGCGGCCCCTGAGAGGCAAGAGAATGAACTATTGTTTCTTACGAGTTTTTTTCCCGAAGGGATGTCGTATCCCTTGGTTGTACTACATTTATAGCCGAAACTTACTTTCATTTCTTCACCGGGATCGAGAATTGAGTTTTCATGCGCCATTTCAATCTGAAAAATTAAAAAAAAAGAAAAAAAAGGAAAAAGAAAAGGAATTAGTTCCTTTAGTATATAGAGATAAATATCTGCAAGTCACTAACAAAACTGTAGCGGAAAATGCACATTTTATCAAAAATTCAATCAAGTATCACAATTCAATATAAATAAGGTTAGTTAAATAGACAAAGTTCATATTTTTAAATTTAAAAAAAAAGGTAATTGCATAAAAAGAAAGCCAACATCCCTCAAATTGCGTAAAGAAAAGAATTGTTGATGCAGGTAAACTTCGTAATCAGACGCAACTCACATTGGTTCAGTCCAGGCTCAAAACCGGCCTGAAACGGTCGTATGTTTACCTATTTACCAGGCTCAAAAACCGGTGCAGCTCACCTTGGTTCTAACCACTTAACTATTTACCACAAGTCTAGGAAAGGTTTATATAATTAACTTCCTCTAACTTGCTTAAGAATAAGGCGTTGAAGAAAATTGGTCGTTTGTTGTTTTATCCTAAGCAGTTAAAGCGGTAAAATAGCGGATAGCGGTCAAGGTCTGCTATACGATATATAGGTTATAGCGGTGATATAGCGGTAATTTTTATACCATGCATAATTTATGTACTTTTATATATATATAAATATGTCTTTGAAAAATATTAATAGTAATATCAAAATTCATAGTTTTATCATTCCAATTGAAAGATTTAGCTTCGATTCGGATTATGAACAAGCTTCATGATGAAGAAGTGCTTCCAGCGACCTCAAACCAGTGTGCGCTCCAGAACATTGGTCGTCGTACATCATTAATTTAGGTTTAATTGGTCGTATCCAGGTTTGATAAAACATTTGGGCCTTTTATTTGTTATGGGTTTAATTAATAAAAGTGGACTTTACATTAAATTTGGGTTGACCGCTAAAATCTGTCCAGTAGGCGCTATACAGGTCTTCAAATAGCGGCCAAATAGCGGGCTATAGCGCCGCTAATAGCGGTTCCGCTATAACCAACCAACCGCTATTTGGACCGCTACAAGCTCAGGTGTCCGCTAACCGCTATAGCACCGCTATAGCGCCGCTATTAACTGCATAGGTTTTATCAAATGACTATAAAACATAGCGATAGAAGTATCTAGAATACTGAATACCCTTTTATTAAATGACTATAAAACATAGATTCAATTAGAAGCATATAACTTTTGACTATATTCAAAAGACTGAGAGGTGGAAATTCAAAAGGGTTTTAAAATTATTAATAGAACCCAAATTATTAAATTAATGACAATGCAGAAATCAGCAAACATATAACTACCTATTAATAAAAAACAACATGATTAAAAAATATAAAAATAAACAAAAAATCATAAATAAAATATCGGTCAAAAGTTGTGAAAGTGAAATAGGGCGTGAACTTCTGACATGACGCAAGCATAACTAAGAACTAGTCAAAACTCATACGTGTCAACGCGCCAACAGGCGAACACGACCCGTTTAGCGCCCTGCTTCTTTAGTCATAAACTCATACAGGTTCAAAATCCAACCCGCGAACACAACCCGTTTAACACCCTTACATGAACACACCCTAAACAGGTTCAACAGCCATGAACAGAACCAAAGCAGAATTAACAACAATGCAGTTATCAAGAAACATATAACTATATAAGCATTCATTCAGTAAAACAAGATACAGTTGCAAAATCCCTAAATGATCAAAATCTTAATAACATTAAAATAAACAAGGGTTTGATCCAAACTCATCAACATAACAATACACCCCAAAACAAAAACAAAAATTACCAAATACCCATCAAAGGAAACACAATAAAGATTACAAATTTAATCACGAAACTAAATCTTGAACTTACCCTTTTGAAGAAACCGAAGAACCCAGATCAAGAACAGCAAAAAGGAGGCGACTTTATGCAAGAAACTCAAGATTGCAATAGAATATGAATGAGGGAGCAAGAGATTGGGGTTAAAAACAGAGCTTTATGAAGAATCAAAGATTGGGTGGTGTTAAAGATAGAACAGGAGTGTGAAAGAGTATGTAATGGCGGGGTGAAGATGGAATCAGAGGACTGGATTACAAGAAAGTCGGTGAATTTGTTAAAAACCACCCAAATAAAGGCAAAAGGGTCCATATAATTTCCCACTTGATGAGGGGGTTTTCATCTTTTCTAGTTGCCAAGAGGCAAAACACCTCCTCAATGTGATTTAAAGATTTTCTTGAAATAAAAATTTGATTTTTCGAATATCACATCTATCTATTGTCAACAGTGGATCTTTGATGGGTTGTAATCATGCCCAACAAATAGTTACAAGATTTGGATGTTTGTGTTATAGTGTGATATATATTGATGTGAGGGTAGGATATGTTGAGAGCTAAAATGGCACAAGATGTGAATATATAATTAGGGTCCAAAGATGATAAGTTCGCATTAAAAGTATTTAGACGGATGGCGCGCTCGTATACGGTCGAGTTTTACTAGGCTAGTCTCGTGTTTGAATTCAGCTTTTACATAAGTGTCAATACCTAACTTCGGTCGATTATGAAGAGGATAAGTTCACATTAAAAATCTTTAGATGGGTGATGCACTCGCATACAGTCGAGTCTTTCTAGGCTAGTCTCGTGTTTGACCAAGCTTTTACATAAAAAAATTTCTATCTTTAACCCCCATAAAATTTTTTCTATCTTTAACCCCCTTAAATGAAACATGTCCAATTCAACTAGTGTTTTACATATCTAATTGGTTAGCCGGTTATTGTTAGGGAGGTCGAATTACTATCAAGTATAGATATCGAGTATCCCCTACCTGATTAGTAACACTGCCGCGGTGTATCAGGTAGGATTATTTGGGTGGTAATTTCGGGTGATGTTTATCAAGCAGGGTATGTGTGTTTAACGGCTATAATGCCATAAGAAATTTATGAAGAGGATAAGTTGAGGGCTATATGACACAAGATGCCAATATCTAATTTGTAGGGTGAGTAGAAAACCGAAAAAAAAAAACGAACTGAAACTGAAAAAACCGATTTAACCAAACCGGAAAAAACGAACTGCACTAAAAACAGACAAAATACAAACCGAAATTTATGGTTCGATTATGGTTTTGCATTTTATGAAAACCGAACCGAACCAAATAACCTAAAAAAAATCTTACTTTTTTAAAGTTTGCTATATATTAATTCAGGAATGATTAATTTGATTCTTTAATGTTAAGTATTTATAATAAGAAATTAACATGTTTATTTATCTTTCAAATAATTTATTCATTGCCTATAAAAAATAACAAAATTTAACATAAAAGTTAAATGATTTTCATTGTATTATAAAGAAGATGTCTTAATAAAATCTTGGAAGAAACTTTAAAAAAAGATTATAAGGTTAAGTTTATGTTAATAAGATTAATTGAAAAAGTTAATATAATAATTTAAATGTAAACATCATAGAAACATTCTTAAATCTTGGATTATACTTTTTATTTTTGGATCTTAAGTAATTTTGTTCCCAAAACCGAAAATTGAACCGAACCGTTGCTAAAACTAAAAAAACCGAAACCAAAGGTTTTCAAAAACCGAACTGTAACACCCTTAAACACGTAATATCTTAAAAACGACGCAACGGAAATATGAGCTTAAAAATTTCTTTCTTTATTAATGACATTACTTACGAAAAGGCCTAGTTACAAAAATGTCATACTTTTACTAGAAAGAATTAACAACGTTCATACTTAAATTAATACTTCAAGGCGCGTTACATAATTCAAGTTAGGTGACCGTCCTATCCGTACAATCCTTGTTCTTTGACTCGATCTACGCCCGCTTATCTTCGTTAGTGGTAGAGGAAATCCGTGTGATACCTGTGGACATCATATACGACTTAACCATTAGTTATTATCTCACCATACAACATTATACTATATAATTGAAATTCGCATAGCATTCCATAATGTAAACATGGAATTATCCAAGCATTCTCTTAAATACTCTTAATCCAAGTCCGGCTTCAATTCCTCATGAACCCGACGATTTCATACCTGCATTTCATTCCAAACTCAAGGCACATCATTAGTAATCGTCAATACCCAGACATCTTGAAGCCATTCCTACGTACATACATAGCATCTTACATTCATAGCATCTTGCATTCATACATACTAACCTTCATACCTACGTTTATGCAATCATATACACCTATATACATGCTTCATTCATACACGCTTACATGCATATGAGTACTCGTTTATTTCTTTTATACACATAAACTTATACTAACATGTCATATTCACAACTCTCATAAAATAGATGTTATACACATTAACATACATACTTACTCGTTCCCAGACACATTTATAATCCAAAAACGTTAGTTATGAGGAGTTTATAACGTATCTATTTATGCCTGAAGGCTAAAATAACAAAACAATCAGCATTTTGCAAAAGCTGCCCGCCGTAAGCTACGACTCAGCCGTAGCTTACGATTCAGTTGTTCTGGTCCAAACATCAGCTACGTTCCGTAGCCTACGGCTGAGCCGTAGCTTACGATTTAACTGTTCTGATCCAAACAACAGCTACGTTCTGTAGCCTACGGCTGAGCCGTAGCTTACGATTTGGCTGCTCTGCAGCTTTTCCAACTTTGTCTTTTTTTTTTTTTTACGAAAACGACCATAACTTTCAAACCATTCACCCGTTTAACCTCCCGTTTCTTCCTACATGACCATATTTTGGTCCTCTATCAAATGGACTTAAAATCTAACATCCGAACTAAGGAAGTTCTTAACTTATATGCTTTCGGCTTAATATTCATTTACGAATTATTCGACCCGTTCATGTTTTTATCAAACAAATCATATGTTTATACCCAAAACTCACATGAACGTTATAACTATAACACTTTTACATTATCCGAAGTTCCGTACAATGAGTTTATAAACCCGATTCCCGGTATACGTTAAACTTATTCATTTCAATAAATTTTACGTAATTGAACTTTATTAGCACAATTTCCTTACACGAAATTGTTCCCATTGGTCATGTCTCAAACCAAGTCCTTTGCCCATTAACCCGCGTCCCCGTCTCTCGGTTAGCGCACTTATGAGAAATTCTACCCGTTACCTGGATTATAATACCGCCTTCTATACTTATGCAACCATTCTGTAATGAAATAAATTCTTATTTTGACCCGTTGGTCTACATAGCGAAAACATTCACTTCTAAATAACCAAATCCTAATAGGCTTCGATTATCATGCTTAAGTGACTAGCACATAACTTTGCTTAAATAATCTAAGAAGTGATTCGGAAACCACTTACTTAATACCCTTACTTGATATCATCATTAAAAACGCATCTCAACATAACTACTAACAATTATCAATAATATTCCAATAATTTCATTTACTACTAAAGAGGAAGTCCGGGAATTTACTTACCTTACGCATCCATATTCGCTCTCGTTTCCTCACGTCCTCATGACCCGTTAGCCCTTTTTGCTTCCATCCAGCTTGACATGATCCCTATACTCTCATTGCGTTGCGTCCACATTCTTGTTAGCATATAAAATTATACATATGAATGATCATGTCAATTTACATTTCACATTCGGCTTCATTTTAACTTTACTCGTCAATTTCCAACAACTCAAAGTACAACTAGAGTCGCATATTTTCATTCCACATAATTCTTCATGTCATCACATATAGCACTAGGGGTGTTCAGAAAAAACCGTAACCAAATAAAAACCGTAAACCGAACCGTAACCGTAACCAAGTAAACCGATCCGAATAACGAATTTGGTTTTTGGTTTGGTTTCTAACCGAAATTGAATTGTGAATATGGTTTTTGGTTCAGTTTATGGATCCATATTTTATTTTATTTGGTTTATTCGGTTTATTTGGATAACCGAATAAACCATTTAACTTAATTAATTATTAAATAAAAATAATAATATTTTATAAATCATATACAATTTATTAACCCAAAATAGTTGTTTTTTATGAAGCCCAAAACATCAAATGTAAATCTAAAAGCCCAACTAAAACCCACTCATTTCTAAAATAATAGAACTTTAGACCTTCAGTATAGAAATTAGGGTTTAGGATTTCTACATTTTCTTGATGCATTTATCATGGGAGGTAGGGTGCTTGATACATTTAGGAGTTTTTAAGTCCACCAATTGTTGAAGCTTTAATTTGTTGTCAAGATTGGATTTTTCCAGATGGTGATGTTGGTGATGTTGTTAACACGAAAGAGAACATTGAAGAGCATGATAAGCTGGAAGAAGGTTATTGTTTTTTACCCGTTTCTCATTATTTTTTTAACAAACATTATTCATATTATATTTACAAGTTTTAACAGCTAGACATCTATTGGTTTTCTTGTTTCATGTAGAAATGAAGGGTTATGCGTGATTGGGGGAAATGGTTATGTATGAAGGTTCACTCGAGTTGGAGAAAGACTCATGTTTGAAGATTATTTATATTTTGTGCCATTAGACTTGTTAACTATTTATAGTTTCTATGATCTATGTTTTGAAGCTTCATGGATGTGTTTGTTTTATTTCGCAATGAATTTTTTTTGTATTCGTATATTGTTAGGTGTAAATTAGTTAGGAAGTTGGAACACAAACATAAATATAAATTAGAAAAAAGTACTTATGTACAATTTGGTTAGATTTGGTTTATTTAGATTATTTGGTTTCTAACCGAAACCGAACCGAATTGAATTTGGTTTGGTTAGGATCGGTTTGCATATTCCGTATTTGGTTTGGTTTGGTTTTTGGTTTGGGGTACAAAATTTTGAAAACCAAATAAACCGAACCGAATAAACCAAATAAACCATAAACCGAACCGATGAACACCCCTATATAGCACATATTGATAAAGCATGTACTTAATGATTTCTAATTTCACACATCCACAACTTTATAGCCGTTTATACTACGGACATCGTTTACATTTCATACTCACATAGTAACACATTTACAATCACAAGATCATATATGAACGCATCCTAAACAATTCCTTACATACTAGTCATCTCATAATTCCACAACTAACAACATCATTCAAAATCACTATCCTTGAATCCGACATCATTCTTACTAGCAACCCACATTCTTGTTCTCTTAAGCATTTCATCGAACACTTGGCGGGTTTCGCATTTAAAGCTTAATGTACAAATATTCCATGTTCATCTTCCTAATTCTTGTGCTCACTTGTCATTAACATCTAAATAAAAATCGCATAACTTCACACCATACTAAATCTAACTAGCAAGAACCAAATCACATAAATCATAACACATCCAAATTTGCATAAGATTTGACATGGGTAGTATACCCATGTCGCCACCCTACCTATAGCAAATGGGTTTTCCCCAAATCTTCATCATAGTCAAAATTAAACATACTTTGGCATCTACATATTCATCATAACTAACATTCATACTTAAATCTTACACTATAATCACAGATTACACAAAACCCACTATTTCAAACATCATTAAAACACCAAATTCGACTTACATGATGGTAGAAACACTTAAGTGATCGACATTCCTGATTCATGCATTCATTTAGTCCTTCAATCCTCTTTCAATTTGATGGATTTTGGTGTTCTAGGGTTTGACCCCCTTCTTCCTTCTCTTCTGGTCGAACATCGACTCCAACACACCCCCTGAGTGTGTATTTTTTTTTGGGTTTTAATTTTAATTTTAATTAAACATAAACTTTCACCTTTTTGGCAACCTTGGCCCCTCTAGTTGTTACTTGATCACAATTGTAGCAAATTCCTTTCCTTGATTGTTTTCTTAGACATTTACCAAGTATAATAACTTAGTTATTATATTTATTTAATTAAACATGGTACCGTTCTAACGAATTTTAAAATTCGCGTTTTGGGATGTTACACGAACCGAACCGAACAATGCACACCCCTACTAATTTGGGTCCAAACATAATTATGAGGAGGATAAGTTCACATTAAAAGTGTTTCAATGGATGACGCACTCGTATGGGGTTGAGTCTTTCTAGGCTAGTCCCGTGTTTGAATTCGGCTTTTACATGATTAACATTAGCAAAAATGACACAAGATGTCAATACCTAATTCGGTTCCAAACATAATTATGGGGAGGATAAGTTCGCATTAAATGTATTCAAAATGGATGACGCACTCGTATGCGGTCGAGTCTTCCTAGGCTAGTCCCATGTTTGAATTCAGCTTTTACATAATTGATATTTGCAAAAATGACACAAGATGTCAAAACCTAATTTGGGCCCAAGTAGGATTATGAAGAGAATAAGTTCACATTAAACGTATGTAAACGGGTGACACACGGTTTGTGGACGAGTCTTACTAGGCTAGTCTCGTGTTTGAATTCAGCTTTTACATGATTGATATTAGCAAAACAGACACAAGATGTCAATACCTAATTTGGGCCCAAAGATAAGTACGAAGAGGATAAGTTCACATTAAAATAATTTAACCGGATGACGCATTCGTATGCGGTCGAGTCTTACTAAGCTAGTCTCGTGTTTGAATTCAGCTTTTACATTGATTGATATTAGAAAAAAATGACACAAGATGTCTAACACCTAACTTGGGTCCAAACATAACTATAAGGATAAGTTCACATTAAAAGTATTTAAACGGATGACGCACTTCTTTGCAATCGAGTCATTATAGGCTAGACTCGTGTTTGAATCAAGCATTTACATAATTTTTTTTTTCTATCTTTAACCTCATTGAATGAAACATGTATTGTGTTTTACATATCTAAGTGGTTAGTAGGTTATTGTTAGAGAGGTCGCACCACCATGTATAGGTATCAGGTACCCCCTACCCAATTGTGTCTGATACAAAAAGTACTTTATTATGAATATAACTCTGTACTCAACAAATTTTATACCGCCACGTTGATAAACTTATAAAACGAATATGGTATATAGTTTAAAATTTAAAAAATAATTCATATAATTTTGATTATATTTTAATTTATTTTTGTAATTTAATAACAACAATGATTAAGTTAAATCTAATTATTATAAAAAATATTTACATAGCTCCTTAAGTTCATATTTGACCGGTGGTATAAAATATTGGGGTGAGATTTATTTGAATTTGAAAAAAAAAAACAATAAATTAAATAAGTAAAAAGACAAAAATACCCTCATTTAACTGACTTTTTTGATAAAGTTAATGGGCTGGATAAAAATGACAAAAAAAATTCAAACCTCAGGGACATATGAGAAAAGTTGTTATTATTATTTATTTGTAATTATTATATAATTATAATTATAAATTATTATTATCTAAGTCACTAGGTTATAGTCTCGTGTGTTACATGGGTTTCGTAAGATATTGTCTTTATTCAACCCGTGTAATACGCGGGTCTATAACCTAGTCTATAATACATTTAAATCATTTTAGATGGACAACATGGTAATTTCATAAAAAAAAAATAATAATATGCATGTTACAATTTTCGAATAGGGTAAAGTGCTATATGCAATAGTTCCTAATTTACCATAATTTAATAAACTTCTCCTATTTGATACATTATTTAATACACATGAGATTATTTATATCACTATATTAATTATTATGATGTTATTTATAACACTTTAAATTAAGATTTAAATTTACATTTAATATTTATTTTTCTATAACTAGATACTATTTAAATTAAGAATTATACCACCACCACAACAACACTAGTAATAATATAAATGATCAGTGTTTAAGGCATGTCGGGTTAGATTGCACTCTTCAAAAGAGTCTCGGTGACACCTGTCGCATTGCGCGGAACAACCTAAATATTTGTAATAATAATAATAATAACCAAATATAAGCATTGTTTAAGGCATGACATGTCACACCCCAACCGATGGCGAAAACATCGGAGTGAGACGAAGATATATTGCTCATTGCACACAACACTAAAAGTGACAATAGAATTAACATAAACTGGTTTCATTTCATTTCAAGAGTCGGATTACAATACAAGAAATTCAAGTATAATATAATTCAATACAACAAAACAAGGTACAACATAGCATAATACAAAATTGATACAACAATTAAAATCTATGATTTCTAGATGTGTATCTAAGGCCTCGTCACCACGCCCATTTTATCATCAGCATCATCCTGCAATATGTTATAAAGTATAAATCAACACACAAGGCACTGTCGAGTATACAAGTTTTTGATACATAGCATCAGTAAATAAGTTTAAACGAATCCACATGACAAACAAGTTATTCAAGATAAACAATAAACTGGCATGAGAACAAACAAGTCAACCCAAAGTTTAACGCAAGAAAAGATCTTAACATGACCCAACGTTCACAGGCGGTGCGTTACTCCTATAGCATTATACATGTTAAGGGTAGGCTCGCACGAAGTTAATGACAAGTTTAACACAAAACGTACAAACCCGGACCAAAGTATCAAGTATAACGTATGCATGTATTGGATTGTTCATGCATTTTGTATAAAAGTCTAAGTGTAAGTTTATAAGATAACATATTGCACCCAAAGTGTAAAAATGAAAAAGGGTGATCGAATATACTCACAATTTTGGTAATTCTTCGTTAGAATTCGTTTGAGCGTAGTTTTGGTAGGAGTAGGTGGACGTAGTACAGGAACACCGAGGTTATTCTACCCCACGAGCAAAGGGATGATGGAATTAGTACAGGAACACCGAGGTCACCCTACAGGGCAATCGAAGGTGTGAGTCAGAGTTGGAGAAATAAGTTCCAGAAATTAAAGTACTTAGTATATTATGAAAATAATAAGTAAAAATACACAGAAAGTGTATTCTGTTTATGCACTTGTCTGACACTGATATTTCTGTGGTTTTACGGGTCCAAGCTTGCCCGACAGAATCAATGACAAGGAACACGAAATCAGAATGATGAGAACGGAAATACGAACTGTTCGGACAAGTGTATCCAGAACGGATGTGCCATTCGTACGAAATGGACAGTTGGTTGGCAGATTCTTGTTTAGAACTTTTTAACTATTAAGCAGTTACGTTCGCGTTTTCTGTTAAGTTTATTAGTTATAGTATTAGTACATTATCAGTCCAGTAATATCAAATGTCTCATAGAAGTCATGCATGGAGGTTTCAACCTCATTATAGATCACCAAAGCACAAATCAGTTAACTTAGTTAACTGACCGGTTGGTCATGATTACTGAAAGGAAATAACAGAATGTAAAGTTTACCAAACAACCGAACAATGTACAACCCAGGTGTGCCAACACGATATGGAAAGGTAATCCTAAGTGTCGGAGGTTGGACGACGTTCACTTGTTCTAGGTCTAGCAAGTTGTTTGGGTGTTCGTTTACGAGTTTAAATGAGGTGGTGGTTCTAGATTGGAAACCAAGGTTCCCACAGAACACATTCTGATGTTCCATAATTAACTATATGGAAAATAGCAATCTGGACAATCATTCAACACTTGAAAGTCATCGGAACTAGATAAACAGCTGCGTTCATACAAATGGGGGTGTCATATTAGTACGAAAGGGATGTCCCTTTCGGACGAATGATCCTGTCATTCGGACGGATGTGCCTGTTTCTTAGGTAAATCAGTTCGGTTTTGTTTGAATTGACCACCTACTCAACTAGAATTGGTTACGTCTTGAATCCACAGCTATTTACTCAGCTTGTGAGCTCGACGAACCTCTGATCCAGTTAAGTTTGAATTCAGAAAGTGTGTAAAATGGTTTTTGAAAAGATCTAACTTCATTTCTAGCTTGGTCCTCAACAATTTGAGAGTTTGTGTTATATTGCCCAAGCGAATATGAGAAACCAAGTGAAAGATGATGAAGGATCTATGTAAAACTTGTAAAAAAATCAGAAGAAAGTAGGAGAATTAGATGAAGAACATAAGTTTTTTGAGCTCAATACTCACTTAAGAGTGGCTGAGACAAGCTCCAATGATTCTGCCCAATGTTGGTTCGAGAGAGAAATTCGAGTGTTGAAGGTTTGGAAATGAAGAAATGAGTTGGTATTTATAGAGTGGAAGTGCATGTTAGGGCGGATGGGCCTTTAAGGGCGGATGGCCCATACGAGCGAACTGGGCCGGCCCATTCGTACGAACGTGCCAGGCCCAAAAGCCCAATGTTCTATTTTTGTTTAATCGATGGTTTTAAACGTATAAGTGTTGTGCATAAATAAAAGAATGTATAAATGTATTTTGCATGTATAATAAGTATGAATACGCATGAATTTGTACATAAGTATGTATATAACAAGAATAATCGACAAGTATTTATGAATAACACAAGTATATAAAAGATAGGATTTTCATTATGATTCAAGTCTCGAATTACAACGTATGAAATAAAATATGAATACGAAGTGTAGAGTCTCGTTGATTTGAAGATCTTCAAGTGGAACTTGAAGTCCTTCTTCAGCCAAACATTTCTTTAAGTTAGAGACATGGAAGGTAGGATGAACATTGTTGAGTTCTTCAGGTAGGTCCAGTCGATACGCTACCTTGCCAATCCTTTCGAGAATCTTGAAAAGACCCACGTAGCGAGGAGCGAGCTTTCCTTTCTTACCAAAACGAACTACACCCTTCCAAGGGGATACCTTGAGAAGTACAAAGTCACCCACGTTGAATTCCAAAGGTTTGCGACGCTTGTTAGCGTAACTCTTTTGTCGGCTCCTGGCTTTCAGCAAGTTGTCTCAAATTTGTAATACCTTGTCCGTTGTCTCTTGTATAAGCTCGGGACCGATGATTTGAGCTTCTCCGATCTCGTGCCAACAAATAGGCGAACGGCACTTATGACCATACAATGCCTCAAACGTTGCCATTTGAATACTCTCGTGATAACTGTTATTGTACGAGAATACGATCAAAGGCAAGTGCATATTCCAGTTGCCACGTTGAATTCTAGACAGGAATTTCTGGTTGTTCGAGCAAGCCAGAGGGACGTTGATGTTCAACTTTAACCTTTGAACAAGTGAGACACTTCGAAACATAGGTGGCGATATCTTTCTTCATTCCAGGCCACCAATAAGACGTACACATGTCATGGTACATCTTATCAGCACCAGGGTGAATAGAGTACCTTGATTTATGTGCCTCCTTCATCAGAAGTTCTCGAAGATTATCACGGGTAGGAATCCAGACATGATCGAGATAGTATAGAATACCATCAGATTTAGTTACAAGACTCCCTTCAGCACCGCATTGCATCTCGTTATAGAGGTTACCCTCATGAACAGACGCTTATTGAGCTTCACAAATGCAGTTTCGAAAATCGTTGACAAGTTGAAAGCAACGAACACTCTTGACATGAGTTTTACGACTTAGTGCGTCAGCCACGACATTCGCTTTACCAGGACGGTATCGAATTTCGCAGTCGTAGTCGTTTAACAACTTTACCCAGCGACGCTGAAGCATGTTAAGTTCCTTCTAGTTGAAGATGTGCTTAAGGCTCTTATGGTCGGTGAAGACCACACACTTAGTACCATAAAGATAGTGTCGCCATATCTTCAAGGCAAAAACAACTACACCAAGTTAAAGGTTGTGCATAATGTAGTTTTTCTCATGTATTTTGAGTTGCCTCGATGCGTAGGTGATAACCTTGTCCCATTGCATAAGAACGCAACCAAGACCTTTGTTTGAAGCATCGCAATACACGACGAAGTCATCGTTACCATTAGGGAGAGTAAGGATAGGAGCATTGCAAAGCATGTCCTTGAGCGTTTGGAAAGACTCCTCTTATTCATGACCCCGAATAAAAGGTTTCTCTTTTGAGTCAAGGCGGTAAGAGGGACAACGATTTTCAAAAAGTTAGAAATGAAACGACGATAGTAACCAGCTAGACCAAAGAACGAACGAATTTCAGACGGAGACTTAGGAGCAATCCAATTCTTCACAGCTTCAATCTTCGCAGGGTCAACGTGAATACCAAGTTCGTTGACGGTATATCCAAGGAATTGAACTTCTTTTAGCCAGAATTCACACTTGGAGAATTTGGTGTAAAGACGTTCAGTGCGCAAAAGTTGAAGGATAAGACGCAAGTGTCGCTTGTGCTCTTCTTGTGTCTTGGAATAGATGAGAATATTTTCGATGAAGATGATCATGAAACGGTCAAGATAAGCTTTGCACACACAGTTCATCAAGTCCATGAAAACCGCAGGTGCGTTGGTCAAACCAAAGGGCATGACTACGAACTCGTAATGACCATAACGTGTACGAAAAGCGGTTTTGGGTATATCTTCTTCAAGGACTCGAAGTTGATGATAACCATAATGAAGATAAATCTTGGAAAAGCAAGTCGCGCCTTGTAATTGATCGAAGAGATCGTCGTTGCGAGGAAGAGGATATCAGTTCTTGACTGTAAGATTGTTGAGCTCACGATAGTCAATGCACATCCGAGTTGATCCATCTTTCTTCTTGATGAATAAAACAGGAGAGCCCCAAGGAGAGGTACTAGGGCGTATAAAGCCTTTATCAAGAAGTTCTTGAAGTTGGCTCGATAGCTCTTGCATTTTCGAAGGTGCTAAACGGTAAGGAGACTTAGCAACAGGTGTAGCGCCATGCACTAAATCGATGCGAAAGTCAACAGAACGGGCAGGAGGCGGACCAAGGAAATCGTTAGGAAAAATGTCAGGAAAATCACCAACAAAAGGAACATCACTTATGCTCGAGCCCTAATCCTTCTTTTCCACAACATTGGCAAGAAAGGCGAAGGAACCCTTACGCAAGTGTTTGTTTGCTTGAGTACACGACATGAGCTCGAGACCTTTAGAAGGTTTCTCGCTATAGACGTGCAAGGAATCACCATTAGGAAGAGGAAGATGAATGAACTTGTCGGAACAAACAACTTCAGCACGAACTCGCCTAAGCAAATCCATGCCTACTATGATGTCAAAACTACCCATTTGCATAGGTATGAGGTCAATTGGAAAAGTATGATCATTGAGTTTTAATGAACATCTAGAAAGAACGGAATCGACAACAGTGACGGATTTACCATTTGGGACTTCGACAGCGAACGATTTGGGCAACTTAGAGCGTCTACACTTAAGCATTGGTTTGAATTCAACAGATACAAAACTCTTATCTGCTCTAGTATCAAATAAACAAGATGCATAGACATTGTTGATGAGGAACGTACAATTTATAACATCGTTGGTGTTCTACGCCTGAGCGACGGTGATGACGAAAGCTCTGCCTCGAGCTTGCTGAGGCTGCTGCTGCTACTGCTACTACCGACTGTTGTTGTTGGCGCGACGAGGGCAAGCATTAGCGAGATGGTTGAGATCGCCACATTTGAAGCAGGCACGAAAAGGAGCGGCTTATGGTTGAGCATGGTTAGGTGCAGGGTTCTGAGCTATGACAACTTGGTTCTGGTTGATTGCGAGTTTGTGACATTGTGGTGCAAAGTGCCCATACCAATTGCAGTTCGTGCACAAACGACATGGTGCATTGGTAGGATGGTGGTAAAGGCAATTGTTACACTTGGGCTGAGTCCCAGTGTAAGCCTTTTCTTGTGGTTCGGTGTTAGGAGTGGCAGGAACTGATTGCAAAGGTTTAGGGTTTTGTGGAGTGACGACCGCACAATTTTGGCTTGAAGCCTTCCACTTCTTGCCCTTGTTTTTCTTGGATGACTGCGAGGGGGAGGGTTCAACAGTGGTAGTATCGGTGGTGGCTTGATGTGCGTTCTTCGATGGAACTTTTTTAGAAGCTCCACGAATAACACAGTTGTTGTTAAGTCGGGCTGCCAAATGAAAGGTGTCCTCAAGAGTTTTAGGTGAAGCTGACTCTACGAGGTTCGTGATCGAAGTGGGGAGACAATGGATGTATTTGGTGGTGGCTCTGTCAACAGTGTCGACTTGGCCAGGGCACAAGATACTCAGCTGCTTGAAGCGGGCAGTGAGACCAGCGTTATCATCCCCGACTTGCTTCAGATTCCAGAACTCATTCTCTAGTTTCCGAAGTTCATGGGGGGGGGGGATAAAACTTATCCCTCATCAGTTTCTTCAATTCAGCCTAGGGTAAGGCATGGGCAATGTCGTTTCCTCGAGTTTTACTCTTAGAAGTCCACTAATCGAGTGTTGTCGATCGGAACACTCCCGTGGCGTTTTGGGTTCTAAGGTTGTCAGGACAACTACTTTGGAGAACCATCGAAGTAAAGCAGTAGCGCCTTCTTCACCAGTGAATTCGAGGGGTTTACAGGCCATAAATTGTTTGAATAGAAACGTCGACTTAGGTGTTTCCTCCTTTGAATCGACGGAGGCATGAGGAGTTTTAGTGAGGGTTGGAGTTGCTCACGATATCGGGAAAGACCTTGGCCATTTGCTCGGCCATTTGCTCAGCGATAAGTCCGACGGGGTCTTTCTTGGATATCGTGTCGTCATTGTTGTTGGAACCTTTCTTCGAACCTGATCATGAATTCTTTGCTTTCTTGGACGAGTTAGGGCTTGGAGAAGACATCTAAAGGTTTGAAAGAGAAAGAAAGGATGAGACTTGATAATAATTCAAAGTAACGTTTTGCATATATATCGTTCAAGTATCACACATGACATATGATTCACATAATTTGCATGAATTTAACAAGTATTCGCAAGTATAAACACGTATGTTTGCATAAAAGAGTATAAATTTAGTTTGTTCACGAGAATTATTAACGTTTGTGCTTGCGAGAAACGTGCGAATCGTGCATCATTTTGAAATAAACGAGATAACAAGTATTAAAATGCATAGAAATTGAGATAACATAAAAGAGAGGCTCAATAAAACATTGGATTGTTTTGGGTTTAGAAACTTCGACTATTCCAAAGTGAATCGAAATCCTTTCTAATTAGGGATACGTGCTTTGGCCTATAGGTAAATACTCTCGTCGAGAAGCGATTAACGGTATTTTACCCTTCCAGTTACTACACGTCCCTAATCGATTGAAAAATCGAAACTTTGTCGGGATTGAAAATCAAAGAATGGGACTAGTCGACAAGATGCGGGTTTCACCCCTAACTTGACGACTTCGTACCCTAAGTGTGGTTGGTACTCGTTGGGTCAAGAAAATAAATTCCGACACTATGACGACGGTCCACTAGAATTTGAATTGGAAATTCACCAAATTGTGGGTTTCACGCCTATTTTGGTGAATTCGTCTCGTTTGTATTACGAGTGTCTTCAAGTCTTCAATGTGTATTGTATAAGTGTCTTAGGATAGACATGTTGTAAGTATTAAGATAAAAGGAAAAGATAGAAGCAAGTAGGAAGAATTTAAGTATTTCAAGAATCACAAACTGGCCAGTTCGCACGAAGAAACCGAAAATTGAACTGAACCGTTGCTAAAACTGAAAAACTGAAACCAAAGGTTTTCAAAAACCGAACCAAACCGAACAGTGCACACCTCTACTAATTTGGGTCTAAACATAATTATGAGGAGGATAAGTTCGCATTAAAAGTGTTTTAATGGATGACGCACTCATATGCGGTTGAGTCTTTCTAGGCTAGTCCCGTGTTTGAATTCAGCTTTTACATGATTAATATTAGCAAAAATGACACAAGATGTCAATACCTAATTCGGGTCCAAACATAATTATGGAGAGGATAAGTTCGCATTAAATGTATTCAAATGGATGACGCACTCGTATGCGGTCGAGTCTTCTTAGGCTAGTCCCATGTTTGAATTCAACTTTTACATAATTGATATTTGCAAAAATGACACAAGATGTCAATACCTAATTTGGGCCCAAGTAGGATTATGAAGAGAATAAGTTCACATTAAACATATCTAAACGGGTGACACACCGTTTGTGGACGAGTCTTACTAGGCTAGTCTTGTGTTTGAATTCAGGTTTTACATGCTTGATATTAGCAAAACAAACACAAGATGTCAATACCTAATTTGGGCTTAAACATAATTACGAAGAGGATATGTTCACATTAAAATAATTTAAACGGATGACGCATTTGTATGCGGTCGAGTCTTACTAAGCTAGTCTCGTGTTTGAATTCAACTTTTACATTGATTGATATTAGAAAAAAATGACACAAGATGTCTAACACCTAACTTGGGTCCAAACATAACTATGAGGATAAGTTCACATTAAAAGTATTTAAACGGATGACGCACTTCTTTGCAATCAAGTCATTATAGGCTAGACTCGTGTTTGAATCCAGCATTTACATAATTTTTTCTTTCTTTAACCCCCTTGAATGAAACATGTATTGTGTTTTACATATCTAAGTGGTTAGTAGGTTATTGTTAGAGAGGTCGAACCACCATGTATAGGTATCAGGTACCCCCTACCCAATTGGTATCACCGCCGCCGGTGTATCAAGCAGGGGTATTCGGGTGATGTTTACCGAGTGAGGTATGTGTATGTAACGGCTATAACGCCATTGGATGTTTAGAAAAAAAATCAAAATTAAAACTTTACAGATATATATATCACATTTTTTTACACAATTATATTTCCATTTGTTCTCTATAGACGACATTTTTACATAGTTCTATCTCCATTTTGCATTTATCTATAATCTACATCTATATCTAATCCACTATATCTATATAATACATTTAAATCATTTTAGATGGACAACATGGTAATTTCATAAAAAAAAAAAATTAATATGAATGTTACAATTTTCGAATAGGGTAAAGTGCTATATGAAATAGTTCCTAATTTACCATGATTTAATAAACTTCTCCTAATTGATACATTATTTAATACACATGAGATTATTTATATCACTATATTAATTATTATGATGTTATTTAATAACACTTTAAATTAAGATTTAAATTTACATTTAATATTTATTTTTCTATAACTAGATACTATTTAAATTAAGAATTATACCACCACCACAACAACACCAGTAATAATATAAATGATTAGTGTTTAAGGCATGTCGGGTTAGATTGCACTCTTCAGAAGAGTCTCGGTGACACCTGTCGCATTGCGCGGGACAACCTAAATATTTGTAATAATAATAATAACCAAATATAAGCAGTATTTAAGGCATGACATATTAGATTGCGCTCTCTTAAAGAGCAGCATTGACACCCCCGCATCACGTAATACTATCCTATTTAAATTTGTAAGTAATAATTACTAAATATTTACATAATAAACAACAACAACAACAACAACAACAACAACAACAACAACAACAACAACAACAACAACAACAACAACAACAATAATAATAATGCACATGTATAATCAATGTTCAAGGCATGTCGGGTTCGATTACGTTCTCACAAAAAGCCCTGGTGACACTCGTCGCATCGTGCGGGCCAACCGACTAGTATATTACAAAGATGGATCACACTCTTCGAGTATACATTCCACGACTTGATTACGATAATATATTCTCAACTGATAGTAGCCTAGAATTTCTCACTGATCTCGTCAAGCGAGCCGGACATCAAAGCATGGCAACATCTAAAAAAAGATATGTGCCACATGATTGCAAAAAAGGTCATCAAGTTCTAATGGAAGATTATTTCATCGACAACCCCAAGTACAATGAGGCAATGTTTAGAGCAAGGTAACGTATGTCAAAAATTTTCTTTTTAAAAATTATAAGTGATATAGAAGCAAAAGACGAATGGTTTCAAGGCCTATATGGGAGGATGAAACAAGAGTTTTACGGCGATAAAAAAATGCACATCTTACATTAAACAATGGAAACCTGTAATCCTCCCGAGAATACGATGTGTATTTATGTATTTCCAAAAGGACTTTGCGTGAATGTCTATAATATTTCTATAATGCTATAATTCAGTTATACGTGTCTTTTGATGTAGACCGATAAGCCACGCCATTGTGCATTTATACCAAGCACACGAAGAAAAACATCACTTTAAGTTCGGGTGTGGTCGGTAGCATTGTTTGTACATATTTCATTTAGAGAATATGTCCTTCCGAGTTGAGAGGCCAATACATGAGAAGTGATCATCAATACCCGATGGTGATGCTCGAAGTGGTGGCCTCATAAGATTTCTGGTTTTGGCATGTGTTTTGTGGTCCACCCGGATCAAACAACGACAACAATGTTCTCCTACAATCTCCAATATTTATCATCGAACGAAATGGAACCGTGCCTAAGTGTTAATTTTATGTAAATGGACACTTATACAAATGCTAATACTATCTTACCAATAGGATCTCCCTTGCTTGGTCAATGTTTTGTGAAAACGTTTCAATATCTAACCGATCCAAAGGAAAAGAAATTCAAAAAGGCGGAAAAGTTTCCAAGAAAAGATGTGGAGCAATCTTTTGGTGTTAAAAGGAAAAATGAGGTATACTTAGGCGACCCATATGGGTTATGACTATAGGTAAGATTTGGGGTGTTGTGTATGTGTGCATGTTGCTGCACATGATGATCCCAAAGGACGACAATAATGCTATATTATAGGTCCACATAAGGGATCCACCGGCTGAGCTAATTTTTGACAATAATGTCCTTGCGGAGTTGTGAAATGAAGGTACACATTTTCGACTTCGATATGATCTTGTGGAACATCTTGGAACTCTGAAATCTACCCTACCTCGAGTTGGACGATGAATAGTTTAGTTTTATTTCCATGTATTTTTTATTCATGTATTAGTTTAAAATTTAATTATGTAGTTGTTTAAATTTTAATCATGTAATAGTTTAAATTTTAATTATAATATGTTTAAATTTTAATTATGTATTATAATTTAAATAAATATCATATCATATCATATCATATTATATTTTTATATCTAAATATTACGACTATATTCTAGCAACTATATTCTAACGGCTATATTTCAACAGTGGTATTACAACGACTGTATTCTGGTGGTTATAAATTTAATTCGTCTTCCAACCCACATTTACACTTCTTAATTCACATTTCACTCAAAATACCATAAACTTATGAGATATGGGTGGAGCTTATCCATTTACAATCAAACCAGTAGGACCTTCAAACCCTCGATGAACAAACCATCGACACTAAAACCCTCCACCTTGTAACGCTTCGCCTTTTTGTACTTTCCTTATTTAGAAAGTATTGTTGTAATTATATTTTTGGAAACTTGTAATCATGTTGTATTCTATTTTGTTTCAACTTTGTAATCCAAGACTAGTGATCATAATGAAAATTCAAGTATTTTATTCACGTTTATGTTATTCATGTTAGACTTGTTTGCATATTTATACTCAAAATCAATGATTTGGAAACACCATATTACATGTTTATTCCTATACAATATACATTTATGTTCGTTACACGTAAAACCGACTGAAACACACAACATAATCGAACTTGAACCTTCGAGAGGAAGGGAAGACCCCTCTCGCACGAAAGGACTCCTTTCGTACGACAGGGCGTGTCGCCCCGCCTCCCTGTCGTCCCAACTCACCCTAAAACCTATAAATAGGCGTACTACCTCACTCATTTTGCTTGCCCAGTCTCACAGACACTCTCCAAAACGCTCTGAACCCACCCTCTCATGATCAGAAGTCTAGGTATTGATTTCCTTTCACTTTCTTTCATTTTATTTACTTCATCTTGCATTTTAATTCTGTTCCTTAAACTTTTCTTTCAAATCCTCTTGATTAAACACATCTCATGGATGGTTCTCACGGGTTTGCTTAGGCAAACTGATGATGAGACCTCACCGCATATAAGATCAAATCAAGATTTACAAAACTTGATATTTTTTACAACTTGTTCATACATTTCATTTTAATTTTTGTACAAGCTCGGTGGAATCTGGTACCCATCAGACCCTCAACTCAGTTCATAGTTAAGGGTTGCATTAGGATTAATTTCCACCAAGAAATGATCTGTTTCGGACAGATCAAACAAGCGTTTTCGACAAAACAGACACCTTTCGCATGACAGGAGGTCCTTGTCGCACGAAAGGGATTTTTTTACTTTTTTTTGTTTTCGATTTCATATCTGTTCGATGTCCGTTCATCAGTGATGAACACCAAACAGTTTGCTAGTCACATAGTAAGTTAACCCCATCCAGCCTCCAACACTTGGATCACACCTTCTATGTTGTGTTGGCACACCTTGGTTGTCCTTACTTGACTGTTTGGCCAATTTTACCTTTTATTTTCAATTTTTTTAACAACTATTGTTATTGTTGTATGTTTAAATCAGTTTACGATTAAGTTTTACGCGCGAATTCGTATTCAAACAAGACCAGTCGCACGAGTAGGCACCCTGTCGCACGAAAGGTTACTGCCTTTCGCACGAAAGGGCCTCCTCTCGCACGAAGGGTCTGTTACTTGTTTGTTTCGTATTTCGTTCGTATTTAAAGTCTAATTCGAACCTTTTCACATCAGAATACTCATACCTTCGTTTACCCATTTTAGGGTGACCACGGTGTACCAACCTTCATCTAATCCGCTCGCGGTTTTGTGTTTACCTACGCAAAACTGTGAGTATACTCGATCCCTTTTTTCATTTTATTCACTTTGGATGCAACATGTACATTTATACAAAACACGCAACAATATTAAACATGTTTATCAAATCACACTCTATCCACTATTAAACATGAGACTTGTTATACTTGTTCATCTCATATGCTATGTTTACATGTGTTTATATGCTCATTAACTTTGCAAGCCTACCTTAATAATTATAGCGCTACAGGATTAACGCCCCACCCGTATTCTTCTGGTATTGCTAAGTAAAACACCATTACACCCTCTTTGTTTCGACGATGTTGGGTAATCACCATTGCGTTAAACTCTGGTTTGACATATAGTTTACGCTAGTATAGAATGTTAGTAACATTGTATACATATTATCATGTTGGATATGAGCACATTAAAACATTTTCTTTATTATGCTATGTATTCAAACTTGTATACTCGCCAACATATTTGTTGATCATATTTTAATACATGTTGCAGGTTGATAAATGATGATCAAAGGAACAAGTTTAAGGTGGACTTAGATACACGCCTAGATCATAAACACTTAATCATGTTTTATGTTTCATGTTTGCTACAATGTGTTGGTATTTGTTTTGTTGAACAATGTATTCAATTTAGTATTTATGAAATTTGGATTAATTGTATATCGTCACAATTAGTGTTATGATGCAATGAGCAATCTTATTTTCGTCTCACTCCGATGTTTCCGCCATCTGTTGGGGTGTGACAGATTGGTATCAGAGCCATAACTATAGGGAATTAGGAAAAGTAGGAATGCTTTTGGCCTAGTCTATAGTTTAGGAACATAATTCTTGTCTGTATTTTAAAACTACTTGCATTCTATCTTGCTTGCTTCTTACCTATTCTCCTTGGTCTTTAATAGACATGCCTTTCCTAAGGCAAACACAATACACACTTGAAGGCTTGGTGAAGACACACTTATTCCACAATCGAAACAACTCACCAAAATAGGGGTGATTCCCACATTTGGTGAAGACTTTCACTCCGCTATACTTGTTATTTTGCACGAAATTCAACATCAAGCAGGAGTGATATCCATATCTTGATGGGAATTTCCATTTCATATTCTAGTGGACCCTTATAATTTGATAAGCACCAACCACACTAGGGTACGATGTTACCAAGTTAGGGGTGAAACCCGCATCTTGATAACTAGTCCCACTCTTCGATTTTCAATCTAGCCAAAGTTTTGATTTTCCAATCGACTAGGGACGTGTAGTAACTGGAAGGACAAATACCGTTAATCGCTCCTCGACGAGAGTATTTTTCTATTATGCCAAAGCACGTTTCCCTAACTCGAAAGGACTTCGATTTACTTTGGAATAGTCTTAGTTACGTTCCGTGACAATCCAATTTTTACGTTAACTCTCTTTTATGCTATCTCAATTTTAATGTGTTTTACATTGGATACGTAATTCACTTCGACATTTGAGACACGAATCGCACTTTCCTTGCAATCTAAAACAATAATAATGTCTCATCAACAAATTAAATTTACGATGCTTTCATCATTATTTGTTACACAATGTGAATTCTTGTCATACTATGTGAAATTATTTAAACATTTACGTGCTATGTGATGCATTACATGAAACAAACTAATTTATCAAAACGTTATGATCAAGTCTCATCTATTCCTCTGTTTTGAATCTCTAGATGTCTTCTGGTCGTCTTTCCAACTCGACCAAGAGATCGAAGACTGGTTCCAAGAAGAAAATGCTCGCTTTCATGGCTACTCAAATGGCTCGTGTAATTCCTGAGATTGTCAGCAAGGTCACTGCAACCACTACACCCAATTCCTCTGTCGACTCGAAAGTCGAACAACCCAAACCTGTTTCCTTCAACTTCAAGCACTTCTCAGCTTGTAACCCTAAGCCTTTCACTGGCAACGATGGTGTGACTGCGATGTTCGAGTGGTTTGACAGCATCGAAGTTACATTCATTAACAGTGAATGCCCAGAAAATTTGAAAACCCGTAGTGCTACTGCCATCTTCCAGGCAAGAGCCCTTGACTGGTGCACGAATGAGCGAAACATTCGTTCCAACGAAGAAGCTTTCGCCCTCCCTTGGGCTGAAGTCAAGGAGATGATGATGGCCGAGTTATGCCCTCCCCATGAGCAGCAGAAACTTGAGGAAGAGTTTTGGAACCTCAAGTAAATCGGGGATGAAAACCTTGGTTATACCACCCATTTTAAGCAGTTGAGTTTCATTGTTCCCCATTTGGTTTCGACTCCTGAGTGTACTATTAGGAAGTACCTCCAAGGTTTACCCTCAGCTATGCGTGACACTATAGAAACCTCCCAGCCTGAAACCATTGAGCTTGTTTACCGCCTTGCAGCCAGCCTAGACAACAACCGCATCAGAGATAAACAAACCACAACCCCCACTTCTACCAAGTCTGCCAACCAAGTCACCACTGAAACCAAAGCCCAGTCGAGTGGCAACAAAGGCAAGAAACGCAACTTTCAAAGCCAAAGTTTTAATGTGATTACCCCTGCTGTTACACCACCTCCCATGCAAAGCCATACACTAGGACTCATCCCAAGTGTAATACCTGCCACTACCATCACCCTGCAAACACCACATGCGATATGCGATAACCTTGTCTCGTTGTTCTGTTAGTTTATTTGAGCAGCTGGTTTTCGGTTAGTTAATTCGGTTTATTTAGTTAGATTGGTGGCTTTTGGTTTGGTTCATTTAATTTGGGTTAATAGTCAAAATCAAACTTGGGCTAAAACTTTTGCTTGGAAATACATGAAATTGAGGTATAAATACATGGAATTGAGGTATAAGTACATGAAATCAAAGTATAAATACATGAAATAAATGTATGAAATATGAAACATATAAACATTGGTATAGAAGCTAGTAACATATATATATATATATGTGTGTGTGTGTGTGTGTGTGTAAATATGAATGTTCGGTTCGGTTTGGTTAATATTAGTTAAACGAGGGTACAAACAAAACTGATAACCAATTTTTGGTTAATTCGATTTTCGGTTAGTGAGTTTTCATTTAATTCAATTTTTGGTTGAATTTGATTTGATTCCATTTGTTTTTTGTTAACGATACAGTTATTGCTCACTTTAGACACTGGTAGTCACATCATATATCAATTTTTTTTAATTTAAAATAACTATAGCTATACTATACTTAAATAAAAGAGAATATAATGTTTGTTTTTATGGTGTATTTTTTTCAAAAAATATTAACGTACGTAAAGTTGTGGCCATTTAACTATCGTAGGAGTGGTTAGTTTTTTTTTATAAGCGGTGTAAAGTGAAACCGTTAACTAATTATCTATAGAGTTAATTACGTTTTTCGTCCATTTTGTTTGTCAAAAATCACTATTTCAGTCAATTAGTTTAAACATTGCCAAAACAGTCCTTGTGTTTTCAGTTTCGTAACAATTACAGTCCTCCCACACTAACGTCATCCAGTTGTTCAGTTAGTTTATTTGAAATGACCATGATTCCCCTGTTATTAAAATTAAAATAAATAAAGAGTTAGTTACATTTTTTGTCCCTGTGGTTTGTTAAAAATATACATTACAGTCCATTAGTTCTAAAAATTGCTAAAACAGTACTAGTATCTTTCACTTTACTTTTCACTCTCCCCGTTTCTTCAAATCCGGCCACCTAATTTTCCCCGTAATAATTAATCGACGTCAGTAGTAAAACTTGAGGTCTACCTGAAAAACTTGAGTGGTGGAAATGAAGTATGGGCGGTGCCCTATGTAATGGTCGGAATTGGTAGAATCCATTGGTAGAAAAGGAGCTGGCCGATGATTTGTTTGAAGAGAATGGTCATTAGGTGTGGGGGTAGGTAGTAGTTTGATGACAGTTATGGGCATAATGGGTTTTGGATGTGGTCATCTTTCAGGTATGTGTGTGGTGGTGGGAGATGTTGAAGATGGATGAAGGTAGAGAGGGTGTGGATCCGGAGTAAGTGATCTTCCGGCTGGATGAATAGTAGAGTAAAGGATAATAGATAGATGAAGGTGTTAACCGTCATTGTTTGTATGTTGAAGGTGGAAGTTGTGAAAGTATTGGTACTATTTGGCAATTTTTAGAACTAATGGACTATAATTGTTATTTTTAACAAACCACAGGGACGAAAAAGTAAGTAACTCTTTATTTATTTTAATTTTAATAATAGTCATTTCAAGTAAATTAACAAAATAACTGGATGACATTAGTGAGGGTGGACTGTAATAGTTACAAAAGTGAAACCATGGGGACTGTTTTGCCAGTTTTTAAACTAATGTACTGAAATAGTGATTTTTGACAAATCACAAGAACGAAAAACGTAATTAACTCTTATGTATAATTTGTTAAAAATGAGGGAATTTCCATATTGTAAATTAACAACATGTATGTGGTTCATTTTGATGTATGTGGTTTATTTTGTTGTACCCTATGTTTAGGAGGTATTTCAAAAAAGTTTTTAATATTTTTCACTTCTAACCCAAAACATCTTATTTTTGCAATTTAACCCTTTTGGTTTTTTTTTTACTTTTAACACAAAGCTTTTCATCTTTTGCAATTTAACCCTAATACTTTTTTACTTTCAACTTTGGCCCCCATAGTTTTCATCTTTCGCAAGTTTTTTGTTTTACGTTTCGTTCAAAATTTTGCGAGTTAACACGCCGCAACGTGCGTGTGGGGTTCAAAGTTTTTTCGTCTATTTTTTCCCATTTGAGACGTTCGTCGCAACGTATGGGTCCTAGACCGACTTAGGTATTTTTCTATGTTTTACGTTTCAGCCTAATTTTTTTCGCGTTAACATGCCGCAATGGGTGTGCGTGGTTCAACGATTTTACATATGCTTTTCATTCGGTTTTATTTTCTCCTTTTCTATTTATTTTGTTTTCATGAGTTTTTCAACGTTGATCGTTGGTAGTGGTGTGGTATTGGTGCTACTTTGCATGGTTTTATGTCCCCCGCCGCAACGCGGCGGCAAGTATAATTATGATAAAGGGGTTTAAAGTGAAATTTGTGTTTGACAGACTAATTCACACTCATTTTGGTTTGTAACTTATGCATTAAAGCAAAACAAAGTTCTTAACTTTTAGGTATCTTAGAACATTCACAATCGATCCCTTATATTTATGTAAGTGTGTTAGTTATATTATAAGGAATGGTTGTGAGTGGTTTTTGAGCGGTTGTGAGTGGTTTTTGAGCGGTTGTGAGTGGAGGAGAGAGAAAATAAATGAGAATATTACTATTCATCTGTAAATATATGGGAAAAATTGTTCACCCTTTATAAATTTTTAATATTTTTAAAGGGAAACAATGTTCACCCCTTATAAATTTTTAATATTTTTAAAGATAGTTCGGAGTGGATGAGAGAGAAAATATAATAATAAAGGTATAAAAATATTATTTAATTGAAAATGAGAGAGAAAAACTAGTGATCTTTTGTATAATTATATGGATAAAGAATCCAATGTGAATGCTCACAAAATGTCTTTGTCTCAAGTAGGGTTGTAATCGAACCGAACGTTAAAATTTTAATGTGATCACGATTGGTTCATGAACACTTGCTAAACAAGATTTTATGTTTGTGTTTGTTCATTAAGAAAAGGGACGAGTTCACGAATGGTTCATGAACACAGATAAAATTAGCGACGGCGGCGGTAGCTAGAGGTGGATGGTGAGAGGGAGCTGCACTAGACATTGAAACCCTAATTGTTGAACAAATGTCCACTTTTCGATGTCATTAATGAGAAGTAAGTGGAACGGTGCATAAAAATGTGGAGACAAGGTTTCCTATTTTATTTCTTTGGATAATAAGAATTAAAGAATACAAAATGTTTAGATAAAATAAATAAATGCTAAAAAACTTTAATGAAGAACATAAATACACGAACATGAACAAATGCAGATGAACACATTACTGAACGTTCACGAACGCAGTTGAACGGACGAGACATTTGTTTGTGTTCGTTCATTAATTGAATGAACAAATGTAAACGAACTTCCCATCGAATGGTTCAAGAACTGTTCGCTGAACGTTCAGTTCATTTACAACCCTAATCACATGCATTATATATAGGATAGATATAGATAGATATACCTTTAATCCAACACTTCAAATTTTTTTTTTGGTGAAAATGCTATTCTCAACATTGAATTCTCAATGTTGTAGCTTTTGAAAATTAGTATAAGATCGATGTACGAATTTCAAAAATGGTGTGCTAATGCATTGTCCTTTTCATGAAAAAAGAAGTGTCATATTCTTGAGGTGAAGAAAAATGTGTGGGCAAATTTGCATGACTTTAGAACCATCAATCTAAGTCAAAAAATGGTAAGTTACATTCTAAAGTGTGCTTTCTGGTATCATCCAAATTTGTCCCAAAGCCATATATGCGGGGTAGTTCCTAGGTTTTCGGATGCCCTAAGCGAACTACGAAGTAGAGGCCATTTTTACAAAATTATCCTTTCAACATATTTAGTAACAAAACCCTCATCCTTTACCCGGGCATGGGACCGGCAACTATAAACTAAAAAGTTTATAATTGGCGTAGTTAAATTTTTTATTGAATGTTATATGTTTTCGATAGATATAATATATGTTTAAATAAAATTTATTTTTCTAGCTTTAACTGAGGCAAATTGTTTGACGAAATCATTGTAATCAAGTTCTTCTAAGAAATCTCTTTCGATTGACATAATAGCTAAACCGTTTAATCTCTCTTGTGACATAGTAGATCTTAAGTAATTTTTAATAGTTTTAATTTGGAAAAGCTACGTTCGGCGGTAGCAACGGTTACAGGAATTGTTAACACAATTCTATAGGCAATATATGCATTTGGAAAAGAATTAAAGTTTTTAATATAAGTTAATATATTAATAAGTTTTCCAGGTTCTACATCTATAATATCTCTTAGCATTTTTAGTTCTTGAAATAAATCTAAACCATTAATATCAATATGATTATCATAGTTCCAAAAGTTTTCAAGATAAATGCATTTCTCTTTTAAAGTTTTTTCATTTAACGATTTTAACTTTTTTATACTAAATGAAAAACCAAAAATTTGTTCATACTCTTTAAATTGAGCAAATCTACTTTCGAGTGAAACACTAGCTTGATCTACTATATATAAAAAGTAATTCGTGCTAAAACAATCTATAGGAGTTTTCAAAGTCTCATTATCACCATTTTCATCAAATCTTCTATTCCTATGAATAATACGTTTTTCACGAAAACTAGGTTCAATGCCCATCTTTAAAGCAAGTTCTTTAGCCGCAATCATAGCATTTTCAAATTCTTCATCTCTAAACTTTTTAAAATAAATAATAAGTCAACTAGTTGTTTTATAGCAATATCAATACATATGTATTTTGATTGTAAGGTTTTACTAACTACATTAATAGCATGTAAAACCTCATGCCAAACAACCATCGCTAATAAAAATTCAAAATTTTCCAACTCATTTCAACTAAAGATTTAGCCTCACTTTTAACATTAGCCTCGTCACTATCACGATACAAATCCATTAATGCATCTATTAGTTCTAGAGCTTGAAACCTAATTGCTTTAACACTTTCTAATCGACTTTCCCAACGTGTTTGTGATAATGATTTAAGAGTTAAATATGGTATATTTTCTTGTAAAATTTTCCATCTTTTAGTGGATGATGCAAAAATAGAATAAATTCGTTGTATGGTTCCAAAAAAATCCTGAACTTTGTCACAAGCGGTACTATATTAGAAATAACTAAATTTAAACTATGACAACCACATGGTGTTGGTTCAGTTCTGTTTAATTATAATGGAAAACATAAAAACATACATTTGATTGCATCAGCACAGGCTAGCAGAGAATCCAGATGGAGACGCAGCAATAAGATTTGACATGATTGTCATCTTGGTCTGGTTCCTCCTTAGGGTGCTAACTGATGATGGTGACTTAGAAATCGAATAGGGGATTTGATTTAGGAGAGGAGGTTTCGATTATTGATGTTATGACTAATGGGGTGTCTAATTGTGTAACTGAGTAACCCTTTAACCTCCACATAATTCTCCTTATATAAGCACCCAGGAGGAAACCTAATTAGTTAATAAGGGTAATATGGTCCATCAACAATTACCAACTAATTATTTAATAGGTTATTATATATTTTGATCTATATTATGTAAATGATTATAATGGCTACTAGATTAAATATTAAACATAATATATTTAATCTTACATTCTCCCACTTAGCCGAGTAATCATTTACTATGAGTATTAGATAAGCCTGATCAGGAGTTAACACTCATTTTAGCCTTAAACAAGTACTATAGCAGAGAAATACAGCCGTTGAATCATTATGCGACTCAGGACCCCCATTAATCATACTATAGCCTTAATTTAAAACCTAATCGTTATGATCAAAATACGCATAAGCCCGTTGTTTGACTTGTAACTATATTTGTCTATATGCCGTTATGCTAGCTTGACATATTCTTAGAGACATACAAAATCAAACTGATGAGGAAAATTAACTAATACTTAGTCATTCATAGTACGATATGCAGTTGCGCATGGCCATCAATTAATACCCGTCTCTGAGCTCTCTTAATAAGACTTATGGGTAATAGCCCTTCAGTTATAGGATCCTTAAGCATATCATGAATGTATTCGATACAAAACTTAGTTTCCTCAATTCGTTCATAAACGAATAATTAATTGCGTATCGAAAATTAATGCAGCACCTCTTGAACTGTTACTTTTCAAGGAGTCATGGTAGCTGACTTTATCACACTAAGTCTTCAAAACATTAATTATATGGAGTTAATCAACTTATGAGTCCACTGATAAATTTCTAACAACATTTAGTGACTATATTATGTCGTAATAACTTAAGTTGTTAATATCAGTGCATTATGACTCCTCCATGAAATAGGTTTTGTCTGCTGACATAAAGATATACCCGAAATTACATTTTGTCATTTTTGAATATCTCAAAGTTAGAGTAATAAACCGGTTTTAATTCTCACTTCTTCTTTAAATTATAGTCTCTCGTTTCTTTTAAAGATATTGTAGTACTCCATTAGATGCTTCACATTAATCTAGACATATCTAGTGTGTTGCAATGTGAGTAATATCCAAACGAGTATAGACTTGAACTTACATAAGGCTTCTAATTAATGAAGCGTAAGGAAATAATCTCATTTATCCTATTATCCTCTAAAGGAAGAGCAGTATTTGTTTGTTACATACGTAAGGACCCATTTAATGTTAAAATTATGGAACAGAACTAATATCCCATTGGGTCTATCTCAGTATGTTATGATATCTATCACGTAAGAGATATCTCTGAGATCTATTATATCAAAGTTTGTGTTAACAATGCTTTGACTTATGTAACATATACTTGTCAAAAGAATATCATCTATATAGACAAGTTTATCTTAGTTGCTCCCACTCATTTTGAGATAGGTACATTAATCCACTTGATTCTTGATGAAAATAATTACGTTAGCTTTTCATCACATTATGATGTTTGCATTAACCCATACATGGATATTATTGGCTTACAAATAAAGTGTTCTTTAACCTTCAGTTTGAAACTTTAGGTTGTTATCTAATGAACATGTAAATGTGTCAGCCATTTGTTAGGGAAAATTGTTTTAATGTTCATCTAATGTAGCTTTAAACTATTATAAGCTACTAGAACAGTGATGATCCTCAAAGAAATCTTTTGTAAGATAGGTAATAAAGATTCTTTAATAATTTATCTCTTCCTGAGTACAACCTTTGACAATCAATCAAGCTTCTTCGTGTCTTAACGCTTATATATTAGGATTTGGTTTAGTTATGAACACTCTTAGGTAATTCAATCAAATCCCAAACGTTATGCGAACACATAAAATCAGTTTTACTAGAAAACTGTTTTATTCCATTCAGAAGATTAATTGACACTAATGGCTTAATTTGAAGAGATAGGATCAGTAAACATTTCCAAAATCCATTTCAACTTCAATTAGGGAGGTTATGTAATCATCAAAGTTAGTAGGCTTTTAAACCTAGATGACCTCCTGAGTTGATTATTGGGTTCATTAGAAGTTTCAATTTTATGGATTAGCTCTTGGTTAGGTTGCTATCATTTTCAGGATTCTAAGTTTGTAAGAGTTGGTGCAGTATGGTGTACAAGAGGTGTAATCGGAGTTAAATTCGGAGTGAAATTTAATGACATTCTTCCCCCCGCCTCTTGTATTCCTTGCAAGTCATGATAAGGACTTTGACTGCTCCCACTGACCTTAGAAATCTTTAGGAACTCAGCATGCTTATGGTCAATATGTAACGACCAACAAATTCTAATAGAGAAACGAGTTAATGACGTTAGTCGTTGTAGTTTCTCTTATTGAGGATTATGTTAGTTTAGGTAAGAAATCTAAGTGCGCCCGCAATTAAGCAACAATGAAACTTTTGTAAGAGTAGCATTAGATTTAAGGAGATAAGTTATGATAGAACAGTGTCATAATGGAGCAGTGTCTTGTACAAGAGGTGTAAATTGAAGTAATGTAAAATTTTTCACTCCCCCACCTCTTGCAACTATTGCAAGTGATTATTAAGACACTTAATGCTCCCACTGATCTTTAATATCTCTAGAAATGCTACAAGAAAAGTTTCAATGAGCTACGTGACGTGGGAACCTATCATATATATGTTAGACTTTAATTGATTTCCTTAATGTCCAAATGTCATAAAAAACTTAAGGACATATTTAATAGAAATCTTAATAAGTACATACATGAATAGATTTCTTCTAAGAACGTGGGCCATATGTGACAAAATTTAGATACAAGTTGATAGTCTTTTAAATGATAAATGAAGTATGTCTGAATATTCCATTTTGAATAAGTTCCACTAATGTCAATGAATGACTTATGATGGACCCATACTTATTCCTTAAGCCAAGTAATATTTAGGGCTGTAACGTCATGATTTAAAATCACTTAGAATGAGATTGGATAAAAATCATCCTCATTAACCATGTCATGATTTCTCATGAATTTTGGTTATAATGGATGAAATTTATAAGTCTCATTTTCCTTTTGTCAAATTCTCATTTTCATGATGACAAAAGTTGTGAAAAATGTAAGGTATCATCTAGTTTCATCATAGTAATGTTTCAATCCAGATATTTAGAACAAATAAGATGAGAGTTTAAGGTAAGTGTGACTTTATGTTGGTTATGTAAACCTCACAACCTTCATGACATAGCCTAAATAATGATACTATATTCTGATTAATCTTCAGAATGTGTAAGGTATCGAAAAGCTTTGTTAGAAGACTGCTTATTATGGTTCTTATAGCCTTAACAATTAATTTTGTCACTAACTCTCATGTTAGTTATTTGTCGAGTTCTGGTAAGGAAACGTATGGAACTAGAGTCAACTAATCATGTGTTAATTGGAATATTAAAATTATCAGACTTAAATATCATTAGTAAGTGACTACCTAATTAACTTATCCAACTGTTCTTCTGAATAATGGATAGTCTCGTTGCTTATGCCTAGTCTAATGACATAATTATGCATTGAGATTTTCCCTTTAAGAACCTTAAAGTTGGGATTAGCACTTGTAATTTGTCTATGGACCTTAGAACAATCCTCTTTTAAAGTTTAAGTGGTTCTAAGGTGAGTAACAACTTATTTTCCAGCTTCAAAATTTATTTCTTTGTACATATGTTGCTTATCAACACACTCGTTATACTTTGGTACTTTTGAGTGTTATAGTTGATTTATAATGCATCAAAATGTACAAGTGAAAATCTTAGTATGTAATGTACTGGAAAAATGTACTTATTTCCATGCGTAAGCCCTTAACTTTATGGGTTATGGTATTGTACATTATTATGTATTCACATATACCACTTAGCTTTATAATTTATAATTTAAATGAATGCATGCATCTTAGGAGTTCTAGTGATTATTCCACAATTATAGATTAGCCTTAGGAAAGACTTAATCTGGAATAACCTTTTAGTGACAGCACTTATGTTAGAGAGTTCTTGATTATCATAAGAGACATCATGTTCGATTTATCCTAATCATCATGCTCTACTTTTCTTCTGTAGTGCTTTATCAGAAGAGAGCAATAGGATTATCCTGCCTTAAGAGATAATCAAGTATTTAATTTAAGAGCTAATTCTTCTAGAAACTTTAAGCAAAACATATTAGATTTAGGAATTATAGTGGATGAGATATAGATTTATAGAAGAAAATTACAGTGAGTAAAAAATTATGGGTACTAAGAATAAGGCAGACGAAATGATCATAAAAAATTAATTAACGATCATTAATATAAGGATCATTGTGTGAAGATGTTGTGATATGTCTATTACTAACATCAAAATAATAGACTTAGCTAAAAAATTCTACTTAAACGAAGACAAAACAACTTTGGCCAGAAGTGTAATCATTTAAGCATATGTGCAAAGTGGTTGTAACAAATCAGCTTTGGCCAGAAATTGAGACAATCACTTTAGTTATGCACTCGTTAACTATGCCATCTATGAATGAATTAAATCAGCTTTGGCCAGAAATTAAGACATTCATGCTTATGATGCATACTTAACATAGCTTTCGTAATACTTGAACGATAAGTAGATGTATCAAGTCAGCTTTGGCCAGAAATGATACATCAAAAACTCATTCAAGTTAAGCTATTTTGGTTTTGTAAAACATTATTTGATCCTTATTAATTAACTAAACATTTACAAAAAAAACCAATTATTTAATAGCAAACCACCCGTTAGCGCGGATTAACTAAACATTTTTAGTTCACATTAAACAGCTTAAAATAATGAGGTTTCGAGTCACAACCCTATTGTCTCGAGTCGAGACCTTTGTCTCGAGTCATGACCTTATGGTCTCGAGTTGACACGTTATGGTCTCGAGTCGAGATCTAATGGTCTCGAGTCGAGACCTCTGTCTGAGGTTGACACGTTATGGTCTCGAGTCGAGATCTAATGGTCTCGAGTCGAGACCTCTGTCTGAGTTGAAAAGGTTTAATGGCCTGATGATTTCGAGTCGAGACCTTGTTGTCTCGAGTCGAGACTGATGGTCTCGAGTCGTAATCTGATGGTCTCAAAACTTCCTGTCAACAGCTGTGAATGTGAAAACATAACTGAAAATTCGAAATCTAAGGGATTATGTGATAATGTTTCCTATTTCAGTGCTGATCTAATTTTACCAAATATTTCGAAAATCATAATCTGTTTATCTAATAACAGTTTTCGAAAATTTTAGAGGACAAAATCATATCAAAATAGGAAAAAACACTTAATAATCCGAATCATATTCCAAAACATAATAGAATTCTCGAATTTTCCTAAGAACATGATGAACCCTAAAACATAAAACATAAATTCTGGAACCCGAAACCTGAATTTTAAGGCCTTTTAAAACAGATTTCGGACATCAATATTAACCATATGATTTCGAGTGAACTTTTATTATCCTTTTTCCGAAAAAAAAACAATGATTTCGGCACATATGACTCGAAACCAACCGTGAATTTTATTGAGTTTTCTAAACGTCTGTTTTCCAGATTTCAATTCCAGAATAATGGACACGAAAACAGAACTGACTAATCAACATATGCTCTGATACCACATGTTGGTTCAGTTATGTTTAATTATAATGGAAAACATAAAAACATACATTTGATTGCATCAGCACAGGCTAGCAGAGAATCCAGATGGAGACGCAGCAATAAGATTTGACATGATTGTCATCTTGGTCTGGTTCCTCCTTAGGGTGCTAACTGATGATGGTGACTTAGAAATCGAATAGGGGATTCGATTTAGGAGAGGAGGTTTCGATTATTGATGTTATGACTAATGGGGTGTCTAATTGTGTAACTGAGTAACCCTTTAACCTCCACATAATTCTCCTTATATAAGCACCCATGAGGAAACCTTATTAGTTAATAAGGGTAATATGGTCCATCAACAATTACCAACTAATTATTTAATAGGTTATTATATATTTTGATCTATGTTATGTAAATGATTATAATGGCTACTAGATTAAATATTAAACATAATATATTTAATCTTACACATGGAGCATAAAAGGCTCTAGGATTAACTTCTAACAAGCGTTTTTGTACTCCCTTATGTTTTCCTTTCATATTTAATCCATTATCATAACCTTGCCCTCTAATGTCATCTACATTAAGTCCTATTATATTAAGTTCTTCAATAATAGAATCAAAAAGGCCTTTACCGGTTGTATCATTCACTATTAAATTACAAATCTGCAAAACTGAATTCCAAATCGGCAAAACTGAATTCCAAAATTGAAATCCAAAAAACTGAATCGACGATAAACTGAATTTAGTGTATGTTTAAGACTTTGAGCAATTGAGGGTTTGAGACTTGAGATCTTCGAAATATATATGTAAAATTAAATACTAAAAAGAGTCGTTACCTTATTCTTCAATTGAGATGTTATGTTACGCCCTACCATCTTTGATTCTTCGGATTACACAATCTTCGTCGCCTTTTCAGTCTATAGGTGCCCGCCCCTTCAGTTTCTTCCTTCGAATTTCACAGCCAGTATACGTGTCTGCTGTTGTTTATGGTTACGAGGTCAAATAGGTTTTAGGCTTTCAATTTGGGTAATGGACTAATAGGTTGTTTTATTCGCAAGACTTTCAATGGGCCTTTTGATGTATTGCTTATAACTGAGCCTAGTATAAACGAAACACACCATAAATTTGGAGGCCTTTCAATTTGGGTTGCCCTAGGCCTGGGCCTAGGGTCTGAAGCACATTGGGCCAGCCATGCATATATGTATATCATGGTATTAATATTTGACTATCTAACAAGTTAACCTATAAGAAAGTGGCCACGTTAGATAACCCTATGATCAGCCAAATGGTTTACAGACACCAAAGCATTGTTCAATTATGTACCATGTAAACCTCCAAAGGTATAAGTTTATACGCTACCAAAAATACTAACACGTCAATTGAATTGAAAACTCGAGAATGCTCGAGTGGATCTAGCGCAAAGCATACAAGTCACGACTGTTCTTGTACTTACAAATGGTTTACAAAATCCCAAACAATTAAAAATACAAATAAAAATAAATAAAAAAAAAGAAAATTTAGTCAACCTCTCTTGGATGTTCCTACATGATAGTTCTAACAAGGCTGCAATGGATAATATTTTCAAAATTCTTTACCAAAATATGTAGACCATTAATAAATATATTGGTAGATTAACATGTCACAATCTTATCAGAATTTAATGTCAAGAGAAATGGGTGGAGAGAAAATGAAAGAAAGAAGATGTTAAACTTGCAAGTCATTATCAGTTTGAGTATTATGGAAAACTTTGTACATCTATTCTAGACATTCATGCACAGTATTTGGTATTATCCATTATCCAATGCTTCTAACTAGCAATATAGAATATATTTAATCTTAAATCAATATCAGTTTCAAAGATATTACACAATTAATGGTCTTTTGAGTGCCGAGAGTCATATTGGGAGTGAACGGTCCTTGGTCCTATTAGCCGGTTACAATAACAAAACCCCAAGACCGCGGATGCTTGTGATCGAATGTCAGACACATGTACAAGGATATCCAGAAGTATCACCCAACTTCACAATAACAAGAGTGCTTCCCTGCAACATCATCTCAAGTTATATAATGATGGTTGTAACAATATTACTCTAAGAATCATGATTATTGAGTAAAAGAAATATTAGACAAAAAGTGTATGTGGGTCAACCCAACTCACGGGACCCGCCCATCCTACCGCATCTTTGCGTTACCTTACGCCTTGCCTTAGGAGTGTAATACAGAAGACCACCGCCACTTAATTACAACATAGAAGTTTCTGCATATGAACATACATCAACAGAAACTAGCAACTCTTCAGAAAGAATATTATAAAATCGAGAAATCGTAAGCAAAATCAATGAACATGCCTGTGATTCAAAATATTTATAAACACCTTGGAATATTTTTAGTATGTTACGATTTTTATAAATGTTGTTTGGTCTTAAACTTCGTTTTGTTTCCTTAAGCATCCTTATTTTGAGAACTTGTCGCAATTGCAGTCCCGTATCAAGTAAAATGACCAAAATACCCTCATACGCTTCAGTCTCTTATTTATCATGATTTTTAACCCGAATTCAAAATTTAAGAAAACCAAAACCAAAAACACAAACACAAACATAAATTATATATATATATATATATATATATATATATATATATATATATATATCTTTTGATCAAATAATGATAGCTATGGTTGTAATATAACTATTACATTAATCAAAATTAAATCCAAACTTTCCGTCTTTATCTAACAAAAATCTAAGCACTCTATTGTTTACATCAAAACCAGATTAAAAAAATCATCTTTATCTTACTTAAATTAACACCAATTTTCTTGGCAAAGAAAAATGTGAAGAAAAGAGGATGAGTTGATAAGGATAGTCAACTCTAAACCCAATATTCTAGATGCCTCAATCTTCTAGTACATATCTTGTTCTAGTAGTGCAACCATACCAATCTCAAATTAATTACCACCCCTAAGTCATAAGTTTTAATTTCTTTGAGGTACAGAAATAAGGTTCTTAATTTAAGTTAGATAAAAGATGAAGACTTTTGGGTTTTGGATGTGATTTTGATCAATGTTAAGGTTACATTGCAACAATAATTACCATTTTGATCCAACTTTATGTTTATTTTCTTAGTATTCTTTGGTGTATTAATTTGGGTTGATAATAAGACATTAAATTAAGAGACCGAAGATGAAGATTTTTATTTTGGATATTATTTTGATTAATGTTAGGGTCAGATTGCAAGTTGCAATATCCTCCCCTCGTGGCCCAGTGGGTATTCCCACTTGGGTTAAGTCGGCCGGCCCTCCTTGGAGGTCACCGGTTCGACTCCCACTCGTGGTCTTGGGGGGGGGGGGGGTGTCTTGAGGGCAACCCGGTTTTACCCAGCTGTTACCCCAGCGAGTCTCTCGTGTGGGGGCAGTATGGTTTCCGGGCGGAAGTCAGCTTACGCGGCGGCCGGGGCCCAATCGAACATCGCGTCCGCAGGCGCGGGGCTGACGGGGGATTGTCTTTGACATGAACCCGGTGACCACTGGTCCAGTACATAGAAAGTCACCTTCCAAAAAAAAAAAAAAAAGATTGCAAGTTGCAACAGTAATTATTGTTAATCTAAAAAGTTTTAATAAATCCCAGGTAATTAGTTTCAAAGGCCAACGATTGTGTGAGACGAACAAGTACCCATTTTCCACAATGAACGTGTAGACCCCGTGGTAATGACACATGTGTGTTACATGGTATTAGTGACTACCCGACCCGACCTGACCTGTACCAAAAGGGTACATGTTCATTTCCCGCCTCAACTAAGTTTTGTGAATATGAATCTTGATACCTGCAGTGTTATACAAGCAAACGTTGTTTCTTTGGTGCTAAATGAACTCTCTACGCGACTGTAAATGACCAGTTTACGCCTATTTATGAAACGAGTGACAAATGATAAATGATGATTAGATAATTATCCCCAATGTGGTTTCCCAACATGCAGGTTTCGTCCGGAATTTGGCTTAACTAGTTAATTACACTAAACTTATGCTTATAAGGACGAAAGGAGTGAGTTTGAGAAGGGTAAAACGGTCATTTACAGATATTAAATAACCCTTGTCTAATGGTGTTTTAAGCCAAATCAGGAACTAAACTTGCAAGTTAGGCAAATCGCAGGGACGATTTTTGTCATTAACTTAATGTAATATTATTAATGCTGTAATCATTAATCATAAAATAAAATTAATATCAATACTTGACCATATTTATGTAATTGTCTTTGGGCTAACTGCAGGAAAATGTAATGATCTTTGTATTAAATTTTCACCATTATTCAAAGTCACAAGCGCATAAGGGGTTGCTAGTCGCCTAGTCACAAAACACAATAATAGGAAAAATAAAAATAATTATATAGTAGACAAAGAAAGCTTAAAAAATAACACCCTACCACGAATATAACTAAAAAATAACAGCATTCATTGGTCATCATCACCAAAGCTATCTAAGCCTTCAGTCTCATATTCATTTGAATTAAGTGCTTTATTATGTGTCTTCTCCATGTGAATCATCCTATATAGCCACTGAAGTTGCAGGTTGTGAAACGGGTAAATGCAAAGAATATAGTTGAGGATACAAGATGTAGTCTTTCATGGTGCCTAGAAGAGGTACCAATTGAATCCTACATACAAGTGGAGCATTGATAGGGATCCGTAGAGTGGATCAAGCTCCAAGATTGATAACCCTTAGAGGGGGTCAAGCTCCAAGAAATAGAGTTGAGAAACACAAGACTTTTGGGACAATTTTCTTCTCTATTTTTTTATACAACGCAAAACCAACTATTTAAAGACTTAAACAATGCAGTGAACTTGTAAACGTGCATGCAAAGAACTAGAAATAAACATGGCCACTACTTCCTAATTTCATGCAACTAATAATAAAAAATGCAACTTCCACTAATCTAAATGCAGATAATCTACTTGATTGGGTCCATGGGTCACGATCTCAAAATCGGGTTGCTTTGCGGAATGTTGTCGGGTCAACGACATGGATCCGGGTCGTAACAAGCATCCTCTCTATCCCTCTATCTTCTCAGATAAATGAAAGGTTTGCCCGCGTCCCGTCTTCCCAATACCCTACGATTAGCTTTTGATATTAGTGAGATTTTACCGGCTACTTCTGTTTTTTGTTTTTTTTTTAATTCAGCAAACTAATAACCAATGAGTAAAAAGCATGAGGTTAAATAACCCACAAATATACTGTATACACCATTCTACCTGGAATTGAACCTGCACACCTTTCTCAAGATCCTCATCAATCTTCTCAAAAACTGTAATCAGAGAAAAATGACTGAATGAATTGAATTGAATTGAAGAAATACAAGAACTAGCTTAACTAACTTAACAATTTAACTAACTAAACAACTAGGCTAGCTAATAAACGACACGTGGCAGTCATAATCTTCACATCCCCCCTCAAGTTGGAGGTGTAGAAAAACCTAAATTGGAAAGAAGAAGATGATGCTGAGAACTGGATAAACTCTTTGTAAAAATGTCGGCAATTGGTCATGAGTTCGAGTATGTATGAGAGAAATCAATCCTTGATTCCTTCTTGTAGCTTTTCTCTCACAAAATGACAGTCAAGTTCTATGTGCTTGGTGCGCTCATGAAATACAGGATTTTTAGCAATATGAATTGCGGCTTGGCTATCACACTTTAAAGTAATAGGTGTGATATTAGGAACATGAAGTTCAATTAACAAACGAGTTAACCATGCTAACTCAGCAGGAACCCCTCTAAGATAATGATATTCAGCTTCTCAGAGCTCAAAGAAACCTTAGGCTGATTCTTTGATTTCCAAGAAATAGGAGAACTAACAAGAGCAATGTAAAAACCACTGACTGATTTACGTAATAGAATATAAACTTAATTATATTTGTATTATGTATATTTAGGATAATTAAACATATGTTTATATGTATATATCGATAATAAGCGGATGGTTGTGTTGGTTTTAGTGACACCGTTTCAAATGGTGGTTGTTCCCTCCAAATCTAACCACCGTGCTAGAAAACTACTACTATTCCTACAAAAATTTCCTACACATTTCCTACGAACGAAAATGCCGACACTTTTCCCACGAAATTCCTACGAACAAGAAAGGGTCTTAGTTTTGTGACAAAAAAAGCGACAAAAAAGCCACAAATTGTTATGCGTAGGAAAAGTGTCAGAAATTTCCCACGGATTTTCGACGGAATTCGTTTGCATTTTAACTATTAGTCAGAAATTTGTAAGAATCGGTATGCGTAAGAAATGTGTCGGAAATTTTCAACGGAATTCCGACGGAATTCGTTTTTATTAGTAGGAAATGCGTAGGAATCCAATTTATGGTAAAAAAAATATTCATAATAAACAAAATTAATGATATTAAAATATAAATTTTATTATTTAATAAAAATATATGTTATTTCTAAATTGATTCCGTAGGATGATTGTTGGAAATTCTGACAGATTACTCACGGAATGGATAAATTTTTTTTGTAATACTCATATATGTTATTTTTAAAAAACATTTATATATATCCGTAGGAAATGTGTAGGAAAATACTGACACAATTCCTACGAAATTCGTTTTCATTTTAATCATTAGTAGGAAATGCGTCGGAATCCAATTTATCATAAAAAGTATTTATAATAAATAAAATTAACGATATTAAAATATAAAGTTTTATTATTTAATAAAAATATATGTCATTTCTAAATTAATTCCGTAGCAAGTGTGTTGGAAATTCCGACAGATTACTCACGGAATGGATAATTTTTTTTGTCATACACATATATGTTATTTTTAAATCAAATTTGTATATATCTGTAGGAAATGTGTAGGAAAATACTGACACAATTCCTACGAAATATGTTTCATTTTAACAATTCGTCAAAAATCCGTAGGAAAATAATGAATGTAATAGTTTCGTAGAAAAATCGTAGGAATCCATGCAGGCCTTAATACGGTGTATTAGAGCATGTATGACTCGTATTCTTGGGAACCATATAATAGCACTCAATACAATGTGATGTAACCCTTCAATATCGAATGTTACATAATAAAGGTCTCAGCGGACCTTTAAGATATATTAAGGTCCAACACGGTCTATTAGGGCATGTATGACTTGTAAATCTTCATTATGATATAATAGCACTCAATACAATGTGCTGTAACCCTTCAACGTCGAATGTTTCATAATAAAGGCCTGAACGGTCCATTAAGATATATTGAGGCTTAACATAGTCTATTAGGGCATGTATGACTTGTAATTGTTCGTGACGATATAATATCACTCAATACAACGTGGTATAACCGTTCAACGTCAGATGTTACATTATAAAGGCCTTAATTGGGCCATTAAGATATATCAAGGCCCACATGGTCTATTAGGGATTGTATGACTTGTTAGTGTCCATTACGATACACGATCATTCAACATTACATGATATAACCCTCCAACATCGAATGTTACATAATAAAGACCTTAACGGACCATTAAGATTTATCAAGGCCCAACGCGCTCTATTAGGGCATATATGACTTGTAATATTTTGTTACGATATGATAGCACTCAATACAGCTTGATGTAATCCTTCAACATCGAATGTTACACAATGAAGGTCTTAATGGGCTTTTAAGATATATCAAGGCCCAACATGGTTTATTGGGGTATGTAAGACTTGTAAATCTTTGTTACGATATAATAGCACTCAATACAACGTGCTGTAACCCTCCAACATCGAATGTTACAAAATAAAGGCCTGAACGAGCCATTAAGATATATCGAGGCTTAACACAGTCTATTAGGGCATGCATGACTTGTAGTTGTTCGTTATCACTCAATACAACGTGGTATAACCCTTCAATGTTGAATTTTATATAATAAAGGCCTTAATTGGGCCGTTAAGATATATCAAGGCCCCCACGGTCTATTAGGGCTTGTATGACCTGTTCGTGTCCATTACGATACAAGATTACTCAACATGACATGATATAACCCTTCAACATCGAATATTACATAATAAAGGCCTTAATGGGCCATTAAGATATATCAAGGCCCAACACGTTCTATTAGGGCCTATATGACTTGTAATATTTTATTACGATATAATAGCACTCAATACAACTTGATGTAATCCTTCAACATCGAATGTTACATAATGAAGGTCTTAATGGGCATTTAAGATATATCAAGGCCCAACATGGTTTACGTGATTAACAAACGTTTAAGGCAATAATAAATAGTGTTTAAGGCACAAATTAATTTAATTAGGCTTTTGGGATGCCTAGGAACGCCCATCTAAATTTACAGTGCGCGTATGGTGATTTTCGGGAAATATGCTGAGCGTTAAGCGGTAACGAACTGACATTGGACAAAATACTAGCAATGCCGGCAAAGACAAAGTTGATATGTATAACGTATACATATGAATGTGGTTTTGCAAAAATATCATGCTTTCGAACGGCATAAAACGCAAACGTGAATGAAAAACGCGGAAACAATAACACACCGACAATCAACAACAAAACGGAAGCACCGGACTCGATTTATGTCTCAATATTAATATAATATGATAAATTTGGCTTCGTTTTCAAATTTTAATGTTCGTAGTTTAAATCCGATCGAAAAATGAACAAGAAACAACAACCGAAGTGTTGTACAAAATTATTAAGTTTAGGAGACGCTTTTTAAAAGATATGAATTCTGGATGAACAAATAGGATTTGCAATGGGAATATTTTTGGTTTTTGAGGAACAAGAGATTTGGGGATCGTTGTTGGTATTTTTTGATTATTTTTATTAATTAAAAATCCATATCTCTAATTGAAAAGTCTACCTAAACATTATGGTCTTACATATCATTATGGTAACCTTATAATCTATTAATTACATAAGATTAAAACACAAAATAAAACTTTAATGACTTTAAAGTGATAATAAAAGTGACTTGAGAAAAAAGAGTAAATTACGTTTTTGGCCCATGTGGTTATATCACTTTTACCATATTAGCCCAAAATAAGAATTTTTAACATATCTGCCCCCATGGTCTCTATAACTAACCATTTTGGCCCCTAAGTCTAATCATTTTAGCCCCCATGGTCTCTATAACAAATCATTTTGGCCCCCATGATCTCTAGACTTAGGGGCCAAAATGGTTAGTTATAGAAACCATGGGGGCAGATATGTTAAAAATTCTTATTTTGGCCTAATATAATAAAAGTGATATAACCACAGGGGCCAAAAACGTAATTTACTCTTAGAAAAAATGATTACTATTGGTGTGAAGTATTCCCCCTCAAATTTTATCATCTACTTCCTCCAAAATTTTCATTCCCGCTTGTTTTTCCCCAAAAAACTCTTTTGAGGCCCACTACCATTGTCTACTCGTCTTACATCGACCCTAATCGAAACGTTGTCTGCCGCATCCATCCCCTTCTTCCCCTAAATACCTCTTTCTCCCTTACTTTCTATTCCAAAACACAAAATTAGGGTTTCCAACCATTCATTGCAACATTACGTTTGATTTTAGAAGGTAATTTTTATTTCTGTTTACTGATGACACCATTTTGCAGATTGGGGAATCCATGCCTTGTTGGGTTTTTATACAAGTTGTCCCCTAATTAAAAAAAAAAAAAAGAAATTACAAGATTTCTAAATTCCATAATATTATAATAGATTAATACTTGTTCAGAATGCTTGAATTGTTTAAAATAGTTAAATAACTAGCTATTTGTCCTTGGCCCAGCTATACTTGAATGTCTTTTGACTTGTTTGATTTTTATGTTTCAGATGCAAGTTTATAATGAACAGGTTGAGGAGCTACGAGCAAAGGTACAATCTTGAAGTTTCAAAACGCTTTAAATTATTATAGTAGATTAATAGTTGGGCGGTATGTACATATAATGTATATATGTATATATGGGCCATCAAGGGGCAAAAGTGAAAGTGCACTAATTTTAATGTTATTTTACTAATTTTGTGAAAATGACGTTAAAAGCCGAGGACGGTTAATCATGCATCATGTATACCATATTATGTGTAGAATCATGTTAGTTTTTAGTTCTGATTATGTGTTTATGTTGTAATGTCAAGTAAAAGGGATATCAAGACTTTAGGATTATGTTTTTAGTTCTGATTATGTTTTTATTCTTTAGTTTTTATGTTAGTGATATCAATAACTTTAGGATTTTGTGAAGGATCATGCAGCAAAAAGGATTCTACACTGTCTTACTTAGTTGATTATAAGAATTGTTATGTTTATTACTAGATTAAAGCATGTGTTTATATATATATATATATATATATATAGGCACACACACAACAGTGCATACCAAGTGATTGAAATTAATGCCATAAAGAAGCTGGAATAATATCTTGTTTTTTTGCATTGATGTTGTCTCCTGTTTGCTATTTAGTACCAGCTATATCTACTCATAGTTAAATCACAACTTTGATATTTGACATTTAGTGTTTGTTGTAAATGAAATTGAGCTTAAGGTGATTATAAAATGGTTTTGGGGTTGTTAAGGCAGGCTAGGAAAATCAAGAAACACAAAGAATGGGGGGGGGGGGGGGGGGGAGAAGATGGTTAGCAGGGTTTTTGTTGCTCGACCTTTATAGAAGGTATGCATACAACCAGTTTTGTGTTTTTTGAAGTATTTTTAGACAAGTATATATACATTGTATGTGCCAATCTCTCTTTCTTTTTCATTGTGAGTTGTATTAATTACTTGTGATGCTCTCTTGTTATTAACTAGCAACCGCCACTGTAACTGCAGTGGATGATGCCTCCACCGCCAGATATGTGTGCCCAGCAACAACAGCAGGCACAACAAATGATGAAGCAGTCAGTAGCTCTTCCAGGCAAGTTATTATTATGCCTTCAAAGAATACAATGCTAACAGTAGCTTGATGTTGATTTGTTTATTTATTGTGTTGAGTTTGAGAGACCGCAGTGTCGATTATCAGCACAACAACGGCTCGCCACATATTTTTACAAGGTATATATACAGATGTCTCTAATTGTTCATATGGATATTGGTCTATGTTTTACAAGTTATTAAGAAAGTTTACCTAATTATTGTTATAACTATTAAACTGGTTCTAGTGATAACTTGTGGTTTGCTTATGGGTTCAGGGTCTTTTGTATGGTTTGGTAGGATTTGGTTGCGGTCTTATTGGACAAGGAATTGCAAATATGATCATGAATGCCAAATGGTATGCGATATTTTTACGCTTTCTTTATCAAATGGGAAAACCATTGCTATGATATGAGTAAGTATACAATTATAATCAAACACCCGAAATACCCCTGATTATGAAAATTTCAAAAGAATGCATACATCCTAACGGGAATGTTAAGGTGCCTCCTTTGGTGCAAAGTGCTTTTCTTTGTGGTATGTTTTGTGATTTGCATTCGTAGTTAAATCTTAAACAGGAGCAATTTATTGATGCTTGGTTTATATATTATGCAGGAGGTTATGTTTTGTGATTTAATTGTTTGGGTTTAATGTCTTGGAAATAAATTGTAGTTGAAATACAATGATATACATTTTTGGCTTTTTTATTTTTTTATATCTAAGAATCTTGTGACAAAAAAAATCATGTTAAATCCAACCATTAATCAATCACATGATTCCTATACGTATATACGTAAATCGTAATGAAGTTATATACTTTAGACCATTAAACTTAAGACATCTAGAAATGTTGACAAGCAAACTCATGCCTCATGACCTTAGAATGGTTTTAGAATGGTTTTTACATAGTTATTTTTAACAGGTAGCTACAGTCCTGGATTAAGTCGAGGAAACGCTCTCTCACGACAATAGTTCAGATCATGGGCCGAAGACCCCAGCTCTAAAAACCAGTACAATCTTGTCATCTTCTCCATTGCCAGCTGGCAGTCATGCAGCCACCCCTGTTGCTGCTGCTGTTGCTTCATCAATCCTTACAGGTAATGCGCTTTAAAGATAGAAAACAATTTGATACTGATATGTTATCTTGGATGCTAATTTTAAGTTGTTAAAACTGTACATGCTATATTAAAGAATTGCACCGAAGCTGTAAAGGATTCGCGCGTGCTGGATTTTGGAGGAGCATCGATTAGCATTCATTAGTGAATAGTGACGATTTTGTAATTTAAACGTGCTTCGAATTTATGTTATTTGTTTTTGTTAAATTTATGTACCAAATCATATTTATCATTATGCATTTTTCAGCAAGAAAAAGCAAAAAAAAAATTTGTTTTTTTTTATTTTGTTTTTAAATGTATCCGTAGGAAACATGTAGGAAAAAGAATAAACAGGTTTCATCACATTCCGTTAGAATTGTAGGAAACAAAGATAAATTCGTAGGAAATGTGTAGGAAAAAATAATACATTTTGTTGGAATTGTGTAGGAAAAAAAACTAATTTTGTAGAAATTGTGTAGGAATCAAGAACACATTTCGTTGGAACTGTGTAGGAAAAAAATATTTCCGTAGGAACTATGTAGGAAAAACGAATACATTCCGTTGGAATTGTGTAGGAAGAAAAAAAATTTCCGTAGGAATTGTGTAAGAAAATTAAAATATATATGATAAATATAAATATAATTGATTTAAACACAAATTTTAAAAAAATAAATATTATGTGGGAAATGCGTCGGAAAGTTAATAAAATTAATTCCGTGAGAAATAAGTGGGAGAATTCTAACGAAACATTTGTGTGGGAAATGAGTAGGAGAATCCGTAAGAAATGCGTCAGAAAAAAATTACCCACGAGCATAATTCCCACAGCCCATTTTCGTGGGAAATCCGTGGGTAAACGCCGTTACCCACGGATTTCCCACGGAAATTGACGTGGGAATATCAGCAGTTTTCTAGTAGTGGTGTAACCGCCATGATTCATGTATATATAGATACTTGCCGGCAACTTTTGCCGGCACCAAGACATCCTGAATTTCGTTCATTTTGTCCATCTCTTGCTTTCTTTCCTGCACATACTTGTTATTCTCAATCATGAACATGAAACCAAATTACCCTCTCAATTCCGCTGCAAGTTCGAATAAGTACCCACAAAGTGGTATCAGAGCCACGGTTGAATATGATGATGATCTCAAACCAACGTCATCTGTGATGCCCTGCAAGCATTGCTCTGATGAAAAGAAGGAACGACGGAAGACAAATTCACTTCACAAAAGATGTTACTATTGTAACGAACCCGATCATCAAATCATTTCATGTAAAACAAAGGAAAACGACGAAGCAACCCAATTGATTCGTCAAGCCATCAATACCGGCATTCAACAATAAGAAGCCAAAGAAGATCACGGGATGGATTTCATAGTCACTGGTACAGAAGGAGGCTTGTGGTCTGAGATCTGGTATGTAAGCACCAATTTTAAACATCACTACACGGGTAATTTAGATGTCTTTAAGAGAATTAAAAACATGTTCGGAGTAGAAACCAAAACCGGTGAAAACAATTTCTTCTTTATAAGAGGAATCGGGGCTGTAGATGTGATGTCAGGAAATGATAAATTTCGAATCCAGAGCGTGTTCTATACCCCTGAATTAGATCAAAATGTTCTAAGTCTGGATCAATTAGTGATTCAAGGTTATACAGTAAAAATCATTGGAGAAAAATGCAGGACTTTTCCCACTTTTAGTGTTCCCGTCTTGAATAAAAGGAATGAAATTTCCGGTTTAACAAAGGAAGACGAGATTGGAATGAAAGAAAGACAATCAATAATTAACCTTGAATCAGATCATGAAGAATACAAAACAGGTTATTTGAACAAATATTTCGAAAATCTGGATTTGTCTCCGAGTGAACCTGATTGGAACATTATGATTCTTCAAGCAATGACGTTTAAAGAATTTCAAGACTGTAAAGCATTGCTTGAAATGTTAGAAGACGTTGATTATGTTCGAGCATACAAGTTCAATCTGGAAACTAAATTCGATGAAATGGTAGACTGGTTCTTAACGAATAAGTTGGAAATATCAAACAGACCAATTCCGGCATATGCTTTCGACAATCGGAAAATCAATCTACTTGAATTATATTTAATGGTGAAAAGAGAAGGAGGACACAGAAATGTTACTGAAAACAATTATGGGTTGTGATTGCAAAGGACATGGGGTTCGAGTATCAAGATGGTGAGTTTATGAGGTTAATGTATGCAATGTACCTTGACGTTCTAGTGTATTATTACAAGTTTAAGACGACACAGCAGAAAGTGTATGAGAAAGAGACGGAGAAGAGTGTAGTAGACGAGAGTCAAAGCCGAAGCCAAGATGATCAACGGAGAACAGATGCTGATCGGATAGAAGGGAACTCAAGTGGAAGTTGCATTGCTGAGAAAGAAGGTGAACACTATGCATTCTATGCAGGTAATGACTGGCATGGGCTGAAAAAACTGCAGAAGAAGAGAAGATTCGATTTCAAGCAAGTGAAAAACGTTGTAGATGATGCAAACCGAAGTGTCCTGATGCACTCTCACAAATATAATCATGTTTCGGGGAGTGTAATAGAATATAAACTTAATTATATTTGTATTATGTATATTTAGGATAATTAAACATATGTTTATATGTATATATCGATAATAAGCGGATGGTTGTGTTGGTTTTAGTGACACCGTTTCAAATAGCGGTTGTTCCCTCCAAATCTAACCACCGTGTAACCGCCATGATTCATGTATATATAGATACTTGCCGGCAACTTTTGCCGACACCAAGACATTCTGAATTTCGTTCATTTTGTCCATCTCTTGCTTTCTGTAAGACCCTAACACGTAATATCTTTAAATCGATGCAGCGGAAAAACGAGCCTTAAAATTTCTTTCATTACACACGTTTTGACTTACTTGAAAGTTCATTTTAAAAATATCTGTTTTACAAAACAAAAGCATAACATTCGTTTGCTAATGTACAAACTCAATTAAATCCATACAATCTCTCTTGTAACTCGGTCTTCGATCTCTATTCCTCATGATAATAGCCCGTGATTTGCATAGCCTGCACTCACCACATACAATCATAACTTTAGCATACCATACATAAACAAAATTTATGCCTGTACACTCCCCATTTCGTTATCTTTCTAACTTTAAGCATTTCATCTGCGTATTCGTATCCTGGTGAGGCTTCAATAATGTACCTGCATTACTTTTCATCTTCAAGACACACCATTAATAACGTATTACTCAACGTATCTAGATTATGCACACTTACATTCTCACCAGCATACATCCACATCTACATACGTACATACCTTCCTATACTTCTACGTATTTGCATACTCTCATACGCACCTTCATGCATACATACATACACATTTACATACGTGCCTACATTTCTACATTTCTACAATACATGCATATACTCCTACGTATCTTCATATATACATAAATACTCACCTACATACGTACATACACTCCTACGTACACTTTCCATGTCTTGCATACTCATACATTAATCACATGGGACTTAGACTTAGATTTATAATCCATATACATCAAAGGAACTTTAAAAATTATGTTTGGGAGGCCCACCGTAGTCCACGGATAATATACCAAAGCCTACGATGCATAAGTTACATAAATAACGAAATTTCAGCTTTTAGGACATGGGGAGGGCGTCGGCGACGGCCCTTGCATTTACACGTAGCCAAAAACCTCCGTAGGCAGCAAAATAACCCGTCAGCAAAAACTGAGTTTCCAGGGGGCGTCGGCTACGGCCTCTCAAAAATCAGTTTTCCTGCTGTGTTGTTTTCGTCATTCGAACGCACTAAAACTCGCATAACTTTTAAACCGTTTACTCGTTTAACCCCATGTTTCTTCCTACATGATTGTAAATTTACATGCTATCATGTGAACTTGAAATCCAACATCCGGGTTAAGGAAATTCTTGACTTATACGTTTTCGGCTTATTATTCATTTACGAATTATTCGACCCGTTCATGCATTATCAAAACAATCTGTTAATTTGACCACAACTTCATATGAACTTAATAATTTGAACGACGACTGTCATAAGAGATTAAATTCTCGGATGCCTTGCATCCTCTTAACCCATTTTCGCTCAAAAGCTTATTTCGACCCGTTATGGGTATTTTTGCATAAAAGGGGGTCTATGACATACAAAACCCTATTCTTCGCTTTCATGCTTGACCAAGACATTACTCAAACCGAATAGCTTGTTTCCAAACGACTTTTAAGGTCGTTTGCCCGATATACCTATCAAGGGCGTTTTTGTCAACATCGCTCCATCCTTTACAACAAAGGACTTCATTGCATATTTAACCAATCCTACTACTTAACTACAACTTTAAACACACATACCTGGCTCGGATCAAAGCTATGACCCGTTTTAATACTTCGTGCACTAAATAGCTAGTTAATAGCAACATAATTCCTTTCGCTATTCATCATGTGAAAGCATAATACTTGACAAAACACTTCATTAGTCAATATCGCCAAATGGTGATATCTTCACCATTTGACCCGTTAAGTCTAAATGTCCATTTTATTCTTGTGGGATTTTAGTTATTCATTATCCCATCCATATAACTTATTCCTCCGTTAACTCGTAACCAAAATCACTATAATACCCTTTTTTACCCTTTTTGACCATCAAACTTAGTTTCTTAACATCCTCACATGTTCCGACCCATATCAATGCTTGTCGGAACATTATAATTCACATAATTACTTACCATGTTCGTAATTAATACATTGAATAGATATTTTACAAAAAGGGTGTAAGCTTTACTTACATAGCATCCGAATATGCTTCCCGTGCGCATTAGTCCCGTTTGACCCGCTTCTTTCCCAATCTTCCATGTCGTTTATCAAGCATCAACTATCATGTATCATTCTTAAATAGTTAGCTTGTTCATCATTCATCACACGGATCTTATTTCAGAAATTATCATTCAAACTCCAAACATACTAATCTATCAAATCCTAGCCGAAATCCTTTAAACATTTACACATACATGTAATTTCAAACATCATTAACAATAACATATCATCATATTATACAAAACCCACTTCATAACTTCATTGTTAATCACTTACTAGTGATCTAGGCTCAATTATCTCTAATTTCATCATACCCTTGGTGTGTGTACAACCGTTTAAACATAAGGTACAACTAATTCATGCACAATCTCCTAATTTCATACATAATTCATCAAATCCTCCTACTAATTAACATATATCATTCACACATAAACATTCAAACATATTATCATCATATTTCTTTCAATTCTTCTAACAAGACTCCATATTACTCACATAATACATCATTCTCACCATAACTAATGGGTTTCACCTCTAAGCATCAAATTAACCTAAATCTTGCATAACCCATGTTCTATATGATGATTCTAACATATCCTCATACTCAATTTCATACCAATTCACGATTTACAACATAACCCACTTCGTGCATAATCACCAATCTAACTTTTACGACATACCTTACGATCCCCTTATGAAGATGATCATTAATCCATGCTCGGTTATGAATTTAAGCATCATTTAGCCTTTCAATTTGATGAAAATGATGAAGTTAGGGTTCTTGGCTCCATGTGAGTCTCCTGCTCATTCTCGAACACACGAAGTGTGTGTTTGTGTGTGTGCAATTTTTCATATATTATCTCATCTTTCATTTTTAACCCACTTTCGTCCCTTGTGTTAGCCACTAAGACATAATTGGTACAATTTTCATTCCTTTAATTGTTTTTACCATTTTCTTAACTTAGTTAAATAACCTAGTCATTCATTTCTTGATGTACCATACGAAAACATTTAATAATTATAAACATTCAGATTTTGGGGCGTTACAAGTCTACCCCCCTTAAATAAGGTTTCTTCCCCGAAACCTTTCCCGCTCCCATTTACACATACACATATCTATGTTTGACCTTATGATCACATCATAATTATAGGTAATCATCCTATCTCATTTCGTAATTATTTATACAATTGACTTCTTCCTAACAAGTCTATACTTTCCATGGCATACCTTCACATCACATTCTCATTTCCTCGATCCATTAGTAATAGGTCAATATACATATTTATTTAAATTTACAATAATGCTTACTTTCATATGATCCGTTTATAACAGATCTAGTACCTTCATCTCATCCTTTAATATTACATTCTATACATATATTACATATCATTAAATTTTTGCTTCGTTATCACAACGAAGTTACTATTTCATGGTCATGAATTCGTGCTTAACTTCAAAGTTAACACCATTCTTCATTTTGTATAGTTATTTGTATCATACATACTCTTACGTTACCTTCAAATCATTCATTCTATCTTATTACTCTTCACGTGTACCAGCCGTACCAGGCTAGATTTCATTCATCCGTATAATGTGCCTTCGCTCGTGCACAACATTCCACCAAATCGATTGGTTTCATCACCTCAAGATTCTAACATTATCATCAACAATTTAGCAGTTAACACATTTCATTCAAACATTCAGTCTATTAGGCGAGTACTCACCTATAATTCTTCTACAATCTCTTACGTACATGTTATAACGTGTTACACATTTCATTTTTCTCATGCAATCCTTTCATTTTAGTTATTTATTTCGTCAACCTTTGCAGTTCGACCTTTTAAGGTTAAATTGACTTTTCTTACTTATCATAGATGCATTGAGGTACACATTCGTGCTTCCTTCCATTCATGCTTACTTACAAAGACCTTCATTACATCATTTCGGTATTCTTGACAAACTTACCCTTCTTGTTCATACTCAAATCATTGTCCGGGTCGTAGCCCGTCATTCATTCTGACTCCTAAGAGTCGATTACTAACACATTTAATACATAACTTGTTCAAAACTTATTCCTTTCATTTTAAAATTTAGTTTTGCGTGCCAATTTCGATCATTCTTTTGTTCATTTACTTTGCACCTACTCGTAAGACTTGTTTGACTCAACCATTGTTAAACTATCGACACCTTCTGATGTGGACTAATTCCATCCTTTTTATATCTTAAATCCGTCCCGCGGATTCAAACGTAACATCCCTGCCTTTCATTATTTTTTTTGTCTTAAATTCGCCTAGCGGCTTCATACATATCATTCACATCTTCCATTACTTCTATGTTTTGAATCCGTTTCGCGGATTCAAACATTTCATTTACATCTTCCATTCACATCTTTCATTCATTACATGTGTTGAATCCGTCTCACAGATTCAAACATATAATTTTCTGCATTTCATTCCTTGAATCCGTCTTGCGGATTCAAACATTCCATTCATGTCTTTCATTCCTTGAATCCGTCTCGCGGATTCAAACAGGTCATTCATACTTCATTCCTTTCAGCTTCGAATCCGTCTCGCGGATTCTAACATATCATTCATACTTTCATTCCTGAAAGTCTTACATTTCTCTTTACCCTCACGTCCACCTACTACCTAATTCTAACGGACATACCTGTAACAATTATCATGGTCTCACGAACGTCATACGTTTCTTGTGTACTGGCCAGGTACGCAATCCACATACTAGTTTCGTGTCTTCGTGTAATCGCCACCTTATGTCCGAATAAGTAAGTTTCGGCACGTGTAACGTTTTCAAAACTTCATTGGCACATCATTATTATATTTCATTTAAAATTTTCCTTCACTTGCTTAATTATACCACTTCATACGCCCACACGTTAAATTTACGTACCTGGGGTCAATTTGTCTTATCACTTGCCTTAATGCCGGTTCTAGACCGCATTCACGGATCGTCCTATCCAAGCAGTCATGCTTACCTTACACATAATATAACCGTTAGTTTCTTCATATGAATGCATACATACACGTTTTCATTCCATTTCTACCTTCAGATCTTCACCGAGTCATGGATTGTACGGGTTCCTTATCACAAGAGCACACAGGTTTGAGTTCAAGTACCTATACTCTCGTACTTAATTCTCTCAAACCAGGGCTCTGATACCAACATGTAAGACCCTAACATGTAATATCTTTAAATCGACGCAGCGGAAAAACGAGCCTTAAAATTTCTTTCATTACACACGTCTTGACTTACTTGAAAGTTCATTTTAAAAATATCTGTTTTACAAAACAAAAGCATAACATTCGTTTGCTAATGTACAAACTCAATTAAATCCGTACAATCTCTCTTGTAACTCGGTCTTCGATCTCTATTCCTCATGATAATAGCCCGTGATTTGCATAGCCTGCACTCACCACATACAATCATAACATTAGCATACCATACATAAACAAAATTTATGCCTATACACTCCCCATTTTGTTATCTTTCTAACTTTAAGCATTTCATCTGCGTATTCGTATCCTGGTGAGGCTTCAATAATGTACCTGCGATACTTTTCATCTTCAAGACACACCATTAATAACGTATTACTCAACTTATCTAGATTATGCACACTTACATTCTCACCAGCATACATCCACATCTACATACGTACATACCTTCCTATACTTCTACGTATTTGCATACTCTCATACGCACCTTCATGCATACATACATACACATTTACATACGTGCCTACATTTCTACATTTCTACAATACATGCATATACTCCTACGTATCTTCATATATACATAAATACTCACCTACATACGTACATACACTCCTACGTACACTTTCCATGTCTTGCATACTCATACATTAATCACATGGGACTTAGACTTAGATTTATAATCCATATACATCAAAGGAACGTTAAAAATTATGTTTGGGAGGCCCACCGTAGTCCACGGATAATATACCAAAGCCTACGATGCATAAATTACATAAATAACGAAATTTCAGCTTTTAGGATATGGGGAGGGCGTCGGCGACGGCCCTAGGGGGCGTAAGCGACGGCCCTTGCATTTACACGTAGCCAAAAACCTTCGTAGGCAGCAAAATAACCCGTCAGCAAAAACTGACTTTCCAGGGGGGCTACGGCCCGTAAGGGCGTCGGCTACGGCCTCTCAAAAATCAGTTTTCCTGCTGTGTTGTTTTCGTCGTTTGAACGCACTAAAACTCGCATAACTTTTAAACCGTTTACCCGTTTAACCTCCTGTTTCTTCCTACAGGATTATAAATTTACATTCTATCATGTGAACTTGAAATCCAACATCCGGGTTAAGGAAATTCTTGACTTATACGTTTTCGGCTTATTATTCATTTACGAATTATTCGACCCGTTCATGCATTATCAAAACAATCTGTTAATTTGACCTCAACTTCATATGAACTTAATAATTTCAACGACGACTGTCATAAGAGATTAAATTCTAGGATGCCTTGCATCCTCTTAACCCCTTTTTACCCTTTTTGACCATCAAACTTAGTTTCTTAACATCCTCACATGTTCCGACCCATATCAATGCTTGTCGGAACATTATAATTCACATAATTACTTACCATGTTCGTAATTAATACATTGAATAGATATTTTACAAAAAGGGTGTAAGCTTTACTTACATAGCATCCGAATATGCTTCCCGTGCGCATTAGTCCTGTTTGACCCGCTTCTTTCCCAATCTTCCATGTCGTTTATCAAGCATCAACTATCATGTATCATTCTTAAATAGTTAGCTTGTTCATCATTCATCACACGGATCTTATTTCAGAAATTATCATTCAAACTCCAAACATACTAATCTATCAAATCCTAGCCGAAATCCTTTAAACATTTACACATACATGTAATTTCAAACATCATTAACAATAACATATCATCATATTATACAAAACCCACTTCATAACTTCATTGTTAATCACTTACTAGTGATCTAGGCTCAATTATCTCTAATTTCATCATACCCTTGGTGTGTGTACAACCGTTTAAACATAAGGTACAACTAATTCATGCACAATCTCCTAATTTCATACATAATTCATCAAATCCTCCTACTAATTAACATATATCATTCACACATAAACATTCAAACATATTATCATCATATTTCTTTCAATTCTTCTAACAAGACTCCATATTACTCACATAATACATCAATATTCAACAAGAATTAGACATGCATAATGATTCAAGTCATCATTCTCACCATAACTAATGGGTTTCACCTCTAAGCATCAAATTAACCTAAATCTTGCATAACCCATGTTCTATATGATGATTCTAACATATCCTCATACTCAATTTCATACCAATTCACGATTTACAACATAACCCACTTCGTGCATAATCACCAATCTAACTTTTACGACATACCTTACGATCCCCTTATGAAGATGATCATTAATCCATGCTCGGTTATGAATTTAAGCATCATTTAGCCTTTCAATTTGATGAAAATGATGAAGTTAGGGTTCTTGGCTCCATGGGAGTCTCCAGCTCATTTTCGAACACACGAAGTGTGTGTTTGTGTGTGTGTGTGTGTGTGTAATTTTTCATATATTATCTCATCTTTCATTTTTAACCCACTTTAGTCCCTTGTGTTAGCCACTAAGACATAATTGGTACAATTTTCATTCCTTTAATTGTTTTTACCATTTTCTTAACTTAGTTAAATAACCTAGTCATTCATTTCTTGATGTACCATACGAGAACATTTAATAATTATAAACATTCAGATTTTGGGGCGTTACACTTTCTTTCCTGCACATACTTGTTATTCTCAATCATGAACATGAAACCAAATTACCCTCTCAATTCCGCTGCAAGTTCGAATAAGTACCCACATTACGGGTATTTGGACAAGATGCCCAATCTGAATCACAAAAGGCTTGTAGATCAAAGGTGGGATTTTTATTATATAATAACCCTTGTGATGAAGTGCCTTTAACATATGCAAGAGTATGTAGAGTTGCATCCCAATAAGGTAAACGAGGAACTTGCATGAATTAACTTAGAAATTGCACAGCAAATGCAAGATCCGGACGAGTATGAGTAAGATAGTTTAGTTTGCCCACAAGCCTTCTATATTGTAAAGGATCTTCTAGCAAATCTCCTTCATTAGCCTTTAATTGCAAATGATGAGGTTTTGGACTATTATTAATAGGCAGATCGGAAACTTTGAATTCTGATAATAAATCTTTGGCAAACTTTCGTTGACACATAATGACCCCTTGGGGAGTGTATAAAACTTCCATACCGGGAAAATAATTGAGATGCTCAAGGTCTTTAATCTTGAAAGAAGAATGTAAAAAATCTCTAAGATTGGTAATTTCTTCTTGATTATTACCGGTCACCAAAATATCATCAACATATACAACAACATGTACAACTAATGAGCCCATGAACTTAGAAAAGATAGAATGGTCATTTTGAGATCCAATGAAATGTTTTGATTTGAGAGTAGAAGATAACTTGCCATACCGTTGGTGAGAAGCCTGTTTTAGATTATACAAGGATTTTTAGTAACATGTATATGTCCTCATCCAAGTTAACATGCAAAAAAACATTATTCACGTCTAATTGAAAAGGAGGCCAATTTCTTTTAGTAGCAAAATTAACAAGACTGCAAATTGTAGTCATCTTGATTGATGACAGGAGAAAAAGTTTCCGTATATTCTATACCAGCCTATTGAGTATCATCAGGGGTACAAACGAGCCGAGCCCGAGCTCGACCAAGCTCGAGCTCGAGCTCGATTAACTTATGAGAGCTCGGGCTCGAGCTCGGCTCGTTTGTATTTTCTCAAGCTCGAGCTCGGCTCGGGCTCGGCTCTTTTATTATCTATTAATTTGTATATTAAATAAAAATAATATAAATATAGACTTTTTAAGCTCGCGATCTCGATAAGTGAAGCTCGGGCTCGGGCTCATTTACTAAATAAGCTTATTTTTAGGTTCGAGGTCGGCTTGTAAAAAAATTTAAATAAGCTCGGCTCGACTTGGCTCGTTTACACTAAGGCTCGACGAGCCTAACGAGCTTCACATGCGAGGCTCGAGCTCGGGCTCGATAAACAAACGAGCTTTGTTTTTAGGCTCAAGCTCGGCTCAGGCTCGATAAGGCTCGACTCATTTCGAGCTTTTTCACGAGCCGATCTCGAGTAGCTCGCGAGCCACTCGGCTCGTTGGCATCCCTAATCATCACAAACCACCAGTCGTTCTTTACACGTTTCAACAGACCCATCTGCCTTATGTTTAACCTTGTAGACCCAATTACATTTAATTGCCTTTTTACCAAATGGAAGAGTAACAACATCCCAGGTATGGTTTTCTTCTAAAGCTGCAAATCCGGCATTCATAGCATCTTGCCATGCTGGAATTTGAGCAGCCTCTTTATAAGAAGAATGCTCATGAAAAATGTCAATAATCTGTATAAGTGTTTGATTGGATGAATGAAGATCTTTAGGAGAACAAGAAGAATCAGGAAAAGAAAAAGGATTAGTGATGGTGTGAAAACAGAATTGAGATGAATCAGCTGAGGTGCAAGAATGAGAACAAACATAATCCTTTAAGTAGGAAGGTGGAATAGTGGTTCTTGAGGATCTTTTAAGAGGAACAGAATTAGGAATATGAGTTGAAAAAGAAACAGGTGGAGAGGAATCAGAAGGCACATTGGAACATGAAGTTGAGTAGGAACTGAAATAGAAGTAGCATGTAAATCATCCATGGAACATTCATCAAAAATTTGAGAAACGTGATCTATAGAAGGGAAGATGAATGTTTCTTTTGATGTTGTAATAGATGGAAATAAAGCTTCAAAGAAAACAACATCACAGGAAATAAAGACTTGATGTGTATGAAGATTGTATAACTTGTAACCCTTTTTTTATTAAGAGGATAACCACGAAAGATACAAGGGAGAGCTCTTGGTTGGTTTAAACTTGTACCGACCACGACTAAGTGTAGAGGCATAAGCTAAACAACCGAATGTTCTCAAATGATCATATGCAGGTGGTTGACCCATAAGAACCTCAATTGAAGTTTTCCCATCTAGAAATTGTGTAGGAAACCGATTGATCAAGTATGTGGCACTGAGCACTGTTAAAACTTCATAGTCTATCAATTTAATTGGGCTCCCTTTATTATGGGCTTATTTTTTATTTTTTGAGTCTTTTCAGGTTTATACTCTGGGCTTTCTATTTTATTCTATTATAGGTTCAAGAAGGCCTCATAGTGCAGCCATGTCTAGATCAGTTCAAGTTCAGAGCCGTTGTCTAAGGCTTCCATTCTAGAAAGTGTTGCTGGTGCAAGTTGTGTTCCTGTCCGGTGCAAGCTGTCTTTCCTTTTTTGGTTCCTAAATCAACGCCTTGTTTCATCTCTGTTGATTCTTGTGCTATTCTTTCCTTTCTCACATTGATTCCCAGCAAATATAAAAGGGGATCTATGGATGTTTGTTCAGATCATCGATTGTAATTTCTATTATCTACCAGAGCCTCTGTTCTATTGTGCTCATTGTCTCTTGTATTCTGGTTTAAATAAAATCATTGGTATTTTTTGAGATGGTATCAGAGCCTAAGGCTCTATATTACTCTTGAAGGTTTCCTTTGAAACTTTGTTCGACAATTTGCTGGAGGTGGTTCTGCCGATTTGTCTTCTGATTAAAAACTCTATCCCTGTTGGGTTTGTGTGGGACTGTTGGTTCTGACTCTTATTGAAGTTTGTCTTGATTGGGTTCACTTGGGATCAATTAAACAAGCTCCTGACGGTCCTGTTCATTCTGCTGTTGTCTAACTCTACGAAGTTGGGCCTTTAGCTCTAAAAACACAAGGTGATATCCTACTATCTCTATTCTCTAATAGTGGTTACGAATTCTCATAATATTGGAATACTACTTGGGTACCCTGGTTGTAAGTATTTCTTTATTCATTTTAAGTTTCTGATTGCATTCTCATTTGTTTTATCGTCCACTTTCTGGTTAATTGTTCTTGTGTGATTTTTTCTCATTTAAAAAAAATGCCCAACTCTGATGTGTCATCTACTGTGTCTGAAACTCTGATTAGCAAACTTGATGCTAGTGACACGCTTTACCTTCATGTTAGTGACTCTAGTAATCTTACAATTGTGAGCATAAAACTTAAGGGTTCTGAGAATTACACTCTCTGGGCTAACTCCATGAAACTTGCTTTACAAGTAAAAAATAAGATAGGTTTTATTGATGGGTCTTGTAAGCGGGTAGAAGGTAATGATGTGCTTGATAAGGAAGTGGGATATATGTAACTCTATTGTGATCACATGGATTCTTAATTCTGTTGCTGATGAGTTATACATGGGTCAAGTCTATTCTAAACTTGCTTCTGAAATCTGGCTGGACTTAAAAGAAACATATGACAAAATTGATAGATCTGTTATTTTTAGTCTATATCAAAAAAATAAACTCTTTAAATCAAATCAAGCAGCTGTAGCTGACTGTTATCATAAGCTTAATATAATGTAGAAACAATTCGATCAAATGGTTCAATTACTCTCATGTACCTGCCAGGCGTCGAAAGAATTCAATGATTTTAATCATCTTATAAAACTTATGCAATTTTTAATATGTCTTGACGATGAGTACCAACAAGTTGGATCAAATATTTTAACAAGTGATCCGCTTCCCTCTGTTAAATCTGCTTTTCCTACAATCTCCAGGGAAGAGTCGCATCAAAATTCAAAATCTCCTTCAAAAAAATCAATCAAAAAATTTTGGCTTTGTGGCTAAAACCAATCAAAACGTTGATAATAAGAAAACATTTAACAAAGGTCCGAATCCTAACTTGAAGTGCACCCATTGTAATAAGATTGGTCACACAGTGGATAGATGTTTTGAAATTGTTGGATATCCACCAAACTACAAATCTAAAGATGGTCAAGGAAACAAGTTCTCAAATTTTAATAGTCATTTGTCTTCTAAATCTGTCCCTGACCCCTCTTCTTCTTCAACTGCTTCTACTCTAACTCCTGAGCAAGTGTCTAAGTTGTTAGGTTTGTTAAATGAAAAATCTGGGGGAACTTCTCAAATTGCCAATATGGAAGGTAATTTTTTCTGTGTTAATACTTTCAAACGAATCTTTGACTTCTCTAGTAATATGTATGAATCAAATGGGTGTAATTGGGTGATTGACTGTGGCACTAACCAACACATGGTTATGTCTGAGAAAGATGTTTTCAACAAAATAGATGTTTCTGAATATAATATTAAAATTAAACATCCTAATGGCACTGATGCTAAAGTAACTAAAATTGGTAACTTTAGATTAAACAATAAGGTTATCTTGTATGACGTGCTTGTTGTGCCAGAGTATCATGTAAATCTTATGTATGTCTACAAACTTGCTAAAGATAACAAGTTACAAGTGTTATTTGATGAAACAAATTGTTATATCCAGGATTCTCACACAAAGAGCACCCTGGTGACTGGTAATCAAGTTGATGGCCTATATTTTTGTGATAATGCCTCTAAGCCACTAACAATGTGTTTTAATAGTTACGACTCTATGAACCTATGGCATTCTAGGTTAGGACATCCGTCTCACCCTGTTCTTAATATTTTGAAGGATAGCCTAAACCTAAAGAATATCATAACTGATTATCCATGTGAAATTTGTCATAAAGCTAAGCAACATAGGGAGCCGTTTCCATTAAGCGATCATAAATCTATGGAAATAGGAGAACTCGTTCATCTAGATGTATGGGACCATATAGGGTTCAAAGTAGAGAAGGTTATAGATACTTCCTAACTGTTGTGGATGACTATTCACGTGCTGTTTGGGTTTTCCTATTAAAACATAAAAATGAAGTTTTTGAATTTATAGAATTCTTTTTCAATTTAATAAAAAACCAATTTGGAAAAAAACATTAAAATGTTTAGGAGCGATAACGACACTAAGTTTGTGAATAGTAAAATGAATAATTTTTTAAATTTAAATGGGATTATTCATCAAACCACATGTCCATATACTCCACAACAGAATGGAATAGTCGAAAGAAAGCATAGACACCTGTTAAACGTTGCTAGAGCTTTATTGTTCCATGGGGGTATACCCCTTAGATTCTGGTCTGAGTGTATTCTAATCGCCACTTATCTTGTAAACAGGACTCCCTCCTCTATATTAAATGGTAAGTCTCCGTATGAGTTGATTCATGGCTTTAAACCCTCTCTTAATCATCTCCGTAACTTCGGTTATTTTTGTTTTAGTACGATTTTAAATAATTCAAATAAGTTTGAAAATCGTGCTGAAAAATGTGTTTTTTTGGGATATTCAAATAAAAAAAAGGTTTTAAGTTGTGGAGTATTGAACAAAAACAAATATATTTTTCAAGGGATGTGAAATTTTATGAAAACGTATTTCCTTTCAAAGAAAATAAAATCTTGTGTCAAAATGAGTCTACCTCGGATTTGATGTTAAATACCTTATACTTTTTTAATCTTTATGACACTGAAGAGTATGGGGATGATAAAAGACCCAATGATGAGGGGAGGGATACAAGTGACGATACCGGTAGTGATCATCAACCTTCAAGTTTTGATTGAATTGAAGGTAATTTATTTGAACACCAACCCGATAGTTCGAGTTAAAATTTTGGGGAAGCTGACACTTCCGGTAATTCAAATGAAGAAGTCACACCTCCTAAGGGCGGGGTTCAGCCAACAACTAGGAGATCTACTCGGAATGTATCGGTTCCAAAAAAAATTACAAGATTATGTGGTGGAAGGAAAAGTCAAATATGGTCTTGAAAGAGTAGTCAACTACTCTAATTTGTCCACTGAAAATATGTGCTTCTCATCTGCTCTAAATAGAAGTGTTGAACCTAGAACATATAGCGAGGTCGCCTTGGATCCAAATTGGGTTCGGGCTATGAACGAGGAGATGGAAGCCTTGTTTAGAAATAACACATGGAATCTTGTAGAGCTACCTACCGGTAGAAAACCTATAGGGTGTAAGTGGGTTTACAAAATAAAGTATAGGTCGGCGGGTGAGATAGAGCGATATAAAGCCAGGCTTGTTGCAAAGGGCTATAGTCAAAAAGAGGGAATAGACTTTGACGAAACCTTCTCCCCTGTCGCTAAAATGGTTACAATTAGATGCATCATAAGCCTCGCTGTTCAAAGGGATTGGCTCCTTTTTCAACTTGATATCAATAACGCTTTTCTAGATGGAGAACTAAATGAAGATGTCTATATGTGTCCCCCTGAAGGTTATTACTCAAAAAATGAAACAAAGGTATGCAAATTGGTAAAATCTTTTTATGGGTTAAAACAAGCCCCTCGCATGTGGAACGAGAAACTTGTTAGTGTCCTGATTAATCTTGGTTTTGAACAAAGCAAATGTGACCACTCCTTGTTTACCAAATCCACTGATTCAATGTTTTTAGCCCTTCTCGTATATGTCGATGATATTGTCTTAACTGGCAATGACATAAATGAAATAAACAAAGTCAAATCTCTATTACAGTCTAAATTTCTTATTAAAGATTTGGGTGAGTAAAAATACTTTCTTGGCATTGAAGTTATTAAATCTGATTCTTGAATTTGTTATCACAAAGGAAATATTGTACTGAGTTATTAGCTGAGTACGGTCTTACAGGGTGCAAACCTGTTGCCACTCCTATTGAACTAAACTATTCTAATGTAAAAAAACTGCAAGAATAGTGAAACTTTACTTGATATATCTGGGTACCAAAGGCTTATAGGGAAGTTAATTTATCTTTCTCATACTAGACCCGATATATCATATGCGGTTCAACACTTGAGCCAATTTATGCATAGTCCTTCCAAGTGTCATTTGCAAATTGCTTTACGGTTATTAAGATATCTCAAAAGCTCTCCAGGTAAAGGCATTTTTTTCTCTAAAGGTATGTGTTTTGAGAGTAAATTGCTAAAATCATCCCTAACGTTTATTCACATTTGCTAGATCCATCCAAAAAAAGTTTTTTTCTCATAGGAACCACTGGGGTTTCAAAAAAGTTGCTATGAGAAAATTCTAGCAACTTACTTGTGTTTTGATCTTGTTGCCTACTCTGACTCTAACTGTGGTAAGTGTGTTGAATCCAGAAGATCTGTCACCGGTTTTTGTGTTTTTCTTGGAAATTGCCTTGTTTCTTGGAAAAGTAGAAAGCAGGGAAGAGTGTCACGGTTATCTGCTGAAGCAGAATACCGTGCCATGTGTTCAGCCACATGTGAAATCTTATGGCTTGTGAATATTTGAAAGAACTGAAAATTGAAGTTAAACTCCCTATCCCTTTGAGTTGTGACAATTCGGCAGCCATTTCTATTGCTGCCAATCCTGTCTTTTATGACAGGACAAAACATTTTTAAATTGACTTGTTCTTCCTTCGGGAAAAAATTGCCTCCGGAGCTATTAAAATTATGCCCACTGATTCTAAGGATCAATTGGCAGACATGTTTACCAAAGGTTTATTAAATAATCAACATGAAAAGATGTGTAAACTAATAACAATTTTTGATGCGTTCGCCAATTAAATAAAGGAGGGGTGTTAAAACTTCATAGTCTATCAATTTAATTGGGCTCCCTTTATTATGGGCTTATTTTTTTATTTTTTGGGTCTTTTCAGGTTTGTACTCTGGGCTTTCTATTTTATTCTATTATAGGTTCAAGAAGGCCTCATAGTGCAGCCATTTCTAGATTAGTTAAAGTTCAGAGCCATTGTCTAGGGCTTCCATTCTAGAAAGTGTTGTTGGTGCAAGCTGTGTTCCTGTCTGGTGCGGGGCTGTCTTTCCTTTTGTGGTTCCTAAATCAACACCTTGTTTCATCTCTGTTGATTCATGTGCTATTCTTTCCTTTCTCACATTGATTCCCAGCAAATATAAAAGGGGATCTATGGCTGTTTGTTCAGATCATCGATTGTAATTTCTATTATCTACCAAAGCCTCTGTTCTATTGTGCTCATTGTCTCTTGTATTCTGGTTTAAATAAAATCACTGGTATTTTTTGAGAAGCACACATTCACCCCAAAAACTTAACGGGTAGTTTAGACTAGAACAATAAAGCTCTAGCTGTTTCAAATAAGTTCTTAGGCTACTTGGTACGGGAGAGGGTAGTTCTTGGAGGATGACCCTCCACCTCAGCGCCACGTCATATGTGACAACTGTCGCAACCCCCGCCCCCTTATCTGTCCCGGGAACAGGCGGCCGCGAGACCAGTTTTGGTGTTATCGATGTTTATCATTTTGGCAGCGGAATTTACATCAGCACCGTAGTTAGGAAATATTTTATCAGAGTAAATACCATACTTTTATAATATTAAACATATTGGGATAAAACCCAAGTTTTCATTACAAGTAGTTAGGAACTCTATTTTATTTAATAAAGCATCTTCTTTTATTTAGGTAACTTTTATAGCCACTTTTTCCAAGCCTTCAGTGTTGTCCAGCTGGCTTCTAGTTGGCACTCACATTTTGTTACCTGAAATGCGTTTAAAAATATTTTGTCAGTGGGAAATACTGGTGAGTGAATCCCAGTTTAATCAAGAAGAGTTTTATCAATTAACACAGTATTGAGAGCGATTACAATGTTTATAACTACACAATTACTCATTCAGTACTTGCCACTCGACCGTATTTGTGGCTATGGTCATATCACACATTGGCTAACCCGTTGTCCAATTGTAAAGGTTATCAAGTAATGTATACAAAACCCCATAATACCGGCAGTAATTGAAGAATTACAAAGACTCAATCACTGCTTAATCACATTGTAAAATATAAAAGGTTTTGTAAATCAATTTACAAAAAGGAGATTACTCACATTGCTGTCTTAGATTTCTTCTAAGGTTTCCTGGTGATTATCTATAATTTACACAATGCACACGCGTTAGTATAATAACCCTTTATATTTACATTAGTAATACCCTCCCCGAGACGGCATTCCAATGACTACGTCGGGCAGAACCACGACAGCCATTACGGAACCCTGGATCAATCGGGCAGCGTATCTAATACGTAACCGGGGATTATGATACTTACAACGGAGTAGAAATTCGTTATTTAGGGGGATATTATACCCGAGATTATGCCTACTATAAATAAATTCGAGTGAGAAAAGAAGTGTGAGCGAATTCGTTTGAAAGCCCGAGCTCCCACTTTATAGGGCCAGATTTCGAGTTTTACGTTGCCCGCGTAAGACGTAGCAAGGGGCTACGCGGCCCGCGAGAGCAGCTAGGGTAGGCCCTAGCTTGTCCGACTCAGCCCTAGCTTCGACACGCTGCACGACACGTGGCAGCACCGGGTGTCGCCGTGACTCCTTGCTGTCGCGGCCCTCGTAAGTCAAAGGGGTGGCTTACGCGCCCCGCGAGAGACCTTAAAATTTTGTTTTTAATTAATTTTTATAAAAATAAAGGTATTCGGGGTCCGTTTTCGCGTACGGGGTATATTTTAGGACATATGAGTATACTTTAAAATATATTAGGGATGTCGGAATATTTTGGAAGGTTGTTATATCCTCCCCACCTTGTTTGAGAACTCGTCCTCGAGATCTTACTGGAATAGGTGCGGGTATTTCCTCTGCATTTCTGATTCAAGTTCCCATGTGTATTTAGGTCCTCTTTTGGAGTCCCATTTCACTTTGTCCAGAACTAATCTCTTATGCTTGAGATTCTTAACTTTCCTGTCTTCAATCTGTAGAGGCTTCTCTACAAACTTTAACTGTTCATTTACCTCTATATCCTTGAGAGGCACTATCAGTGATTCATCAGCTAAGCATTTCTTGAGATTAGATACATGAAACACATCATGTATTCCTGTCATTTCCTCTGGCAGTTGTAGCTGATAGGCTACAGGTCCAATTCTTCTAATAATCTTAAAATGTCCAACATACCTGGGGCTTAGCTTTCCCCTTTTGATGAATCTTACCACTCCTTTCCAAGGAGAGACTTTTAACAACACTTTATCTCCTACCTGAAATTCCAACGGCTTTCGTCTGTTATCTGCATAACTCTTTTGTCGATCACGTGCTGCTTTCAGTCGTTCCTTGACTTGAATGATCTTGTCTGTTGTTTCTTGTACTATCTCAGGTCCAGATAGTTGCTTTTCTCCAATTTCTGCCCAACAGACTGGCGTTCAGCACTTTCGTCCATAAAGTGCTTCGAATGGTGCAGCATTGATACTTGTGTGATAACTGTTATTATAAGAAAATTCTATCAATGGTAAATGATCGTCCCAATTACCTCCGAAATCAATTACACAAGCTCTAAGCATGTCCTCCAGTGTCTGAATTGTCCTTTCACTTTGTCTGTCCATTTGAGGATGATAAGTTGTGCTTAGATTTAACTTGGTTCCCATTGCTTTTTGGAAACTTGTCCAAAAAATGAGAGGTAAAACGGCTATCTCTGTCAGAAACAATTGATAGGGGAATTCCATGTAAAGAAACTACTTCATTTACATATAATTTAGCTAATTGTTCCATACTGAAAGTTTCTTTCATTGATAGGAAATGAGCTGACTTAGTTAGCATGTCTACAATCACCAAGATTGTATCATTACCTTTTCTTGTTTTGGGTAATTTAGAAACAAAATCCATTGTTACCAATTCCTATTTCCAAACTGGCATTTCTAACTGTTGCAACAAACCTGAGGGTTTCTGATGTTCAGCTTTGACTTGTGAACAGGTTAAACACTTTGCAACATATGCTGCTATATCCTTTTTCATTCCTGTCCACCAGAAATTTTTTCTTAAATCTTGATACATCTTATCACTTCCAGGATGCATCATATACTTAGACTTATGAGCTTCTTCTAATATATGGTGGCGTAGGTTTCCTAATTTAGGTATCCACATCCTTTTCTTATGGAATCTCCAAATTCCATCTTTTCCTTGTTCTAATTCCTTAATCGTTCCTTTCAATTTTTCAGTATCATCCTTGATTACTGATTCTTGTGCTTTTTTAATTTGTTCTTTTAAATCTACTTGCAGATTTAAATTAAGTGAACGTACTCTTTTTGGCTTTTCATGATACTTTCAACTTAAAGCATCAGCTACTACGTTTGCCTTTCCTGCATGGTACTGGATATCACAATCATAATCACTAAGCATCTCCATCCAGCGTCTTTGTCTCATATTCAACTCCTTTTGCCCGAAAACATATCTTAAACTCTTATGGTCTGTGAAAATGGTAAACTTACTACCATAAAGGTAATGTCTCCAAATTTTCAGGGCAAAAATTATGGCTCCTAATTCTAGATCATGGGTTGAATAATTCTCTTCATGATTCTTAAGTTGTCTAGAGGCGTAAGCTATAACCTTTTGACGTTGCATCAATACACATCCATAACCTAACTTAGAAGCGTCACAATAGACTACAAAGTCTTCAGATCCTTCTGGTAATGCTAGTATGGGTGCATTGGTTAGTATTTGCTTAAGAATTCTAAAGGTTTTTTCTTGTTTTAATCCCTATTCAAACTTAATGGATTTACAGGTTAACTTAGTTAAGGGAATGGCTATTCTAGAAAAATCTTGAATAAATCTTCTATAATAACCAGCCAGTCCTAAGAAACTTCTAACCTCAGTTGGTGACTCAGGGGTTTTCCATTTGGTAATTGCTTCAATTTTGGTGGGATCTACATGAATTCCTTTATGATTAACTAGATGTCCAAGAAATTGTACCTGTTCTAACCAAAACTCACACTTCAAAAATTTAGCATAAAGCTTTTCTTTCCTCAATAAACTTAGAAGTGCGTGCAAATGCTCTGCATGTTCCTATTTACTTTTAGAGTAAATGAGAATATCATCTATAAAGACAATTATGAATTTATCCAAATATGGCTTACATATTCGGTTCATCATGTCCATAAATGCAGCTGGGGCATTGGTTAAACCAAATGGCATGACAGTAAATTCATAATGGCCATACCTTGTCCTGAAAGCGGTCTTAGGAATGTCCTCTTCCTGTACCTTTAATTGATGATATCCTGATCTTAAATCGATTTTAGAGAAAAATCGAGCTCCTTGCAACTGATCGAACAGATCATCGATTCTTGGTAATGGATACCGATTCTTAATCGTGACCTTGTTCAATTCACGGTAATCAATGCACATACGCATTGATCCGTCCTTCTTTTTGACGAATAGGATTGGCGCTCCCCATGGTGATGAACTTGGTTGTATGAATTCTTTCTCCAATAATTCGTCTAACTGTTTCTTCAGTTCCTACATTTCTGCGGGTACCAAACGGTAAGGTGCTTTGGCAATTGGAGCTGTCCCTGGTAGTAGATGAATTCTGAATTCAACTTCTCTGTCTTGAGGTTGTCTTGGTAATTCTTCTGGAAATACATCTGAAAACTGGGACACTACTGGAATATCCTTTAATTCTTTTCCTTTAGTGTTAATGATTATAGAAATCAAATACACTAATGATCCTTTTCTTACTTAACTTGTTGTTTTCATCACAGAGATGAATTTTGTGGATCTAGAGGGCTTATTTCCTTTAATTGTGATCTTTTCACCCTTTGGTGAATTTACTTGGATTGACTTTTGATCACATAAAATATTAGCTTTATTGGCTATTAACCAATCCATTCCTAATACTACATCAAATCCTACCAGATTCATTGGGTAAAGGTTTGCAATGAATTTCTGATTTAAAATTTCTATTCTTGCTCCCTGCAAGATATCAGAAATCTTAATAGTTTCCCCATTTGTTGTCTCTGCTAGACATTCTTGTGGGAGTTTAGTTAATGATTGATTGAGAAGTTTGCAAAATGAAGTATTAATAAAACTTTGGTTTGCACCAGAGTCAAATAATACTTTAGCAAAAATATCATTACCTAAAAACGTATCGGTGATCACATCCGGGATCATCTTTGCTTCTTCTGCAGTTAGAACAAATGCTCTAGCATTTTTAGTGTTCTTGTTGTTTGTGGCTGGAGCTATCTTTGGAGAGTTTGGCTTGATGTGGCCTTGTTCTCCGTAGTTGTAGCATATCCTGTTGTGTTTCTTCCTGCAGTCTTCTTCCTTATGTCCAGATATTTTGCAGAAGTTGCAGTATATGGAGCATCTTCCAGAATGCTTTCTTTTGAAATACTTGCAATAGGGTGCAGAGGTAGAACCTACATTTCTCCCACGGTTAGAATTTCCAGAACGAAATTCCTGGGTAAGTTTCTGGGTTAGGTTCCTCTTCTGATCCTCTTCTCATGTACGGACTAACTCATCAGTCAAGGTGTTTTCTAGTTCTACAGCTTCTTCTATAGTTTGAGGTCTAGCTGCCTTGACTACATGTCTAATCTCTCCAATTAATCCCCAGATGTAACGGGAGATTAATACTGGTTCAGGTGATGCAAGGGTTGGTACTATTCGAGCATATTCAAAGAATAATGTAGTATAACCCTTACTATCTACCCCACTCATCCTAAGATTTAGGAATTTATTTGCTACTTGTTCCTTTTCATTAGGAGGGCAGAATTTCCTTTCTACCATGTTTTTAAATTCCTCCCATTCCATATTGTAAATCCTATCACTTCCTCTAGACTGGAGGATAGTGTTCACCACTCTAAGGCTGAATTCTTAAACAGATTAGAGGCAAAAATTATTTTATCCTCTTCAGCACACTTGCTTATTTTTAAGACAGCCTCAGTCTTTTCTATTCAGCGTAAAGACGCAACTGCCCCTTCATTGCCCGAGAATTCCATTGGTTTACAAGAACAGAATTCTTTATAAGAACAACCATAAGGCATGGTTCTTCTTCTTTTGGGAATGGGCGCTTGAAGTATAGGTCCATTGTTTACGCTGTTTGCTGGTTCGGAGAGTCGTTTACTATCACGGTTACTTTTATTTTCTACTTCTCTAACTGTTTGAATAATATATGGCATTGCATCTATTATTCCTTGTGCCACTATGTGTTGGGTGGCACTGTTGTCCACTTGATTTCCATTATTGTTGTTGTTTGGGTTTTCGTTACACGGGTTATGGTTACTCTGGTTATCATTATTCTGGTTTTCCGGGTTATTATCCGGATTCTCTTGATTCACTTGGTCGGCCATCTGAATTTTAAACATTTACCACATATTAATATCACAAGATAATATCTTAATACGATCAATCACATGACACGCATTTTGATCAAAAACGTTGAGCATTGAGACTTACTTTTTCTTAGTGTGCATCTAATACAAACTGGAGCTAGAATTTAAAATCACAATACTATTATGCGTCACTAACCACGAAGTGGTCTATACTACGATAGATTTATTATTATTATTATTATTATTATTATTATTATTATTATTATTATTATTATTATTATTATTATTATTATTATTATTACTACTTTCTAAAATTTCTTCTCTGAAAGTTCGGAGCTCTTGCACATTTTCTGCACTCATTGGGGGTGCAGGTGCTGGTACTGGATCTGGGTACTATGGCATGGGTTCTTCCTGAGGATACGGATTCTCTAAGATTTCCCTAATGTATTCATCATTATCATAGTAGGGATCTAGAGGGTCCAGACCTGGGTAAGCTGCTAAGTTTGGCATGGGTAGGTCTGTTAGATGGTAGCATTACACATAATCCCTATGATCATCAAACCACGGATCGTAGTCTGGGTCTAAAGGATTGGGTGCAGGTACCCTAGGTATCTCCTCTGCATTGAAATCATGCATTTCTACTTGATTTTCGGGGTTGTTTTCTATCTCCATTGGCTGCGTGGAAAACAAGGGTAATGGTTGAGTGGCGACTAGTTGTTCCAAATTTGGGTCGGCAGTTGTGGTTGCTAAAATATGGAAGTTTGCTAAACTCCTATTAAGCATGTCTTAGGTGTGGGCATCAGTTTCTCTTTTAGCGGCTGCTAGCACTCGTTGCTCTTGTAACTTCTTCATTCTTTTCCTACGCTCATGTGCTCCCTTACTGAACCATCCTCTCTTTTTCTGAGGGAATGGCTCTTCAGACTGAGCCTTAAATAAGAATATCCCTTCTTCATTATCAGCTGAATACCCTGAGAGGGCAGGCTGTGAAGAGGTGCCTTCGCTCCTAGGTGAGCTGGACAACTGACGATACGCGTCGGATGGTCCTTGATCACTCATACTGTAAACTAACAAAGAGAAAAATAACACATAACAAAAAAATACATATATGCACGTATTTCCGTAATTTATTTCCTAATAATTTAAATAATATCTTGATGTCAGCAGAACACTTCTGTGGCTGAATCAGTGGCTTAGCTCTGATACCACCTTCTGTCGCAACCCCCGCCCCCTTATCTGTCCCGGGAACGGGCGGCCGCGAGATCAGTTTTGGTGGTATCGATGTAGGTTGCATTTCTTTTAATGAGAGCACCACTATTGAGCCGAGCTTATGAAGCCTTTTGGAGACTACATTTTGATTGTATGACTTCTGTAGATTGATAGACTTGTTGGACAAGGGTAGTGTGACCCTGTGTTCCTTTTGATATGATACACTTTATAAAGCATGTAACAATACTTTGTGGTCGATGATTAATGAAAGCTCAATCGTCATGTTCTCATTAAATACGTTGTTGATTTACATGTTTGTGCCATGATTGTGATGTTATATGCTTACTTGCTATGATAAATGGTAGTATACCTACGTACTACATAGTTGTTATACGAATAAGACCTGACCTAACCAATCTTCTTCTTAGAAGATGCCTCCTCGAAGGAACACTCAGTTGCCCACAACCGAGGCAGAATTGCAAGAACGAATTTCACAGGCAATCGCACAACATGAGGCCCTATGCTCCGAACACAGCGGAGGTATCTCAGGGAATAACCCACCTCACGGTAATGTTTAAGTCACCCAAGACACATTACAATATGTTTGGACTTTTCCAAGTGCGTTTTGCTAATGCTTTCTGTGAATGATGTTGCTTGTGTACAAGCTATAGGATCATTTTACCGACCGAAATGAGTCGTTCAGAGGCATTCTACTCAATATGAAAGGCGGAAACAGACATATCGAGTTTGATTCAGCTAGATATTCATTTTAAATGTCTTTCTGATTGATTTGACAAAGTTTTACAGCGAAACGACACTTCGGCAGCACTTCTGCTCCGGAATCACACATTCAGACCTCCTCCAAATGAAATTACAAGACCCTTATTTATAGACAGGCTAATTTCGCACCAACTGGTTCACACGAAATTACATTCATGTGAAATCAGTATTTCGTACGAAATTACAAAGTTATTTCGTACGAAATTACAAAGTAATTTCGTGCGAAATTAATTATCCTATTTCATGCGAAATTATCCTCTTGACATGTTTTCTCGATTTACGTACCCTGATCTATACAATCTAGTACAAGACTCGATACAAGACGAAGTCAACAGACGTATGCACCAACAGACTCCCCCTCGGATGTTGACAATTCTTCAGTGTCGAGTCTTCAGTGTCGAGTCTTCAACGTCTTCAGTCTTTATCAGTCTTTTATTCTTCCTGAAGTATCTGACAGTGTAAAACAATCTTTCTCTTCTCTTTTCTTCTCTCTTCCAGAATCTGAAATTGGCTCTATCTTCTCTAATTCTCTTGATCAGATCTCTTGATTCTTTAAGTTTACCAGCATCAGCAACAGTTCCAGAATCAGAACTTGGCTAACCTGCACACATCTCTACCTCACAATAAATCTCACAAATTTAAAATTTTGACAAAATTATATATCATTTGCAGGTATCAATCAATCAATAAAAGATTTAACAATGTTAATATCTGATGAACCACTTGTAGAAAATCATTCAAAATTTTCTTAGCTTAAACAGACTCTCCCAAACCTGTTCATCATGTTTAGCACTTGGAATTTTGAAAATCAACTTTTCAACATCAGTTGTCGAAAATCTTTTTGGATTTTTCAAAATTTATGCTAAAACACACTAAAAATCTTTTTGAATTATGATATAAAATGAAATGTAGTAAAGAAATATATACAGACAATATTTTTGCGAGTTTGAGTAAGAGGATCATGTCAGTTTCTGAGACAAATCACCAACACCGTTAAGCTTTAAACATTTTAAGTTCTAAAAGATTCACTTAGATTGTCAGTATATTGATCCACTTAAATTTTCACACAAAGTTCAACTGTTTCGAGATACGAGATTAATGTTTTAGAGGCTTAAACTTATTCGCGTGTCCCACCTCAGAATATACTGTGACACCTGTGTCACTGCAACCATCAAACAAATACCAAACCAATGAAATATTGTATTTCATACTTGGGATTGGTATAAACATGTGTATCTTTTGCACATATCAATTCTTGTTCGATTTCAAGCTTTAAATCGCTTTCTGGAAAGTTATACGCGCACTGATGCGTAAATATAACCAGTTTAAATGCAATGAACACTCCGGAACATCAACATATGCTTAAAATACCTTAAATAACCTTTACATAACTTAGAAATAAGTTTTGAAGGCTTTGGTATGGCAAAAACAAGTTAATTCGCCTACAGGGACTAAATTTGACAAACTGCGAAAGTATGCCAATTTAAACTGTAACAGACATTCCGGAACATGACCATAAGTTAAACATACCATAAATATCCTTTACATAGCTTAGAAATAGGTTTTGAGGGGTTCGGTGTGCTAAAATAAACTTTTGGGTCATTCAGGGACTAAAAGCGTCAAAAAGGGCACAAGTTTGCATTTTCGCGCATAACTTACGTTCTGAATACATCCGGACATCCAAAAATTTATGTTAGCACTAAAATATTTTATTTTAGTGTTTGGCATGAGAAAACCCCATTCGTCACGCAATTTGGATCGTTTTTCGCGCTTATGCGCATTCCGTCGTAATTAAGCGAACATCGCGATCGTACGACCAAACGAACCAACATCCGGCATATTTTTGAGCATGTTTCATGTCCACAATGTTTAGGAATCATTTTAGGGCCTTAACGTTGGCTTAACGGGCCTTAAACGTGTCGAAAATGGCTTTAAAACACAACAGGGACCAAAACTGTCATTTTTGAAAGTTTGTTTCTGACCAGAAGGGCCAGGCGGCCCGCGTGACTGTTGTGTGCCCCCTTACGCGGCCCGTGTCAGCTTTCCAGATCAGATTAAATCAGTTTAACAGCTGTTTACAGCTGTTTAACCACTCAAAACTCACCCACACTTGCCCTTTCCTGATCATGGGGGCCATTTTGAGCTACCATAAGGTTGCAACAAGTGTAAGGATGAGATTGAAGCACGTTATTCGATAAACGATCCTAACGGTTGTTCATTTACTATAAATACCCAACCCATCACAACTCAAAACCCACAAAATCTGTCTGACTTGTCCGTGTGAATTTCATCACTTGCGACAGTCAAACTTTTATCTCTATGCCTTAGCATCCGCATTAGTTGGTTTGTATTTTCATTTACTTTAATCTTTGTCCCTTCTCTCGGGCTCGTTATTCTAACGTAATACGCTTCCGTCATCCGATTTGCGTTTACGTTTACCTTCAACCGTCTTACTTATTTGATTTATTTGGGTACCTTTTTAATTCATCCCATTCACCCCGTCCTTACTACATCGGATGTAAATGTGTCCGCTATAAGAAGTTCATGGTATCATATGCCACTACTTACTTGGCCCGAGTAAGCGATTAACACATGACATACATGACCTTTTTATAGTTTTCACATCACGCCCTATGTAATTAACATCTCTATTTAGTTTTCCTTGGAAATAATATCCTGGATAGGTATTCTATTCAGGTTTTTTTTTTTCAAGTTTCTAATTTACATATGCAACAATTATTCTCTACATGTTTGTTGCATATTGCTATTTGTGCGACTATATTTAAAAGTGTGCACCTGATAATGCTTGCCCTTAATGGGCTTTCCTTGCCTTTGACTTTGTTCGCGATCGTCACGCGATATAGGTCCTTGATGAGTATGCTCTGCTTGTCATACCTCGGACCGTTCCACCGTCATATCCACAATTCGTTCAAATCTCGTCATCTTCAGATGCGAGTATCCTTCAACTAAATATTTACAAAAGTTAGTAATTTCAACATTAATAAATGCACGTATTGTAATACAAGGCTTTTTACTGCACATGATTTTGTTAACTATACTAATCATTTTGATTGGGGTAACGTGTATTACACGATAACCCTATGTGTTGTTTACAACACCTTAACACCCTAAACCATTAACATACATGTACTTACCGGATTTGCGATCAAGCCTCGAACCGAACACACTTTATTCTTTAACCATGAGCTCTGATACCAACTTGTAAGACCCAACTTAAAATAACAGGATTTATGACATTTATCTTGCATTTAGTACAAAATTTTTCGAGTTTACAAAAACTTCATGGTTTTAAGATCATACTTGATCATAACATTCAAGCCTACATCATGCTAGATAAACTTTCAAAACATAATTTCAAGTGTTTACATGTCACTAAAACAAAATAGACAAAATGCGGAAGCTTTGTTCGGTGTGTTCGGTTCTTGACATGGCTTGATCATCCTCCGGGGTCTAAAGAGCATCTTTACCTGTCATACAATTTCATTTAAAAGATTAGAAATCAAGGCATTTGAACAAAATAATTAAATACAAGAAATTATATATTTTGTTTTCAGCCCCTTCACCCGGCCGTGTCAAAAGATCACCCGGCCGTGTCAGCTTAACATATATTTTTCACAGCCCCTTCACCCGGCCGTGTCAAAAGTTCACCCGCCCGTGTCAACTCTGCACGTTTATTTTTCATCAAATTTGTATCCAAACCTATCCAAACTCATTTTAATTGCTTGGGGTTCGTTTCTTAACATGTCTAAGCTATCATCCATTACCCGGATCCATTATTCATATAGTTTACGCTCTCGTTACCCGGTTTACGTTTTTCTTTACTTAAGCCAACATTTTACCACCTACTTTATTTTGATCCGTTTAGAAGTTTTCATGCATTTAAGCATCAAACTCGCATTTCTCTTTGTACACTTCGTATTTCCATTTTTTAAATAGCCTCTTATATTCCACAACAACTATTTTGTAGTGGATTTAACATAACGGACCGTTATTCTTAATTTTACCCTTTGGATAGTCATTCTACGTAATTGACCCGTTCTTAGGCATTTGACTCTCAAGGTTTATACTTACAACTCTTACATATATCTAAGAGTTGCATAATCATAATACTAGTATCTAAACGACCTCTAAGGGTCATTTGCCCGATTTACAAATCATGGGCGTTTTGGTCATTTTTAGTCCCTCATTTACGACGAAGGACTCTCGCTAATTATTTGACCCATATTTGCATGTTTATCTAGCAACTTAACTATGCGTACCTGGCTCGGGTCAAGGTATTGACCCGTTTACATAACTTTTTGCTTTAAATCTTTCTAGTTAAAGCAACGCACGTTTATGTTGTTTCCTGTGATTACAACACTCAACAAGCAATTGTCAAATGAAGTTGTCAAATGGTGTTAACAACCACATTTGACTCATTTAGCCTAATTGACCATTTATCCGTATGAGATGGTATTTAGTTACCATTTCATCCCTCTAAACCTATCCCGGTTTTCCCTTAAACTCGTTTTACTCAAAACCATTTTTATTTGTTCGTCATTACATGACTAATTTATCTTTTTACCCCTTTTACCATAATTCATGATTTCCTACCTTTTTATTCATTCCGACTTGCATTGTATCATGCCGGATCATCGTATTTCAATTACTTAACATTATTCACGATCAATTTTCGCTAGTAAGTGTATAGTAATTAAAAAGGGGGTGTAAGTTTAACTTACCTCGCATCCAAATTACGCTTTCCTTTTCGTACTTGCTCTGTTTGACCCGCTTCATCCCCATGCCTCCATCTAGCTTGTCAAGAGTCAAACTATCATCATAATTCACAAGGTGGTTAGATTAGTCATTATAACCACAACTATTCCACCATACGTATTTTCTATGTCAAAACTACTATTCGACTCCGTCCATGATTAGTTTAACTTTTCAAAAGTAAACTACCCTTAATTATATGATATGTGCATATAAGCTAAGTCGACTTCATAATTAAAATTTGTATTACCCCACATCACACGTAATTAGTCGAACTAGGAAATTACGCGTTTGATTCATAATTTCAACATATGAACATTGTGGGCATAATTTATAACATCAACAATCAAGTTTCGTATCACTGAAAATAGGCTGTTTTTGGTGACCTGTTTAACCTGTTTACAAGTCTTCAAAAATTATGATTTTTTTATGTGGCGTACCTCTCGGAGGGTTAGGCCGTGTGTTAAAATTTCAAGATCTAACTCTTTACAAAAAATTCGTAAAAATTCATCCACTAAGCTGCAATCAGATTCGTCACTTCTGACTGCAGCTTACGGAAAAATTCATTAAAAATTCCCCGTTTATCCGATTGACGAAATTCCAATTGGCGATTCTTTTAATCACTTAAAACTTTCTACAGTAAGAATTTGAGATCATAACTCAATTCCTAAATTGAGTTATGACATTCGTAATGGGCTGCAAATTTTGCCAGAAAACGCAGCTTGAACCTTTGATACGGAAAAATTCATAAAACGCTCAATTTTCGTCGAAAAAATGCGATTCCAGTGGGGTTTTAAAGATATTTCCTGGAATTACATTTTAGACTCAAGAAACACACGTTTTTGTCACGTTTTGTCCACGTTACAGCCAATACAAGTCGGCTGTATATTCTGATCAGAAGCTGTTTGAATTCAGCTTTCAATCAAAACATGTTTATGACATTATAGCACTATTTTTAGCCATAAAAAACCCTAAAAACATCACATTACTCGAATTTAGCATCATCACACTTATCACCTTCAATGGTGATCATGAATTCACAAGATTTAGACCTAATTTCATCATATGCTTGTCTAGGGTTTACTCCTAGACACTACAATGTTCATATTTCATCATATAACGAACATGCAACCATCTAATTCGAATTCTCTAAGTTCATCCAGAAATTTAGATGGAAATTTTCTACAAAATTTACATACCTTATGATCTCCTTGCAATGGGGATCACCAATCTAAGCTCAGATTTCGTTTTGGAATGGATTTGAGCCTTCAATTTGTGAATTTTGTGCAAGTTAGGGTTTGTGGGAGAACCCTGGTCGCGTTCCCTGTGTTCCAGTCGATCCACACATGTGTTGGATTTTTTTTTAATGAATCTTGTTTCACAATGTGCACAATTAACCCTCCTACTTTCATGAGGTTTATAGTTTAATTGTTTTAACACTCTAACTTGGTATTTCTTGGCTCTTATCTAACTGGGTTAGATCTTATAACTAGTTAGTTTATCCCGTTTAACTGCAACGTCAGATTAAAATAAAGAATTTATATTTTAGGGATGTTACACATGTTAAGGCATATATTACTTGTCATAGGACTAGTTAGGCGGTCCGAACGCGTTTCACACGAACGACGCGTTAAAGTAGCGTAAGCTACCTAAACGGGTCGTAATGGGTCATAAGCACTTAGGTTAGGTTTCATTGTAGTATGTAGGCTTTGTTAAACCATATTACACGAGTCTCCATACTCGTTTGGTTTACGAACCCTCATTCTATCCAATCCTCCAATTTAGGTCCGGCATATTAACATAGTTACCTATATTAGGTGTCGTTTGATATCCGTGATCTCTAGCATTGTTTGGTTGTTACTCAAGGACTACTAAGCAATCTCAAGTGAGTACATAGACCCCTCTTTTACTGTTTTCAAACTGTTTTGGGGTGAAACACATGTGCCTACTTGTTACTTTCATGTTTTCCTATTTTCACATCATATGCTTGCTATGTTCGTTAGTACATTTATAGTACATGATTTACATTACATTGTTTTGCTATGTATGCTTACTTAGCATACTTAGTACATTGTTTTACTTTACATTTCTGCTATGTATGTTGACTAATAGCATGCTAGCACATTGATTTACATGACTTTTCTGCTTCGTATGTTAACTTAGCATACTTAGTACATTGTTTTACTTAACATTTCTGCTATGTATGTTGACTGATAGCATGCTAGCACATTGATTTACATGACTTTTCTGCTTCGTATGTTAACTTAGCATACTTAGTACATTGTTTTCATATAACATGTTCACATTTGCTATGACATTTGGTTTGCACAAACGGGACTTATATACGTTCATTAACATTAGCTACGCCGCTCGGTAGTAAGTACTGGTACCATAGGACTTGACAAATCCCATTCCTGACATCCCGGGTTTGTTTGGATGTAAGGAATGACTGAATCCGAAAACATTTCTTTTGATAACCTTGACTTAGGGTTATCTGACTGTCTCAAGGCTTGAATGTATGCGTTAACTTACCACATAAGTGTTTGTATCAATGTAACATGCATTACTTTGCAAGACATAACTTTTTGATATATTCAAAATACTTTGTTTTGTACATTCTTACATTTGGTTTATGTAACAACACATTACTTACCAGACATACATTTGCTACACATTACTTGACTATATTTGGACTATTAACATTTGATACGATTTATACAAGGACTTTTGACAATTGGTTTAAACATAGACTTTATACATTGGTGGTTTGTTTAAGTGACTTAAGTAACGAGATGTGGGTAATATGATACAAGCATGGTGGATACGCCGCTGGTACTTCCTATATATAAGTGTTTGTATTATATTGCCTATCATAGCGTTATTTAAATCATTCAATTTGGACTTATACATTTTACACAAGTAACACGATTTTCACAAGACTTTGGTTTACGAACAATTTACTTTATACAACTCATTTTACTTGGTTATACATTTAACCATACATTATTCTTTTATTCATACATATCATTTGATCTTATCGCTTTTTAAATGATTTACAAAACAAAAACAATTTACAAGGTTCATGACTGACTTTTGCTAATCAACTTTTTCTAAACTTATAAGTCATGAATCTTATTTTCACAAAACCTATTTTCACATGTGTTTTCAGGAGCTTTTGCTTAGGATGATGATCGTGACACTAGGGCGGACCTGTGCCTTAGAGACATAAAATAAAGATAGAACTAGTTTAATTATGTTCTGAACTCTTTATTTCCTGTTTTGAGACAACGTAACACTCTTGTTCGATAAATAAAATATAACTTTGTATGCCATGGTTGTGAAACAATAATTCTGTTACAACACTCCCCGACGTTTCCGCCACGATTTGCTGTTCTACTTGGTCGGGGTGTGACATATACTCCCGTATCCAGATCCCAATATTCAGTCTTACAGGTGAGTATACCTAGATGATATCTGTAAAAGGTTAAATACGAGGGCCGTGAGAGCTCAGGCTATTGCTTCCGCAAAATCAGAGAGATGACGGCTTCGACTTTTGGTGGGTTCCCTTTAGAGAATCTTTTCTTCAACAGCACATGATTAGCATTTTGCAATGTTTCATCATTTTTTATGCTGAGGGTGGTGCTATATTTCAAGCAAGCGAAAAATATTATACGGGGACTAGGCCATTGCTTCCGCAAAATCAGAAGTCCCGGGATAATACCCCAGATATCACTAAGCATAAAGACCTAGTATCTCAGAAAGAGGGACCTTTCAAACAAGATTTCGGGGGTTACCCATATATCCGAGAGATGTTCCCCACGAGATAAGTAAGTTTGAAATTTAGGTTTATATCTCGATACAATCTACGAAATGTGCAAAAACCTACTGGCACATCATCAGTGAGACCGTTTATCACATTTTATCTTTCCAATTCTTTAGCATGCTGTGATAGTCCACTGATGTTCTATCATTTCCTCTTTTTACAACAAAACTCATTTTTGACTTTATCATGTTTTTGACTTTTTCAAATTTTCTAATGTTTTTGGATTTTCTGAAAATTCTTACTCCCCCTAAAATGCAAAAACATTTAAAGAAACATTGAAAACAAACTATACAAATAAACTGACAACTATTGTGAATTGCTTCAAATCACCATCCACTTGGCATAAACAATCAGAACTCCCCCTTACAACAAACTATTTTCCCGTTATGATTTCAAACACTTAAGTTTGTTTTAATCAAAATGGTTTTTCCGGAAAATAAGTTTTGTTGATTTTACCACTTGTAAAAATGGGGATCAATTTAACACCTTGTTTTTCTTTAACCATTTTGAAACATATAACAGTTTTAGATTCAATCAACAAATACTTCTTGTAGAAAATCAAGTACAACTTAATGTCCCTGATTTACCACTAGTAGGTTAAAACCTTTCTCCAACCACTTGAAGGTTTTCACAAACATCCAAAATTTAATAAAGATGCCGATACCTGCTTCACACTTACCAACCTGGAAGCTCCGGCAAGTCAGTATTTTCAAGTAAAGAACACAGACACCCAAGCCTAACCTGCTTTGGGTGTAATCAAATCATCTTCAGTCGGGTAATAAGTTGCCTTTTTGTTGCATAAAAATCTTTTACCCCTTTGGCCTTTCCATCAACCATTTTCCCAAAAATCTTTTTAACATTTCCATTAAACGCTTTCTCAACATCAAATTCTTTCTTTTCAGAATAAAATTGATTTGAAATCTCAACTTTACCAATCTTTTGTTTGAAATTTTCAGTCCTCAATGGTGGAAAATTCACATCATCCATTGGAGGAACTGATTTCTCATCTTTTACCTCAACTTGTTGCTCCTCTGATTTTGTGGAATCAGATTCATCGCCAGATTTCACCTCAGATTTCTTAACAACCCACATTTGGTTGTCAAGATTAACTCTTCTTTTGTAAAATCTTTTCTTCGAACATTCACCAACTTCATATGTTGAATTTTTAAAAACTTTGAATTTTTCAGTTGGTGGTTCATTTTTCTCAACAATCTTTTCCTTAAGTTTAGAAACAACTTCCTGTTTGATATTTGTTGCTTTAGGACAGTTCCAAGCAATATGTCCAACTTCTTGACATCTGTAACAGGTTCTTGTCTCCTTTCTCTGGTAAGTTCCATTCTTTTCAATCTTTTGATTATCTGCAAAGAATTCTTTGTTTGTTTGCTTCCAGAATGAGCTCTTTTGTTCTTCTTCCGAACTTGTTCCTGAAACAAATACAGTTTTTGATTTATAAGTTTTCTCATTTTTATAATTTTTCGGTGCCCAAACCCTTCTTTTTGTAATTACTGTTATGGTTTGGTTTCTTTCGATAACCAGAACCAGAACTGTAACCCTTTTTCTTGTTTAACCTTTGTTGAATTCTTGAGGTATAAGGTCTTGGTTTTCCAGAAAGATTTACATCTTTTATTTCAGAAATATTAATTTCTGTTAGTTTGAAAACCTTTTTTATCATTTCTGGTTTAACACCTCTTATTGGAAATTCCTCATCAGAATATAATTTGTCTGGATCATTCAAAGTATATGCCACTTTGATTGGTTCATCATTCAAATTATATTTTGATAACAGGAATTCTTTATTGTAAACCCGTTTAACCGACGAATTTGGACTGTCATCTGATGATGTTCTCTAACTCTCAGACTCAGACTTTGACTCCGACTCCTCATCTTTATCCAACACCTGATCAACCACCTTTTTTATTAACTTAGACTCATGATCAGTGTCAGACGATGTGAACGTAACGTCAATGTTTTCTGGTAATTCATCAGTTGTTTCAGATTTTAACTTTATATTGACAGCCTTTTTGACTTGCTCCTCATTTGGTTTTCTGGGAGAATAACCTTCCCAGATCGAAGGTGGACACTTGTTATAATTTGTACTTTGTTTCTTACCAGTATCCTTCTCTTTTGGCTTCTCATCTTGAAAGACTTCAAGACCTGCAACAGTTGGATAAATTCGATCAATCAGATAATCAAAACTAGAATAGCTTTGTAACAATCTTCTGATTCTTTCATTTTCTATTTTTTCTGTCTCCAACTCTTGCTTCCACTTTGCAATTTCTTCAATGTAAAAGTTTATGGCTTTCTGCTTTGACATCATCACCGCATTCATCATTGTCAATGCATCTTCTCTTTCAGAATTTGTCTTTTGTAGACCAGTTACCGTTCTATTCAATACATCATATGATTCTTTCACGTAGTTGAGATCAAACAGTAATTTTTCCTTCATCTTATCTTGCTCACTCAACTTCTCGTCCTTTTCTTTACACTGCTTGCAAGATTCCAAACACTTTAAACACGGTTTAATCACCTCCACAACCTTTTCAATTTCTACTATCTTTTCAACTTCAACAACTTTCTCAACTTCAACCACTTTTTCTGATTCAACTATTTTCTCAACGATTTTAAATTCTTCACTTTGTTCAAATTTCTCTTTTTAAGCAACGTTTTCACCTTTCATCCTCCTCTGTTCTTTTGCTGCTCGTCTTTCCTTCAGCTTTTCCAATCTATCTACAAAATAAAATTGAAAACTTTCAGTAGATAACATAGATTTTCCAATATTTATTTGTGTCTCCTCTTCATCATCACTATCATCAGATGATGATTGATCAAACACTGGCTCTTGGATGATTTGTGCAGTGAGAGCTACTACTTTTGAATCAGGTGGAATGTATTTGTCCCAACTGAAACCCTCTGCCACTTTTTCATCATCTTGATCGATTATGCCAAAGTAAGCTTTCTTATTTGCTTCTACGATCATTTTGGCATGAGCAGTTTGTGGTTCTTTTTGTTTGTATGGTTGATCAGCAACTTGTTGGTAAATGGCTTTCCGATAGTAATCATCTTTTCCAAATGGATTATGTGCTTCACTTGCTTCTCGATTTTTACATTCCCTCTTGAAATGTCATTTCTCCCTGCATCGAAAACAAGTAACTTTAGATTTATCAAAACCCAAAGTTGAAACATTTGCATCTCTAAAATCATCTCTTCCTGTAATCATCTTAAACTTTTCAGCTCTCCTCAAAACACTAGCTAAACACCATTTAATGTCCATGAGCTCCATTTCTTCTGCATCTATCTGATCGTAATCCTCTTTTGTCAGCATAGGATTTCCGATCCTCCCAGCAACCAATCCTTCATATGATTCCAACACAGTAGCAAGTAACGACATGTGACTTTTGGCAATCTATTCAGAAAATTTTTGACCACTCTGAAGATGCAACGCGATATTGCAATTCAACACTTGACCATTACTGCTGTTTGAACTTTGAAACTGATAACTTGAAGTTGAACTCTTTGGATTAACACTTGGATATGATGAAAATCCACTGCTGCTGTTTGGACTTTGATTTACTAAACCAGATGAATTTTCAGCACTAAAAGCAGTTTGAACTTTCGGACTTGCTTCAACCTCTTGAACACTTCCTTTGTAATACATTTTGACATCATGTTGACCACTCGGACTGTTCATTCTAGCAATCTTCTGTTGTTCCATATCTTGACCCTCAATCTTTTCAATGAACTGTGAAATAGTCAACTTGTCATATTCTCCAGTATTCTTTAAAATCATCAAGTATGTACCCCACTCTTTCTGAGGTAATCCATCAGCTAATTTGTCAACCCATTCTTCTTGATCTTTGACAATTTCTAATAAAGACATAGATCGCACTAAGTGACAATATCTTTCAATCAGCTTCTTTGATGATTCACCCGGCAAACTCGAAAATAAATCAAATTCTTTCTTTAGCAATGCTTTCTTGCTCCTGATCATTTTCTCACTTCCCTCAAACTTGATTCTAAGTGCTTCCCAAATCGAACGTGAAGTGTTATCATGTTGGAGCAAAATGAAAATATCTTCTTTCATAGCTTGCTGTAGCAAACTGATCATCATTTTTTCTGCTTTGTACATGTCTCGTTCTTTGTCCATAAATTCAGAAATTGTTTTAATAACTCCCAAATCTGTACGCGGTTTGACATACTTTTTCTCAATACATTCCCAAGATCTCAAATGATTAGCTTGAACCCAGTTTTCAAATCGATCTTTCCAACCATAATACTCCTCAATTCCCATGAGCTTCGGGGGTTTTTGTAAAGTTCCAGTTTCGTTTTCCATGTTCATGCTTTGAGCAATGGCAGCCGGAGTAGTCGGGGATGAAGCAAACGCGTTGTAGAATTCCTCTTCCATGATTCGGTAACAATTTTCAAAATCAGATACTATCAGACGAAATTAGAATCTTCAAACGAAAACCTTTCAAGCGAAATAACCTGCACAACAGTTTCAAGTGAAATAACAACACAAGCGAAATTAGAATCTTCAAACGAAATTAGGGATTTCGTTTGAACCGACCAAACGAAATTTAATTTCGTACGGAATTACATACAAATTCAAACGAAATCACAACTTTGAAACGAAAATGTAATTTCGTATGGAATATCTCAAGAAAAATACTAATTCCGTGCGGAATTAGCAGCAATTTCAAACGAAATTAATCTCAAAATGTAATTCCGTGCGAAATTATGATGCTATTCCATGCGAAATTATGCCGATGTCATCATTTCGGTCAAACTTTTGTCAAATAGATCAGGTTTTAGCTTGATTTTAGTTCCAATTCTTTCAAGGCTTTGTTAAAACACAATTTCGCATATAATATGTGAAATTCAAACCATTTTAACCGTGAAATTTTGTTCAATTTTGAAAAGAAGGTATAGAAGTTAGAAAATCTGATTAAATCAAGCTGAATACGGTAGAACTCCTCCTCCTGAGCTCTGATACCACATATAGGATCGTTTTACCGACCGAAATGAGTCGTTCAGAGGCGTTCTACTCAATTTGAAAGGCGGAAACAGACATATCGAGTTTGATTCAGCTAGATATTCATTTTAAATGTCTTTCTGATTGATTTGACAAAGTTTTACAGCGAAATGACACTTCGGCAGCACTTCGGCTCCGGAATCACACATTCAGACCTCCTCCAAACGAAATTACAAGACCCCTATTGATAGGCAGGCTAATTTCGTACCAACTGGTTCACACGAAATTACATTCATGCGAAATCAGTATTTCGTACGAAATTACAAAGTAATTTCTTACAAAGTAATTTCGTGCGAAATTAATTATCCTATTTCATGCGAAATTATCCTCTTGACATGTTTACTCGATTTACGTACCCTGATCTATACAATCTAGTACAAGACTCGATACAAAACGAAGTCGACAGACGTATGCACCAACACAGGCTGTACTTACAAGCAGTTTATGGACTGCAAACCTCTGAACTTTGACGGTACTGGAGGTGCCATAGCTTTTGTGAGATGGGATGAGAAGACAAATTATGTGATACGGATGAGTAAGTGTGCGCCAGAGCATCAAGTCACCTACATTTCTGGACTATTTCTCGATGGAGCTCTGTCATGGTGGAACCTTCAGGTTCAGACTCTAGGAGAGGCTGCAGCGTATGCTCTGACATGGGACGAGTTGAAAGAGCTGATGCGTAAGAAGTACTGTTCAAGGGCAGAAATTCAGAAAAGTTGGAAACCGAGTTTTTGAATCTGAAAATGGATGGTCCTAAGATAGCAGAATATGTGCAAAGATTCCATGATTTGTTTTGTGTTGTCCCCTACATGGTAGAACCAGAGTTCAAGCGAGTTGAACGTTTCATTTGGGGATTGGCGCCCCAAATACTGAGCATGGTGACTACTTCTAAGCCTCCAACAATTACTGAAGCCATTGACTTGAGTGTGGCTTTGACTGAGGAAGCGATTAGATTGGGCAAGTTTTCAATCTCTGAGCAGAAGAAGAAAGAGACTCATGTGGAGTCGTCTGGAGAGAACAAAAGGAAGTTCTCAAAATTCAAGAAGGGTACCCAAGGAAACAACAGCGGTACTAACAAGCATAGAGATGCTAACCCGCCAGCCGAGGTCCGGACTGGTGCTGCAAGTTCTGAGAACAAAGGAAAAGGATACATGGGTACTCTGCCCAAGTGTGATATTTGTCAGCATCATCACACTGGACAATGTATGTATGGGAAATGTGAGAACTGTGGCAAGGTAGGGCATGCCAGGAAGGCGTGCTGGTACGGTGCTGGACGAATGAATGGAGGATCTGGTGGAAATGGTAATGGAAACTGCAATGGTAATGAGAATCAGACTGGAAATCGCAATCAAGGAGGAAATGGAAACTTCGGTAGAAATGGAAATCGTGGTGGTTTTGGAAATCAAGCTGGTAACGGAAACCGTGGAGGAAACAACAATCAGGGCGGAAATGGAAATGGGAATGGACGCGGCCAAGGTTGTTTTGGTTGCGGTGATGTAGGGCACTTCAAGCGGGATTGCCCAAAGAACAGCCAAGCCCAGGGAAGAGTATTCAACATTGGAGCTAGGGAAGCTCATCAGGATCTGAACGTAGTCAATGGTACGTTCCCTATTAATCAACATTTTGCATCTGTGCTATTTGATACTGGTGCTGACTATAGCTTCATATCCCTAGAGTTTAAGGATATACTTGGGTTAGTTGCAAGTAAGTTAGATATCCCGTATTCGATAGAACTAGCTAATGGAAAGCTGGTAGAAGCCAAAGAAGTAATTAGAGGCTGTGTGATAGAGCTTGGAGAGCGGGAGTTTGCGATAGATCTTCTGCCAGTTGAGTTGGGAAGTTTCGACGTGGTAGTTGGAATGGATTGGTTGTCGAATAATTGAGCTGAGATTGTATGCCATAAGAAGATTATCCGCATCCCGATGGCAAATGAAGAGACGATCGTGATTCATGGGGAGAAGCAGGATACGCCTCTACGGATTATCAGTTGTTTGAAGGCACGGAAGTTTTTACATAAAGGATGTGTTGCCTTCCTAGCTCACGTTGTTGATAAAGAGGCCGAAGAACCGAAGCTTGAAGATATCCATGTGGTAAGAGAATATCCTGAAGTCTTCCCCGAAGACTTGCCAGGATTACCTCCCCAACGACAAGTCGAGTTCCGCATTGACTTAGTTCCAGGCGCCACGCTTGTAGCCAAGGCACCTTATCGACTTGCGCCTTCAGAGATGCAAGAGTTGTCGACGCAGCTTCAGGAGTTATTAGACAAGGGATTCATCAGACCAAGCTTCTCGCCTTGGGGAGCTCCGGTACTATTTGTCAAGAAGAAGGACGGTAGTTTTTGTATGCGCATTGACTACCGAGAGCTGAACAAGTTAACCATCAAGAATCGGTATCCTTTGCCGAGGATTGATGATTTATTCGATCAACTTCAGGGTTCAAGTTATTACTCCAAGATCGATATTCGATCAGGTTATCACCAGCTGTGGATTCAAGAAGAGAGTATACCAAAGACTGCCTTCAGGACTCGTTATGGGCATTACGAGTTTCTAGTGATGCCATTTGGTTTGACAAATGCGCCGGCAGTATTTATGGACTTAATGAACCGAGTTTGCAATCCATATCTCGATAAATTCGTGATTGTATTTATCGATGATATTTTGATCTATTCACGGACAAAAGAAGATCATGAGCAACACCTTAGAGCCATCTTAGAGTTGCTAAAGAAGGAGAAGCTCTATGCTAAGTTCTCAAAGTGCGAATTTTGGTTACGTGAGGTACAGTTCCTTGGTCACGTGGTAAACGAGGATGGAATTCATGTGGATCCCACCAAGATCGAGGCGATTAAGAATTGGGAAACTCCGAAGACGCCAACCGAGATCCGACAGTTTTTGGGTTTAGCAGGGTATTATTGCAGATTCATTGAGGATTTTTCCAAAATCGCTCAACCGCTAACCTCCCTTACTCAAAAGGACAAGAAGTAGGATTGGGGAGATAAACAAGAAGAAGCTTTTCAGCTGCTAAAGAACAAGCTTTGCGATGCACCTATATTATCCCTACCCGAAGGCACCGATGACTTCGTGGTATACTGTGACGCCTCGCGTCAGGGATTGGGCTGTGTGCTAATGCAGCGACAAAAGGTTATCGCTTATACTTCGCGCCAATTAAAGGTTCATGAGAAGAACTACACCACGCATGATTTGGAATTAGGCACAGTGGTGTTTGCTTTGAATATTTGGCAGCATTATCTGTATGGTACTCGCTGTACTATCTTTATAGATCACAAGAGCCTTCAGCACATATTCGATCAGAAGGAGCTTAACATGAGACAGCGACGTTGGGTTGAGTTGTTAAATGATTATGATTACGGAATCAAATACCACCCAGGAAAGGCGAATGTGGTGGCAGACGCCTTAAGTCGAAAAGAAAGGATCAAGCCCATAAAGGTTAGGGCTTTGGAAATGATTATTCAGACAGACCTCTCATTGCGTATTCGTGCTGCACAAAGAGAAGCTCTTAAGAAAGAAAACTTGAAGGCCGAATATCTCCGTGGGATGGAGAAAAAGCTGGTACCCAATGAGGAAGGAACCTTGTATTTTATGGGACGAATTTGGGTTCCACTTTTTGGAGGTCTTAGGGATGTTATTTTTTATGAAGCTCATAAATAGAGGTACTCGATCCACCTAGGATCGGACAAGATGTACCAAGATTTGAAGGATTATTACTGGTGGCCAAGACTTAAGGGCGATGTGGCTACTTATGTTGGGAAATGTTTGACTTGAGCCAAAGTGAAGGCCGAGTATCAGAAGCCTTCAGGTCTCCTACAGTAACCTGAGATACCCATGTGGAAGTGGGAACAGATTTCAATGGACTTCATCACGAAGTTTCCCAGAACATCCAGAGGTCACGATACGATTTGGGTAATCGTGGACCGCTTGACAAAGTCTGCGCACTTTTTGCCGATCAGAGAAAAGGATAACACAGGTAAGCTAGCTGAGCTGTACTTAAGGGAGATAGTAGCACGTCATGGAGTGCCTATCTCGATAATATCAGATAGAGATGGAAGATTTGTGTCGAGGATTTGGCAATCTTTCCAGGAAGCTTTTGGTTCTCAGCTGAATCTGAGTACTACTTTTCACCAGCAGACCGACGGCCAGAGCGAGAGAACAATTCAAACGCTAGAAGATATGCTACGTGCTTGCGTAATGGACTTGGGTGGCAGTTGGGACACTCACCTACCTTTGGTAGAGTTTTCCTATAACAACAGCTACCATACAAGCATCCAAGCTGCACCATTCGAGGCTCTCTACGGAAGCAAGTGTCGATCACCGTAATGCTGGGCAGATGCAGGTGATAGACAACTGGTTGGTCCCAAACTGGTCCAAGAGACAACTGATAAGATCATGCAGATCCGAGAGCCCATCAAGGCGGCTCGTGATCGACAAAAGAGCTATGCGGACCAAAGACGAAAACCTTTGAAATTCGAAGTGGGTGATATGGTTTTGTTGAAAGTCTCACCTTGGAAAGGTGTGGCACGCTTTGGGAAGCGTGGTAAGTTAAACCCACGATTTATCGGACCGTTCAGAATTTTGGAAAGAGTTGGTTCTGTAGCATACAAGTTGGAGCTACCAGCAGAACTTAATGGTGTTCATGATACATTCCATGTATCTAATTTGAAGAAAAGCCCAACTCAAGAAACAGTGGTTATCCCTACGGATGAGGTTCACATTGACGACACACTCCACTTTACCGAAGAACCCGTTGAGGTTACAGATTGGAAGGTTAACAAGACGCGGAGGAGTAGTGTTAAGCTCGTCAAAGTTAGATGGACTGCGCGTCACGGCCCAGAGTTCACTTGGGAGCGTGAAGACCGTATGAAAGCTAAGTACCCGCATTTGTTCCCCAACTCCCCTGCAGCTAGTAGTAAAGCTTAAAATTTCGGGACAAAATTTTCTTAACAGGGGGAGAATGTGACAACTGTCAAAATTCCAGGTATCCGTACAATTATTAAACAATGATTAGTGCTTAATGACTGTGCTGAATTACAATTAATGACTTGAATTGCCTTCAGATTATTGTTATGATACATACATGTGCATCACATATTTCTTAATGTCATATCATTATTGCATGAGAACTTTATTGACTCAAATGATGCACGAAACACAGTTAGCACAGTTATCAGACAAATCAGAAAAATGTTGACGGAATTCAGTACATAGACAGACATTGTGTTGAGACACATAATGAGCCAGAAACCAAGTATTACACTAGTATAGTGTGTAGGAAAGTAAGGATCACAAAACTGCCTTCCTAGAGATAGTTTAAGTGCCGGAAAGTGCCTAAAACTCATATAAACTGCAGAATTCAGCAAAAATCAGCATTTAAACACTCTAATACCATGCAAAAATATGGTTAAATGGTCCTGAATGCTTCCCTAAGTGTCGGGAATCAAAACTGTCACAAAAGGTAACATAGAGCTCACTAAACTGCATAGTTTAGCACCTGACGAACCGGTAACCAACCGAACACCCGGACACTACCCGAAACACCAAATTTTCACTAGAAGCATTGTTTTAACATTACCAAGCTAGTTATGGTTCCCGAACATCATAACACATCATATAACAACTAGTAACTAAATACCTAACTAATACTTGATTTCTAACTACTTAACTAACTATTTAGTTGAAACCTAAGCCTAAGACCCCCCCCCCCCCACCTACTAATCGGCCAACAAGGGCCCCACCATGGATTTTATTTAGTTATTTTATTGGATCATGTTGTTCTTTTTAAAAACATATTATACAATGGAAATTACATGTTGGTGGATATAAGTATAAACTCCTAGAACTATAACCATCATTCTTTCACACACTTAACACCCACACCACTTCTTCTCTTCTTCCCCCTTCACCTCTCGGCCGAACATAACCACCCACACACCACCATCATTCAATCTTGTTCCATTCAATCTATATACATACAAGGGTGTTAGAAGCATAGTAAGGAAGCTTGGAGCTTGTAGAAGTTGAAGGACCTTCACCATTTGCTTTTATCAACAGCATTTTCTTTAGTGATCATCCCTAGCCTTGAGCTAGTAGTAAGAACACTATACTCTTCATTTCACATCATATTTTGTTGGTTAAAAGAAGATACATGTTGTTAATCATGATGAACACTAAGAATCAAGAACATGAAACATGAACATAAGCTTAAAATCTTAAGAAATCATGTTGTTTAGTGTTGTTGTGCTACTTGATGATTGATTGTTTATGTTAATGATGTAGATCATCATATGATCTTGCTAGATAATTATTAAAAACATAATCTAGCAAGATGAGAGGATGAAAATGTTAAAGATCCATATATCATCCTCACATAAATCATGAACTTGAAAGTATGAAATGTTTTTCTTGTAAAGTGATGAACAAAGTAAGTATAAAGTCTTGTAAATCTAAGATTTCAAGAATGATTTTTCAAGAAACCAAGTTAAAAATACAAAGTTTACTTAATCTTGGTTCTTAAAGAAATCAACCATGTTTTTAGTGGTTAATCAAGTGTAGGAACACATATGTAACAAGAAAAATCCAAGAAGAAATATTTTTTGAAAATGTAATTACAAGTGGTGAAGATCTAATTTCTTCAAAAATGGAGTTTTTAAATAAACAACCACACTTTAAAGGGTAACTAAGCTCACTAAACACACTAGTAAGTTACTACACATTTTTGTAAATTTTCAAGTTCATGAGGTATTAGTCTATGCTTGTTTTTGGCAAGATGGTAAGTGTAAATTGATTTGTTGATGATTGTGTTGATTTACAAAAGAAAATGATATGCCTTGAAGGCATGGAAACCTCTATTTTTAGGGGAAACTATGGCAAAATTTTCTAAAAATTAAACACTTAGAAAAATATTTCTAAACAAATATTTACAAGTATATTTCAAACCATGAACTTTTACATAAAGTTTGCCAAAAATTACAAATATTTGAGGATGATTTTTGTAAATAAAAGTGACTAAATATGTATTTAGTAAAATACATATTTAGAAGTCACCATGTGTGTGATTATTTGTATAATTATGTATATTAGTTATATTATTTTAGGACTTGAAATAATATAACTCATCATAATACCAAGAAATTACAATCCAAAATATTACCAAAATTCCAAGGAATAAATATACAAAATTATAACCACAATATCGAAGAAACCAAACAAAGGAATATAACTCACAAAAATATTCCAGAAATTTTATTCATAAGTATATTTTGGTAATTAGTATTTTGGACACCAAAAGAACAAAAATATGATTTTTACAATTATTACAAAATTATATCATATTTTTGACAAGAAAAAAATATATTATTTTTTTTGGCGAATAAAGATATATATTTTCTTGGAATTAATAGAAGATATATTATTTTTGGAAGAAAATATATTTTCTCAAACAAACATGAAATACAATATATTTTTGGGGTGAAAAATATATTTTCTTGAATAAACATGAAATACATTATTTTTTAGAGAAAAAATATTTTCTTAAATAAACTTGAAATATATTATCTTTGGATGAAAGATGGATTTATATATATATTTTCTAAGTTGGACTTGAAGATATACTATTTTTGGAAATTACATGAAAATACAATTATTTTTGCCAAAGGAAAATTATGAATAATTTTTCTAAGTAATATTTCTTAAAATATATATTGTGGAAATCTATATTGATGTATTTTTTTTATTAAAGATATTATTCCAGAAAAGTTAATACAAAATTAAGTATAAGAATACTTAACAATTACAAGAAAATACGTATTTTCGTACGTATAAATACACTCCGGAATACGACACCAATACATGGCAAAAATATACAAGGATAAGAATACGAATACTAATACACCCATCCTTGAGGAAACATTCATGTATAAATACACAAAGGTGTGAAGTTAAAATATATTATTTTAACTATTATTCCAAAATTTAATAAATATAATTTAAGTTAAAATATTTATTATTTTAAATAATTGTATAACTTGGAATAATATTGAAGACACAAAGAAACGTAACTCAAAGACACAAATTAATACAAAGTCAAGGCACGACCCGCTCGTCTAATAAACCGTAGTACGTTGTAGGTAGTCGTGTACACCAGAAGAAGCTTTGAGTTACCGTTGGTTACGAAGAACGCAAGACTGTGAGTTCATGTCCCCCTTTTCTTTTAACTGTTTTCGTTTTATAACTTCGGGGGTGAAATACATGTTACAAATGTTACATTGATTACAAATGGAATGGTTAGTCAAGAAATGAACAGTTTGATCATGTGAATGGTTAGGCGTTAACTTGAGACCATTAATCCTATTATAAGGACCGAGGGGCATGAGTGATAGATCTATTTGGGTGTTGCGAGCCCCACCCATGGGTCCGCGAGTTGGCCGCATGTGGTGACTATGTTGTTCCAGCCGGGTGGCCCGGTACGAAATACGCAAAGGATTGAGCCTTCCTACACCGTTACACACACATTAATGACCTTGCAAATCATTAATCGATCTGTTCATATTCTCTTTCATACCGGGTTTACAAACATGCATACTTACAATGATTACAAAGGTTTATTCGTGCACACATACAAACACATGAACTCGCTCAACTTTTGTTGATGTTTTCAAACTACATGTATTTCAGGAAATTAAGTGTGGATCTGGCGGGCGTTTGGAAGTTTCAAGTGATGTTGGAAATAAAAGATATCATCCGGTGTCTAAGGGTTTGGATAGTGTGTCTTATCCTGGATAAGACACATCATTCAAAGCCTGGTTTTTATTAATGTCTTTTGTCGAGTCCTTATGGAGCTCTAAAACAATTTGCATGGTTTGTAATTTGAATTTGAAGTCTCTGTTTGGATTCTAAAACAATGTTGTTTGTGATGTTTCAAAACTTAATCAATGGATGACCATCTTTAGTTTTATCATATAGTTGTTTGTTATGGTTGAATGCAATGATATTAAGCAAGTCACACGTAATCACGCGTCCGCAAAAGTCAGGGTGTGACATCATAGTCCATGGAGGATGCCCCTCCAAGGATGGAACCAAGGAAATGGGTGATGACCCTACCCCACATAGTTAGTTTAGTTATTTTTTTAAATTCATCTAGTTTTTTTAACATTTAATAAGATATAAAAATAAAATCATTAATATTAAAAAACTAACATTACATAATATTAAAAACCAAACATTACATAAGTTAAAAAAACATAACCTAAAAAGATAAAAATCCTAAGAAGTACCCCACTTTTTCATGATCTTTTCTTTCATTTTTTTTTAAATCACTCGCTCTTCTTCCGGATAATTGTCTATATTGGTTGTCATTATCTCCCAATCTTTATGATCGATCTTTTCATTCTTCAACCGAACCCGTTCTTCCACCTCACGTTCTTTCGCTTTTGCCTTTTGGGCCGTGACCTCGATGTGCTAACCCACGCTTTCACTAACGCCTCCTCCTCGATCCTTGTCTAAGGTTTTGCCTTAGCTTTCGAAGGTTGATCTTTGTCGCCTGCCACTTGCTTTCCTTTTTTCCGTTTCGAGGATTGCGGTTGCGTCTCCGGAACACATTCAATGTCATCTTCTACAGGTTGTGGTTGGTGTGACGATTCTACCGGTGTTGGCAAAGGTTGTGGTTGAGATTGAAGTGGTGAGTTGAACGGATTTCGCATCATCATTTGTTGTAACGATTGCATTTGTTGCATTGATTGGAGTTGGTTCAATTGCGAGAAAGCGTTGGGTGTTTGTTGGAAACCCGAGAAAGGGTTGAGAGAAAATTCCGAGGATGACCAACTCGGTTCCATCGAAGGATAGTAGCCGGGTACCGTAAAAACGTTTTGGTTCGGGTTTGGGTTTGGGTTCGGGTTAGCGTTTGGGTTTGGGTTCGGGTTGGGGTTGGGGTTGTTCAGGTTGTATAGATCCATGGCAAAAGTAGAAGAGTTTTATAAAAAGTAGAAGAATTGTATAAAAGTAGAAGAATTGTATAAAGTTGTGAGAGATAATTGGTTGAAAGGGGTAAAAATTGGGGTGTTTTGGGTGTATTTATAGGTAAATTTATTAAATTTTTTTTAGTTTTAAGAAATTTGCCCATTGGATACTATTAAATGAAAATTGATTTTTTTTAATAATAGCCGTTGTCAAACGGATGAATTTTTTGTCCTTTTGTAACCGTCTCCAATGTCCCAGCCTCGAGATTTGGACGACGACGAACCACCCGGGATGGTGTTGAGGCCCGGCGATGGTCTAGGACGGGCCAAGCCGAGCCCCACACCGAATGGCCTTATGTTTGCGTTCAACAATCCCATTTTGTTGAGGAAGTTGTCAAATATAAAATACCTTTACTTAGCAAGTAGGCACTTTGAGTGGAACCAGATCCCAACTCAAAAGCATTATCAAAATGAATGCACTTTATAGTTGTACCAAATTGAGTAGTAACCATATCAATGAAAACCTGAAGGATAGGAAAAGCATTGTTTTTTTTTTAGTTAATTACTGTTTTCGTACCTGTGGTTTGTCAAAAATTACTATTTCAGTCCATTAGTTTAAAAATTGCGATTTCAGTCCCTGTGGTTTCACTTTCGTAACCATTTCAATCCATTTATTCTGTAAGTATATGGACTGAAATGGTTACAAGGTGGATTGAAATGGTTACGAAAGTGAAACCACAGGGACTGAAATCGTAATTTTTAAACTAATGGACTGAAATAGTGATTTTTGACAAACGACAATGACGAAAACAGTAATTAACTCCTTTTTTTTTGGAAAGTAAACAAGTCCACGTGATACTACTAAAATCATCCACAAGAGTGAGACTGTTGTCTAGTGGAGAACAAACACAGTGATTGGGTTGAATTGTATTGAGATTGTATTATAATGCTAGGGTTACAGAATATAAGGTGTTTATATAGAACACCATTTTATACATTTTATACATTTACCCCTACACTATGACATATTGTTTACTTTCTGACACTCCCCCTCAAGTTGGGTAGTGGGATCACCAATACTTAACTTGCTCAAACAGCTACTAAAAGCGTTTCCGTTGACGAATTTTGTGAGTATATCTGTGAGTTGATCTCTTGACGAAACATATGGGAGTTCTATGATTCTTTCTTCCAAATTTTCTTTGATGAAATGTCAATCTACCTCCACGTGTTTTGTTCGATCATGTTGAACTGGGTTTTCTGAGATTTGTATTGCAGCTGTATTGTCACACATAACTTTACTAGGAACCTTTTGGGAAAAACCAATGTCTTCTAGCAGCTTCCTGATCCAAAGAACTTCGCTTAACCCTCGAGCTATACCTCTAAATTCCGCTTCTGTACTCGACAGAGCGACTACCTTCTGTTTCTTACTCCTCCAGGTAACGAGGTTTCCACCAACCAAAGAAAAATATCCTGATGTTGACCTTCGGTTTCCCTTATCTCCTGCCCAGTCTGCGTCAGTATAGAGCTCAACATTTAAATGTCCATTTGTTTTGAATAATACTCCATGTCCTGGAGTTCCCTTGAGATATCTTAAAATTCTCTAAGCAGCTTCCATGTGGGCAACTTGAGGTTGATGCATGAACTGACTCACCACTCCAACAGCATAAGCTATATCAGGGCGAGTGTGAGAGAGATAAATTAACTTGCCCACGAGCCGTTGATACCTTTCTTTGTCTGCAAGTTCTCCATTGAGTTCCATGTGAAGATTGTGGTTCACCACCATTGGAGTATCTGCTGGTTTACAATCAATCAACCCAGTTTCTGCTAGGAGATCAAGGACATACTTCTTTTGGCAGATGAAAATCCCCCGTTTAGACCTGAGAACTTCTATCCAGAGGAAATACTTGAGATTCCCAAGGTCTTTCATTTCAAACTTTGAAAACAGATTTCTTTTCAGCCGTGCTATTTCTTCTATATCATCTCCGGTAATAATCATGTCGTCTACATATATGATCAAGCAAGTTACAAGACCGTTTCTTCTCTTGAGGAACAGAGTATGATCAGCGTTACTTTGGTGATACCCATACTCTTTCATGGCCAAAGTGAACTTTCCAAACCATGCCCGAGGAGACTGCTTTAGCCCATAAAGGGACTTTTTCAACCGACAAACTTCCCCTTCTTTAAAACCCCCTGAAAAACCTGGAGGTGCTTCCATGTAGACTTCTTCTGTTAGGTCTCCATGGAGAAAGGCATTTGTAACATCAAACTGGTGAAGAGGCCACTCCTTATTGGCTGCTACGGAGAAGAGAACTCTGATGGTATCCATTTTTGCAACCGGAGAAAAAGTCTCAGAGTAATCGATCCCATACGTCTGAGTGTAACCCTTGTCTACAAGCCAAGCTTTGTATCGCCCAATGGAACCATCTGGTTTATATTTGATTGAATACACCCACCGGCATCCAACTGTTTTCTTTCCTTTAGGAAGAATGCACTTCTCCCATGTGTTGTTTTTTCATAAGAGCACACATATCCACTTCCATTGCTTCTTCCCAGTTCTTGTTACCTTGAGCTTCCTTTACGGAATTAGGTATTTGTTCAGGGTATAGTGAAGTAACAAATGCTTTCGCACTGTTAGATAAGTTCCCGTTGACCATATTAGCTACAGGATACCTTGAATTTCTGGTTTCCCTCTCTGGGGAGTAACGTTTTGGAGGAACCCCTCTATTGGCTCTAGGAGGAAGAGAGTATTTTCCGGTTGTCTCTGCTGCACCTGGTGGTTCAACATGTTCAACCACTAGTTCAATTTCAACCTGTTCAACATTTGGTTCAACCTGTTCTGTAGGTTCTGTTGTTGTCTCATAGTTACAAGACGGCGCATGACATTCAGGGTTCTCAGTATTTCTTACCTCAGGTATCACGTTGGATGGACTTTCTTCAGTGGTACTGTGCTCCGCAGATTGTGTGGCTGTGTTTAAAGGACTCGCAGTACTGTGAGGATTTTCTGTTGTTACTTCTTCAGATGAGGGAAGTTGAGTTAGCCAACTCAGAGGGTCTATACATTCATTCTCCCCCTGACCACTGAGTTGGGTGTCATAAAATTATTTTGTTTCAAGAAAGTCAACGTTCATTGTGGTGAACATTTGATGAGTTTTTGGATTATAACACCGGTAACCTATTTGGTCGATCCCATAGCCGACAAACACACATTTCTCAGCACATGGACCGAGCTTGTTTCGGTTAACTTTGGGTATATGAACAAATGCTGTACACCCGAAGATTCGAGGTTCAAGTGTAAGAGGATGGGGAATACTGGCAGACTTAGACAGACAATCTAAGGGAGTCTTAAATTTAAGAGCTTTTGTTGGAAGCCGATTCAAGAGATACACAGAGGTTGCAACTGCCTCCGGCCAGAAAGATTTAGGAACCTGAGATTCGATCAAAAGGGCTCGAGTCATTTCAAGAATAATACGGTTTTTCCGTTCGGAAACACCGCTTTGTTTGGGGGTATGAGAACAAGAGGTTTGATGAACTAATCCTTTGGTTTTAAAGAACTGTTTCATGGATGTATTGACAAATTCTCCACCATTGTCGGATCGAAGGATTTGGATTTGAGTTCGGAATTGAGTTTGAATCATAGCATAAAACATGATAAATTTTTCGTAAACTTCGGCTTTGTTTTTTAAGAAATATACCTATGTCATGCGAGTGCAATCATCCACGAATAGTATAAAGTACCGAAGACCCTGCCCCCCCCCCCCATCACAGGAGCAGGACCCCACACATCAGAATGGATTAGTGAAAAAGGTGAAGCAACTTTCGTATTGCTAGGTTTAAACGGTTGTCGATGGCTTTTAGCACGAAGACAGGTTTCACAACCCATTTGAAGGGAAGAGTTTTGGAAATAAAAGGTGAGAATAGCCATGGGATGGATGCCCCAAACGTCTATGCCATAGCCAGGCTTCCCGGTTTTCGGTTCCATGTGCCAACATCACAGTACCCTGTTGAGCCACTTCATCCACATAGTACAATCCTTGGCGCTCAGTACCACGTCCAATAATCACACCCGTCCTGATATCCTATAGAAGGCAAAAGGTAGGGTGCATTAGTACCGTGCAATTCAGCTCTTTGGTAATATGGCTAATGGAGAGCAGTTTGTGTGATAATGATGGAACATAGAGACAATTTGATAATTTCATAGTTGGTGAAATTTCAATAGTCCCTCCTCCTTTTACTTGCATCATTCCATTGTTTGCGGTATGGATTTGAGTTTTTTGAGGATTGGACATTGACTGTATGTCCAACGGTTCATATGTCATGGTGTCAGTGGCACCGGAATCGAATATCCAAGACCTGTTTTTTCATGATTGATTTTCATTTTTTTTTTGGAAAATACGTTGTCGCTACGGATAAGACAGCAGACCAGCGTATTTAATAAATATGCTGGACACTTGAACTCGCGTTCAAGATTTATCAATTACGCCGGGAACAAATATGTTGGACCACTCAAATCCGCCAGAATTACGACGCCTGAGAAAGACGTTATCTTACCGGCGTATCTATCAAATACGTCGGGTAACTTGAACTCGCGTTCAAGATTTAAAGTCGCCCGCAACTAACACTTTTGCTACTACAACGTATTTATTAAAAAAGCTTTCACAATAATTCTGACATAGCGAAATTGATAGGACTGATGGTTTAGCCTTCTTCAGCTCTCTCCAATAACAAACCCAAATACCCAAACCCTAATTCAAAGTTTCAGCCGCCACTCTTTCTTATTTCTTTCTGTCTTTTCTGTAGATCTCACACACAAACCCACAAACACCAGCAGCGAATTTGTATCTGATGGCTGATGGCAGAAATGAACGCGGCGGCGGTGACGAATTTTAGGGTTTTCAGCGGCGGCGACAAGGTTTTTCAGCGGCGGCAACAACGTTTCGTGAAGGGTGAACGACGGAGGTAGTGCAGCGGCTGTCGTTGTTGTGTGGATTCCGAGAAGATCCTAGATCACAACGAACTTCCAAGATCTGGTAGCCCTCTGTAATCACGGCGGAGAAGCAGATGACGGATATGCTCGACTGAATATGTGTGACAGGGTTGTCGAGGTTTGAATGTGTTTTAGCGGCTGGTTGAATATGTGTGACAGGGTTGAAAAAGTTCTTCGGGTGTATGCTTCTTGATTAAAGAACACAGACTTCTGGTAAGAGATTCGAATGATTTGGAACGACTTTCGAGGTTTGATTTTGTTTTTTTTTTTTTTTTTTTGAGATTGAATTTGCTGGGATAAATTGTGAGTGATGAACAGAGTGTCCAAGAATCAGAAACTCTGCTCTGATACCATGTTGTCTAGTGGAGAACAAACACAGTGATTGGGTTGAATTGTATTGAGATTGTATTATAATGCTAGGGTTACAGAATATAAGGTGTTTATATAGAACACCATTTTATACATTTACCCCTACACTATGACATATTGTTTACTTTCCGAAAGAGACAACATTTGAAACCATTATAAGTAATAGTATTATAAGGGCCCCAAACATCCACATGTATGAGATCAAAGATTTTAGAAGTAGATTTAGTAATAAGAGGAAAAAGGCCATTTATGGTTTGAAAACCCAATTTTCACAGCTCGGTTTACGGTTTAAAACCGATTGAAGAATATTATAATAATACTTATAGACTATATAATTTAATAGTAGTAAGTATATTTTTTCACGTATATGAATAAATTATTATAAAAAAAGAATCTATAATATATAATAAAAGAAACCTGATTTTGAACACGTGTCATTCATTAAGATGTTTACATTTGTAATTTCCTACATTTTCATACTTAATATTATTATTTACCAAATTGACACTTTTTTATTTAGTTTACCCTTATCTCATATTATATTTTATAAAAAAAAATATTGATTATTCTATCTCTTATTAAACATACACATAACGATTACTTGATTCCAATATCCTCACACTTTCTTTAATCTCCTATTCATTTAATTTTGATTAGACTTCGATTCTCACCATTAACAAAACTCCATTAAAACCCTACTTAACATATTATCAAAACTCCACTAAAACCCTACTAACATATTATCAAAACTCATTTTTTCTTTGTTTTCGTTTTTTAATTATCAGTAGGCTACCAATATTAATTGAAAATCTACTCAGCTACTTTTTCTCGGAGGGCAAAAGTGAAATTGCACTAATTTTAACGTTATTTCACTAAATTTGTGAAAATAACGTTAAAAGCGGCGGACGGTTAATCATGCATCATCATCATCATCATCATCATCATGTGGTGGCGTTGATAGCAGAAAGACAAAAGGGAACATGCACTAATCGGTCTTTGTCCCGATTGCTAAGTGTTATGTGCCTTATGTCCAAAGCTTGATGCAAAACTACTATCGAGTCGGGGGTCTTACTGAAAGCAGCCTCTACATCTTACTCTCCTCAGACCCTAGCTTAGCTTTGCTATTTGTGGGATTTACTGAGTATGATGATGATGATGATGATTTAGTATATATAATTAGATTTATTCAACCCGTATAATACACGGGGTTTATAAAGATATAATATTTTTATTATTTAGTTTATAAAATTACATTTATCCAACCCGTGTAATATACAAGGTTATAAAATTACATTTATTTAACTCGTATAATACACAGTGTTTTTAAAGATATAATTTTTTATTATTATTTAGTATATATAATTAGATTTATTCAACCCGTACAATACGCGTGTTTTTATTATTTGGTATATAAAATTACATTTATTCAGTACAATACATGAGGTTCTTAGAGATATAATTTTTTTATTATTTAATATATAAAATTACATTTGTTCAACCCGTGTAATAAACGAGATTTTTAAAGAATAATTGTTTTAATTTAGTATATAAAATTACATTTATTCAACCCGTGTAATACACGGGGTTCTAACCTAGTAAGTATATATAATACACATATTAGTATTATTTTAACTGACTTCATGCTACTAATATTTTTTTCTCCTTGCACATTTTAGTACTTTGATTGTTTTTAAACCTACCATTTTACAAAACTTTCGAATATCTAATGTGCTAAAAAGATATACAATAAAAACAAAACAAGGCTCAAACTATCGTAGATAGTCACCCCAAAAAGTGTTTTTTGTCCTATATGCACACCCTGCAGTGTCGAGTTGTGGCCAAAGCGCGGCGTTTTGGTCCAGTCAACCAGACAAAGACTGACGGGTCTGTTGACCGGACAAAACGCCGAGCTTTGGCCGCGTTTTGGTCCTGTCAACCAGACAAAAGACTGACATTGTCCGGTCAACCAAAACGCCGAGCTGTGTCAATCTTTTGTCTGGTTGACAGGACCAAAACGCAGCCAAAGCTCGGCGTTTTAGTCCGGTCAACAGACCCGTCAGACATTCGTCAGTCTTTGTCTGGTTAACCGGACCAAAACGCCGCGTTTTGGCCACAGCTCGACACTGCAGGATGTGCATATAGGACAAAAAAGTACTTTTTGGTATCCATATAGGCACGTGTGCCGATAGGTACACCCTAAAAACAATTTAAATTGCCAAAAACAAACTAGTTTGGCACGTCTGGCAAGCCCAACCAATATGGCCTATTCAGTAAGCTTTTTGGAAACAATACTTACCCGTTTGGCATAAAAAATTCATTGAAACCGGTTAAACCAACCAACCCGTGAACACTGGTATGTGTGGGAACAAACGATTATTAGCACTCAACTCTTCGATACTAACACTCCATAACTAACCCGGCTTCACCCAAACCGGGTATAACCATATCGTTGAGACTATCTAAAATGCCACCATTCAAATAGTTGGTTACCAGTCAGAGCAGTTGAGCCGATGAGCAAGAAGAGTTGGTTAACCAATAGATGGGTAGATAATTCGTTCGATAACCGATCTGATTGTGGGTATAAAAGAATTGGGCTTTACTCTTACATCCACATTAAATATTCATTGTATACAAGTGAGGTTGGATTTGTGTTTTTGTATATATTCTTACATATAAGAGGTCATGTTTTGGAAACGTGACTACTCGAAACCAACATTAATCTTTATATTTTTTATTTTTTATAAATAATATAGAATATGCTATAAATAACTATATATATATTACTTACCAAACCCTTATCATAAAGGTTGTAGCCTTTTTAATATATGCCTTTGCATTTGTAACTTAAGGATTTGAATTCCGTTTGAAACTAAGAATATAGAAAATTAAAAATACGTTTAGTTTTTAATTTTTTATATTAAATAAACAAATCATGAAACCGTTTGCGCATAATTGTGTTAAACGGTCATGTTATTTAATGACATATTTTAAATAGTATTTTTTATCCAGTGTTTACAAGTTGTAAATATTATTTGTTTTTGTCATGAGACGCCAATCAACTATTTCCGCGTTGTTTTAAAGCAATTAAATTGAGCATCTATATTTTTTGTGTACATAAATATTCACATTTAAATATTTTTAGTGGGCCCACAAACAAAGATGATTGAAAAGGTTAAGAAAAGAAACATTAAAAATTCGTTTTGAAAAGCATCTGAAGATTATTCTGTGGAAATTTTAAATAATATATGCATCCCTCAAAGTATCTTTAAAAATGGAGTTTTGTGGCTAATTAACATAATTATTTATGTATAAAGAAATGACTAGTAATAAAATGTTTATATGTTTTCATGTAACATCTATCGATTACTTCTTTGTAAAAGGTTGTTACAATGTTACATGTTTATGCATGACCGAGTGTGTGTTTGTATGTGATTCCATGTGTTTGTGTACGCATATACACGTATACGTTCGCAAGTGTTAATGCATTCTAGCGAGCATAACTTTTCAAATTAAATATAACTTTCAATAAATTTATAAAATCAATAGTCACAGATAACTCATGGTTAGTTGGTACATCCTTGTTAATATCAATGGTTGGTATGATGTTAAATCTAAAAAATATCAAGGATTAAATTATGAAAAGGACTTAAGATTGATGCATGATGGTCTTGTGTCAAAAAATAAGTCGTAGTAAGCGAGCAGTTCCAACTTTAAATATCAAGGATTAAATTAGTAAACGTGACTCGGTCGTATATAAGATCACGAAAGTAACAATTCATCTAGATCTGTTATACTTGTATATCAACTATTCATCTAGACTTGTTATACTTGTATAGTAACTAGGTGATGCCCCGCCCGCGTTGCGAGACGATGGCCGAATAATTCTCAACCAATTAAAAAAACAGTACTATAGTTTTGCTAGAAAGAAATAGTAAAAAGAGTGTTAGGCAGCTTTTTAATACGATTTTTAGATGGGGGCAAAGTCATATTTTTATTTTTACTCGGGAAAAAAATCAATTTTTTCCCCGAGGGTAAAATCCTAATTTTTAGCTTGGGGAAAACCATTTTTTTATTTTGCAATGGGGGCAAAAACGTAATTTTGAATTGAGGGTGATATCGTAATTTTGCACCGAGTGGAAGTTCATAAGTTTTAGATGTGGGCAAAAGCATAAATTTATTTTGAACTGAGGGCAAATACGTAATTTTAAAGTAGGTATAAAATAATAAACTGGTGTAAAATCGTAATTTTGAACCGGGGGGAAAAACAAAATTTTTTTTTTGAACTGGGGCGAAAACGTTATTTTCGCTGAGGGTAAAAGCGTAATTTCTTTACCGAGGGCGAGCAAAAGCGTATTTTTTAACAGAGGGCAAAATTGTAGATTTAAGCCGGGAGGCAAAGTATAAATTTAATTTGGAGCTGGAGCAATATCGTAATTTTAAACATGGGATAAAATCGTAATTTGACGGGACTTATAAATAACTATTTTATGCAAAAAAAAAACAAAAAAAAATTAACATGGCCGTCACTTTTGGCCAACCATGTGATTTCCCTATTCCCTTACGTCATCAGTCTTGTGATTGTATGTATTGATAATGTCAGGGAAATTTGCATATATTGTCATTACATACAAAGGAATACCCGTTATGTTCATCTATCCACATTTTATAGTCGTATATAACTCCTGTTATTTCTTTGTAATTGCCCTTTTTCGTGTGAAATGATATAATCGAAGACTTTTTACTTTATTCAGAATTCAGAAATAAGAAATAACAATAGCTAAAATCAATTTTAAAAAAAAATGATTAAACTATAACAAATATTAATTAAAAATGACAAAGTACAGAAATCCATCACAACGTTTGTGGGCAACAATCATCGGCACCTAATGTTGTGTCATCTCTCACAGACTTGGATGGCAAATGCGCGTGCTAACGTTCTCTTATGTGTTTATTTACGATTTCTCCCCTCAACTTTGCTTTATGGCCATTTAGTCCTTCTGAAGTAGCATCGGTCAATTATATCTTATTTTGAATAGGGTCTCACACTTGATCTCACACTGTTTTTTTTTTTGAACGACAACGCACATTTTATATATATATATATATATATATATATAGGGAGCCGCTAGAATGAGAACCACCACGAGTTATGAGAACCACGAGAACCGCGACCCGCGGGTGGCCGTTGACCACGAAATTTTTTTTACACCTAGATCCGTATATTTTAGGACCGGGTGTAAATTTTCGGTTCAAACGGCGCGCCCGAGGGAGTAGTTTTTTACGCCCAAAGTTTGGGTTTTATATATATATATATATATATATATATATATAGGGTGGGGTTCTAGAGTGAACACTAGTGTGTTTGCGAAGTGAGTGAACAAATCCTGGTCATTGATCTACACACGTGTATGGCCAGGATCTCATCATCAAATCGTAAAATACACTAGTGTATTTCAACATCAAATCCTGGCCATTGATCTACACATGTGTATGGCCAGGATTAGTTCACTCAGTTTGCAAGCTACACTAGTGTTCACTCTTGAACCTAATCCTATATATATATATATATATATATATATATATATATATATATATATATATATATATATATATAAAGAGCCCATCAAGGAGCTGGAAAACAGAGACAGTCCGACTACAAAACAGAAAAAAGAAACAAACTACAAAACACTTGTGACATTGAAATTGAGTGAGTCTTCTCACTCCGGAGCTTGAATCTTGGCTCGATGGGTAAACCAAAGGAAAGCCTCCTCCTTAATCTAATCGACCGTCTTCCTGATGGGAATGAAGAGGCCATCAAAGACTTTAATGTTACGTGCATGCCATATTTTCCAAACCGTTGTCATCTCTACAATCGTGATCCCACACTCATTGAATATCTTTAGGATAATTACTCATTAGTTTATTAAAAAGTATATATTGTGATTTCGAAGTACACATTTTCATGTTTTAATATGATTTCGAAGTACATAATTCAGAAAGGGGTGACGGCGCAGCTTGTTGCCCGTCTACCTTCTGTTTTGATGTAACTTGACAAGTATGAATGAGATAAGCTTATTTTCCAAAAAAAAAAAAAAAAACAAAAATCGTTCATGTTTTTAACACTTTCATGTTTTTAACAGCTTAAAAAATTTCAAAGATAAGTTTATTCAAAAGATAAATCGTAAAATATCAAAATTATATCTAAATTTCATGATGACACAATTATATAAAGATAAGTTCATAAAAATATTATTATTATATATATAATAAATTAAATTGTTAGCTACAATAACTTAAATTTTTTTTTGTCTTTTTGTGAATTTACTCAACTTTTATTGTTTTTTTTTTATCTTTTTGTAAATTTCACCTATCAACTTTTAATATTGACACTTAAACCCTATAAAATTTCTAAAAACTTTATAACATATCATTTTCACTCCCTCTAGTTTTACGTGATTATCTTTATGTACACGTCAGGTGTAAATTCATATTGTTCTACATTTCAACGTATTTTTTTTTATCAAAATGAGTCATGTGTCAAATATATTTTTGTGTTTATTTCAATGGACGTTTTCAGTTGATGTACATTTTAACGTAACTTTTTTTTAGAAACGAATCGGGTCAATATAATATATTTTCATTATACTTGATAAATTCGAGTTACTTTACGTTTCATGAGTCATGTCAATATAATACATTTCCGTGTTTATTTTTATGAACGTTTTCCGTTGATATACCCTAGATCATTAATAAATTACAAAAAAAAATTAATACGTTCACATTATGTTAAAAAAAACAGCCCTGCAACGCAGGGAATCAATTCTAGTTATATGTAGTAATCAAACTTTTATTCAAATATCTCATTTACCCAATATTATCATAAATTATCTTTCTAACAATTTGAAGTGATGTCATTTTGCCAAACTTGTTGCTAGGCCTGTAAATGAACCTAACGTTCATTAACTGTTCGTGAACTTGTTCGGCGGGAAGTTCATTTATGTTCGTTTATTTAATGAACGAACAAACATGAACACAAAATTTTGTTCGTTTAATTAAATGAATGAACATGAACATACCTTGTGTTCGTTCATTTATGTTCGTGAACGTTCGTTCATTTATGTCCGTGAACGTTCGTTTATGTTCATTTAAATTTTAATATATACATAAATAGTTATACTTATATAAATATTAGGTTGTTTAAGTACTTATATAAATATTACTATTTGGTGATTGAGTTCTCTAGTAATAAAAAATGAACTTTTAAAATTTTTCTTAGATTGTAACTGATCACTTAAAATTTATAAAAAAATACTTAGTTTTAGTATCTATGAACCCTAACTTAGATGTGTTTTCGGGTGAACTGTAATATATTAGACTTGTTTATTTGTGTTCACTAATGTTAAATTGTGTTTGTTTATATTTGTTCAATTATGTTAATTTATGTTCGTTAATGTTTGTTCATTCATGTTAATTTATGTTTTTTTATGTTTATTTAAATATGTCCAGTCATCTTTTTTTTGTTTATATTTGTTTGTGTTCGTTAATGTTCGTGAAATATTCATTTAGGCTTTAAACGAACGAACATAAACGAACACGAATATGCCCGATTTCTTATTGAATGAACACGGAAAAAAATGTGTTCGATTATGTGTTTGTGTTCGTGTTCGTGTTCGTGTTCATGTTCGGTTAAAGTTAAATGAACGAACACGAACATGAACATGCCCATGTTCGTGTTCGTTCGATTCGTTTACATGCCTACTTGTTGCCAACAATTAAAATAATTAAAGAGATCATTACCAACATTGCATAACTACAACAAATTTGAAACTTTTAATATGTTTTACATTGTCCCTAATCACTATCATTAGAGTCCTACACAAGCGTTTGATAATATGCTTAAACCCCTTTTGAAAAAGTTTTGTACACAAAATACTACACTATCTGTATATAAATAAAATAAATCATTATATATATGTAACCAAATTATAATGTGCCTCCTATTTTGTCTAGCAGCCAACTTTGAGCACACATCAACGATTCCATTCCATTGTACTTGGATATATGCGGTTCTGGTTATGACTTACCAGCCTATCGCTCATGATAAAAGGACTCTTCCGCAATCGTTGTCATAGGGGTTACTAATATATTGCGAGCCCTTCAGGGTAGGGGTGTTCATCGAATCGAATATCGAATTTTCGAATTATTCGAATCGAATTATTCGAATAATTTTTATTTTCCCTTGAATTCGTTGAATTCGAATTCGATTAAAATCTAGGAAATTCGATTCGAATTCGTATTCGAATAAAAAACCCAATTCCTATTCGATTAAAAATTCGAATATTCGAATAAATTCGATTTGATTTAGATTCTTTAAATTCGTATTCGATTATACCCACTTTTCTAAGCCTTCAGTGCTCTCCAGCTGGCTTCTATTTGGCTTTCACATTTTGTTACCTGAAACGCGTTTAAAACATTTTTGTCAGTGGAAAATACTGGTGAGTGAATCCCAGTTTAATCAAAACAAGTTTTATCTTTTTACAGCATTGAGGGCAATCCAGCAATTACATTTGTTTACATCTACTTTAATTACCACCCACAGTACTGTAAATCCTGACTTGTGGTCATGCTACTACTCACAGTGTAGTAACAAGTTATGTATACAAAACCCCAACATACCGACGATAATTGTAGATTTACAAATACTCAATCACTGTTAATTATAATGTAAAACAATTGAGGTTTTGTAAAAACAGTTTACAAAAAGAAGGATTACTCACATTGCTAATTTAGGTATTTCCTTGTGACTTCCTGGTTATAATCTATTAAATTAAACAATGCACACGCGTTAGTATAATAACCCAAATTTTACATTAGCTATACCCTCCCCGAGACAGAAATCCAACGACTGAGTCAGGCAGAGCCTCGACATGCGTTACGGAGCACTAGATCAATCGGACAGCGTAACTAATACGTAACCGGGGGTTAAAATACTTACATCGAGGCAAAGCTTCGCTATTTAGTGGGTATTTGTAACACCCCAAAACCTGAATGTTTATATTCGTTAAATGTTCTAATATGGTACATCAAGAAATAAATAACTAGGTTATTTATCCTAATTAAAAGTATGGTAGAAACAAATAAGGGATGAAAGTTGTGTCAATTTTATTTAGAGACAAACTTGAGGGGCTAAAGTGGGGCAAAATGAAAGTTGAAATTATTAATAAAAAAAATATATACCCACATACACACACAATCGTGTGTTCTGGAAGGAGATCGAGCTCCATGGGAGCCAAAACCCTAACAAGACTAATTCACCCGAATTGAAGGGTTAATTATAGCTCGAATTCAAGAAGGAACATGGATAAATGATCCCCTTCACAAGGGGGTCATAAGGTATGTCTTAAAAGTTAGATTCGTGATTACGCACGAAGTGGGTTATGTTGTAAATCGCGAATTCGTATGAAATTGAGTATGAGAATGTGTTAGAATCATCATATAGAACATGGATTATGCATGGTTTAGGTTAATTTGATGTTTAAGGGTGAAACCCGTTGGTTAGGGTGAAGATGATGACATGGGTAAAACATCCATGTCCAACTTCTTGCTTAAAATTGATGTATTATGATGTGTATGATGGATTCTTGCTAGAGGAATTGAAAGAAATGTGATGCTAATATGTTTGATGTTTATGTGTAAATGATTCAAGGTGATTAGAAGGAGAATTTGATGAATTATGTATGAGATTAGAAGAATATGCATGAACTAGTTGTACAATACGCTTAGGAGGTAGTACACACACCAAATGTATGATGAAATTATGAGGAAATTTAAGATTTGATCACTTGTAAGTGATTAACAAGGTAGTTATGAAGTGGGTTTTGATGATATGATGAAAATGATAATATGCTTATATTAATGATGTTTGAAATCGATTATGTGTGTGAATGTTTAAAGAAAAATCGGATAAGAATTTATAGATTAACATGTTATAAGGTCGAATGATGATTCTAATATAAGATCCGTGTGATGAAATGGTCGTGATGAATGATGTATAAGCTAACTATCTTGAGAATGCTATATGATAGTTTGATGCTTGGTAAGTGGCATGGAAGCTTGGGAAAGAAGCGGGTCAAATGGGACTTATGCGCACGGGAAGCATATTCGGATGCTATGTAAGTAAAGCTTACACCCCTTTTTGTAGAATATCTATTCAATGTAGATTACGAACATGGTAACTAAATATGTGAATTATGATGTTCCGACAAGTTTTGGTATGGGTCGGAACATGTGATTATGTTAAGAAACTAAGTTTGATGGTCAAAAAGGGTAAAAAGGGGTATTATGGTAATTTTGATTATGAGATAACGAAGGAATAAGTTACAAGGATGGGATAATGGATAACGAAAATCCCACAAGGATAAAATGGACATCTAGACTTAACGGGTCAAATAGTGAAGACATTACCATTTGGCGATATTGACTAATGAATTGTTTTGTTAAGTATTATGCATTCACAGGATGAATAGCGAAAGGAATTATGTTGCTATTACTTAGCCATTTAGCGCATGAAGTATTAAAACGGGTCATAGCTTTGATCCGAGCCAGGTATGTGCGATTAGAGTTGTAGTTAAGTCGTGGGATTAGTAAAATGTTTAAGGAAATCCTTTGTAGTAAAGGATGGAACAAAGTTGACAAAAACGCCCTTGATGGGTAAATCGGGAAAACGGTCTTAAAAATTGATTAGAAACAAGCTATTTGATTAAGTGAATGTTTTGGAAAAGTAGGAAAGCGAGAAGTATGATTTTCGTAAGCCAAGGACCTTAAAATGCGCAAATACCTTTAATGGGTCAAAGTAAGCTGTCACACCCCGATTTCCACGTGTCACCGGTGGGCCCGGTGGGGGAGTATCGTGACGTGGTTGGCAACGTAATAGTCAAACAACACAATATTATTATGCACAGCGGAAGCAAATTTAAAATATGATACAACCGAATTTAATATTGTTTATCAATGTAACAATATCCGGAAGTTTATCCACAGTAGGATCGAAACAAAATAATATTAATGGTTCAACAGACTTCAGGCATCCTAAGCTTGCGAGACTTTTTATTGATGCTTAGGAGACAATCCAGCCAATTTCGTTTAGTACCTGCATTCAGTCTTTTTGGGAAAATACGTCAGTTTACACTGGTAAATACAATCAACTGACTCATTTTGGAAAATGATTTAAAATTGGTTTGGATGCACATGGCATAAACATTTTTATAACTTGGGAGAATTATTTAATATTATAATCTTGTGAACGAATTACATGTTACTTATGCGTTCAGTAGCCCGGATCTTGTCCGGGTTAAAGATCAATAGACACACCACATAATTGAGTTATACACTGACAGGTGTACGCCTACACCCCGTGCTCAGGTCGTGGCCATCTCGTAAGATGATGCCAAGGATATCCGGGACATGGTCATTAACCCCCCAAAGGCTGTAAAGTAAACAAGACTGTTTAAACGAGCCGATCAAATTATTCAACTACCCACTTTAACGGTGGAGATTTGATGCCCGATCAAGCGGTATGCTATATACCGTAACCCAAGCCCGTATAGGGAAAATAAGTTAAAAGTATTTACCTGAGTAAGTATTAATCACAATAAGCAAAATGCACGTAGCTTTTACTGGTCCTCCTAATCTGGAACGAAGGTTTATAATAACCTATTAGAATTCTAACGGGCCTTTTATTAAGCTTAAGCTTAGACCGGCTAGTTTCAAGATACGGTTCGTACGCACGATTAAGCGAAGACCGGATAGAATGTGATTCAGACCCGACAAGTTTGAAGACTTGTTTAATATGGGTTTATTATTCACATTATGGATTTTGAGATAAAACCGTTAAGGTTTGACCCGTTTCGGCTAATTTATGTAAACTTGTTACATAAACCGAACCGTACGCGTAATAAGCGTGACGGGTGTTCATGAGAGCTATATACAGGTTTCCTAAGTTAATTATGCCTCAAATATGTTGTGACATCAGTAAGATGTCTTTCGTTATGCCCGAAACGTGTTTAAACACAAACTAGGCCCCGTAGGGGTAGTTTGGTCATTTAAAAGTTTATAAAAGAGTTTAAGTGTTTAACTGAGTTACAGGTCTGATGAAATCAGTAAATATACTCAACTTGCTAAGTTATATCAGCAAGTTAAAGCATATATGTGAAACTTATCATTTTTAACCAAACTATTCCCCGTATGGGTATTTTGGTAATTTCACATGAGCCGAAAAGCTCAAAACTGAAGTCTGAGTTTATCAACCTTTGCTTACTGTTAAAATATTATAATTTACCTCATATATCAGTAGGTATCAACCCGGGTATGTCCAATATGATTTTAATACATACTATGCGTTAAAAACGCTAAATAAGGCGATTAAAGGCCATTTCCGGGTTCGATACTTAAATCTGATATTTTTATATTTCCAGAAGGCTTAAAATAATTTATTTATCATATGTGATCAGTAGCAAAAGGTTTGGAGTCGTTTAGATATGTACAACTCATTTTATGGCCCGTAAGGGCAAAACCGACAATTACCGGATTAAGCCTACGACTACTAGTTATGCTCAGCCTAAAATTAATTAAAAATCTTTAAAAATCCCAAAATAATATATTACATCAGTGGGTATTAAGTTTGATACCAAAAAGTAGGCTTAACTAGGCTATACGCTAATTACGCCATTTTATTAACATAAAGCTTTAAATTTGCGATAATGAGCATAACTCCTAATCTACAAGTCAAACTGATGTCAAACTTTGCATACAAGTTTATATATCATTAATCAAGGTTTCTACACTTTTACATTTTCATAAATCACGTTTTAAGGTAATAAGGGCATAATGGTCAACATATGAGCAATTAACGGAAACATGCATATTAATTGGATAACTAATGAACCAAGGTGTATAATCACAGAGGGTTGTTCTAACATGTAACCTAGTCCAATTAAAGCTCTGAGGAATTTCTAAAACATGCCTAAACGGGTCAGAACTGAAAGTCAAAGTGAAATTCAAACTATGTGACTTTCGGTTCCGAACCGGGTCTAATCAGGAAATTGTCGGGTTGAACATGTTTAGACATGTACTTATACTTATTACCAAGTTATAACAATGTTCAAACAGGTAGTATATGATCTACATTGCTAATTATGCATAAATGGCATTTTAAGCTTCCTGTTGACTTTTCTTAAACTAGTTTGACCCGACTTTTGACCTGGTTAGAGTGGTGATCAGGGGAAACCCTTTTGAGGTTTTATTACCCACATAAATACCAAGCTATAACTACTTTTAATTCGAGATATGACTGAGCCATTGTTGACTAATCTCGAAGTCAAACCGTAATTACGACGGTTTGACTTTTAGCTAATTAACTAAGCTAAAACTAATTAAAGAAGGACTAGCAGACTTACAAGGGTCCAATGCACGAAATATGATCACTTGAGGCTGCTTGATAGCTCCAGAAATGATCCAACAATGCAGGAGAAGGTGTGGGGATGTTTGTAACTAAAGAGGCTTTATATAGTGATCCAAGACACTATAAAAGCTTGACATCTTAGTCTAGCACCCATCCACAACTGATTAACACTTGTCCTAGTGCTTAGGGGGTGCCTAGGGGTCGTCCACATGTGAGAAAAACCAGCTAGAATGGTCACAATCGCGCATAACAGGCTGCAGCAAGTTTTCTGGTCGCTGGGCATTTGTTGCGCACCGTAACAATTATTTGTTGCGGTGCGCAACAAATCATCAGCAGCCAAAAATCTTGTTCCTTCATGCATTCGAAAGGGCAACCACTTGTTTCGAAATTGGGACTTGTTTTATCAATTAGGGGCCTCCAAAAAGTGCTTTGTACAGTATCATACCCTACCATTATGAATTGTATGCTTGTATTCCAAAAGAAAGTACCGAATTGTAAGGTTTACCGTTGGAATTTCTTCGTAGGAGTCCACCAATTAAATCATGCATCATTCAATGTTATAATTCACTGAATTTTGAACATATATCAGATGTTGTTAATATGTTTTGAGTCTTGGGATTTATAACGAGGTCGTTCAGTGGTGCAAAAGTTAACATGACGAAACTTTTAAATCCTGTCAAACATTTTTATTAAATCCGAGTTTACAACGCGTTTTGTCTTACATGACACGTGTCGTTTTATTATTTAACACGAATTTTCGAGGTGTTACATCCTCACCCCCTTAAAATAAATCTCGACCCGAGATTTACTGAAACAAATAAGGGTACTTTTCTTTCATGGTGGATTCAACTTCCCACGTGTATTCGGGACCTCTACGGGCGTCCCATTTGACCTTTACTATAGGTACATGCTTCCTTCGAAGCTTCTTTACCTGTCGATCTTCAATCGACAAAGGTTTTTCCACAAACTTCAAGCTCTCGTCTATATGCACATCTGTGTGTGGTATAACCAGTGATTCGTCAGCGAAACACTTTTTCAGATTGCAGATGTGGAACACATTGTGAATTCCACTGAGCTCTTCTGGTAAGTTTAACTTATAGGCAACTGACCCGACACGTTCGATAACCTCGAAAGGTCCTATGTATCTCGGGCTTAGCTTGCCTTTCTTACCAAACCGCATCACTCCCTTCCAGGGTGATACTTTAAGTAGGACTTTGTCACCTACTTCGAAGTGGAAATCCTTACGCTTAGGATCAGCGTAACTTTTCTGCCTATCCCGGGCAGCTTTGAGACGGTCTCGAATCTGGACAATCTTGTCCGTTGTTTCGAACACGATCTCTGGTCCTGATAACTGGACATCTCCAACTTCCGCCCAACAAATAGGCGATCTACACTTTCTACCATATAATGCCTCAAAAGGCGCAGCCTTGATGCTGGTGTGGTAGCTATTGTTGTAGGAGAATTCGATTAACGGTAGGTTCTTATCCCAACTACCACCCAAATCGATCGCACATGCACGTAGCATGTCTTCCAACGTTTGAATAGTACGCTCACTCTGACCGTCTGTCTGAGGATGGTAAGCCGTACTAAAGTTCAAACGTGTGCCCAAAGATTGCTGGAAACTCTTCCAAAAATGTGACGTGTACCTAGTATCTCTATCAGAGATAATAGCTACAGGTATGCCATGTAAGGCTACAATCTTATCAACGTATAACTGGGCTAACATATCGGAGCTATAAGTCTCCTTGATGGGTAAGAAATGAGCTGACTTAGTCAGTCGGTCAACTATAACCCATATCGTATCATTTCCTTTCCTTGTCTTGGGTAACTTGGTAATAAAATCCATAGTTACCATTTCCCACTTCCACGTAGGGAGTTCAGGCTGTTGTAGCAAACCTGACGGTTTCTGGTGCTCGGCTTTGACTTGCGCACATGTCAAGCATTTTGCTACATGGGCGGCTACAGACTTTTTCAAGCCTATCCACCAATAATTTGCCTTTAAATCCTGGTACATCTTATCAGCTCCAGGATGAACGGAGTATTTGGAACTATGGGCTTCCTGGAGGATGACATCTCGAAGTCCTCCATAAATTGGAACCCATATTCGTCCGTTTAAACGTAAAATTCCGTCCTTGCTAAGAGTTAACTGCTCCTCAGTTACTCCTAACTTTTCATTAGGATAGTTAGCTTCCAACAACAGCTTCTTTCTGTGCAGCTAACAACCTTTCAATCAAATTATTCTTTATCTCCATACGCTTGCCGTTAATTCGGATGGGTTTAACCCTTTCCTTCCGACTCAAGGCATCGGCGACTACATTCGCCTTGCCGGGATGGTATTTGATTTCACAATCATAATCATTTAAAGTTTCCATCCAACGGCGTTGCCTCATGTTTAATTCCTTCTGATTAAACAGATGTTGGAGGCTCTTGTGATCAGAATAAATCACACATTTGACACCATAAAGATAGTGCCTCCAAAGCTTTAGTGCGAATACAACGGCACCCAGCTCCAAGTCATGGGTGGTGTAATTCTTTTCATGCACTTTCAATTGTCTTGAAGCGTAGGCAATAACCTTGCCTTTCTGCATAAGCACACACCCCATGCCAGTGTGCGAAGCATCACAATAAACCACAAAGTCTTCAATTCCGTCTGGTAGTGTCAGTACTGGGGCGTTGCTCAACTTTTGCTTCAAGATATCAAAGGATTCTTGCTGCTTAGGGCCCCAAACAAACTTAACCTTCTTCTTAGTTAAGGAGGTTAGGGGTGCAGCAATCCTTGAAAAATTTTCAATTAAACGCCTGTAATATCCTGCCAATCCCAGGAAGCTACGAATTTCAGTAGGCGTCTTTGGCTCTTGCCAGTTCATTACGGCTTCAACTTTAGCGGGATCCACCTGGATACCACGCTCACTGACCACGTGTCCAAGGAATTGGACTTCTCGTAGCCAAAATTCACATTTAGAGAATTTGGCATAGAGCTTCTCCTGATGTAGAAGTTTGAGAATACAACAAAGGTGTTTCTCATGGTCAGCTTGATTCTTCGAATAGATAAGAATGTCGTCGATGAAAACGATGACGAATTTATCTAAGTAAGGCTTGCAGACGCGATTCATGAGATCCATAAACGCGGATGGTGCATTAGTGAGCCCAAAAGGCATCACTAGGAACTCGTAGTGACCGTAACGAGTCCTAAATGCAGTCTTGTGCACGTCTTCATCTTTGACCTTCAATTGATGGTAGCCTGACCTCAAATCAATCTTCGAGAAGTAACTTGCCCCTTGAAGCTGATCGAACAAATCGTCGATTCTGGGCAAAGGATACCTATTCTTGACCGTGACTTTATTAAGCTCGCGATAGTCGATGCACAGACGCTTCGACCCATCCTTCTTCTTGACAAACAAGATTGGCGCTCCCCAAGGAAATGAACTAGGTCTAATGAAACCTTTATCCAGTAATTCATCTAGTTGCGTCCACAACTCCTTCATTTCTGTGGGTGCCAATCTGTATGGTGCTCTAGCAACAGGTGCCGCTCCGGGGATGATATCGATCCTGAACCCGACTTGTCTATCTGGTGGTAAACCAGGTAGATCTTCAGGAAACACTTCTGGGTATTCCGAAATGACAGGGATGTCTTCTATCTTTGGTTTAGGCTCATCAATAATCACTTGCGCCATGTAGATGACACACCCCTTCTTCAAACAATTGGAAGCCTTGAGCATAGTCACTTGCTCAGGTAGTCCATACTGGGTATCTCCCCGAATGGTGAGTGATTCACCAGACGGAGTCTTTATCACTACTTGTTTCATGTTACAGACGATTTGGGCCTGGTTATGAGATAACCAGTCCATACCCAGAACTATGTCAAAACCATCCAACTTAAACGGAAGTAGAGACAGAGGAAAAGAATGGTTCTTAATGGATATAACACATCCATCTAACATAGTTGAGACGGTTTCTATAGTTCCATCTGCTAACTCTACCTCATAATTCACTTTTAAGGCTTTGACAGGTAACTTCAGCAATTCACAAAATTTATGATCTACGAAAGACTTATCTGCGCCTGAATCAAAAAGTACTCTTGCAAAGACATCATTTACAAGGAAGGTACCTGTTATGACATTATCGTCTTGCACAGCCTCTTTCGCGTCCATTCTGAAAACTCTAGCATTAGTCTTCTTAGCCTCTTCAGGCTTCTTGTTGTACTTAGGGCAGTTGGTCTTGATGTGCCCCTTTTCATTGCAACGGTAGCACGTTGCATCTTTTATCTTCTTGCAATCCAGGATTTTGTGATCCGTGGACTTGCAAATTCCACAAGCAAAGGGTTTTAACTGAGTCTGAGAGTTCGACTCCAGTCTGCACTTTCCATAGTGCTGCTTCTTGCAAATTTTGCACTTGGGCTTTTCACCAGAATTATGCCCATCCTTCCTCGACTCCGACCCTTTCTTGTTGTCACCGCTCCCACGGTGCTTCTTGTTCGACTTTCGTGAACCATCATCTTCACGCTTCCTCTTCTCGGCCTCCTTATTCCTCAGCGATCTCTGCCTGACCGCATCTAGAGTGAGGGATAAGGAAATGTCAGTTACAGACCTGAAGGTAGCTGGCCGAGAAGCTTTTACGCTTGCCTTGATTTCCGGGGCTAAACCACCGATAAAGCGAGCGATTCTTTTTGGCTCCGGGGTTACCAGGTAAGGAACCAACCGGGACAGCGTATTGAAGCTTGTCAGGTAAGCTTGACAGTCGAGGTTCGTCATCACCAACGATAGAAAGTCAGATTCTATCTTCTCCACCTCATGTTGAGGGCAGAAATTTTCCTTGATTAGGGCAATGAATTGATCCCACGACATATTATACAATGGGATTTTTCCGGTGGCCTCGATCAGAGATCTCCACCATGCTAATGCTTCACCCTTAAAGGACTGTGACACAAACTTAACTACATCCCTTTCAGCGCACCCGCTGATATCTACCACCGTCTCCATCTCGTCCAGCCAAGTCATACAGTCGACGGCTCCTTTTTCCCCAGTAAAATCCCTGGGCTTACAAGACACGAAGTACTTATAGGAGCAACCCTTGTTACGGGGTTCTTGATGCAGTACTAATTGTTGAGATGGGACACTTTGATGGTTGGTGGACTGACGGTCATCACCATCTTTCTTGGGTCCATTCTTTTTGGGAGGAGGCTTGCTATGAGCCTCAGAATGTGTCTTGGGCTTTGAATGTGGTGCAGAGTGGGTCCTACTTCGAGTACCACTGTATTCTTCATACTGCCTTTCCAAAGCCTGTGTAACAGCGCCGTCTATGATCGCTTTTAATTCAGCACCCGTTAACGTAATCTGGGCGTTCTCATTTTGCTCCACTGGATGGCTATTTATTTCATTTGAGTCAGCCATTTGAATTGAACTGTTGCAGAAAACAAGGACAATATTTTATTTGGGAGTTTATTATGGAATTACCCCTTAGGGTAACTCGTTAACCATGGTAACAGAGACCACATTTAGTTAACTTATTAATCGTATTAATTTAGGATTTCAATTAAAATTTATCCTAATTATAAACAATAACAATATATTTTTGCACATAAGGCTTAGTCACATGGACAACTTAAATTTTAAGCTATGATTTCAGAGAATCAAGACTTTTAAGGTTTGAACCTAGTTCATTACCCTTATCAGACAGGGAGTCATAGCTACCACTGTCTTTTGGCTCATATGGAAGTGAGCTGGGCCCGTAGGCATCATATTACCACGTATGGTACAATATGATCATCTTAATTGATGATCTTAACCCATGATTCAGAGATCATATAATTGGGTTTGGAATCTTCTAAAGAATCCTTATACATATAAGAATGACATATGATTTTAACGAATCACTTCTGCCAGGAGTGTTAACATGTTTTCAAGATGTTAACAGGGATTTAAATCTTTTAAACAGGTCTTACCATCTTGGCCCGGTCTTATACTTGACACGAGGCTAGGTTTCACACTTTAAGATTCTTAATTACATAATTACATAGGCAGATTAATTTAAAAGGAATGATTTTAATTTATTCATTTCATTTATAAATTATTTATGCGCAAAATGGCAGACATGAAATTTATAAAACAAACATTCCATTGATTTATTCAAAATATTATACACTGCCCTAAACGGGTCTTTTCAAATAACAAACTTACCCTCGCAGGGGTCAAACAAGTACTTACCCACGCAGGGGTTTAATAACACACATGCCCACGCAGGGGCTTAATAACATAATTGTCCACGCAGGGACTCAAAGCAAACATACCAACACTCATACCCATATAGGGCTTAACAACCAAATACACCCACGCAGGGGCTTACACAGAAAATGGAAGGATTCAATGATCCTTCTTGTTCTTCCCTTTGATCAATCCTACTAATCCTTGGAAGAAAGTCTGTCTCTCCCTACGGTCCCTGTGCACTTCCCGTTCCACCTGATCCAGCCTCTGAAGGAGTTCCTCATGCTCAGGTGGGGAGAACCTAGGCGGCTGCGATTGAGTCCGTATGATAGGCCTAGGTGGTATCTGGTACCCTTGTGTTGGGTACCCAACTCCCCATGGAGCTCCGTATGGTCCTTCTGGTTGCAGGGCATTGTAGTTTGCTGCCACCAAGTAGGGGTCGGCCTCTGCATACCCGTAGTTGTTGTGGACTGGCGGTTCGAACGGGTTATAAGCCATGGAACCTGTATAAGCTGGGATTGGGTTGTCAAAACCCATTGGCGACGGCTGCGGCATCGCGGGGTTGGAAGGTCCACCCATTTGTGGGTCCTCCTGATGTGGCGGGTAGTGGCTGGCACTTGACTGACATGGGGAACTGAAACGGAAGTCCCCTGCTCGTGCCGATATGCGGGCACCGGTTCTCCTACGCCTTGGCGGTTGAGGAGGTGCCGGCTGAACTGGTGGCGGTGGAGGTGGTGGCGTAACTGCCACAAATCGGTGATCCTCAGAGGAATATTGATGATGCTGCTGCTGCTGTTGCTGCTGCTGCTCATGAGGCGACGAGTGGTGAGAAGGTGTGTAGTACCACTCGTGCCGAGTGAACATGGCTTGAAAACTGTCTGGACCACCATAGGGTGATCCGTGAAAAGACGATCCGTCGGAGATCTCGATCAGATGGTTTGGAGTGCCACTAGCAGGTTCGACGGGGTTTGTATCCTCGTCCATGTCGTCAGCGTGATCGCCAGAGAAGTGATCGTCTGGCCCTAGTGGGTTGAAACCCATGGGTTCTAGTAAGTAATTGGACGGATTAAATTGGCCTCGAAAGATGGGTGTGGGGTCACCATACGAATGATGAGACAGGGATCGCTGAAGTGGTATGTAGGACGGTTGAGGGTTATTGGGTTCATGAGGGTTAAGAACAGGAGGTGTTGAACTATGCGAAACCGACCGTCTGGCCGGCTCGAACAGGTTTCTCCGGTTCTCCCGAGGGTCGTCACTCTCGGTGTTGGATGGAGCTCGCCGTTGCGAAGGTCCAGCTTCATGATCGTTGGGGGCGGTGACTGGCCCCTTGCCTCGTCCTCGTCTCCTAAAGAATCTTGGCGGCATTTTTTTTTGATTCCTGTCAATATTTCATGAGATAACAATAACAAAATATAAAATTTAAAGGACAAAACAAAAAGCCGAATAAGGTGGAATTTGTCCTATGTTATAAGTCTAGACTCGAAGGTTTAGATATGTGCAATTGTGTAACTGAGATTAAACACAAAAGGCTAGTGTTTAATTCACTCAGAGTTGGCTCTGATACCAACCTGTCACACCCCGATTTCCACGTGTCACCGGTGGGCCCGGTGGGGGAGTATCGTGACGTGGTTGGCAACGTAATAGTCAAACAACACAATATTATTATGCACAGCGGAAGCAAATTTAAAATATGATACAACCGAATTTAATATTGTTTATCAATGTAACAATATCCGGAAGTTTATCCACAGTAGGATCGAAACAAAATAATATTAATGGTTCAACAGACTTCAGGCATCCTAAGCTTGCGAGACTTTTTATTGATGCTTAGGAGACAATCCAGCCAATTTCGTTTAGTACCTGCTGATGTGTGTAAAATGCAACATATAAATTACATCAAATGAGGCATAAAACTAACCCTTTTTAAGTACTAATATTGGAAAAAGAGTGTTTTTGTCTTCCTTTTGTATTTTCAGGATTAAATGAGCTCAAAAACACAAAAGAAGCAAAAAGACAGCTAAATCCAACATAAATACAAGGAAAGGAATATTAGTGGACTGCCCGACCCCTCAACAGCACCTTCCAAAGCAAATTAGAGAAGACAGAAGACTGAACACGCCCCGTGCTCAGCCAGCACGGGGCCGTGCCCAAGAAGCAGCAGAAAAGACAAATCTATAGAAGCTTCTATTGCCCACCACGGGCCGTGCTCAGCGGACACGGGGGCGTGTCGAAAGTACAGCAGGCGCATTTATTGTAATTGCGAATTACAATTAATGAGGAGAGAGAGTGTCAGACAGGCACGGGGCCGTGCCCAGCGGACACGGGGCCGTGCCCAGCTCTCTGTTCAGCCTATAAATAGGAGTGATTGGATTCATTTCATCTCATCCCTTGGCACACCACCTCTCTCACACTTCATCCACCACCCACCACCATCACAACACCATCATCCACCACCATCATCCATTGTCCATCGTAGAGTGTGTGAGTCGTCTCGGGATCCAAGATTGATCGTAAGAGTTCTTGACAATCAAGGCCATGTTTGCCTAAGTCTCTTACATCACTTGGTGAAGACAAAGTGTCTAGTATAATACTTTTTATTTCTAATCTTTTGCACTTTTTATTTGGTTTTGTATTAATGACTTTAATAACTAGTTACTTATGTTGAAGGTGATCTTTTCTTATCGTTTGTCCGTGGTGTCTTGGCATTATTTTACTGTCTATATAAAATAAAGGATTTTCACCATTCATATCTCCACGGTCTATATGGAGGTATGTTGGCTACCTGGTCGGGGGTTAAGGGAACGGTTTGGTAAAGGTCTTGCCATTGTTCAGCGTTTAGAGGTCCTGCAATGGACCTGGGTCAAATTTAGTAGGACCTCCTTCAATACTTCACGGTATTGGATGGCGGGGGTCCAAACTCTTTGATCCCCTCATAAGTTAACTACTATTAATACTATAACCCGGCTATTTAGGACTGTATCCCTGCTGACTCAGACTACTTAGCCGAGGGTAACGTCACCGCCAAAAGCGGGGCCTACCACAATTCTGCATTAATAACTTAATTCATTATCTTCCAATAATCCACCCTTTTAGGATTGTATCCTTGCTGACTCAAACTACTGGGGTGAGGGTAACGTCACCTTCAAAAGAGGGGCCTACTACAATAACTAAGATAATCTCTTAATTATGTGCAAAAGTGCGGAAATAATCAAAGGTTATACTAGATACGAGTCGGAACCAAGTGATTCATCTTGTCTATCTGTTTTTATTTTATTTTTATTTTTCAGCATTTTAGTTAGTATTTATTTTTCTTAGCTTAAAACATTTTTCTAAACTTTTATTTTGATTAGACGTTGAGGATAAACCGGTACTAAAAGCTCTTGTGTCCTTGGACGACCTCGGTATCTTACCAACGCTATACTACACTCAACGATGGGTGCACTTGCCCATATGTGTGTTTAGTGTTAGTGAAATATCGTGTTTTATAAATTTAAAACTTGGCTAAAATAAGTGTTGAAAAGGGCTTAAAATATACACCTAATATATACGACACTTCGCACGCATCACCTGCATTAAGTCTTTTTGGGAAAATACGTCAGTTTACACTGGTAAATACAATCAACTGACTCATTTTGGAAAATGATTTAAAATTGGTTTGGATGCACATGGCATAAACATTTTTATAACTTGGGAGAATTATTTAATATTATAATCTTGTGAACGAATTACATGTTACTTATGCGTTCAGTAGCCCGGATCTTGTCCGGGTTAAAGATCAATAGACACACCACATAATTGAGTTATACACTGACAGGTGTACGCCTACACCCCGTGCTTAGGTCGTGGCCATCTCGTAAGATGATGCCAAGGATATTCGGGACATGGTCATTAACCCCCCAAAGGCTGTAAAGTAAACAAGACTGTTTAAACGAGCCGATCAAATTATTCAACTACCCACTTAATGTGGAGATTTGATGCCCGATCAAGCGGTATGCTATATACCGTAACCCAAGCCCGTATAGGGAAAATAAGTTAAAAGTATTTACCTGAGTAAGTATTAATCACAATAAGCAAAATGCACGTAGCTTTTACTGGTCCTCCTAATCTGGAACGAAGGTTTATAATAACCTATTAGAATTCTAACGGGCCTTTTATTAAGCTTAAGCATAGACCGGCTAGTTTCAAGATACGGTTCGTACGCACGATTAAGCGAAGACCGGATAGAATGTGATTCAAACCCGACAAGTTTGAAGACTTGTTTAATATGGGTTTGTTATTCACATTATGGATTTTGAGATAAAACCGTTAAGGTTTGACCCGTTTCGGCTAATTTATGTAAACTTGTTACATAAACCGAACCGTACGCGTAATAAGCGTGACGGGTGTTTGTGAGAGCTATATACAGGTTTCCTAAGTTAATTATGCCTCAAATATGTTGTGACATCAGTAAGATGTCTTTCGTTATGCCCGAAACGTGTTTAAACACAAACTAGGCCCCGTAGGGGTAGTTTGGTCATTTAAAAGTTTATAAAAGAGTTTAAGTGTTTAACTGAGTTACAGGTCTGATGAAATCAGTAAATATACTCAACTTGCTAAGTTATATCAGCAAGTTAAAGCATATATGTGAAACTTATCATTTTTAACCAAACTATGCCCCGTAGGGGTATTTTGGTAATTTCACATAAGCCGAAAAGCTCAAAACTGAAGTCTGAGTTTATCAACCTTTGCTTACTGTTAAAATATTATAATTTACCTCATATATCAGTAGGTATCAACCCGGGTATGTCCAATATGATTTTAATACATACTATGCGTTAAAAACGCTAAATAAGGCGATTAAAGGCCATTTCCGGGTTCGATACTTAAATCTGATATTTTTATATTTCCAGAAGGCTTAAAATAATTTATTTATCATATGTGATCAGTAGCAAAAGGTTTGGAGTCGTTTAGATATGTACAACTCATTTTATGGCCCGTCAGGGCAAAACCGACAATTACCGGATTAAGCCTACGACTACAAGTTATGCTCAGCCTAAAATTAATTAAAAATCTTTAAAAATCCCAAAATAATATATTACATCAGTGGGTATTAAGTTTGATACCAAAAAGTAGGCTTAACTAGGCTATACGCTAATTACGCCATTTTATTAACATAAAGCTTTAAATTTGCGATAATGAGCATAACTCCTAATCTACAAGTCAAACTGATGTCAAACTTTGCATACAAGTTTATATATCAGTAATCAAGGTTTCTACACTTTTACATTTTCATAAATCACGTTTTAAGGTAATAAGGGCATAATGGTCAACATATGAGCAATTAACGGAAACATGCATATTAATTGGATAACTAATGAACCAAGGTGTATAATCACAGAGGGTTGTTCTAACATGTAACCTAGTCCAATTAAAGCTCTGAGGCATTTCTAAAACATGCCTAAACGGGTCAGAACTGAAAGTCAAAGTGAAAGTCAAACTATGTGACTTTCTGTTCCGAACCGGGTCTAATCAGGAAATTGTCGGGTTGAACATGTTTAGACATGTACTTATACTTATTACCAAGTTATAACAATGTTCAAAAAGGTAGTATATGATCTACATTGCTAATTATGCATAAATGGCATTTTAAGCTTCCTGTTGACTTTTCTTAAACTAGTTTGACCCGACTTTTGACCTGGTTAGAGTGGTGATCAGGGGAAACCCTTTTGAGATTTTATTACCCACATAAATACCAAGCTATAACTACTTTTAATTTGAGATATGACTGAGCCATTGTTGACTAATCTCGAAGTCAAACCGTAATTACGACGGTTTGACTTTTAGCTAATTAACTAAGCTAAAACTAATTAAAGAAGGACTAGCAGACTTACAAGAGTCCAATGCACGAAATATGATCACTTGAGGCTGCTTGATAGCTCCAGAAATGATCCAACAATGCAGGAGAAGGTGTGGGAATGTTTGTAACTAAAGAGGCTTTATATAGTGATCCAAGACACCATAAAAGCTTGACATCTTAGTCTAGCACCCATCCACAACTGGTTAACACTTGTCCTAGTGCTTAGGGGGTGCCTAGGGGTCGTCCACATGTGAGAAAAACCGGCTAGAATGGTCACAATCGCGCATAACAGGCTGCAGCAAGTTTTCTGGTTGCTGGGCATTTGTTGCGCACTGTAACAATTATTTGTTGCGGTGCGCAACAAATCATCAGCAGCCAAAAATCTTGTTCCTTCATGCATTCGAAAGGGCAACCACTTGTTTCGAAATTGGGACTTGTTTTATAAATTAGGGGCCTGCAAAAAGTGCTTTGTACAGTATCATACCCTACCATTATGAATTGTATGCTTGTATTCCAAAAGAAAGTACCGAATTGTAAGGTTTACCGTTGGAATTTCTTCGTAGGAGTCCACCAATTAAATCATGCATCATTCAATGTTATAATTCACTGAATTTTGAACATATATCAGATGTTGTTAATATGTTTTGAGTCTTGGGATTTATAACGAGGTCGTTCAGAGGTGCAAAAGTTAACATGACGACACTTTTAAATCCTGTCAAACGTTTTTATTAAATCCAAGTTTACAACGCGTTTTGTCTTACATGACACGTGTCGTTTTATTATTTAACACGAATTTTCGAGGTGTTACATAAGCTTTTGAGCGAAAATGGGTTAAGAGGATGCCAGACATCTGAGAATTTAATATTTTATGATAGACGTCATTGAGATTATTAGGTTCATAAGAAGTTATGGTCAAACAAACAAGTTATGTTGATAAATGCATGAATGGGTCAAAATTTGGTAAAAGGGTAATACGCCGAAGGCTTAAAAGTCATAAATTTTGGTAGTCCAAATATTGGATTTTCACTCCATGTGATGGACAATTAAATTGCGGACGCGTAGGAAAAAGAATCGGGTAAAACGGATCAAAAACGAGAAAGTTATGCTCGTTTCCGTAAAACTGAGTTATGCTGGGAATATGCAGCAACAGCTGCGAACATTCTGATCATATTGGGTGGTGGCGCGATGCGACGGTGAAGGCTATGGGCCGTCGCGCGACGCCACGGACTCATGAATCTTGAAAAATTCATATTTTACTAATATATGCAATACGAACCCGTCTGGACCGTTTTTAAACGCGTATAAGCTAAGAATGACTAATTTATTCCTTGTTTTAGGAAGTGTAGATACGTATGAAGGTATGTATGTATGAATATAAGCTGTATGTATGAATGAATGTATGTTTGGATGTATGCAAGTAGGTATATATATGAGCGTATGCACGTATGTAAGCATACGTGAAGATAAGAATGTATGTATGAATGTATGTATGTAGGTGTGTATGTAGGTAGTATGTGTATGTATATGTATGCAAGTGAGTATGTACGAATGCGTGCACGTATGTAGGTTTGTGTGAAGGCATGTAATAGGTATGTATGTATGTAGGCATGCATGTATGTAGGTATGCACGTATGTAGGCACGTACGTATGTATGTAGGTACGTATGTATGCAAGTAGTTATGTGTGATCGTAGGCATATGTATAAGTATGTATGAAAGTATGTACGCATGCATTCAATGAAATTGAGTACTAACGATAATAATAGCGTGCCTGGTGAATGAAGTGTAACGCAGGAATAGCATAGAAGTCTCATCACGGATTGTATGATCAGATGGAAAGCTGGGATGTAAAGAGTTAACGGAACGAAAAGTAAATGTGAATAAATCTTGTATGTTTATAATGCATACTAATGCTATGAATTTTATGTGGTGAGCGCAGGTAGTACGAGTCACGAGGATCATCAAGGAAAAGAGATCGAGGACCGAGTTACAAGACAGATTGTAAGGGAACATTGGTGTATGTAATGTAGTAAACTCATGTTATGTTTTTAATTGTTAATGAGTCGATGGATGACTTTCTGCGAAAGATTTATGTTAAAATGAAATTTTAAGTAAGTCAAGGTATTTATAAGGAAAGAAATTTTATGGTATAAACTTCCGCTACGACTTTTTGTCAAATACGAACTAGGGCCTTACAAGTTGGTATCAGAGCCTTGGTTTGAGAGAATCAAGTACGAGAATATAGGTGCTTGAACTCAAACATGTGTGCTCTTGTGATAAGGAACCCGTACAATCCATGACTCGATCAAGATCTAAAGGTAGAAATGGAATGAAAACGTGTATGTATGCATTCATTTGAAGAAACTAACGGTTATATTATGTGTAAGGTAAGCATAACTGCTTGGAAAGGATGACCCGTGAATGCGGTCTAGAACCGGCATCAAGGCAAGTGATAAGACAAATGGACCCCAGGTACGTAAATTTAACGTGTGGGCGTATGAAGTGGTATAATTAAGCGAGTGAAAGAAAATTTTAAATGAAATATAATAGTGATATGGCAATGAAGTTTTGAAAATGATACACGTGCCGAAACTTAATTCTTCGGACATAAGGTGGCGATTACTGACGGGTGGTCCATAGGACAACCCTTAATCATGTTAAAAGACAAGTTTATCCCTCATTTAAGTGTGTAATTATCTTGAATTAGATAACTACTGTTGCGTATGTCTCAGGTGCAGTTTGGCGGCTTAAAGTGAAGAAAAATGCAGCTTTGGAAGTTTGGAAGTTGAACGGGTCGCGCAAGAAACGAAAGATGAAACAAAGTGGAAAATTTAGGTTGATACCGTAATTTACGGTGGAACCGTAAATTACGGTGGACCTGAATTCCACTTAAATTCCACCGTAACTCAGACTTATGCTGCCGTAACATCTAGAAGGTCACCGTAACTTACGGTGGAGCCGTAAGTTACGGTGGAGTCTGCGTGAAAATGTGTAACTGCCTCATTTATTCAGTTTTATGGTGTCTTTTCACCTATTCTCAGGATTGGTCGGTTATTGGAGACACTAGGGGCGATTTTGGCTGTTCTTGCTTGGTTCTAGACAATTTCTATCATTCGGTTTGTGATTTTTATTCGTATGAACATTGAACTTATTGTTATGATGATTCACCAAGCTATGTGTGGCTAAAACTTTCGGTGATCATCTTAGGTGAAGGTTTCTCTTGAACTTTTGTGTGTTTATTTCTGAATTTCTAGAATGATAACTTGCGTTGCTTGAATATCATGGTGTATGCATAATTGTTTGTAGCTTGTTAATCAATAGTGCAATTTCTAGTCTCAATCGTACGTTCTTGGTGCCGTTGGCAATCGAGATATCACGGGAAGGGTTAGGGTTGGTTATTGATTAATTGATCATCGGGAAACAACCTCGCGTTTATAAATCCGAGTACTTTGTTCCCTTTTATCACTTCAATTATTTATGCACGAGTTATGTCTATGTAACTCTTTCTAGTTGAAATTTCGCACAATTGTTTAAAGAAACTGAATCCTAAGATGGTCATTGTTCTCTCCTAATCTGTTTTACAACCAACATTTGATTTGCAATTAGTTATTAATTTAGTTTTCTAAAACAACAATCCAATTCATTGATCTTTATTTTCTGCAAATTAGGTTAATCTTAGTTTAAGTGCAAAGCTATAAAATCAACACACTTTCCACATACTCCCTGAGTTCGATACCCTCTTACCACTATCTATAGTTGTTATTTGGATTAAATTTGCGTATACCTACGACAGCACGTCAAATTTTAGCGCCGTTGCCGGGGAGTAGTGCGCAACGTGTGTTATCTTGTGTATTAGTTTGAAAAAAAAAATTAAAAGAAAAAAAATTTAAAAAAAAAACCAAAAAGATTTCTTTTATGTTCATGATTTACACTTGGTAGTTGAGTTGTGTTGTGCAGGATGACAGGGCATTACACAAATTTCAGCTTATTTACGTGTAGATTGTGCGGGGGTCCACGACATCCATGTATTGGTTGCCACGAGGCTCACTACAGGATGGCACATGGAAAACCGGTGTCTTATGTTTCACAGCTTCCACCTCCATCATACGTTGACGATTATGAATCAGAAATGGAGGATGACTATTATTCATATGGATACGATCGAGACGAGGTAGTTTATTATGAGGCAAGGATGGATGGTCTATGTTTTTGTTGCGGTCGCGATCACACTTATGATTATGATGTGTGCCCGGTGTATTCGGAAAACCCGAAGTATTGGAATAAAAAGATGATGGAAGCGCGCATCTATAGACCGTATCAGGGATATCGACAATATCATCCCGAAGAATATTCTGAGCCCGAGGGTGTTTATGTTTATGAGACCGAGGAGGAAAAAGAGCTTGCTGTATTGGAAGTAACTTTGTCCAAACTCGAGCAATATTTAGCAACACCCAACCTGTCCGATGAAGACCGAATCAGCTGCTTAGTTTCTAAGTGTCATACTTTAAAATTGAAGATAGAGATAGAAGAACGCCTCTCACCATTACCTGACGATATTAGAGATTATTCTCACATGAAGGAGGAGGTTGTTGAGGATAATACCACACCAATGAGTCCTTTATCTGATGAAGAGTCACTTGTAGATCAGATGATGTGTGCAGATTATGAGGTAGAGCAGGCTGATGGGATGGATATGTGTACCGAACCTCTTCCCATAATTCAAATTAACAAGTGTGGGGAAGAGGGTTCGAGAAACAAGATGGGAAGGGTGAAACTACCAAACATTAAGGTATATGTCATGAAGTGGACTAGCAAAGCCCGCAGGAGCAGCTTTAACATGCCAAATAGACTACAAATCTATGGAGATGGCATGTAAATTTCCGGGCATTTGTTGGAAATGCTGCGAGTAAGTGTGCATTAAGACCACCATAACGCATATCAGGTATGGTCTGGCTGAAGACCTTTAAACTTAGCGCTCTCGGGAGGCAGCCCGAGGATGTAGAGTATTGTATTTGTGTTTTGTTTTGTTTTGTTTTGCTTTGTTTGGTTTTGTTTTGGTGTTGTGTTTGTGTTTTGGCAGGTTATTACGTTTCAACCCTCGCGGATGCAATGATTCAAGTGTGGGGATGTTTGGCAACATCCCTGTTGAGATATCAGCGAATCTAAGAGATGTTTTTGAACCGGTTCGATTACCGCAGCTGTATCACTACCAACACTGCTAATTTACTAATCAGGTCGTGTCTTGTTCTCATCTTTTGCACCTTTGTATATATTCATGTTTAAGTTTTTGGTTGGGCGATTGGGTGGTGTTTTGATGTGTTTGTTTGATGGGTTGTGAAAGTTGGTGGTGTTTTTAATAATTAGAATAAAAAAAATATACAAAAAGAAATTTGGGATTTGAGAGTATTAGCGAAAGCTAATGTTGTTGGTTAAAAGCGATCTTTCCCTCAAAACCATACATTGGGACAATGTATCCCAAGTGTGGGGATGGGGGGGAATTTTTGAGAATTTTTGAGAATTTTAAAATTTTTTGTGAAGCCAAGCGAAAATTGTTAAAATTTGAAAACTTGATATTGTTCCATTTGACACACTGACACCCATTTCTAGTCCTTTCTTGGTGAGAGTTTGAGCTACATATAATTATAGAATACTTCTTTGTTTTGAGTGGCGGTGTGTGTATTGTGTTAATAGAACTTGTGTACGAATTTTTGTTAAATCCTAAAGTTAGCATGTTTTTGAAAATGATAAGGGGACTTTTAGGTAGCCTCGTCTAGATGTGTGAGAGTGTGGGAATTGGGGGTTGGACCTCATACGTTACTTATATGAGCTTGGTATTTGAGGGGTGGGGGTTTGGTCTTTAGAAAGCCATGTTTGAGCCTTATACCATTCGGTTGTGACCCAAACCTACTTCTTACAAAAACTTTACCTATTGAGATGACACGGTTTAGGAATTTAGTTTGTGATTGTTGATGTTCTTGTATATATTTTTGAGTTCTATGCTTAAAAAAAAAAGAAAGAAAAAAAAAGAGAAAAAAAATATGAGAAAAATACAAAAAAAAAGTATTTAGTTACAATAGTAGTTGAGAATGTTGAAGAAGTTGTGTATATTTGATGGTTGCTTTGTTTAGTGGTAGAAATAAAAACCGGGTCAAATCAATTAGCTCTCGCATATATATTATACCATTTTCCTACCTTTGCACCTAGCCCCGTTACAACCCGTAAGTCCTTTTGATTCATAAGCATGCTAAATACTCAATAGGAGGAGACTTGATTTTTATACAAGCTTATTGTCGCACAAAAACACACACGCATTGAGTGGTTTAGCATTATGTGTTAATATTTCTTGTCACCGAGAGTTTTTGTGAGGGGTGTGTCTCGTGGTATGATTGAAGGTTAGTAAAAGGACGATACATTTTAGCTTGGTTTGCATGTTGATCGCTTGTGGTTTTGAAATTGATTTAATGAGTTGCTTGAGACAAGCAACGGTTAAGTGTGGGGATGTGACGGGTGGTCCATAGGACAACCCTTAATCATGTTAAAAGACAAGTTTATCCCTCATTTAAGTGTGTAATTATCTTGAATTAGATAACTACTGTTGCGTATGTCTCAGGTGCGGTTTGGCGGCTTAAAGTGAAGAAAAATGCAGCTTTGGAAGTTTGGAAGTTGAACGGGTCGCGCAAGAAACGAAAGATGAAACAAAGTGGAAAATTTAGGTTGATACCGTAATTTACGGTTCCACCGTAAATTACGGTGGACCTGAATTCTACTTAAATTCCACCGTAACTCAGACTTATGCTGCCGTAACATCTAGAAGGTCACCGTAACTTACGGTGGAGCCGTAAGTTACGGTGGAGTCTGCGTGAAAATGTGTAACTGCCTCATTTATTCAGTTTTATGGTGTCTTTTCACCTATTCTCAGGATTGGTCGGTTATTGGAGACACTAGGGGCGATTTTGGCTGTTCTTGCTTGGTTCTAGACAATTTCTATCATTCGGTTTGTGATTTTTATTCGTATGAACATTGAACTTATTGTTATGATGATTCACCAAGCTATGTGTGGCTAAAACTTTCGGTGATCATCTTAGGTGAAGGTTTCTCTTGAACTTTTGTGTGTTTATTTCTGAATTTCTAGAATGATAACTTGCGTTGCTTGAATATCATGGTGTATGCATAATTGTTTGTAGCTTGTTAATCAATAGTGCAATTTCTAGTCTCAATCGTACGTTCTTGGTGCCGTTGGCAATCGAGATATCACGGGAAGGGTTAGGGTTGGTTATTGATTAATTGATCATCGGGAAACAACCTCGCGTTTATAAATCCGAGTACTTTGTTCCCTTTTATCACTTCAATTATTTATGCACGAGTTATGTCTATGTAACTCTTTCTAGTTGAAATTTCGCACAATTGTTTAAAGAAACTGAATCCTAAGATGGTCATTGTTCTCTCCTAATCTGTTTTACAACCAACATTTGATTTGCAATTAGTTATTAATTTAGTTTTCTAAAACAACAATCCAATTCATTGATCTTTATTTTCTGCAAATTAGGTTAATCTTAGTTTAAGTGCAAAGCTATAAAATCAACACACTTTCCACATACTCCCTGAGTTCGATACCCTCTTACCACTATCTATAGTTGTTATTGGGATTAAATTTGCGTGTACCTACGACAGCACGTCAATTACACGAAGACACGAAACTAGTATGTGGATTGTGTACCTGGCCAGTGCACAAGAAACATATGACGTTCGTGAGACCGTGATAATTGTTACAGGTATGTCCGTTGGAATTAGGTAGTAGGTGGACGTGAGGGTAAGGAGAAACGTAAGACTTGCAGGAATGAAAGCATGAACGATATATTAGAATCCGCGAGACGGATTCGAAGCATGAAAGTAATGAAGTATGAATGACTTGTTTGAATCCGCAAGACGGATTCAAGGAAAGAAAGGCATGAATGGAATGTTTGAAATCGTAAAGGAAATGAAATGTAGAAATGATATGTATGAATCCGCGAAACGGATTCAACCCATGTAAGGAATGAAAGATGTGAATGATATGTTTGAATCCAGGAGATGGATTCAACGAATAGAAGGAAGAAAATGTATGAATGGTATGTTTGGAACCGCTAGACGGATTCAAAACATGGAAGAAATGAAAGGTATGAATGTGACGTTTGAATCCGCGGGACGGATTTAAAATATAAAAAGGAGGAGATTAGTCCACATTAGGATGTGTCGATAGTTTGATCGTGGTTGTGTCAAACGAGTTATAGGAGATGGTGTAAAGCAAATGAATGAAAGACTGGTCTTAATTGGCACCCAAACCCAAATTTTAAAACGAAAGAAAGAAGTTCGAATAAATTATGTGTTAAATGTGTTAGTAATTGACTCTTAGGAGTCATAATGAATGACGGGCTACGACCCGGACAATGATTTAAGTACGAACAAGAAGGGTTAGTTTTGTTAAGAATACTGAAATGATGTAATGAATGTCTTTGCAAGTAAGCATGAATGGAAAGAAGTACGAAGAGTACCTCAATGCATCTATGGTAAGTAAGAAATGACATTCTGACCTTGAAAGGTCAAACTGCAAAGGTTGATGAAATAAGCAACCAGAATAAAAGAATTGCATCTAAGGAATGAAATGCGGAATGTGTTATAGTTTGTACGTAGGAAGTTGAAAAAGGAATTATAGGTGAGTAATCACCTAGTATAATGAATGCTTGAATGAAATGTGCTAACCGCTAAAATTGTAGATGATAATGTTAGGAACTCTTGATGTGATGAAACCAACCGAATTGGTGGAAGGATGTGCACGGGCGGAAGCGCATTACGCGGATGAATGAAATCTAGCCTGGTATGGCTAGTACTCGTGAAGAATGCGGATCGATCTGGGTTACGGATCGTCGATTGATGATATGAGATGAGGTCAGTAAAAAATTTAACTTATGTTAGATAAGTATGAATTGGTTAATTGGGTACGACCTACGAAATGAATGATGGAATGGGTATGGTATAGTATGGAAAGTTTGGTTTTTTTTAGTTGACATAAGAAGAAAACTATGTCATCAAGAAGCGAATCTCAAAGGTTTTGAGTGAAAAGTTCGAGTATTGGTTAAACTCTCATGAAATGAATTGCACGACACGTATGCTTCTGCAAAATAAGTAAGGCACGAAATGAGAGGTATAATAATGTAGAATGAATAAGGTAAGTTGAAGGTAACGCAAGGATATGTATGGTACAAATGACTATAGAAAAGTAGAATGATGCTAACTATGGAGTTAAGCATGTAGGTGTAACTATGAAGTAGTAGTTTTGTTGTGATAACAAAACAAGAGTTAAATGTTATAAAATGTGTGTATGGAATGTAATCTTTAAAGACAAGATGAAAGTATTAGATCCGTTATAAACGAATCCTACGAATGAACGTATTATCACAAGTTTGAAGAAGTATGTATATTGACCTATTATAAACGGGTCAAGGGAAATGAAAATGTTATGTGAAGGTATGGTATGAAAAGTATGGACTTATTATGAAAAAGTCAATTGTATGAATAAATATGAATTGAGATAGGATGATTACTTATAATTATGATGTGACTGTGAAGTCAAACATAGATGTGTGTGTGCAAGAGGAAATGAGAAAGGTTTCGGGGACGAAACCTTATTTAAGGGGGGTAGACTTGTAACACCCCAAAACCCGAATGTTTATATTCGTTAAATGTTCTAATATGGTACATCAAGAAATAAATAACTAGGTTATTTATCCTAGTTAAAAGTATGGTAGAAACAAATAAGGGATGAAAGTTGTGTCAATTTTATTTAGTCACAAACTTGAGGGGCTAAAGTGGGCAAAATGAAAGTTGAAATTATTAATAAAAAATATACCCACATACACACACTCAATCGTGTGTTCTGGAAAGAGATCGAGCTCCATGGGAGCCAAAACCCTAACAAGACTAATTTACCCAAATTGAAGGTTTAATTATAGCTCAAATTCAAGAAGGAACATGGATAAATGAACACCTTCACAAGGGGATCATAAGGTATGTCTTAAAAGTTAGATTCGTGATTACGCACGAAGTGGGTTATGTTGTAAATCGCGAATTCGTATGAAATTGAGTATGAGAATGTGTTAGAATCATCATATAGAACATGGATTATATCATATAGAACATGGATTATGCATGGTTTAGGTTAATTTGATGTTTAAGGGTGAAACCCGTTGGTTAGGGTGAAGATGATGACATGGGTAAAACATCCATGTCCAACTTCTTGCTTAAAATTGATGTATTATGATGTGTATGATGGATTCTTGCTAGAGGAATTGAAAGAAATGTGGCTAATATGTTTGATGTTTATGTGTAAATGATTCAAGGTGATTAGAAGGAGAATTTGATGAATTATGTATGAGATTAGAAGAATATGCATGAACTAGTTGTACAATACGCTTAGGAGGTAGTACACACACCAAATGTATGATGAAATTATGAGGAAATTTAAGATTTGATCACTTGTAAGTGATTAACAAGGTAGTTATGAAGTGGGTTTTGATGATATGATGAAAATGATAATATGCTTATATTAATGATGTTTGAAATCGATTATGTGTGTGAATGTTTAAAGAAAAACCGGATAAGAATTTATAGATTAACATGTTATAAGGTCGAATGATGATTCTAATATAAGATCCGTGTGATGAAATGGTCGTGATGAATGATGTATAAGCTAACTATCTTGAGAATGCTATATGATAGTTTGATGCTTGGTAAGCGGCATGGAAGCTTGGGAAAGAAGCGGGTCAAATGGGGCTTATGCGCACGGGAAGCATATTCGGATGCTATGTAAGTAAAGCTTACACCCCTTTTTGTAGAATATCTATTCAATGTATAGATTACGGACATGGTAACTAAATATGTGAATTATGATGTTCCGACAAGTTTTGGTATGGGTCGGAACATGTGATTATGTTAAGAAACTAAGTTTGATGGTCAAAAAGGGTAAAAAAGGGTATTATGGTAATTTTGATTATGAGATAACGAAGGAATAAGTTACAAGGATGGGATAATGGATAACGAAAATCCCACAAGGATAAAATGGACATCTAGACTTAACGGGTCAAATAGTGAAGACATTACCATTTGGCGATATTGACTAATGAATTGTTTTGTTAAGTATTATGCATTCACAGGATGAATAGCGAAAGGAATTATGTTGCTATTACTTAGCCATTTAGCGCATGAAGTATTAAAACGGGTCATAGCTTTGATCCGAGCCAGGTATGTGCGATTAGAGTTGTAGTTAAGTCGTGGGATTAGTCAAATGTTTAAGGAAATCCTTTGTAGTAAAGGATGGAACAAAGTTGACAAAAACGCCCTTGATGGGTAAATCGGAAAAACGGTCTTAAAAGTTGATTAGAAACAAGCTATTTGATTAAGTGAATGTTTTGGAAAAGTAGGAAAGCGAGAAGTATGATTTTCGTAAGCCAAGGACCTTAAAATGCGCAAATACCTTTAACGGGTCAAAGTAAGCTTTTGTGCGAAAATGGGTTAAGAGGATGCCAGACATCCGAGAATTTAATCTTTTATGATAGACGTCATTGAGATTATTAGGTTCATAAGAAGTTATGGTCAAACAAACAAGTTATGTTGATAAATGCATGAACGGGTCAAAATTTGGTAAAAGGGTAATATGCCGAAGGCTTAAAAGTCATAAATTTCGGTAGTCCAAATATTGTATTTTCACCCCATGTGATGGAGAATTAAATTACGACCGCGTAGGAAAAAGAATCGGGTAAAACGGATAAAAAACGAGAAAGTTATGCTCGTTTCCGTAAAACAGAGTTATGCTGGGAATTTGCAGCAACAACTGCGAACATTCTGATCATATTGGGTGGTGGCGCGATGCGACGGCGAAGGCTATGGGCCATCGCGCGACGCCACGGACTCATGAATCTTGAAAAATTCATATTTTATTAATATATGCAATGCAAACCCGTCTGGACCGTTTTTAAACGCGTATAAGGTAAGAATGACTAATTTATTCCTTGTTTTAGGAAGTGTAGATACGTATGAAGGTATGTATGTATGTATGTATGAATATAAGCTGTATGTATGCATGAATGTATGCAAGTAGGTATATATATGAGCGTATGCACGTATGTAGGCATACGTGAAGATATGAATGTATGTATGAATGTATGTATGTAGGTGTGTATGTATATGTATGCAAGTGAGTATGTACGAATGTGTGCACGTATGTAGGTTTGTGTGAAGGCATGTAATAGGTATGTATGTATGTAGGCATGTATGTATGTATGTATGTATGTAGGTATGCACGTATGTAGGCACGTACGTATGTATGTAAGTAGTTATGTGTGATCGTAGGCATATGTATAAGTATGTATGAAAGTATGTACACATGCATTCAATGAAATTGAGTACTAACGATAATAATAGCGTGCCTGGTGAATGAAGTGTAACGCAGGAATAGCATAGAAGTCTCATCACGGATTGTATGATCAGATTGAAAGCTGGGATGTAAAGAGTTAACGGAACGAAAAGGAAATGTGAATAAATCTTGTATGTTTATAATGCATACTAATGCTATGAATTTTATGTTGTGAGCGCAGGTAGTACGAGTCACGAGGATCATCAAGGAAAAGAGATCGAGGACCGAGTCACAAGACAGATTGTACGGGAACGTTGGTGTATGTAATGTACTAAACTCATGTTATGTTTTTAATTGTAAATGAGTCGATGGTTGACTTTCTGCCAAAGAGTTATGTTAAAATGAAATTTTAAGTAAGTCAAGGTATTTATAAGGAAAGAAATTTTACGGCATAAACTTCCGCTGCGACTTTTTGTCAAATACGAACTAGGGCCTTACAGTATTATGCCCGGGAATTATAATTACTATTCAGAAATTTAGAGAGAGTTTGAGAATTTGAACGACGAACGACTGAACGCTGAACTTCAATTTATAGGGCTGATCAGGGGTCTTTCGCGCCTCGCGAGAGTTATAGTGAAGGCCTTCGCGGCCCGCGAGCCGCATAGGCTAGGTCCTAGCTGAGCTGAGTCGACCCCCTAGCCTCGACACGCCTTACGCTACGTGGCATCACCAGGTGCGCCCTGGTGGCCAGCTGTCGCGGCCCGCGACTGAGGTAGCCAAAGGGGTCGCCCCGCGAGCGCCCCTTATTTCTTGTTTTATTTGATTTTTGTTAAATTAAAGGTATTTCGGGTCTGTTTTTCGTATACGGGGTGTATTTTAGGACATATAGGGATCTTTTAAGATTTTAGGAAAGTTGTTATAGTTTTAGTTATGGGTCATGTAGTTAGTTTGGTAATAGGTAATTTTAATACTTGGAATAAATTTTGAAAATAATTTGCAATAGGGCCTAATAAAAGTTATATATGTATTATATATAAAAATAATAAATAAAAATGTATAATTTTTATTCGAATTTTGAATCGAATCGAATTTGAAATTGTAAATTCGTATTCGATTCGTATTCGATTTACTTTACTCAAACTGAATCGAATTCGAATTCTTATAATCGAAGCGAATTCTTGATAATCGAATCAGATTTAAACGAATTTTGAATTTTCCAAATTCGAAACGAATTCTGAACACCCCTACTTCATGGTATGGGTTAGGGGTGTTCATCGAATCGAATAACGAATTTTCAAATCATTCGAATCGAATTATTCGAATCGAATTTTTCGAATTTTTATTATTTTTATCTGAATTCGTATTCGATTCGATTAATATTTGAAACTCGAATTCGAATCGAATTCGAACCGAATTCGAATAAATTCGATTTAATTCAAATTCACCCTAAACAATAAATTATTTTACTTTCATTTTTTAAAACACCACAAACTAATTATATTCAACATAAAATATAATATTCTGCAAAATTAATTAACTATCAATATGTCAAAACACCAAAAATTAGAAGATAGGTTGGTTACTTGTAACGATTTAAGTTAGGTAAAAATTTAGAAATAAATAGCATGAACTATTTGTCAGTAGGTTTGATAATGTTATGAATAATCAACTTATCACTTATGGGTAGTTTGTATTTTGGCCATGTTTAGAAGTTATACGTGTGTATATATGTTTGTGTGTGTCTATACATATATCAAAAAATTATATATAAGTTGAATTCGAATTTCGAATCGAATCGAATTCAAAATCACAAATTCGTATTCGATTCTAATTCGATTACTGGATTCGAATACGAATCAACTCGAATTCGAACCTTTTTAATCGAATTCGAATCGAGTCGAATTTCGAATTCGAATCGAATTCTGAACACCCCTAGTATGGGTTACTTGAAACCATTTTTTCCAGGTAAATGGTCAAGCTCTTATTTAATATCTCCTTGGAATGGTCAAGCCCTTATTTAATATCTCCTTGGATCATTTAATGAAGTGGTTATGTCTAGCTATATTAATCGAATATACGGAGACAATTTTTTTTAACGGCAAATTTCTTTTATTCCTTTTGTCTGTGAGACTTGAACCCAAGACCTCCCTCTCATAAGGTGTTTATATATTTTGCCTTTGCGAATGGACCACCATCCCATTAGTATATGAATACCACTTAGTATAGTAAACACGAATCATACATGATGTGTTATCCTTCGCAACATCGTGATGAATACTCATCAAACAATCCAATGCCATTGTTTATAGTACCCCTCAGGGGCGAGGCTTTGTTTTTAGTAGATTAGGGTTTTCTATTCAGAAATGGATGGCGGCGCAGTTTGTTGCTCGTCTACCTGCTATTCTTATGTAATTTGCCCTGATGATTGGAATGAAATCCTGAAAGGATCCAACGGTCATCAATGATTTACAAGTTGGTTAGACTTAAATTTCATATTTTTGCACCTTTTTGAAAACCATAAAGTCTTGGATAAGAATGATTCATAATTGTCAACTTGTAATGGGGATCTAAAATGGTCACGACTCTCATAAACCCATGAATAATTAACGGACATCTTAACCAAAATTATCATTTTAGTCATCTCTTTGATCACTTTCCCCTCATCTCAACTTCACTTGTCCAACGCAAGTTTTATTTTATATATTGATTTGCCAAAAAAAAAAACACTTTTGTTGTGGGATATTTTGTTCCAGAAATTAACTCAGTCTCCTCATGAAATACCTTCAACTTCTAACATATATTAGAAGCCAACTCCCCGTCTCTTTGTTGGCTAACTATTTATATAGCATCTTGTTGCTTAAGACGTCTAAAAACATCTCACATCAAGTATGCCAAATTCCAACAAGCACTGCAAGGAATAACGTTTTGTCAACACCATTGCCAAATGATGATATATAGTTTTGCATCTCATTGTTTAAGAAGTATGATAGTTTTGCATCTCATTGCTTATCTGTCTCGGATATTTTAGTTTTAGAGTTTTCTCATCAGGTTAGGGTTTTTTACCATCCCTAGCAAGAGTTTGAAAGGGTCATTGGTATTCACATCCCAAATTACTATTTCCATGTAACATTATACAATAAGAGAAATTAAGAGTGTTTAGACTATCAACTATTACAATCCAACCCAAGTCCCAACCCAATTTTTTATTAAAATACTAATTTCTCTCTCTTCCATCTATACAGCCCAACCCACTTCAATTTTTCACCCACATTCATAACCCAACCCAACTTAAAATAATATTTTATTAAATAAAAATGATTTATAATTATTGTTTACAAGGAAAAAGACAAAAAAACAATTAAGTATTAATATAAGTGGTTGCAAACTTAGGTTGTGTACACAACCTAGTTGTGAAAAATAATGAATTATATAATTAAAAAATTGCTTTTCTTTGTCTTATTATTCACCTGCCAACCGTTTGGGGAGTCTGGTCATCATAGTGAATAGTCTAATAAATCATTAAAATCAAACTATTCAATCCAAAGAAATTAGGTATTCCATCAGTTTTAGCTTTCACCGTGGAATAGTTTAAACAACTTAGTTTTGCCATCCAAAATGAGGTCAGCGGTGCAACTTGTTGTCCATTTACCTTCTATTTCAATTTAATTTCCCTTTAGGGTTGAAATTGAAAAATAAACTTTAAACAAAAATAATTATATATATTCTTAAAATTAATGGTCGGTGGCTGTCACATCACAGCCACCGCCATCTTCTTTATATATAAAATGTCTGCCATACAAGAAACTAAAATCTTAAACTTGGTCTGGTGGTTGGTATGTATGAATTGCAGCGAGAGAGTATAGGGTTCGATTCCCCTCCCCCACACCTTTTTTTTCTTTCTTTGAGATTGCAATGCCAGCATCCAGCAAAAATATCACATTGGTGGGTCAATTAGATATGATTCATTAAAACCAATATATATTATTTAACTTACTATTTTATCATTATTTAACTAATGTTTTTTACACTAGAAATAAGTATTCTTTATCTTTTCATCAAAATTAATCAAGTATTTAAATTCACACAACCTTTTTAATTGTTAAATCAATATATTCTTTCATATGAAAAAAATCATTTAGTTTTTTAAGTTAATTAATGAATTAGATTTCATTTTTGGTATATTACAATTTTATTTTGTGGGTTTTTCCTTTCGGTTGTTACAACTAGCGATTGGTGATACCGTATCGGTAACTTACCAGTCGCGTAGCGTAACAAACTGAGCCAACATCGACAAGTTTAAATTACTTTTACAACTTTACACCGCAACGTGCTTAACTACGTTAATGTCTAAATTACTTTTACGACTACACTGCAACGTCCGAAACACTTTTTTTATCTATGTCTAATGTCGTTAATGTTTAAATAGTTTAACAGTTAAACTTTAAACAAATAACCTTGGTACACAACCTAATAAAACTACATCCATTTTCCTTCCACACAACAACTCAAGGGGCCTAAACAACACCAACACAAAACTTCAAGGGTAAAAACACAAACATCCTCATCTTTCAACAATCTCATCACTTTAAAAACCCTCATTTCACATCTCTCATCACTCACACAACACCCTGTCACCTTTCTTCATTCTCCCACAACCACAAAAAATTCTCAAAACCTAGAGAGAGAAACACCTCAAAAACCCCCAATCTAGAGAGAGAAACTCTCAAAAATGTCGAAATCCACCGATCTACTCCTAATCTTCGCCACAATCCTCCTCCTCCACACCATCTCCCTCTCATTCCCCGCCGTTTCCGCCGCCGGCGACCACCGCATCAGCTGGCTTCCGGCCACCGGATGCCGCGGATCTACGGCGGAGTGTATAGCTGAATGGCGCAGATCTGGAATTTGACGATGATGAGTTTCGCAAATGGACAGTGAAAGCAACCGGCGCATTTTAGCAACCAGGCGGCGTTACATTAGCTACGGGCGCTGAGTAAGAATAATGTTCCGTGCTCGCGTCGCGGCGCGTCGTATTACAATTGCCGGTCTGGCGGTCAGGCTAATCCTTACACGCGCGGCTGCAGTGCCATCACGCGCTGCCGTCGTTGAACGCTGGTGGTTGTTATTTTTATTTTAGTAAAGAGTTATTATTATTATTATTATTGTCATTATGATTTTAATATGAGCTAATTAAATTTATATTATTAGTTTTGGTGAAAATAAGATCTGGATGTAATTTTGATTTGATTTGATCATGTATACCAGTTTTGTGTGTAAACCTTTGTGCTTAATTGACTTGTACATCATGCATTGGAGGTTGTACCTTGAGACACAATTATTGAGTGTACATCATGCTGTAGATGTTGTACTTTGATAATAAACAAACATGCTTAATTGACTTGTACATCATGCATTGAAGGTTGTACCTTGGTTTTGTTAACTTGCATTTGTTGAGTGTACATCATGCATATGATGTTGTATTTTGATGGTAATGAATTGTGCATGAATGAGTTGTACATCATGCATTAGGGGTTGTATCGTACAATTATTGCGTGTGCATTGTGCAGTAGATGTTGTACTTTGATAGTAATAGGCATGTATCTGTAATTGGGCCACACATGTTTACAGACTGGAGAGTCTGAAACGCCCAAATCGGGCTAGTTGATTTAGATCCAATCATTGATGGTTTAAAAGATGTAGGCAAAATCATGGTCATGGGCCAGGGTTATGTGTTGGGATGAGCAAATGGTACCGGCTACCGTACTGAACCGGTACCGAATTTACCGAACCAGGTACATTTTTGGCACCGATTCAGTATCGACTTTTGACATTTTTGGTACCGGTTTTTACACTAAAATACTGGTACCGTACCGGGTATATTCGGTACCGGTATCCACTTTTGGGGATTTTCGGTACCGGTTCGGTATCGAACGGGTATCGTGCTCATCCCTACTTATGTGTAGATAACATGGGTCGGGTCTACCGATTGGGACAAGTTTATAACTAGTTAAAAGAAGGTTTTTAAAAGTTATAAGTACGGTTTTGCTTGCGGGTAACAGGTTTGGTCTTTGACAATAACCAGTGTTAAAGTTTCTCTTAAGTTTTTAAGAAATAACTAGGAATGAGCTTTTGAGACTTGGTACCGGAAGCGGTACCGAATTTCCTGTACCGAAATTTTTTGATACTGATTCGGTACTCACTTTTTGGCGTTTTCGGTACCGGTATTTTTGGTTCGGTATGGTATGATACCGTTATTTTAACGAATTTTACACACAAATACTCATATCGAACATTTTTGGTACCGCTACCCATATTTGGCGATTTTCAGTGCTGGTATTTTCGGTACCGAGATCATCCCTAGAAATAACTATTATAATGTATTATTAGAGACGCCATGGATGCCGCTCTTCTTCGACTTCCACTAAGGCCACTGCCACATGAAAACCTATATTGGCGCGTAACAATCGAATTCTTTGCCTCCCCACGTCCTAGTTTTATTGTAAAAGCAACCTAGCGCCACTCAAAACCCCATCTTCTCACTAAATGGAATTGTGAGTTGTTAATTTGGGGTGTTTTGCGCTGCCAAAACATTGCGTTGTGGCTATTAGGGGTCCTCCTACTTATGGTGATCGACTTAAGGTGTGGTATGGGGTTGAGATGGTGCGGGGTGTGGTCTTTTTTGAAATTGATAGTTTGTAACGACTAACGACTCTAATGAAGAGATCCAAAGGTTGCTAATAAACTCGGTTAATTCTGTGTTTTTAGTGTCATAAAAGTCCTTATAATCGCCGAAGAAACCTTATACACAACCTCAAAACCTTAGAAACCTTGATTAGGGCTTCTTTGTCTCTCTGAAAATATTGTTTCTGACCATTAATGATAAAAAAATTATTGTTTTAACACCGGAACCAGAAGCAATGCTCGTGTAAATTTTTACGTCCGTTAATGATCAAAAAAATTCCCATGTGTGATTGAGTGAATCAATCAATCAATCAATCATACCCAGTAAAATCCCACAGATAGCAAAGCTATTTGTAGGGTCTGGGGAGGGTGGGATGTAGGCACACCTTACCTCTACCCCTAGGGATAGAGAGGCTGCTTCCAGAGAGACCCTCGGCTCTAAAACACCCAGGAAAGAAATAAATAGAGCATGAGGTGTGTGTATGTGTATGAAGCTACCAATGTAGTATGAGTTGCAAAATAGTGCATGGTAGAACAAAACAAATATGACAACACAAAACAGTCTATACAAATAATTACATATCTACGACCATACACTACACCTAGAAACACAACTGTACAAAACATCCTATATACATAGTTACTTATGTACGACCATACACTACACCTAAAAACACAATTGTACCCTTTCCTAGAAATCCTTAACCTTAATCCTACGTCTCCACGGGCTCCTATCATGGACCATGTTCTCAGAGAGGTGCAATTTTTGCAAATCCTGCCTAATCCGCTCATCCCAAGTAATTTTGGGTCTGCCTCTACTCCTCCTCCCCTCCACCTCGAGGGTTTCAACCACTCTAACCGGTTCTATCGTCTGCCTCCTCTTCACATGCCCAAACCTATAATAAACTAAAAAGTATCTTCATTTCATATTTTGTCACATGTATAAAAATAGCTATTTAGTTGTACAAGAGATATAAAATATTGATAGAACATGTCAACCTTGACTTCTTGCAGTTCATACTTCATACAGCTAGTTTTCCCGTCCCTGTATTTTAGGGTAGTTGTGCAACATAGTGATGTTTGTTATTTCGTATAAAATATAAAGTAGACTTAATTAAAATGTAAAAATTAGGGTTAAGTTATTCTACAAAGGCTTCTAATTGTAACAAGTGTAAGAAGAATTTATCGAGTGACAAGTGTTCAGTAACCTAAATCCACTACACCACCACCCAAAACCTAAATACCCCCCCCCCCCCCCCCTCGCAAAAAAAAAAAAAAAAAACTATACCTCACCAAAGAAAACCCCCAAAAACCTAACCCCCTCCCCTAACCCCTAAAAACCTAAAAAAAGCTAACAAACCCCCCCCCCCCCCCCCCCTTTTTAGGAGTCTTTGTATTTGATCCTAATCCGTAAAAATTAGTTATATTTGATTACACACTAACACCCATTACTATATATTACTATATATTAATAAACGAATTACTATATATTACTATTACTATATATTACTATTATTACTATATATTAATAAACGAATTGAAATGAATAGTGATTTTAATATTATAATAATAGTTATTTTCTTTACTTTTTAACTTTAATCCTTTTTTTAATATCAAGGGTTGGGATAGGCTTAGTGTCAATCGGTATCGAACCAGTACTGGTATCGAAAATACCGGTACGGTCCTGTTCGGTATCATTACATGAAGGTAAAAACCGACACTAATACAGAAAATGACAAAAGTTGGTGCCGAATTGATATTGGAAATCTTTTGGTTCGGGAAATTCAGTGCGGCTACCCGGTACCATTTGCTCATCCCTGATCATGGTTACCGTACGAACAACGGTATCGTACAACTTTTTTTGTTGATTTTCTTCAAATATTTTTTTTTTAGTTTCAGGGGTAGGGATGAGCTCAGTGCCAACCGATACAGAATCGATACTAATACCAAAAATACCTGTTACGGTACCGGTATATGAAGGTAAAAAACGGTAGTGAACCGCTACTAGGAACGCCAAAAGTCGGTACCGAATTGGTACTTAAGATCTTTCGGTTCGGCAAATTTGGTACCGGTACCCAAAACAATTTGCTTATCTCTGACCACGGGTTTCATACGAAAAACATCGTTACCATACAACTTTTTTGGTTGATTTTTCTTTCGGTTATCTTTTAGTGTTTTTTCTACATTTTCTTTTTATTCTTGTCAGCTGTTCTGTTCGCAACACGCTCGTAGTGATTTCAAAACACATGTAAACACAGTAAATAACAAAAGAATTTCGCCGCAACAAGGCGAACTTCTTTAAACCAAGTTGTGATAATAACATGTGAAAATTAGTTAGAACATGGCGTATATACAAATAATAACTATAGTGCATCTAACATCATCATGATTCGTTATATATATATATATATATATGTTATTTTTTTAAATAGTAAACACATACCAATTCCAATATAGACCCATTTACAAATATTTTTTATGGTTTAGAATTTAGCCCACTTGGCATTAGTTTATTGAGCCCAATACAATTTAGATTTTTTTAAAATAATAATAAAACATTACGGAAGAACAAATTTTTTCGAGCTCGAACAGGTGAATTCTCAAAGACGCCTCTTGTCTAAGTTGTCAAGGAGCCTAGGCATAACTCATGAACAAACCATGTGTTTACTATTATGTGTCTAAACTATTAAAATGGTGCGTATAAAAACACTTATAATTTAAAGGAAGGAGACGCATATACCTCATCTTGAAATACTTGCATTAGGATTAAATACAAAGACTCCTAATTGTAAGAAGGGTGGAAAGGCTTCTAAAAAACCCACTACAAAAAAAAAAAAAAAAACCCCCCTAAACATCCATCAACACCCAAAAACCCCCACCACCACCCCCCATCACCCACCCACCCAATTTTTTTTTTTTTTTTTGTCGAGAGGGGGGGGGGGGGGGGGGTTAGGTTTTTGGGTGGTGGTGGGGTGGGATGTTTAGGTATTTGGTGGTGGTGTAATGGGTTTAGGTTTTAGGTTATTGGACACTTGTCACTCCATAAATCCTTCGTACACTTCTTACAATTAGTAGTCTCTGTAAAATAACTTAACCCTGAAATACTTATCTCATCTATGGATACGTCATATGTTTCACATGAAAAAAATCATTTACTACAAAACTAATCCTATATACTAATGAATATTTGTACCCTTGTTAGATACTAATCACTTGAAAGTTCCCTTAAACGACCCAGACTAATAAATTCTAGTGTTTTGCAGTCAAATAATAATAACAATAATAAGTTGCTCCCAGTAAAAACAATGAATGTGATGATTAAAAGCTGTTCCAACCAACTTTATAATCGAGTTCAAGCCATTTACTTTCAGTGGGTGGACCGTATCATTACAAATAAATTCCATCAATTGTGTTTGATGAAAAACTGAGAAAACCCCACTAAACTGCTCTGCACTCTTCAATTATCGTGTTTATTTTATGTATAGAACGTTTAAAAATGGGAAAATAGCGAAAATGGCCAAGATTCGGTTAACATTTCGAAAATGGCCAATGGAAACGTCTCCTAGAGACGCCACAAAAATTCTGAAACGTCTTGGCGGCTGACCAATGAAACGCAGACACGTGTCCGACATTTGTCTCAGACGTCTTAACGTCTTAGCTGAGACGTTTCAGGCGGCTTGAGCCGTTTCCACATGTTAGCCGGTTGAGCTGGCTTGAAAGGTGTTAGAAGATTAAGCCGAGACGTTTCTGCATGGCTTGAGACGTTTGGACGCAGCTTGAGACGTTTGCTTGAAAAGCTGAGACGTTTCACAAATTTCAAAAAAAATTTAAGACGTTTCCTTCAAAAGTTGAGACGTTTGAGACGTTTCACGAATTTCAAACTTGTTTTTAAGATGTTTTCTATAAAAGTTGAGACGTTTCACAAATTTCAAACTTGTTTTTAAGACGTTTTCTATAAAAGTTGAGACGTTTCACAAATTTCAACCATGTTTTTAAGACGTTTCACAAATTTCAACCATGTTTTTTAGTTGTATCAAGTGTTTTTTTTATAATGTGCACAGTAGGTTTGAATAAACGAAGCTGTTTTTTTGTTGCCCTATATATACAACCTCTTCTTCACCATATCCTCTACCCCATTCTACGTTCAACATCTTCTCAAAATATCTTTACCTCATTAGTGTTCACACCTTCAAAAAATGGGCAGACCCCCCTGAAAATTATTTGTTCAAATTCAACAAAGATGACGTTTTCCTGAGCTTTAGAATTGTCGTTGTTTGTCTTCGACAATAGTTGTCCGATGACACGGATGTTATCGGATTTCCCATTCCACGTGCTCTAATCTCTACAAAGTGTTCAAGAACTCGTCTACAAAGAGCACGTGAAGGGTCAAACGGGTTGTTCGGCACATGACAGTTCTGCCCCTTTAGGGTGGTTGATGAGACCCGCAACACATTTTGAAGTCTCCAATCTGTTAGCCAAGTCCTCAAATATCACCGAAGCCGCAGAACCGTTGAAGAAAATGTCAACAACCCGTTCTATATCACCTAGGCCAATGTAAATGTGGGTTGATGGAACTTACTAGTTCAAGACCCATCTTTATCATTGCTAGGTGTTTCGATCCAAATTCCGGAAGCAGAAATAGATTCATTCTCATTGTACTATTTTTGTCCGGATCTCCTACCCAGTCGGAAGTAGCGGTTTGGTGTATTCTAGTTCAAATGATTATGTTTGTATTTTTACGTGTTATGTTTACTTTGTATTGAATAATAATAAAGTTTACTGATTTACATTTGAATATGTTGTTAAAGCAACCCACAATTGCAGTAAATTTCCATGAAAAAAAATAACATAATAAAGAACTCAACAGCCATTTAAACATTAAATATTCATTTAAACTAACAATTAATAATTAATTTTTAACCCCCCATATTAACCAACTATATATACCCCACCCCCTAAAACACGCCGTTCACCCAACTTGTTTCATATTCTGTTCAACAAGCACCTGTTTCCAAGCATACTTTGTTCAACAGACGCCGTTCAGTCTTTGCCAACTTGAATATGGCTAGTTCGTCGTGGACAGATGTGGAGGACATAGCGTTGGTGGAGGCTTGGGAGGAGGCGTTTACCGATCCTCCTCGTCGAGGGCAGGGGGGCTATGGGTCCGTGTCCAACAATATTTTGCACAACTCCGTGGTCTGGACCACAACCGCACCGTCGACGCCTTATCTTCAAGGTTCCGCGTCATCCGCTTGGACTGTGAGACATTCGAGCGTTACTACAAAGCTGTGGAGGATGAAGTTCAGGAACTTGGTGAGGAGGACATAAAGGCAGTCGCCCTCATCAACTACCGCCACGAAGCTGGACGTGATTTCACACACGTCTCGGAGTGGGAAACTATGAGGGTTTGGCTTTAGGTGTTTGGTTTTTTTTAATGTAATGTTTAATATTTTCTTTTTGTATTAATGTTAAATGTTTTGTCTTTAAACGTAGCATTATTTGGGCGTTTAAACGATTGGGGGGTTTGGGCTTATTGACCGTTTCACTATATAGGGGGTTTGAGCTTATTAACCGTTTAACAGTTTACGGGGTTTGGGCTTATTGACCGTTTCGCAATTTATGGGGGTTTGGGCCTATTGACCGTTTCACTGTTTAGGGGGTTTGGGCTTATTGACCGTTTCACAGTTTACGGGGTTTGGGCTTATTGACCGTTTCGCAGTTTACGGGGTTTGGGCTTATTGACCGTTTCACAGCTTGACCGTTTTATCTATATAATAAGTTTAAAATAACACGTTTAAATTATAAATTAATGGTCCAAGGTAGTTAATGTTTTAAAATAATAACTTTAAATTCAAAAAATTTAATTAACGGTTTTCTAAAATTTTAACGGTGCAAGAAAGTTAATGTTTTAAAATAATGTTTAAAATAACAAGTTTAAATTATAAATAAACGGTCCAACGAAGTTAATGTTTTAAAATAATAAGTTTAAATTCCAAAAATTTATATAACGGTTTTATAAATATTTAACGGACCAACAAAGTTAGTGTTTTAAAATAATGTTTAAAATAATAAGTTTAAATTCGAGAAATTTATTAAACGGTTTCGGTTAAATTTTACATTTATAATAACTTCAAACATTTTAATTCAATTTTTTTACCATTACAAATATTACACCCTAAAAAACGTTACAACATAAATTTAAGTTAACATCCTAAAAACGTTACCTAAATATAAATTTTCAAAGTTTCAAACACGGAAATGTGTTCAAAGTCCTCCTCATAAATTATTGCGTAGTCGAGCAGGGCTTCTTCAATGACCTCTTCTTCAGCCAGGTTGTTGTGCCGATTTTTTTAACGTTTTCGTACCTTCCTAGGAAACGGCTACATTTGAAGCGTAGGAAAGCACAACGAGTCTTTAGGTCATCGATGCTACGGGTCGTTTGTTGGACGTGAATGCAGAAATAGTTCATAACCAGACCCAAGAACGCGGGATCGGAAGTTGAGTAAGGGCCTTCATCACAAGCGGTGGCGTAGGAGACGGCAACAACAATATCTTCTTCGTCGGTCCAAGAATCCATTTTTTTAGCAACTTTGAACTTTGAGGTTAAATTGTTATTGGATGTGGTTAACTGACAACAACAATGCCTTTATTTATAGTGTTGAAATTGATCACCATTTATTAAATTAATAAATTAAAAACAGTAATTTAATTGCATAACCTGCTGAATAGGGACAACATTTGCAGATGAGTAATTGTAACCCAAATATCAAACATTTACTTAATAATTTAAAAAAAAAGACTAGACAGCATTTGGACGAGGTAAACACCGCCAAAAATACAGTTTTTCTGCCATGAATTGTCTGTTCGACAAAAAAGTTCTACCGATGTCTCCAGTTATATTTATTGGTTTGTCCGTAACTAGATGCTCCATAAGCATACACAGGTAGACAACTTCATTCCCTGCGATTGATGTGTTAGATACCACGTAGTTATCATTGAGCTCGGCACAGATACATTTTTCTGGTTTCCCCATTTTTTTTCCAATATCGCAAATGCACTAGTAAAGCTCCTAAGTAAACTTTAATCTTCATCAAGCGTGGGTGAATAATGTTTATGTATTTATCGCCGACACAAACATTTTCACACGGGTAAAACACCAACTCCTGTGACGATAACTCTAGGCGAGCTAGGAGCCATTCATTATTTTCTAATGGTAACGGAAAGAATACGTAATCCACTTCGAAGAAAGAAGGAAATAGGTGTAATTTGCCATTGGCATATGTGTAACACCTCGGAAATTTTCGTCCAATAATGTCTTGACACGTGTCATAAGCTTTGAATATGTGAAAACAAACTTTAGAGGGACTAAAGTTGACAAACGGTGAAACTATGTAAATTCAAGGGTTCAAAGTGTCAACGACTGATAAATAAGTCCTACAATAACCATACATGGTGTTTATAACTTTAAACGGTTAGATCATGGATCATACGAAGCGAAAAGTGGAAGAAAGTGAGGAATTACAAACTACAGGGACTAAAAGTGTCAACATGTTGAAATTATACCTCTGAGTGATCTTTTGGCATACCCGAAGCTTTGTAATGATAAAATATACTCATGAGAACATGTGATAAAAATTTCATGAAATTTCGTGAACGTATGAGAAAGTTATGATTAAAACCGTATACGAAAGGTTAAATACGTTATCGTGATTTTCGTGACTTTTCGGGTGAGCGCAAAGTGAACCGAGAACTTTGCCATGTTTATAAAATTCTCAAGGTTCATAAAAATCAGATTTCAAGGGTTTAGAGTGCAAATAAAGGGTTTAAACACGTAACATAAGAGCAGGGACTGAATTGTAATTATCAAAAACCTGCTGAACATGTCACCACACCGTCGCGCTGCGCGACAGAGTCCTCGCGCTACGCGAGCGACTGCCCAGCGACAAAAGTCGCGAACAGCTGCCAGTTCTGACTGTTTTCGACTTGTATCCAGCTGTTTTCGACTCAGGCACTTGACCAATCGATTTTCATGCAATCTGAGGCCTTGGACTGATTATATAACATCCATAAAACATCTGAAACATGCATAAATCAGATCAAAACTTCCTTTAAAGTTCACAATAGTTGCAACATTCAAGCACTTGAGACTTCAAAATTCACGAGATCTTTTCTGGAGCATTTCTGAACATCAAGGCTGCTTCCTAGTGATATCTAAGCTCTATTAGGACTATCGTAAGTGTTCAAATCCTTTGCAAATCCGTTCTAGCTTAGTGTTCTTGCTAAAAGTCAAACATAACGTAAATACAGTTTGACTTTGCGATTAAACGAAATGTGCTCAGTATTTTCTCAAATTAAAAGTACCCATACGTTGGTGTTTATGAGTATAACAAACCCCTAAAAGGGTATGTTCAGATTCACACTCTAAGCATGCTAATTGTCGAGTCAAAGTTCTTCATAAAAAGTCAACAGAATGAGTTTTTGCAAAAATAAGCATAATCAGTAATGTAGGCTACATGCAACCTGTTTGATCATCAAAACAACTTTGTAAATAATGTAAGAACATGTTTCTTCATGATCAACTCGACAATTTTCTGTATTTCACCCGAATCGGAACCGAAAGTCTCATAAATGGACTTTTTCTTTGACTATCGGTTCTGATCCGTACATGCATGTTAAGATCTGCATTTGATCATATTTTAGACCAACTTTCATATATTTTTAACACTCTGGAATTTTACATCTTGGTTCCATGGTTAACCGATTCATATGCATGTTACCGGTTTATGCTTAAAGTTGACTATTTTGCCCTTTTTGATATAAAACGTGATTTTTGGAAAAGTGAAAGAGTAGAAATCTTTATTACTAAATTATAAACTTGCACCGAAAATTTGAGATCAGTTGGTGGTCCAGATTTTGAGTTATGGCCGATATCGTAAAACTATATCTTTATGTACATAAACGGCGCTTTTAGCGTATAACCTATTTAAGGCCACTTTTTGGTATAAAACTTTTTACCCACTGATGTTATATAATATTTTGGGATTTTTGATGATTTTTATTTAATTTTTGGCTGATCGTTTCATAGGTCGCTAAGTTGATTCGGTTAATACCGAAATTGCCCTTTTGGCCATAAAACGAGTTTTATAAATCCGATTGACCCCAAACCACTTCCTACTGATTTTATTTATTAAATAAAGTATGTTGAACCTTCTGGAAGTATAAAAATCTCAGCTTTCTTTTACAAACCCGGAAACGGCTCTAAATCGCCTTTTTAGGCATTTTTAACGCGTAGTATATCCTATAACCATATTAAACATATAAGACTTATATTTACTGATGTGTTTAACATATTTTTATAAAGTAACAGTAAGTACAATTTTATAAACTCAGATTTCCAGTTTTGGCATTTTTAGCCCTTGTGAAATTACCAAAATGCCCCTATGGTGCATAGTTTTGTTTTAAATGATAATTTTCACTTACGGGTCATACCCTACTGTTATAATAAGATAAGTTAAGTATATTTTCTGTATAAATCAGACCCATAACTCAGATTTACAATTAAACTCTTTTACAACCTTTTAAATGACCAAAATGCCCTTATAAGGCGTAAGTTGAGTTTAAATACATTCCGGGCATAATAGAAAATATCTTGCTGATATTATAACATATTTAGAGCATATTATCTCAGGGAACTTGCATATGACTCTCATGGTCGCCCGTAACGCACTTTTCGCGTTCGGTTCGGTTTATGTAACTAGTTTACATAAATTGGCCGAAACGGGTCAAACATTATCCTTTTTGTCTCAAAATCCAGAATGTGCTTAGTAAACCCATATTATACAAGTCTTCAAACTTGTCGGGTCAAATTCACATTCCATCCGGTCTTCGCTTAAACGTGCGTGAACCGTATCGTCATTAAAACTAACCGGTCTAGGCTTAGGCTTAAATAAAGACCCGTTAGAAATCTAATAGGTTATTATAAACCTTTGTTCCAGATTAGAAGCACCAGTAAAAGATACTTGCATTTTCTTGATTGTGATTGATACTATACGCAGGTAAATACTCTTTGGCTTATTTTCCCTATACGGGCTTGGGTTACGGTATATAGAATACCGCTTGATCGAGCGTTAAATCCTACACCCTTGGGTGTTTAGTTTGAATAATTTGTGCGGCTCGTTTAAACAGTCTTGCTTACTTTAAGCCTTTGGGGGGTTAATGACCATGTCCCGGATATCCTTGGCATCATCTTACGAGATGGCCACGACCAGAGCACGGGGTGTAGGCGTGCACCCGTCAGTGTATAACTCGCTTATGTGGTGTGTCCATTGATCTTTAGCCCGGACTAGATCCGGGCCACTGAACGCAAGTAACATGTAATTCGTTCACATGATTATTATATTAAATAATTGACCCAAGTTAATAAAAATGTTTTATGCCTTGTGCATTTAAATCAATTTTCAACCTTTTCAAAATGAGTCAGTCGAATTGTATTTACCAGTGTAAACTGACGTATTTTTCCTAAAAGATTAAGTGCAGGTACTATACGAAATAGGCTGGCAGGCTTCTAGAGCGTCCACAATAAGTCACGCAGCTTGGGCGACATTAAACTGTTGAACAATTATCCTATTTTATTTTTCGATCCGCCTGTGGATCCGTTTCGACTACTTGTGATAATTAATATTACATTTCTATTTAAAGTTGAAACGAATCTATCTTTTGCTTCCGCTGTGCATTATTATATTGTGTTGTTTGTCTATGACGATACCAACTACGTCACGATACCCCCACCGGGCCCACCGGTGACACGTGGAAATTAGGGGTGTGACAGGTTGGTATCAGAGCCAACTCTGAGTGAATTAAACACTAGCCTTTTGTGTTTAATCTCAGTGACACAATTGCACATTCCTCGAATCCCGAGTCTAGACAAAGAACTTAGGAAATTTCCAAATTTTCGTTTAAATTTTCTAACCTTGTCTTAATTATATATTTTGTTGTATCACTTGTTCTTTGTGACAGGTTGTCATCATGCCGCCAAGAATGAGAGGTAGAGGCGGAGGAAATGGAAAGCATGCAGCTCGCAATGATCACGAAGCCGGGCCTTCGCACCGGCGAACACCCTCGGGCACTCACAACACAGATGCCCAAAACCTATGGAGGTCCTTTACTGAACCAGCCTCCACACCATCTCATCACTCGCAACAGTCCTACATTCCTCTAGGACCCTCATCACCATTCGACAACACATCACCCACCTTTCAGGGGCTGTACAACCCTGATGATTACATGCAAGAACCAGTGGGTTTTAACCCACTTGGACCGGAGGACCACTTTTCGGGTGACAACCCGATGGACGTTGAGGAGGATGATGATCCCGCCATGCCACCCTCAGGGACACCAAACCACCCCATCGAGATATCTGATGGGTCACCATTTTTGGGATCACCTTACAATGGTCCCGATAGTTTCATGGAGAACTTCAGGCAGCACAACTGGGTGTACACTCCCAGTTACCACAACTCTCCTCTCCACCCTTCCTACCACAACTCTCCCCTGCACCATCAGCAGCAGCCGGAGCAGCAGCCAGAGCCGCAGCAGAATCCATCTACGGATTCTCGATTTGTGGCAGTTACTCCCCCGCCACCGCCACCTCCGACTCATCCTCCCTCGCCCCCGAGGCGAAGGAGAGGAACGAACGCGAGGATGTCCTCGCGAGGAGGAGTGCGTATTCGCACCCCTCCACAGTCAAGCAGCAGCCGGTACTCGCCGGTCCATGAAGAATCAGAGACGGGAGAGTCGTCGCATCCCATCTCTGAAGTAGCAACGGCGCCAGTCGCGCCACAGCCACAGCCACAGCCTCAGCCACCATTGGGTTTTGGAGACCCAATCCCTGCTTATACAAATGCTGCAGCATTTAACCCATTCGAGCAACAGTATCCCCCGGGGTATAACTTTACGGAAGATCCATACTGGGTTGCAGCGAACTCTTACACCTTCCACCAAGAGGCTCCCTTCGGAGATCCATGGGCCACAGGACCCTCAACTTATGGGTACCCACCATATGGGTATCAACAGTCGCAGCCTTTTCAGCCTCCACAGTATCAGCAGCCGCTGCCGCCCCAACCTCCGCTGTACCAGCCTCCTCAGCCGTTGTACTATCAGCAACCACCTCAGGCGCCGACAATGTCGCCACCCCAAGTTCAGGAAATCATACAGGAGATTCAAGGGGTGCGTCAGGAATTTCGGCAGGAGTTGCAGAATAATGAGAGGCGTAACCGGGGAAGGATTCAGAAGGTGGTGGACTTGCTCAAGGGTAAGAGCAAGAAGGATTACTAAATCCTTTATTTATTTTAGTGATAGGCATGTCCCTGCGTGGACATATCTTTATGTACTCTACCCCTACGTGGGTAATTTTTTTTTTCCTGTTTCGCCCCTGCGTGGGCATAGCTTTTATTTCGACCCCTGCAAGGGTTTGTTATTTGTTTAGCCCCTGCGTGGGCATGGTATTTGTGAAAAGTCCCGTTTAGGGCAATTTTGTACTTGTTAGTTTTAAAGTAGAATGGTAATTTCAGCTTTTCATTTTTAAATTATATGCATAAATATAATAAATGAATAAATGGAAAATAGCACTTATTATTGTAATTCACCATTTTAATAAGGATCTTAAAAGGTAAAACCTAGCTGTTATGTTGTCATAAACCTAGCCAAGACGGTACAACCTGTTTAAAAAGATTCCACTCTCTGTTAACATCTGTAAATATGTTAACATTCGTGACTAATGTGATTCGCAAAAATCACGCATGTCACCCTTTTAATAAATTATCCAATTTATATTTTATATATAATTGAAAGTGACATAATGCTTACGGGTCATAATAAATGTCATATAAAACAAAAAGGCGGCCGTAGCTTATAGGCTCCCTGCCAAGGAAAAGGATTGATTCGTTTTGATTATTCAAACCTTAACCCTATAAGAATCTAAATCTATAATTTAGAACTTGTCTACGTGACTAGGCCTATTGTGCCAACATATATATTTCATTTTAGGATAAAATTTTTGATAAAAAGTCCTAAATGAAACTACTTAACAAATTAACTAATATGGCTTTTAATTACCATGGTTAATAAATCGTCAAGAACGATAATACTGGTTAGATTCTAAATAGACTTTGTCCTTATCTTATGTAGCATTTAAGACTACATGACTAAGTCGGAAGAAAAGAATAGTCGTCCAACAAATGACCCTGATAACACGAAGATACTAGTAACTGGTGCCGAACTGAAAGCATTAGTAAATGAAGCTGTTGTCGAAGCAATGAATAGACAGTATAGCGAATCTAACGGGACCTATAGTAGGACTCGATCTGCATCTCATCCCAAGTCGAAACCCAAGGTTCAATCAGAAGCTCATAGTAAGCCACCCTCTATTAAAGATATACCTAAGAAAGAGGAACCCAAGAAAGACAATGACAGGCACTCTTCCAACCAGAACAGTACTCCCTCTAAGAAGATTGTGAGAAATGATGCGCCTCCTGTTAGAGGATGCACATACAAGTACTTTGTCTCATGTAAGCCCCGAGACTTTACTGGGGAAAAAGGAGCTGTCGATTGCATAACCTGGTTGGATGAGATTGATACAGTGGTAGACATAAGTGGATGTGCGGAAAGGGACATTGTGAAGTTTGTATCTCAGTCCTTTAAAGGTGAAGCCCTAGCATGGTGGAGATCGCTGATCCAGGCCACCGGAAAGGTGCAATTGTATAGCATGACATGGGAGCAGTTCGTTGCTCTTATCAAGGAAAATTTCTGCCCGCAGCATGAGGTGGAGAAAATAGAGTCCGATTTTGTATCATTGGTGATGACAAACCTGGACTGCCAAGCCTACTTAACGAGCTTCAACACGATGTCTCGATTGGTTCCATATCTTGTAACCCCTGAACCAAGGAGAATCGCTCGTTTTATCGGGGGGTTAGAACCCGCAATAAAGGCAAGTGTGAAGGCCTCTCGGCCAATGACTTTCAGGTCAGTAACTGACCTCTCTTTGTCCCTCACAATGGACGCGGTTCGACTAAGATCGCTAAGAAACAAAGAGGCCGAGAACAAGAGAAAGCGTGAGGATGATACCTCACGAAGGTCAGAGAAGAGACACAGAGGGAATGACGACCACAGGAAAGGGTCGGGATCGAAGAAGAATGGGCAACAATCAGGAGAAAAACCCAAATGCAAGACTTGTAGGAGGTACCATTTTGGGAAATGTCGACTTGAGACGAACTCCCAATCTCGCCCGCGACCCTGTGGAATTTGCAAATCCACAAATCATAAGACGTCGGAGTGTAAGAATCTAAAGGACGCGACCTGTTTCGGCTGCAACGAAAAAGGGCATATTAAGCCTAACTGCCCAAAATATGCCAAGAAAGCCGAAGACGGGAAGAAGACCAATGCAAGGGTCTTCAGGATGGATGCTAAAGAGGCTATTAAGGACGACAACGTGATTACCGGTACGTTCCTTGTAAATGATATTTTTGCTAGAGTCCTGTTTGATTCTGGAGCAGATAAATCCTTTGTAGACAATAAGTTTTGTGAGTTGTTAAAATTACCTGTGAAAGCCTTAAGTGTGAAATATGAAGTGGAGTTAGCTGATGGAACCGTAGAAACCGCCTCGACTGTTCTAGATGGATGTGTTATATCCATTAGGAATCACTCGTTTCCATTATCCTTACTTCCTTTTAAATTAGCTGGTTTTGACATAGTGATAGGCATGGATTGGTTATCACACAACCAAGCCCAGATTGTGTGCAATAGAAAACAAGTGGTAGTTAAAACTCCGTCTGGTGAGTCACTAACTATCCAAGGAGATACCCAGCACGGATTGCCTGAGCAAGTGTCCATGCTCAAGGCATCCAGATGTATGCAGAAGGGTTGTGTCATTTATATGGCACAAGTTACTGTTGATGAGCCTAAACCGACGATTGAAGAAATCCCTGTCATTTCGGAATACCCTGAAGTTTTCCCGGAAGAATTACCTGGTTTACCACCAGATAGGCAAGTGGAATTCCGAATCGACATCATTCCAGGTGCAGCACCAGTGGCAAGAGCACCATATAGGTTGGCTCCAACGGAGATGAAGGAGTTAAGAACGCAGTTAGACGATCTGTTAGCAAAAGGTTTCATTAGACCTAGCTCGTCTCCCTGGGGAGCGCCTATTTTGTTTGTTAAGAAGAAGGATGGATCGATGCGTCTGTGCATCGATTATCGTGAGCTCAATAAAGTCACCATCAAGAATAGGTATCCTTTGCCCAGGATCGACGATCTGTTCGATCAGTTACAAGGGGCAAGCTACTTCTCAAAGATCGACTTAAGGTCAGGCTATCATCAGTTGAAAGTCAAGGATGAGGATGTACACAAGACAGCGTTTAGGACTCGCTATGGACATTACGAGTTCCTAGTGATGCCTTTTGGGCTCACCAACGCACCAGCCGCGTTCATGGATCTCATGAACCGCGTCTGCAAACCTTATCTAGATAAATTCGTCATAGTCTTCATTGACGACATCCTTATCTACTCAAAAAGCAAGGCTGACCACGAGAAACACCTTCGTTGTATTCTCAAACTCCTACACCAAGAGAAACTCTACGCCAAATTCTCGAAGTGCGAATTTTGGCTTCGAGAAGTCCAATTCCTTGGACATGTAGTGAGCGAGCGTGGTATCCAAGTGGATCCCGCCAAAGTAGAAGCAGTGATGAATTGGCAAGAGCCGAAGACACCTACCGAGATTCGCAGCTTCCTGGGTTTAGCAGGATACTATAGACGATTCATCGAAAACTTTTCAAGGATTGCTGCGCCTCTTACTTCATTGACACGCAAGAAAGTTAAGTTTGATTGGGGCCCTAAGCAGCAGGAATCCTTCGATATCCTGAAGAACAAGTTGAGCAATGCACCAGTACTAACACTGCCCGATGGTATAGATGAATTTGTGGTGTATTGTGATGCGTCGCACACTGGTATGGGCTGTGTGCTCATGCAGAAAGGAAAAGTCATTGCCTACGCTTCACGACAGCTAAAGATTCACGAGAAGAACTACACCACCCTTGGAGTTGGGTGCTGTTGTATTTGCATTGAAGCTATGGAGGCATTACCTGTATGGAACCAAGTGTGTGATCTATTCAGATCACAAGAGCCTTCAACATTTGTTTAATCAGAAGGACTTAAACATGCGACAAAGGCGATGGATGGAAACTCTGAATGATTATGATTGTGAAATAAAGTACCATCCAGGCAAGGCGAATGTAGTTGCTGACGCCTTGAGCAGAAAAGAAAGGGTTAAACCAATAAGAATCAATGCCAAGCGCATTGAAATCAAGAATGATTTGAACCAAAGGATATTAGCTGCACAAAAGGAAGCTGTGTTGGAAGCTAATTATCCTGAAGAAAAACTAGGAGTAACTGAGGAGCAGTTATCCCATGACAAAGACGGAATGCTTAGACTAAATGGAAGAATATGGGTTCCAATTTTTGGAGGACTTCGGGATGTTATCCTCCAGGAAGCCCACAGTTCCAAATATTCTGTTCATCCTGGAGCTGACAAGATGTATCAGGATTTAAAAGCAAATTACTGGTGGATTGGTTTGAAAAGATCTGTAGCTGCTTATGTAGCTAAATGTTTGACTTGTGCGCAAGTCAAAGCTGAGCATCAGAAACCATCAGGTTTACTACAACAACCTGAAATTCCCGTATGGAAATGGGAGATGGTGACGATGGATTTCATCACCAAGTTGCCAAAGACGAGAAAGGGAAATGATACTATATGGGTCATAGTAGATAGACTGACAAAGTCAGCACATTTTCTACCCATCAAAGAAACCTACAGCTCGGATATGTTAGCCCAACTATACGTTGATAAGATTGTAGCTTTGCATGGAATACCTGTAGCTATTATCTCTGATAGAGATACTAGATACACGTCACATTTTTGGAAAAGTTTCCAACAATCATTGGGCACTCGTTTGAATTTTAGTACGGCTTATCATCCACAGACTGACGGTCAGAGCGAGCGTACTATTCAAACGTTGGAAGACATGCTACGTGCATGTGTGATCGACTTAGGTGGTAGTTGGGACAAGAACCTACCCCTAATTGAATTCTCCTACAACAATAGCTACCACACCAGCATAAAAGCTGCGCCTTTTGAGGCCTTATATGGTAGAAAGTGTAGATCGCCTATTTGTTGGGCAGAAGTTGGAGATGTCCAACTATCAGGACCAGAAATTGTTTTCGAGACAACAGACAAGATTGTCCAAATCTGCGAACGATTGAGAGCTGCCAGGGAAAGGCAGAAAAGTTATGCGGATCCACAGCGCAAAGATTTTCACTTCGAAGTAGGTGAAAAAGTGTTGCTTAAGGTATCACCCTGGAAGGGGGTGATGCGATTTGGTAAGAAAGGCAAGCTAAGCCCGAGGTACATAGCGCTATCAATCGAACGTGTCGGGTCAGTTGCTTATAAATTAAACTTGCCTGAAGAACTTAGCGCTATCCATAATGTGTTTCACATCTGTAATTTGAAGAAGTGTTCCGCTGATGGACCACCGGTTATACCGTATACGGATGTACATATAGATGAAGGTTTGAAATTTGGAAAAGCCGTTATCAATTGAAGACCGAAAGGTAAAGAAGCTTCGAAGGAAGCACATACCTATTGTTAAGGTCAAATGGGATGCCCGTAGAGGTCCCGAATACACATGGGAGGTAGAATCCACGATGAAAGAAAAATACCCTCATTTGTTTCAGTAAATATCGAGGTCGAGATTTCTTTTAAGGGGGTGAGGATGTAACACCTCGGAAATTTTCGTCCAATAATGTCTTGACACGTGTCATAAGCTTTGAATATGTGAAAACAAACTTTAGAGGGACTAAAGTTGACAAACGGTGAAACTATGTAAATTCAAGGGTTCAAAGTGTCAACGACTGATAAATAAGTCCTACAATAACCATACATGGTGTTTATAACTTTAAACGGTTAGATCATGGATCATACGAAGCGAAAAGTGGAAGAAAGTGAGGAATTACAAACTACAGGGACTAAAAGTGTCAACATGTTGAAATTATACCTCTGAGTGATCTTTTGGCATACCCGAAGCTTTGTAATGATAAAATATACTCATGAGAACATGTGATAAAAATTTCATGAAATTTCGTGAACGTATGAGAAAGTTATGATTAAAACCGTATACGAAAGGTTAAATACGTTATCGTGATTTTCGTGACTTTTCGGGTGAGCGCAAAGTGAACCGAGAACTTTGCCATGTTTATAAAATTCTCAAGGTTCATAAAAATCAGATTTCAAGGGTTTAGAGTGCAAATAAAGGGTTTAAACACGTAACATAAGAGCAGGGACTGAATTGTAATTATCAAAAACCTGCTGAACATGTCACCACACCGTCGCGCTGCGCGACAGAGTCCTCGCGCTACGCGAGCGACTGCCCAGCGACAAAAGTCGCGAACAGCTGCCAGTTCTGACTGTTTTCGACTTGTATCCAGCTGTTTTCGACTCAGGCACTTGACCAATCGATTTTCATGCAATCTGAGGCCTTGGACTGATTATATAACATCCATAAAACATCTGAAACATGCATAAATCAGATCAAAACTTCCTTTAAAGTTCACAATAGTTGCAACATTCAAGCACTTGAGACTTCAAAATTCACGAGATCTTTTCTGGAGCATTTCTGAACATCAAGGCTGCTTCCTAGTGATATCTAAGCTCTATTAGGACTATCGTAAGTGTTCAAATCCTTTGCAAATCCGTTCTAGCTTAGTGTTCTTGCTAAAAGTCAAACATAACGTAAATACAGTTTGACTTTGCGATTAAACGAAATGTGCTCAGTATTTTCTCAAATTAAAAGTACCCATACGTTGGTGTTTATGAGTATAACAAACCCCTAAAAGGGTATGTTCAGATTCACACTCTAAGCATGCTAATTGTCGAGTCAAAGTTCTTCATAAAAAGTCAACAGAATGAGTTTTTGCAAAAATAAGCATAATCAGTAATGTAGGCTACATGCAACCTGTTTGATCATCAAAACAACTTTGTAAATAATGTAAGAACATGTTTCTTCATGATCAACTCGACAATTTTCTGTATTTCACCCGAATCGGAACCGAAAGTCTCATAAATGGACTTTTTCTTTGACTATCGGTTCTGATCCGTACATGCATGTTAAGATCTGCATTTGAGCATATTTTAGACCAACTTTCATATATGTTTAACACTCTGGAATTTTACATCTTGGTTCCATGGTTAACCGATTCATATGCATGTTACCGGTTTATGCTTAAAGTTGACTATTTTGCCCTTTTTGATATAAAACGTGATTTTTGGAAAAGTGAAAGAGTAGAAATATTTATTACTAAATTATAAACTTGCACCGAAAATTTGAGATCAGTTGGTGGTCCAGATTTTGAGTTATGGCCGATATCGTAAAACTATATCTTTATGTACATAAACGGCGCTTTTAGCGTATAACCTATTTAAGGCCACTTTTTGGTATAAAACTTTTTACCCACTGATGTTATATAATATTTTGGGATTTTTGATGATTTTTATTTAATTTTTGGCTGATCGTTTCATAGGTCGCTAAGTTGATTCGGTTAATACCGAAATTGCCCTTTTGGCCATAAAACGAGTTTTATAAATCCGATTGACCCCAAACCACTTCCTACTGATTTTATTTATTAAATAAAGTATGTTGAACCTTCTGGAAGTATAAAAATCTCAGCTTTCTTTTACAAACCCGGAAACGGCTCTAAATCGCCTTTTTAGGCATTTTTAACGCGTAGTATATCCTATAACCATATTAAACATATAAGACTTATATTTACTGATGTGTTTAACATATTTTTATAAAGTAACAGTAAGTACAATTTTATAAACTCAGATTTCCAGTTTTGGCATTTTTAGCCCTTGTGAAATTACCAAAATGCCCCTATGGTGCATAGTTTTGTTTTAAATGATAATTTTCACTTACGGGTCATACCCTACTGTTATAATAAGATAAGTTAAGTATATTTTCTGTATAAATCAGACCCATAACTCAGATTTACAATTAAACTCTTTTACAACCTTTTAAATGACCAAAATGCCCTTATAAGGCGTAAGTTGAGTTTAAATACATTCCGGGCATAATAGAAAATATCTTGCTGATATTATAACATATTTAGAGCATATTATCTCAGGGAACTTGCATATGACTCTCATGGTCGCCCGTAACGCACTTTTCGCGTTCGGTTCGGTTTATGTAACTAGTTTACATAAATTGGCCGAAACGGGTCAAACATTATCCTTTTTGTCTCAAAATCCAGAATGTGCTTAGTAAACCCATATTATACAAGTCTTCAAACTTGTCGGGTCAAATTCACATTCCATCCGGTCTTCGCTTAAACGTGCGTGAACCGTATCGTCATTAAAACTAACCGGTCTAGGCTTAGGCTTAAATAAAGACCCGTTAGAAATCTAATAGGTTATTATAAACCTTTGTTCCAGATTAGAAGCACCAGTAAAAGATACTTGCATTTTCTTGATTGTGATTGATACTATACGCAGGTAAATACTCTTTGGCTTATTTTCCCTATACGGGCTTGGGTTACGGTATATAGAATACCGCTTGATCGAGCGTTAAATCCTACACCCTTGGGTGTTTAGTTTGAATAATTTGTGCGGCTCGTTTAAACAGTCTTGCTTACTTTAAGCCTTTGGGGGGTTAATGACCATGTCCCGGATATCCTTGGCATCATCTTATGAGATGGCCACGACCAGAGCACGGGGTGTAGGCGTGCACCCGTCAGTGTATAACTCGCTTATGTGGTGTGTCCATTGATCTTTAGCCCGGACTAGATCCGGGCCACTGAACGCAAGTAACATGTAATTCGTTCACATGATTATTATATTAAATAATTGACCCAAGTTAATAAAAATGTTTTATGCCTTGTGCATTTAAATCAATTTTCAACCTTTTCAAAACGAGTCAGTCGAATTGTATTTACCAGTGTAAACTGACGTATTTTTCCTAAAAGATTAAGTGCAGGTACTATACGAAATAGGCTGGCAGGCTTCTAGAGCGTCCACAATAAGTCACGCAGCTTGGGCGACATTAAATTGTTGAACAATTATCCTATTTTATTTTTCGATCCGCCTGTGGATCCGTTTCGACTACTTGTGATAATTAATATTACATTTCTATTTAAAGTTGAAACGAATCTATCTTTTGCTTCCGCTGTGCATTATTATATTGTGTTGTTTGTCTATGACGATACCAACTACGTCACGATACCCCCACCGGGCCCACCGGTGACACGTGGAAATTAGGGGTGTGACAATATGTAACAACGTTTTTAGGAGTAGAATCTAATAACGTTTCATAAAATTGTGGTGGAAGAATTGTCCACCGTAAGTTTAACAACGGATCCCTTTGAATCTTTCTATTCCTCCAAGCCATTAGTCTTCCCACCCATCCTTCAATATGTATATAAGTTGTAATTTAAGATAAATTAATAAAGGGGAAAAAATTCAAGATTTAATAAAAATATTAGGAAGAATAATTAACAGTTGACGTTAGGTAGACGCCACAGCGAAAACCTAATAGAGTCCCCCAAAATTTTTTGTCCAACTCTATTGATCGTGTGAACACTGCTGAATAACAGAACGACGCGTCCCCATTTGTGTAGAATGTTGCCACGTCTTTAGACCAGTTCTCACTTTCGTCGTCTGGAATTGCCCATGTACCAGCCCGGTGGAGGTGAAAACTTTGTCGATTATGTACAAAGTGGCTTTCTTCCGAATCATTTCGTTGTGAAACTTCAGAAGAACTTTCACCCTTGGAACTTCTCCATTTTTTTAGAATCCAAGATGATGATTTGTTTACTGGTTGCGAGCAGTATACATCATTTTTATTTTTATCAGACATTTTGCGAGCTCCAGAAATGTACTCCAACAAGTATTCCCAATACTATACTTAAAGGGAATTCTAATTTATTTAAAAAAAATTGGGTAATAAATTAAAGGGGAATTAAATTGTTCAGCCATTTCAACCAAGACGTTTCTGTGTTTTATATTTCCAAGACGCTAGCAACGAAGGACACGTGGTCTGACTTGAGACGTTTCAGCAGGTTTGAGACGTCAGAGCTGAATTTTGAGACGTTTCAATGCTTGCATGAGCCGTTTTAGCATTAAGACGTCACCGCTGACATTTGAGACGGCATACACCAACGTTAAGACGTTACAACATGCATGAGACGTTTCCTTCTTGAGACGTTTCTTCTGAATTTTGAGACGTTTCATTTGAATTTTGAGACGTCTAAACTGAATAATGAGACGTTTCCTCATGTTAGCCGTTTGATCGAAGAAACGTGTTCCGGTTCCTTTCCTCGTGTACCCATCGCCTGACACGTGTCACAAATAAGGTTTTGACCGAAGGTGTGGGTTCAGTGTGTTTTATTTCTGCCGGCAAACGAAGAAGGGACCACATGCATGTTTAGGGACCACCGTTGAAGATCCGACGACAGATCCGAGCACCGTTGAAGATCCGACGACAAATCCGACCATTGTTGTTTAGGGACTACCGTTGACTCAGAATGGACCCAAACTACCACGTTTACCCACCCATGGGGCGACCCGAGCACATGCAAGCTGATCACGTGATGCAAGACGTTGGTAATGCAAACTTAAGATTCTATTGTTTTTTCTTTCACTTGTTACTTTACAAGGCCAAAAAGATTAAAGTTCGACAAAAGTGGAATATAGTAAAGATTTTGAACGAAAGAATGACGCGAAGTATTGAATCCCGGATTAGGCAGACCTGTTTTGGGCCATATTTAGATATTAAGTGTGTTATGTGTGACAGCCTGCTTTTACTCGGTGTTGCACAATTACAAGTGCATACACCTACACCCAAATTAGGTATTTCATATCAACTAGGCCAAGAAACTTTAGTGTTTACCCCGAAACAATTTTGTCTTATAACAGGGTTACGGTTTGGGCCCACTAACTGGACACCGAGGGAGCACCCTAATTCCTTTAAAAACCGATTTTTCCCGGGCCGTGAACGTATTGGTTTCAAACGAATAGTAGATATATTCGAAGGTCCAATGAATTTTGACGATGAAATTCCTATATTTTAAGTGTAATGTTCGATTTAATTTATTGACTAGTACTTATTAAATATGTTAATACATTTACAGATGTGGATTCTAGAGGTGTTTCCGGAATTCAAAAAAAGAAAGGGTTGTTTCCAAGGCCAGTCCATTCCGAGATTTTTAGGATGGCGAGAAGGACAAAAGCTGATAAAGGATAGTGTTGATGGAATCTTTGCCAATGCAATAAAGGTAAATGGCTAAATTGTTTCATAAATTGTTTGACAAATTTTATAATTTTTTTTCAACTTTTAATAGTTTTTGACATTTTTTATATGCATTTTCAATAATAGTTATTTTCATAAAAGTTGACTCTAATGATTAAATTTGCTTTTATAAAAATAAAGATCTGAAAGGGCTAAATATGTAATTACTGAAAACTTTTAATGCGAGATACAAACCTGCTGCTCATATTTGAAATATGAATTGAATTATACGGGTCTGTTTTACAATTTCTCCAAAGTTTGAAACAATGCTTGCCGCCCAAGCCTGTGAACACGTTTTGCACCTAATTCCTTTTGATTTGACATAATCCTTGACCAAACTACGAAATCTTGTTACCAAAACATGTTTTCTGCATTTATACACTAAATCGAGCCACATCCGGTCGGATAATTAGCTAATCAAATTATTTTTTTAACCAAATCGTTAATTTTTGGAAAGTGTACAAACCCAATCAAATTCTCGAATCAAATATTTCCATATACCAAATCGCTTATATAGACGAACCAAAATCATCCCTCTGCACATAAATTGTTTGACAAATTTTATAATTTTTTTCAACCTTTAATAGTTTTTGACATTTTTCGTAAAATGTTTGCTTTCCATCTGATAGAGACGTGAATATAAACCGCTAAACTTCATACTACCCACTGAGTTTGAGGTCGAAACACAGTGGTTCATTACAGGCTCGGATTATTTGGACCGTGAACATCAAATTTATCAACCTGCTATGCCGACTGATTTACCCCCTCAAATGCAACATCCAATCCAGTCGACTGAAAACTGCGGCTAGCAAAAAATAAGGGACTTAATTGACGACTTGTTCGGCGACGATCATGGTGAATTGAATTCAGAAATACCTGATCAGTTGCCTCAAATGCACGGATTACCACCTGAAGTACCGACTCAAATGAATGACCTCAGACATGATATTCCGTTACACACGGCTGACTTGCGACGGGATGCTGCTCCCGGTCTGTTTTTGTCAGGATTTGATTCTGAAGATCAGCTTGTTTCTAAATTTCAGTCACTGATGATCGCAAACAACCGGGCGTTCACTGACATGATCAAGTCGGAGTTATTACAAAGTTTTCATATGGCTCCGGTTAATACTCCAAGCCATATACGAACACCGAGGGAACAATCGCAAAAACAAGATGATAATGTATTGATCCAAAAATCCCGTTTATTTACTTATAAAATTCTAAAAAAATTAAGTAAAAATGTTTCTAACATTTTTTAATTTGTAGGCTGCAGCTGATTCCTATTTTAACTACGATGATGTGTATCATGTGTCAATGAATCCCGAAAATCTTAAGGAAGAAGCCGTAAGTTTTAACCTCGTATATGTTTATTTTAGTTATCCTTGTACGTTCTGTTAATTGGTTCCCCTTAAATTAATGTTGTTATAGAATGAGGATCCGGAGATGATCAAATTGAGGCGATCCGAAAGGCTTGTGAAGCCCGCCAAGTCTGTGCTATCACCGTTTGTAGTTTTCAAAAACATGAGGCGGAGGCAAAAAAAGATAGCAAATGATGAAGATAAAATAATCAAAACGATCGAAGATTGGGCACCAACTAGTGACATTAGAGAACTAACTCTCACGGCAGGTGGAAGTGTTGGTCCTGATTTTTGGGCGGCATTGCTAGGCACCGACGGTAGTGGCTGGTTAAGCGATGATGTAAGCACTATAGATCATTTTGTTAATACTAAATTTTCCTATAAATTTACACTAAAATTGTCCAACCCTATAACAGCACATTTTTGGATGGATGATCCACATGTATCATTCAAGAGTTGCAACCGACCGTGGGTCCATTTTATCCGCATATTTCCAGATGCATTGTCAAAGTAATATGGATCAGACGTTCAAAGGTTACTTCACCGGGGCGGTCGAACCTTTTCCTCCGATATCTAGCATTGACAAGGTGTACGTACCGTTATTTATACCATCACTTCACTGGTTTTTAGGCGTTTTCAACCTGGTTAACCATACCCTCATTATTTACGACAGGTAATATAGTTCTTAATAGTTTTAGTTAATGGTCTCTCAAAAGCTATGAGTTTAAAAATTTATAAATGCTCGTTTTTTTGTAGCTTGATTGGCATGCAACAATTGGAAAAAGGAAGAACGGAAGTGGTTTGTCTTATAAATTTTGTTTTTGACCATTGGCTTCGTATCCATGGTTATTATTACGACAAACCTTTACCGTTTCAAACAATATATGCAAATGATGTGCCACAGCAGTCGGGACCATTAGGGGACTGTGGGGTTTGGGTTTGCATATTTCTGGACTGGTTGATTAACAAAAAACCACTAAATGATGGTGAAGACACAAGCATAACGGCTACAAGGATGAGGCGCCATCTTGCGATACTTTTCTACAACTCGCTTATACCTCAAAACACAATCGACGAGATAGAAGAGGAAGATCTTGAAAATTTACAATGATTTGTATTAGTTAATATTTTATGAAAGAGATATACATTATATTTATTTGTATATATGTTTTGATGACATATTAAGTAAAAATTAAATATATTATATTATATTTATTTGTGAACATGTATATATATATATATATATATATATATATGTGTGTGTGTGTGTGTGTGCCCTCACTATGTCAATAATGCCATACCGGATGTCTTACTCAAACATTCATCATTCCGTACAACGCACCATTTGGATAAACCAAAATGATCGGTTTGAACATTGGTCTCCAAATATTCTAGAGTTTTACTATGACGGCGATACTCCAACTTGCTACTCAACCTACATGGGTAAAACACCTCTCGGAAAAGAATGGTGGGGTGGATTACTTGGATTTTGTGGAAATGGATTTATTCAGGAAACGGTACCTTCGAAAGATCTTTCCTGTTAATGATGGTGTTTTTATATTTTTTTTAGTCAAACGTTTATTATATTTTTCTCAGCATATCAATGCATGGTGTAACAAGCTAGTGTATCAACGGAATCTTCACAGGCGGTCAACGGCGATGTCGTCAAAGGATTATAAAGGACAATACTTCCGCCTAGTTTTTTTAACATGATAATAGAACAAAATAGAGAGGCCTACGGATATGCAGACGGTTCCAAAGAAATTTTTCCTCCCTTTTGGGACATTGATACGGTACGTCGTTAAGTATGCTTATTCAGAGTGTATGTTTTTATAAATTTGTAGAGCATTACATTTTTACACCAACATTTGACAAGGAAATATTATAGAGCTCTACGTTTTAAAAAAATAAAAAAAAAACTTTATGTTTTTTTAAAAATATTTTTATTTTTTTATAAAGTTGTATTTTATTAAATAATTATTTTTTTTATTTTATCTTTAATAAAAAAAATAGATTTTTTAACTAATTTGTAATTTTTAAAAAAATCGCTAAAAAGAATACCTTTTCATGGGCTTATTAACGTTTCATTTTTTTTGAAGATTTACATGCCCGTAGCGCACAACGAAAACCACTGGTTGATTCTAAAAATAAATATGTGTTCGCTTAAAATAAATGCTTATTTTCCCGATAACTGTAACCTAAGTAATTGCGGAGATGCATTTTGCATACACAGGAAAATACATCAAATTCTTTTAGAATTTGAATCTCCATTCGTATGGTTTCTGGGCCGTATATCGTACTGGCAGCACTCGGGGATAGATAGTGTAGAAGCGTTGGAGTATTGCGGGGATGCTGTGTGGCCTGAGAACGGAGGTCATATTGGGCGAAACTCAGGTGTTATCATATGTATGCTAGTGAAAAATCTTACCGTTCATTGACATGGAACGAAGTAAACATACAGGATGCTTGTGTCAGATATAGACGCTACGTGGCTGATGAACTCTATGCTGGGCGCTACACGCCAACTAATTTTTGAAGGCTGGGCGTACGCATTGTAAAATTTAATTCTTATATAAATTAGAAGTACTAATTACTATTGCGGTTACGAGAATTTGTTACATGATTTTCCTAATTAAAACATAAAAAAAAACTACGTTATTATTAAAATTCTGCTAGGTTTTAAGATGGAAAAATGTCATCCGTTGGACTCTGGGTTTCTTTCTCTTTCCCTTTTCCTTTCCCTGATGATTTACCTGAACGAATCTGTGATGGCATGGGATCTAAACAAACGTCACGACCATGGCCGTATGTTTGACACCGCGAACAATATACCTGAACGGGCTCTTCCCCACGAGATAAGATTCGGGTGTTTTCTCTTGGACGGCCAGATTGATGTTTTGTAATATGCGGCGGTAATACACTGCTAAGGCCTTCTGGTATCACCCATTCAGACCTATGAGGCAGAGGGTTAATCGATTCTTCATACGTTTTTTTTTTGTATACTTCGTTTGAATAACACGAGAATGCATAATGACTGCAGTCAGTTTCACCTAAAAATCTTGAAACAACAATCACATGCCCACAAGGTAGATCAGAAACTTGCTAGACATGGCAGCTACACGAACGATTCAAAAAATCAACTAAACCCCTTTTCGTACCATCTTCAACAAGAAAAGTGTTCACCCCGATGCCTGCAACAGTCCAAGTTATAGACCCTTCAGTTTTCTTTAAAATTTTCTTCTGTGCCCACTGAGTGAGTGAGTGGCTCTCCTACATGCCCTGCAGTCGGCGGTCATAAAACCATTTTTGTACGGACTGGCGGAAGAATTCGATAAGTTGCGTTATCGGCATCTTACGCGAGTATCTAGACAATGAGTTAGTAGACTCATCACTATGAGATGTCATATAGTGGTATCGATTGCCGGGACAATGGGCTCTTGCCCATCTACCAAACCCAATATTTGTTAAAACCTGACGTATTCTAGGAACGGCAAGACACAAAGCATTGAATGACTCGTTAAAGTCAGACATCTGATAAGATTTACATGTCTTCCACCATAGTGCCTCGTATTCTTTTTTTAGAAGACGGTAAACGTAAATTCGTCATTAAATGACGACAACACAACCCGTGGTAAACACGTGGAAACACGTTTCTAACACCTACATGTATAGAATTCGCCCTATCTGAAATGATCGCCATATCTGCTATTTCACCAACACAGTCTCTAAGCTTTGAGAGAAACCATGTCCAAGATTCACCATCCTCTGATTTTCCTATGCCATAAGCAATTGGTAAAATCTGATTATTTCCATCCATGCCCACTGCTAAAAACAACGTCCCTTTAAATTCACCCTTTAGGTGTGCCGCGTCAATGATAACGACCGGTCTTAGATTAAACATAAAGCTACGAATCTGAAAATTAATAATAACAAAATAAGATCAAACCCATGTTACTTTAAAAAAATAAGAACAAATACAAACTAAAAGGTGTAAATTACCGCAGCACCTAACGCAACAAAAACCATTTCAAAACGACTCTGGTCATCAACCAAGATGTGAGTAACGCTTCCAGGATTTGCAACCTTCAAATTGTAACAGTATATTGGTAGTTCGGCAAAAGAGTCTCGGGTTGTTCCCTGTAGAAGTTCAAGTGCATGGCTTTTACCACGCCAAGCTTGAAGGTTTGTTATCTAAACCTCGAATCTTTGTCTAAAATCTTTGATAATCTCTTTCGCTCGATATATCCTACCACTGTCTTTTAGTTGTTCCTTTAAATAGTGACCCAAAACCTTTGGGTTAGCCTGACGGAAATGTGGGTGTGTTAGCGTCTTCGAACAGGTGTGTTTATCGTTCATATGTTTAACAAAAAATAAACTACCACCAGGAATAGCGTATGCCTTAAATCGCCATTGACAACCATCACCCATGCATGACACTTCATATCGTGTCTTAGATGATCTATCAACTTTAAACTCGAAATGCTCTAACAAACATTTCTTTCCCAACTCAAGCTTCATCTCTTCTTTGTTATTGAATATATGATCGGGCTCAAACACTATAGATGAAAAAGTTGATTCGTTGATAGACGTGGTTGATTTTTCAAAAGTATTTTCTGAAATAGGACACTCATCGTTTAAAACATCAACAGTTTCGTTAACTGAAATATTTAAATCTGGAGTTTTGAAAATTGTTTAAAGAAGAAAACCCAGAGGAACCAACACCAGACTCTTCAATAACATATAATTTATATAATTCAAAAGGATTCTGCATCGCCAAATAAAAAAAATGTAAGATCTCGATCATTAATTATATCAATAGGATCAGTAAACATAGACATCCGGTATGACAACCATGTAATGTTTGGAGTATCACACATCTTAGAAACATAACTTAAAAACATAACTTAAAAAACTATTATATGAATGATTTGTTTGAATTTCTAAACCACGTCTCCTTGCATCGCCAACAGTAACATACTCAATGTTTCTGTTAATGACATCCCACTTCCCCCCAGTATAAACAACAAACTTAACCCTCATGTTGTGAGATAATTACTAAAAAACAAATTCTTTGACCCAACCTCTTTCCATGTTAACAATACTGTTTTTCACAATGTACAGTATTTAAAAAATAAAAAACGTCTTATATTGGTACAAAACGTCTTAAATTTACAACTGAAACGTCTTAAAAATAGCAAAACGGCTTGAGCTGCTGAAGCCGGCTAAAGAGGGTGCAATGGCTCAAGCCATGTGGAAAAGTCTCAAGCCTTGTGGAAAAGTCTCAAGCCGTCTAAAGCCATGTGTAGCCATGAGGAAACGGCTCAAGCCGTCTGAAGGCGTCTCAGCTAAGACGTTAAGACGTCTGAGACAAATGTCGGACACGTGTCTGCGTTTCATTGGTCAGCCGCAGGTTTTTTGTGGCGTCTCTAGGAGACGTTTCCATTGGGCATTTTCGAAATGTTGACCGAATCTTGGCCATTTTTGCTATTTTCCCTTTAAAAATAGGAGGTTTAATTGAAATATTTAATACTTAAAAGTTAAAAAAAATAGTGAAATCATATTTTAATAAAGTTACCTTTTATGAAAATGATTGAAATGTCGACTTGATTCCTGATTATTTTGTTACAACTTGAATATGACTCGCTTGTTAAGGAAATTAGAGAAGATAACCAAAATAGAAAAACACAACCTTGACCTGCAACACCTATGCAATACTATGCTTCACAACATCATATTAACAACTACAAGATCATTATCAAATTTAAAAGCTCAATATTCTTTGCTTTACATAATTTATAAGCTTTAAAAACTCTCATATTGATTTTGTCATGGGGATCCCAAGGCCCCAAGATCATGGGATGGTATTTAAGCTTAGGACCCCGCAGGGAGTGATGGGAGATATCGCTCTCCTTGAACGTGTTTTTTCCCTTCCGGTTCAAACTGTTATGAGCATCCCCCAAGCTATCGTTTGGCATTTGCACAAGCTTTGACAGGTGCCATCCATAAAGTAGTAGCTTCCCCTGGGACAGTTGAAAGCTGAGTCAAACTCTTGCTCTTACCCCGTTGTACCCTTAAGGTGGTTAAGCCGTCTTCCAGGCAAGAGCGAAGGTCGGGTAATCGAAAGTCCTTGCAATGTTATAGTATTTTGCGGGCCTTAACTATGTGGAAGGAGGGCTCTGGTTTTGAGGTTTTTGTCAATTCCCTTCTCGCCGATAGTGGAGAAGGGGTCGTGCGTGGGGGGAGGCTCACCGGGAGATAGCTGAGGAGGTTAGTGATGCGTCTTGAGTGTAATATATTTTATTGATAAATTAAGCCCATTTTACAAACTAGTTAAGTTCTAAATTTATAAAACACGATATTCTACTAACACTAAACACACATATGGGCAAGTGCACCCATCGTGAGCGTAGTATAGCGTTGGTAAGATAATGAGGTCGTCCAAGGACACAAGAGCTTTTAGTACCGGTTTATCCTCAACGTCTAATCAAATCAAAATTTTTAGAAAATGTTTTAAACATGAAAAATAAAAACTAAAATCCTGAAAATAAAAATAAAATAAAATAAGATAGACAAGATGAATCACTTGGATCCGACTCGCCTTTAATGTAACCTTTGATGATTTTCGCACTTTTGCACTTTTTAAGAGATTATCTTAGTTATAGTAGTAAGCCCCTCTTTTGAAGGTGACGTTACCCTCAACCCAGTGGTTTGAGTCAGCAAGGTTACAATCCCAAAGGGTCGGAATATTAAAAGATAATTAATTAAGTTATTAATGCGTAAAGTGGTAGGCCCTCTTTTGAAGGCGACGTTACCCTCGGCTAAGTGGTTTGAGTCAGCAGGGATACAATCCCAAGTAGTCGGGTTAATGTATTAATAGTGGTTTACATATGAGGGGATCAAGCCATTCACACCCCCGCCATCCAATACCAGTGGGTATTGAAAGAGGTCCAAGTAAGTTTGACCCAGGTCCTTGCAGGATCTATACACTGAACAAGGCAAGAACCTTACTAAACCATTCCCTTAACCCCCGACCAGGTAGCCAACATATCTCTATATAGATCGTAGAGATATGAATGGTGAAAATCTTTTACTTTATATATACAGTAAAGTAATGCCAAGACACCACAGACAAATGATAAAGAAGTTTCTCCTTCAACGTAAGAAACTAGTTATTAAAGTCATTAATACAAAACCAAATAAAAAGTGCTAAAAGATTAAAAATCAAAAGTATTACATTAAATGCTTATCTTCACCAAGTGGTGTAAGAGACTTAGCCAAACATGGCATTTGATTGACAAGAACTCTTACGATCAATCTTGGATCCCGAGACTACTACACACACTCTAAGGTGGATGATGGATGATGGTGGTGGATGTGGGTGTTGTAGTGGTGGTGGAGTGGTGGTGAAGTGGGAGAAAGGTGGTTTGCCAAGGGATGCCTTTGAAGTGAGCCAAGCACCCCTATTTATAGCCTGAATAGAAGCCCGGACACGGCCCCGTGGCCATCCTCTTTCTCTTTCTTCATTAATTACAATTGTCTGCATTAGGCTCCACACGCCCCCGTGTTCGCTGGGCACGGCCCCGTGTGCAGAAGCGTATCTGTACTATCAAGATTTGCAAGATTCTGCGAATCTTAGCATTGACCACGCCCCGTGCTGAGCTGGGCACGCCCCCGTACTGGGAATAGAAGCTTCTACTACTTTGTCATTTTCTGCAGACATCTGCCCACGCCCCCGTGTCTGCTGGGCACGGGGCCGTGGTCAGCCTTCTGTTTCTTGTTTTTACTTGGGAAAATGCTGTCGAGGGGTCGGGCATGCCACGTTGTCACACCCCGATTTCCACGTGTCACCGGTGGGCCCGGTGGGGGAGTATCGTGACGTGGTTGGCAACATAATAGTCAAACAACACAATATTTAATATGCACAGCGGAAGCAATTTAAAAGATATAATACAACCGAATTTAATATTGTAATATCAATTGTCACAATATTCGGAAGTTTATCCACAGATGGATCGAAAATAAAATGGAAACAATAGTTCAACAGACTTCAGGCATCTTAAGCTTGCGAGACTCTTTATTGATGCTAAGGAGACAATCCAGCCAATTACGTTTAGTACCTGCATTTAGTCTTTTTGGGAAAATACGTCAGTTTACACTGGTAAATACAATCAACTGACTCATTTTGGAAAATGATTAAAATTTGGTTTGGATGCACATGGCATAAACATTTTATAACTTGATTAAAATGCACAGAGGCAAGATTAATCTTTTTAACTTGGGAGAATGATTTAATATTATAATCTTGTGAACGAATTACATGTTCCTTGTGCGTTCAGTAGCCCGGATCTTGTCCGGGTTAAAGATCAATAGACACACCACATTATTGAGTTATACACTGACGGGTGTACGCCTACACCCCGTGCTCAGGTCGTGGCCATCTCGTAAGATGATGCCAAGGATATCCGGGACATGGTCATTAACCCCCCAAAGGCTTTAAGTAACAAGACTGTTTAAACGAGCCGATCAAATTATTCAACTACCCACTTAATGGTGGAGATTTGATGCCCGATCAAGCGGTATGCTATATACCGTAACCCAAGCCCGTATAGGGAAAATAAGTTAAAAGTATTTACCTGAGCAAGTATAATTCACAATTAGCAAAATGCACGTAGGTTTTACTGGTCCTCCTAATCTGGAACGAAGGTTTTATAATAACCTATTAGAATCCTAACGGGTCTTTAATTAAGCTTAAGCTTAGACCGGCTAGTTTCAAAGATACGGTTCGTACGCACGATTAAGCGAAGACCGGATAGAATGTGATTTAGACCCGACAAGTTTGAAGACTTGTTTAATATGGGTTTATTATTCACATTCTGGATTTTGAGATAAAAACCGTTAAGGTTTGACCCGTTTCGGCTAATTTATGTAAACTTGTTACATAAACCGAACCGTACGCGTAATAAGCGTGACGGGTATTCATGAGAGCTATATACAGGTTTCCTAAGTTAATTATGCCTCAAATATGTTGTGACATCAGTAAGATGTCTCTCATTATGCCCGAAACGTGTTTAAACACAAACTAGGCCCCGTAGGGGTAGTTTGGTCATTTAAAAGTTTATAAAAGAGTTTAAGTAACAAGCTGAGTTACAGGTCTGATGTAATCAGAAAATATGCTCAATTTGCTAAGTTATATCAGTAGGTTAAAGTATATATGTGAAATTTGTCAATTATAACCAAACTATGCACTGTAGGGGCATTTTGGTAATTTCACATAAGCCGAAAGGCTCAAAACCTAAGTCTGAGTTAATCAACCTTTGCTTACTGTTAAAATATTCTAATTTGCCTAAAATATCAATAGGTATAAACCCGAGTATGTTTAATATAATTTTAATACATACTATGCGTTAAAAACGCTTAATAAGGCGATTAAAGGCCGTTTCCGGGTTCGATACTTAAATCTGATATTTTTATATTTCCAGAAGGCTTAAAATAATTTATTTATCATATGTGATCAGTAGCAAAAGGTTTGGAGTCGTTTAGATATGTAAAACTCATTTTATGGCCCGTAAGGGCAAAACCGACAATTACCGGATTAAGCCTACGACTACTAGTTATGCTCAGCCTAAAATTAATTAAAAATCTTTAAAAATCCCAAAATAATATATTACATCAGGGGGTATTAATTTTGATACCAAAAAGTAGGCTTAACTAGGCTATACGTTAATTATGCCGTTTTATTAACATAAAGCTTTAAATTTGCGATAATGAGCATAACTCTTAATCTATAAATCAAACTGATGTCAAACTTTGCATACAAGTTTATATATCAGTAATTAATGTTTCTACTCTTTTACATTTTCAAAAATCACGTTTTAAGGTAATAAGGGCATAATGGTCAACATATGAGCAATTAACGGAAACATGCATATTAATTGGATAACTAATGAACCAAGGTGTATAATCACAGAGGGTTGTACTAACATGTAACCTAGTCCAATTAAAGCTCTGAGTCATTTCTAAAACATGCCTAAACGGGTCAGAACTGAAAGTCAAAGTGAAAGTCAAACTATGTGACTTTCGGTTCCGAACTGGGTCTAAACAGGAAATTGTCGGGTTGAACATGTTTAGACATGTTCTTACACTTATTAACAAGTTATAACAATGATCCAACAGGTTGCATATGGTCTACAATGTTAATTATGCATAAATGGCATTTTAAGCTTCCTGTTGACTTTTTTAAATATAAGTTTGACCCGACTTTTGACCTAGTTAGAGTGGTAATCAGGGGGAACCCTTTTAAGGGTTTATTACCCACATAAATACCAACTTATAACTACTTTTAATTCGAGATATGACTGAGCCATTGTTGACTAATCTCGAAGTCAAACCGTAATTACGACGGTTTGACTTTTAGCTAAATAACTAAGCTAAACTCGATTAAAGAAGGACTAGCAGACTTACAAGAGTCCTATGCACGAGATATGATCAGTTGAGATCAGACTTGAGCTCCAGAATTGATCAGATTGCAAGAGAATGGTGTGTGGAACAATGTTGCACTATATGGCCTTTATATAGTGTTCAATCCACCATAAAATGTTGACACATGGTTCTACTAGTGACCATAACTGATCAACACCTGTCCCTAGTGTTCTAGGAGGCACTTAGGGGTCGCATATGAAGTTAAACATCCGTTTTGGGTCGAGTTTTCGCGTATACAGGCTGCTGTCTTCATTTTCTGCTTCTGGTGGTCTGACGCGGCCCGCCTCACGATTATCATATCCTCACGCGGGCCGCCTGGGCCCTAAAAGTCAGAATTTCAATTTTTGTTGTTTTGCAATATGTCCCTTGGCTTCACGAAAGGTCAAGTTAGATAAATACTTGCAATTTGACCCCTTATTATTTACTCACAAGGGCTTTAGGACTTATACCCACTTTGCCAAGTCCCTGGACACTTCCGGTTAACCCGAAAAGTCGTAACTTTCACTGTTAACGCTTTAACCCCTCGCACACGAATTTGATCATAACTTTCTCATACGATAACGGAACTTTATGAAATTTATATCGCGCATTCTAGTGAGCATAATTAACAGTTACAAAGCTTCGGGTTTGTCAAAAGGTCACTCAGAGGTATATCTTTAAACATGTTGACACATTTAACCCCTGTAGTTTGTAATCTCTCACTTTTAGCTTCGTATGACCCATGATTTATTCGTTTGATGTTATAAACATCATGTAGGGTTATTATGAAGTATATTTATTCACTGTTGACATTTAGAACCCGTATACTCACATACTTTCCATGTTTGTCAACTTTAGTCCTTTTATAACATTCTTTCACACGTTCAAACTTTATGACACGTGTCAACACATTATAGGACGTGAATTTTCGAGGTGTTACACACGTTTATTCCTTTTCTTTGTATTTATGTTAGTTTTTGCTGCATATTTGTTCCTTTTGTTCATTTAAGCTCATTTGGTCCTGAAAATACAAAAGGAAGACAAAAGCACACTTTTTCCAACATTAGTACTAAAAAAGGTTAGTTTTATGCCTCATTTGATGTAATTTATATGTTGTATTTTACACACATCAAATACCACCACACTTGAATCTTTGCTTGTCCTCAAGCAAAACTCTTTATTATGTGGCTTACACACCCAAATGGAATGGGTAGAAGAGAAGTTTTGGGCTTGTCTTAAGTGTCGGGAATCCAAGATCTTTATTAGGTTTTATTTTTATACAATTTACAATCCTATTCGTTATGATTTATTTAGAACTTTCATAAGAGAAATTACTTATTTGGGCATAACATGCCTCATTAATATTCCATTTATATACAAGTTCACATACCTCACGGGAGATCACTCAACACTCGGCCGAAAATGTACTTTTGTGAAACACTCGAGACCGGCATGGCACTTACTTCTACCATATGCGTACCAAGCAATCAATCTTCCTCCTTTTTAACTATAAACCTTTGTAAATATCAAGAGGACTTGGGGAAGGGTTAGGCTTGGGTTAAAGGTAGGTGGTTTTGGGTTAGTGGTTAGTAAAAAAGGGTTAAAAGCGTAAAAAGCGTCAGTCGTCGTAAAACTTTTTGTTTTTGTGACTTTTATTTTTTTTATTTAAAAAAAAAAAAACAAAGTTTCTTTGAGGAACTTGTTTGTTTATTGCTAGACTTCATTTTTTTTGATAAAGAACGTCACAAGAAAACCGAGTTTTTTACTAAAATAAAGGGTTTAAAAGAAAAAAGGTTTTGGTAGGTAAAGGGTGTTTGTTTTGTGGGTTTAGAAATGAAAAGGTTTAGGCTCAAAGGGGTTAACTAGGGGGATTTTTGGGTAGGTGATAAAAAAATGAAAAATAATGGTGTTGAAAGAAAAATGGGTTAGTCCTAATGCCTCTATCATTTACTTACTTGGGTTTAAGTTGGTAAGGACCGGGAATGTATCGTCGTGGCAAGTTCTAGAGTCGTAAGAACCAAGCGGCTATTCACACAAAAAACGAAAGATGAGCATTTAGTTTAAAGATGTATGCTTGTATGCTCAATAAAGGCTCAAAACTCACTTTTTGTGGGAATGAGTTTATAATGTGATCAAGTATATATAATCAAATTTTAACTAGATTTGTCATGCCGTTTCATAATTTTCTTATGTTGGTTTTTTTTATCACGACGCTATCGGTTGTAAATTTGTAAAAATATAACCTTTTTAAAACTTGTTATTCCCAAATTAAACCAAGACAAGTAAAAAAAATTGAAAAGTTTTTGAAAAAATTTGGGGTGATTAGCGGTTCAAATAGAGTTTTACGTAAGGCTTCTTATTAGGATTTGCAAAATTCAAGGTTTTAGCATCCCCCACACTTAAATTACACATTGTCCTCAATGTGTCCCAAAAATAAGTTTTTAGGTTGATTGAATGTGTAAAATGGTGTTAAAAACAAGGTTTTGGTGTTACTGGGCATCTGGCCACGGCCTCGTGCAGGATGAGCACGGCCCCGTGGTCAGAGTGCCAGTAACGAAAACTTACAGAAGTTGACCACGGGGGCGTGCCTGGTGGACACAGCCCCGTGGTGGGCAGTTTACAGACAAACAACAGATACAGGGTGATGGACACGGGGCGTGCTGGTTGGGCACGACCTCGTGGTGACAATCTGCAATCTTTGAAAACAGGTTTTGGCTTTCGGTTCTGGTTTCCGGGCTTATGTAGCACTAATACTTAGTGCTTCCAAGCCTCCTAGGTACCTGTTTATGCTTAAATACCACACCACACAAATAACAAACATCCTAACATACCACAAGTTTATCATCCACATCACAAACTAAAAAAAAGAAAACGAAGGAAAGTAAAAGTGTTAAAGGAAAGTAAATTGTTCAACATTGGCACGCAGGCCAGATAATTGTTTTTGAGAGCAAGGGGTTAACCTGTTAAAGTTGCAACCGTGTCGTACTACCTCCGACGCCTCTGCCTCAATCCATGTCTTCATCCTCGTCATCTCCTCCTTGATTCGCCATGTACTCCCGGATGTTGCTGATGTCATCTTGCATGTTGGAGATGTTCCTCTCTATTGCTCCGATCCGGGTGTACGTGTTGCTGGCCATGTTGTAGGTGTTGCGGGTGCACAAAACGTTTTCCTGCAAGAGATCATGTAAGCTTTGAAAATTAGGAAGACCACCCCTTTGAGAGGATGATTGGCCCGCATGGCCATGATACTGATACTGAGGAGGAGGACGGATTTGCGGGGCGTGAAGGACGAGAGCCTCCTGTGGGTTCCAAACATGTCCCTGAACCATTTGAAATAGAATCGTCCCGTCACCCGCTTCGTTGATTATTCCCATTGAGCGACATATGATGAGATCCACCTTGCCCGACCATGGGCCCTTATGGAAGGACCTTGGCATACTTTGCACGAAGTTCTTGAAAATGCGGTAGATCCACCCTCCAAAAAGGATAGGGGTCGGGGGATTGGCTAGCTGGTTCAGGTGCATGTTACGGAGGAGCAGGTGTGGAACATCGAGAGGCACACGGTTGTGAATGCAGTATAAGACCGTTTGATCACGTAAGCCAACAACACCAGTACTGTCATGCCTTTGGTTGAGGGAGTTGCTAAGGACCCTATGAATGTAGCGGTATAGAGGGTCCCGCAACTGTGAGCTTTTGGTTTGGCTTGGATTATATGCTCCTTCCCCAATTTGAGCCCACGCTGATTGACGCTGGTTTTGCGGGAGTTCACGGAGACCACCCGTGTTTTCCTCGTCCCCGGCATCTTCTTCAGTATACAACCCAATGATCGACCCAAATTGTGCAATCGAGATTGAAAGCACATTTCCAGCACAACGAAACTCAACCCCCTCTTCATCGAACGGCTCTGCTTTACCCTTGAATGCAAACGTGCTATAGAACTCCATGTTGTATTCGTGGGCCGAGTGGAGTCTAGTGCAAAGGGCTGCCCTAAGTGGACCAGTGACTAGGTTGTTGAAGTTGTCAATCTGCCCTACTGCTTCCAGGGTGTCTAGGCATACTTGTCTTGGGTTTTCCTAGGGCCTACATTTGAAGAACTTCAAATCGGGCTTGAGCAACCCATTCATTCTGGTTGAAGCGTGTGAATTTCTTAGCCATCTGAAAGAAAACACAAAACAATTAGCACGAAACAATAAATTTTCGAAGAAAACTGAAAACAGCAAGCTGAACACGGCCCCGTGGCCACTGGCCACGCCCCGTGTTCGAAGGATTATTGCTGGACACGCCCCCGTGCTCACCGAGCATGACCCCGTGCTCAGGCGTCTGTTTCCCAAAAAACTTCATTTTTCGACCCGGTTTCGAAAACTTGAAAATTTTTGGTTGAGTAGGGGCGGTTTTCCTCGAAAATGAAACCCCAAGTTCCGTTTTTCCAAAAACAAACCGTTTAACCATTTAATTTAATTTAATTTTTTTCGGTTCAAAAACAAGGATTTGTGGTTTTTGTTTGAAATCGGGCAAATCTACAAACAATTCAAGTTGATTTACTTCCTATAACATGCAACTATACTACTACTAACAGATCTAAGCAAAAATTTGAGGTTTGATTCGGTTCAAGTTGGAGAACCCTAGATTTTTCCCCAAATTTTTGATGTTAAACTACATGCAAATGATTAATCTAACTAACTATGATGATAGAATCATACCTTGACGTTGTTGAACGGTGGAAGAACGTGAAAATATGCTGAAAATCGCGGGTGGAACCAAAGATTTTTCGGAGAAACGGGTCGTGTTGAAGTGAAGAAATGAAGGAAAAAGGGGTTTTATCCCCGTTAGTTAGCCGACCACGGCCCCGTGGGCGGGTAAAAATTATATATATATATATATATATATATATATTAAAGTGCACGTGTGAGTGACCTGTTTCCCAAAACTTGGTTTTAGAAATCTTACCGATTTAGAAGCTTTCCCGACGCTCGCTACTTACAAGATATGATGTTGATGCACAAACCTTCGTTTATTCGTCGGCCGCTTGTAGCGAGATCTCCTCCTATTCATCCTTAATGAATCCTTGATAAAGCTTTAGCCTTTGTCCATTGACTTTGAATGGAATTCCATTTTGAGATTTAATTTCGATTGCACCGTGTGGACAAATATGGGTGATAGAAAAAGGAACCGTCCACCTAGACTTTAATTTACCGGGAAATAATCAAAGTTATGAATTAAACAATAAAACTTGATCTCCTACCCGAAATTCGTTTGGATTAATGTGTTTATCATGCAAATTTTTCATTCTATCCTTATAAATTTCGGAGTTAGAGTATGCGTGATTTCTTAATTCGTCTAATTCATTTAATTGACAAAATCGATTTTTACCGGCAATTTCTATGTCTAAGTTTACGTTTTTAATTGCCCAGTAGGCTTTGTGTGCTATCTCTACTGGCAAATGACAACTTTTTCCATAGACAAGCTTATATGGGGTGGTACCTATTGTTGTTTTATATGCAGTTCGAAAAGCCCATAAAGCGTCGTCTAATTTATCGGCCCATTCCTTTTTATTTAATCCTACGGTTTTTTCAAGTATTCTTTTTAAACCTCGATTTGTCACTTCGGCTTGTCCGTTTATTTGAGGGTGATATGCTGTTGAGATCCGGTGATAGACCCCTGTAAGGACCGGGTTCGCGACCTAAACGAGTCGGTTCAGAGGAATTCCATCAAATACAGGTGCGGAAAACAAGTATTTGACTTAAACACAGCTGAATCTTCACTTTAACACTGATTTGTATTGATATGAACACAAATACAATCAGTTCTCACACCGGCAGCACCTCGGTATGGAAATTCAGAATTGATACTTCTTAATTTCGCTTGACCAAGACCTCCTATATATAGACATCAGGATTTCGCTTCAGCATATCTCAAGCGAAATCTTATCATGTTGATTTCGCTTGAGCTGCTTCAAGCGAAACCTTCAACTTAAACTATGTTCAAGCGAAATCTCACTAACTCTATTACATTTTCTCGTTCTACGTGCCCTGATCTATTCTATCTAAAGTAAGACTCGATACAAGACGAAGTCGACAGATGTAGTGCACCAACAGACTCCCCCTCAGATGTTGACGAGTCGACTATCGAGTCACACCAATGCTGTGTCTTCACATCTTCATTCTTGATCAGTCTCCGGGCTTTTCTCTCTCTATCTTCTTTTCCAGAATCACCTTGCTCTATCAGACTCCCCCTCACGATTTGCTGGTATTCATTTGTTCTTCAGCAACATCTGCTTTAGGATCAATGTCTGACTCAAATGTTGTTTACAAGATCATTGCCTGGCTTTTATCTAATTCTCTTGATCAGATCTCTTGATTCCTTAAGTTCATCAGCATCAGCAGCTAGCAAACTTTAGATTCATGATCAGAGTCTGACTTTTGTAAACTTTGAATGAATTAACCTGGCTCACCTGTAACAATCTTAACCCAGAAATAAATTTTCTAAATTTAACAATTTAAATGTACCAACAATCTGATATAATCAGATAATTCTCTCTCATATCGCAAACCAATGATGAACCAAATGTAGGTTTTAAAAAATACTAATTGTAGGATTTTAACAAACCTTTTTGACATTTTAAGATTCACTCCCCCTCACAACCAAGTCATCATGTTTAGCACTTGAAATTTTGACAATCAGCTTTCCAATATCAGTTGTTGAAAATCTTTTTGAATTTTTCAAAAATTTATGCTAAAACACACTAAAATCTTTTTGTAATTTTTGATTGTAAAGGAATGCAATAAAGAAATATTTACAAACAATATTTTTGTGAGTTCGTGCAAGAGGATCATATCAGTTTTTGAGACAGATCACTAACACCGTTAAGCTTCATTTCATATTAAGTTCTAAACAATTTACCTAGATTGTCAGTATGTTTGTCCACTTAAATTTTCACACAAAGTTCAATTGATCCGAGATACGATATTAATGTTTTAAGCACTTGAACTTATCCGTGTGTCCCACTACTTGAATATACTCCCGTATCCAGATCCCAATATTCAGTCTTACAGGTGAGTATACCACAGATGATATCTGTCAGGGGAATAAATTATAGTACGAGGGCCGTGAGAGCTCAGGTCGATACTCCCGTATACGCAGAGAGATGACGGCTTCGACTTTCGGTGTGTCCCCTTTAGAGGATCTTTTGCATTACAACAGCAGCGACTATCAATTTTATTGTTTCATCAGCTTGCTGAGGGCGATGCTATGTTTCAAGCATTTGCAGAAAGCATTATCCGGGGACTAGGTCAGAAATTTCTTTCAGCAGAAGTCCCGGGATAATACCCCAGATATCACTGAGCATAAAGACCTAGTATCTCAGAATAAGGGACCTTTCAAACAAGATTTCAGGGGTTACCTATATATCTAAGTTTGTGTTAACCCACAGAACAAGCAAGTTTGAAATTTATGTTTGTATCTCGTCACAATCTACTAAATGTGCAAAAACCTACTGACATATCCGCAGTAAGATTGTTTATCACATTTTTCTTTACATTTCTTTAGCATGTTGTGATAGTCCACTGATGTACTATCATTTCCTCTATATGCAACAAAAACTCATTTTTGAATTTTATCATGTTTTTGTCTTTTTCAAATTTTCAAATGTTTTTGGATTTTCTGAAAATTTTTACTCCCCCTAAAATGCAAACACATTTTAGGAAATTTGAAAATAAACTGTACAATAAAATGACAACTGATATCGAATCGCATCAAATCGCCATTCACTTGGCATAAACAATCAGAACTCCCCCTATCACAAAACTATTTTCTCATTTAGATTTCAAAACACTTAAGTTTGTTTTAATCAAAATGATTTTTCCGGAAAATAAGTTTTTATGATATAATTATTTGTAGATTCGGAGTGTGGTTCATCACATTGTCTATTCGAAATACCAATTGTAAGTATGGTCCAATCAAGTTCAACTTAATGACCTTGATTAACCTTTTTCATGTATGCACCTACTATACCAAATGTAAGAATTACCACATGTAGAACACAATTCTACTTGTAGGAATATTACGTCTACATCACCATTTTACCAATCAAAATGCCGATTCCTGCTTCGCACTTACCAACCTGGAAGCTCCGGCGTAGTCATACAACCTGTAAACATCCAAATGCTATCAAAAACTTTCAATCAAAAACTTCAAACATTAGAAAAATGCCGATTCCTGATCCACGATATAAACTTGGGATCTCCGGCATAGTCATAAGACTTTAAGGAAAGCAAACTTCCACCCAAGTCTTATTTGACTTGGTGGCTTCCAATTCCTGAGCAGTAGGGTTGTAAGTTGCCTTTTTAGTTGCATAAAAATCTTTAACCCCCTTTACTTTCCCATCAAGCATTTTCTTGAAAATTTTCTTAACATTTTCATTGAATGTTTTTTCAATATCAAAATCTGAGCTTTCAACTTTATCAACCATTTGTTTAATCTCTTCCACACTCAATGATTTAATATCAACATCATTCATCAAATCTTTGATCTCATCTTGTGACTCCTCTGATTTTGTGGAATCAGAATCATCATCAGATTTTTCACCTGATTTTTTAACAATCCATTTTTGATTGTCTTTTGCACTCTTTTTGTACAATTTTTTAGAATTTTCACCAACTTCATTCTTTGACTTTTCAACAATTTTGACGTTTGTAGTTGGTGAATCATTCTTTTCAACCACTTTTTCTTTAAGTTTTTCAGAGACTCCCTGTTTTTTGTTGACTTTGTTTGGACAATTGTGAGCAATGTGTCCAACAATTTGGCATTGAAAACAAATTCTTGTGTCTCTGGTTTGAAAAACTCCAGTTCCTGTCCTTTTCCTTTCAGCAAGGAACTCTTGATTTGATTTTTTCAAAGATAAGCTATTTGACTCCTCTTCATAGCTTTTTCCTGCAACATATGTCATTTTTGATTTAAAATCTCTAACATATTTTTCATTTTTACGATTTTCAGGTGGAGTAAAACCAAGACCTTTCTTTTTGTAACTACAATTTTGGTTTGTTTTCTTTTGAAAACTAGAATCAGAATTGTAATTCTTTTTTCCTTTTTTCTTGTTTAACCTTTGTTGAACTCTAGAAGTATATTTTTTAGGTTTTTCAATAGATTTTAGATCCTTAATTTCAGAAAAATTAATTTCTGTCATTTTGAAAACCTTTTTAATCATGTCAAAACGAACACTTCTAATCGGAAACTCTTTGTCAGAGTATAATTTGTCCGAATCATTTAAAGTATATGCAACTTCAAATGTTTCATCATCCAATTTTGCTTTTGATAACAAAAATTCTTTACTGTAAGACCGTTTTTCCGACAACTTCGAACTGTTGACTGACGAACTTGAACCCCCAGACTCAAACTTTGACTCAGACACCTCCTCAGTATCCAACACCTGATCGACCACCTTTTTGATTAACTCAGACTCATGATCAGTATCAGACGAGGTAAACGTGATATCAATGTTATCTGGTAAAACGTCAGTTGTCTCGGATTTTAACTTTATATTGACTGCTTTTTCGACTTGCTCCTCATTTGGTTTTCTAGGAGAATACCCTTCCCAGATAGGAGGCGGACACTTGTTGTATTTAACAGTCGATTTCTTACCAGTCTCATTCTTTTGCTTTTCATCCTGAAATGCTTCAAAACCTGCAACAGTAGGATAAACTCGATCAATAACATAATCAGAACAAGAATAACTCAGTAATAACCTTCTGATCCTTTCATTCTCAATCTTTTCTTTCTCCAACTCTTGCTTTAGATTAGCATTTTCTTCGATGTAATGATTAATTGCCTTTTGCTTTGCCATCAACGTAGAATTCGTCATCGTTAACGCCTTTTCTCTTTCAGAGTTTGTTGTTTGAAGACCTGTCACAGTTCTGTTCAACACACTATACGATTCTTTCACATAGCTGATGTCAAATAGTAGCTTTTCTATCAGTTTTTCTCTATCAAACAAAATCACATCTTTTTCTTCACAACTTTTACATACTTCCAAACACTTCTTGCAAGGCTTTTCAACTTCAACAATCTTCTTAATCTCGATTGTTTTTACCACTTCAATCACTTTTTCTTCATCCACTCTTTTAACTTCTTCAGTTTGAATAACAGTTTCAATCTTCTCATCTTGTTGTTGTTCTTTTGCAGCTTGTTTCTCCTTCAGTTTCTCCATGCGATCTGCAAAATAAAAATGAAAACTTTCAGGAGAAAGACGTTTTTAGCAATATTAATATGTTTCTCTTCTTCATCATCACTGCTATTTTCAATCGGTGTTTGATCAAACTCTACAGATTTTTCAGAATCAGCATCTGAAATACCAGAGTCAGATGGTGTTTGATCAAATACAACTTCCTTTTCTGAAGTGTTCTCATTAAGCACACTCTCGTTTGTACTTAATGATTCAGAATCAGCACTTTCTAAACTTTCTTCAGATGTAATCGATTGATCTTTCACTTTTTCACCAATTGAACTCATCCAAGTAACAAACAAATCTGGTTCTCTAACAATCTTTGCAATGAAAGCTTTGAAATCCCCTTTCTCATCAACAAACATATCCCAGCTGAATCCTTCAGGTAGTTGTTCATCATTTTGGTCCACTATACATGCTGTGCTATTAGAAGAAATGTAGTTGCTCCAGTTGAAATCTACCAAACATCCTTTCTTTGAATATTCAATTTTTCTACCATGAGCCGTCTGTAATTCTTGTGTCTGACCAACTTGCTGATAAATGGCTTTCCGGTAGTAGTCATCTTTTCCGAATGGATTCTGAGCACCACTAACTTCTCTGTTCTTGCACTCCCGTTTAAAATGACCTTTTTCCCTGCACCTGAAACAAGTAACTTTAGATTTATCAAAACCTAAAGTAGAAACACAAGCATCAAGAAAATCATTTCTCCCGGTAATTGTTTTGAACTTTTCAGCACGTCTAAGAACACTTGCAAGACACCATTTGATATCCATTAGTTCCATTTCTTCTGCATCTATTTGGTCGTAATCCTCTTTGGTAAGCATAGGATTTCCAATTCGACCAGCCACTAAGCCTTCATATGAGATAAGTACGGAACCAAGTAATGCCATATGATCTTTTGCAATGTCTTCAGAAAAACTTTGACCTTCTGGAAGATTTAGAGCTATGTTGCATTGAATCACACAACCATTTCCCATCTTTATGCTTTGAGACTGAAAACTTTCTGATGAAATCTTTGGATTGACACTTGGATAAGATGAGAATCCACTGCTTTTGTTTGAGTTTTGATCAGTCTTTTCTGTAGAATCTCCAACACTATAAGCAGTCTGAATTTTCGGACTTCTCTCAGCTTCTGAAGTCGGAACACTACCCTTGTAATACATCTTTACATCTTGTTGACCACTTGGATTATTCATCCTTGCAATCTTCTACTGTTCCAAATCCTGACTTTCAATCTTTTCAATGAACTGAGAGATCGACAATCTATCATAAACTCCAGTATTCTTCAGTATCATCAAATAAGTTCCCCACTCTTTCTGAGGTAATGCATCAGCAAGTTTATCAACCCATTCATCATTTTCCTTTTTAATGCTCATCATTGACATTGTTCTCACTAAGTGACAATATCGTTCAATGAGTTTCTTTGTATCTTCTCCGGGCAAACTTGTGAACAAATCAAATTCCTTTTTAAGCAATGCCTTCTTGCTTTTAATCATACTCGTACTGCCTTCAACCTTGATTTTTAGAGCATCCCATATTGATTGTGATGTTTTGTCATGTTGAAGTAGTATGAAGATGTCTTCTTTTATGGCCTGTTGAAGTAAACTGATCATCATCTTTTCAGCTCGGTATATTTCTCGTTCTTCCTTACTAAAATCTGAAATCTGTTTTTCAGTCTGCATTTCGGTTTGTGGTGGAGTATACTTTGTCAGAATACATTCCCATGATCTTAGATGATTTGCTTGCACCCAGTTTTCGAATCTATCTTTCCATCCGTAGTATTCTTCAATTCCCATTAGCTTCGGGGGTTTCTGAGTCGTCCCCGTTTTGTTTTCTGAATTCATATTCTGAGCAATGGAAGATGAACTAGGCGATGTTGCAAAAGCGTTATGGAAATCGTTATCCATGTTTCAAAAACTTTCAAGCGAAATACTATCTTTCAAGCGATACCCTTCAAGCGAAACAATTAAACTGAACAACTCTCAAGCGAAATTCTTGAAGCGATCCTGAATAAAGAACCCTGAAGCGAACACCTTGAAGCGAAAATCTTGAAGCGAAAACGAAATCTGTTTGAAGCGAAATGTCAAGTTTCGCTTGAAGTTTCAAGCGAAATCGTCCAATAATACTGAACTGTTCAAGCGAACTCCATTCAAATGTCGATTTTGATCACTTTTAGGTCGAATTTTGCTGTGAAACTTTCAAGGGTTTGTTATCTAGTACTTTTAAACAATCCGTGAGAAATTGAATCAATTTTGACCGTGAAAAGTTTCTGAACTAAGAAAAGAAGGTGTAGAAGTAAGAAATTTTGATCGATTTCGGCTGAATTTTGCAGAACTCCTCCTCCAAGCTCTGATACCAATTGTAAGGACCGGGTTCGCGACCTAAACGAGTCGGTTCAGAGGAATTCCATCAAATACAGGTGCGGAAAACAAGTATTTGACTTAAACACAGCTGAATCTTCACTTTAACACTGATTTGTATTGATATGAACACAAATACAATCAGTTCTCACACCGGCAGCACCTCGGTATGGAAATTCAGAATTGATACTTCTTAATTTCGCTTGACCAAGACCTCCTATATATAGACATCAGGATTTCGCTTCAGCATATCTCAAGCGAAATCTTATCATGTTGATTTCGCTTGAGCTGCTTCAAGCGAAACCTTCAACTTAAACTATGTTCAAGCGAAATCTCACTAACTCTATTACATTTTCTCGTTCTACGTGCCCTGATCTATTCTATCTAAAGTAAGACTCGATACAAGACGAAGTCGACAGATGTAGTGCACCAACAGACTCCCCCTCAGATGTTGACGAGTCGACTATCGAGTCACACCAATGCTGTGTCTTCACATCTTCATTCTTGATCAGTCTCCGGGCTTTTCTCTCTCTATCTTCTTTTCCAGAATCACCTTGCTCTATCAGACTCCCCCTCACGATTTGCTGGTATTCATTTGTTCTTCAGCAACATCTGCTTTAGGATCAATGTCTGACTCAGATGTTGTTTACAAGATCATTGCCTGGCTTTTATCTAATTCTCTTGATCAGATCTCTTGATTCCTTAAGTTCATCAGCATCAGCAGCTAGCAAACTTTAGATTCATGATCAGAGTCTGACTTTTGTAAACTTTGAATGAATTAACCTGGCTCACCTGTAACAATCTTAACCCAGAAATAAATTTTCTAAATTTAACAATTTAAATGTACCAACAATCTGATATAATCAGATAATTCTCTCTGATTATATAGAAATAAATTTTTTTCTATAACAATTTAAACATTTAGATACCAATTGTAAAAATTTTTAATACCTTGTTAAAAAAATTTCAAGTTGATGGTTACAAAAATGGGTACCCCTATCACTTATTAATGCTTTTGGAGTTCCAAAATGAGAAAATAATCGTTTCAGGAATCTTACCACAACTCTTCCATCATTTGTTGGACGGGCTTCGGCTTCGGCCCATTTTGACAAATAATCCACTGCCACAAGTATATATTTGTTTCCTTTTGATGGTGGGAAAGGTCCCATAAAGTCGAGTCCCCACACATCAAAAATTTCACAAACAAGAATGCCATTTTGTGGCATGTCGTTTTTGGAAGAAATATTACCTGATCGTTGGCAAGCATCACATGTCTTGATAAGACTTTGGGCGTCTTTGTAAATGGTTGGCCAATAAAATCCTGAATCAAATACCTTTCGTACGGTACTAGTGGCACCATGATGTCCTCCGTATGGACCTTCATGACAATGGCGGAAAATTCTTCTTGCTTCACTACCATGTACGCATCGGCGGATAAGTTGGTCGGCACACATTTTGAAAAGATAAGGATCTTCCAAAAAATAATGTTTTACATCGGCAAAAACTTTTTTTTGATGATGTGGCCATCCTTTTGGGACTATTCCGCTAGCTAAGTAGTTAGCATAGTCGGCATACCATGGTTCTTCTCGGTATTCCACCATTTCTAGGGACTCCGTTGGGAATTTTTCATTGATTAGCTCATCCCTAGTTGCCTCCAAAGTTGGATCTTCCAAGCGGGAAAGATGATCTGTAGCGGTGTTTTCTGCTCCTCTTTTGTCTTTTATTTCAATGTCGAATTCTTGGAGGAGTAGAATCCATCTGATTAAACGTGGTTTAGCATCCTGTTTCTTAAAGAGATATCGAATGGCTGCATGGTCTGTATAAACTATCATTTTAGAAAGAACAAGATAAGAACGAAATTTATCAAAAGCAAATACTACAGCTGGTAATTGTTTTTCCGTTGTTGTGTAATTTTCCTGTGCATCGTTAAGTGTTTTACTAGCGTAATATATTGGGTGAAAATGCTTATCTTTTCTTTGTCCCAAGACGGCTCCAACTGCAAAGTCACTTGCATCACACATGATTTCAAAAGGTAATTTCCAATCAGGCGCTATCATGATAGGTGCATTGACTATCATTTCTTTTGGTGTTAGAAATGCTTGATTGCAATCCTTGTCAAAGATGAAAGGAGCATCTTTTTCAAGTAATTTTGTTAAAGGCCTTGAGATTTTTGAAAAGTCTTTGATAAATCGTCTATAAAATCCGGAATGCCCTAGGAAACTTCTGATGGCTCTAACAGAGGATGGGGGTGGTAATCGAGAAATAGTGTCTATTTTAGCTCGATCAACCTCCATTCCTTCGCTTGAGATTTTGTGACCGAGTACTATTCCCTCTGTTACCATGAAATGACATTTTTCCCAATTAAGGGCGAGGTTAGTTTCCTCACATCGGGATAGCATTCGTTCAAGGTTATCGAGGCATTGATCATATGAATCTCCAAAGATAGAAAAGTCGTCCATGAATACTTCCATAATCTTTTCTATCATATCATGGAAGATGGCCACCATGCAACGTTGAAAAGTTGCGGGGGCATTACATAGACCAAAAGGCATGCGTCAATAAGCAAAAGTTCTGTAGGGACATGTGAATGTTGTCTTTTCTTGGTCTTCAGGTGCTATCAGTATTTGAAAGTAACCTGAAAAACCATCTAAGAAACAATAAAATTTGTGACCGGATAATCTTTCTAACATTTGATCAATAAAAGGTAAAGGAAAGTGATCTTTCCTTGTTGCCTTATTTAAACGACGATAATCTATACATACTCTCCATCCTGTGACGGTTCTTGTTGGTATTAATTCATTTTTTCATTAGTGACCACCGTCATACCTCCTTTCTTAGGAACTACTTGAACGGGACTTACCCAAGGACTATCAGAGATTGGGTAAATGAGTCCGACGTCAAGTAGTTTGATGACTTCATTTTTAACCACTTCTTGAACGTTTGGATTTACTCTATGTTGTGGTTGTATTACCTATTTATAGTCATCATTCATTAAAATTTTGTGCGTACACATGGAAGGGCTTATTCCTTTAATATCTACAAACTTCCAAGCAATCACGTTTTTTGTGTTTTTTCAAAAGTGTGATTAATTTTTCTTTTTCTACACTAGTTAATTTTGACGAAATAATTACGGGTAACTTACCATCTTTGTCAAGAAAAGCATATTCCAAACCTTTTGGAAGTTCTTTGAGCTCAAGTGGTGGGTCTTTAGGAGACTCCTTATTTATTTGCTCATTTTGATCAAGAACCAAAAAGGTTTGTTCAATGGCGACCTCTTCTTCAACAAAGTGGTCGATTTCTTCTCTTGTATCGGGTGGCTCATCTTCATCTTCAATTAGGGGGTCATTATTGCCGAATGGATATTTCATTGAACGCTCAAGATCGACACTTCTTTTGAATGCCCCTAATTGAATGGGTAGATTGTTGTGCTTCTGATTTTTCAAAGCTTCGTGAGTTTTTACAAAAGGTCGTCCCAACACTAGTGGAGCGTCATCAAGGATGACGAAGTCGGTTGGGATCACCATTTGATTTGTTTGGACCAACACATCTTCAACTACCCCCCATTGATTTTATTGTTTTTCGATTAGATAGAAAAGTGGATATTTGAAGTGGAGAAAAATCACCAATACTTAATTTTTCGAAAATGTAGTTGGGCATTATATTAACACAAAGATCTTTATCAATTGTAATATTACTAATAAAGGAATTTTGAAAGAAACATGGAACCGGTGTAATGTTAATTTCAAATGGATCATCTTTTATTAGCGTAGTTTGATCATTTGTTAACTTAATACTTACCGTTTCGTCAATTTTAGTGTTAGTGTTTAACTCTTTTAAAAACTTAGCATGAGTAGGTACTAAACAATGATTTTCGAAAGAAGGTGACAAGAGATTAGTTTCTTGAAAATTAGACTCTTCTTGAATTTTAACGTTAACGAACTCACTTTTTTCGTTGTTTAACTCATGTGTCGGTTTTCACTTACTTGTTCTTCCATTTTTACCTCTTCAACTATCACTTCTTTATTACATGTTAATTCTTCCCTTGCGTGGGATTCCTCTTCCCTTGCGCGGGCTTCTTTTATATAGCGCTCGATAGTTTTAAGGTGTTCTATTATCTTTTCGGCTATTGGGGAGATAGAATAAGGATCTTCAAAGCTTGAATTCGGAAGTTCGATCCTTGGTTCCTCAAAATACTCATACGAGGTAGATGGTTCATACCATTGTTCCTCATTGTAAGTATACGATGGATAAGGGTCGTAACTTGGTTCTTCATAATACTCATATGAGGTGGGTTGTTCACGCCATGGTTCCTCATAGTAAGTATATGAAGGTGAAGGTTCATATCTAGGTTCCTCAAAGTATGAGTATGAAGGCTCATACCTTGGTTCATCAAAATATGAGTATGAGGGAGAAGGTTCATACCGTGGCTCTTCATAGGATGTGTATGAAGTGGATGGCTCGTACCTGGGCTCCTCATAGTATGTGTACGAAGGGGATGGTTCAAAGAGGTCACAATATTGTACCGAATGAGGATTACCACAAATGGTACAACACTCTTCCCTATAATCCTCCTCCTCGTAGTGGTAGTTGTAACCTCCTGAGTATTGATCCATAAGAATCACTCAGCAAACCACAACAGAGACTCAGGACCAGAAAACAAAAATAAAAACGGAAACAGAGGCTGAGCACGGCCCCGTGTTCAATGAGCACGGCCCCGTGGTCAGGTTCTATATCTGGGCGTTTTAAAAAAATGTAACTGGTTTTGTGCAGCACGGGGGCGTGTTCAGCGAACATGACCCCGTGTTCAGACTCTGTATCTGGGAGTTTTGTAAAAATTATGCAGCACGGGGGCATGTTCAGTGAGCACGACCCCGTGTTCAGTCTACTGTAATGCAAAAAACTACCTAAAAATGTAAAAATGTGCGCGCAGTTTTAAAAAGGTTTTGAAAAACGATTAGGCCGTCGATTTTAAGCTTTCTTAAAATCCTTGTGTCCCCGGAAACGGCGCCAAAAACTTGATGCTTGTTGAGTGTAATATATTTTTATTGATAAATTAAGCCCATTTTACACATTAGTCAAGTTTTAAATTTATAAAACACGACATTCTACTAACACTAAACACACATATGGGCAAGTGCACCCATCGTGAACGTAGTATAGCGTTGGTAAGATACCAAGGTCGTCCAAGGACACAAGAGCTTTTAGTACCGGTTTATCCTCAACGTCTAATCAAACCAAAATTTTTAGAAAAGGTTTTAAACATGAAAATAAAAAACTAAAATGCTGAAAATAAAAATAAAATAAAATAAGATAGACAAGATGAATCACTTGGATCCGAATCGCCTTTAATGTAACCTTTGATGATTTCCGCACTTTTGCACTTTTTAAGAGATTATCTTAGTTATAGTAGTAGGCCCCTCTTTTGAAGGTGACGTTACCCTCAACCCAGTGGTTTGAGTCAGCAAGAATACAATCCCAAAGGGTCGAAATATTGAAATATAATTAATTAAGTTATTAATGTGTAAAGTGGTAGGCCCCTCTTTTGAAGGCGACGTTACCCTCGGCTAAGTGGTTTGAGTCAGCAGGGATATAGTATCCCAAGTAGCCAGGTTAATGTATTAATAGTAGTTTACATATGAGGGGATCAAGCCATTCGCACCCCCACCATCCAATACCAGTGGGTATTGAAGGAGGTCCTAGTAAGCTTGACCCATGTCCTTGCAGGATCTATACACTGAACAAGGTAAGAACCTTACTAAACCATTCCCTTAACCCCCGACCAGGTAGCCAACATATCTCTATATAGACCGTAGAGATATGAATGGTGAAAATCTTTTACTTTATATAGACAGTAAAGTAATGCCAAGACACCACGGACAAATGATAAAGAAGTTTCACCTTCAACATAGGAAACTTGTTATTAAAGTCATTAATACAAAACCAAATAAAAAGTGCGAAAAGATTAAAAATCAAAAGTATTACATTAAATGCTTGTCTTCACCAAGTGATGTAAGAGACTTAGCCAAACATGGCCTTTGATTGACAAGAACTCTTACGATCAATCTTGGATCCCGAGAGTACTACACACACTCTAAGGTGGATGATGGATGATGGTGGTGGATGTGGGTGTTGTAGTTGTCACACCCCGAAATATCAGAGCATGGCGTGACTGGACCGGTATCTTCATTGCACAGCGGAAGTGTTTGCGATAAGACTTCTAGAATGCGAACGCCCGCTAAGTACTCGAAATCCCTTGGGTTCTCCTATTCCAACCGTTCGTTAGTTTGTAACATGCAACCTGAGAAAGAACATGCAAAAAAATCAACATAAAGTTGCGTGAGTTCATAGTTTGTGTTAAGATCGGAGGCTCTAATGATTGAGTTAGTTTGTATGATTTGAACAATGAATGAATATGAAACAATGTAAAGTGCAGCGGAAATGAATAACAAACTCTGTAAACACAATCAAAGGAGAATATAGTTTGATAAACATTTGCTTTTCATAGAGTCGAAAGATTACAATACAAAGCAATTGATTACAATGCAAGCTTACAGACTAAACTCCCCCTCAGCCTGATACCCCATGGTTGGTTGTTCAAGATGAAAGGATTGAATTGAGGAGAAGAACTCACTCAAAACGATCAAATGTAACAGTACAGGGTACTGTTCCATTTATAGACAAACCAAACCACTGAGGCATCTCAGCTGACGTCACCATGAAAGCGACGTCTAACAGCCTAACAACCTGTATCTACTGTTCTTATACAAACACTGCTAATCTTAACCACTGACTATACATGAGACAGATGATATACTAAACTACTACTCTCTCTTTACGTCAACGCTTTCCTCAAGGTTGATCAGTCCTTGATTAGGCAGTGCTTTATCATCAGTAGATTGTACCAGCAGTGCTTAGTTCTCAGCAGTCTTCAAGACTTCATTAGTAGTTTTGAAGAACAGCAGCAGTTGTATCCGGGCAGTGGATATAAGACCATCAGCATTTATAATCACTTTCAAGGGAGAAGACTTAGTGTAAACAGCTGCTTATTGTGAATCCACTACTCTGATCCAGTTTTGGCTTTAATTATCTGTTCCTCTGGTAGGGTTCAATCCCAACAATCTCCCCCTGGAACAGATAATGCCAAAACTTTTCATTATTGTGGAACTTTATTGCCTCATCAACAGTTCCCTTATTTGCCCTTTGAGTTGTAGTTCAAAGGTTAAGGCATCTGTATCATCATCATCCCTGCTAAGTGGAAGATCAAGGAGATCCTGCAAATCTTCAAGACTTAGGCCAAGTGCTTGTTCCCTTGATATTTTCTTCACTTCTCCATCAGACCTGAACATATTCAGTACATGGGTCTGTTTGTCAGTTTCCCACTTTAGTACTTTTGAGCCTGGTGGGTTTCTTGGGAGATTTTTATTTGAAGAGGTGTTTGGAGAAGCTGGCCTATTCATGACTGACTGAGCAGTACTTGCAGTTTGATCCAAACCAAGAGTTTCTATAATCATTTTCTTTATCCCTTCTTTCACAAGGTCATCTCCTTTTATCAGCTCTTGGATGGTTTCACCACCCAACTGTTTGTGTGGCCTTCTTTTATAGATGGCTGCACCAGCTGGAGCTGTGGCTCTCCTGATTTGCAGCTTTGATGGTCTTTTTGAAACCTCTGCTTCAGGATAGTCAGGCTTTTGAGGAACCGTGGGATCTTTCTTTCTTAGTTCTTCCAACCTTTTGTAGGTGGCCCTGACTGTATCTTCTTTCCATCTTGCCACTTGATGTTTTGACCCATAATCAGCAGCAACCAACTCCTCTTTCATTCTCTTTAGCTCAAGTGATTTTTCAGGCACATTCTTTTTGTACTTTGACCAATCAGGAGGAGTGTGTTTGACCTTTTTGTTTATCATCTCTTGAATCCTGGCTGCTTCTTGTTCAAGCTCAGGAATGGTCCACTCCTTGTACATGTGCTTCTCTCCCTTGTATTTCTTTGTTGCCATAATGCTTTCAATGTAGTCTTTTCTCAGAGTTTCATCTGCTCTTTCTGAAATTTGTTGACATACATTTTTTGCAAACTGTTCCAGGGATCTGACTTGTGTGAGCAAGTATTGATAGTTCTGCTGTATTTCCCTATCAGATTTCCCTTGTGTATTTCTTTTTGAGATATCCTCTGCTTGCTTAGCCTTGATTTTCAAGTATTCTTCAATATTGTTAGGCCTGGGATATCCTTTAACTGATGGCAATCTCCTTTTAGCAGGGTTATCCTCATAGTAGAAAGATTTGATTTCTTCTCTGACTGCTATTAGTTCAAGAGGAAATTGAACACCTGCAGGAGCTAAGGGCTGTTGAACTTATGCTGATGAGAGAGGAACAGGCTTGGGTATTGTGACAAGTGACAGAGATTTTGAAGATGTTGGTGGTGGTGAAGTGTCATCATCTTTAAGAATTAGTCTTCTCCTTTTAATTTGAGGAGGGTCTGATGATGCTTTAGGTGGATCAGTGGTGGTGATTTGAGTGGCAGTGGTTTGTGATTGACTAACAGCTGTTGAAACAACTGGTGTTTCAACCACTGTTGTCTTCTGCTTTTTGGCAGGAGACCATGGTGGTGGTGTTACTTTTGGTGGTGATGGTGGTGGTAAAGCAGTGGTTGTGGTGTGTGTTGAAGTGGTGTGTGTTGAAGTGATAACAGATGTTGAAACCTCTGAAGTACCAGCAGTAGTTGATACAGCAGGAGTTACAACAGCTGTTTGGGTGGAGGTTTGATGTTGGAGGCTTTTGGATGGTGGTTTTAGAGTATGCTTTGTGAGTCTGGATGGGATGGATTTGGGTTTTCTTTTTGGCTTAGGATATTTAGCATCCTTTGACTCAGAACAACCCTGCGCACTCAGCTCCATGTAAGCTCTTTTCTCCTCATTCCACCTTGACATATCCTTTGCCTCTCTGTCCCTTTTTACACTAGCTACAGCTTCATCAAGTGCATTTTGGGTAACATCAACCTTTTTACTACCATCTGGCAAAGGAATATTTCTGGTCATAGCATCTTTTTCTGGTTCAATGTAGAGACCATCATTTATTCCTTTCTTCTTCCACTCCTGAATTTTCTCCCCCTTTTTGGCATTATCTGGGGAAAGTTGATCAATAAAAAGAACTGTTGGAGGAGAAGTGCCAGTGGTTTTCAATAAATGGGCCTTGAGAGCCTTGATGTCTGCTTGTGTGTTCTTGAACCTAGACTCCATTATGTTTCTCAGCTTTTGGACATGTATTTCATGTTGCTGATCAGCCATGTCTTTTTGTTGTTGGAGAAAAGGTTGGAAGAGGTTCCAGAGCTCATTTGTAGCAGGTGCTTGTGGTGGAGCAGGTGCTTGAGGTGGAACAACAGTGGATTGCATCGTTTGTACCTTCAACAACTGTTGCAGCATTTCTTTGATATCTGTAACTGAAGTATCCAGTTTATCAACTCGTTCCGTCAATTCCAAATATTTTAAACCATCACCCAATTTAATTGGATCATCTGATTTCCCACTAGCAGTGGTTTTATCAGTGGTTGAAGTAGGGAGTGTACTCCAAACATTAACCACTGATGCCCCTTTTTCTTGGTACTGGGGTCTTCTCCCTTCAACACTTGACAATCTTTTGATGTTGCTAGTGGTAAAAAAGAATCCACTGGTAGATGTCAGAGGTGCTATGGAAGGAATTGCCTCCAAGGAAGTCTTATTAATGTAACCACTGTCCAAATGTAAACCAGTAGGTTCAACATTTGTAGTGGCTGCTTCACTTGGATTACCACCAAGAGTTACTTGTAACTCAAGGGGTGTAACCTCCTCAGGTTGTGTTGGTGGGTTAGCAAAGATTGATACATCAGACCCAGTCATTTGTTGAGGCATGTTCTCATTGATAGGTGATTGAGAAGGACTGGTTAGTGCCTGGTTCAAATCAATTGCATCCAACAGAAGTTTAGTTGGTGGGGGAATTGTGGATGTGATGTTTGGTGTAGAAAGAGAATTTGCCCCGGGCATTGGGCCGTGGATGATGGAAACGAGTGATTCCAGAGCATCATGTTGTGGTGTCCCAATGTGTACAACCTGTTCTTTTTGAGAAGAACCATGGGGAGTTTCGGTTATGGATTGAGATATTTGTACCAACTGCTGTGAGGAAGAAGCAGCAGTGGTTTCTTGTGACTTTTGTTTTGTCACAGGTAGTTGCTCTGGTATCTCATCCTCCAGAGTTGCCTTTTTGATGGGTTTGGGGGGGGGGGTTGTGTTTTTCTTTTTGTTGGCTTTTTGGTGATTTTAGGTGTGGGTTTCAAAGCAGTTGTGTTCCTACTTTGATCACCTTGAGCAGTGGGCTCAGCAGCAGATACCTGAGGAGCAGTGGAAGCTGCTAAATTCTGCTCAGGCACCTCTGGTTGTGTTTTCAAGGTGTTGACATTCTTGTAAAAGTTTCAGCAGTTAAGCTGTGCATTTGTAAAGCGTCACCTTGGTGTATTACAGCAATATCATCCTTACTGAATTTCTTTTCAAAATAATAGCTTAAAAATCTGGGAAACAGTAAGAATGATTTTGTTTCAACATTTTTAACCAAATCATTAAAATTTTCCCGGGAATAATTAAAATTTTCTGCTTGAAGAATAGCATATCCCAGATTTTGAATTTTTAATGGTATTTCATTAAAAGCAGTGGTTTTGTTTGAAACATACATTAGAAGGGTATGAAATAAAAACCTTGTTGCTGAAGGGAAGTAACCTTTTTGTAAGGTGTCCTTTTTCACTTCTGCATTATACCCTCTTTCCAGAAAATCATTTTTTTAACTTGTTTTTGGGAAAAGTAATTTTACCTTCCTGATCGTCGAGTTGAAAGACCTCTGAGATAGATTGTGGTGTGATTTTGACATCTTTACCCTTTAGAGAAGAATTGATGGTTGTTACAGTGTCTCCTTGTTTTTCAAGGGTTGCATTCTTCCAAAACTCTCTTTGGGTTGTCAAGTAAATTGGTGCATCCGCTGTTAACAAAGTTTTGTACTTTGATGCGGAGATGGTATCAATGATGGAGTTGAAGATATTTGTGGTGCTGGGTTTTGTGAGAAGACCCAGAAGATTGTGGGATGGTTTGTGTGGAATTTCAGTGGGTTTCGCCTTTTGAGAGGCTTGGTTGGATGTTGATTTGGAAATGGGTTTTGAAGATGACTTCGATTTTGTCATTTTGGAGATGATAATCGAAGAGAATTGTGAAGGAATTTGAAGAAAAACTGCTTTGAGAAGAGAATTTTAGAATTCAATTCGACAGTGTAAAACCCTGTTTGGGGGTTTTGATCAGGGTTTTATTAAGGAAAAAATGATTGCTGATGTGGCAGCGGTTATTAAGATTTGATGGCTAAAAACTGACCATGTGTCAACCTCTGATGATATGGATGAAGAATGGAGGACAGTTGTTTTGAGAGCCACTGATGAAGCAAGCATCAATGGTTACAATGGTAATACTGTGATAACAGTGGATGATTTTTACTATCAGTGGATAGCATATCAGTGGATAAGACACTGATTTTGAGCATCAGTGCTTGCCAAGCAAAATGAAGGATCAGTGGCTGACTTTCAGCAGTGGACAGTATTTAGAAAACAGATGTTTTAGCAAAACAGTGGTTAAAGTAATGGCAATGGTTTGGTTTGAAGGCTCCATATGTCAGCAACTTTTAAAGGAAATTTCATTCAAGGTTTTGCCACATGTCAATTACACATTTTGGAGCTTTTACGACTTCCTGACAGTGGTTTAGTACCCCAGATGATGTAAACTTTTTACTAAGGCAACTCATTCTTGCAATAATACTTAAGTTAAAAAAAAGAGTACCCCAATATTTTAAGGTCTTTTGGCAATCAATCTTTGACCAGTTTTAGGACAAACTTGAGTTAGATATGACCTTGATACATGAACCATTTCCTTTTGAACCATTTTGAGGATAATGTTACCAGCAAAAATAAAGGTAATATATCCTGACAGGAGATTGAAACTTTACTATCAAAAACCAGTAAAGGTTCAAAATCTATTATTCTTAAAGAAAAACGAAGAATGACATATCCTGCTTTATTTGAGAAAACCCTTTTTCTGAAAAAAAAAATTAAAGGATTTTCTGAAAACAGCAACAAAAGGATCTGGTATAGTTTTTCTAAACCAACAAATCATATCCAGCTCAAATTTATGAGAATGGTTAGAGGTTTGTCAACAATGGTATGAAGTTTTGAATACATTTTAACCACTGTTTGACACCATTCTCTCGTTGATTGATTGACAACAGAAATGAGGACATTTGTCTAGTCCTTTTGAAAGTTTATTCTTCTGCGAATACTATTGTTACTTGAACCTTTCCCTGAACCAATGGTTGCACATAGTTACCTAATGACCATTATTACCCCAAACTTTGACTCTTAAGTGTTTTATGTTTATACTCTTTTCTTCTGGCTTCAAAAGTTTTGAGATAAACACACTTCTGAGTTTTTGTGAATTTTCTTCTTCCCTTTTTACCCTTCCCATTCATAAGTAGTGAGATACTTACTGGGAGGTCTTTATTGAAGGAATACTTAATCCAGAATCATTTTGTAGTAATGTTTTAAGAGGTTTAGTCATATTTGTACAAATTTTTGACCAATCTCTCATTACAAATGATACGGACTATCCTGCTTTCTTAATGTATTTTAACAGAGTTGATTTGTTCCTTTTGAGGATCTCAACCTGTATTCAACACATAAGTTCTTATGACTAAAGTTTTAATTTCCCTCTTTTTATGTTAGCAAAAACACTAATGTTTTTATGAACATAGGCTTTTGTTAATCTGAGGTTCATACTTTAGCATCTAATATAGTGACATCACAAGTTTCATAACAACAGTTGAAATCAATTTTGAAAATAAGAAATAATCCCATAGTTTAACAGATATGTTTTCAGATCTAAAAACCATGAGTGTCTTGTGCATGAAATCACTTGTTGTGAGAGATTTGTGTGTCATATGACATCTTGGTTGATTTACAGAGTTTTTGAATAACCACTTTGAGCATGGTTTACTCGTTACTCTGTTTTTCAACTAAATGTACCCAACCTTAGTATCAATGAATTTTGAGCTGAACTGTTATGTCAAATTGATTGTTAGATCGAATTTGACTGTCCAAGCTCTGATACCAATTGTTAAGATCGGAGGCTCTAATGATTGAGTTAGTTTGTATGATTTGAACAATGAATGAATATGAAACAACGTAAAGTGCAGCGGAAATGAATAACAAACTCTGTAAACACAATCAAAGGAGAATATAGTTTGATAAACATTTGCTTTTCATAGAGTCGAAAGATTACAATACAAAGCAAATGATTACAATGAAAGCTTACAGACTAAACTCCCCCTCAGCCTGATACCCGATGGTTGGTTGTTCAAGATGAAAGGATTGAATTGAGGAGAAGAACTCACTCAAAACGATCAAATGTAACAGTACAGGGTACTGTTCCATTTATAGACAAACCAAACCACTGAGGCATCTCAGCTGACGTCACCATGAAAGCGACATCTAACAGCCTAACAACCTGTATCTACTGATCTTATACAAACACTGCTAATCTTAACCACTGACTATACATGAGACAGATGATATACTAAACTACTGCTCTCTCTTTACGTCAGTGCTTTCCTCAAGGTTGATCAGTCCTTGATTGGGCAGTGCTTTGTCATCAGTAGATTGTACCAGCAGTGCTTAGTTCTCAGCAGTCTTCAAGACTTCATCAGTAGTTTTGAAGAACAGCAGCAGTTGTATCCGGGCAGTGGATATAAGACCATCAGCAGTTATAATCACTTTCAAGGGAGAAGACTTAGTGTAAACAGCTGCTTATTGTGAATCCACTGCTCTGATCCAGTTTTGGCTTTAATTATCTGTTCCTCTGGTAGGGTTCAATCCCAACAGTTTGTTTGTTTTGTATCAAATTCGTTTTAAAACACTTGAAATCTTACATTTGAAAAACCGGTTTGTGAGATCTTAATATCTCAAAGCATTTGAAATGTCGTCTTTGTATATCGGTAACAAAATGTTTTCTGTTATGTTTATAAACCGATATATGTAACTGTTGAGTTTGTAAACCAGTAATGAAATGTTTTCTGTCGTATCTGTAAACTGGTATTGAAATGATTTCTGTTATCTTTGTAAACCGGTGTTGAAATGTTTTATGTTATCTTTGTAAACCGGTATTGAAATCATAGTATGTAGGATACCTATGGAATCTAAGGATCAATAAGTGTGTAGCTAATACACTGACCTATGCCATAAGTAAGTAACCAAACCGAGACAACTTTGTTATCATTTGGGATCACAAAAGCACTCATAAAGGGTTAACAAACCCGGAGTGGAGCGCGCCTCAAACTCGATAGATCTATATATGAACAGGTTGATCGTTAATGTTTCACGAGGGCATTAACGTATGCGACGACATAGGAAGTACTCAACCTGTGTAGACGATTGTTAGTGTCGAGCCACCTCGACTGTGTCGAGCCCCCTCGACTGTGTCGAGCCACCTCGACTGTGCCCGTACCCATTAGAAAATCATGCACGTTTCGTCAATATGCGCGCGTTTTGTAAAACCGGTATGTTTGATCGAAATCATTCATAAACCATTTGAGTTCGTTGAAATCCTGTTGCGAAATGGTTTAGAAATATATATAGTTTTCGTTCATCGAAATATTGTGTACTTTTGTGAAACTTGCATGTCTTTCCACCCCCGAAAACATTTATAAAAATGTAAAACAGTAAAAAGTGGGGGTTATGAACTCACCTAGATATTCCTGTGCAAAGCTAGCTTAGTGTGATTCCGTAATGCCGTTCCTAGAACGTGAAGTAGCTAGCGTGCAACTATGACATTCCTACGAAGGAATACTTATAAGTTTTCGAATTAAGTCGACGTAGTTAAACTACGTGTCCGAGCTCTACCGAATCGTTAACTAAACGATTCTATTAAGGTGTTATCTTGATTTAGAATAACCAATCTATGGTTAATTGATCCCGTTTATAATCGGGATAATACTAAGTCGTGGAAACGACCTAGTTTTCCGAGGGATTTAGGATATATATATATTTATATATATATATATATATATATATATATATATAAATATAAATACTTACGAAGTCGTGTTAGTCGTCGCGACTAACAGGCGTAGATGAAATAGTAATACGACTCGTCGTAGTTTTCGTAAGATGGAAGTTTATAAATATATATACATAAATATATTCGAAAACTTGATGTTTGAAACGAATATAAACAAATATATTCACTTTATAAGAATTCGGATTCTAGACGACGGAAAGAAATATAAATAATTATATTTATATTATATAATTTTCGAATGTTAAACGTTTGAAAAAGTGAATCCCAAATTCCGACGTTTGGAATAAATATAACATTATATTCGTTGTATAAGAGTATTCGGAAATATCGGTGTTCGAAATAAAATAAATAATTATATTTATTTGTAAAAAGTGTATGTGTTTCGATGTTCTAAACGTTGGAAATAAATATAATTAATTATATCTATTTTATAGAAATCCTCGAGTTTTATTAAGTAGTAATTCAAGTTTGATGGAACGTTATAACTTCGTTTTTGTAATTCGTAAAACGTCACCAAAATAAATATATCATATTTATTTTATAATAAAAACTCGGATTTTCAACAAGTGTCGTTTCTAGAATATTACATTTCTGGTTTCGGGTTTTTAACGAAATTCGGACAGAGTTTCCTCTGTTTTTGGAATAACCCGACAATAAAAGTTGTCGTATTTTGTCAAAAACTCAGCAATTGTCAACAAGCAAGATATATATAAAACTTTTCGTCAAATGCAAAAGCGTAAATAATCACTAATGTATTCGGTTTCGAGCTCGGTCGCGTATAAATAAAAATCTGTAACTAGATAATTAGAAATTCCGCGTCGATTGAACTTTACCGCATCTTGCGTTGACTGAAGTTGACCTAATCTGACCGTGTTTGCCCGACAGTTGACTGTCGTGCCTGAGGTTTGACCGGTTGTTAGGAAACTTTATTTGTAAGTATTGAAGAAAATCACAATCAACTGGATCTATGAAGAGATCACAGTCCTGAAGATCACGAACAAGAAAAAGAAGATCAGATGGGAAAACAGAAATGCACATCATCTACTTCAAAGAAACACAAGTTGATCAAGAGCTGAATTGGATTATCAGAAAAGGTCACTTCTGATGGATCTGATGATATTTCTGATGAAATATCATCAGTTTCTGACGATTCTGATCATCAGGATTTTTCTGATGATTTGTTCACCAGAATTTCTGATGAAGTGGTTTATCATAATTTCTGGTGAAACACCCCACTTGTCTGAAGTTGGCTCTATCCTGCCACAATTACCGATGCAAGTTGACATTATTGGATATCATGATGAAAAAGGCAACTTGAACGTTGGATTCAATGAATATGTCAATTGGCCAATTTTTGCAGGACTTATTGCATGAATAAACTATTGTTTATTCATGCACCCAGCCTTCTATAAATAGAAGGCTCAACCAGGAGAAGCAAAGTGAGTTTGAAGCTTATCATTCATACATACATCAAAACTCCATTGCCCTCTCACCCACAGAATTCAAGATTCATTTGTACTAGATAATAATCTTACAATCACCTTGTAAACCATTTTGTTTCAAAGTGATATAAACTTGATAATTCTGTAGGTCTTGTTTCTTGAAAGTCTGATTTCCATTTCCACACATCTTTTTCACATCTACTGAAATCACTTGCCATATTACGTGAAAAGAAGTTGTTTTAAGGCCATACTGGGTCCAACAATTGGTATCAGAGCAGATTAAATAAACTATTTTCAAACGATCAATCGCTCATCTTCTTTTCTCTAAATATGGACAGCTTTCAATCCTGGAATAATGCTTTTAACATTGGTTCTATGTCCAAACCTCCGACTCTGGTCAGAGAGGAATACCCCCAATGGAAAATCAGGATGGTCATGACCGAGCTCTGTTTCAATCCATTGAAAGGGGTCTACATATACCAATGACTGTTATACCAGCTATTCCAGCAACTGACCAATCACCTGCTATCCCTGCCTCCCACGCTCCAAAAAGTGAAATACTTTGGAGTGAGGAAGACAAGGAAAAGGTGGCTGGGGATGAAAGGGCAAAGTCACTTTTAATAATTGCCATCCCCAATGACATATTTTCACAAGTTGATGCATGTGCATCAGCCAAGGAAATTTGGGATCAGTTGGAAAATCTTTGTGAATGAGGAGAAAGGATGAGAAGAAACAAGAGAACAAATAATGTCTCATCTTATGAAAGGTTTAAAAGTTTTCCAAATGAAAGATTAAATGATACATATCAAAGATTTACAAAACTTTTAAACGAGCTAAAGAAATTTGGAATAACTAAGTCAAATGATGAAAGAAACATAAAATTTCTTGATGCCCTTCCTAGAGAATGGATAAGTCTAACCATGACTTTATCATCAACCTTAGAACTAGGAAACATGAGTCTTCATGACTTATACAGCATCTTGGTCCCTAGAGAGGAAGAAATATTTGAAGAAACCATTCAAAGAGGGGGATATTTAGCTCTTATCTCAAACTCATAAAGATCAACAACAACCAATGATCCACAACCATCAAACAGCCAAAATCTTGAAACTTCTGATGCATCATCAGACTTTTCAGCTTTTGCTGAAGCAATAGCACTGCTCACCAAAACATTTGAGCAGAGGTTGAGGGGAGGTAGCCAGAGATACCAGAGAAGTGACAGAGGAAGGATGGATGGAAGATCTAAAGAAGAGGTTAGATCTAAGGATAAAGGGAAGGCTGAAGTTGTGTGTTACAAGTGCAAGCAGAGAGGTCATTATGCATCAGAATGCAAGAGCAAAAAGCTGAAGGATGTTGCATATTATGAGAAAAAGCTTGAAGAAGCAAAGAAACAGCAACAAGTAAGTTTAATTGCTGGAACAGATACATGGTTATCTGATGATTCTTCTGATGATGAAGAAGAAGAATTGGCAAATTTCTGCCTCATGGCACTCTCTGAAGGTCTACTAGAAACTTCAGAACAAAAGGTAAATTTAGACAATCTTGATCTTGAACACAAGCTAAACACGCTCATGTTTGATTTTCTAAATCTGCAAGAAAAACATCAATCAGATATTAGAAAATCTGATGAGTTGCAAAGGACTTTGAATAAAATCATTCTTGAAAACCAACTTCTTATAGAGGATAGTTTAGATCAAAGAGCTAAAATTGAGTTTTATGAAAATGAAAGAAAAGATCTTTACAAGAAAATCAATGACAAAGAAATCAATGTAAGAGTTTTCAACAAGCCAAAGAGTTCATAAATTTTATTGAGTCCACACCAAAGAACAAAGGAGAGGGTTTAGGTTATACAAGATCTACAAGATCAAATGGAAATAAACCCACTATCTTTGTAAAAGCAACTCATCAGAATTCTGATAAATTTTCATCAGAATCTGAATCTTGCAAAACAACCTGTTCTGAATACTCTTTTGAAAAGCCAAACTTCAAAACAAACATAAGTGAATGCAGTCAAGAATCTGTAAAGACTCCAGAAGCAGTTCATTCATCTTTTCAAAATTATCCACTCATTCCATCACAAGAAGAAATATCAGAAAATTCTGATAACTCTTGTATGTGTGTTGACATACTGAAGCTTGTTCAACACCATCTTCAAAAGAAAACTGTAAAATTTGTTAATGGCTCAGCATATAACAGAGTTTCTGATGCAAAACCAAGAAGAAGAAATAAATTTATCCCATCAGAAATAGTACCCAAGCATGCATGGGTACCAAAGACCCTCTAATCATTTCATTTCAGGACCATCATGTGCAGCAGATCTGGTACTGCGACTCAGGGAGCTCCAAGCACATGACTGGGGACAGGAGCTTACTCAGCAACTTTGTTTCAAGGCTGGGTAGAATGGTAAATTTTGGAAATGGAGTGAAAGGGGGGATCAGGGGATATGGATGCATAAGGTATGGTTGTTTGACCATAGAGAGAGTAGCCTATGTTGAAGGCTTAACAAATAATCTGCTTTGTTATGGTCAGTTCAATGATAAAAATTACTTAGATAATTTTATCACCAGAAAAATGATTGATAAATTGCTTTAGTGATAATCAAAATCATATATTTGATAAATCACCAGAAAATCTGGCAACTTATCAGAAATTCTGATGAAATCATCAGAAAATCTTATACAACATCAGAACACCTGATAAATCATAAGAATTCTGGTGAATCATCAGAAAATATGCTGGATAATCAGAATTATCGAAGTTCATTAAAACAAATTGCTGCATTTGATCATCCTCATTCATATCTCTTGACAATATATTCATAAATTGTACATTGGCAATTTTTTTTTTAAAATAAATATATATTTACACAAAAGAGGTTTTTGATTCTTGTTAGTGCTGATAACGTCATTCAACAGAAAATTTCTGGGAACTCGTTAATATGGAACTTTCTCTCTCCTTCATTTATTACACCCCATGATGTATTAAGAAGGTTGAAGTGACATATTGGTAGGCTACAATGATACATTACCAGAAATTGGCCGCCTAAATCATTTAATGCAAGTGTAGTGGAGAAGAAACTTATCTCTGTTATTTTTTTCTGTCCTCTGGTAATCATTAAAATAACAGAGATTGCGGTGAAGAAAATCTACAAGTTGGTAGCTTCCATTTATGGCAAATATTAAGTTTACTATAAATAATCACCACTTTGAGTTAAAATCTGTCTTCTTCACTCCTCTTCTTCATCTCATATTCACACACACTCACAAAATGAACACCATCAAAGATGAATGCTTCCCACTTATTCTTTATCCATATCATAACCTTAGATTGAGGACCAATCTGGAAGGTCCTCAGTGGGAAGGGTGTCAATTTGTGCTTAAGATGCTCATGAGTAGCAACTTGAGCTATGCCCTCACTGCTCATATAAGTGTTCATCTAGAGATTCTTCAAATCTTCTGGAAGAATGCAACATTATCTGAGTATCAGAACAGGGAACAGATGGTCATCAAGAGTGAGGTGTTAAATCAACAAATTGTGTTAAATGAAGCCACCATCAGGACAGCTCTTCAACTCAATGATGATAATGACGTCTTGATGTTCACAAGGGCTCAGAAGGATGATGTCCTGAGACAAATGGGTTATCACACACAAACCCAACAACGAGCAATCAACAAACATGGCTTCATCAAGCCATGGCAATATCTTGTCACACAGATGGGAGCATGCTTTTCAAAGAAGGTCATCAATCATCATGAAGTATCTCTTAGATTGATGGAGCCTATACTGGCACTTGTACTCAAAGTACCTTACAATTTCTCTCATTATCTAATGAGTGATTTTGCAAGTAATATGTGGGTTGGTAAGCGATTCTTAATGTATCCTCGTTTTCTGATAAAGATAATAACGAGCCAGCTAGACTTTGCAGGCATTCCTGCAAGTTATCCAAGAGCTGATATGAGACTTCAAGAAAACATGGGTCTCAGCATGCTTGTACCCACCAACCACAACTTTGGGTTGATAACTGATCTGTTGTTGCTCCTGGAAATGGAACATGGTGAAGGCATAGATATTGATTAGGTTTTGTTTGCTTTGCTTGTACATGTTTTTCTCTGTTAATATGTCAATATTATGTGCTTGCTCGATTATCTGTTTATGGTGTATATTTTTGGGAAATGGGTAAAATGAAATGATCATCAGAAATCAAAATTCTGACTCAAAACTCAAGGTTTCTGATGACAGAAGACAAAATCTGGAATGGATCTAAATTTTCTTTCTGATAAAACTTCAATAAAAAAAACTGATTTAGAAAATATCAGAAAAACGCTAAGAGACATGGACATCACCAGAAATACAAATGTGAGTCTTCTGATCCTATCTCATTCCCTCTCATCTAAAAAAAAAAAATATGTTGAAGAGGATCACAAGTTTAGGGGGAAAACTCAGAAATTCTGTTGAAAAGTCTGTTTACTTCTGTTGACCACATCTAAAAGGTCAACAGAAGTCAGAACAAAAGGGAATACATATGTTCAACAGAATTTAGGTTAAATTTCTAATGACATCATTAGAATGGGAATTTTGACTTACAAAGAAAAGAGGATGCAAATGAAGGAAGATGATTGGACCTCCTATCTAATGGGGTCCACAAAGAAGAAAATGTATCATAGAACCGATAGTTTTCTCCAATCAAATTGAAGATCAACACTTTCGTGAAGAAATAATTGAAGAAACTACAAATTGAAGGGACAAGTTGAAAAGGCATAACCACGATTACGTGATAAATCATCTCATTAATATCTTGATACCCACGATCCAACGGTTACATTCTGAACCAATAACTCATTTCACACGATCTAACGGTTATAAAGACATTTAATGAGCTCTTAACCACCATTACATGCCACGTTCTAAAATCCCCTCAACTCCATACACCCACAATACACTGCTGAAACACTCCTATATAACACACACTTAGCAGAAATTCAAAAATCACTCACCTTCCTCACAAAAACTTCAACCCTGAAAATCCCCTGTTTCTCACTTACAATTCAAAAATAGCTAAATTGTAAACCCTAACTCACAAAGATCAAAAATGGCAGAAGTAAACCTCAACATCCCAATTGTTCAACATGAAGTACCTTTTGTTGAAGAAGCAGAATTTCTACCAATGAAGGAAAACAATCTGCTGATGAATACAGAGCATTCAGAGTATGATAAAAGATGTCAACTTCTGGTAGAATATCTCACAAAATGTCCAATCTCAGGAGTACTAACAAAAGGAAGAGAAGTACCAGAAAGGCTACTACAGCAATTTGTTCATACCTTTAATGAAGTTGAAGAAAATCAGGTGTCTGCTCATGTATGGGGAAGTGATTATGTAACATTAACCCCTGCAAGAGTAAGAGAATGGCTTGAACTGCCTATTCTTGATGGTTACACTGAAGCTCCAAGCAGAAAAGATTTAATAAGCTTAGTCATTGGGCTTGGCTACAAGAAAAGGGATATCAACAAAATTGGAGCAATTAGAAGAAGTGAATTGCCAGCCATCTGGCAAGTGATGATGGAAGTGCTAAACAAATGTCTCACCTCAAAGATAGGAGGAACTGATCAAATCAGTTAAGCTATTCTGACAATCATGTTTGGACTCATAAATGGGCTCAAAATCGATTATGGGTCAGAAATTTTTAACCTTCTAAAAAGATCAATCATCACCAGAAATGGAAAAAATAACCTCTCATCTGCCATATCCAAGGTTAATCTCAATTTTCATTTCTGAAGCATTTATTGAAAGAAATATGGAAATTCAAATCTTGGAAGATGTCTGGAGATCAAAAACCATGAAGGCCTGGAGTTCCAATCATGGATGGGAATCAGACAAAGATGTCCCTGTGTTACCAGAAAGCATGTTATGCTTCATTGCACCAGACTCACAATACAGAATACAACATGAAAAACTTCTGACAAAATCAGATTCTCCAACAGAAGAACCCAGCAGAGAAGTTGTGAACTGTTCTTCATCAACAGAAAAAGGAGATGATGAGAAGTCCTCGCCATCAGAAAAGGAGGGTGCAGAAGGAAGAAGAATTCTGGAGACAGCTAGCTTGGAGATAGCTAACTCACCAGAAAACAAAGAAGAACATGCTGAAAGTCAACAGATTCATGAAGCAGGAATTCATCATGAATTTGAAATCCATCAAGAACATTATGCAGAATCACATATTGCTGGAGAAACTCATACTGCTGAAATTGAAGCCACTGAAGTCATACATTATGATGAATCTCACATTGTTGGTACATCTCTTTTAAACACTGTTTTAGTTGAGTCTCAGAGAGAAGAAACAAAATCAGAGAGCTCAGTTAATGTATCCTACAAGATAGAATACAGAACAACTAAGATTGATGAGGAGGTTACTAGTTCCATTAATCTCAACTCTGAATCAGAAAATGAGGAAGAGGATGAGATCCCAACAGATAGAGATCAGGAAACTGATCAAGGAAATCTGGCTAAAGGTAATTTGTTTACCTCAAAAACTTGTGGAGAATCATATGTTGATATGGTTCAAGGTGACAAGGAAATCCACGATGAAAATGAGTTTTTCATCACTGGTGGAGATGATTCTGGTAAACTTAAAGCTGCACCAAAATCTGGTAAAGCCAAAAGTGACCCAATCATTTCCAAAACAGCAGCCAATGTGTTTGCAGCTGGTATGTTACGAGGAACATCTGTTGTTCCCAATATCCCTGAAACACCCATGAACCAAGAAAATTTAGAAACAGTGCTGGAAAATGTTTACAAAATCTGCAAAAGAAATCCAGTTGAAGAAAAACTTGATATGTTGCTGTCAGAAATACAAGATCAAAGGGCTGATATGAAGACTTTGTCAGAATCAGTGGAGGAAATAAAGAAACAAACTGAAGAAAACACTGAAGCACTAAATCTCTTCAAAAGATGAAAGAAAAGGCACCAGAATCCACCATCTCTGCATCAGAAATCCAGAAGATTCTCACTGAAATAGAAAAGATCAAGGCACAAGTTGCAAATGCAGAAGAATCAAGGCAATCAAGCAGTTCAAACAAAGTTTTGGAGGAAGTTACCATGCTAAGGGAAAGCAATAACAGTATCACAAATGCCCTTGAGAAGCTGTCAAAAGAATGGGCTGTAATTCAGACAAAAGCTCAAACTGAATTCACAAATGTTCAGAAAAACATAACCAGCAACTCAAAACAGGTAAAAGAAGTGCAACAACTAATAGAGAAGATGCATTTCAACATTCCAAGATTGGCCAAAGTGGAGCCCCAAGAACTCGTGAAAGAAATTCCTGCTGAAAGATCACATCAAGAAGCTCCAAAGTCAACTCCTCAACAAACATTAACCACACCAATCACCAAAGCTGGAACCACAATGATGGGTCCACCTCCAAATGTCCCAAGAGATGAAATGCTGAAAACGTTAGCAACTACAAAACCTCAAGTTATTACAAATTTGAAATTGCTAGCAGCTGTCCCAAATCCAACATTGTCTGATGATTCAGCCATAAGTAAGTATATGAATATACAAACAATGAATGAATGGGAACAAGAAGGTGATTCATCAACAAAATCAAAGATTGTTAAGAGAAAAATCTCTGAAACCAGGTCTGTCATGGTTAAAGAGATTGCCAGGGATGTAATGATATTCCCTGAGTACAATCTGGTGAGCTATTATTTAACAAAAGAAGATGAAATACCAAGATCAATGTCTCCTACCAGACTGGGTTTAAGAGAAGAAAGGATAAAAAGAGGGTCAGATAGCATTCACAAACAGAATAAGAATCCAGTAAGGAGAATTTCAAAAGTGGATGAAGTGAAAGTTGCAACCGATGATATTGGAGGAACTCATGTGCAAAACAAATACACACTTCTGAGAGAAAATGGAGAAGAACAAAAGGTGACTGATGAAGAACTAGCTGACCAGTTGCATCCTATAGACATTCTGTTTATAAAGGATTACTATGAAAAGGAAAAGAAAAATAACCAAGAGGTCAGAAGGGCGCTAAATGGCATATCAAAGGCTGGAATACTGTTGTTTGAAAGAATGGCTTTTTCAGACTTTGATCTATGCATCAATTTTGAGCATGTACACAACAAAAAGGTGTATGTCAAATCACCAAAGACAAAAGTTCCCTCAGATATATTGGAAGATGCAAGATCTGGAGACATCATTATGCTGACAAGTAAAAAAGGAGAACATGACTATGGTGCAATCTTCAGAGATCATGAGAATAACAAAGCTCTGTTCAGAAGTGTTGACATTTGTAAGTACTCAAATCAAACTCTGAAGTATATCTTGAAAACCATGAACAAAAGACAAGAACATCTTCAGAAGATAGGAAAGAACTTGGAAGAAAACAGAAAAGAAATTGAGCAAATGCTTGAAGAATGGATCCAAGCAAGGGAATGGTACAAAGACATGTATGTCAGCTGCAACAAGTATATCTCTTACAAAAAGCAGTTAAAGACAGGAGATGTGCACAAAAGAGTGAAGCTGACTTGAAGAACTTGTTCATTTGAATTTTCATCTTTTATGTAATTTGTTTTTCAAAAACATCAGTAACTGTTTTGTTTAATTTTGCAAGTATTTTGTTTCCATTGTTTGGAAATTTTCTGTTCATAAGGTAGTTCATTTTCTTACAATACTTAGGGGGAAACTGTTAGGAAACTTTATTTGTAAGTATTGAAGAAAATCACAATCAACTGGATCTATGAAGAGATCACAGTCCTGAAGATCACGAACAAGAAAAAGAAGATCAGATGGGACAACAGAAATGCACAGCATCTACTTCAAAGAAACACAAGTTGATCAAGAGCTGAATTGGATTATCAGAAAAGGTCACTTCTAATGGATCTGATGATATTTCTGATGAAATATCATCAGTTTCTGACGATTCTGATCATCAGGATTTTTCTGATGATTTGTTCACCAGAATTTCTGATGAAGTGGTTTATCATAATTTCTGGTGAAACACCCCACTTGTCTAAAGTTGGCTCTATCCTGCCACAATTACCGATGCAAGTTGACATTATTGGATATCATGATGAAAAAGGCAACTTGAACGTTGGATTCAATGAATATGTCAATTGGCCACTTTTTGCAGGACTTATTGCATGAATAAACTATTGTTTATTCATGCACCCCAGGTGAAGCAACGTGAGTTTGAAGCTTATCATTCATACATACATACTCCATTGCCCTCTCACCCACAGAATTCAAGATTCATTTGTACTAGATAATAATCTTACAATCACCTTGTAAACCATTTTGTTTCAAAGTGATATAAACTTGATAATTCTGTAGGTCTTGTTTCTTGAAAGTCTGATTTCCATTTCCGCACATCTTTTTCACATCTACTGAAATCACTTGCCATATTACGTGAAAAGAAGTTGTTTTAAGGCCATACTGGGTCCAGCACCGGTTGACGTGTTGACCCGAAAACCCGAACCGAAACCAGTTGACTGATTCGAACCAACTCTGACCGTTGACTCGAACTGAACCTGTGTTGACCCGAGTTGACTCGGGTTTGACTCAGTCAACCCGGTGTTGACTGCGTTTGACCCATTGACCGAACACCATTTTTTTTTACCCGATCTCGTAGTCTCGAACCTGATAACCCGTAGCAAAACTGGACTTGAACCGAAACTGAAACTCATACCCGAACAACACCACTGCGTTCGTGGTGTCGCCGGCGCCGTTAAAACGGTATGCCACCGTCGGCCGCATCCACAACGGAGAGAAACACCACCGCCGCCATTTAACTGGTCACCGGCCGTCGATCCTTGTCGGTCTCTCTCTCTCTTTGGCTTTTCTGATCTTCTCCGTCTCTTTCCTGCTCGAACAACCCGACGCCGCCACCGCCGGTACTTTCAAGGGGGGGGGTGTCGACTTCACTGGAGAAAGGGAGGAGCAGGGGATGTGCGTGGCCGGTGAGAAAACGGGGGTTGAGGGTGGATCCGAGAGGTGTTGCGGGTGATTATAAGTATTTGTGTAGTTTGTAAATGAGATCGAGATAGTGGGAGAGAGAAGATGTAAGTTCAGTGGGTGTTTGTTAGTGCATGCGTCTGTCGACTTCATCTTGTATCGAGTCTTGTACTTAGAGTGTTAGATCAGGGCACGTTGTTCGAGATTTAAATGTAATTTCGCTTGAAAGGATGTAATTCCGCTTGAAAGGTCATAAGGTAATTCCGCGCGAAATTAGATTCCGCTTGGAATCTAATCTCGCTTGGAACCCTTTCAAACGGAATTAGGAGCCTATAAATACCCCTTCAAGTGAAATCAGTTGTAAGAATTCCGGTTTCAGTGCCGAACTGCTGCCGAAGTGTCGTCTCGCTGTAATTTGTTGTTAAATCAATCATATGACAGTTTAAAGTGATATTCTAGCTGAATTGAACTCGATACGTCTGTTTCCGCCATTCGTATTGAGAAAAACTCTTCTGATCGACTCGTTCGAGTCAGAAAACGATCCTACAAGTGGTATCAGAGCTCAGGAGGAAGAGTTCTTACCAATTCAGCTGCAATTTCTGATTTCTACACCTTCTTTTTCAAAATTTACATCTTTTCACGGATAAAATGTCTTGAATTTCATACATTGTACTCGCAATTGTGTTTTAACAAATCCTTGAGAAAATTGGACCTTAATTCGATCTAAAATTGATAAAATTTGTAATTTCGTTTAAAAAACAGCTCGAGTTGATGATGTCAGCAGCATTTCATACGGGATTAGACGGTTAATTCCGCTTGAAACCGGTATTCCGTTTGAGTAATCCCGTTTGAGATCAGCTATTCCGCTCCAGATTGATAATTCCGTTTGAAATTTTTCAAGCAAAATAAGTAATTCCGTTTCAAGTTGGTATTCCGTTTGAAAGGGGTGTTTGTTCACACGGAATTAGGTATTTCGTTTGAAAAGGGTATTCCGTTTGAAAACTGATTTCGCTTGAAGTTGTCTAACTGTTGATTCCGTTTGAACCGGGTTATTTCGCTCTAAAAGTAATTTCGTTTGAGAGTGTAATTCCGCTTGGAAACTAATTTCACTTGAAAACAGTGTTTGTGAATTTCTTGAAAACCGAATCATGGAAGAGGAATTTTATAACGCATTTGCAACTACCCCGACTACTCCGGCATCTGTTACTCAGAACTTGACCATGGAAAATGAAACGGGCACTATGCAAAAACCACCAAAGCTCATGAACATTGAAGTGAATAAAGGATGGGAAGAACGATTTGAGAATTGGGTACAAGCAAATTATTTGGATGCTTGGGAATGTGTTGAGACAAAATATGTTAGACCGACGAATGATGAGGAAGAGGAGATTGCGATTAAAGATTTAAGTGTTGATGATAGGAAGAAATACAAAAATGAAAAGATGATGATTAGTCTATTGCATCAAGCTGTGAAAGAAGATATCTTGGTTTTACTGCAACACACTGGAAGTGCATATTCAATTTGGAGAGCTTTAAAATCAAAGTTTGTTGGAAGTAAAGAAATGATCAAGAACAAAAAGTCACTTTTGAAGAAAGAATTCGATTTATTTCGTGGTTTGAGAACTGAAAGCACAAAGCAGATCATCGAAAGATATTGCAATCTGTTAGTTCAAATTAAAAGAGTGAGCATCAATAAAGACAATGAAGAGTTGGTAGAAAAATTGGCTGATGCGTTGCCACATGAAACTTGGGGCACGTATTTGATGATGTTGAGAAATAAGAAAGATTTTAGCAATTTGACACTGAACAAGTTCATTGAAAAACTTGAAGCTCAAGAAATGGAACAGAGGAAGATCTCAAGAATGAAGGATTTTGATGGTGAACAAGATATCGGTCTTTATTACAAAGGAGGTATCAGTGACAAGAACAACATGTCACCAAAAGTTGAAACTGCATTCAATGCTAAAAGCTCATCTGGAGGAACATCTAAAGGATCAAACAGCAAAACGAGTTTTTCTTCATATCCATCATTTGATCCAAACTTTTCAACAACAAAGAATGGAAAGAGGCTACAATGCAATATTGTGTTGAATCTTGAGAATGATGAAAATTTCTCAGAAGAGGTTGCAAAGAATCACATGTCTTTGTTGGGAACTGTGCTTGAATCATATAGAAGTCTTGTAGCAGGAAAGATCGGGAATCCAATGTTGACAAAAGAGGATTACGATCAGATTGATGCTGAGGAGATGGAATTGATGGATATAAAGTGGTGTTTAGCAAGTGTGTTGAGGAGAGCTGAGAAATTTAAACAGATCACAGGAAGAGATAATTTTTGTGATGCAAATGTTTCTACTTTAGGATTTGATAAATCTAAAGTTACTTGTTTTCGTTGCAGGGAAAAAGGACACTTCAAGAGGGAGTGCCAAAACCGCGAAGCAAGTGGAGCTCAAAATCCGTTCAACAACAATGATTATTATCGGAAAGCAATTTATTATCAAGTTGCTCAACAACCACATCAACAACAACCACAAACTGCTCATGGCAGGAAAGAGATTGAAGAATCATCAAAGAGAGCATGTATGGTGAATCAAGAAGATAAGAAATCATCAAAAGGTTTCAGTTGGGACAAATATGTTTCAACGGATAGTAAAGCATGCCTGATAAATCAAGATGATGAAAAATTACCAGAAGGGTTTAGCTGGGCAAATTTTAGTTGGGATGATTATGATCCTAACAAGAAGTTAAATCATAAAGCCTTTGTTGTTAGAGTTGCTAACGAGAGTGATAATGATGATGATTATTATGCAAGGAGAATGGAAAAGCATTTGAAAATGATGGAAGAATTTGACAGTGATGATGAAAAAGCTAAAAAGAAAAAGAAAAAGGTTAAAAAACCTATCAGCAGTGATGATGAAGAAGTTCCAGTGATAAGGAAAACAGTCAAAGATATTCCAGTTTTCAAAGTTGATGCAGAAGCTGATGCACAAAAGATTCCGGTGAAATATGAAAACTGTGAAGCAGTGAAGAAGCAGAACAGTACATTGATTCATAACCTGAACAGATTGAAGGAATCTTATGATGTCTTGAACAAAGCAATGAATCAGTACAATCTGTCAAGCAGTGAACAAGCAACAACTATGAAAACTCTTCAAGGAGCTTTTATGACAAAACAGAAAAGTGTTAACAGTTACATTGAGAAATGTGCTGTGCTTGAACAGAAACTGGAAACCCAGAGGATTGAAACAGAGAGAGTTAATAGGTTGTTAAAAAGTTACTCATGTACTTCTTATGTTATTGACAGGGTTTATCCAACTGTTGAAGGCATTTGATGAAGATGAAGTATCTGAAGACAAGAGTTCTGAAAAGAAGAAGGATACTGAAGTGAATGTTTCTGGTAAGAAACAAAGTGCCAGTTATACAAAGTGTCCACCCCCGCTTGAAAATGGATATTCTCCACGAAATCCAAATTCAGAAAGAGTCAAAAAGGCAACCTATTTACAGTGGGAGTCTGAGTCTACAGAAAATTTGCCAGACAACATTGATGTTACTTTTACATCATCTGACACTGATCATGAGTCCGAATTAATAAAGAAAGTGGTCGATCAGGTGTTGGATAACGATGAAACCGAGGAGTCAAAGTTGGAGTCAAACTCGGAGTCAAAGTCTGACAAGTCAGAGTCAACAGTCAAAAAGGACAAACGGGTTTACAATAAAGAATTTCTTCTATCAAAATCTAATTTGAATGACGAAACATTCAAAGTTGCATATACATTGAATGATTCCGACAAATTGTATTCTGATGAGGAATTTCCAATAAGAGGTGTTAAACCAGAAATGATTAAAAAGGTTTTCAAATTAACAGAAATTAATATTTCTGAAATAAAAGATGAAAATCTTTCTAAAAAACCTAATCCTTACACCTCAAGAGTTCAACAACGTTTAAACAAGAAAAAGGGTTACAGTTCTGGTTCAGGTTATCGAAAGAAACCAAACCATAACAGTAATTTCAAAAAGAAAGGTCTTGGTTTTATTCCACCAGAAAATTATAAAAATGAAAAATATGTTCGAGATTTTAAATCAAAAATGATATTTGTTTCAGGTACATCTTCTGAAGAGGAAAAAGAAAATTTGTTCAGAAAACAGTCGAACAAAGAATTCCTTGCGAAGAAGCAAGAAGAAATGGAGAAGATGGTTGATCAAAAGAAGAAGGAGACTCGAACATGTTTTAAATGTGGTAAAATTGGACATCTAGCTGTGAAATGTTCACAAGTAATTCAAACCAAACAGGGAGTTTCTAAACTGAAAGAAAAAATGGTTGAGTTTGAACCACCAATTGAGAGAACTAAACTTTTCAAAAATTTGAAATTTGAAATTGGTGAATGTTCAAAGAGGTTTTACAAGAAAAGTGCAAATCTTGACAACCAAAAATGGGTTGTTAAGAAATCTGATGATAGTTCTAGCAATGATTCTGATTCGTCAAAATCAGAGGAGCTATCTTATGGCGATGAATCTGATTCCACAAAGTCAGAGGAGCCACAGGTTGTGGAAAAAGGTGAAAAATCAGTGCCGATAGTGGATGATGTGAACTTTCCACCACTTCGGGCTGAAAATTTTAAGAAGAAAATTGGTAAAGTTGAGATTTCAAATCAATTTTTCTCTGAAAAGAAAGAATTTGATATTGAAAAGGCTTTTAACACCAAAGTGCAACATATTTTTGGAAAAATGGTTGATGGAAAAGTCAAAGGAGTGAAGGAGTTTTATGAGAAAAAATTGAAGAAACCAGGTAAGGTTGTTTCATCTTAGGTTTGTGACTGGGATGGAACATATTATGATGAATGAAAAATCTGGATTTGCCGGAGCTCCCAGGTTGGTAAGAGTGGAGCAGGAATCGGCATCTTTCTTGAGAAATTCACTCTGGTGATATTTCGACTTACAAGTGGTAAATCAGGGACATTAAGTTGTACTTTGTAACACCTCGAAAATTCACGTCCTATAATGTATTGACACGTGCCATAAGCTTGAACGTGTGAAAGAATACTCTAGAGGGACTAACGTTGACAAACATGAAAAGTATGTGAATACAAGGGTTCAAAATGTCAACAATGAATAAATATACTTTACAATAACCCAACATGATGTTTATACCCTTAAACGAATGAATCATGGATCATACGAAGATAATTGTGAAAGAAAGTGAGGGAATACAAACTACAGGGGTTAAATGTGTCAACATGTTTAAGTCATACCTCTGAGTGACCTTTTAGCAAACCCGAAGCTTTGTAACGATTAATTATGCTCACTAGAATACATGGTAAAAATTTCACCAAGTTTCGTTATCGTATGAGAAAGTTATGATAAAATTTACACACGAGGGGTTAATAGTGTCAACGTTGAAAATTATGACTTTTCGGGTAAACACAAAGCAAACCAAGGACTTAACAAAGTGGGTATAAGTCTTGAAGCCCTTATAAGTAAATTTGAGGGGCTCATAATGCAAGAAATAAAGTGGAATGCCCTTTCGAAGGACCAAGAGCCAAGGATGCAATAATGGAAAAGTTTGAAATCTGACAGCAGGACTCAGGTGGGCCGCGTAAGCCTTAACAGAAGCTTACGCGGGCCGCGTCCGATCCCCAGATACAGAAAGTTGGGACAGCAGCCTGTTTAAGCACAATAACCGACTTTAGAAGATATTTTCCACTCCATGGGCGACCCCTACATGCTTTTAGACCTTAGGGGCACTTGTAAATGATCTGGGAACAATGCTAGACTTGTGTGGCATGATCATAAGCAACAAAAATCACTATAAAAGGCCCCTTATGTTGCAACAATTTGATCACACCTTCCATCTGCATTCTTGAAGACTTCTGGAGCTCCAAAGCAGACCCAAGTCATCCCTAGTCGTGCATAGGACTTTGGTAAGTACCCTTGACCTTCCTTAATTGAGTTTTATTTAGTTATTAGCCTAAAAGTCAAACCGTCGTAATTAACGTTTGACTTAGCGATTAATCATTAATGGTCCAGTGATTAGTCGAATTGAAGGTAGTTATAAGTTGGTAATTATGTGGGCATTAAACCCTTAAAAGGGGCACCCTCGAATTCCCACTCTAACTAGACCATTTGTCGGGTCAAAGTTGTTTAGAAAAAGTCAACAGAATGCTAATCTTCGAATTAACGCATAATTAGCAATGTAGAAGGCATGTAACCTATTTTATCACTCATATAACTTGGTAATAAGTATAAGAACTGGTCTAAGCTTGTTTGATCCGACAATTTTCTGTTTAGACCCGGTTCGGAACCGAAAGTCGCAAAACTTTGACTTTTGCTTTGACTTCAGTTCTGACCCGATTTAGTATGATTTTAAAATTCCTTAGAGATTCCTTAGGACCAGGCTACTTGTTGGTATAACCCTCTGTGGTTGGTTCAATGATTTCCCGATTCGTTTACACGTTTCCGTTAATTGCTTAATGTTGACCATAATGCCCTTTTGGCCATAAAACGAGAATTTTGGATATGTGAAAGGACAATAATCTTTGTTGCTGAATTATAAACATGTCCCTAAAGTTTCATATCAGTTCGATGTCCAGAATAGGAGTTATGCTAAATAGCGCACTTAAGAAGCTTTTCGTTAATTAAACGGCGCAATTAGCATAACGCCTATCTAAACCCAATTTTTGACACCAAACCTTTTACCCACTGATGTAATATAATATTTTGAGATTTTTGAAGATTTTTAATTATTTTTAAACTGATCATAACCTAAGCTTATCGCCTAAATTCGGTAAAAACCGATTATACCCTTTTTGTGTATAAAATGAGTTCTACATAATATTTTGACACCAATCCAATTGCTAATGATTATAAATAATAAATGAAGTATTTTGAATTTTATAACCTGATCAGAAAACTCAGATTTCCTGTATAACCCGGAAATCGCTTAAAATGGCTTTTTAAGCGTATTAAACACATAGTTTATGTTTAAAACCATTTTGTCATATAAGACTTATTACCAACTGATATGACCTATTAAAATAAGCTATTTTACTGATGTATTCAGACCCGAATCTCAAAATTTCATTTAATCTCTTTTATAACCTTTAAAATGACCAAAATACCCCTACGGGGCTTAATTGGTGATTAAACTCGTTTTGGGCATAATGGAAGGTATCCTACTGATATCACAACATATTTAAAGCATATTGACTTAGGAAACCTGTATATGACTCTTACGGTTACCCGTTACGCTTCTTGCGCGTTCGGTTCGGTTTATGTAACTAGTTTGCATAAATTAGCCGAAACGGGTCAAACCTTATCGTTTTTATCTCAAAATATAGAATGTGTTTAGATTACCCATATTACACAAGTCTTCAAACTTGTCGGGTCTAAATCACATTCTATTCCGGTCTTCGCTTAATCGTGCGTTGGAACCGTATCTTTCTTTAAAACTAACCGGTCTAAGTTTAGGCTTAACTAAGACCCGTTAGGATTCTAATAGGTTATTATAAACCTTCGTTCCAGAGTAGGAGACCCGGTAAAACCTACACGCACTTGCTATTTGTGATTGATACTTGCAAAGGTAAATACTTTTAACTTATTTTCCCTATACGGGCTTGGGGTACGGTATATAAATTACCGCTTGGTCCGGCATTGAATCTTTAATCGAATAGAGGTTAAATCATTTATATGCTCCGTTTTGAAATGTTTTGTTTGCTTAAAGCCTTTGGGGGGTTAATGACCATGTCCCGGATATCCTTGGCATCATCTTACGAGATGGCCACGACCTGAGCACGGGGTGTAGGCGTACACCCGTCAGTGCATAAATAAATAATGTGGTGTGTCTATTGATCTTTAACCCGGTCTACGGATCGGGCTACTGAACGCATAAGGAACATGTAATTCTTTTACAAGATTATATACAAATAATTATCCCAAGTTATAAAGAGTTTGTGCCACGTGCATTCAAATCAATTTTATTAAACTTTTCAAAATGAGTCAGTTAATTGTATTTACCAGTGTAAACTGACGTATTTTCCCAAAAAGATTAAGTGCAGGTACTACGCGAACTAGGCTGGCTTTCTCCTAGCGTCCACAATAACTCTTGCAAGCTTGGATGTCAAAACTGTTGAACAATGTTTCCTATTTATTTTTGATCCACCTGTGGATTTAAATTCAACTATTTGTGATATTTGATATTACAATTTATTAAAGTTGAAATACATCTATCTTTGCTTCCGCTGTGCATTTAAATATTGTGTTGTTTGACTGTAATGTTACCAACCACGTCACGTTACTCCCCCACCGGGCCCACCGGGCCCACCGGTAATACGTGGAAATATCGGGGTGTGACAGGTTGGTATCAGAGCCAACATTAAGTGAATCAAACACTAGCCTTTTGTGTTTAACCTCAATAACGCAATTGCACATTCCTAAATTTTCGAGTCTAGACAAATAACATAGGACAAATTCTGCTTTGTTTTATTTTTGTCTTTTATTATATATATTCTTGTTGTTATCTTTGTTTATATTGACAGGTTTAACAATGCCGCCAAGATTCCGAAGAGGAGGAAGAGGTAAAGGGCCAATCACCGCCCCTAACGATCACGAGGCCGGGCCTTCTCACCGGCGAGCTCCTTCTACTACTGCGAGTGCCGATCCTCAGGGAAACGGGAGGAACCTTTTTGAGCCCGCTAGACGGTCTGTCTCGCACAGTTCAACACCTCCCTATCGTAATTCTTTTGGGCAGCATTCGGAAAACGAGCCCGATAACCCACAACCTTCGTATATACCTCTTCAGCGATCCCTTTCGCACAATTCCTTTGGCAACCCCACTCCTGTCTTTCAGGTCCGGTTTAACCCGGCAAACTATATTCAAGAACCAGTGGGTTTTAACCCATTGGGACCAGAGGACCACTTCTCAGAAAATAATGCAATGGACATGGACGAGGACACGGATCCCGTCGAACCTGCAAGCGGTACCCCCAACCATCCTATTGAGGTCTCTGATGGTTCATCCTTCCACGGATCACCCTATGGTGGTCCAGACAGTTTCCAAGCAAGGTTTAACCAGCATGAATGGTACTTCACACCTTCTCACCATTTATCACCTCACCAGCAGCAGTAGGATCCCTCTGGGGATTCACGATTCGTGACAGTCACGCCACCGCCTCCACCGCCGCCAGTTCATCAAGCACCCCCAGAACCACCAAGGCGTAGGAGAACGGGCGCACGTATATCTACGCGAGGAGGGGACTTTCACTTCAGCACCCCCCATCACTCAAGTGGCAGTCACTACCCGCCACAACATGAAGACCCACAGATGGGTGGGCCTTCAAAACCAGTGCCAGAGGTGAGTTCTGCACCAGTTGCACCGCAGCCGCCACCAATGGGTGTTGGTAACCCGATTCCTACATACGCTGGGTCTACAGCGTACAATCCGTTTGAGCAGCCGGCTCACACGCATTATAACTATGATGAAGCCGACCCGAACCTTGTAGCGGAGAACTACAACGCCCTTCATCCGGAAGGACCATATGGAGCTCCTTGGGGAGTGGGATATCCAGCTCATGAGTATCAAATACCTGCTCGACCTCTGATTCGACAGCAGTCGCTGCCACCATGATTTTCCCCACCGGAACAGGAGGAAATCCTCCAAAGACTAAGTCAGGTGGAGCATGAGTTTCAAGAGGAACGTAGGAACAACAGGGGTTTCCTCAAAGGCCTAGCAAGCCTGTTGAAGGGGAAGAAGAAGAGGGATCATTAAATCCCTATATGTATTGTTGTATTATCTATTTCAAATCAAGTCCCTGCGTGGACATTTATCTGTGTATTTAGTCCCTGCGTGGACTTGTCTTTAGTCCATGCGTGGACTTGTCTTTTTTCCCTGTGTGGACTTGTCTTTTTGTCCCTGCGTGGACATCTGATTTAGTATTTGATCCCTGCGTGGACTTGTGTTATCGGTTTAGCCCCTGCGTTGGCAAATTGTTTCTGTTAAAAGTCCCGTTTAGGGCAATGTGTAATCCTTTTGATAATTAATGGAATGTTAAGTTTATAAATTTCATTTTTTTGTCATTATATGCATAAATATATTATACATGAAATAAATAAATCGAAAATCATTCCTTTTTAAAATATAATCTGCCTATTATATATTAAATAAGAATCTCAAAGGTATAGCCTAGCCTGCATGTCATTATAAGACTTGGCCAAGATGGTAAGACCTGTTTAAAAGATTCGGATCCTTGTTAACATCTGAAAACATGTTAACGCTCCTGGCAGACGTGATTCGTTACAAACACACACGTCATTCTTATAATAGAATTCTTCAAGAGATTTCCTAACTCGACCCAATGATCTATAAATCATGGGTTTAAATCATCAATTAAGATGATAATATAATAAACATCCATTGGTGATGTAGTGCCTACGGGCCATAAACATTGTCATATAAGACAAAAGACAGTAGTAGTCTACGACTCCCTGTCAGAAAAAGGTAAAGAACTATGTTCAAACCTTCATGCTTTGATTCTCTGAAATCATGGCTTATGATTTAAAAATGTCCCTGTGATTAGGCCTTATGTGCGACTAATAATACTGTTATTGTTTTATAATTAGGATAGATTATAATAGAAATCCTAACCAAATGTGAGTAACAAATTAACCAAATATGGTCTATGGTTACCATGGTTAATGAATTGCCATAAAAGACAATTCCTTAATGAACTCCCAAATAAATTATTGTCGATAACTTATGTAACAGTTCAAGATACATGGCGGACTCGGATGAAATCAATAGTCGGCCAAAGGAGAATCCTGACGCCGCCAGGTTCAATGTGACTGGCACAGAGCTCCAAGCATTAATCGACAATGCTGTTACAAAAACCTTGGATAGGCAGTATAGTGAGGCAAGCGGTACTCGGAGTAGGACCCTATCCGCACCGCATTCTAAGCCTAAGACTCATTATGAGGCTCACAGCAAGCCACCACCCTCCAAGAAGGAAGAACCAAAGAAAGATGATGACGATCGTCACTCTTCAAATGAGCAAAGTGTCCCATCTCAAAGGGTCGTACTGAATCAAGGACCCCGTGATAAGGGTTGCTCCTACAAGTATTTTGTTTCCTGCAAACCCAGGGATTTCACTGGGGAGAAAGGAGCTATAGACTGTATGACATGGTTGGATGAGATGGACACCGTGGTTGATATCAGCGGGTGCGCTGAGAAGGATGTGGTAAAGTTTGTGTCTCAATCGTTCAAAGGTGAGGCCTTAGCCTGGTGGAGATCGTTGATTCAAGCTACTGGGAAGATTCCACTGTACAATATGACTTGGGACCAGTTTGTAGCGTTGATTAGAGAAAACTATTGCCCTCAGCATGAGGTAGAAAAGATTGAGTCGGATTTTCTGTCATTGGTAATGAAAAATCTGGACTGCCAAGCTTACCTCACAAGCTTCAATACAATGTCAAGATTGGTTCCGTATCTGGTGACCCCGGAACCCAAAAGAATAGCTTGTTTCATTGGGGGTTTAGCCCTAGAAATTAAGGCAAGCGTGAAGGCCTCTCGGCCAGCTACTTTCAGATCTGTAGCTGATATATCTTTGTCCCTCACACTGGACGCGGTCAGGCAGAGATCGCTGAGGAACACGGATGCCGAGAAACGGAAGCGTGAAGATGACAATTCACGAAAGTCAGATAAGAAGCACAGGGGAAACAATGACCACAAGAAGGGGTCTGGTTCTAAGAAGGATGGGCATCAATCTGGAGATAAGCCCAAGTGTAAGATTTGTCCGAAGCACCACTTTGGGAGGTGCAGACTTGACACAAAATCCCAGTCTCAACCGAGGCCTTGTGGGATTTGCAAATCTTTGGAACATAAGACCCTAGAGTGCAAGAAACTGAAGGACGCAATGTGCTACAGTTGCAACGAAAAAGGGCACATTAAGACAAATTGCCCAAAATATGCAAAGAAGGCTGATGAAGGAAAGAAGACCAATGCTAGGGTCTTCAGGATGGATACAAAGGAAGCTGTACAGGACGACAATGTGATCACAGGTACCTTCCTTATAAATGATGTTTATACAAGAGTGCTTTTTGATTCAGGCGCTGATAAGTCATTCGTAGATAATAAGTTTTGTGAATTGTTGAAATTGCCTGTCAAAACTTTAAGTGTGAAGTATGAGGTGGAATTAGCAGATGGCACCTTAGAAACCACCTCAACCATATTAGATGGATGTTTCATATCCATTAAGAACTACTCTTTTCCTTTGTCCCTACTTCCTTTGAAGTTAGCCGGTTTCGACATAGTTTTGGGTATGGACTGGTTATCTCATAACCAGGCCCAGATTGTCTACAATAAGAAGCAAGTGGTGATCAAGACTCCGCCTGGTGAATCACTTACCATTCAGGGAGATACCCAGTATGGACTGCCTGAGCAAGTGTCTATGCTCAAGGCCTCTAAGTGTTTAAAGAAGGGTTGTGTCCTCTACATGGCACAAGTGACTATTGATGAGCCGAAGTCTAAGATTGAGGATATTCCTGTCATTTCTGAATACCCCGAAGTTTTTCCTGAAGAACTATCGGGTTTACCACCAGATAGGCAAGTGGAATTCAGAATCGACATCATCCCTGGAGCAGCACCTGTTGCTAGAGCACCTTATAGGCTGGCACCAACAGAGATGAAGGAATTGAGGACACAACTAGATGAATTGCTAGCCAAAGGTTTCATTAGACCTAGTTCATCTCCTTGGGGAGCACCAATCTTATTTGTCAAGAAGAAGGATGGATCGATGCGTCTGTGCATCGATTACCGTGAGCTTAATAAGGTCACTATCAAGAATAGGTATCCTTTGCCCAGGATCGACGATCTGTTCGATCAACTTCATGGGGCAAGTTACTTATCTAAGATTGACTTAAGGTCAGGTTATCATAAACTGAAGGTTAGAGATGAATACGTTCACAAGACTGCATTTAGGACTCGTTACGGTCACTACGAGTTCCTAGTGATGCCTTTTGGGCTCACTAATGCACCAGCAGCATTCATGGATCTCATGAACCGTGTCTGCAAACATTACTTGGATAAATTTGTTATCGTCTTCATTGACGACATTCTGATTTATTCAAAGAATCAGGCTGACCATGAGAAACATCTTCGATGTATTCTTTCACTACTTCAGCAGGAGAAGCTCTATGCCAAAATCTCTAAATGTGAATTCTGGCTTCGAGAAGTCCAATTCCTTGGACACGTGGTTAGTGAACGCGGAATCCAAGTAGACCCCGCTAAGGTTGAAGCTGTCATGAATTGGCAAGAGCCGAAGACGCCCACAGAAATTCGTAGTTTCTTGGGATTGGCAGGATACTACAGGCGCTTTATTGAAATTTTTTCAAGGATTGCTGCATCCCTAACTTCCTTGACTAGGAAGGATATTAAGTTCAATTGGGGACCCAAGCAGCAAGAATCTTTCGATATTGTGAAGCAGAAGTTGAGTAACGCTCCTGTACTGACATTGCCTGAAGGTACCGAAGAATTCGTGGTTTACTGCAACGCATCACACACTGGCATGGGGTGTGTGCTTATGCAGAAAGGAAAGGTTATTGCCTATGCTTCACGTCAGTTAAAGGTGCATGAAAAGAATTACACCACCCATGACTTGGAGTTGGGTGCCGTTGTATTTGCACTGAAGCTATGGAGGCACTATTTATATGGTATCAAGTGTGTGATCTACTCTGATCACAAGAGCCTCCAGCACCTATTTAACCAAAAAGATTTGAACATGAGGCAACGACGTTGGATGGAAACCTTAAATGATTATGACTGTGAGATAAGATACCATTCTGGCAAGGCGAATGTAGTCGCCAATGCCTTGAGTCGAAAGGAAAGGGTGAAGCCCATCCGAATCAATGCCAAGAGCATTGAGATAAAGAATAGTTTAAATGAAAGGTTGTTAGCTGCACAGAAGGAAGCTGTGTTGGAAGCTAACTATCCTAATGAAAAACTAGGAGTAACTGAAGAACAGTTATCCTATGACGAGGACGGAATCCTAAGGTTAAATGGACGAATATGGGTTCCAGTTTATGGAGGACTTAGGGATGTTATCCTCCAGGAAGCCCATAGTTCTAAATATTCCGTTCATCCTGGAGCTGATAAGATGTACCAGGATCTAAAGGCAAACTATTGGTGGATAGGATTGAAGAAGTCTGTAGCCACCTATGTAGCTAAATGCTTGACGTGTGCACAAGTAAAAGCTGAACATCAAAAGCCGTCAAGTTTGCTACAACAGCCTGAACTTCCCACGTGGAAGTGGGAAATGGTGACGATGGATTTCATCACCAAGTTGCCAAAGACAAGGAAAGGAAATGATACGATATGGGTGATAGTAGATAGACTGACTAAGTCAGCACATTTCCTACCCATTAGGGAGACCTATAGCTCCGACATGTTAGCCCAATTGTACGTAGATAAGATTGTATCTCTACATGGCGTGCCTGTGTCTATTATCTCGGACAGAGATACTAGATACACGTCACATTTTTGGAAAAGTTTCCAACAATCTTTGGGCACGCGTTTAAATTTTAGTACGGCTTACCATCCTCAGACGGACGACCAGAGTGAGCGTACTATCCAAACTTTGGAAGACATGCTTCGTGCATGTGTGATTGACTTAGGTGGTAGCTGGGATAACCACCTACCACTAATCGAGTTCTCGTATAACAATAGCTACCATACCAGCATTAAGGCTGCGCCCTTCGATGCCTTGTACGGTAGAAAGTGCAGAACGCCCATTTGTTGGGCGGAAGTTGGAGATGTCCAACTGACAGGACCGGAAATAGTCCTTAAAACGACGGACAAGATTGTCCAGATTCGTGACCGCCTAAAAGCTACCAGGGATAGGCAGAAAAGCTACGCAGATTTAAAGCGTAAACCTTTTAACTTCGAGGTAGGTGACAAAGTGTTGCTTAAAGTATCACCCTGGAAGGGAGTGATGCGATTTGGTAAGAAAGGCAAGTTAAGCCCAAGATACATAGGACCATTTGAGGTCATCGAACGTGTCGGATCAGTTGCCTATAAGTTAAACTTACCTGAAGAGCTCAGTGGTATTCACAATGTATTCCACATCTGCAATCTGAAGAAGTGTTTCGTTGATGAATCACTAGTCATACCACATACAGATGTGCACATAGAAGAGAGCTTGAAGTTTGTTGAAAAACCTGTTTGATCGAGGATCGACAGGTTAAGAAGCTTCGAAGGAAGCATGTACCGATCGTAAAGGTTAAATGGGATGCCCGAAGAGGTCCCGAGTACACGTGGGAGGTAGAGTCCACAATGAAAGAAAAGTACCCTTATTTATTTCAGTAAATCTCAAGGTTGAGATTTCTTTTAAGGGGGTGAGGATCTAACACCTCGAAAATTCACGTCCTATAATGTATTGACATGTGTCATAAGCTTGAACGTGTGAAAGAATACTCTAGAGGGACTAACGTTGACAAACATGAAAAGTATGTGAATACAAGGGTTCAAAATGTCAACAATGAATAAATATACTTTACAATAACCCTACATGATGTTTATACCCTTAAACGAATGAATCATGGATCATACGAAGTTAACTGTGAAAGAAAGTGAGGGAATACAAACTACAGGGGTTAAATGTGTCAACATGTTTAAGTTATACCTCTGAGTGACCTTTTAGCAAACCTGAAGCTTTGTAACGATTAATTATGCTCACTAGAATACATGGTAAAAATTTCACCAAGTTTCGTTATCGTATGAGAAAGTTATGATAAAATTCGCACACGAGGGGTTAATAGTGTCAACGTTGAAAATTATGACTTTTCGAGTAAACACAAAGCAAACAAAGGACTTAACAAAGTGGGTATAAGTCTTGAAGCCCTTATAAGTAATTTTGAGGGGCTCATAATGCAAGAAATAAAGGGGAATGCCCTTTCGAAGGACCAAGAGCCAAGGATGCAATACTGGAAAAGTTTGAAATCTGACAGCAGGACTCAGGCGGGCCGCGTAAACCTTAACAGAAGCTTACGCGGGCCGCGTCCGATCCCCAGATACAGAAAGTTGGGACAGCAGCCTGTTTAAGCGCAATAACTGACTTTAGAAGATATTTTCCACTCCATGGGCGACCCCTACATGCTTTTAGACCTTAGGGGCACTTGTAAATGATCTGGGAACAATGCTAGACTTGTGTGGCATGATCATAAGCAACAAAAATCACTATAAAAGGCCCCTTATGTTGCAACAATTTGATCACACCTTCCATCTGAATTCTTGAAGACTTCTGGAGCTCCAAAGCAGACCCAAGTCATCCCTAGTCGTACATAGGACTTTGGTAAGTACCCTTGACCTTCCTTAATTGAGTTTTACTTAGTTATTAGCCTAAAAGTCAAACCGTCGTAATTAACGTTTGACTTAGTGATTAATCATTAATGGTCCAGTGATTAGTCGAATTGAAGGTAGTTATAAGTTGGTAATTATGTGGGCATTAAACCCTTAAAAGGGCACCCTCGAATTCCCACTCTAACTAGAACATTTGTCGGGTCAAAGTTGTTTAGAAAAAGTCAACAGAATGCTAATCTTTGAATTAACGCATAATTAGCAATGTAGAAGGCATGTAACCTATTTTATCACTCATATAACTTGGTAATAAGTATAAGAATTGGTCTAAGCTTGTTTGATCCGACAATTTTCTGTTTAGACCCGGTTCGGAACCGAAAGTCGCAAAACTTTGACTTTTGCTTTGACTTCAGTTCTGACCCGATTTAGTATGATTTGAAAATTCCTTAGAGCTTCCTTAGGACCAGGCTACTTGTTGGTATAACCCTCTGTGGTTGGTTCAATGATTTCCCGATTCGTTTACACGTTTCCGTTAATTGCTTAATGTTGACCATAATGCCCTTTTGGCCATAAAACGGGAATTTTGGATATGTGAAAGGACAATAATCTTTGTTGCTGAATTATAAACATGTCCCTAAAGTTTCATATCAGTTCGAGGTCCAGAATAGGAGTTATGCTAAATAGCGCACTTAAGAAGCTTTTCGTTAATTAAACGGCGCAATTAGCATAACGCCTATCTAAACCCAATTTTTGACACCAAACCTTTTACGCACTGATGTAATATAATATTTTGAGATTTTCGAATATTTTTAATTATTTTTAAACTGATCATAACCTAAGGTTATCGCCTAAATTCGGTAAAAACCGATTATACCCTTTTTGTGTATAAAATGAGTTCTACATAATATTTTGACACCAATCCAATTGCTAATGATTATAAATAATAAATGAAGTATTTTGAATTTTATAACCTGATCAGAAAACTCAGATTTCCTGTATAACCCGGAAATCGCTTAAAATGGCTTTTTAAGCGTATTAAACACATAGTTTATGTTTAAAACCATTTTGTCATATAAGACTTATTACCAACTGATATGACCTATTAAAATAAGCTATTTTACTGATGTATTGGGACCCAAATCTCAAAATTTCATTTAATCTCTTTTATAACCTTTAAAATGACCAAAATACCCCTACGGGGCTTAATTGGTGATTAAACTCGTTTTGGGCATAATGGAAGGTATGCTACTGATATCACAACATATTTAAAGCATATTGACTTAGGAAACCTGTATATGACTCTTACGATTACCCGTTACGCTTTTTGCGCGTTCGGTTCGGTTGATGTAACTAGTTTGCATAAATTAGCCGAAACGGGTCAAACCTTATCGTTTTTATCTCAAAATACAGAATGTGTTTAGATTACCCATATTACACAAGTCTTCAAACTTGTTGGGTCTAAATCACATTCTATTCCGGTCTTCGCTTAATCGTGCGTTGGAACCGTATCTTTCTTTAAAACTAACCGGTCTAAGTTTAGGCTTAATTAAGACCCGTTAGGATTCTAATAGGTTATTATAAACCTTCGTTCTAGAATAGGAGACCCGGTAAAAGCTACACGCACTTGCTATTTGTGATTGATACTTGCAAAGGTAAATACTTTTAACTTATTTTCCCTATACGGGCTTGGGGTACGGTATATAAATTACCGCTTGGTCCGGCATTGAATCTTTAATCGAATAGAGGTTAAATCATTTATATGCTCCGTTTTGAAATGTTTTGTTTGCTTAAAGCCTTTGGGGGGTTAATGACCATGTCCCGGATATCCTTGGCATTATCTTACGAGATGGCCATGACCTGAGCACGGGGTGTAGGCGTACACCCGTCAGTGCATAAATAAATAATGTGGTGTGTCTATTGATCTTTAACCCGGTCTACGGATCGGGCTACTGAACACATAAGGAACATGTAGTTCTTTTACAAGATTATATACAAATAATTATCCCAAGTTATAAAGAGTTTGTGCCACGTGCATTCAAATCAATTTTATTAAACTTTTCAAAATGAGTCAGTTAATTGTATTTACAAGTGTAAACTGACGTATTTTCCCAAAAAGATTAAGTGCAGGTACTACGCGAACTAGGCTGGCTTTCTCCTAGCGTCCACAATAACTCTTGCAAGCTTGGATGTCAAAACTGTTGAACAATGTTTCCTATTTATTTTTGATCCACCTGTGGATTTAAATTCAACTATTTGTGATATTTGATATTACAATTTATTAAAGTTGAAATACATCTATCTTCGCTTCCGCTGTGCATTTAAATATTGTGTTGTTTGACTGTAATGTTACCAACCACGTCACGTTACTCCCCCACCGGGCCCACCGGTAATACATGGAAATATCGGGGTGTGACTGGTTGGTATCAGAGCCAACATTGAGTGAATTAAGCACTAGCCTTTTGTGTTTAATCTCAATAACGCAATTGCACATTCCTAAATTTTCGAGTCTAGACAAATAACATAGGACAAATTCTGCTTTGTTTTATTTTTGTCTTTTATTATATATATTCTTGTTGTTATCTTTGTTTATATTGACAGGTTTAACAATGCCGTCAAGATTCCGAAGAGGAGGAAGAGGTAAAGGGCCAATCACCGCCCCTAACGATCACGAGGCCGGGCCTTCTCACCGGCGAGCTCCTTCTACTACTGCGAGTGCCGATCCTCAGGGAAACAGGAGGAACCTTTTTGAGCCCGCTAGACGGTCTGTCTCGCACAGTTCAACACCTCCCTATCGTAATTCTTTTGGGCAGCATTCGGAAAACGAGCCCGATAACCCACAACCTTCATATATACCTCTTCAGCGATCCCTTTCGCACAATTCCTTTGGCAACCCCACTCCTGTCTTTCAGGGCCGGTTTAACCCGGCAAACTATATTCAAGAACCAGTGGGTTTTAACCCATTGGGACCAGAGGACCACTTCTCAGAAGATAATGCAATGGACATGGACGAGGACACGGATCCCGTCAAACCTGCAAGCGGTACCCCCAACCATCCTATTGAGGTCTCTGATGGTTCATCCTTCCACGGATCACCCTACGGTGGTCCAGACAGTTTCCAAGCAAGGTTTAACCAGCATGAATGGTACTTCACACCTTCTCACCATTTATCACCTCACCAGCAGCAGCAGCAGCAGGATCCCTCTGGGGATTCACGATTCGTGGCAGTCACGCCACCGCCTCCACCGCCGCCAGTTCATCAAGCACCTCCAGAACCACCAAGGCGTAGGAGAACGGGCGCACGTATATCTGCGTGAGGAGGGGACTTTCACTTCAGCACCCCCCATCACTCAAGTGGCAGTCACTACCCGCCACAACATGAAGACCCACAGATGGGTGGGCCTTCAAACCCAGTGCCAGAGGTGAGTTCTGCACCAGTTGCACCGCAGCCGCCACCAATGGGTTTTGGTAACCCGATTCCTACATACGCTGGGTCTACAGCGTACAATCCGTTTGAGCAGCCGGCTCACACGCATTATAACTATGCTGAAGCCGACTCGTACCTTGTAGCGGTGAACTACAACGCCCTTCATCCGGAAGGACCATATGGAGCTCCTTGGGGAGTGGGATATCCAGCTCATGGGTATCAAATACCTGCTCGACCTCCGATTCGACAGCAGTCGCTGCCACCACGATTTTCCCCACCGGAACAGGAGGAAATCCTCCAAAGACTAAGTCGGGTGGAGCATGAGTTTCAAGAGGAACGTAGGAACAACAGGGGTTTCCTCAAAGGCCTAGCAAGCCTGTTGAAGGGGAAGAAGAGGAAGAGGGATCATTAAATCCCTATATGTATTGTTGTATTATCTATTTCAAATCAAGTCCCTGCGTGGACATTTATCTGTGTATTTAGTCCCTGCGTGGACTTGTCTTTAGTCCCTGCGTGGACTTGTCTTTTGTCCCTGCGTGGACTTGTCTTTTTGTCCCTGCGTGGACATCTGATTTAGTATTTGGTCCCTGCGTGGACTTGTGTTATCGGTTTAGCCCCTGCGTGGGCAAACTGTTTCTGTTAAAAGTCCCGTTTAGGGCAATGTGTAATCCTTTTGATAATTAATGGAATGTTAAGTTTATAAATTTCATTTTTTGTCATTATACGCATAAATATATTATACATGAAATAAATAAATCGAAAATCATTCCTTTTTAAAATATAATCTGCCTATTATATATTAAATAAGAATCTCAAAGGTATAGCCTAGCCTGCATGTCATTATAAGACTTGGTCAAGATGGTAAGACCTGTTTAAAAGATTCGGATCCCTGTTAACATCTGAAAACATGTTAACGCTCCTGGCAGACGTGATTCGTTACAATCACACACGTCATTCTTATAATAGAATTCTTCAAGAGATTTCCTAACTCAACCTAATGATCTATAAATCATGGGTTTAAATCATCAATTTAGATGATAATATAATAAACATCCATTGGTGGTGTAGTGCCTACGGGCCATAAACATTGTCATATAAGACAAAAGACAGTAGTAGTCTACGACTCCTTGTCAGAAAAAGGTAAAGAACTATGTTCAAACCTTCATGCTTTGATTCTCTAAAATCATGGCTTATGATTTAAAAATGTCCCTGTGACTAGGCCTTATGTGCCACTAATAATACTGTTATTGTTTTATAATTAGGATAGATTATAATAGAAATCCTAACCAAATGTGAGTAACAAATTAACCAAATATGGTCTATGGTTACCATGGTTAATAAATTGCCATAAAAGACAATTCCTTAATGAACTCCCAAATAAATTATTGTCGATATCTTATGTAACAGTTCAAGATACATGGCGGACTCGGATGAAATCAATAGTCGGCCAAAGGAGAATCCTGACGCCGCCAGGTTCAATGTGACTGGCGCAGAGCTCCAAGCATTAATCGACAATGCTGTTACAAAAGCCTTGGATAGGCAGTATAGTGAGGCAAGCGGTACTCAGAGTAGGACCCTATCCGCACCGCATTCTAAGCCTAAGACTCATTCTGAGGCTCACAGCAAGCCACCACCCTCCAAGAAGGAAGAACCAAAGAAAGATGATGACGATCGTCACTCTTCAAATCAGCAAAGTGTCCCATCTCAAAGGGTCATACTGAATCAAGGACCCCGTGATAAGGGTTGCTCCTACAAGTATTTTGTTTCCTGCAAACCCAGGGATTTCACTGGGGAGAAAGGAGCTATAGACTGTATGACATGGTTGGATGAGATAGACACCGTGGTTGATATCAGCGGGTGCGCTGAGAAGGATGTGGTAAAGTTTGTGTCTCAATCATTCAAAGGTGAGGCCTTAGCCTGGTGGAGATCGTTGATTCAAGCTACTGGGAAGATTCCACTGTACAATATGACTTGGGACCAGTTTGTAGCGTTGATTAGAGAAAACTACTGCCCTCAGCATGAGGTAGAAAAGATTGAGTCGGATTTTCTGTCATTGGTAATGAAAAATCTGGATTGCCAAGCTTACCTCATAAGCTTCAATACAATGTCAAGATTGGTTCCGTATCTGGTGACCCCGGAACCCAAAAGAATAGCTCGTTTCATTGGGGGTTTAGCCCTAGAAATTAAGGCAAGCGTGAAGGCCTCTCGGCCAGCTACTTTCAGATCTGTAGCTGATATATCTTTGTCCCTCACACTGGACGCGGTCAGGCAGAGATCGCTGAGGAACACGGATGCCGAGAAACAGAAGCGTGAAGATGACAATTCACGAAAGTCAGATAAGAAGCACAGGGGAAACAATGACCACAAGAAGGGGTCTGGTTCTAAGAAGGATGGGCATCAATCTGGAGATAAGCCCAAGTGTAAGATTTGTCAGAAGCACCACTTTGGGAGGTGCAGACTTGACACAAAATCCCAGTCTCAACCGAGGCCTTGTGGGATTTGCAAATCTTCGAAGCATAAGACCCTAGAGTGCAAGAAACTGAAGGACGCAATGTGCTACAGTTGCAACGAAAAAGGGCACATTAAGACAAATTGCCCAAAATATGCAAAGAAGGCTGATGAAGGAAAGAAGACCAATGCTAGGGTCTTCAGGATGGATGCAAAGGAAGCTGTAGAGGACGACAATGTGATCACAGGTACCTTCCTTATAAATGATGTTTATGCAAGAGTGCTTTTTGATTCAGGCGCTGATAAGTCATTCGTAGATAATAAGTTTTGTGAATTGTTGAAATTGCCTGTCAAAACTTTAAGTGTGAAGTATGAGGTGGAATTAGCAGATGGCACCTTAGAAACCGCCTCAACCATATTAGATGGATGTTTCATATCCATTAAGAACCACTCTTTTCCTTTGTCCCTACTTCCTTTGAAGTTAGCCGGTTTCGACATAGTTTTGGGTATGGACTGGTTATCTCATAACCAGGCCCAGATTGTCTACAATAAGAAGCAAGTGGTGATCAAGACTCCGTATGGTGAATCACTTACCATTCAGGGAGATACCCAGTATGGACTGCCTGAGCAAGTGTCCATGCTCAAGGCCTCTAAGTGTTTAAAGAAGGGTTGTGTCGTCTACATGGCACAAGTGACTATTGATGAGCCGAAGCCTAAGATTGAGGATATTCCTGTCATTTCTGCATACCCCGAAGTTTTTCCTGAAGAACTACCGGGTTTACCACCAGATAGGCAAGTGGAATTCAGAATCGACATCATCCCTGGAGCAGCACCTGTTGCTAGAGCACCTTATAGGCTGGCACCAACAGAGATGAAGGAATTGAGGACACAACTAGATGAATTGCTAGCCAAAGGTTTCATTAGACCTAGTTCGTCTCCTTGGGGAGCACCAATCTTATTTGTCAAGAAGAAGGATGGATCGATGCGTCTGTGCATCGATTACCGTGAGCTTAGTATGGTCACTATCAAGAATAGGTATCCTTTGCCCTGGATCAACGATCTGTTCGATCAACTTCAAGGGGCAAGTTACTTCTCTAAGATTTAGTTCCCATGAACCGTGTCTGCAAACCATACTTGGACAAATTTGTTATCGTCTTCATTGACGACATTCTGATTTATTAAACGAATCAGGCTGACCAAGAGAAACATCTTCAATGTATTCTTTCACTACTTCAGCAGGAGAAGCTCTATGCCAAATTCTCTAAATGTGAATTCTGGCTTCGAGAAGTCCAATTCCTTGGACACGTGGTTAGTGAACGCGGAATCCAAGTAGACCCCGCTAAGGTTGAAGCTGTCATGAATTGGCAAGAGCCGAAGACGCCCATAGAATTTCGTAGTTTCTTGGGATTGGCAGGATACTACAGGCGCTTTATTGAAAAATTTTCATGGATTGCTGCACCCCTAACTTCCTTGACTAGGAAGGATATTAAGTTCAATTGGGGACCCAAGAAGCAAGAATCTTTCGATATTTTGAAGCAGAAGTTGAGCAACGCTCCTGTACTGACATTGCCTGAAGGTACCGAAGAATTCGTGGTTTACTGCGACACATCACACACTGGCATGGGGTGTGTGCTTATGCAGAAAGGCAAGGTTATTGCATATGCTTCACGTCAGTTAAAGGTGCATGAAAAGAATTACACCACCCATGACTTGGAGTTGGGTGCCGTTGTATTTGCACTGAAGCTATGGAGGCACTATTTATATGGTATCAAGTGTGTGATCTACTTTGATCACAAGAGCCTCCAGCACCTATTTAACCAAAAATATTTGAACATGAGGCAACGAAGTTGGATGGAAACCTTAAATGATTATGACTGTGAGATAAGATACCATCCTGGCAAGGCGAATGTAGTCGCCAATGCCTTGAGTCGAAAGGAAAGGGTGAAGCCCATCCGAATCAATGCCAAGAGCATTGAGATAAAGAATAGTTTAAATGAAAGGTTGTTAGCTGCACAGAAGGAAGCTGTGTTGGAAGCTAACTATCCTAATGAAAAACTAGGAGTAACTGAAGAACAGTTATCCTATGGCAAGGACGGAATCCTAAGGTTAAATGGACGAATATGGGTTCCAGTTTATGGAGGACTTAGGGATGTTATCCTCCAGGAAGCCCATAGTTCTAAATATTCCGTTCATCCTGGAGCTTATAAGATGTACCAGGATCTAAAGGCAAACTATTGGTGGATAGGCTTGAAGAAGTCTGTAGCCACCTATGTAGCTAAATGCTTGACGTGTGCACAAGTAAAAGCTGAACATCAAAAGCCGCCAGGTTTGCTACAACAGCCTGAACTTCCCACGTGGAAGTCGGAAATGGTGACGATGGATTTCATCACCAAGTTGCCAAAGACAAGGAAAGGAAATGATACGATATGGGTGATAGTAGATAGACTGACTAAGTCAGCACATTTCCTACCCATTAGGGAGACCTATAGCTCCGACATGTTAGCCCAATTGTACGTAGATAAGATTGTATCTCTACATGGCGTGCTTGTGTCTATTATCTCGGACAGAGATACTAGATACACGTCACATTTTTGGAAAAGTTTCCAACAATCTTTGGGCACGCGTTTAAATTTTAGTACGGCTTACCATCCTCAGACGGACGGCCAGAGTGAGCGTACTATCCAAACTTTGGAAGACATGCTTCGTGCATGTGTGATTGACTTAGGTGGTAGCTGGGATAACCACCTACCACAAATCGAGTTCTCGTATAACAATAGCTACCATACCAGCATAAAGGCTGCGCCCTTCGATGCCTTGTACGGTAGAAAGTGCAGAACACCCGTTTGTTGGGCGGAAGTTGGAGATGTCCAACTGACAGGACCGGAAATAGTCTTTAAAACGACGGACAAGATTGTCCAGATTCGTGACCGCCTAAAAGCTGCCAGGGATAAGCAGAAAAGCTACGCAGATTTAAAGCGTAAACCTTTTAACATCGAGGTAGGTGACAAAGTGTTGCTTAAAGTATCACCCTGGAAGGGAGTGATGCGATTTGGTAAGAAAGGCAAGTTAAGCCCAAGATACATAGGACCATTCGAGGTCATCGAACGTGTCGGATCAGTTGCCTATAAGTTAAACTTACCTGAAGAGCTCAGTGGTATTCACAATGTATTCCACATCTGCAATCTGAAGAAGTGTTTCGTTGATGAATCACTAGTCATACCACATACAGATGTGCACATAGAAGAGAGCTTGAAGTTTGTTGAAAAACCTATGTCGATCGAGGATCGACAGGTTAAGAAGCTTCAAAGGAAGCATGTACCGATCGTAAAGGTTAAATGGGATGCCCGAAGAGGTCCCGAGTACACGTGGGAGGTAGAGTCCACAATGAAAGAAAAGTACCCTTATTTATTTCAGTAAATCTCGAGGTCGAGATTTCTTTTAAGGGGGTGAGGATGTAACACCTTGAAAATTCACGTCCTATAATGTATTGACACGTGTCATAAGCTTGAACGTGTGAAAGAATACTCTGGAGGGACTAACGTTGACAAACATGAAAAGTATGTGAATACAAGGGTTCAAAATGTCAACAATGAATAAATATACTTTACAATAACCCTACATGATGTTTATACCCTTAAACGAATGAATCATGGATCATACGAAGTTAACTGTGAAAGAAAGTGAGGGAATACAAACTACAGGGTTAAATGTGTCAACATGTTTAAGTTATACCTCTGAGTGACCTTTTAGCAAACCCGAAGCTTTGTAACGATTAATTATGCTCACTAGAATACATGGTAAAAATTTCACCAAGTTTCGTTATCGTATGAGAAAGTTATGATAAAATTCGCACACGAGGGGTTAATAGTGTCAACGTTGAAAATTATGACTTTTCGGGTAAACACAAAGCAAACCAAGGACTTAACAAAGTGGGTAAAAGTATTAAAGCCCTTATAAGTAAATTTGAGGGGCTCATAATGCAAGAAATAAAGTGGAATGCCCTTTCGAAGGACCAAGAGCCAAGGATGCAATAATGGAAAAGTTTGAAATCTGATAGCAGGACTCAGGCGGGCCGCGTAAGCCTTAACAGAAGCTTACGCGGGCTGCGTCCGATCCCCAAATACAGAAAGTTGGGACAGCAGCCTGTTTAAGCGCAATAACCGACTTTAGAAGATATTTTCCACTCCATGGGCGACCCCTACATGCTTTTAGACCTTAGGGGCACTTGTAAATGATCTGGGAACAATGCTAGACTTGTGTGGCATGATCATAAGCAACAAAAATCACTATAAAAGGCCCCTTATGTTGCAACAATTTGATCACACCTTCAATCTGCATTCTTGAAGACTTCTGGAGCTCCAAAGCAGACCCAAGTCATCCCTAGTCGTGCATAGGACTTTGGTAAGTACCCTTGACCTTCCTTAATTGAGTTTTACTTAGTTATTAGCCTAAAAGTCAAACCGTCGTAATTAACGTTTGACTTAGCGATTAATCATTAATGGTCCAGTGATTAGTCGAATTGAAGGTAGTTATAAGTTGGTAATTATGTGGGCATTAAACCCTTAAAAGGGCACCCTCGAATTCCCACTCTAACTAGACCATTTGTCGGGTCAAAGTTGTTTAGAAAAAGTCAACAGAATGCTAATCTTCGAATTAACGCATAATTAGCAATGTAGAAGGCATGTAACTGATGTATTGTAAAATACATCTTTATTCGCGTCTAGGTTTGTTCGGTTCTAGTTAGATTTTGTGTCGTTTTAGATTAGAATGTGTTTGTTTTTGATTTGGTTGTGTTTTCAGGTATTGGGAGCTGAAACGTGCAATAAACGATTAAAATATGACAAGGGAAAGTGTCGGGTCGAGAATCGGAGCCTCGTGAGCGTAAACGAGTCTAAAAAGCAGTTCTGGAGAGCTGAGGCGGCCCGCATGAACTTACATGCATCACTTAGGCGGGCCGCATTAACTTAAATGGGATTCCGGATTATAATCGGCCGGGCGGCCCGCATGAACTTATCCTTATCTATGAAGCGGGCCGCGTGAGGGTCTGTTACGTGCACCGACTTCAACAGCAGCGAAATTTAGGGTTTTTCTTGGGTTTTTAAGGAAGATTATCATAACAGCCGATGATTACATCACATTACGAATTTTTGGACGAATTTTAGAGGCTGATTGGAGGCATTGGAGTGCTCGGGAAGCTAAGGAATCATCGGAGAGCATTCAGGAGCACTCGGGATCGAAGAATACGGGTTTTATCTTGTTTCTTTGTGTTTCGTTTGTTTTTAATTGATTCAAAGATGAATTCAGATTTGTTTATGTTTGATGCTATGTTTTTAGACATGATAATCGGCTAAACTTCCCGTACTACCTAGGTAATGACAATAGTTTAACAAAGTTTGGATCTTTATTTGATTTTTAGCGTGGTTGTGGATCTTTCTTGAATTGTAAAAGCTTTGGATTTCTATCTTGGTGCGTATGTGTGCTTGTGATTATTTTATTATTGTTTGTTGCTTCGTTCGAATCTTGGTGACGGTCTTTATCACGGAATAGTTTCGGGCTAGGGTTCTTGATTTAGGTGACTGTCTATATCACATAATAGATCATTAATCCTTTAGGGTGAAAATTGCATAAGTAACCTTAGAAGTAATATTTGGTAATTTAATAAAATCAAGTGTGCTGCTAAACTTGTCGCCGTAAAGCTCAAGGTTATTAATAGGTCTCGGTCTCGTTATAAGGTCTTAACTTGCCATTGTCTATTAAGCTAAGATTAGAACCCATTGCCGCTTTAGACGTTCGCGCTGTAAGGTAGAGCGTCTTACATAAGCACTTTCAAGAAACTAGAGGACTGTAAGGATAATCTAGAAAGCCGGTAATTTAACAACCTTTAGGGGGTCTTAGCGTGCTCTTGAGAAGGATTAGGGGTCCTTAGATTTCCCTAGAGGTGAGAATTTTAAGATCCCGGTTCCACACCACAACATTATCAGGTAGAGATCCATTCTGAGTTAGCTTGTGTCTAGCCTAGGTAGTCTTCATTCCCCACTGGTCAAAGTCTTCGTGCAAGTTCGTGTTAGTTACTTAGTTAATCTAGTTTAGTCGTTATTTGCATTCTTAGGATTTTTAGAAACCCCCCCCCCCCCCTCAATAAACAAATTAGTTAAGTCGTGTCAGTCTAAGTCTAGATCGAGTCGTTAGCGTAATCAGTAGAGTCTCTTAGGTTCGATACTCGGACTTCCTTAGGCTATACTACACTCGATCGGTACACTTGCCGGTTGTGTGTTTTAGGGTTTTAGGTCGAGTCTTAGTTTATAAATTTAAAGCTTAGAGAGTCTAGAATTAGGGTAAATTTAGTTGTTTTTGTTAACCCGTTTCGAGCACATCAAGTTTTTGGCGCCGTTGCCGGGGATTCTTTGGTAATTGCGTTGATTGCTTTGTTTGGACTTATATGACATATTCTGTGCTATTTGTGTTAGTTGAGTCGTAAGAGTCTAAAAAAAAAATTATAAAAAGCCAAAAATATTTGCTTTTGTGTCTTTTCTAGGTTACTGAGTCTTTGTTAGAGTCTTTTCGTTGTTCGTAGTTGGTGGATGCCCCATACGCGCTCACAGGGACCTCCGCCACCTTTGTTCACAGTCCAGCCTTCTGAGTCGTCTTCTTCGTCTACTTCAGTTCCACATTCCACCCCCGCCTTCGATTTTACACCGAAGCCGTCACCACACGTTTCACCACACGTTTCCCCACCATCCTCCCGTTCACGTACACCTAGTCCTCCACCCGTAGTTCTAATGGCAAACCGTACCGTTTACCAGCAGGCTACTACCGGTTTCACCGGTACCACTTCACCCATCACCCTTCCGAACATCACGAATGATGGGTCCTGGCAGATTCCTTCCTACATCATGACCGCCATTACCAATTCTTCCAAGTTCCATGGTCGTGATGACGAGGATGCACCCGCTCACATCAATCGCATCACTCGTCTTTGTGGCACCTACTCCATAGAGGGTGTCAATCTTGATGCTAGGTACCTTCAGGTCTTCCCGTTTTCTCTTGCTGGACGCGCAGCCGTCTGGTTCGATTCTCAGCCCGCAGGCACTTTCACTACTTGGGCAGCTCTTCGCGATGCATTCTTAGCCAAGTATTTTCCGCCAGCCAAGGCGTCTCGCCTTCGTGATCAGATTCACTCCTTCCGCATGGAGCCTGATGAGCCATATCACTTAGCTTGGGAGCGTTTTCAGACACTTCTCTCTCGTTGTTCACAGCATGGTTTGTCCGACTGGGCGTTAGTTGAGAAATTCTACAATGGTCTTACTCCTGAGATTAGAGCGCGATTCGATACTTCAGCAGGAGGGCAGCTTATGGGAAAGAAGACGGTGGCTGAGTGTAATGATTTGTTTGAGAGCTTTGCACATTCTGATATGGACTACAGCACTACCAGCAGGACTTCCATTCCTGTTCATACCTCCTCGGCCGGTCGAGGGGTAAACCAAGTTAACTCGGATTCATCGGTAGTTGCTGAAGTCGAGCTTTTGAAGCGACGGATGGTTGAGTTGCAGAAGAAAGTTGATAGGTGTGAGTTTTGTAGGGGAGGTCACGACACACTTGATTGTCCCACACTTATGTTAGAGCAGGTAGAGTATATAGCAGGCCAGTCTAGGGGTCAGTTCGGTAGTAATAATAGTTTTAACCCTGGCTGGCAGCAGAGTAGTGGTAGTAGTTTTCGCCCTTCTGGCAATCCCCCTGGTTTTCCTTCTGGTCAGTATCAAAATAGGGGGTTGGGTCTTTACACGAGTAGTGGTTCAGGTTCGAGTGGTCAGTTTGCGAGTGGAGGGTCGAATCAGGAGAATCAAGATAGTCATAAGGCTTTACAGGGTAGTTTGAGTAGATTAGAGGAGATGATGGTTCAGATGATGACGCATACTCAGACTGCAGCTAAGAATCAGGAGCAGATTAATCAGAGACATGAACTTCAACTTAAAAATCAAGAGTCTACTCTTCTAGATCTTCAGAGAACAGTAGGGGATATAGCTAGGCAGTTGAAAGAGTCCCCTTCTGGTCAGTATTCAGGTACTACTCACCCAGTCCACCATTCTGTGAAAGCAATTACTACTCGTAGTGGGTTGAGTCTAGGAGAGGTTGCGAGAGAGAGAGTAGAGGAAGAAGAGGATGATTATGTAGATGAGGTAATTGAGTTGGAGGCTCCAGGCAAGGTGCAACATAGGCTAGACCCAGCAAGTACCGAACACGTCGAGAAGCCTCAGGTTGAGAAGAAAGTAGAGGAGCATCCGAAGAGGGTTCGGCCATCACCGCGAGTGATTGATATTTCTCGTCTCCCGTTTCCCGCTCGTGCTAGGCAGCAGCTATATGCTAGTGAATATGAGAAATTTCTAGAGATGTTTACCCAGCTGAAGGTGAATCTTCCGTTCATTGATGCGTTGAGATCCATGCCCAAATACGTTAAGTTCCTTAAGGATTTCCTCAAGCATAAGGATAGGGTAGGTGAGGGTTCAAGTAAGTTAGTGAGTGGAGAGTGTTCTGCTGTGATCCTAAATAAACTTCCTGAAAAACTCACTGATCCTGGCATTTTCACGATTCCTTGTTTGTTTGGTGGTGATGTTCAAAACCACGCATTAGCTGACCTTGGTGCTAGTATTAATTTGATGCCTTATTCATTTTACGAAAAACTAGGCCTTGGTGATTTGAAGCCAACTAGGATGACTCTCTCGTTAGCGGATAAGTCAGTTAAGTATCCTAGGGGGATAGTAGAGAATCTGTTGGTGAAAGTGGATAAGTTTGTTTTTCCGGCCGATTTTGTAGTGTTAGATATGGAGGCCGATGATAGAGTACCGTTGATTTTAGGGCGCCCGTTCTTGAATACGGCTAAAGCGGTTATAGATGTCTTCTTAGGCACAATCACACTTAGAGCGGAGGATGAGTCGGTAGTTTTTAAAGTGAATAATGCAAGAGGGCCGAGTGAGAGCGTGGAGGCGATAGAGTCGATGAAGGAGAGTGAGAAGGTTGAGAGTGATGAGAAAAAGGGAGTAAGTGAGCCGAGTCTAGAAAAGGTGTTAAAACCCAAGTGTGGGGATCCACCTGATAGGAAAGTAGAGGAGTTGGAAGAGAGATTGTCAAGGTTGGAGTCTAAGGTAGAGACACTGAGTCAGGCTCAATGTGGGGATAGGTTTCGAGATGCTACATTTAGATTTAAACCGCCTGATGGAGAGTCGAGAGAGTATGAGGGAGTTAGGAGAGATGAGGGCGATGCTAGGAATGATGTGCTATAGCCCGTAAGGTGCGGGCGATGTTGGAAGGTGAGCCCCGCATATATGATCCTCCGTGATTTTGTGAATATTTGTGATTACTTGTAGAGTTTGTATACTGAGTCGTAGTTCGTTTCGTGTCGTTAGTTAGGTTTTTAGTGTCGTCGTGTCTTTAGCTTAGTGTTTTTGTTTTTTTTTGCGTCTTTTGTGTTTTTGTTAAGTGTTTTGCAGGTTGCATCACCTTTACGTGGCCGAGAACGACACCCGGGCAGATTTCCAGGTCTGTTGAATGTTAAAAATGACAAAAACGAGTGCAGGGGCAGTTTTGGAATAGAGAAAAATGGATTCTGCACAATTCTGCTATTGCTGCATGCTGTTTTGCTGTTAATTCCTGTCATGGCGGCCCGCATTAGCTTAGGGGTACATTCAAAGCGGGCCGCGCGGGTTTTAGAAAAGGTTTCCGGTTATTTAAGTCAAGGCGGCCCGCATCTACTTATCGCACATTTAAAGCGGGCCGCGAGCCCACTATGTATTGCGAATAGGCTGTTCAGGCCCATTGGGTTCAGCTCGTTTGTTCCATATTCCATATTTTGACCCATCATTCATCCATTTACCATCATCATGTCGATTGGTTCGAGGCGGCGTTCAGGTATGTTTCCTGTATTTGTTGTTGTTGTATTTGAGTCTTTTGTTACTGGGTCTATTTCCATCTTAAGTGTGGGGAAACGGGTTGTGTACTTTTAAGGCGATAAAATATGATTTTTCATTAAATTTTCAACCCGTTTTCCGTTGCATCCACACTTGGTTAGGTTTGGCACTCGGAGGAGGTAAGATGGAAATTCGGTGGTGTAATTTGAGTCTTTTATTTTGTACCATGCGTCTAAGTTAGTAGTTTTTGAGTTTTTTTTATGTTTAGAGTCGGTATTGCTTTGGTATTTTGCTTGTTTTTGTTGATGCAGGTTCGAATATGTACCACCCGTACTCAATCTCCATTCGGGTGAATTTGGAGTTGTTGATCAAATTTCGGGCATTTATCGAGCATACTAGTCAGAGTCAGTTGGAGTCAAGCCGATCGCGAATGAAATGCTATACGATCGAGCTGGATTGGACGAGAGTTTTGGAGCATACGATTATAAAACCAACTAAGTCCTTTCCGATTTGCCCTTGTGTCTTTTATTTCTTATTTATTTTTAATTTTTGAGTCGATTTCCATCCTACATTGAGGGCAATGTAGAGTTTAAGTGTGGGGATGGGAAACTATCGTTTAGTGTCCAGTTAGTAGTGTCTTGAGTCATAAAAATAAAAATAAAAAATAGAAAAATCCAAAAAAAATTGAAAAAATAGAAAATGTCTTTTGAGATAAGAAGTTTGCAAAATAAAAAAACGGAAAATGATAGAAAAGTTGAGTTTTTGTTCGGGTTCAAATAATGATAATATGAGATAATGTAATCGTGCTTGTGTCTAGTTTGGGATGCGCGGGTAGGCTTGATTCGGTTCTAGGTTTCTTTGATCTTAAAATTACCTAATTGTCGGTCTACTAGTGGGTTCTCATCTAGGGAAAGTGGGGAAATTGAAACCGCCAAAAATAGTATAAGGGATGCCGTTATAAGCTAAGATAGTTAGAGTTTTTTATCATTATCTCGCTGAAAAAAAAATAGAATAAAAAGTGAGCTAGAAACTAAATGAAAGTAGCACAGGTCTATGTATTCCGAGTTGGGGATAGCGACTCTACAGCCGGTTTACCTCTGGGATGTGTGAAATCGCCTTGCCGAATAAAAGTACCGAAACCTATGTAATCTGTGATTGGGGATCGCGACTCTACAGTCGGAATACCGCTGGGTTAGGGAAAGCATCGTCTAGTCTCACGAAAGAATGAAAAAAAAAAAAGAGAAAAAGCAAGCAAGAAAAAAAAAATGGAAAAATAGATTTGATTTTAAACTCTCTTTATCTTGGTATAAAACGGTTAGGAAATAACCCAGTGGTTGTTCCTTTTGTCCTATAAGCTTGAGGGGGGATTAGGTGGACTTGCGATTCTTAGTGTGAGACCCTAGGTAGATTGACCGAATTTGAAACTAAATTGCATGATAAGGGCTCAGAACCGGGTTGGGTTTAAATGGATCAATATACTTGCAATCGCGGCTAACACGAGTTTCGGTTTTAATTAAAATAACTTATACTTTGACCCATCTGATTATTCTGACTATGATTCCGTTTGCATAATTCTTTTTCGAGGACGAAAAAAGAGTAAGTGTGGGGATATTTGATGTATTGTAAAATACATCTTTATTCGCGTCTAGGTTTGTTCGGTTCTAGTTAGATTTTGTGTCGTTTTAGATTAGAATGTGTTTGTTTTTTATTTGGTTGTGTTTTCAGGTATTGGGAGCTGAAACGTGCAATAAACGATTAAAATATGACAAGGGAAAGTGTCGGGTCGAGAATCGGAGCCTCGTGAGCGAAAACGAGTCTAAAAAGCAGTTCTGGAGAGCTGAGGCGGCCCGCATGAACTTACATGCATCACTTAGGCGGGCCGCATTAACTTAAATGGGATTCCGGATTATAATCGGCCGGGCGGCCCGCATGAACTTATCCTTATCTATGAAGCGGGCCGCGTGAGGGTCTGTTACGTGCACCGACTTCAACAGCAGCGAAATTTAGGGTTTTTCTTGGGTTTTTAAGGAAGATTATCATAACAGCCGATGATTACATCACATTACGAATTTTTGGACGAATTTTAGAGGCTGATTGGAGGCATTGGAGTGCTCGGGAAGCTAAGGAATCATCGGAGAGCATTCGGGAGCACTCGGGATCGAAGAATACGGGTTTTATCTTGTTTCTTTGTGTTTCGTTTGTTTTTAATTGATTCAAAGATGAATTCAGATTTGTTTATGTTTGATGCTATGTTTTTAGACATGATAATCGGCTAAACTTCCCGTACTACCTAGGTAATGACAATAGTTTAACAAAGTTTGGATCTTTATTTGATTTTTAGCGTGGTTGTGGATCTTTCTTGAATTGTAAAAGCTTTGGATTTCTATCTTGGTGCGTATGTGTGCTTGTGATTATTTTATTATTGTTTGTTGCTTCGTTCGAATCTTGGTGACGGTCTTTATCACGGAATAGTTTCGGGCTAGGGTTCTTGATTTAGGTGACTGTCTATATCACATAATAGATCATTAATCCTTTAGGGTGAAAATTGCATAAGTAACCTTAGAAGTAATATTTGGTAATTTAATAAAATCAAGTGTGCTGCTAAACTTGTCGCCGTAAAGCTCAAGGTTATTAATAGGTCTCGGTCTCGTTATAAGGTCTTAACTTGCCATTGTCTATTAAGCTAAGATTAGAACCCATTGCCGCTTTAGACGTTCGCGCTGTAAGGTAGAGCGTCTTACATAAGCACTTTCAAGAAACTAGAGGACTGTAAGGATAATCTAGAAAGCCGGTAATTTAACAACCTTTAGGGGGTCTTAGTGTGCTCTTGAGAAGGATTAGGGGTCCTTAGATTTCCCTAGAGGTGAGAATTTTAAGATCCCGGTTCCACACCACAACATTATCAGGTAGAGATCCATTCTGAGTTAACTTGCGTCTAGCCTAGGTAGTCTTCATTCCCCACTGGTCAAAGTCTTCGTGCAAGTTCGTGTTAGTTACTTAGTTAATCTAGTTTAGTCGTTATTTGCATTCTTAGGATTTTTAGAAACCCCCCCCCCCCCCCTCAATAAACAAATTAGTTAAGTCGTGTCAGTCTAAGTCTAGATCGAGTCGTTAGCGTAATCAGTAGAGTCTCTTAGGTTCGATACTCGGACTTCCTTAGGCTATACTACACTCGATCGGTACACTTGCCGGTTGTGTGTTTTAGGGTTTTAGGTCGAGTCTTAGTTTATAAATTTAAAGCTTAGAGAGTCTAGAATTAGGGTAAATTTAGTTGTTTTTGTTAACCCGTTTCGAGCACATCAGTAACCTATTTTATCACTCATATAACTTGGTAATAAGTATAAGAACTGGTCTAAGCTTGTTTGATCCGACAATTTTCTGTTTAGACCCGGTTCGGAACCGAAAGTCTCAAAACTTTGACTTTTGCTTTGACTTCAGTTCTGACCCGATTTAGTATGATTTGAAAATGCCTTAGAGCTTCCTAAGGACCAGGCTACTTATTGGTATAACCCTCTGTGGTTGGTTCAATGATTTCCCGATTCGTTTACACGTTTCCGTTAATTGCTTAATGTTGACTATAATGCCCTTTTGGCCATAAAACAAGAATTTAGGATATGTGAAAGGACAATAATCTTTGTTGCTGAATTATAAACTTGTCCCTAAAGTTTCATATCAGTTCGAGGTCCAAAATAGGAGTTATGCTAAATAGCGCACTTAAGAAGCTTTTCGTTAATTAAACGGCGCAATTAGCATAACGCCTATCTAAACCCAATTTTAGACACCAAACCTTTTACCCACTGATGTAATATAATATTTTGAGATTTTTGAAGATTTTTAATTATTTTTAAATTGATCATAACCTAAGGTTATCGCCTAAATTCGGTAAATACCGATTATACCCTTTTTGTGTATAAAATGAGTTCTACATAATATTTTGACACTAATCCAATTGCTACTGATTATAAATAATAAATGAAGTATTTTGAATTTTATAACCTGATCAGAAAACTCAGATTTCGTGTATAACCCGGAAATCGCTTAAAATGGCTTTTTAAGCGTATTAAACACATAGTTTATGTTTAAAACCATTTTGTCATATAAGACTTATTACCAACTGATATGACCTATTAAAATAAGCTATTTTACTGATGTATTCGGACCCGAATCTCAAAATTTCATTTAATCTAATTTATAACCTTTAAAAGAACCAAAATACCCCTACGGGGCTTTATTGGTGATTAAACTCGTTTTGGGCATAATGGAAGGTATCCTACTGATATCACAACATATTTAAAGCATATTGACTTAGGAAACCTGTATATGACTCTTACGGTTACCCGTTACGCTTCTTGCGCGTTCGGTTCGTTTTATGTAACTAGTTTGCATAAATTAGCCGAAACGGGTCAAACCTTATCGTTTTTATCACAAAATCCAGAATGTGTTTAGATTACCCATATTATACAAGTCTTCAAACTTGTCGGGTCTAAATCACATTCTATTCCGGTCTTCGCTTAATCGTGCGTTGGAACCGTATCTTTCTTTAAAACTCATCGGTCTAAGTTTAGGCTTAATTAAGACCCGTTAGGATTCTAATAGGTTATTATAAACCTTCGTTCCAGAATAGGAGACCCGGTAAAAGCTACACGCACTTGCTATTTGTGATTGATACTTGCAAAGGTAAATACTTTTAACTTATTTTCCCTATACGGGCTTGGGGTACGGTATATAAATTACCGCTTGGTCCGGCATTGAATCTTTAAACGAATAGAGGTTAAATCATTGATATGCTCCGTTTTGAAATGTTTTGTTTGCTTAAAGCCTTTGGGGGGTTAATGACCATGTCCCGGATATCCTTGGCATCATCTTACGAGATGGCCACGACCTGAGCACGGGGTGTAGGCGTACACCCGTCAGTGCATAAATAAATAATGTGATATGTCTATTGATCTTTAACCCGGTCTACAGATCGGGCTACTGAACGCATAAGGAACATGTAATTCTTTTACAAGATTATATACAAATAATTATCCCAAGTTATAAAGAGTTTGTGCCTCGTGCATTCAAATCAATTTTATTAAACTTTTCAAAATGAGTCAGTTAATTGTATTTACCAGTGTAAACTAATGTATTTTCCCAAAAAGATTAAGTGCAGGTACTACGCGAACTAGGCTGGCTTTCTCCTAGCGTCCACAATAAGTCTCGCAAGCTTGGATGTCAAAACTGTTGAACAATGTTTCCTATTTATTTTTGATCCACCTGTGGATTTAAATTCAACTATTTGTGATATTTGATATTACAATTTATTAAAGTTGAAATACATCTATCTTTGCTTCCGCTGTGCATTTAAATATTGTGTTGTTTGACTGTAATGTTACCAACCGCGTCACGTTACTCCCCCACCGGGCCCACCGGTAATACATGGAAATATCGGGGTGTGACATACTTGATTTCCTACAAGTGGTGTTTGTTGATTTATTTTAAAATTGTTACATATTTTCAAAATTGGTGAAAGAACAAGGTGATGAATTGAACCCCTAACCTACAAATGGTTTGTTAAAATCAACAAAACTAATTTTCCGGAAAAACCATTTGATTAAAACAAACTTAAGTGTTGTGAAATCACAATGGGAAAATAGTTTGTTGTAAGGGGGTGTTCTGATTGTTTATGCCAAGTGGATGGCGAATTGAAGTGATTTGATATCAGTTGTCAATTTACTTGTACAGTTTGTTTTCAAATTTCTTTTAAATGATTTTGAATTTTAGGGGGAGTAAGAATTTCAGAAAATCCAAAAACATTTGAAAATTTGAAAAAGACAAAAACATGATACAATACAAAATGAGTTTTGTTGAGAAAAGAGGAAATGATAGTACATCAGTGGACGATCACAGCATGCTAAAGCATTGGAAAGATAATATGTGATAAACGGTCTCACTGATGATGTGCCAGTAGGTTTTTACACATTTAGTAGATTGTGACGGGATATAAACCTAAATTTCAAACTTACTTAATTCGTGGGGAACATCTCTCGGATATATGGGTAACCCCCGAAATCTTGTTTGAAAGGTCCCTCTTTCTGAGATACTAGGTCTTTATGCTCAGTGATATCTGGGGTATTATCCCGGGACTTCTGATTTTGCGGAAGCAATGGCCTAGTCCCTGGAGAATACTTTACGCTTGCTTGAAATATAGCCTACCCTCAGCATAAAAAATGATGAAACATTGAAAAATGCAAATCATGTGCTGTTGTAAAAAAAATCCTCTAAAGGGGACCCACCAAAAGTCGAAGCCGTCATCTCTCTGCTGAACGGAAGTTCTGACCTGAGCTCTCACGGCCCTCGCAATTTAACCCTTTACAGATATCATCTAGGTATACTCACCTGTAAGACTGAATATTGGGATCTGTATACGGGAGTATATTCTGAGGTGGGCCACGCGAATAAGTTTAAGTGCTTAAAACATTAATCTCATATCTCGAAATAGTTGAACTTTGTGTGAAAATTTAAGTGGATCGGTATACTGACAATCTAAGTGAATCGTTTAGAACTTAAAATGTTTAAAGTTTAACGGTGTTGGTGATTTGTCTCAGAAATTGATATGATCCTCTTACACAATCTCACAAAAATATTGTTTGTAAATAGTTCTTTACTACATTTTGTTTATGTCAAAAATCCAAAAAGATTTTAGTGTGTTTTAGCATAAATTTTGAAAAATTCAAAAAGATTTTCGACAACTGATGTTGAAGAGCTAATTTTCAAAATTCCGAGTGCTAAACATGATGAACTGCTTTGGGAGTGTGTGTTTAAAGAAATTTTTACAAGTGGTTCATCAGAAATTAACATTGTAAAATCATTTATGTTTGACTGATTTCATACAAGTGGTCATCAAAATTTTTTAAATGTTAAATCATTCTATTTCTGCAAGTGATATTGATGTGTATTTTCAAGTTGTAGGCAGAGAATAAATTTGTAAATTGTTAAATTTGTGAAATTTATTTCTGGGTTAAGATTGTGCAGGTTAGCCAGGTTACGATACCTGACTTGGAAAAGAGCCAGGTCATGATCTTGAACCTGTGGAAGCCAGATTACGATCCTAGCACAACTCAAGGGGGAGTTTGATAGCAAAGGGGAGTCTGAATGACAAAGAGCCAGGTTCTGATCCTGAGATTCTTGCTAGCTGCTGATGCTGTTGAACTTAAGGAATCAAGAGATCTGATAAAGAGAAAAGAGAGATTTGAGGAGGCTTTACATTGTAAGATACTTTGAAGAGAAGCCCAAAGACTGATAAAGACTGAAGATGTTGAAGACTCGACACTTAAGACTCGTCAACATTCGAGGGGGAGTCTGTTAGTGCATGCGTCTGTCGACTTCATCTTGTATCGAGTCTTGTACTTAGAGTGTTAGATCAGGGCACGTTGTTCGAGATTTAAATGTAATTTCGCTTGAAAGGTCATAAGGTAATTCCGCGCGGAATTAGATTCCGCTTGGAATCTAATCTCGCTTGGAACCCTTTCAAACGGAATTAGGAGCCTATAAATACCCCTTCAAGCGAAATCAGTTGTAAGAATTCCGGTTTCAGTGCCGAAGTGTCGTCTCGCTGTAATTTGTTGTTAAATCAATCATACGACAGTTTAAAGTGATATTCTAGCTGAATTGAACTCGATACGTCTGTTTCCGCCATTCGTATTGAGAAAAACTCTTCTGATCGACTCGTTTGGGTCAGAAAACGATCTTACAGTGTTGTTTAGGGTTTCTTAGACATGAAGATGAAGGAGAGCAGGCAAAAGAGATGGATGGTGTGCGTGTGTTTTGGTCTTGGATTTCAAAATGAAAATAAGGTTAGGGTTTCACTCCAAATATATACCTAGGTCAAGTGTTGTTTTATTTAGTGGGCTTTGGGCTTGGGCCCAGGGCCCACAAGCCCAAACTCTGTGTTTAAATGGCCCGTAACTACCTACGAGACCCGTTATTAAAACCCGAACGTCGTAAAAATGTCATAGAATATTATTTTGTTGTCAAAACTTCGAAAAGAGGATGTCGGTAGTCAATATTAATCACGTAAGTTGTCGGTGCGTTAAATCGCCTAAAACGCGTCGTTCGTTCTCGTTTGCGTTTGGTACCGTTCGAAAGCATGTTATTTCCGCAAACCACATTCCTGTGTGTAAGTTACACGTATAAACTTCGTATTTGTCGGCATTGTCAGTAGTTTGTACGGTGTTAGTTCGTTATCGCTTAATATTCAGTAGATTTCACGAAAATCCTCATACGCGCACTACAACGTCCGATCAGCGTTCCTAGGCATACCAAGAGCCTAATTAAGTTCATTCGTGCCTTAAACACTACTTATTATCGGCTTAAATGTTTGTTAATCATGTAATTAGAAGCCGTTAATTACCGGTTGTCACAGTAGTGGTGGTGGAGTGGTAGTGAAGTGAGAGAGAGGTGGTTTGCCAAGGGATGCCTTTGAAGTGAGCCAAGCACCCATATTTATAGCCTGAACAGAAGCCCGGACACGGCCCCGTGTCCGCTGGACACGGCCCCGTGGCCATCCTCTTTCTCTTTCTTCATTAATTACAATTGCCTGCATTATGCTCCACACGCCCCCGTGTTCGCTGGGCACGGCCCCGTGTGCAGAAGCGTATCTGTACTATAAAGATTTGCAAGATTCTGCGAATCTTAGCGTTGACCACGCCCCGTGCTGAGCTGGGCACGCCCCCGTGCTGGGAATAGAAGCCTCTATTATTTGTCATTTTCTGCAGACACCTGGCCACGCCCCTGTGTCCCCTGGGCACGGGGCCGTGGTCAGCCTTCTGTTTCTTGTTTTTTCTTGGGAAAATGTTGTCGAGGGGTTAGGCATGCCACGTTTATTCCTTTTCTTTGTATTTATGTTAGTTTTTGTTGTATATTTGTTCCTTTTGTTCATTTAAGCTCATTTGGTCCTGAAAATACAAAAGGAAGACAAAAACACACTTTTTCCAAGATTAGTACTAAAAAGGGTTAGTTTTATGCCTCATTTGATGTAATTTATATGTTGCATTTTACACACATCTGTTAGCCCCAACATCAAGCAATGTCTCAGGAAAGTGAATGATGGTCACTTCACTATTGCAGTTAAGGTGTTGTGTTCCAGTGGGGTTACTCCCCGGGGGAATCTACCATGCAAGCCCTTATCGACAAACATCCCTTCGCGCCGCCCCCGAACCTCCCTTCAACCCCTCTTTCCTAACTTGCGTTATCCGTGGATGAAGATTGCGTATACAGGTGTGTGATCTCTTTCCCGAAAGGGACATGTTGTGGGTGAGATGGCCTCCGAAACCAACACCTGTTGGACGCTCTTAGCGGTGAGGGGTCGGCGACTGCCTCAGGACTGCTTACTGCCATCACTGAAGTGGTAAACCTTTGGCTAGGGGGTTATATCCTAGGGTTCTCACGAATTTTGTTGCTTCAACCCCCCTAACCCCTTTGTTAAAGCCTGATAATGGAATTCGCCCCATTGTTGTGGGAGCAATTTGGAGAAAATTGGCCACCAAAGTAGCTATGAAGAAAGTTGGGAAAGAAGTTGTTAAGTACTTGGGGGACTACCAATTTGGGGAGGGGGTCCTCAATAGGGCGGAAGCGGTGCTGCACAGCGCTAACATGTTCCTTAATTCTTTTCATTCAGCTCGCTGTCCATGGTTACGGTTGATTTTTTCAATGCTTTCAACTTAGTTGACCGTTCGGTTTTGCTTCACCAGGTCCATCACCATTGCCCCTTCGTATTCCCGTGGGTTCAATTTCTGTATCCCCAGTCTGCTAGGCTATACGTGGGGAATGATCGCATCGGGGCATCCACGGGGGTCCAGCAAAGGGATCCCTTGGGACCTTTGCTTTTTGCCCTAGCCTTACACCCCTTAGTGCTTCAGGTGCAGGAAAACGGAAAACTCTCCTTCCATGCTTGCTACTTGGATGACGGGACGGTTATCGGGGATGGTGTTCAGGTTGCTAAAGCTCTTAACATCATCGGTTCGGAGGGTCCAGCCTCGGGGCTGCGGCTTAATATTAGAAAAACTGAGATATTTTGGCCGACATACAACGGGGTGAAAGTCCGGCCAGGGCTTTTCCCCATGAGATTGAGAGGCAGAAGAGAGGTGTCAAACTGCTTATAACACCCTGAAAACGGGTTTGGTAATCAAACCATGTTAATACTAAAAGACGGGTAAAGTACCGTTAGTGGTAAAAAAATTAACCCAATGAATATTAGCATTTAAATAAATAAACCTAATATTAAATAAAAGTTTAACGAAGGCTTTTAAGGAAATAAAGTTTATAAAAAGGCCCGAGTTAACGGGACTTAAAATAAAATGAGTTGTAACCTCCCCGAACCCACTAAGTTAACTAGGAATGTTTAACTTAGTTAATAAGAGGGAATATTGTTAGAAATAAGAAGGTTGTGGCCTACTTAATAACTAACCAAACAAGAGAGAACAAATTTGGATAACTTGAAAGTTAAGTTATAAAAATAAAATCTAAAACAAAACACACACTTAGTGTGTGTTCTGTTCGACCCCAGGAAGCTCCCATGGAGCCAAAACTCTAACTCACTCAAATTCATCAAATTGAAGGGCTAAACGAAGCACAAATTCACAATTGAACGTGAATTAATGATCACCCAAGCTAGGGGATCATAAGGTATGTAAAATTTTGATGATTTGTGAAGTTGTGAAAATTGATGAATATCATAATTGCGAATTATGTATGAATTATAGAAGTTATGGCTGAATTAGTGATGTATACTTGCTTAGGAACAAAACCCTAAGTGAAAATTATACATATATTGCCATGTATTGAATGTTAAGCTGATTTACCACACTAGGATAAGTGGGTATTAATCATATGATGAAATTGATGATATAATTATGATTAGAATCATCATACATAATATTTATAAGAAGATACTTGAACAATTTAGGTGTTTGAGTACATAAATCATACTTGCCATGAAACGGGTTTTGTATGATAAGATGAAAATTGATGATATATTCATGTTGAATGATGTTTGATATCATCATGTGTTAAGTGTTGTGCTAATTCAATGAGTTATGATTTTGAGAACTTGATTGAATAAGTAGTTAAAATGGTAGCATAAGAATGATGCTTATCGGATATTTGACAAAGTACTTAAACGAGTAGTTGAGCTACATCGTGTAAATACTTATGTCAATAGACAGTTTGACTTTGATCGAGTGATAATTTCTACATAAAAACCGTAAGATGGAATAGTCGTAATTTATTATGACTAATCTAACCATCTTACAAATTACAATGTTAGTTTGATGCTTGACAAGCTAGGTGGAAGCTTGGGAAGGAAGCGGGTCAAACAAATCGAGTATGAAGGAAAAGGCATAATTTGGATGAAAGGTAAGTAAAGCTTACACTCTTGTTAATTTATAGAATATTTCTTATCGTATTGATTACGAATAAGATGAATAAATATTTGAAATATGATTATTCGGTCATGCTATGACAAATAGAAAATGAGTTTTGAATGGTTACCTTATAGGGTAAGCCAAATGAATAATAAGGGTAAAACGGTAATTCGGCACGCTTTGACGATAACCGTTAGTTTTTGAAAGACACTTTATGGCATAAGCCATGATGGGTAAAAAGAATTAAGAAGTGAAGTTTAAGTAATGTGATCGTACGGTGTAAACCGGAACGGGTTACATAGATGAGATGACAATTAATATCATCTCACAAGGATAAAATGGTCATTTAGACCAAACGGGTCAAAAGGTGAAGATGTCACCATTTGACGATAATGACTAATCATTGTTTGTCGAGTATAATGATCACAGGAATATGCGTTGCTATTAACTAGCAACTTAATTGAGGAAATACTAAAATTGGTCAATATGTTGATCCGAGCCAGGTATGTATGATAGGTCAACTCCTCATTTAGAACTTGAAGTTATGAGAGTTAGACAAAGTCGAAAATGGACATTTGGTTACCTTAATAGGTAAACCTAAATATTTAAATTATAGGCATTGTGTTTTTATAAACAGAATGATTTTTAAACAAGATCATAGTTAAAAAGTGGGATTTTGGGTCAAACATGCCTTTAAAAATCCTTCGTCGTAAATGAAAGGCTAACGTTGACCAAAACGCCCTTGTTTGATAAACTAAGTAAGCGACCCTTACGGGTGGTTTAGAAATAAGCATTTTGCTCAAGTGAATCCGTAGGATAAGTAAAAAAGGAAAAGATATGAAACTTTTGGGTCAAATGACTCGAAATGACTCTTTTCCATAAAATGACAAACCGAGGAGTATAACTCGGCATGAAAAGTTCATCACGTTAAATCCACCACAAATATAAATGTGGTGGAAGACAAGCTGATATTTAAAAGTGGAAATAAAATGTGAATAAAGGAGAGAGCGAGGTTTAAGCTTAAATGCTTAAATCCTCTAAACGGGTCAAAATGAATTATGTGCATTACTTGGTTAACTGCTGCATAATTCATAAAAGATTGATCACGAGTTAAAGATTTTGCATGAAATACGTTGGTATATGCTTTAGGACCTTTTAGAAACAATATGGTTTGATAAATCACAAACGGGTTAAAAAGTTAATCATTTAATATAAAGCCGAGGCTTAAAAATCAAAAAAATTATTATTCCGGATAACGGATTTTTACTCCATATGATGGAAAATCAAATTACGGTCACGTAGGAAGAAACGTGACGTAAAACGAATAAAAAATGAGCGAGTTATGTGCGTTTACGTGGAAATTGGTTCGGCTGAAAATGTCACACCCCCAAAAATACCACCTAGGGAGTGTCCCTGATAGGCGTGTGACGGACTGACAATGAGCCACTAATTACATTGAACCCACAAGTTTCTAAACGAAGTTCTCAAATTAATAGTAAAATCCCATCGTAAGTTTATACGAAAACCAATATGTCAGCGGAAGCAAATAATAAACCAAAAACTAAGTTGTTCAAAAACCAACGTGTAATAGTAAGTAAATAATCACATGAGTCTCTTCAATCGACCCATGACCACTCCTGCTCCTCCAGACAGCAAGTTTCCAGAGCCAAGATACCTAACGACCTGCGAGCATGCAACAAGCGTATCAGACAAAGCTGGCGAGTTCACAGTTTACGAAAACGTTGATTACCAAATGATTATTTCAGTTCATTAACAAAAGCATGTAATATTGATAATATCTCGACGATAACAAGACGGCTCCTGATGTATGATTTGCCCTTTCCCCAGTGCTCCTATCAAAGCACTGGGCCCGACTGGGTAATTTGTTCACAACCGTCCTCCCCGGTACGGTGTGAGGGTGCCAAACCTAAGTAGCGCTACCAACTAATACCCCGTTACCTCCCCGGTAACAAAAGATGGGACTTAAGAATGATAGGATGAGAATATTATTCAATATATACCAGTTTTTACCAAAAAGACTTATCCCTCCCCGGGATACCCACTGACTGTCCCAACCACCGGGACGCATGCTCAAAAGTAGTGAACTCACCTGTGATTTGCTCGGTAAGACTAAATATCTTTTTTATCAGTTGCCCAAACACACCCTAAAAAGGGTTATTGATAACAGTTAGTTCTACGTGCTCATAAACCATATTTTACACGCACAGTTAATTCACATCTCACATAAATCTCAATCATTAAACAGATTACGTACATGAATAGTTTAAGTCATGATCTTTAACTCACTTGTCTAGTGCCCTAGAATCATTGTTTAATTCATGTCATAGTTCGAACTTGTATCACGCATACATTCATAGTTTTACTCATAAACACGGCAGGACCAACTTAGACAGGCCCGATAGCCTTGTGGTGCGGCCTGTTATCCTGCCAGCCCACATAAAGTGGATTTCAACACCATACGGCCCATTTCAATTGCACCTATGTTCAACCCTTATGTTCACCCTTTTAACACTTATTTTGTTTTGCCATTACTGAACATGTAATCCACCATCGGCCCAACACCCCTTTCGGCCCAATTCAGTTGTGTGTGTGTGACCGACATGCTAAATAAAATCACACCAAAAGTCTGACGCTTAATGTCATGAATTGACATAACAAAAGAACAAATCGTGTGACAATAATTGCATTCAGATGCTCCTTACAATCATGGCCGGCTATTACTTTCTATTACTATCTTATTGGACCGGTGTTCTTAGTGGGCTGACAAGTGTATCGGGCCGCTAACTGATGTGTTGATAAAAGAACCCAACTAATTTACATGGTATCCTGTTAATTCATTGAACTTTGAAATCACATGCACAAGGAAGTCTGTGGCCGACAAGTCACAGATTACAGTTTCAATTCATGCAATTATTAATGGTCAAGGTTATTGGTAATGCTCAATATATTTAATGGTCATCATTGGTGGTTCAGGGAGGCTCTAACATTCAATCGGTCAATGAGTTTCAATCATAATCTCACTAGTATCATTGACTAACATGAGTCCTAATATGACAATCAATTGCTAGCAACATATATGACAATCACATGCTTTCTGACAATACACATGCAAATATGGATAGTATGGCTGACAACATGAATTGATCCTTATCTAAATTGGTTGCACTTTCAAGATGCCTCACATGTAGTGTTATAGGTTAATTATCACAATGGCAATTCACATATACAACACACAATCATCATTTATGTCGCACATGAATAATATCTCACGAATATAACAGTCAACAAGTAAGAGCCGCTAACCAGAATCTGACCGATCAAGCTGTTATCTCGAACAGAGGGGGGGTGGGTTCTGCCGTCGCACTATGTTGAGAGGGTAGGGTTTCTTGTTGTAAATATGGGATAAGGAAAATGGTTACGTACACTTTATCTTAAAGGTCAATACTTAAGCAATTGGGCCGGTTGTGATTTGCAACATAAAGTGTAATTTGGGCCGATTATTTATGCTAAGCTCAACAATGTTTTGGGCCGGTTATTATTACTAAACAATGCAGTGTTTTTGGGGCCGAGACTACACAGTAATGCGAAACAATATTTGGGCCAAGACCAAAGGCTATTCGTTGATGTTACATGTTCATGTTTTGGCCGAGTTAAATCAATTATGCCAATGGGTTTCGCTATTAAATAAACATACACATATTACGGCCCACATATTCGTTACGGCCCAATCGTAGGCACGGCATAAGACGTGCCCGTTACACACACACACACCACACAACTACCAAATATGTTTAATAGAGTCACGGGTCGAATAGATAGATAAAAACAAGAACGGGGCAATCCCAAAACCGAAGACCCTAACCTTGAAACCTCGGGTTGTCACATCATCCCCAACTTGAAAGAAATTTTGTCCCGAAATTTGACAAGTAAATATAGTGAAGTGGAGTGGTAAATCAAGATTGCCGCGGATTTTGCTCGGGTGCCACATCATCCCCAACTTGAAGAGGAATTTCGTCCCGAAATTTACCAGCTTTACCAGATTTAGATTTGTCTTTAGGGAAAAGTTGAGGATATTTAAGCTTCATCTGATCCTCACGCTCCCACGTGAACTCCGGTCCACGTCTTGACTTCCAACGAACTCTAACGATTGGAATACGACTTTGTTTGCGCACCTTGACCTCCCGATCCATGATCTCAATAGGCTCTTCGACAAACTGTAACTTATCGTCGATCTTTAACTCTTGAAACGGCACAACCAGTGTTTCATCAGACAAACACTTCTTCAACTGCAAAACGTGGAAAACATCGTGAACATTACCCAACTCAGCAGGCAACTCAAGCTTGTAAGCGACTTTACCGATCCGCTCCAGAATTCTAAAAGGCCCGACGTATCGCGGATTAAGCTTGCCACGCTTCCCGAAGCGTACAACACCCTTCCACGGCGACACTTTCAACATAACACGGTCGCCCACTGCAAATTCTAACGGTTTCCTACGCTTGTCAGCGTAGCTTTTCTGACGATCACGTGCTGCTGCCATACGGTTCCTGATCTGAACAATCATTTCTGAAGTTTCAAGTACCAACTCAGGACCTGTGATCTAGCTGTCACCCACCTCAGCCCAACAGAGGGGAGAACGACATTTTCGCCCATACAATGCTTCGAACGGAGCTGCCTTTATACTAGTGTGGTAGCTGTTGTTGTAGGAGAACTCTATCAACGGCAAGTGTTTCTCCCATCCTTTCCCAAAATCAATCACACATGCCCGCAACATGTCTTCAAGTGTCTGAATGGTGCGCTCGCTCTGACCATCCGTCTGTGGGTGATAAGCGGTACTCATATCGAGTTGTGAACCGAACGATTTATGCATTGACTGCCATAATTCAGAAGTGAAACGCGGATCTCGATCTGAGATGATAGAAGTTGGCACCCCGTGCCTAGAGACCACCTCCTTAAGATAAACCGCTGCAAGCTGCGAAAACTTATATGTTTCCTTGATTGCCAGAAAATGCGCTGACTTCGTGAGACGGTCGACAATCACCCAAATAGTATCGTTTCCAGCCTGAGTCCTTGGTAACCCCGTAACGAAATCCATGGCGATCTGCTCCCACTTCCACGTGGGTATCTCTGGCTGCTGAAGTAGACCCGAGGGTTTCTGATGCTCTGCTTTGACTTTAGCACAAGTCAAACACTTACCCACGTACGTCGCAATGTGAGCCTTCATCTTTGGCCACCAATACATAACCTTGAGATCCTGATACATCTTGTCTGAGCCCGGGTGAATAGAATACCGAGACTTGTGCACTTCATCCATCACAAGCTCTCGAAGATTACCATACAAAGGAACCCATACCGTTCCATAAAATAACGAAGGCCGTCAGATCTCTCCTCAAGTTGCTTTTCCATGCCCCGTAAGTACTCAGCCTCGATGTTCTCTTCCTTCAATGCCTCGATCTGAGCAGAACGAATCTGAGCAGGTAAACCAGAATGAATAGTAAGCTGCAGAGCGCGAACACGCTTAGGCTTCGTCTCCTTTCGGCTAAGTGCATCAGCCACAACATTAGCTTTCCCCGAATGATACTTGATGGCACACTCATAATCATTCAAAAGCTCGATCCAACGACGTTGCCGCATATTCAACTCCTTCTGGCCGAAGATATACTGGAGACTCCTATGATCGGTGTAGATGGTGCATTTGGTACCGTACAGATAATGTCTCCAAATCTTCAACGCAAATACTACAGCCCCTAACTCCAAGTCGTGAGTCGTATAATTCTTCTCGTGTACCTTCAACTGACGAGAAGCATAAGCTATCACCTTCTCGTGTTGCATCAACACGCAACCGAGACCCTGAATCGATGCATCACAATAAACCACAAAATCTCCCGTACCCTCTGGTAGAGATAAAATCGGCGCGCTACATAGTTTCTGCTTCAAAAGCTGAAAGGCATCCTCCTGTTTCGTTCCCCAAGAATAAACAACGTTCTTCTGTGTCAAGGAGGTAAGAGGTTGAGCAATCTTTGAAAAATCCTGAATAAACCGACGATAGTACCCCACAAGACCAAGAAATTATCGCACCTCCGAAGGATTCTTCGGTGCCACCCAATTACTAATAGCATCGATCTTCGCAGGATCCACATGTATCCCCAACTCGTTGACAATATGCCCCAGAAAGTGTACTTCTCGAATCCAGAAATCACACTTAGAAAACTTCGCGTAAAGCTGCTCCTTACTTAGGAGCTCCAATATCAGACGCAAATCTCGCTCGTGGTCCTCCTTGCTCTTGGAGTAGATCAAGATGTCATCGATGAAGTCAATGACAAAGTCGTCGAGATACGGCTTGCACACACGGTTCATGAGATCCATGAAGACCGCTGGTGCATTAGTCAATCCAAACGGCATAACTAAAAACTCATAGTGGCCATACCGCGTCCGAAACGCCGTTCTGGGAACATCCTCCTCTCTAACTCGTACCTGATGATAACCCGACCTTAAGTCGATCTTGGAATAAACACTTGACCCTTGCAGCTGGTCAAACAGGTCGTCGATACGGGGTAAAGGATAACGGTTCTTGACAGTCACTTTGTTGAGCTCGCGATAATCTATGCACATCCGAAATGACCCATCCTTCTTCTCACAAACAGTACTGGGGCTCCCCAAGGCGAAGAGCTAGGTCGGATAAAACCCCTATCCAACAGCTCCTGGAGTTGATTCGACAACTCCTGTAACTCCCCTAACGCAAGACGATAAGGAGCACGAGCAATCGGGGCTGCTCCTGGCACGAGGTCAATCTGAAATTCCACCTGACGGTGTGGAGGTAAACCATGGAGTTCTTCAGGAAACACATCAGGAAACTCACGAACTACTGGAAGATCCTCGATCCTCCTCTCATCAGACTGTGAATCAGTAACAAGAGCTAAGATAGAAGGATAGCCCTTACGCAAACACTTTTGAGCCTTCATTGCCGAAATAATACTAACCGTGGCACCACTACGATGACCCTGAACCGATAGAGGTTCTCCACTAGGGAGAGGAACACGCACGATTTTTTCCTTGCAGAGAATTTCCGCCTGATGCTTGGACAACCAGTCCATGCCGATAACCACATCAAAACTTCCAAGAGTAACAGGGAGCAGGTCAATATCGAACACTTGACCCAGGAGGTCGAGTTTACACCCAACCAGAACGTGTGAAGCTTCAATAGTTTTACCATCAGCTATCTCTACTATGTGTTTAGTTACAAGTGGTGTAGGACTCAACCCTAACTAACGACTGAACCCCAAAGATACATAACTCCAATCGGCACCAGATTCGAATAAAATAGAAGCAAATATACCATTTACTGAAAACGTACCAGTCACTACGTTGCCATCATTCCGAGCCTCCCCAGCTCCAATAGTAAACACGCGCACCGTTTCCCCCATTGTTCCCGTTGTTGTTCCTAGCATTGTTGTTATTCCCGTTGTTATTACCACCTGCATTCTGATTCAGCTGAGGGCAGTCTCGCTTGATGTGACCCTCAGCTCCACATTGAAAACAACCCTTACGAAAACCCTGATTCTGCTGAGGCTCCTGTCTACCCTGCTGCTGTGACGGCTGCTGTGGGTTCGGGAGTGAAACCCTACAATCCCTAGCCATGTGCCCTGCTCTGTTGCACCTGTGACATATCCGAGTACACTGCCCCCGATGATGATAGTTGCACTTATTGCACTTTGGTAATTTTCCCGCATAAGAACCCTGACCTGAACTGTTACCCTGATTCTGATTCACTGAAGAAGACTGGCTGAAACTACGATTGCTGCCAGTATCCGGCCTTTTCTGTGACTGCACTGAATTGGACGCCTTGTCCACATCGCTCCACTTACGCTTGCTGTCAGTGGCAGGAGTAGTGACTGTAGTAGCGGCAGCAGTAGTAGTAGCAGAAACACGCGGTGGCAGTGAATTACTCTCCACCTCTTGATCAACGATCTTGTGAGCCAAACGGACAATCTGAGTCATGTCGTTGAGGTTTGCTGCAGTAACCAAACCCTTCACTCGTGATGGTAATCCCTTGATGAACAATTCAATTCTTCGATACATAGGTCGGGACAAATTCGGGCACATGTCAGCCAACTAATACGACCGCTTCACGTATGCTTCAATCTCAGATCCCACCATCTTCAGATCATAATACTCGTTCTCCAATTTCTGAATCCCACCATCTTCAGTCGACCCATGACCACTCCTGCTCCTCCAGACAGCAAGTTTCCAGAGCCCAGATACCTAACGACCTGCGAGCATGCAACAAGCGTATCAGACAAAGCTGGCGAGTTCACAGTTTACGAAAACGTTGATTACCAAATGATTATTTCAGTTCATTAACAAAAGCAAGTAATATTGATAATATCTCGATGATAACAAGACGGCTCCTGATGTATGATTTGCCCTTTCCCCAGTGCTCCTATCAAAGCACTGGGCCCGACTGGGTAATTAGTTCACAACCGTCCTTCCCGGTACGGTGTGAGGGTGCCAAACCTAAGTAGCGCTACCAACTAATACCCCGTTACCTCCCCGGTGTAACACCTCGAAAATTCGTGTGTAATAAAATAACGACACGTGTCATGTATGACAACAAGCGTTGTAAACCCGGACTTAATAAAAATATTTTGGTAGGATTTAAAGATGGCGTTATGTTAATTTTACCTCTGAACGACCTCATATAAATACCAAGACCCTAATACTTATTATCAACATTTGATATAATCCGGTAAATGCCCACAATAATTGAATTCATGCACAAGAATGGAATACCACGAAGGAAAAGCATGAAAATCCTTAAACTTCGGGACTTTAATTTGAATTCTAAGACAACAAACCAAAGTAGTAGGGTATGTTCAGCATTTAGACACTTATTGAAGGCCCCCTACTGATAAAATAAGTCCCACATTCGAAATATACAAGTTTCCCTTTCGAAACACCAACAAACAACAACATTTTGGTCCCTGATGTATGCTTACGGACCGTAAGCATATATGCTTACGGTGCGCAAGCACCTGCCAGCGACCAGGAAACCTCCTGTTGCCTGTTTAACGCGAATCTGACCCTTTAGGCCGGTTTTTCTCACATGTGATCGACCCCTAAACTACTCTAGGGCACTAGGGGCATGTGTATATCAGTTGTGGAGTGTTGTAGACTTTGTTGTCATCAATTCATGGTGCCATGAACACTATATAACCCACATAAGTTGCAACTCCATGATCATTCCTTTCACAATTCAAGTCTGATCAAATTGAGGAGCTTTCAAGCTGATTACAAGGCATCCCTAATCATCATTAAACACCTTGTAAGTTGCCTAACCTTTCTAAATTAATTATAGCTTAGTATTTTAGCTAAAAGTCAAACCGACGTAACTACGGTTTGACTTCGTGATTAATTAACGATAGCTCAGTGTTATATCAAATTAAAAGTACCGTTAGGTAGGTAATTATATGGGTATTAAACCCTTATAAGGGCACGTACCGATTCCAGACCTAACTAGGTCGTTTGTCGGGTCAAGCGTTGACCGAAAAAGTCAACAGTTATGTAAATTACGATTTAATGCACGATTAGCAATACGTGATGCGTGTAACCTGTTTTTAAACTTAATATAACTTGGTAATAAGTGCATGGGCATGTCTAAACTGGTCAGACTCGACAACTCTCAGTTTTAAACCGGTTCGGAACCGAAAGTCACGAAACTATGACTTTTACGTTGACTTCAGTTCTGGCCCGAGTTAGATGGAATTAGAAATGCCTTAATGCTTCATTAGGGTTGGGTTACATGATAGTATAAGCCTCTGTACTTGTTTCGTTGATTACCCAATTAATATACATGTTTCCGTTAATCGCTCATATGTTGACCATTATGCCCTTATTACCTTAAAACGTGTTTTATGAAAATGTAAAAGTGTAGAAACCTTAGTTACTGATATATAGGCTTGTATACAAAGTTTGAAATCAGTTTGACTTGTAGATTAAGAGTTATGCTCAATATCGCAAAATTAATGCTTTATGTTAATAAAATGGCGTAATTAGCGTATAGCCTAGTTAAACATACTTTTTGGTATCAAATCTTTTACCCACTGATGTAATATAATATTTTAGGATTTTTAAAGATTTTTAATTAATTTTAGGCTGAGCATAACTCATAGTCGTAGACTTAATTCGGTAATTGTCGGTTTTGCCCTTACGGGCCATAAAATGAGTTTTACACATCTAAACGACTCCAAACCTTTTGCTACTGAATAGTTATGATAAATAAATTATTTTAATCCTTCTGGAAATATAAAAATATCAGATTTAAGTATCGAACCCGGTAATGGCCTTTAATCGCCTAAATTAGCGTTTTTAACGCATGGTATGTTTTAAAATCATATTGGACATACCCGGGTTGATACCTACTGATATAAGTGGAAAATTATAATATTTTAACAGTAAGCAAAGGTTGATAAACTCAGACTTCAGTTTTGAGCTTTTCGGCTTATGTAAAATTACCAAAATACCCCTACGGGGCCTAGTTTGGTTAAAAATGATAAGTTTCACATACATGCTTTAACCTACTGATGTAACTTAGCAAATTTGGTATATTTGCTGATTACATCAGACCTGTAACTCAGGTTGTCACTTAAACGCTTTTATAAACTTTTAAATGACCAAACTACCCCTACGGGGCCTAGTTTGTGTCTAAACACGTTTCGGGCATAACGAAAGACACCTTACTGATGTCACAACATATTTGAGAGATAATTAACTTAGGAAACCTGTATATAGCTCTCATGACTACCCGTCACGCTTATTACGCGTACGGTTCGGTTTATGTAACAAGTTTACATAAATTAGCCGAAACGGGTCAAACCTTAACGGTTTTATCTCAAAATCCAGAATGTGAATAATAAACCCATATTAAACAAGTCTTCAAACTTGTCGGGTCTGAATCACATTCTATCCGGTCTTCGCTTAATCGTGCGTACGAACCATATCTTGAAACTAGCCGGTCTAAGCTTAAGCTTAATAAAAGACCCGTTAGTATTCTAATAGGTTATATTAAACCTTCGTTCCAGATTAGGAGAACCAGTAAAAGCTACGTGCTATTTGCTTATTGTGATTAATACTTGCATCAGGTAAATACTTTTAACTTATTTTCCCTATACGGGCTTGGGTTACGGTACATAGCGTACCGCTTGATCGGGCATCAAATCTCCACGCTTAGTGGGTAGTTGAATAATTTGATCGGCTCGTTTAAACAGTCTTGTTTACTTTACAGCCTTTGGGGGGTTAATGACCATGTCCCGGATATCCTTGGCATCATCTTACGAGATTGGCCACGACCTGAGCACGGGGTGTAGGCGTACACCGTCCGTGTATAACTCATTATAGTGGTGTGTCTATTGATCTTTAACCCGGACTAGATTCGGGCTACTGAACGCATAAGTAACATGTAATTCGTTCACAAGATTATAATATTAAATAATTCTCCCAAGTTAAATAAAAATGTTTATGCCATGTGCATCCAAACCAATTTTCAATCATTTTCCAAAATGAGTCAGTTGAATGTATTTACCAGTGTAAACTGACGTATTTTCCCAAAAAGACTGAATGCAGGTACTAAACGAAATTTGGCTGGATTGTCTCCTAAGCATCAATAAAAGTCTCGCAAGCTTAGGATGCCAGAAGTCTGTTGAACCATAAAGGTTATTTCGTTTCGATCCGTTCTGTGGATAAACACCGGATATTGTGACTTTGATTACAATAAATAAATTCGGTTGTATCTTATTTTTAAATTGCTTCCGCTGTGCATTATTATATTGTGTTGTTTGACTATTACGTTGCCAACCACGTCACGATACTCCCCCACCGGGCCCACCGGTGACACGTGGAAATCGGGGTGTGACACCCGGTAACAAAAGATGGGACTTAAGAATGATAGGATGAGAATATTATTCAATATATACCAGTTTTTACCCAAAAGACTTATCCCTCCCCGGGATACCCACTGACTGTCCCAACCACCGGGACGCATGCTCAAAAGTAGTGAACTCGCCTGTGATTTGCTCGGTAAGACTAAATATCTTGTTTATCAGTTGCCCAAACACACCCTAAAAAGGGTTATTGATAATAGTTAGTTCTACGTGCTCATAAACCACATTTTACACGCACAGTTAATTCACATCTCACATAAATCTCAATCATTAAACAGATTACGTACATGAATAGTTTAAGTCATGATCTTTAATTCACTTGTCTAGTGCCCTAGAATCATTGTTTAATTCATGTCATAGTTCGAACTTGTATCACGCATACATTCATAGTTTTACTCATAAACACGGCAGGCCCAACTTAGACAGGCCCGATAGCCTTGTGGTGCGGCCTGTTATCCTGCCAGCCCACATAAAGTGGGTTTCAACACCATACGGCCCATTTCAATTGCACCTATGTTCAACCCTTATGTTCACCCTTTTAACACTTATTTTGTTTTGCCATTACTGAACATGTGATCCACCACCGGCCCAACACCCCTTTCGGCCCAATTCAGTTGTGTGTGTGTGACCGACATGCTAAATAAAATCACACCAAAAGTCTGACGCTTAATGTCATGAATTGACATAACAAAAGAACAAATCGTGTGACAATAATTGCATTCAGATGCTCCTTACAATCATGGCCGGCTATTACTTTCTATTACTATCTTATTGGACCGGTGTTCTTAGTGGGCTGACAAGTGTATCGGGCCGCTAACTGATGTGTTGATAAAAGAACCCAACTAATTTACATGGTAGCCTGTTAATTCATTGAACTTTGAAATCACATGCACAAGGAAGTCTGTGGCCGACAAGTCACAGATTACAGTTTCAATTCATGCAATTATTAATGGTCAAGGTTATTGGTAATGCTCAATATATTTAATGGTCATCATTGGTGGTTCAGGGAGGCTCTAACATTCAATCGGTCAATGAGTTTCAATCATAATCTCACTAGTATCATTGACTAACATGAGTCCTAATATGACAATCAATTGCTAGCAACATATATGACAATCACATGCTTTCTGACAATACACATGCAAATATGGATAGTATGGCTGACAACATGAATTGATCCTTATCTAAATTGGTTGCGCTTTCAAGATGCCTCACATATAGTGTTATAGGTTAATTATCACAATGGCAATTAACATATACAACACACAATCATCATTTATGTCGCACATGAATAATATCTCACGAATATAACAGTCAACAAGTAAGAGCCGCTAACCAGAATCTGACCGATCAAGCTGTTATCTCGAACAGAGGGGGGGGGGGTTTGCCATCGCACTATGTTGAGAGGGTAGGGTTTCTTGTTGTAAATATGGGATAAGGAAAATGGTTACGTACACTTTAGATTATAAGGTCAATACTTAAGCAATTGGGCCGGTTGTGATTTGCAACATAAAGTGTAATTTGGGCCGATTATTTATGCTAAGCTCAACAATGTTTTGGGCCGGTTATTATTACTAAACAAAGCAGTGTTTTTGGGGCCGCGACTACACAGCAATGCGAAACAATATTTGGGCCAAGACCAAAGGCTATTCGTTGATGTTACATGTTCATGTTTTGGCCGAGTTAAATCAATTATGCCAATGGGTTTCGCTATTAAATAAACATACACATATTGCGGCCCACATATTCGTTACGGCCCAATCGTAGGCACGACATAAGACGTGCCCGTTACACACACACACACCACACAACTACCAAATACGTTTAATAGAGTCACGGGTCGAATAGATAGATAAAAACAAGAACGGGGCAATCCCAAAACCGAAGACACTAACCTTGAAACCTCGGGTTGTCACAGAAAATATGCAGGTCTGCATAACAATTCTTTCTGTCGAAATTGACCTCTCGCGCCGCGCGACGGATATCAGTTAGCCTGGTCGCGGTCCGCGACGTGTCTCGGGTCACGCGACAAGATCTTCAAATGCCGTCGCGGCACGTAACGGCTTATAAGTCCGGAAATGTTTGCTAAAACTTGTTGTTTACTTGTTTCGACTTCCGAACTTGTTTGGAACATGTTTAAAACGACAAATGACTAACTCATTTCCTGTTTTTATGAAATGTAGGTATACTACGGTACCTTATGACGATCAAGCTCGATGAAGAACCGAACACGATCAAAAATTCAAGCTTCCGCGAAATGTTTCGTCGTCATGTTTAACGGCGAATATATATACAACATGTTGAAATGTTTTAAACCATAAAATCTTTTAACAAACTCGTATTTTCAAGTGTATGTATAATCGTAAATACACTATTATAATCGAAATCTATATGAAAATTGTATAAATTAACGGTCTTACACTGCTAGGAGAGGCAGTCAGCCGTGATGCCAGTTTTATTAGTGCTCCAGCGGCTAAGAGGGCAACGCGAGCTTTTGACATTATGGGACACCTTCCCTTGTTGCGGGATCCTTAAAGCGAACTCCGCTTGCTTAGATCTTGTATGGGGGGTTGCAAAGTTGCTATTTGGTTTGCGAACTTGCCAGCCCCCCTTTGTGAATGATGTTGTTTCATGTTTTGATAAAGGTGTTCGGGAGGCAATAGAAGACATTGTCGTATGCGGGGGACCTTTTTTGGTGAACTCCAGTGGCGGATCGCGACCTTGCCGATGCGCCTTGGTCGGTTGGGCCTTCTCTCGGCCCGGGATGTGGCTGCCTATGCCTTTGTGGCTTCCAGGTCTCAATCTTGGGAGTTGCAGGACCACATCTTGCGTAACAGTGGGGTTGCTAACACTGACTCGGATTATGCCAGCGCCTTGGAATGCTTGCATGAATCTCTCCCTGACTCTAATCTCGGCGATTTCTCTAACAAGGACACCGCCCCCAAAAAGCCTCAGAAAACTTTGGTGAATGCCCTTTGTTGTCGAATCGCACAAAGTTTGGGAGAAAATTTCCATTTGCCCCCCGCCAGAAATCCGTCAATGAATGCCTACAGAGGCCTCACGCTCAGGATTTCTTAATTGTTATTCCTATTGAAGGCCTGGGTCAATGTATGTCAACGGTGGAGTATGGATCAATCCTTAAGTACCGTCTGATGATCCCCATGTTCCCGAATGATGAAACTTGCCCAGTCTGCCGTAAAGCATGCCTGGATAAATACGGGGAGCATGCGTTACACTGTAGAGGGTTGCCGGGGTTTAAGTATCGCCATGATTTTGTTCGAGACGCGTTAATGGATATTCTCAGATGAGCGGGGATCTCGGCAAAGAAAGAGGTACCGGTTACTTTTCTTACAGACCCGGGGAAGGGAGGTCTACCTTACGCTCGGCTGACGTGTTAGTTTTTGGTTGGGAGGGCGGGAAACATGCTTGTTTCGATCTCACTGGTGTATCCCCTCTAGCCGGGTTCCGGGAAAATGAGTTTGTGGCGGGGCAAGCGGTACCGAAAGCAGAGTTAAAGAAGGTGGAAAAGCATGCGAAAGCTTGTGAGGATAATTAGCATGCCTTTGTCCCCCTAGCGTTTGACACGTTCGACTCCTTGGCGCCGGAGGCGGTTCGGTTCTTGGCTAGAGTTCAGCGTGTGGTCCACAACAACTTTTTGACCCCTCACGGGCGAGGCTTTGTTTTTAGTAGATTAGGGTTTTCTATTCAGAAGAGGATGACGGCGCAGTTTGTTGCCCGCCTACCTGTTATCCTTATATAATTTTCCATGTTGATTGGAATGGAACTAGTTCACATGATAGAGCATGAGATATATTTTAAATGAAAGTAAATAAAAAGTTAAAAGGAGGCAAATGGTTGCCTTTGCCTATTTGATATGTTCTAACTTCTAAATTTACTAATAATCATCATCTGTTTAGTATAGAGCGAACATATCCCATCACGATAATCTTTCTTATTGTTTTCTCAAGCACAACTGTTTTATATGTTCATGTACACACATGTATACAATGTAAGAATTCGATATAGATCATATTGTAAATAAAAAGAGTAAAAACATACCTGAGTCTTTTGTCACCGTTATATTCGTTTACATGACTCTCCCTTGGTTGCGAAAAAAAAAAACCCTAAAATTCATAGTTAAGTATTAGATAGATATTATTGTTTTTGAACGGGCGAATAAAATTAAATATAAATTAATTTGTAAATCGGACAATTGCATCATTAAATTCAATCTATTTTTTGTTAAACGCCAATATAAAGCTAACTCAGACACTTGACACACAGAAGGATAATATAGAATAATTTGTGCAACAAAGTAGTAGTAACATTTCGTCGTTAAAAAAATCCTCTTAGTTAAAACTTAATAGTTAGCCCATGTGATTATAGTCTAATGACATTTTGAATGTGGGATAAGACTTAGGGACCATTAGGTCCTGGGTTGGATTCTCACAATATTTTTTCTCAGATTTATCGGGTTTTCCCCTGAATTGTTGTATAGACATTATTGACTAGTGTAAATGGATATGATTGAGTGGTTTTACTGATGGCATGATGATACTCTAGTGATTCGTCAGTGATCTAAATTTATTGTTAAAAAACCTTAATAGTTACATATCATTATATGAATAAAAGAGGCCATTCTAGAATATGTATTTCATGAAATTAAAGCAACAAATAATTTTAAAAGGCTTCCACTATTTTCACACTCCTAAATCTTATTTTCATATCATTTTTACTCTCTCTCTCTCTCTCTCAAATAATTTAGGAGCTTCCAAGATGGAATGAAAGTGCAAGTTTAAATGAAAGATCTCATGGCCTATTTATAGATTTTGGAATTCACTAAGATCTTGCCATGTGTTTACGATCATTACAAGTGTAATACTACTACCCATTTAAAACCATTAACAATCCATGGTTTGATTAAATGTTTTTAGTTATGTGTGGGCTTCAAGTAAAGGTATAATAATAATAATAATAATAATAATAATAATAATAATAATAATAATAATAATAATAATAATAATAATAATAATATACCCATCGTGACCAATATTAGGCACACCCGGGAGTATGACCGAGCATCACGGAGTTCCCGGTTCGTTTAAAAGGTCTCTCAAAGGTGTAGATTTGCACGTTGACGCTTTTAGTCCTTTTAACGCACAAACTTGTGCGTATTATCGTTTAATGGCATCAAAGCCTTAAACGGCCAATATTAGGCATTCCCGTGAGTATTATCAAACATCACGATGCTTCGGGTTTGTTAAAAGGTCACTCAGAGGTATAATTAAACATGTTGACGCTTTTAAGCCTTCGTCGCGCAAACTTTTAATTAATTACGTAAACGGTTCCTCTCGATCAACAAGTGGCTTATCTGTGAATATGAATACCGTGTAAGGTTATTTAGAGGCTTAGTTTAAGCGTGTTGATACTTTCAGTCCTTTCACATTCAAAGTTTTTGATTTTTCGCAAAATTAGTCACTAATAGTCAACGTTTGACTTCATTAGGGTTTAGTACACGTGTCAACACATCATTGGTCGTGATTTTACGAGGTGTTACATCCTCACCCCCTTAAAAGAAATCTCGACCTCGAGATTTGCTCAAAAGATGGAAGTACTTTCTGTCGTATAATGGACTTAACCTCCACAGCTTATTAGGGGCCTCTGCGACCATCCCAATTGATCTATACAATAGGTACATGATTCTTTTCGGAGCTTTTTAGCCTGTCGATCCTTAATCGATACGGGTTTCTCAATAAACCAGAAGTTTTCATTAATCTGCACATTATTATGTGATAATGCTATTGACTTAGCGGCTAGACATATCCTGAAATCACAAGTGTGGAACACATTGTGAATACCATCAAGTTCCTTAGGTAAGTTTTAGCTTATAGGCTACCGATCTTGACATATCCGATTTTTCTCAAATGGTCCAATATATTTAGAGTTTAACTTGTCTGTTACATCAAAATGCAGTACACCTTTCTAGGGTGGTACTTTCTGTTGAATCTTGTTCCTTATTGAGAACTCAAGAGGTTTGCGACTCTCATCAACATTGATTTTCTGCCGATTACTGGCAGCTTTTAGACGATCACAGATTTGTATGATCTTATCCATTGTCTCCAGGGTAACTTCAGATCCTGATAATTGGACTTACTAAACTTCTGTCCATCAAACGGACGTTTGACATTCCATCTATACAAGGTCTCCAAAGGAGTATCCTTGATGCTTATATACTAACTATTAGTTATAGGAGAGCTTATTTAAGGCGAGATAGTCATTCCTATTACTACTTAAATCAATCTTAAGGAATAGTTAACCTCATGGTTAGTCGAACTAATCGACGATCCTGGGCAGCTGATAGCGATTCTCAAAGTTACCTAGATATGGTTGCGGTAATCAATGCATAAGCATACTGGACCGTCTTTCTTAAATAATACCGGGGCTCTCAGAATTATGAGCTAGGCTTTATGAACCTTTTTCTTAAAGCTCATTTGATTGGGATTTCAATCCTTTCATTATTGTCGATACTAACCGATATGGAGCTTTTACAACAAATGCAGCCCTAGGCGGGATGTTAATCTTAACTCTACTTGTCTTAGGAGGTAAACCGGGTAGTTATTCGGAGAAGACAATCAAATATATAGAGATGGCAGAGATATTTTAAATCTTAAGCTTTAGTTAATCTATCGTTACCTGTGCCATATAAATGACACAATTTCCTTACGAACGCATGGATGCCTTAATTAGTGACACTTACATGGACATTTCTATTCTAGATATCTTCTTTGTATACCATTAGCTGACTTTAGTACAATATGACCATTGGGATATCTCAGTGGTTCCATGCATTAAACCTCCATACTAATCAGGCATGGAAGCAATCTATGGAACACATTAAGATACACCAATCCTCATATGGCGCTTTTATCATACAGTCTGGTATTCGCAGTTGATAGAAATCAATAAGATAATAAGATAAAATAACATATATTGTCGTACTCCATCTAGAGAGAGAGTACTCTAGATTTTATGAATGAAGATTTCTGACAAGAATAGAAGAAATGGTTCCTATAATTTACGTTGGTAAATTTTACCTTATACTTAATATCTGGAATTCTTATGGGAAAATTCTAAAAGTTTGCTAAGCTTATGATATGTGGAAGACTTAGTAGTACCTGAATCAAAATAGAATTCTTAGCAATTGATTCACGATAAGGGATGTACCTGGTGTCATTATTGATATGAACTGCCTCTGGCATTCATCAGGAGAGTTTAGGCGCTTCTATTCTTAGTCTTTCTATACTTAGCTATACCTTCCTTGACAGTTTTAGGGCAGTTAGTTCTGATGTGGCCCTTTTTGCCACAACCGAAACAGACTGCATTCTTTATGTTTCTACATTCATGGGACCGATGACCAGTCCTTTTGCTGATGCCACAATGCTTTAGCCTTAGGTACGTTCGACACTGTCCCCAGTGCCTTTTGTTGCAGGCCTTGCATACAGGCTTCTTATTGAATTTTTGTTGGTTCTTATTAAGCTTAAACTTACCCTTTTTCTTAGATTTCTGGGAGTTATCCTCCTTTCTTTTTCCTTTTTCCGTCAATCTCAGTTTTGACTGACTTACTTCTTAACCCATCTAGTGTGAGTGGCTGAGATAGATCCATAGTGGTTTTATAAGAAGCAGGCTTTGAAGCCTTAATATGCCCTTTTATTTCCGATGCTAAACCACCAATATGTAGTGCATTACGCTTAGATTCTGGGTTAACCGAATAGGGCACTATCCCAGACAATGAATTAAAGTTTGTAACATACTATCGACAATCTAGATCCTTCATGGTGAGAGTCAGAAAATTCTTATTCCACCTTTTCCATTCCGTGTTGTAGACAACGGGTTTTTCTGATAAGGTCCATAAACTTGGACTATCCCATATTGTATAAGGGTATCTTTCCTGTGGACTTTATTAACATCCTCACCAACTAAGGGCATCGTCATTGAACGATTGTGATACATACCTCACAATTTCCTTCCCAGCATAACCGCTGATACACATAATGGTTTCTATTTCATCCAACAATTTCATGCAATCAATGGCCCCTTTTTCGCCATTGAAGTCTCTTGACTTGCAAGAGACAAAGTACTTTTAAGTACGTCCTTTAGAGTAACGGGGCTCCTTGCTTATATATCATCTTATTTGGTTTATACTTCGCATTCGAAGTATGAACAAAGCTATTCTCATGAGCAGAGGAATGTGATTTAGAGCAAGTAGCATTCGGCTCTTTGAACTTTTTCATGACCTTTCTCATAGCTTTTCCAATAGCTGCGTCAATAACAGCTTGGAGATTAACTCCATTAACATTGAGGTTCACATTTGTTGCATCATTAGCGTTTGTCGCATCATTAGTATTGCGACTGTTGTTTGTCTGATCCGAGTCTGCCATACTCGAAGCTTGGTACAAAACATCAATTTAAACATTTGTTTAATTGCATTACAATAGCTAGTCATCACCCTGACGACCTAACATACACTAGCCATGGTATCATTAAACCATACAGGCTAATCGGGTATGAACATTCCTAATGAATGTTATTTGAATGTATATCAATTATATTCAGCCTAGGTCGCAAAAGGACCATCAATGGCGTTTAGGGTTTGGACCGAGTCCATTACCTTTTTGACAGGGAATCAAAATGTCTCAACTGTCTTTGGCACATAGACTTGTCATGAAGGACATTAATAGTCATATGGCACGAAGGCCTTGTCACAAAGGGCATATAGGATATGGCACAAAAGGCCTGTCACAGAGGACATTAATATTTAAGCCGCAAATCTTATTTGATCAGGGACTTTAAGGTTTGAACATAGTTCTTCACCTTTGTGCAGAGAGTCATAGACTACATCTTTCATTGCTCTGAAAGACGATTTATTTTGCCACACAAGCAAATCAATGGACATCACTACTGGATGTTTATACATACATACATATATATATATATATATATATATATATATATAATTATCATAATTGAGGATATTAGTCATGATCTTATCGATCTTATAGACTATAAGGCTTGGGCATTGCCCATCACCTTGGACGGTAAACCATAACGGTCACATTTGTCAATGTCATTAGTGGACAATATAATATATATAGCCCGTAGGCGAAACATTTCTAAAAGATGTTAAATAGTGTGATCATCGTATTAGATGATATTAGTCATGGTCATATTGATCTTTTAGACTATGAGGCTTGGACATAGTCCAACATTTCTTTAGACAGGGGGCCGTAGACCACAACTGTCGTTGTCTTATAGGACAACAAGTTTAGCGCGTAGGCACTTCATCACTAGCGGATTTTATATTATGATCATCACATTGATGATACTTGCCATGATCTAATTCGATCATATAGGCTTTAAGGCTTGGACATAGTCCAAATACCTTGACGGCTGGTGTGGTTTCTCAAGTCACACTGCCAGGAGTGTTAACATGTTCTTAGATGTTAACAAGGATTAATTGTCTTAAGGGGTTTTACCATCATAGCATGTCTGTATTGACATATTGGCTAGTTTATACCATTAAGAAGATCTTTTGAAATTATTTAGCAGATCGATAAAGTTCGAATAAAATTGATACTATTGTTTGATAAAGGACGAAATGAATACCTATATAAATTTTCAAAGCTTCCCATAAATCATTAGAAAATTTACAATAGTGCCTGTATCAGGACTTTTAGTATCTTATTTGTCCACAGAGGACTAAAAGGAAAAATATAAGTCTGAAAAAGGACTATAAAATATTATAAGTCCACATAGAGACTATATTGAAACAGTTTGCCCATGAAGGGACTATAATGAAATGTCATATCTATGAAGGGTCTATAATGAAGTAACATGTCCACCAAGGGACTATAATGAAATCTTGTGTCCATAAAGGGACTATTTCGAAATAGCTTATCCATAAAGGGATTTTAATGAAATAACGCATCCATGAAAGGACTGTATTAAAATGTCATGTCCACAAATGGGACCTTGCTGAAAAGATGTCCTCTCAGGGACTTAAGTCGAAAAATTATGTCCATTAAGGAATATGATAAACAAATGTCCACACAGGGACTATACAGAAGAGATAGGTCCTCATAGGGACTTTAAAGTAATACTAGTCCACGCGGGAACGAAAAGGAAAATATAAGTCCATTTAGGGACTATAAGTTATGTTAACTTTGAGATTATAGTGAAACGATATGTCCTCAAAAAGATTATGATGAATTATTATATTTGTCAGGGGACTTTAATGAAATAACATGTCTATAAAAGAATTTTAGTGAAATAACATGTCGACCAAAAAGATTTTAATGAAATTACATGTCTATAAAAGGACTATAAGAGAGTATGAGGTCCATGAAAGGACTATTTTGAAAGGTAATGCCCACGAAAGGACTATATGGAAATATAATGTCCAGGAAAAGACTATATTGTAATATAACATCCACGGAGGGACTATGTTGTAATATAATGTCCACGAGGGGACTATTTTGAGATATAATTTCCTCGAAGGGACTACTATAGACAGGCGTATATATGGAGTCTTATCAAAAGACGTAAGTCTACAAGGACTTATGATGAAATAATACGTCCACAAAGGACTTCAATAATCAAATGCCCATACAGGGACTTAAAAGAAAATGAAATATAATAGAAGAAGAGTTCTCTAATGTCTTCCTTGCTTTATTCCGATTGTTTCTCTTCTTTATTTATTGTACGCGGTAGTGACACTGAAGATCTTAATGAATAAAGAAAACATTTCAAATCAGGATCCGTTGCAGAAGTAGAATCCAAAGACTCAATAGTTAAAGAAATGACATGGATCACGGATTGGGTTTTGACCAGCATAGTCCAAGTCTGAAATTTCAAAACTTGGAAATAGGGATTAACAACATCCACATGTATCATCTTCAATATGGTAGTCTCAGGGATCTCCTGGTATGGATTCCACTGGTACAGACTCCAAGATTTGAGCCTCAGGGACCTCCAGTATGGACTCCGAAGTCTGGTTAAAAGTTTAAATAGGTTTGGTTTTGGGAATAGGTCCATAAAGGTCTTTCCTTCAACTGGTCGCACACTTATCCTAGCCGTGGTATGAAGCTTGGCATTTCTTGGCTTCGGTCGGGAAAAATCTCCATCAACAGCTTCTTTGCTTGGCGACAAATTTAAAACACATAAAATCGAAAACAGTGTTTACATAATAGGGATGAGAGCATTCCTAGTGTTAAGTCTAGACTCAAAAGGTCTAAGGAATATGCTACTATGTCATTTGAGATTAAACTCTAAAGGCTAGTGTTTAATTTACTCAAACGTTGGCTCTGATACCAACCTGTCACACCCCGATATTTACAGCTCAGCCCGGTGGGGAGTATTGTGACGTAAGATTGGTATTGTCATAATCAAACATACACAGAATAGCACAGCGGAAGTCTTGGAATATAAAATATTGTTACAAACCCAAATGTCTGAAAATACCGAAAGGATAAATACATACGAGTTGCAATATTAAATCCACAGGCGGATCATAATAAAATGTACAAAACGAAGTTTAGTAGACTTTAGGGCATTACAGACTTGCAAGATCCTCTACGAGTAGTACCTGTCACTTAGTCTTTTGAAAATACGTCAGTTTACACTGGTAAATACAATTAACCGACTCATTTGAAAAGTATTTATAAAATTGGTTTGGATGCACAAGGCATAAAATCTTTTATAACTTGGGACAATTATATAAAAATAATCTTGTATCAGATTTACATGTTTGGCGTATCTTCAGGGCCCGGGATAGAAGCCGAGACATGATTAATAGACACACCACTAATATAATCCCACGGCAGGTTATCCTCAACAAGTGCGTATATCTTATATCTTAATTCCCTTTTTGGGGAAAAGAAACCATATCACAACTTACAGGTGTATGCCTACACCCCGTGCTAGGTCGTGGCCATTTGCATTTAAATGAGCCGAGGATATCCAGGACACGGTCGTGTTAACCCCCAGAAGTTTATATATCAAACAAAACATATTAAAACGAGTTATGTCAATGAATTAACCACTAATCGATTAAAAATTCCATACCCGACCAAGCGCTAATAATTTACCGTATCCCAAGCCCGTATAAGGGAAAATAAGTTAAAAGTATTTATCTGAACTTTAAAATGCGAGATTTGTCTACTCAGCCGTATAATCTAATCAAACTAGTGCAAGTAGCCTTTACTGGGGCTCCTAATCTGGAACGAAGGTTTTATTAACCTATTAAATTACTAACGGGTCTTATTTAAGTTGTAAACTTAGACCAGTTAGTTTAAAGAAGGATTTACGGTACGAAACGCTAGATTAAGCGATGACCGGATTGGAATGTAATTTAGACCCAACAAGTATGGAGACTTGTATTTATGGGTAAACTAAATACATTCTGGAATTTGAAGTTAAAATGATAAGGTTTAACTCGTTTCGGTAAACTTACGTAAACTAGTTACGTAAGCCTAACCGTACGGGTATAAGCGATAACGAGTAACCGGGTAAGTCATGAACAAGTTCAATATTCCAATATATTTTAAATAAGTTATAATATCAGTAGGATATCAACTTGTATGCCCGTTAAGGTTTTAAAATCAAACTATGCCCCATAAGGGCGTTTTAGTCATTTTATGATGTATAAAAGAAACTTGTGTACTATCTGATGTTACGACCATAAACATTATGTGAAAACACTTCATTCATGATATAATATCAGTAGGATATCAAACATATGTGTGTTTTATAGTTTAAAACCAAACTATGCTCCGCAGGGGCATTTCGGTAATTTCACACATAGTTTTGAAGGCTAATTTGGGAATCTGAGTTCATACCCTATACCTACTATAAAAATATTTAAAATGATTTATAAAATCATTTGGTAACAAGTCTTGATTAGTAGTTATGGTTTTAAACCATACTACGCGCCGAAACGACGTTAAACATCGTTAAATGACGATATGTGTGATGTTTAAGGAAAACTGATGTTATGACTAGGTCTATATGACCCAATTATGTTGATTAATATAAAATATCAGTAGTAAAAAGGTTTTGTATGAAAATTTACGCTTTTAAACCATTTTGGCGCAAAAAGGGCATTATCGTCGTTTAAGGACGTAATTCAAGAACGTATGTGTAAACCCAGTTTGTAAACTGAATGAACATACCAAATTATCCTAATTATGATCTTACATCAGTAGGCAATGAGTTTGGTATGAAAAATTATGCTTAAAACCGATCTACGCGCATAAATTTTGGTCAATTTAAAGCATAAATTACGATATTTTACGAAAACTCGGTTTATGATCAGGTTCATAACATTGAAATATGTTAAACATGTTAACATATCAGTACCTAAGTTGTTTGAAAGCTTATTGATATCTGATGTGTGTAAAATGCAACATATAAATTACATCAAATGAGGCATAAAACTAACATTTTTTAGTACTAATGTTGGAAAAAGTGTGCTTTTGTCTTCCTTTCGTATTTTCAGGATTAAATGAGCGTAAATGAACAAAAGGAGCAAATATGCAGCAAAATCTAACATAATTACAAGAAAACGAACAAACATGGCATGCCTGACCCCTCGACAGCATCTTCCCAAGCAAAAACAAGAAAACAGAAGGCTGACCACGGCCCCGTGCCCAGTGGACACGGGGGCGTGGCAAGATGTCTGCAGAAAGGACAAAGCTTTAGAAGCTTCTATTCCCGACACGGGGGCGTGCCCAGCTCAACACGGCCATGGTCAACGCTAAGATTCGCAGAATCCAACCAAATCTTGATAGTACAGATACGCTTCTGCACACGGGGCCGTGCCCAGTGGACACGGGGGCGTGTGGAGCTAATGCAGACAAATTGAAATTAATGAAGAAAGAGAAAGTGGATGGACACGGGGTCGTGCCCCATGGACACGGGGCCATGTCCAGGCTTCATAACATTCTCTGATTTTTCTCTTTTTTTTCACATATGGAAACAATCAAACACAACTATACAAACTCGAATCCTACAATCGAATTTCCATCACACGGGTTTAAAAGAAAAGGTTTAAGGTTGTGGGTTATAGGGTGGTCAAACGAAAGGATTAGGCTCAAAATTGGCTACTAGGGGATAATTTTTGGGTAAGGATATAAAAATGGTGTAAAAGGAAAAGGTTTACCTAATGCCTTAATCATTCTCATGCTTGTATTCGGTCTATGGTCTCAAACGTATCAAAAGTTGCAAGTTCTACAATACGCGACTAATGGTCGACTCAAACAAAGAAACACATGTATGTAAATCTATGATATAAAAGTGGCTCAAATCCTCACGTATAAGGGTATGGTATGTGATGTGCATAAAATGCTAGTTTCTTAAGCGGATTATTCCCAAATAACCACCCGTTAAATACCCGTTATGTTATTAATTTGAACTTGACCATGACAAAAGACCAAATGGGTTGTGACATCCCTCGTTGACTTAGTTACTTGTGCTTTAAGATCGCTTTTGAAACAAGATATTTTTGAAAAATTTTTGAAATTTTCCCCCATCCCTACACTTGAGGTAAACATTGTCCTCAATTCGTAGTGTTTAAATGAACGGGTCAAAATCGAAAACTTTTACTACTCCCCCATCCCCACACTTGAGGTACACATTGTCCTCAATGTGTAAGAACTAGAGTTTTAAAACACACAAGGGATGTGACACGGCTAACCTCCCAAAAATTTCACCCCGGAAAATAAAATACAATTTACAATCCACTTATTACTAATCTAAGAATCAAGGTAAAAGGAAATGCATGCACCTGATTTTTGTCGCTAGATGCTCATGTCTTCTTCTTCTCGTCATAAAAACGGTTGTCTCGCGAACATGTTGTACCTACAAATCTTAACCCTTGTGTAGAAGCATGCTTCTCACAACCATTGAAATTTGTTAGGTGGTTAGTTCTACCATTTTTATGAAAGTGTTACCAAATCATGCGTTAAATTACCTTGATTTTTAAAAAAAAAATTACAACAATAACAATCCTACCTCACTTTTGTAGGAATCACGGCGGCATTTAGCATATGCACGCAAGCCCTTTAAACCTCCCGATAGCTCGGGAGGACGAGTAGGTCTCGTGAGGGTTATATAGGGAACACACCCACAACGTTCATTTAACTAATAAAACAAAATAACAAAATTATACAACAACAACAATACTAACTAAACTACGGATAACAACAAAAACAAAATGCGAAATAAAATATACAACAACACTTGACCTACCACCTCATGGTGGTCGAATGGCATGCTTGCCGCTTACAAACTCCTCGAAATCACCCACCGGTGATTCATACCATTTGTTGCCAAACGGTCTAAACTTCCTCACTTCCTCTTCCTTCTTCTTTTCTTGAGGCGACTTCTTCGCCTTCTTCTTCTTGACCGGTTTCTTCTTTGGTTCTCCAAACCTACCAACCATAGCACATACCTTTTTGTTTGGATTCATGTCCTTCTTGGGACACGTATCCTCACCGAGCGGGTTAGTAAATTTTGGAAAAACATTTAAATTTAATTCCCGGTCCCCAAACTTCATGCTCACCGTTCCCGTTGCACAATTTATTTTGGCATTAGCAGTTGCGAGGAACGGTCTTCCCAGTATGACTATCGGCTGGGTGTGTTGAGGGTGTCCTCAACACACCCAACATAGTCTACTACCAAAAAGTCCACTGGGTAATAGCAATCTTCCACCTTCACAATCACGTCTTCCACCATCCCCCTTGGATGCGTAGGAGTCTGATCGGCCAATACCACGGGAGTATCAAACTTTTTCAATGGACCAAAATCGTATTGGTCATACAAACTCCCGGGCAAGATGCTCACACAAGCTCCAAGATCGAGGAGCGCCCTCTCGATTTTAAATGCTCCAATTTGAATTGGAATAAGAGGATCTCTCGGATCTTGAGCTTTTTGGGGGAGCACACTCGATAAAACGGCACTAACATGAGATATCAAATCAACCGGTTCGGGTAATTTGTTGTGCCTTTTTTCGATGCTTAACTCCTTTAAGCATTCCACATGGGCCGGAACCTTTTTAATGTCATCGAGTAACGGTAAATTAATTTTTGCTTGTTTAAAATTTTCCCACCCCTCGTCCTTCGGTGGGTACCGTTCCTCAACTTTTGATGCATTACTCGGGTTAAGTTGATTTAAACAATTTTCACAAAAAGAATTTTTAGTTATATTTTCAATTTTACTTTGTGAAATTGTTTCTTGTTCATTTTCACTTTCCGGCTCATCACTTATATCTTCCACTACACCATCAACATATTGTGGTGGTGGAATGCTTTGAACACTACAAATTTCATCATTCAGAAGAAGACTTACCGCGCTAATGTGTACATTCCTCACATTGCCCGTGCTTGAGCTTTGATGCTTCGGGTTCATTGCGGTGTCACTTGGAAGTCTTCCTCCACTTCCATGAATTTGGGCCATTTCTTCCGCAAGTTGACCCACTTGTTTTTCCAATGCCTTATGCGACTTGTCTCGCACCTCAAACTCTTTCCTCACTTTAGTTGTAAGGGTACTCATAGCATTCAAGAAAGCATCCATTTTAGAATTGAACGAGTCGTCACCTTGAGAGTTAGAAGCATTACCCCCATTTCCACTTTGGTTGTAACCACGTTGATAATTACCTTCACGGTTTTGATACCCTTGGTTACCCCCTTGATTGTAATTCCTTTGGTAACCCCCTTGGTTACCACCTTGACGATTGTTGTACGATGACCCACCTTGACCACCGTGATTACCCGATTGAAAATTCGGGTTCATTTGGTTGGAGGCATTACCATACCTAAAGTTAGGATGGTTCCTCAATCCGGGGTGGTAAGTGTTGGAGTTCATGTCATATTGCTTTCGATCCCCATACACTTGGTTTACCTCCTCGGTGTAATCACTCGGCCCCGTTGGACATTGCTCGGTTCTATGGCCGATATCCCCACATTCTTCACACACTGCGAACTGAACCGCATTCACCTCCTTCTTTTTCATACGAGCCATTTCCCGTTCTAAGGTAGAAATTCGATCCTTAGAATCAAGATTGGGAAGTGATCGAAAAACGGGATGTTTCTTGGCTCTATCGGCCGATTCCTTTTCTTTAGACTGCTTGCTCATCCGCTCGAGGAATTCCCAATCATCATCTTCATGATTGCTCAATAAAGTTCCGTTGCTCGTTGACTAGAGACGATTCCACGTCGCATCATCCAAACCACGTACAAAACACTTCACCAATTCCCACTTTTCTATTTGGTGATGTGGGCATTTCCGAATCAACTCTTTGTACCTTGTAAATGCTTCGTGCAACGGTTCGCTTGATAGTTGGCGGAAAGACCTAATTTCATCTCTAGCATCATCGGTCTTCGCCATCGAATAATATTCATCTAGAAAAACTTGTTGCATCTCACCCCATGTCCGAATACTATTTGCCGGAAGTGTAAGAAACCATTGTTTCGCCTTGTCTTTTAGCGTAAACTGGAATAATCGAAGCTTGACTTCCTCCAATGCAAAGTTGTGTCCCCCGATAGTGTTACAAATGGAGGAAAACTCTGCCAAATGCGTGTACGGTTCATCATTAGACCTCCCATTGAAGTGGGGAAGTATGTTGATGTAGTGGGGCTTGCAATCGAACATTCTCCTTTCGCACACTATTGGAGAGTCATTATCGGTAACCACCGGTCGAAAACGGTCATTCACTCCCCGTGGAGGTTGTTGACGACGATGCGGACCGTTAACTTCTTGATCCACCGGCCTTCGATTATCTCTTCTATCACCTCCCCTATCACCTCTTCGGTTTCCACCTTGGTTACCCCTTTGATTTCCTCCTCCCATGAAACGAGGAATCCGGTTAGGGTTAGCATTGTTGTTATTGTTGTTGTAAACCCCTTCATTCCGGTTCCTTTGGTTATTGTTTCGTGGTTGGCGGTTATTTTCGTAACCGTCATTTCTCCTATCCCCGGACCCGTAGTCATCGTTCCCCACAAAGTTGGCGTTTTGGTAGCCAAATTCGTCATCTTCAAACCCTCTTGCATTGTAGATGTTACCTTGATTCACATGCCCCCAATCTTCGTCATCGTTAGCCCGATCATCATAATACCCCCCATCATCCGAATACTCCGTGTGAACACTCACATGTTCCGGCGATTGATAACCGGGAACACTAAACGGCTCATCATCGGGGATGGCGTTTCTCAAATCATCGATGTTAAAGAACGGGTCTTCATTCGCGGGATTTCCATGATCTCGATTGCCTCGACGGTCGGAATTGACATTCCGGTTATCTAGATTGATAGGTAAGGAGTTTTATCGGCGAAGGTTTTGTTGTTGGGGTGTTCTTTGGGTGTTGTTGGGATTTTGGTTTCGGAAAGGTGGTGTGGGTGGTCTAGAGTTATTATTGCCACCCGGTTGCTCTTGAGGTATAGGTTGGACATTTTGGATGGGATTGAAGTTGCTTCGGTATTGAAATTGGTTCGGGTTTTGGTTTTGGTTGAGGTTTTGGTTTGAGTTTTGGTTCGCCATTGAATCAGTTTCAATGGATGGTGTGAGTTGTGCTGTTTGATTGGTTTGATTAGAAGCAAGAGTTGCTTCCAACCAGCTTGCTAGGTTTCTTCTTGCTACTCTTTCGATTTCCGGTTCGTAGACTAACGGTGAAGTCCTCCCGGAGTTTCGCGTATGCATACACTACCTGTAACCTGCACAAGTAACACACCCACGTAACAAGGAAAAAGACAAAGTACAAAAAGCAACTAAACAAATAAAACAGATAATCACGCAAATTCAAACAATAATCCAAACACAAAGCGCACGCACTCCCCGGCAGCGGCGCCAAAATTTGATCGGAGTGTGGCGCTCCGGTCAAAGATAATATTTATAGTCCCAAATTACCCTTAACAAATAGTTAGTGGTAGCAAGGGGTCGAACCACGAAGAGTATGTGGTTTGCGAGTGGATTTGATTGAATTGAAATATGTGTCACAACTTATGAAACTTGCTATCTTGTTTGTTTTTTTTTTTTTTTTTGTATATTTTTGTTTGATTGAAAGATGTGAATTAAAATTACTAAAATAATTTGGTTGATAACTACTAGAAATTAACAATTGCAAAAATGTAAATAAAGGTTTAGACAAGATAGATAAAACAAGGCTCACACCCGGTTCGGTAATTGCAATCCTAGGGTTCTTACACGTTTTAGATTAAATTCACTTGAATATGTTATTAACGGATTTCTATCATCAAAGCTTAGGTGCCAATTGCTATCAACGCATAACGCGGACCACAATGCACTTCGTTACTTCGGACAAGTAAAACCTTTTGAATGACAAGGCATAATTGCACAAACTTGTTTCGCAAAGTCAAATTTCATAACTCACTCGACAATTCACAAATATAGTTCAAATGCAAAACAATTGTCAATCAATTCAAATACAATTCAAGTTGTCACAAAATCAAACTAAAACATTGTTCAAACCCTAGACTTACAAAAACCTACACCGGGGTGAAACCTCCAAGAAATTAGCCGCTCATGGTAGAAAAGGCACGATCAACGGATGCTTGAAACTTGAATTGGGTCATCTTTGAAGCTTGAATATGGATGAATGGGTGAATGATTAGGGTTGTGGATGGTTGGTGATGGTGAAGTGAAAGATGAATTAAATAGTGATGAATTAGGGTTCTTGATTGTGATTCGGATCTTGATTCGGGTTGTAGGTATGATGGTAGGTGGATTGGTGATGAAAAGATAAGTGGTATTAGGCTCCAAGATGAATATTCAAACCTCCATGAAGTGTAACTCCCGAATTCAATGTTGAAAAACAGTTTTTATTCGTCAAACTATCAAGAAAGCCAAACAAACGCGTCGGAGGAATCTAGAAGCCGTCGTCGATGGTACTTGTAAAGTCCAAAACCAAGCGACGGCCTATTTCGCTGTCTACGGCCAAAACAGACGACGGAGGATTGCACGGGGCATCGCCGACGAGCTCTTTGGCCGTCGGCGACGGTGCCTCGATTCTTCAATTCCTGTTTTTTCACGTTCCTTGTTCTCGGTTGACCCGTTTCGCTTCCCGGTGGCTCGTAAAGCTCCCGAAAAGCTCCTTAAACTCTGCTAGACTTGAAAAACAAGTATCTAATCAAAAGTAGGCTATTTGAAATTAAAACTTGTGTAAAAACATCAAATTAAACAATTACAAGCACCGGTTTTCGACCACGTATCAATTCTGTGCAGGCTATAAATAGAGGTGCTTGGTTCACTTCAAAGGCATCCCTTGGCAAACCACCTCTCTCCCACTTCACCCACACTCCACCACCACTACAACCCACATCCACCACCATCATCCATCATCCATCATCCATCATAGAGTGTGTGTAGTAGTCTCGGGATCCAAGACTGATAGTAAGAGTTCTTGACAATCAAAGGCCATGTTTGCCTAAGTCTCTTACATCACTTGGTGAAGACAGGCATTTAGTGTAATACTTTTGATTTTTAATCTTTTCGCACTTTTTATTTGGTTTTGTATTAATGACTTTAATAACTAGTTTCTTATGTTGAAGGTGAAACTTCCTTATCATTTGTCTGTGGTGTCTTGGCGTTATTTTACTATCTATATAAAATAAAAGATTTACACCATTCATATCTCTACGGTCTATATAGAGATATGTTGGCTACCTGGTCGGGGGTTAAGGGAATGGTTTGGTAAGGTTCTTGCCTTGTTTAGTGTATAGATCCTGCAAGGACCTGGGTCAAGCTTACTAGGACCTCCTTCAATACCCACTGGTATTGGATGGCGGGGGTGCGAATGGCTTGATCCCCTCATATGTAAACTACTATTAATACATTAACCCGGCTACTTGGGATTGTATCCCTGCTGACTCAAACCACTTAGCCGAGGGTAACGTCACCTTCAAAAGAGGGGTCTACCACATTACACATTAATAACTTAATTAATTATCTTTCAATATTCCGACCCTTTAGGAATGTATCCTTGCTGACTCAAACTACTGGGTTGAGGGTAACGTCACCTTCAAAAGAGGGGCCTACTACTATAACTAAGATAATCTCTTAAAAAGTGCAAAAGTGCGGAAACCATCAAAGATTACACTAAAGGCGAGTCGGATCCAAGTGATTCATCTTGTCTATCTGTTTTTTTTTTTCAGCATTTTTAGTTTTTATTTTTCATGTTTAAAACTTTTTCTAAATTTTTTGATTTGATTAGACGTTGAGGATAAACTGGTATTAAAAGCTCTTGTGTCCTTGGACGACCTCGGTATCTTACCAACACTATACTACGCTCACGATGGGTGCACTTGCCCACATGTGTGTTTAGTGTTAGTAAAATATCGTGTTTTATAAATTTAAAACTTGACTAAAGTGTTAAAAAGGGCTTAAAATATAATTAAAAAATATATCACGCTACACACGCATCAATGTATAAAACCTTATTTTCGCTAAAAATGGCATAATAGTCAAAGTACGGCATATTATCGGAACATGTGCAAAAACTTAGATTTCTAGTATGATCGTGTAATATAACCTTATAGGGTTATGCTACATTATATTACGATGATAACGGAACCTAAAATCAATAACTAACTAATCTAATTCGGTTCATAATCGAAAGTCAACGCAGAAGTCAAACTTCACGACTTTCGGTTGCGAACCGACCCTAAAACTGGAATTGACGAGCCGAACATGTTTACACATGTTCTAATAATTATTACCGAGTTGTTTAAGTGATAAAACATATTTTTGAATACTTCTAAACGCATATCGCAATTAATTCAAAAACTGGCCCGTTGACTTTTTAAAACAATATTATGTTGACTCGTCAATTGACCAAGCAAACGTGATTCTTAGGAGGTGCCCTTTTGAGGGATTAACACCTACCTGTATACGATCACGTAGCCATGTTCGTTGCGAATAATGGCTCGACCGTTTATGGTCTAACTAAAAGCCAAAGCGTTTATCGTAAACGCTTGACTTTTCGGCTTTTTAAGCCAAATAAAATGAACTAGTCACGAAAGGGCACTTACAAATGGTCCTAGGGACTGAAAAGAACTTAGAGGATGCTCTCAAATAATTTAGGAGCTTCCATGATGAGAGAAATAGGTAGGATGGAATGAAAGTGCAAGTTTAAATGCTAGATCTCATGGCCTATTTATAGATTTTGGAATTCACTAAGATCTTGCCATGTGTTTAGGATCATCTTAGGATCATTACAAGTGTAATACTACCCATTTAAAACCATTAACAATCCATGGTTTGATTAAATGGTTTTAGTTATGTGTGGGCTTCAAGTAAAGGTATAATAATAATAATAATAATAATAATAATAATAATAATAATAATAATAATAATATACCCACCGTGACCAATATTAGGCACACCCGGGAGTATGACCGAGCATCACGGAGGTCCCGGTTCGTTTAAAAGGTCTCTCAAAGGTGTAGATTTGCACGTTGACGCTTTTAGTCCTTTTAACGCACAAACTTGTGCGTATTATCGTTTAATGGCATCAAAGCCTTAAACGGCCATATTAGGCATTCCCGAGAGTATTATCAAATATCACGATGCTTTGGGTTTGTTAAAAGATCACTCAGAGGTATAATTAAACATGTTGACGCTTTAACCCTTCGTCGCGCAAACTTTTAATTAATTACGTAAACGGTTCCTCTTGATCAACAAGTGGCTTATCTGTGAATATGAATACCGTGTAAGGTTATTTAGAGGCTTAGTTTAAGCATGTTGACACTTTCAGTCCTTTCACATTCAAAGTTTTTGATTTTTCGCAAAATTAGTCCCTATTAGTCAACGTTTGACTTCATTAGGGTTTAGTACACGTGTCAACACATCATTGGTCCTGATTTTACGAGGTGTTACATCCCAAAACATTGTTTAAGTAAACCAAATCGTAAATCGTTCTCATAATAAAACTCGTATGGTTTATATCGTTTAGTAAACATCGTTGCGTGACATCGTTTAAAATCGTTCGTCCAAGTGAACTAAATAAAGCCACGGAATGTAATATGATAGAATCATTTATATATAAGAAGTACTAGCGGCGTATCTACCATGCTTTTATCACATTACCCCCGTCCCGTTATCTAATCACATACCAAAAACCCATCGTTTAAATCGTTTAACTCGTTCATGTAATAGACCATCGCTCATTTGTTTAAATCGTTCAAATTGTTCCAAATCGTTCAAATCATTCATAATCATTCAAAATCGTTCAATCGTTCAAATTGTTCTCGTTTAATTGTAAAAACTACTTTTGGTCGTCTCGCGGAATACATTCAAACCTTCGTAACTCGTCCATCGTTCAACTCGTATTAACAAACCACCAAAGGGTAAGTTAACAATCATCAAGTTTTGTCATTACCCACATATCCCCACACATAACCATGGCGATAGTTTGATAATGGGATTTGTCAGATCCTATGGTACCATAAAATACTACTGGTCGGCTCGGCCAAAGTTAATGAATGTCATTCGTTATGTAAATATGTCCAACAAGTTCGTTCACATTATCGAAAATCGTTATGTTTAATATAAACCATAGTATTCGTTTTTGAAGCCATCGTTGAAAGCATCGAAATCGTTTAACACATATGAATCACCCAAAACAATTGAAAACAGTAAAATAGGGAAGCTATGTACTCACATTGAAGTGCAAAGTATCCTTGATTAAAGTGAACTAACAAAGCTCGGGCAAATCAAGGAAATCAAGTGGTACCTAGTAATCAGATCGCTAAGTTAATAAATCAACACCTAAATCAGAAGATCGAGTAGAATGAGGTCTTGTAAACCAAATGAGTTTTGGAACTCATGTGATATGGTTTAACAAAGCCTACATTCTGATTCAGAACCTATCCTTAGTGCTTACGACCCGTTATGACCCGTTAAGGTAGTCTACGCTACCTTAACGCGTCATTTGCGCAAAAGCGCATTCGAACCGCCTAACTAGTCCTATGACAAGTATTATATGCCTTAATATGTTTAATAACATTGCATAATCAGTTTAAGTGTCTAGAATTAAGTTACATATGCTTAAATTCAAATTATGCATGAAAAGGGCATTTTGGTCATTTTCCTAAGGCATATAAACTACCTATCATACAACTAATTAAACTAAGTGACCATAAGGTATAACCTCGGAAGGTTATTCCCTATACAAATATGGTCACAAAATATGTTTGGTCGGATCCTAATGATCATGGAGAAAAACCGTTGCCAATGAATTTAGTTTCTATAAATATCAATGGGGTGTCGGATCCTTGTAAAGGTGTTTGGGTCCGTAATTTGAAAAGAAAGATTAGAGTTGACTTTATTGGGTTGCAGAAGACTCACCAGGGGGATTTATCTGAGTTCGTCATCCGTTGCTTTTGGGATAACTCTAACATGGCAGCAGCTTCGATTGATTTCGTTGGCAGATCAGGGGGGCTGGTGTCTATCTGGAACCCGGATGTCTTCAGCGTAGTGCAGATCACCAAAAATCAAAGATTCCTTCTTCTCTCGGGGGTGGAAGGTAGAGTAAACGTATTAAACCGTCATGCCCCTAATGACCCGGCTAATCGGAGAGCTCTGTGGACCGAGATTGCTGACTTAATCAACCTCTCTGATGGAGTGTGGGTTTCATTGAGGGATTTCAACGAAGTTCGGTCAGAAGAAGAGCTCGTTAATTCCAGATTTGATTGCGGATCCTCCGATGCTTTTAACGGCTTCATCTCCAATGCTGGGCTTTTGGAACACTCCATGACTGGGGGTAAGTTTACTTTTATCTCTGGGCAAAGTGATGTCAAATTGAGTAAGCTTGATAGATTTTTGGTGAATGGTTCTTTTATGAGTATTTGGTCGAATGCTATAGTGGATGTCCATAATAGAGGTCTTTCTGACCAGTGCCCGATCTTGCTGACCTGTTTGGGTGCTGATTTTGGCCCAATTCCGTTTAAATTTTTTAATTCCTGGATTGGGGAGAAAAAGTTGGAGGAGATTGTTGATCATGCTTTGAATTCAGTTATTGGTGGGGGAAAGCAGGATGTGGCTCTAGCAGGTACCCTCAAGTGTATCAAGTCGGATATTAAAAAATGGATAACGGAGGTCAAAACCGCTGAGAACGCGATCTGAAGGTTATGGTGGACTCAATTGTGAAACTTGAAAACAAAGCCATATTAGGTCCGCTTTCTGAGGAGGAAAAAAGATCCAGAATCGAGCTCCGTGTTAAGGTGAACAGATTGGAGGTTTTAAAAGCTAAAGATTCTTAAAGGCTCGTGTGAACTGGTTGAAACATGGGGATGAAAACAATGCTTATTTCCATAAAATTATTTCAGTCAACATGTCCAGGAATAGGATTAATGGGCTAAAATTCCACGATAGGCTTGTTTCGGATCCTGTGGAGTTGAAAGAGGAAATTAGATTATGGTTCAAAAAACAATTTTCTGAACCCATAAGGCGAAGACCGGATTTTCTTTGTTATGGGACGCCTTCTTTATCTGCTCACAACGGAGCCCTCCTTTGTGAGAGGTTCTCGGAAAATGAAGTTTTTTTAGCCTTTAAAAGTTGTGATGGAGGAAAAGCCCCGGGTCTAGGGATGGCAATGGGTCGTGTTTGGGACGGGTTTAGGTAATCCCAAACCCAAACCCGGTTAGATAAGCTTGTCCCAAACCCGTCCCAAAACCCGTCGGGTTTCTAGCGGGTAAATACCCATCGGGTATCGGGTATACCCGCGAGTTTCGGGTAAACCCGTTAATTTAAAAAGATTACTCGTCGGGTAAACTCATCTCAAAACCCATTGAGTATCTATCGGGTAACTACTAACCGGTCACATTTTGTATTATCATTATAAAAATATATATCAAATAACTACAATGTATACGAATAGAATACCTATATGTGTAAAAAATGGATGTAACATATATATACATATTTAATAATATAAAGGAAATTATATCGGGTATACAATCGGGTAAACGGGTACACTTTATCGGGTAATTGGGTCGGGTAAACGGGTATATCACTAAATCCCAAACCCGTCCCAAACCCGCGAAAAAAAAATAAAAACTATTCCCAAAATTAAACACCTTGTTATGGGGATAATGAACGAATTCCATCAAAATGGATCTATTAGTGGTGGATGTAACTCCTCTTTTATTGCCCTTATTCCGAAATTAAAAGACCCTCAAGAGCTTGCCAACTTTCGCCCGATTTCCCTTGTGTGTTCGTTGTATAAGATCATTGACAAGGTGTTGGCTAATAGGCTTAAGCTTGTTACAGATGAAGTGTCCTCTCCTATGCAATCGGCCTTTGTGGGAGGCCGTAATATTTTAGATAGCCCTCTCATCTTGAGTGAAATTGTAGCTTGGGCAAAAAAATCAAAAAACAAAGATTCTAGTGTTCAAAGTCGACTTTGAAAAGGCATACGATACTAGAAATTGGAAATTTCTTCTTCGTATGATGGAAAAGATGTCCTTTCCGGTGCAATGGGTGTCTTGGATGAAGGGATGTCTTGTCTCAGGTATGGGGTCGATCCTAGTCAATGGATCTCCAACCAAAGAATTCAAGTTCAAAAGAGGCCTTAGACAAGGTGATCCTCTTTTCCATTTTCTATTTATCATTGCCATGGAGATTATTAATGTTTTCATGCGAAGGGCTTGTGATTTGGGCTTGTTTCAAGGATGTCAACTTCCCAATGATGGGCCGTTTATTTCCCATCTTTGCTACGCAGACGACGTTCTCTTTATCGGAGCTTGCTCGGAGCAAAACGTTATAGCCTTGAATCGCCTGTTGAGATGGCTTAATCTTGTCTCCGGTCTTAAAGTCAACCATCGTAAAAGCAATTTGTTTGGGATAAAGGTTGATGATAGCGAGGTGGCTCGGTTCGCTCGGATGGTTAACTGTGAGGTTAGCTCCTTCCCTTTCTTGCATTTGGGAATCCCTATCGGAGTTAATATGAAAAGACCAAAATTTTGAAACCGGTCCTTGAAATTCTCCTCTAAACTTTCTAAATGGAAAGCTAGGTACTTATCCTTTGCGGGTTGTATGACTCTGGCGAAGTAGGTTTTAGGGAGTCTCCCGTCCTATTACCTATCCTTGTTCGCCGTTCCAAAATGCATTTTGAACAAACTCGAGAAAATTAGGAGGGAGTTTATCTAGGGAAAATCGAGTTCGGGGTATAAACTCAGATGGCTGGGTTGGGAGTTCCTGATTAAATCCAAGAAAGCCGGCGGTATGGGCTTAGGAGGCATTCATGGCTTCACTCTAGCGATGTTATCTAAATGGTGGTGGAGGTTCAAAGCTAACCCAAACCAACTATGAGCCAAAGTTGTGGCTGCGATTCACGGCGGCAATAGGGGAATCAGCTCCCCGCCGTTTATTCCCCTAAAGATGACGCTTTCGGGGGTGTGGAAAGATTTTGCTTCGGTGGAAGGGGAGTTGGCAAAAGTCGGAATTATCATTAAAGATAACCTGGTTATGGAAGGGGCTGTTTGGAAGTGGCGGAACGACCCGTCTGGGTCTTTCTACGTCAAGCAAGTCAGATTGGATATCGAGTAGGCTAGTTCAGAGGGCGGCTCGAATATGGCTGCGTTCGGCTGGAACAGTTGGGCGCCTCCTAAAGCTAACTACCTTCTGTGGAGGGCGTCGATTGGTAAGATTGCATCTAAAGTAGGGTTGATTCATAGGGGCATTCCTCTCGAGGATAGCTTATGTCCTCGATGTGGGATTGATGACGAAGATCCTGACCACATTTTCGTGAATTGTCTTTGGGCTCGGTGTATTTGGTTGAATATGCTGACTTGGGTGAGGATTAGGTTCCGGGCCGACATAAGAAGCCTAAAGGAGCTCATTGGTTTCATAAAGAACCACCTGGGTGGTGCGGTGTGGAAATGGATTGTGTATACGTTCGCTATCGCCACGATTTGGAGGCTGTGGATTGCGAGAAATGTGAAGGCTTTTGAAGACAACTTCCTTGCTATTTCTAAGTCTGTTGAAGAGATTAAGGAGGATGCTTTTCTTTGGATATGCAACAGATCAAAGCTAAAGACGCCGAAGTGGGAGAATTGGAAGGCCTTCGATATAGTTGATTTGATGTAATCGGTTTTCTGTTCTCTGTTCTCTTTTAATGTGTTGGTTACCCCAGCTCCTTGCTAGCTCTTTATATTTATATATAAAGTGTTTTTGCTGTTAAAAAAATAACAATTCGTTAGTTGTAATAAAAAAGGTATGTTTTAATGAACTTTTATTTAAAAAAAAAAACAATTCGTTTGTTTTTGACCAAGTTTAGGATGAATAAAGCATTTGTATTTTGTGTCTGAAAACGTGTCGCCCGTAACTGGTCGGGCCCACAAAAAGCTACGTAGACCCTCTCATATATGATACTAGCACCAGACAGCTATCATCATATATTTTTGTTTAAAGACACCTAAAACCAGTTAATACCAAACAGGTCCTTCAACCTTCTGCATTTGGTTAAGTTGATTAATAAACAAAGTCAAGGTTTGTTCATTCTTTTAATTAATTTGTCTAAAGACGTGATCAATAGTCACATATTATGATTCAAAAAGTTTGACTGTCATACATATATAAAAAGATGAGTCTGTTTGATTTTATATATTATCTTTGAATATTAAATTAATAATAAAGTCAAAATGAGTTGTAAAGAAAATAGTTAAATAGTTATATATAAAGCCATCAAACACATTCAATTATTGTATATCTTTTAAATTACTATAACAAATATTTTTTTCAAATCATATGGAATACATTAATAATTTTTTAAAATAAAATGAAATACACAAAGAATTTATAAGATAATTTGAAGTTTGAACCAACCCCTCTTGACTTGTTTTATAAAAATGTGTTTTAAAACCTTAAAAAAAGAACTGATTAATGTATTATTATAATTTTTCGTAACAAAAAATGGTTTTCATTGAATACGGATCCTATGTGTACACATACACAATTGTATTCATTTATTTTATTTCATTTTGAATGAAATAAATGTCAAAATCAAATTGAATAATGGGTGTACAAAACCATCTTGATGAACTCGCCAAAACAAAACCTATACCAATATACATGTCTGAAAAAATTGGTCGATAGGAAACACAATTCAAAGAAACATGATGAATTAAGCGACACAAATTGACATAGCACAAAATTAAACTGGAAGAATTGAAAGTAGGTCTTGAAAAAGCGCCAAATCAGAGCATCCGGATGCAAACCATAAATTCCGAACCCAAATTATCCGAAAATTCGTTTATCTAAAAATCAGATATCTGAGTTTTCATACTCGGATTTGGATATCCGGATTATCTGAAGTACTAAAAGTATTATGTTCAAGTATTTGTTAGGTATAAATTATGACTAAAATGTTATTCAAGTTATTTTATCAATTTTATATTTTTCTTCTCAGTTGGATTCTTCTCACACCGTCTCAGACTCCCGGTGTCCCTCATCAATCTTGATCCCCAACAATCGACACAAAATTTAAATCCTAACCTTTACCTATTTAAACTATACAAAGTTAGAATTTAGACTTCCATTTTACCATCCAATTTGTATCCAGAATTTCGGATACAAATTCTAACCCTGACATCAAATATCTGAAATGTTCGAATGTCCAAATTTAAACACCCCTAGTCTACACGTTATTATCTTGTCGACCCATACACAACCCAAACCGTTAACCCTAACATGGTCCAACCACCATTTTCCTAATAGACTTAAAGTGTCAATTGTGCAAAAGTTCAAGGACCATTAGTCCATTAGTATAACATGACTTTTCTTATTGATCCCAGCCAGATACCAACTGTACCATCACCATCTCTCCCCACCGACATTTCTAATTCTATGAATCCCACATAACCCTAATCAATTCAACAAATTGTAACCTAAAACCCTAAATTCAAATCCCCAATTCAATCAATCCTGCTAAAATCCCCAAAAATATCTCTCATTAATCATCAAATTCTTACCTTTCCCATCAATCAGAATCCTACCAAAAGATCAATTTCCGAAAATTAGCGTTCGTCCGATTCAATTTCTCACCAAAAACCCTATACCGGGTCGGGTAAACCATGCTGGACCGTATACTCGGGCCACGCCGTACGCGCCAATTCCACCGTCTCCTCCACAAAAGCAAGGTCACACTCCTCTGTCTAGTCCTCACAATCGTCGTCCTACGTGGCAACCTCGGCGCCGGAAAGTTCGGTACACCGGAGCAGGACTTCAAAGACATCCGAGACACCTTCTACCAGTACCGAACCAAGCGGTCCGAGCCACGCCGAGTCCTCGAGGAGCTACAGACCTCAACCGATCAAACAACGTCGTCATCCGGTTCGACCAGCACGACCAGTTATGCTGAGTTTGATATAAACATGTTGTTTGTAGACGAGGATGAAGTTGATGGGAATAATGATATTAATGGGCCGTACAGTATTGGGCCCAAGATATCAGACTGGGATGAGCAGAGAGCTGATTGGTTGAAACAAAACCCTGGGTTTAGTAAATATGTGAATAATAATATTAATAAGCCTAGGGTTTTGTTGGTGACTGGATCATCACCTAAACCTTGTGAGAATCCTGTTGGGGATCATTATTTGTTGAAGAGTATTAAGAATAAGATTGATTATTGTAGATTACATGGGATTGAGATATTTTATAATATGGCGTTACTGGATGCGGAAATGGCCGGTTTCTGGGCGAAATTGCCGTTGATTAGGAAGTTGTTGTTGAGTCATCCGGAAGTGGAGTTTTTGTGGTGGATGGATAGTGATGCGATGTTTACGGATATGGCGTTTGAGGTGCCGTGGGAGAGGTATAAGGATCGGAACTTGGTGATGCACGGGTGGGATGAAATGGTTTACGATGAGAAGAATTGGATCGGGTTGAATACGGGGAGTTTTTTGTTGAGGAATTGTCAATGGGCGTTGGATTTGATTGACGTTTGGGCTCCGATGGGGCCGAAAGGGAAGGTTAGGGATGAAGCGGGGAAGTTGTTGACGAGAGAGCTTAAGGATCGGCCGGTTTTTGAAGCGGATGATCAGTCGGCGATGGTTTGGATATTGGCGTCGCAGAAGGAGAGATGGGCGGATAAGGTTTATTTGGAGAATCATTATTATTTACACGGGTATTGGGGTATTTTGGTTGATCGGTATGAGGAGATGATCGCGAGTTATCATCCTGGGTTTGGTGACCATAGGTGGCCGCTCGTTACTCATTTTGTCGGGTGCAAACCTTGTGGGAAGTTCGGTGATTACCCTGTTGAAAGATGTTTGAAACAGATGGATCGCGCGTTTAATTTTGGGGATAATCAGATTTTGCAGATGTATGGGTTTACTCATAAGTCACTTGCTAGCAGGAGGGTGAAACGAATTAGGAATGATGGTAGTAATCCTCTTGAAGTGAAGGATGAGCTCGGTTTGCTCCACCCTGTATATAAAGCTGTTAAGGTATCGTCGTCTTGAAATAAACACGTTAGGAAGGAGAATTAGTTGGTTGTTTTTGTTTTCACTTGCGAATTGGTATTGTGGTCTACATTATGATTCGTTTGGAATTTTGTATCGTTCTTTTATTCGTTGGATGTCATATAGCTTGTTGATTGTATCGATTTTTTTCTTGTTAGCCAGTTTATATGGAAAGGAAACAAAAAGCTTGAGTCTCTTTTGTTACTGTTTTACTGTCTAGAAACTATAGCTTGTTCTTTGTAAGCATTATAAAATTAGTTGGCTTGCATCATACATCATGTTTGTTAAATCAGAGAACATGGTTGATCATGGAGTCAACTTAAGTGAGATCTTGATTCACTTGCAATGATGGTTGACCTGGCTATAAACTCAGATGAGATCTCAATTCGATTGTGTGTGGATCTTAAAGTACCTACACATGGTGGTTAATAGCGGTTTTCGCCTATGGCAACAACATTGGAACGATGCCACGCTGAAGTAGTGGTGTTTATAAACTGTTTAGACCGACTCTACTGCCCAAACCGAAGTAAGTCCTGCTGGTTTGGCGTGTTTAAGATCCAGATGGTTTGGTTTATGGCTCGGCTTTGGTGGTTATAATGGTTTGGTCCAGTTATTGACCTTTATCAAATGAATCAGTTGATGGTGGTGAAACTACACAGGGTCCGGTCAAGTACCAAGCGTTTTTGGTAAGTAAAAGTTTAATGGGCTCATAAAAATAAGATTAAATCTTGTTTTTGTTTAAACATTTTAATGATTAGCTCTTTAGGTCAGACAGTGTGTGTGCTCCATCTTCGTGAAAATGAACACATTGAAGGGGGATTGATAATTCACTTCATCACTACTAATTTACCCAACAGTATCTAATCCAACTAACCAGCCATTTCTGATAATTCACCTAGATGAAAGCTACCTGTTTTTCCCTAACATAAATAATCACACAACTCTCGAATAAAAGAAAACAACTCATAAGAGAAATTTTGCTGATGAAAGAAAATAGTACGTGAGATAGAAGACAAAATGCTTTCTGGTTGCTTTATTATTTTTGAACGGTGAGAATCTTTAACTTGTTGTAAGAGAGATCTCACACCCTTCTAAATAGAGGGCCCTAACCCTACTCTGGCCAGACTACGTTGTCTTAACAGGGTCTACGCTGGCGTTAGAGTTTGGCTAAAGGCGTTCCCCGGGAAACCATACCACCCACTGCCAGTGGCAGGGGCTTGCGTCGCCACAAGAGAGAATCTCTTTGGCGTAACGCACGTTGGACTAAAACCCGGGGTGGCTCGGGCTCGAACTCTTGACCTAGGGTCTAGAAGAACTAGCCTGCATTGCCTTTATCCACCAAATACATGAGCAACCCTTCAAAATAATAAACAAACTTCTGCAACAAAAAAGACACTACTTTCACCTATCGAATCGGAAATTACCTAAGGAACCATGAAAGTCGAAACAAACAACTACCCAGTCCATACAACGTTTATTTTGACTACAACAACAACAACCAGACCCAGTAAATCTCACAAATAGCAAAGCTACTTATAGGGTCTGGGGAGGGTGGGATGTAGACAGACCTTGCATCTATCCATAGGGACAGAGAGGCTGCTTCTAGAGAGACTCTCGGCTCGAAAACAAACAGCATACCAACACATCAAGTCAAAGAATATAGAAATAAGAAGTCACCCATATCAAGAAAGTGATCAGAGTGACACAATATAATGTAAATCATGTATAATAGCATACAACATCATTTGGGTATAAACACAAGAAGGCAAAAACCGGAAAAGTCCCTTAAAGAATAAGAGAAACCTACGTCCCTAAAATACACCTAAGACCTTACTGCAATATTCTCTAGAAGTCCTTAACCCTAATCCTACGCCTCCACGAAGTCCTATCTTGGACCATGTCCTCAGAAAGATGCAACTCTAGTAAATCATGCCTAATCTGCTCATCCCATGTCAGTTTGGGTCTGCCTCTTCCTCTCCTCCCCTCCGGTAAGAGTTTCCACTACTCTAACTGGTGCCGTCGTTTCCCTCCACTTCACATGCCTAAACCATCTCAATCCCCCTCCTTAATCTTCTCTGATATACTAGCCACTCCTAATCTTTCCCTAAAAACCTCATTTCTTATCCGATCTAACCTCGTGTGTCCACACATCCACCTCAGCATCCTCATCTCTGCTACCTCCATCTTCCGCGCTTGTGTCTTCTTGATAGCCCAACACTCTGTTCCATATAGCATAGCGGGCCTAACTGCTACTTTGTAAAATTTCCCCTTTAGTTTAGTTGGGAACCTACCATCGCACAATGCCCCACTGGATGCCCTCTATCTACATCGGCCAGCATGTATGCGATGGGTTACATCACTATCTATGTCACCATCTCTTTCTACAAACGACCCCAGATACTTAAATCTAGTTACCTGCGGGACCAATTGATCCTCAATGGTGATTTGGGTGTCATCGTCATCGGCTACACCACTGAAATCACAGTGTAGATACTCAGTCTTAGATCCACTAATCCTTAGGCCCTTGCCCTCTAAAGCTACTCGCCACTCCTCTACCCTCGCATTTAGGCACTGTTTAATCTCTCCAATTAATACAATATCGTCTGCAAAAAACATGCACCACGAAACTGTCTCCCGAATCAACTTGGACAACTTATCCAAGACAACCACAAAAAGTAAAGGGCTCAACGCAGACCCCTGGTGGAGTCCTACCTCCACAGGAAAGAAGTTTGTATCTCCTACAGGCGCGCGGACACTAGTTTCCGTTCTATCGTATGTATCCTTAATTATGTCTATATACTTCCCCGGTAGCCCTCGACCCTCCAAACTATCCCAAATCAGTTGCCGTGGGACAGTGTCATATGCCTTTTACAGGTCGATAAACACCATATGTAAATCTCGCTTTTTCGCTCTATATTTTTCCATCAACCTCCTTAGAATGTGTATCGCTTCTGTAGTTGACCTCCCTTTCATGAATCCAAATTGGATTACTAAAACCTGAGTTTCTCTTCTAATTCTAGTTTCAATTACCCTCTCCCAGAGCTTCATAGTGTGACTTAGCAGTTTGATTCCTCTGTAGTTCCCACAACATTGAGCGTCTCCTTTATTCTTGTATAAAGGCACCATGACGCTACTCCTCCACTAATCTGACATTTTTCCAGTCTTGAAAATACAATTGAACAAAAGTATTAACCATCAGACTCCTTCTTACCCCAAACACTTCCACACCTCAATCGGTATGTTGTCTAAACGCACTGCCTTGCCTCTTCCCATCTTCCTAAGTGCCATCCTCACCTCGTCATGTGTGATCCTCCTGCAGTAGCAATTATTCTGTTGTCACCTTTGAATCCTGCGATTGCTGCTATCTTGTTGGTATGCCCTACTGTGGTTGAAAAGATTATGGAAGTAGGTTTGCCATCTCAACTTAATGTCATGTACCTTGTCTAAAACACGTTCATCCTCTCCTTTGATAAACTTTACCACTACTAGATCTTGTCTTCTTCGCTCCCTAGCTTTGGAAATCTTGAACATATCATGCTCCCCATCTTTCCTTTCCAAACGTTCATACATTTGTATATAGGCTGTGTTTTTTGCCTCGGCCACCGCCTTTTTCGCTTCCCTTTTTGCCTTCTTGTATATCTCCCCTACCCTCAGTCGTTCCTCCTCATCTGTGCACCTCAAAAGATCTCTAAAACTCTGTTGCTTATCCTTTATTTTGGTATGCACGTCTTCATTCCACCACCAGGACTCCTTATGCCCAATAGTCTTTCCTGTTGTGACCCCTAGCGTCTCATTCGCCACTGTAGTGATCGTAGTCGCCATAGCCTCCCACATCCGGTTTGCGTCGTCACCTAGTTGCATCGATGTCATCGAGTTAACTTTATCTCTAAACATCATAATTTTTTCTCCCTTCAAGTTTCCCCAACGGATCCTAGGTCGGGTTTTCCTCTCCCCCTCAGTTAGCATTATTTTTAGGGCTATATCTGCTACTAGCAAATAGTGTTGAGCCGCTACAGTCTCCCTTGGTATAACCTTGCAGTCCATCCACATCCGTCGATCTTCCGGCCTCCTCAAAAGATAGTCGATTTGTGTGTTACGTCCTTCGCTACTAAAAGTGATCAAATGAGATTCTCTATTCCTAAAGAACGAGTTTATAATACCTAGGCCGTGAGCTGCCACAAAGTCTAGAAGGTCTCTACCAGGGTCATTCCTATCGCCAAAACCAAAACCCCCATGTACCAACTCAAAGTCATCACGATCCTTACCAATGTGCCCATTAAAATCTCCTCCTACAAAAATTTTCTCCTCCCTAGGTATGACCCTTACTACTACATCTAGACAATCCCAGAACTCTCTTTTCTCTTGGTCTCCTAGTCCCACTTGCGGTGCATATGCGCATACCACTGTCACTACTTGCTCACCTAATACTAACCTTAACACCGTAATTCTATCGTTGTTGTGACAAACCTCATAATTACAGGTATCCGTACAGTTAATTAATATTAAATTTGTGCTTAATGACTGTGCTTGATTAAAACTGATGACTAAACTACTTTCTGATTTCTATTACATACATACATATGCATCACATTTCATACTGTCACTCCATTTATTACATACCAACTTTAGTGACATACTTGATGCACAAAGCACAGTTAGCACAGTGAGCGGATGACTCAGAAACAGGCTGACAATGCCAGCACATAGACAAACAATATATTGAGGCCCAGTATGAGCCAGAGACAAGGTACTACACTAGTATGGAGTGTAGGGAAGTAAGGACCATAAAACTGCGTCACTAGATGATAGTTTAAGTGCCGGAAGGTGCCTAAAACCCACTTAAAGTGCAGAATTCTGCATTAAATAACAAAATTCAGCATTTTAACATGCTAGTAACATGCAAAAATATGGCAAAATGGTCCTGTATGCTTTCCTAAGTGCAGGGAAATTAAAAGGGTCACAAAAAGTTACATAAAAGACACTATACGGAATAACTAGACACTTTAACGGAACGGTATCTAACCGGACAACCGGACATTACCCGGAACACTAAAATATTGCTAGAACCATTGTTTCACTTTTTCTGAGCTAGTCATGGTCCCCGAGCACTATAACATATTACATAATTCAAATAATACATAAACATAAGACTTTCACCTAGCACCCTCCACTAAATCACCTACTTATCATTTTAATTTACATTTACCCCCCCCCCCCCATGGTGATTTACGGCTCATAGCCATGGCCCCACCAAGGATTTGCTTAAATCTTCTAAAATCCCCATAATCTTCTCCTTGGGATTAGCTTGATTTTGTATGGTACTTTGGGAGACACAATACCCAAAGGATATTAGAACTTGTGCATATTAAAGATGCTTATCCTTTCCATTCAACACACCAACACAACAACTCCCTCTCCCTCTTACAAGGCTACGGCCGAACACCCAAGCACACCCACCACCATATTTCAATTTCATTCATTCCATCCAAGACCATCCTAAGGTGCACAAAGGTGATTTATGAAGTGTGGAACTCACGGATGTTGAAGGACCTCTACCACAAGCTTTTATCCACTCATTTTCTCCATTGTTTCTTCCCTAGCTTTAAGCTAGTTGTAAGACTTCTTTAAAACTCTTGATACTCCATATTTTTTTAGTGGTTAAAGATTATATTATGATGAAATCATAAGAACACTAAAAGAGCATAAACATAAATCATGAAACATAAGTTTTACATAAGATGAAATAATGTTAGAATGATGTTGTTTTGAATATGTATGATGTTACTTGTTGATTACTAGTAATATGATGATTGATCATCATATGGAACTTGTTAGAGTATGATTAAAAACATGGTTTAACAAGTTAGAGATGATTATGTGCTCTCATTAAATAATCATCTTCTAGACTAAACATGAACTTGAAAGTAAAAATGCTTTTCTTAGAAAGTAATAAACCAAGTGAACTAGTAAACTTGTGAACCCAAGACTTGTGTATGGTTTTCCAAGAAAAACCAAGTTTAAAAGACCGTTTTTGAAAGATCATGATTCTTACATATACTTACACTATTTTTGGAAATAAAATAAGTATATGGATGCTAATAGAACATGAAAATGTTGTAAATGAATATTTTTGTAAAATGAGTTCACAAGTTGTGAACGTCCAGAAATCCCGAGAATGAGATTTTAACAAAAGTAAATACACTTTGGAAGGTGACTAAAACCACTAAACACCTCACCAAGTTACTACGCGTTTTTATAAAACATCAAGTTCATGTTGTGTTATAAATGGAATAGTTCTGCACTTAGTAATTGTAATATTGTTTAGAGTATGTTTGTTGATGGTTTGAATGATTTTTTTGGAAAAGAAAATGATATGCTTATTAGCATGGACACCTCCATTTTCAAAGGAAACAATGGCGAAATTTTCTAAAAACTCAAACACTTAGAAAATATTTTCTAGACAAGTGTTTACAAGTATATTTTTAACTTTGTTTTTTTTTTTCAAAATAAACTTCGCCATAGGTTTTGTTACAAAAATACAAAGTATCAGAGGTTGGTTTTTGTAAATAAAATGAGTAAATAAATATTTAGAATATATATTTTATATTGAGACACTTGTGTGAATATTTGTTTACTATATGGAATAGTTATATTATTTTAGGGTAAAATAATATAACTTACAAGTTACCATGGAAATTACAACTCCAAAATGATACCAAAAATCACAAGGAATACATATCTAAGTTACACACTTGTTATTGTGAAACCGAACGCTAAAACGTAACTTATGTAATATTCCGGAAAATACTCGTACAACTCTAATTTTTGGTAAAAGTTATTTTGGGAAACAAAAGAAGTGAAAATATATTATTTTGGGAAAAAATATATATATTTTGGAATACGCTATTTTTTACAAATAAGTTATATATATATTTTCTAAGTGGGACTTAAAAATATAATATTTCGGAACTACAAATATACATGTATAAAACACCCCCATCCTTGAGAAGGAAATATGCATATAAAATACTTGAGAAGTATGAATTCAGAATGGTTGTTAAACAATTATTCCAAAATCAAATATAATTTAAAGTTAAAATAATTACTATTTTAACAAATAATTATAACTTGGAATAATATTCGGAGACATAAGAAACGCAACTCAAAAACATTAAACTCTAAGCCAAGGCACGGCCCGTTCGTATAATAGACATTAGTACGTTGTAGGTTGTCGTGTAGCAGACATAGTTTGAGTTAACGATAGTGAAGACGCACTACTGTGAGTTCATGTCCCCCTTTTCTTTTAACTGTTTTCAGTTTTATACTTCGGTGGTGAAATACATGTTACGATTATTACAAACGTTTATTACATGGTATGATTAGCTTAAGGAGGGTTTACTACTAGATCATGTGAAGGGTGGGTACGGCGCTTAAGGCCATTAATCCTCGTCGTAGGACCGAGGGACATGAGTGATAGATCTATTTGGGTGTAGCGAGCCCACACCCATGGGGACCAGGGTGGCCCATAGTGGTGACTATGTCTTCCAGCCGGAGGCCCGGTAACAAATTTGCTAGGTTTGAGTTCTTCCTGCACCGCTTCGCACATACCATTGGCTTTGCAACCCATTGGTGATCTTTTTTTCCTTAATTGTTACATACAAGGGACTTTCATACATACAGACATACTTTAAAGGTTTATACACACAGACATACACATGAACTCGCTCAACTTTTGTTGATGTTTTTCAAATTACATGTATTTCAGGAAACTAGTGGATCTGGAAGGGTATGCATGTGTCGTCAAGCTGCGTTTGAATAAAAGATGTTATCCATGGTGGTCGAGTTTAGGGGGTGTATCTTAATCCTGGACGGGATACACGTCTCTAAACTCAGGTTTTCTTTAAGTACTCTTGTTGAGTCTTGTGAACTCGTTTAAACACGTCATGGTTTGTAACTTAATTTGGTATGGATGTTTTCAGACAATGTTGTTATGGTATTTTCTAAACTCTTTTAATGGATAAGCATCTCGTGTTTTTATCATATAGCATTGTTATGATTGTTGCTATGGTATTAAGAAGTCACACCAAATAACCACGCTTCCGCAAAAGTCAGGGTGTGACAGCTTGGTATCAAGCCTCGATCATAGCGAACTAGGATTCTTTCTCGAGTCTAGACTATGATCATCAGGGCTCTCACGAAAACATTTTCAAACATTTTTACATTGCATACACAACACGTCCAGATCCAGGGAACAAACATTTTTACGAACAAAAGGCACAAATACACATTTCAAAATTTATGTTTATAATTCGGTCTTAGAGACCAGGGAGTTGGTCTTAAAGACCAGGGAGTTAGTCTTAGAGACTGGGAAGTTTGGTCTTAGAGACCAGGGAGTTGGTCTTAGAGACCAGGGAGTTAGTCTTGGAGACTGGGAGGTTTGGTCTTAGAGACCAGGGAGACAGTCTTAGAGACTGGGAAGGTTTGGTCTCAGAGACCAGGGAGGTAGTCTGAGAGACTAGGGAGTTCAGTCTAAGAGACTGGGTGGGATAGTCTGGGGAAGACTAGGATGATTACATGCTTACACTGTTATTACATACGTGCCTATTTGATGATTATTGATATACATGCATATGTGTGGTTGTTTTGTCACAGACACCATGCCATCATCCTCCGAGAGTGGAGTGTCAGACACACTAGACCCGATAGCTATAGTATTAGACGACGAGATTCTTCCAGAGGGCGAGGTTTACACTTCAGATACTACGAGTAGTGACGACGATGACTTCCAGCCCTTCGCCTTACCGGATTTCGGAGATGATTTACCTTTAGCTGATGGTTTTCTTGATGGGGATCTACCTCTTGCTTAGATCCCTGCACCTATTCCTCTCGCTGCATTTCCCTTGGAGGATTTGCCTCTTGACGATATGTCCGATGATGACGTCGATCTCTTCATCGAGGGTCCCCCTGAGGATGACCAGGATGGCGGGGCTCCGATTGATGACGATGTCGCTATTCCTTTGGATGAGGTTCCAGTTGTTGACGCTATTGTTTTGCCACCTGTCGAGGTTCCTGTTGTGGAGGTTTTATCTGACCAGTCTGGTCACGATTCGTCTGGTCCCGATTCGTTTGAGCCCGTGTCATCTTCTACACTTCATGCACTGGGATTACAGCGGTATCCCTTAGACACTGATTCCGACACTGCGATGTCTGCAGCGCCCGTTCCGCAGCTGGGTTTTGGGTTCGTCCCTGACTTCCCACACGATTTTGATCCAGACCATGAGATGGAGTTTATCCCTGAGGAGCAGCCTGTTGAGGCACCTGTTATCCCTGATGATCAGCACCTTGTTGTACCCGCTGATCATGAGCTTACTCCCGCCGACCCAGAGCCTGAGTTAGCACCAGAGCCAGTTTTTGCTCACGACCCTTTACCTGTGCACGACCCTATCCCTGTTGAGGTACCAGTTGTTGCACCACCATTTGTTGATGTCCCAGTTGTTGCACCACCAGTTGTTGCACCTCTGCCTGACCCTATGCCTGTGTTTGTTGACATTGCACCTTTTGCTACACACATTGACCTTAGATATGCTCACACCCGCAACGGGTGGATTGAGGATGACGACGATTATCCTCCTTTTGTCAGATCAGTTACTCCCCCTTCTGTGGCTGTTCAGGTACCCGTTGATGTCCCACAGTTTCACCCTCACGTGTCAGACGTTCACCGCATGGATTTACCCGTCACTTTTCTTCAGGACATTCCTCCTCCCCGTCCAGGGGAAGGACCTTCGAGTCATCCGCACGATCACATACCATATGTGTCAGCAGCCTTTCCGTTTATGCCCCCATTTGGACCTGCTGCACACACTGCTTTTTCCTCTGCACCCACAGACGAGCCATTTATGTGGTCTTCGCCCAATGTCATGCCTTTGTCAGATCCATACCATCCCTTTCACATTGGGTACTCTACGGATGATATACTTCTATCCTTGCAGTTGCAGCAGGATATGTTGAGTCGGAGAGTCGCTGAGCTAGAGAGGATCCTGCATCCTCCACCTTTTGCTGATCCATCACAGACTGCTTTTCCACCTGGTCCACTATTTCCTTATCCGGATTTCCACATCCGATTTCTGACGATGGAGCAGCAGATCGCTTGTTTGTTGCGTATTGTGCATGCACTCGAGGAGGATTTGGTGCATCTGCGCCGTTTGCTTTTCATTCCTCCACCTCCTCCTCCTCCCCCATCAGCTTGAGGTTTTTGGTTTGATGCAGGTAGCATTACTTTTGATGAGAGTCCAGCTATTGAGCCTGATTGCACAGCATTTTGAAGACCACATGATGACTTATGACTTTTGATATTTGACTTTTGGTTGTTGTAGATTGTTAGACGATTCAGACAAGGGTGATGTGACCCTTAGTCTCTTTTGATGTATGATACAATTGTGAACGTGCAAACTGTACTTGTGGTCTTGTTATATGATAGCTCAATCGCAGCATTCTCATTACATGCGTTGTTGGATTATTTGTTTTGTGTTATGACATGGGATGTTATGTGTTATTTGTGTTGATGAACGTTATTGCATGCGCGTGTTACGTACTCATTATACATATTACGACTTGACCAATACAATCTTCTTATAGAAGATGCCTCCAAGAAAGGAAAATCGTTTACCTACTACTGAGGCCGAATTGCAAGCAAGGATCTCCCAAGCAATAGCTGATTACGAGGCCTCACGCGCCGAAACTAGCGGGAATACTTCAAGGAACAACCCACCAAATGGTAATGTTTAAGTCACTTGAGACACATTAGATTACATTTGGACATTCCATGTGCAATTGCTAATACTTCCTGTGAATGACGTTACTTGTACAGGCTGTACCTTCAAGCAATTTTTAGACTGCAAACCGCTAAATTTTGACGGCACCGGGGGTGCTGTGGGTTTTGTTCGATGGGCAGAGAAGACCGATTCGGTGTTAAGAATGAGCAAATGCGCCCCAGATCAGCAAGTTACCTACATCTCCGGTATGTTCATAGATGGAGCGCTGTCGTGGTGGAATCTCCAAGTCCAAACTTTGGGGGAGGCAGCGGCATACACGTTGACTTGGAACGAGCTGAAGGAGCTCATGCGAAAGAAATACTGCTCCAGGGCCGAGATCCAAAAGTTAGAGACTGAATTTTGGAACCTTAAAATGGACGGCCCGAAGATCGCCGAGTATGTTCAGAGATTTCATGATCTGTCTCATGTGGTACCATACATGGTTACTCCTGAATTCAAACGCGTGGAGCGTTTCATCTGGGGGTTGGCACCTCGGATTATGAGTATGGTCACATCGTCAAAGCCTGCAACAATTACCGAGGCTATTGATATGAGCGTGTCACTGACTGAGGAAGCTATCCGGTTAAACAAGTTTTCAAATTCTGACCCCAAGAAAAAGGAAACTCATGTTGAATCCTCAGGAGAGAACAGAAGGAAATTCTCCAATTTTAAAAAGGGTACCAGCAGCGTCAGCAGGAAGAAGGAGGTGAACACACCAGTTGAAGCTAAAAATGGTGCTGAAGTCAAGGGAAAGGGATACATGGGCGCTTTGCCCAAATGTGATATATGTCTGTACCATCACTCTGGCCAGTACAGGTTAAGGAAATGTGAGTCTTGTGGGAAAACTGGCCATTCAAAAGAAACATGCTGGGCTGGTACTGGTGTTGGTCGTGGTCGTGGTAATCAGCAAGGTTATGGAAATGGCAATGGAAACCGTCCGCAAGGAAATAATGGCAGAAATGGAAATCGTGGGAATGCTGGGAATCAAGCGGGTAACCGGAGAGCAATCAATAATTGAGGTGGTAATGGTAATGGGAATGGTCGAGGACCAGGGTGTTTCAATTGTGGAGATATGGGGCATTTCAAGCGGGAGTGCCCAAAGCTCAATCAGGCACAAGGAAGAGTTTTTAATATCGGTGCGAGGGAAGCACGCCAAGATCCCAATGTTGTCACTGGTACATTCCCTATAAATCAATGCTTTGCATCTGTGCTATTTGATACTGGTGCCGACTATAGTTTTGTATCGCTAGAATTTAAGAAAATGCTTGGGTTAACTACTAGTAAATTAGACATTCCGTACTCAATTGAACTGGCTAATGGAAAATTAGTTGAAACAAATGAAGTCATTAGAGGATGTGTAATAGATCTGGGAGAACACGAGTTTACACTGGATCTACTGCCAGTCGAGTTGGGAAGCTTCGACGTGGTAGTAGGGATGGATTGGTTGTCCAGCAACAGAGCCGAAATTGTATGTCATGAGAAGACCATTCGCATTCCAATGGCGGATGGAGAAACGATCGTGGTACACATAGAGAAGCGCAACACGCCTCTAAGAATCATTAGCTGTTTGAAAGCTCGGAAATGTTTGAAGAAGGGATGTGTTGCCTTCTTGGCACACATCGTCGATAAAGAAGCCGCTGAGCCAAAGATAGAAGATATTCCAGTCGTGAAGGAGTATCCTGAAGTCTTTCCAGAAGACTTGGCAGGATTGCCGCCACAAAGGCAAGTCGAGTTTCACATTGACCTAGTTCCAGGCGTCGCGCCTGTGGCTAAGGCACCCTATCGACTTGCACCTTCAGAGATGCAGGAGTTGTCGACACAACTTCAGGAGTTGTTAGACAAGGGATTTATCAGACCAAGCTTCTCGCCTTGGGGAGCTCCAGTTTTGTTCGTAAAAAAAAAGGATGGTAGTTTTCGCATGTGTATCGACTACCGGGAGCTGAACAAGTTGACAATCAAGAACAGATATCCTTTACCAAGAATTGATGACCTGTTCGATCAGTTACAAGGTTCAAGCTTTTACTCAAAGATCAATCTACGATCAGGTTATCATCAGGTAAGAATTCAAGAAGAAAGTGTTCCAAAGACGGCCTTTAGGACTCGCTATGGGCATTACGAGTTCCTGGTTATGCCGTTTGGTTTGACAAACGCGCCAGCAGTGTTCATGGATTTAATGAACAGAGTCTGCAAGCCGTACCTCGATAAGTTTGTGATTGTGTTTATTGATGACATTTTGATCTACTCGAAGACGAAAGAAGAACATGAGCAACACTTAAGAGCTATTCTAAAGCTGCTCAAGAAAGAGAAGTTGTACGCTAAGTTCTCGAAGTGCGAGTTCTGGTTATGGGAAGTCCAGTTTCTTGGTCATGTGGTTAATGGAATTGGAATTCATGTGGATCCCACAAAGATTGAGGCGATCAAGAATTGGGAGACTCCAAAGACGCCAACCAAGATTCGGCAGTTTCTAGGTTTGGCTGGTTATTACCGCATATTTATTGAGGATTTTTCAAAAATCGCCCAACCGTTGACCTCTCTCACACAAAAAGACAAGAAGTTTGATTGGGGAGACAAGCAGGAAGAAGCTTTTCAACTATTGAATAACAAGCTTTGTAACGCGCCAATTTTATCTCTACCCGAAGGCACGGACGACTCCGTGGTATATTGCGACGCCTCGCGTCAAGGTCTGGGATGTGTACTAATGCAACGTCAGAAGGTTATAGCATATGCATCTCGCCAGTTGAAAGTCCACGAGAAAAATTACACCACGCATGATTTGGAATTAGGCGCGGTGGTGTTTGCCTTGAAAATCTGGCGACATTAATTATATGGCACGCGATGTACAATCTATACTGATCACAAGAGCCTGCAACATATATTTGACCAGAAAGAGCTCAACATGAGACAAAGACGCTGGGTTGAACTATTGAATGATTATGACTGTGAAATCAAGTATCACCCAGGGAAGGCGAATGTGGTCGCCGATGCCTTAAGTCGGAAGGAAAGGATCAAGCCCATAAGGGTTAGGGCTATGGAAATGATCATTCAGACGGATCTCTCGTTGCGCATTCGTGCCACGCAGAGAGAAGCTCATAAAGAAAGGAACCTTGAGAAGGAATATCTCCGTGGGATGGAGAAGCAGTTGGTACCAAACGGGGAAGGAACGTTGTGCTTCATGAAACGAATTTGGGTTCCCTTGTTTGGTGGTTTGAGAAAATGTTATTTTTGATGAAGCTCACAAGTCACGGTACTCGATCCATCCAGGATCGGATAAAATGTACCAAGATCTAAAGGATTTCTATTGGTGGGCGAGAATGAAAGGCGACGTTGCGATATATGTTGGCAAATGTTTAACTTGCGCCAAGGTAAAGGTCGAATACCAGAAACCTTCAGGTCTTTTGCAACAACCAGAAATACCCAAGTGGAAATGGGAACAGATTTCCATGGATTTTATAACGAAATTGCCAAGGACGCCCAAAGGTCACGATACGATTTGGGTAATCGTAGACCGTCTGACCAAATCAGCACACTTTTTGGCAATCAAGGAGAAAGACAACACGAGTAAACTAGCTGAGCTATACATGAGAGAGATTGTTGCACGACATGGAGTGCCTCTCTCAATTATCAATGATAGAGATGGAAGATTCGTGTCAAGGATTTGGCAATCCTTTCAAGAAGCTTTTGGCTCTCAGTTAAATCTGAGTACTGCATTTCACCCGCAGACAGACAGACAGAGCGAACGAACGATTCAAACATTGGAAGACATGTTGCGAGCTTGCGTAATGGATTTGGGTGGGAGTTGGGACACTCACTTACCCTTGGTCGAATTTTCATACAACAATAGTTACCATGCAAGCATCCAAGCCGCACCGTTCGAAGCTCTCTATGGACGCAAGTGTCGATCACCTTTATGCTGGGCTGACGCGGGTGATAGACAGCTTGTTGGTCCGGAATTGGTTCAAGAAACGACTGACAAGATTATACAGATCCGAGAATGCATCAAAGCGGCTCGTGATCGTCAAAAGAGTTATGCGGACCGAAGAAGGAAACCTCTGGAATTTGAGGTGGGAGATATGGTTTTATTGAAGGTTTCACCCTGGAAGGGTGTGGCACGCTTTGGGAAGCATGGGAAGTTGAACCCCATATACATTGGTCCATTTAAAATCCTGAAAAGGATTGGTCTTGTAGCATACAAGTTGGATTTACCTGCTGAACTGAATGGCGTTCACGATACATTTCATGTATCAAATTTGAAAAAGAGTCCAACTCAAGAAACAATGGTCATTCCTGCCGACGAAGTTCATATTGACGACACACTCCTCTTTACTGAAGAACCTGTTGAGGTCACTGATTGGAAGATCAACAAAACACGCCGGAGTAGTGTCAAACTCGTCAAAGTTCGATGGAATGCACGACATGGCCCAGAATTCACGTAGGAGCGTGAGGATCGTATGAAAGCAAGTACCCACATTTATTCCCCGAGACCCCTGCATCTAGTAGCAGAACTAAAATTTCGGGACGAAATTTTCTTAACAGGGGGAGAATGTGACAACCCTCATAATTACAGGTATCCGTACAGTTAATTAATATTAAATTTGTGCTTAATGACTGTGCTTGATTACAACTGATGACTAAACTGCTTTCTGATTTCTGTTACATACATACATATGCATCACATTTCATACTGTCACTCCATTTATTACATACCAACTTTAGTGACATACTTGATGCACAAAGCACAATTACCACAGTGAGCGGATAACTCAGAAACATGCTGACAATGCTAGCACATAGACAGACAATATATTGAGGCCCAGTATGAGCCAGAGACAAGGTACTACACTAGTATGGAGTGTAGGGAAGTAAGGACCATAAAACTGCGTCACTAGGTGATAGTTTAAGTGCCGGAAGGTGCCTAAAACCCACTTAAAGTGCACAATTCTGCATTAAATAACAAAATTCAGCATTTTAACATGCTAGTAACATGCAAAAATATGGCAAAATGGTCCTGTATGCTTTCCTAAGTGCAGGGAAATTAAAAGGGTCACAAAAAGTTACATAAAAGACACTATACGGAATAACTAGACACTTTAACGGAACGGTATCTAACCGGAAAACCGGACATTACCGGGAACACTAAAATATTGCTAGAACCATTGTTTCACTTTTTCTGAGCTAGTCATGGTCCCCGAGCACTATAACATATTACATAATTCAAATAATACATAAACACAAGAATTTCACCTAGCACCCTCCACTAAATCACCTACTTATCATTTTAATTTACATTTACCCCCCCCCCCTATGGTGATCTACGGCTCATAGCCATGGCCCCACCAAGGATTTTCTTAAATCTTCTAAAATCCCCATAATCTTCTCCTTGGGATTAGCTTGATTTTGTATGGTACTTTGGGAGACACAATACCCAAAGGATATTAGAACTTGTGCATATTAAAGATGCTTATCCTTTCCATTCAACACACCAACACAACAACTCCCTCTCCCTCTTACAAGGCTACGGCCGAACACCCAAGCACACCCACCACCATATTTCAATTTCATTCATTCCATCCAAGACCATCCTAAGGTGCACAAAGGTGATTTATGAAGTGTGGAACTCACGGATGTTGAAGGACCTCTACCACAAGCTTTTATCCACTCATTTTCTCCATTGTTTCTTCCCTAGCTTTAAGCTAGTTGTAAGACTTCTTTAAAACTCTTGATACTCCATATACTAAAAGAGCATAAACATAAATCATGAAACATAAGTTTTACATAAGATGAAATAATGTTAGAATGATGTTGTTTTGAATATGTATGATGTTACTTGTTGATTACTAGTAATATGATGATTGATCATCATATGGAACTTGTTAGAGTATGATTAAAAACATGGTTTAACAAGTTAGAGATGATTATGTGCTCTCATGAAATAATCATCTTCTAGACTAAACATGAACTTGAAAGTAAAAATGCTTTTCTTAGAAAGTAATAAACCAAGTGAACTAGTAAACTTGTGAACCCAAGACTTGTGTATGGTTTTCCAAGAAAAACCAAGTTTAAAAGACGGTTTTTGAAAGATCATGATTCTTACATATACTTACACTATTTTTGGAAATAAAATAAGTATATGGATGCTAGTAGAACATGAAAATGTTGTAAATGAATATTTTTGTAAAATGAGTTCACAAGTTGTGAACGTCCAGAAATCCCGAGAATGAGATTTTAACAAAAGTAAATACACTTTGGAAGGTGACTAAAACCACTAAACACCTCACCAAGTTACTACGCGTTTTTATAAAACATCAAGTTCATGTTGTGTTATAAATGGAATAGTTCTGCACTTGGTAATTGTAATATTGTTTAGAGTATGTTTGTTGATGGTTTGAATGATTTTTTTGGAAAAGAAAATAATATGCTTATTAGCATGGACACCTCCATTTTCAAAGGAAACTATGGCGAAATTTTCTAAAAACTCAAACACTTAGAAAATATTTTCTAGACAAGTGTTTACAAGTATATTTTTAACTTTGTTTTTTTTTTTTCAAAATAAACTTCGCCATAGGTTTTGTTACAAAAATACAAAGTATCGGATGTTGGTTTTTGTAAATAAAATGAGTAAATATATATTTAGAATATATATTTTATATTGAGACACTTGTGTGAATATTTGTTTACTATATGGAATAGTTATATTATTTTAGGGTAAAATAATATAACTTACAAGTTACCATGGAAATTACAACTCCAAAATGATACCAAAAATCACAAGGAATACATATCTAAGTTACACACTTGTTATTGTGAAACCGAACGCTAAAACGTAACTTATGTAATATTCTGGAAAATACTCGTACAACTCTAATTTTTGGTAAAAGTTATTTTGGGAAACAAAAGAAGTGAAAATATATTATTTTTGGGAAAAAAATATATATATTTTGGAATACGTTATTTTTGACAAATAAGTTATATATATATTTTCTAAGTGGGACTTAAAAATATAATATTTCGGAACTACAAATATACATGTATAAAACACCCCCATCTTTGAGAAGGAAATACGCATATAAAATATTTGAGAAGTATGAATTCAGAATGGTTGTTAAACAATTATTCCAAAATCAAATATAATTTAAAGTTAAAATAATTACTATTTTAACAAATAATTATAACTTGGAATAATATTCGGAGACATAAGAAACGCAACTCAAAAACATTAAACTCTAAGCCAAGGCACGGCCCGTTCGTCTAATAGACATTAGTACATTGTAGGTTGTCGTGTAGCAGACATAGTTTGAGTTAACGATATTGAAGACGCACTACTGTGAGTTCATGTCCCCCTTTTCTTTTAACTGTTTTCAGTTTTATACTTCAAGGGTGAAATACATGTTACGATTATTACAAACGTTTATTACATTGTATGATTAGCTTAAGGAGGGTTTACTACTAGATCATGTGAAGGGTGGGTACGACACTTAAGGCCATTAATCCTCGTCGTAGGACCGAGGGACATGAGTGATAGATCTATTTGGGTGTAGCGAGCCCACACCCATGGGGACCAGGGTGGCCCATAGTGGTGACTATGTCTTCCAGCCGGAGGCCCGGTAACAAATTTGCTAGGTTTGAGTTCTTCCTGCACCGCTTCGCACATACCATTGGCTTTGCAACCCATTGGTGATCTTTTTTTTCTTTAATTGCTACATACCAGGGACTTTCATACATACAGACATACTTTAAAGGTTTATACACACAGACATACACATGAACTCGCTCAACTTTTGTTGATGTTTTTCAAATTACATGTATTTCAGGAAACTAGTGGATCTGGAAGGGTATGCATGTGTCGTCAAGCTGCGTTTGAATAAAAGATGTTATCCATGGTGGTCGAGTTTAGGGGGTGTATCTTAATCCTGGACGGGATACACGTCTCTAAACTCAGGTTTTCTTTAAGTACTCTTGTTGATTATTGTGAACTCGTTTAAACACGTCATGGTTTGTAACTTAATTTGGTATGGATGTTTTCAGACAATGTTGTTATGGTATTTTCTAAACTCTTTTAATGGATAAGCATCTCGTGTTTTTATCATATAGCATTGCTATGATTGTTGCTATGGTATTAAGAAGTCACACCAAATAACCACGCTTCCGCAAAAATCAGGGTGTGACAGTTGTGTCGTATCACCTCAATTACATTCTTATGCAATTCTATAGACACCAAAAATCCTACTCCGTTCTTGACCCCATTCGAGCCGGAATACAAAAACTTGTACCCATTGCGCTCTTATTCTCTATGTCCTTTCCACCTAGTCTCCTGAAGGCACGCTAACTGTACCATACGTCTTTTAAGTGCATCTATCACTTCCAACAATTTACTATTAAGAGTTCCTACGTTCCAAGACGCCACACGTAAACTACAGCCTCTAACTTTACCCTTACCTGCACCTCTCGTCCTTGGACATGATCTCAAGTAAAAGTCATGGTTTCTATTGTCTATGCTTACAACTAACAACTAACCACAAGTAACAAACAACGGGCAACACAAAGTACACAAAGGGCAAAACTACCTACTTTTTTTTTTTTGACTTTTTCTTATTTTTTCTGATGATTGCTTGATTAACTGACACGCCACATTAATCCCCATTTGGATATAAATATTTATAATGACATGATAGCATTAGCATCTGTCAGGTGCATGCCTACACCCTGCGCTAGTCGTGTCCACTTGCAATTAAATGAGCCCGTGGATATCCAGGACGTAGTCGCATTAACCCCCAATTGTTTAAGATATCAAGCAAAACGGATCAAAACAGGTTATTTAAATTTTAGCATCATTTGCCCATGATTTAATACCCGACCAAGTGGCAAATTTTGCCGTATCCCAAGCCCGTATAGGGAAAATAGGCTAAGAGTATTTACCTATGCTAGCTGCATTCTCACAATGTATTTGGTTCTCATATTCAAAGTTTATTAATTCAGGTGCGATTTACTGGAGGCTTCTATAGTCTAGAATGGAAGGAAATATTATCCTATAGAATGTTCACGGGTCATTATATATCCTTTGGACTTTGACCGACTACTTAGAATTATAATTGATTTCGCTAAATTAAGCGTTGACCGGATAGAATGTGGTTTATTCCTGTCCGAGTGCACGACCTCGTTGGATACAAGTAGTTTAACCAAGCATTCTCATTTGGAATGGTTTTGAAATCATTTGACCCGTTTCGACTAGTTTATATATTTCATATTACTTAAACTAGTCATATGCGAATAGGCGGTATTGGGTAGTCGAATAGGTTTATGACGAGTCTGTTATGTCAAACTATTTTTAATAATGTTATATAATCAGCCTTGAGGTCAAATTATATGCTTCATTGGTTTAAAAACCATTTTTACGCCATAAGGGCATTTTTGACATTTATAAAAGTAGATAATATTGGCTCGTCAATAAACCCATCAAACGACATGACCAGAAGGCATAACCTCAAAGGGTTATTCCCTACAATATTATGGTCATATAACAAATCCTAATCGGGTCCTAAACTTGACCAAACGGGTCAGAATCGAAAGTCAAAGCAAAAGTCAACTGTTTGACTTTTGACTAAGGAATAAGCTCTAAATAAGAAATGACGAGTTGGACATGATCAAACACGTCCTAATATGTTTTATAAACTGATATGATGTCAAAATTTAAGGTTTGATAATTAGAAACTTATTTAGCGTAATCTGCAAAGTTTACGTTTTTTACCTTTTTATTTAATATAAATTTGACTCGTCATTTCGCCTACTTAACGTGATCTTCAGAGGGTGCTATCACAAGGGATTAGCACCTTCATTATTACGATCACGTAGCCAAGTTCGATCCGAACTTTGGCTTGACCGAAATGGTCATAACCGAAAGTTAAAGCAAAAGTCAATTTGCTCGACTTTCGGCTATTAACTAGCCTAGGAATGGAAAAGAACTTAAAGAGAACACTTACTTGTGTTCAAGTTAAGTTTATAACTTCAGGGAGGAGGCCTCTATGAAGAGAAGCAACTCCAAAGTGATATAGAGATGAAGAAAAGAATGATGCAAGTTCAAATAGTGAACTTTGATCAGCTATTTATACTAATCAATAAGTTGTAGAATTGTGCCAACTGTCCCCATGGGTCTTAGGAACAAGATTTGTGGCAGGACACTTGTTAAAAGGAGGTTAAGTGTGGCATAATTCAAGATAGGTAGCAAGAAGATGCAGCAAAGCTGCTGCTAGCTTGAATTATGCTGTCAGCGCACCCCATGCGGACCGCAAGGGGTATACCTTACGGACCCCATGCGGATCGTAAGGGAATCAGACGCGCAATAATAATTTTGAATATCCCTTGCGGACCGCAAGGGGTTATGGCTACGATCCGCATGGACATCTTGAAAATCAAAATTTTGTCTTTAATGCAGATTTAGCCTCTCAACAGGGGCGGAGGATAGTAGGTACTGGGTGGTGCACCCGCCCCCTCCAATGTTTCGGTTAGAGGTGTATAATTTCCAATTTTTCGTTAGAAAATTTTAAAATTATATTGGATCGCCCCCCCCCCCCCCTAATTATTTTGCCTTAATATTTATACAATAAATATAAATCAAAGTAAAGTTTGTTACCACTTTAAATCTGAAAACTTGTAATTCTTCTTCCAGGTTCATTAATCTGGTATCATCATATATTGGTCTTTTGTTTGTTAAACAATATGTAGTTTTTTATGTGTAAGAACGAGTCTTTTGAATAAATAGAATTTTTTTAGTTTTATTGGGAACTATTATTATTTGACCCGACCTGAATCGAATAGCCGACCTGACCCGACCCGACCCGAAACATAACGATAGAAAAAAATTTGGGTCTCATGACTTTACCCCCCCTCAAAATTTTTGGTCAAGCTCCGCAACTGCCTCTCAACTTATAATTTATATTATTTTTATGATTTTAGCCCTTCCTTTCAACATTGTGAATTATGTGGAAGGTTTCTAGACACGTGTCACGCTAGGATTCGATCTAAAATGTCGAGGTGTTACAGTCTAGCCTCTGTCTGGCTTCTGTTTGAATCATTTCAGTATCTGTTTTTAGATCAGTTCTCATATAAGTTTCACTATTAGTCTCATGTCTACATTTATTACACTATTCGTACAAGTACCTGTCTTAGTTCAAATTATATGTCGGTTCAATATTTTTGTCGGTTCAATACAAGTGTAGGTGTTTATATTGGTTTAGTTTCAAATGTAGTTTCAATGTCAGTCTCAGTTCAGTTTCCGTTTTGTTCGTCTTTACATGCACTATTAATAATTTGCAACTTTGTGTTTGTCGTGTTTGTTTGACAAGTAAATCGGACGTGAATGCTTTTATAAACTTACTAGGTTAGAACCCAGTGTATTACACGGGTTGAATAAATGTAATTTTATATATTAAATAATAAAAACTTATATCTTTATGAACCTTGTATATTGTACGGGTTAAATAAATGTAATTTTATATATCAAATAATAAAAAAGTTATATCTTTAAAAACCATGTAATCGGGTTGAATAAATCTACCAAATAATAAAAAATTACATCCTTAAAAACCCCGTATATTACACGTGTTGAATAGATCTAAAAAAGAGTTATATCTTTAAAAACCATGTGTATTACACAGATTAAATAAATGTAATTTTGTATATTAAATACTAAAAACGTCGTATCTTTAAAAAACTCGTGTATAGTCGGGTTGAAAAATCTATCAAATAAAAAAATATATATCCTAAATAAATGTAATTTTGATATTAAATACTAAAAACGTCGTATCTTTAAAAAAACCCGTGTTTAGTCGGGTTGAAAAATCTACCAAATAATAAAAAAAAATTATATCCTTAAAAACCTCGCGTTTTACTCGAGTTGAATAAACATAATTTTGTATACCAAATAATAAAAAAGTTATATTTTTAATAAATTAAGATAACATTTAATATTAATTAATTATTTATATATTTAATATAAGATAAGTAGATAAGAGAGGTATTTGTTTTAAAAATATATTAAACTAACAATTTAAATTTGAGGATAATATTTTATTAAAGTATGATAATATTTAATATTAATTTATTATTTATTTATTTAGATAAATATAAATTAAAGGATACCTTCAATGAATGACAAAAAAGTTATATTTTTAATAAATTAAGATAACATTTAATATTAATTAATTATTTATATATTTAATATAAGATAAGTAGATAAGAGAGGTATTTGTTTTAAAAATATATTAAACTAACAATCTAGATTTGAGGATAATATTTTATTAAAGTATGATAATATTTAATATTAATTTATTATTTATTTATTTAGATAAATATAAATTAAAGGATACCTTCAATGAATGACAAAAAAGTTATATTTTTAATAAATTAAGATAACATTTAATATTAATTAATTATTTATATATTTAATATAAGATAAGTAGATAAGAGAGGTATTTGTTTTAAAAATATATTAAACTAACAATCTAGATTTGAGGATAATATTTTATTAAAGTATGATAATATTTAATATTAATTTATTATTTATTTATTTAGATAAATATAAATTAAAGGATATCTTCAATGAATGACACGTGTCCAAAAGTTGATTTCTTTTATTATAGTAGTTAGATATAAAAATATAAATTTATTTCCTTTAAATTAGAAAATAACAAGTGACAAAATAACTATTTGAGTTGTAGTGATGATCCAGCAAGTGATCGCGCCTCTTTCTCTCTCTAAAACCTTTACCATCTTCCTGCTTTCTCTCTCTAACCCGTAAACCCTAGCTTCCATTTCACTCCCACCGACATTCCATTACACACAATTACATATGCACACGCAATCTTTTCACTGAAAACAGAGTCATCTTCAATCCAACATGATTAACAATTTCACCGTTGCTTCCGTTACTTTGCTCGCATCAAACCCTCCAAATCTTGTATCTGGGCCTCTGTTGGCGGGTTTCGGGTCCGGTTCTGGGTTCCCGGAGCTCCAGTTTGTTGTTGAGCTTGATGGGCAACAATCTTTTAAGTTTGATCTTCGAACCACTCAGGTATTGGTCTTGTTGTTTGTTTGTTTTGTTGTTGGTTGATTAAAGTTTTGATTTTTATTGTTGTTTGAGTGTTGGGTTGTTTGGAATATGTTAAAGATAGTGAGATTGTTGATGGGGTTGGGTGTATGGACACCAATGACATATTGGACGGGCCATATATGGTTATACGGTCCGTTGTGTTTTTTTTTTATGAGTTGGTGGTCTTATAAATCATATGGGTCATATGATGTGTTAGAATGACGTAGAAGTGACTGATGTGATGTGATATGGCATAGCATGCCACTGACATAGGTCATACTGCCCGTGTGACCCTTTTTTTGGCATTTAGTGGCCCACATGACGGATGGGTCGTATGGTCATATGGGCTGTATGAGGGGTTACACAGGTTGTATGGGTGTTATGCCGAATGTTTATACAGGCCATATGAGTTGGTGCGCATACAAATTATACGAATGGTGTGATGTGTTAGACTGACACAGAAATGTGAGACACAACACAGCAGTAACAAGCGTCATACGGCCCGTGTGACCCTTTTTCACTGTCTAATGGGCGGTATGACGAATGGGGGTATATAGCACTCTTAGTGTTCCCTTTTTTAGAATTCACTCTTCAAAATTCATACCATTTGAGTTGTAAATTTGAGTACGGTCATTCATTTGATTTCATTGCATTTCTCATTTCTGTTGTGGGTCCCGTTTGTGAGGATATCCGTATATAGAATCTTGAACCGCGTCGATAAATCGAATGTATGGATTAGAGTTTGAATTGATTTGTATCACCATACTCAATTCTTACCCTTTTGTGGCTTTCAGCTTTTCAGGCTAGGTGCATTCCAATCACTTTGCGTATCAGAAGGTTCTGAAACCGTCAAAGAGGTATGCCAATGTGAAGAACTTGTATGTTTAAATTTAACTTATTTTCTCAAAATGGATATTTTCTACTACTTATGAACCCGTTTTGATTCGATTTTCATATATATAAAGTACCTAATAACCATGTTTCTATATATATAAGAAACCATATAGCATTTTGAGCTTCAATTGGTGCTATTATATGTCTGTAACGTGCAATGTGCACACATTAGTAGATTAGTAGAACATAACTAATAATAATTTCACGTTTGAACCAGAGAACTTATTCAAAGGGAATCACTATTCAATTTAAAGACGAGGACGAAAGTAGCGCCTTTCATGGTGCATTTGAGCAATGGAAAAGTAAAGCGGTTACTCAAGGTATGTTAACTTATGCTAACATTATCTGTCATGCATTAATGATTAATGACACCGTTTCTTTTAACTTTAGTAGTTCCTTTTATCTCATATTTACACCTGGTGAGATAAAACGAAAGAGTGAAAAGTTTAACCACTGCCGGATGTTAATACCAGATTATACTTATTGTGCTTTTAATGCGGCGAATGCGCTCTTAATCGACCTGATTATTTATTGTTTCTTTCTACAGGATCAAGTTTACCAAACGGAACGGTTTCTTCTTCTAACAGCAAGTTTGATGATAAAATAGAAGCATCTTCTGCTAAAATGTATTTCCATTACTACGGGCAACTGCTTCATCAGCAAAATATGATGCAGGATTATGTGAGAACAGGTCAATATATATATATCGCTTTCTTTTTCTTTTTTGAGTTGCATATATCACATTGTGCTTATTAAAGCATGGGTCAAATGAACACATTTGAGATTTTATGGAGCTGAAATACACGATAAATGTTTTTTTCGAGGTTCCTACTATGCTGCGGTTATTGAGAATAAAGCCGATTTTGCTGGGCGGGTAGTGGTTGATGTTGGTGCCGGAAGTGGCATACTGTCATTGTTTGCTGCTCAGGTATTACTAGTTTAGTAGTTTATACTCATAGAGCGTGTTTGGATTGCATTTTGAAACTGATTACCCCAGAGTCTGTTTATCTAAATATTAAAAACTGATTATTACGACGTGAAGTCACAAAATAGGTTGCAGAACGCAAATCCAAACGCTTGCTTACACTATCACATACACTGACCGCATTATGTGATGTCACGTTAAATGACTAATCTGGACACTCGTTAGGCTGGTGCAAAACATGTTTATGCTGTTGAAGCGTCTGAAATGGCTGACTATGCTCAAAAGCTTATTGCGGGGAACCCTAGTTTGGGACAAAGAATTACGGTTATCAAGGGCAAAGTTGAAGACGTTGAATTGCCCGAGAAAGCCGATATATTAATTTCAGAGCCTATGGGTGAGTTTATTAATAATTATACCATATTTATATTGTCTTGTTAATGTTAATGCTGAACTGAAAAGTGGCTTGTTTTATATGTTTTCATGCTATTACTATTTGTTTATAAGGTGGTTAAAACATATTCTTGTTTCTTATAATTTATTACTTTTTTACAGGCACCTTGTTAATTAATGAAAGAATGCTCGAGTCTTATGTCATTGCAAGAGATCGGTTTCTTGTCCCTAATGGGAAAATGTTTCCCACTGTTGGAAGGTGATTTTATTTGTTTTTAACACCATAACCAAATGCATTTCCATGTTTTGATGATAAATGGAACTTCATACATTACTAAAAATGGTGGCTGGTAAACAGTGCCGCCATATTTTATGGTTTTTAGTTGAAATAATTGAATTAAAGACGGCGCAAGGTTATCTACTATCAACCATGTTAATTTGATTGCATAATTCTGATTTACATTATTATTAATAATATAATATTATTTATGTGTTTTAAATTTCAGTAGTACCCCTTATGTACTTTAAACATTGCACGTCTTTAACTCATTTACTTTTCATTTAATTTAATTTTTCTCTGATAACTCGCGTTTGTTAACTTAAAAAAAAAAACTGAATACGTGGTGGTTCTTAATTTTTTCCGACGTTCCGATATACATATTGTTGATAACGAAGTTGCTCCAAAACAGAGTGTTTCTTAGTTTCATAGGCTATACGAGTGTCAGTACCCTGACGAAATGAACTTATTCCGACCGAGTATCGGTATCGGCATTCATTTTTTTGATCCATGTAAACCGCATGTTGATATCTTTTTGAACATATCACGGTTTTTTCTCTCTTTCGGTTGGTAATTAACTGAAACAAATTTCCGCCACATAGCGTGGGGGAATCCCCCTAGTTTATTAATGATTTCCTTCTCTCTCATTTTGCGGCCTTCATATGCTTGTTTTATATAAAATTTATTTTTTATCACAAATTATTTTGTTTATTAACTAAGAAGGTATGATACATCATGTGATGCAAACCTGTTTGTTATTTATGTTGTTTATACTTTTATTCACCTTTCTTATATGTTTCTTTCAATTTGCAGAATTCACATGGCACCATTTAGTGACGAGTATCTCTTTGTTGAAATTGCTAACAAGGTATGACATTTGTGTTTGCTGTTTTCATTAGCTTAACGTCTGTTTTCCTTTGTTGTTCGTAGATGATTTCGATTATGGTTTGCAAAAAGTGGTTTGCCTGTGTATTATTAGTTATTACTACAAGAGGTTTACATAATTCTTGCTCTTCGTTATGCAGTCCCTATTTTGGCAGCAACAGAACTATTACGGTGTTGATTTGACCGCTTTACATGGTACCGCATTTCAAGGATATTTTTCACAGGTATGATTATTTAATATTGATCGTCATTCTTAACATTTCTGGTTCTCTTATCTAACGTAAGATTGTGCATGCAGCCTGTGGTTGATGCCTTTGATCCAAGGTTATTGGTGGCTCCTTCAATTTCACATATCATCAATTTTACCACCGTAAAGGTATTGTTTTTAATAAATAAATATTCTATATTTTTACTGTTTGGCTGGACAGCCGTTTATGCTTCTTTTTTTTTCATAATTTCGTTTTCACTAAATGAAGATAACGTTGCAACATTATATTATAATTCCATTTTTAGGAAGAGGACTTGTATGAAATCAACATACCGTTAAAATTCACAGCTTCTGTGGGCACAAGAATACATGGTTTAGCATGTTGGTTTGATGTTTTATTTAATGGAAGGTAATATACAATCAATCTTTTTTTTTTTGAGTAAAATACCGTTTTCGTTCCTGAGCTTAGGTCTGTTTTGCGACTTTCGTCCAAAGGTTTGTTTTTTTCGCATCTAGATCTAAACGGTTTGAAATTTTGCCATTTTCATTCGGCTCGTTAACTCCATTCATTTTTCTTTGTTAAGTCGGGGGTATTTCTTGTCTTTATTGTTAACTTAAAGGGCAATTCGTTTTTTTTTTTCAGGGGTATTCGGTCTTTTTACATAAAGTGAAAAAGACCTAATTGCCCTTTAAGTTAACAAAAAAAGACAAGAAATACCCCTGACTTAATGGAGAAAACTGGATGGAGTTAATGAGATGGATGTAAATGGCAAGATTTTAAACCGTTTGGATCCAGATGCGAAAAAACAAACCTTTGGACAAAAGTCGCAAAACTAGCCAAACCTTATGGACGAAAATGGCAATTAGTCTTTTTTTAAGTTACCCATTTTGCTGACTTTATAACTAAGCTATTATCTCTACTAATTAAGTTTTGTTTAATAATTTGTTGACCTACAGCACTGTACAAAGGTGGCTAACCACGGCTCCCGGTGCACCCACGACTCACTGGTACCAACTACGTTGTGTGTTGTCCCAACCCATATACGTCATGCAGGGCCAAGACATTACCGGTCATCTTCACATGATTGCACACAGTGCTCAGAGTTACACAATCAACCTAACCATGTCAGGTAAAGGTTCGTCATAATCAGAATCGCTTTATCCAAACACTAGAAACCGATTAGGGCTGCAAACGAACCGAACGGGCATGGACAAGAAGATTTTGTTTGTGTTAGTTTGTTAAGAAATATATGTGTTCACGAACTGTTCATGAACACATACCGAACGAGATTTTATGTTCGTGTTCGTTTGTTAAGGAAATAAACGTGTTGGTGTTCGTTTGTTAATTTTAGGCAATGAACGAAACGGACGTCGATGAACACAAATGGAAACAAACGAACACAAACACAAGTTCATGAATAGAATACACTTACACTTATTAAATATTTTATTTGTCGAAATTTTGAAGTATTTAAATAAAAGAGTTAAATGCCATTTTAGTCCCTGTGGTTTGGGCCATTTTGTCAGTTTAGTCCAAAGGTTTCATTTTTCGCCTATGGGTCCAAAAAGGTTTCACCGTTGCCATTTTAGTCCACTGGGTTAACTTCATCCATTAATTATGTTAATGAGAAAGACAATTCGGTCATTTTATATGGCCGAATGGCCCTTGTAGTTTACAGAATTACATATAAAATGACCGAATTGCCCTTCTCGTTAACAGAAAAAATGGATGAAGTTAACCCAGTGGACTAAATGGCAACGAGAAACCTTTTTGGACCCACAGGTGAAAAATGAAACCTTTGGACTAAACTGGCAAAATGACCCAAACCACAGGGACTAAAATGGCATTTAACTCTAAATAAAATATAAAAACGAACACGTTATCGAACATAAATGAACGAACACAGTCTCTGTTCATTTTCGTTTATTTAACTAAACTAAATGAACAAAATTTGTTGTTCGTTTGTTTAATACACGAATGAACACAAACGACCGTTTTCACTGAACGTTTGGTTAGTTTGTAGCCCTAAAACCAATTGTTATATGACCTTTTGTGATCTTTTGTGTCGTGTAGGTAAAATGTGGGGGCCCCGGTGCTAAACAAGGAGGAACACTACAAACGTCAAGTTGCAAACTCGATCTTAAAGAACCATATTATCGAATGTCGCAACCACAAGCGTACCCTGCGGCCCAAGATCAGCAGCCGGAGTCAGGATTTAAAACATCCCTCGTTGGCGGATTTTGTCCAACAATGTTCGAATGGATTCGGATGTCCACAAATTCTTTGAATGCATTTGAGATACCGAAATGGTTAAAGCTTCCTGATTCATGATGTAACATTGTACATGCGCCGTGAAATGTCAGGCGAGTTATTTCGAAGACTGCCGTTTTTACTCTTGTGTATGTTTTAATGCCTGTAAATTGAGTTGGCCGATTTAATTGTTGCGCACTATGGTCTGTTGAAACAGGTGACTAGTAATTTATTTTTAGCTTCAAGATGAAGTTCGACTTTTGGTTCTGATGAATTCATTTGATCTCTTTGTTATCGCAGAAAAGATCATGTTTATAGTCTAGTTTTAAAATAAATAAATGCCAAGTAAATAATAAACGGTTTAAATTCTAATCGATTTCGTGATTAAACTGTTAAACCAAACTATTCAGTATGGTTTGAAAATTTCTACGAAGTTTCTTAATTCTTTTTTCCTACCATGTTCCTACGGGTTAGGATTCCTAAGCAATATATATATATATATATATAGGGGAGAGTTCATTGGGGAACACTAAAAAAGTGGGGAACGGGGGAACATTTTTAAAAATTATACTTAACATGTTAAAAAAAATATTTTTCTAATTTTTTTTCGGCGCTTTTTCTTATAAATACAAGTAGAAACATTTTTGATAAAAAAAAAATCAAAAACTAAAAATATAAAAAAATGTTTAAAAAACAGTTATATCTTATAGAATTAACTTAACATGTTAAAAATAAATTTTTTTAAAAATTTTTTCAGCGCTTTTCTTTATAAAAAGGAGGAAGAAACTAGTCGGAGTAAAAAAAAACATTTTTAGCCTTTTTTTAATTGTTTTTTTTTTAATATTTTTAGTTTTTTTTTTTTATTAAAGAATGCTTCTACAAGTATATATAAGGAGAAGCGTTGAAAAGATTGTTTAAAAAAATAATTTTTAACATGTTAAGTTAAATTTTTAAGAGTGTTACCCGGTTCCCCACTTTTATAGTGTCCCCCCCAATGAACCTCACACTATATATATATATATATATATATATATATATATATATATATATATGAAGGTTCATTTGAGAAGAAATTTAATTTGAGAAGTAAAAGAAGAAAAGAGCATATTAGTAAAATATTATTTCATTTATAACTCATATCATTAATTTTTAACTCTTTAATTAATTAGTCTACTAATCATTAATTATCCTACATATAATCTACAAAACCTACACATATCAAAATTTTCCTACATATACCCTACACATTATAGAATTTTATCCTACACAGTCGAAATTTACCATACACACCTCGAAATATATCCTACACACTCGTAATTTATCCTACACAACTAGTACATTTATTCTACACTTTAAATTAAGTTGTTTTTTTAATTTGGAAAAAGTATATATTTTGGAAAAGGAGTTACAAATTTAATTTTGTTAATTATTAAAGGGGAAAAATACAAATTAATAATTTTTTGTAAGTTTACCCATATACCCCTTATATTAAAATTAAATGCAAATATTAAATGAATTAAAATAAAACATTCTTATTGGTTGAAACTTTTTTTTTCTTCTTACAAAAAAAATTCTTCTCATTTGAACCCTCCACTATATATATATATATATATATATATATATATATATAGGGAGAAGATTATGCGAGAACCACCTCTTATTGCGAGAACCGCGAGAACCAATGTGAACACAACACCAAAAATGCCTAAAAATAGCTAAAAATCACACAAATGTTTTTTTTTGAATTTTTTAATATTTTTTATAAAAAAATCGCTACTTTTCGAAGCAAAAAAAAAAAATGTTTTTTGTAAATTTTTTTTAAAAAAAAAAATAAAATTTTTTTTTGCTTCGAAAAAGTAGCGATTTTAACATAAAAAATATTCAAAAATTCAAAAAAAAAATTTTAGATTTTTTTTTAGATTTTTTTTAGGTTTTTTGGGGGTTTAGTTTTTAGCATTTTAGCTTGGGGGTGGTTTAGGTTTTTGGGGTGTGTGTGTGGGGGGGGGGGGGGGGGGGGGCTAGGTTTTTTTTTTTTTGGGGGAGG